>CM062867.1:1427569-3989866 GCA_031772225.1 Eubasilissa splendida
CCCCCCCCCCCCCCCCCCCCCCCCCCCCCCCCCCCCCCCCCCCCCCCCCCCCCCCCCCCACCCCCCCCCCCCCCCCCCCCCCCCCCCCCCCCCCCCCCCCCCCCCCCCCCCCCCCCCCCCCCCCCCCCCCCCCCCCCCCCCCCCCCCCCCCCCCCCCCCCCCCCCCCCCCCCCCCCCCCCCCCCCCCCCCCCCCCCCCCCCCCCCCCCCCCCCCCCCCCCCCCCCCCCCCCCCCCCCCCCCCCCCCCCCCCCCCCCCCCCCCCCCCCCCCCCCCCCCCCCCCCCCCCCCCCCCCCCCCCCCCCCCCCCCCCCCCCCCCCCCCCCCCCCCCCCCCCCCCCCCCCCCCCCCCCCCCCCCCCCCCCCCCCCCCCCCCCCCCCCCCCCCCCCCCCCCCCCCCCCCCCCCCCCCCCCCCCCCCCCCCCCCCCCCCCCCCCCCCCCCCCCCCCCCCCCCCCCCCCCCCCCCCCCCCCCCCCCCCCCCCCCCCCCCCCCCCCCCCCCCCCCCCCCCCCCCCCCCCCCCCCCCCCCCCCCCCCCCCCCCCCCCCCCCCCCCCCCCCCCCCCCCCCCCCCCCCCCCCCCCCCCCCCCCCCCCCCCCCCCCCCCCCCCCCACCCCCCCCCCCCCCCCCCCCCCCCCCCCCCCCCCCCCCCCCCCCCCCCCCCCCCCCCCCCCCCCCCCCCCCCCCCCCCCCCCCCCCCCCCCCCCCCCACCCCCCCCCCCCCCCCCCCCCCCCCCCCCCCCCCCCCCCCCCCCCCCCCCCCCCCCCCCCCCCCCCCCCCCCCCCCCCCCCCCCCCCCCCACCCCCCCCCCCCCCCCCCCCCCCCCCCCCCCCCCCCCCCCCCCCCCCCCCCCCTCCCCCCCCCCCCCCCCCCCCCCCCCCCCCCCCCCCCCCCCCCCCCCCCCCCCCCCCCCCCCCCCCCCCCCCCCCCCCCACCCCCCCCCCCCCCCCCCCCCCCCCCCCCCCCCCCCCCCCCCCCCCCCCCCCCCCCCCCCCAACCCCCCCCCCCCCCCCACCCCACCCCCCATATTAGCCCCCCGGTATAACCGAAAGAATTTTCCGTAAGCCAATAAATTTATAATTAAATATACAGAATGCACAAGTGTGACAAACTTTCCAAATGCCGCCTGTCTGAAAAAGTATTAATGAACTTTAACTGAATTTAACTCGGTTAAATTATTCTTCTTCTTCTTCGGATGCTCAATGCTGAGTGGTGTGGTTCTTATATAATATATGGAGGTTGGGAGGCACCTAATACGTCTCCATTTCTTGAGTCATGTTGATCGTACCATTAAAAGAGGGTCCTGTTAACTCCTTTATTTGGTCTACTTATCTTACAAATGATAATTGCTTGTTCCCCTTCAACTATCCCTATGATCTCTCTCATTTAATTTTCTTCAATTATTAATCTGAATTTTCAAAATCAACGATCTAGGTGTGACTTTAAGAGACTACTTTCAATGATAATTAAAAAATTTCACGATTTTAACGAAAATGTGAGTTTTTATTATTCATTTATATCAGAAATGACGTTTTTAAAAACTATTACTTAGATAGAACCTTTATACTCATTTAAAACTAATAAACTGAATGTTATTTGCCATAAATAAGACAATACATTATCCGCGTGCTACAAAATAGTATTAATATGCTAAATTATTGCATAAATGAAAAATATTTTCTTATAATCTTGAAGCCAAGATTACAAAGACAAATCTGTTTTAAACCAAATTAGCAAAATATTAAAAATTAATAGAGTTTTTTCGACGTTTTTAAAAATGACTTTTGATAAGTGCAAAATGGATAAATGACAGGAAACAAATAAGGATACTAGAAAATAATATTATACAGAAGAATATTTATTTAGGTCAAACAAAACAACTAGGGAGAATCGAAGGGCGAAAAAATGTAAATCAAAGGCCATAAGGAGCATTAGGCTGGGGTGAAAACTAGGGCATATCTTCAAAGGAAATATTTCGTAATCCACGAAGGCCAGGGTGTGCTCCCAGCACAATGGGTCTAGGAACATTGTTCGCCCATAATTGTGCACCAACAATTCTTCCCGATCATCATAAATCTTCGCCTAGAAAATTGTTCGCCACGTACATAACTACTGAAAGAATATGGAGACTTTTTTTAAATATTTGGTTTGTAGTGTGGCTCTTAATTTATTGAAATTTTTACAATTTATATTTTTTGTACAAAAGTAGAAGTTACTGCGAGAATATTAGAAGTTATTGGAGACGGTTTCTAGAGCTGTTGCTTGGAAGACGTCGATAGTGATCATGATTCAGCATAACCGAGTGCTGCTGGCTGTATCTGTATTGTTATTGCTCGCCGTCGGTACCCCGTGTCTTTGTGGCTGGTTGAAGTTGAGGCGAGTACCGTCTTGCTGGGTGCATTTAGCAACGCAATGGTGTACATGAAATAAAACACTTATTAATAAACAAAGTTTATGTAACAGTTTTGAACAAATGTAAAACAGTATATTCGACTGTAAAATTTAAAACAGTCAAATAGGCAAAAAATTTCCGGCTAACAATTTTCCAGGCCAATAATTGAGGCCGCGAACAATTGTGACCGCGAACAATATTGATGCCGGAATCAACTTGTGCATGCAGATGGTTTTGGCCAAAGATATCTGCACGAAGCTGGACTAGACAGATCAGTTGAGACCTCCCTCTGGTTGAAGAAATGTTCGAAAGAAAATTGGAGTAGTAGCAGGGACTGAAGACAGGGAAAATTGGACAGGGGTGGGTCTACCCAGCAGTAGAGAAATATGACTGTGGAAACGTAATACGCATGAGATCGTGCCGCGATCATCGTGGCCAGATAAAGAGCTGGGGAATGGAAGAAGCGATATTAGGACTCCGAGAAACACTTAATTTGTGAGGAGTACCCAAAGACTAGAAACAGATGGATCAAAATCGTGTGACGGTGTCGCGGCGGCTAGACGAGTCAAAAATGAGCAGCGAAATAGTCACGCTTTGTATGTAACGTGTGTGCGAGTGAGTGTGCCTCTCGAATTGGACTATTCTTCCACCAGATAGCATAAGAGAGGCGCGGAGATACTATGAACAACAACTGAGTAGGAATAGTGAGGGGATCCAAGAGAAATGTGGGCTACTGATGATGACGATGATAATTTAACATATTTCTTTACACTTCGGGAAACTTCTTCGAAGATTCGTACGAAGAACTGGAACACACAATAGCTGTTTTGGCACGCACCGCGAGAAGCCGAATACACACCAGTAACGACAGAAAATTTACAATAACAGATCAGTGTGTTACGAACACATAGCAGGGTATAAACACTCCTTGACAAATCAAAGTCACAGATAATACACAGAAAAGTCGTGCTCTGAGGGTATAGGGTAAAGGCAGGGGAGAGGGACAGATAGGTATAGTAAATCCACACACGCTCACGGTGACTGGCGATCTGGTCCTGTCATAAATACTGAACAATATTAATCAAATATCGATTTGAATTTCAAACAATTGAAGAACAATAAAGCATCAAAAAAGGGTAGAATTTTAACAAATTTTTTGAAAACTAGAGTAGAACCCACCGTGCCGAGATCTCGCTCTAGCGTTGAAGAGTTTGTCGTCTACAAGCTCGGTAAACGGCCAACTCTTCTTGACAACAACATAGAAAAGTGGCGGGGGGTCGATAGTTAAGAAGGGCTGAAAACATAGATATCATTTCTTTGAAGGGGTAAGAAGGGACAACACCACACTCTTCTGTCCCGTTATACCAATATTGATTTTTTCATTTTCACACATCCTCGATTGTTGAGGCTTCTACCAAGACCATTTTCCAATATTTGGTCTACCTGATCATGCAAGGTCTTTCGAAGACATTTTCTAGTCCTGTAGTCTTCAACACTCGCCTTATAAAATCTATCCTCTATTCATTCAAACGTTCCATGACCAAGATGGTCGCTTAAGATAATAATCAAATAAATCTACTAAATTTCATTTTTAGTAAAACAAACGATTGTCAGTAAATAAATACACATTATTTAATTAACGAGATAAAAAATAATAACAAATTTATATTAAAAAAATATTCTCTTTTACGTAGTTTAATTATATTTGTTATGTATTTACATTAGCTGTTTATAAATACATTTAGAATTTAGGTACAAATAAAATGAAATGTATAAATTTGTGCGCATCTCAAACACAGGGTGGCAAATATAAACCTGAATGAATTTTACATACCTAATTTATTCCGGAACAACAAATACAAGATGGCTCCTTACACAAAGACAGCTGGAGCGTATTAGAAATGTTATTTTACAAAATATGAGTTACTAAATAAATATCTACAGCTTAAAGGGGCTTATTTACTAGCGGTCACCGCCTGGCATTGCCCGTGATTCGGATTATTCGGAAAGATGAGTTGTCCCGGGGAGCGGAGCGGGATTACTGTACCTTTCTCAGGATCCTAGAGTGCAATTAAACTAAATTTGGATTGTGTTCAAAATAAGGCACAGTTATATGTACTTTCGAGGGGAAAGAAGTGGGGTGGACTGGATAAAAAGGGAGAATGCCTATATTTTTCACATGGTGGTAAAGAATAACTACACAAAATATGCATTCAGTTTAAGACATTAATATCGAGGGGAGGGATGGAGAGCCGTGGGGAGAGAGGATGATGCTTATGTTTTGCGCAAAATTCTTGTTCTGAATTCAAAAACACACTTTTGGCGCGTCTTTTCGAATCAATCGCGACCGTTGTTATTGACACATTTCCGCGTCCAAATTTCCATCCATACATTTCCTCATGCTCGTCATTTCAGTGTCTTTAGTATCTTGTCTTGACGCCAGCAGATGTCAACTTGAACGATATTTGTAAGCAATGAAAGCGTTCGCGGTGTGAACCTTTCAGCTCCAGTGCACCAGCACTGTATTTTGATCACGCATTGTTTGTGTGCCGTGGGTGAACTTGTAAACATCTCCGATTTCAATTGGGATCAGAGATCGGCTCATCCGCGTGCCATTGTGTGATCTCGGCGGCGACTTCAGGGATTGCGGAGGCGTCGTACATTAGGTAAGGCGAGCAGTCCTTCCGAATCCTGGTTCCCTGAAATTTACTGGTCCTTCCATTAGAACCTTTATCCCCTCACCGACCTCACCCTGTACCACGTTTCCCTACTTTCCTCCTCTACCCTGTGGTGATTCTGATTTACGTGTAATGGATGCCATTTAATTTAATAGATATGTGGTGACCCTACACGCGCCTGTAAACATGGCCGTGTAAAGGCTCTCCTATCAACCATATAGGGCCCAAACCAGAGCGACATTAGCACCAGAGACGGATATTGCTTAAGTAACTAACAACATCGCCATTCAACCGCATCTTCAGCGAGCCACTCCAAAGTTCAACCTCGCATTTAATTGTATTAAGTTATCACCTCAATAAACGAAACCACATAAGTGCTCTTTCATTTATACGCCCTGTTCTAGTTACAACAGACACCCCGCACTGCGATATACAACCAACACGTGTGAGACAAGAAGACGTTAGGAGCTTCTGTCTCACAGCATCATAACCTTCTCGATACAATCTCAAATCAATGATAATTTGAATAACTTGAATAACTACACATTTTTATGTTGGTGAGAGATGGTGCCTTTGTATTGTGAAAAGATCTATAGAATAACTACGCAAAATTTGAAACGCATGACATTCAATATAATATAATAATAATTCACATTTATTACGGGTGAGGTTGTCTTACAAGGGTTAAGAGGCGTCCTAAAGAATAACATGCGAAACGAGTATTTGGAATGGATTTGAGATTCGGAAAATATAATTATACATTTAAATGTGGAATAGGGTAGTTAGAACGCGGGGAGGGGTAGTTTATGTTTTGGGCAGGGTACCAAAGAGTAATTTTGCAAAATTTGGTGTAGTCAAAGTTAGGCAATCAGTCAAAGGATGTAGATTTTACAGAGAGCAGACAAACATAAAGTTTTATTTATATATATATATATTGTTACGATGCGTTCTGGCTCCTGTGGATAGAACGCCAGTGGTTGACTTGAAAATGTGGGTTCAGCTGAAATTGAGTCCTGCGTACTTACGTTCAGTTGACGACCCTTCTTTCACCTGTGGTAAATTTATTACAGTGTTGTGTAATTTGGACTAGGAATCAAAGCTAATTAATGAAAGGGGTTAAATTACAACACGATTGTTTAATGCAACATAAATATCAAGTAATCGATCTCTTCATTCTGGCATCTGTTCACAAATACAACATGAGAAGGAAGTGGGACAATAATCTTCCCGAAGCATCTGGCAAGGCTCTTGGATATGGCGCAAGGAAAATCACCTCCGTAAGATTGATCCCACCTCCACAGTTCTGAACTGTCGTCCTCTCTTCATATTACAGCTAAGTTAAAACGATGGTCACGTCATCTCGAAATCTACTGCACACACTTGATCCTCCATCGTATGGGATCGTGGCCGTCACGCTGCATGTGCCGAAGATTCCTCCATCCCAAATGGAGACCGTCTGTCTTCCATCGCACATCCCAGCTACCCGCGAAGCCAACTCTACATTAGAACCGGGTGCTCTTAGCCCGGAGCCCGAAGAAGGAAATTGTCATTTCTGCATGGGAATAGAGTACAATGCAAATTAGATACTAAAATATTATACAGATGATGCACTAGTATCAACAAGATCTAAATATTACCTTGATATTCGTTTTCGAACGCGCCGCCTCGCGCATCTTCCAGAGCTCAAGTGGCGCCGTGAGTCGAGCGGTCCCGCGCGTCGGCATTGATCAAACTATGCATTACATATAAACGTGGCGAATTGTAAAAATTACATCTTTAAAGATTAAGTCCTTACCTAACAATTAAAAAAAAAAAAAAATATATATATATTGTGACGACGTTTTTTACACGTCCACTGACTCGCTCAGGGTATAGCATGAAGTGCGTGGTTCTGATGCACAGAATTCACCATATCGCCTGCCACTCACATCAGCTAGCATTCTCAGGGAAAATAATAAGATTAGTTCAAGTTTTTATAATAACAAAATTTAATAATCTATCAGATATGAAAACACATGAATAGTAAAGTAAAATGTAATAAGAAACTTGTCATTTGAGTGTGATTACAAGCAAAGATTAATTGATAATTTTGCCTTTTAATACAATAATGGAATTTCTTATTACCGTGTGAATATCAAAATCAACATATTAT
This sequence comes from Eubasilissa splendida, assembly GCA_031772225.1. NCBI lineage: Eukaryota > Metazoa > Arthropoda > Insecta > Trichoptera > Phryganeidae > Eubasilissa > Eubasilissa splendida. Next base: position 1,434,791 of record CM062867.1, read on the forward strand.
TATTTAAAAAGTAATAGTGAAATACAACACTTTGATTCGCTGAATGTGAAAATCTTCACCTATTACAACAATTTTGAATTACCTGTTGAGTTTGTAAGGTTAAATTATAGCAAAAAAAAACATATTAAAATTTAAAAGGTTAAAAAAAATAAGACTACTATACTTCGAATATCAATAATTCACATCTAAATTTGTTTTACAACCATTGAAGCGTGAGATAATTTCGTTCATTGGGCAGTGATCCCCAGACTCCGTCCATATTTGATGTTCCGAGGCACCCGTATCTCTTCACTTGTGTCTCCTTCCCATCAAAACATCAGGAAGGCTGGGTCTTCCTTTTCCATTTTGACACACGTGGAATCCCTTGCGTCCTCCTCTGTCATAAAACAAATTCAGCTGTCAAATTATGAAGTAGAGGAGATCAAATCGTATCCCCTTCTAGCTTTGTTCACGAAGAATGCTTCATGAATTTAAAAGTATTGTCATCACATGACCAATAATGAAAGGAAAAGAAGAAGTCCATCCTGGAATAATCCAGGATAACACAGATGCCTAATATATTTGATAATTCTCACCCTTCCTTGATTCTATACAAAGTCACATCTTTGTTATTTTTACATCGGAATAACTTCCCGTGCTCGTCAATACTTGTCAAAAGAAAGAACGGTAGCGAGAATACTTTTTTTACGCGAACAGTGTTGCCAATTGGTAAATGTCAACTCCCAACATATCTGGTGCGCGGCAGGTACCAAATATAACGTAATAATATATGAGACTACCCATGCAACAACACTGTATATCGGTTTTGGGCAGATCTGAGTTATGAATGTTGTATTTTCTTGAGCATCGAATGGTGTATTAAACAACTATATATAATAAATTGAAATACTATTAAACACAATTTCTATGTGAGCTTCCCTACAACAACAATGTATATGATTCAAGATGGCCGACGCTCCGTCTATCCGTCAATCTATGAACATTTCTAAAAAACTGATATACGGTGAAGCAGAAAGGTTTTGAAAATATAATAATTGGATGCTGTGTTCCTGTAGGATCGGATGTCACTCCGCACCAGCTCGATATTCAGGATGTCGTGTGATATTATACTGTAACAAGGCGGGGCTCATTATATATTCACGCGATACAGACATCGCTCAAGAACGAGGTGTAAAACTTAGATAATTTACACACGAAGACTGGAGATTCAACTTTGCAATGGTATTGTATTACGTCGCAGACACAACGCGAAGAAAAAAAATAAAAAATTATTATTGTTTTAATAATGATGTATGGTAATGTAGTGTGGGGTGGTGCACATGATAAGATATTTTAGGAGATAAGTTGTGGGTTACCATATTTTTTTTGCGTTTGGCGTTTGGTTACAATGCTTACGAGTGTACGATATGTTAAAATGCGGTCGAGATATCATAATATTGTACGTGAGTGAACAAGTACCCCAATATATGTCACACATTCGCTCACGTGTTAGTTTGACTAATAAGTAATAAGTAACAGTTGTCACGAGTTTTTTTGATGCTTGAACACAATTGAGCAGCTGACTTTCAATACCTACTATATATGCTTTTCATAATTTAGAGAAAATCAAGTAAAACTGCCGCACTTTAATGACGGGCATTATTACTGTTTTAGAAAATTTACTAACTTTTATCATCTAAAATTAAAATATTATGTATTTACGTATATTTTCATAACGATAAAAAAAATGGCAGTTTTTGAAAGTCACATCGCGTTACATACTAACATTATACTTAATATTGTTAGATAACAAAGTGTATTTTGAAAATTAAATATACATTTTTAAATAAAATAATTAATTCCGAATTCCGAGGGGAAGGATAATGGCTGAGCCCTCTCGTCTCCGACACATGAGGTAACAACAATGGCGTAACTTTTTTTGGGGGACCCTATTCGGAGAACATGGTAAAATTGTTTTTTTTTTTAAATATCAGGTAATACTTTGTACATAATTGTCTAGAGTAGTAGCAAAAATGGGTAAAGTTTTTTATATAATACATTTTATTTTATTTCATATTTTGTTAATTCTCTTTTTGTTTTGTTGAATTTTTTACAAATTATTAAATTTTTAGTGAAAGTTTTTATAGAATTTTGTTCAATATGGCCAAGAACAGGGTAAAGAAGTGAAATGGGACGAAGATAATGGGGATCGGATGAGGGATCATATAGACCGAGGGAGTTTATGGAAGGGTTTAGGATGGAAATTAATTTAGAATAAAATTTAGACGATAATCATGTATACGTCGTTTGAGTGAGGGTATGTTTGAGTCGCTGAATAATTGTGTTTCTGACAAACCAGGGTGAGTTTGTGATTCTCGTAAGGATGTAGTTTTGTTTGGATTCAAAAATTTTTGTGTTACTTGAACCCCAGATAGTCTCCAGGCGGCTGCCGGTGCATATTATTGTTGTGCTGGCGTGTTTTTGAGGTGTTGTTGATTGTGGAGGCGATAGACCTCTACATATTTGATCTTCTCCCCAAATTACGAAAAATTTAAAACTGGAAATCTGGATCTACAGAAGGATGCTCAAAATTAGGTGCATGGATAGAATTACGAATGAAGATGCTGTTCGGATAAATAAAGAAAAATAAGTATGTATTAAAAAATATAAAAATTGGATAACTTTACGAAGATCTATCGCCTATCGATCTATCTGCACGCATTCTAATAAATATCTGGGTGCAAAACGGGGTTCTCATTAAACTCAGAAACACGCCTGGTACCGACTCTTAACAGACAACAATGAGTGCAGACCCACTGTTTACTCAGGACCGATGCAATAAGCTCGAGGCTCTTATTTCGGTTCTACTTGTTCGCAGATGTTTGATAATTCCCCCCATATATGACAGGGCGACACGCATAGCTGTCAAAATAAAATTTGGATTTATTGTCCCAGCTCACACTCGAATGAATATGCGTCTGAGTAAAGGAGGACAGTCTATTTTGTGTAGGAAGATGACATCGGCTATGTCTATTAAAATTTGTAGTGATGGAACTTTGAAAATAATAGATGATTACTTGTATTTAGGTACACTCGCACACACATTGATATGTATTCTTAGTACATCTTAGTGTACACCTCGCAGATGTTGAAGGTCCAAGAGAAACTCTCTGTGACAATTATATATTTATTACAATATGATATAATTTAGATGCAAGGTATATCACTAGTAAGAAGTCAAACGTAATGCAGAAAAAGAGCGCGCCTGGCGCGCGTCGCCCTTTCAGACATGATGAAATATCCATAGTAACCTCAGAGTCTAAAGCAATGGTTTAGCCAGTATACGGTGTTGTTTTTAATAAAATGATGATAGCCAACATGATAGTCTACGTCCGTTGAACGGATAAGGCACGAGAAGAAGAAAAAATAAGTAAGAAAAAAATACAAAGTAATTTTTGATTAATGTGAAAGATTTGAGCGCAATCTGTGTGAGTATTTAAGTTACGCCTGTTTTCCCGCTGCCAAGGACAGGTCGGTATGGATTGGAGGTCGGAGGCGGTTGCTGGTGATTTATTTGACAAATACTCCCCAACCCTTTCGCCCGATAAAGCCAGCCATTTAGGGGTGTGTTTTATTAAAGGCAGCCCTGCTTTGTGTCGGGGCGAGCAGGCGGTGAATTTTATTTATATTTAACGTACGAGTATTGAATCAGATTGAAACATCGCGTGTGTGGTGTGACACCACGGATTGTGCTCATGAAATCAGACACGCGATGACTCGGATGAGATTTTTAAAATATTAAAAAACTTATTTTAACTGTTTAGAGTTTCATCATAATGGATGAATATAAATGAAACAATGTTATTACTCTACTTGACTTTATTAGCACTACTCTAGTTTCGAAAGACACATTAACTCTCATTGACAGGTGAAGTGTTAAACTAATTACACACAAATATAAGAGACAAAACTCTCAAAACTTTAATTGTGCTAATAAACTAAAGTAGAGTTATAAAATTGTTTAATATATCCATTAAAAAACTTGAAAAGCTCCACATTAAAAGTTGTCAAAAGCATTGCCTTAGGTTTATCAGCTTTGATATATTCCTTCTTCCAGGGCACTGACTTCCAGTAATTAGATTTTTTTTTTTTTTTCATCCAATCTATAACATTTTCATTTGCAATTTATATTATCCTATAAATCTACATCTCAAATGCTTCAAGTCGCCTTATCATTTCTTGGGTCCATGCTTCCATTCTATACATTCACATCCAGAACACATGGCATCTGACCATTCGCATTCGTAATCTGAAGTTGAGATCATGAATGCAGAATATCTATTTCAGACGTGTATTTTTTAATACTCATGTAATATATATTTATTTAGTCTTCAATTTAAATATTTAATTGATTCCAAATTACACATTGAATACAAAAAATTAAAAGGTCATTAAACTTCGAGCTATCAGACTGTTTTTTTGTTAAATGATTTAGTATTAACATTAATATTAATTTCGAATTAACATAATTTTGTGAAAATCACATACAATTATAGTTTACGAAACAGTACAGAATTTATACATATTTTATGAATATTTACGTCTCTTAATTTAGCCAGGTACACGTAAAATATTGTGGATTAAATACGTTACACCCTGTTTACACAGAATATTTTTTGTCTCCTTTATTTAAGATGTACCTACATTGATACCTTTTTACAAAGTGTGTTCATTTACTTAATTAACTACACCGCTGTATTGTAGAATTAATTAATTAGTTTTCTTTTGTTCAACGTTCTTAATTTACCGTGAATGGTACATATATAATTTATAAAATAAAGTAATATCATTTAAGTACAGGGTGAATATTACGTTCCAGACCGGTGTTTTTTTTTTGAATAACTAGGAAATAAAACACATATTCTTGCAAGTTCTTTCGACTGCTTGTGGTTCCCGGGTTTTCATTGATAACATAACCATCTATCTATACAGTAATAAAAAGTATAAAAAGTGGCAATCTTCAGACTGCATGGATAAATCATACCAACACACAAAATATCAGGGATGCCAGCCGAAGGAATAATAAACAAAACAATTTTTTATTTATCGATTATTGTTCGCGTGTTATTTCAGCAATTTCATTTCAAATATTATCCTGTAGCATCGGAATTGTTGTAGAAAAATAGAAATATAAGATGTTTATTACTTGTTTAATAACATCATTAATTTGTGCAAAATGTTGTGCAACGCTAAAAAACTTTCACTTTGAAGCGTGCTGCGCGTGCCGCTGTGTCGTTGCTCTGTCGATATACAGTGCCAGTTGTATATATGTTCTTTGCTACTGGCAAATCAATGCCGTAGGTTCCATCAATCATGATGTTCCCCTTTTTCCGGGGCCCCGACTTCCGGTAATCATTTCCAATATTATGAAGTGCAAGATCTCATACTTCTCCGGATGTTCATTGTTATAAATACTTATTTTTCTCTATCTATCCGAACCCACAACATTCACAACACAAATGCCTCAGGTCGCCTTATATTATACTAAACGTGTGCCAAAATTGAATCTCACCATTGATGCTGTTCCGAATTCGTAAACACAATTGTGGCGTGTCTTTTCGAATCAGCCGCAATCGTTGTTATTGACACAATTCCGCATCCAAATTCCCATCCATACATTTTCTCATGCTCGTTTTGTTAGTATCAGCAGACGTCAACTTGACTGATATTTGTTCGATCTCGATATCGCGATGGCGTTCGCGGTGTGGACCTTTCAGCTCCAGTGCACTAGCACTGAATTTTGTGCTTTGATCACGTATTGCTTGATGTTTGTGTGCCGTGGGTAAACTTGTAACATCGCCGTATTCAATTGGGATCGGAGATCGGCTCATCCGCGTGTCATTGTGTGATCTCGGCGGCGACTGCAGGGATTACGGAGGCGTCATATATAAGGTAAGGTGAGCGGTTCTTCCGAATCCCGGTTCCCGAGATCACTAGTCCTTCGGGTAGAACATTTATCCCCTCACCGACCTCATCCTGTACCGAGGTTTCCCTACTTCCCTCTCATACCTTGCGGTGATTTAGATTTACGACCGGAATTGTCGTATCGAGATCGCACAATTCGTTCATTTAGATTCTATCTATCCGGATTTATAGTTCGAAATCAGATGCTCTGCCTTGTTTTTAGCTGCCGACCCTTGCTATTCCTAGATATGGAGGGTGAAGAGGTCGCGGTGGAACCGTGTTGGAATCAAAGCAATTTCTAGCGATTAGTTCGAGGATCACAGCCCGAAATAAAATTGACGCCAATACATATCTGTAATTCCATCCTAATCTCATAAATATCCCAGCCTCCGGGAGTTTCCTGATAGGATTTTTAGAGGAAAAGCGAAGCTCTGTGAGAAAATGGCACACATTTCATGTTGAAGATGGAGGTCGTCTTTTATACATTATTGGTATCTGAAACTTTTTGGAGTACCAATATATTCTACTCTGAAATATTTTCATAGGAAAGAAATTAGTATTTAAAAAAAATGTGAATGAATTAATTTGTGGAGATTGCGAGAAACCTAATGGCCCATGTCCATGAATGAGATTTTTAAGAGATTATCGACTGGATACAATCTCTGAAATATGGATTGTGTTCCCGTGAGATTCTTTGGAGACAACTCTCAACTTTAGTTTCGCCGTCTCGCGCCTTACTTCACGCTCGTCACGAACGTTTACCGTCAACTGTCAATCTTCAGATTAAAATTTCAACACAATCTATTGAGATGTACCATATCTCTGAGTTTATCTGATCGTGTCTCTTTACATGGATGCGGGCCTTAGATACGAGAATAAAATAATATCTAGTTGTATCTGGATTTCTGGCCACAGGTTTTCTGACTTCATTGTTACGCACGAAATCTCACGAACGCACACTTTGTTGATAGCGCGAAATGAGGACACCCACCATGCCCAATTGCAATGACAACAGTTTCTGACGTTTAAATGTCACGCAGCACGATAACCATCACACAACAGTAGCATCAATGGCGTAACGTGATGTACTTCAAGGTCATAGAAACACACAGAATAGATCGGGCTCTAAGGTATAGGAGAGGAACAGGCATCATGATATTACGTACCTATGTATGAATGTAGGAGCAAAAATGGGCGATTTGATTATATGCTGTTTATTGTACGCCGATGATGCAGTACTAATGGCGAATAATGAACAAGAACTATAGAGTCTAGTGAGTAGAATGTACGGTGTATGCAAGGAAAGCGACCTCATGATGAATGTTAACAAGTCGAAAGTGATGGTATTCGAGAAGGAGGAAAGCGAGACACCGCGCTAAATACTTGGAGGTAATGAATGTTTGGAACAACTAGATGAGTTTTTGTATTTGGGAAGAATGTTTGATAGAAACGGAAAGGAGGGTGACTGCAGGAAATAAAGTGAGCGGCGCTTTGAACGGAATTATAGCTAATGGGAACTTGTTGACTGAGGCAAGACACTGATGTATGGAAGTAAGGGCTGGAGCTGGCAGAAGAGGAACGAAAGTAGACTGAACGCGGTGGAAATGAGATCGCTTAGGCGTATGTGAGGCAGATCCATTTATGACACAGTAAAAAATGAAGAAATTAGGATAGAATGTAAAGCTGATCTTAGTATAGTGAGCAAGATTAAGAAAGGATCAATAAGGTGGTTTGATTATATGGAACGAAAGAAAGATATTTGACGCAAGTGTTGATGGCACCAGAAATAGAGAAAGACTTGGCACGAATAGATGGTCAACCAGATGGTCTTGTTAGAAGTCTCAATAATCGGTGTGTTGTATGAGAAGAGGTATGAATGTGGATGAGGCGAAATCTGTGTGTCAGGATAGAAGAGTGTGGCGCTCTATCATCTCTCGGTCTACCTTCGCAGGGAAACGGCGTGATGGTAAGTTAGTTAGTACATTTTTAAAATAAAAAGAGTAAAACAATTTTTTTCGATTATATAAAGCAACAGAGAAAAATAAAATTATAATGATAAAGGACAAAGAAAAAAAAAATAGCATCAATTTTTAACATGTGTACGCGAATGAAAAAGATTTTTTTTATTAAATAAAAAATGGGTGACATTAAAAATAATATTTTTCAGATGTAAAATGGATAAATTCTTACGTTTGATTGGTTCACTTCACTTCGTTTCGTTCCCGTTGGCGGTATTGTGAATCCCTGCCAGTTCCCGGAACCCTCCAGGGCGTCCCGGGTAAGCCCTAACAAATGCCTCGCATTCCCTTCAATGATGTCTGGATTTTTCTTTATTCGTATATTTTTTCTTGTCCAGGCAGTTTGTAGATGTAGAGATGTAGAAAATTGATTTCGCACGAAGGGCTCCACGATTCTGGTTACAAATCACGAAGGGATACAATGAAATCGAATGAATTGCGCTAACTTTTCTGTCACTGAATGTCAACAGAGTGGCTTGGGCCAGTGTACATTACATTTGATTAATACGCTTTTGTTTTTTTGTAACCAATCATCAATCAGAGATTTCAATTATCAAATTTAAAAATCGAAATTATCTTGTTCCTGGTGCGTGCGCGACTGACTGTGTAATATGAGCTTGCTCATACAGCAAAATTAAATATGGCCAATCGATGCAAACTTTCAGTGCTCACGTATGATCTCAACAAAAAAAAGAGTTACAAAAATTAAAATTAAACTTATAAAATATGTATTGATATTTAAATGTTTATATTAGAGCATAGACGCCTTTTGAGATGTGGTGCTGGAGACACGAATGCGAGACAAGATGCACGAATGTCTCCATTCTGCAGGAAATGAAGATCAAGAACAGACTGAGACGAGTCCTTCAAGACTTTTGGACATCTTACTAGAGGGGATCAGTAGTCAATTTTTACCATGGTAACTTTTTAACTAGTAAATCCACTACTGTCAAAGATGGTCAAAGACAATCAAAGGCAAATAATGGAATAATGGAAAAGTGGAAAGGCAAATAATCATGACATGTACTGTATTTTCTACTTCATCTGTGGCTTTATTCGCCCCTGCGTTCGAGACCTGTCTCTCCGGTGGCGAAATTTTTTCCGAATTATGTACTAATGTATATTAAACAACGAGTTCGTCATCGGACGAACTCTCATCACTAAAATAGCGGGATATTGAATTATCAATTGTCGTGTACGTCAACTTTCAAAGTATCAATGTGACAGATGACCTTTGAAACAGCTGTGAAGAGTCCGCCATATTTAGCAATCGATTTTCGTTTATACTATTTGATATCAGAGAGTGAATTCAGTTTACTACGGAAGGCCCGTTTCTTTCTGAACAAATTTCTTTTAACCCCATGTTGATAGGTTAAATAGGGTTGAGATATTTCAGTTTACGCAAGCCATATTAAAATAATAGTCATTTTGAACTACCGATAAGTTAGGGTGATTGTATAAAAAGTATGAGATTTTTTAAAAATTGTCAAGCAACCAGTGCTGGACCATTTAATATGGAGTGATCCTATAGTAAAAAGATAATAATGATTACACAACCAGCCCTTAGAGAAGCTTGCTGTGGTGGGCCACATTGAAGGATGAAGAGGAAGAGAAAGATCCCCTGCTGGCAGCAGGCACTTCTCTGATGACAACCCTAAAAGGAGCACAGTCAAGAGGGTGGGAGTTCATGGAGTTTGCGATCCTCAGTCATGAGGGACCATAGTGGATGGTGATGATATTAGAGCATTTAAATATATTGTGACGTACGCAGCAGAGTGTCAACGCGTCCATCTGTTTCACCCAAGGTAGAATATCAGATTGTGAGTACTGTGAACAAAATTGGCTATTGTATCGCCCACCTGCCTTCAACAGTCATTCTCAAGGGAAAATAAATAAAATCAGAGAGAAATTTTACAGCATTATAATTTATAAAAATTGTGCAAAAAGAAAAAAAACGTTGTCCAATTATTTACGAAAAATTACTTCTTAATACACAACGTAGCTCCATTCAGAAGCATTAAATTGAATTTATTCATCAGGTTTAACCACAGCTAAATTACCAGCGGTCGAGGAGTAAGTTGAATTTCACTGGACAAGTTTGCTCTACGATGAATATCATATTTGGGTTACTTGTAAGTTGAAGTACATGTGACATATGAAGATGATTTGAGCGGATGGATCCGAATCATGCTCGTCATCCTACTCTGTCCATGGGCAATCCTCCAGGACTCTCATCCGAACCCTCACATAATCAGACGAAGTGGTGAATCGTTAATTAGCGTGCATTAACACAGATGCCTAACATCAAATATAATTACTCACCCTTCCTTTTAATTATGGCATCACATTTTTGTAATAAATGGGTTCCACGAGATTCAGACAGCGCTCCTCTTGTTAGTCAACGGAAATGCTTAGATAAAGATCCTTTCGCGCCAGCAGTGTTGCCATTACTATGACATGTTAAACCTAGAGGGCACCATCGGCGGGTAGGTACTATAAAGTAATGTTATAATATATATTATAGATAGGAATAAATAAACGTTTGAATACACAGACAGCTTTGAATGTGCTAATACTTCGAATATGATTTTCAAAGATGATCTACTGAAAATGAAAATCTATCATACAGCCACATTTAGTTACAGACTTCCGTGTGTAACTGAATTGTGTACCGCTAGATTGTGTTCTTGCGCGATAAAATACGAAATTATCACATAGCGAGATAACCTTTAATGCATGTGTTCGCTAAAAATACTTTTTTCTGGTGTTCGTTTATCCGTTTTCATGAAATATTACCAATAATAATGTATTTTTATTTATTATCTTTGTTTTATTAACCACTCAATTGAGTTTAAATACATCTACCTTAAATAAATAAATCTATCTGGTTAGTTATGACATCCTGAAGAAGAAAATGGTATTTTTCGAAACCGGTAGATGTATTTAAACTCAACTAAGTGGTTAATAAAACAAAGATAATAAATAAAAATATGAATTTTGATCACGAAGTTAATATTGCTAATTTTAAAAGCCAATAATAATGGATTTACTCGCGGCGTGTACCATCGGCGCCGTGGCTTAGTTGGCAAAGCGCCTGTCTAGTAAACAGGAGATCGTGAGTTCGAATCTCGCCGGGGCCTCGGGTGATAATAATCGACCTAACAGTATTTTTTTTACTTAAAATGTTTTTAATAATGATAATTTTATAAATATTTTAAATATGAATTAAATATATTAATTAGAAAGATAGAAAAATATTGTTGTTGCGCTACCGGGATTCGAACCTGGATCTCTTTCCTAACCGGGGAAGGTGCATTATCCAACTATGCTACAGCGACAATATTTTTAGCGACAATTTTCGAACCTGTATTTTACCTTTTTGATATAAATACATTTAATCCCGGTGGCGCAACAACAATATTTTTTGATAAAATTGATTTTATATGTATATCTTTCTAATTAATATATTTAATTCATATTTAAAATATCACAGAGCTATGTTCTGAATAATTACAACTTCACAATAAGAATGTGTTCTCCTAGATACTTTTATAGTTATGTGAAATGTGCTTTATTAAGAATTTTTTTCTAATTAATTTAGTCTTCAATTGCTAATTGGGTTGTGCCAGCGTTAAAATAGCATTTCTTTAAATAGAAATAAGCTTTTTATTTTAGATAAGTATTTACTAAAATAATTAAATTTAAACATCGCTTTATGCCAATACACTACTTCTTTCAGTAATGCGAAGAATGTCAAGCTGTATAATGATTTCATCAAAACGTGGACTACTAGATGGGGTATATTAGGCAGATGATGATAAGATCGTGTCAGCGAGAACGCGGACACTTCACTTTTCATAAGTCTAATTCTTAAAAACAAAAAAAATCATGCGGGCCTATACCGTGTGTGGCGTGACTCATACATCGTTGTGTTTCGTCCTAGTCCCTTCATGGGAGTGTGTCCTCGATACTTAGCCCTTTAGTGGCTGTCTTGTACCCACTGGTCTCTTTGTTTTCGTACATAACACTTGTTTATCTGTTTGTTTGTAATGTTGTTATATACCTGTATTTAAAAATAAATAAAAGGGCGCAAAAAGGTTTAAATAAAATCTCTGTTCGTTTTGCAATCTCTTAGCTTTTGCTTTTCTTCTTTTCTTTCTTTATTTTTTGTTTATAATTGTATATTTCGCGTTTCTGTGGCACTGTGTGTGGAACCGATAAAAGAAGTTGCAAACTTCTACAACGCTTCCGGAAATGGATAGGCTCCCCCCATCTGGCACCAGAAATAGAGAACATCCGCGGAAGACTTGGCACGACCACCTCAATAATCGACGAGCATGTTTAATGAGATGTATAAATGTGGATGAGGCGAGAACTGTGTGTCAAGACAGAACAGTGTGGCGCTCTATCCTCGCTGCATACCCCCGCGGGGAAACGGTGTAATGGTAAGTTAGTTAGTTAGTTAGTCGACCCAGTTAGTTGAATACATCGATGTACATACATAATTTGGTCAAGCAAAATTGAAAATATCTTTGTTCTATCAAACATGGGCACTTACGAATGTCACAATGATAATGCTTGAAGAGCCATTGAGAGATCCGTTCAGTAGGCACCAGATTTGACAGAACTAGTTAAAATTAGTTTCTTAACATATGCTAGTAAAATAAAAAAATATAGATATGCTCCCATTGTAAAGAGTGCCCAGCGGAAAATTTTCAAGTTAAATATTAAATAAAATAAAAACTACAATGTTATTCTCATATTTTAAGTATACAAAATGAAGTTTAACGATGCGGATTTTACGTTTACTAAACAATATCGTCTAAATGCCGTCCATTTCTCTCAAGACACTCTTGCAATCGGACTCTTAAATTTGCAAACACGCGAGAGCAAAGCTTTGGTTCAATTGCAGTAACTTCACGGTGGATATTTTCTTGTAGGGCCTGAATTGTTCGATGATTGCTGCTGTAAACTCTCGACATAGGGTATCCCCACAAAAAAAGTCGCACGGTGTCTGGTGACCCTCAGTTTCTCTATTGAAACTCTAGTTGTGTGTGGAGTGGCCCCGTCTTGCTAAAATTGTGTTCTATTGTTGAGTTGTTGAACCCAAGAAACAGCTGCAGTTGCGGTACCAAAAACTCGTCGATCATTCGATAATACACATCAGTAATGACTGTCTCTCGCTGGTTAAAAAAATAAGGGCCAATTATCCCTCGGGCAGAAATTGCATACCACACTGTCGTTTTTGGACAACGCAAATCTTATGTTCTGTTTATTAACATAGCCATCGATAGAAAAATGTACTTCGTCAGTAAACAATATGAGCAAATATAGCAATATTAAGGTTTCACGTAAAGAATAGTCATTTTCGTTGAGAAACTGCACGATTTGCAGTTTGTATGGGTGAAACTGTAGTTTCTTTTCCAAAATAACGTGCATTGTTGATTTTTTTTATTGCAGTAAAGGCTGAAATCTTTCTTATCGATTTACGCGGATTGCGCATAATTTCACGTCGAACTTGAGCCACATGTTCTAGCGTCGCTGCTGACGTTGATGGCCCCGGAAGAGTTTTGTTAACCATTGTCACTTCTTGTCTGAACTTTTGAACCCATCACCAGATAAGTTGCGTGCTCGGTCCATCGCTTAATCGTCGAATATTAAAGCATACTCAACCGCGAACGCGCGATGCATTCCCAACAAGTGACTAATTGCGACTGGCAAATCAGCAAATCACGCGCATCGAACAATACCACTCTCACTTACCTCACCTGGATGGTTTACGAGCAATTACAATTTAATCTTGAAATTTTTCCGCTGGACACCCTATATTTTAGCCTGCCAGAAACTTTTTTTAGATACGTACCCTTATCTAATTTATATGCAATTTTGTAGGTAAACTTGTGGTTCCAAAAGCACTCAGAGGTTAACGTAAAGTGTGAAAGTTTTTGTCTGTTTTCATTCCAAGCCTAAGTGGCTCCGTTTGAAAAACTTTTAAGGGCTCACTGGAGCACAGTAAATGTAATTAATTTTGAAAATATCTGAAACGATATGTTGGAAAATAAAAACATATAAAGGACGACAAAATCAACAAGCTCAAAAATTGTTATCAACAAATTGTATATTTTTCTTCAGTAGGTTTCCCCATTAGGTACTGAGGATCGTGACTTCTGGATTATGACTATTTTCATCCGCTTTCTCAGCAGACCACAATTCAGATAGCCGTCATGTCATTAATCTGGTCGGTCTCTCTGGGTTGGCACCTTTTTGGTCAGCACCAGGTTTTTAAGTGTATTATCCTCTCTCCAAAAATTGTAGAAGTGCTGGCCAAAGGATTCTATGTCATGATAAATAAAAAAATTTAAGTGTAACATAATTTTTGTATTAGCACTTAACTTATACGTCTTTGTATTGTTAGATCCATTTCTACTCGTGCGATGAAGTAGCTGACGCCACAAACTAGACTGAGCTTAACTTTCTGACGTACTATCCGCCAGAATCGGAAAACATCGTTACAATAGTGGTGTCCTTGTAATTGATATTGAAGTGGGCATATGAGCCCTCATGCCGATGGCGGTCTCTTTTTATTTTCCTCCAGCACCACACTCTTAGCTTGTTGTATATAATAAATTATTATCATTTAATTACAAGTAATTACCTACTTTATCAAGTATCGTAAACCAATAAAAGATTTAAAATTTCAATAAATTGTACTTATATCTGTGCCTGCAATATTATCTCGATAAATTTGTCTCGTAATTCATGCGTTGTTCATGATACAGCCTCTATTCAAAAATGAAATTATATTATTCATGGGTAATAAATAGCCGTTCGAATATGTAATATAACATAAATCAACGCTTTTGACGCCGAGGACTGTCGCATATCACGGGAATAGATTTCGTTAACCTTGGAACCCGTGCAATTACTTAATTTTGTGTGGTAGTTTTAAATATATAATTTTAAATGTTTCGACATTGTATTTTAATGTCATACCTAGACCTATCTATCAGGATTGTGGGGAAAGGTTAGATTGGCAGTATGGGAAGGAATTAATGGATATTGAATGAATGGATGATATAGGAGTGTATTTATATTGTATTGTATTATGTAGACTTCAATCGGAAGGGTTTTGTGAGGTAATAATAATAATAATAATAATACATACAGGGTGAAACAGGCCTAGTACGCAATATTTTATGGGTGAATACCTGTCTAAATTACGAGTCGGAAATGTTCAAGTGATATGTGCCTAATTTCATCCATTTCAGAGATATAAGCATTAAAAAAAACGTAATTTTGCGATAATTTCAATTAATTTTGATTCTTAATTATATATTGAATACAAAAATTAAAGGTCATCGAATTTCGAGTGGTTAAACTATTTTTCGTTAGATTATTTAGGGCCTGAAGCAAAGATATAGATTAATAATGAAACAAGTTCGCAAATATTTATTTAGAAGCACGTAGAATTCAAGCTTAACTCGATTTTGTAAAAATTTCAAACAATAATATTTTCCGTAACAGTGCTGAATTTGCACATATTCCTTGAACAAAATAATATTTATGTTATGAAAAGAAAATGAAAATATGTTTGGACTGTGCCCGTCTCACTAGAGAAATTCTGTGTCGAGACGGGCATAGTTTACAAGCAATTGTACAATTAATTAGTATTACAAGTAGTAGATAGAATTAACATTTATTACTTTATATATATATATATGTATGTGTATATGAAAAACAATTTTAAAGTGGACTTTCATATAAATTATTTTGGATAAATTTGTAGCAATGTATGAGTTTGGGTGAGTGCACCAATGCATATATATTTATTTTTATTTACACCCCATCCCGAATCATTTTGAGAGTTGTTTACTCTTGTTTCGATTCGTCATAATTACACTTTTTTATTTTTTTATTACATTCAGTCATTATTAACATTATCATCATAATACCAGAGCCATACATATATAACAAAATATAAATACAAAATTTCAGTCACGGCCATTATTGTATCTAAAGCTTTTCTGTAGTCGTTGCCCGCAACTCGATGTCTCAGAAGCGGAACCAATCAATGTATACGGCCTTCGCCTAACATTATAGATGGGCTACAATAACCCGCCAACCAGAACACTATTCCGTGTGAGTTGTTGTACTGAATTCGGAGACGGTTGTACGCCACTTGCTTATATTTCGACCAGAGCTCGCAGGTATACATGGTGGTGGGGAACGATTTAAACAGAATTATATTCATCGGTAGTAAAAAAATAAATTTTAGTACCTACTTGAAATTTGTAAAATAATACATATTTTAACAAATTTAAATAATAGCGTACAAATTAATTTAACACACGCACATGCACAGGCTGCTCACTCATTAAACTAATTTGTGCTAACCTAACTACCTACACATTTTTGACTCCAACTATACTAAAGACAAAAATATTTTTATAACATTTTATAACTTCTGATTGTACTTTTTTCCCATAACTTGATTTACATTATACTTACCTTACTTTATAACGATACCCTGTACCTTAACAATTACAACTTTTAAAAACCGTGCTTTTTTACACGTATGTGGTGTACATCCTAGAAATTGCAAAATGTTCTCCTCCTATTTTTGGCGTTTCCACGAAAATCTTAGATGTTTTATTATATTGTTAGCGTCGGTACTGGGTGTGTTTACGACTACTAGGAGTTTTGTTCAACGCACCGGGGTCTGCAGAGTGCGTTCGGTAACGCCAGGTGGTGATGATGGGAGGGTCATGAACGATCAGTTGACAATCTGTATACGAAAAACAAAATAAATATATTTTCATGTATTACCGATGTTTACACATCAGAAATTCAAATATTTCGTTTGTTAATTTTCCAACCTACCCTCGTATTATATCAAACCATGGGTGGATTGATTTCGGTCTCCCTGAAATCATTCCACCCAACTGACCTAATCTAACACAAGCATCAAACTAAATTTTTATTGTCCAGTTACGGTTTTTTCTATACAGAAACTCAGATCGTAAGAATTGTTTACTCTGTTCTGGTAGAACAAGCGTAAACATGAAATTTGGACCGTAAAGCTCGGATGTGAAGATTACTTGAGCAAGAAAAACACCAGACAAAATAAATGTCTTCGGTCCAGGAACGTCTCGGTCATGCAGAACAGCGGAAAATGTGGTACAAAATATTTAAACGATAAAATAATGTCACAAAACCTACCTACCTAATTCAAAAATATTACCTACACAGAGTACAATGCTAAAAAAAATTTTCAACCAAAGAATTTTTTAAATCTTAAAAATAAATGTATTAAAATTTAATTTCTTCTCTATGAGATTACTAATTTTACTTACTTTATACAGGTTCAACTCAACAAGACCTACGTCCGATATTATTGCCTTTTCATTTTGCTGTATATGTAGTCTTTTATGATATTTAACCAGTACTTAGATATTAGAAGATATAATTCATTTATAAAATAATCAGTAGGATATATTTCTTTTAACATTTATTTCTTCTCTATGAGAGTGAGACTCGTGTATAGAGAAGGAGTATATACGAGATAATTTATGTTATTTATATTTTAATTTTGGAATATCAATTTGGTCTCCTTCGCTTCTAATATTAATTTATTTTTAATTTACAAATTTGGATAATTGATTATTTTTTTTGTACATGTCTATTATTTTAGGCATTTTGAAATCTGTGAAGAGTTGAATACTTGGATAGTAATTTTTTTTTTAGAATAACTTTTGAGTGATTTCTAATTTTGATATTGAAGTTTTATATGCTCCTCCCCATCCAATAATACCGTATTGCAAATGTGACTGTACAAACGCGTAATATATTATTTTCAGATTTGTAAGTGATAAGATGTTTCCGAGTCTTAAAAATATGTAGGCTGTTTTCCTTATTTTGATTGTAAGATTAGTAATATGTTCTTTCCGTTTGAGTTTGTTATCTATTATGTTTCCTAGGTACTTGATACAGTATTTTTCTTCAATTGATGAACGTAGGTCACTAGAGTCTTCTTGTTGCAAGTGGATTCTTTACCAATAAATAAATAAATAAATTTACTTTAATTTCAGATGTTGGCTGGTGGCCGGTGCTGGCTAACAAGATAGAAGTCGGTCTTCAGGAGTTGGGCATAGCACCTAGACACCTGTACTGGGAGAACCAATCGCTGAGAGGACTGCACAGCGCACATGCAAGAGGTTTGTACCCCATCATTGTAATCATAGCAATTTACTAAAGTTTTGTGGCGTTCAGATTTATATTACATATCATCTTCTTCTCGTGATATACGTTCAACGAATATTGACTGTCATCATTTCTATAGTAGCTGATCAAACCATTGCCTTAGGTTTTTCAGCCGTGGTACTCCCCTTTTTCCGACATTCACTAACATTTCTCTGCGTTGTCGAATCACATGTCTGAGATGTTCAAGTTTTCGGATTTTTATTGTTTTAAATATCTACTAATTTTCCTTTAATTATCCGATACATTCGTAACTCTATCTGTCCAACTTATTTAGAGCATTCTTTTGTAGATCTACATCTCAAATGCGTCAAGTCGCCTTATCATTTCTTTGGTATGTGTCCATACTTCTATCTGACTCAGCTTCTCTCAACCCGCGATGATGAGGTGGAAAGAAATGAAACACAAAAGATGTTTAATATAGATACACTACGGCGACACAACACAGCATTTATTTATTAGACTTTATTGACATACACGTTTTTGTTGTAACAGATATGAATATAAAATAATATAATACGATAAACATAAGTTATCAATTATAAGTTAAGTATTAAATTTATTTTTTAAATAATAGTTGTTTTTTTTTAAATAGAGTCTGTTAAAGAAACAACATAACAGTATTTTTGATTAGTCAATGATCTCATTGATCTGAAGAAGAAAATGATATTTTTCGAAAATTTGTATTCAGTTCATTAAGTTGTTAATAAAAAAAAGTTAACAATCTAAAGTAACAATATATTCAACCTAATCAGCCCAGAAATCCCTACTGCAATTTTACAGTAGACATATTCAACTGAATGATGGCTGCGACGATTGTCTGTCCGATATGGAGTACCCGCTACCATTATTTCCATAGCCAGTAGAATGTGATTTCCCAAGAATGTTACCTATTCAATAAAAGGTAAGAAAACAAAATATAAGGTTAAATTTTCAAAGAAAACCAATTCCTTGTAGCTTGGTATATTAATTAAATAATTACTAGTTTCAGTTGGACCCAACCTTCTTCAGGACAATGTAGTATATATACATTAGTATAAATCGGTTTAAAACTAAACTATAAGTTGTTCTCAGTAAGGAGATCAAATTAACACTGAAATGCGCCGCGCTAGTTGGCGAGCAAGTAGGTGAACCAAGCATGCGTCTGCAATAGGTGAAAGAAATCTATAAAGGAATTAAAATTTTTCTCTAATAGATCTTTTTCTTTGTCCTTTAACATGGTCCACTACAAGCTTGTAATATTCTTTTATATGCCTAAAAAAATGAAGGATTCATTATCAGGCAAAAGGTTGTCTTACACATGTTGAAGACTTCTTCAGCAGCTCTCCCTTGTTTTGTATATGGTGTGAAGTTAATGATTCCATACCATACAGAAATATAGAATGCACTAGATATGTGTGTGTTCTCCGGGTCGCACTTCCGGTGGAATGGATTACGATAATTCCGGTTGTAAATCGAAATTACCGCAAGGTGGGGGAGGATATATGGAGACTGATATAAGAATAGGTTGGTGGGGGGATACCTCAAATATGACGCCAAAATTCACCTACCTCAGCTCTCGACCGAAGACTGTCGTGTCACTGTTCACCCGCAAAATATGATCACCTATGATCACACAAAATAGTGCTCCACTACACTGGAGGTAATCGTCCGCACCGCGATGTTGAGGTCAAACAAACAATATTGATCAAGTGACACCACATAGCGTCAGGCTTACAATTCACACCGAAGGCAAACGATAGAATGCGTAAACGGTAGAAATTTGGATGCGGACATGCGATAATAAAAAATAAAGTATGTTTTTCAGTTTCCACCCCTAAAATATAATGTACTAGGTATGATACAACCAGTGTATTAATTCGAAGTCAAGACGTAATACGAAATTTCATTCTCGAAAATACAATAGAAATCACGCACAAATGGCAAGTTTGTTCAACAAATTATATAGATGATTACATAATTATATAATCGCCTAATATGCAGATTGAATAAATTTTCATTCGTATCGTATATAAGCCAATTACTGAACATTTGCATCGCAATCAAAATGTAATTATATATTGGACCTCAATTTCCCATCTCAGCCTTCAGCGGAGTTTCACATGAGAAGGCTTCTGATGGGATTAATGTTTTCACCCCCGCGCACGTGTTCTCGTTTGGTTTAATCATTTTATTTATATTTGCTTCAAAACCAGGCGTGGTTGGCAACCCTGTCTGGCAGCAGGGAGTGGCCTAAATACTGAAGAATGTCGAAGAATTAAAAGAGAGTCCGTTCTTGATATGCGTAACATGGGGATTTGAGACCGCGTCCCCAGATCTGGTGTCGGTGCCAGTACCGATTTTCGAAAACGTGTTAATGAGCCACAGACTACCAAAAATATAGACGCAAATTCCTTGTTTGAATATTTTAAATTTGGTCTCATCCACTCGATCACTTATGTACCACTTACGCAATCAAATAGCTCAGTGATTTTTTTAAAATATATGACTCGCTTGGAACGAAAATTAAATTTTCGAAGAGTCAATACTTGTAATGTTGCATAAATGTGTCATAAACTATCGGATTTATGTTTCTACAAATAATGTGTGTAGAATGCCACTCGTCCCGCAACTAATGAGTGAGCAGCTTGCGCACGCGCGTATGCGTGTGTGTTGAATTAAATTGTAATGAATCATTTAAACGTGTCAATATGTGTATTATTCTTACAAATTTCAAGTAGGTCAGAAATTTTTCAAGATCAAATATTGCAACATATTTTGTTACATACACTTTTTATTTTTTCCTTCTTAATACTTATTCTAAATGAATAGTTGATAAAGTATTAAAATACGAATTATACTAAAATAAAAAATAAATTAAATGTTCAACACCCCTCTCCTATATGTACACTTTATTTCATGTCTATATATTTATGAGCGGCTTTGACACAATATAGTAAACATACAAGTGACGATTTCGAGAAACAAATACGGCCCGCATATAAAGCGACCCTACTGCTGAAACTGTAGACATTTCTAAATGTTAATTCAATGGGTGCCGCTCATAGTTCAACAACTGCCATTCACCGAGTAATGTATTCCATTTCAACTTCCTTTGAAGTGGCGGCTTTAGTAGATCAAAGCAATTGCATTGCCAACTGATGATGTGACCATACCAGCCGGGATCCCAGCATAAGTGGCCACATTTCTCTGGTGCATACGTTAATTGGTTAAGTTATGTTCCTTTCGTTTTGAGATGTTTAAAGGTTTACGTTTGAATTGATTCAAAAATATGTTTATATGTTTACAAAACACAATGTTTCAAAATTTGTATCGATAATGGCAAATCTGTCACGAGTCGGACGACAATTATCACCTCCACTCGACTCGCACTTTTGTATTAAAGAGCGGAGATAACACTGCACTTCCGGGTGATGCGGAACACCGCTTCTTCGCGGTTTAGATTTTTACACACGGCGACAATTTCGTTCCACAAAAAAATCCTCTCGACAGCTCCGCGTCGAAATGCATAATCATAGTTGGCCCAGAGCGGGAAAGATGTATTAAAGTTTATTGGATAGACGGAATGCACAGGGAGTCTGGAATTGCGTCAACATTTTAGTTTACTAGATTTTTAATTTATTTCGATATATAAAGCTTGTAGCTTGTAAGGAAATAAAAAAATTAAGGTTGAAATGATGTAACAATACACTAAATTGTTACAATTCACATCAGGTTATATTAATTTAAAACAATGTGACGCTAAATAATTGATATACTCATTTTTTTCAGGTTCTTGACTGTTCTGTATTTCAAACAAGGGTAGATAGAACACTTCCCCTGTTTTGGAAAATGATAATTTAACAAAAAAGCTGGGCCTTAACAAATATAAATTAAATAATTAGATAAACATAAACGGAAACATTATTTTACAATTAGCGCCATATGTGTACCAGTAGATTTTAATTTCTTAATTCTGCAAACTACCATGACAACTCATCGCTATACCCATGGCGCTCTTTTGTATTCGGCACATCGAGCTATTCACATTACTCTGTCTTTAAGCTAGTGAATTACTCAAGTCATATAAATGCCCATTTACTGAATTGAAAATTCTTTTCGGTTGATCCGTTTTGTGTGGAGTCGTTACCCATTAGAAAGTCTTACAACTGCAAACAAATCATTTAAGTGTCTACTTCTTCTTTTACTAATTCGCGAATTTTACTGATTGTTCTTTAAATTTGGTGCATGGATTGATTTTTGATTTGGAAAAAACAAAAAGCAATTAGCAGAACTATTTCCTTTAGTTATTATGTGAAGGATTTTCAAACAATAAATGAATCATGTTAAGTCATAGAAAGTGTTCTTAAAAACGTCCATACATTTTTTTATGGGTAAGAAGCTATTATTTTACATTAAAACTTAAAATTTAAAAACACTATTAATAGTACTCTAAAATTACAAATAAATACATGGTAGGGTCGTATAAACGACGGATTTATTTTGTCTAAAGACGTTGGTTAAACGAAAGTACATATATTGTATTTCATATGATTGTATAATATTTTATGAGAACACATTCTTATTGTGAAGTTGTAATTATTCAGAACATAGGTCTGTGATATTTTAAATATGAATTAAATATATTAATTATAAAGATATACATATAAAATCAATTTTATCGAAAAATATTGTTGTTGCGCCACCGGGATTCGAACCTGGATCTCTTTCCTAACCGGGGAAGGTGCTTTATCCAACTGAGCTACAGCGACATTATTTTTAGCGACAATTTTCGACCCTATATGTTACCTTTTTGATATTAATACATTTAATCGTTCCATCATTTGACATATTATTGGTAACAGCATAAACTAAATCTATGCCTACTGCACGCCACTGCCTATACCTATTTATAGAATTATCTAATGTAATTTGGAAGAAATATAATTATTATAGTTCTGGGGTATAGTAATAATATTAGTAATGTTAATTTAGTTTAAAAAAATGCCTTGAATAATATGAAACATTACTATTAGACGTTAATAAATATAAAACGTAGACAGAAGCGGAGACTGTCTATCCTCCGTGTTATCTCCGCTGCTCACCGATTCCGGTCCATTAGTTTTAGTCCTTTGACGTAAAATAGATGTTGCGCCGTAATATCGATAATCTGGATTTGTGACGTCACTCGTTAGGCTAGGTTATCTTTACGCCGAGTGGGTTTCGACGGGGCGCCATTTTGAATCCAATCATTTGTTCTTGCTTTCTCCACCCCAGGTACGCACACAAAAAAGGGCACTTAAATGAAATTATTGACCCCTCCTAAATATAAAGTATCACATCTTAACTAACAAATATTTCTATTCAAGAATTGAAGAATTAAGAAAGATGCACGTTGGGCATCACATGAAAGAACATGCAGAAAATATTAAATAAATATAAAAAGTAAATGTTGCAAAAAAAAAAAAATTGCCTGAAGAACTTGTCATTTAATTATTTAAATGTATTTTTTTAATACAAATTAAATGTATAAATTAGAAAGATATACATATAAAATCAATTTTATCTAAAAATATTGTTGATACCGAGGTTCGAACCTGCATATCTCCTATCTGTGGAACATACATTAACCGATTATGCTACACCAAGACAAATTTTCGAACTTACATGTTACACATTTCAAATTGATACATCTATCGTTCCATTATTTGAGCCTTTGATACCTTTGAGTAATTAATAATACATCAGTTGTATCAATCTGTCCAAAAAAAAAAAAAAAAGAATTATTATTTCTGGCGTCTTCTATCGGATTACTCAAAAGTATTTAAGATTCCGTAAAAATAAAGTAGATGGCTTTCAAATATCAATTTGAAAATTATAACATACAAGTTCGAAAATTTGTCATCAATGCGCTGGGTTGGTGTAGCATAATTGGTTAATGCATGTTCCCGGATAGGAAGAGATCCAGGTTCGAATTCCGGTAGCAACAACAATATTTAAAGATAAAATTGATTAAAATATGAATTAAATATATTAATTAGAAAGATATGCATATAAAATCAATTCTATCGAAAAATATTGTTGTTGCGCCACCGGGATTCGAACCTGGATCTCTTTCCTAACCGGGGAAGGTGCATTATCCAACTATGCTTCGGCGACAATTTTCGAACCTATATGTTACCTTTTTAATATTAATACATTTAATCGTTCCATTATTTGAAAGAGCCATCTACCTTATTTTTACAGAATCTCAAAAATACCTTTGAGTAAACTGATAGCAGACGCCAGAATTATCAATTCATTTTTATTAAATTTTGGACACATTGATACAACTTTTATTATTAGGAGAACACATTCAAGAACAATAAGAATGTGTTCTCTTAATAAATAAAAATAAAGTTATTAGTAGTCGTATTATTGGCTTAATATTACCCTGTACTTATTTCACTGTGCCAGCGAGTTACACTTGTAATAATACCAATTAAATCATCGCGTTCTAACGATGGCGGTTAATATTATTCTATTAAATAGATCATACAATGTTGTAAACATAGCGCTATTAAAATCATCTAAACATGTACTTATTATAGCACTTACAGTTAGTCTATCTGCGATAAATACATCCATCGCGGTATCTATGTTATATGTGAGAACAAAATTTTAGTCACAATTTTGCTGGGGTTTTCTTATTTTTCTTCGTCTCTTAGATGTCTCTGTGTAGCCTCTTTGGACTCAACTCATTTTAGGGATGTCTTTTCACCTATTAGAGAGCCTTCCTGGAGAACATTAAACCCCTTTCTACGGGCAGGTGTCTTCTGTTTCGCACGTTTCCCTAATGGGGTGTTATCGAGTGTTATGATGGTTGTAAGGGATTTATATCCAAGTTTTTAAGCGGTTCTTCTATGTAGTGATATGTGGAGTAATCTTAGTTAATAACGTTTG
The DNA here is from genome assembly GCA_031772225.1 of Eubasilissa splendida. Lineage (NCBI taxonomy): Eukaryota > Metazoa > Arthropoda > Insecta > Trichoptera > Phryganeidae > Eubasilissa > Eubasilissa splendida. The sequence continues at coordinate 1,459,930 of CM062867.1, forward strand.
TTTTTTTGAAAGAAGAACTGTTTTTGTAGTGTGGTCAGAAAAATCCAGGTCCAATCCGAAGTAGAGAAATAAAACTCAGGCGTATTCAATTAAGGAGCGCGGCGGCGAGAATCATTTATTCATAGTCAACCCGGGCCTAGGCCCCGTTTTGCGCCGGACCAATGGGAGCAGTCTTACAGTCTTAGCTCCGCCCCAAATCGGCCCGCCACCTCCACCGCCTGGCGGTGAAAGGTGGAATCTACCGATCATTCGGGCGTCGCACCGCCCGGTCGGCAGATTCCACTTCCAGTCTACAAGTTCGTAAAAAATAAATTTATGTAGTTAGAGATATCGCAAGTATTTTATTATTTTATTATTATGTCAGCCTGCGATGTCTCATATATTTCGAGTCAATCATAAATTGAATAACTTAAACATACACACCTCAACTCTACAGTAGCATACGATTATATTGTGGATTTGAGTTTTAAATAAAAATCTCGTTTTATTGTTGTAATTTATGTTGCGGCTCTCTATAGATTATTTAGATTCTGTTAAATTAATATTTGGCTCTTCTTACTAAAAAGTCTGCCGATATCTGTTCTAGAGGATTCATATCTAAGCTTTTATGCGGTTCTTCTATATAGTGCTATGTGAAGTAATCTTGAAACGTACGTCCTTTCTACAAAGGTACGCTAATAATACCTTTGTCTATGTTATCTCTTTCATACATTTCCCTGTTATATGCCCTTCTGTCTATCGACGTTTTTTCTCCGATGGTTCTTAGGAATTCGTATCCAAAATTCTTCCTTATAGTTCCATGTGTGGTAATCTTAAATAGTTTTTCTTTTCATCTTAATAACGTCTTCTATATCTTCCCCACCTGACAGTGCTTTCTGTTCCACACATTTCTCTGATATTTGTGATTCTGATTCTGCCAGAGTAACAACACAGATAACTCATTACAAAAATGATCGTCATCTGCAGAGATAGACGATTTCGTCAGTTTACTGGATGACTGGGTCTGTTCAACAATCGTCCGCCCTGCAGCTTGCGGATAAGGCTTTAGAGTATCTAACTTTTATTTAGTGTCCAAATTACGTCTACTAAAATTTTTATTGCGACAGCTTCACAAACACATAAATTTTACAGGGTTGCAATTATTTCACATGGCTCGTTTTTATTTTCGAAAAACTTTATAACTCTGCCACCATCGTTGAGTTATCGACAATTCCTTGCAGTTCCAATGCGCAATTATCATCATATATTACCATGCTACACCTCCATTTATTACCCGTGTTGAATAAAAAGATGAATTTTTGATATTATGTACCTAAATATTCAGTTTTTAAAAATATGTATACTTTCAATATTACTGCAGGATGAGGGAGGAACAATATAAATAAATTTCAGATTTTATGATCTTTCTAAGAGATTCGTCCAATTTATTTAAATATTCTAAATAAATAATTAAAACTATGACGGTAAAAATAATAAATGTAGAATAAACGCAATAAATTATTGATAAAATCACAAAAATAGGATTGCTGTGTACAGAACAAATACTGTTTTTACATGTTATCGAGATATTCATGAAGGTTTTGTATTAAGATTTTGAGATGAACTCCGGCAATAAAAACTCAAGTTGTTACACGTTAGATTTAACTATTCAAAGACTTTTGGTAAAACTTTGTGGAATTCTATGATTATTTTGTAAATTGAGTCAAAACTCTGTTTTATTCCACTACATCTGAACTTGTTGAACTGTAGTATTGATAATGGGAAGATGTTCCCGAAAACGTTATATATCATTTAACACAATGAAAAGTGTAGTGGAATAAAACAGTTTTGACTCAATTTACAAAATAACTACTCATAAAATAACAACCGTGTCCTTATAGAAGTAGATCCATAACTTATGTGCTATTCACTTATATGGCGGACGTGACATAAATAGGCTGTTATACCATACCTTATGTACAGAATAACATGGGAATTCTGTGTTCTTTTAGCTGTTTGGAATAAAATTGGAAATAAGACGACGTTTTTATTGATTTTACGATAAGATTTTTTATTGAGTATAAAATGTGCAAACTCTCTGATTAAATATACATAATTATATCGGACAAATGGCCAACTCTGTTTTAGCTGCAAATTTTGGTTCTTTTCACAAAACAATATCACTGATCAATTTCATTAATTAAACTTCGGATTTCATTGTTGAAGTCGTCTACTGTTAATGGATTACTGACATAGACCTTGGATTACTGATAACCCCACGTAAAATAGTCGCACGGTGTTAAATCACAAGATCTTGCTGACCGTGACCAGAAAATTGTCGGTGCAGTAAATCAACTGTTACCACATTTGTTCAAGGTCCATATCGTACAGTCGGTGCCAAAAAAACTGCGTTATCATGTTACGGGAATGATCAAAATTCACATTTACCGTAATTTCAGCCACACAATTTGAATGAGTTCAAAATGCCCTCATCGCTGAGGATGGCTTCCCGACTAAAGTGTGAGTCCGTTTCATGATGCTCTATAAACCAACTGGTGAACTGTCGATGGTGGGAATGGAATTGCATTTTATAATTGGATGAATCATATTTTAAATATGAATTAAATATATTAATTAGAAAGATATATATATAAAATCAATTTTATCGAAAAATATTGTTGTTGCGCCACCGGGATTCGATCCTGGATCTCTTTCATAACCGGGGAATGTGCATTATCCAACAACGATATTTTTCGATAAAATTGATTTTATATGTATATCTTTCTAATTAATATATTTAATTCATATTTAAAATATCACAGACCGTCTGTTCTGAATAATTACAACTTCACAATAAGAATGTGTTCTCCTAAATAATAAAGTTGTATCAATGTGTCCAAAATTTAATAAAAATGAATTGATAATTCTGGCGTCTGCTATCAGTTTACTCAATAATGCACCTTCCTCGGTTAGGAAAGAGATCCAGGTTCGAATCCCGGTTGCGAAAAAACAATATTTTTCGATAAAATTGATTTTATATGTATATCTTTCTAATTAATATATTTAATTAATATTTAAAATATCACAGACCTATGTTCTGAATAATTACAACTTCACAATAAGAATGTGTTCTCCTTAATAAAAATGAATCATATTCTTCAATGTTAACAAAATTACTTTCCGGCCTCATTTTATATAAATAATTAGACAAAATTCGATAATTTCGATATTGTAAATAACAAAATCCTCTTTGCAAATAGAGTCACCTTTTAAATTGGTTTTCATATTAGTTCTTACTTATTCTAGTAGTAGTAGTTGGCGCCTCAGGATCGTAGTTTCGACACAGCAAAATTTTGCTTCTTTCAAGATAATTAAGTTAATTCTGCGCTCGCATAATTTTTATAGCCTCAGTGGAAACCTTCAAAGCCTTATACAGATCTCGTAAGAAAAACATATTTATCGGTCATAAAAAAATAATTTATTATTTGATTAATAATTAGATAAAGTACTTTGTTTAAACCACTATTTATTGATTATTATACATGTTTCGATACCTATGGTATCCTCCTCAGGAAACAATGTATACTGGAATTAAAAGATACAAGCACACATAAAAACAAAACTATAAAGTGGTGAATAAGTAAGATCTAATATGAAAACCAAATTTAAAAGGTGACTCTATTTGTAAAGAGAATTTGGTTATTTATAATATCAAAATTATCGAACATGTAGAATAATCTATAAATAGTGGTTTAAACAAAGTATTTTTTCTAATTATTTATATAAAATGAGGTCACAAAGTATTTTGCAAAATGTAAAAATTGTAGATGTATTTTAAATTTTCTGTGCAAGGTATATGTCCTTTCTGGCCAACGTTATCTTATCGCAGCACTGCTTGTTTCATACAACACCTGTTTTCGAGACGGTACTGCATCTGATATGGACCCTTCAACGTTGGCCACAAAGGTCAGATATACACGGCAGATTAGCTCAGAAAACTTAACACAGAAGATTTTGAACGGCCGTGAAAATATGAATTATTTTTTAATCTAAGTGTATTTTTTTATTATTTATTATTATCTCCTAAATAATAAAGTTGTATCAATGTGTCCAAAATTTAATAAAAATTAATTGATAATTCTGGCGTCTGCTATCAGTTTACTCAAAGGTATTTGAGATTCTGTAAAAATAAGGTAGATGGCTCTGTCAAATGATGGAACGATTAAATGTATTAATATCAAAAAGGTAACATATAGGGTCGAAATTTGTCGCTAAAAATATTGTCGCTGTAGCTTAGTTGGATAAAGCACCTTCCCCGGTTAGGAAAGAGATCCAGGTTCGAATCCCGGTGGCGTAACAATAATATTTTTCGATAAAATTGATTTTATATGTATATCTTTATAATTAATATATTTAATTCATATTTACGATTATTTTTATTTGTTTCAGTTATTATCCTGTGTGCATCATTGAGGTCTTCCACCGGAGAGACCATCTTGCAGGCCATCGATAGTCTGAAGCTATCCCAGGCCATCCTCCTGGCGATAGACGTATCCAGCTTCGTACCGTTCCTCCCGAGGATGACTAGCGGCGTTCCCAGAGAGGATATCCTCACCGAGGAAGTTCTAAATGATGATCCGAGTGCCAGAGATTTTAGTGATCCTTCGCCAGCGGTGAACGCTGCAAATATCAAAATTAGTCTTCCGTCTTCCATTAGAAATAATAACAGAGATGTAGTTAGAAGCGCTGGTGATTCCAAAAGCAATAATCCTAGTGAAAATAGATCGGTCTTCGTAGATAGTAGGAGCAATTATTCAAGTGTACACAAAAGTAGTTTATTAAAATTTAAAATAAAATTAGTGCTAGACAATGTTAGGAATATATCAAATAAAAAAGAAAACATGATATCAAAAAAAAATAGTACCCATTTTTATGAGAGTAAAATTGAAAAGTCAGAAACGGAAACTCCGGCTGAAGACAGCACCGCATCCGATGGAAATTTTACGATAGCGGATTACCATAAAAATAATAATCATATAAGTGAATCGCTCCCGATAGATCCGCAGAGCGATAGTCGCAGCGAGCCGTATGCAAAGTATTCCGATTCCTCTACCGGGTTACCGGGAAGAGATTCCCGAGACAATTTCACAGGAAGCCGCGCGTCTAGCATTTACGGCCAGAGAGACGAAGATGGCACCTTAAACACCGATAGTCGTAAAAAAAACAAGTTTCTGTCCATGTCGCAAAGTGACGGAAGTTTTAGAGGCGAACATAATGGCAGCGCCGTAAGCGACGGGGAGGCGGGTCCGGGAGAGCCTCCCCCTTGGAGAAAAGCGAATTTCCACAACTCCAATGAAACCGTAGGGGATGAAAATGGCAAAAAAAAAGAAAGTGCTACTGGCAATCTAGTACTCAACCGAGAGCACTCTTATTCCGGCTTCTATAACGATCCCGATACCATCACGACGGGCCTTCGCAGTCACCTAGTGTTCAAGAAACATTTATTCGAGAAGCTTTCGAGGACCAAGAGAAGCTGGTCCCAAAACAGATACGAGATGTTTGAAAACATAAGCATCGAAATGAAGCGGTCGTTCATGATCTTGACCAGCATCGATTCGAAGAACAGCGTGTCAGACGTGTTTGTGGAGAAATCCAACAGAAACGAACTGTTTGAGCACATACTCGAAGGTCTGCACACCGTCACGAGCGGAAACACAGACAATAAGACGGGAAAAGTGTTCAAATTCCTTTTTCTAGATTGGAAAGAAGAAATACAAGAGGAGGAGTCCGAAGACGAGACGGCGAGGTCTCACTGGAGGCCGCTGATCATCTTGCAGTCCACCGAGAACATGAGCCGGAAGCACGGCCAGGGTGAAACCTTCCAGCGAGGTGACGTGTCGCTGAATATTCTCAGAGTCCAGCCGCACTTTGATGAATGGTTTCAAATAAAACGTGTGGAGTTTGAAGACGACTCTTGCTACGGAGATTTTTGCATCAGGGCGCAGATCAAGGTCAACTCTACCCAAATCATCATCATCGTGTCGGGTGCTCTGCTGTTCTGCGGGCTGACCATAGGAATAGCCTTAATAGTAAGGTAAGATTACTTCTTGTATCTAGTACTTTGATTTGATTTGATTTCATATGATATAGTTGCAACAAAATCATACTTGTGAATTAATACGACACTGAAAAAGACAAGCTGCATTAAATTTAAATAAAAGCCTAGATTTCTGCCTATTTATTGCAGTTCGTTTCGAGCGAGCACATAAAGTTGCGCGCGTCGCCTAATCAAATTTCGTAAAGCGGTGAGAAACGTGGATATAGGTTCGTTGAACGTATCACGAGAAGAAGTTAATATTTTATTAAAACCAATAAATTATTCATAATTAGGAGAGCACATTCTTATTGTGAAGTTGCAATTGTTCAGAACAGGCGGTCTGTGATATTTTAAATATGAATTAAATAGAAAGGTATACATATAAAATCAATGTGTTCTAATAATAAAAATTTGTATCAATGTGTCCAAAATTGAATAAAAATGAATTAATAATTCTGGCGTCTGCTATCAGATTACTCAAAGGTATTTGAGATTCTGTAAAAATAAGGTAGATGGCTTTTTCAAATAATGGAACGATTAAATGTATTAATATCAAAAAGGTAACATTTGTCGCTATAAATATCGTCGCTGTAGCATAGTTGGATAATGCACCTTCCCCGGTTTGGAAAGAGATCCAGCTTCGAATGCCGGTGGTGCAATAACAATAATTTTCGATGAAATTGATTTTATATGTATATTTAAGATTATTTATAGTTTTGTTTTAAACCATTTTAGTGAGTTAAATTTAATACACTAACCGGTTTTGGAAAATACTGTTTCCTTCATCAGAATGTCAAATAAACTAAATTAAATCATGTTAAATTGTTCATATGTTTTTAAATTCTATTTATGATGAAAGATGCAGATTATTAGGAAAAGATTTGTGGTTAAATTTAGTTGGTTATTTTTAATATTTTGGACAATTTTACAAGCTTTACTGATTCTAAATTATTTAATGATATCAAAAGTATGATCAACTTACAATAAATGATTAGAAAACACCGGAATTATTAAATTTATTATCTTTGTCTTTGGAATTTATGAGTAATATGTGTGCAGTGTAATTATAAATAAAAACAAATTTATACATAATTTACATAAAAATTAATATAAACCACGATATAAAGTTTGCAGTGAATATTAAAAATAAATTATGTACTGTTTAGTAGTTTATTAACATATTGACATACATTCATAACAATAGTTATCGTTGTGTAAGATTATTTTTTAAATAGTGTATTTATTTGCCTTACGCGCGAGGCGCCCTGTAGTTCTGGGTACATTGCATTAGCTATGGAAACAGCTTTTGATACGTACAATACACACAATGTTTCCTGAACGTCAGACCCTACTGCTCCAACCCTCGCAGAGATTCTCAAGTACTTACTGCCGTTTGCAAAACTTTAAAGTCTCCAATGTGTATTGTATAAAATGTACAGTTCTTTCGGGCGAGATTACCCGTTCATAGCATAAGACGGAAAAAGTTTTGGTTGACGTTGAATACTTTTTGAGCTTTTGTTGATCTGTCTGCCTCTTGGCCGTCGAAATAGGAAAGCGATAGAAGTGTCTGGGTACGGATGAACGGTAAGCAACTTATTCAGCCGATTGCATCACAACACGAGGGAAGTAGTGCAGATATAAGAATTAATGAGATATAGTTTGACATATGATGGGATTTTTACCGACAGTGTTGGTTGTAAACAAAAATGTTTTTGTAAATAATACCATAGCAATTTAATAGTAACAAATCAAACGATGGGACAGGCACCCGAATATGAGATAGTGGAAGCCGGTGACCACTCGAACAAAGATTGACATTGTCTTCGAGGGACGCCTTCTTGGTATCTATTTAAGCATCTTGTTGAAATGATGTTGATGAATAATAAGATAAAACACTTTGTTTTTAACCATTATTTATTGATAAATCAACATGTTTTGATACCTATGGTATTTTCGTCAGGAAACAATGTATATTAAAATTATAAATACAAGCATAGATAAAAACATTTAAATAAAGTTCTTTGTCTTATTATTCATATAATATGTAGCCATAATATAATTTTGCTAATATTGAAGAAAAAAAACATGTTTTTATAGTTTTTTTTTCTTCTTCGAATGGTAGTATGACAGTTAAAATGGTAAACATTTGACCATTTTAAATATGAATCATGGTTACAATGTAGAATATTATAGGCGATATATTTCACTATGTCCATCAGCTCGAAGCCGCGAGTAGAAATGAACCTACCTGGCTAACGCTGGTCCGTGACCCGAAACGCCGGTCGTGAACCTTGCGGCTAACATCGAAACTAGTACTCGGTTATACTAGCCGAGCGTAGAAATATTTAACCAGGCTGTTTACTTTAATAAATTAAGTACTCACGTCACCTTATCATTCCGTCCAAAATTCGTAACGTGACAACCTATCTGTCCCGTCTCTCTCTACTCCCATATCTCACAGCGCGACTTTTCTGTATGTATTGTCTATGATTTTTGAACTGTCAAGAAGTGAATATCCTGCTGTGTGCTTTCTATACTGATCTGTTATTTGTACAATTGTACAGTTACTATCACTAGTGTGTATTCCTTTCCTGTTTCCTGAAGTTCAGGAGAGCTGTGACTGCAGCAGAGAAAATCCAGGTAAGTCGTGCTTCTTGGTTGGTCCTTGAGCCCTTATTGGTCTGTCTCTATACCAAATTCCTAACACCCTTCCTACATTCCGTTGTGAACACATACGGAACTAATTTATTGAAGTAGTCCACGTTGTCTGCGCAGAAACCAGCGTAGCAGAGTGTATATGTAGTAAATATATGTAACTCACGAGTTATTCTGAGACAAGGTCGCATGGAATCGAACGCGTCTATACATAACATTCAATATATGTAAATTCACAAAATATTTCTTATTATGTACGAGTATATCGCGTTTAAACACGTTAGTGACATCATGTTTGTGACATTTTGTCGGTCTACGGTATAAAGAGCTGTCCACACAATTAATCGTGTTATTTTCAATCTATACACGTGGAGTGTGACCTTGAATACGTGTATCAAAACAAAAATGATACACTATTTAAACGTTAAAGTTTGAGGAGACGTCTCACAAAGTTGCCAATGGTTTTGCGGTGTATATATACCATACCAGAAGTCTAATACCACGAAGCTATGCTAGTGTTGGGCATTCACGATGCTATTCAACAAACTTCAGATTGATGTGGAAACCGATTATAGACGTAGATAACTTGGTTTGTATCACAGAGAGAATGAACGGAATGAATGTGCTAGGGATCTATAGAAACGGGACCATCGCATTATATAAATATATATTCCCAGTTTTCAAAATAGAAAAAGTTTACAAAAAAATCTCAATTAATTAAAGAAAATAAGTAAAATAACATCATTTAGGTTTAAAATCTCTAAATGTAACACCAAAAACTATCAGCAAAATTTTATATATTTAGGGATAAAAAATTTCAATAGCCTCCCTACACAAATTAAAGAAATAAAGGATATAAAAGAGTTTAGAAAGAAACTAAATGAACACTTCAAAAACACATAATTGGACAATAAACAATATTACAGAATACTTCAGAAGCACACAAATGAACAATGAATAGAATATGTAAGGTATTATATACAATTATTGTAGTGTAACTCCCTCTCCAAGCACAAGAGCTGGTCTCTTTTTTGGAGAGGTAAGCGAAAGAAAAACCATGTAATTTAAAAAATGTAAAATACTTAATTCATGTTATAAAAAATTGGATTTTTTATTTTTTTTATATATTTATAGTATTATATTATGGTTAGACACAATTTTTAAATGTTTTTTATTAAGTCCTTCATTCTGAAGGATAAAATAGTTTTTTGCAAAAATCTAATGACCTTATCTCGATATATGGAAAACACTTTATTTTAACGTCGACTGGTTTCGATATCACAATATCGTCAGAACGGAAGCAAGCCAACTAATCCACAAAATGATTTAAAAATAAAAATTATGCGAAGAGAGCCGTCGTCGTAATATTGGTGGGAGGGAAACCTGTGACCGACGCAAGTGGTGGGTGATGATGGAATCGAACGGGACGAAACGGGAAAAGAAAACGGGTGGATGGGTAGACGGATAAAGTAGGGAATTGGAAATGAAGGAATGATGGGATGGGGGAAAGAAAATCCTTCGATAGCGGACCAGGACAGCTCGACTTACCTGATGATGACTCTCCCTGGCTTATCCTGAAGTTCACTCCGAAAACAAATACTTGAACGACTCAAACCGGTGATTCTGACGAATGCACCGTGCACTGTTCACTGAATTCCACAAACTCAAATCTTCTGCTATTCCAGTCGATCCAGCGAGAGCACCACTTTCTATCCCAAATCTCAACCAATTTCACACATACGAAAACGAACTAGTCGAGCTGGGGAACAGGTGTAGACTGATTGGGAATGGATTAAGGGGTAGGAACAAAATAAAACCGGTGACAATTACACTGCATTTAACAATAATATTTTTTTAGGAGAACACATTATTATTGTGAAGTTGTAATTATTCAGAACATAGGTCTATGATATTTTAAATATGAATTAAATATATTAATTATAAAGATATACATATAAAATCAATTTTATCGAAAAATATTGTTGTTGCGCCACCGGGATTTGAACCTGGATCTCTTTCCTAACCGGGGAAGGTGCTTTATCCAACTAAGATGTGATGGAACGATTAAATGTATTAATATCAAAAAGGTAACATATAGGGTCGAAAATTGTCGCTAAAAATATTGTCGCTGTAGCTTAGTCGGATAAAGCACCTTCCCCGGTTAGGAAAGAGATCCAGGTTCGAATCCCGGTGGTGCAACAACAATATTTTTCGATAAAATTGATTTTATATGTATATCTTTATAATTAATATATTTAATTCATATTTAAAATAATCATTTTGGTTCTAGTCATTGAATATATGTAGAGACTATATGTTCACATATTAAAAAAATAATTACGTATGCGGAACATTAGATACTAAACGTAGATTAGGCTTTAGAGCAACTAGTCTGATGTCTGCGAGTTAAGACTCAATGGTCAAACATAAGCAATCGTGGAGTATTTTTCAAAAGTGGACGATTTATCCCATGTGGCCGTAATTTGACACCGACCTTTGCGAAACTGGGCTGTTACTCGCCGATTCTTCTAACGATGGTCGCTCTCCCTGCTGTCTTAAATCTTCTGCTGGTTAACCTCCGAAACTTACCGACAATCCGAAACAATGCAAAATGTTTTTATATTACTCCGAAACTGTTTCTGAACAGAAATAGTTCCGTTTTTGTTTCTTGTTTTCCTTTAAAGCCACACAATCGTAATGCACATATTCAAACTGTAATCCCACGCCTACCTATCGAAGTGGAAAAACGCGTAAACACCCTACATTATGTATTTCAATAAACAGAGCAGTATATAATATATAATATGTACGTCTTTTATTATATAAATTCATATTTTTCTATAGGATTCTGCTTAAAAGTTTGTAAGAATTGGTACTATTTGATCAGGTCTTGTGTGCAATAGACTTGACGTATCGCAATAGAAGAAACTGTATTTAAGAATCAATATTTGTAATTGTATTTTGAGTTTTACGATTTCGATTGAAAACGCTTGAGGGTTAAATACTTAGTATACACGGGTACCAGTACCCAGTAATGTTCTAACCCCAGGGTTAGAACATTATATCTAATTTTTAATAAACTTTAATCGTATCACGTTATCTACTACCCCTTGTCTCGGGGAGTTCGGGGGCTCGTCACCTAAATAGGATCCTTTAGATTTCCCTGTTAAAGTTGCTCAAATAGCGATGGAGTCTACGCTTTCTGAGATGATATAATTTCTAGAGAGGTGCCTTAACCCATTCAAATCCAAAATCATTCCCCTGGATATAAACAATGTTTTTTTCTTTATTATGTGTCACGGTACTTGAACGTAGATCCGCGCCGAATAGGATCTACCGTAACAAAAATTGCGCGATCTCCGAGGATCCAGTGGATCTCGGGGAATCGGGGAATATGAAGGACTGCTCGCCTTACCTCGCGTATGACGCCTCCGTTACTCCCGCAGTCGCAGCCCACGGGCGGGCAGATCTCCGATTCCAAAATGAAGAGGGCGATATCAATCCACTTCACCCGCGGCTCACACGATAATCACTGTGCCCACAAATCACAGGGTCACAATATAACAGTGCTGATGCACCGGGGGTGAACAAAATCTACACCGCTATGCAATCGCGGGTCGCAACCGAACAAGTATCGCGTCGTCGCGTTAACGTCTGGCAAGTTTTCAGTATCAAAAGAAAATAACTGGGATCTATCTCTAATCCGGATTCCGGGCAACGCCGCGAACTAACCGATACAAATGTATCTCAAGTATATATTAAAATAGTGACAAAATAATTAAATAACTGAATAAAATAACAAAATTAATTTAAAAATTATTTAATCACATTTTTTAATATCACCTAATAGTTATATTATCTAATATCTAATAAAATTAATTCATTCTGACGTCTCCTAGCGGGTTCCACTCAAACGTACTAGAGAAAGTTGATTGCTTTTAAAAATTGAATAATATATCAATTGGAATGGTTTCAAAATATAAATTCAAAATTTGTCGAAAATGTATTGGTCTGCTATAGCGAAATGGTGAACGCGCTTCCCCAGATAGAAAGAGGTCTAGGATTGAATTAGGTAGCAACTAAATATTTTTTTGATAGATAAATTTAACAGTATATCTTTATAGTTGATTCATTTTTTTGTACATTGATAAAGATATATATTTTATTTTTTATTCCATATTTAAAATCCTTTTAGAAGTATTTATCATACTTAAGAGATACGACAAAAAATAATAAAAGCCTCCCAAGTTTTTTACAGGTATGAGAAGAAGCATTTTGGGTGGCTTTGTGGATATTTAGTGAGGGGTAGACACGTCAACCCTCGCCAACAAAACAAGGGTCGAATTCTAATAATTATTACTTCAGACTTACCCTAAATACTTGAGCGTACCGACCACAACATGCCGACATGAAAAACAAAAATATTTTTTGTTAAATTATTGTAAGAATTGGTTTATGAACAAAATGGCTGCAGGCTGAGTGCCGTTACCGAAGTAAGTCGTGTTGTTAAGCAGATGGTAGAAAATAATAGAAGACAGCACAGATAATATAGAAGAGATCGTTGTGAATTGAAGTGTTAAAATAGTGATTATAAAGATATACATATAAAATCAATTTAATCGAAAAATATTGTTGTTGCGCCACCGGGATTCGAACCTGGATCTCTTTCCTAACCGGGGAAGGTGCTTTTTCCAACTAAGCTACAGCGACATTATTTTTAGCGACAATTTTCGCCCCTATCATCATTTGACAATAAATGTATTAATATCAAAAAGGTAACATATAGGGTCGAAAATTGTCGCTAAAAATAATGTCGCTGTAGCTTAGTTGGATAAAGCACCTTCCCCGGTTAGGAAAGAGATCCAGGTTCGAATCCCGGTGGCGCAACAACAATATTTTTCGATAAAATTGATTTTATATGTATATCTTTATAATTAATATATTTAATTCATATTTAAAATATCACATACCTATGTTCTGAATAATTACAACTTCACAATAAGAATGTGTTCTTTTAAATGTTAAAATAGTGATTATTCATATCAAAAGGACCCACTTTGATACCAGAAAAAAACATTATTGTGTCCTACTTTTTCCACCAATCTTTCTCGGCATTATGAGATCTTGAACATCAGATTGTTGGAAGTCTGGGCTTTGGAAAAAAGAGGCATGGCTGAAGAACCTAAGGCAGTTTACTGTAGAACTTTTTAGGGTCGCAGTAACCTAAGTAATGACAGCTAACTTTTGTTGAATGGATCAGGCACAATGATAAGAAGACTTTTCTCCGTTGCAGCGGCCTGCGATGCCTTAACTCGTCGGTCAAACTCAAACAAAATGACGTGTTGAAAATGTTCTATTTTATTTTAAGGAGACCACATTCTTATTGTGAAGTTGTAATTTTTCACAACATAGGTCTGTGATATTTTCAATACAAATCAAATGTCAAATCAAGTGCAACATATAAGTTCGAAAATTTGTCGTCAACTTACTGTATTGGTGTAGTATAATCGGGTAATGCATTTTCCCGGATAGGAAGAGATTTACAGGTTCGCAGTTTCGGATACAAGTATAAGCGGTACAAGTTTGTTAGTAAACTAGTCGAGGAGACGGCTGCGAAATAAGTGACGCGATAGAGCCGGCTCCCTGGGCGGCTGCGGCGCGTTGTATTATTGTCTGTTGGGGGTCGGTACCAAGCGTGTTTTTGAGGTTGATGTGAGCTCCGTTTTGCACTCAGCTATATGCAAAGTGCGTGCAGATTATCGATGCGATAAACCTCCACATATCTCTATCTTCTATAAGTAGAAATAGAGGCTCCACGTCGAGTGGAAGATGGACAAGACAATGATGATATAGAATGGCAGAGGAGACAGTTGAGCGTTCGTGCAAATATGCTGTCACGGCATTTCTACCGATGCAGTAAGGATGTGAAGAGGGTCCTGTTTAAATAGTTCTTCCCCAGCATGTGTACCTGCGAGGTCTGGTCGAAATACAAGCAAGTGACGTATAACCGTCCTCGGGGACTTCGGAATTCGGATTCAGTACTCATACAGAATACTGTTTGGATTGGCGCGTTATTTCAGCGCGTCTACAATGTTTACCGAAGGCCGTATACATGGATTCGTTCCGCTTCTGAGACATCGAGTTGCGGGCGTAAAGATGCGGCTGGAGCTCAGCACCAACTCTCTGGTGCAAGCGGCGCTCTTATGGAAAGCTGGTTCTCTGACCAGAGAATGGCAACGCCTACAGAATAGCTACATATACAACAATGGCCGTGACTGAAGTAGTTATATATGTAATATTTATATTTTGTGCGTGTATATATGTGTGCACTTTTTACTTTTTTTTTATTTATTAATATTTTCCTTAGTTTTCTTTTTCTTTTTCATAGCATTATATTTATTTTATAACTTTAATGTATAACATAATATGTATTATCTCTATGGCGAATCGGGTTAAAAAAAAACCTGATCAGGCTTTTATAATTATTACCATTATTATTATTATTATTATTAATGCCAACAACCTTAGTAATCACGAACAACGCCCTGAAGTTGGCAAAGCGCGCGGTTTTGACAGTTATAAAATCGGTCGTAGTCCTATGGTTTAGGTTAATTTTTGCTCGGAGCTGTCACAATACGTACCTTAGCTAATTACGGCCAGCGAAGATTTACTGTCTGTACTGTAATTTGTTTTAACCTAATTGCATGATGAGAGATATTTTCAGGAAACAAGATGTTTCCCTTCTCTCTGCATTACTTTTTTTGCAACATTTAGTCAGCTTGGGAAGATGAGAAGGTAACTACGTGAAGATGGCATCGTTGGGATGCTTTCTTTTGGATGGATGACTAGAGAAACCTGATTTAGGTGACGACGACATCTGGCCCGTAAGGATGATGTAGGCCTCTACAGTATGGAATACGTGGAATTGCGATGAAATGTCGCACGGACGTGGATGGATTTTGAGGTTACTCCATCTTTGGTTAAATTTGAATCATGTTGTCACCAGCCTGCACTGGATTATATTTTTTCTAACTTGATCTGTATAACGGTCTATAACGGAAAACATCTTTTCATTTATCTCTCCCGAGTATTAATGATTCATTTTCCTAGTTGAGGACGAAGGCAGAATGTGACAGATCGCTGTTGGTATTTGTTTCTGAGATGAAGAACTCGCCGTTCTTATGTTCTTTACTGACTGGGTAATGAGGATGGAACGCCGTTTGTTATCCTCACAATCTATATTAGATCTCTGGATAATAAAATATGTATTTGCTCAGTTTTAAAGACAGTTAGGTCTAGAGTTCGCTAACTCGGATTAATCGAAATAATCGCATAACTACATTTTTTAAAAATGAAATTAGGCACATATAGCTTGAACATTTTCTGTTCATATTTTTAAATATTGTGCACTAGGTATGCTACACCCAGTATATTGAAAAAACTGAATTGCACACATTGACTTAATAAGGTAAAAATAAATTTAAAATATCATGACCTCGGAACAACAACGCATCATCTGACCGCGCTATGAAGGGAACGCAAAACGCCGCTAGCAACCATTATAAAGGGGTTTTTTTAGGTTTGTTTTTCGAATTGGCAACACTTTTTCTAGCGACAGCCAATTTGACAGATGATAGCTAATTTGTGCTCAATTTGGTTTGCCATTTCACTATTAATAGATTTGCAAATTGTGGTTCAATTCGCGAAACTTACTGTGCGTTACGTCTATTTTACGGTCAACATAATCGTCCATCGGAGCAAGTAATTCGAATAACCATGGATCGTTTTCGCACCACGCATACTCTAATTGGTAATACTACGATTACTGATTTGTTCGTTCCTCAATTGAATGGCATTAATGTGGAAGAGCTGCGTCTTCAACAAGATGGCGCAACATGCCACAAAGCTTATTTTTGACCTCCAAGATCATGTGATTTAACACCTTTGGATTATTTTCTGTGGGCGTGTGTGAAGTCGCTAGTCTACGCCGATAAACCAGAGACGGTAGATGACTTGAAATCCAAAAATTGTTGCGTTATTGCCGATCTATGGCCCCAGGTGGTCGAAGATTGGACTTACAGATTACGCTTTATTCAAGCCACATAATGGCATAAAATTATCTTTCCAATAAAGCTAATACTGTGGTTATTATCTGGATTTTTATGTGTTTAATTTAATTTTAAAGTTTTTTTCAAAACACTCTTGCCACGGAAAGCAAAACGCATCAGCCCAGTGTCTGGTGTTGGCATCATTAAAACAAGCAACTGTTAAAGTAAATACTCTTTTAACATTATAAAGGAGTTCACATGCCTTTCAAAAAAGTCGATTACTCAAAGGGCCTCGCTCACACGAGTGGTAAACACAGCAGGTATATAATCTGAACTACCTTCCGGAGGGCCCTTTATAATGTATCGTCTTCCCACATTCCGAGTCGTGTCCCTCCAGGCGCGCGAGGGGTGTAGGGTGAAATCGGTCGGAAGGCCGCAAATATTTGGAGAGTCGGGCCGAGACGTTTCCTAGAAATAGTGGACGATTGTTATTCAAATAACACGAAGATCTAAAAGGTTTTCCTCGTCGGCATCGGTCAGATTTGTTCAAGTTTGCAACATAAAAAGCGTTAAGCCATTACTGAATAAAATATTAATATTTTCAGCTAAGCAACTCTAAAAACAAAAATTAAAATTAAGGAATCGAACTGTTTACGAATATATCAAGGTTTTTTATTTCTCTGCATTATGACATCTTGCACATCATAATGCAGGAAAAGATTGTTGGAAGTCCGGACCTTGGAAAAGGGAGAACATCATGACTGAAGACCCAAAGGCAATGGTTTGGCCAGTTTACTGTAGAACTTTTCCGAGCCGCAGTGAATTAAGTAGTGACAGCCAACGTTCGTTGAACGGAATAGGTACAATAAGAAAAAGTCTTTTTCCGATGGCGTTTTCTTCATAAACAGCACAAAGAACGTGAAAATAGCGGTTTACGAATAGGTTTTTTTTTATTAACACTAGATTGTTAAGTATAACATAATATTATATAAAATATAATATAATATATATAATGATTAATGTTTGGAATGTGAAACTCAATTTTTTTTTTCCGCACTCCATACGAGATCTTTTGCTTTTATATAGAGGCATAATAACAGCCCGTCCTCAATCATCAATAGAACTTCTAACAACAGTATTTGGAGATACAAGTGAACTACTGGGCTACCACCCTTAATGTTTTTAGCAGCAACGTTGTCATATCTCCTTGCCCATTCTTCATGTGCTTCAATGTTATTTTTATTTCTTCTTCAGTTATGTCGTTCACCAGTCGATAATTCGAAAAGTTTTGTGGAAGTCTATCGCCTGCACAACCTGAATGCACCTTGCAAATATCTAGGTGCAAAATGGGGCTATCATAAACCTTATCGACCGAAAAACAGACAACAAAACAACGCACTATGGAGCTGACCATAGCGCCTCTCTTCATTCGTGCCAGCCTTCCAGACGAATTCATTATTAAACTATTGCTCCTTGTTGTAGAATATTCACTGCTTAGTTCGTAGACACAATCTACATATGAGACCATCCCTGTAATAATAAGAGGTCATTTATACATAACTATGAAGAACTCTTTAAATCCTTCCAAGTTTTGGATATAAGACAACTGCAACAAAATTAACCTTACTTTCACGATCCGTTCCAAAAGAAACTAGGAACAAAGCCTTAGGATGCAATGCCAAAATTTAATACCAAATTCGCTCGACGAACTTTATTATTTTGTGCGCCGCAAATATTTAACAAATTACCACTGGACCTTAAAGGGTGTAAGTGATTAACGACTTCAAACCAAAAATAACAAAGTGGTTGGTTGATGTAGGTAGAAACTAAAATGAATCTAATTTGTCATTTGTGCTAACCTAACTACATACACATTTTTGTCTCCAACTATTGTATATTACAGACAACAATATTTTTATAACTTTTTTTCGATAACATTTTATAACTTCAGATTGTGCTTTTTTCACATAACTTTTTATAACTTACCTAACAATATACTTACTTACCTCTAAACAATTACAACTTTTAAAAACTTTACAGGTAACTGCTTTAGAACAGACCACGTTTAGTAAAGTAATTATCTTTATTTTTTCATGTTTTATTTATGCTACAAAAAAATATATATATCATTTTTGGGAGATCTGAGTTATGAACGTTGTAAATAAAAAATGATCTTACCTGCAACAACACTGTACATCATCCAAGATGGCAGACGATCCGTCTACCAATTAACATTTGTAAAAAAAATGATATACAGTGAAGTTGCTGAGGGAGGTCACATATCATTCGCATTCGTGATTTAATCTCGTGACTGCCCTTTTCTTCTTATTCATTAGTATCATTACTTCATCATGCATGCATGCATCATATTTCTTCTTCCCCGACTGACTAACTGTGATATATTTCCACTCACTTAAATTCATTCCATCCATTTCTCATTCAGTCTTTCAACGGTTTGATTGCACACTAATTAGCGAGCATTTTCGGGCTTATGCGTGTGTGTGGTCACGTTTGAATATTGAGAATCACGAGGACATGTGTGTGAGCATCTGGTACTTTAAATAAATTATACCCAGTACTCACCAAATTTCACACGTTAATAATAAAGGCCTTAGATTGGATAATTTAGAAAGTCTAGATACCAGAAAATCACTTAATTAATAACCAATTAAACCTAACAATCAAACCGCTATTTAATATAATCCCTATTTCAAAGCCCCTCCTGTCAATCACCTTCCCGCTCTTACCGAGACTCCGCCTACACCCCGTAATAGATGTCGTTTAAATTTTATGGAATAGTTCAGTTGCACGCAGAGATTTAAATTAAGTTAAATTTTTATTAAATAATTTTAAATTATATCTAACCACAAAGTTAACGCTAGAAACATCAAAAATATTTTAAAAGCGAAGATGTACTAATACTTATTGTGATCTACTACTTAACATAACTTACCCTAAAACAGGTTTGCCTAGTTGGGCAATGCATTTTAGAATCTGTTATCAATTTTCTTTTTAGTATGTTTGTATTATGGCGGATGGAACGCCAGGGCAACGCCACCGGCTAGACAGTGATTGACATGAAAATGTAGGATTGGATGGGACCTGTGGTAAATTTATAATGTGTTGTGTAATTCGTACTGGAAACTTGTTGAGAACGACAAAACGATTCTTATTTTACAATACAGTAAAATCAAGACAAAAATCAAAACATTATATTGGAGACCATTAAACACTTACTGTCCGATGGGTCAAAACAAAACACGTCCATCGGTGGTGGGTCATTTTAGACCCACCTCAAGTTTTCAGTTTTTCAACCGTTTTGTGGGAGATTTTTTATAGATATTTCATTTTAAATATGATTTAATGAAATGGCACGATGTGCCGTAATGTTTCTGCTAAAAAATTAATGTTATAAATTAAAAAATATTACTATTATAGTTATGTACTTCTAAAAATATTTGATATAAATCCCATTCTTTCAACCATTGACCTCATTCCTAAACTTTTAGGACGTGTGCATGGTTTTAGCCCTTAGCTAATTTATTGCTGGCTAAAATAATTGCTTAATAATGAAAAAAGTACTTTTTTATTTAGCACTACACCACTGGTAATAAGTATTTTGAAGATACCTAAAGAAAACCACCTGAAATTGAAATAAAATCAAGACGATGATTGTTAATCAATTATTTATAAATGTATTATTCGTGGGTCTTGAAATGTTTCATGCCCATTGCCATTTACCCTTTTCAGCAGTGATATACTCCACCTAGCGCTCTAACGTGTGTGTTTATATATTTCCGCCTCTTCTGCCAGAATGTTTGTTCAGAAAATTACAGATTTTCCTGTACAAATATTATTGCAATCTGGTTTGAAAACGAGGGTAAAATTGGATATAAGATGAAATGTTCTTATTAAGTAAAAGATTTCACTCAGTTTGAAGAAGTAGAGAAACGTATTTCTAAAACAACTTTAAATAAACTACCATTAAAAATAATATTATGAAATCGTACAAAATATGTATTAATTATAAAGATATACATATAAAATCAATTTTATCGAAAAATATTGTTGTAAATATTTATATCTTTATAATTAATATATTTAATTCATATTTAAAATATCACAGACCTATGTTCTGAATAATTACAACTTCACAATAAGAATGTGTTCTCCTAACAATATAAAATCAATTTTATCGAAAAATATTGTTGTTGCGCTACCGGGATTCGAACCTGGGTCTCTTTTCCAATCTGGGGAAGGTGCATTACCAACTATGCTTCAGCGACAGTATTTTTGACGACAAATTTTCGAACCCATATGTTACACTTTTTTAAATGAGTACATTTATCGTTCCATTATTTGAAAGTCATCTGCATTTTTTTTACGGAATCTCAAATACCTTTGAGTTAACCGATAGCAGGCCACTCACACAACAATTCAGTAACATTTTTTAATCAGTACCTACCTGTTTACACAAGGAGGTGGGGAAATAAGGGATGCAAGGGACAGGAATCGGGAACAGGGGATGGTTGAAGACCACCCAGAACCAGAAAACACGATATATTTTCGGTGGTGGCGTGAAAGTGTCAAACAAGACCTTAAACAATTGCACAAAGTATAGTTTTCGGCACGCACGGTAGCGAGGAATTAAAACACACAGAATAAACATCAGTCCTACACAGCAGGAATTCAAGCCAACAATTCGTTTCCACAGCAGTAAACGCACATAATGGTTAACGCTTACTGACAGTTCGAATATTCAACTTCAGCTGTCCAAAATACCCTAGAGAATACACCACAGAAATAGGTCGTATAGAAGAAGGGAGAAGTAGTAAATTTTAAATCAGTACCTGTTCATGAACTTCAGAACCCATGAAACCTATGTTTAGACGCTTTAATCGTACTATAGGATGTTTAATGGAAAATTTAAAATTTTGCAATTGAAATAAAAAAAAAAAAATAGGTTGATTATATTTATTACGTTGAGTCATAAATAACTTTCGTTTTTTTTTATACATTTATTTTTCTACAACAAAAATAATAATATAAATTAATCTAAAATGTATTCTCTATTATTTGATATAATTTGTTCCCATTTTTTTTTTCAATTAGACCAAGATTCAGTAAGTAGCAGAAAAGGTGTAAGTCAGTTGAAGCAAGGTCCGGTGAATATGGTGGATGAGGTAAAACGGACCAGCCCAATTCGAGAATTTTTTTTGAGTCACCCTTGCCGTATGCTGAGATTATAGGGTACTCGTGTTCCCAAATTTCTCGAGGTGGCGGCAAACAGTTGATTGCGACCTGTATTTTGTTCCAATATTGTCTTCAAAATATCGTCATCCAAGTCTGAAGGCCGATCCGCCCTTGGTTCGTCTTTCAAGGTCACGTCTATAGAACGAAATTTGACAAACCAATTTCTAACTGCCCGATCGGTTATTAGTCCTTCACCATGCACACGGCATGTTGCCTTGTTTACATTTCCAAA
Organism: Eubasilissa splendida; assembly: GCA_031772225.1. Classification (NCBI taxonomy): domain Eukaryota; kingdom Metazoa; phylum Arthropoda; class Insecta; order Trichoptera; family Phryganeidae; genus Eubasilissa; species Eubasilissa splendida. The sequence continues at coordinate 1,482,194 of CM062867.1, forward strand.
GCATCGCATGGCGAAAGTGTATTTTTTGATTTTCCATTATTAACATAACTTTCTTTTTAATGTATGTAACGTGCACAACAGTAGACTGCTGTTACTTTTAATAGTGTAACGAAAACAAACACCCTTTATCTGGGTAACCCATTGTGCACGTGAACAACAATTGTAGATACTGTCTTAATTGGGCGGAAGTTATTTATGACTCAACCTAATATTTCAGTTTTAACAGATAATAGAGATTTGCGGATTTCACTTTTTAAAGATTGTGTCGTCTAAGTATGCAAAGCACTCTTACGACATTTCACGCTGGATGTTTTCTTGTCGAGAATTTTTCTGTACACTTTAGATTTCAAGTATCCCCCATAAGAAAAAATCAACTTTAATTTAAATCTGGCAACCGTGGTGGCCAGGGTGAGTCTCGGTACTTGAAAAAATTGCCCCCAGCTTCTTATTTGAGTTGCCTCGTTTTGGTGAAACTACGTCCTGTTGTTTGTATTCGGGAAACATTTCCAATTTTGGCACCAAAAACTCATCAATCATACAGTAATAAATAAGTGACAGTTTGACTCTGGTTAAAAAAAAATTGAATAATTCCCACTGGACACCCTATATATTTCGCATGTTCGAGATGTCAAAATATATTCGTAAAATAAAATACGTTATTTCACGTCTTAGTAGGTGCGTAAAGGAACTTATTAATGAATTCAGTGACTGGCTAAAAAAAAATGTTTTTCATGCATGGTACCTAGCTAAAATTTTGAATTTTTAAAATAATAAGGGTGCTTCTTTTTACAGTCGACATAATAGTCCATCCGAGCAAGTAATTCGAATAACCATGGATCGTTTTAGCACCACGCATACTCTAATTGATAATACGCATCCGCAGAGACGCCGTGCAGTGCGCACTGAAGAAGCTGTCGTTTCTTCAAAAATGATGCCGGCCAGAACGTTACAGTCCAATGAAGAGCGCTATAGATCCATGAATACTGACTTTTTCGTTCTTTAATTGAATGGCATTAATGTGGAAGAGCTGTGGGTTCGACAAGATGTCGCAACATGCCGCCCAGCTTATTTTTGACCTCCAAGACTGTGTGATTTAATACTTTTGGATTATTTTCTGTGGGGATATGTGAAATTGTTAGTCTACGCCGATAAGCCAGACGATAGACGACTTGGAAGCCGACATTCATTGCCGATATACGTTCCTGGCTACCCAAAAAGTGGTCGAAAATTGGACTTCCAGATTGGTGTTCATTTGCCAACAAAGCTAATATACCATGGCCATTACCACGATTTTTGTGTGTTTTATGTCATTTTAAAGTTATATACTTCATCCAGAACGATATAAACATCTTTACATACATAATATTTACCTACATTGTTGTGTATGTTGTGTATTAAAAAGATTCAATTTAAATTTAAAAACACAACAATTGACTATGTACGAGTATATAAACAATCTCAACACATTGCCATTTTGAGATTGCACATATGTTTATTGGTTTCTTACTTAGTGTAAATCTTTTACACGTATTAGTGTTACGTAGAATCAAATACAAGACAATGCCCAAGATTGTTAAGATTGTATTTATAGAGGAAAGGAGTGAAAGTCACTTGTGCAGTAATATATATGCAGTATACGTGCGATCTCTACGATAATTACGATAATTCTGGTTGTAAGTCGGAATTACCGCAAGGTGGGGAAGCAAATAGAAAGACGGATATAAGAATAAGTTGATGAGGGGAAATAAACTTTTTCAAAGGACCAGCGGTCTTGGGGACAGGGATTTATAAGGAATGCTCGCCTTACCTCAAGTATGAGGCCTCCGAAATCACACACTGCATTCACGAGGATAGTCGACGATCTCCGCTCCCGATTAAAGACGGTGATGTCACAGTTCACCCGCGCACACATAAAAAACAAACAATATGATCACAACACGAGATCACACAAAACAGTTCTCCACTACACTGGAGGTAATTGTCCACACCGCGAGTGGTATCGCGGTGTTCAGATAAAATAAAACAAGAAACATCAGAAAGATGATGGTATGTGAAAGTACGGCTATTTAAGCTATGTAAGTTCGTACGGATTCAGGACTTCATCCCTATCTTTCAACCAATCTGTGGATGCCTTTAACGGGTAATTAATTTGACGGAGCGAGGTCGGGACTGTAGGGAGAATGCCAAATTTCCCGATTGAGGTCCTTAAAGGCAAAAATAAGCACATGTAGAAAATATTTATATTTCTCAACTTCACAATGCATTATTTAAGCCTAAAAATTATGAAAAATTCTAAGATACAAGATGTCACGAAAAGTTTTTTCAAGTTATTTTGAAATGTTATAATTCCGAGACAAGTTATTTTTCAGACAGACCCAAGGGTCAAAACCTTTTTTGAAGTCGGCCAGCTCAGTTGGACAGAACTTTTTTTTCTCTTTGGCTTTCCCTTTGGACTCAATATATGCTTTTTAGTGATCAGGGTATCGAAATAAAAAGATTTATGTACAGTTAGTACAGAATGACATATATTCCAAATCAGGTATCACAAACAGAACGTGGACAGTATATCATTGAGATATTTATGATATTGGTAAATACTGTTAATAATCACACAGAAAAATATAGCATGTTTTCATATAATAACAGAATATACCATTTCGTACCAAGTCGTGAGCAAATACATTTTTTCTCTGGCTAGATTATTTCAAATGCAAGCATGCAATATTTCTGTGTATGCAAAGATAGCTTATAATTTAATTTAATTCTCCCTATTTAAATAGGGGATGGGTATTTATGAGTGTGCGGTATTAAGGCAGTGTTGTATTTGATTAAATGGAGAGTAATATATATATATTTTTTTATTTTAAACTGAGAACTTAAGTCACACAAAGTTGTGCTTGGTGTTATATAAGAAAATAGACACCGAAGGTTATAGTAAAATCATACTCGAAAGGCTCTAGTTATTGTACTAAATTAAGGGTATTGTTTGGGACATATATTTATGCTTGAACGAAGATAACGTAATGTGCCTTCCACCTCCCCTCCCTTCCTCACCTGCCACCGTGTCAGTCGATCGGCGACCCTGAACCGGTGCGGTAACAAGTAAATTTCGCGGTATAACAAACGAGTGAGATGTGTGTCTAAGTGTCTGTTCTGTGCAATCTGAAGGACTCAAGACCCTGAACGGAGATTGTGTTACAAAACCTAAAGTTACAGTCCACCTCGGAGGTGCTAGAAGAACGGGACTGTGGTGAGTGGAACTTCCTTCCGAATATCCTATTTCTTTCAGCATCTATGCGTTTACGCAATAGGTATTATTATCAAGAAATAAAATTCAAGATTAGTTAGTATGAGATGTTTACGTAACTAGAGATGGTCGAATATGGTTATATGCAAGTTTGATCAGAACTTGCTTCAATGTAAACAACAGCGCTCCGGTTTACGAATAATTACTATTTTTTAATTTATTAAAATTGAAAGTAACATTATAAAGAGTTATGGACATCACCAGAGTCCAAGGTGGAAATAAAATTTATTACAGCGAGAAATAAGTCGGTGGTGAGAAGGCGATCGAAGATAAACTATCACTGACAATTTTTATTATTAATATTGATTTAATACGCAGAAAATTTTGAGGATTCATCACTGTCCGCGAGAGTTTAAAGATCCAGATTAAAAAAGATTTCTACAAGGTGGAAGTTTGCACGAAACACTGAACACCTTTGATGTTGACGTGGATCATGGTGACGGCGTATCTAAAGACACGCGGACCCTGGGGCCCTCAGATGGGCAGAGGCGACCTTCCTGGATCTACGAAGCTGATAGTAGTCGTCTGGGGTGACTTCTTGGTGTGTGTGTGTGAGGTCATCAGGAGCAATTAGGCGATAGAGAAGGTAATACAAATGTATCGAGAATTTAAGAAGTTACGGTGGTCTTCATAAGAAATCGTCACACCTCCGAAAACCCGGGGAGTTCACGGATGGATATTAATTAATTAATGGTAATTTACGGCAAAATGATTTATGGAGGTAGCTACTTCGGACTTCGGATAAGTTTACTGCGATATCTCGAATAAAAGTTACTACCGCACTTGTTATGAATACTTCGATGGTCGAGAAAAAAGACTCTGATACATTTTAATTTTAAAAGAAGAACCGAAAAACATATAATTTCACGGAACGCGCCGGTATGTTGAATAGAAGTCGGATTTATTTGCTGGAGAAATTACCGCGTGGACGGCTTATATAGACATTTGTGAAGCAGCGATGAAAAATAAGGGGTGTGGGGGGGGGGGAAAGAGTCGACAGGATTACAGAAACAACTGGAACGTGTACTTCCCTAGGTGTACCTTCATAGGGGTGAAGTCTCGTGACGCGATATTTCTGATTTTGTTCGAACGGCACGTGTGCACTCGGATGGTCTATTTATAGACTGGGTACATCCTGTTTACGCGAGATTTTTGTCAGCAATGGGTGATGCAATTTACACGTAATATTAATATTATTGTACAAAGAATAAATATTTATTTTATGAATATTTAGTAATTTATGTTTAATGAATTTAAAAGACGAGTATGTTGATTGTGGTGAAATAACGTACATGATAAAGAAAATAGCGACACGACATTTTAGAACAGATAAAATTTTATCGTATGTCATTGTTTGACACAAAAAAAAAACTGCTGGAAAATAGTATGCATTAAAAAAAAACGCAAAGATTTATTAGACAATCCGATATTTGAAAGAAAAAAGAAATGTCATAAAATTCGTAATGTTAGGGTGACTATGATAGCGAGGCTATATAAATAACCCTTAAAATGGCTGCTCTGAATGAATTAATGAAACCCAAATGAAGAATAACGAGACGCCCCAAGTGAGGTAGCAAAACAATACAAATATAGTCCTGTCCATTCTTGGCGTCGGTTGCTGGTAGGAGATAGTCCAGTTCAAAGACCAGTGGAGGTGTATTCTTGTAAAGAGTGAATAGGCTAGGACTCTAATCGAGTTTGAAGGAAACCCCAATGGGTCCCACCATATCCCGGAATCGTTTTGAGAGTTGTTTACTCTCGCTTCGATACCACTTAACAAAGCAACGCGTGCAATACTTTACAAAATCTTCAAAACTTTTTAGAATATATATTTAAATGTTAAAATGTTCCGACAGTTACTTAATAAAATCTTGTGGCTTTCCTTCATAGATAACTTTTTTCATTTCCTTTAATATATGGTACAATTATTACATTTGGTCATTATTACATTCAGTTATTAACTGTTAGAAGTTGGCTCCGGTATCATCGTACCCGAGTAACCTATCAATTTAACGTGAGACTCGTTATCATATTAAATACAAAAGGCAGCCAGAGAGAAGCTGTAGAAGTCATGCACCCCCAAAAGGGAGAGTAAACGTCACATTTAGGTGTTGGAGTCGCAGAACTCTGTCACAATCTGGCAGTAATACATCCTGTGTGAGGGAGAGCCAGTGGAATGCTCCGTTATGTCTCTTTAGCCACCGCTCTTCCTGGCATTTACCAGCAATCCCCAGCAGGAGAATCATACCCTAATAAATCCCGTAAAAGTCAGAGATTCCTTTTATTTCTTGATAGGTCATCGTTCTGGGAGATCTGATGATATCGGGTTGCAGAGCTAGGGATGATGATGATAACTTTTATTTGGAACTATACATACATTTGTATCAGGCCAAAATGTTGTTATCAATCTTTTAAGATTATTTGTAATCTATTGTTGCATTTTCCCTCGTATTTCTGTGATTTTTATTGGTTCTTTCTCTGTTTTTTTGTTACAGAAACGTTCTGCTAAAGAAGCGATTGTCAAAAGGACCGAACAAGATAGTCCTCACAGCAACTGACTTCGTGTTTCCTCAAGTACCCGACAGCAGAAGGGTAAGTCAATTTAAATAAACTATTCCACAAAATCTTGCCCACTCAAATATCGCAAATTTTTTAATGTACCTAACACTCCAGTTTAATATAATTGCGACATTCTTTAATTTATTAAAATTATTGTTAATTTAAGTAATTAACAACAAACTGGATACTCCCTCGATATTAAATATTCATACCAATCTCGGTCATCTTTCTTATTTATCTACAATGCTCGTAAATAATATTTACAATACATTAAATAAAGATAATATAAAATAATACAATTAACAAGGCCGGAGAGCAGAGGGGAAGTAATGAGGCACCCCCTTCCGGGAAATGAGACGGCACAAAAGAAAAACATATAGGAGACTACTCCACGCACCACTGCCGGCAGATTTAATCCACAAGAACAGTATTTTGGCAGAAGGTAGAAAATAATAATAACAAAGTGAACAAGAGATATTATCAAAGAGAAACAAAAGCAGGATTATTTTTCCGGAGGATCTTCCATCTGGAGATATAGCACCCAGCAAGGCGGTATCTACAACAAAACTTCCAGGATATCAGCTGCGTGTAACAATACACTCGTGGCAGCGGTAACCGGACGGGCTGACCAACGACGCGCCACTTTGACTATCGACGTCTTCCGAGCGGCAGCTCCTAGTATCAGCCTAAACATTTCTATAATTTATTTAATTAGTTTTTACTGTTTGAGTGTGTTTACTTATTCTATTCCAATTATCTGTTATATCTATACTTTTTACTTAAATCTGTTTTTGTAAGATTATCTATAATGAACCCGTTGATTATCTGTTTCATCCAGGGGCGTAACAGGCTCTCCCTTATCTCAGCAATTCCCACTCGGGCCAATAATGTTACTCATTTCGGTAGCCTGGATTTTTGATGTCACTCTCTACGTAATAATTTGGTGGCCGCGTATTAAACTGGGCCTATACTAGTGTGGTGACCTTACACGCGCCCGTTGATATGCTGCTCAAGCAACTAAACCACTTCTCCGCAGGCCGTCCTATCACCAACATCGGCATTCAACTGCATCTTTAGCGAGCCACTCCAGAGTTAAATTGTATTAATTCATCACTTCAATAAACGAAACCTTGTAGGTGCTCTTTTTTATATATACCCTGTTCTAGTTAGAACATGCTCCCTTCACTGTGACATACAACAGACATGCGTGAGACAAGAAGAGGTTAGGAGCTTCTGTCTCACAGCATCATAACCTTCTGACACAATCCTCAATCATAATTTTAATAACTTCAATACATACAACCTCAACTCCTACACTGGCTTTAAAAGATGGTCAGTTTGGCTTTGACACTTCTTTATCACTACGTCCGGATTCTTCTGTCTATTTCATCTTCCCGTCTCCCTTTTCTGGAGAATTCCACCCCGAGGTATGTAAATTTGTCGAAATAAAATAAAATTACACGGACGTAGAGTTCTACGCCCTCGGTCTGTTTCCGAGTGTCTGAACGACAGTCACATCATTAACTCTGCTATTTTCAGAAAGGGCTAGACTGTCTGAATATGTGTACCGTGTCCACAAATCTTAAACTATTAGCACCGCAATATTTGATGTAATAACATGAGTAATGGTGGCTCGGGCGTATCTGAGCCAATATTTGCTCACTTCGTCTAAGTATAATCTTCAATCCTAAGAAAACACCAGGCTGGAGTACCTCAACTCTCCAAATATTATCGACAAACCGAAAATAAATTTACCCACTGACAATTTACCATACACGGAGAATGTTAATACATAATATATTAATTGACATGCGATATGATTATTTTAAATTTTATATTAAACTAAACATATAAAAGGTGTTTTTTTAGACGTATACAACTTTAAAATGAAATAAAACACATAAAAACTGTGGTAATTATTGGAAAGAGAATTTGATGTCATTAGTGTTTAAATATGATTTCGCGCATGTTGCGACTGGCTCTAATCAGGCGCAATCTGAATGTCCAATTTTCGACCACTTTCTGGAGCAGTTGGGGACGTAAATGTTGGCTTCTAAGTCGTCTATCGTCTCTAGTTTATCGACGTTGATTAGCGACTTTACATATTCTCACAGAAAATAATCCACAACTTTGAGGATACCTGTCAAATACCACAGAACATTGGAGACCAATTCACAGGTCCATTACGCGAAATTATGCGCTTATAGAATGTGGCACACGTTGTGTGTACAAGTTGGATCTTGTAAGCTCGTAAACTCCATAAAGTGGATGGACACTGCTCCAATTGCTGTGCACGATGGCGAATCGACTCATTCAGGTCCTCCTCAATACTGCGCTCCACGGCAGCAACAGCTTCTTCGGTGCTCTCTGTACGACGTCTCTGCGGATGCGTGTTATCAATTAACGTATGCATGATGCTAAAACGATCCATGGTTATTCGAATTACTTGCTCGGATGGACGGATTATGTCGACCGTAAAAATGACGTAGCGCACGGTAAGTTTCCATGAATTGAACCTCGATTTTCGAAGTAAATTTACACAATTAAGTAAGTCTATTCATGGTGAAATTGAAAACCAAACTGAGCACAAATCAGCTGTCAGCTGTCAAATTGACTGTCGCCGGAAAAAAGTGTTGCCAATTCGAAAAACAAACCTCTAAAAAAAAAACACCCTTTATTTGTGTTTTTGTAAAAGATAATATATATTTCCTACATTTGAATTTTAAAAAATTGTTAGGTTTTATGCGCAATACCGACGATGCTAAATAGATTTATTTTAAATATAAAATTTTGTATTAAAATTAACATCTTCTGTCCATGGTACAGTGCCAGCCTCTGCCGTTCGCCGATTTACGTTGGTCGGACTATATCATATCGAATGAAAAGATTACCTACCGTAAAAATTAAGCCTTTCTCAACTGACCTTAATCTGATGAGAAAACTTGTTATTTTTTTAGATACAATATTGAATGGTACAATAATATTTGAGGGCAGCCATAACTAGATATTCGTGTCTGTATCTGTAACCTATTCAATGCTAATTTCAGTTTTGAGTGCCGACTTGAGTCACTCGCTAGACCGAATGTCGAGAGTACTTTCGTTGCTCGAGACTTGTGCCTTCATTACTTACAGCCCGAACTTCAATCCGTTTGAAAGTTTGAATTATTCAAACATTGACATTCTCCATTCAGTTTTCAAAGTGACAGCGGAGAACAGTATTTGCCTGCAAATGTACATAATATCGAATGTTAGAAAGTAGTTGATACTGTTTTACTTGAGGCTCTCATTTCACGCTCGTCTAGCTTCTTCCACATCCATCCATTCTTATGAATCCGCGGAATTGGACACGATGAGCTAAATCTCAGAGATCCTTCTTCTATTATTTGTCTAGCTATAAAAGTTAGCGATTGTTAATAATGTATTTAAATTAACTAACTAACTTACCGTCACGCTTGTAGGCAGAGAGGCGTATTTAACCCTTCTCAAACCATGCAGTAACACAGGTCTACCATCATAATTAAACCTGTAATATTTCGGTAAATACATGCAACATAAAATTCATATTTTAGATAATCATAGAGAAAATATTAGTGGTTAGGAATGACTAGTGAAAAATCAATTAAGAAAAGGGAATCGTACAAAAACAATTATTTTTTCCATTCAATTCGTTGTAAAATTAATACGTTGGTAAAAATACAATTTGTGATATGAAAGACAGAGATCACACACTATTTTCACAGTGAAAAGAACAACAAACATACAAATATAATTGTCTCTTTCTCACTAATTAAATGAAGAGAGATAAGAAGGAAGGACACATTGTTATACGACTTAATGAATGCTTTAAATTACGTTATTAATATTTTTTTCATAATTGAATGCTCAATATTTAGAGTAAATTCGTGCCATTAAAGCCATTTAAGCTAATAAAAACATTTTTTCTAACAGTTATTTACGGTAACACGAGTTGACAGCATGGCTGCGTTCGGGTATTTTATATGGTATGGTAAAGGTTAAACATGATGAAATATTACTAGAATTGTGAAGTTCAGAATCAAAAGTAGACGTATCCATTTTACCTGTTTTTAGTACTACAATTATTACATTTAGAATTATATTGAAAATGTAGGTCACATGATCAACAACTGTTGTCTTATTCGCTGAAAACACATTTGTCTGGGTTTGAATGTACACACCTAACTCAAAACTATAATATTTTTTTTATAGCATATATTATATATATGAAAATAATATTGTTAAAAAAAGTTATAAAAAGATTTTTGTCTATAATATAATTGGAGACAAAACGTGTAGGTTAGCACAAATGACAAATTAATTTCATTTTGATTTCTACCCACATCAGGCAACCACTTTGTTATTTTTGGTTTAAAATCGTTAATCGCTTTAGACCCTTTAAGGTCTAGTGGCAATTTATTAAATATACGCGTTGTACAAAACAAGAAAGTACGTTCACCAAATTGGTATCCATTTTTGGCACTGAAAGGTTTTGCTTCTAGTTTCCTTTGGATCGGATCGTGAAAGTAAAGTTTTTTTTTTTTTTTAATAGTTTTAGAATTGATCTGGTAAAGAGTATTATTATCTGCATACACCTAAAACGGATCTACCAAATATATAAATATTACATTTACAAGTTAAATGAGAAACACGTGTATGAAGTGTATATCGTGTGTGTTATATACAGACACGTTCGGGTTCACGCCGTTTTAGAAAGAACGCCTGTATTATTTATTACTTACACGCTTTACCGCGCAGGTTTGTACGCAGTCCGCGTGGACCGGTTAATTTTTTTTTTAATATGTATAACGCTGAGTAAATAATACATGAACATCACACGTATTGTAAATCTACCAATAAAATGGCACGCTGTACATTAGTTATCTCGAATGTTTTTATTCAATAAAATCAATTTGCATGCGTTCATTATGAATGTCTGATTGGGTGTTTGTATGCATTTTTATTGTTTATGATAGATATTTACAAATGCAGTATTCTTGGATCGTCTAATAAAAAAGTGTTTTAGGTCGATTATCACCCAAGGCCCCGGCGAGATTCGAACTCACGATCTCCTGTTTACTAGACAGGCGCTTTAGCCAACTAAGCCACGGCGCCGATGGTACACCTCGCGACTAAAACCATTATGATTCGCGAGACTTGAGATAATATTTAAAAATTGTGTTTCAGATAATTTTCAATAGAGGTTATCGCTGGATGATAAGTAATAACGTTTAACATGAAAACTTTTTAAAAGATTTAACACAAAAAAATAATAATATGTCGGCGGCCATAATAAGCAAGGCTGCCGCTTGCCGCACGCCAACCTTACCATTATAAACATTACCCGGATAACAGAATTGCTTACTGTTTATAACTTTACTACTTAACTTTTCAGATCTGTCAACTTTTTCTTTCTTTTATATATTTATATATATTTTAAATATTTCGATCCTTGAACAATTTTCACTGTATATGATTTTACTTTAGGGTTGGTATTGTGGGTCTCTATATTATATACATTTAATAATAATTTACATAGGTAGGTACTATAGGTACAAATGAAATAATCAACTAAATAGAAAGATGTACAGATAAATATGTCTATCGAATAAATATTTAGTTGCTACCGGGATTCAAACCTGGACCTCTTTCTATCCGGGGAAGCGTGTTCATCATTTCCCTATATTGCAATCTAATACATTTTTGACCAATTTTGAACTTATATTCTGCAATATTTCCATATAATATTACATTCTTAAAAGTAATCAACAAATTAATTAAATTTTGATACTCTAATACAACATATACAGGAGAATATATTTTTGTTATGAAGTTGCATTTTCAGAATAAAGTTTTGTGGTATTTTAGATGTACTCAGAACTATACTATAAAAATTCAAGATCATAACAAAAATGTAAAAACTGATGTAAGTTTAAAGAAATTGACAAACTATTAACAGGATGAGTTAACCACAATTGGTGGGATAAGATCCCGTGGACTGTATCGATTACAATAATGATTAGATGACGCAATCCGAATTAGATTCATGAGAGGAATATTGGCAAATAGATTTGATCTCGATACTGGATTAGACGTCGTCTTTACCTGCAGTTGACTCGCACCTTTTTAGTGAGGAACGGAGATATCGCTGCACTTCCGGAGCTGTTTAGAACATCGCCTCTTCGTGGTCCTAGCGTTCATTTCAACAGATTTTGGCAATCTGTTGAAATCCCTAAGTCATTAGTTGGCCAGAGCGGGACAGGTATATTAAGGTATATATTGGAAAGACAAAATGCACAGGGAGTAGGTACTCGACTTATATCAACACATCCCCCAAATATATGTGAAACTAATTGATACTCTTGTTTCAGGTGGACGAAGGTATAGAAGCCATGCTGTGCTGCTGGCTCCAGCAACTCCAGGAGTTTGGGGGTCCGGAAGTGGACAAGCCCGATCTTCTGAAGGGCTCCGTGGGGTCTCTGGGAGGTGTAGGTGCTCCGGGGGCCCACAATAGGGGGCCTTCCTCGAACGGAAGCCTCGCGAGAAACAATTTTATAATGGACCACAGGATCAGATATAACGTGAGTTAACGATAATGACGTCAGTAGGCATTGATTTAGGTTATGCTGTTACTAATGACATTATGCAATCATATATAATATATGTACTTTCGTTTAATCAACGTCTTTAGATAAAATAAATCCATTGTTTATACGACCGTACCATGTATTTTTTTGTAATTTTAGAGTATCTTTAATAGTGTTTTTAAAGTTTAAGTTTTAAAGTAAAATAATACCTTCTTATCCATATAAAAAATCACGAAATCGACACGTTTAAAATAGTAAGATAGTAAAATTAGCGAATTAGTAAAATATGAAGTAGACATTTAAATGATCTGCATGCAATTGTATTTTCAATTCAGTAAATAGCCATTTGTATGACTTGAGTACTTCACTAGCTTAAATACAGAACAGAGCTATGTGAATAGCTCGATGCGGCGAATACAAAAGAGCGCCATGGGTACAATGGAAAGTTGTCGTGGTAATTTTTACAACTAAGTCATTAATGTCTCTACTGGTAATGTTTCCGTTTATGTTAATCCAAATATTTAATTTATATTTGTTTCCAAGCTTTTTTGCTTGTATGCACTGCACGCCCTTGGCTGTACGTATGATATAGAATTTTCGTTTAACTGACATCTTTAGGGAAAAGGAATCTGTCGTTTATTCGACCTTACCATTTATTGCAATTTTTGAGTATCTGGGAGTAATGTTTTTTAATAACGTGCAACAGGACAAGGCAATTGATGACAGTATAGGCTCGGCTTGTTGCGTTAAGACAAAACTGGCCATTTTCAAGGCAGTTTACCTCCCCGTCCTGACCTATGGCAAGGTGCAGATATGAGATAACTAAAGAGGAGTAGCGGGAGTGATATTAAGAGATCAAATCAGAAAAGATATTGCTCCAAATATAAAAATTTCAAATTGATTGTTTCGGAGGTAAGCGTGTAGAATTCCATAATCACACATGTGAAAATAAAAACAACTGTACTCGTTTAATTTCCGTGAAATGCGTTTCGCCGTATGACGACATTATCAATCTAACCAACTTGTATTTTTATGAAATCTCTTAAAAAGGGGCAGCTGGTATATTTTAAGTGCTTGAGTATGGGAATTTTGGGTTTTTATATTTTTGGCACGGTTATAAGAAACAATTCTGTTCCAATACTAATATTTTAATATACGGAAAAGGATAGCAATAAAATTTTACGGTAGACACAACATTATTCATGTTAATTCTTAGGGTTTTTTTACAGGTGTTTTTGTATGATCCAAGTTAATAATTATGTTCGAAGATTAATGATATTTATAGTATGCAGTAGTTTCAAATTGTTTGTGATTTTGTTCCATGTCTCTGGTATATCTTAAAAAGGCATTTATAATTACAGGTTTTTAAAAATTTTTATTGTCTACTTCATGTTTGGTTAAAAGGACACTTCATTTTTTCTTCTAGATGTAGCCCAATGTCCGCCTCAATTCCATTGTTCATGATTCAAATATCGGTTTAGCATTGTTTCAGTGAGTGTTTTTGATTGCATTACATAAAAAAAGTACTGGGAACACAAGTCATAATGATATTTTAAATATATTAATTAGAAATTATCTCTTTCTGGCGTCTGCTATCAGTTTACTCAAAGGTATTTGAGATTCTGTAAAAATAAGGTAGATGGCTCTTTCAAATAATGAAACGATTAAATGTATTAATATCAAAAAGGTAACATATAGGTTCGAAAATTGTCGCTGTAGCATAGTTGGATAATGCACCTTCCCCGGTTAGGAAAGAGATCCAGGTTCAAATCCCGGTGACGCAATAATATTTTTCGATAAAATTTATTTTATATGTATATTTTTCTAATTAATATATTTAATTCATATTTAAAATATCACAGACCGTCTGTTCTGAATAATTACAACTTCACAATAAGAATGTGTTCTTCTAATAATGATATTTGAATAAGAATGTAAATTTAAGGTTTAGATCATGGCTACGCAATATTTTCTTCGTGCATCATTAAGAGATTTAATTTCCAAAGAAGGGTATTAGTTTTAATTTAATTTTCCTCTCAGGCAGACTATTTTATCTAACCTTTCCAATGTTATTCGGTCTTCGTACACCTCGCCATTATCCGTTTCATTTCATTTACTTTACGATACGCAATAGACAATGATTTACGTTTGTAATTAAATTTAAACCACCTGTAAAAATGATGATAAAATATATACTTATTTGATTAAATAAAGCTTACCATAGAAATCACATTAAGCCCCGTGTTAGTGCGGCACGGGTGACTCTCGTTTTGGGAGAAGGCGGGAATGCCAGGAATAAATTAAATCCTGAGGGAACAGGTGGCGGTTATTATGGGGTGTACGAGGGTGTGCGCTGTGTGATGTGAGTATCATCAGATCGGAGTTATATGACAATTTGCGTTCATTTGCAATCCGCTCTTATTACTTACTAGCGGTCAGTACCCGGCGTCGCGCGGGATCCAGATTCAGTTAAAATTAAAAATAGGGATTTAGTGGCAGTTAAGTGCCTTTGTTTTCACATATATGATTATGGAGATACCGCACCGCGTGCACGAGAATAATCGTCGATCTCCGCTCCCAACTGAAGACGGTGATGTCATATTTTACTCACGGCACACAAAAAAACAAACAATATGATCACGCAAAATAGTGCTCCATTACATTGGAGGTAATTGTTCCCACCGCGAATGGTATCGTGATGTCGCAATCAAACAAATAATATTGATCAAGTGACGCCTGGTGGAGCAGAAGGAAGCAGGAGCTGAAGGAAAGCAGTAGGATATGGGATCGATGGTAGGTGTAAAAGTGTTCTAAATATGGAACAGTCTATCTATCCGAGACAGGATCAGAGCTTCAGTACAATTAGCACTAAACTTCTTCTTTCCTACTTCATGGGTATATAGTGGCCTCAATCAGTTGAGACTCGGTTCCGGTACTGGTCGCCCCCACAGCAGTCTCCAAGGTTTCTCCAGCCAGATATGACGTGTCTATCTATCATTGTGACAATCTTACAGGTCTTTTTCGGCCCAAAGTTGTCCCCAGAATAATTCACTTTTCACCTTAAGGATTAAGGATTTGTTGCAGAATTAAAGAATTCGTGCGTCGTACTGACCATATGATGCGTAACATATTTCTTCAGCAATACATTTTGAAAGCATCTATATTACATTTATCGGTATTGCGGACTATCTAAGATGATGATGAGCTCAAAATGACGAACCGTGAATCAATCACTGATATTTTTGAGTCACACTCACCGAGAATATCGTGATTTGTGGTATATAATTGTATTTTATTTATTGATTTATAATTCGGAGCACGTGCAAATGAAATGAAAATATTCATGAAGGAATGACGTTATAATTCGTGACAAGTGCACATCTAGTACATTCTGCCAAAACGTTTTACGCATTTGATCGCAGTCACAGTTTCCAATCACAGATATTATCGAATATCAATCACAATCACGCCAGTGAGTCAAGAGTAGCATTTTTTCTCATCACTACTAAGTATCCGCTGCAAATATGAAAATTGGAAAGACAAAAGTATGAACTAACATAATTTTAATTGTGTACTTTGTGTCACTGTCTCTTCATATTTTTTTTAGTTGGTTCGTAGCAACCATAGCTAAATGTATGCATCTTCAAATTTCCTCTCCACTGTCACCAGTGTTTAGCGTGATCAGTGCCGTCAAATAAATTGCTTTTTGAACTAACTCACATCCTGGTGCTTGGGGAGTTTGTTACGATGTATTAGCACGTAGCACTGAACAAGATCCAAGATCCCAAAGGGAAAAGCGAAATAGAGTACCGAGAAACTTAGTCTTGAGCATATCGACCGAAAGAGAGAGATTATCACAAAATGATTATTCTTCTTCTTCTTCTTTAAAACAGGCAATCCACCCTTCAAGAGTGATTTGTGCCATTAATCAAGTTAAAACATTATTTCATAGAAAGCAGTACAACAATATTATAGATAAGGAATATTGCGTTACATGTTAATACCATTGTCGTTCAAGAAATTTGCTATTATATAGCTTAAATGTGGCGAGTTGAGGGAAAGAAGATGACACAAGTTAACCGGGAGTTGAAAATTACCATTGACAAGATTACTGTAAAAAAAACCTGTGATTCGCAATGGACAGGCAAAAAAGACATGGTCAAGGGTTTCCTCCTCGGCACCACATTCACACATTGGGGAGTCTATTATGTTCAATTTGAATAAATGTGAGGCTACCTGGCAATGTCCAATTCTCATTCTAGAGATATTGTTCTTTTAGAGACTTTCCTGTTGGAGAACCAAGGGGTGCGGGTAATAGATCTTTGGATTAAGTACAAAATGATTCAGATGACTTCCATTTTATACTCAACATCAAGATCTATGGTACGGGGGAACATACCATTACGTATAAATCATAGTCCCAGTTCTAGTACCTATCTGTTCACCCTCTCCACCCTCCTCATTTTTCTGTGTGTTGTGTTGTCTACGACTAAAACAGTTGACGCCTTGCTATTGAGCACGTCAGACTGTAGAGTTGACGTTTCACAATTGAGCACGTTAAACATTTTGAGTCTGTCAGACTGAAGAGTTGACATTGTTGTCGTCGTGCCAATAGTGCTCAATTCGCGCTTATCAACAAAGCGTGCGTTGGAAATATTTCATGCGTAACAACAAAGTCCAAAAATATGTGGTCACTGTAAGCAAGAAATCCAGAGTGTCAACACTGGCAGGTAGGTCGTGTTCCACTTTCTGATTGGTTTTCGAGTTCTCATTCATATCTTGTCCCTGTACCAAACTCCTTCCATCCATGTGTACATCACATTACCTATCCCTTGCGATAACAGTACTTTTGGACTTGAAAATTAAGAAAATAAGGCTCTAGAATACCTCGTGAAATATTTCAGGTATGATGGAACAATTCTTGATATTCATGTATTTAAATATATTTGAATAAGACCTTTAATGGAGAATTCAAGATATTTTCTATTTCACTCAGTCGTGGAATCTTTCAAGGAATTATTACACCAGACTTTTCACGTCGTTGGGTCGTTTATTGCTTGCTCGGGCCGCGGTAAAGTGATTGTTATAGTACAGTAAAGTTTAATAAACGTCGAGGGACGCTCGCCCTTACGAGACGAGGGGGCGGAGCGCACGCAAGAATAATGTTCCATAATTGTGGGAGAATTGATACCACCTCCAGAGTATTGTGAACAATTTATTATTATTATAGACCTTTTTCATTGTTGTCGAGGTTTTATGAAGAGCGAAGTTAATGAAATTTTCCGTTAATTTATGAGTTATTGTGTTTTGCCTGTGAACCATACTTCAGGCACTGTCTCACAGCCGGTTGAAAGACTCACGTTTATACGTGCGTCATAAGCGTACATCGTTACTATAGGGCGATCGAAACCAGGTCTTTTAACGTATTTCTTCCTTATATATATAGCGTTCTGGGCTATCTTGCCTTGTTAATACGATCTCTCTAAACCAATTGCAGGGTGTATCATCAAGACTATTGTTTTTTTTTTTTTTTTCCAATTCCTTAGAGTCTACGATACTCTGAGTACTCTACATGCGGCTGGACCGCCAAATCTACTGCTACAAGTGCATCAGCGCTAATCGCTTTGACACTTTTACTAACTACCTTATTGTAATAAACATCATATGTGTTTTATAAGGGTAAAAAATTCTGATAAAAAACCCTCTAAACAATTTACTGGAAGTTAAGTATTTTAAATTAATTAGGCGCGACACTTTATGTACAGTGCCGCCTTATTCTAGCATAATCCTTATATTAAATATGAATTAAATATATTAATTATAAAGATATACATATAAAATCAATTTTATCGAAAAATATTGTTGTTGCGCCACCGGGATTCGAACCTGGATCTCTTCCCTAACCGGGGGAGGTGCTTTATCCAACTAAGTTACAGCGACATTATTTTTAGCGACAATTTTTCGACCTTATATGTTACCTTTTTGATATCAATACATTTAATCGTTCCATCATTTGACAGAGCCATCTACCTTATTTTTACAGAATCTCAAATACCTTTGAGTGAATCTGATAGTAGACGCTAGAATATCACAGACCTATGTTCTGAATAATTACAACTTCACAATAAGAATGTGTTCTCCTAAAAAAAAAAAATAATAATCCTTATATATTTAAACTAAAATAAATAACTACTAAACTTAAAAATATATTGTTTTTTGTATTGTCATTGATGTTCCATCCATGCCAGATTGCTATCTGTGCGGAATCAGTTTTGAAGCGTCGGATACAACGGAGTGAACTTCGACTCGGTGTCCCTATGACATCACATTCAAAAGATATTGATTATGACAATGTCAGAACAAATTAAGGCATTCACTAGTCATTACCAGCTCGCATAGACTGGGTAATAAATTCACTAAATTTAATGACATGTCTCAACAATACTTATCAGCTTTTCTGAGACACTTGTAGTCAGTTTGAGATTTTGAGATTTGAGATTATTTTTACTATTTATTTTCTTAATTATTTATTCACCCCCCCCCCCTACCGCTCCTTATACCACAGAGTACGACAATTTTTCTATATTGTATTGTCTATAACTAAAACAGTTGACGTCTTGCTATTGAGCACATCGGACTGCCGAGATGACATTTCGCTATTGAGCGCGTCAAACTGTTGAAGTATACATTTTGAGCGTGTCAGACTGAAGAGTACGAATAGTGCTCACTTCGCGCTTATCAACAAAGTGTGCGTTGGAAAAATTTCATGCGTAACGTACTGTCTGATGACATGATTACCATGTAGGAACACTCCATTACACCCTATACATAGAGTAAGATAAAAACGAAAAATATAGAAAAAAAACAATAAGAACATGATTATTATTAATTTACATGTCTACTCTAGAGTACCTGTACACTATTTAGAAGTTGTATATTGTTAAGTTATAATCAAAGTTATAAAATAGAGTTTTGACCATAATATAGTTGGAGACAAAATGTGTAGGTAGTTAGGTTAGGACAAATGACAAATTAGTTTCATTTTATATTCTACCTACATCAAGAAACCACTTTGTTATTTTTGATTTAAAATCGTTAATCACTTTAAACCCTTTAAGATCTAGTTGTAATTTATTTCTCTGTATTTCGGAATTAAACTGAGCAACCGTCGCAGTATTGTTACAGTAATAAGGTAAAATGATTCTGGCATTTCTGGAAGATACATGAAAGTTGATTAACCGCAATACATCAGGGCTTATTGTATCAACAATAAACTATTTTTATCTTAAATTTTCCCGCTTTTCTTCCGAACGCAAAATAATAAAGGGGAGAAAACACAGCCTCCGCGCAATTACCATCGCTCCGGAGCCGCACCACTCTGTCACTTAAATGGAGCCTTAAATTAAAGACTCGGCAACTGTCATTACTCCGCCTTGACTTGCAAAGGGTTAGACAGAAAGTTTTACGGTAGACCGTAAACTCGAGCCACTTTCTTTTGATACCCACTTAACCTGTCAAAACGGGGGCTGAAAATAAATTACACTCCTTTTTTACACTTCGAATATATTTCATCAATATTATTATTATTGTTTTGGCTATAAGTGAATCGGTCATACTATACGTTTACGCACTTTCTTATTCCTTCGACTGGCATCCCTAGTTTTCTTGTTGTTGGTATGATTTATTTATATAGTGTGAATGTCGCCGCTTTCAGTGAGCGAAGGATCGCTGCCGAACCAAGGTTGGAGGTCAATTGCAGTTGTTATTTCGGTCAGTCGGAATAATACCCGGAGATTGGGGCACAAGAAGAACAATACATCGTGGTTATTGGTGATTTTTCATTCTGCATACATGATCATATTACCAATAGGAAACCCGGAAATAACAAACTGTCAAAGGAATTCACGGGAACAGTATACTATGCAATTTTTATTAATTCTTAAAGTAGTTGTCTTACGACTAAGCTTTGTGATATTCGTAGAGTCGCTTTGAAAGTGTTCCTCCCGCAGTATTACCTGTAGCAGTCTTCGCTCTATCGGACTAAAGAGGATGATCTATCTATCTTTCGCTCTGAATCCTTCTGATACCTCTCCAGATTGTCATTTATTTTAGCAAGATGTCTAAACTATTGAAAAATACGTCTGTGGTGAGCACAGTTCCGAGCAACTGTCAGAACGGGGTCAAGTCATCGTTTACGTCAGTGATAAGTGACACTGGACCGTTCTACGAGGCATTTTTTTAATGCTAAAAGGCCACCGTGTCCCACCGTCATGCTGCAGGAGGAACAGAACAGCGATACACGGCTGCAAGAAATATATATCTCTCACTGTCCTCCGGTAAAAAATCTCTTTAATAATGAAGAGATCTTTATCATTCTTATCTTAATAATCATTCAATATAAAAGTGTAAAACAAAACTAGAGGTCGATTCGCAGCTCAAACACCACTGCCGGCAGACATCATCGAGGCAGTAACGCAACGGAAAGTCCGACTGTAAAACCAATTGGACCCTCACCGCAACTGGTCTTTTCAGGTTTTCCCACCTTAATACCCACACCCTAATGAAGACACAGAAATGATTAAAGTCAACTCTTACGTTAACTGCATACTATGGCATGCAAGGTAGAACCCAGCCGGCGACATCAGCATATACATGGACGAAATTTTGTTCTCGTCTCTCGGAGATTTGGCGGTAATACAATAGATAACAAATAGCAGGTCTCTCCACGCTCAAGTTAAGCAAGTTTAAAGGTAAAAAAAAAACAGAACGATATGTTTTGATCAAGGTTTTTAAGAAAAATTTAATTAGCAGGTCTAGTTGCGAAATAAAAAGATAATAATTGAACACAAGTTCTGCATTCTTGATAAAAAAAAAAAACATATTAAACAACTGCAATAAGAGCCAACCGGTAATGCTAAATATCGTACAAAAACACTCAAAGGAGATTTAGAGCTTGCTGATGAACGACACGCCAATCCGTGCCAATAAATGGGGGAATCAAAGAAAGAGGAAGAATGGAAGGTCACATCGAGGACATCACATCGAGACAAAGCTTCAAAGATAACCGACTTCCTAGACCAGCCCAACATCGACTATATTTTCATATTTCTAACATCAATCTTGTACAATACATATATTTGTAACCATTGGTGAATAAACGTGTAAATATTACTGTAAGTACCTCTTTTATTTATGTGTAGTGTGTACTCTGATTTCAATCTGTAATAGGCAGTGGCATGCAATAGGTATAGATTTAGATTATTCTGTTACCAATGATATTATACAATCATATATAATATATGTACTTTCGTTTAACCAACATCTTTAGACAAAATAAATCTGTCGTTTATATGACTCTACTATGTATTTATTTATAATTTTAGAGTACTATTAATAGTGTTTTTAAAGATTAAGTTTTAACGTAATACCTTCTTACACATATAAAAAATGTATGGACGTTTTTAAGAACACTTTTTTCTGAACATGATTAATTTATTGTTTGAAAATCTTTCAAGTAAATAACTAAAGGAAATAATTATTTTTATTAAAGGTTAACGTAGGAAATAGTTCTGCCAATTACTTTTTGTTATTCCCAAATCGAAAACTATTCCATGAACTAAATTTAAGGAACAATCATGAAATCAACATGTCAAAAATAGTAAGATAGTAAAATTCGCAAATTAATAAAAGAGGAAGTGGACACTTCAATGTTTTGCACGAAATTGTAAGCCTTTCTAATGTTATTCTGTTAAAAAAACAGCATAGTTAACGACTCCATACAAAACGGATCAACCGAAAGGAATTCTCAATTCAGTAAATAGCCAATTATATGACTTGAGTAATTCAATAGCTTAAAAACATAACAGAGTAATGTGAATGGCTCGATGCGGCGAATACCAAAGAGCGCCATGGGTACAGCGGTGCTTGTATGCATTGTACGCCCCTGGTAATAAGTTATAGGTAATAAGAGACTGCGAGGCTTATGGCGTGGAGTGCGTCATCGCACTAATGCATACGCGCCATTGGTCGCAATTTGAAAACAATTGGTTTTACCGAACTGATGAAATCTAATGAAACACTGCTGATTCTGAAATAAGACTAAAAGCCTTATTGTTTCAGGGGGACTTGGTGCAAGTGAAGAACCTGCCTATTGTTGGAACCTTTGAACTAAAAAGCAAGGCAATGGATTGCTTAATCCTCACCCACGGACTGAGACACGAGAATCTCAATCCGTTCATTGGTTAGTTAATCATTTATACTGATAACATCTTGCATTATTACTTTATTATTATTAATCTTCCAAACCTCTCATAACCCTTCTGTCCCAGGCTGTCTTACGGATCCAACAAGACCGGCGCTGGTGCACGAACACTGCAGTCGTGGCTCATTGGAGGATGTCTTAATGATGGACGAAATCAAACTGGACTGGAGTTTCAGGCTTAGTCTTTTGACAGACCTCGTCAGAGTAAGTAAATAAATCCTGATACTATCACTAATATGTAATTTTAAATACAAATTAAATGTATTAATTAGAACGATATATATATATAAAACCAATTTTATCCAAAAATATTGTTGCTGCTACCGGGATTCTCTACTTCCCTCCCCTACCTTGCGGTGATTTCGATTTACGACCGGCATTGTCGTATTCCATTCCGCGGAACAATTAATTAATTTTTTTGTTGAGCTCGTGCTGCATTTAAATATAAATAGTATAAAAATAAAATATATTGCCAAATAGCTTAAGATCGCTGTTCAGGTTATCATGTAAATAGATTTACTTGGTCATCATCAACCACGTCATTCTCTCATGACTGAGCTCATGATTGACTCTCTGTACTATGCTCTTCCACCTTTCTCGGCTTCCTGCAGATCTTAGAGCTGTCATAATTCGGTCATATTAGTTAAATTCTTTCCCTAAACATATATAACTATTGCATTCAACTATTTTTAAGTGCGATTTTTATTCTAGGGTATGAAATACCTTCACTCTACTCCACTGAAGGTACACGGAAACCTGACATCCAGAAACTGCGTCATTGATGCCAGATGGGTTCTCAAGGTTACGGACTATGGACTACCAGCGTTTTACGAGGCTCAAGGAATACCAGCCCCAGCTAAGACTCCCAGAGGTAGGTTGATTGGGATCTGCAATTCTGGAAATTTCTCACAGAGATTCATCTCAATTTAGACGACTTAATAACTACAATTGATGCTTTTTCTTGTATAGATCTTCTGTGGACCGCTCCAGAGCTGTTGAGACACTGCGGCTTGCGCAGGCGCGGAACCCAGCCAGGAGACGTCTACTCGTTCGGCATCATCATGCAGGAGGTGGTTGTGCGGGGAGAGCCCTTCTGCATGCTGGCCTTGTCTTCTGAAGGTACCAATTCATAAATCAAATACAAAAGTAGAATATAATAGTCTGAGGTGTTTTGCAGCTATATATAGAACATATTTTTTGCAGAAATAATCGAGAAGGTCAAGAAGCCACCACCGCTGATCCGCCCTTCTGTCTCCAAGGGAGCTGCACCTCCGGAAGCCATCCACATCATGAGGCAGTGCTGGACGGAGCAGGCAGAGATGAGACCCGACTTCCCGCAGGTTCATGACCTATTCAGGAAACTCAACCATGGAAGGTAAGCTTTAAATTGAGTTAAACATGTTTTCAGGTTTAATGACCGTTCAAAATTGTCTGCATAAATTAACAATTGACTAATTCATAATAACTTTTATTTTAATACATATATCATCATCCTATAGCCAATATGCAAAGCCGGCCCTAGCCTCTGTGGCGTCCTCGGGCGAAATTTTAATTGTGATTTAAAAAAAACAGTAGATCTTTTAAACCATTCTCTCAAATTCCGCAGCTACAACGCAAGAGCGTTACAACTACCAGACCCTCTTTTTCGTTATTGATAAGGTGGAGAGGGTTGTGTTATATATATCTCTCTAGTTTCGCTTCACATGGGCAAAATATTTAAGTTTCCGAATCTTCATTGATTTCTTAGCTCATTTTCCAGTTATTATTAAGATTACAGTTAAGGTGGGTTTTTAACGGCACGCTCTTTTTTAATTATTGTGATACTGGAGAATTAGCTTCCATTCTCCAGGGCAGCACTTTTGTGATGATAATTGAAGAAGCAGATGGATTGCAGGGCAAAGTTTAGAACCGTCGGTGTAGATGTGGAGATAGTTAAGCCATTTCGAATCAAGTACACTATTAAACAACTTGTTTACATGATTTTTATTTAGCTGGGTTGATTTGTCTAGTCCTGAGATTACATCAATGTCAGGAGAGAAAAATATAGCACGAAAAGGAGTAGAATAGATTGGAAAAGTAGAATAGCGAGGTGAATGAGGATATTTTGTTTTTACATAGGAAAAGCTATTGTACAAGTTCGGGCGAGATTTGTTTAATAAGTATCTCCATGAGTCTGTCAGAGAAGTAAGGGGGGAAACCTTTTGTGATAGTGGGTGGGAAATGAAATTGTACCTTTTTAGAAATAATTTATCTGACAAATATTGTCGCCTAATAAGGAGGGGAATCTCTGCATATTCCACTTGGAGAGAATTGATTAGAGATGAATTCATAGCTCCCAAAATAAGTCACAAACATTTGGACTGGATTCTGTCAAGCTTGGATTGAAAGTAAGCTGGTAGAGGATCAAACAAAAAACTAGCGTCGTCCAAATGGCTTCGTACCGGGGCTTGATATATGAGTTTCATGGTAGATGGATGAGGGTCTCACCATACTCCACAAACCGATCTTAGAATATTAATATTTTTTTAACATTTAGCTAGAAAAGTTTTCTGTCCAAAATCATGCCTAAAAAATTTACTTAGTTTTTGACTGGAATACTCACGTTATCGATGGTCATTGACACGGGAGGGACTTTGTGTTTCCTCATAAAGACAACAGTATGAGATTTCGAAGGCGATAGGTCTAAACCAATACACTTCAACCATTTGTTTAGATAGTTAAGACCGGCAGATAGTCTGCTAATCACAGAATCGATATTGTTGTCTGAAGCATAAATAGCAAAGTCATCCGCCAAGTTCAACACGTTACATATTTTTGATATCTTACTTATGAGGTCCGCAATGTACAAATTAAATAGTAAAGAACTCAATAATAATAATAATAACTCAACAATAAATCTAATAGGATTTTTTTGGTTCTATATTTAATATTTTCAAACAATTGACCTAGGTATAAAACCAATAAATCGTGTTTGATTTATTGTGTTGATTATCTTGTTTACATAACCTCGTTAATCTCGCAGTCTTATCAGTTTACCCGTTACTGTGCTATTTTTTTGTGCGTCTTCGATCTATCTAACCGACTTTTCAAAGTTGATGTCGCTGATATAAGAACAATTTCATAACATTCAAAACTTAACTTATTATATTTTGAATTAAATAAGCAGTAACATATTTACAAATAAATATTCTATATCACATATGGTATCCATTATCCAACCTAGCCCCGCATTAGGTAAAGACGTGTCCTGACGTTTTAGTAATAAAATATATTTTTTGAATATTTCTACGAAGGGAATCTGAGTCGCACTTCTACTTGGAGAAAAGGGCTTTTAGTTTATTTTATATTGAAGATATAAACCGATTAAATTAATAAAAGAAACATTTTTAAGGTAATCGCCTACAGACATTATGTAATACACGTATTTGCTGAAGCCTTACAATAATTTGACTATAGCGATGTACAATCGGTTGCGTTCATTATCTAATGATATTCAATTAATTAACACTATTTGAATATTAAATTGTAACTTAAACTTAACTTAAGCGAAACTTACTGGATGCTTCTCGGACCGGTTGCGTCGCGATGTATTGTATTTTGAATTATTATCGGTACTCGGCTGTAAAATCTTTGTTTACATGGCCAGGTCTGTGAGACGCGAGCAGGGGCTCCTCATCATAAAGAAACGTGCTGTTTTAAAGTCATATTTGGCACAGAATTGTACAAACAATGACTCAATGCCTTTCTTGCAGGAAGGTGAACTTCGTTGACACCATGTTCCAGATGTTAGAAAAGTACAGCAATAATTTGGAGGAGCTGATCAGGGAGCGAACGGAGCAGTTAGACATGGAGAAGAAGAAGACGGAACAACTTCTAAACAGGATGCTGCCAAGGTAAGACCAATACTGTTTTATATACTCCATCCATGATTATGTTAATTGGAACATAGCTTCTTCATTATTGTATACTATTACAAATCAAGAATATGGAGAAGTCATATGATGAATCATAGAATATATAAACTAAGAGAACAGAAGACGTAATATTTAAATCATTAACATTAAAGAATAAATAATAAATTAATATATAATAAATAAATAATAAACAGTTGCTCGTCGGAAGCGGAGCATTACCAGATGGCGCTCCGGGTAGTTAATTATCTCGATCGTTTGAGATAATTCGCGGAGACCGGTCAGAGCGCATACAACACACAACATCAGAGATCAACCCATCATCAGCGGAGAGAACCACAGCAACCAGAAGTGGTGATCTTTCTTACTATATATATTGGGTACAACAATAAGCTATCGAAGGAACTCAGGAGAATATTAACATAATGAGTGTTTATACAAGGTGTGAGGAAACGGCATGTAATAATTAGGTGTAGGGACAGAACAATAAGGGTTCAAAAACCAACCAGGAAGGTTATTATTATTATTTCCTTTCCACGGGATCTATCCCCCAACATGCATTCTACTATATTTTACCGATAATTCGATTTTAGTGTTGTCGTTTTGGAAAGCTATATGACCGAAACGACTATATAGCAAAAAAGCGGTAAAATATAATTGTTGAGTACCTATTCCCTGTGTACTTTGTCCTTCTAATATAAACCTTAATATATACCTATCCCGCTCTAGCCAACTAATTACTCTGTGATTTCGCCGACGGGGGAACAGATTGCCTTCTGACATCAAACTGTCAAAATTTGTATTTTTTTAACGTCCGAAAGTAGCGCCAGTAGACCACGAAGATGTGGTGTTCTAAACAGCTCCAGAAGTGCAGTGATATCTCGGTTCTTCACTAAAAAAGTGCGAGTCAACAGCAGGTAAAAACGACGTCTAATCTAGGATCGAGATCAATGTAGGCCAGATCCGTTTGCCAATATTCCTCTCTTGAATTCAATTCGGATTGCGTTAGCTTATTATTATTGTAATCGATACAGTCCACGGGATCTTATCCCGTCAATTATAATTGAAATCCTACTGGAATAAGCCTGGCTGACTATGGTATCCTGACATATCATCAGTTCGTTCATTTACCCTCAGGTCTATGTCTCGACTCTGTTGAGAAAGATGAGAAAGATCTTAACTACTCTAGTAACTCTACAATTTAATCATTGCCTCCTTTGTTACGCAAATTCTTATTTATTATTTCCTTTTCGCACATTTATTAATTATTTATATATGAAGGTAGGTATATAAAGTCGTGAACCGCTTCCACGTCTGACAGGACCTTTATTCTCTTAAATCTATTTATTCTGTCACCATAACCTTCGTCTAACTTTTATCATCTGACTTTACGGCTTTCGTATTTTACTCTAGTAAGGAAGTGCTTCGTTTTTATATCAGAGACAGAAATGGTCATCTCATGACAGATTTTCTCGCCTTCGTTGATTTTCCAATTTTCCCCGACATCTACAGCTTTGCGCTTTATATATTTCCCATAAATATTGAAGAAAGCAAATAATTTATTTATAGAATTGAGCGCAAAAAGAAAGTAACGTAAGTAGAAAAATACATGGTGAAAAATATTTTTATTTGTAATTGTATTTGTATTTTAAACATAAAAAATGGAACGTTGCTGATTAACACAATAAATTTTAAACTGTCAAAATTCATAGACAAAAAATAATTGTGTAATTTATAGAGAATTTATAGGATCTAATAAACGAATTGCGCGATCTCCGGGTAGCGCGTCCCGCGGATTGGATTACGACGATTTCGGTCGTAAATCGGAATCGCCGCCGGAGGGGTAAAGGAAGGAAATAAGGGAACCTGGATATAAAGGATATCGATGATGGGATAGGGGTTCCAGTCGAAGGACCAGTGATCTTGGGGAACTGAGATTCGGAAGAACTACTCGCCTTACCTTGTGTATGACGCCTTCGTTACTCCGGTTACGATTGAAGACGGCGATATCACAACTTCACCCTCGGCACACAAACACTACGGTGATCACCCCAAACACAAGATCACAAAAAACAGTGCTGGTGCACTGAAGCTGACAAATTCACACCGCGAATGCTATCGCGATCGAACAAATATCGGTCACGTTGACGTCTGCTGACGTCAAGGTCACATTTCACACAGACAAGACGAGCATTAAGAAAAGGTTATGAGTGTGAATTTGGACCTGGAAAGGTGACATGGGTCGCGGCTGATTCGCAAGATGCGCCAAAAATGTGTTCAAACGAATCCGGAACAGATGATATGAAAATGATCAACATCAAATTACAATTAGTTTCTTATTTAGGAGAACACATTCTTATTGTGAAGTTGTAATTATTCAGAACATAGAACAATAAGAATGTGTTCTCCTAAATAATAAAGTTGTATCAATGTGTCCAAAATTTAATAAAAATGAATTGATAATTCTATCTTCTATCAGTTTACTCAAAGGTATTTGAGATTCTGTAAAAATAAGGTAGATGGCTCTGTCGAATGATGGAACGATCAAATGTATTAATATCAAAAAGGTAACATATAGGGTCGAAAATTGTCGCTAAAAATAATGTCGCTGTAGCTTAGTTGGATAAAGCACCTTCCCCGGTTAGGAAAGAGATCCAGGTTCGAATCCCGGTGGCGCAACAACAATATTTTTCGATAAAATTGATTTTATATGTATATCTTTATAATTAATATATTTAATTCATATTTACAATTAGTTTCGTTGATTTTTTAAAAATAAATTAAGGTTATACAAACTGTTAATTTCCTATTGTCTAGTTCCTCATAAACATGTCAAATTAATCACTAAATAAATTAAAATTTGCAACATTTGCTCGTTGAATTGTCTAATTTAACCGTTACCATACCATGATATAAAATACCCGAACGCAGCCATGCTGTCAACTCGTGTTACCGTAAATAACTGTTGGAAAAAATATTTTTATTAACTTAAATGGCAAGAATTTACTACAAATATTGAGCATTCAATTTTGAAAAAATGATTAATAACATAATTTAGAACATTCATTAAGTCCTATACAATGTGTCCATCCTTCTTATCTCTCTTCGTTTAATTAGTAAGAAAGAGACTTATTAGACATGAGAGATAATATTTGCATATTTGTTGTTCTTTTCACTGTGAAAATAGTGTGTCTTTCATATCACAAATGGTATTTTTACCAACGTATTAATTTTACAACGGATTGAATGGAAAAAATAATTGTTTTTGTATGATTCCCTTTTCGTAATTGGTTTTTCACTAGTCATTCCTAAGCGCTAGTATCTTCTTTAGGATTATCTAAAATATGAATTTTATGTTGCGTGCATTTAACGAAATATTACAGGCTTAATTATTATGGTAGATCTGTGTTACTGCATGGTTTTGGAAGGGTTAATTCGTATATGTTATTCATATTTACGTACATTCTTACTTATCAAAAAGGAGGAGACTAAATCAAGAATTCCTCAAAAAGTCGTATACTTTTAAGCAAACATAAATAAATATCTGTATACAGAACTTATAGTCAGTTTTCTCCACTAGCTCGAGCAACCAATTACGGAACACCGTGTGAAATATAATACTTTGAAAGTGCAAATCACTCTCGACAACACCCACTAGCCGGAGCAACACAATCGAGCAATAATTTTGAAGTAATTAATTCAAAACGGCATTATTTCACAACATCGCGTTTTCGAGTATAAAAGCTTGTCTCGGGGTGGTAATTGTGGCAATTCCAAAAGGGCCATTAATCTCCTGGAAGCTGCGGAAGATATTCCTAAATCCGCAGCCGGGTAACAAATTGATCAATTAATGCGGACATTATGAGGATTGAGGCAAGCCAAATCGTCGCGGATTTGAGATTATGACGTATTTTATTGTAAATTTTATCATTCGTGTCGGGAGTATACTTTCAAACCTTTAATTATGTCGTTTCGGTGGTACGACTGAAATGCTCGGTTTTTGTGTAGTCAACCGGAATCGTTATGAGAGTTGTGCCTTCCAGCTTCGATTACACTAAAAAAAAAAAACAGAATGTTGAAAGCTTTTTAGAATATTATAAAGTTAGTTAACTAAGTTGAATACGTTGTTTTATTACATTTCATCATTTACTGAACATTTCAGCATTATTGTACCAAAGCCATACCTGTTCAATATTCATCTGAACGGTATTGATTTGATGTGAGGTTCGTTTTCATATTGATTCCAGAAGGCAGCCAGAGAGAAACTACAAAAGTCGTGCACATCCAAAAGAGGAGGGTAAACGTCACATTTATGTGTTGAAGTCTTAGAACTCACCCTGTATAGGTAAAAAGAGAGTGCGAGGAAGAAAAAGAATAGAATTCTACCGCTTTTCCTACTAAATGTCCTTCCTAGCAACCCCCAGCGGGAGACCCACACCCTAATAAATCTCGGAAAAGTTCAAATTTATTTAATTTCTTAATAGGTTATCGTTCCGAGGGTTAACACAAAATATATTTTAAGTAAATTGCAAATGTTGAAATATATTGATTACATGCGGTGGAACGGAGTGAGTAACATAAGCTGCTGACAGTTCCGAAACCGGAGAAGAACTGAAGAGCGAAGCTGGTGAGCACTCGTTGTCGTTGTTGACACAAGTCAAGAATCCCTGTGCATTCCGTCTATCCAATAAACTTTAATATACCTTTCCCGCTCTAGCCAACTAATTACTTTGGGATTCTGCCGACGCGGGAACACATTGCATTTCGACGCCGAGCTGTCAACAGGCTTTTTTTGCGGAACGAAAGTGTCGCCGTGCGTAAAAATCCGAGCCACGAAAAAAAGCGGTTTTGTACACTATCCGGAAGTGCAGTGAGATCTCCGTTCTTCACTGCAAAAGTGCAAGTCAACTGAAGGTGAAAATTGTCGTCCAACCCAAGACCAAGGTAGACCAGATCCATCTGCCATTTATTTACATTCTGAATCCAATTCGGTTGCGTTAACTAAACCATAATTTTAATCGATACAGTCAACCTATCTCACCAGTTGTTTTATAAAATATTAAAAAAATAAGTATAAAATGTTAGGTAGTAATGTAATTGCTGTTTTAAGTTATGTAAAATAATAACAGTAATATTTTTTGTTAGTCTAATTGGTTTTCAGAAAAAGCGACGCTCAAATAGACGAAGATGGAGAAACAAAGTAATGACGTTTTAAACAGACTGCAAGAATGAAAATATTAAAAAGTGTCTGTGGTATTATAATATTTAATTAATTTGGAAAATGATTCAGTTCAAAAAACGACATCCTGAGAGGTTTTAAACACTGGTATATAAGAATTACAAATCAATTCTAAAAGAAAAGCATAATATGAACTTAACTCTTGTTTTTAATAAAAAAAGGAAATATCCTCGAAACATTTCAAATTGAATACGCCATTTCTATAAATTCAGCAACGTGTTGTATTTCAATTTCTCTGACGTCACAACCAGTCAATTTCTTTGACCAGCCATTCGCCGGCCGGACCCCGATACGAACGGCCACAAAGCAGCGAGCACTTCGATAATGTTTCTTTTGTTCTCAGTTCAACAGTGGCGTGGACTTAGGTTATGCTGCTAATATACGGTTATAATAAATGTGTTTATTCCAGCGTGATCAGGTTTTTTTTTTAATAATACATATTATGTTATACATTAATGGTTATGAAATAAATATAATGCTATGAAAAAGAAAACCAAGGAAAATATTAAAAATAAAAAAAATTAAAAAGTTCACACATATATACACGCAAAATATAAATATTACATATATAACTACTTCAGTCACGGCCATTGTTGTATATGTAGCTATTTTGTAGGCGCTGCCATTCTGATGAGAGCGCCGCTTGCACCAGAGAGTTGGTGCTGAGTTCCAGCCGCAGCTTTACGCCAGCAACTCGTTGTCTCAGAAGCGGAACGAATCCATTTATACGGCCTTCGGTAAACATTGTAGATGCGCTGCAATAACGCGCCAATCCGAACAGTGTTCTGTATGAGTTGTTGTACTGAATTCGGAGACGGTTATGCGTACAAGGAATACGTGTCACATTAATACTCTTTCTATTTTCAATCTAAACTGAATGCTTGTACTATGAAAATAGAACTAACTTGCTGGTGTCCTGGAACGAGGCGCGAACCCCCGGCAACTAGATCCCTAACCCTGCGTCATAACCACTACAACAACAAGCAAAGTACGAGTGGCTGTACTGCCTCTAGAAGATGTATTCATATAAAATAAAAACTATCAGTAGCATGCTTTTGTGAAAATAATTAAAATAATTAATAAAAATATTATTGTTGCGCCACCGGGATTCAAACCTGGATCTCTTTCCTAACCGGGGAAGGTGCATTATCCAACTATGCTACAGCGACGATATTTTTAGCGACAAATTTTCGAACCTATATGTGACCTTTTTGATATTAATACATTTAATCGTTCCATTATTTGAAAGAGCCGTCTAACTTATTTTTATGGAATCTCAAATGCCTTTGAGTAATCTGATAGCAGACGCCAGAATTAATATCTTAATTAATATATTTAATGAACTTACAACTTCACAATAAAAATGTGTTCTCCTAATAAAATTATTTATATTTTTCTTGGGAAATTCTTCAAGTGAAGGGCTGAAAATATAATGTAAAATGTTACTATATTTAATTAATTAATTAATTCAAGTTCACTATTTATCACATAGTAAAGAATGAAGAAATAAGGAAATAATTTATAACTGATCTTAGTATAGCGAGTAAGATTAAGAAACTATCACTTAAGTGGTTTGGTCATATGGAGCGGATGAATGAAGAGAGAATTGTAAGGAAGATATATGACGCAAGTGTTGATGGCTTTAGAAATAAAGGACGTCCTCGGAAGACTCGGTATGACCAGGTAAACCAGTTGGAAGTCTCAATAATCGGCGAGCTTGAGCTTGAGGCGAAAATTGTGTGTCATGCCTATCCTCGCGGGGAAACGGCACGATGGTAAGTTAGTTAATTCAAGTCCGCTTCAAATACACACTTGCAGGATTTTGCAACACGTCTGTTTAAGCGAAGACGTGAATTCGGAACAATGCGCGGCGCGAAAGTCGCGAGTATTACATGTGGTCTGTATACGTTTGGGTCAGAATTTACATGCGCAGCTTTATTTGCGCGTGGACCTATATACTTAATACATAATCAAGCACGGTTATAATGAGGAAATTCTTATCATTATTTTGATTCAGGCCCGTTTTCATACAACTTTTCACTGTTAAAGTGAGCTCGCTTCACTGATAAAACGTACAAAAATATTGTTAACAAGTGAACAAAATACACTACACGGTATGAAAACCCTAATTCTTGAGAAGTCATAAAATCGAGAGCAGCGTCTGCCGACGAGGTTCTTTATTGCTTACGATTCCTTTCAGGTTTGTGAATTCTTATAAAAAAACAAAACGTGCGTAGTGAGTTTTAAACTTTAAAACAGAGCAGTATTTAGAATTTTGTTAAGAAATAATGTGATTGAATGTAGTCATTTACTTTAAAATGTTTTTATGCATACAATTATAGATTTTTTATTTGATTCGCTTTTAATTTTATTGGATATTAAATATTTTTGCTTAAATCAAATAAATATGATTTTGATTTATTTTGCAGAAATTATAGTTGCCCACGGGTTGTTTGATTATGCGGAGTGCACGCCCCTGCAGTTCAGCCATGCCTCGGTGACGTGAACGGAGAATTCTTGTAGGGTTGTAACAGCGCGAAAGGCTTACAAAAGTCTAACCGGGTCAGGATCGAGTGTACGTATCGGAGTTCCTGCCTTTGTTCATCAAACAATACCTTCATACCTGTAATAGTCGCAATACGGAATTGCGTTATTATGTTGATGAAAAGCTATAGCGCTTGCAATTCATTTCACAATACGTATTACGTAAACGAAAATCATTTTTAATATTGTATATACATGACAACTGGTCAGAGATTCAACGAGATTCTTTATTGTTTACGATTCCTTTCAGGTTTGTGAATTCTTAGAAAAAAACAAATATATATATATATAATGAAATAGAAGCATGGACACTTACCGAAGAAATGAATAGGGAACTTGAAGCATTTGACACGTAGATACAAAAAAAAAATCAATAATTCAAATTTTCTAAATTAAAAATCAATTAAATTTTAGAAGCTAATTCCGATCTACAAGATATAGAGATCAAATTGATATCCCAAAACTAAAATATACCGCAACTCAAAATCAATATATTTATCAAGGTATCAAATTTTTTAACAATCTCCCCATCACAATTAGAAAAATTACGGACTATCATAAATTTGTAACTGAAGTTAAAAAAATATGTACACAGACTAACTGAAACATTAATTGACTCGAATATACTCCTTCTCTATACACGAGCTTTACTCTCATAGAGATTGAAATTGTATTATATTTTTAATACTAATAAAAAAGAAAAAAAAAAGCTTAATACAGAGTGAATAACTTGAATAATTAAACACAATTTTTTAATTTGGTTCTCATTTAGTAATTATTTAGTTTATTACAATTATGTATGGAATATGACGCATATCGCAGAGTAAAATAAGCTTACTACAGAGTGTACTTTCGTGAAGTAAATATGTATTTACAAACAACCCGTTTTTGCAAAAAACTTTTATCATTGATCACAGCCTGCCCTGACCATATTTTTCATAACATTCTTGCACGCTTCGCGTGTTATTTCAACATTTTCATTTCGAACATTGTCGGCTTATTGGCCTAGACCTTTTCTTTCAAGTGCCCCGACAAAAAATAGGATAGTCGATATCACCACTTTTTGAGACATGCGGTCTGGAAAAAATTCAAACGTAGCTCGGGCTGTGTGTGGGGTGACACCGTCCTGTTGAAACCGCACGTGTTGCAGACCCAATCGACCAAGAAGTTTTCACAGCGTTGGCTCTCGCACCCTGGAAGAAATATGGCCCCAGCGTTGACTCTTGCACCCTGAAAGAAATATGGCCCCAGCGTTGACTCTTGCACCCTGAAAGAAATATGGCCCCAGCGTTGACTCTTGCACCCTGGAAGAAATATGGCCCCAGCGTTGACTCTTGCACCCTGGAAGAAATATGGCCCCAGCGTTGACTCTTGCACCCTGGAAGAAATATGGCCCCAGCGTTGACTCTTGCACCCTGGAAGAAATATGGCCCCAGCGTTGACTCTTGCACCCTGAAAGAAATATGGCCCCAGCGTTGACTCTTGCACCCTGGAAGAAATATGGCCCCAGCGTTGACTCTTGCACCCTGAAAGAAATATGGCCCAATTATTCCGCGTGGGTGTGAAGGTCGTTGGTATTAATTATTTATTAACCAAACCCGTCAAGTCCTCCTGATAATTTATTTTACAAAAGTCAAATTTGTGTTTGTTTTAATAATTTTAACAAATTGTCGAGGCGACAGAACTACGTAATGAATTGTAATTAATTACTCTCTATAAATACCAAATTGAAACTGAAAAATACTTTTCAAATCTAAATGGTGGACAATCAAAATCGGCCTGGAACATAATATTCATCCAGCAGATAGATAGATTTTTTTTTATGCTTAAAAGTTAGGAAACCACTGCATATTGGATGATCCATCCCTATCGCTTTTAAAATTTGAAAAGTTTTATAATTTTCCTACGAGATTTCCTAGATTTTTTTGTTGGATAAGTCTTTTGTTAGAAAATTTCCCAATTTTTCTAATTTATATCAGATTATAATCTTTGCAACGAATTGGAAATACCCTCGGTTAATTAAAAGCGTAATGCTGTTTACCGAATTAATAGATATTCGACCCGCGCCGTTTACAGGCCCTGGACTGGTATCCTTTGTTGAAACTTTTTTAATTTTGTGGAATATCCCCTCTGAAAATACATATAAATCACAGCGGCGGCCGAGGGCGCTGGTCTGCACAGGGTGCACAATAAAAATGAATAAAAAAAAATCACGTACAGTCTAAATAAAACTTTTTTTTTACATTTTAATAATTTGATTTTCATCATTTTGGATTAAATAAAATATTTTAAACAGTATATAATGCTAACAAACTATGGATTACGGCTTTTACTCCCACGAGATTCTTTGTTTTCTCAGTTTTCGTAGCCCCTGTGTACACACCATGTCGCAGAGATTAACCATATTCCCGCCATACTTTATGCTTGATGTATGTACGTTAACTATGAAAGGGCGCCACAAGGTATAAAACTGACGAAACAGAACTAATCTAGAATGTTATAATAATCTTCTAATAAGTTTTATAGATTTTAATCATTAATGGTTTTATCGAAATTTGTCTAAAATGAACGCGCACGACAACTAATTAAACTCATTAAATTTGTATTAAATTATAAGTATTTTGTCTCAATAAAATACCATGTTTTACTTATGGTGGAAAAAGAAATTAAGTCTGTACAGTTTTCAAAATATTAATCGAATTCATTGCAAAGCCCTCTCAGGAGAAAACAGGATTATTGGGCCGACCTCGCTAAGAGCGAAATAAATGTGTGATACCTTTGGGACCATTTTCTTTCGGGAGATGTTTTCCCGTTGGCTGTAACTTTGTTACATTAATATTACGTGTTGTATAAATTGTTACAAAATAATAAATATGTTTAAAAAATTATGTATATTATCAATATGAAATAAAATATTAGCATTAACCGAACGAAAACGAGTATAATGAAGAAAATAGATGATTTATCTCTGATAACAATTAAACTAAAAATGTACGGATGTCAAGAAAGATGAGGACAGAATGACTGTTATTTCTACTATGAAGAATGGTTATGGAAAGAGTATATCATAGCTCTGCAGAAGACACCTGGATGATGTACGGTGAAGAAATGGTGCGCCGAACGGAACGTGCCGGCGGAACACTCGGCCGCTCTGATGATCGCAATGAACGTCATTGTTCCAATTTAACTGTCTACTATGGAGGATGATTATAGCAATAGTGTATCAGAAAGATATTAGGTATTCATCTTGTCTTTACAGTAAGGAAAAAAGAAAACATTGAGAAAAAGAGTGAGTACATGAAAATACTCAATTTATTAATAAATATGCAATTCTAAATACAAAAATAGTTATGTAGTGAAACTATGCGATAGATGCGACTACCTGGATGAGGTAGGGTGAAGAAGTGACGCGCTGAATGCCTGGTGCTGGTAGATGCGCTGACGAACGACACTATTGACTATGACAAATGGAATGGTAATAGTTTTGTATTATAGTACATAATATGTGTCCAGCTCACTGTACGGCCAACATCTAGTATACATGCAGTTGTGATGATATACCGTAATCTGTAACTCAAATTTAACTGTTTTTAGTATAGCAGTCATTGCTCGAAGAATGGACCAATAGAGTGTCGAGTACCGACCTGTCGTCTCGGAAGATGCGACGTCACACGACAAAACAGTTTATCTCCTTGGCCGCCCACGTCGCAAGTTTCCGAAAGAGAAAGAGATGGAATGAGAACTGTTAGAATTAAAGTTGGCTATCGTGAGTACAGCGGTCAACCACGTGATATTCCGCGATGTTTCTTTCTCACGGAAAATGATCATCAAATAACGCATGATTAACGGCGCCGTGGACCGGATCTCTCACTAAATTATTATTTCCAGTAGTGATATCGTACGGCGCCGCATAGAAATCTGTTTCAACTCAAGAACACAACGAATTACGTCTGAAATCGAGTGTAAAAATCATCACTTTACCTCCATACAAAATTGACAGTTGGCGCTTACATTTGCGTTGCCCAATCGCAATTTTATTAAATCTGAAAATTTAACACACATTTCGACGTCAAAGTGATGATATTTTTAATTTACAAAATAGTTATTAATTGAAAATAATATACGAGCGTTTTACTGTAAATACAGTGAGTGCCTGACGACACTATCAACTTTTATTTTTTCCTTTTTTTCAACTTTTTTTTATCTCAAAACCGTACGAAATCGCGGTCGATGAAGGGCTTATGGTGAAATAGTAACCGCGTTTTTTTTTTAGTTATACTAACATTTTCATAGTTTTTTCGTAAAAATAAAATTCGAAAAAGCCGGCTAAATATGGTCGCATAATGCTGTTTCCACCTACGATTTTTTGGGTAGCTAACAGATTAAACCGATCGAAAAAAAAAATATCATTTTAGTAAATTAGATTTTTTTCAGAATAAAAAAAA
This sequence comes from Eubasilissa splendida, assembly GCA_031772225.1. NCBI lineage: Eukaryota > Metazoa > Arthropoda > Insecta > Trichoptera > Phryganeidae > Eubasilissa > Eubasilissa splendida. Next base: position 1,521,062 of record CM062867.1, read on the forward strand.
ATACTTCACTACCTCATTACAGTCACAATAACGGTTTAAATAACGATTTAACCATCGCTAATGAATGAATAATATAATAATAAAAAATTTCACCAATGCCCTTGTGGGTTTTTACATAAGAATAATAATTTTAATATAACGGCACATTTTTAATTAACATTTCAATAGAACAGTTTAAATATAACATTAAAAAAAAACTAAGTATAATTTACGTACAAATATTTCTTCAGTTCAGGTATGGTCCTGTAACGAAAAATGTCAACGAAATTAAACTTTTTACCAAGCCGATGCATCCGCGATATTAGCGAGTTAATTTTAAACCAGAGATCATTACTATCATTAAAGACCATTACTTAGTTAGCTAGATAAGGTCCAGGTGGATGATTGGCGAACCAAGACGCAGAACAGACATAAATGCCTACCACCCCTGGCTGAAATCCCGTACTGATGAATATTGGAAAGGTTCCAAAATCGGCTTTCTAGGCTCTCCGTAAAACTGTCAGAAAAAAAAACTGTTACTGCAAAATTCAAGACGACAGACTAATAGACCGTAAAATCACGACACTTGTTCAGAGATTTTGAGTTCAAACTAGCCATTGCTTTTAGAAGGTATTCTCTTAAAAAAAAACATGTTAAATATCTCAGATATATAGAATTTGTTTTTCTAGTTCGAGAAAAATTCATAATAATATTGCACTTCCCAGTGTGCATTGGTCAAATCTATGACTGGATGGATGCCGACTTTGGTATCGAAAAGGTGAGAGTATTTAAAAATGTAACAAAATTTTCTAACGCAGCTATTGTGACATATTTTACTACGAGACCACAAATCCTATGTTAAAAAACAATTTATACTTTGGAAGCGTTTGATATCGATCCCGGTACCGGTAAAGATGAAAATAAAACACCAAGTCTATCGCGCTATTTCTAATGCAGTTTTCAGTAGATTCATGTAGCATGTCGCGAATATGTAACTAGATGTTCGTGTGGAGTACGGCAGACGGTAAATATAAGGTTCTATATACAGTTTTCTAGGCCGTGTAAATCTAACCTTTCTGGCCAACGTTTCGCTCTGCAATGGCATCCAAATTTATCCGGATTTATATATATATATATATATTGTGACGTTGCCTAAAGTTGGATGCGCCAACATGAGACTTTTTCGACCTCCAGTTTCGCTCAAAGGAAAGCATGAGATGTGTGGTCCCGATGCACATAATTCACCATACCGTCTCCCATCCACATCAGTAATCATTCTCAAGAAAAAAAAAAAAAATTTGAGATTTAGAACATTATAATTAATTAGCTATTTGCACACAAAATTGGAGCATGGTAGAATAAGAAAATGTTAGATAATATAGCACAAAAATAATATCACATCTGCATGATTTCAATAAAAGACTTTCATAAAATCGTCTTCAACAAAATTAGCAACCAGCATTAAAATCAGAGGTTAGAATGTGAGAACTATTATTAGAATTTATTCCCTCTTCAAAATTTTACATCTAAGAATTTACTTAACAACAATTAGACACAATAACCTTTGCTCTTCAGGAGCAATACATAATTTGAATTCAGTTTTTGATGTTCTGAGTCACCCCGTAGTGTACTTTGTAGGTTGGGTCGCCTGCTTCCTGGCGTGGTTCCTGAAGTAGCGCAAAAACCCTTGTATCCTCATGTTGTAAAATAGATTGAGCAGATGGAACCTAATCGTGTTCCCATCATGCTTGGCTCGTGAGTAATCCTTCACGAAGAAATTAGTATTGTCATCAAAATTACGCCTCATTGAAGTTGTGACAGAAAGGGATGTTTTACATCCTGCAAATACACAAACAAAATAACAAAAATTCTAGACTAACATGGTACAAGGTAACGCAGATGCCTAATATTTTATGTTATTTTAACCCTTCCTTTTCTAAACATGAAATCACATTTTTTGATAATAATACATGCTCTCGAGCCGTCATAGCGATGCCATAGAGAAATTTCTTCCCGCGGTGCAATGTTGCCATTTACTAAATGTCAACTTCGTGGCTGGTAGATACTATAAATAACGTTATAATATATAGACAGTAACAGACAGACATGAAAATAGTATAACTTATTATAAAGATTGACACAAGATTTATAGTTTGAGTTCCACTGTACATAAGCTTAATCAGTTATAGTAAATATAAATTGTGCCTATAAAGATAGGGCACAGTTTACGGGTGATACCTTACCGGGGCCAGGCACGTCTGTAAACCATGCAAGAAGATAATATGGTTAAAATATAACAATTATAATTACAAGTAGATATCAAGTACCAATTAACACGGTGTAATTATAGTTACAAGAGTTTGTAGGTTATCCATGGAGACTCTCCCTGAAGGGAGATTTAGACTAAACATGGACATAAAGATAGTAATACTAGTAGTTGAAGATTTTCGGCGAAATATAGTTGGCTCGTTAGCAAGAATTAAGATACCAATCATAACATTTTAAACCCACCTCAAGTTTTCAGTTTTTCAACCGTTTTCTATGAGATTTTTTTATAGATATTTCATTTTTAATATGATTTAATGAAATGGCACGATGTGCCGTAATGTTTCAGCTAAAAAATAAAAAAAATATTACGAATAATGTACATATTCTCATGCATCAACAGATGCCCTACACAGCCAAAATACAAACATCCACTGAGCACGTAATCTTCTCGTCGGAACCCGAACAGGTAGTGTCATAAAACTTACAGGTAGGCGCAACGCCCCTCAAATAGTTATATTGCTGGTATTTTATAGGAGCCGCCAGACGAAAATAAGTCAAAACAAATACATGGCAATATATATTTCGGTTTAAAAAGAGCGACTGATTTTTTAGCGTTTTTTCACATTGTTATCAATATCTCATTTGAATCTCGTCCGATAACATTTATTTGTATCTCAAATTATTTGAAGATATTTAATAAAAGATTAGCTAGAAGAAAAACAGCATTTAACTAATATTTGTAGCGTAATTCATAGTTTTACAAACACCCGGGTCAAATATCACCCACCATCGCAGAGTATGTATTGATAACAAACCAAGTTCTATTATTCATTTACATAATGATCAGTTTGTTTTATTTCCTTAAAATGACAAAACATAGTTTGAAATAATAAGTTGCCATATTTCCCCACTTACCCTAATCATAATAAACAGTCTTTTGATGTATGTATGTAGCGTACTGAAATAGATTATGTACCTTTTTAATATGTATGTATGTGTACATTATGTATGTACGTAAACACGTGTTGAGGCGGTAGGTATAATATGTTTGTACTATACTGAATCTATTTGATCCAACAATATTGGCTCTACTCGTTGGAGCGCCAAGATTGAATCTTTAATATTTTACTCGGTGGGTTAAATGAAAACAAACATCAGAATAAAAAATACGAATTGCTACAATTCGTGTTTTATTATATCGCACAATATGTCAAAAAAATAAATATATATATATACATATATATATTTCCAAAGCACTTTCGCATTAGAAAACAAAAAGTTATCAGCCCAATAATATTATGGCTCATGTTCACGATGGTCTTCCAATGAGACTTTTATCTCTGTAAAGGTACGTATCTAAGATCGGTAAGGTACGTTCGCAATTCTAATCCGGGAGAGATTCATCTTGCTTCTGGTGGATACTACATATTTTGCACTTCACCTCGTGTGCTTGCTGCTTCCTGAATAATGTCTGCCGGCAGTGGTGCTCGGATAGAGAATCAACTTCACGTCTTTTTTTTGTGCCCGTCTTGTACTCCTACTGTATCTTTGTTAATATTATAATATTATTGTGACCGACGCTAGTCGCCGATTACAGTGGTGGGTGATGGAATCGGAAGGTATGGGTGGATGGAAACTAGGGAAGTGATGAGGGTAAGGGAATTCCTTCGATAGCTGACCAGGATGGACTCACCTATTTGATGACACCGTCTCTATGTTTTTCCAGAAGTTCACCCAATGTACGAAACTACCACGGTACAAAAAAAAATCAAAAACAGTCAGTCGAGCTAAAGGAACAATGTGTACTGATTGGGAATGGGATAAGGGGTAGGAACAAAACATCATCTATCAAAAATATCAATAATTACGAATGCGGAACAATTATGATTCAGTGCATTGTATATCTTTCACAAAAAAGATTTTTTTATATGGGGTCAAGATGTAATGAGAGATGTTTTGATTGGCGGCCGTGTGTCGTCGCTTGGACGCTTGCGCGCTGGCCTGCGTTGCACGTTTTCTGGTTTAGCATTAAAAAATTCCAATCTGGCGGTGAATGAGTAGAACCGATATAGGAGTTTTTGCTTATAAACAGTCCTGGGTCAGCGGTGGGTGCTCTCATTAATCCGGGAGAGAAACACGATGAGTTCTGAACCGATCTTTCGAGACAAATGTCATCTGTGTTGCTAAGCATTGTAGATATGCATTAAGGATGTATTATTGTTTAATTATAATTTTTAGGTAGGTGCCATGTAGATACTAAATTTAAAAAAAAATAGTTACTTACCTACGTTAGTGTATAGCTACTGAATAAAATATGTATTCACCACGGTTACTAAAGGGTGTATTTTAAAGATTTGTTTTTCGAATTGGTGACACTTTTTCCAGCGACAGCAAATTTGACAGCTAACAGCTGATTTGTACACAGTTTTGGTTTGCCATTTCACCATGAATAGACTTACGCCAGAACAACGCCTGCAAATTGTTCAAATTTATTTCTAAAATCGTGTTTCAGTTTGCGAAAATTATCGTGCGCTACGTCCATTTTACGGTGAACATAATCGCTAGTCTACGCCCGATAAACCAGCGACGATAGACGACATTCGTCGCGTTATTGCCGATATACGGGGACTGCTGGTCCAAAATGTGGTCGAAAATAGAACTTCCAGATTGCGCTTTATTCGAGATCATATTTAAACATTAGTGGCATAACATTATCTTTCCAATAAAGCCAATGCCGTGGCCATTACCACGATTTTAAAATTACCTCTAAATAAAAACTTTTCTGATATTACAATAATGTTGAGAGAGGAAGGTGACGCGATGTGTACTCGCAGAGGTAAGTTATGATGAGAGTGAATGTATAAAATATGATCCGCCCCTCTAAATCGGACTATTATTCGTGTTTCAAATATTTCAGTACTCAACTTGGCTCACGTTGAGATATAAAAGAATTTAACACAAACACAGCGTGGCGTGAACAAAAAAAATAATAATTATAGTAGTATGCGACTTTAAATTAAGAACCAGATGAAAGCTGTCGTCTAGATAGAGTCCGGTAGAGAAGTGATGCGTATAGCGGAGCACCCAGTGACACGCCCGACTGGCCGTCCTATATCATGCTCAATATGTCAGAATTGATAGTTGATATCACTAGTCCCTTTTCTAGATAATGTTAAAATATTGAGAAGTGTCTGAGATGGCACAGTGGTAATCTCAGACTCCAGAAACAAACAATATATTTTTATGTTCTACTGAGATTCAGCTAGGTTATAGCGCTGTTGTGGATGCTACGTGCCATTGTTGTAAAATTGCCGTTCTAAAATTTTATTTTGTCATGTTTGAATTATCGACATACAGAGACCCCATGCAGAATAACTTAAGTCTTATTGGATTTTATGCTTATGGAATGTTAATGGTTTTTTTGAAATGATTTGTTTACGTAGAGCGTGAGGTGTGTTCTGGCGGACTGTCCTCCATCGACAAGTAACAGCGGAGAGCATAATATTTGAGAACGCAAATCAGATGCTACCTACTTACCATATTATCTAGATCCACCTTAACCATCTTCTGAGAAAATAAACTTTACTATTTAGCAATATTAACAAATTTAACGTTAAATTTTATTGAGAGATTTTTTGATTCTTCTTGCTTCTGCCGTAAAAATTATTATCATCTTCTTGCATCCTTGCATTTTGATCTACTGGAAGCATCCATTGATCAGAACACTTCTTTAACCGGAGGTCCACGCACGAATCTTCTTCTCCCAGGTAGACCATGATAAGTAGTTTGCAAGAGGTGATGGATAGACGGACGAAGAAAGAAAAAAGGATAGTAAAGAAGGAAAGTAAAGACGTCAAGAAGTAAAGAAGGGAAATTAAATTATTTCCTGCAACAATATATTTTTTTATGATACAGTTAGGATTCGAAATGCCCGAAACTGAGTGCTTGTAAAATCGAAGTATTATTTGGATTTTTACCCTTTTATTTTTTCCGTGGCGCGACGTCCATACGCTACTCCCTGGCGTTGGCTCTGCGCCTGGATCTTGTGCAGGGCTGCATCCTCCCCGTATCTCCTAATACGAATTCAAAGGACACACTCCCGCGGGCGACATCCCCTCAGCTCGAAGCGGCCAGTAGAAATGAAATGTACCTTGTTAGCGCCGGCCCGTGAATGGAAAACCGGTCGCGATCTTAACGGCCAACATCGAAATTATTACTCGGCGATCCCAGCCGAGCGCGAAATTATTAAACCAGGGTGTTTGCTATTTAAATTAGGGACTAATCTGCCAAGAATTCGTAACGTTATAAGAGTTATAATAATTTGAAAAAAAAGAGCAAAATAGTTAATACAGTACGTACATGGTAAAATGTCATACTTAGTATGCCATCTCATCCATACTGAGATAATATTTTCAGGATCTTTTTTAAAGTAATAACTAAATTCCAAGCAACATCAACAAGTGACATGACCTCGACTCTTCAACTTGTAGCTACACCAGCACTTGACATGACTGCGACACTTCCGCTTTTCGAAGATATTTCACTGGGTGAACCGAGGCAATGTGCAGAAATAAATGATCCCATGGGAATTTCAAGGATCGAAGAACCAATATCCACTTCCACTTTTAGTGACCCAATGATCCATCCAACTGTCGCCGATATTTCTCCATTACAAGTGGCTCCCATGTTAAAGCGATCAAATAGAAAAAAGTAAAATTAATTAAAATCATTAGAGACTAAGAAGGACGCTGAAGCCCATAGAAAGTCTGCTCGAAAGATAAAAAAGAGGATTACTCTAGATGTACAGTGATGATAAGGAAAAGGTGGTTTCAGAGGAAGAACTGGATCCTGCTTGTAGTTATTGTCTCGAGGTATATAGTTATTCTTGTGCTAGAGAATAGTGGCTGAACTTTGTAAGAATTGGTGTCATGCAGAATGCATTGACCTTTCCAGAACTACAAAACATGTTATTTGTAATGCATATTCCAATTTTTAGATACAATAATTATTTATGTATTTTTTTAAGTAGATTTTGTTCAAATCACCTCATTTTTGAGTATTGGGTGAGATGACATATTTAAGGGATTTTGTTTTTTAATATTTTTACAAAGAACAACCTTTCATTTTATTTATTTTTATTATATAAACCATACCTAATAGATCTATGCGTTATTTATTTAATTGAAATTATGAAAAAAGTATGCCATCTCAGACCTTTCTAACATTATTAATAATTGGCTCTGTCTTGTTTCAGTTACGTGGCTGACAAGCTGAAGCTGGGTATGCCAGTGGACCCTGAGGAGTTCTCCGAAGTGAGCATCTACTTCTCTGACATAGTCGGCTTCACAGCCATCTCGGCTCACTGCACTCCGTTCCAAGTTGTGGACCTTCTGAATGACCTGTATACGTGTTTCGACGCTACTATCAACGCTTACAACGTTTACAAGGTTCGTTTTAATGCCGAATTTAATCTCTTTGTTATTATCATGATTTATTATTGAACGTGATCACTATTTATCTATATATCTGCAGTTGGAACAAGGATTTTCAATTTTCGGTAGTTCCTCGGAACAAAATGAGGAGTAACAAATGTAGAGGCTATCCGATTGAATTTAACCCTTCCGTATCGATGCAGTAATACAGGTCTACCGCTCGGTAAGATCGATACTTGCCTACGTTAGATTGCATACGATAAATACTCCGTTATTTTATCATATTTATCAGTATTAAGCTAGTAAACGTATTCATTTTCACTTAAAATGCTTAAAAATTACACATTCCTCACGGTAACGCTAGTTGACATTATGTCTGCTTACGGGTATTTTCTATCACGGTATGCTGAGGGTTAATAAACTATTGTGTCAGGGTCAGGGTTTAATAAGGATGCAATAACAACTTACGATTGAAAGTGTATTAATCTAAATACTAATTAAATGTATTAATTAGATTAGATATACATATAAAATCAATTTTATTGAAATGTATTGTTGTTGCGCCCCCGGGATTCGAACCTGGATCTCTTTCCAAAATAGGGAAAGTGCATTATCCATTATCCAACTATGCTACAGCGACAATATTTTTTTGGTATTAACACATTTAATCGTTCCATTATTTGAAAGAGCCATCTATTTTATTTTTACAAAATCTCATTTGAGGTATTTACCTTTGAGTAATCTGATAGCAGACACCAGAATTATTAATTCATTTTTATTAAATTTTGGACACATTGATACAACTTTTATTATTAGGAGAACACATTCTTATTGTGATGTTATTTTTCGATAAAATTGATTTTTATTACAATTATATTTTAATCTTATGTACTGTTTTTTACTCAATTATCATTTTCAATTTCATTTCTATTACTATTTGTGTTTGTGTATGTTTTAGGGCCGGTTGTGTGAAAACGTTGTTTGATCGTTGGTAGGAAAATATTAATTATTCGCGAATGTGTATCCCGTAGTAAACTCATTTTACTCTCCGATATCCGATAGTTAATCCAAGAATCGATAGTTAAATATGGCGGACTCTTCACAGCTGTTCCGACAGTCATCTGACACATTGATACTTAGAAAGTTGCAGTATACTGCAATACAATTAATCATTCAATATCCCGCTAGTTTAGTGATGAGAGTTTTTCCGATGATGATAATTAAATGTAATTTTCTGCATAGATAACTATTATATATTGTCATAACACTTTTCATCCATCTCCTTACACCTTTGTAGGTCTTTTCGATGGATAAAGCTGTACGATGAAGTAATTCCGTTGTGTTTTGCTCTCAGGTGGAGACCATCGGTGACGCGTACATGGTAGTTGGTGGTCTTCCAGTAAGAGTGGCCGATCACGCCGAGCAGATAGCCACCATGGCACTGGACCTCCTTCATCAGAGCGGGAGATTTAAAATCAGACACCTTCCTAGGACTCCACTTCATCTCAGAATTGGACTACATACAGGTAAAAATATGGCTTTTGACGTGGGTTAAAATAATTTTACAATAAATAGTTAAATAGTTTAACAATGAGGCATTTTTTTATAGGCAGGTACTACGACTTCTGTTTGATAACGTGTTTTTCAATCTTACTAGTTTCATTTTCACTTTAAAAAAGTATGATCCAGATCATCCTTGGTCCCCAAATAATAATGAGACAATTTTTTTTGAGCGGATATTACATATTTTTCAATTTTTCCTGTTTTGTTTTCTCCTAATATTTACAGTTGTGTGTAATATTATGTTCACATTTCACATTTGCTTGCACCAGCTTGTACTTACTACATTGTTATTGCAACATAATATTTAAATACAAGGGATTTTCGACATTAAGGGGTATATGTATTATGTATTCTATATTTAAGTGGTTTAGTTGTTATGGAGCGTGTCCTTTCTTATGAATTCTCAGAAATTTTGCCTCTTATTAAGAAGAGTTCTACCGATATAACGGATCACATTTAGAAAACATATTTTTTAAGAAATAAATTCCTAAATAAATAAATAAATAAAAAATAAATGTGAAATAATCATTTTTTTATTAAACCCATCCATTATTTTATTACATAATTTCTATAAGCATTATGAGTATAATTTTAGAGGGTTGTTACTGTATACCTATAATTTAAGGTAGCCCCGTAAGAAAAAGTTCATTGGTGTCAATTTTACGAACTGGTAAGGACATGCTCCATAGCGACTGAATTATAAATCTCTCCCACTCGTTGCGTTGGTGCAGCGAATGAACCAAAATGAAAAAAACTTTTGGGACACACTGTATTACTAGCCCTATTTACACAAAAGCATCCAGTTGCTTTCTTCAATTCTGTCTTCATCTACATATATTATGCATTATATTTTCGAGCATACTATTTCGGAACTCTATGAATAATGATCAATCTTAAAGATAAGAGTAATCAAGAGAAAACAGTATAAATTTAATGAACTTGTATGGAAAGTTTTAGAGGTGAAAGGTATTGTTCGTTCGCTGTCAAAGCTTATTAGTGTTTAATAATTAAAATATCATTTCTAATTTTCTTTGAGCGTAAGCGTTCTGTATCCATTATCCTCCCTGATTTGCTAATCTCCCATACACACCGTGGCTCCCCCGTACCCTTTACCCTTTGTGTTATTTGTCTGTCTCCTTAAATTATTCATTATTATTTTGTTCTGTTCTTTAATCTGGTATTGTCTATTTTTTGTTTCATCTGCAACTTTAAAGCTTAATTAGAAGTTGTGTTAGAAACAGCGAGTTAGAATTTTTTTTTTTCAAAAACCACGTTTTTCATTATCATTTTTATTTCAAAAAGATTTTGAGCCACCATGTTAGGCTACCATGTCAAATAATCGTACAAGAAATCTACCTCATCGGATGACCCACCTCCATTTTCTCTCAACGTACCTCTTGGAGATAAGATGCTATTAAAAAAACCGGCAACAATAGAAACCTAGTAGAAAAGAATTACCGTTCTATCTATCGCATGGCGCCCAACGTGTGGCTATAATTCTCGATCCATTAATATTAAATCCCTATAAATATGTATTATTAAAAATAAATTAGCTGTACAAATATCTTCTAAAATACACGGTAGAATGTGAAACATCCATTTCAATTCCTAATCCCGGTACACACCACCAATTCCAAAAGCCCGTGTCAAAAATGTAGCCTATTATGAACGTTCACTGCGGCTCGGATTGAAGCACTCCTCTACAAATACGAGAAAGGGTGTCAGCAGACTAACGAATCGGAAGCTATCAGTGTCACTGAAAAGCCGTCAGTTTGAAATACACAGAGCACTATTTCGCGGAAATGGGTTTAGACGAAAAATACAAACCGAGCGAGAGGAATCGATTTTATTCGTACTTGATGGCTAGATTCATGCATTGAAGGTATAAAACAACGCTGATGGAATCGCTCGTCATCTCAATTCATGGCATGCGCAGTTTTATCGATCGCCATGCCAACAAAAGTTTTACGACTGTGATTGCGACGATGATTGGTAACTAAGATTTAACTGTTGGAGGTTTACTTCTAAGTGTACCTGTGATTGCTTGAAAAATAACGTATAATCGGTTACCGATCACCGTTTCAATGGAACACAGTGATTGTGTCACAATAAAGGTTTTAATACTGACTAGCAGGTAAGCAATATTTTGAAATATGTTAATTAGAAAGATATATATATATATTTCCGAACCGGGGAAGGTGCATTATCCAACTATGCCACAGCGACAATTTTCGAACCTACATGTTACCTTTTTGATATTAATACATTTAATAGTTCCATTATTTGAAAGAGCCATCTACCTTATTTTTAAAGAATCTCAAATACCTTTGAGTAAACTAATAGCAGACGCCAGAGTTATCAATTCATTTTTATTAAATTTTGGACACATTGATACAACTTTATTATTAGGAGAACATATTCTTATTGTGAAGTTGTAATTATTCAGAACATAGGTCTGTGATATTTTAAATATGAATTAAATATATTAATTAGAAAGATATACATATAAAATCAATTTTATAGAAAAATATTGTTGTTGCGCCGGTGGGATTCGAACCTGGATCTCTTTCCTAACCGGGGAAGGTGCATTATCCAACAAAAAAAATATTTTGATTTACAATGTACACTTCATTTCAAATTGAATATATAAAAGATAAAACATTTAAGTAATCTTAACCTAGAGATATTAAAAAAACATTATTTTGTGCCACGATCGCGTCTCACAGACCTGACCGTTTAAGCGAGCACGAAACAGCCAGTCATAGATTTTGACCAATGTAGACGGAAAAGTGTAATATCATCCATTCCCAGTCCTATGCAGTATTAGTGTAAAGATGTGTAACTTGAGACAAAAATAAATAGATACAAGATGTGAAGCTGACACCACGTGATGCCAGAAGCTCAATTGTCTACTTGTCCACTGTCCGGAATGTTAAACTTACATACATTGACATATAACGCGACGGGGTAAAGATGGTTCAGTTTTAATATAATTCATTGACATATAATGCGACGGGGTAAAGATGGTTCAGTTTTAATATAATTCATTGACATATAATGCGACGGGGTAAAGATGGTTCAGTTTTAATATAATACATTGACATATAATGCGACGGGGTAAAGATGGTTCAGTTTTAATATAATACATTGACATATAACGCGACGGGGTAAAGATGGTTCAGTTTTAATATAATTCATTGACATATAACGCGACGGCTAACGCTCTAGACTATATATATAATATAGTCTAGAGCAGTACTTTTCAAACAGTGTGGGACTATTATCTTAGTATGCCGCCAAATTTTCTTATGTTTTAGCTATAAACCTAACTAAAATAAGATCAAACCGTTCCACAGACAGGTAAATGAATAGATATGAAATAATGTATACATATTAGGAGAGGGGTTTGGAACGTTAGTTGCGGGACGTGGGGCATTCTTACATACATTCTTGGTTGAAACATAAATCTGATTGTTCATGACACATTAATGCAACAGTAAAAGTATTCACTGTAAATATGACGTATTTTTTACATTAATGCATATTAATCAGCGTTAAAATTTTCGTTCCAATTGGGTCATATGTTTTTAAAAAGTCGCGTAGCTATTTGATTGCGTAAGAGGTACCAAAATGATCAATGGATAAAACTAATTTGAAAAGATTGAAACAAAAAATTTACCTCAGTTCATGTCTATGTATTTGGTAGTCTATGGGTATGGTTATATACGTTGTGACCAGCAAATTTAAGTCACAACTTTATAAATTAGGGAGGTTTCGTTGACTAGGGCGAAATGGGCAGGGAAATGAAAAATGGATAGACCCAAAATGCAATGGCAGGACAGTTTAAAAGGCCTACATCATAATGATGATTAGCAAATAAGCAACATGCTAGGCGCAATAAGTGTATTTATGATCTTAATTGTTTTGGAATCTTGGTATGGGGTCGCGAACATGTTAATTGTGATATCTATGGTATACGTATGAGATCGCGTGAAATGTTGGTACGATGAGCGTGCGAAAGAGATAAATAGAGTTGCACTGCTGGCGGCGGGTCTCTCTGCTCCGAACCGCGTTACATCTTGTATTTATATTGTATAATATGTAAGCGTCGCGAATAAATAATACTGTTATCCAAGCACTCTGGTATTATTCCGACGACACGAACCCGAAAATCATCTTCAAGGACAGCGGCATATTGCTCGTCGCGAAGAGACACCACAACTGGCGCAGCCAGTTTCGGCTGCAATATCTTACAATAATTAATAAGATCTTGGATTATTACTAGGAATCAACTATATGACTATTATATTGGTATATTATTTTCCTTGCGTAGAACACTACTACATCATCGGGGTACCACATAATCTAAAGGGTGTTTTTTTTAGAGGTATAGAACTTTAAAATGAAATAAAACACATCAAAATCGAGGTAATGGCCATGGTATGGTTTAAATATGATTTCGCGCTTATGGGTGCTGCGGCTGTCCAATTATCGACCACCCTTTAGAATAGCTGGGGACGTCTATCAGCAATAACGCGACGAATGCCGGCTTCCAAATCTTCTACCGTTTCTGGTTTATCGGCGTAGACCAGCGACTTCACATATACCTACAGAAAATATTCAAGATTGTAAAATGACACGATCTTGGAGGCCAATTCACAATTCAATGTTTCCTTCAATAAATGGATTGTATGTCACGTTGCACAACGAAACAACAACTCTTCCCCATCGATACCATTCAATTGGGAAACGACAAAGTCAGTAATCATGGATCTGCAGCGCTCTCCATCGACTGTAACGTTCTGGCTGGCATCGATTTTGAGGAAAAAACAGCTTCTTCGGCGCGTACTGTACGACGTCTCTGCGGATTATCAATTAGAGTATTCGCGGTGTGAAAACCATCCATGGTTATTCGAATTACTCGCTCGGATGGACGATTTTGTCGACTGCAAAATGGACGTAGCGCACGGTAAATGAAATACATTTTCTGGTATAAGTATATTCATGGTGAAATGGCAAACCAAACTGAGCACAAATTGGCAGTCGCTGGAAAAAGTGTTGCCAATTCGAAAAACAAATCTCTAAAAAAACACTCTTTATTACACAGCAGTGCGGTGGACCAGCCAAATGACTACTTAAGTGATATATCTCTACGGTCTTACTTTTGTATAATTTACGGTACTTGTGTACTTGTAGTACTTGCGCTTAAGCGTAATTTTACTTGCAGGTCCATGCTGTGCTGGAGTTGTTGGCTTGACGATGCCGAGGTATTGTCTCTTTGGAGACACCGTCAATACAGCCTCCAGAATGGAGTCCACAGGCAAGTTTAAAAAAAATATATTTGTTCTCAATTTTTATATTAACCTGTTGTATTTAATGGTACACTTCCCCAATACAAACTCAGTTATATTACAATAATTATTTATTAAATAATTGTATATTTAGAAAAATAATTATATTTACCCAATACGTGATACAAAAGGATAATTAATCGAAAGCAACTATATCTAAAAGTCTATTCAAAAAGATATTCAACTCTTTTATGAAAGCGCTCTTTCAAAAACAACTAATATTTTTGCGTTTTCTACGAAAATTAGGGGTTTTTATTATTTATTTATATATCAGAAGTTATACACTAGATTTTACTTTTTTTCAAACAATTACTTAGATAGGATATTCACACTAATGTAAAACTAATGAACTGAATGTTATTTGTTATAATAAGAAAATACAAACATTATAAGATCTAGTCTTCCACGACCATTTATTTTCCGCGTGCCACAAAATTGCCTTAATATAGAAAGTTATTACATATACGAAATATATTTTCTTATAATCTTAAAGCCAAGATTACGAAAACAAATTTGCATTGAATCACATGTTAATGTTAAATGTTAAAAATTAATAGTTGTAAACCATTCAATTTGCAGTACATATGATCAATTTTAAAACACCTTGTAATTATATTTAATTATAAAAATAACATATTTAATTACAATGCAATTTATTTCTAAGAGATATGCTATTTGATTATATTATTGTTTTTTTTCAAATTTCCTCTCGTCAAAACTTTTCTGGACTATTCTGTCATGTGCCCTTTTTTTCTGACGTTTCATATCCCATTACAGCGTCCATCATGCTCAATCTCTACACAGAAGAAATATAATACGATAGTTTTAAATTCCCTGCTAGATATTTTTGGTTTTTAAATTCATCGTGACTTAAATAAATTAAAAACTGATTTTGAAATAATAACTTCAAATGTCACCAACTAGATTTTGGTTTAATAGGAAGTTGAAAAATAGGCTGCATCTTAACTATACGCGGGGTTATTTGATAGGTTCCGCTTGGAGAATTCATCTCTCTCAGACAACGAGAGATAAGCTGGAGGCTGCCGGGGGCTACGCTCTGGAATACAGGGGCAGGACGGAGGTTAAGGGCAAGGGGAAGATGCCAACTTATTGGCTGCTCGGCAAAGCGGGCTTTGATAAAAAGCTTCCGACACCACCACCCCTTGGGTAAGTGAAAAAATTGTTCAATATTTTGTATAACTTGTCCTGTTTCCTTTTTCTTGTGGATGTTTATCGCCTCCATAATCAACAGCACCACCGACGGCCTCTGAATGCATCTTGCAAATACCTTAGTGTAAAACGGGGCTCTCATTAACCTTTAAAAACACGCCTGATATCGACCCCAAGTGACAACAATAATGTGCACCGGTAGCAGTCTGGAGATCGGGTCCTGCGCGCCACATCTCTCGTAACGAAACGCATACCCACCTTGGTTTGTCTCACAAACTGGGTACATTTATTAATAATACCTGGGAGAGATAAATGAAAAGATGTTTTATGTTAACTAATGGAATCTAACCAAAAAAACATTGGTTAAATTAGAACAAATTACAATCAAAATTAAATAATCATAATTTCGTCGGGTTGACGTTCTTCAGGGCAGGCTGGTAACAACAAGATTCAAAATGTTATAAAATGTAACACACAGAGAAAGAGATTGAGAGTCTAGAGACAAATATACAATGCGAAACTTTTGGACGTACAGTCGAACTCGGTTATACCGAGTACGAAGGGAGCAGCTAAACTTGCTCATTATAACCGTTACTCATTATTACAAAAAAATATTTAATATCCAATAAAATTAAAAGCTAGTCAAATACATATGAAAAATAAAAAACCAATAATTGTATGCACAAAAACATTTTAAAGTAATCAATCACATTATTTCTTAACAAAATTCTAAATACTGCTCTGTTTTAAAGTATAAAACTTTCTACGCACGTTTTGTTTTTTTCTAAGAATTCACAAACCTGAAAGGAATCGTAAACAATAAGGAACCTCGTAGGCGACGCTGCTTTCGATTTTATGACTTCTCAAGAATTAGGGTTTTCATACAGTGTAGTGTATTTGTTCACTTGTTAACAATATTTTTGTACGTTATATCAGTGAAGCGAGCTAAATAACAGTGAAAAGTTGTATGAAAACAGGCCTGAATCAAAATAATGATAAGTCACTCGATATAACCAAGTTCGACTGTATATAAAGATACCATTGTGGTCAAATCAGTTAAGATTTGAACCGCTAGCTGGGATATTGCACCACCTTTCTTCTAAGAAGCTGATTACGTATTGTTACCTAACACATTCATCTCAAGCTAATGTACTGACCACTATTACATAATACTATTCTTTAGGACTGATCTTCATTGTTCTGTTCTCTCCTTTGTAAACAGACTTATATTGAAATTTCACCGGACATCTTGCTAATTAAATTAATTGCGTGCGAATGCCCATATTCCCACGTCTTATGCACCGATATAAGTTATAGCTAGGGCTATTTTCAGATTAGATTATGTTAGAGTTACGAGAGAGAGAACTGAAAGTCTACTCGTTTCGATACGTCTCCGTGAATTAGTTAATTGTACAATTAAACTCAACAAACATAAATCACTTCAAACCATTTTCATCTTTATATTCAAAATCTTCCTTGATGGTATATAACAAAGGCAGCTGTGTTCAGGGGTCGTATTCTGAAGATCGGAATCTTAATGGTGTTATAAACAAGAAGAGGGATGCCACAGATAGAGGGAAATAGCTAAAAATCCTGGCGGCAGCCTATTATTGCACTCCTGCAATTATCTCTCTAACTACAAAAAAAAAAATGCTAAGCCTACTAATATATTATTGTTATATTTTGTTTCACGCGTGTCTAGGGAAAGCAATTGGTAAGTATTATTAATCATCTAGGTTTTACATTACAATAAATCTATTAATGGATGCGTAATTTAGTGCCAAACGAAAATAAAATAATACACTTAATTCTCATTATCTCGCTATTGCTATTTATTTCTGTATATATAAATATTAAAGACGTGACAAAGGTGTTTTGTAGGTTGTTTTATGGTGTTAGCATACGGAATGTAACATACATATTCCACAATATTTAAGGGTGCAAATTATGTTTTCCACATCATTGCAGTGTTGACTTTAAATGATAGACTTCATTTAAACACTTTGCAATATTTTAAATATATTAATTACAAAGATATACATATAAAATCAATTTCATCGAAAAATATTGTTGTTTCGCTAGGCGGAATTCGAACCTGGATCTCTTTCCTAACCGGGGAAGGTGCATTATTCAACTATGCTACAGCGATAATATTTTTAGCGACAAATTTTCGAACTTATATGTTACCTTTTTGATATTAATACATTTAACCGTTCCATTATTTGATTAATTTATTTACGAAGATTTTATTACAACCGATATCCAAAACACATTGATCTATCTCCGCTTCAAGCCTTTTGTACCCATAATCATTTGTCTTGGTTTAACGTAAACACTCTTTGTTTTAAGATAATATTTTTTGGGCTCACATAAACATGTTTGACACGTTCATAGACCTGGCTTATTAATATAAATATCCATCCCTTAATCCTGGGATATTTTTATCTCAAGTTGGATTAAATATATTCCTTTTGTATTTGGTTAATTTAAACAAAATAATACAATAAGAATTTGTATTAAATTAATCTAATTTGATATAAGCTAATAAAATACACAGGTGATCAAAATTTGGTCGAAAACTTCATTAGTTATTTATTAATTACTTTTTCACAGCTGTTCAAATATTTTGATTGATTTTAAATTATAGTTTATTATTTAATAAAAGTCTAGCCTCTGTCACGTTTCGCAGTATCTAATAATAATATTCCAAAATATAACAATTATAACTAAAATGTTTTCTTATGTTTGTTTTTTGTAAGTTTGAAATGTTTAGTAAGTTTTATTAGTTTGAAATATAGTAGTACTTTGAAAAGTAGTAAATGGTAATTTACTATCATCTTCAGTAATTGTTTATATTATAAATACTCGGGATTATATATCTGTCTGTCATGTGACGCTGTACCTCGGTAAATCATAAAAGGTGTTCCACGGGATATGTAACATTTTTCTGTCACATCTATTTATCTCATTAAGATTAATTAAGTGTTTTAAGAAAAATCTGGTGATAAATAAAATTTCATCATATGTTCTTATTGTTCTTCTGTTACATTTGTTTTTATGCTTCTCTCGGTGATATTAAGCGCTAATTCTGTTTTAAAAAATGTTGGTGAATTATTTATTCTTCTGTTTTAATATCCAATAACTTACCTGATCATCGTGAAAGGGTTAAAAAAAGGGCTAAAAACATACTGTGTTTAATCATCGTTCAAATTTCAATCAATGTTCTTCTGGCATCGAGCCAAATTTATTTAGATCAAAACCTTCATAATCTACATGAATATCTAAAAAAAGTTTTTAAATTTTCACAGCAGATCAGAGTTTTCTGTTTCTCTGAGCTATTTTGCTATATGTAAAACACCGAAACAATATTAAAGATGATCGGATTAACTCTCTCATTTGCAGGCTATTTTTTCTGTATCTTCATCTAGAGAGAAAGGTCCTTGGTCACTGTACCAACTTTAGTAATAAAGATGTTTTAATGATCTTACAAACGGTGTAATGAACCATTTATTTTTATTTTTCTTTTAACTGGTCTTGTAATGTGTTGACGTTATTACTGTACTTTGTCGTAATCCGTACACTATTCCTGATTTTATTTATTTGTAGATAGCATCGGCCAACGATGGCAATTGCGAGGGTAATCCAGAAAGTAGAGACACTACTTAATCTGCTTCATATGTTTGAGAATTTATCATATCAAACAAATGACAGATATCTCATAGAGACGAAGCTATTTTTTATTACATTAATGGAAATATTTAATGGAGTACTTACACGAGAAAAACTGGTTTATTAAAAATTGGTAACACTGATAACTGAAACACGTGATTAATTAGCAATATTTGAATAGGTCCAAGAACACACAATTATTAGATTTTCACCTACAATCTATATATCTATTATTTGTTTAATAATAATGCCTTTTTAGGTGAAAATCCAGTAATTGTGTGTTCTTAGACATATTGCTAATAATATATTAGTCAAAATAAGAATATATATAATGTGTTAAAAACATTTTACAGATTAAGAATATTGCATTAAATAATTTCAAAAAAATTATTAGATTTACATTGTGTAGTGGTACTCGAAGTGTTACCATATATTAACATATATACAACTTATTATAAACACATTCTTACAGAACATAGGTCTGTAATATTTTAAATACTAATTAAATAGTATTTAATATATACAACGTCTAAAAATTTGATAGATATGGTGATTAATAAATGGGTGAGAATGGTGAAGACAGATCATAAGCCCTGTAATTACCCATAGTTCCATATATTTCCATTAATATAATAAAAAAATAACCGCGTGTCTATGAGATATCTATTATTTGTTTAATCACAGTACCTTTGTAGGTGAAAATTCAGTAATTGTGTGTTCTTGGACATGTTCATATATTGCTATTTATCATATTTGTTCATGAAAGATACGCTGTCGCAGTCGTCTATGGTCAGTTCATTTAACCAATTGTTACATGTAACTTGTAATTCATCATCAGATCTAAAACGCTTTCCATCCACGAACTTGCTAAGTTTAGGAAAAGCTTAAATATCACTCGGAACAGAATCCGTACTAAACGATGGATGATCGACAACTTTCCAACCAACCAAGGCTTTGTTTTCTACGTAGTTTTGGGTTCAATTGGTTGATCATGGACTGGCGGTTAAAATAGGTTAAAATATTTTTAAAAGTCTTTAATTTCTGAATTACCTCATAATGCAATAATGATGGAACTCTTTCATCTTCTCCACGTGTCATAGACCAGGTATATTATATGTGACATGTGTACTCAGGATGTGCTGGTAGCGCAGATTCAAATTTCTGGCCAGTTTCAATATTTATTTAAACAAGATACAAACCTATTTTTATTTTTTTATTTTTTATCTTTGTTTTATTAACCACTAAAATGAGTTTAAATACATCTACCGGTTTCGAAAAATACCATTTTCTTCTTCAGGATGTCATAACTAACTAAAACATATATTGTTTCTTTGACAGAATCTATTATTAAAAAATCTATTTTTTCCACAAAGATAACATTGCTGATTATAAAAGTATAAGATACAAACCGTTTACTTAGCGAGAATCAGAGTATGTCGCAAAGCAGTGTCGCAGTTGTGTGTAGCCGGAACGGTAAATTACGCATTTAAATCATTTTATGAATGTGTCTAATCGTGTATTTGTTTATACTATACTAGAACACTTTCAATTATAATTTAATCATATTAAAAAAAACTGTATTATATTACTAAGTAAATACTCGTGTATCGAACACATTCGATCTATAATATTATTAATGTATTTTTTTAATGCAATATACAATTTTTTTCATGCTTAATATTTCATTATTAAATTCAATTATTTACATTTATCATATATATTATTTTAATTGGCTTAGTTAGCAGGTATCTGTGTTTCTTTGAATAGCATTTCTTTGTTATCGTAAAAAAATATATTATTTCAACGTAACAAACTTTTCGGATTGATCCTCAAAAGTTCAACCTCATTTAAATACTGAAATGTTGCCAATCGCCCGAAACTTAATTTCAAAAATTTCAGGAATGAAATTTAAGACTTTAGAGTATTGTTTACCTTAAGTTATAATAAATTCCTGCAAAGTTCTAAATATCATTTCGAGTTCTTTGTTATTTCTGAGATGAGATTTTATTACGTCTCGAAAATATAATTTCTATTTAAGTTTCTTAACATTATTAAATTTCATTTTTCAATTAAACATAAAATATTTTACATTTATTTTTAATTTTATTTTCTTCCTTACCGGTACCGTACTCGGCGCTACTTCTCGCATACCGTCTTGCTATTTACACTGTGGTGTTTAATTGTCGTATAAGTATATTATGCTGATTTTTTTATGTTATGATTTATATTTTTATATGGTTTATTATAACAGTCTCAATTTAGAATTTAAATTAATTTGAAAAGTAATAAGAAATTTGTAACAGACCAGTATATTAATAAGGAACGTAATATATATATATATATATATTGTAATTTTTACGTCTTGCTTGTACAGGGTGGGCGAAAGGTCAAGAAGGGGTTACAATATATTTTAAAATTTGCTATAGAAGGCCTTGGAGATTGACCATAAAAAGGTACTTGACTGAACAGTGAACTAAAATGGTGAAATTTAATTATCAAAATCAGTAATCCATCATTTTAACTTAACCTGCATATCGTTGTCATTTCGATATACGAAATTCTTCAAGCGAATCTTGATTAGACGTTTTAGTTAGCGATCTTCCACGTATTGGCAAATCTTGCTCCGTTAGGAACGAAGCCTCAGCACAGTATGTAAGGGAAGGTGTTGAAGAAGACCCGACCGAGAAGATGAGAAGGCGATCTGGGTAGGCTAGAGTCTTCCGGACGTCGCTCCGGTGTATCCTGAAATCTTTAAATTCAGTTAGTACAACATAACTTATGGTGGAAAAATGAGCAAGAAAGGAAGGCACTCACTTTTCATCTGCCGGATGCCGGTTCATCGATAGATTCCTCTTCACCATAAATACAAGCGTTGCGGCGTGTACACTAACATTCGCGAAAAGGATTATTACGTATAAGCGGATGGAATATGCAGTCAGAGATGAGAGAATAATTTCTCGCAGTTGCGATACAATTTGATCATCGCGGTCATCGATTACTTTCTTTGGGGTTATTTCAATAAATAAGTTTATGCTAACAAGCCTCAAACACTTCAGCAGCTGAAGGACAATATTTGTGCTAAAGTAATTTTCAAGATATAATTGTTTATACACAGTGAAACTTTATTAAAATTAATTTAATACTAAAATATTGTATATTAAAAAAGTTATTAAACATTATAACCCCTTCGCGACTTTTGGCCCACCCTGTATAACTGAATTTAAGAATATTTTTTTCGAATCAGATAAAAGTTCTACGCTTGGGTGGTACGACACACGTTTATGAGACATGTATTATATCAGTTGTGTATATAATATCAATTTTTTGATTTTCCACAGTTTGGAAGAGTCCCTGATGATTGACCGAAACCCATCACCACGATTGGAGGAGTTGACGTCATCCGAAGCGACGGGGGGTCAAGTGTCACCATGTCCGCCAGCGTCAGATTTCGAAAAACCACTTTCAAATCATTTTAGCATAGACAAGACATTCTTCAGCGTGGAGAAACCTTGTTCACCTTCACCATCGCCCATCGAAAACAATGGCGTCAATCTGAACACCCAAGACACTTTCTTGCCGAGGGTCATTAATGGAGAGCGAAAGAAGCCAAAGGTTATGGAAACCCCGAACAACTCTCAAGATCAGGGCGAACCCATCATTCCAACAATAACGACTCAATCGAGTGACGATCCTCAAGTAGTATTCGATCAGATCTCCAAAGCTGAACTGCCAATCACTAACATCTTGCACCACAATAAGTTGCAAATTGGTGTCAATCAGCTTCCGCAATACACACTAGGAACACCAGTGTCCGCTTCCGAAGTAGCGGCAGCCCTTCTAGGCTCTTCGACATCCTTGGTAAGCAACAGGTACAAGGATATAAGCAAATATAAACGATCGTTGATGATAGAAGCGCACGACCTCAGCTCGCCGTATAACCATTACAGGTGTTTGAGTCCCAGCGACTCGAACATACACCAGCTGAGTCACGGTAAGATTTTGGGAGAGCCGAGACAAAATGCTGGAAGGCTACTCAAAAGACAGTTCTCCTTGGACAGAGCTGATGATTCCGGGAGCGCTGTTCTAGAGAGTAGCTTGGCTTCGCAAAGCAATCCGAGAATCCAACCGAGGCTGTGCAAGCAGAACTCGGCAGGAGCAGCTCCGGATCTTGAAAGAATAGAAGAAGTACCTTTGGTATTGACGTCGCCAAAGTCTTACAAAAGAAGATTGGAGTCCACGGCAACATTCCCTAGCAGTTCCAAGAGCATCAGTACTGAATCGTTAGTGATTGCACAGAGATAAGAAACACTATTTTGTATCTGTATCCAATAGTCTTATTGTATTAATAGTCCCTTCATGTTGGTAGCCATTGCAACTACATATCGGTGGTTCAAAGCACAAATGTAAGAAGTTCTTGTTAAATCTAATTCTATGAAGATGTATATTTCTAGATTAAATTAATATTACGTTGAACTTTATCATTTCATAAAAATAATTTTCATATAACTTTTCGTACCTAAGTTTGTATGAATTGTAGAAAGTGACATGTACATACTGAAGTTTATTTAAATATTTTTCACGGCTGTTTCGTATGACAAATGATAATTTTTAAATCTAAAATATCAACTTACTTATAAACGTTGCAGGTTGTATGTATCGAAGATAAAGTTTTGCGCGAGATTTGTGGCTAAATACGTGATCACTTATTAATAAGGGGGTTAATTAATTAGGAACTCTGGGAAGGGTATGACACCCCAGATAATCCGATGAACCTTAAAGCAACGGGGCTGCTTTGGGAGATACGTGTAGCGATAGCACATAGGGAGTTCCGTGAAACACATTGAGTAGAAGATCAAGACCTAGATGAGCAGATAATATTAATAATTAGACGAGTGCCCAACAAACTGAACCTCTTCTTATTTTTCTCCTCCGTTTAACCTGACTATTGATTTTGAAATAACTGTATAATAATCTGGCAAAACCATTGCCTAAGATTTTTTAACCATAATTATAGGCTGAATATTATGTTCCAGGCCGATGTTGTTTTTGAATAGTTAAGAAATAAAATACAATTTTTTAATTGAGTTTTTATTTATCGATTATTTTATTTATTACAATTAGGTATAATATTATACTAAATGTCTTATCATGTGATATTGATACTGAATGTCTTATCATGTGATATTGATACTGAATGTCTTATCATGTGATATTGATACTGAATGTCTTATCATGTGATATCGATACCGAATGTCTTATCACGCGTTTGAGATATTGTTATTTTCGTATATTTATTGTTTTAAAATTATTATTTTTTTATTCGTCCGAACCACAATATCGTAAATCGTAACTCAATCCATTCAATTTATTTTGAGCATTATTCAGTAAATCCACATCTCACATGCTTCAAATCGCCTTTTCATTTCATCGGTTAGTGTCTATGCTTCCAATCCGTAATATAATACTGAGAACACATAGCATCTGACCATTCGTATTCGCAGACTGAACCACAACACCTTTTATTTGATTTAACCTTATCGTTTTGAGTATGGAGCGCGGAACACTAATTTATTTGGAATATCATCTTGCAAATGATTTCAGTAATAATTGATCATTATATTATATGGTAACAGATTATAATTGGATTTGATACTTAATATTCATGTATTATTTATTCATAGAAGGTCAGAGGTAACAATCGATAAATTGGAATTCATACAGTGTAATGGCCCCGTATACATGAAACGAGATATTATCTCAGAGATTAGGTTGAGATAAATCTTTGTACGTTTTGTATTTTGATCTGGAGATAAAAAAAATTCAAACCCGTGAACATGACGCCAACGCCAATGGATAGACAGCGAGATATATAGACACCTATAAACTATTTATTCTGAAAGATAAGACAAACAGACATACGGCGTTAGATTTGATAGCGAGAATCGACACGTGCATACAGAAGTCAATTAGGACCCATATATTACTATTTATTCAGAAAAATTTGACAAGGAGCAGCATCAAATTATTTATATAATTGCTGCTGGGGGGACTCGAATTCACCCAACTGACGAATAAAACATCAATGGTCAACAGGCCAACGTTTGAAGTACAAAAAGAGAAGCGAATCTCTGAGGTAGTGAAGCATGTCAGAAATGAGCTTTTGTAATATATTTAAAAAATATGAAAAAAAAAAACATATTTTGGCGTTCAAAGTCGGGCTTGTTGAAAAACGCTCGGATTACGGTGTGACGTCACATCTCTCGTATGCACGAGAGATGTGACGTCACTACGTCAATACTCGCCCGCTAGAGTGTCGAGTACCGACTTGTTGACTCGGACGATGTGATGTCACATAATAAAATGGTATAAATTTTGAACATCTGTAACTCTGCCATATTTCAAGATATCGAAAAAATTCTATCAGTTTTATAACTCCACTACCTCATTTTATGGCGGCCTGATGCCTAGAAAATAACATTATCCTGGGCACAACTTTGAGTTGATGAAGAATTGAAAGATTGCCACGGCGGTGGATAGACGGCTGGAGAGATATTCCAAAGACAGCTGCGAGGGCGACTCAAGACCGGGATTTGTGGAGATGCATAACGAGCCGAATCTCGTCTGATTGAGGCCAATATATGTCAATACTGACATGAAAGAGGAAATAAGAAGGTAAATCGTTAAAAGTCTGTCAGTTTGGTTTTGACACCTCATTCGGATTTCATTATCACCGTGTAAAGGCCGGTGATTTAAATCCACCTCTCTTATCCGACGAACGACGCGAGCGACACTTGGATTGAGAACGCGGGCTGCTGCAAAGAGGCGCTGCTTATCTACTGTAGTTTTCCTTTTCTATCCTCTGACGCAATAATCTACTCTACATCAATAACGCGTTTTACAAACACCACCATCTAAACGATCGCCACAACCACAACGTAAACAAAACGTAAAACACAAAATTGCATGTAAAATGTACAGGGTGAATATTATATTCCAGGCCGATTTTGTTTGGTCACCATTTTAGTTTTGCAGATATCTATCAGTTTGTATTTAATATTCGTAGAGAATAATTGATTACAATTTGTTTTGAAGTATCTTACGCCTCAACAGTGTGTTGAAGTCATTACAAAATTTTATCTAAATAATAATGGCAATAATGTAACCATTAATTGCAATAGTCATATGTCACATGCAGTTTTAATGCTTTGTTAGAAATTTTTCCCGGACGCATAGTGTTAAAAAGCGGTAATTTCGACTGACCTCCTCGATCACCTGATTTGACGGCTCCCGACTATTTTCTGCGTAAGTACTTAAAAAAAAGGTCTACAATAAGCCAACAACAATTCCGATGCTACAGGACAATATTGGAAATGAAATTGCTGAAATAACACGCCAAGTGTGCGAGAATGTTATGAAAAATATGGTTAAAGGAGCACGCATTTGTGCCGCTGCCAGAGGAGGTCACACGGCCGATGTCATATTCTATTCATAATTGTAATAAATCTAGTAAGTGAGAAATAAAAACCAAATTAAAAAATTGTATTTCATTTTCTAGTTATTTAAAAACAACATCGACTTGGAACATAATATTCACCCTGTATATATATATATATATATACACGTTACGTCATTTGCCTACTCCAACATCTGGTCTGACATGTCTGGTCTAGTCTGAAAGGAGAATATTTCCCGAAACAAAACATGCAATACGAGCCAGTTCAATTCACATAAACCGTGATATTACGGTTGGAATATTCCGTTCTGTTTCGTTTAAATTTCGAATTATGCAGTGTTTAGCGGTTGGCTGAATATTTCGGTTGAGAAATTTAGTTATTTTATAAAATGCTTGTATAATGTGTTGGGAATTCTAAGATGCTTCAAAAGAGCGATGGCGGATTTTATTTCGCAAGATATATTCCGATTTGAAATAAAATTGTATTGGGTGACATCGTTTCCAAATGACTCCATTCGTCAGTAATGAACCAAGTGAAATGTGTGGCAATTTATCTCCGCCGCCTGACGTTATATAGTTTCATAAAACTGCGTCATGCATTTTGAACAATTAAAGTGTGAAGTATTTTACTGCGTCTGATTCAATGAACACCGTCTCGTGTTGTTCTAAAAAAAATCTCGATAGAGTACCATACGTCATAATTCACGTAGTGTGGTAACATTTTTTTGATTTGATGAATATATGTATTATTTATTGAGTATGTTTTTAAAAAATAGGCATTTCTGTTTTTATCATGAAAAACCTTACAAGGTCTAATAAATTCAATATTTAAATGTGCTTTAATGAATAACAAATTTTCTTTGTCACATGAAACAGCCTTCTAACTTATATTTGGTAGAAAGGAATATTTGATAAGTTTTTTATTGGGAGGTTTTATCAGAAGCGACACGAGTACGGCTTTACAATCAAATGTATTTCGACCTTTAGTCAAAATTGTACTAGTCTTATACTTAATATGTAACAATATAGTAAATATATAATTGGAAATTTTGCATTCAAGGAACCATTATCATCATGGAACAATTTCGTATCGTGAGTAATTTTGCGGCATGGAGCAATTTTGCTTCATGGGGCAATTTCGCTTCATGGGGCAATTTTGCTTCATGGGGCAATTTTGCTTCATGGGGCAATTTTGCGTTATGCAGCAATATTGCTTCAATTTAAAATCACAGAACACTTTTTCATTGCATTCACCCACAAGATCTTTTTTCCCAACCGATAATTTTACTCCCGACATGTCTCCAAAAGGAAATGTATTAAAACTGTATGTTTGTAGGTAAATTAATAAAATATTATTTTTTCTATTTATACGAAGAGCACTAATTTATTTACATGTTTAATTAAGATAGAATAGAATTTTACTGCGACAATAATTATTAATAAAATTATTCTCATCTTCATTGCAAAATCTTTGTATAGATATTTCATAAACTAATCCGATTTAAACTGTGTGCAGATATTTTTCTTTGTTTTTTCAACACCTTTACAAAAACTCCGGAATAAATTTAAAAAATATATACAGCTTCGCAATTTCGGGGCGAATATTTAATACTGAAATTTGATGAGGTTAATTTTGTATTTTTGAACTAAAGAGTACTCCCTCACATTTTAAAAATAGACGATTTATTAAGATAACGGGAAATAATATTTTGATTGAATCCTCTCGGAGTATTCTCGTTATAT
Organism: Eubasilissa splendida; assembly: GCA_031772225.1. Taxonomy (NCBI): domain Eukaryota; kingdom Metazoa; phylum Arthropoda; class Insecta; order Trichoptera; family Phryganeidae; genus Eubasilissa; species Eubasilissa splendida. The sequence continues at coordinate 1,549,690 of CM062867.1, forward strand.
ATTAAAATTTTATCACAAATTTGATTTTGATTTTGATCAAATGAATTTTTTTCAGTACAATTTTCTGTAAATTCTGACAAAAAAAAAATACTGTAATGAAGAGATACAGCTCCGAAGACGACAAAGCGATTTAGTCGGAACAGTCATTAACGGATATTATAAGGTTGTTCCGAAAGTAATGTTCGATTTTAATATCTAATATTTTAATCGTTTTTTGCTAAGAAAAAAATATTTGTATTTAATTTACACTGACAGTGCGTGATTAAGGAACCACTTCTGAATGAATAGTGCGGCGTTGATTCGAAAAGTATAGATACAGAGATTAAGATGGTCGAGGATGTTCTGTTACTTGTTCAAAACGACAAAATGAAATCCTTGGTAGAATTTTAAACACGTGATAAATAACTTTCACATTCTCAAAACCTTGATAACCATTTACGGAAAAATTTCAATAAGTTATAGAAAAGAGTATTCTACTTGATTCATGAAAACTTTCACCTTTTCAAGAACCTCGATAAAATAATTAATAAAATAAAATCGGCAGAAAAAGCAGTGTAATTTCTGGATTCTAATTCAATTCTGAATTCTTCTTCTTATCCACGTTGATCTCTCATATTTGAAGATCGTGATCTTCATGAACTCTCGCCCTCTTGACTATGCTCCTCGTAGAGCTGTCACCACAGAAGTGATCTTACTCTTCCTCTCCGTCAACCGCAACAAGCTTCTCCGAGCTATCTTACCTTTGCGCAAGATGCCCAAAAAATTGAAGAATTCGTGTCAAGCAAATGATCTTCCAGAATGGAGACATTCGTGGGTCTCACCATCTGTGGTATGCGCAACATGTGTCTCCAGCATCACATATCAATTATCAATGCTCGCCTTCAGTGTCCATGATTATATAGAATGTACCAGAGACTATACAAGCCTGACTGATGAGATAAGATCCCGTGGACTGAATCGATTACAATAATGATTAGTTATCGCGACCCGAAGTGGATTCAGGAAGAAAAATAATGCAGATGGATCTGACCTACTGTGCTCTAAAATCCTGGGTTAGACGGTTGTTTTCATCTCCAGTTGACTCGCACGCTTTTAGTGAAGAACCGAGATATCACTGCACTTCCGGATCTGTTTAGAACACCGCCTCTTCGTGGTTCTAGCGTTATGCACGGCGCTACTTTCATTTACTTACTTTAAATTCCTAAGTCATTAGTTGGCCAGAGCGGGACAGGTATATCAAGGTATACATATATTAGAAGGACAAAATGCACAGGGAGTAGGTACTCGACTTGCGTCAACACTTACCTTCGTTGTTTTGGAAATACCTCGGTCTTTAAATATTTCGTCAAGTCTGAAAACATAACTTTTCGCCATACCTAAGCGTCGCTTAATTCCTAGCTCGCAGCTACCGTTGTCAGTAATTAATTATTATTTTTATATACACAAATAAGCTTGTAATTCTGTGCCAAAGTGCTTCTAATCAAATGGCTCTTATTTTGATAAATAATGTTTATTTACTCTTACGTTATGTTTAATTGAATTCGAAGGTTAAAATTATTATCAATTATTAACAAAAAGTTAATTTTGCTAATTTCAAAAGTATTATTTTTGAAACAACCTATTAGCATGTGTAATTAATTAATTAACTAAAATAGTTAACAAAAACATTTTTTTTTTTTTAAATTAACATATTATGAACTATACGAGTAGGATAATGAGATGTCATTGATTGAATTGGAAAACACATGGTACGACGCTCGTCCAGAAAAAGGTTAGTGAAAAATATTTTATGTATGGATAAAGCGAGAAAATATTTAACCATATTTATCACAGAGGTCATTTTTCAAATTTTCACAATTATTTCTGATCAATTGCACAGTGCCGATGTATGCAATCTTTAAGGGTGTAGAAGACTTTCGAATGATGTCATTTTGAGGTTAATAAATGTGGATTATATTATTCATGTATATGGAGAAAATGGGTGATTTGTGGTACGTTACAAATTAATAGACTTACCCTTGAAGCAGAGAGCTTAATAAACAAAATATAAAATAAATATATTTTTTAAACTTAGATGTGCACTCTTGTATTTGAAAGCAGTAATTTAAGAAGAGTCTAAAAAATGTTATGTTAAAAATAATCCTAATTTTTTTTTTTTTCATGTCACATATACATAAGTCGTCAGTTTCGGACATGGGAATAAATATATATATATAAATCCAGGGCGAATATTGAAATAAATAGTAAATATTAATTAAATGTATTAATTAGAAAGATATACATTTAAAATCAATTTCATAGAAAAATGTTCTATATTACAGCGACATTATTTGAAAGAGCCATCTACTTTGCTTTTTGGATAATGCATCTTCCCCGGTTTGGAAAGAGATCCAGATTCGAATCCCAGTGGCGCAACAACAATATTTTTCGATAAAATTGATTTTATATGTATATCTTTCTAATTAATACATTTAATTAATATTTAAAATATCACAGATCTATGTTCTGAATAATTACAACTTCACAATAAGAATGTTTTCTCCTAATAGAATAAATAGTCGCTCCAGGTACTAGGAGCGTGCATGTAATAAATACATTCAAAAAGATATGTGCATAATTATAATTTCTGTAACTATGTATTTATTTGATAATATTTATATATTAAATATTATCGTACTAATTAAGACTTAAGTGTTAAGTATCGGACCGACGCGCGGTAAAAATAACAGTTAGGGTACAATCTGACAATACCGTGTCATCAGGCGCACGTATTAACCGATCCCATGACAAATGCACACAAGTCGGAGGCGTACATAGATAACTGCACACAGACACATAGAGAATTGGACACTTGTCGGTTATTACTCTGGCTGTCGTGAATTTGTATTAAATAACCTAACTTGTCGTAACTTATCCTAAAGAAACAATAGCTTTCATCAGGTATCTTACATGAATTTACCTCATATTCTAATACTCATTGTTAGAGTTGTTCAAGACGATACGTGCCACTTGACACGTGGACTATACACGATGAGTGCTGGCGATACCAGATTGTTTCTAATTACTTCATTGTATTCATACAAAATTAGAGGAATTCTGCTTAAGATGACATACCATTTTTTCGAAAGGAGTAAAATCGTATTTTAGGAAATTATTTAAATAACAAAGTACAAAATTGCATGTATTGCATACTTGGGTAAGATGACATAGTGTGTCATCTTATGTCTTCTTAACCAGAAACGTACAGAAATAAAATTAAGGTTATTTTCACGCAAAAATCTTAAAACGAGCCATGTTTCACCGCTACAATCCAAGAATTAGATCTATTACAGTTAAAAATGTTATAAAATACAAATAATCAAATTCAAAAGTGATAAACAAAAATATATATTTGCAGTTGGCGCGCACTGTTCGCCGTGTACGAGTGCCATCTGTACGCGTCACTTAAATTATACTTCAAGATTCTCACTGTAGTGTTTTAAGATATACTGCCGGTATGTCATCTTATTAGGTATGTCATCTTATCACGTATGCCATCTTATGCAGAATTTCCCTGCATCAGTCTCGATGATGACAACTGATTTTTTTTTTGTACGGAATCCGACCTTCGGCAAAATAACCCAAAATAAAAACATATTTTATCCGAAAAGCATTTTTTACCTGGAATTTTAGTTATGCGCAGATTTTTTAATGTTGGTCATGTAAAAATTTTTTTTACATCTCAAGTAGGGCACGAGTTTCACACTGGAGATGACATACACACGTCATCTCCAGAGTTTTCCTGCCGGGCGGACTGCGTCGTCATAGTTTACGCACGTCCCAGTTCAGATATATGAAATGTTAATGTATAGACAATCGTAAAATTTGAATTTATTACTTATAAGCCGTAGAAATATAAAAAATATGTTTGTATCATGTAAATAAAAAAATTAAGACTTTTTTCAACCTAAATATTATTTGTACTATTATCTATGATCACACTGTAAACATTATTTATTTATTAGTAAAAAAAATATAATAATTTTAATGATAATGTAAAATGGTCAACTTAGTATAAAATGTAGTTATTGTTTATACTCTATATAATTTATTAAAAAATATATTTTATCTACAAATGTGTATATATATTATAATCAAAAATATTATTATATTTAATATTCGTTGTCAGTAGGGTAATAAATGGTAACTGTTTATCTGAAAATATAGTAATTCTGTTTTCTTTGAAGAATACACAACACACAGACATATGTATGTATACAAATATAATGTATAAAATATGGGAGATTAGGGACAAATGTAACATTTAAAAATTATTTGAAAAATTAATGTTTTTAATGTCGTCTCGGTGAAGGTTTGCTTCTTAATCTTACTAACAAGTCTTCTTGTTAGCAGAAATATGTTTAATTATTATCTGTTCGTAAAAATATCTCCGAGTGATTTTAAGCTGATTTTAATTTACTCATTGGTAAAGAAAATATTTTATATTTGTGAGGTCATGCTTGGACCAATACTTAAAATGATGTTTTAACATCAAAAAATTTCACGCCATTTGTACGTCGGTCACACTTTTAACAATGAAAGCCATACGCAAGCATATTTTGAACAAAATAATTATATTATCGTCTGACACTAGTCACTTGACGGGATATGAAAAAATATTTCTATGTCCACGTTTCATTTTTTCAAATTAATCTACTGAGCTTTGCGTATCCAACCTAGATAGAGTGTGGCCAGTGTAATAATGCGGCTGAAATTATCCGCTCAAAAACGCATTTGAAGAAGGGATGTCGCCTAGTTCATCATGACACGAATCAGAATACATTTAAATAATTTACCGTTTGGCTTGCAAGCGAGTCTGACAATTTTGTTGTGTCAGATCGCTTTTTTATATCTTCAATCGAATCAGCCGGATGCGCATGGCAGAAATGTCAGCCGAATTCTTACAGTGGCCCATACTTTAGGTTACAAATTCTCAAGCGTTCAATTCGATATCAGAAAACAGTGGAAGGTTTTTAAAATAAGTAATAAACCCATTATTATTTATTTATTATTGTTACATTGAACCCTAATCTCCCCACTGCAGGACTACAGTAGTTTAAGTAAAGTTTTCAATCTAAATGTTAGACAAAATACATAATTTAAATGACTTATAAACAATACTAAAGCAATACATTTATTATAAAATCATAACATATGTTTGTTTCATTTATGAAGTCCACCTCTCCATCACTAGCTCATGAAAGGACATGCGACATTCTTCATTACTGTATACAATATTACTATACTTTTGAAAAAGATTTTAAAAAAATACTAACTATTACAAAAGGTCTTACAAAGCGACTTAAGACTTAAAAAACACCCTTCGAAAAAATGTTATGTTCAGGCATTATACATTCCATTTGTGTGGGTAAGCCACAAACTTGCAGAACTTATTGGAACGCTCTCAAGTTATTAGCCTTAAGGTGAGTGGTTTTACTCTAAAAATTTGAAATAACATACTCTGTAAACATAGCCAAGAGAACAACAGAACCTGACCAAGCTATGGATGTAATGTACGGTTACAATATATTTTAATAAATAGGTTATGGTCACAGACTAATAAATTAATAGACATGAAATAGAGGGGTTTAGAACATTAGTTGTGGGACGAGGGGCATTCTACACACTTTATTGGTTGAAATATAAATCCGATAGTTTACGACACATTTAGGGTGATCAGTAGTAACTTTTTACTAACGCTCGTAGTAAAAATCCTTTGCGGGTTGTTAATATATCAAATTTACTACTGTCAAAGTACTATCGATTTTCGTTTTTACTATCGGATATCGCAGAGTAGAATGAGTTTACTGCGAGGTGTACTTTCGATAAGTAATTTTTTTTTTTTCTAAACAGCCCCGTTTTCGCAAAATTTGTTACTTTGCTAACTTTTATTCCTATAGTAAAAAGTTACTACTGATCACATGACCGGCCGTTAAATCTAATCTTTGTAGTAAACAAGACGTATTTTTTACATGAATGCATATTATATTGTAAGCGTTAAAATTTTAATTTCATTAAAAAATTGCGGAACTATTTAATTGCGTAAGTGGTACCAAAATGATCTCGTGGGTGACACAAAACTGAAAATATTGAAACAAAGAATTTGCGTTAGTTCATGTTTATATATTTGATAGTCTGGGTATGGTACCAGCAACTTTAAAACACAAATTTATAAATTAGGAAGACTTCGATGACTAGGGCGTATATAGCGTATGAATAATGGATAGGCGTCGAAACGAGCAGAAGGGTGAAAATGGATAGACCCAAAATGCGATGGCAGGACAGTTTAACCCTTCCCAAACCATGCAGTAATACAGGTCCACCGCTCTAATTAAATCTGTAATATTTAGGTAAATATACGCAACATACACTTCAAATCTTAGTTAATTTGTAGGAAAATCAAATTATGTAAGGCGAATCCTACAAAAGTAATTATTTTTAATTCATTGTGTTGTAAAAATAATACGTTGACAAAAATACAATTTGTGGTAAGACAGAAATAAATCACACTAACACACATACGAATATAATGGTGTCTCTTTTTCACTATTTAAATGAAGATAGAGAAGTAGAAAGGTTGTATTATATAATGCAACCTCCTATACAGAACTTGATGAGCGCTCCGAATTATAATATTACATATTTAATGCTCTCAATACTTAAAGTAAATTTATGGCATTAACCATTTTTTCAATAGAACTCTAACTTTATACGGTAACACGAGTTGACAGCATGGCTGCGTACGAGTATTTTATATCACAGTATGGTAAAGGTTAAATAAAGACTTGTTCATTCTTGACGTCAACAATTGACCAAAGAGATCGGCGTAGAAGGATTCTTACGGAAGCTGTTAATACTGGACCTAAAGAAAAAAGTTTAAAAAAAAACTCTCACAGACGAGATGTACCCAATTCTAGTGGCCAATGCCAGTTTTCATTATATCATTTTTAATTTATTTATTTATTCGAAACATTTTTCGGTCAAAATCTCGAATTACTTAGAATATATTTTCCATTTCGAAACGACAATATTTGTTTTTTGATAACATATTATTTAAAATGTAGAAAATATAATTTAATTTTTCATTTTAAAAAGATCACTGTAAAATTGCTATCTACGGTTCATTCGTGTGCGAACTTGCTTGTTTGTACCTGATATCCTCGGGTGTAGGGGTTGTAAATTTTGACAAAATAAATAATTCGGAATTCGAAAATCAAATATGTATGACAATTTTCGGAATTTTGGTCAATGCTAATAATAAAAAACAGCTTTTTTAAGATAAAAATTTCTTGATTAGTTTTTTACTTTTTATTAACTTTTTTAATTTTTTAAATTTATTTATTTATTTTCTTTTTCATAACCCTTAATGTATAACATAACATGTATTATCATTACGGCGAATCGGGTTAAAAAACTTTTTTTTAACATCAAAAAAACTAAAAATAAACTGTTTTTTTTTAAGGAACAATTTTAATAGAAGCCCTACTATACGTCAATATAACCAATTTGCTCAGTAACACTTTCATATAAATTATGATATGAGTTTAAAATGTCTCGTTTTAATTATCCGTAATAATATTCGGACTACCCATGGTCCCAATTAGTTCGGATAATCGAGATTTTACTGTATATATCAAATAACGGTAATAAATTAAATCCGCTCCAATACTGTAAGAGAAAATCATAGCAGAATAACTAAATACACACTACACACCGTACTATCGCACTCGACAAAACAAAACTGATCCGCCAGTTTTCGGACATTTCTTTGATGCAGCATCGATTTCTGATTTCTAGGAACGATTCCTTCGGAACACCCACACACCCCTATTGTTCTGCGATTACTAATTATGTAGCCGTTAGTCTCTGATCGTAACAAAAATGTATTTTTATTTATTTTGCATATTTATAATTTGGAATTCACTATGAAATTTTCAGAATTCAATCTTATATTTATGAGAAGAAATTTTGTAATTATCAAATTTCTAAATTTCGTATGCAATCCCTACGAGGGTGGTTTGAGGGTACACACGCTGAGATTAGAGCTTGCGAGCAGGTTATTTAGCTGACCTGGTCCGACACGGATGCTGGAGATGTTCAGTGTCGCCCTTCAGGCCAACGTTTGCTTTCATAAAACACGAGTTCCGACAGGGTTCACGCGGAGGCAACGTGTGCCATCCATATTAGGAAAATTTAATTTATTATAAGGTGTGATTTATTTATTAAACGTGCAGTAACACTTTTGATATTCAAGGAGATATTAATTTTTTCTATCAAATAAATAAAATTCTAGCTTGAAAATGGTCTGTCTGCGCACAATTTTTGTTATTTAGTGTACGAATTTTTTCTTCTTCATCGTAAATATCTGCAACTTGGTCCACAATACGTCTTCATTCCTTACTATCTTGAGCCATGTTGAAGGCAGTATTAAAAGAGAATCCTGTTTACTATTTTATTTCGTCTATCTATCTTGCAGGAGACAGTTCTCTACCTTCAACTGTCCCAGAGATCACGAACTACTCGAGCCTCTCATAATAACATTTAATAATGAACCATTGTGTTGTTTTTACGTCAACCAGTTTCAATTTTATGAAATAGTTCAATTGTACACCAGTCCTGATGAAGATACGTCAGTATCGAAACTGGATAAATATAAATATAATTTTAAATTATGTCTAATCACATAGTTAACGCTACAAACATCGACGATTCGGGTAATGTTTATGTATTAGTAAGGCAAGCGGTATTTTTGTATCTATTTATTATTTTGTTCTTCCAATATGACAAATATTTTCACGTTACACATTTTTTGTTTCATCTTAAAAAAATCATAGAAAGCAATCACTTTGTGGTTTGGCATATATTAAATAAAATAATAATCACTTTTTATGAAACCACTAAATTTATCACACGTCAACCGGTTTCGCTTATCTCAAGCTTCATCAAGACGTGTTTGAAACTAATCATAAATACAAAAAAAGTGCACTTATATATACATAAAGAGGGAGATAGATTATAAAATTACATGTGAAAGAGAGAGATAGAATACGTATACAGATAAACGGAAAATTAAGGAAGGGGAAACTATAATATTGATGGATATTAAATTGATTTTAAAGGAAACATACCCAAGTGGTTTCATACAAAGTGATTGTTATTTTATTTAATAGAATATTTTTTCATGTTAAACATTTTCCATTGTATTTAAACACGTTTCTTACAAATGTAATATGTTGACATATCGCTGTAGCAAATACGTGTACAAATTTGAAATACAAGCCTGGGGGGGGGGCCGCCCTATGGGGGTGAAAAATATGTTATACTTTTCTGACTAGCGTTAATAATTTAAACAGAACGGCTCGCTGATAATACTCAGAGAAATACAAAAAAAACATATTACCAGTCTGCGTCTGTGTCAAGGTGAACCGCGAAACACAACACTCGAGTATATTTGTGCCAACTGGCTGTTTTGTGCAGAGGACTAACGGGTATCGCTGATCTCTACACGTGTACTGCGCGGGAATGTTGCCAAATATGTTGTTGTTTTTCACATTTAATATAAGAGCAGATTAGTATGAGTAGTTGAATCATTGTAAAATATTGTAATGATTGGACCGAAAAATAGTAGTATTGGGGTAATGGTTGTGGTCTACTGTTAACTTGTGAGGATCTTAATTGTGTAAAAAAGAAAATGAAACAAAACTTATAAAAATTGGCGTCTATTGTGGGATATAAATATATAAGTTAATTGCGCGTATGAAGTCAGAGACTGGAGTGGCTCGCTTGAGATGTCGACGAAATAACCGTCTGCGGAGAAGTGGTCGGCTAGCTCCTAGGACACGTCCGTCACGATGTATTTGCATTTGCGTATTGGTCAATTAGTTTCGGTTTTATATGGCTGGTGGAAATATGAAGAAGAAAGAAAAGCGTTTACTTTTTGTCTGCGGATGTTGATTCATTGATTGATTCCTCTCCACTATAAATACAAGCGTTGCGGCGTGTACACTAACACTTGCGAAAAGGATTATTATGTATAAGCGGAATAAATATAAGATTAATTAATAGCGTTAGCGGAGTAAAGCGGAGTGAAGCGACGATAGCTACAGTACAAAAGTTTCAAGCGCACTGAACTTGCTGCAGTTGGAAGACTTTAATCACTGCGACATTTTATTTCTTCCTTGTGCTTAAGGATAGGTGAGGGAAAAAAAGAGAAGGAAATATGGAGGTTAAAATTTGGTAAACCGCAAATTCAGAATTTTTCTAGTGAGATGGGCGCAGTCCAAACAGATTTTTACATTGTATTATATAGTTACTAATTAAATTAAATAAATAAGTAAAAATGTATGTATGAGATAATAAGTCAAACGCCAGAAAACTTAATAGAATTTAATTAATTTTAACAGCGCTAACAAAGGTTGAAAGGTGAGTCCTTACAGAGGCATGTCTGTGGGGCGCGTGCAGGATCACCACACAACACTTACTTACTGAAGTCTGCAATTAACTCATGAGTAACAAGACGGGTATAAAAAAAATATGTAAAAGTTGATTCTCTACCCGAGCACCAATGCCGGTAGATATTATTTAGGAAAAAGCGCACAAGGAAGTCCAATTGTCAGGCCAATCAGACACCCGCCGCAGCAGGTTGATCCAGGATTTTCCACCTAGAGACTCACATTCTCACATAGGCCCTGAAAAGTTGCAGGTTCCTTCCAAGCCTGAGTAGATCGGAGTTCTTTACAGAACTATGTTACATTCGTAAACAAATGGATAAACGCATTGGTCACTATGGTTACGAATCTACAATTATGTTTACGAATGCGTCTATACTATGGTTACGGATGCGTCTATCACTATGGTTACGAATGTGTCTATCACTATGGTTACAAGTGCATATAGATGCACGATATAGATGCAGCGATAGCGCTGTGGTTACGGATCTACAATTATGTTTATAAATGTGTCTATCACTATGGTTACGAGTGCATCTATCGCTGTGGTTACGGATCTACAATTATGTTTACAAATGCGTCTATCACTATAGTTACGAATGCGTCTATCACTATGGTTACGAGTACATCTATCGCTGTGGTTACGGATCTACAATTATGTTTACGAATGCGTCTATCACTATGGTTACGGATGCGTCTATCACTATGGTTACGAGTGCATCTATCGCTGTGGTTACGGATCTACAATTATGTTTACGAATGAATGAAAGAACGTGATAACGATGTCCAAAATCATGAAAATCGTACACAAGATTTTTTCGTCGTATATTTTGGCAGCTTACTAAATTATTAGGACCAGATAACTGGGCGTCTCGCGAAGTAAACCAAAAACAAAAGAAGAGCGTCTGCGTTCAAATTTGGAATACGTGTTGCGTTTTTCAGTACGGAGATGTTGGGCGCGGGGCCGTCCATCAGGGTTTACCGGATTTATCGCTTCGCGGTGCGGGCTAACCCGCTTAACTACTTACCCGGAGCACGCTTTTGTTTTCGTAGGGGTGGGTTCTCTACTCCAGTTTCAGTGATTTATTTTGTCACGAAAAGTCGCAGCGATAACACTGGTGGCACTGATTAAGATAGAAGCATTCTTTGTTATTCACAGACTAATCTTTGAATCGCTAACAACACTTCACCAAACGTTATAAGTATATAAATATATACAACAATATCAGCAAAAATTACCACAATCTCTCGCCAAGACCCACTGACAGACTTTCGCTAACGTGTGGGAGAATAATTCTTACATATTTGGGACATGTGCCAGAAACGATGAGAGAGAAATTAAAATGGCTCAAAACCGAGAGGAATAGAGACATCTAGATACTGTGAACATCCGAACAAAATGGGATAGAGAAAAACAAGAACAATGTCAATTTAATGTAATATTCATCAAAGGTTATCGACTATTAAGAGACTCTGACTCTGCACTCACTTTCCACCTCATCTCTCATTCTTATCTGATAAACCAAGATGAACATAGAAACATTACGAACACAAATAATGGACCGACTATGGATACATATATTCATTCCCCCTAAAATCTCATAATGGACTTAATGTCAAGAGTTATGAAACAAAGTTAGCTAAATACACGTTGGAATGTTCAAACAGGGCTGTGGATCAAAAATCTACTGCCTCCGATTTTACCGTACAGTTCGACTCCGACAAAAATCCAAATTTTTGGATTTATCCCCTGAGGGATTACTATCAAGATATAGATGTCTCACAGAGACGAAGCGAATTCGGATGAATTTCTTATATTTTTTATTTAATAATCTGTTATAATTACAATGATATAATGCAAAAATTGTGTATGGAAGAGGTGTGTATGTATTAATAATTATTGTTTACAATAACTAGCTTATAATAAAATAAAATATAATAAATTAATAGCAATAACGATATAACTTCAGTTAAAAAAAAAGTGTTATCTTCAGCAACATCTATACTGTTACATGACAATGAATAACAAAAAAAACCATAGATGGCGACAGTATAGTTAGTAATAAAATAAATGAAATGTTTCTGCATGATAACACATATGGAATACAATACTTCCAAAATTTGATAAGGTGTGGTAGTCGAGTATGGGTAAATTGGTGAACGTTATATTATGTAAAGTGATCACTTAAACCAGCCGATCGCATGACTTACCTACCTTCCCATATTAAATAAATAATAGCTTTGTTTCTGTGATGCATCTATATCAAAATAAATTTTCTTCACAGAGTTCTCAGATGCAACACAGATGAACTAATCTGCACATGCTAGAAAGAGAAAACGCCATGTAATTCACTGAAGATTGACAGCTGGCATAAATATATTCAGTATACATATGTATACTAAGAATAATATTTGATACCGAAAATGAAAACAGGGGGTGGATTGATGTGAACCCAGAATTGTCCATGTGATCGAGATAGCTCGGCTGAGGTGAGTTTGTCACGTTCAATGAATGAGTTCAGAATAACCAGTAAAGAAAAACCTATTTACCGAAAGAGTACCGGAAGAGCAAAGCTGCGGTGATTGGATGGTGTTACCCAGGACGCTCATGCAGTCAGCATCGCAGAACTGGAAAAGTATAGCGAACGACAGATCCGAGTGGCAAAACTCAACAGGACTGTTGATGATTCGCTCTCGCCCCAGAGACATTTGAAGCAATAAACATTAGTTACTTTATAAAATACCCATGAGACATATTACATAATTAATTAATAAAAAAAACATAATTTTTAAAAAAGGAATCTAAGTTGACTGATTAGTAACGACTCCGACTCCACAACCCTGGTTTAAAATGTGCGGTGAGTAGATCTATCCATAATAATATTACGCTTCATCTATGACTTTCTGGGTGTAGTTTCAGTAGTGTCTTTATGGCTGTATAGCGCTTGATTAAACGGACAGGTCTGTAAGAACAAACGTGTTTTTAATATCTCTATGCTAAGATTACTTAAATGTTTTCTCTTTTATATATATATTCAATAACAATTTGAAGTAAAATCCACATTGCCTTTATTTCAAGTAAGATAAAAAAAGGATTTCAGCGATATCGTCTATCTCATCTCGACTCCTCGGAATAACAAGGTTCTATCTGACACTGGCACTGTTTTGAGATAATGAGTTGATTGAATTTCAACATATATTCATGTATATTTTGTTTTGAGTATGCAGATATGATCAGTTTTAAGGTCTTAACTCATTTTCAGTATTATCAATGAGAGATTATTATGAGATGAGGGAAATTAAAAATAAAATAAAACATTATAAATTAACAATAATGATCCATAAATTGAAATAAATAAATAATGCAGTTGGAACTTTCAGCTCTTGCTATTTCCTTTAATATCCACTAAATAGAGTCGGTGTGTATGGAAGAAATAAAGAATAATGCATTTAGAACCCATTTCACGCAACAACTGTCATCTTTCCTTCTGTCTGTGGTAAGGAAGAAATTTTACTTACCATAGATATTGTCGATTCACGATTCTTATGTCATTTTGACAGTTAACTTACAAAGATGGAATAAATTTTTTTTTCGTGTGGTTTATTGTGGGGAAAGCTCGCCGCGAAGCTGTCACAATAGCCACCCGCAGAGTACTAGCAGTAATCAATCGGTATTAATATAAAATATATAAACGTCACATGTTTTTTAAACATACGGGTGTACCTGTTTTAGTGATTTCACAGGTGAGTTATGCAATATTTTATGTCAATTTATGTTATATGGGTGACATTTTGTCGCTTGCGCAATGTTTAGGGGCGGTTCTGCAGCTTTTTAATATCGCGAGCGCCATAAATTAGCAGCTGATTCAAGTTATTTAACTTTCTATTCGTAACCGCTTCGCAAATTTATGTCTACCATAAAGTGAACTCAGCCAAGTTCAGTAACAAATGTGCGAAAGGGCAAAGTGAGAAAATCGCGAAAAGAGAAAAAATGAAGAGAGCGACTCGGAGAACTTTTACGAGAACAGCTGTAATAAATGTAGCTTCTTTGTTGTTACTCTTAACAATGTAGTTGTGGTCCACGAGGACTACACAATGACAGGAAAAACCGAGAAAAGGAGAAATAGGAAAGTAAAGAAGTAAGATCCACCCCCTAAAACACACCCCTGTCTAGCGGATGCACGTGCACAACATATGGAAAAGGGTGCGATTCGAGAATAGGACTCGATAAAGCATGGCAGACGTTATCCTCGTAACGAGACACTGCAGCACAATATTCGACGTCATCTGGATAGGTTCCTGGAGCATGTTTTGGGTGATTGACTACTGAAGATTTTTTGAGATCAAAGATCAAATAACCCCACTAAACTTAACAACCCTTGATGAAGATTGGGGAAGGTCTGACCGCATTTAGTGAGTAATTACTTGAAAGAGACAAGACGAGACAATCGCATAGATTCAGTTGAGATACATCTCACCACCGTGTACACCCACTAAATGTTGAGATTTTGATATAGATATAGATTTATTAGTAGAAAGAGACAAAAACTCAAACCAGCATACATGACGAGCGAGATACAACTCGTGCTCACAAGCATTACTTAAATACAACATTATTGTGTTAACGGGTTAAATTACAAACGATTGGGAGGTGATTCAAATTCATCGTTGCTGACCATAGACACGAGCGACATCTGTATCTGGGTTCTAGACTTCAGCGGAGAAAGATGTGCCAGCAACTAAATCAAATCGCTAAAAGCCTTCATACGTTTGTTGCGCCACTGCTTAAAGAGTTATGGTGGGCCGCGTCGAAGGATGGAGAAGAGGAAGATGACTTGCGCTTGTTTTCTAGTTGTGAAGGCTTCACCCAAGGTAGAACGTGAAATTTTGGTTACTATGAACAGAATTAGCTATTCTATCTCCCACCTGTCTTCAACAGTCGTTCTCAAGGGAAAATAAATTAAATCAGAGAGAAATTTTACAGCATTATAATTTAGAAAAATTTATACAATTAAAACAAATTGGTAAAGTGAAAAAAAAATTGTCAAAATTATTTACGAAAAATCACTCCGTAAAATTACATCTTAATACACGAAGTATTTATTTATCAAGTTTTACCACAGCTTTAGATCTGACAGCGGACGCCAGAATTATCAATTCATTTTTATTAAATTTTGGACACATTGTTGTATCAGATTACTCAAAGGTATTTGAGATTCTGTATAATGTAACGATTAAATGTATTAACATCAAAAAGGTAACAATAGGTTCGAAAATGTGTCGCTAAAAATATTGTCGCTGTAGCATAGTTGGATAATGCACCTTCCCCGGTTTGGAAAGAGATCCAGGTTCGAATTCCGGCGGCGCAACAACAATAATTTTCGATAAAATTGATTTTATATGTATATCTTTCTAATTAATATATTTAATTCATATTTAAAATATCACATACCTATGTTCTGAACAATTACAACATCACAATAAGAATGTGTTCTTCAAATATAATTACTCACCCTTCCTTTTAACTATTGAATCACATATTTGTAATAAATGCGTTCCATAAAATTCAGACAGCGCTTCTCTTGTCAGTCAACGGAAATGCTTAGATAAAGTTCCTTTGGCGTCAGCAGTGTTGCCATTGCTATGACATGTTAAACCTAGAGGACACTATCGGCGGGTAGGTACTGTAACGTAATGTTATAACATCTCGGGTGACAGCCTTCAGATCTGTAAGAATCGAGAAAAGTATAGGAGATATTGTCAAGAAGGCGAGGATTGATGAAGATCACAATTCTGTCATAAATTATTTTCTGAATTGCATTTATCATTTTAACAATTAGACAAAATACTTTGTTTAAACCACTATTTATTAATTATCCTACATGTTTCGATACCTATGGTATCATCTTCAGGAAAAAATGTATACTGATATTAAAAATACAAGCATACATAAAAACAAAACTATAAAACGATGAATAAGTAAGAACTAATATGAAAACAAATTTAAAAGGTGACTATTAAGCTTGCTATCAAATGCTGAGGGTGGAGCGACTATGTCTGCAATTAATCCAATAATAGCAGCTCAAAAAATTATATTAAAAATTATCCCCAATCACAATGAGCGCTGACGAAATTTTTGATAAATTCGATGTCTTTGATATTAGACAAATATACGCTAATACTACTCTCAAATACATATAAACACAAACAGACACATTTTAAAACAACTCAAAACATAATGTCCACACGGACAAATACAAGTAACCTACAAACCCCGAGAGCACATACTACATTTGGTCAAAGGAACTACAAATATTTTGGACCTAAACTATTTAATAGAATGCTAAAAGACTTAAATCAATTGAATTGTCCCGAGAACATGAAACTATATATTAAAACTTGGATTCGTAATATGGGTAGAGCCAGTATTGGTGCACACGCCCAAACATATTGACTCGTACCTATATTAATTATTGCCACAAAGTGATCCAAAAATTAAGTCCATTTTAAAATAATTCTTCATGTACACCTTTTATATAGTAATAAATGTAATTGTAATTAATTGAACAATTGCTTGTAAACTATGCCCGTCTGGACACAGAATTTCTCTAGTGAGACGGGCACAGTCCAAACTGATTTGTACATAGTATTATATAGTTACTAATGATAAATAATGTATATGTGTGTTGTATAATTTCTAAACCCTTGTTAATATCAAAATAATGTTTTTTTTTGTTTGTATTTTTAACATAACATATATCGAAACATGTGGATTAATTAATAAATAGCGGTTTAAACAAAGTATTTTGTATAATTATTAATATAAAATGAGGCCACAAAGTAATTTTGTAAATATTGAAGAAGCGCTTATCTTTTATTGCATTGAATTGAGTTCAAATTAATATCAGTATTTTATTAATTAAAAACTCATGTATCATGTTAATATTAGAATACACAGATGGCGAATGATTTCAAAATTAATTAATTCATAATAATTAATAATTATCTTGTTTGCATAACACGTGACACGTCATCCGTAATCATTATCCGGCTTAATATAAATGCATAAATTTTGATTAATTTTAATTAGTATTATTTGTATTTAAAGCTGTCCTGTCAGCCAGTCGTGTTTTTACATTACTTTAAACAAATATTTGTGAAATACGGGGAAGGTTCGGATAGGAAGGAAGTGGCTGCTAAAATATTATAAATTATTAATATATTATTGAGTTTATCTGCATGTATATCTTTCTAATTGATGCATTTAATTTGTGTTAAATATCACAGAACTATGAATAATGCGTTCTCTTTAAAAAAATATTTATCATGCATAAAAAATAAATAAAGAATTTATTTTTTTTACACACTTTACAGGTTTTGATTACAGAACAAATCAGTTGTTATCAATATGATATAATTTGTTAGTGATGGGCTCAAAATCACGAACCGTGAATCAATCGCTGATATCTTTGAGTAACACTCACTATCAGTGATTGAATATCTGGGAATATCGTGATTCGTCAGTATGTTATTCACATTTTTTTAAAGGGTTTTCATTCTCATTGTGATGATATTAAATTAGATGTTTATTAATTATATATGCATATATTTTTTACCCAAATGAAGTTTGAATAACATAAGGAAATATGCTCAAAATTATGATATATTTATTTAGTATATTGTGATATCGTACGGCGCACGCGTATTAGTAATGGTAATTATCGAAATAAAATGCAATATAGGTAAGTCAGTAAATTAGTAAACTAATTTTGATGTAATTATATCACACTTTACGAAATATTCTCACTATTTTTGGGCCATCCTGTGTATATATATATAAATTATAGTGGTGAGAAAAAATGCTACTCTTGACTCACTGGTGTGATTGTGATTGGTATTCGATAATATCGGTGATTGCAAACTGTGACTGTGATCACAGTTTCATTACTAATACGCGTGAGGGTATTTACTTATATTATTCAATTTTAATTTACGTAAAAAACATATTTTAGTATATATAATTAATATATATCTTATTTAATATCGTCATAAAGAAAATGAAAACCCTTAAAAAATTGAGTTTATTTTTCCGGTCAAATTCTCAGCATTTCGGATCAAATGCGTAAAACATTTTATCAGAATCTACTAGACGGCGCTTATCACAAATTATAACGTCATTCCTTCATGAATATTTTCATTTCATAAACCGAGTCATAAATTAAAAAATGAATCACGAATCAAGGTATTCCTAGATATTAGTGATTGACTCGCGGTTCGTGATTTTGAGCTCATCACTAGATGAGAGTGTCGAGAAGCTCGTGATCCCAGGAACAGTTAAGGGAAGAGCACTGTCTCCTGCAAGATGGATAGACCAGATAAAGGAGTTAACAGGGTTCTCTGTCAGCGCTGCCACCGACATGGCTCAAGACAGTGAAAGATGGAGACGTATTGTGGACCAAGTTCCAGATATTTACGATGAAGAAGAAAAAATCAATAACAAAACTTGTGCTTAGCTCTTTAACCTTTCTAATACAGTGCTAAAATAAAGACGCGCTTTCCAGTGCTGTAAACTTAGTGTAGAATTTTGCGATTTTTAAATAGGATAAATATTTTACATTTATTAGTTATATTAATCATTAAAATAATAGTTGACATATAGGTATATCAATTATTGTGTAAACGTGCTTAAAATGAGAAAAAATATCAATCACCATAAACGACAGCATAAAAGCGCATAATACACTTCTAACAGGACTAGCGCACGCTCTGCCACTAAAGTGACGATCGGCATCCGGCACCCCGCGCCCGTACGCACACATACACGTATTGACAAATTCACGTCAGGTTCTTCGAGAAAACGTTTTTTATTGTTGCGTATGGTAAATAATTACATAATGCAATTATTTTATTCAATATATAAATATATTACGGAGGAACATCTAAAACATGATATTCACATAATTAGAGGCAATGTCAACTCAGTTTACATCATCGGAGAGGAATGGTTAAACGCTAACACGGCTTAATGGTAATGTATTGTCCACCAAGTTCCAAATACTTCGGTAAACCACGACGCTGATGAAGAAGATTGAATGTTCCAGCTTTTTAGCCATCCTGTGTGCAATTGTCTAGTCATCCTTTAGCATCAAGGTAAGATTTACTTGAAACTAAAAATGTTTTTCAAAAAAAAAAATTTTTCTTCATCCACGCTTGAAAGGTTCTAAACGTGTCTCAGTTCCAATTTTATCAACTCCGTAGGTGAACAAGGCAAAGAAACTCATACATCGTCCACCGGACCACAAATCACTCTCGCGCGACCAAATATGAACTTTTCGTCTGTCCACAGCTTCCGTCCGGTGAAGATGTTTAATTTGTGATCACCCGGTGGCATCAGGCCGGCCACAGGGTACACGTACACTGTGTTTGATTTATAACCTGTCAGCTACATCGCCTGCAACAATGACCTAACCGTTTTGACATACCTAGCACAATGCCGGCCGTTGTACATTAATTAATGTAAGGACAAATAAATCAAATTAATAGAGATACAGAAAATGTATATTGAGGACAACACAAGTAGCGCCTAAAACGGATTTGGAATAATTAGAGTTAGATATGCAGTTTTGTAGATTTTTTGTCAGCTACATGCTGAACACATCGTTTCTCGCAAAAGGCCACTTAAATCCATTAATATTGCATGTTCCAAATCAGGGCTTGTTCCAAAATACCCTAAAGCAGACAGAGTATAAATGGCTATTCCCCTTAAAATGAAATCAGCCAGTCACAACGCTTGTTGTGATGATTTAAAATCTAGTATGTCTATGCATTTTCAGAACATAGTTCTGTGGTATTTAATACAAATTAAATTATTCAACTAGAAAGATATACAGATAAAATCTATGTTTTTTTTCTGTGATAAAGAACTTTTTTTTAAAGTTACAATAACCGAAGAAAAAGACAAATATTCGATATTTATGACTATCCAACAATCGCTGGTTGCCGTGTACGCGGAATATAAATGCGACATATATAACGGTTCCTGTCCATTACCTACCCATTACCTCCTCTCCCTATACCAGAACACGATATTTTCTGTGGTTTTTTGCATCAGTTGAAGTTGAAACGTGCGTGCCGAAACCTATGCCAGACGATCTGTGGATCCAGCGAAGAATCCAGATTCACAGGTGGGTCGTGTTTACTGGTTCTAGGTGGTCTTTCAGCCCAGCCCTCCATTTTTGTTTAATTTACATGCTTTATTTATTTCTAATGACTCTAAATTATTAAATTTTTGGCTACGTTATTTGTATATAAAACAGACAATCCCGATTTTTTATCAAAAGTACGATCATTTTCTAATAAATGATTACAAAATTCAGAAAAATCATTTTAATATTTAAACATTTTAAATGCTCTTGAATTCTTATGATAAAATTTCGACAAGTGGTTTTAATAAACAAAGTTAAATAATCTATAAAAAATTAACATAATAATAATGAACAAAATACAATTTACAAATAATAAAAAATACTGAGTATTTATTAATTGTTTTCGCACATCCTTGGGTGTGCTTATCATACATGATAGTTTAATATAATAGTACATAAATAATATGTTTATTACTGATATAACCACACTATTCACCCTTCGTAAGTGGGTACACGTGCGGTAGATAGACATCCATGTTAATATACGATTTACCTGTATCATAGCTGAGGATTCCCTTCGATTTCATTAATTATTGACTTCACACGTCGCCCGAAACTTTGCAGCTTGGGACTTAATTTAGATTGTGAGGGTAAGGTAGGTACTTGGGGAGTATCGATTGGGTATTGGTGGAAACCAACAGGAAAGTTAAATAACCTCTTCCCTGCGGGTCTCTGGTGTCGTCGGTTTATTTATATAGCATAAAGTTATATCATAGACAAGTGTCGCAGTTTGAGTCTAGTCACCCGTCGCGCACTATCCATAGAAAGAATCTCTGTTAGATATCCGCTTCCTCCGCGTGCATAAATCAGACCCCGTTAAGGCTGGATTGTGCCTCCATCGATATATAAGATTTATCTCGCCAGTCTCGATATCATACATCAGTTTCTGACTCGCCAACCGTTGGAATCTCGAACATTCCACGGACGCGCCATTTTGTATCGGCACAACGAGGTATCCTACCACGCACTCTGCAAACATCCATCTGTATCTGATATCATCGGATAATTCGTAGGCTGAACTCACATTTTCTCAGCCAGACGATTACATTATTCTCCGTAGTTTGACCGCCGCGCTCCCGTCTCGCTTCTCGCTTTCTGCATACGCATTCCTGAGTCTCCTAGCATCCACCACGCTGACTCCTCACCTTCGTCACCTCGACCAGACCTTGCGCAGGTCACCACAATATCATCTTGTATGTAATCCATTGTGCAAACTGAGGTATTTATTCTGCCACCTATAAATTGTGTTGCCTTGGTACATCTCTGCACGTCTGGGTACAGTGAGGTCCGCACAGCGGCCAGTGTCATTTAAGATCCGCATTGATACAATTATATATCTGTCCTTTGGTTTTGCTATTAAGAGCTCATTGAAAAGACTATATAACGTCGTACTGTTCATATTTCTCATCTCGTACATGCCTATCAATTGATGAATATTGTACTATCATTTCAAATTATAAACCTTTGTCTTAGAATGGTAGACATCAAACTCTCAGGTCAGCCTCTACTTCAGCTGCAGGAAGGGTTGTAGAACCGTTCAGCCGTTGCCAGACGTCTAAATTTAGTAAACGGGCATTCGCAGTGGCAGGCCCAAAAGCGTGGAACTCTTTGCCCTCCGTTATTAGAAACGGTGCATCAGAGACTTTATTTAAGAAGAAACTAAAAACGCACTTTTTCAAAAAATCATTTCCATAAGTGAAAATAACGATTTTTTAATTTTAAATAACATATTATGTGTAAAGCGCCCTTGAGGTGAAAGTTTTTACGAAAATGGCGCTATACAAATTATCCATTATTATTATTATTATTATTTATTAGTATTACATACTGTGTTTTCGTTGAAATGTTTTTCATCAATCCATGTTCTGGAAGAAACTAGTTACAGAAAGAAAATCCCATGCCGATAAGAGCTAACCTCAAAACCTCAAAATATCTCTTTAAACCGAGAAACAGTCTTTCACACTGGCGAACGGTAAGTGTGACAGATGGGAGAATACGTGAGGAAGCTGACCGGTGCCAAGTGGGAGCGCGGAGGGGAGAGCCGGGAAACGTTAAAATATGCTGGAAGCGCAGTTGCGCTCTCTTTCAATGCTCTTCGGTTCTCAAGATAACATACCTTATTGTGTATACCTATATTATGTTGTTGTATTGTGTACAGTAGTAATATACTGTTTACTATCTCGACGTTGGACTCTTATACAATACAATTTCGCGGCATAAGTACAAGGTTCAAATGAATTATTGTTCAATTGAACCTAACAATTATTAAAAAAGAAGAACCAAAAATAAATAATCCTTCATTCATTAAAACAACAAAAAAAGCAAAAATTCGGTTAAATATGAAAACAGTAATATATTAAAATTGATGTTATTTCAAAATATATCTCAGTACAACTGGACATTTTTCTAGGTGAAAAATAGTGAGGCACTAATAATGTGGTCAAAAAATTGTGGGCGAACAATTTTTTCATTTTATATTTTACACTATACAAATATCTTGAATCATTTTTATACTATTCATCAATGACTTCAGGTATTAACAATAAAGGTTGCTCTCTCGGCTTTAACTTGTTTTACTTATAGGTCAAAAATACTCATGTACCAAGATTATACCGACCAATGGAAATAAAGTCAAAAAGACAAATGGAAATAAGCGAGTAGCCATAATATTTTTTTTTAATGCAGGCCCCGCTTATTAATGGTATTAGGGCGACATCTAACGAGTCTCGCCCCAAGTATATATGTGTAGGAATCAGAATTCATATCCTTAATATTATCTCTTATTTGTAGCCAGTGCCGTAGGATTTTTATAGAAATGAATCTATGGTCAATATAATAGTTTAAAGTTATAACAGTAAAATTAAGGCTTCTAACAGAAGCATCCTCCATTAACTGGTTTACCTGGTCGTGCCAAGTCTTCCACGGACGTCCTCTATTTCTGGTGCCATCGACACTTGATTATATTGGTTAGTTTGAGTGCTATTTTAATTTTGAAAAATTCCACCGATAGCATTAAAAAAAAAATTCATATTAATATCACTTCTTCTGTTGCCACCACACTGGGTTATTTGATTATATTGGTTTGTTTAAGTTTGATTTTAATTTTGAAAAATTCTACCAACAGATGAATATGTTACGCATTTAAAAACATGAAACGTTTCTTCTTCTTATTTTCCTATCAAAACATTTTTTAGAGTTTTATTAAGTGTATTGAAAATTTTTTTTATTCTGCAAATTGACAACAGAGTCTGCGTCTGCCAGTAAAAAAGTTTTGCACATAAACTTTCTTACGTAAGTACGAATCATTGTCTGTGGCAAACGTAACCCCCATACCGCTGTCGATTTCCGCTTCCGCTGCTCGAAGCGCCCAACCAGACCCCACCGACTCATTGAACTGTCAATACGTCTCCGACACGAGAATTTTTAAAATAAGATATCTCCGTAACATCTACCAATCTACATCTACAATCTACCAGAAACATCTGGCGATAGCCATAAGTTGTGTACAACACAATATTTTAGGCGTAAGTCCTCAATATTTTTAATAATTTGAAAGTATGTCGAAAATGAAAAGTTTTCCTTTACTCCAAGATGAAGGGTTGTAGCTTAGCAGGCTTGTTGATTAGAAATGTATAATGTTCGCCTCAGTACGGGCGAAGCCCAGTGAATAAAAGTAAATAAAATAAAATAAATTTTAAAAAATCACCTCCAGCGTATACCGATGCGCCAAACGCAACTCCCATCAGTCTTAAAGACACTCAGTACCGACGGCATGCAACAATACCAACGCGGCCAGCAGAGATAGGGACTCACGAGTTTCACACTTCCCATTGGTACCTTCCATTCAACAGCTCCAGAAATCGCTTCCGATAACAATTCAAGCAATAACTTTATTGTACAGGTTAACTTCTGTATTTGTAAAGTTTGACTGCAATTAACTTGGAGCAAATAATAAGTGGTAATTTGTAATATCATAACTTGCAGAATGCCATACTCACATATATGCAATGCTCTACGTGATATCAAACGAGCATGAGAATTGTGAGTGAAATATTGAGACATCCACTAATCTAAGTAAATGCTTTCGACAGTTGTTGTTCCCGAGAATGATAATTACCACTAACCTTGCTGTCAGTACAGTAGCTGTTTCTCTGGCGTCGTGAGTTGGTCCGATGTTATTGTTCTTCTTGTCTCTGGGTAGTATTCCGACGAACCGAAATGCGTACTCCCGACCATTGTACCGATGTGTCATTCAGTTTCTGAAAGCGGCAACATTCACACAACACAAATGACCATCACTAATCGACAAGAAATCCCAGGGGTGCCAGTCGAAGGAACAAAAGGTGCCTAAACAACATAATCCTCAAAATACTTTTCTGATTCGAGTCAATATACATATACATCGACACACATTCATCCGTTAACCTATACATGTACATTCAAATATCCATAACTGCCCAACCAACATTCCTTCGTCATACCATCGATTCAGCAAATACCCCAAAAAATGGTCACTCATGGAAACATAACCCTTATCTCATAAATTATCTAGAAACGAAAATCTCAAAAAAATCTCTTCCGTAAATCAGGCCGTTAGATTCTGGAGATGTGTAATTTTATTTTTAGAATGTATCATACGTAGTACATAGTACCTCCGACACATTGCAGAGAAATAAAAGTAATGTCTTTCCATTGTCTGCGTCGTTGCCTCGGGCTGCGAGAGGAAAATAATATCTCCTCAATGACATTAAACAGTTCCAAGGCACCAGAATATCGCCTCCTTAACCTTTACCATACCATGATATAAAATACCCGAACGCAGCCACGCTGTCAACTCGTGTTACCGTAAATAACAGTTAGAAAAAATGATTTTATTAGCTTAAATGGTTTTAATGACACGAATTTACTCTAAATATTGAGCATAATAACATAATTTAGAGCATTCATTAAGTCCTATACAATGTGTCCTTCTTTTTTATCTCTCTTCATTTAATTAGTGAGAAAGAGACAATTATATTTGTATGTTTGTTGTTCTTTTCACTGTTAAAATAGTGTGTGATCTCTGTCTTTCATATCACAAATTGTATATTTACCAACGTATTCATTTTACAACGGATTGAATGGAAAAAATAATTGTTTTTGTACGATTCCCTTTTCATAATTGTTTTTCACTAGTCATTCCTAAGCGCTAATATTTTCTTTAGGATTATCTAAAATATGAATTTAATGTTGCATGTATTTGCCGAAATATTACTGGTTTAATTATGACGGTCGACCTGTGTTACTGCATGGTTTGGGAAGGGTTACAGCTACACTCTTCACACGACTAGAAAGTGAAATTATTTAACCAGTATTTGTATTAAACCAGTAAAATTTCGGATCGTCTTAGTAATTAATATTGATTCAGTTTTTACTGATGCGTGTTATATGTATTGATAAAAAAATTCGCAGTAATAATAAAAAGAATTGCGTTCATCTAACGGTGATTTTACTTAAATCATTACATTTAAAGCATTATTGAAATACGTCATTTTTGGCAGTTCTAACCTAATTGTTTCTGTTTCCAGATGGTCACTATTGCATACTTGCCAATAGAAAAAATAATCTCCATACAAAACATACGATTCCATTAAATTTGATAGAAAGAAGCGCTACTTTGGTGTTTTTTCATACTGGAGATAAAGACATTGTACGGTGGGATTCCGCATTTGTAACGTATTCAAGTACCTAGCTACCTATTCTAAGGGACAATCTTCTTCCTTTTCATTTCTCTTTCTCCTTATTCGGATATTGCAGTAGCCCTCTTTCGTTGACATGTTTACCCAGCGATTTCCTTCATTAAAATATCTGGTAAATTTATTTATTTATTCATATCTTGAATTATGGGGGTAGCTATCAACACTTATATAAATCAGAAATTGCTTACAACCAATAAATAATATGATTAAGAAATTTATCAGATTAGAACTCGGGAAAGATATCAAATACATACTTTTAAGCCATTCTATAACCTCTTTTTTGTACACATTTATATTTGCCGCTAATTTAATTGATTTTGACAGTTGGTAATACTGTCTAGTCCTACTGTTAATTTGGACATTTTAAAAATAACATGTTCATTAGTTTTGCTCCCAGTCTGAAAGTTATGGTGAATTTTTACTGTATACTTTTTAAAAAAATGAAATAAAACACATATATTGGCCAAAATAAAAATAATGAGTACTGAGCAGTGGTGAGATGGGTACTGCCAAACATCTACCGACCACTTCTTCGCAGGCCGTCCGATCGCAGCATCGCCATTCAAACGCATCTCCAGCGAGCCACTCCAGAATTTAAACCGCGTATTTAAATTGTATCAATTCGTCTCGTCAATAAATTAAACCTTGTAAGGGCTCTTTCACTTATATACCCTACATTGCGACACAATCGAAGTTAGGAGCTTCTGTCTCACAGCATCTTAACCTTCTGACACAATCTCGAGTCAGCCACATATATTTGAATAACTATCAACACACACAACCTCAACTCCTACACTATCACAACGAGGTCACCAGTTATGTGGCAAGATAATAATAGTTGAAGAAGAAAGGTGACTACATGGAGACCACGGACGGGTAGATGGAAGAATGACACTGTGATGAAAACAAAGCGACAACTAACAGGGATAAATGGAGATGATTGGGAGAGGTCAAAGGCAAATTTCATCTTTGACAGATTAATGACTGATGACAAAAAGAAAAATAAGTATTATGATAATATTAGTTGAACACGACTAAAATTAGGCACCTTCCTAAATTACGCAAAGTTCAGTTGATATTTTTTTATATAGACATACTCGTCTGTGGCAAAGTACGAGACGATTACAGAATTATTTTATACTTTTAAAATCAGCAATGTTATCTTTGTGGTTAAGATTCATATTTTTATTTATTATCTTTGTTTTATTAACCACTAAAATGAGTTTAAATACATCTACCGGTTTCGAAAAATACCATTTTCTTCTTCAGGATGTCATAACTAACTAAAACATATATTGTTTCTTTGACAGAATCTATTTTTAAAAAAAAAAAAAAAAATTTTAGTTATGACTTCCTGAAGAAGAAAATGGTATTTTTCGAAACCGGTAGATGTATTTAAACTCATTTTAGTGGTTAATAAAACAAAGATAATAAATAAGAATTATTTTATTCCAAATATTATTTTTTTTCAAAGCAACTGACGTACAAACGATAATAATTATTTCAATGTTGAAAGTTATTTAAAAAATACTATAATAATGTGTGATATACGAAAATTCCACGCCAGTGTACACTACTCGGAACCATTTACAGCCCCGCCATCTAAACTTCGGTGAAAGCTAATGTTTTTGGTTTTTCCTATTCGGCCGACGCAAGTTCTAACGGGTCATTTTGGCGAACTCCATTACTGTATACCGCACTCGGAAATATTTTGTTTTACTTATTTATTTATGAGAAACAAACAGTACAAATATATATTAACTTACGACATAATATAAAAATAAGACCAGTGAATTTTCTTTTTAGCTGGATAAAGTAAAAATAGCATACAAATTAGTAAAGCGGAAAGGATGGGGAGTGGATGGAAAAGGGATACAATATAATTTGTATGTAGCATTAAAAAGTATATATTTATATACATTGTGACATAATGACAGCGCGTCCACCGGCTTCACACAAGGTGTAACATGAGATTACGAGTACTATGCACAGAATTGGCTGTTATATCTCCCACCTGCCTTCAACAGTCATTCTCAAAATAACTTTAACGTTACCAAAAGATTTATAAAGAATCGCTTCATTAAAACTACATCTTAAAACACAAAATAACTCTATTCAGAAGCATTAATGGAATTTATTCATCAAGTTTAACCACAGAGAAATAAGTCAACTGTTACTCCTATTTAACCCTTCCCTAGCCATGATATAACACAGGTCTACCGCCCAAATTAAACCTGTATATTTATGTAAATACACGCAATTAATATTTTAATCTTAAAAAAATAATTGAAGCCTAGAAATTACTAATGATTTGTAGGATTAATTTTATAACCAATTGTGTTAAAGTAATTATTTTTCAATTCAATGCCATCTAAAATTACTACGTTGGAAAAAGATCAAACATTAGTTTCACAGTGAAAAGAAAAACATGCATACGAATATAATTATGTACATTTATCACTAATTAAATTAATAATAATACGAAGGAATGTACGGCATTAACTATTTTAAAGCTATTTAAATTCGTAAAAGAATTTTTTCTCATTAAAAATGCAAAAAAAAACTATAAATACTTAACGGCATGGTAGCTAACGGATATTTTCTATCACGGTATGGTAAGGTTAACAATACCACCGGTAGGTGGAAAAAATGACTAGCGATCAAGGAACAATCCTAATGTAATAACAGCCTATTTTAGCAGGCCACCAGGTCGAATTCCAATTCGAATTGATGAATATATATGTTGGGTTACTAATGTAAGTTGACGTTGTTCACGGCGAGATATTGAAGTATTGTTTTCACATTCCTTATGGAGATAATTGAAGCAGATGGATCCAAATCATAATCGTCATTCTACCCTGGTCCAGGACTCTCATACTAGCCACCACATAGTTAGAAAGAAGTGATGAATCGTAAGAAAATATCGCCTCCTTTGCGTGAAGGTTCATTGTCAGGAAGGGATTTATAT
Source organism: Eubasilissa splendida (assembly GCA_031772225.1). Classification (NCBI taxonomy): domain Eukaryota; kingdom Metazoa; phylum Arthropoda; class Insecta; order Trichoptera; family Phryganeidae; genus Eubasilissa; species Eubasilissa splendida. Next base: position 1,579,088 of record CM062867.1, read on the forward strand.
CCTGCAAGAAAAAAACACACCTACATAACACGACAACGTAACACAGGTGTCTAAAATAAAGTATAATTATCCTTACCCTTCCTTTTAACCCTTCCCAAACCGTGCAGTAACACAGCTCTAATTAAATCTGTAATATTTCAGTAAATATGCGCAACATACACTTCATTTTTTAGTTAATTTGAAGTAAATATTTACACTTTGAAATGATTAGTGAAAAATCAATTATGTAAGGCGAATTCTGCGAAAATAATTATTTTTAATTCATATTCCATTGTAAAATTAATATGTTGACAAAAATACCATTTGTGGCGAGACGGAAATAAATCACACATTGATTTCACAGTCATACGAATATAATGGTGTCTTTTTCTCACTAATTAAATGAAGATTGATAAAAAGGCAGGTTGTATTGAACAATGCAACCTCCTATATAGAACTCGATGAATGCTCCGAATTATAATATTACACATTTATTTTATATTTAATACTTAAAGTAAAATTATGGTAATAACCATTTTTTCACATTTTAAAGGCTAATAGAACTCTAATTTTTTACGGTAACACGAGTTGACAGCATGGCTCCGTATGAGTATTTTATATCACGGTATGGTAAAGGTTAAATATGGAATCACATGATTGTAATGAATACGTTACACGAGATGCAGACAGCGCTTCTCCTGTTCGTCAACGGAAATGCTTAGAGAATGATCCTTTCGCGCGGCAGTGTTGCCATTGCTGTGACATGTTAAGCATAGAGGGCACTATCGGTGGGTAAGTACAATAACGTAATGTTTTAGCATATTCCTATACTCATATATACGAATGTATAACAATTTTATGTCAATAGTTATGAAAAAAGTTGGCGTTGATTATATTTTAAAACAATTTATCATTAAAAATGTGCAAGTCATTAGAATAATTATATTTTGACATAGAGCGGGTCATAAAACAATTTCTTAAGTCATGTTCTGCCAAAATTTAGATAAAATAGATTATTTTTTTAAATGTGCTGGATATGTGGGACAGTTTAAAGTTATTTGTTCTAATTGTTTTATTTAAAAATCTATTGTTTCAATTATTTCCACATAATCACGTGCACAAAAAGAATTAAAACATAGTCGTTTCATATTTAAATATTATATATATGTTAGGCATGAGATCATTAATTTGTAGGTTTATCAATAATTTAAAAAAAAAAATTAAATATATATAATACAAGTATCTAAACAAAAATAACCATTAATATTGTTTCTATAATTGAAAATGTTTAAAACTCTTCTAAATAAATCTTAGCTAAAGTAGTGAAAATTTGAAAATTTTTAATTTCCTTATTACAATAAAAAACATGACATGTCGGTTTCAACAATTATTAACAAACCAATATTTTTTTGACAATATGTAATTTTAAAAACATTTTTTAACAGATTCTCTATCAGTGTGCATGTTCTCAGACAGCTCCGATGATCTTCATGACCTCGCAGACCGGCATGACGAGGAAGGGAGACTCTGTGACGATGGTGCGGAGCAGCAGCAGCAGCTGGGCGCTCCTGTGGAAGGGCGTGTAGCGGGAGAGGCAGCAGGCCGCTCTTGAGGCTGAAATCTCCAGGCGACGGACTATGTGGGGCTCTGTTGTCAGATCTGGAGAAGAATTTATCGACAATAGACATGATGACGAGATGGAAAAAATAGTGCTCCGATGAGACGGCTGATAATAGTGACTTACTTCTTACAAAGGTCATATATAAATGGCCTGCGCCTAGATATTCGCAATCCAAATAACACTGGCGTTGGTGATTTGTCTTCTTTGGGCGCGGAAATAGTATGATTTGTATAATTTTATATATGATTTTAAGCAACATTTATATTTATTCTTTATCATACCGTATTTCTCTTCTTTATCTAGAAAACCCGATTTTATTAACAATTTAAATTTTCTTGAGTATAAATGGTCTACGCCTTCGATATTCGCAATCTACATAACACTAGCGTTGGTGATTTGTATTCCACAGGCGCATTGCTTATAATTTGAATTAAAAGAGCTAGAAAGTCTTATTATTATTTATATATATTTTATTTTTATTTTTCACTAACATACACAACACACAGTCTTTGCAGGGTACAGTTGCTCCCGTGAGGAAACAACGGGCAGGTTAGTTTCAATTAAAAAACTAATTATGTTTTGTTAACTCAATTGTCACATACGTCCATTTTTTATTTATTTTGTTTTGTATATCTTATGGCATCCATATATTCGCACGTCTTTCAAAACATGTAAGTCAAATAATATTATTACGGATGATATGTTCATTGTTCTTTATCACACTAAATAAATTGCTACAGAATTAGGAGAGAATAAACATATAAGTCCGACTTATGTGATTCTTCCCCCGGCCATAGAATATATCATCTTATTTATTTCAATTACTACTAGTCGTAGATACTGAGCAAGCTTTGTAAGCATTTATGAGCTCAGAAATCAATTGTCTGCTTTGGGGTATTTTGGAACTTCTCCTGATTTTGAACATGCAATATTAATATCGGGTGTTTGCGAGAAGCAATGTGTTCTGCATGTAGCTGACAAAAGAGCAACAAAACTGCATATTTAACTCAAATTATCCTGGTTTTGGAATTAGGCATATTGGTTGTAGATTATTCACTAAAAAGGCATGCGAATATATGTTACTGTATGTTATGCTCGTTAAGCTGAAAGACTATTATTTATTTCTATAGTTGAAAAATTATTTGTGTTTTTGGCAGCAGAGTACAGATTATCTTAAAGTTAATATAATTTCTACATTTCGTCTATTTTATTCCAAAAAAGAGATGAAGAAACTTTTTTACATATATTTTATTTTAATGTATTGCACGTAATCGTAGAATAATTCTGTTAGAACTAAATAAAAATCATTATGCTCGCTGTGATTTCCATTAAAAATATAATGAATTTCGTCGTAGATAAGTTTTGGCGTCAGTTTTAATAAATCACAGTGGCGTCCGACGTGTTAGTCAGAGACGCCTGGTTTGTGGAAGCTTCCACCATGCACAAGGCGTCAGTCAGTTTAAAATATTTAATATTATATAAAAGGTATAGACATTCGTCTAGTAATATATTATAATTCCAGGGAGACAGTATTTTAGTTTTAATGTATTAACACAGCATAAGCGAGGAAACGGAATAATTAGTTTTTTATTTGTAAAATGTGTTGCCGAATGATTGACGAGTTTTTGGTACCGCAACTGCAGCTGTTTCCCGGGTTCAACAACAGAATACAATTTCAGCAAGAAGGGGCCACTCCACACACAGCTAGAGTTTCAATGGAGAAGCTGAGGGGAATTCAGCAAGTACGGAAACATACCCTGGGCACCTCTGTCATCAGACCTTACACACCGTGCGACTTTTTTTGTGGTGTTTTTTTTACCTCAAGTCGAGAGTTTACAGCGACAATCCTCGAACAATTCAGGCCCTACAAAAAAATATCCGCCGTGAAGTTGCTGCCATTGAACCAACGCTTTGCTCTCGCGTGTTCGCAAATTTAAGAGTCCGATTGCAAGAGTGTCTTGAGAGAAATATACGGCATTTAGACGATATTGTTTATAAAACGTAAAATTCGCATCGTTAAATTCCATTTTGTATAAATAAAATGCAAGAATAACATTGTAGTTTTTTTTTTAATCAGCTGGACACCTTTATATAGAGTGTATCGAGATTATGATGATTTGGATTATGTGTGAGAAATTGCAACCAACTCTTGTGCTGGGTAGGTAACAAATACGTAATGTTCAGTTACTCGACAATTGCGCCCCGATAAATGCGCCCCGACAAATGCGCCCCGGATAAATGTGCCCCAGATAAATGTGCCCCAGATAAATGTGCCCCAGATAAATGTGCCCCGGACAAATGCGCCCCGTATGTGGATATTAATTACATTTCTGTCCATTCCGAGAATCGGATATGTGAATCTTTGGATATTTACATACGGAGATGATCTGGAGTGGTCTTCTGTATATAGTATCTTGGACAGATAAGAAAAGGAATACATATTATGATTATATACGTGTTGAAATCCCGTCAAAAATGACAGAACAAATCAAATTTTCTTTTACGTTTTTCTAAATGCGTGACCGACGTACAAACGATGACAATTATGAAAAAAAAATATTTAATGAAAAATGTGTATTTGATACAAAAAAACTTGATTTTTCAAAAGACATTAGCTTGTTTTATAATGCATTGTGCATATATAACGAGTGAGAGTTTTACTTTCCAGGTGGACGATGAGTTATTACCGATTCTACACAGCAGCAAGGTTTCCAGCAGCCTCCTCTCACCCTGACCAACCCCCAGCTGCCTGCAGTAGTTGACTGCGGCCGCCACCCACGCAGGAAGGAATGACGATGGATTCATTGGCCAGAAAGCTGCCCTGAGAAGAAAATAATACACCGTAACTCTGTGGTTAGACATCATTTTAAATTGAATTTATATTTACGCTTGTTTAAACCACTGTCTTGTTTTTACGTCATCGTCTGGCCTGGACTGGCCAGTCCTGACGAAGATACGTCAGTATCGAAACCGAATTAATTCGTTAACTTTGTAACCACTTATTGAATTAAAATATATCTACCGATTTCGAAAAATGTCATTTTCTTCAGGATGTCAATAACTAATCAAAAACGTATGCTATTGTTTTTTTAACAGAATTATTAAAAAAAAAAAAACAATAATTATTTAAAAAATAAATTTAGTACCTAACTTAAAATGGTACTCGATGATACAAAATTACTAGAATAATTATTAGGAAAAAATTTTAGAATTGGACTTGAGATTAAATTTAGTTGGTTGTTTATAATTTTTTGATTAGTTTTACACGCTTTATTTATCTCCGATTCCAAATTATTTAATTGATAACCAACATTAACCATCCCAATTTAAACCATGACCGTTTTCTATCAAATGATTAGAAAATTCTGAAAACCCACTATTGTTCAAATATCCCAAATGCTCCCTTACTCTTATATTAAAATTTCTACCCGTTTGACCAATATAAAATGCAGCACAATCCTTGCAACTGAGTTTATAGACACCAGAATTGTTAAATTTATCATCTTTGTCTTTAGTAAATTTTCTATATTATTATTTGTATAAAATGCCGGTCTAATGTTTCGTGATAGGTGTTTAGATATTTGATAAGTGGTTAATAAAACATAGTTAAGAAATTAAATTAATGGATTTTTTAACCACAAAGAAAAATTTCACATATTAAAATTTTTTAAATAATTATTTTCGTAAGTAATTAACTTTGTGGAGTAGTAACCTTAAAATAAACAGCTCGCTCCAGACGTGCTTTAATATTTGGTTTTGATCTTCTCTAGCGAGGGTGGAAAAGTCTTCGTTTTTTCTAGCATCCCTTATAGCGTCGACCAAAATATGCTTCACCGGTCCGCTCGCGAAATCACCTAAACATAGTTTCATGTTATTAACTTGGAACATGGAAAATAAAAAAAAAAGATTATATCGGATAACTTGTATAAAATAAATAAATTAACTTTTATGGTTTAGCTCAACTTTTAAAAAAAATGTAATGTATACATTTTTTTGATATACAGCGTGGCATGTTTAACAAGAATTTCATGTAAAACGGAGTGTTCTGAATTCGTAAAAACACTTTTGGCGCGTCTTTTCGAATCAGCCGCGACCAATATTGTTGACAAATTCCGCGTCCATATTCCCATCCATACATTTCCTCATGCTCATGCTAGCAGACGTCAACTTGACCGATAATGTATTCGATCTCGCCATCGCGATAGCATTCGCGGTGTGAACCTTTAGCTCCAGTGCACCAGCACTGTATTGTTTGTGATCTTGTGATTTCTGTGCACAGTAATATTGTTTGTTTGTACCGTGGGTAAACTTGTGACATCGCCGTCTTCAATTGGGAGAGGAGGTCGGCTCATCCGCGTGCCATTTAAAATGTAATCTTGGCGGCGACTGCAAAGATTACGGAAGCGTTATGTACAAGTTAAGGCGAGCAGTCCTTCCGAATCCCGGTTCTCGAGATTACTGGTCCTTCGACTAGAACTCCTATCCCTTCATCGACCTCATCCTTTACCACGTTTCCCTACTTCCCTCCCCTACCCTGCGGTGATTCCGATTTACTACCGGAATTGTAATTCACGGAGTACACAAAAAACACTCACAAATATTATAAATTTTCAAATATTTCGTCTGTTTAAATAGTAGATATTTAGATTTCTTTGATAGCTTATTATTTCCAGGTTTCCTATTGATAATATGACCATCAATGCAGGTAGAAATATCATCACTATTCTTGGTCTCCGTGTTGTGTTGTTCTTCTTGAGCACCGATCTTGGGGGTGTTGGATGCGTCGACCCGATCTCCGGGTTTTATTCCGATCGTCCGAAATAATTAACTCCCGGAGCCGATTAGTAGGTCCTTATCCGACGAAGTACCGACTGCAATTATTAACCGTTTCGGACCGTTGTTTGACAGTTCACCCTGCATAAAACAATCATACCACAACACAAAACCCAGGGGTGCCAGTCGAAGAAATAAGAACGTGCATAAACAGGTAGTGTGCGGCAAGTTGGCCTAATAACTAATAGAAATAAAATCGTAGATAATATACAATTTGGTGTCGACCCGAGTAATCTTTAAAATTGTCAGGTACTGGCCTAAATTTGAGTCATAAAATCATAAACATTACGCAGTTCGGTGATGTCATATTCATTAAGTGTGGCGGACTGTTTAAAATTGTAAGGGTGTTATGGGGGATGTATTTTAGAGGTATAGGTTTAGATGTCACCGTTGTCAAAAGTTTAGTCATAAATTTGGTGATTATTATTTTTGGTGGGCGGTGTTTTTTTTTATTAGGCGTTTTTTTCTCAAATTAAAAGAAAATAAATGTATGAAATCACATAGCGTTTGCTCAAGATCAGAATATTTTTTCATGTTAAACGTGCTCCACTGTATGTGGGTTAAAATGGTGATGAACTACATATCTAGTTAAATAGTTAATGGAACATCAAGGGAGACAGAATACATATACAGATAGACAGAACATTAAGGGAGGGTAAAATATAGCGTTAATAAATATTAAATTGATTTTAAAGGAAACATACCTGATTTTATATTCTGTCTCCCATGATGTTCTATTTAACTATATATGTATTCTGTCTTTATCTTTCATTATCTTTGAACTGCTATTTGATTTCTCTGTCAAATCTATTTTTATATTTTTATATCAAATGAACTAAGTTGATTTGACATCTTATTCCTCTCTATTGCACACTAATATATTTTTCTCCGAGTAATAATCATGGGTAGCCTTAACATTATGGTAAGTAGGCAGGTTCTGAGGCAGAGCCAATGGGGGTGATGTTTCCTGATGTTTTTATGTGTCTGGTCAAGGGTTTGCGCTGTAATATGGAGTACCGATTGTTTTTGTGAACCGGGTATGGTGTTAAAGCGTGAGAAATTTGAAAATGGCTTTGTAAAAAGTTTAGTCTGTAGTGGAATGTAATTCTGGTCATGGTCAAGTTTAATTAAAAATAATTGACGATTTTTTTTCCAGTATATGATCCAGTATTCCAGTGTAAATTTGTACCGTCTAGGTGCACACAGTAGGTAGCTGATGAGACTTCCAGTGTGACGCGAGACTGGCTCACCAGCTCGTGTTAGGTGCGCGTGCCGGTGGCGCCACGGGTTGTATCGGCAGAGGCGAGCATTACATATATATATATATATTATAATTATTTTATCCAATACCTAAAATATGAACTCTGAATAATAATAATTATTTATATTTACAGAGTTCAGAGTCAACTCAGTTGACATCATCGGAGAGGAACGGTTAAACGGTACCATCAACATGGCTCAATGGTAACGTATTGTACACCAAGTTCCAAATAATAATAATACTTATATTATGTACTTACATTGATAAATAATGTCTAACGGTTTGACGTATTACTCTTCCAAATTAATATTCATTAGGTATACATTTTCGCTTAGTTATTACTATGAGTGTTGCGTAATATTTCAAATATCAGACAAGTGTACCTTAGGTATGCATATAAAATTTGCCAAAGTAAATACAACATATAAGTAAGAAAGTAAGACATATATTTGGGTACCCTGCCTGCTACACTAGTAATTGACTGTATTATAGCAGACAGTGTTCCTCCGGTATAGCAGGAAGCAAAGTGCAATGATCAATGTACAAAATATATATAAATATATATATTTAAACGGCTTAATTAAGAGATGCAATCAGGTAATTCAATATACTGTTGTAGCAGTTTGGACCTTTACAAGTTTTTGGGCGTAATTTCTCCCCATTTCGTGGAGCCAAAACTGCACTTTTCGTGAAAAATATGCAAGACTACGGTTGCAATCTTTCACTTTTGCTTTTAGACCGTTGAATATTTTTGGTGCTAGAAATAAATGGAATCTTTGTGCAAAAGTTTTGTTTAGTTTTGGCACGAGATAGTGACAGTTAGCCTGGGTCCTTGTTACGTGAGGGTGCGTAATTTGCTGGTAATCTTGTTTATGCCGGTAAAAGTGTTTAATTCTAATAAGATTACACAAATATGAACCCAATATATGATCCAATCAGGTAGAGATGAATCAGAAGCATGGCTATCCATATTATACAATACCTACACTAATAATTCACTAGTCCTACAGCACTCCCACTGCATATATATATTTTTTTTTTTTTACTTTTTTATACATATTTTTAATTCTTTAATTAATTAACTGGCTACTTTGACACAGACTTCAGTCTAGCAAAGTAGCCGGGACAACGCTGTATATATCAGAGGTGAAGTCTACTCCATCCCACACAATAAACTATGAGTATTGTGCCTTATGTTTATTATGTATAATATATTCACCTCTGTTAGAACAAAAATATGTGTCATGTAATAAATAAAATAAAATACTAAGATTTGGCGGATTCTTAAACTACTGAATACTTCATTAAACCAAGACGCTCAGCAATAAGCATTCAACGAAGAAAAATATGAAGAAGTTTATAAAGCTTGGTTCTTAAAAAGACGATGAAAAAAACCCAAACTTCATTTAAATTTCAGCGATATCCGTTATCACATTACCTGGTACATTTCAAGCGTGTAAAACTCGTTTCCGTTAGAAAGAGTCGGTTCAAACAATTTCCAACTAAGTACTTTTTACAACTTTCATACGGCTCGCGAAAAACGTGAAACATTAAGAATCTTACCTGGGGCGGCGAAATAATTCAGAGGCACGCCAAAATGGCGACCGCCGCCAAAACTTTGACAGATGTTTGCTTTTAGAATTTTCGTGAAGGCGCCGCGTTCTGAATTCAAATTAGGCTTTGGACCGAACGGCTGCCGGAACATAGTTAGGTCTCTATTGAGCGCCGGGGCCGCTGGAGGGTACCCCTTGATTTGGGGGCTGGTTGCGCTTAAAAATATTCGGTTCTTGGAGAGTCTGGGTCCCCTTTCTTCCTGAACGGCTGGAACGAAAAGTTACGACATTTTAATGTTTGTTAACTTAACCTTAACTTTAACCTTAAAGTCTCATCAGTTTGGCAATATGTGCATGAGACGGTGCAGCTCTTACTTCAATGGATTCTCTAATTAAGGGTCAAAAATGGGTCATCAGAGTAATAAATAAGAGACCATTTAGATATAACTTTGAAGAACTCTTTAAATCCTTCCAAATTTTGGATATAATACAACTGTTTACCAGAGCAATCTTAAAACTATTTAAAAAAAATTTAAAAAACTTTACTTCCACGATCCGATCAAAATAAAACTAGAAACAAAGTCTTAGGATACTTTTCAGTACCAAAATTGAATACAAAATTCGCTCAACGAATTTTCTTATTTTGTGCTCTGCGAATATTTAACAAATTGCCACTAAACCTTAAAGGGTCTACAGTAATTAACGATTTCAAACCAAACATAATAATGCGGTTGCTTGATGTGGGTAGAAAGCAAAATTAATCTAATTTGTCATTTGTGCTAACCTAACTACCTACACATAACTTTTTATAACTTACTTAACATTATACTTACTTATTTCTAAACAATTACAAGTTTTAAAAACTGTACAGGTAATTTCTTTCGAACAGATCACGTATAGTAAAGTAATTACGTATATTTTTTTCATATGTACTATTTATGCTACAAAAAAAAAAAATAAATAAATAAAAAACCTGAACCTAAGAATAAAAATTAATTTAATTGAGCAAGAAATAATATTCGTAAGATTCTGAAGCAGGATGGGAGGATCCGAAAACTGTTGAAGAATGGAGTCGGTCGAGAGCAATTGTGGAGGAGACTAATTAGTGACACGTCTTACGGGTGTATCTTCTTGGCAACTCCGAGGGAAAGATGGTGGGTCACCAACAATAAAAAAAGACTATATAAAGACGGATATCGGATATCAGCCGGTCTCAGTTTCCTAATCGGAAGAAAATATGTTTATTTTTATGATTAGTCCACGTTTTTCTTTTCCCTTTAGCGGGGTGATTTATGTTTTTCACCTTTATTGTTCTATTTCTGTGCCCTGTTAAATTTTTCAATCAAATATTAAATATACGCTCTGAGGATATCAATTATGATTATCTCCTTAGCCGTCTGAAATTGTTAAACTTATCAGTGAGACGTGCCCTTATATTTCTATACAGGATCATCAATGGTGTGATAGACTGCCCCCAGATTGTTGGTCTGCTTGGCTTTCACGCACCATTGAGCTCATCGAGACACAATTCATTATTTTATTACAGTGGCAATGTCAGAACTCATGCATTAGCAAACTCCGCTGTCCCCAGAATACATTCTTTGGGGAGTAAATATGCGAAGATAGTCGACATTTTTGCAGTTAATTTAATTCTTTATAGAATTATTACAATTTTTTGTGTCTCAACTCAATGGTAACGGATAAATTGCTACTTTACGTTTTATATTTATTTTTGTTTATGTAAAAACATGCTGATAGTATGAATTTTTTTCTTTACGTATTGCACTTCTGTTGTAATTTGGATATGAGCGCTGAATTGGACAGTGAATGGTGTTGGTTTTGGTGTCCGCGCCGCGCCTCCATCATGCTGTGCAGCTCTGAGACGTGGCACGGTCGCCATTGTAGTATTTAAAAAAGGCGAATGAGCATGACCGATATGGGAGCTTTTGCTCATAGAATGTTCCTGGATAAATGGTGGGTCCTAATCACTGTATAAAAACGGATTGGGCCTTGATGGTCAAGAAAGTACCGAAGCAGCGCAATATAGCCTTTAGGCTCTCGACCTTCCGTGGATAGAAGGACAAGGATTATGATGTATTAAGCGCGTTAATCAGTGTAAAATTACGAGTATGTCTAAAATGGAAAGGGGTTAACCATTATATACCTACTTCCAAAACATGGACTCCCAACAAAAGAGAAGTCTAAAACTCATAAAGGAATGGAGAGATGTATGCAAAAGAATAAACAAAAGTAATCGGTAATGGCAATGGACAATGCACATTGTTCGGAGAACGGACAATCATTCGATTACGAAGGGGAATTAAACTAAAACCACTGACCAGTAGATGAATAGACGCGAAATTAAGTGTACTTATAGGAGAGGGGTTTGGAACATTAGTTGCGGAACGAAGGGCATTCTACACACATTCTTGATGGAATAAGACGTATTTTTTACATGAATGCATTTAAATGTCAGCGTTTAAATTTTCGATCCAATCGAGTCATATTTTTTTAAAAAGTCGCGGTGCTATTTGATTGCGTAAGTGGTACCAAAATGAACAGTGAAAATATTGGGACAAGAAATTTGCGTTAGTTCATATCTACATATTTGGTGGTCAGTAATTAGTGAATGAGTACAAAGTAATGGTTATAATCTCTTGTGTACTTTCACCATGATGGACGTACACTGACTGTTGTACGTCCTGACGAAGATACAGTGGAATCGAAATCAGTCAAAGTAATCAAAGTGATCAATTCAATGAGAGTTATTTGTTCAAATTAATGTGAAGTGAACATTTTCTATAAAATAGCGATAGTCTTTATTTACCGGAAGCGTTCATCTTGACTTCAAAACACTTCTTCAATCGGCAGTACGGACACCAGTTCCTCCTGGCCTTGTCCACGATACAGATTCCTTTACCTGCTGTCAAGGAAACAAAGGAAACATGTAAAAACAACTGTTAAGCAGTCAGTTATGTACGAGGCGCATTTTTTAAGTATATCCGGTGCCGGATATCCACGGTGTAGCAGCACTGTGGTTGCGATGTTTCGCATACGCAATGGTTTCCTTCAACTGTTGACTCACCGCATGCAGCATTCACATATTGTGGCCATCTGTAGTGCGTGGTTGAAATGTTCAATGAGCCCGCCGACTGTGAAATACGGTCGGTGTTCCGAATTCGTAAACACACTTTAGTTGTTGTTGTTTTGTTCACAATGTTGTTTATACATATTCCACGTCCAAATTTTTACCCTCGACCTGTTTCCGATTTGCTTGCCTAAAGTAAATTGTGACCTTGACGCCAACAGACGTCAACCTGTTTGTTTGTTTTATTTCGACACCGCGAATCATTCACGTTGTGGACCGTTCGACTCCAGTGCACCGACACTGTTTTGTGTGATCTGTGAACAGTGATATCACCGTCTTCAGTCGGGAGCGGAGATTGATCATCCGCGTGCCATCATTGTGTGATCTCGGCGACGACTACAGGGATTTCGTAGGCGTCACACTCAAGGTATGTAAAGTCCCCGAGATCGCTGGACCTTCGACTAAATTCTCTTCCCCTCACAGACCTCTTGCCGTATCCGTCTCCCGATATTCCTCCCTTACCCTGCGGTAATTTCGATTTACAACCGGAATCGTCGTAATCCATTCCGAGGGACTGCGACCCGTAAATTACACATTCAGTCGGGTTCTTGAATGCACGAATCATGAAGCCAGCTGACATTCATCGTCAAGTGTGTTCTGTTTTGTCCTGATTAGGCTCCAAGCGATTTTCATATTTTCCTTCATCTGAAGCGGTTCCTTGGTAGCAAGCGTTTCGATGGCGATGATGAACTCAAAGACGGAGTTCAGACATGGTTTTCATCCCAGGCGGCGACGTTCTATGACGAAGGTATACAAAAATTGGTGCCCCGTTATGGCAAGTGCCTTAAAAATGGTGGCGACTATGTCCAGAAGCAGTTTAAGGTGTGTAGCGTCCGAAGAAAATAAAGTGTTGTTAAAAATACGGTACTTGTTTAAAAAATGCGCCTCGTATTTCTCAAACTGCTGGACAAACTAAAAAACTACTAAGATGGAATATATCTACGTCATTAAATAATTCACGGTTGTAAGTACATCGCGATCTAGATGGAACCCTCATAGATATGGCATGATCAGGAGAACCAAAAAACACAGGACGGTCTTTTCAAAAGCTTCAACAATCATGAGGAAAAAGGAGTGGTCTGTCAGGACAGAAGAGTGTGGCGTTCTATCCTCTCTGTCTACACGTGAGGGAAAACGGCGTGATGGTAATTTTAGTAAGTAAATTCTTCATTATATAGATAGTCTGAAATAATGATATTACAATACACGAATAGAACTAATATTTTTATCTATTATCCATAATAATATTACGCTTCCCCGCCTATATCTATGATTTTCTGAATGTGGCAGCTTCGGTAGTATCATTATGACTGTAAAGTGCTTGATTAAATGGCTAGGTCTGTGAGACGCAAGCATGGCAAAAACAAACGTGTTATTAATATTTGTAAGTTAAGATTGCTTGAATGTTTTCTCTTTTATATATTCAATAACAGTACGGAAATATATATTCAATTTGAAATGTAGCGTACATTGTCTTTATTAAGAGTAAGAAATAAAATATGATTTACCCAAATCGTATATTGACATCTGTAATCTTTTCTTTTGTCTATGGTAAGGGAGAAATCTTACTTACCATAGAAATTGTCCATCCACGATTCTTATGTCATCTAGATGTCATTTTTGTTCGTTTTGACAGCTAACTTTTGTTTTTACATTGACATTTTATTCACGTGTGATTTGTTTTGGGGAAAGCTTACCATTGAAATACAGATTTTATCGAGATCCTGACTGCGCAGCGGTCACCATTGGCCGCAAAGCGGCCAAAATAGCAGCCCGCAGAGATTAGTAGCAAGCAATCGGCGATAGTCGATGTGACGCTAACGTATGCATCCTATGTTAATGTCATTGCCAGTAAGAAAAAATACCAATGTAGCGTGTAGGCATGTAGAACGTGTTTTTAATGATTTATCTTTTATATATTCAATAAAATTTACGTTACAGTACGCAAATATATATTGAATTTGAAATAATGCATTTATTACAAATAAAAAATAACACAAATTAGCAAAATCACATGAATTGTTTCGACTACCGAATATATTGACCATCTGTCATTGAATTTGAGGTTGAGGTAAGGTCTCCGGTAGATGTCGCTAGTCAAAGCAAAGATAAAATACAAGACGTGTCCAAGATTTTGGCAACCCATCTACGGTATTCGGCGCTGGGCCGTAGATGGGTGTTTTTCTTTTTTATATGACATATTCAATGCATTTACATTACGCAGCTTTATATTTGTTAAAAACTGTTCTTAGATATGATCATTTTAACCTTTACCATACCATGATATAAAATACCCAAACGCATCCATGCTGTCAACTCGTGTTACCGTAAATAACAGAAAAAATGATTTTATTAGCTTAAATGGCTTTAATGGCACGAATTTCCTCTAAGAATTGAGCATTCAATTTTGAAAAAATAATTAATAACATAATTTAAAGCATTCATTACGTCCTATACAATGTGTCCTTCCTTCTTATCTCTCTTCATTTAATTAGTGAGAAAGAGACAATTACATTCGTATGTTTGTTGTTCTTTTCACTGTGAAAATAGTGTGTGATCTCTGTCTTTCATATCACAAATTGAATTTTTACCAACGTATTAATTTTACAACGGATTGAATGAAAAAAATAATTGTTTTTGTACGATTCCCTTTTCATACGTGGTTTTTCACTAGTCATTCCTAAGCGCTAATATTTTCTTTAAGATTACCTAAAATATGAATTTTATGTTGCATGTATTTAGCGAAATATTACAGGTTTAATTATAACGGTTGACCTGTGTTACAACGCGATTTGGGAAGGGTTAACATTGCAGTTCAGTAATGTTGTATTCACTTGAAATTTTTAGTTTTCTTTTTGTTAAGTTCACTATATTCTTAATGTGTATGCATTTAATAACATTCTGCTTATAATCATATCAATTTAAGACAGCTCTCGGTGTACTAATATTTTGCTTTTATTACTGAAATGAAATGAAATTTCCTGATTGAAATATAGACTTTACAGACATCCTGGCCACCACTGGGCCATCCGCAGGGTCTAGCAGTAAGCCGTCGACGACAGCCGACTGCTTTTCTACTGGTTTACATAAATGTCTGTATGTAAACATTGCAATGTGTACGGTTCAAAGATTCAAAACGCTCAATGGCGTGATAGAGATTTAAAAAATTGTAACATGAAATATATTAGATCGCTTTATCTGACAATATTATTCCAGCCAGTCGCCGACTTCCAGCAAATACCTATGCCGGAGATATTTTCATTTAATGGAAAGTAAATATTTAGAATTGATACACTCGGATCTAAGAAATATCGGATAAAATAAATAACATTGCTAACCCTTTTAGATTTACAGATAGCCGTGAGGGGGATATATTCAATTATTATATAAACCTTCTGGAACTATATTTTTCGTGGCACGTGGTCTTAATTCAAACGATGTATTACATATTTTTAATTTATTGTATTAAAATATACTAGGAGATATAGATCGACCTAGAGATATTAAAAACACATTCGTTTTTGCCCTGCTCGCGTCTCACATACAGCCATAATCTATTTCTATGACTTTCTGGATCCAATACGTCTAGAAAGTCATATAAATAGATGGAGAAATGCAATATAAAATAAGGATAAAGTAATAAAGGGGGCCAGTCGATATCACCACTTTTTGATATTATGCGGCCTGAAAAAATTCTAAATTTCAAGCGTAGCTCGCGCTGTGTGTGAGGTGGCACATGTGCTGCAGGCCCGATAGATCCAATTCGGCAACCAAGGTGTTTTCCAACGCGTGACATTAACGGTTACAGCATTGCCATTATTATTTAGATAAAATGTTTGAATGACGTCAACGCGTTATTGAGGCATTATATGCTCCATAATAAATTGTAATCAACTCCTCTCTACGATTACCAAATGCGAACTTACAAATGTCTGCCAAACCAAAATGGCGGCAAACAAAATTGGCCTGGAACATAATATTCACCCTTTATCAATAAAAATAAATTATTTAAAATTGTGATCAAGTTACCGATGCAGCTGTATGCCATGCTCCTTCTGACACTCCTCTTGAAGAAACAGGAGCACCCGTCGCAGCAGAACACGCCATAATGCTTTCCGAAGCTTCTGTCTCCGCATACCTTGCAGGAAACCGGAGCTGGGAGGCTACGTCCTGAGATTGAGCATGCATAACAAAAACAACATATTAATATTCACATAAAATAATAGTAAACTGAACATGATGTAAAGATTAAATTAAGGTGTGAATCTTGGTGTCTTTGGTTCTCGGATATTGAATCAGCTAAAGGTATCTCAACGAGCCATTTAAAAAACAATATTTTATGAATAATTCCATTGCTCAAAAATTCATTCACCCAGGGCCAGCGCGAGGGCGACGAAATAAAATACAAAAAAAGAGGAAAGAGCTACAGTTTGAACAAAATAAAAAGTTTATCAGCATTACAAAATACATAATACAAGAAAAGCCAGACGAACGTCATATAAATCCAGAAGATCCATCTGCTTCATCAAATATCATCACAAATGTGTCCCCTGTAGTGTTGCCCCGGAGGATAGCAAAAAACTCACCTCAACTGTAATCTTATTAATAACTAGGAAATAAGCCAAGAAATCAATGAAGTTTTGGAAACTGGAATATTGTTCCCATGTGAAGCGAAACATGAGAGATATATGTAATTCAACACTCTCCACCTTATCGTCAGCGAAAGGTTAAATCACGAAAAAGAGGGTGTGGTCGCAGGAGAAATTTCGCCCGAGGGCACCACAGAGACTAGGCCCGGCACTGCATTCACCAACGTTTAAACTAAAGTCTCCGATATTACTTAAAGAGTGTGCAAACTGAAATGGCAATAGTTCTGCTGGACACGGATGACTGCTGAAAGAAGAAAGAGTGAAGACCCTGAAAGAAAACAAGAAGTATCAGATGTGAGAATCGTTCATGGAAGACGTAAAACTCTTCAAAGTCTTCACGGTGTTGAGTGAGGGCGTCAAAAGAATGAGAAGTCGATGACGGCAACTGGCAAATATGTAAATAACCGAAAGAGATGCGCTGCCTTCAGGGAACAGTCTAGTCCCGGGAAGCTGGAACACTCTGGAACAGAATCCGCACAGAAACTCGAGATACTAAGAAAAACCTGGGAAAATAGGAAGGGAAGCTGATTTTACTGTGAGAATGTAGATTTTCTTGTGTATCAATTTGAAGTGTCCCAGTGAGTCCAGTGTACACGAGAGCCCATCAAGAAAGGGGCGACGCCAACTGGAATGCGGAAGATGCAGTGGCGGACCAACTCGAAAAGAAGAAGAAGATGCCAAATGAATGTAATAGAAGTGAATGAGATGTGTCACATCAGAAAAGTTAGAACAATTACAAAAATTGGCATTCAAAGACGTCATGGCCAGAGATTCGAACCGAGATCATAAAGGACAGTTCAGAGTTCAGCGCGATGTAATTAATGAATCGTCACCCCGTATGGTTTGCCTTTGTGTATATATATATATAAGACATTTTGAATGAGGGATATCTTAAATGTCATAAAAAGATAAAAAATTCGGTCGTACACAAATTTGTAGCGAAAAATGTTTTTACCCATTTTAAATATGTTCCGGTTACTTTACCAATTCAATATTGGCAAGTAGGTACTATTTTTATTTTTTTTAATATTAACAAACTATGATTTCTTTGCTTATTCGTATACGGTCAAGCAAAACAATCCCCACGACGATCCCCTTCCAATTTCAAAATCAAAGTGACACCGGAACAGATTTACCGCCTTTTTTATAACGTCTCAAGTATTTTCCCGCCTTTCTGGGGGTGTCAAGCGGTGACGTGGCCGCCACGCGACGGGCGCGCGACGTGTCATTACGGCGGTCACTCCACACAAATATGACAGGCGATCAAAAGACATTATTGGGAAATTATTCGAGGGATGGTAACGTGCGCTTTTTTAATAGTTTAGTGTAAGGGAAGGGGTGTGAAGTACATTACAATTTAAAAAATTTGATTGTTAGAATGCAAAATTACCCAAAACAATATTTTGTTCAAGGATACAAAAGCACTTAGTCAAAGTAAGGGACGGACGGTTGTAAAAACTCGGTATTGTTAGACGCAGGGGGACCGACACAGCTTGAATACAGCGGCGAATACAGCGGCGGTAATCCGGCGAACGTGACTAGAGTCACGTAGGCAAATGCACCTTGAGGGATGCATCACCATAGGCGACCAATCCATTGTAATTCCGGGGAAAGTTTAAACTGCGCGCCTCGAGTTTAAGCTTAGACTGTGATGTTCTCTGCGATTAATCGTAAATGTGAAAGTATCAAAAAGGGTCCCGTTGGATCTATAAAAAGTTGATAAATATAATCGGTGTAGCGAGAACAGACTGTCGCTATAGCATAAGAATATCGCGTCCAGAGTTCCGGTTTGTCTGGATAATTGGGCATCGTCTTGTCATCAACTACAAGCCTGAACTCCGTCACCCCACGCTGGCACCACAAGGAGCTGACCACACTTCGCGTCCAGGATCCAGGACCATCCTAAGAGGTAATCCCTTACGTGAGGAACCTGAATAATCTACATCAGATAAGCGTCAACATAGGCAATTTGGTAGAGAAATTAATGCTGGCATGATGAACACAAATATTTAATGTTAATTTTATTGTAATTATTTTTGAATAGCCTTATTTATAAGTATTAAAGTAAATTGCTCATTTTCCACTTTTAACACATGCAAGTATCTTAAAATATAGATTATAAATTTTCTTATAAAAAAAAATATTCTTTCATTTCATAACCATTTGACTTGTCAATATTTGAAAAAGAACCAGTTAGAGGCTAGATGCCTCCCCCCTGAACATGAAGCTGAGGCAGAAAGAAGAAATTCCCTAACAATATGTCTCATCAGCGTCTAACTATGCTGTAGATGCCATATTCCTATTTGAAGGTAAGAAAAATAACTAATTCCGGATCTTATTTTGACGGTCCTATGATCTATAACGGCCGTAAATACACTTCGATATCTAGTCCTGGGTTTTCTAAAGATAATGTTAAATACATTAATTCAATCTATGCAAATCTAAAATACACCAACCTTGTGAACTTGGGCTGGTAGACGCCGATGGCCGCTCGCCTTGCAGTCTTGCGGTCCTAACCCTGCTGGGCAACCTCCGAAACTTTATCACAACCGATAATCCGAAAATATACAATACAAAATGTTTTTAAATCACTGCCGTAAATATGTCCGTCCGAACCGAAAATCGTATCTCGGCAGAAGCAGATTCGCTTTTGTTTCTGTTTTTAAATTCACACAAATAGAATGCATATATTTATAATTTATACCTGACCTATCTATCGAAGTATAAAAACGCGTAAACAGGCTTAATTGATCCCATACATGGTCGATAACCTTAAAAACATTCACATAATCTGTTCAGTAAAAATACAAAATTTCCCGTCCCACTTTTGAGATCTCCATCACATTTAATTTATAAATTATGATTTTTGGCTGAAAATAAGATTGCATTATTTCTTAAATATTTATTTCAATTCGTTATTTTCCGAGTCAATATATAATCATTAAGAAAACACATTCTTATTGTGAAGTTGTAATTATTCAGAACAGACGGTCTGTGATATTTTAAATATTAATTAAATATATTAATTAGAAAGATATACATCAAATCTACCGCCATCTCAGTCGGCATCGAAGCTAGCCACAGCTTTTCCGGCTGCTGCTACAAATCAGGCTCAAGCATTCACCGCCAGGCAGTCTCTCTAGTTTGATCGTTTCGCAACGGCGGTCTTGCCGGTTCGCGCTCGCCGAACAAGACCGCCAATTCATTTCATTTCATAAGACACGTGCACCTTCTACATCTTCATTCATTCACTGTATTCATTCAATGTCTTCCTTGCTATTATCATACAGACAATAAACCTTCAACACACGCCATTTATTTCATTTAACCACCGTCCTAACCCCCAAATATATAAAATCAATTTTATCCAAAAATATTGTTGCTGGCCCATCGGGATTCGAACCTGGATCTCTTTCCTAATCGGGAAAGGTGCATTATCCAACTATAGTTGTTTCAATGTGTCCAAAATTTAATAAAAATGAATTGATAATTCTGGCGTCTGCTATCGGATTACTCAAAGGTATTTGAGATTCTGTAAAAATAAGGTAGATGGCTCTTTCAAATAATGGAACGATAAAATGTATTAATATCAAAAAAGGGTAACATATAGGTTCGAAAAATTGTCGCTAAAAATATTGTCGCTGTAGCATAGTTCGACAATGCACCTTCCCCGGTTAGGAAAGAGATCCGGGTTCGAATCATGGTGGCGCAACAACAATATTTTTCGATAAAATTAATTTTATATGTATATTTTTATTATATAATCACTTCTTCAGTGTTGCCAGCGCGCATGGCGCATTCATTATCTTGTTCCAGTCAAACTTGATAGTCATAAGTGATAAATTAGTCTAGACCACACTCTAATTCTTGACTTGAACCTTCTCGAAAAAGGAATAAAACTATTGTATTACAGAAGAACGGAGTCAAAAATTTCAATTTTATTTTTAACGGATGATGATGCCATACAATGAACACACCACGTTTATTTGAAGAGCTAAGGTGTCGTAAAATCCAGCGTAATGAAGATTATTGAGTCGTTGAAGTTCAGTTAAGTTGGTCATCCGATCTGAATAAAAGACATCGTGTGATGAAACAAAATTCAATGAGTTGTGCTGATCTGAAAGCTTCCATCCATGCTCACAAGTCTTCAGGGAGAGTCTACTACATTGTTCTGCTTCATATGTGAATTCAGCAACTGGACGTTCTGGTACTAAACTTTTTTCTCTCTAAAGTGCAGTCTAATTATATAAAATTCAGATAAATTTCCCTGCGTAGCGTAAAATATGATTTTTGTTGACCATTATACACTATTATTCAGATTGGGATTTTAAATTGGATTATCTCATATAGCTTTACATGGAAATGACGTCAGATCTTGCCGGAACCCTAAAACAGTGTTATAAATGTAGACGTGTTAGGTTCTCTATGTTATACGTACAACGCGTGTTTTTTTAACACTATATGAAAGAAAACATAAATCCTGCGCCGATAGGATCTAATTGCGTCCCGCGGATTGGATTATGACGATTCCGGTCGTAAATCGAAATCGTCAGGGAGAAAGGAAATAGGGAAATCTGGATATAAAGGTCGATGATGGGTAGGGAATCCAGTCGAAGGACCAGTGGTTCTCGGGGAGCCGGAATTCGGAAAGACTCCTCACCTTACCTTGTGTATGAAGCTCCCGTCACTCCACAATCGCCGCCGAGAATCACAAAAACGGCACGCGGATGGGCAGCTCTCAGTTTCCAATTGAAGACGGCGATATCACAGCTCCACCCGTGGCACACAAAACAACACATATCACTGTGCATACAAATCACAGGATCACACAATACAGTTCTGATGTACTAGAGCTGAATAAATCCACACCGCTAATGCTATCGCGATGTCGCGCTCGAACAAGTATCGATCACGTTGACGTCTGCTGACGTCACGGTTGACGTGACAAGACAAGTATGAGAAAAGTTATGGGTGTGACGTAATTAGGACGCGGAAAGGTGTCAATAATATGAGTCGCGGCCGATACGCACGACGCGCCAAAAATATGTTTTAGGAATCCGGAACACTATACTTTCTTTCTTATACTATTAGGTGGGTGCGTAATTATTGAGGCTTTTTTTCGTGACATATTTTTCTTTTAAAATTACAGTTTTACATAAATTTTTTTCATGAAAATAATCTCTTTTCAGATAGTGAAAATGCGTGTCGAAGATTATATTCATATTCACCATATTATGCTCTAACACTTCGAGAAAAGTTGGCACAGTCATTTCGCGATCTCAACGAACTTTTTAGCAAAGGAACAATCAGTGGTTCAAGAAGCTTAGATCGGGTGACACGAACCTGGCAGATGAAGAAGGAAGAGGTCGACCATCAAATTTCGACGACCAGACACTTTTGGTAGCCGTGGAGGAGGACGAAAGCTCGACAACGAGAATGTTGGCCGAAGACTTCAATGTGGACCGCCGTCTCACAAAGCTCGGAAAAGTATGGAAATCAGCCGAATGGGTCCCCCACAAACTCTCCGATAACAACAAAGCCGAACGTGTTCAAATTTTTACCGATTTGCTGCAGCGAAACGAGCAAACTCCGCTCCTGCAGAATCTCGTCACTGGGGATGAATCGTGGCTGTCGCCAATAAGGGCTGGGAACTGGACTATCGCATCAATCGATCGCTGAAAAATTGGCTCGCGAACAGCAACTTCTTCGCCCGTGGGATCGACCGGCTACCGAGCAAATGGGAGGCAGTAATTTAAGTAGATGATGAATATGCTCCCGAATAATCATTTAAAGATATTAATGTTAATTGTTGTTATTGTTTTTGTTGAAAAAAAGCCTCAATAATTATGCACCAACATAGTCGCCACCATTTTTGTATACTTTCGTCATAGAACGTCGCCGCCTGGGATGAAACCATGTATGTGAGTTCAACATCGTCATCAAAACGTTTGCCACCAAGGAACCGCTTCAGATGAAGGAAAATGTGAAAATCACTTGGCGCCAAATACCGCCAAAATGAGACGCACTTGGCGAAGAATGGAGGCTGGTTTCATGTTTAATGCATTCAATAAACTAATCACGGACCGTATCTCACAGTCGGCTGGCTGATTTCTTGAACATTTCAACCACTCACTGCAAGATGACCATACTATGTGAATGTCACTAACGTTACATGTGGTGAGTCAACAAATGAAGGAAACCATTGCGCATCCGCAACATTGCAACCACTGTGCTACACCGAGAGTATCTGGTAACGGTACTTACTTAAAAAACGCGCTTCGTACCATAGATAATCTACCTTAGATTCTAATTGATTGTATTTATAATCACTAATTAAGGATTCTAATTGATTGTATTTATAATCACTAATTAAGGATTCTAATTGATTGTATTTATAATCACTAATTAAGGATTCTAATTGATTGTATTTATAATCACTAATTAAGGATTCTAATTGATTGTATTTATAATCACTAATTAAGGATTCTAATTGATTGTATTTATAATCAATAATTATGGATTCTAATTGATTGTATTTATAATCAATAATTAAGGATTCTAATGGATTGTATTTATAATCAATAATTAAGGATTTTCATTTATTGTATTTATAATCAATAATTGTATTTATAATCAATAATAAAGGAATCTAATTGACTGTATTTATAATAAATAATTAAGGATTAGGAGAACACATTCTTATTGTGAAGTTGTAATTATTCAGAACAGACGGTCTGTGATATTATAATAATAATTAAGGATTCTAATTGATTGTATTTATAATCACTAATTAAGGATTCTAATTGATTGTATTTATAATCAATAATTATGGATTCTAATTGATTGTATTTATAATCACTAATTAAGGATTTTCATTTATTGTATTTATAATCAATAATTAAGGATTCTAATTGATTGTATTTATAATCAATAATTAAGGATTCGAAATAGATTGAATTTTTTGGACAATTTTTGTCCGCAGAGGGAAATATGTAGAAGCTGGTGAAGGCTGGAAAGGATGATGATGATATGAGGCTGATCTCCAACTTCATGGTTCGACCAGATCAAAAGATTATCCAAACCGCGGGTTTCATAAAATACACAAATTGTCAAGGATATTAGCAGGTCTCAATCCGGGGGTTACGATTCTCGGCAATAAAATATCCAGCTTGTTTTTAATATTTTTCTTCCATAGGGTTGTTAAAGCTATTTTCACACCCCTAAAGCACGTGTTTATGTTTGCACGTGATCGTTACCGCGCACTTATCTGCCGATACAATGGGCTGACTGTAACAGCCCCATAACACTTTCTTGTTGGCTTTATTTAGTTTCAATTCCCCGCCCTTATACAAGTGAAACCGAAGTATTGTTTAACATATTTTAAGAACACATTTTTTTTTGCTTTGAAATTGTATTTTCATAACATAGTTCTGTGGTATTTTAATACAAATTAAATTAATCCAATTACGCCAATCCTTAATAATCAAATTAATTTATCCATTGGCCCCAAAACATTGTATTTTCCCCTCCCTTAATGTTCCGTATATCTGTATATGTTTTCTGTCTCTCTTTTTCACGTGTAATTTTTTATTCTATCTCCCTCTTTGTGCATATATAAGTGCACTCTTTTTGTATTTATGACCAGTTTCAAATACGCCCTGATGAAGCTTGATATACGCGAAACCTGTTGACGTATAATAAAATTCGTAGTTTTATACAAAGTGATTATTATTTTATTTAATATGACATATTTATTTCTCTCTTTTTTTCTTTCTATTCGACGAATCATGTTATTTACATTACTCAGTTCTGTTTTTAAGCTAGTGAATTACTCAAGTCATATAAATGGCTATTTACTGAATTGAAAATTCTTTCGGTTGATCCGTTTTATATGGAGTCGTTACCTATGCTGTTTATTAATAGAATAACATTAGAAAGGGTTACAACTGCGTGCAAATCATTGAAGTGTCTACTTCCTCTTTTACTAATTCGCGAATTTTACTATCTTACTATTTTTTACCCGTTGATTTTATGAAATTTGGTGCATGGATTGGTTTTTAATTTGAGAAAAACAAAAAGCAATTGGCATAACTAATTCCTTTAATTATTACGTGAAGTATGTTCAAACAATAAATGAATCATGTTCAGTCATAAAAAGTGCTCTTATAATAGTACTCTAAAATTACAAATAAATACATGGTAGGGTCGTAAAAACGACGGATTTATTTTGTCTAAAGGCGTTGGTTAAACGAAAGTTCATAATCCTATGTATAACATTATATATTGTATTACATATGATTGTATAATATCATTAGTAACAGCATAACCTAAATCTATACCTACTGCACGACACTGCTACTTACATGTATTATGTTGTTTATTTGTTTAAGTATTTATAATCAAAATAAAATATTAATTAAATGTCCTAATGAAAAATATGCTCACCCAACACTTTTCAGCCCTATATGTCGTGTGTAAGTAAAAACTAATATGTTTTCCTTTCTATTATACAATATACATCTATATACTCATCTGCGATATCGCCTGAGTACCTACAACCTACCTGTAGCCTCTATACCTATTTCAAATATTCT
This sequence comes from Eubasilissa splendida, assembly GCA_031772225.1. Lineage (NCBI taxonomy): Eukaryota > Metazoa > Arthropoda > Insecta > Trichoptera > Phryganeidae > Eubasilissa > Eubasilissa splendida. The sequence continues at coordinate 1,604,726 of CM062867.1, forward strand.
AGAGACAGGTCCGAATCGGGAATGTTCACAAACAGCCTTCATAAAATAAATTATTTTATTAAGAACACATTCTTATTGTGAAGTTGTAATTATTCAAAACACAGGTCTGTAAATTATTAAATACAAATTGAATGTATTAATTGGAAATATATACATATAAAATCAATTTTATAGAAAAATATTGTTGTTGCTACCGGGATTCGAACTTGAATCTACACCAACACAGTGGATTGGCGACAAATTTTCGAACCTATATGTTACACATTTCAAATTAATACACATTTTTACGAATTGGAAGAGATTCGGGTTCAAATCCCGGTAGCAACAACAATATTTTTTGATAAAATTTATTTTACGCATATTTCTAATTAATACATTTTTGGGGGTTAGGTCGGTGGTTAAATGAAAGAGTGATAATGGCGTGTTGATGTTTATTGTGAAAGTATGATAAATCAAGGAAGACAGATAGAATAAAAGAAATGAAGACATGCAGAGTCGGCGGTAAGACCGCCGTTGCGGAGCGATGAAACAGGAGAGAGATCGTCGGTGAGGAGTCGGGCCAGACCTGTAGCGGCAGCCGGCAGCGATATGTCGCTAGCATCGATGCCGGCTGAGATGGCGGTGAATTTTAAATCTGATACCTACACGTTTAATTTGAATTTTAAACCACAGTTCTACGATTTATTTTTACTGCACAAAATCACACATGCTCATGCGCCGAGCTGCGTTGCACGGTCGGTGAATGAGTAGAACCGATATAAGAGCTATTGCTTATAAAACGGTTCTGGGTTAGTGGTGAGTCCCCTCATTAGTCATGGTGTTCTTCTTCTTCCATGGTCTCGACTTCCATCAATCTTTCGCTGCATTATGAGGTGCAAGATCTGAATATTTACACACATCTAATTCGGACGTAATATGTTTGCTGCACGCCAGTCCAAGTAGACTAAATTTGGCGTATTAAGGAACGGCGCCCGCAATTCATATGAATTTCTCAGAAAACTAGAGGATAATTTGCCTACAAAAGAGCATACTAATTCAACAGATTCGCGCGTATTACGTTTTATTTTAACCCATTGACCGCGTACATTCTGAATCTTTTCTTTGTCCACTTACCTACAGGCACCTATCTACTACATTTATAATCTTTAATTCTACAAAACCATCACACTGTACAGATAATACGAGGATTGACGGAATTAGCACAGGAATATAATTACAGCAAAATTAGTTTAACTATATCAACAATAGCTTAAATAGTTACTTACCTATATTACGTTTTATTAATTTTGTTATACAAATTGTTGCCCAGAATGCATGCCACTAAGCCTGGAGTATAGCTAGACGTTACAGCATAACTGGACATTACAGCGGGACGGAGCTCCGTCTCACACAGCCAGAAATACAATCAACTTTCTTCGTCGTGAAAATGTTGATTTCATCGAGCCAGGCATGTGGCCAACAAATAGTCCAGATTTAAACCCAGTAGATGATGCAATATGGGGTGTTTTGATAATTTGTGATTAGCTAAATATTGTGCAAAAAAATAACGTTAAGAATTATAATTAATTATACTATGCTTTGAAATAACTCAAGTGTTAGGAAATGTTCTCTTTTTTTGGGCCACCCTGTATATTAAATTTGTTCTCGTGAATTCCATCGATAGCTTGTATTGTCTCCGGGCTTTCTATTGATAATATGACCATCCACACAGTAAGAAAGATCATCACTAACCTGGACGGATGATTGCCTTGGTCCCCCGCTATTGGTTGGTTGATTTCTGATGTTTTGTTGTATGCTCTTGGACCAGCTTCCGCGTATTATTTCCACCGATCGTGATAATTGCCTGTTAAATGGTCCGTTTCCAACGAGTAACTGACCGCAATTGGCGCCAGTCGCAAAAAGCGGTGACCTTCACAACGCATCGACAGGCATACCGCAACAAAGAAGGAAACAAAATTAATTTGGAGATCAATTTCCAATTCACCTCTGCCGTCAGTTCTTCAGTCGCGATCAAACTGTTTTTATTTACCCGACAAGTGACAAGAGCACCCCTACTTATAAATAATTCACCCCTCGCGCCTGGAGTGAGTCCCACTTCCTCCACCCACGGCGACCCCGAGCAGCCGCCCCGGGGCTGACGAGTGACAGGTGACTGAATAAAGATGAAAGGTGAACGGTTGTGATAATAATGTGTATTTAGTATTGTGCCCTACAAACTGCGGCGGCCATTGTGTCTCGATCTAACCTTCCCAATACTGGGTGCATGTCTAGGAGCCACGCTTTTTAAACTACAATATATTTTGGATGTCGACAGGTCTGGAATTGATCAAAAAACCTACAAAGAAGAACTCGGTTGATTCAGGTTGGACCAGCCATAAAAATAATTATTAATCTCCATTAATCAGAAATCATGGGTAGAGAAAAATGATATCTAGGGTGTGATAAATGAAAAAATCATATCTTGAATCCTGTCATTCAGGTTTATTTCACTCTGCAGTCAGCACACGTTACAAAATAGAGATATTTAGGAGAACACATTCTTATTGTGAAGTTGTAATTATTTAAAACATAGGTCTGTGATATTTTAAATATGAATTAAATATATTATATATTATAATATATTTAATGTATGTTTAGGTATGTTCTCCTAAATAATAAAGTTGTATCAATGTGTCCAAAATTTAATAAAAATGAATTGATAATTCTGGCGTCTGCTATCAGTTTACTCAAGGGTATTTGAGATTCTGTAAAAATAAGGTAGATGGCTCTGTCAAATAATGGAAAGATTAAATGTATTAATATCAAAAAGGTAACATATAGGTTCCCGGTTAGGAAAGAGATCCAGGTGGCGCAACAATAATATTTTTCGATTAAATTGATTTTATATGTATATCTTTCTAATTAATATATTTAATTCATATTTAAAATAGAGATAGTTATTAAGTTTTAAGTTCACGAGTTACTGAATAACTCACGAAATATTTAAGACACATTTTGAGAGAAAACTGTTGGTAGCACCAGCCACGAAAGCACAATGAATTTCTGGGCTCGCTTCTCTCGCCTTTAGGCCTGGGTCTGCCGGCAGCATCGCCCACTAGCGCCGCGTCCCTATGTCGGTGCCTACCGAAAGCTTGCTCGTACTCGATCTGCGGCGAGCCAGCGTGTTTCCGCGTATCCCCGTTAGGTGGCACGGTAGGTGTAATACGCCTAGTGGACAGCATTTTAAGAGCAGATCCGTCCAACTGAGGATCGCGATCTATGCTCTTGACTATGCACATTCATTTTTTTCGGCATCCTTCAGATCATAGGACTGTTACCAGAACAGGTGGGGTGAGATCTTCCTCTTCACAACAAGCTTCTCCGAGCTATCTTCCCTTCTAGCTAGATGCCCAAACAATTGAAGGATTTATCAAGGCTGCAGGTTGATAGTTTATCCTCCAGTTCCAGATTCGAAACCGATAGCAACAAAAAAAATTCAATACATTGTTTTTTTCTGTTCATCTTTCTAGTCAATTCATTTTATTTGTATTAAATTTTTATGCGTGACCTATCTCGTTAATATAAACATTCATCTCCTTGCTCTAAGACCTTTTAATCGCAAGAAGGATTAAATATAAAAAATATGTTCCTCAACCTGACTGATTTATCTAAACAATATTATCTTAATCTAATTTGATAAGTTAAGTATCAAAAAGCAGTTATTTGGGATACAACACGTGCAGTGTGCGACGCCATCACCACATTTCGGTCGATGTGGTGTTTGTGCCACACTAAGACGTCGGGCATATTCTCTCTTATATATATAAATCACTTAATCTATCAAAAAAATAATTTTGTTACCGACGGGATTCGAACCCGGAACTTTCATTTTACAGAGTGAAATGAAAATGACTTACCATCACATTTTGTTAACCATTTAATTTGACCACGAATTTAGCCTTTCACGTGTATTGTAACATCTATTAATTATGTACCCTCAGTAATATTTCAATTCAATTTTTACAGAAAATGTTATAATCGTGGCCCGTGAAAAATTTGTATTAATTTAATATTCTAGATTCATCAATAACTTGACGATTTAATACTATATTCAATATGGACTTCAAATAGAAAATTTTAGCTAGTTCGTCATAGATTTTTTTTAAATGATATCAATCGATCATTACAGGTACGGATACCCCATCATCTACTACGAACACCGTACAAGGAAGTATGTGACATAAATTTAAATAATTATACTGCAGATCACGTGTCTCTTTCGTTTCAATAATTGAATAAATGCTCGGGTTTTTACAATTGTTTTGGGATTTTAATATTTCTAGAGATAATCATTTAATGATAAAAATAAATTAATCGCGTTCATACTGACAGCTTAAGACACATGTCAATGTCTTCATACATAATGAATTATTCTCTAGACTGATAACTGAAGGATTTTGTGTTCAGAATGGCGCTCAGTTTTCTTTAAACGTTATTAAAGAGGATATAGTCAATCAAAGAGATATTTTAAATACAAATGAAATGTATTGATTATAATGATATACATAAAAAATCAATTCGAAGAGATTCGAAACCGGATCTCTTTTCCTATCCTGGGAAGGTGCATTACCAAATATGCTACAGCGACAGTATTTTTGACGACAAATTTTCGAACCTGTATGTTACACTTTTTCAAATTAATACATAATAACTTATTGCTACGTGCTTATGATACTATTTTACCAATTCTCGAATTTGTTTTGTTTTAACTGATAAAATATTACGATTATTATTTGGATTGTGACAGATATATACAATCAAATGTAATATATCAAATTAATCACAGTCTTTATGTACCTGTGTTGAAATTAACAAATAGTCTACATTCGTCACTAGTACTTCGCAATCTATTTTTCACCCGGCAGTCGCCATTGTAGTTGTTTTTTTTTCACTTAAAATATTTATAATAAGATTTGTTTTCTTGAAGAATACAATAAAAGATAGTTTTTAATTGCCACTAGTTTTTAATGAAATTAATAAAATAAACACAAATATCGACGCCATCACAGTCCGCCGGGACAATCCGCCCAGACTGATATCACAGATTGTTGCCATGCTTCAGTCGTCTGAATTAGCAATATTCAAGATGGCCGATCTGGGCAATCGCAAGCAGGTCCTGTTTTCAGTGTCGCACACGTTGTAAGATCCGTGCGATTCGTAAAACTTCACGGCCCCTTTGTTCTCCACGAGGACATGCCAGTCTATGCGGGAGCAGCCATTGTCACGAGCTATCTGCAAGTCATCGAGAAATGAGAAGGAATGCAATCTTCATATTACTACAAAAGCAGTCGGCCATTAAAATTAGAGACAGTCGTCATAGAACGTCGCTGTCCAGAGTGAATGAGTATGACCGGTATGGGAGCTATTTCTCACAGAACGGTCCTGGGTAAGAGTATGGTCACCATTCACTGTCCATAGAGTGTTCGAATCACTGAGAAAATGAAAGAAAAACCAGGAAAGAATTTAAAAAATAAGTATATCGTGTCAGCGTTAGCGGTACGTTACGTAAATGTCTGATCCGGTATTTATTTGGGTTAATTGGATAAGGTAGGTTGGCACTCCACATTCATTTTTTTGATAATAAATTAAATTATCAACATTAAGAATTAAACTTTACGAAAAGACCGGCCGGGGCCACTCGTTGGCCACTATTGGCCAGAATTACCAAACCTTGCAGAATTACCAAACACTAGGCCGTAAACTCTGAGACTTGTACAATATTTCCATTCAAATGACAACTCGCCCCTAGCAATAAATCATGGCCACAATACAAGACAATGAATAAACATCTACACACCTGTTTTGAGAGCAACAACGACATTCTTGAAACGTTTTTAGCTCCGAAACTGTACAACACACATAACACTGACTGGAAATCGTTCACTTACAATAAAATTACACAAATATGGACTCAATACAAGATGGAATTGGGTTGAGATCAGTCAGAAGCATCGCATTACTCACAATATAATACACTAATTTTTCACTTTAGATTTACAACACATTCATTACATTTTCTATTGTCTGTATTTTTTTTATATACCTCTGTTGAATCTTATTCTTTATTTTTAATTTAAATTAAATAACACCACAACAGCACGGAAAAAAAACTGTCTGCTTTAACACAGACGGTAGTGTAGCAAAGTAGCCAGGGCAATACTTTAAATATCAGAGGTAGATACATCTCATTAATATATTATAATTTTCTCTACAACTTACTTTGCAAAACTCCTTAAACAGCCTATGGCCGATTTTTTCACCTCTCAGCTCTGATTTAACGTAAAAATCTTCCACGTACATAGCGCATCCAGACCAGCTCGAATAAGCAAAGTTTCCAAGGATGTAACCAATTAATTGATTGTTTTTTAAGTTTTCTGCGACCATGCAAACAAATTTTGGAAATTGACTATCAAATCCATCTCGTTCCAGATCTGAAAAATTCATTAAAAATACATTTTACATACGCTTTTAATTGATTTCTCCCTATTTATTAAAACATGTTAGTTTAAAACTCTGCAGTAGGTGTTTACTTTATTTTGTAAGAGATAAAATAATTTTCATTGTGGACAACATTTTTACGTCAAACTTTTCGTGGCGCATGAATTATTGACGTTTGGTTTTTGAGGTTAAGCGGTTGAATGTAAATAAATACTTAATTAGTCATTATTTTACAAAAATGGATAACACATACCTTTGGACGTTATTTTTACTCCATCTGGATAGCCTTCGAAGGTCGCCAGTTCCTAAATTAGTATACGATTAGTCTTCCGTTGTATATCTATACTTACCATACAAAATACTAAATGAATTTATTTAAAAATGTACAATACCACAATCATATCTATCACGGCTTTCATGTCTTCGCGTTTTGCATTTCGAATTATGATCGATGACATTTTTAACAATTTTTGCGGAACACGCGGTATATGTATCGATTTAAAAGCGGCAAAATCGAACTACCCACAATTAAATTTCAATGATAAATAACTTAGATTAAAACCAATGCTAATACGTCACGCCGCGTATGATAGTAGGTAAGTCGTAACGATAAGCATGCACTCGACTGGATGTGCCATAATTAGTGATGAGGTTTCTGAAATAAGCTGAAAACATACAAAAAAAAAAAGATTTTTTTGTTAAATAAAAAAATTTGCTGTGACTATTAACAGGGTTGCCAGATTAATTTTGATAATACAAGTGTTTGGCAGTAATCCAGGTATCTAAATCTAAGAGCTCAAAGTGTGTTCTCCAATAAGGTTTGGAATTTGAAAGATGTAAACATCAAATATATTATTTTAAATAAACTAATACAAAATTGTTTCTCCAGTATAGATTTTACTACTACAGCTATTTAGCTAATAGTCGAATGTAATATATTTTATTTGCTCATGAACCTGGAAATTATACATTGTGACCAAAATTTATTCAAAATGACTTTTCAATCTAGGGAAGGTTATAACTTTCTACCGATGAATAAAAAATATTTAGTTTTTCACTAATTTTAGATAGTTTTTATATTATAAATTATAAGTCAATTATTAAAAATATTTATTTTTATTTATTCACTCGCTTTTGTGTCAAAAACACAATATGTAAATACATAAAAATTTTTTTTTTAAGGAATGGGGAATTGGTTCCAGGTCAGCTAAGTGTCAAAATACCATTAGTTTTTAGATAAGATTTAACTTTACACTAGATGCAATTGCTGCAATATTTTTGTGATGTTATATATCGACAGAACATGTCTTGCGCATGGCATGTATCTTTGTACAGACACACGAGGCATGTTCTCAGCACTGGATTAACCAAGATTAATTCATATTCGCAATCACTAATATGTATAATCATACAATGCCAAGCGATGCTAGTTACAAACCTTTTAATATATCCTTTGTAAGATTTTATTTTTGAGGTCCTAAAATTTTTTTTTTTGGGAAAAATAATAAATAAATGTTTATAAATAATTTTTGTGTACATAAGAAATATACAAATCTTATTAGGCTTAGTGTGCCATGTCAGATTATCTCGGCATAGGCCTCCTTGTTATGTGCTAGACAGAAGAGCTCTGATTCCAGTCTAGTCACGGATGTTACTCAGCCAAGATCCCTGTCTCCTAGTAATAGAGGTGTAGTAGAAGTTGGTACCTCTGGCCTTACAACCTAGTGATGGTAAAATCGTTATTTAAACCATTATTTTTACTATGGTTGTGTTTGATTGTAATGATGATTGATAATTGATTAACGTAATTCTTCAAGCAAGGACTTAGTTACCAATCATCGTTAAATCTCAGTTACCAATCAGTGACACAATCACAGTCACGTAATAGTTGACCAAGATATCCAATTTTTTGCTGCTCAACCATGAACATTAATTCCCTATTTGTATTTAACCCTAATATTCATGGCATTTTAAGAATTTTTCAGTTAGACTTTTAACATAGAATGATTAAAAAAATATCTTTTGTTTTTTAACATTGGAAACCCCCCGATGCTTGCTCCAAACATCCACACATCGGTTGCCAACTTTGAGCAGTCTGGGTAAATCACAAAAACCAGAAAATTGCAAACAAATTATTATTAAATTTTGCCATTTTTAAAAAATAAATAACAATGTAGAACATTCTTTTGAGCCACCAAGTATTGTATTGAATTTTCAATTATTAGACCAGTGTGTCGGCTGAACACAAATCTCAATGTAATAAATTAATTTCAATGAAATCCATTATACATTTTGGGAATTTATTTCTTTGAAATGTAATATGTACATGTATGTATTTAAATGTCTGCCTCACCGTGCTGAGACAAACGTTTTACATAAAGGAGAGTTGAGGAAAATTTGCTGATGTTTGATTTTAAATGAGGTAAAAAGGTATGTATTTTTACAATGTAAGGTTAGTTAATTACATTAGCAGTGGCATTTTAAATGAGTATAATTATTTCATTTTCATGAAGTTGAGATAATTGTATTTTCATAAAAAGCAATCACTTTGTGGTTGTGTTTTATTTAATCTTAAGATAATTGATTATATTAACAATATTTCATGTAAATTATCTATCTAATCATGTACCTATGCACTTAATACTCAATAAATGGTTAGAAAGTTGTACATGACTTCATCGATCTTAGATGACTTAGGTGAAAGGTTGGTGAGATTAGAAAAATAAAGAGTGCAATGTTGAGCAGGCAAAATCTGGAAGAACATGTCCAGACAAAATGGCTAAAATGTACTTAATCAAATCCTTGAGCTTCTCCATAGCTTTATATGCATCGAAAACCTGGACAATGAATTCAGATTTTGAAATGTAGCGTTGAACAAAGATTTTGAGAATATCACATACAACTAGACATACTATTTGTACAGAAACTCGTGCTCATATGCGCAAATGACTCATCGCTACACCTGCGATGTGTCCTACAATTCATTGGAGATGGGTCAATCAGTTCGCTTTTACAAATTTGTCTACCCACATATTTCTTGTTAAAATGGCTACTTAGAATTCCATACAGACTGCAGGAGTCTTGAGTGAATTATCAGAAATGGCCAACAGTTCACTATTTTATTTGAAAGTCTAAAAACTACCTCAAGAAAATTAAATATGTAACTCTTTCAAGAATTAAGACATGCTAATAACTGCACTCAAAGAAGCACATCAAAAAAATTATGGTCTGATGGAGGGTGATCATGTGCATTGTTAACTGCAGGTTCATGATAATGACTACTCTCACGGAGAGTAAGAAGAAGATAGAGAAACGTGTATTCCTTTCATCTTAAATAAGCATCTGTTGTAAGGTCTAGATATTTGATTTAATCTGAGGACATTTACAAATGTCATAGGATCTTGGACAGCTATGCACATTGTTCTAAGATCTCGGTTGGGTTGTCCAATTCTTTTTTTATTTAGAGAAAAAGTCAGGAATACATTATAATTTTAGGTACATATGTTTGTCACGCGATGAAAATTGTTCATGACACTTGACATCATCCAATCAATAACACCTCTTAGTTTTCATATTGGTTTAAAAAATGTGAAATAGTACAAATTCAGTGTAGGTGATGATATCAATAATATCAGGGTAGTCGATTGCATTATTGTAATCAACTCTCGTAGTTTGAGAACGCAACATATATTTTCTGAAATTCAGATGCTGAAGAACTTTATAATTAGGTGATCAAATCCTGTATTTAGTTTTTTTGAATTGATAAAGGTTTGTATGCACTAATGATAAAACAAAATTATAGGTTTTTCAAATTAATAATGTATATAGTCAATTTAAGGCTGTCATTTGACATTATGATATTTGATGTTCATCGCGAGAATTAATTCAAACTCTGGTTTCCAGCTGTACGATTGTTTCCTGACCACTTGACTATTCATTGGTGAATTTTTACAATTAAGTGTTGAAAATTGAAATTAATTAATTACATTTTATTTATAAGTGTATTTGAATGAAACATTGTAACTGCGAGAGCTTTCACAATATCTCTTGTCGTGATCGAAATGAAACGAAATCTTGATATGGAAGTGACATTGCACTAATCACACTACAATGCTACATTACAGTACGCGCCAATCACACTGCGAATATTTGCCAAATGTTTCATCCCCGGCAACTTAACTGTTTGTTGCCTGATGTGGATTAAATAAATGGCGTTCCGCTCGTCTGAATAAACTCTAAAAGTTCGAAAAAAAAAATTCAATATTAAAAACATACAAATATTTTCTTCTCCATTGTGAGTCAACGATGCTGTCTTAGTTTCCCAGTATTATTTTCAGCCCCTCAACAAGACTGAGTTCACCACTGGTTGCTCATTTCCCTCTTTCGTATTCATATAGACGACATTGCCCTGTATGTCTACCAGCAGAGTGCTTCACATCGATCTATCATGTAAAGTCATTATTATAATTTAAATTATTGCTTAGTACGCTAACTTTCAATAATGAATATAAGATCAAACACTATTTCGCTAATCTCTGACCTGATTCATTCAAGGTCACGCCCCGTATATTATATACTGTCCAGTTCGCAGGCTTGAAAATCTGACATATTTTCTGTATAATTCTAACGAATCAACATCGCATTTTATTTACATGGCGTGCTTGCTTGACATATAAATATTTAAATGTTTTGCCGGACGTCACTGATACTGACAACACTGACGCGTTGCGTCAAAATCACGACCATTCGGTGATTCGTGTCAGTCACGCACGTGTGTACTAAAATACTATCGTATTAATTTATTTTACGGTATGTACCGTGCATTGTAATGCAGTTGTCAAGCGCATACTTTTATTTAATCATTAAATAAACATGAATGACGAAAAGCTCATTCATCTCGTCAAGACAAACGTCGAGCTATACGACGTGACCCACCATAAATACGCCGATTTCAACTATAAAGAGCACATTTGGGGACAAATAGCAGAACAATTGAAACAGTCAAGTAATTAACGAACATATTTATTTAACTATTCCTGCGGTATAAAAGTCACAAATTTAAATTTTACTTCTACAGCTATGACGTAACGCTCAGTCCGTCACCAGTGAACGACAACTATACGTACATTTTTATTCGTGTAATTTTTGTTGCCGTCTTGCACGACAGTAGTCACCTGACGTCACTGAGGTCACTGATCATCCGGAATCTTAACCACTGACTCCTTCGAATGAAATCGGCTACTGGTTATGTGATTACATATTTATGTAAAGTATTATTTATTGATATTTTGCAGATACCCTATTATAATTTTCAATTTCCTGCTGTTGCTCATTTTCCTCGTTTCCAAAATATTGTTGAGTCGTTATTTATTAGATTTAACTAACTATTGAATTTATGATTTTGATAAATACGACTGAGTTTGTAGTAAATTTTTAAATTTTTTCTTACAAACGTCATCTGCATTTGTTTTGAATAGAACATTTGTACGCCTGATTCAAAATTCAAATGATTATGGAACGTTTATTATTATTTTATTTAGGTACTCGCTTTTCCTAAAGCAGGTACCTACCTACCTAGACGTTTGACGAAAATATTTTGCCTACAATATTTAAGAAATTGAACTGAGCTTGGATTATTCAAAACGATCCGTAATTGATTTTTATTAATTGACTAAAGAAACTTGCCAACAATGACAGAAAATCATTCGAGAATTTTATCAACCTTGAAAATGAAAATGCAACAGCAAAATAATTTATTGTGTTGATGCGATAACCGCGACCGTTCACGCGATTGAATTGATAGCAAATCAATTTGTTTTATGTTGTGTTGTGATGTAAACAAACGTATATTGACAGATTCTGTCAACGTATGTTTGTTTACTTTGCTATGCGGCAATGATGAACGGAAATAAGGAGATTATTATTTTAACATAAGTATATAACAATTATAATAGTGATTGAATGTCAACTTTTTTCTATAATGATTCTGATATTTTAATGAATTCAATAATTGAATGCGTATTTAAAAAAAGAAAATTAATTCTCGCATTTTTATGTGAGGTTACAATGTGTGTAAAAACTATGTATCTCAGCAATTGTTGATGTCTTTAACAGGGCCATCTTCCAATATCAGATGTACGCAGCTTAATTTTATGTATTGTATCGTTTTGGTTTAATCATTCTTTGTAATTCTTAACTGGTGTGTCAGTTGGGGTAATATGCCAAAATACGAGGGCAAGTCAAAAATTATCTACATTTTTCGTCCTACAATTTATTTACACAAACTTTACGGAAGCCAAGCTTGTCGTGGATGATATGATGGGCAGAACCATGACTGATGTTCAAAGATGATGCTACCTCACCGATGGCTAACTCGACTATTCGCTAGAACCATCTCTCGAGCTTGCTGAATCTTGTCTGTGGTGGAGGTTGACGGGTGTCCTGCTCCCTTTTCGTGCGTCACACTCGTCCGGCAATTTTTAAACTTCTCAACCCACATAAAAACACTTTTACATGATAAAGCACTGTCCCAGTATTGTGATAAAAGTCTACGATGAATTTTAACCCCTTTCGCACCCTCCGACCAGAGAAATCGGATCACTGCTCGTTGTTCCTCCTTGGTGGAAACTGCTAGCGGAGCAGACATGTTTACACTGTGATAGCCGGAAAGCAAATGACGTGATCAGGATTAAATTTCGCACTCTAAGCATGCGAAGTATGACAACCTTGAATGTGTGTTACGACAAAAGTGTATATAACTTGACTCACCCTAGTATATTATAATATATTAACTGATACTGAAACTTAATATTATATTGTACTTATTAATAATATGTTGTATAATTATTATATTTTAGTTTCTGCGTGCAAGACAAGATGGAATAACATTCGAGATAACTACAGAAAAGTTTTGAAAAAGAGGGTTACCAAACCTGGATCAAATAGTCGGCCATACAAATTTGAATCGCAGCTGTTATTTCTAAGCCCTTTCTTCCAAGAAAAATGTTTGATTGGCAGCATCACTTTCGAGGACACGTTCCCCTACAGTCAACCCGAGGAAGACGACAATTTCACCAAATGTGATCCCGCTACATTCATTGATACAAATATAGAAAACGTTGAAAATGGCCCGAGTGATGAGAGTGAAGATAACAATGACCATCTCAATAGTAAACCTCGACAATCTACTAAGCGATGGAGACCTGCTGCTTCTACACCGACGGTTAAACGGAGAAGAAAAATAGCTGAAACAACACCAGTTGCGCTAATGAAACTCTTGCTAGCCGAGAAAAAAAAGGAGATAAATCATCAACCGATGCATCCTGTCGACAGTTTCCTTTCCAGTCTCGCTCCCACCCTTAAAACATTCTCTCCAATACGTTTAAATTTAATAAAATCCAAAATATTTGCAGCAGTTCAAGAAACAGAAATGGCCATGTTTTTAGAACAGCGGAATAAGACAGCCCTAAGGATTTCCGAGGCCCGAGAAGCTTCTAAGTCGAGTATTCCTGACTCGGACGCACCGTCACCCTCAGAATCAATGATATCTCGTTCCCCGTCACCATCGACAGAGTACAACGAAGATGTTGTAGAACCTGCATTAGACGATTACTCAGAAATCAAATCAGATGTCAGAAGAAAAATGCAAATGAACAGTAAAAATCATTGAGTGATCTATTGACGACAAAAACTGAATCTCAATGACAGTCATAACATCAAACAAGAAAAGTATTTACAAAATAAAATAAGCCATGTACTTACATTTTTATAAATTGTTATTTTAAGTTAATATAATAAAGATTTATGTCTATTTTGTGCGATTGAGTGATTAAATACTCCACCTTTGCTAACTAATGTTACTTGCCAACCAAGTTCGTCCTATCTTTTAGATGGTGTTAAACCAAGCTAAAGTTTGTAAATAATTAAAATATTGACATGATATGTTTTTTATTACATTTAAAAAATACCTTATCACAGTTCGTAGATTTGTCCATTTTTATTTAACTAGCTTTCTACGCAGTACAATATTTATGTTGAAATTTGAGTTACAGTAATACCTTGAAGTTACGTGATAAGTGGGACTGACGAAAATCGTATGTCTGGATATAACTTTCCATATAAATACATATAAATTTTATTTAATTAGGACTGAGAACTAAATATTGTAGTTCTTTATATGCATATTAATAAAACAGTTATTTCAATGTCGACGACTTCATAAAATTTAACAAACTTGTCAGACTACACAATGTTTTCTTTTTTTCATGCAGAACTTCTTCATAGCAAGCTAATATATTTTTATTCCTTATTTCATAGCTGTAACGGGTTTTCCAACTAATATACACCCTGGCAGGTAGAGTGGGTGGAGCGATTTACGCATGAGGCTGGAGACAAAACTCAAGAACCGCGTAAGTCGGGGTATTACTGTATACGATATTTCATACGTAGCAAATTTCAATCAGATTTTAAAACTCTAACCAGTATCTATTTAGTCATGATCTTCTTCTCGTGCCTTATCCGTTCAATGGATGTTGGCTATCATCACTTTTGTTCTCTGCTGCAATATAGTGAACTGTATATAGTAGACTGTCCAAACCATTGCCTTAGGTTCCTTAGGTGCCAGGATCTCGACTTCCAGCAATTTTTCTTCTCATACTTCTCTGGATGTCTCATCACTTGTCCAAGATATTAAAGTTTTCGGATTTTTATTGTTTTAAATACATATTTTTCTTTATTTATCTGAACCATAACATATTCATTTGTAACTATCCATCCAGTTTATTTTGATAGTTTTCTGTAGACCCATATCACAAGTACTTCATGTTGCTTTATAATTTCTTTTGTAATTGTCTATGATAATATCAAGAGCACATATTATCTGATCATTCGCATTTGTAAGTTATCATGATAACTTCTTTTTTTTATATGTTCTACGTTTAAATTGTGAGCACTATTAAAAAATAGGATTTTAAGTCATTAATTTCTGAACTATTATTGTTAACCTTGTTTTATGAACATTTTATTGTAATTAATAATTGTATATAACTTGATGAAATGGTACACAATGATGAGATATTCAAAAATCTTTTGACAAAATCCGAAAGCTTTGCAGATTGTGCAGATTCTATTCTGTTTATTGTGATTTTACATTTTATTTAGAGATGGTGAATTAAAAATATTGGGTAAGTTTACTTTTTGAATAGACAAATGATCAGTTACTGTATAGAATTCCTTCTTTCCATTCTTTTTTGAGAAAAACACTCGTATTTCTATACGTTTTGTCCTATATCCCATATTGTAATTTTGTTATTGCATCTAAAAAATCATCTGGAAGAATAACAATACTAAATGTTTTGGCTATTTATAAAACTCGGCCAAAGTCAACGAAATTTCAGTATTTTTCTTCCCTGACACACAGACTTCTCAGCATTTCAACCAGTGTTCTTCCCTAGCACCTCAAGAAGTTGGCAACCCTAATTAGGATCATATCCTCGGGTTGTGATCTGTTAATTTCTTTAATGACCACCTTTATTACCACAAATAATATTCTAACCTTCAAAACTGTTAATAAAACAAATTACCTGTGTATATTTTTGTTTATTATTTAAGTATCAATTACAATAGTTTATTCGGACATAAATTGTATCTATTTCAATAATATTTACAGATGAAGAATCTACATCTTCGATATAAATGTAGGAACCTACTACATATAATAATAATTACTCAGTAACAAGGAAACTAACTTAACTTTGTACAGATAAACAAAACAGAACTGAAATGAATTCATATTTTTTCAGCCATTTTAAATCATAAAAATAAAACAGTAATAGCCTCAGAAAAATTCAAATATTTTACAAAAGAAGATATATATGTATATTTATTTACATTAATAAATTTCACAAATTTATTTCATGATTTTTCCAAATAAATGAAATATTTCAACTGAAATTATCAATAACTAAACGCTTTTAGTACATAATAATGTTGAGTATAATATCGGTGTTCCTTTTACACAGTTTGATATTTTAAAATTTATTATCTTGCATTAATTTTATCTATTTCTAAATAACGACTAATAAATATATTTATTTTAATAAAAGTGTCGTAATATTGCACGCTAAGTACTTGCACAATAGATTTTGTTATTCAACTAGATATTAATATTAATATATACAATGGATCCTCAAAAAGAGGTGGACAATACTTCTAAACTGCTCAGCCTAAGGGTGCAAGTCAATAAATACAATTTACAAGAAAGATTTTATTTATTGGAAAATTTAAAACAAATCGAGCGAGTTGTATAGCGGACTTTAAATTTACTAATTTCATATTAAACAGGATACGTGGGTGACAAAAAGTTACAAAATTAATTAATAAGTATGCATAGTTTGTGACTTTTAATGAAAATTTAAACAGTCTATCTATTAAAGATGAAAAAATAATGAGTTGGGGCGAGGCACTCGGTTGGGATAGCTTCGGAAGCTATCTTGCATGTCTCGGGTGCAAAAAATGAACTCTCAATGAGCCGTGAAGAAATCTATGTTGAGGATTTCACTACCTGAATAAATACAAATTAACTAATACGTAGCCCAACTGAATTCAAAACTTGTGATGTGCTTGTGTTCTAATGGTTAAGATACTTTGTGCCCTCGTGATCTAGTGATCAGGGGTTTAAACCTCGTTCCAGGAGGCCATCAAGTTATTCATATTGTCATAGAATAAACATTTAACTTAGTTTGAAAATAGTAAGAATATTGGTGTCACGTATTTTATGTTAATTAAAAAGAGAGACAAGAAAAACTTAGAGGACGCTGGGTGGCAACAAAATGAGAGGACAGATAGGCTAAAATGACTGGAAATTTTGGACCAGATGGCAAAATTTAGGCACGCACACAATTTAGATACGCAGGTGAACCTGTGATACATCAACAGAGAAGCTTGGAAGGAGTTGGAAGACTGGAAGCAAAGATGGTGATGATGATGTAAGTAGGAATAGAAATTCCATCTTGCAGTGTAGCAGGTGTGCGCCTTGTTAGTTTTCATCTCAATTTCATTTTTGAATAATCATTACTATATTTAATTTTTTTAAATATTTTCATAACTTTCATATAATTTTTTATGCCTGATATAGAAGTTACTAGAGCACTAGTAATTACAATGTCCTGTTCGTTCCTGATTTCAATTGATCAGTCTACACAGAAGCTTGATATTATTTAAAAAATACACACACATTAATAATTGATTTTAACGCAACTGAAAATGTATCGAGTCGCTTTCTTTGATGCCCATGTAAACATAATTATTGCAATAAATACAAATGAAAGAAAAATGTTGTGTATATTAGCTTTAAATATTTAAGTTTTTCATATTAATTAAGCTTTACGTGTTTGTGAATTATGTATGTTTAGTATGTCAACAGACGTGAAAGCTCCACCACGTAATCACCACATTAAGACATTTGAAGTACGATGAATCGAGTTAAATAGTGTCAAATTATTTTCACTGTAGTGTCGGCAGCTTGTCTGCAGAACCTCCCATAGCTCCGACTGTTCAGATAAGAAGAAAATGCAGATATTTGAAAAAGTGCCTACGCTTAAAATTTATTTTTAGTTATTATAATTCGATAAATGCTTATTTATTCGTTGATATCTTTACACTATAAATACAGATATTAATTTATAAATTCTTAAAATATATACAGCTATGATTTATCACACCTTTCAATTTGAAAGGCATTATTTAATACAATTGTCAATTGTTTATCATTTTTGATACAAAGAGAGAGAGTGCAATCTAATAGCGCTTGTACATGACGGAGATGGAGACAGAGTTGAGCGCCGAATAAGCTGTCATTCGTAGTCCATTATATTTTGTATACACGGTTGAATGACCAACTGATACATACTGCAAAATCTCCGCGATCCAAGATCTGTCACATTCATGTATATGCTCTATTCGAGTGTGATCAAATTACTTGATTACTTGTGCACTTATCCGCTGCATAGTGATTCATATAAATTTACAACGTCACAATTACAATTTACGATGATGCCATTAGCTTAGCTGCTTGAATTACATTATGCTGATGGTGATAACCGCTCATCTCACCCACTCCGGAATTTATAGAAGCGATATTTGATCCCAGCGCTCCAAATCCATGCTGCAGCGGCGGACTGAAATGGTACTGCGAATTGGAAACACCGTTACCACCGTGATAATGATGTAAAGAAGCATTGCTGCCGTAACTCTGGCCTTCATACCCTGAAGTAGAATTAGGCTCACTCTTAATAGGTGGAGTGTTGAACATGGATGGAGAATTTGAAAGAAAGTTTTGGCTGTGGGCTGAAGAACTTAAAGACGTGAGAGCAGATTGTAATGGATGGTGATGCGATTGGGTGTGATGGGAAGACGGGTGAGAATGGCTAGATTGCGAAGTGGACAGTAACGGTGTTTGTCCTAAATAAGGGCGCTGATTTGAAGAACTTGACGACATTTTCGATTGAGATTCTGATGTGGAATGATGAGATTGGGTATGACTGTGGGCTCCGGAACTTGATGTGAGTGGGAGAGCCGTTTGACTCATTAACTGCTTGGAATCTATAAGTAAAAAAAATATGTTATAGTTTTAACACATCTTACGATATTTATATGAGATACATATTCAGGCAATTTAAAATTATTTGTATTTGGTTATAATACAAAGTGTAATTTATGAACGAATTTCATAGAACGAGGGCATTGATTTAGTTTGAAGATAATAGGCATATTGATGTGTCATATATTCACAATTAATAAATCTAAAAAATAACACATTTGATTTTTAAATAAATACCTTCAGCCCCGGGAGAAGCTGGTTCTTCTTTCTTGGCTCCATCTTCAGATCCGTTCCCCCCCGCTGATTTCTTAGGCTTCCTCTTTCTTGTCTGTATTCCGTCCTTTCGCATAGCCAGAGGTCTATTGACTCCGTGTAGTTTAAAGTATAAGCCACAGGCGTTGCACACTGGTTCTCCATCATTGTTGCGCCGCCATAAGGTGGTAGTGCGCGTCCCACAGTTTGTGCAGCAAAGACCTAATCTGCGAGTAGCGGTCTGGAAAAATACCAATTAAATTATCATACTATATTTACTTTGCTTATTTATACTTCCAGTATCTGGTATAGATTCAATCTTTACATGCTTATGACGCTGAGCCATAGAGGGGTTACAGAGTCAAGGAAAATTATCCAATGATAGTCGGTCTATGTAGAATATTTTTCATCTGTTCAGAATTTGTTTATAACTGTAAAAAGGGAGGAATCTTGATCAGATCCGGCCACTAAAAGAAGCCAATGAACTGCTCTGTTCTGTCATGCCACTCCTGTTTCATTCACTTTCAAGTACGACATCGATTGTTAAAGCTTTAAACGGAGCAGTCCTTCAAAATCTAGTTTTCCTGATCTTACCAGGAATATCGCAGACATCCTCTGTTCGTATTGTCTCGCTCATATTTTTCTTAACTATAGTCTCCTCATTCATAATTTCCACACTCAAATCACCTTAGCGACATTTTCATAATTCCATTGACTATGTTACAAACATTTGCTCCAAATTTGTTCAATTTTCATGCTATAGAGATTGCATTTCCACAGCATAATGTCTGCTTTCATTGTTACTTTTCCAGTACCTGGCTCTATTTGCAATGACCATACAATTACATAATACTTTTGAGTATCTTGTAAAAATGAATCCTGAATTTAACATCATGAAATGCTATTATTCAGAATTGAAAGAATAAAGGATAAAATAAATAGATAGCTTCAATAAAGCAATCCTAATATGATTAAATATAAATAAAATAACTCTGACAAACGGTCTATCTTTTAAAAGTAAATATATTTTTTTAAATCGAGTTATATATATATATATTCAATACATTGCAGTGCTGAGTCAGTCCACTGCTCGCGATGTCTGACAGTCTGACGCGTATTGGGTATTGAACATTGAAGAATTGAAGCCAAATGAGTTTTCACCGCACTGAACTGACAACACTGGAGCGATATGTCAAAGCATTCAGTGATTTACGTCAGTCACGTGCGCGATTTGCGGCTTTATTTCCATCCGCGTATTTCTTACACTGTAAAAATTAATTATTAATTAGATTTTGCATTCAATAACTGACAGCATCATTTGGTGATGATGATGAATGACGGAAGGCTCATTCAACTCGTGAAATCGTACATCGAACTGTACGATCAGGCACATAAGAAATACGCCAATCTTGTCCGCAAGGAGCATATTTGGAGAAAAATTGGGGCAGAATTGAAACAACAACGTAAGTTATTACAATGCATAACAGCACAAATGACCTAATTAGTAAGTTTAATTAAGAAAATAGTGGTTTTGCGATTCTGCTGTCCGATATTTTGATGATAGGGTGCTGTCCTGACGCAACACGGGCGACATCTATGATTTTTGGTTTATAATAATTGCCGCGGTGGCGCGGTGTTTATTAACCTCTCAGCCACTAAACGTACTCAAAGTATACCCCCCCTACGCGGGCCTCTTTTCGAAAGCCGTGTATTCGGTTGAACATCACTTTTAAAATGACATTTAGACATCCATAAAGGCGTCCTGTTTACGATTTATTACTTGATAGGGTTTCACAGATAATGTTGTTAATATAAACAATCACTTGAGATGTTCAAATCCTTAAGATAATAGTAGTAGTTTTGGACCTTTCGTTTGGAAAACTATTGCTGCAAAAGTGTAAAATATTACATGTTTTTTAGCTATCCAGTTGTCTGTAAAAGGGCAATTGTATCGTGTTTGGGAATCTTTAATCTGGGCATGTTTCTGGGGAATTAATGAATCTTTTTGAATACCCATAAATAATTTGTTTCTTTTCCATTATAAACAATATGATTTACAACAATATTTTATATGCATTTTTTTACAATGGTTAATTTTAATGATTTTCATATTATCTTTAACTGTTAAGTCATCTTATATACATGCATACACTGATAAAATGTCTACTTTTTAGCTATTGCTTGCAAAACAAGATGGAATAATATTCGTGACATCTATAGAAAATTAATGAGAAGAAGATCAGCAAATCCTGTTGCTAATTATAAGCGATATAAATACGAATCGCAGCTAGTATTTCTAGCTCCTTTCTTCCGAGAAAAGGGTAATTGTGATGTTGTCTCCGAAGACACCTATTCTTACAATCGACCCGAGGAAGAAGACGATTTGATAAGATGTGACCTTACTACATTTATTGATACAAACACTAGTGTCCAGAGTGATGAGAGTGAAGATAACAATGATCTTCCTATTGGACCTCAACTACCCACTAAACAATGTAGAAGAACTGTGACAGTTAATCGTAGACACGGAATAAGTGAAACAACCCCAGTCAAGTTGATGAAGCTCTTAATAGAAGAGAAAACAAACGAGCAGCTCGCTTGTCGTCTTCAACCGGTTGATGCTTTTCTAGCTAGCCTCGCTCCCACACTCAAAGCTCTCTCGCCAATTCGGTTAAATTTAACTAAGTCTAAAATATTTGCGTTGGTTCAAGAACAAGAAATGGACATGTTTTTAGAACAGCAGAATAAAACAATGAGGAAGATTTCTACATATGAGACCCATGAAACTTCTAATCAAAACAGATGTATAGTCTCTGACGCGTTGTCATCCTCCACATCTGCATACTCTCGTACCGCGTCACCTTTGCCGATGTATGTTGATATACAACCTCCGTTAGATGGCTACACCATCAAGTCTGAGATCAGGGAAATATTGCATCCTAATCGTAAGAAGCGTTGAGTATAACATTTTAATAGACATCATGAAAACAAGGTGAATAATAATGATTCAGAAATTAATCAGGGATTCTGAAAGAAATCTTTAAATTGTTTCCCAGAATGAATAATTTAAGTAAAAGGGTAAAATCATTACTAAAATAAGTGCAGCAATCCAAAATATCTGCAATGCTGCAGTAAAAATGAACTAACCAACTTGCCATTATGCCGTTTCTCCGCGAGGGCAGGCAGAGAGGGTACAGCGCCACGCTTTTCTGTCCTGATACACAGTTCTCGCCTCATTCACATTCATACATCTTCTCATACAAGCTCGCCGATTATTGAGGCTTCTAACAGAATCATCCTCCAGTATCTGGTTTAACTGGTCGTGCCAAGTCTTCCGCGGACATCCTCTATTTCTGGTGCCATCAACACTTGCATCTTATATTTTCTTTACCATTCTCTCCTCATTCATCCATTTCATATGACCAAATCATTTTGGTGATCCTTTTTTAATCTTACTCACTATACTAAGAGCAGCTTTACATTCTTTCCTTATTTCTTCATTTGTTACTCTGTCATAAATGGATCTGCCACACATACACCTAAGCGATCTCATTTCCTCTGCATTCACTCAACTTTCGTTCCGCTTCTGCCAGTTCCAGGCATCACTTCCAATAATAAATCATTGTCGGTATCAGGACTCCATTGTGTACCTCTAGTTTTGCCCCGGTTGACAAGTTCCTGTTTCCTTTGCTGTTCACTTTGTTTCCTGCAGTTACCCTCCTTTCGATATCTTTCTCAGTCTTTCTGTTTCTATCAAACATACTTCCCAAATACACAACAAACTCATCTGTTTGTTTCAAACATTCCTTACCTACCTACAAGTATTTTGCACATTATCTTGCTTTCCTCCTTCTCGAATACCATCACTTTTGTCTTGTTGACATTCATAATAAGGTCGCTTTCCTTGCATACATCGTACATTAAACTCACTAGACTCTGTAATTCTTGTTAATTATTCGCCATTAGTACTGCATCATCGGCGTACAATAAACAGCATACAATCAAATAGCACACGTTAGCTCTCACATTCGTACATTCCAGTTCTTTCCCACTTTGTTTCCTGCAGTCACCTTCCTTTCGATATCTTTCTGTCTCCATTTCTATCAATACAAAAACTCATCTACTTGTACCAAACATTAATTACCTACAAGTATATGAAATATCAATCAAGCTGGTGGGACACTGACTAAACTCGCCGAAGCATTGTGACTGCCGCATCCGTGATAGAAATATAACTGCAGTATAACTTGTCCAACATCCTGATTTGAAATGACTGTTGAACAAATACATGCAATAAATTATTGTACACACACTTTTAATTATTACTTTTCACACGAAAAGCTACACTTTCGGAAGAACTTTCTATATAAGTTTATCTCAAAAGCTTACAATAATATATTTTAAAAATATATGTTTGTTTTTGACTACCAGTGTTTTGAGTAGCTACCGTATGTATTAAAAAAATTTCCGTCATGCCAGTGCCATTAATTTATTGAAATTAAAAAAAATATGTCTTTCCGTGAGAACCATAGAAAAAGCATGATATGTATATATTTTT
Source organism: Eubasilissa splendida (assembly GCA_031772225.1). Lineage (NCBI taxonomy): Eukaryota > Metazoa > Arthropoda > Insecta > Trichoptera > Phryganeidae > Eubasilissa > Eubasilissa splendida. Next base: position 1,628,611 of record CM062867.1, read on the forward strand.
TATGTTTATTATAGGAAGATCGCATGGACAACATTGTTACTGTTTAGTACTTGTAATAAGAATGAAGAAATATCATGTGCATGTATGGTATGATACATATATCTGAGTCGTGTATTGAATTTTTCCTGGTTCATTTTATAATTTCATTGTTTTGTTGAGTGACATCTGTTGTCAAGTAGAAATAATATTTAATTATATCCGAGAGATGGCGCTCGTCCGGCTCTAACGGGTGATTCGTTCCGAAAACATGACATAAATATTTAACATTTGGGGTTCTGTTTCTTGTACATATCAATGTCAAAACATTAACGCGTATTTTGACAGCATTGATTTCAACTGTCTAGTATTTTATATAGTGAGATGCATATAAATGTTAATAATACCATATGTACCGTGTATCGTTATTAAAATGCGAAAAGTGTTTAACTACAATTTTCTGCCGGCTTTAATTTTGCATTTGTATACGGAGGATAAAATGTATCGTCCATATATAAATACATTACTAATTATAATTTTACGCCATTATTCTAACGGTTCGGCAAAATGTTAAAATGATCGCAGAAAATCGGATATATTCACTTTTCCATTTATGAGAGCGTTGTAATTTTCCGGCGGCGAGTGACATCTGTTGTCAAATAAAAGTAGCATTGTTAACGGTATCCGAGAGATGTCGCTGGTGTACTCACGAGGCGCTTGCTGGGCTTGATGAGCGGGCGGTTCATGCCGTTCATCTTGTGGTACAGGCCGCACGCGTTACACAGGTAGTGGCCGGTGCCGTCCCTCCTCCACAGGGGCGTGGAGATGGCGCCGCAGTTGACGCACTCGCGCCCCTCGCCAAAGCTGAACTCCATTCCGCCGTCTGCAAAAATGAATCAGTCAAGCCGCTGTTTTGGCAGTCAGTCGTAAGAGATAAAATAATTTGCGTTTATCGCTCGTTATTAATTTTATTACTTTTCTAATTTATTGATATCTGTTTTAATGCAGTGTTGTTGCGGTTAGATTTGAGTGTAATTAAAATTTTACATTTTTAATCGATCGTAAAGCTCGCTTTGTCGAATGTCAAATGTCGAAGATTGCAGAAATTTGGTTTAATACGGTAAACCAGGTACCTATTGCAGAACACGATTAATTTGTTATTATTTTTAACTTTTAACTCTTCTGTTAATATTTTTATTTTCTACATTTTTAAAGTTTTCATTCCTTTATCGTTTCCTATGCAGTGTAAAATTCATAATTTCCTATTAATAACAAATTTATTGACTTGCAATCATTGCATACAAAATGATCTCTGTTCGGTCCATTTCTGGATGTTGCGCAACCAGGACAGATTCGCCATCAATACGGAGACATGAATTAATTATTAATAATTATAATAAATAAATAAGTATGTTTGTCGTGTAGTACCTGTGTAGTACTCACCGTAAGGGCTGGTCCTCTGGAAACCGTCGTAAGCACTCCTCCAGGAGCTCATCACCATCGCATTCTGTGCCCCGTAGAACTGTGGAGTCAGTCCAGCTCCTGTATTGGGAGAAATATATTAATTATAGTCTCTGATAAGGATCTTCTAATTATTAATATGTATCTGAGAAGAAATAAGCTTTTCAGTTATTAGAAACAAGATTCTTGTTCGATCTTTAGGACAGATCCATGGATTGAGGTTTCCGTACGCGCGTGTGAACGTACTAGGTTCCATTATGTAGACGTCACGGCCCCTGTCCTGGTACTTACCTGTCACCCTTATACCCAGAGCACGATATGTTGTGTTGTCTATGATTCTAATCGGTTGACATGTTGCCGAACTGTTGAAGTTGACGTTTTCGGTATTGAGCGTGTCGAACTGTCGAAGCATTGCCATTTGACCGTTGATTGAACTGTTCACCTTGCTATTGTGCATGACTTCGTTCATATCAGCGAAATCTATTGTTAATTGTGCATCTTTGCTATTGTGTGTGTGTGTGTGGTGCGTGTCTTCACTTCGCGCTATCAACGAAGTGTGCGTTCGAGACTTGCGGTCACCGCAAGCAACACACCCAGACAAGAAGAGCACCACTTCATTTAGGTCATGTTCTTCGTGGTGTCTAGTTGGTCAAATGTAGCAAATTCCTTCCATCCATCCATGTATCCTGTTACCAGGGGCATGCAGTGCATACAATCAAAAAAGCTGTGCATAACTAAAATTTCTGAGAAACAATATAAATTAAAGAATTGGATTAACATTAACGAAATAATTTTTTGCAATTAGTGCCATCTGTGTACCGGTAGAGACTTTAATGGCTTAGTTCTAAAAACTCACCGCTGTACTCGTGGCGCTCTTTTTTTGTTCGCCGCATCGTGCTCTGTTACTCAGTTACTCAGTTCTGTCTATAAACTAGTAAATTACTCAAGTCATATAAATGGCTATTTACTGAATTGAAAATTCCTTTCGGTTGATCCGTTTTGTATGGAGTCGTTACCTATGCTGTTTTTTAACAGAATAACATTAGAAAGGGTTACAACTGCGTGCAAATCATTGAAGTGTCTACTTCCTCTTTTACTTATTCGCGAATTTTACTATCTCACTGTTTTTAACCTCTTGATTGTTCTTTAAATTTGGTGCATGGATTTGGATTGGCAATCGGCAGAACTATTTCCTACGTTAACCTTTAATAGAAATAATTATTTCCTTTAGTTATTACGTGAAGGATTTTCAAACAATAAATGAATAATGTACAGTCATAGAAAGTGTTCTTAAAAAATTCCATACATTTATTAAAATACTATTAATAGTACTCTAAAATTACAAATAAATACATGGCAGGGTCGTATAAACGACGGATTTTAAGTACATATATTGTAATACAAATATTATATATTTGATTGTATAATATCATTGGTAACAGCATAACCTAAATCTATACCTACTGCACGCCACTGCTCGGATCAGAGTGTATGCATACATAATACTTTGTGTAATTTTTAGAATCGATGCTATTATTTGTGCGTTGGGGGAGATAATTACAAGACATTACCATACCGGTATTACGGCCACAACTAGTAGGGCCCGTATTATATAACTATTAATGAGAACAGGATATGCGAGGTATAGAATCAAAATCAGACATGTCTACAAGACTAGCCTATCGAAATTAGACAAATATTGCTGAATTTCGTATAAAAACGCGTTTAAAATTAGTTTGTTACTTCAATCGCAGATGGAAAATTAATTCAAACCCAATAAGACGTCTGTGTTTGGCCATGTGACCTGCGGTTACTGGTCACGTTCAATACGATACCAGATGTAATAGTTGTGGTACAATGGTTTTTTGCATTTTAGACATGTCTGCTTTTGATTTTGGACCTCACATATTTCGCAATAAAAAATATGATGTTTTGCAAGGTGAGATAGAAGGCAGCAGAGGCTTAGGTAGAAAGGGATAATAATGTGGTTCGATGTCGAAAGTATTTGTGATATTATACAGGATGAATAGTGATCTTATCTTAACCATCCATAAAAGGCAACGTGTGAAGAAGAAGTTTCGATAAAAATCGAGGGAAATTATCTTTAGAGATAGATTCTCGTGCGAAGTATCCCTGGAGGGTGCTGAATCATTGACATTTATAAAATATCCCAATAATAATAATGGGTTTATTCCAGCGTGATCAGGTTTTTTTTTTACCTGAATCGCCATACATATAATACATATTATGTTATACATTATGGTTATGAAATAAATATAATGCTATGAAAAAGAAAACCAAGGAAAATATTAATAAATAAAAAGTATTAAGTCCATACATATACACGTACAAAATATAAATATTACATGTATAACTAGTTCAGTCACGGCCATTGTTGAATTAAAGAGAGTCGGTGCTGAGCTCCAGCCGCATCTTTACGCCCGCAACTCGATGTCTCAGAAGCGGAACGAATCCACGTATACGGCCTTCAAAAATTGTAGATGCGCTGCAATAACGCGCCAATCCAAACAGTATTCTGTACGAGTTGTTGTACTGAATTCGGAGAACAGTGAGCCATGGAACGAATTATATTCGTAGTGTAATTGTGTTGACATTCGCTGTAGGACCCTACTGAATCGTTTGTAGTGCAATCGCACTAAACGAACTAAGCGAAATAATTATTTTTATTGAAGGTTAACGTAAGAAATAGATGTGACAATTGCTGTTTGTTTTTCCCAAATCAAAAACAAATTCATGCACCCAATTCACCTCAAATTCAAAGAACGGCTATGAAATCAACACGTTAAAAACAGTAAGATAGTAAAATTCGCGAATTAGTAAGAGAGGAAGTAGACACTTCAATGATTTGCACGCAGTTGTAAGCCTTTCTAATGTTATTCTGTTAAAAAAAAAACAGCATAGGTAACGACTCCATATAAAACGGATCAACCGAAAGGAATTTTCAATTCAGTAAATAGCCAATTATATGACTTGAGTAATTCACTAGCTTAAAGATAGAACATAGTAATGTGAATAGCTCAATGCGGCGAATACACGAGATGGCCATGGGTACAGCAGTGAGTTTAAGCAATTAAAGTCTCTACTGGTACACAGATAGCGCTATTTGTAAAATAATGTATCTGTTTATGTAAATTCAATTATTTAATTTATATTTGTTTCCCAGAATTTTTAGTAATGCACAGCTCTGCATGCCACTCAGTGGATGAACGTGAACTGAAGAAGTATAATGATGGTATTTTTGAAATACAGCTTATTAAAGTGTGAAAAACATATAAATATTTTTAAATGGAGCATTTCCAACTCACCATAGCCTTCGCTCGTGTGATGCCAAGGATTCTGCACTGCATTCCCGCCCACAAAATGTCCGTGGCCGTACTGCGAGGGGGCCATCGCCCGCGAGGGGGGCACATACACGGGGGCCTGGGCGGACCCTCCGCCCCCCATCTGGTAGCCGACACCCGACATGTCTCCGTACCCCGCGGCGGCGTTGTGGAACATCGTGGCGGCCCCCAGAAACGACGAAATCTCGCCGATGTTAGAATATTGAAGTAATTTCGATTATGTCAGAGGTTCGGTGCACCTGTTAGAGAATTGAACTAATTTCGAATGCGTCAAAAGTTCGGCGCACTTGACGCTAGAGATTTTTAAAATTCACATTCGACTCGGAAGGCAATCCAATCAAAATGAGTTATGATTGTGTGTGCGTCCGGTGATTTTCTTGTTTGTATCGTAAATATTTTAAAACAACATACATTATCCACTTTTTATTGGTTATTCGTCCATTTTGTTCACACAACTTGTTCAAATAATTACGACCTCAGCTCCCGCGCGTAAAAACACTCTCTGTACTCCGTTTAGTGTTTAATTTATATTTTTATGGTCGTAAAAATTTTTACGACGCAGAATATTTTTACGGTACTGTGGCGAGATGGCTTTTAATTGTTGAATTAAATAGGATTTTTTTTTTTACGACACGATGCGTGAATTTCCCTACGAATTTTGATGAGATCTCCTCCAACAATCTGAAACAAAAAAATTAACACTTTAAAAATAATTCGGTATGATTTTCAATCTGTTTAGGTAATTTTTTTCGGTCTTCTAATTCTAACCATTCTAATCCAGTCCTCTTTCATACAGTCAGCCCGTAGATTTGCCGTGGTTGTATTAGAAGTAAGATTGAGGGCTTCCTTCTCTAACGATACATTTAGAAGACATCTTCCGATTGTCACTATTGCCGTTTGTGACTGCAATTGTGACTATGATCGGTTAACGTCCGCGGAAGACTGAATGCAGTGGAAATGAGATCAGCGTGGACTATTGTAACAGCATCTATGCTGGCCTACCAATGTTACAGCTGGACAGATTACAATCTATTCTAAATGCGGCAGCACGGATAATATATAGAGTTTCCAAATTCTCTCATATAACATCCCTTTTACATCAGCTATAATGGCTCCGATTCCCTGAAAGAGTTGAATTTAAATTGTGCCGGTTGATGTACAAGGCGACACACAACACGGCGCCTCTATATCTTCAAGAACTTTGTATCCCAGACAATTTTAATGGTAGACGTCAAACTCTCAGGTCAGCCTCTACCTCAGCTGCCGGAAGGGTTGTAGAACCGATCAGCCGTTGCCAGACGTCTATATTTAGTGAACGGGCATTCGCAGTGGCAGGCCCAAAAGCGTGGAACTCTTTGCCCTCCGTTATTAGAAACAGTGCATCGGAGACTTTATTTAAGAAGAAACTAAAAACGCACTTTTTCTAAAAATCATTTCCATAAGTGAAAATAACGATTTTTTAATTTAAAAAAAAACATATTATGTGTAAAGCGCCCTTGAGGTGAAAGTTTTTACGAAAATGGCGCTATACAAATTATACATTATTATTATTATTATTAGATCGGCAGATCCATTTATCACAGCAAAGAATGAAGAAATAAGGAAAGAATGTAAAGCTGATCTTAGTATAGTAAAGTAAGATGAAAAAATAATCTCTTAGGTGATTTGGTCATATGGTACGAATTAATGTCGAGAGAATAGTTAAAAATATTAATTAAATATATTAATTAGAAAGATGTACATATAAAATCAATTTTATCGAAGAATATTGTCGTTAAAAATATCGTCGCTGTAGAATAGTTGGATAATGCACCTCCACAGGTTTGGAAAGAGATCGAGGTTCGAATCCCGGTGGTGCAACAACAATATTTTCCGATAAAATTTTATATGTATATCTTTCTAATTAATATATTTAATTAGTATTTAAAATATCATTATTCTGAATAATTACAACTTCACAATAAGAATGTGTCCTCCTAAAAATATATATGACGCAAATGTTGATGGCACCAGAAATAGAGGACGTTCGCGAAAGACTTGGCACGACCAGGTAAACCGGACGGTCCTGTTAGAAGCCTCAATAATCGGCGAGCTTGTATGAGAACATGTGTACAGTACAACAATACAGAGAGCAATTATTAAAGCAATATTAAAAAAAAAATCTTTTAATTATTTTTTCAACAAAAGCACTCTGCAAAATTCCCAGTTCCCAGAATAGAAAAAAAAAAATTCTCAATAAATCAATTACTCAAAGAAAATAATACCGTAAAACTTGAAACAAATGCATCGTTAAAATTTTAAAATAATATATATTAAAATTCCTAAATGTAACACCGAAAACTATTAGCAAAATTTCATATACTTGGGGATAAAAAAAAAGAGTGATAAAGGATATAAAAAAACTAAAAAAGAAATTAAATTAACACTTCAGAAGCACACAATTAGATAATAAATAATATTAGAGATATCTATATACATTATTACAGTGTCCCTCTCCAAGAACAAGAGCTAGTCTCCTTTTTGGAGAGGTAAGCGATTAAAAAAGATGTATTTTTTGTTTTGTAAAAAAACTTTTAAAAAAGCATGAATGTGAATGAGAGAAGAGTGTGGCGCTCTATCCTCCCCGCCTAACCCAGCGGGGAAACGGCGTGATTGTAAGTTAGTTAGTTAGATAATGTCAAAAAAACTTTTGAACTGTAACATGTAAATTAAGGGAAGACTGTTTATTTACGTTGAATTCATATATTTCATCTGTTTCCGAGTGTATGTGGTCAATGGTTGAAGTAATGGGATACCGCTGTGCACACCTAGGTGTTCCAACTCTTAACAAACAGAAAAAACTATATATTTCCTCGTGATGACTTATTTACTGTATGTTCCAAACACTGTGATCTAAAAATTAGAAGGAACTTTAGTCAGGGGACCAGGACGTTCAGCATTGAGCAGATTCCCCAAAACTTTAGAATGAATTATTTTATCGCCGTCAATGCTGTTAATGGGGAAGTCGGGGGAGGAGTGGGGTGGCTGGGTGGTGAGTAATGGGGAGGGAGGAGGTTTCCATCGCCTCCAGAAGGTGAAATCAACTTTTTGTCTAAAGTAGTTTTCACTGTACTGTTGTTTTTAAAGCGGGCCTCTCACCTGACTTATTTGTTATGGGTGCACCTTATCGGAAGGCTGGCTCGGCACCTTCAGATAGCACTCACCGTTAGCCCTCGGCCCTCGGCTCAGCCGACAGATAAAGGGCGCGACAAATAAAATAAATATCTCAAAAGAACTAACCGATGTAGGCGGTGTTAAAAAAAAATGGAAATTCTATACCAAGTTATAGTAATATTTTTTATGTGTTATTATATTATTATAATCGGATAATATTGCAGCAAATTAAGACATATGTTTCGGTACCCTGTCCGCTACACTAGTATTTTACTCCATTATAGCCAGGGGCGTGCAGTGCATACAAGCAAAAATGTTGTGCATAGCTAAAAATTCTGAGAAACAAATATAAATTAACATTAACGAAAACATTATTTTGCAATTAGTGCCATCTGTGTACCAGTAGAAACTTTAATGGCTTAGTTCTAAAAACTCACCGCAACTCATCGCTGTACTCATAGCTCTCTTTTTTTATTCGCCGCATGGCTATTTACTGAATTGAAAATTCCTTTCGGTTGATCCGTTTTGTATGGAGTCGTTACCTATGCCGTTTTTTAACAGAATAACATTAGAAAGGGTTACAACTGCGGGCAAATCATTGAAGTATCTACTTCCTCTTTTACTTATTCGCGAATTTTACTATCTGACTGTTTTTAACGTGTTGATTTTATGATTGTTCTTTAAATTTGGTGCATTTGGATTGGTCATTGGCAGAACTATTTCCTACGTTAACCTTTAATAGAAATAATTATTTCCTTTAGTTATTACGTGAAGGATTTTCATACAATAAATGAATCATGTTCAGTCATAGAAAGTGTTCTTAAAAAATTCCATACATTTTTTAAAACACTATTAATAGTACTCTAAAATTACAAATAAATACATGGTAGGGTCGTATAAACGAAGGATTTATTTATCTAAAGACGTTGGTTTAACGAAAGTACATATAAATCTATACCTTTAGGAGAACACATTCTTATTATGAAGTTGTAATTATTCAGAGCATAGGTCTGTGATATTTTAAATATGCAAATAGCATAGTTGGATAATGCACTTTCCCCGGTTAGAAAAAAGATCCAGGTTCGAATCCCGGTCGCGCAACAATAATATTTTTCGATAAAATTGATTTTATATGTATATCTTTCTAATTAATATATTAATTCATATTTAAATCAATACCTACTGCACGCCACTGATTATAGCAGACAGTGCTTTTCCGATATAGTTATAAACAAAATGTAATGTTCAATGTATCAACAATAAATTAGAGTAAGTAAAGTAAATAAGTAAATAATATACAAATATGAATTGAACTTATATAATGTAATTGTAATGTTCAATACGAAAAGATTGAAAAAAAGTTCACTTAAATAATATTATTAAGGAGAACACATTCTAAAATAATGGAACGACAGATGTATTAATTTGAAAAAGTGTAACATATAGGTTCGAAAATTTGTCATGAAAAATACTGGCGCTATAACACAATTGGTAGTGTACTTCCCCGGATTGGAAATAGAGATCCAGGTTCGAATCCCGGTAGCGCAAAAACAATATTTTTCGACAAAATTGATTTTATATGTATATATTTATAATTAATACATTAAATTAGTACTTAAATAATATACTAACACAACTACAGAGAAAAGTCGATAATGCAATGTTTAATATATTGGTACTGGTGTAGCACATTCAATCTCAGGTTTGGATTTTTTCAAGTTTTTGGGCGTAATTTCTCCCCATTTCGTGGAGCTGGTGCATTGGATCTCTGCAGCATATCATTGATTTTAAAATAAAAATATTATCTAAATTATATTCTTCATCTGTAGGTAAGTTATACTTTTCTAGCACTTTTTTTTTCAATTTTGATCGAGCTCGATGTACGCATATAAAGTCTGTTTTTCACGTGTGGATAAAAACTAAAGAATTAAAAAAATATTATGTTCCTATATTTCTTTAATTAAAAAAATTAATCGATACTTTTTGAAACAAATTTAGAAGAAAAAAAAATTATCGAAGATACTAAAAAAAATCATTTCAAAAATGCACGAAGTACTTTGTTTTATTTTACTAAGATGTCTGCAGACAGAATCCAGAATCCCGATTGTGTCATACCTACCTACAAGCAACCTAAGTTTTGAAATACAAATTAAATGTATTTGAAAGATATACATGTAAAATTAATTTTATCGAAAAATATTGTTGTTGCTACCGAGATTCGAACCTGGATCACTTCCTATTCGGAGAAATTGCATTATCCGATTATACTACGGCAACACAGTGCATAGACAACAAATTTTTGAACATATACGTTACACTTTTCAAATTAATACATCTATCGTTCCATTATTTGTAAGCCGTCTTCTTTATTATTAATTCTGGCGTCTCTTATCGGATTACTCAAAGGTATTTGAGATTCCGTAAAAATTAAGTAGATATTTTCATCGCGTTCCGGTGCTCAGTGTACATGTAGACTTTTTTTATTTATTTTACATTTATTACTTATATTAATCATTAAAATAATAGTTGATATGTATATCAATTATTGTGTAAAAGTGCTATAAATAATAAAAAACATTGATTATCGCAAACGACAGCATAAAGACGCATACGTCTAACTTGGCCAGCGCACGCTCTGCCATTAAAGTGACGATCGGCATCTGCCAGTCCGCGCCCAGCACCACTCTGCACGTAAACATACACGTATTGACAAATTCACGTCAGGTTCTTCGAAAAAACATTTTTCATTGCTGCGTATGGTAAACATATTACGGAGGAATACATTTACAGAGATATACACATAATTGGAGGGAATGTCAACTCAGTTTACATCATCGGAGAAAAAAGGTTAAAGGTGCCGCGATTTATTTTTAAAATGTGATTTTTTAAAAAAAAAACATCCCGTTTTTTAGTTCTTTGCAGTGTTGTTAGTAATTTCTGCTTACCGAGCAGTTATTCGTCAGGATGCCAATCAGGTCCGATTACGCCCGCATTTGTCACGTCTCTGACAGTTGATAAGGAAACAAGTTTTTTCAGTTGAAACAACTGTCATAAAAATGTTATCAGCTCGGTGGAGCTATCCTGGATGACTACCCGACCAGCTGATAGCTCCTCGGTTCCACATGATTGCCGAAGGTTGATAGCCGAGCGGTTTTAAACTTTGATAATTATTATTAGTTTTGCCTTATCTCTGTTATTTGGATGAGCAGCCTTTCGGTGTCCATGTGACTCGGAAAACAAAAGTAATTTATATATCTTTATAACTTCTAATATTGCCGTCCATCAATACTGGATAGTCAGGTATTTCGCCTTCTTCTTCGCTGGCTGTCTGAAAAGCTCTACAGTAGACTGGTCAAACCGTTGCTTCAGTCATGACGTTCTGCTTCTTCCAGGCTCTCGACTTCCATCAATCTTTCCCCGCATTGTGAGATGCCAGGTCTGATATGAGATGTTGAAGTTTTCAGATTTTACTGTTATTTTATTCGTGGACCATGAAGACAAGGGATTGGTGGCTTTGAGATGTGGTGTTGGAGAAGCACTCCATTTTGCAGAAGCTAAACATCAAGGATATACTCTCCTAAGAAGAATAAGAAGTTTGTTGTGTTGGGTCATGACGAAAAAGAAGAGGAGGATCCCTTACCCGTTGGATCGACCGAGATAAAAAGGCAACAGGTACTTCTCTGGTGATAGGCCTAAGAGGAATATAGTCAAGAGGGCAGGAATTCATGGAGCCAGCATTATTTGACTGCATGCTATGGAGAGTCTTACGAAGTTCCTGAAGTATGGAGACATTCATTCATCTAGCAGTTTGTGATACGACATCAACACTACATCTCAAATAGTGATTTAAACCGTTACAATCGAACAGTTATTTAAACAGTTATTTTAATGAAAATTTAAATTGCGATTTAAATCGTTATTTAAATAGTTATTTGGACAGTTATTTAAACCGTTATTATGAATGTAATTATTAATAATTAATATTTAATTAAATAAGGGCTTAAATGATTGTTAAAATAACTGGACAAACAACGGTTTAAATAACTATTAAAACAACCATTTACATAACTGTTTAAATAACTTTTTTGATAACGGTTTTAACTGACCTCCATAAACTCCAGCTATCTTGACCATACTCGTCCATTTTTCTCGGCATCCTGCACATCTTAGGGCCGTTTACCAGAGAAGTGCCTGTTGCCTTCTCAAAGGTGTTTAATTTATTTCCTCGGTCTCCATACGGAGCTATGGAGAACGCCAATTGGTCAACTTCGACACGACACAACAGATCTAGATACATTCGCTCCTAGTTCATTTTTTAGAGAGAACCGTTCATATTCACGTGAAAGAAGTGTTGGAAATGATTTATTTTGCGGTTGGCAAGATAGCTCATCAAGTTGGAAGCTTGGCCTGGCTATCAGCGTGATGCATGTAGCTCCTGGTTATCCCGCGTTAGTCAGAAGGTTAGTGACTGGTTACTGATAACCACGCCACAAAGTGTAACCATCAACCCTGCACCGATGACTCGACTCTTCAGACTGTAATAGACGGTATTCAAGACATCTTATGATAATTTTAATTGATTTCGCGATAAGTATAATATTCTAACCGGTGAAATAATTAGTACAAAATCATTTCCAATTCGGTGAAACCAAAAGTGGACGTATTTGGCTAAATATTTTCTTCATTTAGAACACGTTTAAGACCTTGAGAGATAAGACTAGATATCAGCTATTACAATGCGTACTAACTGTTGCGTACAAAACTGAGTACTGAATAATAAAACTGAACGAGGACACGCGCATCGATCGTCGTGTTGTATTATATTACCGGTGGTAAGTGTCCCTTTCTCTGAACTGGATCGTCTTCTATACTAATGAAGCAACATAAACACTTTTTAGTATCCGAAGTCAAATATGACGCCAAGAAAATTTTGGAAACCAAATATAATTATTTCGGACAAAAGGCAATGTTACAATTTCTTCAAATATCTGACAATAGACTTTTTTATGGAAGTATCTAAGAGAAAAAGAATTATAATTATTACTTATAGGGTATAAAATCGTGAATCTACTGCTAAATATAATAATTTTTGTAAAAATAAAACAATAGTTTTTTAAACAAATAATAGACATCTCACAGAAACGAAGCTATTTTTTATTGGGAATGAATGAATGAAGAATGGGTAATTACAGGGCTTATGACCTATCGTCGGCTGGCTTAAGTTATCACTTTACACAGTGTAACGTTCACCATTCCACCCAATCATCCTCCATATCTATAAAATTTTTGAAAGTTGTGTATATGTTAATTAAAATGTGGAAACACTTCGAAAACCTTTCGCCATCTATGCACAAAATTTTATATTAATTTCCCTGAAATAACGTATATGTCACAATGCCCTGCAATTACCCGTACTTCCATATTTTTCCATTAATAAAAAAATACTTCGTCTCTATGAGATATGTTTTATTTGTTTAATAACAGTGTCTTTGTAGGTGAAAATCCATGTGTGTTCTTGGACATATTCAAATATTGCTAATTTAATTTTTTATTCTACTCGTTAAATTTACTTGAGACGCGTTTCGCCTTGTAAGAGCATTATCAATCTAACAATTTAACTCACAACAAGATCATCAATTCGATATTGCTGCATTAATTAAAAAATATTCTTGTCGAACATATGTCATTATTACCTAGAATCGTGTAAACATTATATAAATTATGTTGTAAAATTATATAGCTGTCATTTTTATACATACCCACCTATGACATTAGTGTTGAAATAGAATTATTAATTAGAAGCATTAAAAAAAGTATGAAAATCATCAGAATTTCAATGAATAATGTTGTCCCTTTTCATCTCATGCAAACAAAATTGTCTAGCTGTCTCCACTATACAAGCTGTTGAGTTAAATTGTTAGACTGGTAAATTAAACGAGTAGAATCAGAAAACAAGTTCACCACTCTTCAATTGTGTCGCTGTGTGATGAGTTCTTCCTACCACTGCAGTAAAACTGCACTAAAAGCACCGTACAAACATAACGAACCTAACGAGAATAATGTCATTCTCTCTCCCTTAGTTTTTGGTGTTCCCTTATTAACAGATTACTTCCTACGACGCCCTTCAATTCATCCACACTTCGTCCCCACAGAACGTCTCCAATTCTCCCATAACTTTAAATCTTCCCTTAATGCCAGCTCACGTCAAAACGACATTATTAGGTAATTCATATGCTATAAATAAATAACACACCTAGTGTGCAATATTTTAGATGTAGATACATATTAAAAATATGAATCCAAAATGTTCAAACTGCGTGTACTTAATCTCAACCGTGTCAGAAATGCAAACATTTTTAAAATGTCGTAATTATGCGATTATTTCGATTAATTTAATTAAAGAAGTCAAGTAAATAAATCTTATAGGTATCTTAAACGTGTGAAATAACTAGAAAGTATGAATTTTTTATTTATTTGTACATTTTTACATATTTGTACACATTTATTGATAAGCTAACATATATATATATATAAAATATTATTTAAAAAAAGTGAATAAAAAAGAGAGAAGAAAAAATAAATAAATATATATGTATATATATTAAAATATAATATAAAATATAAAAAAGTTTACTCTCTGTATCTGCTTTTCCTAATTGCAACAATCAATTTTAAATATCTCCTTTAAAAGTTCTAATATCAGTTAAATTTCTAATTTTATTTTCAATTTGATTATATATTATGGGAGCTTGAAAGGTAAATAATCTTTGACCAAGACTAGTTTTCATTCTTGGAACTATTTTAAGCTTGTTTGCTCTTGTGGGATAATATCTTTCAGTCCTCACAGATGGAGCGCTTATTTAATATGTTCTGCATATATAATTGTCTTATATCCAAAACCTGAAATTCCCTAATGTAGGAGCAAAAATGAGCGATTTGATTGTATGCTGTTTATTGTACGCCGATGATGCAGTACTAATGGCGAATAATGAACAAGAACTGCAGAGTCTGGTGAGTAGAATGTACGGTGTATGCAAGGAGAGCGACCTCATGATGAATGTTGACAAGTCGAAAGTGATGGTATTCGAGAAAGAGGAAAGCAAGACACCGTGCTAAATACTTGCAGGTAATAAATGTTTGGAACAAGTAGATGAGTTTGTGTATTTGGGAAGTATGTTCGATAGAAACGGAAAGGAGGGTGACTGCAGGGAATAAAGTGAACGGCGCTTTGAATGGAATTATATCTAACGGGAATTTGTTAACCGAAGCAAGGTTAGCGGTACACTGGAGCTGGCAGAAGAAGAACGAAAGTATACTGAATGCAGTGGAAATGAGATCACTTAGGCGTATACGTGGCAAATCTATTTATGACAGAATAAAGAATGAAGAGATAAGGAAAGAATGATGTTAGTATGGTGAGTAAGATTAAGAAAGGATCACTTAGATGGTTTGGTCATATGGAACGGATGAATGAATGCACCAGAAATAGACGACGTCCGCGAAAGACTTGGAACGACCGGGTAAACCATATGTCCTGTTAGAAGCCTCAACAATCGGCGAGCTTGTATGATAAGATGTATGAATGTGGATGAGGCGAGAATTGTGTGTCAGGACAGAAGAGCGTGGCGGTTTATCCTCTCTGCCTACCGCCGCGGGGAAACGGCCATCGAACTTGGAGCGGCCAGTCTGTTTTTTCTTTGTTAAATCAAATAGGGCTTGAAGCAAAAATGTAGAATAATGGGTCAATTTCTCAAATATTTATTTCAAAGTACGTATACTTAAATAATAATAATAATGGATAATTTGTATAGCGCCATTTTCGTAAAAACTTTCACCTCAAGGGCGCTTTACACATAAACTGTTTATAGTTCAACAATTATCTATGTTATTTAAAATTAAAAAATCGTTATTTTCACTTATGGAAATGATTTTTTGAAAAAGTGCGTTTTTAGTTTCTTCTTAAATAAAGTCTCTGATGCACCGTTTCTAATAACGGAGGGCAAAGAGTTCCACGCTTTTGGGCCTGCCACTGCGAATGCCCGTTCACTAAATTTAGACGTCTGGCAACGGCTGATCGGTTCTACAACCCTTCCTGCAGCTGAAGTAGAGGCTGACCCGAGAGTTTGACGTCTACCATTCAAATTGTCTGGGATACAAAGTTCTTGAAGATATAGAGGCGCCATGTTGTGTGTCGCCTTGTACATCAACCAGCACAATTTAAATTCAACTCTTTCGGGGAATCGGAGCCAATGTAGCTGATGTAAAATAGATGTTATATGAGAGAATTTGGAAACTCCATATCCATTATCCGTGCAGCCGCATTTAGAATAGATTGTAATCTATCCAGCTGAAACATTGGTAGGCCAGCATAGATGCTGTTACAATAGTCCACACGTGACACCACAAATGCATTTATAAGTAGACGGGCTGCCTCAAGAGGAAGATGTCTCCGAATACTTTTAATCTGTCTCAGTTGATGGCAGCATGCACTGACAGTTTTACTGATTTGTGTATTCATTGAAAGATCTGAATCAATGTGCACGCCCAACAACTTAACTGCAGATTTAGCATTCGTAGACGTTAAGTAACATTATTACATTTTTATTATATTGTATATATTTCTATAATTATGATTAACATTATTAAGACTAGGTACGCTGATTGTGCATTCTGTGGGCATGTAACATTTATAATATGTTCGACCAATCAAATGCAAGAAATATTAATGGCTTGCGTATTATTGGGTCGATTATTTTTTCACGGGCATTGACCCTATTAATCGTTTATTACCCCTTCACATTAAACTCTTTATGGTTTCCGTAACTAAATATATAATATCAGTCTTTACTTAAATTAATTTGTTATACCTTTTTAAAACAAATACCAGTAAAATACAATACAATTTTTTTCAATTATCAAAATATTTATTTATTTAATTCTTAACATAGTGCATACATGAGCACTCCTATATATGCTCTAATATAAACAAGATTAAAGTATTTAATTTTACTAATACTTATCTTTTACATATTTGGTCAGTTTCAACTTAAATCTATTCAATTTTTCCTCCATTGTTATGTTTTCTGGCATTTCATTAAAAATCTTCATTGCACTCTATACATCATCCATTTTTGTTCTTTTTTTATTAATATTAAAAATGTAATACAATTTCAATAATATATATATTTTAACATTTGTCTCTTCTCTATGAGAGTAAGACTCGTGTATAGAGAAGTTTCAGTTAGTCTGTGTACATATTTTTTTAACTTCAGTTACGAATTTATGATAGTCCGTAATTTTTCTAATTGTGATGGGGAGATTGTTAAAAAATTTGATACCTCGATAAATATATTGATTTTGAGTTGCGGTATATTTTAGTTTTGGGATATCAATTTGATCTCTATATCTTGTTGATCGGAATTCGCTTCAAAAATTTAATTGATTTTTACTATTTTTGGTACTTTAAAATCTGTGAAAAGTTGTATACTTGGATAGTCTTTTTGTTTTTTTTTAGAATAATTTTTATTATCATTTTTTGAGTGATTTCTAATTGTGACATTGAAGTTTTATATGTTTTATATTTCTGAGATTTAGCCTTCTTCCTGAATGGCAGTCTCAGTCTCAGTCTATCCCTTTCCCTTGTACGATGCTCGTGCTCATGTTGATTTGCATCAATTTTTCGTGTGAATTCCGCTGATATTTTCTTATTCAGGATTTTATAAATAAATACCTTTATATTCAAATATATTTTCTGCTTAAAGGTCATCATATTCAGATCTTTCAGCATTGCGTTGATCCTAGTAATTTTGCAGCACTGACAATTGTTGCATTTCTTCTTCGTTAGCCAAAAACAGAATGCCGCTGCAGCAGTTGATGTGAGGAATAATAGCAGAGCTATATACTATTTTACAAGAATCTTCTGATCCTTCCCAGAAGTGAGATTTTCTTAGCAATCTCTTTAGTCGCGCGTCTTGTATTTGGCGATAAATTCAATTTTGAATCTATTATGACTCTCAAATACTTTATTTCACTCACTTCCTTCAGACTTTCACCATCTTTGATGATTGCTGGTGTGATTGGTATTCTTGTACTTCTAATGATAATGAATTTAGATATATTTACATTTAGTTTTAGTTTATTTTTCTTCACCCATATTGCTGTATTATTTAAGTCATAGTTTAATTGATGCGGTGTGTACTCAGCGCGGCACCACCGCCATCTCCTATTTCATGTCGTTCTCAAAGCGGTGATCTCCCAGGAATGCGTCCCGCGGTATTGCGAGACACCCTTCTGGCCCGGAAGCCGCGGAATGCGGGCGCGTGTCATTACACGGGGTTCGCGGTTCGATCCCCGCTCATTACCGTAGGTTTGTCGTCGGCATTCGAGGAATCTGCTTCACAGACGATGATTTATTGCTAATGAGCTGCTCCACAAACGGAATATTTCCAATATTGACTAAAAATACACGTCGTCAAGTTACCCGTTCCGTTTGTTTGTTGGCATTTAGGCGAGTCAGCTTGATGACGCACGTTCTAATTTCATCGTACCAAGTTATTATCATTTGGCATACGTGAGGTCCAGAATCGAAAGCAGAAATTTAGCGCCTAATTCAAAAACCCCTAAAACGACTTGATGTATTTTTGAGTTACGGATGAAAACGTATATTTTGAAAGCTAATATACAAAATGTGTATTTTTAAATCACCATTTTTTAAAGAGACAATTCTGTGATGTAACTTTTTTAAATATGAATTAAATATATTAATTATAAAGATACACATATAAAATCAATTTTATCGAAAAATATTGTTGTTGCGCTACCGGGATTCGAACCTGGATCTCTTCCCTAACCGGGGGAGGTGCTTTTTCCAACTATGCTACAGCGGCATTATTTTTAGCGACAATTTTTCGACCTTATATGTTACCTTTTTTGAAATCAATACATTTAATCGTTCCATCATTTGATAGAGCCATCTACCTTATTTTTACAGAATCTCAAATACCTTTAAGTAAATCTGATAGTAGACGCCAGAATTATCAATTCATTTTTATTAAATTTTGGACACATTGATACAACTTTTTTTTTTTTTTTCTGTATATATCGTTTTGGCAGCCGTACTGGATTTCAGATCACGTGAACATCAACAAGCGTTATGATTGGCTGATTTTATTTTAGGGGGAATCGCAACTTGCTCTACTATTCTGTCCTCTGATTTTGAACATGCAATATCATTGGCTTTTGCAAGAAACAATATGTTCTAAACTCTAATTATCCGAAATCAGTTTTAGGGGGTTTTGGAATTAGGCTCTACATATGTCCACTTTACCTCTTTTTGAGTAATATGTAAAAAATACATTTTACCACAAATTATGAAAATCATGAAAATGATCAGAGTTACCACAGATCATATTTGTCTGGGTTTGAATCAATTATTTATATTTAATATGAATTAAATACATTAATTAGAAAGATATACATATAAAATAAATTTTATAGAAAAATATTGCCGTTGCGCCACCGGGATTCGAACCTGGATCTCTTTCGTAACCGGGGAAGGTGCATTATCCAACTATGCTACAGCGACAATATTTTTAGCGACAAATTTTCGAACCTTTTTGATATTAATACATTTAATCGTTACGTTATTTGAAAGAGCCATCTACGTTACTTTTACAGAATCTCAAATACATTTGAGTAATCTGATAGCAGACGTCAGAATTATCAATTCATTTTTATTAAATTTTGGACACATTGATACAACTTTATTAATAGGATAATACATTCTTATTGTGAAGTTGTAAGTATTCAGAACATTAGTCTGTGATATTTTAAATATGAATATTATTTCCTAACCGGGGAAGGTGCATTATCCAACTATGCTACAGCGACAATATTTTTAGCGACAAATTTTCGAACCAACTTCACAATAAGAATGTATTCTCCTAATATTTTATTTCTATTGGACATGTCTACGATTGAAGTTACAACAAAAATTTTAATGTGTTTTTATACGAATATTTTATACTAGTACACATTAATTTTCTTTATATTTATTTGTACACACCTAATTCATACACCATAAAAATTGGACATATCTAATTTGAATTCCATACTTCCATGTATTACGATTTATTTTTCTTTATGTCAGCATTGACGTAAAGTGACATCAATCTGATGAGACATGGGTCACAGCTGACTCCAGCGTATCACCAACCAGACGTAACGCTTCCATTCACCGGTACACAACTTGGAGACCATTTCCTCTAGAAAAATGCCCACAGAATGGAAAAATCACTTTAGAGTACGAACTTCGGTGAAAATATTCGGACCTCGAAGGCAAGAAAGAGCAGACGGCTTTTGAGATGTGGTGCTGGAGACACGTGTTGCGCATACCGTGGACGAAGAGACGCACGAATGACTGTATTCCGCTATAACTGAACCCTCTCAACAGTTTAGCCAAGAAAAATGATTGCAATAATTTAAAATTAATTTAAAGATTATAAATATATTTAAAATATACTTCTTTAAATGAAATTAATTTACCTTGTAGTAATTTTGCAAATATTGAAGAAGGTTTTGACAGAGGTCGAGCTCTACTGAAATAGGTTAACTATCGTTGGAACACGGGGTCTGGAATGTAGACTTATAATAAATAGCTGGAGGTGACAGCTTCGGGATGACAGAATATTGTAAAGATATTTGTATTTGAGAAGAATTTTCACGTTTTAAAGGGAGAAATATTTTGTGATCTTTCAGGGGCGAAAAATTCTGTCAAAACACAGATTTTGTGGAGTTTGATGTTATACACACTAATACTGGTCTGGTGTTTTAGATAGAGAACTTGGGGCAAATCTTAAGAGATGCTGTTCGTGAGTATGACTAAGTGTGATGAAATGATTAATAATGAATGAATATGTATTATAGACTATTATGGCGTAATTAAAATTATTCCACCTTTGTAAGTTGGCTGTCAAAACGAACAAAAATTACATCTAATAGCAATAGCATATAAATAATACTTGACATTAGTAAAAATTCGTAGGTTTCCGCTACATTGATTAAAAAATTTAATTTCAATTTAATATAAATAAAGGGTATTTTTTTAGAGCTTTTAGACTTTATTGGAAATATATTTTTATGCCATTAGTGTTTAAATATGATTTCGCGCCGCGGCTGGCTCGAATAAAGCGCAATCTGGAAGTCCAATATTCGACCACTTTTTGGAGCAGCTGGGGACCGTATATCGGCAATAACACGACGAATGTTGGCTTTCAAGTAGTCTATCATCTCTGGTTTATCGGCGCAGTCTCTTTACATATCACCACAAAAAATAATCCAAAGGTGTTAAATCACACTATCTTGGAGGCCAATTCACAGGTCTAATTAGTCTAAGTCTATTCATGGTGAAATGGCAAACCAAACTGAACACAAATCAGCTGTCAGCTGTCAAGTGTTGCCAATTTAAAAAACACAATACAATAAAAAGGAAAACATTTAAGTAATCTTAATCTAGAGATATTAAAAACACGTTCGACATTTTCGCTACTTCAGCGAATATTATTTTTTACTGGCAATTTTTACTGCTAGATAATAGGTGGAGAAACTCAATATACAGTCTGGAAGAAATGGAATTAGAAAAAGAAGAAAGGAATTTACTGAATGCAGTGTAAGTGCAGTCTGTTGTTTAAAGTGTGGAGTTGGCAAAAGAGGGACGAAAATAGACTGACTGTAGTGAAAATGAGGTCGCCTATGCGTGTACGAGACAAATCTATTTATGAGATAGTAAATAATTAAAGAAAATCAGTAGATAATGTAAAACTAATCGTAGCATTGCGACCGGGATTTGAAAAGGGTCTCTTAGATAGTTTTCCCATGCGGAATTAATGAATATTAACCAAGTCAATTAGATAGACGGTTCTGTTATCGACAAATATGCATGAAAAGATTTATAAAGATATACTACCGTGTACTGTTTTAGAAATATTAGGAATTTCCTTAATTTAAAACTTCTCAAAATGGCGCACTATGCAATCTGTCAATCAATCATAGAGCATGGTATAATTGCTTGGGGTGGAGCGACTATGTCTCCAATTAATCCAATAATAGCAGCTCAGAAAATTATATTAAAAGTTATCCTCAAAATCCCAATCACAACGAGCACTGACGAAATTTTTAATAAATTTTATGTTTTTGATATAAGACAAATATATGCTAATATTACTCTTAACTATATATATAAACACAAACGGACACATTTTAAAACAACTCAAAATATAATTACCACACAGACAAATACACATAACCTACAAGTCCCAAGAGCACATTTTGGGCCTAAACTATTTAATAGGATACTGAAAGATTTAACCCAATTGAATTGTCCAAATAACATGAAACTAAAAATAAAAACTTGGATTCGTAATATATGTAGAGCTTGTATTGGTGCACTCACCCAGCCAAATTGATTCAAACCATTAATAATTGTTGTCACAAATTTCTTGAAAATAATTTATTTATAAGTCCACTTTGTAATTTTTTTTTTATACTTGTAATACTAATTTATTAGTACAATTGCTTGTAAACTATGCCCGTCTCAACACAGAATTTCTCTAGTTAGTAGTCTCTCTAGGCAAAATTCAACCACATTTTTACTTATGTATTATATAGTTACCAATAAATATGACTCGAGAGTTGTGTTTCAGGACTAAAGAGTCTGGCATTCTATCCGCTCTGTCCATCTCCGTGCTTCCAAGGTGATGGTTGGTTAGTTAGGTCATTCACATCTCTTTAATTGTATTTTATTCATTCTTTACTACCTTTACAACAAATTGAATTACCACAAATAAACCTAAGAGATATAATTTCCACTGCATTCAATCTCCTGTTGTTCCTCTTTTACCAGCGTTAATGGAATACGACAATTCCGGTCGTAAGTCGGAATCACAGCAAGGTGTGGGGGGAAGTAGGGAAACGTGGTACAGGATGAGGTCGAAGGACCAGTCGTCTCGATAACTGGGATTCGGAAAAATGGCACGCGGATGAGCCGATCTCCGCTCCCAATTGAAGACGGCGACGTCACAAGTTCACCCACGGCACACACAAACAACAAACAATACGTGATCACAAAACACAAGATCACAAATGCAGTGCTGGTGCACTGGAGGTGCGAGTGGTTTTGCGGTATCGAAATCAACCAAACAATATTGATTCAGTTGACGTCCGTTGGCGTCAAGGTCACAATTTACACTGGTGGGCAAGCATCGGAAGATAGGTCATTAATTTTCCCGCCTGATATTACAAACGCGCTAAAGTGTGTTTTGCAAATACGGAACAATTAGGTTATTATAATTAATAAAATGAAAAGAAACGTTGTTTTTTGTTCTATTGTTTAGGATACATCTAGGTGCCACTCATAACTAAAAAAAAATATCTTCTTCAGTATTAGCAAAATTACTTTTTGGCCATATTTTATGCCAACAACTTTTTTGAATTCGCCAATCACCTTTTGGAAACAGACCATTCTTTTGACATTAACAATGGTTCAGAAATTATACTAGGGATTTACAGTTAGATAAATTTGAAATCTTAGAAATAAAAAAAAGTTTTAATAGCAAGTTATTTTTATATTACAAATATTATAAATAACTAAATACTTTTTGCAAATGGTCACATTTTAAGTTTGTTTTCACAGAATTTCTTAATTAGTTATCCGCCACTTACACTTTTATATTTTTTAATATTAGAAAATATAATACATTTTAGAATTATTAGTAGGATATATATATATATATATTTATATTTCAGGACTATATATATATATATATACATTTTAGGACTCGTGTATAGAGAAGGAGTATATGTGAAATAATTTATGTTTCAGTTAGTCTTTGTATATATTTTTTTTTACTTCAGATACAAATTGATAATAGTCTGTAATTGTTCTAATTGTGATGGGAAGATTGTTAAAAAATTTGATGCCTTGATAAATATAGTGATTTTGGGTTGTGGTATATTTTAGTTTTGAAATATCAATTTGGTCTTTTGAGTTTTAATTGATTTTTAATTTTGAAAATTTGGATTATTGAATTTTTTTTTGTTTATATCTATTATTTTTGGTACTTTGAAATCTGTGACTATTTTTAGTACTTTGAAATCTTTGATAGAATAATTTTTATTATAATTTTTTCGAATGATTTCTAATTGTGACATTGAAGTTTTATATGCTCCTCCCCATCCAATAATACCGTATTGCAAATGTGACTGTACAAACGCGTAATATGTTGTTATCTATCGTGTTTCCTAGGTGCTCTTAATTCTCCTTTTAATTTCAGCTTGACATCTTCCAGTGTTCGAAATTAAGGTACCATTAGGTTTTTGAATAATTCACCACACAGCTATTTGTCAAACATTAATATTGGAGATGCACACACGCCCACAAGTGTATCGGTAAAAAATGATTCGGGGCATCTGGGCTTCAAGTAGCTACGTCCATAATAACTCCTACCGCGTGTGGTTACACCAAAAAAAGTACAAAGGCTCCGACCACGATATTAGATGAACTTGGCATGGGTGTGATCTTGTACGAGAAAGTATTTTAAACAAGAAATTTAAAGGTTAAAGTAGTATGCGGTGTGACTCAAGGTATTACAAATAGGTGTTGCAAAGTTGTCAGATGTTTTTCGAGGGGTAGGTGTTTTTATATTGTTACAACAAATTTGTAACGTTCTGGAATATGTTAGCCAATACTTCACCTATATAATTACATAACAACCAAAAACATCTAAACCCGAGGAAAATCGGAAAACTAATTTGCAAAGATAATATTTGGTATAATTGCTACAACCTCTAAGTTAATGAGCTGTGCGATAATATGAACAACGGATAAAGAAGATATTGGAGAGACTTATGGAGGCCTTCATCCGGCAGTAGATAATTTATTTATTTTAAAATAGAAATGCGTACACGAAATCATATCAATATTTTTACTAGTTTTAAATAAAGCTAAACACTTGTGCTTTAAAAAAGGACTTACTTGCTGGTCTCCTGGAACGAGGCGCGAACCTCCGACCACTAGATAGGTAGGCCAACGTCTTAGTCATTAGACATACAAGCTACTCTATCAGCTATAATGAAATATTTTAAGCTTCAGTATTACAGAATTGACAATTGAAGTGGTATATGTTCGCAACATTCAGAAAAAAAAAATTCTTTAGAAAGTTGCGTGAAAACGACTGCAATTTTAACCAATATCTTGGGAAATGCGGAGCAAAGTGCGTCAAACATTCTTAAGTGGTTGGACTATCGAACTGAAGATGGAGCCAGAACTTCTCAATGGCTTCACTGAATATTAGATTCATAACTGATTATTTACATCGGATACATTTTGTTTGAATTAACAAAAAAAGTAGAAATATAATATACACATAATTTATAAATAATAAGTAAATAGTAAGATACTATCATAGTTCTAAGTAATCATAGTAAATCCTATTTTTATTTAAAACAAATTTAGAAAAATTCACCTTAAAAATAACTGCTATTACCAGTGGCGTGCAGTAAGTATAGATTTAGGTTATGCTATTGCCAATTATAATATACAATCATATATAGCCAGCGTAAAATTTACAAGATTAATATTAAATAAAAAAAACTACAATGTCATTCTCATATTTCCCCGAGGAGTTTTGTTAACCATTGTCCCTTCTTGTCTGAACCTTTGAACCCAACACCAGATAAGTTGCGTGCTCAGCCCATCATTTACTCATCAACTATTAAAGTGAGTACAAAAAGCGCGACCACGAACCAACGAATCACCGCACTTTAAATATTGCTCAACCGCGAACGCACGGTGAGCTCCCGACCAGTAACTCATTGCAACTGGCAAATCAGCAAATCACGCGCGTCGACCAATACCCCTCCCACTTACATCACCATGATGGTTTACGAGCAATTAAAATTTAATCTTGAAATTTTTCCGCTGGACATCCTATACATTTTTTTAACGAATGTTTAGATAAAATGAATCCGTCGTTTATACGACTCTACCGTGTATTTATTTGTAATTTTAGAGTACTATTAATAGTGTTTTTAAAGTTTAAGTTTTAACGTAAAATAATACCTTCTTACCCATATAAAAATCAATATAAAAAATGTATGGACGTTTTTAAGAACACTTTTTATGACCGAACATGATTCTTTTATTGTGTGAAAATCCTTAACATAATAATTAAAGTAAATAATTATTTTTATCACAGGTTAACATAGGAAATAGTTATGATAATTGCTTTTTGTTTTTGCCAAATCAAAAACAAATTTATGCACCAAATGCACCTCGAACGCAAAGAACCGCCATGAAATCAACACGTTAAAGATAGTAATATAGTAAAATTCGCGAATTAGTAAAAGAGGTAGTAAACACTTCAATGATTTGCACGCAGTTGTAAGTTTACTTAATGTAATTCTGTTAAAAAAACAGCATAGGTAACGACGAAAAGAATTTTCAATTCAGTAAATACCCAATTGTATGACTTGGGTAATTCACTAGCGTAAAGACAGAACAGAGTAATGCCAATGTATGTAATGTGTGTAGCTAACTAAATAAATATTTTATTTTAGTTGATTCATTTAATTTGTATTAAATATGTTCTTGTAAATAGTGTATTAGATACCTATATGTATATATAAGTAGATGTGTGAATTAAATTATGTTATGAATATCTAATACATATAACTACTATTACAATGAGAGATTTTTGTTTGTTATCTTTGAAACCAACTTATTTTTTTAACTATTTACTAATCGTTTCTGGATCCACTTTAACAATGCCTTCCTTTTAAACACAACAATTAATTTATAATTATTTTACATTGTTAACTTTGTTTTATTAACCACTTAATGAATTAAAATACATCTACCGGTTTCGAAAAATATCATCTTCTTCTTCAGGATGTCATTAACTAATCAAAAACATATGTTGTATTGTTTCTTTAACAGAATCTATTTTTAAAAAACAATAATTTATTTAAAAATAATTTTAGTACCTAACATTATTTGGTGATACAAAATTACTAGAATAATTTTTAGGAAAAAATTTTAGAATGTGATTTGTGGTAAAATTTAGTTGGTTGTTTATAATATTTTGGTTAGCTTGTTAACACGCTTTATCTCCAACGATTCCAAATTATTTAATTTATGACCAACACCGTTTACATGCAAAATGGACAATCCCAAATTCTGGGTGATTAGAAAATTCTGAACACCTATTTATTATACACTGTTAAATTGTAATAAATAATATTTAAAAATGACATTATTAATAATTGCATTTGAGAAGCCCAGGTCCTCGCCGAGATGCTGCGCCAGCTTCCCGCGAGATATCTGGCGCTAAGATGCAATTAGTCCTGATCTTTGTCTGGTCTTCTGTTAGTATTTAGATGCCGAAGGATCCCGCCCGAGCCACTTGAGCGGGCCTGGTCTGGGCCCAGGAATAGTGCACACTTCACGGTGGTAATCTTGTCTGATGATTTCTGAATGCGATATTCCATCGGTTTCGGTAGACGCCGTCCACCTAGCGACGGTCCCTACTCCAATAAGTACATGTTACTACCTCCTCACTAGACTAAGGTCTGTATCGAAGCGGGCATCGTGTTTATTTGTAAAAATAAAAGAGATACAAGTCATAAAATACAGTTTTAAGGAAAACGCATTATTATTGTGACGTTGCAATTTTTCATAAAATAGTTCTGTGATATTTTAATGCAAATTACATTTTTATTGTAAATATATATGTAGATTACTTTCAAATAATGAAATATCAGATGTATCAATTTGAAAGTGCAACATGTAAGTTGGGACATTTGTCGTTAACTTACAAGGGTTCCTGGTTCGAGTCCGGGTGACAAAAATTTTTTTTTTCTATAAATTGATTTTATCTGTATATTTTTCTTATCGATATATTTAATTTGTATGGGGTATTTTTTAGAGGTATAAAACTTTAAAATGAAATAAATCATGGTATTGGCTTTATTGGAAAGTTCATTTTATGCCATTAGTATTTAAATATGATTTCGCGCATGTGTGCGCCGCGGTTGGCTCGAACAAAGCGCTATCTGGAAGTGTAATTTTCGACCATTGGAGCAGCTGGGACCGTATATCGGCTATAATGCGACGAATGTTGGCTTCCAAGTCGTCTTTTGTCTCTGGTTTATCGGCATAGACAAGCGACTTCACATATCCCCACAGAAAATAATCAAAAGGTCAATTCGCGGGTTAGGCGCTCATTGAACTTCAATGATGTAAACGCGGCCTTAATTATTGCACAGGCTATATCTTGTAAGCTCGTAAACCAAGATCTTTCAGAAAAATCTTCCATAAAGTGGATGGACACAGCTCCAATTGCTGTGCATGATGGTGAGTCGACTCATTCGGGTCCTCCTCAATATTCAGATTCTTCGGTGCGCACTGTACGACGTCTCTGCGGATGCGTATTACCAATTAGAGTATGCGTGGTGCGAAAACAATCCATGGTTATTCGAATTACTCGCTCGGACGGGCGTGTAAGTTTCGCGGACTGAAACACGATTTTCGAAATAAATTTGCACAATTTGAAAGCGTTGTTCTGGCGTAAGTCTATTCGTGATGAAAATGACAAACTAAACTGAGCACAAATCACTTATCTTCTATCAAATTGGATGTCGCTGAAAAAAATGTTGCCAATTCGAAAAACAAACCTATAAAAAAACAACCCTTATTTAAAAGAACATAATATGTACATAGTTGTTGAATTTATTAGAATAAGGAAATAAAAAATTATCAAGACAAAAACAAGGAAAAATTATTTATATACTGCATTGTAGAATATTGGTCAACTTCGGTGAACAAATCATTGTTAGCTCGGCACATTCTTAAATTTGCAGAAAAAAAAATTACCACCGATACTCAAACCCGGAACTTTATCTTGCAATGAGAATGCGTTATCAGTTAGACCATTGAATATTCTAATTGTGTTCTAAAATTACAACATAATTATACGGGGTGGCCCAAAAAAAGTGGGAATATCTCGTAACACTTGAGTTATTTCAAAACATAATATAATTAATTATAATTCTTAATGTCATTTTTTTTGCACAATATTTAGCTAATTAAAAATCATCAAAACATCCCATATTGCATCATCTACTGGGTTTAAATCTGGGCTGTTCGGTGGTCACATGCCCGGCTCGATGAAGTTAACATTCTCACGGCGAAGAAAGTTGATTGTATTTCTGGCTGTGTGAGATGGAGCTCCATCCTGCTGTAATGTCAATTTACGCTGTAATGTCTAACAAGTTTCGTTTTGAAACTCTTTGATCATTTTCTTAGCACCCCAACGTTTTTTAATTCGCAAATTTTTGATTAGAATACGGTCTTCTGCAATGATTTTTGTCATTCTGGGCAACAATTTGAAAAAACCAAATGAGAAATTTAATAATCAAAAATGGCGACCGTAAATTGTCGAAACCAAATGTAATATAGGTAAATAGGTAAGTAAGTAAATTAGTAACCTATTTAAGATATTGTTGATATACTAAACTAGTTTTGATGTAATTATATCACATTTTACGAAATGTTCTCACTTGTTTTGGGCCACTCTGTATATTGTAATGAATTATTAACATATGTTATTTATAATACTCCAATGTCCGTCATGCACAGAAATACTTTAAATAAACTGATAGCGAAGCATCAATTTCCTTTAAAATGTGCGAATTATATTTTTCATTTTCTATATATGTCAAAACTGGAAATTGAAAAGTGTAATATTTCTGAAACGAAAATTATGCAGATAAGATACATTATTTTGAACTGCTTTTTATGGATATGTTATTTTGTATATGTATTAAAACTTTGTATTACACACACATTTTTTTCACTACTAGTTTCGAGAGGTGCAATTCCTCTCACGTGGGTGACACCAAAATGAAAATATCGGTACAAGAAATTTGCGTTAGTTCATGTTTATATATTTGGTGGTATGACCGATTTATTTCTAAGCTCAACTGCTTGCTCAAGAACTCAATTTCTTGTAAAATGGTTTTGGACCCCTAGCCTTAGGATACTTTTCAGTGCCAAAAATGAATACCAAATTCGCTCAACGAACTTTCTTATTTTGTGCTCCTCGGATATTTAACAAATTGCCACTAGACCTTAAGGGGTCTAAAATGATTAACGATTTTAAACCTAAAATAACAAAGTGTTTGCTTTATGTGGGTAGAAAGCAAAATGATACTAATTTGTCATTTGTGCTAACACATTTTTGTCTCCAATTATTGTATATTCAACAACAACAAGTCGAAAGTGATGGTATTCGAGAAGGAGGAAAGCGAGACATCGCGCTGAATACTTGGAGGTGATGAATGTTTGGAAGAAGTAGATGAGTTTGTGTATTTGGGAAGTATGTTTGATAGAAACAGAAAGCCTGAGAAAGATATCGAAAGGAGGGTGACTGCAGGGAATAAAATGAACAGCGCTTTGAATGGTATTATGGCTAATGGGAACTTGTCAACTGGGGCAAGACTAGCGGTGCACAATGGAGTCCAGGTACCGACACCGATATATGGAAGTGAAGCCTGGAGCTGACAAAAAAGTAAATTAAATGCAGTGTAAATGTAAATGTGATGAGTGAGATCACTTAGGGGTTTATGTGCCAGATCCATTTATGATGGAGTAAAGAATGAAGAAATAAGGAAAGAATGTAAAGCTGATATTAGTATAGTGAGTAAGATTAAGAAAGGATCACATATGTGGTTTGGTCATGAAGAGAATGGTAAGATGGATATATGACTCTAGTGTTTATGGCACTAGAAGTAGAGACTTGGCACGACCAGGTATACTGGAAGATGGTCCTGTTAGATGCCTCAATAATCGTCGAGATGTATGAGAAGATGTATGAATTGTGTGTCAGGATAGAAGAGTGTGGCGCTCTATCTTCTCTGCCGACGCCCGCGGGGAAACGGCGTGATCGTAAGTAAGTAAGCAAGTAAGTAAAAAACTCAAATTTATTGGAGTAACACGAGTTGACAACATGGTAAATGTGTTTTTTTGTAAAATGCTTCCCATTTCTGACCTATACCGTAGGCATACGAAATTTGAGTTTTCCGCAGCAGTGAACAATGCCAGTTTATGATTCTGGGTATGCAGAAGCAGCCCAATAGGCATTGCTCACGTCTGGTGTCACACAGTCGCCCATTGCATTATTTATCGCTCGTTTCTAGTTTAATGGGCTTCCTCAGCGCCGATGCGGGCAGTCGGATAGGGTACAGTTGTACAGCTAGAGAGCACATAAATATAAAAGAAGAGGATAGATAACGCGCGCGCGCCCGGATAGTGGCGCGCTATCTTATCCCGCGCCAGATAACACCGGCCGAGCGGCAGATGGCGGCCGAGGAAATACTAATCAGTAATGTAATTAATACAATATTATTGTGCATTAGGTTAATATCTGTGGTGGGTCTGTCAATCAGCTGCGGACATCCTAATTTTACGAAACCCCTCTTCGTCAGTGGCGTAACTGTGGCGATTTTGCCGAGCAGCGTGCAACAATTCTCGATGGACAGACTCAAACACCGTCTCCGGGAGCTGGTTAGTGGGCGTTGGCAGAAAGGAAACTGAGCAAAGATTCGTGCAAATGATCACATGAATTCGATCAAATTTTTAATAACTTAATATATTAGAACAAATAACTGTTCCACACACCCAACACGATCAAATAATCTTTTTTACCAAAATTTCGGCAAAACTAATTACATAAAGAATTGTTTTGTGATCCGCTCTACGTCAAAATATAATACCGTAAATTCTTCTAATAACTTGGACATTTTCAACGATAAATTGCTTCCCTTTAAAATTAAACTACGCCAACTTTTCAATAACTATTAACATAAATTGTATAGATTGCATCCCATTTAAAAACACTCTTTTGTTTCTTTTTTCAGTTTTTTTTTTAATATATACTTAATATTTTTTAGTTAATTACGTTTATTTTAATATAATTTTTTTTTTTATCAGTTTGTTTAAGTATACTATTTTTTAGTTTATTATATGCTAGTTATGTAATTCCGAAGAAACTTCACTGGTGTTATTTTTATATATTATGTTATTATCAGTTATTATTGTTACACTGTTTGTTTCACTAAAAAAAAAAAACATAATTTCTTTATATTCATTTTTCTGTTTTGCATAGTGTTTCAATCATGGGATAGCGAGAGGATTTTACTTATTTATCACGTTATTAGAATTCTTTTAATCCCGACCAGTGACTCATTGCGACTGGCAAATACGCAAATCACGCGCGTCGAACAATACCCCTCCTACTTACCTCACCCTGATGGTGTCGAGGAATTACAATTTAATCTAGAAATTTTTCCACTGAACACCCTTTATATTATTATATATATGAAGGCGTCGTATCCATACATTACAATTTTCCGGGCTGGCCCTGAGTTAAACTCTTCTTCTACGTCTAATTATACCTATGTAAACTGCGTTTACATATGTATAATTTTTGCGTCAACATTGTATATGTAATTTTATGATGCGACAAATTTGCTTAGATAATATTGCAGGCACATATGTAAGTACAGTCTTATGTAGTTTGCCGCGAAGCCTTGAAATCATTATAATGGGTTTTTGACATTGTTGTCCAATCCATATAAAAGGGGTAGGTGAGTCGATTGAAATAAAGCTTAATTTTGAGTCGGGGTGAGTGCATCTACGGGGGAAGTGCATCCACGTCTCCCGATTACGTTTGTAATTGGATTCCAGTGCCGCCATCTATTAAGGAATGTTATAAATCAATATTTAAAGAGACAGTCCAGAGATGGTGCAAATCCGAACATTAGTTTGCTTTTAGTACCATTTAAAATTATGATATTCGTTTGATTTGTCGTTAACTTGGGAGTTGTGTATGCCTTGTCAATCTTACTCCATTTCTCGATAATATTTTGTGCCGGGACGCTGATATTAAGTGAGGTTAAGTTGTAGTTTGTGGTGCACCATATAGATATATTATTTTAGTGATTGTTTCCGCAAATTATGATTTATAATACCAGATACACATACCCCGTAAACTTTAAACCGTGGGGGTATAATACCCCATATATTTCTCAAATAAACATGTGTAGACAGTTCCATTGTTGTTTTAAAAATTAATTTAACCAATTTCTAATACAATCACAATGACATGTCGCACTTTAATAGATCTCGCAGGACCAAAATAATTCATTCATATCGTTATTAGGCAGATCAGTAAAGACATGTTTGTTATTTTAACGATTTGTCATAAGCAATTCAATTAGATGCTCTTACCCCAAATTTGGGGTAAGTGCATCTGGTCGTCTAGTTTTCATAAAATGGTTTCAATATCAGCTATACTAAAAGGTTACATTCCGATTTTTAAAGACTTAAATTAGAAAATGATTAACTACCCTTTTAACAAAGTCATAGCATAATCTTATGATATTTATTAGAATTTATATTTATTCACATAATCACTTGACTGAATATGAAAAGTATGGCAAAAGTACGCCACTGGTAGGTAGGTACCATAGGAACACATTCCAAAAGAAAACTAAAAATAATTTATCAAATGCCGTCATTATTTCGTACAAACATATTTTTAAACACTAATTAAATGTATTAATTAGAAAGATATACATATAAAATCAATTTTATCGAAAAGTGCATTATTTTTGACGACAAATTTTCAGTTCACTCAAAGGTATTTGAGATTACGTAAAAACTAAATGGCTTTCAAATAATGGAACGATAGATGTAGGTTCGAAAATTTGTCGGCAAAAATAATGTCGCTGTAGCATAGTTGAATACTACACCTTTCCCGGTTTGGAAAGTGATCCAGGTTCGAATCGCGGTGGCGCAACAACAATATTTTTCGATAGAATTGATTTTATATGCATATCTTTCTAATTCATATATAAAATATCACATACCTACGTTATGAATAATTACAACTTCACAATAAAAATATTTTTATTCGACACGATTATTGTACAATATCGAGAAGAATGCGACCGCTTCGTCAATAATTCGTAAACCATTGCAAAAATTCTAACAAGAAAATATACAACCCGCTCCACGCGAGACCCCCTCCCTTGGCGGGTGGGACAAAATTCGAAACATTTATATTCCTCATAAAAAAAGCACCTCAATCTCACGTAGCTCTTATTAGTACCTGCTTCAGGTACTCCGCCGGTTATACTATCAGGTGGGCGTGGTGGGGCGTGGTCTGACCCCCTCCGACGGCCGCAACCCCTCCCCTACGCGACCACCCACCCCCGCGCCGCCCGCGCGCCCCGCCGGGCTGAAACCGGTTATTAAGTATTCGAGTATGTCGATATCTTCAAAGCGTGGTAACCGACAAAAAGTAAATTCACTCGCGGCCGCCAAATGTTGCTAAGAGAAGTTTTTGTGAGGCCATTAAAATTTTTACTTCAAATCAACACGAATTCAGTGTTAGGATGAAATTATCTACACATGAAAAAATTTCATTTTTTTTAAAAAAAAAGTTAGGTTAGGTTGGGTTCAGGGTAACATTTATTTCAAATCTAACTTGTGTTTTTTTATATAAATATAAAAATTACTATTTACATTAAAAAAAAATTTTTAACGCTTCTGTCAACGAAATAACGGAAGACAGGGACGTCTGAACTAGTGATGGGCTCAAAATCACGAACCGTGAGTCAATCACTGATATCTTTGAGTCACACTCACTATCGGTGATTGATTATCTGGGAATATCGTGATTCGTGATTTATTTTTAAAATTTTATTTATATTTAGTTGTAAAATGTTATTTGGCCCATATGCATATAAAATGAAAATATTCATGA
The DNA here is from genome assembly GCA_031772225.1 of Eubasilissa splendida. Taxonomy (NCBI): domain Eukaryota; kingdom Metazoa; phylum Arthropoda; class Insecta; order Trichoptera; family Phryganeidae; genus Eubasilissa; species Eubasilissa splendida. Next base: position 1,663,445 of record CM062867.1, read on the forward strand.
AAGAATGAATATATTATATAATGTATTTTTCACGCAAAAGAAATTTGAATAATATAAGTAAATACACCCAAAATTATGTTTTTTTAAATTTATTTCGCGTATTGTGATATCGTGCGGCGCACTCGCATTAGTAATACAACTGTGATCACAGTCACAGTTTCCAATCACCGATATTATCGAATATCAATCACAATCACACCAGTGAGTCAAGAGTAGGATTTTTTCTCATCACTAGTCTGAACGTGTCGTGATGAGGAATTGAACCCACGACCTTCAGGACAAGGGGTAGTAGATAATGTACAACTACGGAGAATACTGGAGCAATGCATACCTTTGAACGAAAAGGTAATAAGGCTAATGGATCAATCATCTTTATATTTTAAATATGAATTAAAGATATACATATAAAATCAATTCTATCGAAAAATATTGTTGTTGCGCCACCGGGAATCGAATCTGGATCTCTTTCATCTTTATATGATGATGCAGTCATAAATCAACATACTTAGAATAATAATTGACGTACTATAGTAGAATGTAGACTGAATTTAGTAGATCTGTATGAAATTCATTCATTCATTTCATCAATGATGACATATTTGACAATATTATGAAGGTTTTTTTTTGAGGTTCAGAACTTTGAAATGAAATAAAATACATAAAAATCGTGGTAATGTTCATGAAATTGACTTTACTGTAAATATAGCTTTATGACATTAGTGTTAAAATATGATTTCGCGCATATGGGCGCCGCGGCTGGCTTGGCTTGGAAGTCCAATTTTCGACCCCTTTTTGAAACAGCTGGAGCCGTATATCGACAATGTTGGCTTCCAAGTCGTCTATCGTCTCTGGTTTATCAGCAAAGACTAGCGACTTCACATATCCCCACAGAAAATAATCCAAAGATGTTAAATCACGCAAAGTTGGAGGTTAATTCGGAAGTCCATTTTGCGAAATTATGCGCTCATCGAATGTTTCATTCAATAAATTGATTGTGGCGCGAGTTGTGTGACATGTGGCGCCGTTTGTTGAAACCGCAGGTCTTCCACATTAATGCCATTCGATTGGGGAACAAAAAAGTCAGTAATCGTGGATCTATAGCGCTCTCCATTGACTGAAACGTTCTGGACGACATCGTTTTTGAAGAAACCACAACTTCTTTGGCGAGCACTGTACGAAGTCTCTACGGATGCGTATTATCAATTAGTGTATGCGTGGTGCGAAAACGATCCATGGTTATTCGAATCACTTGCTCGGATGGACGATTATGTCGACCGTAAAATGGACGTAGCGCATGGTAAGTTTCGCAAACTATTTTACTACACAATTTTCAAGCGTTGTTCTGGCGTAAGTCTATTCATGGTGAAATGGCAAACCAAACAGAGCACAAATTAGCTGTCAGCTGTCAAATTGGCTGTCGCTGGAAAAAGTGTTGAAATTCGAAAAACGAACCTCTTAAAAAAACACCCTTCACAATTATTCCACAGTGTATCTTCGTCTTTCATTTTTAGGGCCTCTTTTTTCAAAACCCTACAAGTCAAATGTGTAGCTTTCTAAGACGGTTGTTAGGGTATCGTGTTCATTATTTTAATAAATAAAAAAACAGAATTACGAAAATTGTTGGTTACGTTGTTCTGGCTGACAGGTATCGACGTGAACAGAGTAATCATTCGGCAGTTGCTGGAGTACCTACCTACTACCTACCTGCACCGGGTCGACAACCTTCTCACCGACAGCATATAGATATTTATGTATGTACATAAGCGATCATTTTCTGTTGATCTCATCAGATCTTTGGTCTCTGTCGGTGCGAGCAACTCTTGTCGTATAACTTCTCCACTATTCTTCCATTACTCATTCCTATCGTTGTTCAATACTTAGAGTATGCAGATTGACATATCATTAAAGAGAACACATTCTTATTGTGAAGTTGTAATTATTCAGAACATAAGTCTGTGATGTTTTTAAACACTAATTAAATGTATTAATTATAAAGATATACATATAAAATCAATTTTATCGAAGAACAAAATATTTTTGCTACCGGAACTCAAAACTGTATCTCTTTTTCCAATCCGGTGAAGATGTAATAATATATAAGTTGTATCAATGTGTCCAAAATTGAATTGATAATTCTGGCGTCTGCTATCGGTTTACTCAAAGGTATTTGAGATTCCGTAAAAACAATGTAGATGGCTTTCAAATAATGGAACGACAGATGTATTAATTTGAAAAAAGTGTAACATGTAGGTTCGAAAATTTGTCGTCAAAGATACAGGCGCTGTAGCACATTTGGTAATGCACCTTTCCCGGATTGGAAAATGAGATCCAGGTTCAAAGACTGATAACGCAAAAATGATGATATTTTTCGATAAAATTTATTTTATATGTGTATATATATAATTAATATATTTAATTAGTGTTTAAAAACATCACACACTTGTGTTCTGAATGATTACAACTTCACAATAAGAATGTGAAAATGGCCCTAGAAATTCTGTTTCAGCTCCAAAAATACTGGCAGATTCGATTGAGCTAGGGTGAACACTCGTGCATACGAAGACCTGGCTCGGTTTCTGTGACACTCTTCGTAGATCATATGATGTGTTGCTATCGTTTTGTATCAAAATATCTCCAGTGAGACGGGATGCTTTATTGAAGCGAGCAAGAAGAGAATCTCCTATAAGATAGATGAATCTAATAGATGGCTGCGATCAACGTGGCTCAAGATCGGGAGGAATGGAGACGTAATGGAATGAAGAAGAAAAAGAAGATGAAGATGTTTTTTCTGAGGCTTCCATAAACAGTTCAAATACTCCAACGTTAAATATGGCGTTAGTAAATTTGAAAGTTAAATAAATGTGAGGTTCGCCGGAGGATCTTAATAAATACGAATTCTGTGTAAATATTAAGTATCTTCGTAATACATTGTGTGCAGGGATGGTATAATACACGTATCTGAGATACGTGACGAATTTTTTTAAATGTTAATGTTATCTTTCATAATATAAGCTTGTATTTTAAGTGCAGTGGAAATCACTTAACATGTAACACGGGTAACAAAATACTTTTTCATGTTAAACGAATTACATAGATAATAAAATTAGCACTCCTTAGTTAAATGTCAAAATATGTTGATATTAGAATTAAGGAGCATTTGATATGTTTAAATAGTAAAAAGTATTCTGAATTCTCCAATCATCTTTTGGAAACAAATCATTATTTTAACATTAACAAGGGTTTATACATTAAACATACAAATACTATATATATTCAAGATAAATTTGAAATTTTAGAATTAAGAAAAAGTGCTAAATAGTAAACTAAATATTATAAATAACCAAATCCTTTTTGCAAACAGTCACATTTTAAATTTGTTTTCACAGTAGTTCTTAATTAGTTACCAACCACTTATACTTTTATTTTTATCTATGCTTGTATTTTTTATTTAAGAATACATTATTTCCAGAAGAAGATAAAAGATTGAACAAAGTGTTTTATCTTATTATTTATATAATATGTGGCCACAAAGTAGTAGTAAAAGTTGAATATTATTTCGTTATTTTAAGACGCGACATTATTTTTTCATGTTAAACGATTTTTGTTGCATGTTAAATTAGAGAATTTAATATTTTTCGCTAGAACTGATTTCACTGTATACGTTTTAATTTTTATTTATTTATATATTTGGAGATCAAATGTATTATATAATTTTTAAATAATAAAGTCTGTTCCCGTGCTTTCTTGCTTCGTAGCTAAGTCTGGAATCAGTCAGTTCTGCAGCAAAATGTGAAAAATACTTGAAAACGTCTTTTTTCCGTAATATGCGGGCTTGGTCGGGGTGAAGGAACCCATTTATAACCCTTGGCGCTTTCGAGGCAAATATTTCAACCCCCGGGGTGGCTAATATATTATTTTCACGACAGGTTTTTTATACCATTACGGGCCAGCCTAATAGTATGTAGGTGCAGACTCACAACCATATGGGAAAACAAAATGGTTATCGACGAATTTGTTTCTCGTCTAATACGTATATTATACCATAAATAAGCTATTCGCTATGTTTATATACGGACCGTCTACTCATAAATGTATTTATGATGATATCACGTGTGGATTACTATAAATTGGATAGATTATAATTATTAAAGAGAACATATTCTTATTGTGAAGTTGTAATTATTCAGAACATTGGTCTGTGATATTTTAAATACTAATTAAATGTGTTAATTAGAATGATAAATCAATTTTGTCGAAAAATATTGTTGTTGCGCTACCGGGATTCAAACCTGCATCTCTTTCAAAACCGAAGAAGGTGTATTATCCAACTATGCTACAGCGACAGTACTTTTGATGACAAATTTTCGAACCTATATATTACACTTTTCAAATTAATACATCTATCGTTCGATTATTTGAATGCCATCTACTTTGTTTTTACGGAATCTTAAACGATATATTTTTGTGAAGTTGTAATTATTCAGAACATAGGTCGAAAATTTGTCGTTAAAAGTACTGTCGCTGTAGCATAGTTGGATAATGCACTTTTCCCTGCTTGGAAAGAGATCCAGGTTCGAATACCGGTAGCGTAACAACATTATTTTTCGATATAATTAATTTTATATGTACGAGTATATCTTTCTAATTAATACATTTAATTAGTATTTAGATAATAATCAATTCTAAATGCGCCAGCTCGGATAATATATGGAAGTTTGTCTTTCAACATATTATAACATCCCTTTTGCGTGAACTATTTTGGTTTCGTTTCATTGAAATAGTAGAATTTAAATTGTGCTGGTTGATATACAAGGCGACGCATAATATGGCGTCTCTGTATCTTCAAGAGCTTTGTATTCCAGACAACTTGAAAGATAGACGTCAAGCTCTCAGGTGAGCCTTTCTTACAGTCGCAGAAAGGGTTGTAGAACCGACTTCTAACAGAAGTTTATATTCAGTCCACGGGCATTTGCGGCGGCAGGCCCAAAAGCGTGGAACTCTTTGCCCTCCGTCATAAGGAACAGTGCATCAGACTTTAGTTAAAAAGATACTGAAATTGAACTATTACATTAAATTGTATTGTAGGAGTTGAGATGTCTGTGTTGAAGTTATTCAAACTATGATTGACTCGAGATTGTGTCAGAACGTTAAGACGCCTGTGAGACAGAAGCCCCTAACCTCTTCTTGTCTCACGCGTGTTGAGTGTGTGTCGCAGTGTAGCGTATCTGTTGTAAATAGAACAGGGTATATAAATAAAAGTGCACTTACAAAGTTTCGTTTACTGAGGTGATGAATTAATACAATTTAAATGCGCGGTTGAACTCTGGAGTGGCTCGCGCTAGATGCTGGTGTTAGGATGGCCTGCTGAGAAGTAATCGCTATCTGCTTGGCAGTAACCGTCTTTGGTGTATATTGTTTATTTGCTGGTACTATATTTAGTTTAGTTATCACCTGAAGATGAGAGGGACTGCACCTCTTGAAACTATAGTAGTTGGATTAACTCAACGCGTGTGTGTGCTAGTAATGAGCTCAAAATCACGAACCGTGAGTTAATCACTGATATCTTTGAGTCACACTCACTATCAGTCATTGAATATCTGTAAATATAGTGATTCAGCACATGTGAAAAAATGACGTTATAATTCGTGATAATCTAGTAGATTCTGCCAAAACGTTTTACGCATTTGACCCGAAATGCTGAGAATTTGACCCGAAAAATAAACTCACACTTTTTTAAGTGTTTTTTACGCAAATGAAGTTTACATAATATAAGTAAAATTATGTTTTATTTATTTATTTCGTGTATTGTGACACCGTGCGGCGCACGCGTATTAGTAATGAAACTGTGATCACAGTCACAGTTTCCAATCACTGATATTATCACGAATATCAATCGCAATCACACCGGTGAGTAAAGAGTAGCATTTTTTCATCATCACTAGTGTGTGTAGTACAAAGTTTAGTTGTGAAAATTAAAATAATCATGTTACACCGCAAAGTGGCCGCCGTGCCAATTAATGGTAACAATTTTAAATGGGACTAAAGAGTTTATGTGTAAAGCGCCCTTGAGGTGAAATATTTACGAATGTGGTGCTATATAAATTATCCACTGTTATAATAATTATTATTTATATTTATCGCTCATCGTGGATGCGCGTCAGGGGTGTCACTGCGGATCAACTCGATTTGGAACTCGGGCTCTAGAATATAACGTCACAACACTGCAATGTTAGCAAATCGTATAAACACTAAATAAACATTTTTTATTAATATTAAAAATATAATACAATTTCAATAATCAGTGGATATATATATATATATATATATATATTAACATTTGTTTCTTCTCTATGAGAGTAAGACTCGTATATTCGAGTTAATTAATGTTTCAGTTAGTCTGTGTGCATATTTTTTTCACTTCAGTTACGAATTTATGATAGTCCGTAATTTTTCTAATTGTGATGGGGAGATTGTTTAAAAAATTTGATACCTCGATAAATATATTGATTTTGAGTTGCGGTATATTTTAGTTTTGGGATATCAATTTGATCTCTATATCTTGTAGATCGGAATTCGCTTCTAAAATTTAGTTTTGAAAATTTGAATTATTGAATTTTTTTTGTATATGTCCACTATTTTTGGTACTTTAAAATCTGTGAAAAGTTGTATACTTGAATAGTTATAATTTTTATTATCATTTTTTGAGTGATTTCTAATTGTGACATTGAAGTTTTATATGCACCTCCCCATCCAATAATACCGTATTGCATGAATTGAATGAACATTGCCCCTAGAACAGCAAGGAATCGTGTTATATTTACATCGAACTGAGATTACCATTATTTATTGCATATAACAATAAATTGTACAAAAATGGTGCTTTATATATAATTCAATTTAGAGTAATTAAACAATCCGATTTTTGATTTGATTTCAGGCAATCTTTCAAATTAAGCTATAACCTTGTGTTACAAAAATAGGTGTAACTTGGTAGTTTCCTCGATCTTCAAGCACTTAATCACTAGGTGAGCGCCTTACCGATCACCTCAAACATTTTATTTGTACAACTCGTGTGCATATTTTAGTTGTATTAAAATAATCAGTCGATGTTCTAAGAAATATTACAAGTCCTATTGTTAGAACTGTCACTTGGTGTATGAATGTGTGTGTCCGCCATGGAAGTGTGAATATGAAGGGGGGGGGGGGGAGGCGAGCCTTATAAGTCGTCACATTAGTTGGGAGGTCTCTCTCATCGCAGCTCCTTCGCATTATTAAGACGTGTAACTATTAAGGAGAACACATTCTCATTGTGAAGTTGTAATTATTCAGAACATAGGTCTGTGATATTTTAAATGTATTAATTAGAAAGATATACATATAAAATCAATTTTATATGTATATCTTCCTAATTAATACATTTAATTTGTATTTATGCGTTTGTCTTATAGAAACAATAATACATGTTTTAATTAGTTATGACATCCTGAAGAAGAAAATGGTATTTTTCGAAACCGGTAGATGTATTTAAACTCAATTAAGTGGTTAATAAAACAAAGATAATAAATAAAAATATGATTTTTAACCACAAAGTTAATATTGCTAATGTGCCAGCCCTGGCTTAACGAACTAAGAAATGTGCGCTTCATAAACAGCGTCAAACACAAGTGTGCAAGATACAAAGTATTTTTAGTATCAAAATGGACATCGCGAAATGGCTGAAGTATGCGAATAATAAACCCATCGCTTTATTTGCTCGTTCAGTGAAGCAGTCGATGAGAAAAAATTACTTTGTAGTCGTGTATGTGGTGTCTTCGTTTCTGAACGCTTTTTATATGAATATTTATTCTAATTACTATATGCATTTTATATATTATTATGGTGGTATAACCACCTGTTTTTTTATTAATTGTGTATTAATTACGGCTAGATTAAAATAATGAATGAAATTTTGTTTCTCGCCAGCTGAATGAAGGCGGCTGTCGACGATCGCTTTTGGCTGATTTTTAATGATGATCAAGAATGCTACTCTTGACTCGCTGGTGTGATTGCGATTGGTATTTGATGATATCAGTGATTGAAAACTGTGACTGCGATCACAGTTTCATCACTAATACGCGTGCGCCGCACGATATCACAATACTCAAAATAAATTAATAAATAAAATAAATATACTTTTGAGCATATTTACTTATATTATTCAGACTTTTTAATAATTGTATATCATCACAAAGAGAATAAAAATCGTTAAAAAAAGTGAGTTTATTTTTCGGGTCAAACTCTCAGCATTTCGGGTCAAATGCGTAAAATGTTTTGACAGAATCTACTAGATGGCACTTATCACGCATTATAACGCTATTCTTTCATGAATACTTTCGTTTCACATGCACATGCGCCGAATCACAATTCACAATCACAATATAAATAAAATAATAATATCACAGATGGTGAGTGTGACTCAAAAATTTCAGTGATCAACTCACGGTTCGTGATTTTGAGTTCATCACTACTGATTTTGTCAATGTTTGTATTATTTATGATGTTTACGCGCCTTGTTACTTCGATGGGCATTGGCTTATAATAATGTACATATGTGTGTGTGTATTGCCGAGTGCGAGGGAGAGCCATTAGAATACTCCGTTAGGTCTCTCTTCACGGCATCGTCCATCCCAGCAACCCCCAGCGGGAGACCCACACCCTTATAAATACCCGGAAATGTCCGAGATTCCTTTCATTAGAACGAGTAATAGTAAATTCTGGCAGAAGGCAACTAGGAAGACATCAGGTAACCTGGTGAGAAGGTAAGAAGGTCGCTCGTATATATGCCAGGAGACCGTCCAGGGTAAAGCATCCTGGTGCTTTTGTACAAGAATAGCCGATCCTAAAAGGAAAAAAATGACGAAGGCTTTCATTTTTACTTTTCAAATTCTTCTTCTTCTTCTTCTTTCAAATAGGCAATCCACCCTTTAAGAGTGATTTGTGCCATTAAACAAGTCTAAACATTATTTTATAGAAAGCAGTACAACAATACTATAGAACAGGGAACATTGCATCACAAGTCAATACCATTGACATTCAGGAAATTTGCTATTATGTAGCTTAAATGAGGCGAGTTGAGGGAAAGAAGATGACACAAGTTCACCGGAAGTTGAAAATCACCATTGACAAGATCATTATAAAAAAAACCTGTGATCCGCAATGGACAGGCAAAAAAGACATGGTCAAGGGTTTCCTCCTCGGCACCACATTCACACATTGGGGAGTCTATTATGTTCATTCTGAACAAATGTGAGGCCACCTGGCAATGCCCAATTCTCATTCTACAGATATTTGCTACTGTTCTTTTTGAGACTTTCCTGTTGGAGAACCGAGGGGAGCGGGGAATATATCTTTGGATTATTTTAAGACGATTACCCTTGTGGTTGTTTGGATCCATCCATTGTGCAGACCAGATAGAATGACGTATGTTTTTTTACAATATTAAGTTTGTCATACATCGGGATATGGAATTGATGGGGAAGAACTCCGGAAAGAGTAGCCTTCTTGGCCAGTTTATCAGCACATTCATTTCCCTGAATTCCCTCATGCGCAGGGATCCAAACGAATGACACCCGTTTATTGTTTCAAATTCTATTACTTGAGAGAATTCATTTAAAATTAGTTTTATAAATTAACTTATTTTTTGATTATATAATTTGCTTAATAATTTTCTGTACTTTCGACTATTATTAAGTTACGTTTAAACTGTTGTAGGAAACGAAATGTTCCTTACGGCAACTGTTGTCGCCGACACGCGGGTAACATATCGCGGCCGTAAGCTGATCCGGCGCGCCACGCGAGCGAGCTTTACGTGTATTCCGATTTGTACCGCATTTTTTACGACAGTTCAAACATGTGTGCGGAGCTAAACAGTCTCGGCTACAAATTTAGAAATTAATCATCTAAAGTTCTACCTACTAATTAAGGAGAAAATATATCACGGTTTGACGGGCGGGAGCCTCGTGCTCGATGCTGGTCCAGCAATCCAGACATCATCGTCTTAATTTTTGTATTTTTTAAATTTTATTATTTATGAGAAACCAATATTTAATATCTTATAACAATACCTAATATCAAAATAAGACCAGTGAAGTCTCTTCATAGCTGGATACAGTGAAAATACCATACAAATACACAAACTCATGCACTAGCTAACTCCTCAATCTCAAGAATGCATTTTTTGCGGAACGCATATGGGGAGGTAGTCGACATTTTCGATGTTAATTTAATTCTTTATAGGACTGCACTATTACAATTTTTGTGTCTCAACTCAATGGTGATAGATAAATTTCTATTTTTTTTATTTAGGAGAACACATTCTTATTGTGAAGTTGTAATTATTCAGAACATATGTCTGTGATATTTTAAATATATTAATTAGAAAATTACGAAAATTGTCGCTAAAAATATTGTCGCTGTAGCATAGTTGGATAATGCACCTTCCCCGGTTAGGAAAGAGATCCAGGTTCGAATCCCGCAACAACAATATTTTTCGATAAAATTGATTTTATATGTACATCTTTCTAATTAATACATTTAATTCATATTTAAGATAAATTTCTACTTCAAATTTTATATTTACTTTTAATTATTTAAATGATAAACACTATGTAATTTTTTTCTAATGCAATTGCACTTCTATTGTAATTTTCTGTCATTTTACAAATTATGTAAATGCCTGAATAGGGCCGTGCATAATAATAATAATAATAAATAAACTAGTCAACTAAAAAATAGACCGTTTAAAAAGGTCGTTCATCATCGGTATCGTCCTCACCAGGCGTTATCTGTCTGCTGCTGGATCAAGACATATTCACATCGATCAAATATCGCAGACCCTCTGTTCTGAATAATTACAACTTCACAATAAAAATTGGTTCTTCTTAATAATATGTATGTATATAAATCAATATAAGTTCGAAAATTTGTCGTCAATGCACTGTGTTGGTGTAGCGTAATCGTTTAATGCAATTTCCGCAGATAGGAAGAGATCCAGGTTCGAATCCCGGTAGTATTTTAACAATATTTTTCTGTATATTTGATATATATATATGTATACATTTCTAATCAATACATTTAATTTTTATTAATAATATCGTCCATGTATTGTATGTAGGGCCTTGCAAAAAAAAAATGTGCGTGTTGTGTATACGTATTTAATTAGTAATTTTGATTTACATAATATTTTCAGCATACTATAATGTAGGCCTTTAACAATCAAAACTGAATATGATATAGTAATGTAGGCGCGCAATTAAAATTATCTCCATAGATAACGATGTAATAATAGAGTGTCAGATTATATTATGATTATTATTTTAAAACAATGAAATAAAATGTTTCAATTAAAAGCGTTATGCAACTGGATATTGCGAATTTATTAGCGTTATTAAAATCAAATGATATTTATAATGGTATTAAATTTTTACGAGTTGTGTAGAACAGGGTGTGTTACACAAATTCAGTTAAAATTGTTGTAATAACCGTCTCTGAATTCAGTACAACAACTCATACGGAATAACTGTTCGGATTGGCGCGTTATTGCAGCGCATCTGCAATAACGTGTATATAGATTTGTTCCGCTTCTGAGACGCTGCTAAAGCTGCGGCTGGAGCTCAGCACCGACTCTCTGGTGCGAGCGGCGCTCTCATGGAAAGCTGGTTCCCTGACCAGAGAACGGCAGCGCCTACAGAATAGCTACATATACAACAATGGCCGTGACTGAAGTAGTTATATATGTAATATTTATATTTTGTGTGTATATATGTGTGAATTTTTTATTTTTTTATTTATTAATATTTTCCTTGGTTTTCTTTTTCATAGCATTATATTTATTTCATAACCTTTAATGTATAACATAACATGTATTATCTTTATGGCGAATTGGGTTAAAAAAAAACACATTATTATTATTATTATTACTAGAGTTTGAAGCGCGAATGACATACATGCTCGTGGGACGGTTTCGTATTTTATATAGATGTCCTACAGAGACGAAGATATTAATTTATACATGGGAAGAATGGAAGTCTCGGGCATTACAGCGCTTACGACACTTTACACAATGTAACATTCACCACTTGAAGAAAATCTATAAATAATGAATAATTAAGAAACGGTCACATAAATGGTTTGGTCATACGGAACGTACGAACGAGAAGTGGGTAGTAAACATAGTGTACGAGGCGCGTGTTGAAAGTAACAGGACACCCGCGAACGATCTGTTGTGATCAGATAAACAAGATATTGGATATCGACTCTGTTTAAAGTTTCGAGAAATTGTTAGCCTTTATAATTCATGGATATGATATACATATTTTTGTTGATGTGAGCGACAATTTCTGTTGTTGTTGGTATAACGTTATCATCTTACCTCTAACATCAGTCATAGTTTTGAATTGTTAAAAAAAAGTTGTGAATAGAACCTCACAATCGTGTATGTAGGTAATAATGAAGGCTTTGGTGGATGAAGGTGTTATATGACATTCTTTCATAATACCTTCAATTTCTTTTTTTGTCACAGAATAACTAAATATAAATGATACTTTAAAGATAATTTACTATACACTTATTATTTATTACATAACACTTTCAATATTACATTTAATGACCTAACTATGTACATCAAAACATATTTTATTTTCTAGGAAGGGTTTACAATCACTCCATCTCTCTCTCTCCACAGCCCGAACCGCTTACCTCAACCCTTCGCGATCTTGGGTCTTGTTTAGTACAACGTGTAGCAATGCTTCTCTCCACTTGTTTTGTCCATCATGCCAAAAATTTGCGACTCCAACACCACATCTCGTGTCAGGCATGTTTCTTTCCTTCTCAGGGTACATGTTTCGACTTTGTACAGAACTATGAAAAACATTAGGGCTATAACCATAATATTTAAAAAATATCTATATTATGATTGCGCTTCGTAACTATTGTATCCAATGTTAGTGTAATCCGTTATCGTTATTCAGTACAGATAAGCGAAAATAATAATGAATATTAATATTTATTAATAATCTTTCCGCATTGTGCAATAGATGTCACTGATGTCTAACATTTGTTAAAAATTGCCGTGAATAATTCTTGGATATGATTACTCGATCAATTTAGCATTGCAATACAAAACGGTTTTACACAAAATATCATTTTCATGAGATTTTAAATGATTTTTTTTATTTGTCCATATAATTTCATTTCTTAATATTTCCTATGTCCAATATATCATGTTTATGGTTTTAATAACCTTCTTACGATAATTATATCAATTTAAGATAGCTCTAGATGTACATGTAGCATGTATCATTTTAATAATTTTATTTTGTATTTTCGTACTGGAAATAAAGATATAATGTTAGAACACATTCTTATTGTGAAGTGTTCAGAACATAGGTCTGTGATGTTTTAAATATATTAATTAGAAAGACATACATATAAAATCAATTTATCGAAAAATATTGTTGTTGCTCCACCGGGATTCGAACCTGGATATCTTTCATAACCGGGGAAGGTGCATTATTCAACTATGCTATAACAACAATATTTTTAGCGACAATTTTAGAACCTATATGCCATCTACCTTATTTTCAAATAATGGAACGATTAAATGTATTAATATCAAAAAGGTAACATATAGGTTCGAAGATTGTCGCTGTAGCATAGTTGGATAATGCACCTTCTCCGGTTAGGAAAGAGATCCAGGTTCGAATCCCGGTGGCGCAACACCAATATTTTTCGATAAATTGATTTTATATGTATATCTTTCTAATTAATATATTTAATTCATATTTAAAGATATAATGCATTGTTGAAGCAATATAATTTCCGCATTGAAATATAGATGGCGTTTCTGCTAGTATATTTATAATATTCTAATAATAGAAAGGGAATTGATCAAAATTTGACCAGGTCTAAAACTGATGGCGCACGCTCGGCGCGCGTCGGCTAGTCTTGGTGTGTTTAAATGTCTAAAAATAGAGATATACGTCGTCTTCAAAACTGGTCTTTTTGGAAGCGACGCAAATCGATGCAATGATAATCATCGACACGGCCAAAGTACAAGAGGAGGTGACAGGGAACGATCCTGACCGACTATTAGTGGCCACTTAGGGCCATTAGGACCGAGGACATTTTTTTTAACAACGGATAAACTTTTTGTATTCACTCTAATGTTATCTCCGAGGCGGTAAATTATTCGAACCATCGGTCGCGGCGCCCGCAACAGCTGACCGAGTCAAACAGTTCGAATACAGTCAAACTAAACTGTATCATTGTTGTAAACCAACTTTGTAAAATATCCTGTATCGCACAGAATTGCGATGTCGCAGCAGAGGCAGCGGACAGACACGTGTCGGTAATTTAAAGGTGCAATCATCGGCGTGGTGCCAAAAAACAAAACAGTGGTATAGATTTCAGGAAAACAGTGACGTCTTAGTGAAACGTCACAGCGGCGGCATATCGCTGAGTAGGTACTCGCAAATGTGACTGAATGTATTGTTATGTATCTGAATAAAAACAGAGTATTCTGCTGGCGGGAAGTCATTCTCGATTTTACCGATATTGAGCATCTTTTATGTTTCATTTCTTTCTACCTCATAATCATCATCATCATCATCGCCAGTTGAGAGAAGCTGAGATCGGCGAACCACCCTTGTCTACATTTTTGTTTTCCATTATGGACAATCATAAAAGATTTGTACTTACATCAGTGCCTGCAATATTAATTACATTTACATTTATTAATATTTACATGAAAAAAACTTCTTCGTTCCTCCGTCATGTCACTATTGACATATGAGATCCTCCCGTGCAACAACACTGTATATCGGTTTTTACAAATGTTGACAGATAGACGGAGCTTCGGTCATCATGTTTGATATATATATAATTATTTATTTATTTATTTTAAATACTTGTTTAATACAACATAATAATCAGAGCTACCAAAAAACGATACGCAATGGTCTCATACAGAGTGCCCTCAATCAGTTAAGGTTCGGCTCGTAATGCACTTTCACAATGCACACCTGACTTCAGCTCCAGGATATCTACAGCCAGATGTATCCATCACTGTGGTACTCTTTCAGGAGTTTTTCGGCCCAGAATAATCTCCATTTCTAGATTGGCACTTTGGTGCAAAATAATAATGGTGTATAATACCAAAAAATCAATCAACTCTTATTTTAAATATATTAATTAGAAAGATATACATATAAAATCAATTCTATCGAAACATATTGTTGTTGCGCCAACGGGATTCGAACGTGGATCTCTTTCCAAACCGGGTAAGGTGCGTTATCCAACTATGCTACAGCGACTATATTTTTAGCGACAAATTTTCGAACCTATATGTTATATTTTTGATATTAATACATTTAATCGTTTCATTATTTGAAAAAGCCATCTACCTTATTTTTACGGAATCTCAATTACCTTTGATGGGAGACGCCAGAGTTATCAATTCGTTTTTATTAATTTTTGTGCACATTGATACAACTTTATTATTAGAATTTTTCAATCATTATAAATGCAGGTGAGACAAATAATAATATTTATCTGGAGGTAGATATTACGCATACCTTGGACAGTGAGACTCACGAATGCCTCAATCCTGCAACAAATCAGGCCCTGCAGCAGTGAACAAACTATTTTACGCCCACATTACACGCCAATATGACGTACATACTCCAAGTCTTCGAAACGTGGTACTGAAATTGATGTAAGCAACGTACCGCGGGGAAAGAAAGGAAAAATATGGAAATAATTATTGTTGACAAATTTGTTGAATGTACGATGTATGCAAGGAGATGAATGTCAACAAGTGGAAAGTGATGGTATTCGAGAAAGAAGAAAGCGAAACATCGCGCTGAATACTTGCAGGTGATGCGTGTTTGGAACAAGAAGATGAGTTTGTGTATTTGGGAAGTATGTTCGATAGAAATGGAAAGGAGGGTGACTGCAGGGAATAAAGTGAACGGCGCTTTGAATGGAATTATAACTAATGAGAACTTGTCAACTGAGGCACAATGGAGACTTGGTATCGATACTGATGTACGGAAGTGAGGACTGGAGCTGACAGAAGAGGAACAAAAGTAGACTGAATACAGTGGAAATGACATCCATTTATGACAGAATAAAGAATGAATTGAAAGAATATAAAGCTGATCTTAGTATATTAAGTTTAAGAAAGAATAACATAGGTGGTTTGGTCAAATGGAACGGACGAATGAGGAGAGAATGGTAAGAAAGATATTCATACATTTAAGTGTTGGCGGCACCAGAAGTAGAGGACGTCCGCGGAAGACTTGGCACGACCAGGTAAACCAGTCATGTTAGAAGCCTCAATAATCGTCGAGCCTGTATGAGAAAATGTATGAATGCGGATGCGGAGAGAATTGTGCGTCAGGATAGAAGAGTGTGGCGTGTGTGGTGTGTGGAGTGTGAAGAGTCCATTCCATAAAATAAAATCGAGAATACATAGCATCTGACAATTCGTATTAGTAATCTAAGGTTGAGAGCACGAGTTTGCTTAACCTTTACCATACCATGATATAAAATACTCGAACGCAGCCACGCTGTCAACTCGTGTTACCGTAAATAATTATTAGAAAAAATGTTTTTATTAACTTAATGGCTTTGATGGCTCGAATTTACATTAAATATTGATCACTCAATTTTGAAAAAATGATTAATTACATAATTTAGACCATCCTAAATAATGTGTCCTTCCTTCTTATCTCTCTTCATTTAATTATTGAGAAAGAGACAATTATATTTGTATGTTTGTTGTCCTTTTCACTGTGAAAATAGTGTGTGATCTCTGTGTTTTATATGACAAATGGTATTTTTACCAACGTATAAATTTTACAACGGATTGAATGGAAAAAATAATTGTTTTTGTACGATTCCTTTTCATAATTGGTTTTTCACTAGTTATTCCTAAGCGCTAATATTTTCTTTACGATTATCTAAAATATGAATTTTATGTTGCATGTATTTACCGAAATATTGCAGGTTTAATTATGATGGTAGACCTGTGTTACCACATGGTTTGGGAAGGGTTAATGCGACATTTGATTTTAACAAAATGATCACATCTTTCCTTTACATTGCAATCCAGGTACACTAATATACAGCAATGTTAATACAAATGAGATTGCCTTGTTTCCTTATATTTCATCTATATTGCAACCGAGGTACAGGTACAATACAGGCGCGGTCGCTTCATACATGCTTTGGATGCTCCACATCCCTTGTGTTCTAAGAGTCAAAAAGCTTTGGACGTTTTGTTTCTAGCCGAAAACAGCACTACCGCAAATAAATTCGTCCTGTCCTTTAGAGACCAGTCATAACACATACTACGACACGTATGATTCTCAACCGCATACATATACATACCTGCAATAATGGATTCTATCATTCGTTCCGTATCCACAAAATTTGAAAGTATTCGACTTTCGCGCGTGTGTACGTATTCGTTAACGGCATCCGATATACAAAAAATAGCATACATATGACGAAGCGAGTGTATTGTTTTAAGAAATTTATTAGTGTGGTGCATTTTTGACAGTTTGGCTTGAATGCTTGAAGCATTTAAACATTGAATATCCTTCGATTGTGTTGTATTTGTATATTTGACAGTAGGTATAAACTTGTTTTTCACCGATCGCCACTGGTACAATACAAGATATTTTCTCCAATTTTTTTCCAGTAATATGAAGACTTTCATTGTCAGCTATGATTCAAGCGATTAACCTTGCCTTTCCGAAGCGGGGTATTCACATTCCCCATAGATCGCTTTAAACTCGATAACTCAATAATTATAAAAACGATTTCATTCTTACTTTTTGTAATCTTCACTGAAATAGTGACGAAAATTTTTTCATTTTTTGTTTTTCAAATTTTTAAGCGTATAATATTTTAAAATATTGTTTTCGGTCCAGTGATACATACACCTGCGCATGTCGGTATCATACCCCCGTGTCTTCAATCTTTAAGTTATTGTTGGGACCACGTCGCCCGTCATGAACTTTTTATCATCGTTTGTACGAATATGATCTGGGGTGTTTCTATACCCCACGGAAGTTCTGGCCGCTCAGTGACGAAAAGGTTAACCGATTTTGGTCACTATATATTAATTCGTAATAGAGAAAATTAGAAGGAGATCTTTATAATTGATTAATTTTGTGTTTTAAGAATGTATAAATTACACGTTTTCAAATATATATAAATCATTAAAGATATTGTGCCCGTTGAGTATCCACCGAAACAGCTGCGTTTTGTTTGATGTTGATATTCACATCGTAGGCATAAACAAAAACAAAAAATGGCTGTTGAATAAAAATACATTTGTAGACGCGCCCGGACACTTTGTCAGGTCCGCTAGGTGTCGTGTCGGATGGGCTGTGAAAAATTGCGTCGGCCATTGTTACACGGGGAACAGATGGCGGCGGGGGAAAGTGGGAATTAATCTAACTGGCTAATTGATGATGTCCATTCAATCGAAATTGAATTAAAAACTAGACAATTTATGACTACACATTCCTATGTTTTTTAATCCCGGAATATTTTTGCCGTTGTACTGGCCTGCGAGAAACGTATCTGGGTATATTTTAAATAAAATGAAAAATACCGCTGATAAACAATTAGTTTTTATTAACTGTTCAAAGGTGAAACTTTGTGGAATTCCATGAGTATTTTATAAATTGAGTCAAAACACTATTTTATTACACAATATTTTTTTATTGGACAACACATTCTTGTTGTGAAATTGTAATTATTCAGAACATAGCCCTGTGATATTTTAATTAGAAAGATATACATATTTGAGATTCCGTAAAAATAAGGTAGATGGTTTTTTCAAATAATGGAAGGTAACATATAGGTTCGAAAATTTGTCGCTAAAATATCGTCGCTGCAGGTTAGTTGGATAATGCGCTTTCACCGGTTTGGAAAGAGATCCAGGTTCGAATCCCGGTGGCGAAACAACAATATGGTCGAAAAGTGGCACCCAAATGTTGCCATAGTCAACCAAAACTTAAATGAATTCAATTGGTTTAAAAAACAGACAAAAACAGGCAACATTGCGCAACCCGATGTTTAAATTGTCTCCTAAATACTATTAACTTTCCTTCTTTTTCCACTTCTACCAACATGTCTCCTCAGTACATTAAAAGTAATATTTTGATATAAAATTTATTAATTTGTGTACTATTTTTGAGGACTGGGAATGATTTAATTTAATTTCTTCTTTAATATTAACAAAATTACTTTGTGGCCTTATTTTATATAAATAATTAGATAAAATAATTTGTTTAAACCATCATTTATTGATTATTCAACATGTTTCGATACCTATGGTATCTTCTTCAGGAAACAATGTATACTAAAATTAAAAATACAAGCATAGATTAAAACAAATCTATAAAATGGTGGGTAACTAAGTGGGAACTAATATGAGAAAAAAAAATAAAGGTTAAAAGGCTTATTTCTAAAATTTAAAATTTATCTAACTGTAAATGTATGTATAATTTCTAAACCCTTGTTAATATCAAAATAATGGTTTGTTTCCAAAACGTGATTGGAAAATTCTGAATAGTTACTTTAAAGTTTTGTTTTTATCTGTACTTGTATTTTTAATTTCAGTATACACTGTTTCCTGAAGAAGATACCATATGTATCGAAACATGTAGAAAAAAATAATAAATAGTGGTTTAAATAAAGTATTTTGGCTAATTATTTATAATTTGATTTCAGTTATTTGTTATGGGAAAAACTGTTTCTATATTCGTTAGACCCTAAGGAATGGTTTAATGACTAATATAGAGGTTCCACTGTATACTCTTGGCTGTCATACATACAGCCTCATGTACTTCAGACATAATACACTCCACGATACAAAAGAACAAGAGGATATTGGTTGAATATTGAAGCAACCATACCCTCGCACAACTTAGAACCATCTGATCGCTTCATTTGAGTATACCACTTGTTCATCGGGTACAAATAACAAACCATTCTCTAAACTGGTGACCTTAATAACTATATATCCCCCAAAAGACGACACAATATGTCATATAATTGATGAAGAAAAACAATACAATAACACCCGTTCTGAATTATTACAATGTAATGCATTTGGCAACACTGAAAATATTCCGAACAACTTAATTAAGAGTCGTATGAAAATAATTGTTGGTACCAGACAGCTGAGCATATCTTATCGAAATAATTGTGTTTTGATTCATAATTATTAAATTATGTACTGTTGCCACCAGCTGCGTGAGCTGTCAACATTTTTTAGTGTAGGTATGTGAAAAATAATAATATGTATTGATTATATCCGATATTTTTATTGTGTACGTTTATACATGCGACAGCGGCCATGAAATTCGATGACGAAAACAACAAATGTCGCTATAAACAAACTGTAGAGAATATAGAAAGACAGTCGCATCAAGCAAGCAATCACTTTGCGGTTTGACAGATTATATTCAATAAAATAACAATCACTTTGAATGAAACCACGAAATTTATTATACGTCAACCGGTTTCGCTCATCTCAAGCTTCATCAGGACGTATTTTAAACTCATAATAAATACAAAAAGAGTGCATTTATATATATATACATAAAGAGGGTGATAGAATATAAAATTACACGTGAAAGAGAGAGACATAATACATATACAGATAGACGGAACATTGAGGGAGGGGAAAATACACTGTATTTAATTAATATTGACGTATAATAAATTGATAAAGATTGTTATTTTATTTAATGAAATGATGTTGTCTTTCCAATCTTCACGTATGCAGCAGAGACATGGACAGTCATCAATAGCGACAAACGTTAAATAGATGCCTTCGAAATATATTGCTGGAGAAGGATGTTACGTATCATGTGGACAGCATGACGCACGAATACCTCAATCTATCCACAGCAAGCAAGAATGTCTCAACGGTGGATATGTATCCACCATTTTGACATTCTTCCAGGTTGCATTGCATCTGGCTGGAGTCAGCTGTGAGGGCGACCCAGGATCGGGAGTTGTGGCGGTGCATTACGAGCCGAGTCTCGTCCGACATGAAGGAGGACAGAAGACGAGAAATGAATATTTTAAATAGGTTTGTGTATTTGGGAAGTATGTTTGTTAGAAACGGAAAGACAGGGAAAGAAATCGAAAAGAGGGTGACTCTGCAGGGAATAAAACGAACGATGTTTTTAATGCAATAGTTTAAAATGGTGACTTGTTTACTGAGACGAGACTAGCGGTACACAAGTGAGTCCTGGTAACGTCACTGGCGTATTATTTTTTTATTTAGAACAAAGATAAAAATATCGGGAAATTACAATTAACTAAAGAAATAAGTAATAAAACATGTCAAAAAGATTATTTATGACAGATTTTTATTTTATGCGTTGCCCAACTAGGCAAGCCTGTTTTAGAGTAAGTTGGCAAACAGCATCATATTTTTTACTCCTCATTCTCCAATATCCTTTTTTTTTACTTTTGTATCATTTCATTCAGAGTATCGGGTTCATTTGAACCTCTTGCTCTTCTATTATGATGTATGTCTTATGAGCGCATTAGCAAAAATGGGGTGTGTTAATAACTATTGTATTATTATATTATTACTGCAATGGTGCAGGGGCTGCTAGCTGGGGCAGGAGATAACCTCTAAAGGAGGATGGTTTTGGGACGTTTAATACGCTAGTGAACCGTTACGTCATAGTTCAGTATAAAAACGCTTGGAGAGATGAATTCTTTTACTGGGATAATACCCGAGTCGTGATGCACAAGATCACGCACGCACATACGCAATATTTTGGGTATGTCCAAATCTTTGTAGGAACCAATTATTGGGATTGATGGAACGATTAAATGTATTAATATCAAAAAGGTAACATATTGGTTCGAAAATTTGTCGCTAAAAGTATCGTCGCTGTAGCATAGTTGGATAATGCACCGGTTTGGAAAGAGATCCAGGTTCGAATCCCGGTGGCGCAAATAAAATTAATTATTTAATTCATACTTAAGAAATAGATATCCACGGACGACATGACGTGACCAGTTAAACCAGATCCTGGAATATGAGCCTGCTAGAAGTCTCAATGATCAACGGTTCTCTATGCTCTGGAAACGGCGTGATAAGTTAATTAGTTAAAAATAATTCTTACGAAAGCCGCGCATTGCCGATCGCTGTCGAATTAGAAAAGACTTAATAAATTTCAACAATAAAATAATTATAGATAAGAAAATAGCGCGATGAAAAGATAATTTGACGAGCATTGTTTTTCTGGCGTCGTCACAGCCGCCATTCATCAAAAACGACAGCTTTTCGTAATTAATTAGGAATGATTTTAATTATTTTCCTATTAAATTCCGCGACGTGTGAAATACGCAAACGTGAAATTAGACCATGTGAAATAATAAGTAAATATAATATTTCGCGGCCGCGCATGGCCGGTCGCGTTAACGGTATTGTTCTAGAAGCTAGAGCAGGATTGCTGTGGGTATGTCTATCTGTTTCATGACTCCTGAATCCTGGTCTTGTATTCTGCTTCCACGCGGAGTTACGCAGGTTTTTCTCTTTTCTTCTCAGGGTACGTGTTTCGACTCTATATAAAGCTATGGAAAACACCAGAGCTTTGAACAATCTCATTTTTATACTTGTTCATTAAACCGGTTCGAAATTTTAGTCAACTTCAACATGACAGACTTGGCCATATCAATTCTCCTTCGGACCTCGACCTCGCATCCTTCATTTTTTAAGACAAGAGATTGAGGACTTTGGGCGATAAAAAAGAAACACGACGTGAGTATTGATGACAACTAATGGACGTCCTCAAGGATCTAGAAATTGTCAAGACAATAAAATATGGTACCGTCTGTTGAGTAAGTGGAGTTCTTGAATTTTTTTTTTTGTTGATAATATTTCTGTCGTTTACTCCATGTGCATTAACCTTGATATACCTGATTTCGGCAAACGTGGGACAGATTGCTTTTCGACATGGACATGTCAACAGGCTCTTTTTGTGAATCGAAAGTGTCGGCGTGCATAAAATCCGAACCACGAAAAAGCGGTTTTATGCGGCATCCTGAATTGTTGTGATATCTCCGTTCTTCACCACAAAAGTGCAAGTCAACTGGAGGTGTAAATTGCCGTTCGATCAAGGACTGAGATCAAGGTAGGCCAGATTCATATATTTCTTGCTCTAATTTAGGTTGCGTCAACTAAACAGCAATTTAAATCGATACGTCCACGGGATCTATTCCCACCAATTTCATTGGTTGGTTTTCTCTGATGACGAAGTTAAATATTTGTTAACGTATCGAGTTGAAAGGAGGATAGTTGCAAGCTGAGGTGATAGTCAGCGCACGTAGACAAGTCGGAAGATTCCGCCAGTGACAGATCAGCATGGCAATAGATGCTGAAGATGAATAAAGAAAATAAAGCGACACAGCTATGTAGCAGTCTGCAGGAACTTCCAGCTTATACGAAAGTAGGCCAATGACAAATATTGTTTTAGAAGTTAGTGCTGCAATGATTTATTTCAGGAGTCACATTTATAGACCGAGTAAAATGTACCTCGGTAATCAGCAGGAGCGTGCAGTGCATACAAGTAAAAAAGCTGTGCATAACTAAAAATTCTGGTAAAATTTAAAAAATGGATTAACATTAGTTAGTGCCATCTGTGTACCAGTAGAGACTTGAATTGGTTAGTTCTACAAACGCTCTTTTCTGTCTTTAAGCTAGTGAATTACTCAAGTCATATAAATGGCTATTTACTGAATTGAAAATTTCTTTCAGCTGATCCGTTTTGTATGGAGTCGTTACCTATGCTGTTTTTTAACAGAATAACATTATAAAGGGTTACAACTGCGTATAACAAGTAGAAACTTTATGGCCTAGTTCTAAAAACTACTCAGTAGTAGGTACAATCGATGTATTGTAGCTATTCACATTATTACAGTCTACTTTTAAGCTAGTGAATTACTCAAGTCATACAATTGGCTATTTACTGAATTGATGTCTTTACTTATGCTGTTTTTTAACAGAATAACATTATAAAGGGTTACAACTGCGTGCAAATCATTGAAGTGTCTACTTCGTCTTTTACTAATTTGCGAATCTTATTATCTTACTGTTTTTAACCTGTTGATTTCATGATCGTTTTTTAAGTTTGATGCATCGGTAATCATCCCCTATTTCTACAGCTACAAAGATCTCAATTCTGCACAACATATTCGAGACACCCCAGTCTTGGATGTGTTGTGCAGAAGATGTCAAAAGACCGACAACCGAGATGTATCTTCGGAGGGAAGGCGGCCGATGGGTCACCCCAGACTAAGCTGGGAAAAACTATTGTAAGACGACAGTTTGGTAAACATGTACTGAAGAGGCGCAAGACAGTGCAAGATGGTAGTAACGAGATTTTAGATCCTCAATGCTCCTAGGATAAGACGATGATGATGTTGATGATGGGAGAGGTGAGGTGAGATACATTTAACCGTGTTTTTTTTATATTCTAGAAGATGCGAGATCGCAATGGACCACAGAACAGGCATTGCAAAGAATGCTGCGATACATGTTTAACCTTTACCATACAATGACATAAAATACCCGAACGCAGCCATGCTGTCAACTCGTGTTACCGTAAATAACAGTTAGAAAAAATGTTTTTATTAGCTTAAATGGCTTTTATGGCACAAATTTACTCTAAATATTGAGCATTCAATTTTGAAAAAATGATTAATAACGTAATCTAGAGCATTCATTAAGTCGTATACAATATGTCCTTCTTTCTTATCTCTCTTCATTTAATTAGTGAGAAAGAGATAATTACATTTGTATGTTTGTTGTTCTTTTCACTGTGAAAAAAGTGTGTGATCTCTGTCTTTCATAACATAAATTGTTTTGAACTTAACAACGTTTTGAACTTAACAACAGATTGAATGGAAAAAATAATTGTTTTTGTACGATTTCCTTTTCATAATTGGTTTTTCACTAGTCATTCCTAAGCGCTAATATTTTCTTTAGTATTATATTAATATGAATTTTATGTTGCACGTATTAACCGAAATATTACAGGTTTAATTATGATGGTAGACCTGTGTTACTCCATGGTTTGGGAAGGGTTAACTTTTTCAACTGTCAATACAGAATTTCGTCTGAAGTAGAAAAATGAACTGTTGTGATGTCAAGAATAATTTGGAATGTGACTTTTGTTTGAAGAGCCAGTTTTCAAATAGGTGTCACAAAATCAATTAATTATGTTATTTTTATTTGTTAACTTTGTTTATTAATCACAATATGTATAATACATTTCGAATTCTACCGATTTCGAAAAATACCATTTTCTTCTTATTATTGTTTCTTTACCAGAATCTATTTAAAAAAAAAACAATTATATAAAAAATAAATTTAGTACCTAACTCAAATTGTTACTTAATAATACAAATTTACTCTAATAATTATTAAGAAATTTTTTTAGAATGAGACTCGTAGCTAAATTTAGTTGGTTGTTTATAATTTTTTGATTTCTTTTACACGCTTTATTTATCTCCAACGATTCCAAATTATTTAATTTGTGACCAACACCGTTTACATGCAAAATTGACCCAATTTTGTATCAAAACCATGACCATTTTCTATCAAATGATTCAAACAAATCAAATTTAAATCTCAATTTAAACTCAATAAGTGGTTAATAAAACAAAGTTAACAAATAATAATAATAAATTTTAACCACAAAGTTAATTTTGCTAATTTCAATAGAATTAATTATGTGACATGTTTTCTCGTTTTTCTTAAGTTAGTATAGTAATTTATATATTATAGAGTTCAGTATATGTACATATTTAAATATTATGGTAGTTTACATAGAGGGTGTTTTTTTTTAGAGGTATAGAATTTTAAAAAGAAATAAAACATATAAAAATCGTGGTAATGACCATTAGTTAGAAATATAATTTTATGTCATTAGTGTTTAAATATGATTTCGAGCACATGAGCTGCGGCTGGCTCCACCATAAGCAGTTTTCATTCTTGGAACTATTTCAAGCTTATTTGCTCTTGTGTGATAATATCTTTCAGTCCTCACAGATAGGGACTAGATAGATAGCTAGTTAGTATATTCAGCACGCATAATTGTCTTACATCCAAAACCTAAAATTCCCTAAAAAGTGACTCTGAAGTACAGGAAAAGTCACAGCGGCGTATATATATGTACCAAATGATAAAAATCATTAAATAATGACACATGTGAAAATAAAACACTTGTTTTTTTATTCTACTTGTTTAATTTATTTTAGACGCGTTTCGCCTTGCAGGGGCATTATCAATCTAACAAGGACAGGTGTACATTGCATTTACATGATTTTTCCTGCTCAACATTTTGGTTTTTTGCGCAGACTCTCTTGTCTTAGAAAGTTCATTGCTCCGACTCTGATTCCATCTTTAGCTTACACATCGACTTCAACTCCAATTCATAAGTTCATCTGAATTTATTCCTTTGCATAATATCTTTTTACATGTATACAATACAGTACAGTACGGTAAAAAATACGAAAAAATGATTTAAATGAATTAATTAACTAATAAAAACTAATATTATACATAAATTCGTATTTGTTAGATGTCGGTTTTGAGTAAAAATATAAGTATTATATTTTTAATTTACATAGAAAGAAATTAATTTAACAAAAAGGTGTACATTATTTATACATATGTTAAGTAATATAATATTATAAGATTATGTACATATATAAAACTTATTCAAGAAAATATACACATCTGCAAGCGCCAGAGCGAGAAATCTGTCCATATTAATGTATTCGCTATTAATGAATCACATTATATACATTATCGATTAATTAAAGTAGAAAATAATTTTAAATATATTAATTAGAAAGATATACATATAAAATCAATTTTATCAAAAAATATCGTTGTTGCATCACCAGGATTCGAACCTGGATCTCTTTCCTAACCGGGGAAGGTGCATTATCCATTATGAATTGATAATTCTGGCGTCTGCTATCAGTTTAATCAAAAGGTATTTGAGATTCTGTAAAAATAAGGTAGATGGCTCTTTCAAATAATGGAGCGATTAAATGTATTAATATCAAAAAGGTAACATATAAATTCGAAAATTGTCGCTGTAGCATAGTTGGATAATGCACCTTCTCCAGTTAGGAAATAGATCCAGGTTCGAATCCCGGTGGCGCAACAACAATATTTTTCGATAAAATTGATTTTATATGTATATCTTTCTAATTAATATATTTAATTCATATTTAAAATATCACAGACCGTCTGTTCTGAATAATTACAACTTCACATTAAGAATGTGTTTTCCTAATAAGAAAATAATTTAAAATTTTTGGCGACTTCACTCCGACTCCGCCTAAAATACGATAACTCCACGACATGGACTCAGATTCCAACTCCGACTCTGCTTTAAACATCTTGCATTTCATTTAATTTAATTTATGGTCTAGACGACATTCTCCGGCACTTTATCGGTGTCTCCGCGATGTTAAATACCCTTAACTAGTGATGGTAAAATCGTTATTTAAACCGTTATTTTGGCTGTTATTGTGTTTGATTGTAGCGACGATTGATAACTAATTATCATAATTCTTCGAGCAATGACTGATACACTAGAAAGTAAGCCTCCGACAGTTAAATCTTAATTACCGATCATACATATTTTCGACGCAATTTCTTGACATGGTTACACGAGAAGTTTCCCAAAAAATCAACATATGTATGTTGAAAATAAGACGAAATATAAAATAAATTTAATAATGTATTCTCCGCGCAAACAGCGCATCGCGTAAATTTATCGAAGATCAAATCTATAATAGAGATATTAATTTGTGACACGGTATGGACCTGTCGGCCTCGCGGAGGAGGCTGCGCTGATTGAGATATCAATCAATATCTTATCTCAAATCTCCCGCTATTTGTCTCGCTGGGTAACTGTATTACCGACGCAAAATGGATTCAACGACACCTTCCTTCGTGCGCCAGCTGCGGGTGTTGCGTTCACCACTTATGTAACTAGAATCGAGTTTCCTTATCAAATAACAGCTTATCATCGTATTTTATTAAATAATTAGACGTGCACAAATATAGTTAACAAATTCATTAATATCCCAGCTGTTGAAGATGGTTGCAGTCAGTGGCGTAACTAAATAAATGCTCAATATGTCAGATGCTATATAGCCGTTGTTTGGTGTATAAATATATTAATTATTGAATAAAAATAATGCACAGTGCCTTCCCCCCCTTCCCTTCCCCACCCGGATTTTCCACCGCCAATTGGCAACCTTGAACCAGTACGGTTATAACGTTTACGGAACAATTTACAATGTTATATCAATATAGAGACTTCACGTCTATACCTTTGATGAAATAGTGAGATAAACAGTATACAGTCCACATTTTAGAGGTGTCAGCAAAATCCGGATTGTGGTGAATGCCAAATTCTTTCCGTACCTGAATTCTTCCGACATCTATGCTTGCACGCAACAGCCGTCTTTTACCCCGGAAGGGAGTGTCTCCTAACATCGCTCCTGATACCCCGCCTCATGGTGTGTAGGTTTCTATAATTTAATGTGACGTATCTATGGAACGAATGCGAGACGCGTGCAAGATTGGCAAAGTGACGAGCGTGAAAGAGATAAAGAATCACTCCGCAGTCGGCGCGCGCTCTCTCTCACAATTGACGTGTATTGAATTGTATAGAGGCATTTAAACCATGACCATTTTCTATCAAATGATTAGAAAATTCTGAAAACTCACTATTGTTCAAACATCTCAAGTGCTCCTTTACTCTTATGTTAAAATTTCTACCCGTTTTATCAATATAAAATGCAGCACAATCCTTGCAACTGAGTTTATAGACACCAGAATTGTTAAATTTATCATCTTGGTCTTTAGAATTTGTGAGTAAATTTCCTAAAGATAACAAATAAAAAAATGATTTTTTGAATTGTCTTACTTTTGTTCTAGGTGTTCGGTATGTATAATATTATCGATTTACGATTCTTGCAATCTACATAAAGGAAAAAAATTGCTGTGGTAGATTTTAAATATCGACACCAAATATATTGAGGGCTCATACTTTTGGCCGCGCTGGTGTAGTTACGCCACTGGTTGCGGTGCAAATAGCTGTGAATTTGTGTAACAGATATTTTTTCGTTGAATAAATAACAGGAAGACCAATTTAAAAAAAAAAACTACTTAAATTTTTGGTGAGTTAACATTTTACCTTGCATCCTCCACAAATAAAAAATTGTCGGCACCGTGCTGTATTTAGATTACTCATCAAGTACTCGACATCGAGATTAATGATGAACAGCGCAGGTGGTACAATATTTATTGCAGTAAAAAATTAAAAGATGACTTTAAAAACTATTTTAATCCTTTATCCACACAAAAGTGTTAAATATGAATTAAATATATTAATTAGAAAGATATACATATAATATCAACTTTATCGAAAAATATTGTTGTTGCGCTACCGGGATTCGAACCTGGATCTCTTTCCAAACCGGGGAAGGTGCATTATCCAACTACGCTACAGCGACGATGCGTTCTGAATAATTACAACTTCACAATAAGAATGTGTTCTCCTAATAATAAAGTTGTATCAATGTGTCTAAAATTTAATAAAAATGAATTGATAATTCTGGCGCCTGCTATCAGATTACTCAAAGGTATTTGAGATTCCGTAAAAATAAGGTAGATGGCTCTTTCAAATAACGTAACGATTAAATGTATTAATATCAAAAAGGTAACATATGGGTTCGAAAATTTGTCGCTAAAAATATCGTCGCTGTAGCATAGTTGGATAATGCACCTTCTCCGGTTTGGAAAGAGATCCAGGTTCGAATATCGGCGGCGCAACAACAATGTTTTTCGATAAAATTGATTTTATATGTATATCTTTCTAATTAATATATTTAATTCATATTTAAAATATTTGTTCTGAATGATTCCAACTTCACAATAAGAATGTGTTCTCCTAATAATACAAACGTGTATTCTCTTTAACTATTTTAATATGTTTTTAACTTTTTAATTTAAAAAAACTATTTTTCTTTAATGTGTCTTTATAGGACTATCTATTTAGGGTCATGAATGATCTCTTTACTTAAAATAGATAAAAAATCGATTAAATAGGTTAAAATAAAAAATCCAGTACTAATACGTATACAATAGTATGACCACATCTAGAGGAATATCGGTTTCCACATCTCACGATGCACGAACAGATCGGGACCCTGAAAGAACGGAATGTCATAACCGAAGAACCTTTGGCCAGTCTTTCGACTAGTATAGTCTTAAATATTGATGGATAATTCATGACGTTATAAAGCATAGTTGATAATGCAGTGGAACCTCTATATTTGTCGTCTAATTCGATATTCGTCGCATTTTGATAACAAACAAATGTTTCTATATTCGCCAGGCTTTCAGGAACGGATGTACAACGACTATAGAGGTTACGCACTTTCTAATTTCTTCGACTGGCACCCTTGGTTTTCCTTGTTGTTGGTATGATTAATTTATGTAGTGTGAATGACGCCACTTTCAGCGACCGAAGAATCGCTGTTGAACCACGACCTGATAAGTAGCTCCTGGAGTGTGCAATCGGTCGGTTGGAATAATACCCAGAATAACAATACATCGGACCAATCCACGACGGGCAGTGACAGCTACTATCTATCTAGGTTAGTGGTGATTTTTCATTCTGCATACGTGATCATATTATCAATATGAAACCCGAAACTACAAGTTGTCGAAGGCATTCACTAGAATATATATACATAGTAGTTTTTTTTTTTAAATGAAGCCATCGTTATGAGTTGTAATATATTCAGTATCTTTTAAAGCTTCCAGTTTAATACTACTCCAGTAGGTCAGTTTATTTCAAGGTTTATCTAAGTAATCATTTTACAAGTTACGATTTGATATCTTAATCCAGTTGCAAGATAGTAAAGTACCGTATCATTGAAGTAATCCAGTGCAAGCTGTAGGTAGCTCTAAATGCATTGATTAGTGATTTCTGCTTACCTCTGATTATCCGTTAAGAGTAGTGTGTTTAGATAATAATATAAGATATATACAACCAGAGGAACCAATAAATATTGTAAATAATATACAGTCGTAGCACTGAACTGTAGGTGTGTCATCGCTAAGTGAAACTAAGTAACAGATGTTCTAGCACATTTATTCTTCTATTTTAGGGCCGAATTAATCAAAAAGAGCGCTTTTCCAGATAAGAAGAGGTCCAGGTTCAAATAATTCTGTCGTGTCTGCTATCAGTTTACTCAAAGGTATTTAAAATTCTGTAAAAATAAGGTAGATGGCTCTTCCAAATAATGGAACGATTAAATGTATTAATATCAAAAAGGTAACATATAGGTTCGAAAATTGTCAAATATGAATCCCGGTGGCGCAACAACAATATTTTTCGACAAAATTGATTTTATATGTATATCTTTCTAATTAATATATTTAATTCATATTTAAAATATCACAGACCATCTGTTCTGAATAATTACAACTTCACAATAAGAATGTGTTCTCCTAAATAATAAAGTTGTATCAATGTGTCCAAAATTTAATAAAAATGAATTGATGATTCTGGCGTCTGCTATCAGTTTACTCAAAGGTATTTGAGATTCTGTAAAAATAAGGTAGATGGCTCTTTCAAATAATGGAACGATTAAATGTATTTATATCAAAAAGGTAACATATAGGTTCGAAAATTGTCGCTAAAATTGTTGTCGCTGTAGCATAGTCGGATAATGCACCTTCCCCGGTTAGGAAAGAAATCCAGGTTCGAATCCCGGTGGCGCAACAACAATATTTTTCGATAAAATTGATTTTATATCTTTCTAATTAATATATTTAATTCATATTTATATAAAACTTTACCCATTTTTGCTACTACTTTTAGCAAAGTTAAAATAAAACAATTTCACTATGTTCCCCGCAATAGGGTTGTTGTTGTTACCTCATATGTCGGAGACAAGAGCGCTCAGCCCTTACCCCTCCCCTCTTTAACAATCGAATCTGAGGGCATTTCAAATTGTCCTCCTCACCGTCTGAACTTGTCATCACTGAACTGCGTAATGTTTACTGAGTAGGTCTATATCTGATAATTAGCATTGCGTGGATTATTTGCCATTTAAAATATTCTCCGATTTGGCCATCAAGTCGTATAATGACATCAAAAACAGTTTTTTTTGTTTGTAGAAAGTTTGCAGATAAATTACCGTCGCTGAAACATTCTAGAAAGTACGAGACATTGATTCTGGTACCCGAGAGTTCCTCGCTGCCCACTGCCGAGGACTACCCGCAGCCAGGTGACGGAGGAAGGAGTCAACGGACTTCAAAGTGAATCCGAGACTCGCCGCTGGATGTAGTTAATTAATGGACCGATCCATCTCATTGGCGCCGGTGACAGTCGGCAGGTACAGAGGCTGACGTCACGCGGCCGGATCGATACGGCATACCTGATCGTGTCATTAATATTCATCTCCACCGTTCGAGCCTCGCGCGTTCGGAGACTTGTAATTACATCTTCAGCCATTACCGATACACTGCTGGATGGAGGCCTCCCCATGACTCTGCCACTCTCTTGAGTTAGTCTGTCTGTATAAGTGTGACTCAATCCATTTTATGTCTCGTCCGCTGTCCCTCTTTTGTGAGTGTTTTTTGATGAATGTATCCCTGAGTGTCTGCCTTGAACAACTGCACCTTAATTTTCCATTAATTTTCCATCTGTATGTAATACTATGTTTTTTTGTAATATGATTTTTATGAATAAAGACAGCACTTAAGGGATGCTGGAGGGTCTAAAACATTTACAATTTTAATTGTTAATAACCATCTTGAATTTCTTCTCCTTTTTCGATTTGTAATTGTTAAAATGTAATTGAATTAAAGTCGCGTATTTTTTATTAGTTTTGATTAGTGGGACCGACAAGCAAGCCCTAGCTTCTAAACCAGTCCCGGGAAAGGGTGGGTCCCCCCCACCCCCCCCCAGCTGTTCTTTACCTAGTCCTTTGCCAATCTTTTTCATGTCACTTCCGATACTAAGAAAGAAGTAATTTAATGTGTATAGAGGACCTACGCGCGCCTCACAGTACCTGGCCGTTTAGCCGGGCGCTCTACCGACCGAAATTTAGGTAACGATACATCGCAGTGTAACTTCGAGAAGCTTGCTTGAAGCAACCAATTCTCTCTCGGCTGCCTTCTAGGAGTACTATTAGTCATCAACTGTAATTTAACTTCAACCTCTGTACTGTAATTTGTGCATATGCAGCTTCAATAAGCGCCACGACTTGTAAGAGCCGATTATGTGATCAGTAGTAACTTTTTACTATAGTAATAAAAGTGGCTTAAGTAATTTTTTTTACGAAAACAGGATATTTGATCGTTATTAAAAAATATTTACTTTTCGAAAGTACATCCCGTAGTAAATTTCATTTTACTCTGCGATATCCGATAGTAAAAACGAGAATCGATAGTTAAATATGGCGGACTTTTCACAGCTGTTCCAAAAGTCATCTGGCACATTGCTAATTTGAAAGTTGCGGTATAGGACAATTAATCAATAAATATCTCGTTGTATAATATACATTAGCACATAATACGAAAACAGTTCTATAGATGATGCATAATATAAAGCATATTTCATGATTATTGTGATCACACAACCGGCTCTAAGTCATTGCTTATTCACACTTACAAACTCTGAGACAGTGAG
The DNA here is from genome assembly GCA_031772225.1 of Eubasilissa splendida. Taxonomy (NCBI): domain Eukaryota; kingdom Metazoa; phylum Arthropoda; class Insecta; order Trichoptera; family Phryganeidae; genus Eubasilissa; species Eubasilissa splendida. Next base: position 1,697,272 of record CM062867.1, read on the forward strand.
ATCTGGGGAGTTTGGGGTCCTCAGTCTCACCTTAAAGCGAATCCTTATATATATATATACAGCTCATTAGTCAATTAAACAGTACCGCCTAACCGATGACGCATAACCTACAGTTGATAATGCCCTTACAAGGCGAAACGCGTTTCAATTAAATTATACGAGTAGAATAAAAAAACAAGTGTTATTTTTTCACATATGTGATAATACAGTTCTACAAATTTACCTCGGAAACAGTAAATATGAAATGACATATCTGGACTTTGGTCGACATATCTGAGTACATACTTTATTTTTAGCACTGTACATAATTGATATGTATCCTATACGTGTGTTGATTATACTGCTTTTAATAAATAAACGTCAACTTGCCCCAAAACAGGCTTGCCTAGTGAGGCAATGAGATCATCATTTTGAAATGGTATCTAATTAATATAATAATGTTATGTTTTATGTATGTACGTAATGTAAATAAATAAAATAAAATGAAAATCAATAGATTAGCCGTTAATCAAACCGATATTGCGACGATTCGGTAATCAAATCAATAATCAAATTTAGTCCATAGATGGCGATAGTGTAGTGGCACTCGCAGTGTTTCCACATATTAACATATATACAACTTTTAAAAGTTTGATAGATATGAAGATTGATTAATGGGTGAGAATGGTGAACGTTATATTTGTATAGAGTGATCACTTAAGCCAGCCGAAGACAGATCGTGAGCCCTGTAATTACCCATATTTCAGCTACGTCTCTATGAGATATCTATTATTTGCTTAATAACTGTGCCTTTGTAGGTGAAAATCCAGTAATTGTGTACTTGGGCATATTCAAAAATTTCCAATAATATACTGGTTAAATTAAGAAAATATATAAAATTGAAAAATATTCACTGTTCAGGTGTAAAAACATTTTGTACAGATAAAGAATATTGCTTTAAATAATTTCAAAAAAATAATTAGATTCTCATTGTGACATATATGCTGTTTCAGGGAAATGAATGATCAAATTTAGTCCATAGATGGCGGTAGTGTAGTGATACTTGAAGTGTTTCCACATATTAACATATATACAACTTTCAAATATTTGATAGATATGGAGGTTGATTAATGGATGAGAATAGTGAACGTTATATTTGTATAAGTCAGCTACATTAGCTCCGATTTCCTGAAAGAGTTAAATTTAAATTGTGCTGGTTGATGTACAAGATGACACACAACATGGCGCCTCTGTATCTTCAAGAACTGTGTATCCCCAGACAATTTGAACGGTAGACGTCAAACTCTCAGGTCAGCCTCTACTTCAGCTGCAGGAAGGGTTGTAGAACCGACCAACCGTCGCCAGAAGTCTATATTTAGTGAACGGGCATTTGCGGCGGCAGGCCCAAAAGCGTGGAACTCTTTGCTCTTCGTAATAAGGAACAATGAATGCATCAGAGACTTTATTTAAGAAGAAACTAAAAACGCACCTTTTCAAAAATCATTTCCATAATTGAAAATAACGATTTTTAATTTTAAAAAACAAAGTGTAAAGCAACCTTGAGGTGAAAGTTTTTACGAAAATGGCGCTATACAAATTATCCATTATTATTATTGTAATTACCCATACTTCCATACATATCTATTAAATATAATAAAAATAGCTACGTCTCTATGAGGTATCTATTATTTGTTTAATTAAATCTTAGTTACCGATCATCGTCACAATCACACTCACATAACGGTTAATCATCACTATCTTACTTACCATAGCTCTGTACGGAAGTACCTGGAACCGGATTTGAAAAAACATATTTTTGACTTTTGAGTTCACATATCATTGTTACAATAACCATTACAGTAACCATTTAAATAACTGTTACAGTAACCATTTAAATAACGGTTTAACTATCGTCGCCGAGAACCGAGAATCGAAACCACTACATGCCAATGCCGTCGCGGCGGAAGAAATGACATATTTATCGTTTTTGCAAATGACTTTTGAGTCGTAGAAACACAATAAGAATATAATTAATTTCATTAAGCAGAACACATTCTTATTGCGATATTTTAATTATTCAGAACATAGGTGTATGATATTTTTTAATAAGAATTAAATGTATTAATTAGAAAGATATATTTTTTCGAAAAATATTCGATATTAAAGATTCTGAAAAAATATAGAAGATGGCTTTCGAATAATGGAACAATATATATAGGTAACATATAGGTTCGAAAATTTGTCGTCAATGCGATGTCTTGCTATTGCATAATCGGTTAATGCACGGTAGCAACAAGAATATTTTTCGATAAAATTGATTTTATATGTATATCTTTCTAATTACCTAATGTATTTAATTTGTATTAAAATATTTGATTATAATCATTTATCAATCGGAAGATTTTACAAATTTGCCAATATCGTAGAAAGTTGATGAAGATTTTGATTAATATGATAAATTTTTAAATGAATGAAAAATATCTATTAGTTTTTAAGACCGGTTAGACAAGAATCAACATTAACCGTTCCGATTCGTATGTTTTTTCGACCTTTTACAAGATAAAAAATTACATGATTTTTGAGAAAGGTCACAAATAATAATATTATTGGATAAATTGTATAACGCCATTTTCGTAAAAACTTTCACCTTAAGGGCGCTTTACACATCAACTGTTTATGGTTACATTATATTTGTGTTCTAGAATTATAAAATATTATTTTCACTTACGCGAATGATTTCTTCAGATGCACTGTTTTTTATGACGGAGGCCAAAGAGTGCCACGTTTTTGGGTCTGCCACTGCAAATGCCCGTTCACTAAATTAGGCTGTTTGTTAGTGACATTTCTCAAATTTTCCAAACAAATTATGACGAATTATTAATGTATTTTGTAAATGGGGAGTGGTCATAAATCATTGTAAAAATATTAATAAAATTGGATGACTTAAGTACTATAATTTTCTTTAAATTTTACTTCGAGGGTTCATTACACGTAAAGTATTTTCAAGGACGTGCACTCCAAAGGTATTAAAAAAAAACTAAACATAACTCCAAATTCAGCGAAATAAATAAAAATTACATATTTAATTGAATTATTGTGTATTTAAGTATGTAGATTTAAGTAATGTCAAAGATTTCGCGTTAATGTGTTAACTGTATAGCTAGAACTATATAGCGATATCTATCCCAGCTATCCCCATATGGGTTCGCACCGGTTCGTACGAACCGGTTGTTAAAATTGGAAACCGTTTGTAATTTGTAACTGAATATTTCTTGTTGGGAGATACAGGCTGTTTCATAATATTGAGAAATGTCGTTCAGCATTAAATCATTAAAATTGTTCAAAATAATAGATACTATTGCTTTCGGTAATATTATAAATTGTGTAAATCTTTTTATACCCCTCTCAAAACAGAGTAGAGTATGACCATTGTAAGATTGAATATATAAGAAAGTGATCTGGTAGCAACAACAAAATAGGTTGGCTCTGGTTTCATCGCACCAAACCCATTTTTGTACAATATTCATTAGTACGTTATCAATTTGACGTGAGACTCGTTTTCATATTGATTCCAGAAGGGAGCCAGAGAGACGCTGTAGAAGTCATGCACCCCCAAAATGGGAGAGTAAACGTCGCATTTATGTGTTAAGGTCGTAGAAATCGGTCACAGTTAAGAGGTCCCGAGCCACCACTCTTCCCAGCATCGTTCACCCCAGAAACTCCCAGCGGGAGACCCACACCCTAATAAATACCCGAAAAGATCGAGATTCCTTTCATTTCTTAATAGGTCATCGTTCTGGGGAATCCGATGACCTATTCTTTTTAATCTCGCGATCATGATCTCACGCGAATGAAGTCGCGGAAGAATTAAAATTATTGGTGTCATACTGAACTAGGTGACATCCCATCTTCAAATGCGCTTTAGCGCAGATAATTTCAGCCGCATTCTTACATTGGCTATACTCTAAATAATACGATTAACCTTTACCATACCATGATATAAAATACCCGAACGCAGCCATGCTGTCAACTCGTGTTACCGTAAACAACAGTTAGAAAAAATGTTTTTATAAGCTTAAATGTCTTTAGTGGCTCGAATTTACTTTAAATATTGAGCACTCAATTTTGAAAAACTGATTAATTACATTATTTAGAGCATTCATTAAGTCCTATACAATGTGTCCTTCCTTCTTATCACTCTTCATTTAATTAGTGAGAAAGAGATAATTATATTTGTATGTTTGTTGTTCTTTTCGCTGTGAAATTAATGTGTGATCTCTATCTTTCATATCACAAATGGTATTTTTATAAACGTATTAATTTTACAACGGAGTGAACGGAGAAAATAATTATCTTTGTACGATTCCTTTTTTATAATTGGTTTTTCACTAGTCATTCCTAAGTGCTAATATTTTCTTTAAGATTATCTAAAATGTGAATTTTATGTTGCATGTATTTACCGAAATATTACAGGTTTAATTATGATGGTAGACCTGTGTTACTGCATGGTTTGGGAAGGGTTAACACAGTCAGGAATTATTATTATATTTTTATATTCATCACCCATCTACTTATTAAGGTTGCTTTTTTATCAAACTCAAGGTTGACTCTAGATGATGAATGGAGTTGGAGTACAGAGAAAAGTTTAAAAATTCGAGGGCGATGACGCAGAAGTCGCCACGAGCAAATTCACCAACATTGGATATATTTATTGAAACCTTTTATAATGTGCAACTATGGATGGGAGCCGCTCGCAATGAAATGCGTCTAATTTATTAGGATTAATTTTGATGACCCACTAAGTGGCCGCTCGGGCGTATGAAACCGTAACTATAAAACACGGCGCGGTCGGACGGGGGCTCGGGCAGGAGGGACGGTGGTAAAACAAACAAAAACACCTGAAATGTAAATAAGGGCGCCCCGAATACGGGACAAATTAAGAAGACGTACTCCGGCGGGGGAATCAAACTCGCGGCCCGCAACCTGGAACCGAATATCCAGAAATTAATTTAAGTCTCATTGTGACCATGAAACGATAAAGTGTCATCTGACATTTACTTCAAACTGTGATTTTGAACTTCAAATTTTTACAAAAGTGTTATACATCATTTTATTCAAATGAACAGTTGTTGTTCTAAAAACTATGTAAAATACTACTGTAAAAACACAGCTGGAGGGGGGGGATCTACCCTTTCCCGGGATTGATTTAAAAGTTTAGAAGAAAATACGCGACTTTAATTCAATAACATATTTAAGTATATGCAAAACGAAAAAAAAAGAAATTCAATTGTGGTTATTAGCAATTATCGCAAATATTTTAAAATTTAGACCCTCCAACATGCTTACTATATTTATTCATATAAATCATATTACATACATCTATAAAACTTAGTTTTACATACAGATGAGAAATTAAGATGCAGTAGTTCAAGGCAGACACTCAGGGATCCATTCATCAAAAAAGACTCCCAAAAGAGGGACACAGACGAGACACAAAATGGATTGAGTCACACTTGCATGGACAGACGAACGGAGTTGCAAAATACGAGGTATGGAGAGTGGAGTACAGGCCAGCCTAACTACCCACCTAAGGAGCTCCAATGAGCCATCCATACCCGAATAAATTCCTTATATAAAACAAGATTTGTCCCATTACTAATTAGGTCTGCATTCCTGGGCGGGCGGTGTCTAAATCTACTGCAAGTGCTACTAAAACATTTTTTTTTCTTGTTAGTTATATAAACTATATAACCATCACACCGTTTCCTTGCAGATGTAGACAGGGATGAAAGATAGCTAAACTCATACATTTTTTCATGCTCGCTTTTTGGCTGTTGAAGCTTTTAACAAGGCTGATTTCCAATATCTGATCATTTAAAAAATTTCGCGGACCCCTCTGTTCCGGTTGCCTTCAACCCTTTAAGTGACCAAAATTTCCTATTTTTTGCTGCTAATTTACTCGATTTTGGCAGATGTTTAAACAGTCTAGGAGCAATGTATGATACGTGTATCTATCCTATTCCCAGTTTGGATCTTTTTAGAATAACATGTCCATTGGTTTACTTCGAGTCTGATAGACCGAACAGCAAGACCTCCAGTGTGTTGGAGCTTGGTAGGGCCAAAACTAAAGTAGAGTTACTATGTCTTCAAAGACACATGACCCAAACAGCCAAGAGCCGCAGGGGTTGTGGTGTGGCGGACCGCGGGCCGCGCGATCGCCACTCCGCGGCCGTTAGCGCGGCGCCTAGTCTGAAAGCATCTCGATGTCCGAGCGGGACGACGCTATCTGTGTCGCTGTCGGTGTCACCGTAATGGATTAACACATTATCTCATGTGCCGCCAGGTAGAAGGGGGGAAGTATCCATCCATTCCAGACTCACATTCTGGACCAAACTATTCAATATTTAATACATATAAAAAAATATTCTTGTGTATCCTGTCTGTAGTGATTCCAATTTTAAGCCAAAATTGTAATCCCGGGATTTTTAGATTGTATTTTAATCATCCCGGGATCATCAAACACCCGGGATTAGAAATTTGGTCATTAATATTACACTTGTAAATAGGGTTAGAAATGATGCAATTTATGAAATATATTTATATTTAAATAAGTAGGTACTTATGTAAGGAACAAAAAATAAATAAAATTTTAATACTATGAATAACATGCCCGATACAATATAAAGTTTCATCATTTTTAGTTTTGATCTAATTCCGGGATTAAAATTAATGTAAATTGAACCGGGATCCCGGGACTGACACCGAAATATAAAAACATAATTATGAATGACAATACAAGCTTCAAGTTTTCAAATCACATATAAACAGAAAGACGAAAAAGGAATTCATCACCACCTACAACTGCAAAACTTGTCCAATATTTTGCAACGCTTAGATCTAATCGAGATCTATCGTTTGAGACCAAAACCAGCATCGAAGCTACTCGGAGTCTCAAACCGATCGGAAATTTCCGTGAACGTTCAAATGGCCGCTGTGCGTCGAGCCCCGCCCATGCATACGGTGTTTTGGGGGAGCGGAACAATATGTTGGCTATCATTCCATTTGTACTTGTAGTTTCAGAGTTATTTAATGCGTTATTTGTTATTTGGCGAGTCACCCAATACATCTTTCGCTTTCACGTGCAATTTTATATTCTATGTCCCTCTTTGTATTTATGGTTAGTTTTAAATAAGTCCTGACGAAGCTTGAGCTAAGCGAAACCAGTTGGCGTATAATTAAATTTCGTGGTAATTAAATTGTATCTTCCATTTAAATATTGTGTCCGTCATTTAAAATTTGACCAAGAAATAAAAACATCTTATTACAATTAATTATAAAATTATATTAGACGAAACGGATTGATGCGTTTGAGATGTGGTGCTGGAGATACATGTTAAGCATACCACGGATGATCAGACGTACAAATGTCGTCAGTCTGCAGGAATTAAATATCAAGGACAGACTCTTAACCAGAAAAGAATCATTCAATTTTTACTGTTATTTTATTCATGGACCGTGAATACAAGGTATTGATGCTTTTGAGATGAGACGTTCTCCAGTCTGCAGAAGCTGTACATCAAGGATAGACTCTCAAACACTCACCTAAAACGAATCCTACAATATTTTGGGTATCTTGCAAGAGAAGATAGCTCGGAGAAGGTTGTTGTGATGGACCACGTCGAAGCACGAAGAGGAAGAAGAATATCCTCTATCTGATGGACCGACCAAGTGGAAAAGGCAACTGGTGAGACAGCCTTAAGGTCTGCAGGATGCCGAGAATAGTGAATGAGCATAGTTAAAAGGGCGAGAGTTCATGAAGATCGACGTGGATGATGAAAATTATATTATTTCTTTCTTTCGTTTCGAGATATTTAAAGGTTTGCGTTTGAATTGATTAAAAAATATGTCCATACGACACAACACAGTGTTTCAAAATCTATTTAGTCTACTAGATTTATAATTTTGCATGTAGCTTATAAGGAAATAAAAAAATTCAAGTTTGAAATGACTTGCTACATTATCAAAATAAACCCTAGCGGAATACCGTTGAACGTCGTAACAATACACTGAATATAAAGCTTAATTTTTCACAATTGTTACAATCTGCATCATATTATAATAATTTAAAACAATGTGGCAAGAAATAATTGTTAAGCTTATTTTTTTTCATTTTTTTGACTTAGACCACTTTCATAATAATGGACACAAAAATGCCTTAAAGAAACAAGATCAAAATGTTCATTTTTTACTCAAACGTGTCTTGCATATATTTTCTTAATTTCATTCTGAACACATGTAGTTTCTCTCCCTTTCTTATATCATTTAGTATTTCATTGAAAATTCTATCTTAACCTTTAGCGTACCATGCTAAAAATAATCTACCCAGCCATGCTGTCAACTCGTGTTACTGCAAGAAATTTGAGTTTTTTCAACACTTTAAATTGGAATAAAATGCTTTTACAAGCTTAAATGGCTTTAAAATAGTTAATGTCACAGAAGAAATAATAAATATAATAATTAAAAACGTTCATTTTATTCTCAAACATTATTCTTGTAACACATTCGTCAAAAGACCCATCTAACATGATCTTCATCTATATCTCTTATCATTAAAATTAATGTGTGATCTTTTTCACGTGATAAAAGTGGTATTTTTAACGTAGATAGCGTGCAAAGCAACAATTTTATATAACATTGAATTCAAAAATGATTCTTTTCATTATGATTCGCTTTACACAATTGGTTTTCTACTACTCATTTATAAGTGAAAATGAGTTTTTTAGGACTAGGTACAATGTATGTTTTACATTGTGCATATTAATAGAAATACGATTTAATTGACTCGGTAGACCTGTGTTACTGCATGGCTAGGGAAGGGTTGATATCCTTCCTATATATCTTATTATTCTTTATATTATATTATAGACTCCTTTTACTAGGTAAGATAATCTCATTTTTTTCAATTTTTGACTTATACCACTTTCATAATAACATTAAATAATTGGTGTATAATGAAATGTCAATAAAATATATTATCGATAGCAAATGAAGGCTGTCCCCTTTTCCCAATCGCCTGTGGCGTGTTGACACATTGAGTCCGGCATTTCTTTTCCGATCACATTTTTTTTTTGTTTTTTGTGTCTTATTAGTGATTATTTTTTATTTCGCCCTTAATCCCGTGTCGGGCCGGCGCCAAGCGATGGAGACGTTCCCCTTCAAGGGACCGCCGGACCGGAATGGGTTTACAACCATTTAGGGATCAATGGGTGATTAATAAATAAGAGTCAGGGGTGAAGGACTCCGGGACTCCGAGGGAATGACGTCACGATGTGTATTTTTTATACATTTTAGTGTGCCTATGAGATGTGATAATTTAATTCCAATTCAAAATATATGTGTGGATCTGTACATTAGTGGTTATTATCGTCTGCAATAATTATTAAGGAGAACACATTCTTTATTGTGAAGTTGTAATTATTCAGAACAGACGGTCTGTGATATTTTAAATACTAATTAAATGTATTGAGATTCCATAAAAATAAAGTAGATGGCTTTCAAATAATGGAACGATATATGTATTAACATCTTCCCCGAAAGAGATCCAGGTTCGAATCCCGGTAGTGCAAAAACAATATTTTTCGATAAAATTGATTTTATATGTATATCTTTCTAATTAATACGTTTAATTAGAATTTAAACTGGCTATTATTACCTGCAACTGTTGAGCATTTGGAGGTCTGTTACTGAACGCAGCCAGCTGATACCAGTGCGTGAAACCAGACTTTCATCAGCCATAAACACACCCAGTGTCGACGTCATTCATTATTTTCTGTCCTTACATCCTACCTAGTACTTTTTATGTTTTATTTGTTCCCTGCTTGTTTCTATTCTAATGCTCATTTTTACTCTGATTTTTCTACCATATTTTTAATTTTTTTTATATATACAACTTTCAAAAATTTGATGAATATGGAGATTGAGGGGTGAGAATTGGTGAACGATATATATATATTTGTATAAGTGATCACTTAAGCCAGCCGAAGACAGATCGTAAGCCCTGTAATTACACTATACTTCCATATATGTTCCATTAAATATAATAAAAAATAGCTTTGTCTCTCTGAGATATCTGATATTTGTTTAATAACAGTGCTAGTTTTTTGTTTTGACAACCAGCTCTGATCACATACACAAAACATCCCGCGACTATCAAACGACATGAGAGTGGTGTCTGAATATTGGGGTATACACACACTCACACAGTGAGCACATAGCATCGTTCGAAACATTACTTGTACTAGTCTTCTGATACAACATACACATGCAACATTACTCTCATACCGTCGATCCAATCAAAACCTTCCAAAGTATTGACATATTGTAACATGCGACCGAAGGATCGCTATAAAACCACAGTCGGAGCACGATTGCTATTAGTACCTCGCCAGATAAATACGGAGATCATGACACAAGAAAAACAATACATCGGACCTATCCACAATGGTAAAGAAACAACTACTCTCATCCAGGTTGGTGGTGGTTTTTCATTCTGCATACGTGATCATATTATCTATAGGAAACCCGGGAATAACAAGCTGTCGAAGGCTTTCACGGGAACACTTTATATTAGAAAATCTTCATCCCTTCAATGCAGCTTTTAATTTTGAAAGTTGTTATAAATCACGAGAGCTAGGTCAGGAGAACAGGCAGGATGATCTAACTAGGTCTTTTTGGCTAGAAAGTCTCTCACAGTAATCGCACCGAGACTGCTCTAAATTTCAACAGCCCATTTTTACGTTAGAGTATAAAAACAGATATGCGTTACTTTTTCAATAGCTAACTAACAACTGGTTCTATTAGATTAAAATGTACGCGCGTATTAGTACAAACACGAATACTCACGTGATTTCGATACAATTATGTCACGGGCGACAAGAGCGACTACACCGCCATTCCGAGAATTATACTGTCACATCTCGTGTATCTGAAGTCATGGCCAAGTTAGGAGAACTCTAAAATCAAATAAAATGTATTAAAGTTAATGTAGATTACGCGTAAAAGTTGTGTTAAATTATAAAATTATGACATGGAGTGAACGCTTCGTGCTATCGGAGAAATACTTTTCGGTCGGACAAAGGGTGAGAAGGCAATGTTGTTAGTCAAGACATTCGTACGTGAAATAAACTTCTGGCAGCTACTTTTTGCTTAATACTTAAAATACAGAAATTGATGTATTCGTTCATACTAATCACACCTCAAATTTTAAAATTATTATATTCGATCACGATCTTCTGAATTCTTTCCACATGTTTATTTATTTAACACTTATAGTAAGGGGTGAATATTATGTTCCAGGCCGACTTTGTTTAGCTGTCATTTTGTTTTGGTATATATTTCTTAGTTCGCATTAGGTAATCGTAAAAAGTAGTTGATTACAATTTATTACACAGCATCTGACGCCTCAACAACGTGTTAAAGTCAATAAAACATTTTATCTTAATAATAATGGCAATGCTGTAACTATTAAAGATGATCGCTGTCATCACATGTTGAAAATCTCCTTTAACAAGACGGTGCCACCTTACACGAAATTTTGCGAGAAATTTTTCCCAGCCGCATAATGTCAAAAAGTGGTAATATCGACTGGCCTCCTCGATCACCTGATTTGACGGCTTCCGACTATTTTCCGTAGAGGTACTTGAAAGAAAAGGTCTACGCCAATAATCCAATAACAATTACGATGCTACAGGACAATATTCGAAATGAAATTGCTGAAATAACACGCCAAGTGTGCGAGAATGTTATGAAAAATACGGTTAAAAAAGTACGCACGCGTGCCGCTGCCAGAGACGTACACCTGGCCAATGAAATATTCCACACATAATTGTAATAAATCATATAATTGGTAAATAAAAATTAAATTAAAAAATTAAGTTTTATTTTCTTGTTATTTAAAAACAACATCGGCCTGGAACATAATTTTCACCCTGTACATAAATAAATGACCAGTTCACAACTCAATTGTTCATGTCTACTGTAACTACTGTTCAGTCTTAAGTTGTATATTTATAAGTTATGTAGTATAAAAAAAAACAAAACCGTTGTGTAATTATTCATTACATTATATTCAAATATGAATTAAATATATTAATTATAAAGATATACATATAAAATCAATTTTATCGAAAAATATTGTTGTTGCGCTACCGGGATTCGAACCTGGATCTCTTCCCTAACCGGGGGAGGTGCTTTATCCAACTTAGCTACAGCGGCATTATTTTTAGCGACAATTTTTCGACCCTATATGTTACCTTTTTTTTGAATTTAATACATTTAATCGTTCCATCATTTGACAGAGCCATCTACCTTATTTTTACAGAATCTCAAAATACCTTTAAGTAAATCTGATAGTAGACAAGTAGTAGTAAAAATAAGGTAGATGGGTCTTTCAAATAATGGAACGATTAAATGTATTAATATCAAAAAGGTAACATATAGGTTCGAAAATCGTCGCTAAAAGTATTGTCACTGTAGCATAGTTGGATAATGCACCTTCTCCGGATAAGAAATAGATCCAGGATCGAATCCCGGTGGCGCAACAACAATATTTTTCGATAAAATTGATTTTATATGTATATCTTTCTAATTAATATATTTAATTCATATTTAAAATATCACAGACCGTCTGTTCTGAATAATTACAACTTCACAATAAGAATGTGTTCTCCTAAACATTATATTCACCCTGTATTTTGTATACTACACCCTTCTAAATGTTTACACTTCTATTGCAATTGTTCTGCCATGTGGTATCAAAATACATTACAATTCAACCATATTACTGGGATGAACCCTGAATAAAAAAAGGAGTACACTAATTATCGAGGAAATATAAACATTTATACAATTAAATTGTCTCCAGCGGCTGCCGACCCCTGGAAACCACCGCGTCGCGTAATGTCTTACATGGAAATGTACTCCGGATTCCTCGCCTCGGCGCTCCCCGCCCTTCTGCCCGGATGGTCATCTGCATCACAGAGTCACAACTCTGCCCGCATCATCGGAATCATCTCACCGAGCGCTGGCGCAGCGGCACCACTTCTGAGAGCAGTCCTGAGACCCGTTTCGCTGGACGGTTGTTGCGTTTATTGATTTTTTTAACAGTCGTTAGATCGACTAACGTAACCAAAATAAATTTTAATTAATAAAATGAAGCTGGCAACATGGTCTGACGCCGTTCGACGGCAGGCGATCAACTGCACTAAATATTATTTAAGGTCATTATTTTTGCTGTTGGCAAATGTTTCCTCTAAGATGCAAGCGCACACGATTTGGTATCATAACGCACACACAATTTGCCGCCTTCTATCGAAGGTTGATCAACATGTTTCAAGACCAAAGGTCCCTTTATCAAGGTATAATGTATACTAAAATTAAAAATATGTACAAGCATAGACAAAAAACAAGGTAACTATTTGCAAAAAATGTTAATAGTAAATTAAACATTTTAAATAATTAACTAAGGCAACTATTTACAAAAAGTGTTTATGCCATTAGCGCGTTTACACGCCAAATTTTGTATGTCACGTCAAGCTATATGTGTGTTAACACATACCTTGCAAACTTGCAGGGATTAAAGTCATATTTTTAAATCATTTTACCATCTGTGAACGACAGGTCCCAGCTTTTGAAGCCTAGTCTTATCCTGTGTTGATGTGGTGTCTTCCATTTCAAATAGAGTTGGCAGTTAAAAGGTTAATAGTAAATTAAACATTTTTTGAAAATAGCTTCCTTTTCAATTTGTTTTCACAGTAGTTCATTAGGTACCCAACTCTTACATTTATAGTTTTGTTTTTTGTTTATGCTTGTATTATTAATTTTAGTGCTAAAAATCACGAACCGTGAGACAATCGCTGATATCTTTGAGTCACACTCACTATCGGTGATTGAATATCTAGGAATATCGTAAATTGTGATTCATTTTTATATTTGATTGAGAACAGTGATTCGGCGCATGTGCAATAAAGGAATGACGTTATAATTCGTGATAACCGCCATCTAGTAGATTCTGTCAAAGCGTTTTACGCATTTGACCCGAAATGCTAAGAACTTGACCCGAAAAATAAACTCACATTTCTTAAGGGTTTTTCATTCTCTTTGTGATGATATTAAATTAGATATATATTAATTATACATGTTAGAATATTTTTTTTACGCAAATAAAGTTTGAATAATACTTGTATATGTAGATACGCTCAAAATTATGTTTATTTATATCGTGTATTGTGATATCGTGTGGCGCATGCGTATTAATAATAAAACTGTGGTATCAGTCACAGTTTTCAATCACTGACATTATCGAATATCAATCACAATCACATCGGTGATTCAAGAGTAACATTCTTTCTCATCACTAGTCTACATTGTATCTTGAAGAAGAGACCATTGGTCTTGAAACATGTTGATTAATCAATAGATAGTGGTTTAAATAAAGTGTTTCTACAATCACCTTGTGGGTTGATATAACCACGAATTTTATTACACGTCAACCGGTTTAGCTTAGTTCAAGTTTCGTCAGGCCGTATTTAAAACTAACAATAAATACAAAAATAGATTATCTCCTTTAGAAATTACAATCGTGACAAAATAACTCAATGTTACCGAATTATCGGTATACTAAAGCGGTATTCCAGCAATAGGAAGGTCCCAATAGGGTTAAGTAATTTCTAAAAAAATATATAAAATTACCTATTTTCAATGACATTATTTACGCTGATGTAAACGATCAAAATTAATGTTTTTGCAAATCGCAAAGAATTCTATAGAAATTATTTAAATATTATTCACCGTATCTTATCTATAATACATTATGTAAAACATATAAAAATATGTAGTACATGTTACATTAGGCGAAATAGCCCCATGAAGATTTCAAAGATATCGTGGATGTGAAAAAATGTTTTATTTTAATATGTATACTACTTATGTGTGTACCCATACAGTTTGTGTGGAAACTGGTTATTTAAATTTCGTAGGTATTGATTTAAATTTATTTTTCCCCATTAACGAGTCTCATAAATATTAGTGTATACAGTCACAGGCTTCTATCAATTAAAACCGTGAATACGGAATCTGTAAATAGTACCTAACTATACAAATATTGTGTTCGTAATCTAAAAATTAATACATATTAATATATATATAGTGGAAATACTAGTTATAAGATTACTGTGCCTATCTGCCCCTTCTCCCTATACCCTACACCACATTTCTCTGTGTATTGTCTATGACTTTTGAACTGTCAAAGAGAGTGAATATCCTGCAACGTGCTCGTCAACATTTTTGCATTAAACACTTTGATTTAACGTTGACCAGTTTCGATACAACTGTATCTGTCACACGCTAACTGATCCATACCAAAAAATATCATTTATTAGGAGAACACATTCTTATTGTGAAGTTGTAATTATTCATAACATAGGTCTGTGATATTTTAAATATATTAATTAGAAAGATATAGATATAAAATCATTTTTATCGAAAAATATTGTTGTGAACCTGGATCTCTTTCCGGGGAAAGTGCATTATTCAACTATGCTAGAGCGACGATATTTTTTGCGACAAATTTTCGAACCTATATGATACCTTTTTGATATTAATACATTTAATCGTCCCATTATTTGAAAGAGCCATCAACCTTATTTTACGGAATCTCAAATACCTTTGAGTAATCTGATAACAGAAATATCAATTCATTTTTATTAAATTTATTATTAGGAGAACACATTCTTATTGTGAAGTTGTAATTATTCAGAACAGACGGTCTGTGATATTTTAAATATGAATTAAATATATTAATTAGAAAGATATACATATAAAATCAATATTATCGAAAAATATTGTTGTTGCGCCACCGGGATTCGAACCTGGATCTCTTTCCAAACCGGGGAAAGTGCATTATCCAACCATACTACAGCGAAGATATTTTTAGCGACAAATATTTAATATTTTTAATTCATATTTAAAATATCATTTGCTTATTTCATGGATTAATAAGTGTGCATCCGTCCTGACGAAGGTACAGCGGTATCGAAACCGAGGCGATAATTTAACAATCAAAAGGGTTTATACAAAGTTTGTTCATCTGTAAAATTAATAATTAAATCCATTCTTTAAGCTAGTTAGCAATACAAACATCAAAAATATAAAAATAATGTATTTCTTTAAAATTGATGTATTTAACTGTTATAAAAGTATGTTCTAAAAACTGCAACTTCACAATAATAACGTGATCTCTTTAATTTAAAATAATCTCTTACTAAAGTATAGAATAAATTGTACGTAATTAGATTACCTGTATACGAAAAACAATTGTTAATAAAAAAATTTTACATATTATCTGTGTACTATTTTTTTTAATACTATTTTCTGTCTGCTAGTAAATCATCTGGTTTTACGATCTAATTCATGCAGTGTTACTCAGTCGAATGTGACGGATTTAGTTCGCGCCAGCGCAGCAATGTGTTAATTTTTGTAACCACGTGATGTTCAAGATATGCAGTGAGGTATATAACCTGATCAGATGAATACAATCTCTTTGCACAGCGCGGAAACCACACGTTAAGTGTAGCGGATAGGAGTACCAGTGTGCGCTGTGCGATCTGAATGAAGTAAAATACAGTATAAAAAAAGATGGTCGCCCACTTATGATGGAAGTCTTGTTAAAAATTATGTGCGCGCTATATTTTTTAGTGTGCGCTATGACACCGAATTGTGTGCCACAGCCGCGCACACCTTGGAGGAAATATTGTTCATAGCATCCAACGTAATATACAGTGTCCCAAAATTCTTTTTCATTTTGGTTCTTTCCTTGTCGCGTCCTTGGGAATTCAGTCGCTATGGAGCGTGTTCGTGAAATGGACCGTTTGTTCGTGAAATGTTCCCTGGAAAATTTACATCCCGACGAGGTGACATAAAATGGCCTCCGATGGACTTTTTCTTATGGGGCTACATTAAATCAAAGGTATACAGTGACATACTACCTCTCTGGACCAATTTAAAGAAAATATCTGAGAAGAAATGGCAGTTCTCAGAAATTTTGCCTCTAGTTTAGAAGAGTGCCAGCGAAATAACGGATCACATTTAGAAAACATATTTTTTAAGAAATAAATTCTTAGAGACTCGGGTTTTTATTTTATTATGAAAAGTACTTTTGGGACACTTTGTATATTGAAAGTAGTTCTCCGTGGCGCCGTCCATTAAAGTTTTCGACATTTTACCTTTTATTTCCAACATTTTGTTGTTTTTCTTTTGGTATTGCGAAATTCCGAGGGCCGTATAAATAAAGGAGGTCGTAAAACGGTCATATCTGATCCTGTAAGGTCCGCTTCAGGGTTTTTTCTGAGTTTAGGGTCTCCGGAAGTCGGACGGCCGTCCGCTTGTCAACAATGCTAATTTGTCTGCCCCTCAGTAAAAGAGAGACAGTGTTGGATACATGCGATACCTTCTTGTCTCCCGTTTTTTGTTGATACCTGGAATTTGTTGTGTCTATCGATTCTGGGAAACGTTGAATCATTTTCGAGAAATCATGCGAAGGGAAATGTTCATTCATGGATGGGTTTTGTTTTTTTTTTTTAGTTGACATTTGCATTTCGACTGGAATTCAAATATTGGACAAAGCAGACATGCATATCGAATTTCGATAGGGATGTACAGATGTAATATTATATCACTATACATTTCTATGATTAACTGATTTCTGAAAATTGCGTGGTTTCCAACAAATAAGCAGAAAAGAACCTTCCAGCTGGCGCGCTGTCACAAAATTTACGACAACTTTTTCCACTTAGTCGCAAGCATCGAGCTCCGAGCTATTCGAGGGTTAGTGTCTCTCTAAACTACAGACGTACCGGGTGTGCTTAGAAGTATTTGTTATTCATTGGTATTTGGAAATTTTTATTTTTTTTCTCATTTATATTATTTCTTTTATAGCTTTTTTAGACGTGTAACATGATGCAGATGATGCTATAAGATGATATAAGAAATGATTATCCTAGTTGGAAAAGACCCCAGCATCAGTGAAGTGCTGCCGTTGCCAGTTCTTCACATGCGAGAACCATTCAGCAGTTAAGGTGGTTTGCAACAATTGTAATGATGAGAATATTGATTCTGACTAATAAGTCGATAAAATATTTTGTTTTGAAATACTTAGTGTTGTTTCGTTTTTTGTTTAAGAAAGTCAAATATATATTTTTTAAAGTACTGTCATTTATCATTTTTCATAACATTACAGCAATTCCTTAACATTTAAATAAAGAATACACCATTTACATGGAGAAAACTTGATGACGTAAACATTACGACAAGCGCCCGCTCAAAGGGAAAAATTACTCAGCGCGCACGCTGGAAGGTTAAGTCGGAAATATTAAAAAAATATTTCACAAATTATATTAACAAACGTAACCTAACCAATCCGAACTAACTAATAGAATAAATCTCAGAATTTAATCATGTTTCTGACTTGTCTATGATTTGAGTAAATTATATCCACAGATAAAGCGTTTCATATGTCAAAATGTTTGGTGGTAATTAAATAATCCTACGTAAAACAAAGAAAAATTATAAAACGCTCACCAATCAATATATGTAGGTAGAAATAGTATAAAAATTATATTCTATCATAAAACATGCATTTTTTTGACTTTTCTATGATTTGAGTGAATTCGTCATATCCACAGATAAAGCGTTTCATATGTCAAAATATTTGATGATATTGGAAATTTTCAAATACACCATATAGGTAACTTTTTAAATATTTGCTATAATATTTTTTGAAATCAGGGCACTTAATTCTACAGGAAAATATATTTTTTTTGTAGGAATCTGAGAAAACACCCCATATTCTTAATATTAGACTTCCATTTCAAACCACCTATGTGATTTATTTTTATAATCTATACTATGTATAATCTATAAGAGATTAGAACAAATACAATATAGGTTTATTCGACATCTGAATGTTAGATCTAATCTATCATTCAACTCCTTAACTTCCACAATATGAAAACCCTAGAACATCGAAGAACACGTGCTGACCAAATACTTATTTTTAAACTACTGCAAGGCCATACTGATTGTCCCAGCCAATTAGAATTAATATCTCTCCATCTGCCATCTAGATCGACCCGGCAATCTGTACTCTTTCACATTCCCAGAAGTAGAACATCTTATATACAAAATTCATTCATTCACCGGTCATGCAGATACCATAAAGAGAAATTTACAGAAGTTGACTTGTTCAACATTAGCCTTGCTACGCTCAAAGGGTTCTTCTTATGAACCACCACAATCTCAACATTGGCCATTCACTCTACCTATAAAACACATGTTGCTCTCCCTTTACCGCAACGATAGTTGCAACCTCCCCACCCTTCTCCTTCTTTATTTTCTTATTTTTATTAATTTTCTGCATCTAAACATACTTATGTATCTAAATATTTTTGTGGATTTTCATTATTAGTATCACATGTTAAATAGTTATTATGTTATTAGGTGATTTAATAAAAATGAATTAATAATTCTGGCGTCTGCAGTCGGCTTACTCAAAGGTATATGTGATTCCGTAAAAATAATGTAGATGGCTTTCAAAAATAATGGAACGACAGATGTATTAATTAGAAAAAGTGTAACATATTGGTTCGAAAATTTGTCATGAAAAATATTGGCGTTATAACACAATTGGTAGTGTACTTCCCCGGATTGGAAATCCAGGTTCGAATCCCGGTAGCGCAAAATTGATTTTATATATATATATATATTTATAATTAATACATTAAATTAGTATTTTAGTTATTATGTTTATTATAATATGTTTACACTGTCAAAACCCCTCAATAAAATAAAATAAAATTTAAAATGTACTTATATCAGTTTTACATTTTCTACGGACTCTTCCAACTTCTTATACTATTTTATTAGTCATATTATAATTAATCTATCAAGGGAATGGCAAAAAAAACGATAAATAAGCTGGATAATAGATCTATAATTATAACGACAATAATGCGCTTAGTTTTCTATTATTTTTACCATCTGTCTCTACATGGACAAAAAATTGACACCTTTGAAATATGCTGCTGAAGGTTTATACTTAGAATTCCTTGAACAGCAATGCGTGTTTAACCCTTCCAAAACCATGCAGTCATATAGATCTACCGCATTAATTAAAACTGTAATATTTCGGTTAATATACGCAACAAAAAATTCATATTTTAGTAAATTCTAAGGAAAATGTTTATGCTTAGAACTGACTAGTGAAAAATTAATTATGTAAAGCGAATCCTACAAAAATAATTATTTTTCAATTCGAAAGTTGTAAATTTAATATTCTGGGGAAAATACCAAAAATAATCTCTCTCAGTATTGTATAGGACTTGATGAATGCATTTTCGTAATTAATGCTCATTATTTAGAGTAATTTTAAAGGATTAATAATTTTAAAGCCATTTAAACCAATAAAAGCTTTCTTTACATTAAAAATGTAAAAAATTCTTACAGTAACACGAGTTGACAGCATGGCTGCATATGGGTATTTTACATCACGGTATGGCAAAGGTTAATACCTGAATTTTAAAACAAAGTGTCATGTCCAGACTAAAATATGGAAAGACCACGTCATTTCTAAGACAACGAAGATCACGATATGCTGTGGAATCATGGACCCTGAAGGCAAGGGAGACGGATTGATGCCTTTGAGATGTGGTGCTGGAGATATGTTGCGCTGTTGAGCTGAATCAAGGAAATCGTTCTCTTCCTTTCAAGCCTTTGACATTTTTACAATTTATGTATCTGATTCGATTGGTAAAAGGGGGAGGGACAAGGGCTGAGCCCTCTTGTCTCCGACATATAAGGTAACAACAATGGCATGAGATTTTTATTGGAAGGCAGTAGTAGCAAACATGGGTAAAGTTTTTTTATATAAAATAAGAGTGTCCAGTGGAAAATTTTCAAGTTTAATATTAAATAATAATAAACAATGTTATTCTCATATTTTATTTATACAAAATGGAATTTAACGACGCGGATTTTACGTTTTATAAACAATATCGTCTAAATGCCGTCCATTTCTCTCAAAGATACTCTTGCAATCGGACTCTATAATGGCAGAAACTTCACGGCGGATATTTTCTTGTAGGGCTTGAATTGTTCGAGGATTGTCGCTGTAAACTCTCGACTTAAGGTATCCTCACAAAAAAAAGTCACACAGTGTAAGGTCCGGTGACTGAGGTACCCAGGGTATGTTTACTTGGTGATTAATTTATTGGGAATAATTCCTCTCACCTTCTCCATTGAAACTCTAGCTGATTTTTAGTGTAGTTTTATAATATTTTTATAAATAATGTTCAATAGGGCCAAGAACAGCATAAAGAAGCGAAACGAGACAAAGGTGATGTGGATCGGATGAGGGATCATGTAGGCCGAGAGAGTTTATGGATGGGTTTAGGATGGAATTAATTTAGTATAAAATTTAAAAGATAAATCGTGTATGTGTCGTTTGAGTGAGGGTATGTTTGAAAACCAGGGTGAGTTTGCGTTTCTCTTAAGGATGTAGTTTTGTTTTGATTCTAAATTTTTTATATATTTGTTTGTATTATTTGAACCCCAGATGGAGCGCTCGCGTATGTGAGTATAGGACGGACGAAGTACATAAGTAATTAGTTTTTTAAGGAGCTGTATAAATTTAGGAGGGGGTATAGTTTGATGTAACAATTTATATATGAATTACTTGATTCTATAACAAACTAAAGTTACATATTATATCGCTGTATCCTCCAAAAAAAAGGACTAACTCTTGTGCTTGGGATGCTGTGGGCATTATTGTATTATTCCGTGGGGACTTAGATGCTCTCCAGTTCGACGACTAGTGAACCGAGATGCAAAATAAAGATAAATGTATTTCTTCGAGGCGATGATGATGACCAGAACTCTGTTTCAATTTAACTTAGGATTATTTGAATACCGTACTGTCACCAGCCAGGTAGTGAGCGCCTATGTTCGGGGGATATTTATGGGTGGCGGCCGCCGACGGTCGCCAATAAGGTCCGTCTCCGGCAGAGATCAGCTGAGGTGAGAATTGGTCCATTTGCCTAATAAAAGAGGGTTCGTACAGTCGAAATACCGCATAGAAGTGCTGGTGCATTTATATTTACTTATGCCGCATTTAGAATGGATAGAATGCAATCCATTCTAAATGCGGCAGCACGGATAATATACGGAGTATACAAATTCTCTCATATAACATCCCTTGTACATCAGCTACATTGCAGTATAGGTAAATCATTTATTTGTATTTAGGATGTTGGATAATGAGTTTATAGCTAATAAAGATATTCAATGTTTCAATAATTCAGCTGTCGCACTGAAATACTCCGGTCGCATCGTAATACGTTGGATACTGTTAACGAATGCGTATACAGTATTCGAAGACCTTGACAGGCGGAAAGGAATGCGTACGCGCGAAAGTAAAATTGGCGATATGCATAAACATAATATTGTCAACAAAGACGCAGATAGCAGACATGTATTTAATGAATTTGTTCTGAATCGGTTCCCAGCGAGATATAAAGCTGAAATGCAGCTGTTGACGCAAATCTAATACTCCCCATGCAGTGCGTTTATCCAATAAACTCATTTATACCTGTCCTTTTCCGGCCCACTATACACATAAAATTGCATTTCGACGCCGAGTTGTCAACAGGGTTTTTTTGTGGATCAAAACTGTCGCCGTGTGTGCAAATCTGGACCGAGAAGAAGCGGTGTTCTATACCGTCCGGAAGTGCAGTGATGTCTCCGTTCTTCACTACAAAAGTGCGAGTCAAGTGGAGGTGAAAATTGACGTCCAAGCCAGGCCATTATTTTTAATCGATACAGTCCACGGGATCTTATCCCGCCAGCTGTAAATGTGATTTTGTTGTGATGTCCGAGAATTTTTAACGATCTCATTACAAAAACGGTAAATTAGTAATATTCTTATTTTTCATCGTGTACTTAAGTCCTCTGATAAATGTTACATCTTGTTTTGGATCACGGTGTGGGAATATCTTTTGTGCAAATTTCTATATTAATTATTTTTTTTTTTATTATTAGGAATAGACGCTCTTTTTGCAACGTTTGACCTGCAGGCAGTGGCGGCTTGCGTCACCTGGCCACAAAGGGACGGGCGCCAGGCTGAATGCCGGTGGAGTGTTTGTTTGTTTAGAACATTAACCTTTTTTCACTAACACCGTAGTTAATACAGACATGATACAATACTCCTTAATTCCGTATTTATGCGCTAAATCCCTATAATACGCAGGTATTAAATTAAATAAGAATTAAAAAAATAATATTTAAAAAAAATATATTTGTTGATATTGTGGTGTAGAATTAATACAATATTTAGACATCAAGAAGGAAAAAAAGTGAAATCATATGCAGCCAATTTTTTTTTAAAAGGCCTCCAAGATCTGTTGGATTTTGACTGTAAAATTAAATTAAAAATTTGTTGGCAATTTTCAGATATAAAAAAAAAATGTATTATGTTGCTACTCAATCCCGCACATTAAGAAGGCATCTATCGAAATCAATAGTGAATACATTATATATATATATATGCAGTGGCGTGCAGTAGGTATAGATTTAGGTTATGCTGTTACCAATGATATTATACAATCATATATAATTTATCGCAAAATAATACCTTCTTACCCATATAAAAAATGTATGGACGTTTTTAAGAACACTGAATGACTGAACATGATTCATTTATTGTTTGAAAATCCTTCACGTAATAACTAAAGTAAATAATTATTTTTATTAAAGGTTAACGTAGGAAATAGTTCTGTCAATTGATTTTTATTTTTTCCAAATCATAAACCAATCCATGCACCAAACAATCATGAAATCAACACGTTAAAACAGTAAAATAGTAAAATTTGCGAATTAGTAAAAGAGGAAGTAGACACTTCAATGATTTGCACGCAGTTGTAACCCTTTCTTATTCTGTTAAAAAACAGCATAGGTAATGACTCCATACAAAACGGATCAACCGAAAAAATTTTTCAATTCATTAAATAGCCATCTATATGACTTGAGTAATTCATTAGTTTAAAGACAGAACAGATGTAAATAGCACGATGCGGTGAATAAAAAAGAACGTTTGTAGAACTAAGCAATTAATGTCTATACTGGTACAAAATAATGATTTTGTTAATATTATTCACAGCTTTTTTGCTTGTATGCACTGCGCACCCCTGTATATATATATATATAGATTGGATAGGATGACTTGAAATTGTAGACCATTTATTGATGGTGTGCGTTAGATGGCCACAAAATTACTCTATCAGAAGAGAGAGAGAAGAGCATTAAGACGGATACTGGTAGAAATTCTGTTCCTAATCGGTGAAATCAATTTATGAACCAAAAGATCGGTAATAGTAATCAGTACAATTTTATGGTCATCTGCCTAAAATCGTTTCCTTCGTACGGTAACGCGACCCGCGTCCATATTCCTTCGCTTATCATTCACAGACGCTCAAAATGTTATTTTATTCGGTTAATGTTACCAATGGCCGTCCGTGGACCGACAACAATTTTATAGATTCATTAGAAATACATAAACGTTTTGGGCAATAAAGTTTGAAATCTCCGTCGTATTGTGGTCTCGGTTCCGCGTCAAGGTGAGAGCTGATCGCGCTAGGAAGAAATTTACAAAAAATGCAACAGGACAGATGCATACTTACAAATGTGTGAAAATCCTTATTATATATTGCGTTTTCCCATCTATTTCTATGACTTTTAGGACGTCTCGGATCTATTGGATGTATTTGACGCGTATGGCTGTATAGTGCTTGATTAAACGGTTGGGTTTGTGAGACGCGAGCAGGACAAAAACGAACGTGTTTTCAATATCTCTATGTTAAGATTAATTTATATATTCAATAAATACATATTCTACTTTTAAAATCAGCAATGTTATCTTTGTGGTTAAGATTCATATTTTTATTTATTATCTTTGTTTTATTAACCACTAAAATGAGTTTAAATACATCTACCGGTTTCGAAAAATATCATTTTCTTCTTCAGGATGTCATAACTAACTAAAACATATTATATGTGCTAAAAAAAAAAAAAAATTTTTTTTTTTTAAAAATAGATTTAAAAAAAATAGATTCTGTCAAAGAAACAATATATGTTTTAGTTAGTTATGACATCCTGAAGAAGAAAATGGTATTTTTCGAAACCGGTAGATGTATTTAAACTCATTTTAGTGGTTAATAAAACAAAGATAATAAATAAAAATATAAATACGTATTCAATTTGAAATGAAGTGTACATTGTCTTTATTGCGAGTAAGAAAAAATATGGCTGTATAGTTCTTGATTAAACGGCTAGGTTTGCGAGACGCGAGCAGGGCAAAAACGAACGTGTTTTCAATATCTATAGGTTTTAAGATTACTTAAATGTTTTCTTTTTTATATATTTAATAACAGTATGTAAATATATATTTAATTTGAAATGAAGTAAGAAAAAATATACATGACATCTGTCACCTTTTCTTATCTACGTTCTCTATCTATGCTATTGACCTTTCTTACTGAAATTTGACGTTTCAACCTATTAAACTCTACTTAAATGCACATTATACTGATAAAATTTCATTTTTGTGTTTATTACTTACAAAGGTGGAATAATTTTAATTAGGTATATTGAGATTTTATTTACGCGTGGTTTGTTTTGGGGAGGAGCTCTAACATTGAAATATAGATTCTATCGCGACCCTGACAGCGAAGCGGACAAAAGAGCCGCCCGCAGGGCCTAGTGATATTAGATTACGTCATGAGGATCTGTGATTGTTTGTCACTATTATTCTTGTCAAAAAAGTGGACTAATAACGTGACATGCGAATTCATTATATCGTTTCATATGTCAAAATATATTGCAAAAATTTGAAACATAAAAATATAATAACCTTTGAAAGACTCTCAACCGTATATATATATTTTTTTTCAGGAAAATATATTATTTGTAAAAATACGAGAAAACGCCATATTTTCAATATCAGCCAAGAACAGAATGAATAAACCTTATAAAATTGAGACAAATCTTTCAGGCAGTCTTGCTAGCAGGTCTCAAAGCCCGCTAGGACCACACCGTCCGGTTTTACAACTTCAGAAGTACACGTTGTTGGAGTCGGTTACGGCGGCACAAAAAAACTAAATAAATATATATATGTATATAAGCCACCGAATTTTATTTGCGATATCTATAAACTGAATGCCTACAAGCTCTCGGCCATAAACGCTAAAGAGCTTTTTAATTTACAAAGCCAAGTCGGGCCATAAATCTGCTTTATTACTCTCATAATCGGTTTGATTAATCTTCAATTTCAACTCGGTTGTCTGATTGATTTGCACTCTCTTGTCGGTTCCACAATTTCAGATCGGTGGAATTTTCATCGATTTGGCACCGATCCAGCTGTGAGGTGGTAAATTGATAAAACTATCACAAAGGTTGGTGGGAATAAGGTCCCGTGGACTGTATCTAGAATGTATGTATTTAGAAGTCTGAAGGAACATAAGGGCAAATGGAATATGGCCTACCTTGCTTTGAAGTCCTGGGTTGGGCGTCGACTGCACCTCCGGTTGACGGGCACGTATATTATGCCGAACCGAGATCTCTATGACGGCACTTCCGAAATCTGGAATTCACTTCCTCTGCGCGGTCCAAGCGTTACGCACGGCGTGAGTGTTGGACGGCAGAATAAAGCACAAGTACTTAATGAATGAATTAATGAAGCACAATCGGAGAGTGATCCCCGGCGGCGAAATGCAAGGTAATCGGCCAGAGCGGGACAGGTATAGATTATTGGATGAACGAAAGAGGACACGAGAGTATTCGACTTGCGCCAACAATGGTTTAATAAATACAGTGACGTAGTTAAACACACGGCCAGTGTTTCCGTGAAAACTGTTTTTCAATGATGACGACACAACACACATAATGACATAATTTAACCATTAAATAAAACACAATCACTTTGTATAAAATCACCGGTTTCGCTCAGCTCAAGCTTCGTCAGGACGTATTTAAAACTAACAATAAATACAAAAATAATGCACTCATATAGAACATACTTAATAAGAACATACTTGATAAATTTATTTGGTTATTAAGAATTGCATTACCACTATTACAAACCGGTTGGCGTTTAATAAAATTCGTGGTTTTATACAAAGTGATTGTGTTTTATTTAATATTAAATCTAATTCTTAAAATGATATAAATACGTAATGTGTCGAGTAGCCGAGTATCAAGTAGTGATTTTTCGGGGCCAGCGTTTCCGTAAAACTTTTTTTTATTAAATGATATAATATCATTATTATCATCAAATAAATAATATCATTAAAATGAAAGTATTCTACTACAGTACAATGTATGTTTATCAATTAACACAAACAAATACCCACACAGACATATTATTCAAATGTACAAATAGGTAGTGGTTTCCGTAAAACCTTTTGTAAATGTTGAAAAAATATTTTTTTATCGTTATCATAACCTAATACGTAATCAGACATAATTTTAAAATGATTAAAATACGTAATGGCTTAAAATACAGAAGAGTGTCGTGTAGTGGTCCTGCGCGGGCAGTTTTTCCGTAAATACTATTTTTCAATGATGAAAATATTATTTATAAACAAACAAAAAAATGGCCTATCATAGTACAAACCTAACTTAAACAATTAACTCAAATAAATACCCAATCAGACATATTCTTAAAATAATATATATATATGTAATGTAATACCATGTAAAGTAGGTGCTGGAAGATGGTACTGTCGGAAGTCTAAGCAATCAATGAGTTTGTATGGGTGTTGATGAGGCGAGAGATGTGTGTCGCGACAGAAGAGTGTGGCGCTCAGCTAGGATGGCAGGCTGTGTGTGTGCATGCGATCGTGTGTGTAGAACCTGTGTAAATAGTATAGTTTTATCATTTTGAATTAATTAAACAATGTAATTAGAAATGGTTTGTTCGCTCATCTAACAAATATCATCTCTAATAAAATATATTTATTTATATTTGTTCGACTATTAAAATATTTCACTTCTTTTAATATAGATACAGTGGAAAACATTTAAAATTAAAAATTGGTAAAATCTTAACAATATTCTGGTACCTACAGAATTGAATTTGTTGTTATTTTCTTCGTGAAAAGATTTCTATTGACTGGGTCGACAGATGATAATAAACAATTGGTACAAGGATGCCGCTTGTATTGCCGCTCACCACACTTACCATAAGTAAATTTAACCCGGATACCTGTCGGTCGCGTCGTCATCTAATTACTCACTATTTATTACTTAAGGACTTAAAATTTCTAATAACTAACTGTAATTTTTTTTAACATGAAATTTGATTAATACGAAAAAATATTTTGTTTTCGGTGATTTAATGATTTTTATCTACCGAATACACATATGTCAGTATATATATAGTAATAATGATAATGCCTTCTCACTAGGACAATCTTGTGTCGAGGTGGGCTATTGTTTAATAATATCTTGTGCTTATTGAGTGGTATATGTCGTGAGAACGAGCTCGGTCAGAAAGCGGATGCAGCGGGCGATGTCGCCAAACCGCGCGGGTCTTCGGACAAGTTTACGAGATTTGAATATGGAATTAATTAGGGGGCCCCGGGTAGCGAGGTCCGTAATTATAATTGCGGCCGCTAATGACCGGTCCTCAAAGGGGACCGCTTAGCGCCACCGCGTTGACGGTGGAATTTTAGCTATTCCATTTTTACACGAGCGGCGGATTCTCGATCTTTCGATCGGTAATTTGGAAGAATTTTTCGGGATCTTATTGTTTATTTATTTATGATACTTTAGAATAACGACATTTTTAAAGTTATATATAAGTTGTATTAGTGTCTAAAGTGGCCCTTACGCGGCCAATGGTGGTTTCCGTAGAATCAATGCGGAAATCCCTTATTATATTGCTACAATAATGCACCGTGTAATGTAATTTGTTATTATGTCCAGTATGCTATATACATATGTACACCTAGAGCTATCTCAAATTGATATGAATATTATTAAAAGTATAAACATGAATTAAATATATTAATTAGAAAGATATACATATAAAATCAATTTTATCGAAAAATATTTTTGTTGCGCCACCGGGATTCAAACCTGGATCTCTTTCCTAACCGGGGAAGGTGCATTATCCAACTATGCTACAGCGACAATATTTTTAGCGACAATTTTCGAACCTATATGTTACTTTTTTGATATTAATACATTTAATCGTTCCATTATTTGAAAGAGCCATTTACCTTATTTTAACAGAATCTCAAATACCTTTGAGTAAACTGATAGCAGACGCCAGAATTATCAATTCATTTTTATTAAATTTTGGACACATTGATACAACTTTATTATTATTATTCACAGACCTATATTCTGAATAATTAAGTACTTCACAATAAGAATGTGTTCTCCTAATAAAAGTCTAAACATTAAGGATATGATTAGCTTAAAGAAATGAATAAATATGAACAGGTAAAAAAAAATTTAAGTTAAAAAATCCCAAGTGAATACGACATTTTGTGTAAAACTGTTTTGAACTGTATATATTATGCAAGAATTACACCTACTGTATATCTTAATCAGTGTCATCTATCGCATAATGCGGAAAGATTGTGAATGAATATGAATATTTATTCGATATTTATGACAGATCCACAGATTGCCGATGGCCATGCTCGTGTGGATGCTTCATTATGTTTACTATAACTATCTGTCCCCCCTACCCTATTCCCTATACTTCTGAGCATGAATTTTTCTGTGTATTGTCTATGACTTTTAAACTGTCGAGGAGAGTGGATGTCCTGCTATGTGCTCGTTTTTGTAATGTTAATGTTACTTGTTTTTAGTGTATTCGGTTCCTGCCGTGTGCGTACCGAAACCTCCAACTGGTGAATTTTTTTTTTTTTTTGCTAATCTGTACTGCGGACTTCTGAAGAAAATGGATACGATGCAGGATGAAACGTATTTAAGTCTATTTTATCAAACATTTGGACAATTGTTTTAAACTTATTAGTATTTCATGTTAAAGATGTCTTGTAAATGGTTAATTTTTCACAGCGTCCCACAGTTGGGTGTTCCCCCGAAGCCGCATTATCTCGTCACCCCCTTCCCCTTTATGAGTTCCTCCCTCCCCCTCGCCGCGACCATGTCACAAAGCTCTTCCCATGGTAGGTGCTGTAATATCGATCGGCCGGTAAACATGTGTGTGTCTGTGTGTGTATTGTACGTACACTCCGTTACGTAATAGTGTGCACTGTTACAAGTACACACTGCAGTAAAATAATTATACTTTATTTTTAATACATATTGCAAACATTACATTGTGGTTTTTATTAATTTTTATATGAATATCTTTGTTTTTAAACACTTTTATGAGTTCAATTTAATACACCAACCGGTTTCGGATAATAATGTTTCTTTCATCGGAATGTCATTTTTTTTTTTAATATTAGAAAATATAATGCATTTTAGAATTATCAGTAGGATATATATATATTTCATTTAACATTTATTTCTTCTAACTAAAATCATACGTCAAATTGTTGTAATGTTTAATTATTCTAAAAATAAATTATAATGATACAAAAAATATATCAAATTATTTCATTTAAGACCAATACTGTTTATATGTAAAACAGACAATCCCAAATATTTATTGAAAGTGAACGAAAATTTATGAAAAACCATTAATTTTTATTATTTTGTAATTACTTATTTAGCTAGTATTTTTTGAAACAGGTTGGTGAAATCATTGACTCTAAATTAATGGTCAGATCCCCCCCACTCCCCCCGCCCCTCCTAAAACTCTCATCGTTCGCCAATCTTATATTTCAACTGAATCTGAACCACTGCCAGTTAGTGATGAGAAAAAATGCTACTCTTGAATCACTGATGTGATTGTGATTGATATTCGATAATATCAGTGATTGAAAACTGTGACTGATACAACTGTTTTATTACTAATACGCGTGCGCTGCACGATATCACAATACGCGAAATAAATAGAAATAACATAATTTTGGGCGTATTTATTTCATGTATACTTTTGTTTCATATGCACATGTGCCGAATAACAGTTCACAACCAAATATAAATAAAATTTTAAAAATTAATCACGAATCACGATATTTCCAGATGTTCAATCACCGATAGTGAGTGTGACTCAAAGATATCAGCGACTGACTCACGGTTCGCGATTTTGAGCTCATCACTACTGCCAGTCTTAAATAAATATTTTGCCTTGTTGTTGCCTTTTGTAACTTTTAAAAATGATGTAATTATTATAGTTGTGTCAAACCGGATCTTGAGACTGGACGCACTCTTGCTTTAAACGGATCCCACAAGATTTTAAATAGCCACACCCTAATATTTATATACGTACAGTATACCTTATATCTATGAAAATATAAGCGAATGGGACCTGATCTGCTTTGCTCTACAAATAATGAAAAAAATATATAAACAGGTGTACTTCTTTATTATAAATATTTATGATTTTTCTTACGCGATTCTTACCTCGCTCTAAGGTCCTGAGTTGGGCGTCGTCTCCACCTCCGGTTGACTAGCACGTTTGTTGTGCAGAACCGAGTGATCACTGCACTTCCGGCACTGTAAGAACGCAGCTTCCTCTTGGTACGAACGTTACGCACGGCGTTGCTATCGAACGGCAGAAAAAAGGCACAAGATCTTGACCGTTGATGTCAGAGCGCAATCTGTCGCCCCGTCGGCGAAATCGAAAGTAATTAGTTGGACAGAGCGGGACAGGTATACATTACGGTTTAGATATTGGATGGGCAAAATGGGCATCAACAATTGATATTAAGAATGATGAATATCAGAGAAAATGTTCCCTCTATGCTTTAAATTCGACTTGCTAACATAGCGCACGCAAAATGATATAGCGCAAAACAAATTTTAAAAATACAATAGCTTCTTATTAATACTCTGTATATTTATTAGTATGCAAACTCAAATAAATAGCCTTATACTCGTAAGCTTATATTTTTCTGCATTTAACCCTTATGCATTGGATTAAAATCTGCAGATAAAGAACCGTCGACAACCATTATCGATCGGCTGCAGGAGGCTTTCACATATCTCTGGTACTACCTATCTTCGATTCTCTGCCAGTCTTTATCGTGTCAATACTAATGCTCCAATAATTTCGTATATCTAACAAGACTTAAGGCATTTACACATTTTAATGACATCGTTTACGTACGTTACAGGAAAATGCTCCGTGCGCTCCATTCGCTACTGTCCAGGACAAGAGCCCGAGGCTGGTGTCCTTAAAAGTATGACCTAATAACTTTTATGATGCATTATCGTCTCCATGATCGGTAATCGTAGTATTGTAGATGCTAGCCAAGACGTTTTACTAGAAAAATTCGTATCACCTACATATTACATCTTTTTTTATGTTATTCGTTTGAAATGTGTACTGTTTGTTTTTGTAATTTACTAGGGGTTGCGAAAAGTACCTCTTACAGCCCGCTGTGTACCCTGCAGCCCTGCAATAAATATTTCTACCTCATCAACACTAGACAAAACCAACACAACATTTACTGCTTTTGAGTTTTCATTCAGGTCTTCAATTTCAGAAACGCTCAACCTTTTTAAAATTTAACAATTGAAAAACATGTGGGTCTTATCATATCTGCCTGTAAAAATATATTGTCCATGTATCCATGTTTCTTGTCGCAACTGAGAGCCACGTCTTTCTAGTTATTTAAGACTATAAGACTTCCTCTCAAAATATTATTTGGGTAGCTTTTATGACTCATCTGAATGCGCTAGTTTTCTCTTCTATTACTTCTTTGTTCACTTCTTTCAACTAGCTTCTTGTAAGTTCAGTGTTCATGCTCCTTTAGTTTATGGTTCATACATCTGTAAGTTTATTGTTCACGCTCATTTAGACTATAGTTCGTGTTTTTGTAAGTTCATTGTTAGTGCTCCTTTAGTTTATGGTTCATGTTCCTATCGAAATATGACATCGGCCTCTGGCAGCTGCACAAAAGCGTGCTCCTTTAACCATATTTTTCATAACATTCTCGCACACTTGGCGTGTTATTTCAGCAATTTCATTTCCAATATTGTCCTGTAGCATCGGAATTGTTGGATTATTGGCGTAGACCTTTTCTTTCAAGTACCTCTACGGAAAATAGTCGGGAGCCGTCAAATCAGGTGATCGAAACATTTCTCGCAAAATTTCGTGTAAGGTCTTGTTTTTCTCTCTTCTTTAACAAAGTTAAAGTTTTGTTTTCTAGTTCTCCTAACTCCTAACTTGGCCATGACTTCAGATACACGAGATGTGACAGCTTAATTCTCGGAATGGCTAGTGTAGTCGCTCTTGTCGCCCGTGACATAATTGTATCGAAATCACGTGAGTATTCGTGTTTGTACTAATACGCGCGTACATTTTAAGCTGATAGCCACTTTATATCGCTACTTTTTGACATTATGCGACCGGGAAAAATTTCTCGCAAAATTTCATGTGTAGCTCGGGCTGTGTGTGATGTGGCACCATCCTGTTGAAACCACATATGCTGCGGGCCCAATCGATCCAATAGTTTTCCAACATGTGACGATATGATCGCCATTAATGGTCACAGCATTGCCATTATTGCCAACACGTTGTTGAAATGTCAGATACTCAATAATAAATTGTAATAAATTACTTCCTACGACTATTAGCAACTAAACAGAATCGGCCTGGAACATAATAATATTTATCCTGTATCCTCGTACCGAAGCCATGTCTGATTAATATTTTTAGGTTGCATGTAAAAATTTAATGATAGAAAATCTAGACGATCTGATAGGTATTTGATAGTTGACCACCGCTAGGTGCTAAATATCCTCCCTAGCGAAAGGCAATATTGTTAAAACAGATGGACCGATCGTTGTGCAGATCCGATGGCCGAGATAAGGCCAGCTTCATTCACAAACTGGCAGAGGTCCAGGTAGATATTTCAAAAGTGTCGTAAAACAATAAAGGATCTTGGGGTGCGCCTCGTGCAGGCGCCAACCCGATATCCGCAAGGAATAATTAAAAAAAAACTCTAAAGAAATCCTTTTTCGGGCGATGTTTTCTAGAACAATGGAAAGGTTTTTAATAATACTACAGTAAAATAATATGTCCTGTGTATTATAGTAAGTAACGGAGAAGAACCTCGGGCAACGTGTTTGTGTCCAGTGGTTAAGATATTCGCCTAGTGATCTAATGGTAGGGAGTTCGAGCCTCATTCCAAGAGGCCATCAAGTTAGCTCTATTTTCATAGCACAAGCGTTAAGCTTAGTTTTGAATATTAATGTGATACGTATTCCATGTAAGAATCTCTATTTAAAAAAAAAACTGTTAAATAACAACTGCACACAAGACATGTGCACACAGTCAGCTTATTACTCTACTGCCATGACATTTAATTAAATAATCTAACCTAACCCAAACTAAGCAACTTATTCTAGCCAGTGGCGTAATTACAAAAATTGGTCCCCAATGCAGCATTGTAAAAGGGCCCCCTAATTAAGTGTAAAATATATTAATATTAGTACTGCGTGGTGTATCCTTTAAATAGTAAGAACAAAATTAGTCTATATTCTCCTATAATATTTATACTTTCATGAAAAAAACATAGGTGTTTTTAGGCATTTATGGAATTTAAAAAATAATTTCCCCTACCTAACGTGGGACCCAATACACTGCATTAGCATAGTTACGCCATTGAATGTAACATCACATAACATATCATCAGTGGCGTATAGTAGGTATAGACTAAGGTTA
The DNA here is from genome assembly GCA_031772225.1 of Eubasilissa splendida. Classification (NCBI taxonomy): domain Eukaryota; kingdom Metazoa; phylum Arthropoda; class Insecta; order Trichoptera; family Phryganeidae; genus Eubasilissa; species Eubasilissa splendida. The sequence continues at coordinate 1,732,169 of CM062867.1, forward strand.
CGCTGTTACCGTGATATTACAAAGAGTGTTTTTTTGTGGTATTGAGGTAAAGAGTGGTATTGGCTTATTGGAAAGATAATATAATGCCATTGGGGTTTAAATATGATTTCGCGCATATGGGCGCCGCGGCTAGCTCGAAAAAAGCGCAATTTTCGACCATTTTTTGAAGCAGCTGGGGCCGTATATCGGCAATAACGCGATGAATGTTGGTTTCCAAGCCGTTTACCGTCTCTGGTTTATCGGCGTAGATTAGCGACTTCACATATCCCCTCAGAAAATATTTCAAAGGTCTTGTAGGCCATTTATTACGCGAAATTATGCGCTCATAGAATGTTTCCTTCAATAAATTGATTGTGGCGGGCGCCGTATTGCGCCGTCTTGTTGAACGCACAGGTCTTCAGTATTAATGTCATTCAATTGGGAACAGAAGTCAGTAATGATGGATCCATAGCGCTCACGATGGCGAATCGACTCATTCGGGTCCTCCTCAATACTACGCTCCACTGCAGCAACAGCTTCTTATCAATTAGAGTATGCGTGGTGCGAAAACGATCCACGGTTATTCGAATCACTTGCTCGGATGGATATTCATGTCTACTGTAAAACGCTCGGTGAGTTTTGCGAACTGAATCACGATTTTCAAAATAAATTTGATTAAATTTTGATCAAGAATTGTTCTGGCGTAAGTCTATTCATTATGAAATGGTAAACCGAACTGAGCGCAAATCAGCTATCAGCTGTCAAATTGGCTGTCGCTGGAAGAAGTGTTGCCAATTCGAAAAACTAACCTCTAAAAAATATACGTTATATATATATGTTACATTACACATAGGTTTACGAACTTTCATTTAATCGACGTTTTTAAGCAAAATGAATCCATCATAATAAAAATACGTTATTTTCGAACGATCAGCTTTAAGCCAAGTTCAAAACCTTTCAAATGTCATTCTGTTAAGAAACAGCACAAGTAAGGTGGCCGTACAACATGGATCAGCTGATCCACTTCTGACTCTGCCGAGTGGAATTTTCAATTCAATAGGTAACAATTGTATGGCTTGAATAGAACGATAGATTAAAACAGTGGCTAGCAATTGTAGTAGCTATAAATAAAGAATAACCCTGTAGATGATTAAGAAGTGGCATACAGAACTACGCAACTAACGATTGCAGTGGACGCTGGCGTAGTTATAACAAATGGATTATTTAATTTATATTTGTTTACCAGAATTTTTAGTAATGCACAGATTTTTTGCTTGTGTTCACTGCACGCTCCTGCATATCATAAAATAATGTAACTGCAGTTGTCTAGTCACCTCAGTAAATATGAAGTGATAGCCAACGTCTGTTGAACGTGTAAGGCACGAAAAGAAGGAAAAAAAAAATGTACCAACTTTTCAGACAATTACTGTATTTTTTTTTACTGCATCGCTATATCATTATATTGAAAAGATATCTTCACGAAGGTGTTTTTAAAAAATGAAATACCTACCTAACGGTTTTATTGTTTCAAATAAAATCGATACAGACTAAAGCCGGTTTTCCAATAAAAGTTTCCCTAATGGGCGATACTGTCCTGGACCTCATAATGGATTTTGGCCTCTAGCTTCGTGCTTACCGGCATTGTTAAAGTGTGGTAAATTAATATTTTAATATTTTTGGGAAGGATGTTTTGCCGGTTAAGAAAATAATTTAAAACTAGCATACCGATAGCTTCGCTGTTAGATAATGCTTAAATTAAAATATACAGCTAGATTTTGGTATGAACCTTGATATCATGATTTCTAAATAAAGTGTCAAAAGTTTCCGTCGATACGAGTGTCGCTAAAAAATTTACGTGAAATCAAAGGTCACCGAGAACGGTTTTTCATGCACATCTCGTTAACAGTCACTTTTACAGAAAAAATGTTTAGAATTAAATTTGTAGCAATAAAAATTTTCTATAAAAAAGGTATCATAGTTTTTATTCGTAAGAGTAACCGTTTTGAAGATAATTCGATTTACAGAATTAATACAATATAATTGACACGTACATGGAAACAGTAATAAGTAAAGAAATATATATATTTATATATTTTTTATTAATATTAAAAATATAAAACAATTTCAATAATCAGTGAATATGTATATATATATATACATTTGTTTCTTCTCTATGAGAGTAAGACTCGTGTATAAAGGAGTATATTCGAGTTAATTAATGTTTCATGTACATATTTTTTTTATTTCAGTTACAAATTTATGATAGTCCGTAATTTTTCTAATTGTGATGGGGAGATTGTTTAAAAATTTGATACCTTGATAAATATATTGATTTTGAGTTGCGGTATATTTTAGTTTTGGGATATCAATTTGATCTCTATATCTTGTAGATCGGAATTCGCTTCTAAAATTTAATTGATTTTTAATTTTGAAAATTTGAATTATTGAATTTTTTTGTATGTGTCTACTATTTTTGGTACTTTAAAATCTGTGAAAAGTTGTATACTTGGTTAGTCTTTTTTTTTTAGAATAATTTTTATTATCATTTTTTAATATAATTTATAATTTAGTAGTGATGAGAAAAAATGCTACTCTCGACTCAATGGTGTGATTGTGATTGATATTCGATAATATCAGTGATTGAGAACCGTGACTGTGATCACAGTTTCGTTACGCATGCGCCGCACGATATCACAATACACGAAATAAATTAATAAATAAAAAAAATTTTAGCGTATTTACATATATTATTCAAACTTCATTTGCGTAAAAAATATATTCTAAAAAATATAATTAGTATACATCTAATTTAATATCATCACAAAGAAAATGAAAACTGTTATGAAAATAAGTTAGTTTATTTTGTGGGTCTTATTCTCAGCATTTCGGGTCAAATGCGTAAAACGCTTTGGCAGAATCTACTAGATGGCGCTGATCACAAATTATAACGTCATTCCTTCATTAATATATTCGTTATAATTTAATACAAATCAAATAAAAAAATTAATCACGATAATTCCAGATATTCAATCACTGATAGTGAGTGTGACTCAAAGATATCAGTGATTGCCCCACGGTTCGTGATTTTGAGCTCATCATTATAATTAAGTAACACATAACATCATACATAACAAATAGAGATGCTGTTTCCGATGGCACAATCCAGAAGGAAAATGTGTTCTTACAAAAATATTAAGTTTGTATTTGTATATAATATTTAATACGTCTCTGTAGAGACTATTATCATACGTACGTCTGAGTGAATTTTGAATATATTTTAAATAAATACCTTAACTAATAACTAAATCAGATTAAATAAAAACTTTGTATAAATAGTTTGTCTCGCTCTTTTCCATAAATGTATTCTGTGTCTCTTATATATATTTATAAGTGTACTCTTTTTATATTTATTGTTAGTTTTAAATACGCCCTGACGAAGCTTGAGCTAAGCGAAACCGTGATTTTCTACAAAGTGATTGCGTTTTATTAAATCTAACATGTCAAACCACAGAGTGATTGCTTTCTAGAAAATAATAATTTATAAATCGCTAAGTGAAAACTTAATTAATATAACATTGGCCAGTTTACTGTGGAACTTCAGCCCTGTGGGCAGCAGTCATCGAAGATATGATAACCGACGTTCGTTGAACAGTAAGGTACGACAAGAAGTCAGAGATAATGATTGAACCTTGGGGGAGGTCCACGTGCAGCAGTGGAGACACTGTCCTCAGATGGTGATGGATTAAAAAAAAAATTAACCTGTCGTTACTTTTACGTTGCAAATTTTACGGTCGACATGTTTATTGCACCCTTTTACAGTACACATAAATTACACAGTGGCGTGCTCTTGGCATGGACTAAGGTAATGCTGATAATATCAATGCTGTATATTATAAATAAACATACTTTTTCAGAAGCATGTTAAGGTATGCATGGGTAGTTAATTTTCGTTCTTAGTTATTTAAGAGATGGCAAAATGTTTTATAATTTAAAATGAACCAAAATCAGACATGTCCTATTTTTATGCTTTTTGACTTGCCCATCAAAATATCACTGAATTTCGTATAAAAATGCATTTAAAATTTAATTGTTACTTCAATCTTGGACATGTCCAATAGATAATTAATTCAAGCGCAGACAAATATGTTTTCAGCCAATAAGATAGCACAGTATTTGGTCATATGACCTGTGGTTACTAATCATTTTCAATATAATTCCAAATGTGATAGTTTTGATACAATGTTTTTTTTTGCATTTTACTCGGAAACAGATAATGTGGACATGTCTGCTTTTGATTCTAAACCTCACATATTCAAATACGCACTAATGGCATTTTGAAACACATCTGTTTAAACGGAGACGTGTATTTAGAACACCGCGCGGCGCGAGAGACTGAAGTATTGCATTTAGTTGCTATACGTTTTGTGAAATTATTACACAAAACACATGCGCAGCTTTATTCAGTTTTAGTTCAGATATTATAATGCTGCTTAAGAATTATTTGCGTGTGAACCTATTAATATATTAGGCTGATGCAATATTGTTGCCATTTTAACGGTGTTATTTGTTTGATATTGCTTTTGAAAGGGACACATTCTATTTGATTTAACTTATTAAAAAATAATGAGTTGTATGATTTAAAAAAAGGAAAAAATGCAACTGCCGCGACTAACAATATCTATTCAGCGTGTAGTGAAAGTTTATTTCGGGCAATTTATCACAGGAAGACGAGCCTCGCGCTGAACGTCCCATTGAAGTTGATGACGAGCAACTCTGAGCCATGGCGGATATGCAGACCCTCGACTCACCTAACCAATAATGAAAATTATGTAACTTACTAAATAAATACTGTTTGTTCGTTATTTATGACAGCACCAGATCGGCGGTCATCGTGCTCGCGTGCATGCTCCATTAGGTTTATTATACCAATCTGCCCCCCCCCCTCTTTTACTCTTACCACAGAACACTACTTTTTTGTGTATTATCTACGACTTATGAATTGTCAAGAAGAGACTAGAAGTAATTATAGTTATTGCGTTTCGGTTTTTTCAAAGTGCCAAAACTTGCTACTATGTATCACAGTGCTTCGTACTTTTTTTTATTTTAATATAATACAATTTAGTGGGATATATATATATTTCATTTAACATTTATTTCCTCTCTATGAGAAGGAGTATATACGAAATAATTTATGTTTCAGTTAGTCTGTGTATATATTTTTTTACTTCAGATACAAATTGATAGTAGTCTGTAATTGTTCTAATTGTGATGGGAAGATTATCATCGAAGAAGTATCCTGTAGTTCAGGACAGTTGTGGATACTAGTGATGATAAACCGCTACGTGACTGTGATTGTGTCGATGATTGGTAATTAAGATATATAACTATCAGAGGCTCACTTTCTAGTGTACCAGTCATTGCTCGAAGAATTGCATTAATCAGTTTTCAATCATCGTCATAATCTAACCATCACTAGTGAATACAGTAAGAAAATCCAGGTAAGTCGTGTATTTCCTGGTTGATCATTGAGCCTTTATTTTTCTGTCCCTAAACCAAATTTATATCACCCTTTCTACATCCCGTTTCTCCCAATCCCTTTGTGTAAACATTATTTATTTTAAAACATTGAAATCTTTAATTTAAAAAACACGCCTTTGTGTGCGCAGCTTTTTTTATTGTATAGAGTGCACGCCGCTGGTAGATAGGTAGGTGAGTTTCACATCGAGTTATGGTTCGAGGAACGTTATACAAATTTACCCTTATTCTAGATGAGATAAATACCATATTGGTCATGCGAAGCTGCAATAACACTAAATCGTGACCGGTTCCAGGCGCAAAAGTCGAGACATTATCAGCGAAGGGCGCCATTATTTATATATACGTACTTAAAAAGACGCCATTGAAGGCGGTTGCTGGATTTGGAACGGCAAATTATATTCGGGCCGACGAGGGATGTTTTCATGCCGATGCCTTATTGTCGGGTCAATTATTTAAGGGATACTCGACAGACATAGGGGGTTGTGGCTTTAGCGTGGTGAAATGTCAAATGATAATAAATTATTACAGGCGGGGAAGGGTCCAAGTAAAATGTTTGTCAAGTTAAAATAATAAATTATATATGTATAGCTACAATGGTAGTTATTTTTATAGTTAATAATTAAGTTAAATTACACACGTTCAAATATTTAAATATATATATATTTTTTAAAATTTTAATGGTAAATTTCATATTAGTAAAAAAATAGTTAGGTTAGGTTAGGTATAATATAAATGTTTATTTTCTAACCTAACCTAACGTACATTTTTTTTCATGTATTTTTTTTATTTGTATATTATTTTTTAGGAGAACACATTCTTATTGTGAAGTTGTAATTATTCAGAACATAGGTCTGTGATATTTTAAATATGAATGAAATATATTAATTATAAAGATATTAAAGGTATTTTGAGATTCTGTAAAAATAAGGTAGATGGCTCTGTCAAAATGATGGAACGATTAAATGTATTGATTTTAAAAAGGTAACATATATGGTCGAAAAATTGTCGCTAAAAATAATGCCGCTGTAGCTTAGTTGAATAAAGCACCTCCCCCGGTTAGGGAAGAGATCCAGGTTCGAATCCCGGTAGCGCAACAACAATATTTTTCGATAAAATTGATTTTATATGTATATCTTTATAATTAATATATTTAATTCATATTTGTATATTATTTACCTATTTAATTTAATTACGCAACTAATGTTATTTAAATATTTTAAATATAACACATTATTATTGTGAAATTTTAGTTTTTTCATAAACATGATTCTATGATATTTTAATTCAAATCAAATGCATAAATTAGAAAAATATATGTACCTACCAACATACAGATAAAATTAATTTATCGAAAAAATATTTTAGCTCCCACCGGGATTTGAACCCGGAAGCGGGGAAGCGCGCTGACACCATGCCTGCCCAGTAAATAGGATAGGAAGAGTTCCTGGTCATAAATTGATTTTATCTGTTTGTATACCATTGTGTTTATTTAACGTTATGTTATTTAACGCTCAAAACATTCTTTATTTTTTATTCTTTCCTTCTCCCGTTCACCTGGGGATCTCTGATCATTCCGTTCAACTTTATTGTGTGCTGGGTTGTATTATTAATTACCTTCAAATCTTTAAGATCTGACTGACTGACTGATCTGACTGACTCTCCATGTTGCCCGTGAATTTCTCCTGTCAATTCGTGGTTTAACGAATCTTATAATCTTGCTGTGATTTTTCCAACATTTGGGTCATTTTCCCATGTCTAATTATCTTACTAAAATTCAGGTAGGTAGGTAGGTACTATTATAGAATTATTTTATATAGGTACCTATATTTTTTTAAATTGTATTTCACAAATCAAAAATACTTAATAATTTCACCCCGATGAAAGAAAAATTCTACATTTATTGCTGCTACATTTGCTGGATATTATTTCTAATCTACCGTTCTACTCAAGCCATACAATTGCCAAATGCTAAATTAAAAATGTAATTCCGCCGATCCGCGTTGTACGGAGACCTTATCTGTTATGTTTCTTAATAGCTGCGCAGAAATCGTTGAAGTGTCAACGTCCTCTTTTACTAATTCGTGAATTTTACTATCTTACTGATCGTCATCAGGTGTGACATTTGATGCCGCAGACATTTTGCAATTTACGATGTTTATTTGCAAATACTACATCGTTTTAATTATGATGAATTTGTTTAATAAAAACATTAAAGAAAGGTGTAATATTATTATCGATAAAACTTAAAACTATAAATATTATTAACCTTTTCTCGCCGATGGTGTAAACCGAGTTGAATTTGCTTCTAATTATTTGAATATCTCTGAAAATACACTAAATACAGACTTTATGTTTTTGGTATTCCTCCGTGACATATTTATGTATTAGATAAAATAATTACAATATATGAGTATTTACCATAGGCAACAATCAAAAATGTTTACTCGAATAACCTGACGTGAATTTGTCAATACGTGTATGTGTACGTGCGGTGAGGTGCGACGGTAGAGTGGAATTTTAGTGGCAGAGCGTGCGCTGACCGAGTTAGACGTGTCTTGTGTGTTGTTTATTTTTTTTCATTTTTAGCACTTTTACACAATAATTGATGTGTATATTGACTTATATATATGTCAACTGTTTACATATTTATCCGACTTAAAAATGTACACTGAGTTTACAGCACCGGTATGTGCGTTTTTATTTTAACACCGTAAGGGAAAGGTTAATAAATTACAAATAAATAAATGGTAATGTTTTATGTAAACGACATTATTAGCTACATTTCATTTTGCTTAAAGATATCGATTACACCAAAGTTCATTAACCTGTGTACGCCTACACTAGGTACCTACCTACCTAATGATATTGGTAATTACCAAACTTACAAGGGTAGGCAGTCTTCTATGGTCTATCCGAACATGCCAGGTCTTTCGGGGACGTTTTTTGCTATTATTACCTTCAATATACTTTCTCGCTCATACGTCACGTAAGCCCTAAACTATTTTAGTGACCCATTCTTAATTTTTTCGACATTTCCGTCTACTCTTGCACATTTTATGCTTCACCTCCACGAATGAGTGTTGGCAAAGGTACGCAAGATGGCGATAACAGTGTTCAGAGCACGTAGGTATCTCTGTTATACCTATCCGCTTATATGAACATGGCGAGGCCATTTATAATGTGAACCTTTATAACAGGTATTTAATATTAGTACAAAAACATGCTAATATCAATAAAAATTAAAGTGTAGAACAAAACTTATTCATTAACATAAAAAAAAAAAGTATTGTTATTAATTACCTCGGATGTTGGAAGCAGAAGCGAATCAGCTTTACAGGCACAAAACAAAAAAGAAAAATGTCATTCAGTGTATATGTAGTCACAAAAAGTGGCACCTACAGTAACATATCTTATGTTTTAAACGGATCGCATTTTATAAAAATCAAAAAAACACCAACACAAAACACGGTTTCAGCGTTTTCAACTATTCAAACACCACAAGTCGGCCTCAAAATCAGCCACCGCGAAAGAATTTCGCCGGTCAACATCACAGTCGATCGTGAAACAAACGTCACACCCGCGGGAATGACGTCCCGCCCTTCCAGAAAGGGGTTCCTTTGTCCAGAAATGGACAAACGTGAAAAAAATACCACGTATCTGTCACATTTGACGTATGACGTTGCGCGGCGTTCGAAATTCGAATCCAGACTGGTTCGCTTTCCCGTTGCCAGGTGACGGTTGGGCGGTGCCGCGTTCCGAGTTTAAACGAGCCGCCGTCCGCCATTGGCCGCTGAGATCGGAGAGGGCGCATTGGTAAGCCGCGATTCGAATTCGGAACGATGGGCGTGACCCGGTAATGTATGGAGTCCACGCTGCAATAATGCTGGCGTGCCGTATAATACTTTACAATGTAGTCGGAAGTTTTATATGGTATCAATCCTTTTAAGTTCGGTGCAGTTTGCACCAGAGGCTGTAATGAAAGGAAGAAACGAAACTGGCTCGGGTTGAAATATCTAACGTGGGAAGATGAATAAGGTAGGTACGGATCTTCTGAAGCACGCCGTTTAAGAGATAATCATTTCTGACCAATCGCATTTTATTTAAAATATTTAAAAAAAACTTTTCCCATGATGTGAAGGAATCTAATGGGAGCTTGTCAACCGAGGCAGCACTAGTGGTACTTGTACAATTAAGTTCCGGTACCGACACTGAAGTGTGGAAGTGAGGCCTGGAACTGGCAGAAGAGAAACGAAAGACTGAATCCAGTGAACTTACAATACCTAATATATACAAGATTAAAGCATTTTCTTTTACTAAAACGTATCTTTTATATATTTAGTCAGTTTCACTTTAAATCTATTCAATTTCTCTTCCTTTCTTATGTTTTCTGGCACTTCATTAAAAAAATTCATCGATTTCTGAGATCTGGCCTTCTTCCTGAATGGCAATTATGGCATTCATGACAGAGTAAAGAACGAAGAAGTAAGGAGAGCAAAGCATGTAAGATTAAGAAAATATTAGAAGTGTTGATGGCACCAGAAATAGAAGACGTCCGCGGAAGACTTGGCACGACCACGTAATCTTTTATGTTAGAAGTCTCAATAATTGACGAGAGTATGTGAGATGTATGAATGCAGACGAGGCGATATCGTGTGTCAGGACAGAAGAGTGTGGCGTACCCCTGCGGCTAGTTAGACAGACAGGAAGAAATTGTCTGGGTGTTTGGTAATTGATATAATTATTAAAATTCACACCAAAGACTCTACTAGAGAAAACTCTTGTGATCAATGTTCATCAATTGAAGAAAAATACTGTATCAAGTACCTAGGAATCATAATAGATAACAATCTCAAATGAAAAGAACATATTACTAATCTCACAAACAAAATAAGGAAAACTGCCTACATATTTTTTAGACTTTTATCGCCTACATATCTGAAAATAATATATCACACGTTTGTACAGTCACATTTGCAATACGGTATTATTGGATGGGGAGGAGCATATAAAACTTCAATGTCACAATTAGAAATCACTCAAAAAATGATAATAAAAATTATTCTAAAAAAAAAAGACTATCCAAGTATACAACTGTTCACAGATTTTAAAGTACCAAAAATAATAAACATATACAAAAAAGTTAATAATTTAATAAATTCCGATCTACAAGATATAGAGATCAAATTGATATCCCAAAACTAAAATAAACCGCAACTCAAAATCAATATATTTATCAAGGCATCAAATTTTTTAACAATCTTCCCATCACAATTAGAAAAATTACGGACTATCATAAATTTGCAACTGAAGTCAAATAAATATGTACACAGACTAACTGAAACATTAATTAACTCGTATATACTTCTTTTCTATACACGAGTCTTACTCTCATAGAGAAGAAACAAATGTTAATTATTCAAATTGTATTATATTTTTAATAATAATAAAATTAAAAAAATTATAATAATACCAATTAGCAGTAAAGTTGTTTCCTTTACGAAGGATGTAGTGCGTGTGTCAGAATTAATATGTTATTCACAACATGGATCAATATTCTAATAGGGCTGCATGATGTCACCGTATATCGTTTATTTTACCTACATGGACATGGAAGAGTAGCAAGTGGATGCGAAATTAATAACTGTGTCTTTTTTATTCGATAGATTAGGCCATTTTCGTCAATAATTGAGGTATCGGGAGGGTTCTTACATTTCACATGGTGGACACACCTGGTGAAGACGTTCACCAACAGATCACATCAATATTGCTCCAGACATTGACAGTATCAACAGTGATGGGTATTATTACCATTCTATAAAACAAGTTTGTAATTATAGAAATATAAATAAATGTATTGTGTAACGAGACGTTCCGCAGGTCTTAGAAACACGCCCATTAAAGCTTAAATTAAGCTCGATAATTGACCCATTAATAATATCTAAACCGTCATCAAGACTGCACACAATAATATTTTAAGGAGTTACTTTTAAATAATATGACCAGTGGCGTGACTACAAAAATTGGGCACCGAAGCAGAATGGAAAAAAGTTCCACCTTAATAAGTGTTGTTTATAAGATATACGAATATTAGTAGTTTATCCATTACAAATAGTAACAACAAAATTTGTATCTTATCTCATATATATGTTTAGGTGATTTTTGTTATTTATGCGATTTAAAAAAGCGTTGTTCATGGTGAAATGGCAAACCAAACTGAGCACAAATCAGCTGTCAGTTGTCAAATTGGCTGTCGCTGGAAAAAGTGTTGCCAATTCGAAAAACAAACCTCTGTAAAAACATCCTTTATAAAGTTTTTAAGATAAATATATAAAATCAAAGGCAAGTGGCAAGTAATACATATAAATGTTTTAAGTTATGCATAGAAATTTAAAAAAAAAAAAAAAACTAATTAAAATGAAAAGATGACAAGTATGTAATAAATAATAATATAGCAGAACAATAGTTACAAAAGTTTTCAGACAGATGATAGATTATGCAAAATCTGAGGGTCATCGTATATGCAAAAAAGGGAGAAAATTAGACATTCTAGAAATTATTGAGATTAATATTAACAATAACAATGTACTTGACATACAAATACCCCTTATTACATCTCCTCTCCTTTCAAATTAGCCCCGCCCATAACCACTGAAACTCCCCTCTCCCCAACACCGCTCTCATACCCCTCCATACTCCATACGCCAAGCCCCATGTAGTCGATAGTCTATCTTCTAGTTTTAAGATTTAGTTTATTACTGAAGATGACGCAGTGAGCGTCGAAAACGTTTCAATTTTTTTAAATATAAGTGTAGTGTGAAACGTTGTGTTTTATTTGAATAATTCATTATTTTTTACAAATAGTAAAAAAGTTTTTTTAAAGTCAACTTAATATTGATGAGCAAATAGCATTTTTTAATCCCTTTATTAATAAATACTTTTCTATTTTGGATCAGGATTAGATCCACTACCCAGAACGATATTTTCTCGAGTTGAGCTATAAAGAGGTCTATCTTCATATCTTTGACTATTGAATTATCATCAGACCAATACTATTCCAGTTTTTTGCCAACAGCGTCACTGTCAACCTCACCATCGATATCCTCGTAAAGGAAGATTTAAGGGCAGATAAACAATGGCCCGTGCCATTTTGGACGTGACAGCTGGTTTTTTTTTATTGTGTCGTAAAAAAGCGATATTTTCATTGTACCCCTGATAAGTAGGGGGCGTTTGATAGTGCCTTGAATTATTTTAATACAGTTTATGTTTCAGTAATATGTGAATATTATGCTAACTGCATTTCGCAAATATAAATCACACGATTTGCCAACAATTTGTGAGACAAAATGGCGAAAATGATATTTGTCTTGTAAAAATAAGCCGTATATAATCAGACACACATTTGTTGCAATTTTGTTTTTTCCCGAGATGTGAGAACAGTGTCAGCACCGAGGTAGCTATGTATATATATTTTATTAAACACCAAATATTCACAGAGGCGTGCAGTGCATACAAGCAAAAAAGCATTACTTAAAATTCTGGGAAACAAATATAAATTAAATAATTGGATTAACATAAACGGAAACATTATATTACAAATAGCGCCATCTATGTACCAGTAGAGACTTTAATGTCGTAGTTAAAGCACTGTACCCATGGCGCTCTTGTGTATTCGCCGCATCGAGCTATTCACTTTAGTCTATCCTGTCTTTAAACTAGTGAATTACTCAAGTCATATAAATATCTATTTACTGAATTGAAAATTCCTTTCGGTTGATCCGTTTTGTATGAACTCGTTTCTGTTTTTTTAACAGAATAACATTAGAAAGGGTTACAACTGCGTGCAAATCATTGATGTGTCTACATCCTCTTTTATTAATTCGCAAATTTTACTATTTTACTGTTTTAACGTTTTGTTTTCACGATTGTTTGGTGCATGGATTGGTTTATAATTTGAAAAAAATAAAAATCAATTGACAACTATTTCCTACGTTAACCTTTAATAAAAATAATTATTTCCTTTAGTTATTACGTGAAGGATTTTAAAACAATAAATTAATCATGTTCAGTCATAGAAAGTGTTCTTAAAAACGTCCATACATTTTTATATGGGTAAGAAGGTATTATTTTGCGATAAATTATATATGGTTGTATAATATCATTGGTAACAGCATAACCTATATCTATACCTATTGTACGCCACTGATTATACCGATCTTAAATAAATGCATAATTAACTTGAGATTCGAATAAAATAATCACTTGTTTATAAAAATATCAACTATAATGCAGTAAAATACTGGTGAACCGGGCAGGGCACCGACTTACCATCTCGTCGTTTCCCCGCGGGGGTAGGCAGAAAGGATAAAGCACCACACCCTTCTGTCCTGACACACACAATTCTCGCTTCATTCACAATCATACATCTTCTCATACAAGTTCGTCGGTTATTGTGGCTTCCAGTATCTGATTTACCTGGTCGTGTCAAGTCTTTCGCAGACGTCCTCTATTTTGTGCGCCATCGACACTTGTGTCATATATATTTCTTACCATTCTCTCCTCATTCATCCGTTCCGTATGACTAAACCACCTAAGTGAACCTTTCTTAATTATAATTAATACTCGTAATGTCAAATGTTTAACCCTTCCAAAACCATGCAGTAACACAGGTCTACCGCTCTAATTAAATCTGTAATATTTCGGTAAGTATACGTAACATACACTTCATATTTTAGAAAATTTAAAGGTAAATATTTACGCTTAGAAATGACTAGTGAAAAATCAAGTATGTAAGGCGAATCCTACAAAAATAATTATTTTTAATTCATTCTGTTGTAAAAATAATATGTTGACAAAAATATAATTTGTGGCTAGAAAGGAAGAAATCACACATTAATTTCACATTGAAAACAATGACAAACATATAAATATAATGGTGTCTCTTTCTTATTAATTAAATGATAGATAAAAAAAGAAGGTTGTATTATACAATGCAACCTCCTATACAGAACTTGATGAATGCTCGGAATTATAATATTACATATTTTTTTATATTTAATGCTCAATACTTGAAGTAAATTTATGGAATTAACCATTTTTTAACATTTTAAATGCTAATAGAAGTCTAATTTCTTACGGTAACACGAGTTGACAGCATGGCTGCGTACGAGTATTTTATATCACGGTATGGTAAAGGTTAAATAGTAATGGTTCCTCAGAATTTTCCAACCATGTTATTGAAAAAGACCATTATTTTAATAATTGCACAGAGGTCAATATCCTCCATAAAAACGAGTTTGTCCTCCGGTTGGACAATTTAGAAGCCCTTGAGATAAAAAAGGCAGTGAATAGTGGTAAGGCAATTCTTAATAATCAAATTAATTAATCTATTAGTCCCATATTAGGTATTTTTCCTCTAAAATCAATTTAATATCTATCAACACTGTACTTTCCCATCCCTTAATATTTCATCTAACTATATATGTATTCTGTCTCTGTCTTTCGCTTATAAGTGATCGTGTTTTATTTAATCTAATATGTTAAACCAAAAATTGATTGCTTTAGACTGTTATTCAGACTGAACTTCAGTAATTCAATTAATATGGATCAAATTTATGCATTGCATCTTCTTTTATCAATATATTATGTGCTTTATTAAATGCAATATTTTTTAGATTTTACTTTAAACGAAATTTTCTAGATGGCGCCAGGATTCTATGTTAATTTTTATAACTGAAATATTTTACAAGCCTCTTTTTACAATTAATTATATTACTATAGGCACCTATATTCTTTTCTTTTTTTTTTTGATATTGTTATTTTTCAGAACTTATCAAGACAGAATATTACAACATTTAGAACAACGTATTTAGAATTACATTTTTTCTATTAAAAAAGCGATAATATAGTTCGATGGGAATCGATTAAGATTTGTAGACACATACATTCGAAATTGATAGACCAAATTCTGACATTTTTTAATGAGCTGAGTTTAATATTCGAACCAATGTTGTCACGATTGTTAGCCCAGCGCAGCCGAGCCTATGTCTGGATGCACCACTATCTAGACACCATGGTCCCTATCCTAGTACCTAAAGTCCTCCCCCCCCTCCCTATACCCTAAAGCACGATCTTTTTTGTGTGTTATCTATGACTTCTATGAAATACAAGTACTTACGTTATTTATTCTATTGTGTGTAATCGGTTTCTCGCTACTGTACGTACCGAAATCGGTATTCATATTGCTATTTGTGTGGTGCGAAAACCAGTGACCACAATGAATGAAGAAAATGTAGGTAGGTCGTGTTCTTCCTAGTATCTGGTTGGTCCATGAGCCCCTCCTGTCTTGTCCTGTACCAAATTCATTCCATTCATTCTATATTCAAACTGCCAATCCAATTGTGCAAACAACAGGAAATCATTATCCGGAACTTGAGAAAAACTTTTGACTATTGCTACTCTATGAAAATGTTAAGATTCCGTTTATTCAGCTCATCTCACGAGAAAGCCTGCCGACCCCTGGTCCAGATCATCGCGCTCGAGCATTACGCAATCACAATTTGATTTGAGAATGTGAATTAATTGAATTAATTTAAACAACAGAAAAACCTGAAAATAATTCCACCAATTTGTAACAGCCCGAATGATCAATTAATATTGTGGACGTCTTAGATAAGCGATACAGACTTTCCTCCGATGAATAATTGGACATCACTGCAGTGAACACAAAAAAAAAATTGGCTGCTACGTCATGGTACAGTAATCGCTGTAGGTTTGTGCCATATCCTGGAGATCGTCAGATATATTAGTCGTGATACCGCGTCTGAGAAACTAAGAGGCGCATATTTTACGTCTCACTATTAAAGAGAAAAAAAAACGTATCTGATTGCAAAACCGGCATTGACCCAATGCAAGCGCCCCGGACAAAGCGGAGTAAATTATAATATTTGACTCACTGCAAATGACTACCGAAATTCGAAAAATCAGTGGCAATTCAGTTTCAGAGAGAGAGAGAGAGAGAGAGAGACAGCAACAGAGAAAATTATCAACTGGTTTCTTAAATTATTTTTGGCAGTTACTCATACTCTCCCTAGTCTGCTTGTAAAAAAATCACAGAACAGTAAATAAATAGATATGAAATAGAGTGTACATATTAAGAGAGGGGTATTCTACACACATACTTGGTGGAAACATAAATCCGATAGTTTATGACACATTTATGCAACAGTAAAAGTATTATTTTTTTATTAAATTTATTATCTTTGTTTTCTTAACCACTAAATTGAGTTTAAATACATCTGCCGGTTTCGAAAAATATCATTTTCTTCTTCAGGATGT
This sequence comes from Eubasilissa splendida, assembly GCA_031772225.1. NCBI lineage: Eukaryota > Metazoa > Arthropoda > Insecta > Trichoptera > Phryganeidae > Eubasilissa > Eubasilissa splendida. The sequence goes on from CM062867.1 coordinate 1,749,020, forward strand.
CATAACTAACTAAAACATATATTATTGTTTCTTTGCCAGAAACCTAACTCAAATCATTACTTAATACAAATTTACTCGAATAATTTTTAGGAAAAAAATTTAGAATGGGACTCGTAGTTAAATTTAGTTGGTTGTTTATAATTTTTTGATTAGTTTTACACGCTTTATTTATCTCCAACGATTCCAAATTATTTAATTTGTGACCAACAATTGAAAATCACAATTTTTTATCAAAACCATCCAACCATGTAGTGGTTTGTTGTTTGTGTGCCGTGGGTGAAATTGTGACATCGCCATATGCAATTGGGATCGGAAATCGGCTCATCCGCGTGCCATTTGTGTGATCTCGGCGGCGACTGCGGAGATTACGGAGACGTCATATACAAGGTAAGGCGAGCAGTCCTTCCGAATCCCGGTTCCCGAGATCACTGGTCCTTTAACTAGAACCGCTATTCCCTCATCGACGTCATCCTGTACCAAGGTTTCCCTACTTCCCTCCACTACCCTGCGGTGATTATGATTTACGACCGGAAATGTCTTATTGGGATGGATCATATCGGTGCAGGATTTACAGTTCGAATTCATTTAGATCCTATCGATCCGGATTTACGAGTTGAATTCAAAATCTAATATGTTAATACGTGTCTACTTGATTTTATTGTGAATAGCAACAAACGGTTTGCCAAGAGGTTTCTAATTGTAACAACCGGTTTGCGCGAACCGGTGTGAACCCATGGGGGGGAGGGGAACACCACCCATAGCAGTCGTCAATAATGACCTTTATCTAACACTTTATGGTCTGGAAAAATTTGAAATAATAATTGATATATAGGAACACACAATAATAATAATGCAATCGAATATATCATGGGGCATTATATATTGTGTTTTGAAGTACATTTTACGCCCAGATGGACCGATCAAAAGATTTTAGATGTAAGGGATGATTTAAATGTCCGCCCCATAGATCCACCGCTACCCTAGTGCTCGTATGGAATATTTTAACTATGTATACTGATGTAGATGTAACAGGCGATATTATAGATATAAATGACGTACCCTGAAGCTGCTGCTGCGGTGAACGTCTCGTTGGTTGTGCAATCCTCCTTTCGTGAACCTTCGCTTTGCGACGATAGTCTGATCCCGAATCCTATGCATCAGCATGCAGGCATACCAAAAGTATGCTTGGGCGTGGACTTCACAGACATCTGTTTAACGTGAGCCCTATAGGTCGACCAACGTAAATTGGCGAGCGGTGACTTTTAGAGCTAGCATTCCCTCTGTCCGCGCGCGGCCGTTCCCCTGTTCAGTACGAGGAGTACAGTGGCGCCCTCCGCCGTTCACCAATTTACGTTGGTCGGACTATAGTACACCGTACTGGCAAAGCCGTATTTTAAAGTCTTCTAAAAATCATACACTAAATATACATGTCTATTGTTTTTTTTTGTAACAAAAAAATTAAATAATCGCACCAACATAAAAGATAAACCATTTTTGGTTTGTTAAGTTGTAGTCGTGGAGTCGGTTACAGAAATAAGCACATTCGTGGCAGATAAGTGAACTAAATTATGCAAAGCCTCTGATTTAGGCCGTCGCGAGCTCCCGGCGCGCGGCGGCGAGGCTTTGATGTCCGCAATCAGGGCGAGACAAGTCTCAGTATAGGTAACAATAATGAATAATGAAGTCCTGGCACCAGAGCGGTCACGGACATAATTTACTGTAAACAAGGAATTCCTTGCCGGTAGCCGGGCCGCAGTGCTGGAAACGGGGGGGTTCTACTACATGGACTGTGACCATTTTAAATGTATCGGTGTATAAATCTGCCGCTGTATAGCTTTCTCAACCTTATAAATAAAAACCTATATAATAACCTAGTATAATCAGGCCTATTCTCAAAATTGCAATATTGAAATGAAGGTGATTGTTACACCAACCCTCAAAAATAGACAGTATGTAAATTAACGTCCGTGTTATATTTGAATGAGAGAGAGGGAAAGAGAGTGAGGGAGTGAGGGAGATAAACGTACCATAATCTGTCAAAACATAAAAATGGCAACAGAATTGGCCGTGATTCTTCATTACGACGCTGCGGATGAGGAAATCAATAGGTAATTTATGAACAAACCTTTTTCTGTGAACTTTGAATACTGTATTAGTACTTATTTTAACCAAAAACTTATATTTTTAGTCGAAACTCGAGAATGGAAAGACGTCGTTTGCGTTTTTTGTGCGGTATAGTTGTACCTTATCAAGGCGGTATAGTTGTAAAAATTTCCCATTTGGAATTTCCATCGGGTTACACATAATATCTATCTTACAATACGGTATAATCGGTTGGGGGGGAGGGACTTTCAAGATTAACCTCTTACCTGTAGAAAAGGTTCAGAGGCTGGTTTTGAATGTCACCCTTCGAAAAACATCAATATTTTCAACTTCACAACTATTTAACTCTCTAAAGGTTCTCAGTTTAAATAAAATCTTCAAAAATAACACATTGTTACAAATTCACAAAGACCATTTCAATTCAAAAATTTCTACAAAACCCACCTAGATCGCGTGGCAACTAAGAAATCTCAAAATTTAAAACTACTGCTTTTCAACACCATTACGCATATCAAGGTATAAACATTTTTAATTCCCTCCTATATATAATCAAAACAGAAAATAATTATAAAGCCTTCAAATCCAAAATCAAACTAACATTAGAAAACTTCTACAGCAATTACAAGTTCTAATTTGATTATGTTTTATGTATATGTATTTAATAATTTAATTCTATATTTATATCTCACTTCTTTACCTATCTTTACATTATTTTAAAACTTAAACACTTCCCAATTCAAACACGAGAATTGATTTCTCTATTGAGTTGGGTAATTTTGTGTAAAAAAACACAAATTATAATTAATTATGTTATGTGTATACAATATATGTATAAGTGTAAAATAAAAAATACATATCGATAGGATCAATATAAATATTATATAGTAATAAATTATCATGTTTTTGATAGTAGTAATTTGATTTTAAATAATAGCTGAAGCCTCAAAGCATGTAAATAAATATAATATATTTTTTTTAAATAATGAACATCACATGTACTACAAATTGAATGGTTTATAACACTATTAATTTTTAACATTTTGCTAATTTGTTTCAATGCAGATTTGTCTCCGTAATCTTGACATCAAGATTGTAAGAACATATATTTCGTATATGCAAGAATTTTTGATATTAAGGTAATTTTGTGGCACGCGGAAAATAAATTTAATGGTAGCGTTCTTTTATATAACGCTAGTATTTTCTTAATTATGACAAATAACATTCAGTTTATCAGTGTAAAGATTCTATCTAAGTAATAGTTTTAAAAGAAGTTAAATCTAGCGTATAACTTCTGATATAAATAAATAATAAAAACTCAGATTTTCGTAAAATAACGTAGAAATATGAATTATTTTTGAAAGGTAAGCCTTAAATATTAACACAGCATTATGAGGGGTTGCATTATATACATTTAATCAATTTCAACTGCTACTGAGGAAATTAAAAAGCATCCATCTGATGATGAGCGTGAAGTGAAACGCAAGACGACGATTTTCTTAGACATGATGTGTGTTTGGTACATATATTTATTCTTAAAACAAAACTAGTGTACTGTGCCTTCCTCTTCCCTTCTCTACCCACCTCGCATGCCACCGCACCAGTCGAACGGTGACCCTGAATCGGTACGGTAATTAATGAATCGAAGTATAATATTAAATGGAGACGTCTCGCCTATAAAGTACATTCTAAAAGACTAGGACCCCTGAACGAAGATAGTGATAATTATAAAATTAACAGTCCACCTTGAAGGTGCCAGAAGAACTGGATTGTGGTGAGTGCAAACCTCCTTACGAATATTCTGTTTCTTCCTATGCTTTTACGCAACAATGTGCACACAGGGAATAGCTGTTTCCAAAGAATCTTATGAGAGCAAAATCCGTATCTCATAGATTTGTCTCGAGTTGAAAATCTAAGTCGTGAACACGAGCCATTAAAGCGGGAAATATTATCATTTTGCTTGAGCGCGTTACTTGATTTTCGCGTAAATCAAATTCGCGTTGAGCGACGTTTACCTGTAACCCGTGAAATTCCTATAAAATATCAACGCAGTTTTGTAACATTTTCACACGGATAGGCTACAAAAAAATGCATTTTTAATATGTAAATACGAAGTAAAAAATTTTTTTTTTAAATGACTAATTAACAGTTATCAATTTACATTTCCAGAACTGTTTCACAATCTAGACTGTATTTGAATAATTGCTCAGTGCGATTGATAAATTACAATTACCGATGTTGTATTATACATTCGCGTTGCTGGGAGTCGAGTGGCTAACGTCCGACTGCGGACCAGAGGTCCAGGTTCGATCCTCGCACCTCGCTGTACCAAGATCGATCGGCAGAGAAGCGTTCAAAACATGTGCCGACTTTGAAAGTAGGCGCTCCATAGTTCAAATGAAATGTCACAAAAAAATTGTGGATATAATCACTTGGATACATTATATTTTCCTTTGTCATTGTTAGAATGTTTTCCCACTTTTTTGATAGCGGCCTGCCAACGCGAGCCGTACGCACGCATATTTCGAATAAAATAATTCTATAATAGTCTGGCAAATATGCTTTTGTCACTTGACCATTTACGAAAGGAAAAAGGACATTCTATTCATTTTATAATTTTATCAAATTTTTTATAAAGCCTGGTTACCACGTGTTAAGTTATTATTTATTTTAATATTAGAAAACATTAATAGAATAATCAGTAGGATAAATATTTATTTATGAGAACACATTCTCATTGTGATGTTGTAATTATTCAGAACAGACGGTCTGTGATATTTTAAATATGAATTAAATACATTAATTAGAAAGATATACATATAAAATCAATTTTATCGAAAAATATTGTTGTTGCGCCACCGGGATTCGAACCTGGATCTCTTTCCTAACCGGGGAAGGTGTTAATCATTCCATTATTCGAAAGAGCCATCCACCTTATTTTTACAGAATCTCAAATACCTTTGAGTAAGCTGATAGCAGACGCCAGAATTATCAATTCATTTTTATTAAATTTTGGACACATTGATACAACTTTATTATTATTATTATTTATCTTTCAAATAATGGAACGATTAAATGTATTAATATCGAAAAGGTAACATATAGGTTCGAAAATTGTCGCTAAAAATATTGTCGCTGTAGCATAGTTGGATAATGCACCTTCCCCGGTTAGGAAAGAGATCCAGGTTCGAATCCCGATAGCGCAACAACAATATTTTTCGATAAAATTGATTTTATATGTATATCTTTCTAATTAATATATATATTTCTTTTAACATTTATTTCTTCTCTACGAGAATAAGACTCGTGTATAGAGAAGGAGTATATATGAGGTAATTTATGTTTTAGTTAGTTGGTGTACATATTTTTTGACATCAGCCACAAACTTATAGTGGTCTGTAATTTTTCTAATTGCGATGGGGAGAAAATGAGAAAAGCGGGGAAAAATTGATAAGGAATATTCCCACTTTTACTTAAATAGAAAATTGAGTCGATATTTGTAGTATTAATTTTTGTAAAATTTTGAAGACAATTAGATGTTTTTTTTAAAAATAAAAGTTTACCAAATATATCAACTATTTTTAAAATTTCGATTTTTTTGCGATTGTATATGTTTGTTACATAAATTAAATACTTTCATAAAACAGACAACTGGTGGCGCTATTTAAGCTGAGTAGGTAGGTACCTACTTCCCATTTATTTAATAATAATTTAATTCCATGCCAGAAAGAAATATTATGTATAAATTTCAAATTGATATTTACCTAGTAATATTCACTCAATAGCCCTCTTCTCGCTTTTCAACATAACTCCCCCCTCCACTCATATTTTGGGATAAGTGACAATTTTTTAAATATTTTTTTTATCGATGTTAATTAGGTATTCAAGAAATAATTAAATTTTGATAAGAAAAACGTTACTATTTCGATGGAGGCCGCGGGTTTCGAACCCGCGACCTTCCGATCGGGAGGCGGGCGTTCTGTCGGATCACCGTCGCGACCCGCGCCTGGTCTGACCATAAACAGCGACCTCTTTCTCCCGAACTGATCGAGAAATAAATTCCTGATGGCCGCGGCTCGCATACCTGGAATTGCTAAGTCAAAAATCGGGTAGTTTTATTTTGTCCGTTTGGTTCGGTACACGGATAACATACTAATGGAGGAGACGAGATACGGGTAGTGTTTTTTATTTAAAAAGAGACGTGGAACGAAAATATAATGTTAATGAGTTCGCGACCCTTGAGGTGAATTTTTTTACGAAAATGACATTATAAAAAATATTCAATATTATTTTGTTTAAATATAGTGTGGTTTAAATGTAAAATTAAACATTGTGCTATGATAACGTATTTTTGTTAACCTTCACCACACCATGATATAAAATATCCGAAGCAGCCATGCTGTCAACTCGTGTTACCGTAAATAACAGTTAGAAAAAATGTTTTTATTAGGATAAATGGCTTTAATGGCACGAATTTGTTCTAAATATTAAGCATTCAATTTTGAAAAAATAATTAAAACCATAATTTAGAGCATTCATTAAGTCGTATACAATGTGTCCTTCCTTCTTATCTCTGTTCATTTAATTAGTGAGAAAGAGACAATTATATTTGTATGTTTGTTGTTCTTTTCACTGTGAAAATAGTGTATGATCTCTGCCATTCATATCACAAATTGTATTTTTACCAACGTATTAATTTTATAACGGATTGAATGTAAAAAATAATTGTTTTTGTACGATTCCCTTTTCATAATTGATTTTTCACTTGTTATTCCTTAGCGCTAGTATTTTCTTCAGAATTATCTAAAATGTGAATTTTCTGTTGCATGTATTTGCAGAAATATTACTGGTTTAATTATGATGGTAGACCTATGTCACTGCATGGTTTGGGAAGGGTTAAACTGATCTGCAGAATTTGAACGTTGTTGTATGAGATTAGAAGATGACCCCTGTAGAGAATGCTATACAAATGCCCGACCAGAAATCATGTTGTATAAGAGAATTGCCGCTTAAAGGCGTATGTAATGTCCTAATCAAAGAAATTGGCATGAGAAAACCATCGGCACGAAAGGTGCCGCGTTTGTTAAGTCCTTCATCTGATTTTATTAATCTATTTGAAACACACTCGAAACAAAACAGAAGAAAAATATCGATTCTCCATAATCAAAGAACATTCAGTCCAAATTGTCTGCAGCCATCCATTACCTAAGATGAAATTAGATATTATTTAATACAAGTATCATGCTAAAAAATTCACGAAAAAAGAGCCTGTAAGTCTATTCCATCCGCGTATAAGGAAAATTATAGTGTAGAATGTATTTATTTAGATTATATGCGGAATGAAGTCATTTTAGATTCATTTAGTTATAATTTATCACTTATTATTATACTGCTTAGATTACTTCTGTCAGTGCTAATCAGATTATTTTGTAAATAAAACCGCGCACGCCTTTGAAGTTACGCATGGTCTCGAATGTTCTTTCCAGGGAACATTCCTCTTATCACTGTACTCTTGCTGTACGGCTATTATATTTAAATGCAATCAAGAAAAACAGTGTACAGATTATTATGCAGAGAATTATATAGTTAGGTATGTACTGAAAGAGACGCAGCCTCGAAAATAACATGCTACAGTATGGTTGGAAATCATCTGTCATCAATAATCTTTGGCGCAGTTTTAAGGACCAACGCTATTATTTATATGAGGCTATAGGGAGGGACTGGGTTGAACACATTACTAATGGAAATGTATTAAATTCGACTCGATAGGATATAAATGAACGAATTGCTCGATCTCCGAGTCGCACGTGCCGCGGAATGGAATACTACAATTCCGGTCGTAAATCGGAATCACCGCAATGCAGGTGAGGGAAGTAGGGAACCGTGGTAGGGGTTCTATTCGAAGGACCAGTGATATCGGGAACTGAGATTCGGGAGGACTGAATCTCCGCAGTCGCCGCCGAGATCACACAATGGCACGCGGATGAGCCGATCTCCGATCCCAATTAAATACGGGGATGTCACAAGTTCACCCACGGCACACATACAACAAACAATACGTGATCAAAATACAATATCACAAAATACAGAGTTGGCGCACTGGAGCTGAAAGTTCATACCGCGAATGCTATTCCGATGTTGAGATCAAACAAATATTAGTCAAGTGGACGTCTGCTGACGTCAAGGTCACAATTCACATTTACAAGTCGAGCATGAGAAAATGTACAGATGGAAATTTGGATGCGGAATTGTGTCAATAACAACAGACGCGCCAGAAATGTGTTGTACGAATTCGGAACATGTATTATGACGCATATATAAGGCAAAAGAACTAATCACATCTATCAAAGAAAGTTGTATTCTTTAGACATGTTTTTCACAATGAAAAATATGATCTTTTACAAGTATCATTGTGCAGGGGAAGTCAGTAGAGACGTAGGTAGACAGAGATTATCTTGGCTGTGTTATCTCAAAAAGTGGTTCATACTCCAATGATTTCAATTCCAATATTAACATACTGCAAGATGGTCGCCAACCTTCTATAGAAAAATTGTGTGCGCGCTATATTTTTTTGTGTGCGCTATGTTACCAAGTCGTTTGCGCGCGCACACCCGCACACCTAAGTGGGAACGTTGCTGGAAAACATTTATTTTTCAATGTAATCTTTATTTATAAAATGGTTGCTAACGCCTATCGAACGTTAGCAATCATGTTGGCGTTCATTATTTAATACAAATTAAATTAATCAACTACAAAGATATAGGTACATAAAAAATCTATCTATCGAAAAAATATTTCGAACCCGGACCTCTTTCTATCTGGAGATACGTGTTCTCCACTTTCGTAATAACAATCGAATTCATTTTTAAACTGACATTCTACAATATTTTCAATTGATACATATACTATTCAAATTTTAAAAGCAATCAACTTTATTTTACTGTGAATCTCAATTATCTTTGAGTAATACCCGATAGAAGGCACCAGATTTAAATTGATCAGTTCATTTTATTAAATTTGTAAAATGTACAACTTAATTTAAGGATAATACCATTGCGTTAGATTTTTCAGTCGAATTTTCAAGAGCTCTTCTGCTCGCAATTTTTTTTAAATTACGAGATGCAGTATCTAGAATATCTATTTCGTGTGTAGGTAACCCTATCAATCCTGAGTATGTTTAGAAACCGTCTGTAGATGCATATCTCAAATGCTTCAAGTCGCTTTAGTATTATTTCAGTAAGTGTCGCAATCGCATCCATACATGAAGGAAGATCTGCGTGTGTAAGGACCAATGGATCATTCACACCATGGTTTTCGAGCAGGGTTGTGTAGTATCTCAATGGCTGTTCATCTTGTATATGGATAATTGTGTGAAAGAACTGGAATGTAGGAGCAAAAATGGGCGATTTGATTGTATGCTGTTTATTGTACGCCGATGATGCAGTACTAATGGCGAATAATGAACAAGAACTACTGAGTCTAGTGAGTAGAATGTACGGTGTATGCAAGGAAAGCGATCTTATTATGAAAGTAATGGTATTCGAAAAGGAGGGAAACGAGGCATTGTGAAAAATACTTGTAGGTAATGAATGTTTGGAACAAGTAGATGATTTTGTGTATTTGGGAAATATGTTCGATATAAACGGAAAGACAGAGAAAGATATCGAAAAGAGGGTGACTGCAGGGAATAAAGTGAACGGCGCTTTGGATGGAATTATAGCTGATGTGAACTTGTCAACTGAGGCAAGACTAGCGGTTCACAATGGAGTCCTGGTACCGACACCGATGTATGTAAGGTATGCCTGGAGCTGACGGAAGAGGAACGAAAGTAAACTGAAATGAGATCACTTAATCGTATATGTGGCAGAGATCTATTTATGACAGAATGAAGAAATAAGAAAATAATATAAAACTGCATTCTGACTCTGTTTTATTACATTTTATCTTGCAGTATCTAAATTAGCAGTTAATTCATCTTAAAATTTAACCTAATTAAAAATAATATTTTTCCACCTATCATTAAACACCGAGACCTCGAGCCGACAACCCTCAGCTGCCCTTAGAATAATTTTTCACGAATGGCGTCCAAGTAATATGAAGTACGTATCTTAATTATAGGGGATGGAATCGAATGGGTCGTTAAAATATATTAAGGCCACGACCACCCTTCTTATTGTATAAGTATGCGTGCGTATGTTACTCATTGTACCGCACACACAGCGTTTAGGGGTGCCGATAACACCCTTGGACTTCATTTAAATTGTTATTTATTTAGTTTTGATAATGTAGGCCATGCTGCCGAGCAGTATTGTCGCAAGTTGTACTTGCTCACCTACACCAATAAACAAAGACACTGATGCAGTCGAAAATTGTCTGGATTGGTGTATCATAGTTCAGTGCGGCCATGGCATTGAAGTCGCGCTTTCTGACTGTCAACTGCCCGATAATCCAATTTCCCAAAAAAAAAATTACTGTTTGTAGGTATTTCTTAGATTTATAAAAATATTTATTAAAATTAATTTTGACGTCTCTTTGCGAGTATCGCCCAAAGGTATTTGGGATTTATCGCTATATAAAGTCGATTGCTTTTAAAAATGTAATAATGTACAAATAAATTATAAAAAAACTGTAGAATATTAGTTCCAGATTTAACGATCTGTTATTGTAGTAGAATAGTAACCCCTTTTTTCTGGAAAGGAAGAGGTCCAGGTTCGAATCCCGGTAGCAACTAAATATTTACTACAACTGGGTACTTAAGGATAATTCATTACACACAATAGCTAGAAATTGTTTTGGATATTTTATTGTGTACATAAAATACAATTTGCATTTATAACTACAAATTTTGCATATACAACATACTTAGCAAAGCATTATAAATACCCAGACTTTTGTCTATACATAAAGAAAATATAATACATTTTAAAAATAATCAGTAGGATATATATATAATTTATTTTAACATTTATTTCTTCTCTATGATAGTAAGACTCGTGTATAGAGAAGGAGTATATATCAGAATTTATGTTTCAGTTAGTCTGTGTACATATTTTTTTACTTCAGATACAAATTTATAGTAGTATGTATTTTTTCTAATTGTGATGGGGAGATTGTTAAAAAATTTGATGCCTTCATAAATGTAGTGATTTTGGGTTGCGGTATATTTTAGTTTTGGAATATCAATTTGGTCTCTAAATCTTGTAGATCGGAATTTATTAAATTTTATTTTTTTATATGTCTATTATTTTTGGAACTTTGAAATCTGTGAAAAGTTGTATACTTGGATAAAATAATTGAATGATTTCTAATTGTAATATTGAAGTTTTATATGCTCCTCCCCATCCAATAATACCGTATTGCAAATGTGACCGTACAAACGTGTAATATATCATTTTCAGATATGTAAGTGATGAGATGTTTCAGAGTCTTAAAAATATGTAGGTAGTTTTATTTATATTGTTTGTAAGATTAGTAATATGTTCTTTTTATTTGAGTTTGTTATCTATAATGATTCCTGTGTACTTGATATAGTATTTTTTAATTAGCTTATGTACTCGGAACTATTGATATTAAACGATATTTATGAACTTATTAACTCAAAGTTGGACCGAAAAAATTTCCGTGCATTTTATACTTAACAGAAATTCAAAAATTATTTGGATATACCCAATTTAAAATATTTATTTTGAGTTCGATATAATGTGTACATATAATAATGTACTTTGTGCACAACAACGTGAATTTAATATTAATCCAACAGGTTTCGAAAAAGTTTTTGTCCCCTATCAGGGTAATATATAAAATATAAAAATATTTATAATACTAATACATTTATCAATTTATAAAGTGTAAAATATATGTTTGAAAATTTGACGTCAATGCACTGCGTTGTGTCAGATCCAAGTTCAAATCCCGGCAGCAACAATAGTATTTTTCGACAAAATTGATTTTATATGTATGCCTTTCTAATTAATACATTTAATTAGTATTTAAAATATCACAGATCTATGTTCTGAATAATTACAACTTCACAATAAGAATGTGTTCTCCTTAATAAGAATACAATTTTTTCCAATATTAATTGGATTAATTATAGGTATTACAAAGCGATTTTGAAACGATTTAGAACATGGGTACTCAAATTTTCTTCTTCTTTAACGGTCTCATAGGACTCGGAAGTCTGTGACCGCAGTCACAACAGAGTGTCATACAACCCTTGACATCGCCTCCATGGCCCAGTCCACCTATCAGGCGCGGTCGCTTCATACATGCTTTGGATGCTCCGCATTCCTTGTATTCTAGAACTTTAGGTTTTTTGTTTCTAGCCGAAAACAGCACTGTTTCAAATAAACTCATCCTGTCCTTTAGAAACCAGTCACTACGACATGGCGCTCGTACAAAGCGAGTCGAAATACATATACATTATCAACTTTCGAACGTCTATGAATCGCGTAAATACACAGATACCAGCAACAGTGGATTCTAACATTCGTTTCGTATCCAAAAAGTTTGGAAGTATTCGACTTTCGCGTATGGGCATTCAGTCCGTCTGTCAAGGTCTTCGAATACTGTATACGCGGTCATTAACAGTATCCAACGTACAAAAAACTACTTTAATAATTATGGGCATAATGCACAGAATATCATGCATATAACGAAACGGGCGGATTGTTTTGAGGAGTTTTTTTTATACATGAAGCCGAATTATTTAATATCTTTCGATTATATGTTATGTTTGTAAACCACTGCCACTGCCACCTACCCCTTGCAGTGCTGTCTCAACATCATCCCCCATCTTAGGCTCGGACTCATCTGCTCCCGCAGCATGTCCCGCCCTCTGCATCCTCAGCTCTACATTGTTCAGGCATATCTGGCTCCTGAAGTTCCAGAGTCTTTAATGTCCTCCATTCACCGTTTAGGTTATGTAAATCTTGCGCTAGACTATTATATTAATAGAATATAAATTGAAACCTTCAACCGCATCGAAAGAAAATCATTATTCTCGTTACTTTCCCTCAAGTAACATTCAAGTGTTACTTTCCCTCGAGTAACATTCAAGTGTCACTTTTCCCCAGAGTAACATTCGAGCCTCACGTACGGCGATATCTTTAAGCCGGCTTATAAATAATATCCACGAATTATAAATAAATCTTAGCACCTTATTTTAATTCAAATTCGGAACACGCCCTCCCCCTTCGAAGCTCGGCCAATCAGGCCGGCGAAGCGGAACGATTAGAAATGGAACAAAAAATCCCGCCGATCCGACCCCGCCTCCGGGCCGATGAATTTATAATTCTTCGGGGGATGATTTATGGACCGGGGGTAGGTTTCCCCCCTCCACAAGGAGCATTAAAGAGAATTAAGATTGCCTTTTTAATGGGCGTCGCTCGGTATACGCGTTTACGACCGAATGTGTGAAGTATGTAAGTATAAATTGTACCTAAATATGACTAAATTTACAGCGATGTACAGAATAATTAAAAAATATTATAGTAAACTAGCGGTCCGTATCAATAAAATTTAGTTATTATTTAAACTATATAGATGCAAACATTTAAAAAATTTTGAGGTAATTTTCTGTGGTTATTTTATTTGTAGCATTACATTTAAATAATGACATTATTAAAATACAAATTGATTTGAAAGAAATACATATAAAATCAATTTTGTTGTTGCGCTGCCGGGATTCAAACCTGGATCTCTTTCCAAACCGGGGAAGGTGCATTATTCAACTACGCTACAGCGACAGTACTTTTGACGAAAAAATTTCGAACCTGTATGTTACACTTTTTCAAATTAATACATCTATCGTTCCATTATTTGAAAGCCATCTTAAAATACATTTAATTAGTATTTAAAACATCACAGACCGTCTGTTCTGAATAATTACAACTTCACGATAAGAATGTGATCTTCTTAATAAAAAACACTATTAGTCATAACACCCCTAAAATATAGTACATGGCGCTGTAAGTACCAATTACAATCAATATAGTTTTTCAACATTATAAGGGCATATCGAAAGGAGGGTGACTGCAGGAAATAAAGTAAACGGCGCTTTGAATGAAATTATAGCTAATGTGAACTTGTCAACCGAGGCAAAACCAGAGGTATACAATGGATTCCTGGTACCTACACTGATGTACGTATGAAAGTGAGGCCTGGAGCTGGCAAAAAGGAACGAAAGTGTACTGAATGCTGTAGAAATGAGATCGATTAGGCGTATGTGTGGCAAATCAATTTATGACAGAGTAAAGAATGATGAAATAAGGAAATAATCTAAAGCTTATCGTAGTGTAGTGAGTAAGATTAAGAAAGGATCACTTGGGTGGTTTGGCCATATGGAACGGATGAATGAGGAGAGAATGGAAAGGAAGATATATAACGCAAGTGTTGATGGCACCAGAAATAGAGGACGTCCACCGAAGACACCACCAGGTAAACAAGATGGTCCTGTTAGAAGCCTAAACAATCGGCGAGCTTGTATAAGAAGATGAGGATGAGGCGAGAATCATCTATTCTATCTGCCTACCCCCGCGGAGAAACAGCGTGATGGTAAATAAGTTAGTTAATCATCATCTACCCGGGTTCCTCGTGATCTCCATGAACTCCCGCCCTCTTGACTATGCTCCTTCACTTTTCTCGGCACCCTGCAGACCTTAGGACTCACCAGAGACGTGCCTGTTGCCTTGCCCACTCGGTCGGTCCAAAGTGTGGAGGATCTTCGTCTCGGCCTACCGCAAGCTTCTCCGAGCTATCTTCTCTTCTCGCATGTCACGGTTCAAGTATCGTAAATTTTTCATATTTCAAATTAAGTGTTTTCATATTTATTAATTTTATCAGAATGATGCGCGAAGAACATTGTGCAGTGCGCGGCAAAACTTGTGGGGGGGAAACACTGGATAGATAACACAACCCATTGCTGCATGTGGATGTGAAGATTGGTCTTTCACTTTGTCGCATTGAAGATTTTCGGTGAAGTGCGAAACGATATAAGAAAGAGGATACACAGATTCAAAATGAAACTAAGCAAATATTCACAGAGATGAAGCTATCATGTAATTTACATGCGAAGGTAAGTATGAAAGTCTTGGACATTAAAGGGCTTACGACCTGTCATCACACACTTGTCAAACGCACTTTTGGAGCGTCTTTTCGAATCAGCCGCAACCGTTGTTATTGACACAATTCCGCATCCAAATTCCCAGCAGACGTCAACTTGACCGATATTTGTTCGATCTCGATATCGCGATAGCATTCGCGGTGTGGACCTTTCAGCTCCAGTGCAGCAGTACTGTATTTTGTGAAATTGAGTTTTGATCACGTATTGTTTGTTGTTTGTGTACCGTGGGTGAACTTGTGATATTGCCGTACTCAATTGAAATCAGAGATCGGCACATCTGCGTGCCATTTTGTGTGATCTCGGCGGCGAATGCAGGAATTACGGAGGCGTCATATGCAAGGTAAGGCGAGCAATCCTTCTGAATCCCGGTTCCTCAAAATTCACTGGTCCTTTGATTAGAACCCGTATCCCCTCACCGACCTCATCCTGTACCAAGGTTTCCCCACTTCCCTCCTCTACCCGATTTACGACCGGAATTGTCGTATTCCATTCCGCGGGACTCTCGACTCGGATATTAAGATCCTATCGATTTAGATTTACAGTTCGAATTCACTACCCATGCTTGACTACCACACCTATTAAATGTTTAGAAGTCGTATATATGTTATTATTTATTACCAAGTACGCTGTCGCCATATATGGTTTGAAAATTTAATATTCATATGCAGAATATAATTTGGTCATATGGTCGCCACACTTCATTGTTCACTCGACGGCGGTTGAAAGAATCCAGAGAAAGTTTATATGATTCATTAAATCTAAATAAAACATACGTTATATGGTTTTCATGGTTAGTTGTGCTTCGTCAGCCAATCTTTAACAACGTTAACTATACGTACCTAAGATGTATTGAGACTTTATATATAAAATTTAACGTCCATAATTAAAATGGGTAGCATTTTGCCGAATGAGGAATTTATTCGAAAAATTATGCTTTACTATTTCTTTAAGAAAGAGACCGCAACAAGTGCTACAAAAAATATTTGTGATATACTGGGGGATATTTTGGATGTTCGCAAATATCAGAGGTGATTTAAACAGTTTCGGTCTGGAAATTATAGTTTAAAAAAATACTCGTGGAAGTGGAAGACCAGTTAATGTGGATAACGACATTTTAGCTGATCTGATTGAACAAAATCCAAGTGTACAGGAGTACAATTGCCAAGATGTGGAGAAGAGGAAAATAGATACCGCACGAGTTGAGTAAATAAAATCTAGGTGAGCGAATAAACGCGCGCACAGGGCTATTGCAATTATATTCAAAAACCCCATTTCTACAACACTATAATATATATCACCCACCATATTCACCGGACGTTACTCCATCCAATTATCAATTATTCCGGTCAATGGACATAACGATGGGTATATCCGAGTATTTTGCTTCAAAACCAGCTGAATTTTACGAAAGAGGGATAAAAAAAATTGACAGATAAGAGGAAACAGGTCATATCAAGTGACGAAAATTATATTTCGGACTAAGTTTTGATAAATAAATATTTAAATCATATCATTCTACCTATTATTTTTATTTAATATGTAAAATAATATTTAAAAAATTGAGTCCTACGTACAATTTTTTATTTATGGGGTTATATAATATACTAATATTACCTTACAAAATTCCTAGTAGGTTAGTACTGAGGTCAATATTTGTCAATCTTTAGATATTTGAATTAAGTCCTAGAGATGAAGCTATTTTTCATTAATGGAAAAATACGGAGGTACGGGTAATTACAAGGCTTACGACCTGTCTTCGGCTGACTTAAGCGATCAAAATACAAGATACGTGACTAAAAAGAATGCTGAGAAAATCTCACTTCTGGGAAGGATCAGAAGATTTGTTAGTACTGAGTCTTGTCAAATAGTATACAACTCTGTTATTATTATTAGGAGAACACATTCTTATTATGAAGTTGTAATTATTCAGAACAGACGGTCTGTGATATTTTAAATATTAATTAAATACATTAATTAGAAAGATATCACCGGGATTCGAACCTGGATCTCTTTCCTAACCGAGGAAGGTGCATTATCCAACTATTAAGGTAGATGGCTCTTTCAAATAACGGAACGATTAAATGTATTAATATCAAAAAGGTAATATATAGGTTCGAAAATTGTCACTAAAAATATTGTCGCTGTAGCATAGTTGGATATAGCACCTTCGCCGGTTAGGAAAGAGATTCAGGTTCGAATCTCGGTGGCGCAACAACAATATGTTTCGATAAAATTGATTTTATATATATATCTTTCTAATTAATATATTTAATTCTTATTTACTCTGTTATTATTCCTCACATCAACTACTGTGTTAGAATTAAACCATTTTTATTATCGATCAAGTGACCAAGATTGATGTTTTGAATTGGAGCGCATGCGCAACATAAACGCTTCTATGTTCACTCCGGACTGATTTTGTTTATTAGCGATTATCAAGCTTGTGTTATTATTATTTATCTGATATATTTTAACTTACCATATAATTTTAAATATGAATTAAATATATTAATTATAAAGATATACATATAAAATCAATTTTATCGAAAAATATTGTTGTTGCGCCACCGGGATTCGAACCTGGATCTCTTTCCTAACCGGGGAAGGTGCTTTATCCAACTAAACTACAGCGACATTATTTTTAGCGACAATTTTCGACCCTATATGTTACCTTTTTGATATTAATACATTTAATCGTTCCATCATTTGACAGAGCCATCTACCTTATTTTTACAGAATCTCAAATACCTTTGAGTAAACTGATAGCAGACGCCAGAAATATCAATTCATTTTTATTAAATTTTGGACACATTGATACAACTTTATTATTTTTAGGAGAACACATTCTTATTGTGAAGTTGTAATTATATAATATGATTTTATATGTATATCTTTATAATTAATATATTTAATTCATTTTTAAAATATCACAGACGGTCTGTTCTGAATAATTACAACTTCACAATAAGAATGTGTTCTCCTAAAAAAAATAAAAAAATACCATATAATTATCTATCATACGGCAGCAGCATTTTTTTTTTGGCTAATGTAGAAGAAATGCAACAATTGTCAGTGTTGCAAAAAATAGATACACTCGGATCAGTGCAATGCTGAAAGATCTGAATATGATGACCTTTAAGCTGAAAATATATTTTAATATAACGGTATTCATTTATAACATTCTCAATAAGAATTTACACGAAAAATTGATGCAATTCAACATGAGCACGAGCATCGTACAAGAGGAAGGGATAGACTGAGACTGCCATTCAGGAGGAAGGCTACATTTCAGAAATCTGATACTTAAAAGAAACGATTTTTATTTATTGTCTTTGTTTTATTAACCACTAAATTGAATTTAAATACATCTACCATTGAAAAATACAATTTTCTTCTTCAGAATGTCATAACTAACTAAAACATATATTATTGTTTCTTTGCCAGAATAAAATAAATAAAAAAAATATTTTTTTTTTAGTACTCTCAAATCATTACTTAATAAAAATTATTTTTAGGAAAAAATTATGAATTATTAAGTAATGATTTGAGTTAGTTACTAAAAAAAATATATTTTTTTTTATTTATTTTATTCTGGTAAAGAAACAATAATATATGTTTTAGTTAGTTATGACATCCTGAAGAAGAAAATGGTATTTTTCGAAACCGGTAGATGTATTTAAACTCAATTAAGTGGTTAATGAAACAAAGATAATAAATAAAAATACGAATTTTAACCACAAAGTTAATATTGCTAATTTTAAAAGTATAGAAACGATTTTTGTTTTGTTTATATTAGAGCATATATACATTCTTTCATATGCATTATATTAATGATAAATAATAATAAAAATAATATGTAGAGGTAGAAGCAGTACATCTCCTTGCTTGACTGAAGGTTCGTGGTGTACATTTTTAGCTCCCGGAGTTAGACCGTGTCTTGTAGGCGACTCCTTCATTTGGTAGTGGTTCCTGGCTCTGCCATCCTACTCCCATAAGAAGCATGAATTCTTCGTGTTACCTTTTGCACGCCTAGTAAAATCCCAATTACTTTTAGAACGCCACAAATTTTTCAGTCATAGATATTGACAAAAGCAACTTCATTTTTATATAATTCTCTTTCATATTTGTAGGATGACTAAGAGGCCTTTAAACTCACTTTCGAAGAGTCTATGAAAATTTTCCACTCAGATGCATTATATTTTATTCCAAGAACATTGAAAAGACCATTGGTATCATTACAAGAGCATAAGAGCTCAACAATTTGGTAAAAAGGAGTAAGAGCCTCATTTCTGTTTCTGAGATAAATTATTTTGTTACCTTTGGACAGCAGATTCCACGAAGATCTCCTTGAACTTAGACAAATTTAAATCACAAACGAGATCGTTTAAATCACTTTGGGTCACGAAGTGAGGTTCTGTAGCATCTGAAGGTTCTTTAAATCACATGGTCACTATCATCATCTGTCAAAGATGTATGTATGTGTGTGTGGCAGCTTGGTGACAGATGCGAGAAGGCTGACCGGTGCCAAGTAGGCGCGCGGAGTGGAGACCCGGGAGGCGTTAAAATACGCTGAAAGCGCAGTCGCGCTCTCTTTCAATACTCTTCGGTTCTCCAGATAAGATATCAAATTGTGCATCTCGACGTTGGACTCTTATTTCTACTACCGATATCTCACCGAATCTGTAAGATTATTGCCGTGGTACAGACGGTATAAAGGACAATAAGAACCAGTACTGGTAGAGAACTAATTATGCTTCGATGTCATTTCATTTTCTTACTCTAATTTCACCGGTGGTGTTGGAACCCAAAAGCTTCGCAATGAGACACAGATGGCATAGCCGACTCGATGTTAGGAAAATTGACATGTTTCTACTTCTTTTTTGAAACACCAGATACGTATATTAGTTGGGCAAAAATAGCAATCACTGATGTGATCCTTTGGCTCACTCCAAATCATTGGAATTACAAAGGACCCATGGTCTGATCATCTAATTTGCAATTAAAATACAGTTAGTATGTTTTCTTTTCTAGGGAGTCACTGTTTTCCTTTGCGAACATGGAACATAAATTCACCGCCTGTACAACAATATGAGTTAGCACTATTTTTAAATACAAATTACAGAAACACATTCAAACACGATGCTCACAATAAAAACGCAATTAAAAATGACAGATTTGACATATTGGTGAAATGTTACCAGTGTAAATAATACAAAACAGGGTTGCACTGTTAATATTTTTTTCCCAATATTATAATAAAAGATACCGCAGATATCCGAATCCCTTCAAAACATGACGTGCTACAAAAAATATGATTGTGAGGTGCAGAATTAAAAGCAGACATGTCCACTCACTTTACCCGTTTTCGAGTAAAATGCAAAAAACCATTTTGACTACATCTGTCAGTTCTGAAATTAATTTGAAAATGACCAGTCGCCATATTAGTTGAAAACATATTTTTAAGAGAGCACATTCTTATTGTGAAGTTGTAATTATTCAGAACATACGGTATGTGATGTTTTAAATATGAATTAAATATATTAATTAGAAAGATATACATATAAAATCAAAACTTAATAAAAATGAATTGATAATTCTGGCGTTTATGGCTCAAAGGTATTTGAGATTCTGTAAAAATAAGGTAGATGGCTCTTTCAAATAGTGGAACGATTAAATGTATTGATATCAAAAAGGTAACATATAGGTTCGAAAATTGTCGCTGTAGCATAGTTGGATAATGCACCTTCCCCGGTTAGGAAAGAGATCCAGGTTCGAATCCCGGTGGCGCAACAACAATATTTTTCGATAAAATTGATTTTACATGTATATCTTTCTAATTGATATATTTAATTCATATTGAAAACATATTTGTCTGGATTTCAATAAATTATGCGTTTTTACACGAAATTCTGTGATATTTTTCTAATTTCGATAGGCTAGTCTTGTAGACATTCATTCGCTTTGTATTTGCACATAAATAACTCAAAAATTATACAAATCGGACGTCTGATTTAATTAAAATTTTCATATCAGTACACAATTTCGCATTAAAATAGCTCATTAGCTTTTCTTCTTGTCTGTCCGTAAGCGGACTTCTTTGCCCGACTCACACATTCCAAATGTTGCCAGCCGTGTAATAAAAACTGTCTGAAGGAATTTAGGAATTCATAACATAAAAAATTGAGCGCATTTCAGTGTATCGAATTAATCGATCGGGTAGGCTCCGCGGCGAGTCCCGAAATAGTCGTGATCCGTTTCCTTAAGCGCCGGCGCCCGGCCTCAGTCTGCTGGCGATAAGCCGGCGCCTGCTGCAGCCGGCCAGGATCCGCAGCCTCGGAGGCGGAGGCTCGGGCGTCACACCTCGACTACAACAGCGGCTATTGATGACCACAATACAAGTGAGGGCTTTTTATGCGCTGAGACAATTGTATAATTTTATATCACTGTATAATTTACAGTGATGTAAAAAATGCCATAAATTAATTTCAATTTAATTTAATGAATTTTTGTAACGCTTTATCTGTGGATACGACGAATTTAATCAAATCATAGACAAGTCAGAAACATAATGAATACATATTAAATTATTTCTAATTTTGATACATGGTGGAATTTCATTTTAATGATTTATTAAAAACACTTTTTAACACATTATAATGCGTCTGCTAACAGATTACTCAAAGGTATTTGAGATTCCGTAAAAATAAGGTAGATGGCTCTTTCAAATAATGTAACGATTAAATGTATTAATATCAAAAAGGTATCATATAGGTTCGAAAATTAGTCGCTGTAGCATAGTTGAATAATGCACCTTTACCGGATTGGAAAGAGATCCAGGTTCGAATCCCTTTTTCGATAAAATTGATTTTATATGTATTTCTTTCTAATTAATATGTTTAATTCATATTTACATTATAATGTAAACATGACATATATAGAATACACATAATTTATTTATTTGTTAGACTTTATTGACATACATGTTTTTGTTGTAACAGAGGTGAATATATTATAATGTAACATGATAAACATAAGATACAAGTAGTGTGGAGTAGACTCCACCTCTGATATATACAGCATTGTCCTGACTACTTTTCTAGACTGCCGTCTGTGTTAGAGTAGCCAGTTTTTTTCGTGCTGTTGTGGTGTTATTTAATTCAAGAAAGATAAAGATACTAGATAAAGAACTAGTGAATCATTAGTTTTTTTTTTTTTCACTTTCCCCGGTTAGGGAAGAGATCCAGGTTCGAATCCCGGTAGCGTAACAACAATATTTTTCGATAAAATTGATTTTATATGTATATCTTTATAATTAATATATTTAATTCATATTTAAAAGAATCATTAGTGTAGGCACTGTATAATAATTATGTTAGAATGTTGGATAGCCATGCTTCTGATTCATCTCTACCCGATTGGATCATATATTGTAGTTATATTAAAGTACGTAAATTCTTTCTAATATGTAAATACTTTTGACATTCTATGAAAATAATAAAATCTGTACAATATACGTGTTACTCTCTAAAGTATAATTATATAGAATTTTAGAAGAAATTTACACAAATAGCTCAGTAAATACCAAACCTGTAAAAATTCTTGTATTAATACAAAACATATAAGGGAAAATCCCAATATTAGAGTCAAATTAGCACCAACTTTCAAATTATATAGACTCACTGAAAAACACCCTTGTAATGAATTGCATAAATATTCTAGCTCGAGAGAAAAATGTACCAGTCTGAAAATAGCCGTGACAAGCGCTGTAACCGGTAAAGGACATCAAATAATAAATAGTGGAAAAAATGTTTTAACAAATCACGTATTAAATTATCAGGTTATTTTACAAACTGCACGTTTTTCGTTAATTTTCATATAGGTATACAAAATAAATTAGTTCGGTTAGGTTAGGTAAGTTAGTTTAATTTAACAATCTAATGATAGTGTGTTTTTTGGATTTTTTCTTGGAAAATATTTTCGGTCATTTTTGCATATTTTTAGTATTATACCGCAGTTTATTAGAAAATACGCCTCTTTTAAAAATCTTAGAAGTTAACCATAGATAAAGTGAATACTTGCTATCGGATATTTTTTTCATTTTTTAAATCCAGGCACCAGGAAAATATTTTTTTTGTAAAAATCTGAAAAAAATACTATATTCTCGATATATGTCTTACAGTTTGATATTAAGGCCATAATTTAGCAAGAAATGAGCAGATTTCCTGCGCAGCTGTTCTTATTTTGAAATACACGATGACGTCACAGTAAAATCTTGGTAGGTAGGTACTGCATTACAAAAATAATTAAATTATTAAAAAAATATTTACAAAAAAATTTAAGTAGGTAATACAGAACATCATCATTATTAGTCGCTTTCTACCCACTGCTGGATGAAGGCCTCCCCAGTGCGTTACATTTTTCACTGTGTATTATTCGCTGCCATGTATTTCCGCAGAGTTTACTGATTTCATCATTTCAGGGGGTTTTTGGCGGCTTTTCGACATTTTGATTCGTTTGACTGATAATTGTCCGTCATACCCATTGCCATTTCATTTTACACATACGAAAAATTAGTTAAACAAATATTATGATTTTTTCAAATACATACGATGTTTGCACGTTCTTAGACTAGGTTTCCAGACAGTTATTTATATTTTTGACTTTTGAACCGCAAAACCTTTCATAAATGTCCTTTAATGATTTTAATACACAAAAGACTAAATCAATTAAAAAAATAACAGAAATTTATTTATCCAACAATAAATATTCAAATATAAATGATTGACGCAGTAATATTTATTGCGAAAGCGGGTTGTTCAATCGTTGGTAAAAAATACAATAGAAAACTAATTTTACACTCTGATATCGGTCGGTAAAAATCGAAAATCCTTAGTTAAAAATGGCGGACTCTTTACAGCTGTTTCAAAAGTCATCAGTCACATTGATACTTTGAAAGTTGCAGTGTACAACAAATAATCATTCAATATCCCGCTATTTTAATGATGATCTCGTTGTTTAATTTACAATAACACATAGACACATCACATGAATGATGCCTCAGATAAATCACAACAGTATATATTTTAAAAATAAATGTAACTCTCAGGTGTTTGATGATTTTTCACCATGCCACATTATCAGGTGAGATAGTAAATTTAACGTACGAACAACCCGCAAACGTTTTTACCACACCCGATGATGTAAAGTCACTGTACAGTATACATTTACTACAGATCACACAACCGGCCCGTTTGAAACAATTTAAGGCATTTCATTTAAATAAAAAATTTATATTTAAATATTTTCGAACACAGAAACATGACTTACTGGTGCATAAGGTTTCTGGTAGTGATGGTAATCCGTTATGTGACTGTGATTGTTGATTGGTAACTGATATTTAACGATGATTGGTAACTAAAATTTAACTGTTGGAGGCTAACTTCCTACCAGTCGTTGCTAAAAGAATTACCAATCATCGTTACAATCGAATACATTCACATTAACGGTTAAATAACTGTTTAAATTACTATTTAAATATCTGTTTAAATAACTATTTAAATATCTGTATAAATAACTATTTAAATATCAGTTTAAATAACTATTGAAATATCTGTTTAAATAACTATTTATAAAATGACTGTTTAAATGTCTATGAATATATCTGTTTAAATAACTATTTATAAAATAACTGTTTAAATAACTATTTAAATAACTGTTCAAATAACTATTTATAAAATAACTGTTTAAATGACTGTTTAAATAACTGTTCAAATAACTATTTATAAAATAACTGTTTAAATGACTGTTTAAATATCAGTTTAAATAACATTTTTTCAAGGACATTTCTTGTGCACTCCAGGAGTGCCATCTGCATCGAATTTCTAACCAGGTCGGTTCGTTCCACCCTCCACAGGATCACCAACCGTTCTATGGTGTCTGCATGTCTGCTGACACGGCCTAAATATCAGAATATTCGGAGCCATCTAGTTGAGATAGGTATATAATTCGATAATGTTCCATTCTCTCAGAGTCGTGTTTCAGCACCTTAAAGAAGATCGAGAAGACAATAACGTATCTAAGCACACAAATCGATCTTCTCGGTCGGTCCAGCGGGTGAATGCCTCTGTTCCTCTCTCTCTCTGTAGTAATTTCTCCTGCCCCGGTACTCTTGAACTGTTCTCGGCGAACCTCAGACTGAGAGCTGTTACCAGAGAAGTACCTGCCGCTGTTTTCATATCTGGTTGATCCAACGGGTGGGAATCTACCTCTTCCTCTTCGTTCTTTAATGTTGCACACCGCAACAAGGCTTTCAGGCTTTAGGATTTCTTCTATGCAGCGTAGCAAGGTTGCCTTGCAGGATAAGAATTCCAACCTGGAGTGAATGAGCAGGACCTATGTAGAATCTTTTGGTCATATAACAGTCCTGGGTATCGGAGGGTCGTCGTTCATTCATGATGTGTAGGTTCCTAGTTCATGCAGAATGGATTTTTGTTCGTCTTGATGTCCATAGGTGGCTTCTTAAATGACACATCTCAAAATATCAAGCCATCTTCTCGGCTTTGTCTCTGTATACTATGATTCCTCACCATTGAGAATTATTAAAAACACCAGAGACTACGCAAAGCCGATCTTAGTAATTTTAGATACACTGCTAACTGCAATCTTTCCTCATATTCTCAAGTCTGGACGGGTGACTCGTCAACATATATGGTTTCTGATTCCGCAGTCAGCAAGCGCAGCACAAAGCCGGATAATTAAATTCCTTAACAATTTTGAAGACTCGAAAGACATTCATCACCAGGGGGCGTGCAATGCATACGTGAACGTGTACTTACGGATTTATTACAATTAGCGCCATCTGTGTACCAGTAGAAACTTTATGGCTTAGTTCTAAAAACTACACACATTATTACAGTCTACTTTTAAGCTAGTGAATTACTCAAGTCATACAATTGGCTATTTACTGAATTGATGTCTTTACTTATGCTATTTTTTAACAGAAAAACATTCGAAAGGCTTGCAACTGTATACAAATCATTGAAGTGTCCACTTCCTCTTTTAATAATTCGCGAATTTTACTATCTTACTGTTTTTGACGTGTTGATTTCATGGTCGTTCTTTGCGTTCGAAGTGCATTTGGTGCATAAATTTGTTTTTGATTTGGGAATAACAAAAACTAACTAATAAGAACTATTTCCTACGTTAAGCTTTAATAAACATAATTACTTCGTTTAGTTATTACGTGAAGGATTTTCAAACAATAAAAGAATCATGTTCAGTCATAAAAAGTGTTTATTAAAACGTCCATACCTTATTTATATTATTAAATAGAATACATTCTTATTGTAAAGTTGTAATTATTCAGAACATAAATTTTTCGACAAAATTGATTTTTTATGTATATATTTATAATTAATACATTAAATTAGTACTTATTTATATTGATGTTTATATGTGTGAGAAGGTATTAGTTTACGTTAAAACTAAAACTTTAAAAACACTATTAATTAATAGTACTCTAAAATTACAAATAAATACATGATAGGGTCGTATTAATGACGTATTCATATTGTTTAAAGACGTTAGTTAAACAAAAGTTATATTATATATATTATATATGATTGTATAATATCATAACCTTAATCTATGCCTACTGCACGCCACTGTTCATCAGGTACAGGCTGATGAGTAAAACTTTTACATAAAATGATTTAATCGCTTATGAACTCTTTTCTTCAACATTATCGCAATGTACAAAAAAAGTTTAGTCTAAGTCACCCCTACTGGTAACACAGTAAGAAGCGGTGCGATGCAACCAACCCCTAAACGGTGACGTTAGAGACAGAGCATCTGTCAGATGGCCGGCAGACGGCGGCACTCAACGTGTTAGGAGATTAGCTAAATATTTTACCAGGGGAAACTGTGCGACACTGAGACAAAAATACAGTTAATTTTAATGAAATTACTTTTTATTTGTGGAGTTACTATTTTTTTTACGATAAAAATTGAGTAATAATTAAAACAAATTTAGATAAATCATTCAGAAATCCACAGAAATAACATAGTCACCACCGGGACACGAACCCGAAACTTTATAATGCTAGTAAAAAGCTCTACTGATAAATCATCGAGTCCCATTCATTTGTCACTAGATTCCATGTACATGAATACATTTTCTAAGTGAGACATCTGTAGTTAAAATATGTATTTAGCGTAATACTAAGTATCAAGTTCAAACCACAGATGACTCGCTTCACTAGGCGAGTATATTACCGCCATTATCCATTGTCAGAGGACCAAGGTCAAAAGAGTGGAATTATTTGCTATGGTAACAAGGAACAATGAACCAGAAAAATGATTTGAATCGCCTAAAATGCGTGTTTTTTAAATTATGTTATAGAATATGAGAAATTTTTTTAAATTCACATTTTAAGGGTAAAACAAATGACAAAAATAAATACAAAAATGGTAAAATGTGTGAATCGTTAATTTTTATTAATCTCTCAAAAATCCTCCAATACGTGTGAAAAATTGTTACACCTACTTCATATATGTACGTGTAGCATAATATTCGCATAGCCACATCAAATAAACATAAGCCACATCGAGACCTTGGAATAACAAGGTGTCATCTGACATTTACATCTCGAGCTTTAAATTTATGAACATTACTTTTTCTATTTCTTCGGCCGAGTTTGGTTCATCACCCGCTGGGTAAAATATATTTAAAAATAATGCTATATTATTTAGAAAAATAAAAAAAAAAGATTCCTGATTTCAAGTACGTTATATAATTAATTTTATTTGTATTCATGTTGTTATAAAAAGTATTACAATTTCGACTGAAATATAATTTTGTCTATAGCAGTTTTAAACATAAGATACTTCTCAGAAATTTGATACCTACCTTCTTGTACCAAGGTCAAATGACGAGATTCATGGCAATGTAAAACAAACGAGATCCACTGTCAATTCTATCCCACGAAAGTGTGCGATTATCGTGACAAGTAAATTTATTTTCGCTAACCTATAAATTATTTTTATTTAAATTTACGTTAATTTTCACGCGCCTTGTCACTTTGATTGGCACCACTGGATTTCTCGGTTTATAATAATGCATGTGTATGTGTGTGAGTATTGCCGCCCTTTTTTCGGAAATCTAAGAAGACGGTAACCGACACGCGCCATTCAATTACATCCCGTGCTTCGACCAGTCTAGCGGTCCAAATAAACTGTTAGTGCAGTTTATATATCATATGTGTGCTTATTGTTAATCGGAAACCTGGGAACCAGCTATCGAAGGCATTTACATAAACATAATTTGGTTCTTCAGATAATATTTCTGAATGAAGATCGCATTGCTCCACTAGGCAAACCTGTTTTGGGGCAAGTTGGCATTTTTTTATTAAAGTATAAAAAGCAGTATAATCTATGTACTCATAGGATAGATATAAATTATGTACAATGCTAAAAATAAAGTATGTACTCAGATATGTTGAAAAAATGAAAGAACGAAAACTAGTACGTTACTTGCATGTCCAACAATATCGTATTTTCTTACATCTCTTATATATACACATGTTCAGTTGCAGTTACAAAGAGATATATCATAATAGACAATAGTTTAATTTTAGTATCAGTATATCATTAAAATTATTAATTTACCGTCATTATTGACGGGGCATTTTTTGGTGTACAATATGTCCAAAAGCACTAAAGCTTCCCCTAATATATTTTTTTGCGTTTGAATTCGAATTGGGAGCATCTCTGTCTCCAAATTGCATTCACGTGTTATCTCGCGTCAGGTGCATTCGTTTCTGGGTCGAGATGCCGGGCGTGATAAGATGCGAGGGTATCGGACACTTGACGCCAAATTATTATTAAATCAATTAACACAAATTTAGAACTGTGATCAATTAAAATATATATATATATATATATATATATTTATTATATACTATCATCTGTGAAGTTAATAGTTTTTATATTCTTCAGTTATTTAATATATACATTGAATTGTGCAATCTCCGGGTTATAAATCGGAATCGCTGTAGGGTAGGGGAGGTAAAGTAAGATAACGTGTTACAGGATGAAGTCGGTGAGGAGATAGGGTTTTTAGTCGAAGGACCTGTAATCTCGGGAACCGGGATTCGGAAGGAATGTTCGCCTCACCTTGTACATGACGCCTCTGTAATCCATGCAGTCACCATCGAGATCACACAATAAATTGCACGCGGATGAGCAGATTTCCGCTCCCAATTAAAGACGGCGATGTCACAAGTTCCCCCACGGCATACACAAACAACTAACAATACCACTGTGTACACAAATCACAGGATCACAAACAATACAGTGCTGGTGCACTGGAGCTGAAAGGTCCACACCGCGAATGCGATCGCGATGTCGAGATCGAACACAATATCGGTCAAGTTGAAGTCTGCTGGCGTCAAGGTCACATTTTACAGTGATAGACGAACATGAGGAAATGTATGGATGTGAATTTGGACGCGGAATATGTCAATAATATTGATCGCGGCTGATTCGAAAAGATGCTCAAAAATTGTGTTTACGAATTCGGAACATATTAAAATACAGAAGCGTATACGGAATACATGTCACTTCAATATTCTTACTATTTTCAAACTAAACGCTTGTATTATGAAAATAGGACTAACTTGCTGGTGTTTTGGAACGAGGCGAGAACCCCCGACCACTGGAGGATCACTAGGATAGCGTCTTAACCACTACACCAACAAGCTACTGAAAAACTTAAAAGGTTTCGACATGAGGCGCAAGTAGCAGATCATTAAAGAAGCATGAAACATTCAGACTAGATGCCCACCACAGCAATATTGCTGAATTTAATCCGATTTCACGAATGTGTAGATTGTTTAATGACATTAACACATGTTTTATGTTACTATATTCATATATATTACACAGGGTGAATAATATGTTCCAGGTCGAATTTATTTGCCCGCCATTTTGGTTTGGCAAACATTTGTCAGTTTAAATTTGGTAGTCGTAAAGCGTAGTTGATTACAATTCATTATGGAGTATCTAACGCCTCCACAATATGTTTGAAACCATTAAAACATTTTATTTAAATAATTATTTATTTATTTATTTAATTATTAATATAGTGCATACATAAGCACTCCTTATATATGCTCTAATATATACATCATCGATTTCTGCGATTTGGCCTTCTTCCTGAATGGCAGTCTCAGTCTATCCCTTCCCCTTGTACGATGCTCGTGCTCATGTTGATTTGCATCAATTTTTCGTGTGATGATATTTTCTTATTGATGATTTTGTAAATAAATACCATTGTATTAAAATATATTTTCTGCTTAAAGGTATATTCAGATCTTTCAGCATTGCACTGATCCGAGTATATCTATTTTTTCTGAGTATTATTCTCATAACTTCATTTTGCAGCACTGACAATTGTTGCATTTCTTCTTCGTTAGCCAAAAACAAAATGCTGCTGCAGCAGTTGATGCGAGGAATAATAACAGAGTTGTAAACTAATTTACAAGACACGGTACTAATAAATCTTCTGGACAATATTCGGAGTGAAATTGCTGAAATAACACGCGAATAATATGGTTAAAAAAGCACCCTTTTGTGCCGTTACTATAGGCGGCTATTTGGCTAATATCATATTTTAAAAATAATTGTAATAAACCAAGTAATTTATAAATAGAAATTAAACGAAAAAATTGTATTAGATTTTTAAGTTATTTAAAAATAATATCGGCCTGGAACATAATATTCACCATTTATTATATTTTCATCTAAATATTTTGTTTTGTAATTTGTTCAGATATATTCTGCAATATCTTATTTTTATATACATTACATATGTGTATATATATATATATTTTAATGTGAATATACAATTCATATCTTCTATAGTATCTATGGCCTGTGGTGGGTATTCCCAGTTTAGTAACCGCACGTGATAATCATTTTTAAGAGGTTTAATGACCGTATTTTTAATGTACCTCATTTATCTATGTTGTATCAGTAAACTCTTATTACTAAAATAATACGGGCGGCTATTGTGGCCGCAGTGTGGCCATTGGTATTATATTATATAGCATTCTGTATTGCTGTTTCTGGAATTGTACAAACGGTGTTCTTACATATTAATTTTGAAATATACATAACTACTTAAAAACATTTTTGAATAATACGAACAAACCATTAATATGTCGTAATTTGACAGTTCTACCATAGATACGAATCTGCGACCATAGAGTGCGACGCGATATGATCATGAGACACAGATGAGTTGACAGCATGACACATGTTCAATATATTTGCCAGCTGTAATACGATTTCGCGGATATATATTTTTCATACTGTTATCGAATATATGAAAGAGAAAATAATTAACTAATTTTAACCTTACTTAAAAAACACGTTTTTGGCTTGCTGGCGTTTCACAGACCTGGCCATTTAATCAAGCCATAATTACACTACATCTAAAACGTCCAAAAAGTCATAGAAATAGATGGAGAAACGTAACATTATTATGAATTAAATGAGGTAAATCTAGTGAGTAGATTTATTGCTCTGTTTCGTGTAATTAGGTCGAAATGTGTAGCAATAACATTCAGACTCCTATACAATAATTAACTGATTGATACAAGAATAAAAGGTACACAGATTAATACAATAATTACACTTAAAGAGATTAATTACATTAACTAGAAGAAGACCAGTGGAAAAAGAGACCGCTTCTCTCATCTGCACGGCTTATAACCTTTCCACACTCCCCCCACCGCGCATTTCACGACGGGCACCCGGCCCTCATTCGCACACATATCCATCATCTGTCAAACTCTGGCGCGTCGCGCACACATACACAATACACAGAGTAATGGACACCGCATAAAATAAAAATGATAAAGACAAGTGCGTGCTTCTGGGAAATTTTTCTACTACAATTTAATACATAAATATGGCAGATTCCTAACAAAACTAAATGTATAAATCCTTGTGATGAACGTTCAAAATGATATGATATTAAAGTCGGCCATTCTTTTCGGAACGACCAGATATTGTCAGAACTAAACATAGACAGTTTTATAGACAATCCGATAGTGCTGGATCGGTAGACAGTAATTAATGAATCGGTTCCCAGATCGGGCGACATCAGGGACTAATTAGCGGGAGAGCCTGCGGTGAAGGGATGCTCTGAGGTATGTAGTCCGCTCGAGGACCTCTCGGCGGCCTAGTGGCAAAGGTAAGCCACTTTGTGAAACCGCGGATCGCGGTTCGATACCCGCTAATGCGGCGGGCGCCAGGACCTGATAATGTGTCGCGAGCAGGGCTGAATTTAAGGACAATGGTCGCCCCATAAATTTTCTATACGCTAAATCATCGCATAAATGATTTTGTGATCATAAAAAGAACTCTTTAAGCATAGTATGGCTAATGTTGAACTCTGGAGTGGCTCACTCAAGATGCTGTCGAATGGAGATGTTTATGGGAAGATGGTCTGCGGAAGAGTGATCGCTAGCTGCTCGGGCAGTGTCCGTCTCTAATGCATATTCTTTTATTGCGTCTGCTGATTGATCACTTTGGTTTGCGCCGTGTATGGTTGATAGGTGAGTCCTTACACGGTCACGTCTACGGGCGCGTACATGGTCACCACAAGTCAATTTATGGTAACATCTCACTATTATATTTGCATGACTGGTGAATGAATGAGTTTTGTGTGTAAGATGTTCTAATTGGCTGAGACAGTCAATATAGCCTTGCGTCAGATAATGATAAGTATTTGGTCAGCACGTGTTCTTCGATATTCTAGGGTTTTCATACTGTGGAAGTTTGCTGCATCTAAATAAGAGTTAAATGATCGATGTCGAAGAAATCTATTTTGCATTCGTTTTAATTGTGTAATTTTGAAGCAATGTGGATTTTGGAAGTGTTTGCAGGTTGAAAGTATGAATCCTAGCATTCTACAGGCCTTGGAGGTAATTTGGTCAATGTGATTTTTGAAAAGAAGTTTGCTATCGAGAATTATTATATTTGACGATAGGTCCAAAAGGTGTCTTGGATAAATGTCGCTATATATAATAATAGTGTGTTATTCTACACAAATAAAGTAAAGTTTTTAAAAGATTATTGATCAACAACAATCCTACCAAGCCTATTTATTTAATTCTTAACATAGTGCATACATAAGCACTCCTATATACGCTCTAATATATACAAGATTAAAGTATTTTCTTTTACTAAAAGTTATCTTTTATATATTTAGTCAGTTTCATTTTAAATCTATTCAATTTCTCCTCCTCTCTTATGTTTTCTGGCATTTCATTAAAAATCTTCATCGCACTGTACATCATCGATTTCTGAGATTTGGCCTTCTTCCTGAATGGCAGTCTCAGGCTATCCCTTCCCCTTGTACGATGCTCGTGCTCATGTTGATTTGCATCAATTCTTTGCGTAAATTCCGTTGATATTGAGATCTTTCAGCATCGCATTGATCCGAGTATATCTATTTTTTCTGAGTATTATTCTCTCAAAGCTTTATTTTGTTGCTGCTGCAGCAGTTGATGTTAGCCTACGGTTGTGTCTGTTGCTGGGGGAAGTAAAAAAAAAATGTTCGTGTCGTCTATCGGTCGATGTACCTGTGGAGATACGTACGACGATGTACCAAGTTATGAGGATGTATCCGTATGAATGAGGAGAACAGAGATATGGAAAATGGTAGAATGGAATTCTCCTTCGGACCTAGACATCGCACTATGCTACAATACAGTCCATGACATTTATAGAAAACAAGATCAAAAACTACAATAATACAATGTGAAAATTAATAACAAATCAGATTAGAACTTGGGAATTAGAAAGATGTTGAATACATAATCATTGAATTATTTTGAAAATCTTTATGCCATTTTAGAACCTCTATTTTGTACACATTTTTATTTGATTTTGGCAGTTGGTTGTACAGTCTAGGGGCAATACACGATGTACGTATCTGTCCTATTCTCAATTTGAACATTTTTAAAACATGTTTATTAGTTTAGCTCCGAATGAAATAAAACAGTATTTTTTTATACACGGAAGATAAATAATTTAAAACCGGAAAATCTTTAAAAACTCGTTTGATCGGATAATATCTAGCAATTTTTAAAAATTATTTTTATTATTAGTTTGTGATGTATTAATCTATCGAGCACTCCTCCCCAGCCCAGCATGCCACACGGGAGTGGTCATGTGACTCGCGCCGGCCCTGCGCGCGGGGACACTAGACGCGGTCACACACGCACACACAGGCGCGCGCGCGCGCGAGTGGCGTGTACACATGTCGCCCCATTACCGGCGGTCGTGGAGGGGCGACCCAGACACAGATGATACTGATGTCTGGAATCTTAGCGCCGCCATCGATACTGCGCATGCGTGGAGCTGCAACCCTACCAGCGTCACAATTGGGAATCTGGATAAGGCAACGTATAAATCATCGACATATACTTTGAAATGTTCTCAAACTTCATAAGATTATGCTATAATAAGAATAATAATGTGCTTATTATTATGAGTTTTTTTTTAAGACCCGATTCGCCATAAAGATAATACATTAAAGTTAAGAAATATTATTTATGTTATGAAAAGAAAACCAAGGAAAATATAAATAAATAAAAAAACTCACACATACATATAAATATAAATATTAGGAGAACACATTCTTATTACTCAGAGGTATTTGAGATTTCGTAAAAATAAGGTAAATGGCTCTTTCAAATAATGGAACGTTTAAATGTATTAATATCAAAAAAAAGGTAACATGTAGGTTCGAAAATTAGTCGCTAATAATATTGTCGCTGTAGCATAGTTGGATAATGCACCTTCCCGGTTAGGAAAGAGATCCAGGTTCGAATCCCAGTGGCGCAACAACAATATTTTTCGATAAAATTGATTTTATATGTATATCTTTCTAATTAATATATTTAAATCATATTTAAAATATAAATACTTCAGTCACGGCCATTAATGTATCTGTAGCTATTCTATAGTCGATGCCATTCTCTGGTCAGGGAGCCAGCTTTCCATGAGAGCGCAGCTTGCACCAGAGAGTTGGTGCTGAGCTCCAGCCGCAGCTTTACGCCCGCAACTCGATGTCTCAGAAGCGGAACAAATCCATGTATACGACCATCGATCAACATTGTAGATGCGCTGCAATAACGCGCCAATCCGAACAGTATTCTGTATGAGTTGTTGTACTGAATTCGGAAACGGTTGTTTGTTTTTCGACCAGAGCTCGCAGGTGTACATGCTGGTGAAGAAGGATTTAAACAGGATCCTCTTCACCTCCTTACTGCATCGGCAGAAACGCCGTGACAGCATATTTGCCTCTGCCGTTTTATATCATCATCGTCTTGTCCATCTTCATAGCCAAGGTATTTGACCTTATTTAGAACGCTCAATTTCGTCCCGTCCAGCCACACAGGGGGGGGACATTATCTGGCCCTTTTCCACATTTGAACGCCATTATGACCGATTTGCTGGCACTGTATAAAATATTATATTCAATGACCATTTTCATTTCACATATCTATAAAAAAAAATTCAATAATTCAAATTTTCAAAATTAAAAATCAATTAAATTTTAGAAGCGAATTCCGATCTACAAGATATAGAGATCAAATTGATATCCCAAAACTAAAATATACCGCAACTCAAAATCAATATATTTATCGAGGCATCAAATTTTTTAACAATCTCCCCATCACAATTAGAAAAATTACGGACTATCATAAATTTGTAACTGAAGTAAAAAAAATATGTACACAGACTAACTGAAACATTAATTAACTCGAATATACTCCACCTCTATACACGAGTCTTACTCTCATAGAGAAGAAACAAATGTTAAAATATATATATATGATTATTGAAATTGTATTATATTTTTAATAAAAGCAATGACTTTGAAACTTTGATAAAAAAAATCATTGATCATTTTCTAATTTAAGTCTTTAATAATCGGAATGTAGCCTTTTAGGACAGCTGATATTGCAAATATTTTATGAAAATTGGACGAGCAGATGCACTTACCCCAAATTTAAGGTAAGAGCATCTAGTTGTATTATTTCTGACAGATCATTAAAATAATGAAACTGTCTTTACAATATTAAGATGCACTATTCATGGGGTAAGATTATCTGGTCTTGTAAATCGTAATCTGTGGAAATAATTACTAAACTATTATATACATCACAAACTACAACTCAAGATAAAGGTTCTTATATAATATCAGCGTCCTGGCATAAAGGATTATCGAGATGTACGAAACAATGAAGTGGCATACACAACTCACAAGTTGACATCAAATAACTGTCATAATTTGAAATGATATTACAAGCAAACCGATGTTTAGGTTTGCGCCATCTCTGGACCGTCTCTTCAAATATTGATTTAAACATTTCTTAATATATTGCGGCACTGGAATCCAATTTCAAACGTAATTAGGAGACAGATGTAGATACACTTAAATTTTAGTCAAAGTGATTAGCGCTGATGCACTTCAGGCGCCAAAGTTGCATCGTGAGACCTTCGGCACAAGAATATATATAAAGGAAAACAGAATTGAAGAATCATTAATGCCGCGGGGCAGAACAACCCGACGCACATTCCATCACAGCCCTCTGGATATTAAACAGCAATACGCTTTTTAACGTTGTTTTTTTTCCTTGTTTTTCATTCATTTTTTAAATAATGAAAATACTGTCCACTCTGTAACAGATCTACTTGAGTCCAAATTTTCTCTGAATAGAAATTCCTTCAGTGCGACCTATAAAAGTACTCGTTCAATACATACTGAAAGGAATTTCTAAAGGACATATTTCATGGTAGTTCGTAGGATGATTTATTTATTAACTTTTGTAGCATATATAGTACATATGAAAATGAAGGTAATTACTTTACTAGACGTGGTCTGTTCTAAAGCTATTACCTGTACAGTTTTTTAAAGTTGTAATTGTTAAGGTACAATCTTTACAAATTAAGGTAAGTAAGTATAATGTAATATTTTTGTATGTAATATAGTTGGAGACAAAAATGTGTAGGTAGTTAGGTTAGCACAAATGACTAATTAGTTTCATTTTGCTTTCTACCCACATCAAGCAACCACTTTATTATTTTTGGTTTAAAATCGTTGATCACTTTAGACCCTTTAAGGTATAGTGGCAATTTGTTAAATATCCGCGGTGCACAAAATAAGAAAGTTCGTTGACCGAATTTGGTATTCATTTTAGCACTGCAACTCTTTAAGTATTTATATTCGTACATGTATGATAAAGACTAATTGATTGATTTAATATTTTTTTGCGGTAGGTATTACTTTCACTATCGTCCAACTCCTTACGAGTTCTCTTTGCTGATATCGCGTGCCACCTGTATTTTCATCAGATATCATCTATCACCTATAGCGCTCGCTATAGTGATAGCGCTCCGCATATTGACAGAGCGATACCGCACAGCTGCCAAAACAAATTTACCCTCATTATCCCCGGTTGACTCACTTTATTAGTAAATAAATAAATAATATTTACAATATATAACATAAAGATAATATAAAATAATACAATTAAACAGGTCAGACGGCACAAGAGAAAAACATGTAAGAGACTCTCCCTCCACGCACCACTGCCGGCAGATTTAACCCACAAGAATGGTTCATCGCAGATCAGATCATATCAAATCGTACATCAGGCAGTATGTTTTGCTGAAAGGCTTTTTCCTTAAGGTGTCGTGTTTGATTTGAAGACAATCTTGAAGCTTCACCGCTTGACCTGTAAGCTTTTAATTGTGACAGCACTCGGGGTATGTTTTAAGAGTGTTTCCTTTAAAATCAATTTAATATCCATCAACGCTGTATTTTCCCCTTTCTTAATAATTCGTCTATCTGTATATGTAGTATGTCTCTCTCTTTCGCATATAATGTTATATTCTGTCTCCCCGATGTTCTATTTAACTATCTATTATACTATTTTGTCTCTTTATTTCACATGTAATTTTATATTCTATCTCCCTCTTTGTGCACTATTTTTGTATTTATGATTAGTTTTAAATACGTCCTGATGAAGCTTAAGATAAGCGAAACCGGTTGACGTATAATAAATTTCGTGGTTTCATACAAATATGTCAAACCACAAAGTGATTGCTTTCTATGAAAATATAAAACAAGATCTCTTGAACGATAGAATGTGGAATGAACAAATTAATTAAGCTGTTTGTTGTATAGTCGAAGGAATAAAGAATGTATAGCTGAGATGGTTTGGTTATGTGGAACGTAAGAGTGAAGATAGTATAAACATATATATATAAAGCGAGGGTTGAAGGCATCAGGAATAGGAGGCGACCTGGTATGACCACATAAACCAAGTACTGGAGGATGGCCATCAATCGAAGATTGAAGATGTATGGATGTGGATAATACTAGAGATGTGTGTCGTGATGGAAGATTATTCCAAAGGTGCTCCACCCTCTCTGTCTGCAACACTACCCCATGCAGCACGAGGCTTTAAGGATATGACGACACGGGGTGCGGTCGATTGGTGGAGAGAGAATTCAAAAAAATAGGTAATTTAATATATTTATTAGTAATTAATGACTTTTTACATAAATGTATTTATTTTAATTAGTAGTTTCCATAATTAATAATTTAAAGTGTAATATAATAATAACTTCATTCGAAAAATTAACCAAATGCTTAAAAATAATAAACTTAAAGTCGCGTATAGTTTATCACATTTTGATTTTTTGGTCCCATATATATTTTTGTTCTTGAATGTCGTTTTACTATTCAAATGTACATATGTAGCGCCTAATTCCAAAACCCCCTAAAACAAACTTCAGATAATTTGAGTTAAATATGCAGTTATGTTGATTTTTTTGTCAGCTATTGTTTCTCGCAAGAGTCACTTAAATCCACTGATATTGCATGTCCAAAATCAGAGTTAGATCCAAAATACCCCAAAGCAGACAGAGCATAAGTTGCTATTGCCCCTAAAATGAAATCAATCAATCACAACGCTTGTCGTTGATCGCGTGATCTAAAATCCAGTATGGCTGCCAGAACGATATATACAGAAAATAAAATTAATGTTAGGTAGTTACCAACATTATGCATTATGCGAGATTTTATATTTATTGAAATCATATAAATGTGTAATACACACAAACAATAGCATAATATTGAAGACGTTGGACACTTTTTGTAAAAAAAAATTAATTTCAAACCACTCGGGCAACAGACTAATTATAAAAATCTCTTTCAAACTCAAATTTTAACTCTTATTTTAGAAGTGTGCATTTTAATAAATAATTAAAAATATTTTAAGTCTAAAAACAATATAATTTATTTATAGTACAATAGTTAATTACTTTGGTATTTATTTTTTGCGGTACATAGTTGGTTGTGTGTCACTCTAAATGAACAAAATATCAGATGGTTGAGCAGCTGATGACCTACGATAATGTGGAGACGAAACTGCGTCACAGATATCAGACTGCGTTCGTTTATCTTCATCAAATTGAAAATTTTATTATTTTAATTTAAAACATCCGATACGAGATCATTGTCTCATTAAAATTTGCGAAAATATCAACTTACGAAAGTAATAAAAAAATAAATTGAGCAAATGCAAAAGAGTTTCACTTAGAGCGTGCGTTAATCTTGCATCTAATTAAATTTTAGACCTGTGTTGAAGATTTTTATATATTTTTAATTTTAATTTGCCACTGGTTACATGTGTACATTACATACCAATATGGATTAGTAGTTATTAATATTATTGCTATTTTTTTTTTACATATTTTTTATTATTTACACGATAATTAATCTTAAATTAAATATATTAATAAAGTGTGTTGCATCTTTCACAAATTTGACATTTGTGTCTTAAAAATATATTTATAAAAACTATACCTGTATATTTTGTTCACAACCTTGTGGGTATGGACATATTGTACTATACACAGAAAATTTGAAATTAAACCTGCATACATATTCGGATATAACATTTTATTATTGCAACAATTATATTTTTAAATAAAACACAATAACACTAAATCACTTTAAATATAACAAAACTCCAACCGGTTATAAAATTACACGTGAAAGAGAGAGAGACAGAATACATACACATTTAGACAGAACATCACCCTTGATGATTACTCCCTAGTAATATTCTGTCTCCCTCTTTATGTATATATTGTTAGTTTTAAATACGCCCTGATGAAGCTTGAGCTAAGCGAAACCGGTTGGCGTTTATTACTTTCTACAGAAATTATATTTTTTGACTTAATAAATGGTTAAGTACATATTTTCTCGATAATGGAGCACTTTAGAACAAATTTTTGTGTAACGTTTTTTGTTTAGAATTTAAAGTCATACCTATGTTAAAAATTATGCACGTATCATTTATAGCATCATGTAGATATATATTTTTATTATATGTACAAAGTTAATTATATATATATATCGATGACAATACATTTCTAATATTTCCAACCCGTGCTTTCTTTTAGTGCTTACGTACGGATGCGAAGCATGGACTCTCAACTCTGAAGAGGTCCAAAAATTTAGAATAACCCAAATAGGAATGGAAATATATAAGTTGAGCATACCACGAAAAGAAAACAGGCAAGCCACATCGCTTAGAGGAGCAATGTGGCCTGACGTTGAAGAAATCAACAAAGTCTGCGGAAATACAAGGTGTCCCAAAAATCTTTTTCATAATAAAAATTATGTAATAAAATATGAATGGGAGACACTTGAGGAAGCCTTTGTCTAACAGTGAATGAAAAACAGCTGATCTTAATAATGATGATGATATTTGAATCCCATAAATCTAAATGGGTGTAATATATATTTTTTAAATCTATTAAAAATATTTTCAAAATTCGCAAGAAAGGTTACTGTATATATACATATATATATGTAGCGCCTAATTCCAAAACGATCTATATTGGATTTTGCATAATTTAAGTTAAATATGCAGTTATGTTGATTTTTTTGTCAGCTATTGTTTCTCGCAAAAGCCATTTAAATCCATTGATATTGCATGTTCAAAATCAGAGTTTGTTCCAAAATACCCCAAAGCAGACAGAGCATAAGTTGCGATTCCCCCTAAAATGAAATCAGTCAATCACAACGCTTGTCTATGATCACGTGATCTAAAATCCAGTACGGCTGCCAGAACGATATATACAGAAAATAAAATTAATGTTAGGTACTTACCAACATAATTCAAAAACACATCCAGTCGTTTTAGGGGGTTTTGGAATTAGGCGCTACATATTTAGAATCAGTAATGTGTAATTTTTTATACATTGGTCCTGTTGGACAAAAATGTCAAGTTTCCTCTCGGTTTTTAGCTATTTTTAAACCATTAATGATGGATTTTATAGCACCTGTTCAGGTATCACACAATATACCTACACACGTACTAAATTCACTGACGTTTTTAATTAAATATATTTAAGATTATTTTTAAATGTTATCAATAATATATTAATACATAAAAAAATATTTTAATGATTGACTTAAGCTTTGGTTTACATGAACAGTGAAATATAATTATAGGTATCCAATGTTAAATAATAAAAAATATTAAAATAAAATACTTAAAAATTATCTACAGGTTGTTTTCTATAGGAACATATTGTGTTTTTTTATCCTCCGATAGATCTTCAATGAATATTTTTATTTTTACGTATAAACCAATATGAATAAAATTGTTTGAAAATTCACTGAATTCTTAAGTTATCAATACAAGTTATAATACTTAATTATAATATTAAAAAATAATATTTGGTATATTTATTTTAAATAAAGTAGTAATTGTTGTTTTATGTTTAAATTTTTCTTATCATCGGCACATGTTTTCTGACGAGCTGAGCTCGTGTGCAGGAATCAAATCCTGAACCTCTGGATTCAAAGTCAATATTGCGGATTCAATTGTGAATAGAAATTAAATGTATTAATTAGAAAGATATACATGTAAGATTCGAATCCAGTGAACGTGCATTAACCGATTATGCTACAGCGACACAGTGCATTGACGACAAATTTTCGAATCTACATGTTACACTTTTCAAATTGATACATCTATCATTCTATTATTTGAAAGCCATCTTCTTTATTTTTACGGAATCTCAAATACCTTTATAGTATTTGAGATTCCCTTAAAATAAAGACGATGGCGATATATGTAACATTCCTCTTTAATAATGATTAAATTGTGTTTTTTTTTTTTGTCGGTGGTGTTGGCGTCCTCTGGCTGATGGTGGAGCAACTAGTGATTCCTGAAGTCCCTCTCCTGAGCCATACCCGTGGAAGTGATGACGGACGGCAGCGGTCCCGTGGTCTGAGATCTCCTGGCAGTGAGAGGTTCTATTGACGGTAATCTGTAAGAAAATATAAAATTATTTTGCTACGAAAATGTGAAGACAAACTATTCACATGGGTTGCATAGGTTAATAGATTAATACAGTGAATTTCAACATGTCAGAGCTACCTGCAGTCATTTTTGAGATGATAATAATTTAATGGAATTATAGTAGACTATTCTTTTTGAGCAGAAAGATTATGTGAAATCTATTATTAGAAGTGTGCGATCGCATTCGTACTATGCGGGGACGTTGGAACGCGCATTAAATAAAATAATTATGTCTTTAGAATACGCCGTTTATGTATCAGGGATGCTTTGAGTGAGGGTGTTACTCACATGTTAGTGACGTGCCTGCTAAGATGGGCGGAAGTTGGCAGTAACGGAAGGCTCGGCTCACCCCCCTGAAGGCTTGCGTCCGAGATAGGGGAGGCATTGTACATGAGGGGTAGCCTAGGCTCCACTGGAATCAAATCAAACCAGTATTGTTAGTTAAGTACGAGTATTTTGGACACATTTATTTATTTGCCCGGCAAGTGACGACACATTTTTATGAGGTACAAGAAAAGTATAAAATTATTGTATTATTACTGCTTGGGCACATTATTATTCCTTCGGTTGGTATCCTTAGTTTATGCATGTTGGTATCTATTATTTGCCGTACGAGTGTAATGTTGCCGATTTTTCTGCGAGAAGTTAATTGTTTCAACCGGTCGAAACGATACGTGGAGTCAGCAGTCAGGGCATCC
The DNA here is from genome assembly GCA_031772225.1 of Eubasilissa splendida. Lineage (NCBI taxonomy): Eukaryota > Metazoa > Arthropoda > Insecta > Trichoptera > Phryganeidae > Eubasilissa > Eubasilissa splendida. Next base: position 1,792,411 of record CM062867.1, read on the forward strand.
GGACCAGATTGGAGCAAAAGAACCACGACAAGCGAGGAAACGAGCATCATTAATATCAGGTTAGTGGTGACATTTATGCTTGTATTGATTTTCATACTATCAATAGGAAACCCGGGGAACAATAAGCTATCGAAGGGATTCTCTAGAACAATTAGTCCATTATGGGTCCACGCCGGTTAGCTAGAATCTAATGTTAAAATTGAAAACCTGTACTGTGCTACCAAAAATGTTTAATTATAATATCCCAGAAATGCATGCATCCGCCACAATGACTAGAAATCAGATTCTGGAATAATCATCTTATCAACTACTTGTCTGCGTTAGTGTTATTATGATGAACCACTTCACTTATTTTTGGAACAATTATAATTTCAAAACTGCCCAGCCGCCACTATTGGCTTTGAGAATTGTTTCCGTAAAATAAACAACATCCCAAAAACCGACCGAAGGTGCCTCATAAAAGTTGAGTTGAAAATTGTTTTGATAATGGTTATGAAAAATTTTGATGTAATAAAATTAATCGCATACGAGGTGTGACAGTTTAATAGCCAAAATGGCTTTAGTATTCGTATTTGAGCATGTTTGAACTAATACGTGCGTAAAATTTCCAACTGATAGATCCAGTTGTTAGTTAGTTATTGGAAAGGTTGCAAACATCTGAGTGATCGAAATCAAGAGAAATGACAGTGCGATCTCTGTGAGTGACTTTCTGGTCAAAGAGACTACCACCCAATTAGATCATCATGCCTGTTCAGCTGACTTAGCTCCCTGTGATTGGTGGCTAGTTTCAAAATTAAAAGCTGCACTGAAGGGATGAAAATTTTCGAATAAAACTCACATCCATCCAGGCAGTCAACAGTTCGAGGCCTGCTTTCAGCAAGTCAGTGTAATAGATACACAAGGGGAGTACATTTTTTAAAGGTGCATTCAGGGAATTAAATTGTCACATCTCGTATCTGCATGTATAGAAGCAAAAGTTGAGTGTGAGTTGTATGTTTGTATCTATTGCAGAAAATATATATCGTGCCAGGCACCACTGACTCTATCGTTCGAAACATATATCCTTTACAATGTTTAATAATTCAACGTATAAATTGATTTTTTTTTCAAACCGTTATATTTCCATTTTGAATTTCGGTTTTATGTTATGCGTCATCTTCAGACCAATGTTTAATTGATCATAAAACGACTGTGATTTAAATGATAAATTATGTATGTCATGAAGGTATTACGATTTGATACAATGCTGTATAAAAGTGTTACACCTCGATATGTAGTTTTGAGGATAATAAAATTTTTAAATAAATTATCGGTCGGATTAATTCTTTGTTAATAAAAATGTCTATTCTTCTTCAAAATAATCATAAAAAATGTACTCTTCCCGTCACTAATATGAACTGATTTAGATAATTTCACACATGTTACATAATACGGCGATGATGTTACACTTGATGCCATTAATGTTACATACGATAACAATTAAATCAGTTATGTAATATAGTATTATCTTTTACTATTTTTATTTTATTTGAAAATATAATACATTTTTTAAAAAATCTGTAGAATATATATATTAGGAGAACACATTCTTATTGTGAAGTTGTAATTATTCAGAACATAGGTATATGATATTTTAAATATGAATTAAATATATTAATTAGAAAGATATACATATAAAATCAATTGTTGCGCCACCGGGATTCGAATCTGGATCTCTTTCCAAACAGATTTTATATGTATGTCTTTCTAATTAATATATTTAATTCATATTTAGAATATATATATATTTCTTTTAACATTTATTACAAATTTATAGTAGTCTGTAATTTTTATGAGGAGATTGTTAAAAAAATTGGTTGCTTAATAACTATAGTGATTTTGGAATATCAATTTGATCTCTAAATCTTGTAGATTAGAATAATATTTATTTATTTTTAATTTTGAAAAGTTTGATTAGTGAATTTTTTTGTATGTCTATTATTTTTGGTACTTTGATATCTATGAAGAGTTGTATACTTATATAGTCTTTTATTTTTTAGAATAATTATTATTATCATTATTTTGAGTGATTTCTAATTGTGATATTGAAGTTTTATCAGATGATACAGTAATTTACACAATATTTTGATTAAGTTAAGTATGGTGCCATTAATTATCTATTGTGTTGGGGGGTGTTATTACACAATATGTAAATTACAAAATGTGATGTGTTACACGTAATGATACACATGATAACAATACCACAGATGTGCTAGTATTAAACATGTTTTTTTATCAATTGACTGGTAATATTGTAATAATACAGTAATACACCGACTTACACTACCTCGACTTATGCGAACTCAGAGTTACACGGTTAACACTGCCGCTAGATTGCCACCCGATATATTCAGTGATTCTTTTATATTTTATAGAATAAGTAGTTAAACTTGGCAGGTAGTTAAATTTGGAAGTCAATGCTAACGATGCTAACGAGCTGTTGGATTCACTTAGTCAGGAGCTAACAATCGATGAGCTCATAAAGATGCGTAAGCCAAACGACAATGAAAACACTTCAGACCCAATTACGCCAGAAAAGCACATGGCAATTGCAAGCTTGACAGAAGGTCTCAGCTCAATTGAAAATGCCTTAAAAATTTTAGAAAACATAGACTCAAAGACTACAAAACAAGAAATAAAAATATTATTAGCTTGCTGCGAAGAAATTCTGCGTGAAAAAAGAAGGCATTGTGTCGTCAGACGAATTTGTTAGATTTTATGAAGCCATCGACATTGAAATGACTTTTTTATGTAAATCGTTTATTTTTTAAATATTTTGTATTATTATGTATAAATAACTGCTATTTTATTAAATATTTTTCTTCTAAACTAGTGTTTTTGTTAGTCATGTGTCCCAATTAAACAAAATTGTATATATATGTATTTATATGCAAAGTTGTACCCCGACTTACGCGAATTCGATATAAGCGATTTTCGTCGGTTCCACCTATCGCGTAACTTCGGAGTATTATTGTATTACACTATATGCCGAGAATTTTACACTGATGATAACATAGATAACACCACAATAATGATTTCACACATCACAGATACAATCTGAGGGTACTATTTGCAAAAGCACTGCAACTTTTAATGCACTTTTCTTCTCACGTAGCTTAATTAGTTAACAATCAAACACCTCTTTTTAAGTTAAATTTATTATTCAAAATCTGTGTTAACTGCAAAGTGTCATAATAATATCTATTATTTGAAAGGTAAACTGATGTTTTTCTCCAAATAAAAACATATAAAGATTGCTGAGATTACCCTCGTATTGTGTTGGGACATTATTACTGTTACTAACATGATGTTACAAGGTTTACTGATAATGTTACACAACATGCCGAGAATGTTACACTTGATGCCATTAATGTTACACATGATAACAATAATATCACACATGTAATATTGTGTTAGCGCATTGTACATACTACTAACATGATAGCTGCCCGCCCCTGCTAGAACCGCTCTGCATCCCCTGCTGTCCGCCACCGCCGCCGCCCCCCATGCTCTTGGGTTTGCGCTTCCTCGTTTGTATGCCGTCCTTCTTCATGCTCAGCGGTCGGTTGATCTGTATAGGTAAAGGGAACAATTAATAATGTTTAGTAGTATAATTAGGTAACCTAAGGTTATTAATCAAAATAAGATTAATTTATTTTTACGCGTTTTTGCCAACGAATTACTAGCTTATTTATATCTTTACTTTTAACTCAGGCAGATTAAAATTCAAGAATTATATGAAATAATTTTCAGTTGCTTATCTCTGTTACTGAATATTTTGCCGTAAATAGTTATCGAGGTGCTTGAAAAGGTAAAAAAATTTCATGAAAACAAATAGTCCTCTTCGGTTAATCAGTGTTGGTTAGTCGTTTCAACAGTAGCTGGACATCCTTGACCCTTCATCTTAAGTTCCCCTTTCTAAAATTTTGAAACTAACGTCGCACTGTCCGTTCAGAAGAGGTTCCTTCCACGCTTACTTATTATAAAAATTGATATTTTTACATTATGCTAGTTTGATCTTGTATCGTATCACGCCACCCTCGATTTGTGGATCCACATCACTAACATTATTAAGAAGTAACAATTAATTTATTTATATTTTTATTAGTAACTATATAATACAATGTAAAAATCTTTTTGGACTGTGCCCGTCTCACTAGAGAAATTCTGTGTCGAGACGGGCATAGTTTACAAACAATTGTTCAATTAATTACAATTACAATTAGATAGAATTACATTTATTACTATATAAAAGGTGTATACGAAGAACAATTTTAAAATGGACTTAATTTTTGGATCACTTTGTAGCAATAATGAATATAGGTATGAGTCAATATGTTTGGGCGAGTGCACCAATACTGGCTCTACCCATATTACGAATCCAAGTTTTAATATATAGTTTGATTCAAGTCTTTTAGCATTCTATTAAATAGTTTAGGTCCAAAATATTTGCAGTACCTTTGACCAAATGTAGTATGTGCTCTCGGGGTTTGTAGGTTATTTGTATTTGTCCGTGTGGATTTTATGTTTTGAGTTGTTTTAAAATGTGTCTGTTTGTGTTTATATATATATTTGAGAGTAGTATTAGCGTATATTTGTCTAATATCAAAGATATCGAATTTATCAAAAATTTTGTCAGTGTTCGTTGTGATTGAGGATAACTTTTAATATAATTTTTTGAACTGCTATTATTGGATTTATTGCAGACATGGTCGCTCCACCCCAAGCAATTATACCATGCTCTATGATTTATAACTTTACCCAAAATAAAATGTCTATGTAATTTAAATTGTTCCTCCTGTAAGTTAGCTTAGTAAATATGACATCTAGATGATGTATAAGAATCGCGGATAGACAATAATAAACACTAAAATGCTATTCTATCAATATAATGTGGATTTATGTAAAGATTAATGACTAATTTAATGTATTAATTATAAATATATACATATCAAATCAATTTTGTTGAAAAATATTGTTTTAGCGCTACCGGGATTCGAACCTGGGGATTTCCAATCTGGGGAAGTACACTACCAATTGTATTATAGCGCCAGTATTTTTCATGACAAATTTTCGAACCCATGTGTTAAACTTTTTCAAATGAATACTTGATTAAATTTAATTAAAAATAACTTTAAAATCCCTAAATGTAACACTAAACACTATCAGAGAAATTCTATATATTTAGGGATAAAAAATTTCAATAGCTTCCCTACACAAATTAAAGAAATAAAGAATATAAAAGAGTTTAAAAAGAAACTAAATGAACACTTCAAAAACACATAATTGGACAATAAACAATATTACAGAATACTTCAGAAGCATACAAATGGACAATGAATAGAATATGTAAGGTATTATATAAAATTATTGTAGTGTAACTCCCTCTCCAAGCACAAGAGCTGGTCTCTTTTTTGGAGAGGTAAGCGAAAGAAAAACCATGTAATTTAAAAAAATGTCAAATAAATAATTTTTAAAAAAATTTGTCGTTCCATTATTTGAAAAGCCATTGTTTTTGCGGAATCTCAGATACCTTTGAGTAAAGCGACTGCAGACGCCACAGAGCCATGTTTTGAATAATTACAACTTCACAATAAGAATGTGTTCTCCTTAATAAAGATTAATGATTTTGTTTTAAAAATGTTAGATTTTGACAAATATTAGGTCAAATATAACCAAAAATTTCAATTGTCGACTGTAATGTAATGCATAATAAAAGAAAGAAAACGTTTAACATTGCGTCACATTTGACAGCTCGACGATATTATTGAAAAAACTGAAATCGTGTTAACATAAATGATTACTAAACACACGTAAATATGAAAAATGTTTAGTGTCGCATCATTCTTTGACAGTGTGACCATAAAAAAATTGTACAATTTCATTCTCGGCTTCTATGATATGAGGCGAAAAATTCGTACGATTTCACAATGTACACTTTATTTCAAATTGAATATATATTTACGTATCGTTATTGAATATATATAAAAGAATAAACATTTAACTAATCTCAACCTTACTTAAAAAACACGTTCGTTTTTGCCCAGATGGTGTCTCACAGACCTGGCCGTTTAATCAAGCATTATACAACCATAATGACACTATAGCCACAGAGATAGACAGAGAAACGTAATATTATTATGGAAAGTGAAAATACAACTTCAATGGTAATATACATTCATTATAACATATAGGATGTTTTGAAAAAATGGTGCTTGTAGTAAATGTATATTCGATTTTCGCTTGGCTTTCAAGAACTGGAGGATTGCTTGTTAATGTGATTGGAAAAGAAATGCCGGACTCAATGTGTCAACATGCCACAGGCGATTGGGAAAAGGGGACAGCCTTCATTTGCTATCAATAATATATTTTTTAAATATATTTTATTGACATTTCATTATACACCAATCATTTAATGTTATTATGAAAGTGGTATATGTTAAAAAATTTAAAATATAAGATTATCAATAATTTTGCTTCACATACTTACCTAGTAAAAAGGGTCTATAATATAATATAAAGAATAATAAGATATATAGGAAGGATATTAACCCTTCCCTAGCCACGCAGTAACACAGGTCTACCGAATCAATTAAATCGTATTTCTATTAATATGCACAATGTAAAACTTACATTTTACCTAGTACTAAAAAAATCATTTGCGCTCAGAAATGACTAGTGGAAAACCAATTATGTAAAGCGAATCATAAAAATAATATTTTTTTAATTCAATGCTATGTAAAATTGATGCATGCATGCTATCTGCGTTAAAAATACCACTTGTACCACGTGAAAAAGATCACGTAATAATTTAAATTAACAGAGATACAGATGAAGATCATGTTAGATGGATCTTTTGACGAATGCGTTATAAGAATAAAGTTTGAGGATAAAATTATCATATTTATAGTAATTATGACATTAACTATTTTAAAGTTATTTAAGACAAAACTCAAATTTCTTGCAGTAACACGAGTTGATAGCATGGTTGCGCGGGGTACTTTTTAACATGGTATGGTAAAGGTTAATAATGCAGTGCCTTACATTGTGCAGTTTGTAATACAGCCCGCAGGCATTGCAAACGGGGTCGCCGCTGTTGTTGCGCCTCCACAGCGTCGTGTTGGACGTCCGGCAGTTGGCGCAGGTGACCCCGGCTCTTCTGCTGCCACCATTCTGTAAACATAATTATTCAGGTATAATAATCAATTTAAAATGCGCAGACTTGTGATATCGTATTTCGTACTAAACATTTAAATTAATGTTTTCATACAGGGTGTAACAGACCTAGTCCACAATACTTTATGAGTGGATACCTGACTAAATTACGAGTCGAAAATGTTCAAGCGATATGTGTCTAATCTCAACCATTTCGATTAATTTAAATATTTTATTGATTCCAAATTATATATTGAATTCCAAAAATTATATGGTCATTGAATTTCGAGAGGCTAGATTATTTTTTGTAACAAGATTTAGAGCCTGAATTAAAGGTATAAATTAATAATGGGTTGATTTCGCAAATAATTATTTCGAAATACTTTCTTTGACTTAAAAACTTTATAAAAATTTCAAACAATAACATTTTAAATACTAATTGGCTCTCTTCCAATCCGGGGAAGGTGCATTAACAACTATGCTGCAGCAGACAGTACTTTTGATAACAAATTTAGGAAACATTGATACAATTTCAGTAAAATAAAGTAGATGGCTTTCAAATAATGGAACGATAGATGTATTAATTTGAAAAGTGTAACATATGGGTTCAAAAATTTGTCGTCAATGCACTGTGTTACTGTAGCATAATCGTTTAATGCACATTCTCCGGATTGGAAGAGATCCAGGTTCGAATCGCGGTAGCGACAACAATATTTTTCGATAAAATTGATTGTACATGTATATCTTTCTAATTACTTACTTACTTACCATCGCGCCGTTTCCCCGCGGGGGTAGGCAGAGAGGATAGAGCGCCACACTCTTCTGTCCTGACACACAATTCTCGCCTCATCCACATTCATACATCTTCTCATACAAGCTCGCCGATTGTTGAGGCTTCTAACAGAACCATCATCCATTAACTGGTTTACCTGATCGTGGCAAGTCTTCCGCGGACGTCCTCTATTTTTGGTGCCATCAACACATGCGTCATATATCTATATATATTTCTAATTAATACATTTAATGACACACACTCACAGACCTATGTTCTGAACAATTACATCTTCACAATAAGAATGCGTTTTTCTAATAATAATATTTTAATTTGCTCATGTCATTGAACATTTTCTACTCGTAATTTAGGCATAGTGAACTAGGTCTATTACACCCTGTATATTGTATAAGAATGGAAGGACAAATTACTGTCCTATCTCTTATAATATTAACACTTAACATTTATATTAAATAATATGTTTTTAGCAATTTATAACTTTTAGGCACATAACAGTATATTAATTATTCGAAATATTTGTCTATGAACATCATTACAGTAGGATTATTTATTACCTTAAAATATATAGTTTTAAATTAAATTAATTAATAAATTTATAATAATCACTATAAGTTATTTACTATATAAACATTCTTTACTTCGCATTCTCAGTGCTAAATTAAATATTATAAATTTAGTTCAGACCTGATTTAATTGCCGCGCACTGCCATCTATTGTAATTTTGTCGATGAAGCAGTGTCGCACAGTTGACGCAAATTACAGCACCGCGATATTTGGTTCGAGGAAAGAATATTCAGTTGATCACGACCGCCGGTAGATGGATGCAGCGTATAGATTGGCGATTATTTCTTACTTTCAAAATCTTATAGCAGTTAAAACTAGGAAAAGTAGTTCTTTTCTCAATTAAAATGTTTGAAAATTGCAAAATCATTTGGGTAACACGAGTTGACATCGCGGCTGCGCGAGGAATTTTTCTAGCACGGTATGCTAAGGGTTAATATAGTTTATAAATATGTCGCATTTAAATAAAATACCTGTTTTATTTTTGTAGGCAAATTCGAAAGTGATCTGATATATTACATCGGACGTAACTAAACCTTCGGACGCCTGCCCCTACACAGTGGTGTTAAATCGTTAATTAAACTATTATTTAAAACGTTATTTAAACAGTTATTTAAACTGTTATTTAAACCGTTGTTTAAACGGTTTTTTAAAACGTTATTTAAATTGATTTCTGAAGTTAATAGAATCTAATATTTAAAGTTTAATACTGTAAAGCTTTTTTGATTTCGGATTGTTTTTTAACACATAAAATATAACATGTTTCTACCAAAAAAGCAATTGGTCACACACACCATTTCCAAGAATATATTCTAAATTGTTAAAAACATAATTTATTATTAAAAGTATGATTAATGATATTTAGTATTTACTATTAGCTAACTTAATCAATTAACACAAATGAATGATTTAAATATGTAATGTACCGCTTCGGCGGTGACACACGTCCATCACGTTGCGCGGCCGAAGGCGACGCAACAGATTGACTATACAGAGTGTGCACCACACTCGGTGTTATAATTAATGCCTTGCACATCTTGACAGGAGACAATGTAAGAAAAACAAAACCGTTAAAAAATTTAAAATCAAACAGTTTTTCCATATACGTTCCCATTATTATGAAAGTGGTCTAAGTCAAGAAATTGAAATAAATGAGCTTATCAATTATTTCTCGTCACATTGTTTTAAATTAATACAATATATCAATTGTGAAAAATTTGAAGCGTTATATTTGATAATAGAGCAAGTCATTTCAACTTTAATATTTTTCATTTCTTTACAAGCTTCGTTGTATATGTCGAAATAAATTATAAACCATCGCCATCTTTGACTATTAATTTTCAAAAATCATTGCAGAAGACCGTGTTCTGATCAAAAATTTGCGAATTAAAAGCCTTGGGGTGCTAGGAAAATGATCAAAGAGTTTCAAAACAAAGCCTGTGTATAGCTAGACATTACAGCGGGACGGAGCTCCATCTCACACAGCCAGAAATACAATCAACTTTCTTCATCGAGCCAGGCATGTGGCTATCAAATAGCCTAGATTTAAACGCAGTAAATTATGCAATATGGGGTGTTTTGATGATTTCTGATTAGCTAAATAATGTGCAAAAAAAATTATAATTAATTATATTATGTTTTGAAGCAACTCATGTTTTACGAGATGTTCTCACTTTTTTTGGGCCACCTGTATATGTTTTTTTATCAATTCAAACGTAAATCTTTAAAAAATCTCGAAACGAAAGAAACATAACTCAGACCGTTTTTATAATAATGGGATCATATGGACCTAAAGTGATCTTGTTCTACTTTTGTTTCTTTTTTGCCAATTCCGGGCTTCACTTTCGTACATTAGTGTTGGCACCAGAACTTCATTATGTACCGCTAGTTTTGCTTCATTTTATTTCCTGCAGTTCCTCATCATCATTTTAGTACATCATTTTAGAACCAAGCACACACCTATATGTTTTATTTCGATTGAATTATTCTATTTGAAGTGAGTAATTAACCCTTCCCAAACGATGCAGTAACACAGGTCTACCATTATAATTATACCTGCAATATTTCGGCAAATACGTGCAACAAAAAAATCATATTTTAGATAATCCTAAAGAAAATATTAGCGCTTAGGAATGACTAGTAAAAAAATAATTATGAAAAGGGAATCGTACAAAAACAATTATTTTTTCCATTCAATCCGTTGTAAAATTAATACGTTGGTAAAAAATACCATTAGTGATATGAAAGACAGAGATCACACACTATTTTCACAGTGAAAAGAACAACAAACATACAAATGTAATTGTCTCTTTTTTACTAATTAAATGAAGAGAGATAAGAAGGAATGACATATAGTGCAGAACTTAACGAATGCTCTAAATTATGTTATTAATCATTTTTTCAAAATTGAATGCTCAATATGTACAGTAAATTCGTGCCATTAAAGCCATTTAAGCTAATAAAAACATTTTTTCTAACAGTTATTTACGGTAACACGAGTTGACAGCGTGGCTGCGTTCGGGTGTTTTATATCATGGTATGGTAAAGGTTAATACGACTGGCAGAGAAGCATCGATCAACAGCAAGCTATCGCAGATCGCTTGCTGCTGGCCCTTCTAAGCGGCCATTGGTGATTGCACAGGGTCTTAGTAGAGTCTATATTTCAATATGGAAATCTCTTATGAAATATAGATTCTACTAAAGCCCTGGCTGCGCATGAAATATATGTATATCCACTTAAAGACATTCTTGAAAAATACGAGCAAAACATATTCACGTCATATATTTGACAGTTCTATCATAGATGAAGAAAAAAACTGCGACGCGATATGACCATGAGACATATATGAGATGACAGGATGCTTTCTTATCTACGACAGGATGACAGATGCTCAATATATTTGCCAGCCGTAATACGCTTTTGCGTACTTTACAGCCAAACATGACGCTACCGAAGGCGCTACATCCAGAAAGTTATAAATATACGAGGGCTGTTTGGAAAATTTCCTACCTTAACGCGAAGATGGCAGCACTCGTCAACAAAAGTTGGGGAACATATTTGCACATGCTTTGATTGAAATTTCAGTCATTTTGGACGGGCAGTTGTTGTTTTACAATTGTTTGAGTGAGCCAATGTGAGTGTTTTTGTGAAAATGGAAAAAATGATGTAACTGTAGATGGTACTCGGATACACTATTATATTCCAGAAACAAAAATACAGTCAAAACAGTGAATTGCTAAGGGAGAATTTGCTCCAAAAAAGGCAAAAAAAGGCCTTCAGTTGATAACGTGATGGCGACTGGATAACCATGGAGTTGTCTTAATCGATTATCTTGGAAAAGGAAAAACCATTACAGAAGCATACTATGCATCAGTACTTGACAGACTGAAGGCAGAATTTGCGGAAATAAACAGGCGAAAATCTACGAATTCCGTTTTGAACTGATTGAACACCCTCCTTACTCACCAGACCTAACCTCGAACGACTTTTATTGTTCCCTAAGCTAAAAGTTGCGCTCAGAAGATAGAGATTTTCGTCAAATGAGCAGATCAATCACCTTTGTAAATAATTATTTTGCAGAGAAAGACTCAAAGTACTATTTGGTCGGGTTAAAGGGATGGGAGCATCGCTGGAAGAAGTGTATAGACTTACAAGGAGACTATGGAGAAAAATAAAAATAAATTTGATGGAAAAATGTCTCGTTTTTTTTGATAGGTCGAAAATTTTTCAGACAGCCCTCGTAATAAACTACCTTCATTTTAATCATACTGGTATTGAATAACTAGAACTGGTCATGATTTTAGAGACTTACTGCCTGCGGCTTCGACTTGTTGTTCTTGACAGGGGGAGGTCTGTTGACGCCGTTCATCCGGTTGTACAGGCCGCACGCGTTGCACAGGTAGTGGCCGGTGCCATCCCTCCTCCACAGGGGGGTGTAGCCAGAAGCGCAGTTAACGCATTCCTTCATGTTCACTTCCAGGCCTAAGTTCCCTGCAAACGCAGATGGGAATTAATAATGAACATCAGCCCGATGACGCGACAGAAGGCCCCTCATGGGTTCACACCGGTTTTGATAAAACAATTATTTGAGATACCGGCATAGACAGATCTCGTAATTTAATCATTACAATTCTTTGATCTGAAAATGTTACAGAATATTTAATTAGCATATTTAAAACAAGATATTTGACATACTTATCACAGTTGGGAATAAAAACTACTTACGACATAATTTATAACAATATTTTAGCGATTCGGTGGATAATTTACTGTTTCTTTAATATTTGCATTCTTCAGTAGTTATTAATTAGTTACTCATCACTTATATATATAGTTTTCTTTTTTGTCTATGCTTGTATTTTTAATATTAGTAGTACAGTAATACCCTGAAGTTACGCGATAGGTGGGACCGACGAAAGTAGCTTAACTCGAATTCGCGTATTTCGGGGTATAACTTTGCATACAAATAAAATACAATTTTGTTTAATTGTTAACAATGACTAACAAAAACACTAGTTTAGAAGAAAAATATTTAAAAAATTACTGTTCTTTAATACAAATATTAATACAAAATATTATAAAAATAAACAATTTACGTAAAAAAGTCATTTCAATGTCGATGGCTTCATAAAATCTAACAAATTCGTCTGACGACACAATGCCTTCTTTTTTCACGCAGAATTTCTTCCTAGCAAGCTAATAATTTTTTATTCCTTGCTTTGTAGCTATAATGCGTTCTTCGTTGGAGTCTATGTTTTATAAAAAATTTAAGCCATTTTCAATTGAGCTGAGTCTTCTTCTGTCAAGCTTGCAATTATCATGTGCTTTTCTGGTGGAATTGGGTCCGAAGTGTCTTCATTGTCGTTTTGCTCGCGCATCTCTATGACCTCATCGAATGTTAGCTCCTGACTAAGTGAATCCAACAGCTCGTTGACATCGTTAGCATTGACTTCCAAATCTAATTGACCGCCAAGATTGACAACTTCTTCTACCGCATGTCAATGGTCAACGTCTAGCGGCAGTATCGCCAAACGAACCTTACTGTATATACAATTAGTATCCTCACGAATCAATATATAGTGGTTTAAACAAAGTATTTTTCTGATTATTTAGATAATTTATTAAATGGAGGCTGCATTGAAAACCCATTAAAACGTGTTGTTGGAAAATATTTTATCGTTCGTTTCCTCGCTAACACTTGTGAAGTAATGAATTAAATGAACTAAAACTATCGATAATATGTGGAATTTTACACCCCCGCTTTCAAAAGTAATTCACATTTTCGCGTTCTTTACAAAAAATGTTAGTTTTTATTATTCATTTATATCAGAAGTTATACACTAAATTCGAATTTTTTTAAAACTATTACTTAGATAGAACCTTAACACTAATGGAAAACTAATAAACTGACTGTTATTTGCCATACTTAAGAAAATACAAGCATTAAAAGAAAGACCGCGACCATTAAATTTATTTGCAACGTGCCTCAAAATTGCCTAAATATAGAAAATTATTACATATACGGAATATATTTTCTTATAATCTTAATGTCAATATTACGGAGACAAATCTGCATTGAACCAAATTATCAAAATGTTAAAAATTAATAGTCTTAAAACACTTTGTGTTAGTGAAAAAAAAAATACTTTAAATAATATGTTATATTTACTTACATACTTTGAGGTTTCAGTAACTATATAAATTCAAGTTTTATATCAAAAACATAATAATTTTTTACTCAATTATACTTATATCAATCCTATTAATGTGTGTTTTCTTAATTATGGCAAAAAAAATCCAGTTTATTAATTTTACATTAGTGTAAAGATCATATCTAAGTAATAGTTTTAAAAAAAATCAATTCTATTAAAAACCCAAATTTTCCTAAAAATAACTGGAAATATTAATTATTTTTGAAAGGTATGCCTTAATATTATTTAATTGAATTACAAAACATATAATTGATTCCTTAGAATCCAAAATAACTCATTAGAGCTGTACCTATTTGAAGTTTTGAAATGATATATATTATGAGTCAGAGATATATAAAATATTTACGAGTATCTTGTATTAAATTAGGTTACAAATTAATTACAGACATTAAAGGATGAAAGTGTTATATAATACAACAAATATTATGTTTGTATTAAATTGAGTTTAAATATTATTACATTTTCGCGCAGAGTCACGTCTGTCATCCACATTATGGGTATTTTCATCCACATTCCGTGTTGTGACATAAAAAGTAGATTGAAGGTGTTATAAAATAATATCCCATAACACATTCGCCCACCAATGCCCTCAATTGATATTAATATAAGATTAATATTGACCATAAATTAGCAGTGTTTAAACTTATTTGAGCAAGAAATAATTGTAAGATTCTGTAGGTCCCAAAGACTTCGATGGGCTGGCGGTGTTGAAAAAATGATAGATACACAAAATATCATGATCAAGAGGTTACCCCAGCAGAAGGGATCTAGAGGCAGACCAAGCAAGAGGTGGGCTGACTATGTGGAGTAGGACGAAAAGTAAAAAAATAATGGCCAGGGATATGAGAGCACTTGTGAAATAGCCCAAATTCCATCCTAGGATGTAGTGCTGTGAAAGAAGAAGAAGATTGATATTGACAAAGACAGTTCTGTTTTAAAGCCAAGTACATCTGCAGGGATTAGATTTCAAATTCAACGCCATCTCAACCGGCATCGATACTAGCGACAGCGCTGCCGGCTGCCGCTACAGGTCTGGCCCGATCCTTCAGCGACGATCTGTCTCTCCCGTTTCATCGCTCCGCAACGGCGGTCTTGTCGGCCCACGCGCACCGAGCGAGACCACCGACACGCTTCATTTCATAATACATGCGCACCTTCTTCATTTCTTCATTCAATTCGTAATATCTGTCACCAACACGCTAACTATCATACCTTCATTTAACCACCGATCTAACCCCCGAATTGTTGACTACTGAAGTGAGTTAAATCAACACATCACTCTTTCATTTAACCACTGCCCTAACCCCCAAACATCTACAGATCAAGACGAAGATAAATGGAGAATGCAAGAGGGGAATGAATTTACACACATAAAAGATTGAACACGGCATTGTACAGGTAAGTTGCCACTCAATAGAGACTCTTGGACTTGGAGTCTCTCACAAGGCCACGAAAGAAAAACATGAAAATAAGTTCACCTCCGTCAAATCCGTCCTCTATGATATTAACTGGAGGAGCAACGGCCCACTGGCCGGGGAATCCAGGACCCTCTGGCCCCAGAAGCGCCACAGAGACTCCGGAAGTTCCAGGCGGACCGTACTGCTGCGCGTACTCCAAGCCCACGGGGGAGCCGGATCCCGTGCCGGAGCTGGACATGAACTGGTCCCCGCTGTGCAGCTTGTTGGTGACGTACTGCACGGAGCTATTGCCGTGACCGTACAGTGTTACCTGAAAAAATTCATTGTTTTCATCACTGTAACTATACGTCTAAAAACGGTATTGTTTCAAATCAAATTCAACTGAAATCAAATATTTAAATCTAACATCTGAAGCATTAAGCTGGTATTAATATCCGTCATATTACTAGACAGATCCTTAACCCTTAATAAGGCTGAAATTTATGAATATATTAATCAGTCGCTTTAAGGCCTAAATTTATAATACCACCCATAGTAAAGATAACCTAAGACTACTAAGTTTTACTTATGTATTGGGTATTGATACATTCTCGAGATTACTATGTATTCTACGGATTTAGGTTGTATGTTTTTTTTATGAATAAAGACAGCACTTAAGGGACGCTGGAGGGTCTAAATTTTATATTTTGCTAAAATTGCTAATAACAACATTGAATACTGCATAAACTTGAATATGTTATAGAATTAAAGTCACGTATTTATTAACTTTAATGAGTGGGACCGACAATGAAGCCCTGCCCTCCCCCCCTACAGCTGTTTCTAAAGATAAAATAGAATAACAATCACTAGTTAAAAAAATTTAATAGTTAAATAGAACATCAAGGTAGACAGAAGATAAAATTATATGCGAAAGAGAGTGACAGAATATATATATAGATAGACGGAACATTAAGAGAGGGGAAAATAATATTTTCCCATTCCAATTCTATCTGCCTCTTTATGTACATTTAAGTGCACACTTTTTATAATTATGATTAGTTTCAAATACGTTCTGATGAAGCTTGAGATAAGCGTAACCGGTTGACGTATAATAAATTTCGTGGTTTCATACAAAGTGAATTGTCGAGAATATTCTTTTGTTAATAAATTGATCCATCGGCGTGAAGTTTTCATTGTTCCCCCAAAATCAACGTGTTTTTTGAAAAATGATAGTTCAAATTCAAAATTCCAAAATAATTAATTAACCCTATAAAGGGATAACTTCAATTTTTAGTTCATCGATAAATCCCTCGAAAGTTGAGTGTATTTTCCACAATATATTTTTCAAAACTCTTGACATGAGTCTAATGCAAGATAACTTCTATGGTACCTATTCTATGCCAGAACTCTTTTATGAGTTAAAGCTTATTAAGTGATTATTGTTATTAATAATATGAATTAAATATATTAATTAGAAAGATATACATATAAAATCAATTTTACCGAAAAATATTGTTGTTGCGCCACCGGTATTCAAACCTGGATCTCTTTCCAAACCGGGGAACCTGGATCTCTTTCCAACTATGCTACAGCGACGATATTTTTAGCGACAAATTATCGAACTTATATGTTACCTTTTTGATATTAATACATTTAATCGTTCCATTATTTGAAAGAGTTATCTACCTTATTTTTACGGAATCTCAAATACCTTTGAGTAATATCGTCGCCGTAGCATAGTTGGATAATGCATCTTCCCTGGTTCGGAAAGAGATCCAGGTTCGAATTCCGGTGGCGCAACAACAATATTTTTCGATATAATTGATTTTATATGTATATCTTTCTAATTAATATATTTAATTCATATTTAAAACATCACAGAGCTATGTTCTGAATAATTACAACTTCACAATAAGAATGTGTTCTCCTAATAATAGTTATTATTATTATCATAGCTACAATTATTCAATTTTAGTGGACAATAGGCATAAACAATTGATCTTTTGCTGGTGTATTGGGTCATCTCATAAATAATGCGGTTTTTTCAAGTCAGAAAAGGGTGGGATAAACAACCTGCATCAGGTAAACTTACTAACTGCTTTTATAGCAGGTAATTTTATTATATTATTAGTACAAGTTTAATGCAAGTGACAATGGAGCATATTTGGCATATTTTGCTTTATGAGTTCAATAAAGGCAACAACGTAATGGAAAGTACGAGGAATATTCAAGCAGTATATAAAGATCGGACAATAAGCGTAAACCAGTGTCAACGGTGATTACAACAGCCTAGAAGACGAGCCTCGTCCAGGAAAATCTGTAAGGCTCGACGAGGACGTCCTGCAAACCTTGGTAGAATAAAATCCTATTATAACTAGAAGGGAAATTTAAATTTGGTCATTCAACCATTCATCGACACCTACGTGCCATCAGAAAAGTCAGCATATCGGGTCAATAGGTTCCTCACAAACTTTCAGAGTCTAATCGCGTGCAGAGAGTGAATGTGTGCTCTTCTTTGCTGTCACGATTCAGGAATAATCCTTTATTTGGGCACGATGCCCCACCCACCATATTCGCCAGACATTGTCCTAATTGATTATTATTTATTCTGCAGTCTTAAAAGTCATTTGAACTGAAAACTCTGTAGACAAGTTCAAAACAGTACTGGAGGAGTATTTTTCGTCACGAACAAGTTAATTTTGGAAGAGGAGTCTTATAAGTCTACTAGAAAAATGAAAGCGCGTTGTACTGTAATGAAGGTGAGTATATTTTACATTAAAAAAAGAACTTTGTTTATCTTAATTTAAAAAATACCGCATTATTTTTGGGATGACCTAATAGTTTGGCTCCGGTATAAGTCAAATAATAAAATGAAGTTTAAAAAATATATACATACATTATACCGTACCTGTTGAGATGTGGGACTAGATGAAGATTGCCCTTCGTAGATGCCCTGACCATGTCCTGGAAGGGTGTGGCTGTAGACAATTTGCGGGCCCTTCTCCGATTGCTGAAGAGACGATGATGCTAAGTTGGGATCATCTCGATACAGCACCGCGTTGAGGGGGCTTTCACCACCTCTAGGATACAAGGCCATTAGATCCTTATTTGCCACGTTGTAAGTGGTGTATGTTGGCGGAAGGTTCTGGTATTGAGGACTCTGCGAAGTGATGTAACCTCCACTGGAATACACGCTTTGATGCCCTGAAAGCGACGTGACCGGTTGCAGGTTCGTGTATGTTGAAGATTTGTGCTCTGGTCCACTCGGATCATGCTGTTCGTACTTCAAGTGTTGCGGGTTCTCGAAGGCTATTCCGATGGCTTGCTGTCCTAGAGAAGTTGTTTGGACTAGTTCCATGGTAGTAGGAGATCCGATGTTTTCGACACCGTGGTACGGATGGGGAGACGTTGAAGCGATGTGACCGCTTATCATCGGAGAGCTCGAGGTGTACTGGATAGTCTGATGCAGCGGTGAGCCGTCTTGGTAGCGGGACGTCGGGCTTTCTGCGATCAGCACTCTATGGTCTGGTGTTATGATTGCCGATTCTGAAATCTCTCTTAAAATTTCCCTTTGGTCTCCCTGATAGGTGATGGTCTGAATTTCCCCGTTGAATCCTCCAGGGCCCGCGTCTTGGGTGAGGATGATCTGCTGCGGTTGATATCTCGAAACGTATAGTCCATGTTTAGGAAAATGAATGCGTTTATCGTAGTGGCTCGGCAGTCTTTCTGATGGAGGTGCGGCGTAACGCGTGGTATTGATGGCGTCTTTGATTTCCCTCGGAGTGTAGAACCGATTGTGCTCGAGGTGTCTTAGATCTTTATCGTCGCAGTTTTCTGAATCTACTATTCTTCCTCGCACGTATTCTACGGCAGCTCCATGGCTGTTATTCTCAGCTAAAATAACTGTGTTCGTGTGGTGTTCCACTTTGTACTGCTGATAGTGTGCATGTCTGGCCGCTTCGTGGTGTCCAACTGATATTGGAACATTATCAATAACTTGTTCCACTTTTATCTCGCTGATTCCTTCTGCTTGTTTCTCTACAAGTGTTTCTAAGTTTTGCGCTTTGCTGTGGTTAGACGATTCTTCTTCTTCGACTACGTCGCTCGTCGTTATGCGACCAGCCGTGGTGATGGTGCGGACTTGTCTTCTTGAAGTTATGACTGATGGTGTCGGAGACCCACCGTCCGCTCCGTCTTCTTGTCTTTCATTTTCTTGTCCATTTCCAACATGTTCTTCACTGTTCCTCTCTGCCGACTTACGTTCTTGGATAAGAGCGCGATTTTCGGTATTGTTGTTTGTGCTGTAGTTTTCTGGTTGTTTGAAGTGTTCCGCTGGGGTAGGAACATAATTTTTAGGTTCGTTATTCTTAGCTTCAGATTCTGGTCCGCCGGCATCAGCTTGCGGTGTTGGAGGATTTCTGACGGCGCCCATTTTTACCTTCATCGTGTTTCTGTAATAAAAGAAAAATGTATGAATTTCCCCGAATTAGACAATTCTCCCACTGAAGAGGAAACTGAGATACAAAAACACAACTATGTGAGAATTGTGAAAGGATTCTCAAATAACAACAAAATAATATTATTAAAATTAGCAAAATCAACTTTGTGGTTAAAATTCATTATTTTAAATTGTTAACTTTGTTTTATTAACTACTTAATGTATTTAAAATACATCTACCGATTTCGAAAAATATAATTTTCTTTTTCACTATGTATTTATATTGGGATTGTCTATTTTGCATGTAAACGGTGTTGGTCTTAAATTAAATAATTTGGTATCGTTGGTGATAAGGTAAAACTAATCAAAATATTACAAACAACCGATTAAATTTAACCAAGTCCCATTCTAAAATTTTGTATCGTCAAGTAACAATTTAAGTTAAGTAGGTACTAAATTTATTTTTTAAATAAATTTAAATAATAGATTCTGTTAAAGAAACAATACAATATATGTTTTTGATTAGTTGATGACATCCTGAAGAAGTAAATGATATTTTTCGAAAATGGTTACTAAAACAAAGTTAACAATTTAAAATAACAAAATAATAAACTAATCGATCAAGATTTTATTATAATTATACACGAAATACGTGTCACATCAATATTCATAACTTGGTGGCCTCCTGGATCACGAAACGAGCATCGGAACCACTAAACCGCAAGTACGTCAAGCGATATTTCTAAGGCATCCTTCAATTATGTTCCAGCAGAGAAGGCGATAAACATGAAAGACTGACAGTGATAGAAAAGGAAGAAGAGGACCTTTAACTCAATGGACCGACGTGATCAAATGCACTACTGGATGAGAATCGTCAAGTCACAAACGATGTAGAAGGTGTATCAAGACAGCTGATAACAACTATTGAGGAAAGCTGGATATTTCGGACACGTTCTCCGCAATAAAACATGATCTGTTAGACTAATTTTTTTAAATTACAGAATAGTTTAGTTATACGCCAGTCCTGACGTAGATTGACGTAAAAACCACACAGCGGTTTAAACAACGTTAAATATAAATACAATTTCAAAAGCCCCTAAAAATGGATTTCGGTTAATTAGAATTAAATACGCAGTTTTTTAGATTTATTGTCAGCTACGCGCAGAACACGTCGCAAAAGCCACTTAAATCCATTGACATTGCATGTTCAAAATCAAGGTTGATTCCAAAATACCCCAAAGTAGACACACAGCAACTTACTATCACGCCGTTTCCCCGCGCCACACAACCGGGATTCGAATCTGGTTCTCTTTCCTAACCGGAGAAGGTGCATTATCCAACTATGCTACAGCGACAATATCTTTAGCGACAAATTTTCGAAGCTATATGTCACCTTTTTTATATTAATACATTTAATCGTTGCAATATTTTAAAGAGCCATCTACCTTATTTTAAATTTCACAGACCGTCTGTTCTGAATAATTACAACTTCACAATAAGAATGTGTTCTCTTTAATAATATTTATATATGTAAGTATTATATATGTACGTATTAATGTGTCCAAAATTTAATAAAAAATAATTATTAATTCTGGTGTCTCCTACCGGTTTACCAAAAGGTAAAATAAAGAAGATGGCTTTCAAATAATGTAAAGATAGATGTATCAATTTGAAAAGTGTAACATATATGTTCGAAAATTTGTCGTTAATGCTTTTATATGTATATCTTTTTAATTAATACATTTAATTTGTATTTGAAAATATCTCAGACCTATTATCTGAATAATTACAACTTCACAATAAGAATGCGTTCTTCTTAATAATCTTAATACACTTGAATAATTTTTAATAAACAGCCCACCTCGACACAGGATCATCCTAGTGAGGAGGCTTTATTAATAATAATAAAAAAAGGAGATAGAAAAAAAATTGTGTACGCTATGATGCTAAGTCATGTACGGGGGTTGCGATCATCAGTAATTGACTGGAGATATTATCACTCTTACTGCTGACCCCTTCAGAGATTTCTGCTCGATGGTGCGGTACGACATGGCAATGACTCGTCTAGCCGACAGTCTGACGAGGTGATTTCCCGCAGCGGCAAATATTTGATTTTCTTTTTAAACCAGTTTTATTTTATTTGCCCCGAACAGGAAGTGGGCCCAACATCCTCTCTAGGAGCGGTCCGGTGTGACGCATGACGTCACGGTGCTGCGTTTGACTCTTCTACACTCCTTTGCAGCCTGGCCAATTACAAGAAAGTATACGTCATAAAGCATATCATTGCAGTGATATTTTATATCTCTTCGCGACATTACCTCGTCACAGCATTATTTAGTACTGAAATTTTGTTTTCTACAATTAAAGGCGCCGATCACTGCAATCTTCATCTACTTCTACTAGTACCATGTAGTACAGGGTGTCGCAACAAGAGCGGAAAATTTAAATATAGCGCTATTATTGCTGTTGTACTCTGACAGTCAAACCATTGTGACAGTTCTATGGAAGATAGTTAAACTTTTCCACACCCGTACGCAGCCATGCTGTCAACTTATGTTACCGTGAGAAATTAGATTTAGGATATTAAATAAGGAATCAAACCAAATAAGGAAAACTGCTTACATATTTGTTAGACTCAGAAACATCTTATCACTTACATATCTGAAAATAATATATCACGCGTTTGTACAATCACATTTGCAATACGGTATTATTGGATGGGGAGGTGCATATAAAACTTCAATGTCACAATTAGAAATCACTCAAAAAATGATAATAAAAATTATTCTAAAAAAAAAAAGACTATCCAAGTATACAAATTCAATAATTCAAATTTTCAAAATTAAAAATCAATTAAATTTTAGAAGCGAATTCCGATCTACAAGAGATAGAGATCAAATTGATATCCCAAAACTAAAATATACCGCAAATCGAAATCAATATATTTGTCCAAAATTCAATAAAAATTAATTGATAATTCTGGCGTCTGCTATCATATTACTCAAAAGTATTTGAGATTCCGTAAAAATAAGGTAGATGGCTCTTTCAAATAATGAAACGATTAAATGTATTAATATCAAAAAGGTAACAAATTTGTCGCTAAAAATATCGTCGCTGTATCATTGTTGGATAATGCACCTTTCCCGGTTTGGAAAGAGATCCAGATTCGAATCTCGGTGGCGCAACAACAATATTTTTCGATAAAATTGATTTTATATGTATATCTTTCTAATTAATATGTTTAATTCATATATGGTAAATTATTTAATAATTTTAAGATTATTTTTTATTGTAAACATATTTTTGTTGTGAAGTCGCAATTTCAGAACATAGTTCATAGTGAATATAAATTCAAAATTTGTCGAAAACGTAATCGGTTGATATAGCGAAATGGTAACGCGTTTCCCCGGATAAGAAAAGGTCTATCCCGGTATGTCTGATTGGGTATATATTTCCGTTTATTGATTAAATTAGATTGTACTGTGTGGTAAAGCACATTATATTTTTATTATTGAAAATTGGTTTCAAGGAAACACACCCACGCAGCGGTCTCTACCAAGTAAAAATAAATTATTATGGAAAAAACTAGTTCCGGCCACAATTTGTAATATTTAATGTCCGAAAGATTTTAACCATAGAATGGGAATTGCGCAGAAAGTGAAGTGGACGTCACTCCAACGATCATCATAATTTGGTGCGTGCCCAGTATTTGTACACCAACATTGACATTGCCATCACCACATTTCACAACGGATCCTGCCCTGTGGTGTGAACACTTGCTGTACTGTACCTACTCCAAGTTAAATCGTATCTTGGAATGTAATATTAATTCGTAACTCTTCTTTCATTCATTCACACAATGAATCTTCCACCTGTGATGCTGAAACTTGAATATTTTTTTCATCTTCTTCTTCTTTTCATGCCTTATCTGTTCAACGGACGTTGGGTATCATCACTTTACTCACTGCGGCCCGGAAAAGCTCTACAGTAGAGCCTTAGTCATGATGGTCTCTGACTTCCAGCATCCCCTGCACTTTGAGGTGTACTTCTCTAGATGTCTCATCACGTGTCACAGATATTGAAGTTTTCTGATTTTTATTATTTTAAATACTATTTATTTATTAAGAAGAACACATTCTTATTACATTCAATAAGAATGTGTTCTCCTTAATAATATAAGTTGTATCAATGTGTCCAAAATTTAATAAAAATGAATTGATAATTCTGGCGTCTGCAGTCGGTTCACTCAAAGGTATTTGTGATTCCGTAAAAATAATGTAGATGACGTTCAAAAATAATGGAACGACAGATGTATTAATTTGAAAAAGTGTAACATATAGGTTCGAAAATTTGTCACGAAAAATACTGGCGCTATAACACAATTGGTAGTGTACTTCCCCGGATTGGAAATAGAGATCCAGGTTCGAATCCCGTTAGCGTAAAAACAATATTTTTCGACAAAATTGATTTTATATGTATATATTTATAATTAATACATTAAATTACTATTTATTTATTTAATCATCCGATACATGACATCATCAATCCTAACTCTATCCATCCAGCTTACTTTGAGCATTCTTCTGTGGATCCACATCTCAAATGCTTCAAGTCGCCGTATTATTTCTTCGGTGTCTACGTTTCCATTCATCACGGGTGAAGCCCAGTAAGGCAGATATTAAAAAACTAAATGTACATACAACATGTGATATGAAATAAATAAAATAGCTTATGACTGCAAAATATACGGATAAAGATTGCAGGAGCTTGCTCGATATGACGATTTCATCAGAAGGATCCCATCGTTCATTTATATTGCAACCCAGATATATAATAGTTTGATCTCTGTGAGTCAGTAAAGGTACATCCATTATTCTAATCCGTCCGCAACATATATGGGGCGTTGACGTTTCTTATTGTTTCAAGGGTATGTCATGTCACCGAAAAATTTATTTTATATATATTAACGGGTTCTTTAAATGCGACAATTTTGTATGAAATTGCCATGCAATACCACATACATTATATACATTTAAAAAAACATATTTATTCTAAATATGAATTAAATATATTAATTATAAAGATATACATATAAAATCAATTTTATCGAAAAACATTGTTGTTGCGCCACCGGGATTCGAACCTGGATCTCTTTCCTAACCGGGGAAGGTATTTTATCCAACTCAGCTACAGCGACATTATATTAGCGACAATTTTCGACCCTATATGTTACCTTTTTGATATTAATACATTTAATCGTTCCATCATTTGACAGAGCCATCTACCTTATTTTTACAGAATCTCAAATACCTTTGAGTAAACTGATAGCAGACGCCAGAATTATCAATTCATTTTTATTAAATTTTGGACACATTGATACAACTTTATTATTTAGGAGAACACATTCTTATTGTGAAGTTGTAATTACAACTTCACAATAAGAATATGTTCTCCTAAACATATTTATTCTGTTTATTTATTTAATCAAGACAGATAATTTGCATAACGGGCATTAGATTGGCAACCAATAAAGACAGAAATTGGAACCCGTATCGAAAAATAATATTTCTAAATTATACACACCGATACTTTAATTCCGCAGCTGTAAGCGATATGATTGAAATAAATCAATTGAAATTTGTCAGCAGAGCTTGAGATAAGATTAAATTTCAAATGTGTCATTTGAAATTTATAAATCCTAATCTTATCTGAAACTTTTTGGTAGAGTTTGTTTTTGTTTTACAGCAGAGTTTTCACTGGAGTGATATTGGATATAATATGCTCTCTTTACTGTTTGAATTTGACAAAAGGTTGTAAAAAAGTAGCTAACTAGATAGACCTTGCACTGTTGGGTTAAATCAATTTCATCGAAAAATATTGTTGTTGCGCTACCGGGATTCGAACCTGGATTTCTTTCCACACCGGAGATGGTGCATTATCCAACTATGCTACAGCGACAGTACTTTTGACGACAAATTTTCGAACCCATATGTTACACTTTTTAAAATTAATACATTCATCGTTCCGTTGTTTGAAAGCCATCTACATTGTTTTTACGGAATCTCAAATGCCTTTGAGTAAGCCGACAGCAGACACTAGAATTAAAATTTAATTTTTATTCAATTTTAGATTCATTGATACATAAGACTTCACAACTTCACAATAAGAATATGTATATAAGTTGTATTTATTTAGTATTGAAAATATTATTATATGATTTTTTTTTAAATAAAGTTAAGCTTTAAGTACTTTAGGTACGTACTTCAAAATAAATATTTGCAATGAAACTACATCTCTACTTCCGGCAAATTTGCCGTCAAAAATACTGTTGCTGAAGCATAGTTGGTAATGCAACTTCTTCGGATTGGAAAAGAGATCCAGGTTTGAATCCCGGTAGTGCAACAACAATATTTTTCGATAAAATTGATTTTATATATATATATCTTTCTAATTAATACATTTATTTAGTATTTAACATAATTTATTAATCACTTTGAAAATCCTATCATGTGGGCCTTTATCCGCTATTGTAGGAAAACTTTAAAAAAAAATTTAACAGTTAAAGTTTTTAAAAAAGTCTCTGATGCACTGTTCCTTGTGACAGTTAGTTCCTTATGATTAATAGTTCCACGTTTTTGAGCCTGCACTAAATTTAAACGTCTATAAACGGCTGGTGGATTCTACAACTCTTCCTGCGGTTGAAATAGGCTATTATGTTTAAATATTTATTTTGATCTAACTTAACTGTGTCCCATACAGCATCTTATGATACCAAGTCATCCGCAGATATCATTTGTCTGTACCAACATGAGTGCAAAAAAGATCTTTCCATTCTTACTTCATTTAAAACATAACGAACGTGCTAAGATTTTAGAGTTTTGTGTTTTCAAAGACACGAATCGCCAATTAATCTATCCGTCCATCTATTCTGATACTAAAAATATTAAAATAAATTAGATATTAGGATATCAGTTGCAAAGTCGGCTAGTTCTCATTTTTTAAAAGTCTTAATGCAGTTTTCTTCTCACAAAGCATCTGTGAGATATCTGATATTTATTTATTATATTTAATGGAAGATATATAGAAATATGGGGTAATTACAGGGCTTACGATCTGTCGTCGGCTGACTTAAGTGATCACTTTATGTATGTATATATATATATAACGTTCACCAATTATCACCCCTCAATTCCATATTTATCAAATTTTTGAAAGTTGTATATATGTTAGTACGTGGACTCGCTTCGAGTATCACTACAACATCACTATATATGGATCAAATTTGATCATTAATTTTTTCTTGAAACAGCATATATACGAGTATGTCAACTCAATGAGAATTTGATTTTTTGAAAATTATTTAAAGCAATATTCTTTATCTGTAAAATGTGTTTAATACATTATACTAGAATACGTCTGAAAAATCAATATTTTTATTTTTTATATACTTTCCAGTGTATTATTTTAGCAACACACAATTACTGGATTTTTACATACAAAGGCACTGTTATTAAATAAATATCAGATATCTCAAATTTTTATTGTATTTAATGGAAGATTAATAATCAAACTTAGCTCTCTTTGATTAAATTAATTCATCATTAAAAATTGGTGTTCAGTGTAAAATCAGTTGCTTTTGCCCGCCGCCATTTACATTAGGATTAGACCAACAGCACTTAGTCTTCGCTACTCTGAAATTTAAATGGCAGCCAGTATGGAAACTAGCAGTAATAGTAAAATCGTTATTGTTACTGATTATTCTTAAACACTAATTTAATGTATTAATTATAAATATATACATATAAAATCAATTTTTTCGAAAAATATTATTTTTGCGCTACCGGGATTCGAACCTGCATCTCTATTTCCAATCCGGGTATGTACACTACCAATTATGTTATAGCGCCAGTATTTTTCATGACAAATTTTCGTTACACTTTTTCAAATGAATACATCTGTCGTTCCATTATTTTTGAACGTCATCTACATTATTTTTACGGAATCACAAATACCTTTGAGTGAACCGACTGCAGACGTCAGAATTATCAATTCATTTTTATTACATTTTTGACACATTGATACAACTTATAATAATGATTATTCTTAATTCTTCGAGAAATTACTGGTAGGTACTTACACCAGTTAAATCTCAGTTACCAATCATCGCCACAATCACAGTCACATAACGGTTAATAAATACATTGTTCTTCAAGCTCGGTTTTTTTCCATATAAAATACAGTCGATTCCGCTTAATTGGACCACCGGTTTATCGGGACAGCCGGTTATTTGGGCCAAACCCCGAGGAGCAGAAACCAAATAAAGTAAATAGTAGTAATTTACTTCGGTTATCTGGGACACCATTCCGTTTAATTGGGACAGTGAATAAATATTTTTTTTATTGTTATAAATGTATTACGTACTTATTTTCACAATATTTTTTAAAGCTACTGTTATTATAATTGTTTGTTAAAAATTTTTTTAGCATAATTAATTATTTTATTTTTTCATATTTATATGTACGAGTATGTCTAATAATTATATATTATTTTATCTGTAATTCAATAATTATGCACGCGTTATTTTTTAATTTTGCCTTAAACTTCGCTTATTGGAACCAGCCGCTTGTTTGGGCCAAAATGTATGAGCCCAATGTGACTATTTGGAAATTGCTGAGATTGCAACTAGTACCCAGGGCCGGCCCGAGGGGGTGGCGAGCTCGGGGCCCGGGGCGCCGAATAAACCGAAATAAATAAACAAAAATTGGAGAATGGGTAACAGTTTGAATATAATATAAAGCGTACGAACATTACAAAATACATAATACAAGAAAAACAAGACGAACGTTCCAGAAGATCCATCTTCTGCCTCTTCAAATATCAATACAAATATCTGTCTCGGAGAATGGCAGCATAGTCTCCCATATTACAATAATTACAATTTAGGAGAACACATTCTTAAAGAATGTGTTCTCCTAAAAATAATAAAGTTGTATCAATGTGTCCAAAATTTAATAAAAATGAATTGATAATTCTGGCGTCTGCTATCAGATTTACTCAAAGGTATTTGAGATTCTGTAAAAATAAGGTAGATGGCTCTGTCAAATGATGGAACGATTAAATGTATTAATATCAAAAAGGTAACATATAGGGTCGAAAAATTGTCGCTAAAAATAATGTCGCTGTAGCTTAGTTGGATAAAGCACCTTCCCCGGTTAGGAAAGAGATCCAGGTTCGAATCCCGGTGGCGCAACAACAATATTTTTCGATAAAATTGATTTTATATGTATATATTTATAATTAATATATTTAATTCATATTTACAATAATTACAGCTTATGGGGTGCCGTTACAAAAGACTCACCCAAAAACTGACCTGGGATATAATCTTAATAATAACTGGTGAGCTAAGAAATTTATGTATATTTGGAAATTTGAATATTTTGCCAATGTGAAGCGAAACTTAAGAGATATATCTGAGAGTCTGAAAGGATGGCTCAACACCGTTTTAAAAAAAAATCAAGAATAAGGGCTCCACAAAGGCTAGGGCCGCCACTGCTAGTACCTACCCTCACTATATCACTTAGAAAAATACAAATCACATACGTGTAACAAAAAAAATTATTACAAACACAGAATTTAACTACCGGCAGAACACTTCACTGATTAAACCGTGACTTGTTACTTTTTTAGCGAGACATCTATTTATTTCAGTTGGAAGCGAGTATTCGATAAGCCGCGGGCAGTCCTTTTTCGGCTACCGATGCAACATACAATTCGGGTTACGTGATGACGCGCCTATCCACAAGATAAATTATTTAAAAGCTCACGAGTGAAAAATGACCAGGATACAAAAAAAAATTGTGTAAAAATTCTCGAGAAATCTTGAACAAGTAATAATTATAGTTAGTTAAGTTATTTCCATTATCTATAGATTTCATTAATTCTTTAGTATATATATGGATGTGTTAAGTATGACGTCATTACACATTTGAAATAAATATACGACGGTTCTATAATAGTAGTAATCTTAATATTTCTTTATTTTATTTAACTTGAAGAACAATATATCTACTAATACATTTATTATTATAAAGGATAATCCGACACGTTCTAATCCATCAGTTCGCCATTTAAATTTCAAAGAAGCAAAGACTAGTGATATTGGTCGGAATCCGAACACAAACACAAAATTCAAATTTACATTAAAAAGAGCTAAGTTTGATTGTCATTAAATTGACATGAGAAGACAACTGCATTAGAAAATAATTATAATAGAGTATACGACGATAATTTGTGTTGTTTTCTGTGTACCTACACCTCCAAAAGCCTCCGCGGTGCAAGGGTTAATGTTAATATTCAACAAGATGGACCACGACCGATTCTGACAAGTTTTCAGAACCTTGCAACATAACCCAGGATCACAAATAGTGGATGCAACCAACAGAAGAATACTATAGGACCGCAATGCTCGGACAAGAACAAATAAAATTCTAGTCTCAA
The DNA here is from genome assembly GCA_031772225.1 of Eubasilissa splendida. Taxonomy (NCBI): domain Eukaryota; kingdom Metazoa; phylum Arthropoda; class Insecta; order Trichoptera; family Phryganeidae; genus Eubasilissa; species Eubasilissa splendida. Next base: position 1,823,006 of record CM062867.1, read on the forward strand.
TACAGTTTTTAGAAGTTGAGCATATGTATTATGCATATTGACTCATACCTATATTAATTATTGCTACAAAGTGATCCAAAAATTAAGTCCATTTTAAAATTGTTCTTCGTATACACCTTTTATATAGTAATAAATGTAATTCTATCTACTTGTAATTGTAATTAATTGAACAATTGCTTGTAAACTGTGCCCGTCTCGACACAGAATTTCTCTAGTGAGATGGGCACAGTCCAAACAGATTTTTACATAATATTATATAGTTACTAATAAAAAATAGAAATATATATATATTAAGAGATCTACAGAGTTAAATAAATTACAAAATATAGAAAGCATTAATTAGTGATAGTCTATCATATGAGCGAAGTCGATTTGACAATTCATAGAAACTGGCGTAGATTAAGAAATAGAGTATATATTGCTTAACCTTTACCATACCATGATATAAAATACCCGAACGCAGACATGCTGTTAACTAGTATTAGCGTAAATAACTGTTAGAAAAAATGTTTTTATTAGGTTAAATGGCTTTAATGGCACGAATTTACTCTAAATATTGAGCATTCAATTTTAAAAAATGATTATAATCATAATTTAGAGCATTCATTAAGTCGTATACAATGTATCCTTCCTTCGTATCTCTTCTTCATTTAATTAGTGAAAAAAAGACAATTAGATTTGTATGTTTGTTGTTCTTTTCACTGTGAAAATAGTGTGTGATCTCTGTCTTTCATATCACAAATGGTATTTTTACCAACGTATTAATTTTATAACGGATTGAATGGAAAAAATAATTGTTTTTATACGATTCCCTTTTCATAATTGGTTTTTCACTAGTCATTCCTAAGCGCTAATATTTTCCTCAGGATTATATAAAATATGAATTTTATGTTGCATGTATTTACCGAAATATTACTGGTTTAATTATGATGGTAGACTTGGGTTACTGCATGGTTTGGGAAGGGTTAAAATTAAACGCCTATTCAAACTCTAGTCGGGAAATTTAATTTTTTGTAGATGGCTCTTTCAAATAATGGAACGATTAAATGTATTAATATATAGGTTCGAAAATTAGTCGCTAAAAATATTGTTGCTGTAGCATAGTTAGATAATACACCTTCCCCGGTTAGGAAAGAGATCCAGGTTCGAATCTCGGTACCGCAACAACAACATTTTTCGATAAAATTGATTTATATGTATATCTTTCTAATTAATATATTTTATTCATATTTGAGAAATTTTTATATATATTTGTATGTTACCCACTAATGAAACTAATTATAAAATAATTACAAACAATCCCGGCACGGAATGCTAGTGGGTAATAAAATTTAACCTAACTTTAATCAAAAAATTAAAAATTATAGAAATAATAGTATATTGGGGGGTGAAATCATAAAAAACATAATAAAATAATGAAAATTATAAGAATATTGATGACACGTATTCTGCGTACTTAATAAAATAGTAGGTGTGTTTTTTTTACCTTTGATAAAGTTTATCCTTAAAACACTAAACTTTATACACGTTTTATCACTTTGGAAATTAATTTTAAATGATTATTATTATATATACATTATACGACACGGCATTATTCAAAATCACAGATGTGTTCTTAGGTATTATTACAACACTTGAACAAATACACTGTTTCTCGTTCTAGATTTGATCAAAACGGAAATTAAAATATCGTAATATTTTCTTTCTTATTTACAAGGGATGAAAGGGGGTGTCAAAAGTCCGAAGAGCGTCGTGTACCGTAGCTCACGTCTGCACGTAAACGATTTCACCGTCGGACTGAAATAGCGAGGCCTTCCCAAGTTCCTTGTTACGTTGTGTTTGTGAGCCGTCGTTATTAGGCTTGGACTACGTTACAGTACCGTCGCGACGCGGATGAATTAGGGTTGCCAATTCTGTCCGTTTTTAATAACGGTATTTCGGTACTGGGTCGACGCCGGTATTTTTCGGTATTGGGAAAAAAATATTTAGCTACATTGTACGTCAAAATGACAGCTTAGAATATGAGATTATTCTGGGAACGAGACCTGGAAGAGTGCTACAACGGCGCCAGCTGTGAGGGCGTGCATTAATGACGACCTACCTCAGAACAGGTACTTTATATGCACCTAGCGAGGCAAGTAGCGGCTAATAGGCATGGAACCTGGCCCAACAGCTTTAAATTTTTATATGTCACCATTATTACATTACTAATAACAAATATTAAATCTCTTTTAAATACAAATACAATACATTAATCGTCTAATATTTACTGCTGAGAATAGTGATTCCCCTTAGATAACTTGACGGTCACGTTTTTGACGATTGAAGAGTCCTTCTTGACCTTGTCAGTCTAGTTTCCTGATAGTTCTCTTTCTCTTTAGATCACCACTAGTCTCTAGAAATATATCTCAAATAGATCGCGGAAAATCTTCTCTTAAATGTTAAACTTTTTCAGGTTGAAGATTTTAGTTTACCTTACCGTCCACGGGATCATCATCTCTCTCGCTCTTTCTCCATGTCTCTTCGTACCCGTTGCTCTATTTTTTCAAAATGTAATTATTCATTTTCATAGTCAAATTTCTTGGTCGAAAATGTAGATTTGAATATTCATTTATCTATAAAATACTGACGTGATAATAATTATAATAGATTCCTTCACATATTTTTGTAATTAACTGGTAGATACAGTCTTGACTAAAAAGCTTAACAAAATGTTTAGTTATCAATAGTGGTTATGAATTTGTGGGACGTTGCCGCGCAAGTTAGATAACAATACGTCCCACCGCAACCAGTCCGAGGAAGCCTAGAATCGACCCAATATAGCTCTCGGATACACTATTTTTAAATATATTTATATGTATTCTTTATATATTTTTAAGTATTTCATCTAACATCAACATTTTTTTACCCTTGTATTATGTTTATTTATAAAAAAAGATATGTTTAACTAGGTAAAACTGCCGTAACTGCCATGCAATTTGGCAAAAAAATTGAAATTATTTTTATTATTTATGTAATAAAGAAGAAATTTAAAAAAACCTACTCGCACTTCGGCACCGCCTCCAGTGTACTATGTTTATCCTGTACTTAATAAATAAATCCATAAATCCTTCTGACACAAATAATCCCGCTAAACCCCTAAAAATTATAATAAATAGGTTATGATTAAAATATCTAACCATAAAGTCAGTACATCTAACCCTAAAAAATTTAATGTTACAAATTTAATTAGGGCCTGCAGGTGATGTTTAAAATTCAGTCACTACCGTAGATCTTAAAAAAAACACCGATTTTATTATAATTTTTACTTGTATGTGGAAACCCTGCACGACGCGAATTGAATTCAACAAGTTTGTGTATATTTCAACCATTTGGTGAGAAAACATCTAAATATATTATTTATGCCACTCATATACATCTGTTTTCTATTTACTGTCGGATGAAGGTTTCACCGAATGCCTATCGGTAGCACTGAATGTTTATTTTCGGTCAACAATTGTCCGTTCTCCGAACGACCTGCCCTGCCCATCTTCATTTCATTTTCTTTACATTCAATTATATAAACTACTAAATATGAATTAAATATATTAATTAGAAAGATATACATATAAAACCAATTTTATCGAAAAATATTGCTGTTGCGCCACCGGCATTAGAATTTGGACCTCTTTCCTGACCGGGGAAGGTGCATTATCCAACTATGCCATAGCGACATTACATGACGGTACCATCTCAGCCTGGCTTCACCCATCTTTTCTGTGATTGGTGTTACATTAAAGCGCGCACGCAGTTTTTAACAAGACTTCTTCTTCATGTGTCTATCGGAGATTCGTGACCACGTGACTATGTTGCAATCCACTGATTTCACCTATATAAAATCACCAATACTTCACCTACATAAATCACCAATATTTCACCTATATAAATCATCACATTCTCAATGTCATTTATTTCTAGCTCCGCCTCTATCTCCCGCTGCATTATGCAGTGGTGTAGTGCTAAATAAAAAAATACACATATTCGACGTTAACCGCCCTCCTCTTTTTTTTTTCTTTCATATATTTTCACGGAAATTTGAAATTGAATATGTTAGATGTTAAAAATAAATAATTTTATCCAGCAATACGTGAGCTTTTGTAAACGCTAAAATCATGCATATGTCAAAAATATTATAGTTGACTTTATATATTTCACCTGTCTCCAAGTGCATGTTATCAATGGTGGAAAGAATTGGATATGGATGATATGGATGATCCAATTCTTAACAAAAAAAACGTATAAATTTCCTTTATACATATATTTTTGCACTCTCGTACTCGCACGTCATATTTGATGTACAAAATTCAATGCGAAATGTTTTGTATCGATATATTTTTTAAATGAAAGTGTAAAATTTATAGGACAGGTGTATCTGGTCTTATAAATCATAAACTACATGTCAAAATAAATGTTTTTACCTAATATCAGCGTCCTGGCACAAAAGATTATCGAGATATTGGAAAGATTGTAAAGGCATACACAACTCACAAGTTGACATCAAACAACTGTCATAATTTAAAATGGTATTACAAGTAAACTGAAGTGAACTAATTTCAAACTTTGATACACTCCCCCCATAGATACACTTACCCCAACCCACTTAGCCTGCTCTTAAAAAATCAACGATATACAAAAGAAAAATAATTTCATATAAATTAATACTGTACTCTTTTTTTGAATTTCTCTATCAATTTATTATGTTTAATAAGACATTTTTTCTCCCGTCTTTCAATTTTGATTGTTAAAAAGTACGCCGACAAGTAGTTTACCGATTACGTCATCGTACGACTCATTTTAATTAATTTTAACCATTCACTCTCTTCTAATATTGATTTATAACATTTCTTAACCTTTACCGTACCATGATATAAAATAGTCGTACGCAGCCACGCTGTAAACTCGTGTTACCGTAAAAAATTAGAGTTCTATTAGCCTTTGAAATGCGAAAAATGTTTGCTATAAATATTAAGCATTAAATATATATAATATTATAATTCGGAGCATTCATCAAGTCCTGTATAGGAGGTTGCATTATATAATACAACCTTCATTTTTATTTTTATTTAATTAGTGCGAAAGAGACTATTATATTCGTATGTTTCTTATTCTTTTCACTGTGAAATTAATATGTGATTTCTTTCTGTCTTAATACAAATTGTATTTTTGTAAATGTATTAATTTTAATTGAAAGATAATTATTTTTGTAGGATTCGCCTTACATACTTGATTTTTTACTAGTCATTTCTAAGCGTAAATATTTTCCTTCAATTTAACTAAAATATGAATTGCATGTTGTGTGTATTTACCGAAATATTACAGAATTAATTAGAGCGGTAGTACGCTGCATGGTTTGGGAAGGGTTAATAGATTGCAGTATTATAATCAAATTTTAAACGTAATTAGGAGACTTAGATGCACCTCCCCCATAGAAGCACTTACCCTATCCTAGCACACATAATAGCATTAGTCCTTAAAATTGCAAAGAATTTTTATGACCACACCTGCTTTAAATTAGCGATAATTTTCTTGGGTGACATCATCAGTTATAAAACGCTCTGAATATTGGTTTACAAAATTGTCACTACCATATTTATGACAATTATAGAACGTTCGGCCATTTTGCGAGCGATCTTTGAGCTTTCCGATATCATCGACAGAGCCGCCGATTGGCTGATTCCAGGTCGCTAAAATGGCGGCATTGAAGTGCGCACCCACCGCCGCAACATTATTAACCCATTGATCGCGTTCATAAATACGAATGGCATCGTTCATACACGGCATTATAATTTACGATTTTCCAGTACGATGAAGCAACAAATTTACGATTTGTTTTTAAGAAATCGATAGCAAAGGTTCTCAAGTATCCTCACGAACATAAACAAATGCAGAAATCAGAAGCATAATTACAAAATAACATAAACAAAATTATCCATGAGAGAACACAACGGTATCCTACACCATCGCTACACTAGCGCCATTTGTGGTCATACGTACTAGAGTGAGTAGTGAGACTAATGCACACTATTTAAAAGCTTTTAAATACTGACTTTAAATTTAACTCTATAGTTTGAAACGCATTACATTCCACACGCATCAACTGAGTTTGACAATTTGCATAATTCTACAATACTGGATGATACGAGGACTTTTATTATTTCGTGTTTCTTTATAAGATGGCTAATGATCCTTGACAAGTATCGTCAGATATCGGTAGGATAGAAATTCAAAATAATTTTGGCATGACTCATATTTGTGTCACCGGCGCTGTGGGCGTGCAAGGTGCGACTCATACACGAGTCGCCCGCGGGGGATGGGTTAAGTCTAGATGACGCGACCGCAAGCATATCCACTTCTACAAAGAGCTCGGAATTGATTATCGCCGACGACCTTATCGATATGTGAAGATTATTTTCAGAAAATAATTACAAGCGTATCTATTGATAAGAACGAGAACGAGTGATAAAAAAAAAAAAAAAAATATTTAATTTAAAATGTATATTTTTAAAGTTATAAGTTTTTATAACGTACCTATTATGTAAGTACAAAATAAAATTGTCATAATATTATTTGCACGTTTTAAAAAGTGCACATTATATTAAAAAAAAAAAATTTAATTTCAAATGCATCTTTATATTATATGTAGGGAGGAGGACCGTACCTTGGTCAATCGGTACCCTGCGCTCATCTATCGAATCGTTTCCAGAGTTGTTTGCCCTCGTTTCTTTTAAAATCATAACACCATCATACCTGTACAATTTGACGTGAGACTCGTTATAACATTAGCCATTAACAAGTAGCTATAGATATCATGCACCTCCAAAAGGGAGAGGGTTGCAGTCGCAAAACTCGGCCACAGTTCGGCAGAAATTCACCCTATCGCAAGAAGTGCGAGGGAGAGACAGTAGAAGCTCCGTTAGGTATCTCTAGCCACTGCTCTTCATGGCATCGTCCATACCAGCAACCCCCAGCGGGAGACCCACACCCTAATAAATCCCGATGATACCCGAAGATGCCGAGTAGTAAAAAAAAATCAAATTAACCAAACTAGATCCTGCTACTATTGATTTATTTTATTTATTTATTTATTTGTACATTTAGATATTTTTACACATTTAAATACATTGCCCAACTAGGCAAGCCTGTTTTAGGGCAAATTGATAAACTAATATATATATATAAATTATAATAATAGTAATACCAATAATGTAAGCAGATATAAGGTGGATGGAAATATACAAGATCAAAACGCACTAAAGTAGTTTTAAAATTATTTCATTATATAAAAGAGTTGACTCTCTGTATCTGCTCTTCCTAATTGCAACAACCAATTTGAAATATCCCTTTTAAAAGTTCTAATATCAGTTAAATTACTAATTTTATTTTCAATTTGATTATATATTCTGGGAGCTTGAAAGGTAAATAATCTTTGACCAAAACTAGTTTTCATTCTTGGAACTATTTTAAGCTTGTTTGCTCTTGTGGGATAATATCTTTCAGTCCTCGCAGATGGAGCGCTTATTTTCCTATGAAAGCTAGTTAATATATTCTGCACATATAATTGTCTTATATCCAAAACCTGAAATTTCCTAATGTAGGAGCAAAAATGAGCGATTTGATTGTATGCTGTTTATTGTACGCCGATGATGCAGTACTAATGGCGAATGATGAACAAAAACTACAGAGTCTGGTGAGTAGAATGTACGGTGTATGCATGGAGAGCGACCTCATGATGAATGTTAGCAAGTCGAAAGTGATGGTATTCGAGAATTAATTCATTATATAAAAAAGTTTACTTTCTGATCGATGAAACTGATGTTTCTACCGTACATAACACACCCAATATTAATAGCCATAAAACGGTCCCAACAAGTAGGAAGCACGGCGTCTGGAGAAAAAGAAGTCAAAATCTATTCGAATAGGTCTGAAGCCTGCTATTAGACACTCAAAAAAAAAAAAAATGAAAAGGAGGATCTGTCGCAAAACAAGAAAACCTGCAAACGCGTCAGTAATTGCAAATTTTAGTAGATACCTTTTTTAGTTTATTACTCTTTTGATACTAATTTTATTTATACTTTTAAAATTAGCAATATTATCTTTGTGGTTAAAATTCATATTTTTATTTATTATCTTTGTTTTATTAACCACTAAATTGAGTTTAAATACATCTACCGGTTTCGAAAAATACCATTTTCTTCTTCAGGATGTCATAATATAAGTCAATAATATATGTTTTAGTTAGTTATGACATCCTGAAGAAGAAAATGGTATTTTTCGAAACCGGTAGATGTTTTTAAATTCAATTTAGTGGTTAATAAAACAAAGATAATTTTATTTATGTATATAAATGATATGTTTTAAATAATTATATTTTATTTCATTCTTAAGGAACACATTCTTATTGTGAAGTTGTAATTATTCATAGGTCTGTGATATATTAAAAAAATATCACAGACCTATGTTCCCTAGTGAATAGACCCTTATGATGTTGCTGCCGTTGAACCAATGTGTTCGCAAATTTAATAGTCCGTTTACATGAGTGTCTTGAGAGATATGGACAGCATTTAGACGATATTGTTTATAAAACGTAAAATCCGCATCATTAAACTCCATTTTGTGTAAATAAAATATGAGAATAAGATTGTGTTTTTTTATTATTATTTAATATTAAACTAGACAATTTTCCTCTGAACACGTATTGCACAGTACCACCCACACTATTTACTGAATTGAAAATTCTTTTCGGTTGATCCGTTTTGTATGGAGTCGTTACCTATGCTGTTTTTTAAACAGAATAACATTAGAAAGGGTTACAACTGCGTGCAAATCATTGAAGTGTCTACTTCCTCTTTTAATAATTCGCGAATTTTACTATCTTACTGTTTTACACGTGCTGATTTCATGGTTGTTCTTTAAATTTGGTGCATGGATTGGTTTTTGATTTGAGAAAAACAAAAAGTAATCGGCAGAACTATTTCCTACGTTAACCTTTATTTCCTTTAGTTATTACGTGATGTATTTTCAAACAATAAATGAATCATGTTCAGTCATAGAAAGTGTTCTTAAAAACGTCCATACATTTTTTATATGCGTAAGAAAGTATTATTTTACGTCAAAACTTAAATTTTAAAAACACTATTAACATTAACATTTATTTTATTTTATCTAAAGACATTGGTTAAATGAAAGTACATATATTATATATGATTGTATAATATCATTGGTAACAGCATAGCCCACTGCACGCCACTGTCAATTAGTGATCTGTGGATGGTTATATACAAGCATAGTTGAACCTTAAAAATTAGCGCGTTAGTCACTTGAGTTGTACACCAACGTAAATTCGACGTTTGTCCTATAATATGACCTCTGTCGCTTCACACAAATACGATCAATTTTTCAGTTTGTCAAAACTTTCCAGCGGTGTGGATTTTAATTCCGTACGTATATTTTAAAATTTCTTATCACATAGAGTGATGTAGCGATGTACGGTTATCTATACGGATGACACATCAGTGTAAATCAATTGATAAACAAGGGATTGGCTAATTCACCAATATATTTATCATAATCCTTTAACCTTTACCATACCATGATATAAAGTACCCGAACGCAGCCATGCTGTCAACTCGTGTTACCGTAAATAACAGTTAGAAAAAATATTTTTATTAGCTTAAATGGCGTTAATGGCACGAATTTACTCTAAATATTGAGCATTCAATTTTGAAAAAATGATTAATAACATAATTTAAAGGAGTCATATACAATGTGTCCTTCCCTTTTATCTCTCTTCATGTAATTAGTGAGAAAGATACAATTATATTTATATATTCATTGTTCTTTTCACTGTCAAAATAGTGTGTCATCTCTGTTAACGAATTGAATGGAAAAAATAATTGTTTTTGTATGATTCCCTTTTTATAATTATTTTTTCCACTAGTCATTCCTGAGCGTTAATATTTTCTTTAGGAATATATAAAATATGAATTTTATGTTGCATGTATTTACCGAAATATTACAGGTTTAATTATGATGGTAGACCTGTGTTACTGCATAGTTTGGGAAGGGTTAAAAACAAACACATTACAATATCATCTCATTAGCGTTATAGAATATTAGTCTGTCTAGGTGTGTTTTTAAAATAAAACATTCATTATTTATTAGAACACATTCTTATTGTGAAGTTGTAATTATTCAGAACATAGCCCTGTGATATTTTAAATACTAATTAAATGTATTAATCGAAAAATATTGTTGTTACAATCGGGATTCAAACCTGGATCTCATCCAATTCGAGGAATCTGCATTAACCGATTATGCCACGGCGCACAGTACATTGACGACAAATTTTCGAATCTCTATGTTACACTTTTAAAATTGATACAATTATCGTTACATCATATGAAAGCCATCTACTCTATTATTACGTAATCTCAAATACCTTTGAGTAATCCGATAGGAGACGCCAGAATTAACAATTCAGTTTTATTAAATTTTGTAACTTATGTATTATTAAGAAGAACACGTTCTTATTGTGAAGAAATTATTCAGAACATAGGTGTGTGATATTTTAAATACTAATTGAATGTATTAATTGGAAAGATATACATATAAAATCAATTTTATCGAAAAATATTGTTGTTGCTATAGGGATTCGAACCTGGATCTCTTCCAATTCGGGGGACGTGCATTAACCGATTATGCTACAGCACACAGTATATTAACAATTCAACTCTGTATAAAATCTGTGTTTGTATGCATCATGACAAAAAATGATGTAGACATCTTTGAACAATAACACAAAATAGAATTTAAATGGATATATGGCGCTCTTTGTTGAGTGCCGAGAGTGCATGAGACCGTTGAAGAAGAAGAAGAAGAAGAATTTATGACCCCATAAAGGACAGTAGTGTCTGGAGATAAAGATATAATGCGAAAGTATGGCAGTGCGGTCAAATCAATCAAAATTGGAAGATTACATTGATTGGAGAACTTCTTTTTGAAGGGGCGCCAGAAGGGGACTGTTGTTGAAGTTTGCAACATTTTTTAACGGTTCCACAAACAATGATCAAGTAACGTGCTATAAACAAATAAAATAAAAAAAGCTAATGTAAGAAATTTGTATTTGTGTACAAAGACAATAAGCAAAAAAATCTATATTTTTAAATTTGAAACAAGCACATCACTAAGGTTTAAAAATAACTTTAAAATCCCTAAATGTAACACCAAATACTATCAGCAAAATTTTATATACTTAAGGATAAAAAATTTCAATAGCCTCCCTACACAAATTTAAGAAATAAAAGACATAAAAGAGCTTAGAAAGAAATTAAATGAACACTTCAGAAGCACACAAATAGACAATACATAATTATAGATTATTAATGTATAACTCTCTATATAAAATTAATATAGTGTAATTACCTCTCCAAGTACAAGAGCTAGTATATTTTATGGAGAGGTAAGCGAAAAAAAAACATGTAATTTAAAAAATGTAAAATATTTAAAACATGTTATAAAAAAAATTAAAAAATGAACAAAGAGTGGATTTAAACCTTCCTGCGCTCTGCCAAGTTCTGGCTTTATTTATTGTTAGATGATGCAATAGAAGTACATATCAATATTACTAATTAAGGACAGAAACCAGTGGGTACTATCAAAGACACTCTTCCACGAAGGGGCTAGGACGAAACACAATGATGTATGAGTCACGCCATACACGGTGCAGGCCAACGGTGCAGCCGATTTGTTATGTGAACGTTAAACTATATTCGTTGAGAATCATTCGAGGTATTTGGATAGGTGGCCAACTCCACCGGGATGGTGAGACCTTATTAAAAGTACTGCGATGTTGCTGAATTTTATTACTTAGATTTAAGTATTTATACATATAAATTAAATTACATAATAACAGCTGTGACTAGCAATTTATTTTACTTTAATCGTTTTTCAGTAAAAGTTATGTTAATGTTTTTTTTTTTATTATATATTTTTCATGAAATCACATCTTTATTGTGGAGTTGCAATTTTAGATCGCACTCCTTTGATAAATAAAACTAATTAGATAGATCACTTAAAAAGTTTTTTTTTTCGGTTATTTAATTTGAAATCCTGAAGAAGGAAATTACATTTTCCGAAACTATTAAACATCTATTACGCACGAGTTTGTTTTGAGAATTTGACTTATGAAAAGTGTCCGCGTTCTCGCTGACACGATCTTTTCATCACCTGCCTAATAGACCCCATCTCGCATTCCACGTTCTCAGGCGGCCGACCATTGAACACTGGATTGATTAGAGCAATGTAAAGGTTTTGTTTAGTGATCTTATTCTTATAACGTCTGCTATGGTTAATGATTGTGAGTCTAATTCTCGAAACGCATAACCTCTAACTTGTTCCTCTTAAATGCATCAGCCATCTTCTGTTCGCAAGTTTTCCCTTCACAATGTACTTTTTGACACCATTGTCTATGCCACATCTACTCAGATTCGCCTTCAGGGTGTCCTTGAATCTTTTCCTCGGTCCACCCTGTATTCTTTTGCCGTGAGATAGTTGCGCAAACATAACTCATTTGAGAAGCCGTGTACCATCCATACCCTTCCAATCGTAGTTAGTGCTTCAGGATCATAGTTTCGATACTATGAGATATTACCCTCTTCAAGGATACTTAATATTATTTTAATATATATATATATATATATATAAATTTTTTTTTTGTAGGAGAATACTTTCTTATTGTGAAGTTGTAATTATTCAGAACATAGGTCTGTGATATTTTAAATATGAATTAAATATATTAATTATAAAGATATACATATAAAATCAATTTTATCGAAAAATATTCTTGTTGCGACCCTATATGTTACCTTTTTTGAAATTAATACATTTAATCGTTCCATCATTCATCTGCTATCAGATTTACTTAAAGGTATTTTGAGATTCTGTAAAAATAAGGTAGATGGCTCTGTCAAATGATGGAACGATTAAATGTATTAATTTCAAAAAAGGTAACATATAGGGTCGAAAAATTGTCGCTAAAAATAATGCCGCTGTAGCTTAGTTGGATAAAGCACCTCCCCCGGTTAGGGAAGAGATCCAGGTTCGAATCCCGGTAGCGCAACAACAATATTTTTCGATAAAATTGATTTTATATGTATATCTTTATAATTAATATATTTAATTTATATTTTTCAATATATATTAATCAATTTTATATCTACGACCTTCCTCAAGCGTCTGTTATGTCTTCAGGCTGCGACTATATAACACTCATAATTCGCATCCGTATAGTAGTGTATGCAACACTAAAGTGATGTACAATTAGACAGGAGAGTGGGTAGATCAGGTAAGATGGCTTAATGATGCGGTAGTAGACTGTTGTGCTCCGGGGGAGATAAGTAGGAACAGGAGTGTCACAGATAAAAGGAAATTTAGAGAAATGCAACCAGTCAAGTGATAGTGAGTTCAAGATGATCGCAAAACATATACAATGAAGTAATTGACCATACGACAAGTAAAATATTTAGATGCAGCGAACTTCCACAATATAAATATCGAAGAACACGTGCTGACCAAATATCTACCTTAATACTTAATCTTTAAAGTACTGCAAGAAAATATTGATTGTCCCAGCCAATTATAACTAATATCATAATGAGAAATTAACAGAAATCGGCCTTACTATGCTAAAAGATTTTTTCTCTTGAACTATTATGTTTTCAATTTGAACAAATCATTATCAGATGGAAGTATTAAGGCCAATTTGTACACTTTATTATTATTGCAGATCATTTAATCCTCATCTCATCTACTTTCCGTTCCCTATGGAAAAATTTCGTTTTTTCTTTTCCTTCTCTTATTTTTTTTTTGTTTCTAGTCGAAAACAGTACTACTGCAAATAAATTTGTCTTGTCCTTTACACACTGCGACATGAAATACATATACATACATTCTCAACATTCGAACATCTACGAATTGCATATACCAGCAACAGTGGATTCTATCATTCGTTCCGTATCCACAAAGTTTGAAAGTATTCGACATTCATTTCTGCCTGTCAAGGTCTTCGAATACTGTATACGCATTGAATATCCTTCGTTTATATGTTACACATATTTGTACATTTAATAGTATGTAGGTATTCAGAGAAAACATGTAATTGGTTCAACTTGGTCGAAATCAATCAAATCATTCTAAAAAAAATTCTAATAATTTTGCATCCCCAAGTCAATTACCATATCTTTCAAGATAATAAAAATTTATGTTAGGTTAGGTTATAATATAATAGATTTATTTTTTAAATAGTTATTTTAGTTTTTTTTTTTTTTCATTTCATGATATTTTCTCAGTTTTTGTAGCATACATGAGCACATGCCTTATACAGAGTATAATTTATCTATTTCTATTCATCTCGACTTCTTTAACTTGAGCACACCTAGACAAACTAAAATTCTATAACGTTAAATGCGATATTTGATAAGAACGGAAAGGTTGAGAATGATATCGAAAGGAGGGTGACTGCAAGGAAAGAAATTAAACGGTGCTTTGAATTGAATTTGTCAAGACTAGCAATGCACAATAGAGTCCTGGTACCGGCACTGATGTGTGGAAGTGAGACCTGGAGCTGACAGAAAAGTAGACTGAATGCAGTGGAAATGAGATCACTTAGGCGTATATGTGGCAAATCTATTTATGACAGAGTAAAAAATGAAGAAATAAGGAAAGAATGTAAAGCTGATGTTAGAAGGATCACTTCAATGAAGGGAACGGTAAGAACCGGTTCAACAAGAGAATGGTAAGAAAGATATACGACGCAAGTGTTGATGGCACCAGAAATAGAGGACGTCCGCGGAAGACTTGGCACGACCAGGTGAACCAGATAATGGATGATGGTTGTGTTAGAAGCTTCAACAATCGGCGATCTTGTATGAGAAGATGTATGAATGTAGATGTGGCGAGAATTGTGTGTCAAGACAGAGGAGTGTGGCGATCTATCCTATCTGCCTACCCCCGCGGAGAAACGGCGTGATGGGAAGTTAGTTAGTTAGTTAGTTTTAAATGCGATTATATTTTAGTTATCTGTTCATCAAAAAATATATAATATATAATAAAGAAAAATAAGTATTTAAAACTATAAAAATCCGAAAACTTTAATATCTCGGATATGTGAGGAGTTATTCGGAGAAGTAGGAGATCTTGCACCTCATAATGCAGAGAAAGGTTGCTGGAAGTTGGGGCCCTGGAAGATGGAGAATACTGGAGAGCTTTTCCGGGCCGCAGTAAATAAAGTGATGATAGCCAACGTCACGTAAACACGTGAAGAAGAAGAGGTCACTGTTGAACACCAGACCGACGCAGGAGCTTGGGAAAACTTAACTAAGCTAAGATGGAGCGACGATGTCCTCAAAGGTATATTAGCCTTAGAGATTCAATACTGGAGAAAAATAGCAAAACAGAAGCTGAAGGCAATGGTTTGGCAAGTCTACCGTAGAGCAGTAAACACAGTGATGATAGCCAAGAAGAAGATAAAATAATGATGGCACTGATTATGATGATAATAATGCCTATTATCATCAACATGGCGATGGTAACGAAGACGATTACGTCCATAGAAGTGATGAAGTAAACACGTCCTTTTCTATAGATTTTCATTTCGTATATTTACGTCACGAGTTTACGGTCCGGTCCTCACGTAAGGATAACCACAAATTTGTGAACCCAACATTACCCAAGTTACTAAGATAGCACACCTGAGATGGGCCGGTGACTTTCAACATTCAAGGGAGTGCTGGAAGTCCTGTGGATGCTGCGGTGGTTGGACGGCGTTACCCAAGGTGCTTAGTGGTGAGCTCGTATTATATTTTGATTTTCTTCAAAGGGACACATATGGTACGCAGTATTTCAACAAATAGTGATAAAACTCAAGTCTATGACAAATTATTATACATTACGCATAACTTCGTAGGCAGCAGTCACCTGTTGGAACACATAGATTACGCTTCGTTTACCACGTTTGATAATACAATTTCAGATAGTGAAACAAATTTGACACCCTCCATGATAAGTGACAACCTTCAGGTTATCCTGAGATTTATCAGCCAGAGGTCCTCGGTAATCTTCCCGAGAGTGATAAGAGATGCCGCGCGGGTGCCAGCTGTGAATTTAGTGTGCGTTTCCAGGCTCACGAAAGTCTCTCCGCACATCTAGTTTGGTGTCAACAATATCTAATGCAAATGGAGATACTGTATCTGGTCGACAAACAGTGTTAACAGTTAAGATAAATTAAGATAATACTTCTTCTGATATTAAAATACAAACTTCATTCGATGGTCGGTGCTGCGAGTTATTCGATACCGCTTCCAGCTCTCAAACTGCCTGAACTCAAATCAAAGTCAACTGAACAATTGTCACGACAATTTAAGGTGTTTCAAACAATTGATCAACTGGCCAATCAATACTCAAAAGTGGTTAAAATAAGTGTAAGTTCGTTCGTGGAAGTTTCTCGTCGTCTGGCGACACGGCGAGCGCCGTGTCAAAAGTGCTGCTAATCAAAGTGTCAGTTAATAAATCGAATGTGTTCTTGCGACTACCTCCGAAGGTTTCGGCGCGCCCGATGACGCCGTGCGGACGTGACGCGCACGTCGTCGCCTCCGTCGCTCCGCAACCGTCGAAATGTGCCGCGAGTGGTGGTGGATCGATGTTCCAGTCTGCGCACTGGGGCCGTTTTGCGACGTTGCCGCGTCGGAAGGGTTCGATTGCGCCGCCTTTTATTACGCTGATAAAATCGATCGTTTTACTTCTTATCGGATCAAAATATATTCAACAACGTAAATCTAACAACAGTGTAAATGACTAAGAGACGCACACAACACCACAGACCGGTAAACGAATAGACATGAAATAAAGTACACATATAGGAGAAAGGTTTAGTAAATTATTTGCGGGACAACGCGCATTCTACACACATTATTTGTGGAAACAAAAAATCCGATATGTAACAGAAAAAATATTTATTGAGTAAAAACGTATTTTTTTACATTAATGCGTGTTATATTGTCAGCGTTTAAATTTTCGTTCCGAGCGAGTCATATATTTAAAAAAAATCGCTGAGCTATTTGATTGCGCAGGCGGTATCAAAGTAATAACCAAAATGAAAATATTGAAACAAGGAATTTACGTTAGTTCGTGTCTATATTCAACACTATAAAAATGTTACTCGATAATAGATTTATACTTAAAATTGTGTACTGACAATTAACGTTTTTAAAAGGATTGTGTATCTGACATTGTTGAAATTAGAATTTCCGTCACATATTTTTAATTCGCATCAACCCTCAACCCTTAAAATATCATAGTTACGCGTATTTAATATCTTCATATAATAAAATATTTAAATTCACATCACTGATATGGTCTGTGATAATAATCTACCCCTAAAATATCGAAACGGGTGAATGAGAAGAGAATGGTAAGAAATATATATATGAAGCAAGTGTTGATGGCACCAGACATCGAGGACTAGCCAGATGGTCCTGTTAAAAGCAACAATAATCGGCGAGTTTGTATGAGAAGATGTGTTACTAGGATGAGGCGAGAATTGTGTGTCGGGACAGAGGAGTGTGACGCTCTATCCTATCTGCCTACCCCCGCGAGAATACGGCGTGATGGTAAGTAAGTAAAATATTGCGCTCTGTCCATTATATCCTCTACTTGATTAACTGATATTTCTGATCTGTTTTGACGCTTTCAATCAATGATTATTTTTGTTTTATCTCAACCTCAACCCTCAGTGACGTCTTATGTAATTTACTTCACGTACGTGACATATGAATACCTTAATTCATGCATTGTTTGAATTTAAATTTATTTATATTATATTAGTAGAACACATTCTTATTGTGAAGTTGTAATTATTCAGTACATAGGTATGTTATATTTTAAATATGAATTAAATATATTAATTAGAAAGATATACATATAAAATCAATTTTATCGAAACATATTGTTGTTGTGCCACCGGGATTCGAACCTGGACCTCTTTCCTAACCGGGGAAGGTGCATTATCCAACTATGCTACAGCGACAATATTTTTAGCGACAAATTTTCGAACCTATATGTTACCTTTTTGATGTTAATACATTTAATCGTTCCATTATTTGAAAGAGTCATATACCTTATTTTTATTAGAATCTCAAATACGTTCGACTAATCTGATAGCAGACGCCAGAATTATCAATTATTTTTTAATAAATTTCGGACACATTGATACAACTTTATTATTAAAAGAACACATTCTTATTGTGAAGTTGTAATTGATTAATATTAAAAAGGTAACATATAGGTTCGAAAATTTGTCGCTAAAAATATTGTAGCGTAGTTGGATAATGCACCTTTCCCGGTTAGGAAAGAGATCCAGGTGCGAATCCCGGTGGCGCAACAACAATATTTTTCGATAAAATTGATTTTATATGTATATCTTTTTGATTAATATATTTAATTCATATTTATTCATACTAGACACCTATCAGTTTATTTGTATACATGTACATGTATCCTGCATCAATCAATGTTATTTTTCGATGTAGCTTAGTTCAAAATATTTATATCACATAACAAAATTGACAATTGTATATTTCTTCTTCTTTAACGTCTCATGGAACCATGACCGCAATCACAAAGAAGCACCAAACATCGTTTGACATGGCTACCTCCTCGCTTTCATACTCCTCATTCTTAACATAGTGCATACACAAGCACGCCTATATAAGCTAAAGTATTTTTATGTACTAAAACTTATCTTTTACATATTTGGCTAGTTTAATTTAAATTGACATATGATGAGATAAGTTTTAGTAAAAGAAAATACTTTAATATTGTTTATATTAGAGCTTATATAGGAGTGCTTGTGTATGTACTATGTTAAGAATGAGGAATATAAAAGCGAGGAGGTAGCCATGTTAAACGATGTTTGGTGCTTCTTTGTGATTGGGGTCATGGTTCCATGAGACGTTAAAGAAGAAGAAATATACAATTGTCAATTTAACTGTCTATTTTAATCATCATTATGTATCTATTACATTTCTCCTCCTTTCTTATGTTTTCTGGTATTTCATTAAAAAATTTCATCGCACTATACATCATCGATTTCTGAGATTTGGCCTTCTTCCTGTCCCGGTCTATCCCTTCCTTTTATACGACGCTCGTGCTCATGTTGATTTGCATCAGGATTTTGTAAATAAATACCATTATATTAAAATATATTTTCCGCTTAAAGGTCATCATATTGAGATCTTTCAGCATTGCACTGATCCGAGTATATCTATTTTTCTGAGTATTATTCTCATGGCTGACAATTGTTCCATTTCTTCTTCTTCTTGATGTGAGGAATAATAACAGAGTTGTAAACTATTTGACAAGACTCAGTACTAATAAATCTTCTGATCCTTCCCACAAGGGCGATTTTCTTAGCAATCTTTTTAGTCGCGTATCTTGTATTTTGCGATAAATTCAATTTTGAATCTATCATGACTCCCAAATATTTTATTTCAGTGACTTCCTTCAGATTTTCACGATCTATGATAATTTTTGGTGTGATTGGTTCGTTTACTTGGTACTTTTAAAATTAGCAATATTAACTTTGTGGTTAATATTCATATTTTTATTTATTATCTTTGTTTTATTAACCACTAAATTGAGTTTAAATTCATCTACCGGTTTCGAAAAACACCATTTCTTCTTCAGGATGTCATAACTATACCGGTAGATGTATTTAAATTCAATTTAGTGATTAATAAAACAAAGATAATAAATAAAATAATGATTACACTATTTCGTTTATTTCCAATGTTCATGAACTTAGTTTTGTTTACATTTGATTTTAGATTATATTTCTTCTGACAACCTGGGTAATTTACCATTCCGAAGTTCCAGAATTTTCAGTCGCCTCCATAATTCGGTTAGGTTATCCGCGCGTGATGAGGCATTAAATCTTTGCACAAATTCTTGTTTTTCAACTGACCTGCAACCTCTATTTCAAAAGAGCAAACAAAACGCCTAGGACAACACACACACACAGTTGACACAGTGATAGTAGTTTACACAGACTATACTAAACTATTGTATATTAGATGAATTATAAAATCAAATGTCTATGAATTCTTGAAAGATATACAAGAAAAATAAATTTATCCGAAAAAATATTTTTCGTTGCTGCTTGGGAATTCGAACCTGGATCTTTTCCTAAATTTACGCACGCCGACCACAGTGAGGTCACACACACACAAAATTTGTCAAACTTGTAAGTTCTGAAAACGCGAGTAGCGCGAGCAGACGCGCGCGAGAATGTGTTATCCTTAATAATTAATTAAATTATCCTGGAACTGGCAGAACAGAAAGTGGATATGAAGTGTGGCAAATCCATTTATATTATTTTAAATACTAATTAAATGTATCAATTAGAATGATATACATATCAAATCAATTTACGTTAAGTAATGGAACGATAGATGTATTAATTCATTTGAAATGTGTAACGTATGGGTTCGAAAATTTGTCGTCAAAAGTACTGTCGCTGTAGCATAGTTAAATAATGCACCTTCCCTGGATTGGAAAGAGATCCAGGTTCGAATTCCGGTAGCGCAACAACAATATTTTTCGATGAAATAGATTTTACATGTATATCTTTCTAATTAATATATTAAATTAGTATTTATAATATCACAGACCTATGTTCTAAATAATTACAACTTCACAATAAGAATGTGTTCTCCTTAATAATATTTTATTTTATTTGGAAAATAAAATAAAATATTGATAAGGATAAGCATAATTTATAACAGTAAACAATGAAGACATTAAGAAAAAATGTAAAGCATAGTGAAAAACGCTTAGAAATGACTAGTGAAAAATCAATAAATTCTACAAAAATAATTATTTTTAATTCATTCTGTTATAAAATTAATACGTCGCCAAAAATACCATTTGCGGCGAGACAGAAAAAAATCGCACATTAATTTCACAGTGAAAACATAATAGTGTCTCTTTCTCACTAATTAAATGAAGATACATAAAAAGGAAGGTTGTATTATACGATGTAATCTCCTACAAACTTGATGAAAGCTCCGTATTATAATATTACATTTTTTGAATATATTTAATGCTCAATACTTAAAGTAAATTTACGGCCTTAACCATTTTTTCAAATTTTAAATGCTAATAGAACTTTAATTTCATACGGTAACACGAGTTGACAGCATGGTTGCGTACGAGTATTTTATATCACGGTAATACTATTAATATTAATACGTTGGAGTTAACGTCTAAGTAAGTATTCAAGTGTTATTCATAAATTTTTTCCCAGCGATCAATATTGTCTATACTAATAAAACTAATAAATAAAATGAAATGTAAAAATTACGTAGGTATGAGAATGAAAAATGTATATAAACAACCAGCACACTCTTGGCTGTATAGCGAATAGCGAACTGGCTGAACGTATTTCTATTAATTTTAGACGTAAATCGCGGGAAAGACAAACGTAAAATAGGGGTTTTTATGTACTGAAATGAGACGGGAAATTACGGGCATGCAAAATCTGGGCTCCACTGTATATTATAATATTTATTTTGACTTTGTACTCTACGCACACACAGTTTTTGAATTAATTCCGCTACTAGTTTCGGAAAGAGAAGAACTTCCCATTTACAGGTGTAAATTGAACTATATTAAATATATTTGGCTATAGGGTGGTGGGGTAGGTAAGGGTGGGAGTGGCTTTATTGTTTCTTGGAAACATCGATAATAGCGGTGAAATATTTGAAAATATGACTGCAAATTCAAATTTTTCTGAATTTTTATGATTTCAAGATTATTCATTAATATTCCCCTATACGGTACATGCTGAAAGACTGGTTGTTTTCAATGATATGGTGAGCGAATTCGGAAAAATAAATATTTTTTAGACAGCGTTGATTATTGTTACTGTACATTCAATACTTTAATTCAATTTCACATCAAATTAGTTGGTTGCATTTTTCCCCGAGCAACGCCGGGTGATGCGACGCAGGGAGATATTGCGGCCTATTGGTGTGAGCGAAAGGTGCTACGGAGGTGTTTACCAGACAGTTACTCACAAGCGGCCCACGCATGCGCAGTGATCCCCTTCGCCGTTGTTAGCTAACCTTTATCAGCATTTCCAGGGCAGAGCTGTTTACTTATGATAAGCTCGTGTTGGCGCAGACACACGGTGATTCTAAATTATCTTCAACTTTAAAAATACATTCGTATGTTTATTAAGTTTCAAAAATGTCAACAGTCTTTCGACAACACGGAGGAGAAGGATTCTTACATGTTTTAGACATTTTTCCTGAAGTAACGATTAGAGTGTCGAGAAGCTCGCGATCCCAGGGACAGTTGAGCGAAGATAAAGAAGTTGACAGAGTTTTCTTTGAACACTGCCACCAACATGGCTCAAGACCGTGAGGAATGATGACTGATTGAGCATGATGCAGAAGAAAAACAATATATATATAAGAAGAATATTATGTTCCAGGCCGATTTTGTTTGGTCGCTATTTTAGTTTGGCAAACATTTGTCAGTTAGAATTTGGTAGTCATAGAGAATAGTTAATTACAATTTATTTGGTAGTATCTGTCGCTTCAATAACGTGTTGAAGTCATTAAAACATTGTATCTAAATAATATTAAAATAGCAATCATTTATACCGCTGAGAATGTCATAATTGTAATAAATTAAATAAATAAAAACTAAATTAAAAAATTGTGTTTCGTTATCTAGTTACTTAAAAAAAATATCGGTCTGGAACATAATATTAAATTTGTATATTATCATAATTATTCATTGGGGAATTAAACATTCTATCTCCTTAACTATACGGTACCGAATTGTCAAAATTTTTGGCATGTTGGCATATACGAGGAACTAGATTTTATGATGCGGAACGCACGAAAAAAGCCATGGACCAGAATAGATGGTGACAAATTAGCCTAGTCATGATCACAGCTGTTCTTATTGAGAACATGACGAGAAAAAGTATCCGGAAGCTGCTGTTACTTCATCTCACAACCTTGCTCTCTTTCTTTCTCTCGGATACTGTCGGACATTGAATGGGATTAAATCTGATTGACTTATGGGAATTGATTAGATCGAATGTATTAGAAGGATATTATTCTAATTAATATATTTAATTCATATTTAAAATATCACAGACCGTCTTTCCTGAATAACTACAACTTCACGATAAGAATGTGTTCTCATAACCAGAATTATCAATTCATTTTTATTATATGATGATTTTGAGAACACATTCGTTCCAAATTACTTTACAAAATTGAAACAGTCCAGAGAGCCTGCGATTAAACACATTCTGGACACGGGTAACATCCAATACATGTTACTTATTAATTGAAAAAAAATAATCTTTACTTCTCTTACGATCACCGTGTAGACACAAGATTGATATAAAGTTATGAAAGTTGTAATATTACGATGTGGTGTTATTTTGAACCCGGCTTGTGTGTACACTTCTCTGTAGTCCGTGGCGTTCCGTTCTCGACTATTATTGCCGGCCATTTCATTTCCCTGAATAATAATTCAAAAATATTATTACATTTGTCCTGCACTCGAATCTCGGGCTGAACTTTGATAAGGGCTGTTATTGTCCGATTTTCGGTGTCAATAGTGGCGGCGCCCAATCCGTAGGTAAAAATAATCGTACCTACCTAAAAATAGTACAAAATTGCTTCATGGCCGTAACAGAACAAGTCAAAAATAAACGACTATTTTTTCAAATACCTAATTTTATTGTCGTCAAGCCAGAGGATAGAATTCCATGCTCTTTCGTGCAGCGCCGGCGTTACTCACAGGCCCCCGCCTGTGGCGGTCAAATCATAAAAATGTATGATAAAAATAATCCAATAAATTACATTATAGTTATGTCCTAATAAAGCAATAATTTGATGGAACGGCAGATGTATTAATTTGAAGAAGTGTAACCATATATGTTTGAAAATTTATGGTTAGTAATAATGTCGCTATAGCGTAGTTAGATAATGCACCTTCCCCGGTTTGGAAAGAGATCCAGGTTCGAATCCCAGTGGCGCAACAACAATATTTTTCGATAAAATTTATTTTTTATGTATATCTTTTTAATTAATACATTTAATTAGTATTTAAAATAACATAGACCTATGTTTTAAATAATTACAATTTCGCAATAAGAATGTGTCCAGAACGTCTTTGGTAAAAAGCCGCCCTTGGTAAAATGCCGGCCCAACAAAATACCGCCCCTAACGTTTGCGGCACGCGGGCAGTCGATTTAGGGGTGGCCAATTTATGGGGATGGTTTTACAAAAATTTAAAACATCACTTAAATTACTAGGGCGGCAAAAGTATGACGCTGGCCCTGCTTTCACGACAAATTCATATCGGTAATAACTGCATTTAGACTACCATTCAGTTTAATTTTAGCAATCACCCTCTTTTTAATATTTTTCTTAACCATTATAGTACCTAGATAATATTTCTTTCAAATACACAAACTTATTAACTTATTCTAAGCATTCATAATTTCACATTATGTGGCTGACGATAACTAGCTGAAATACCTGGCGATGCAGGGAGTGCACCCTAACCTAACAACCCCACATCCCACCCCTCTACGTATAAATGTAAATGACATTATATCTACTTCATCGATGGACGTCTTGGATTTTTAATGTAAATAAAGTTGAATTTGTTACTTGCGAAAAAATATATTAAAGTATCAAGACTATCAATTATGTATATTATATTAGATATATTGATCACGAGACAACAATATATTTGCCAATGTACAACAATGCGAAAATATCTCAAACATGTGTAACATAATAACATACGTATTTATTAAGATAACGCTTTAAATTAAATCAATATTAATTTTACTACGGAATTTTTTTTTTCACTCTTAATTTGGTATCCACTGCCATATTTTATTACATATATTATTCACCGAAATTTATAAATACATACATAAGTAACTGAACGATTGCAGGTTTCTTTTCACGCACTTATTAAGAATATAAGAAAATTATTTTGATCTTTATTTGACTTAAGGCCGATAGTCGTATAATTGACTTTTGTGTAGGTACCTATTGACTATAAATGCAGAAAAAATATTAAATTTAAACATATATTATAATATGTAGGAATAATATTATACTAGCAGATGCTAGGCCCTGCGGCACACCACACGTTAAAACGAACAGCATGACAATAATAAACATATAATAATAATATGTGCATTTAAGTAAAGATAAATCGCTTTCTCACTCAACCTAGAACACGTAATATAATGTCGCAAACATAACCAAAAAATATATTATCATAACGACAATTATCTACGGCAGTTTTAATTTTTGACTGTAATGTAAAATGTTTACAAAAATGATTTAACAGTGCGACCATAGAAAAATTCGTACGATTTCATTCGTGTCTCTATGATATGATGCGAGATGACCATAGATAAGAGACATGACAGCTCAAAATTCGTACGATTTCGCTACGTTTTGATTTACAATGTACACCTCATTTCAAATTGAATATATATTTACGTAAAAGAGAAAACATTTGAGTAATCTTAACCTAGAGACCTAAAAACCTAAAAACACATTATTTTGTGCCATGATCGCGTCTCACAGATCTGTCCGTTTGAGCAAGCATGTCGGCATCCATCCAGTCATAGATTTTGACCAAGGTAGACGGGAAAGCGTAATATTATTATCGATATCTACTCAAAGTAAGGCTTCCTTTCTGTCTTTCTACAGTCGATATTATGTGTTTCTATGATCTTTTTATATATGAAACTAGAGATGCAAAACGTATTAAAACAAATGACACCTGTCAATTCTTACCGTCTAAATTAAATAGACATCTTCTGAAAACCATTTTTCTCGGTACGTAAACATACTTGGCCTTATTTCTATCACATACAAATGGCGACGGAAAACATAGTATCTGCTCGTCAAAGAAAAATGGTTTTCAGAAGATGTCTATTTAATTTAGACAGTAACAATTGACAGGTGTCATTCGTTTGAATTCTTTCCGCAACTCTTTCCGGAGTTTTTCCTCATCAATTACATATCCCGATATATGACAGACTTAATATGGTATAAAACCGTATGAATTCCATTTGGACTGCACAATGGATGGATCCAAATAATCATAAGGGTAAAAGAACAAAATAAAATATATTTAGAATGTGAATTGGGCTTTGCCAGGCAGCCTCACATTTATTCAGATTGTACTTAATAGATTCCCCAATGTGTGAGTGTGGTGCCGAGGAGGAAACCCTTGAGCATATCTTTTTTGCCTGTCCATTGCGGATCACAGATTTTTTTAACAGTAATCTCGTCAATGGTAATTTTCAACTCCCGGTTAACTTGTGTCATCTTCTTTTCCTTAACTCAAATTTTTAAACGACAATGGTACTGACTAGTAATATAATATTTCTTATTCTATAATATTATTGTACTTTTTCTTTAAAATAAAGTTTTAACATGATTAATGACACAAATCACTCTTGAAGGGTGGATTGTCAATTTAAAAGAAGAAGAAGAACATATGGCAACGTTACGTGGGATGCGATTTACTTACAAATATAAAAATAAAAATCTGTTATAGTACGTGGCAATGGTACGTGGGGTGTGCACTTATTACAGATTTTAAAATTATTTTTCTGTCATAGTTCGTGGCAATGTTACGAGGAGTGTGCATCTTTACATATTTTAAAATTATGTTTCTGTCATGGTACGTGGTAATGTTACATGGGGTGTGCTCTTCAAACAGATTTTATGACAATTTTTCTGTCATAGATCGTGGCAATGTTACGAGGAGTGTGCACTCATTACAGATTTTAAAATGATGTTTCTGTCATTGTAAGTGCTAATGTTACGAGGAGTGTGCACTTATTGCAGATTTTAAAATTATGTTTCTGTAATAGTTCGTGGCAATGTTACGAGGAGTGTGCACTTATTGCAGATTTTATAACAATTTTTCTGTCATAGATCGTGGCAATGTTACGAGGAGTGTGCACTCATTACAGATTTTAAAATGATGTTTCTGTCATGGTACGTGCTCATGTTACATGGGATGTGCTCTTCAAACAGATTTTATAATATTTTTCTGTCATAGTTTACGGCAATGTTACAAGGGTTATGCATTTTTTTTTTCAATAAATTTTCTGTCGTAGAGTGTGGTAATGTTACGTGGGGTGGATTTTTTTTGCCGATTTAAATATATATATTTTTTTATATTATGTACGTGGTTACATTACGTGGGGTACTCTGAAAAGTTATTTTGATTCATTCAACGTTTATTTACTCATCTTTTCAAACCGTATTCTAAACGAGTCATTTCTTAACAAGAAAATAAATATACAAAACCGTTCGCATCACCACAATCGGTGCTCATGTGTAATTTTTAATACAGTTTTGGAGCTGGATCCTCGTCCAGGAACGTTACGAATGTGAACCAAGTAGCGTCAGCCGTAATCTCTGGGCGCAAACATCACTATCTCCGTTTTGTCGAATCAAGCTGAAGAACGTAAGTACCTAAAATATTCTCTATAACATGAAATGCATTTTGATACCGGGAACATATTATCATATTTATTTTTTGAAGACGATAAAGCAATCTTCATTACGCTGCATTGAAAAGTATCGTCAGTTAGCGGCGCAATCTTCGCCTGTTGAGAAAATTGTCCAATTTTCATTAAACATTTTGTGTGGCGTCTATTAAACGATGACTGACAATTAAGTTCGTAGAATACTTTTCGTGTGTATTAATTACGTGGCAACACTGTGTGATATATCCGAAGGATAAATCGTGTAGCATACTATCTGGAGGTGATGAAGCGGTTACAAGTGAGGTGTGTGAAAGTGCTCCAGCACACAAAAACATTGGATTTTTAATATTGGACTAAAACTCAAATTACCGTGTTGTTGAAATACCCCGGAACACTCTAAACCCTCTTGAATTTTCTCTTTATCAAAAGATATATGACGGATTATCATTGAAGGTCAAGAGCGGAAGCAAAACGGATTACTACGCGTGCTCTAAACAGCTTAATGAAAAATGACTTAGAATGCTGGTTTCAGCAGTTAAAAACATATTGGTGTACGTGTATTGTCTTAGGAGGCGACTATTTAGTAGAAGATCGTGTACCAGATAACGAATAAGTATGTTATGTAATTGTAATTATTTTTTCTACGAACTTAATTGTCATTTCTCGTGTATCCGATTGTAGTGATTCTAATTTGCTTAAATCCGCAGTATTACGTTAATGTTCTCATCTGTTACAAAATATGTAAATATAGATATATTATGTATATAAACACTAGTATTTAGAATCCGAAAAAATATTCTTTTGAACAGAAGGATATTTCAAAATTAAAAACAACTTGCATACGCTATATATCTTGGTATGGAAATATTAACGTATAAATTACAATTTTAGAAAAATTTGTCAATATAATAATTTTTTATTTAATAATTTGAAAAATATATCTTCAGAAAAAAAATATCAAAGGAAATTGAAACTTCGATTTTACCATGTGTCACAATGAAAGATATTGGATATTTGTATAGGTGTATTATAATATTTTAATTTCATATTTCTGCCCAGTGTATTGTAGCAATTAATATTTCAAAATATGTAAATAAAGCGAAAATTTTTCAATTGTTACGTTAGTTTTTTAAAATACCTATTATGTATTCTATTATTTAAATTATAAACAAAGCTAGATATTCGTTTATAGAATGGTTTATGATCTCGGCGTACTATATACGTACATATCTACAATTTCTTATTATTATAAACAGGTAATAATTATTGATTAATTCAGTGTACCTACATACTAAAAGTCACGCCTTAAAACGGGCAATTTTATAATTCAAATTAATTATATATATATTATTATTATTATTATTATTATCATTAAATTTATACGCGAGTCTTTGAAAAAGTAAATCTACAAGAATTTAAAATATTATTTTATTATTTTTAATCAGTGACTCTTTCTTACTGGACGTTTATTACATAGAAATAGATTTTTTTTACGGAATTCTGTATTCAACTATTTATAAACAAATAATACAAAAACACATTTATATATGTATATATAAAAAAATATAAAATAGTTAATTACCTTCAACGTTGTGTATCTTGCGGCACTATTTGTGAGTATTTGAAGTAGAAAACCCATGTGAAAATATTGAGTACAAATACCTACGCAGTGGCCACAAACAAAATGGCCGCCCGCGATGATTGGCGCTTGGCTTTTGACTAACACCTTAGCAATACTGTCTACAGACGCGCACGCACACACGTAGCTGCACGTCGGCACTTAAGTTGATGGGTGGCAATATTGCGCAGGCGCAGACGTCAATTTTCACAAAATAATAATTTAATTATGTATGTCAGATGTTAAAGGTATAAAAATATGTTTAAATTGTACGAATTTCTACTATGATATCGTTATTTATTGGACAAATCTAATCTCTTTCTTATGACTAACCATCGTAGTTCTAGAGCACGAACTGCATGTCTCCATTTTCCGAGATCTTGTGCCATGTTTAGCGAGGTTTCGGTCATGTTATGACATGGTCGGTTCATGGAGATCGTCCTCTCCCCCTTCTCTCTTGTACGTTTCTCTATCTCCTCAAGCAACATGCTCAAACCAGTGGCGTATCTGCAAAATGCGGGACCCAATGCAAAATGGAAAAAAGGGTCCTGAATAAGTTTTGTGTATAAAATAAATTAGTTTTATTCTTTGATAATATTAAAATATAGTATAATTTGACTTGCATTTACGGCAATGGGCTGGTCCCTAACCCGAAACTGTAACGAGGCCCTACTGAATATGTTACAGTGAATGTGAAATTATATTTTCACTAAACACGGCCAGCTAAAATGTTTTTACATTTTCACCGCTTAATATCAGTGAAACTGTATTTGTTCACAAACGGAAGATTATAATGACGGTATAATTATTTATGTTATTTTTATAATTATTATTAAATTAAATAATAAAACACATTGTTTTTAAAACGATAAAATTATGTTTTAAAAAAAAAACTACATGTTTCGGGAGCGATGTACCCCTTTTCAGGACAAGAAGTGTACTAAAACTAATTTACAAGTATTAAAAGACAGATTTGTTAGTTATGGTGGGAAGGAGTTAAAAATTAAGTAGGTACTAAGTAACTATAATGAAAACATGATTAAGACATGGCATTTTACGTAATTAATTGGATTATTTATAGTGTTTAAGTTTTTATCCACCTTCAATAATAATTAAAATTTTCGCGTTTTTATTATTAATTTATATCAGAAGTTATACACTATGATAGACTTTTTTTAACTATTACTTAGATAGAACCTTTATACTCATTTAAAACGAATAAACTGAATATTATTTGCCATAATTAAGACAATACAAGCATTATAAGAAAGACCGCGACTACTTGATGCATTTTCCGCGTGCTACAAAATTATGTTAATATAGTAAATTACTGTATAAACGATATATATTTTTTTATAATCTTGAAGCCAAGATTGCGGAGATAAATCTGCATTGAACCAAATCAGCAAAATATTAATAATGTTCTAAACCATTTAATTTGCAGGACATATTACGAATTTTTAACGTTTTTAAAAATACTTTGTTTTAGTGAAAACATACGTTTTAAAATAATATATTCTATTTACTCACATGCTTTGAGGCTTCAACTACTATTTAAAATAAAGTATTGTATAAAAAATAAACGGTTTTAATATTTTATTTATGAAATGGTGCCACAAGGTGAATTTGCAAAATTTGAAGAAATAATAATTATTGTTTGTGTTAGTTTTAGAACTTTTATTTTAAAGCATATCGGTAATTGTATTGTTCTATAATATAAATAATATTACCATTTTTACTGAAAACAAGCACTATTTTGATAATTATACGACAAAATAACTCGGATTTAATGATTTTTACGTATTTTAATAGACACGCAATTAATTGTACATTTCACACCTGTCAAATTGACAGTTTAGAACAGCATATAATTTCAATCGCGCCTTTCAGTTAAATTACAGTGAAGATATAAAATATATAACAATATTTTTCGATAAAATTGATTTTATATGTATATCTTTCTAATTAATACATTTAATTAATATTTAAAATATAACAGCCTGAATAATTACAACTTCACAATAAGAATGTGTTCTCCTAATAATATATAAGTTGTATCAATATGTCCAAAAATTTAATAAAAATGAATTGTTAATTCTGGCGTCTGCTATCGGATTACTCAAAGGTATTTGAGATTCCGTAAAAACAAAGTAGATGGCTCTTTCAAATAATGGAACGATAAATGTATTAATTTGAAAAAGGTAACATATAGGTTCGAAAAATGATGTCGCTGCAATATTTTTTGATAAAATTGATTTTATACGTATATATTTCTAATTAATATTTAAGGTATAACTTCACTCTTTATACATATTCACTGAAACATATATGTTTTCACACGTTTTCGTATATACGTAAGAAACGCTTTTTTTAATGTTATTTCTTCTTGTCGATTACTATTAACGCTGGGAAAGATATCGATACTTGTAAAAATATTAATGCCAAATTGATTGTAAAGCGCAAACAGTTCGGGCCGTATCTAATGTGGATCCCAATGCGCTACATTGGCATAGTCACGCCACTAGCTCAAATTATGTATGTTGTGAAAATTTAATCATAATCTAAATATTATCATCATTGTCTTAAATTTTAAAGTTGACCAAAGTGTCTACTTCTTATGGGACTACCTAATAAGAAACGGAAGTGTAGGACCGCGGTCACCTACCAGACTCTTCAAATTTGATCTTGAATGACTACCTTTCATGAATTATTTCCAAAAGATAGAAAAAAATTGATTATCTATGAAACTAAAACAAATAAACCATAGACGTCAATTTGACATAATAGTTTGTCATTTATTATTTTTACGGAGGACACGTTTTTGTTGTTAAGTTGGTATTTGTAATACAAATTAAATTAATCAATTATTATATAAATACTATGTATGTATGCATTAATTATAAAGACATATATATAAAATCAATTAATCGAAAAATATTCTTATTGCGCCACCGGGATTCGAACCTGGATCTCTTTCCTAACCGGGGAAGGTGCGGCCATCTGCCTTATTTTTACAGAATCTCAAATATCTTTGAGTAATCTGATAGCAGACGCCAGAATTGTGATTGAATTTTAATTGATTAGTTCTAAAAAAAAACCACGACAACTCACCCATGCCGCTATTTTATATTCGCCACATCGAGCTATTTACATTACTCTATTTTATCATTAAACTAATGAATTGCTCAAGTCATATAGATGGCTATTTACTGAATTGAAAATTCCTTTCGGTTGATCCGTTTTGTACGGAGTCGTTACATATGCTGTTTTTTAACAGAATCATTGAAATGTCTATTTTCGTGAAGGATTTTTAAACAATAAATGAATCATGTGAAAGTGTTCTTAAAAACGTTCATACATTTTTTATATGTATAAGAAGGTATTATTTTACGTTAAAACTTAAACTTTAAAAACACTATTAATAGTACTATAAAAATATAAATAAATACATGGCAGGGTCGTACAAACGACGGATTTATTTTGTATTAAGACGAAAGTACGATATGTTGAATTACATATATTATATACGATTGTATAATATCATTGGTTGTGTAGCATAACTTAAATCTATACCTACGGCACGCCACTGATAATAATATATCAAATTCATTTCTATGTCTGTTTAACAGAAAAAAAATGTCTTCAGCGTCATTTCAATTGAGCGATCCTAAAGTATGTGAGTTTATATAAATGACTTTTTTTTTTCTACAAATGTAATTAAATATATATTTTTAATATTTTTTCCGATTACGGTCCCACTCAAAGACAGCAAATCATTGGCATTAATTTTAAATTTGTTAATCTGACACGTAAATTTTTTTTAAAGAATTGTTTGACGTATTTTTGAGTCACTTACACTTGCATGATTTGTCTGTCAAAAATAATAATATTAGATGAAGATTTATTATATTATTTTAATTTTTTAAAAAATCGGCGTTAGCGACGACTTCATTCAGATTTGTCGAGAGTTTATTTAATTCTATTCTAACAACTCTAATAATAATATATCAAAATGATGTAACAGAAATAAGTTTTTCACAATATTTTGATTATGGGTCGTTTTTTCGGTCATGGCACATCAAGAATGTGTTCCAGTGACATTATTATTATTATTCAGATGCGATCAATATTATTTCATTTACTATCCATAAAATAATTAAACATTAAATAAATATTTGTATTATTATATTGTAAGTTAATAAAACAATCTTAATAATAATTACGACTATTGAACAAATTCTTGAAGTGCCATGACCAAAAAATCGACATATACCTATAAGAGAAAATTAAAAAGGATTTTAGCTGAACAAAATTAGATAGTGAAACTAGATTATATATTAAAAACGAAATTTTATAAAAAATTAATTACAAAATATGCTAAATTCTCTCATTGCTGGATGTAGAAAATTATTCCATTTCCGTGGCAGTCTCTTCTCCATTCTTCTGGTCTTCATCTGCGCTGAATTATTTTATCAGAATTTTTTCTCCAGACTATCTCCACCTCTACGCTAGTTTATCCGAAAGGAATAAAAATGATATTGGAAAAAAAATAAAACAGATTTAAAAATTTTATTTTATTTATTGTAGGGAATAGAATAAAAATTAACATATACTCGAAAACACTCATTAAATGTATACTTTGTACACTGGAATGCAATAGCAAGTCGATGGAGAGAATACCAACCCTTACGGTATATTGTAAAGGGTCGATTGTACTTAATATTAAAGACAAACAAAATATGACGAAAATTAAACTATTTTTTTTTTTTATACAAACCAAAATATTTCTCGTACATTCTATCTACCAGTCAATAAAATAGTGAACTCATATTATGCGAGAGTTTTTTTTTTCCATTGATTTACTAGCATTTTTTTATTTTTAATTTCACATAATAATAGGATTCATTTCGATGTGAGTAGTCTTATTTTTTCCAAAACTGTACAATTTCTTTGGGCACCGTCAAAATAATATTAACATACACAAATCGCTACACAAAAATCAGGTGTGCTAAAAAATAGTATTTCAATATATATTTCTCACAATTTAAAAACAACTGCATGATGAATGAATTAAATTTAATATTTACAATTTAATTTGATTGTGTTCTAATAATATTAGAGGAAACACTAGTTGATTTAAAAATTGTGGGTTTGTTTTAACAATTACGCTAAAAAAAAATATCGTGGGTGATAATAGTAAAATAAAAATAAAAATTAACATACACATATTATCTTAACTGTACAAATTTTATTTAAACTATACATGTTTCACTTAACACCTGTACAAAGTATGATAAATGTGTAATTCATACTCATCGTAGAATACAATTTAATAAATCTTAATTGCTAAAACATATTATTGATTAGATTACACACTCATATGTAAAAAAAAAAAAAAGTATTTTATTGTAAGAAAAATATGAAATTAATGAAAATGTTTGTTGTGAGGTGTGTAAAAAAATAATAATAGCGAAAATATGTTAATAATTTAAATGTAACAATACGTGTGTATTGTATTGGAATTAATGAAAATTTTATTAAATATATGTAGCGCCTGATTCCAAAACCCCATAAGTTTTTTTTGTCAGCTACATGCGTAACACATTGTTTCTCGCAAAATACACTTTAATCTATTGATATTTCATGTTCAAAATCAGGGTTAGTTCCAAAATATCCTAAAGCAGACACAGTATACGTTGCTATTCGTCCTAAAATGAAATCAGCAAATCACAACGCTCGTTGATGATCACGTGATTTAAAATCCAGTATGGCTGCCAGAACGATATATATATATAATATATATTACGAATTGTCAAACAAACATTTAATACATGTGCTTTCAAGATATACGTTTTCATCTTAAACGTCTTTTAAAAGAGTTTCGGAATTAGGCACTACATATATTGAGATATTCAATATTTTGAAAACTTTGAGGCAGAAAGGTTTTCATTCTCAGGTATGCAGATGTAATAACATTAACCGCTACACCAGAAGATGAAATGGTCGCATTGCAGAAAGGTATAAAAATTGACTCTTGAAATGAATACACAAAAAAATAAAATTAATAATTGAAGAAATCAGCTTTATATGAAAAGACAATCGGTACTGATCAAGATCAGACTAGTGCAGTCAACGGTGTTGGACCGTGGACCCTAAAAGTAATGGAGACACGACTGATCAATGAACTTCTCCTGCAACAGTTCTCAGATCTACAAGATGTTGAGAAAAATGAAGAAATATACCCAAGAGGACGTTAAATATTGAAGTTAGCGAGCAATGCAAGCAGAAATTATTAAATAAAAAAAATATATATAAAAATATTAAAATGTGAAATAGGATTTTATTTACAATAAATGAAAAAAAAATTTAAAAAAATATATATATATAATTATTACAATCCACTTTGGTTACTAGCCGCCTTTGCTAATATTATTTATATTAAATCGGTAATATGTATAATATTATATTAAATTATACAACAGTTTAAAATATTATTAAGTCACTTTTCTTGATATTTGTTACAAACTATATACTGTCAGTAAATATGACACTTGAAAAATAATTAAATATTGTCATTTTGTGCAATATGGGTCAGCGCCAAGAAACAATAGTGAATTTTTAAATTATTTTTTTTTGATATTATTATTTTATTCTATTCTATGACAGCCCACGCTTAATTAATAAAATAACATAGATATTAATTAAGTATTAAAGATAAAATCATTTGGTAAAAAAATCAAATGACTCAATAACATATATTTTTAAATTATGTAGTCATTATTTAAAAAATCTATTGGTTTGAGTTTAAAAAAAATTAAGTATGGTTGTTTTAAGTATGAAGTATAAATATTTAATTTTATATGGATAGTGGACAATTCAACTGTTCACAAGTCTTATATTCTTTGGAGAACAATTTTTCTTATACTTAGTTAATTTTTTGGATTTTTGTACCGTATTTTGATATTTATTTTTCATAAATAAATATTTGGCGCCGTTTATATTATATAAATGCTTACAACAGGTAACCACAGTTCGTTGGAGAATAAAATCAAATCAATTTATAAAATTAAAAATTAATTAAAAAATCTTATTTAGTTATGATAATAATAGTTATAACATATGTACTAATTATTCTAAAGCGCGACTCAAACATGAAAAAAGTTTTATTTTATGGCGATTTTTTATATTAAAACAATATGGTATACAAAACAAATTATGTTTAATGAATTTGTACAAACGACATAAATTTAAAATATTATATTTTGGTAGAACATTAATATTTTAATGGTCGTACCAAATATTGTATTAAATCAATCTAATAACAAATAACTAAACGTGGCTAATTATAATAGTGTGTAATAACACATTATGTGCCTAGAAAAATAAATTATCTTGGGCAAAAGTTTGGGTCGAATAAAACATGGAAGAACAGCACGGCTGCAGATACTGGAGAGACTCTGGTGTCTTATAGCCGGGTCTCATCCGATTGAGGCCACTATATGTCAACAGTGACAACAGATAAATACAGTCAAATATATGTAATTTGCGCATAAATTAAATAACATTATTAATTGAACAAACTTTCGAGCAATTTACTCCCATTTTACTGAAACTCTGTCTTATTATGTTGTTAGGAATGAACTGATAATTCTGACGTCTGCTATCGGATTATTCAAACGTATTTGAGATTCGGTAAAAATAAGGTAGATGGCTCTTTCAAATAACGCGACGATTAAATGTATTAATATCAAAAAGGTAACATATAGGTTCGAAAATTTGTCGCTAAAATATTGTCGCTGTAGCGTAGTTGGATAATGCACCTTCCCCGGTTTGGAAAGAGATCCAGGTCCGATCCGAATCCCGGTGGCGCAACAACAATATTTTTCGATAAAATTGATTTTATATGTATATCTTTCTAATTAATATATTTAATTAGTATTTTGATTATTATTTGTTTTACTACTCTCTAATAAGAGTTGCACCAGGATCGGTCAATCACCAAATTTATGATTATTAAAAAATATAAAAAGAGAATTGTCATTTCATTGCTA
Organism: Eubasilissa splendida; assembly: GCA_031772225.1. Lineage (NCBI taxonomy): Eukaryota > Metazoa > Arthropoda > Insecta > Trichoptera > Phryganeidae > Eubasilissa > Eubasilissa splendida. Next base: position 1,860,333 of record CM062867.1, read on the forward strand.
GATATGATTGTTATTCAGCGTGTTTTAACTGCTCAGAGACACGACAGTCGGCCGGTCCATCCCGACCTCACCGGGTGAACTGTTCGCCGAGTGGTGGTGCATCATGTTGTGGTGATGCTCCTCCCTTCTGTGGTCCTCCAGCTCGTCCCCGAGGCCGTCCCCGCCGAGCATGCCGTGGTGTTCGGCCTCGTCGTGCAGCTGGTGATGGTTGCTGTTCATCACGAGGACCTGGTGGTGGTGGTGCAGCCCGCCGTTTCCATTATTGTGCATGCTGTTGAACTCCTCCTTTGTGATGACGTTGTTGTTGAGAACTCCGATCAGATGCTGGTCCTGGTGCATCCCGGCCATCCCGAGGTGGTTCGGGCTCTGGATGTGCTGCCTGTTGAGGATCTGCGAGATCTGCACGATGTGCGGGGATCCTTCGACGGCCGTCGCGATGTTGGAGTGCGACAGGTCCAGATGGTTCGGGGTGTCTTGGGGCGACACGCTGTGGCGCTGGTGGTGTCCGTGGTGGGATTGGGGCGACGGCGTCTGGTCGGCGTTCGTCTCCCTGTCGTGCTCCGACGGAGACTCGTAGTACTGCACGTTTCGCGGTGGAGATAGTCCCGAGTATACGCGAGACGCTCCGTACATGGGGAAGCCGCCGTCGACCTGAGATTGGAGGCTGCGCAGCTCTATGTAAGCGTCGGCAACTGCAAAAGAAAGAAAAAAATTTAATAAGACAACAATAACATTTAATGATAAAATAATGAAGAAAAATTATATTTATAACTTTAATATTAAAGTACTATACTTAAGTATTAAAAAAAAAATGATATATGTTTTTTAAATACTAATTTAACGTATTAATTATAAATATATACATATAAAATCAACATTGTCGATAAATATTGTTTTTGCGCTACGGGGATTCGAACCTGGATCTCTATTTCCAATCCGAGGAAGTACACCACCAGTTGTGTTATAACACCAGTATTTTTCATGACAAATTTTCGAACCTATATGGTACACTTTTTCAAATTAATACATCTGTCGTTCCATTATTTTTGAAAGCCATCTACATTATTTTTACGGAATCACAAATACCTTCGAGTGAACCGACTGCAGACGCCAGAATTATCAATTCGTTTTTATTAAATTTTGGACACATTGATACGACTTATATTATTAAGGAGAACACATTCTTATTGTGAAGTTGTAGGTTTCTGGTGGTATATTACTGACACTAGTAAAATATGCTATGAAGCCTTCAATATGCCTCATGGCATCGTCTCTTGTAGGGGCTAGATTTATGTGATGAACAGGAAAGTTCTTCTTTTGTCAAGTTTTCGTTTATACGACTGTCCACTACTTAATCAATTTCCACTAAGTCCGATGTTATCACGTTGGTGTCAACGTCTAAGTAAGTCTGCAACTGTTAGTCATAAATTATTTACCAGCCATCATTATTACTTATACCATCTTTTTGTGAAAACTAATAAAAAAAATACGAAACTAATTACGTAGGTATGAGAATGAAAGATATGTATAAACGACCAAAACACTCTTGGTTCTGTAGCGAATAGCGAACTGGCTGAAGGAATTGTGTTTCTAATACCTATAGATCCGTTCCAACCTTCCGACACATTCTTGGTTCTATCTACTTATCCATTAATGCGGGAATCGGTGTTGTACCATTTTCGAATACTACCATCTACAACATCATCTACTACCATCTACAACAAGTGTGAGCGTCTTAAAAGTGACTCCCAGCTTCCGTCGAGGGATCCTTCAATTGCTGACCTTGGAGAGAGGGAGAGAAGCGGGAACACAAAAGATAGTTTTCAAGTATTGTGTTATCCTGTTTTTTTCTCTCCATATTTTCCTTCATACACTCCACTGTGATAATCCCTAACAGTATATGAAAGAATTTTCTATATTAAGACAATTTTGTGGCGCGCGGAAAATAAATTTAATGGTAGCGGTCTTTCTTATAATGCTTGTATTTTTTTAATTACGGCAAATAACATTCAGTTTATTAGTTTTACATTAGTGTAAAGGTCCTATCTAAGTAATTGTTTAAAAAAAGTCAAATCTAGTGTATAACTTCTGATATAAATGAATAATAAAAATTTACATTTTCGTATAAAACGCGAATCTTCAAATGAGGTCTCGTATTAAACAGCACAATATTGGTACAAACCTGTGGCCTCTTTCTTCACTATTAAAGCGCCATTTTTGGGCTGTATAGCTGGAGAACCCCTGACACTGGTCTCTGCCTTGGAACTACCCTTGGGTTTCCGTTTTCTCGTCTGTAAAAAATAATATTAATTTAATAACTAAAATATGACATTATATAGAATGATAAGATAGAAGATAAAATAAATATGAATATGTTTTAGGAGAACACATTCTTATTGTGAAGTTGTAATTATTCAGAACATAGCTCTGTGATATTTTAAATATGAATTAAATATATTAATTAGAAAGATATACATATAAAATCAATTCTATTGAAAAACATTGTTGTTGCGCCACCGAGATTCGAACCTGGATCTCTTTCCTAACCGGGGAAGGTGCATTATCCAACTATGGATCAACTAATATCAAAAAGGTAACATATAGATTCAAAATTTGTCGATGAAAATGTTATCGCTGTAGCATAGTTGGATAATTCACCTTTCCCGGATAGGAAAGAGATCCAGGTTCGATTCCCGGTGGCGCAACAACAATGTTTTTCGATAGAATTGATTTTATATGTATATCTTTCTAATTAATATATTTAATTCATATTTAAATTATGAATATGTTTTTTATTTATTCACGATTCAATATTAATTTTAAGTTTATGAAAAGTCGCCATTTTGAAACAGAATAGCAGATTAGGCTAGTTAACGAACTGGGTCGAGATATTTATCAAGTCAAAATTTAACCAAAATTGATTAAGAACTATGGGAATAATCGTGTCTAAAATATCCGCTACATTTCACATATGTTTAACGGGGAGTGATTTTGAAGTCTCTTGGTCACGATGGAAAAAAGTGTATTGAAAATGTTCAGATATTGCTTTATGAGATCTTCTGAAGTAGGGTAGTATTTCTATCGAAATTTGTCTAATTCTCTCAACGCTAATAGAAGATGATTAAAAAAAATGATAATTTCACAGTTTTCTACTAAGTACGTTTAAATATATTCTGCTTGTATAACTCCAGTACACTACTGTCACTGCATACAATTTATTTGTCTTTTTCAAGACCATTCGTCCTATGTTTCAAACTGTTCAAAGTAAATGCCAAATCATATTAAAACGATAATAAATGATTTAGTTAACGTCGTTCATTGCGGCGTTTTCTGTTATAATGGATAATTAATAGATGGCAATAATATAAAAACAAATTACTGCCCTCTATTAAAATGCAATTACGGTGACTCATTTTAGCTTTACATATTCGTACGTAGATGTCGGTAATAAAACAAATTTATACACGCGTCATCTATTATTTCTTTGACAGCAAACTTGTTTTCAATATATTATACATTACTCAAAAGTGTACGCAACTATTAAACATGACATCATTTAGAGGTGGGCTGCCAATGTATTAACAAGGGGCTCGCGTGTTTTCATTATACAAATATTATTATTACATAGTATTAAACCAACCATCAATAAGAAATTTTAAAATATCAAATTTATCTTCGCTATCCAATATTCTAACATAACCATTATACAGTGTCTACACTAATAATTCACTAGTTCTACAACTTCTATCTTCCTGTCGAATCTTTATCTTTCTTGAATTAAATAACACCACAATAACACGAAAAAAAACTGGCTACTTTAACACAGACGTCAGTCTGGCAATGTAGCCAGGACAATGCTGTATATATAAGTGGTGGAGTCTACTCCATCCCAAACAATAAGCTACGAGTATTTATTATTTTTATCATGTTATATTTTAATATATTCATTTATGTTACAATAAATATACATGTATGTCAATAAAGTCTAATAAATAAATAAATAACTTGATGGCCTTCCGGAACGAGGCTCGAACCCCGAATCACCAGGCGAGTGTCGTGACCACTAGCGCGTCAGATTGAACATGTTCAATTACCTGGATGGAATCCTTCTTCATGGCCAGCGGTCTGTTGACCCCGTGCAGCTTGTAGTACAGCCCGCAAGCATTGCACACCGGCTCCCCGTGGGAGTTTCTTCGCCACAGAGACGTGGTGCTGGTGCAGCAGTTGGTGCAAGACAGTCCCGCCCTGCGCGAAGCGTGCTACAGAACAAAAGCGTGGTTATTATATTTAACGTCCAAAAAATGGTGTCAATTCAATAATCTTCCATCAAGATGGCACCGGTGGTGTCTAGCAAAAAAAAATTCAATACACCACGTACTGTATTAAGACTTTTAGAGATTTTAAATTAATTACATCGTTAAATCGTCTTACCAAGGTATCCAGGAGTGTTTGTCCAGGAAGTATGTAAGCGTGCAATACAAAAGTTAGTTCAGATTAGTTTAAGATAATTTATCATGTCAATTATCAAGTCTTGAGCGGAAGTCCTGTCAAACCAGGACTAAGATGTTGGTTGTATAACAGAAATCTTCCATCAAAAGATAAGGGTTAAAATGTTACATCAAGGCCCCCCTTTCAAAACTAGTTTTTTTTTTTTTTTTGGTGACTAAGTCGTGAAAAATACATATTATTAACAGGACCGATAAAATATGATTTAGTGAATTTTTTTTTGTTTTTAATAAACAATTTATAATTGTGTACATTAATTTTAGCTTTTTGATGATTTCATAAGTCCAGATTTCTTTTCGAAACCTTGACTTTTTGAAGAATTTTTCGCATTTTTCCTACACACTGAAAACAAATTTAATGGTTATGATTTTATCGATAAATAACATTCAGTTTGTTTTTTTTTACAATATTATAAAGGTCCTATATAAGAGCTAGTTTCGAAAGGAGGCTCTCAATGTTGGAATAAAAAAACAATGTCTCGATGAGGGTGAGTAAAGGGTGCAACCTACCGATCTCCTACTGGACTTGGTCTCTTCCACGGTCATGCCGGAAGATGCGAGGGAAGTGATATCGGGACGCGGTGCCGTCACACCATTATACCCATAGTAGTTCTTGTAGAAATCCGTCCCACCCGTGACCCCCTGCTCGGCTGCCACTGCAAACACACCCATACGTGATATAGGCAAGAGAGAGACAGGCAGAGAGAGAGATAGAGAAAGAGGACACGAGATACAAAAAAAAAAAAAAAATGGCACACGCGCGAGGCACTCGGATCGGAATACAACGACTGGACGGGCACTCTGCACCCCCTCGGGGAGGCTCGCTTGCATTCAGTGGCGTGACGGGCCGGCGCGAAATGCTGGCAGCATTGTTCGAGGTCACCAGGGAGGAGGAAGGATTTCTACAAGATTACTGCGGTCTTCCGATGTGTTCGTGGCGAGGATGACGTATGTACATTTGCGCTTGCAGGGATCACCAGATACAAAAAGATTGTTGTTATTGATAATTGATGAATTAGATTGAAAAAAAAAAAAAAAAACAAATAAGTGTTAAATTGAGTATGGAAAAAATTGTAAAATGCCTACACAGACGATAACAACCTGAAATCGAAATAATAATCGTAGAATATCCAAAAACTATACTCTTAGAGCATGATAAGAAGATTTTAAATTAAAGTGTGATTTTACTGATCGAACGGTATGGAATCGCCGTTGTTGGCGGTGCGTTTAGCGAACCCACTGGGCAAAAGTGTCTCCCGTTGTTCCGCACGGTTCTTCGAGACGATCCCCGCATTCTGAATGTACATATGTCACCCCCTACAACAAAAACATTCAACATAAAAAGCATGGAAACTACAGACCACAACATTGTCTGGCCAATCTTCCGAAAGCACTGTGGTTCAAGCCAAGCTAAGCCAAACTGATCAAGCCAAGCGGATGCACGGTAAAAATAGTGATCATATAGTACAGCGTTTCGGATGATTCTGAAATGCTTGATTAGCACAGTGTGTCGGGAAGAATCTCCAGAAAATGAAGAATAAACTAGAGAAGGACGTAACAGGAATGTGAAAGAAAGGACAGCTAGAGGAGGGTATTTAGTATCGTTACCAAAATAGATAAATAGATTGTGCAGTAGAATATTAGGGTTGTTAGCTAAACGTGTACATTTCGGTGAATTTAATACAAACAATGTACTTTTTGTAAGTTGAAATGTGGTGAAGGCAATTATTGACTATATATCTACTAGTATAGTGTAAAATAATGAGATGCAGTACAGCATTGATTTAAGATTTAAGAGAAGGATAAAGAAGTGAGGTTGAAGAAGGGTAAACATTAACAGGAAATAAAATCATTATTGCATCAACAATTTAAATTTGAAGCCGAAGCAATGATTTAATACAAAACATTTTGGCACTATTCATACCGTGAAGCATTGTTTGCGTAACAGAATTCTTCGAACGAAGATTAAGAATAGCGGATATGAAAAGGGAGTTAGTGACCACATCTTGGCTGAGGAACATCCATGGTCCGGAATCCGGAGGCTATAGGAGCTTACATTAATATGGCCCATTGAGAAGAAAAAGAGGCATGGTTATGTCAGGGTTAGGTTGGATTAAGTTAGGACGGAACAGGTTCGTGATGGGGTTAGGTCGATCCGTAGTTAGGGGATGGGGGTGCCAGCATTCGCGCGTGTATCGAGTTTGGCAAAGAGTGTGGCCGCGTACATCTGCGGGGTGTGGCGCGCGTACCGCCGGGTGCCTCACACGTACCAGCCGGCGGGGCTGCTTCACCAGGGGGCGGTTCATGCCGTTCATCTTGTGGTACAGCCCGCACGCGTTGCACAGGTAGTGGCCGGTGCCATCCCTCCTCCACAGGGGGGTGTGGATGGCGCCGCAGTTGACGCACTCGCGCCCCTCGCTGAAGTACTCCGCCTCGACTGCGAGCAATCACATGATTGGGTGAAGGTTGTAACTTAAGACTCCATGGCTAATCTTTAAGGTAGTACAATTTTTTAAATGTTGTTCAAAATCTTCCGGACAATTATAGTGTGTCTCCGACTTCTCTTCTTCTTTTAGCATCTCACTGCAAGGTCGCTGATGCAAAGAATTAATATCGGTATTATACAAACTGGATGATTTTGAAAGGGCGTTGCAAGCCAACGGGTTGCATCAGCGACATCAGTCCTGGTTACGGGTTATGGAACATCGGCCAGAGAAATCGGAGACACAAAGGTATAGCCAAAAAAACTACACAAAAATTTAGGATAATATCAAAAAGAGTGTAACCCGTACAGTTCAAGCACATTTAGAACTGTTAGATTGTACGAAATTATCATTTAATACATTTATTATTCCATTTTTAAAAGCAATTAACTTTATATTGCGATGAAACCCATATACCTAGATGTCAAAAATAAATCAATCCACTTTATTAAAATTGGATAAAGTTTAATACAACTTATTATATTTCAACAATAAAAACACATTTTTATTGTAAAGTTCTAATTTCAGACCACAGTTCTGTGGTATTTTTAATACAAATTAAATTAATCAATTAGATTTCCAGGTTCGAATCCCGGTAGCAAAAATTTTTAATGCATATCTTTATAATTGATTAATTCATTTTATATTAAAAATACCACATACGTGATTCTGAAATTACAACTTTATAATGATCATTTTATATTTAAATTTGAATAATCATAGGACATTTTCAGGGGTATTTTGCCGAGGTCGGTTACTGTATATAGTAATAAGACGTGAAAACAGATGCTTACAAATATTTCGAAATCTTTTTTAATGATTAAGTTTGTTACAAAATACACCAGGTGTAACTAAGTATTTTTTAAATAAAATAAAATATCAGTATTCAAATATGACGTTAAGAATGTATAAATATTAAAAAGCACTTGTTTCAAAATATTAATCAATGCAATAACATAAAAAATCTGCAATATATAACTCACTAACTTACGCGAGGATAGAGCGCCACACTCTTCAGTCCAGACACACGATTCTCGCCTCATCCACAATCATACATTCTCTCAAACAAGCTCGATCGATTATTGAGGCCTCTAACAGGACCATCTTGCAGTAAAAGTGCAGTTAAAAAACAGCATAGGTAACGACTTCGTACAAAACGGATCAACCGAAAGGAATTTTCAATTCAGTAAATAGACACTTATATGACTTGAGTAATTCAATAGCTTGAAGACAGAACAGAGTGATGCGGCGAATACCAAAGAGCGCCATGCGTACGGTGATAGTTTGCACAGCTGTCGCTGATTGTAAAATAATATTTCCAATTATTTAATTTATATTTGTTTCTCAGAAATTTTAGTTTTTTATGCACCACACGGCCATGCAGGGCTTATACGATAATTTGACAATACAGAATTTTTTTGTTTTTTTTAATTTGAAATTAACTCAACTGCTCCCGAGTTTAAACGGCAAGAGGTTTCAGTCGTAAAACATGACCGATGATTTTTTTAAATTTAAATACTTGGTTTTCACACTGCACGAAAGGAAGTGTGCGCCGCGCGGCGGCTGATAAGGCGACAAGCTAACTGTTTCCTTCCTGTTCTTTAATATAGGATATATTGTTTTTAAATGTGTTTCCTTTAAATAACTGTACAATTGAAAATAACAAACAGTACGACGTGTGTGCAGTGAATTTCCCGCGATGTTCCCCAATTAATTTTAAGTCAAAACGTCGCCGTTGTGCGTGCATATGAAGCAATTACGATTACACATTAATATCGTTAAATAAATAGATCTTGTAATGACTTTACTCCGAGGCCAACAGGGTGCACCGAAAACCAGCTAGAATGATGCAATTATACTAAACTAGTGGCAGCGAATAACAAAAGACAGAAAACATCCCTGAAACACACTGTCCCGGGATCGTTTTGAGACATGTTTACTCTCGTTTCGATTCCAATCAACAAAGCGACGTTAACTTGTATTAATTAGAAAGATATTTTAGATTTCGTAAAAACAAAGTAGACGGCTTTCAAATAATGGAACGATACGCGTGTTAATTTGAAATAGTGAGACGCGTTTGAAAATTTGTCGTCAAAAATAATATCGCTGTAGCATAGTTGGATAATGTACCTTCCACGGTCTAGAAAGAGATCCAGGTTAGAATCTCTGCGGCGCAACAATATTACTTTTGATAAAATTGATTTTACATGTATATCTTTCTAATTAATACATTTAAATAGTATTTTTTATTTACCTTTATTAGATTACATTTTTAAATATATTCAGTCATGATATAGATTGGCTCCGGTACAATACCTGCACAATTTGACATGAGACTCGTTATCATATTAAATTCAGAATAGAAGCCAGAGAGAAGCTATAGAAGTCATGTACCCCCAAAAGTGGAGAGTAGACGTCACAATCATGTGTAGAAGTCGCAAAAATCGGTCACAGTCCGGCAGAAATACACCTTGTCCGGGTCGCAAGAGGATATTAGGCCTGCCACCGCAAATACCCTCAGACTTCGGGGCAACAGCTGGTCGGTTCTAGAACCCTTACTGCGGATGAAATAGAGGCTGACCTGAGAGTTTGATGCCTACCATACAGAGGCGCCATGTTATGTGTCGCTTTGTACGATTTGAATTCAACTTTTTCAAGAAAACGGAACTAATATGGCAATATTTAAATATGTCCAAGAACACACAATTAATGAATTTTTATTATCTATTATTAAATAAATATCATATATCTTACATTATTATAGATGGCGATGGTGTAGTGGTTCTCGAAGCGAGTCCACATACTAACATATATACAACTTTCAAAAATTTGATAAATATGGAGATTGAAGGGTGAGAGTCGGTGAACGTTATATATATATATATATAAAGTGATCACTTAAGCCAGCCGAAAACATGTCGTAAGCCCTGTAATTACCGCATACTTCCATATATTTTCTCTATGAGATATCTGATATTAGTTTAATAACGGAGTTAATATACTTCACGCAAAAGGAATATTATGTGAGAGAATATATATATATATATATATATATATATTATTCGTGCCGCTGCATTTAGAATAGAGTGTTGTTACCTATCCAGCTGAAATATTGACAAGCCAGCATAAATACTATTACAGTATATTTACCGTTTTCGAGGTAAGTTTGTAGAAGTCCATAATCATTGGAATCGTATAGCCCTCCTCCACTATATATATATATATAAATACAAGTTGTTGAATTAAATTGTTAGATTTATAATAACCTTACAAGGTGAAACGCATCTCAAGTAAATTAAACGAGTACAATAAATGAAACAAGGGATAGAGGGGTTCTGTTCCATCTTCAGTAAGTTAGTTCAATATTCAGTTTGAGATCACCCTGTTCGACTAGTTTGAAGATACACTGACGTATTACGTGTCGCCACCGAGACCCCTTTACGGATTATTTCAGAGATCCGAGTCTACTTCTCGCGCGGCGCTTTGAGGGTAACATTATCCTCCCTGTTGCCACACAGGGAGTGTCTCGTGACGTCATCGAGTCATACAGTGAAACAAAAATAGGCGCACAGAAAAGGGCAAAATTTTTAAGATTCCTTAACAGCTAATGTCGAACCCCACAGGGACATTAAACATCGTAAGGTTTATTTTCATTTTAAAATGCCACACGAGTAAATCTTTTTACTAGCTAGAGTAGTGTTTTTCATTTTTTTTAGCAATAAATAACGTCTTATAAATTCAATTATTAAGTAGTCTATATCTTGTATAATAATTAATATAAAAGATATGTTATAACTCTACTTGGTAACACAGGTGAAGTATTGAAGTATTAAACTCGAGTAGTGCTAATACAGTCAAGTATAGTTATAACATTGTTTTATTTGTATCCATCCGTCTATTCGTCACAAATGAAAATTGAATAGGAAACTCATACATTTCATTGAAGAAAAATTGTATATAAGACATTTTTATGTATAAATCAATACGGATTAAAAATAATAAGGTGCTTCAAATTGTATGTAGGCATGTAACTAGATAAAAATTACAATCATTTCAAAATTAAACGTCATGTTATTGACGTTTCTGATGTTACGTCAATGTGGAAAACGATTCAGTTCAGATAAAGCGACACTTAGATAGAGAAAGACAGCAAAAATGGCTAGCTCATTGGAAAAAGTTGTGTGTATAGTAACTAAATAATATTTAGGTATATTAAAAAAAAAAAAGAATGGAAAAAAAGAAAAAAAAATACATATAAATAATAAATTTACGTTACGACTATTATCATATATTAAGCTACCCTGCAGTCGATGCCATTCTCTGGCCAGGGAGCCAGTTTTACATGAAAGCGCCCCTTGCACTACAGAGTCGGTGCTGAGTGCTGAGCTCCAGCCGCAGCTTTACGCCAGCAACTCAGAAATCGAACCAATCCATGCTCACGGCATTCGGCAAACATTGTAGATGCGCTACAATAACGCGCCAACCCGAACAGATTCTGTTTGAGTTGTTATATTGTATTCGCAAACGGTTATATGACACTCGTTTGCAGTTCGATCAGAGCCAGCAGGTATACATGCTGATGAAGAACGATTTAAAAGGGATGTTCTTTACCTCCTTACCTAAGTACATATATTTAAAAGGTTAAGAAGACAGAGCAACAGCATATTAGAGTGGGACAGAGTATCAGATAGGGGGTGGAAGAGAAGGGTAGGGATTACATGGTAACAACTTTAAAATCGGACTATTGGATACATTTATTTGGTTATTTAGTATCTGGATATTAGATTAGTCTATACTATATTGTCCCGACAAAGGTTGGGTTCAACTGAAATTATGAAATTAGTAAAGTGGTTTAAAACTAAACATTATATTATTTAATTAAAAAGTTAATAAATCTACATAAATCATATTTCAAAAGAAATTGACACATCATTTCGACGTAATGCTAGTTTAATTTTAAATTTACACTAAAAATACTCAGGTCTTGGATTGGAACATTTAATTATTTTAAATATGATTAAATTATATATGTAATGGGTATAGCCTTAGAGCCCCTGGCCGTCGGGCAGACCCATAAACCTCTAGGGTGGCGCCAAGCGACAGCGAGACGCCTCCACATTACCTGTCGTCAATTCCAAATTTGAAACGGTGTCACGTTTGACAAATTTTATGGCAGTTGACACAATTTGCCACTAGACATCCTTATTTCCACATTGTTACAAGAACACGTAAAGCGGAAGACGTTTCTGACTGAGTAAAAAACATAAAAAATGTGAAATCTACTTGAAGCAAAATAATTTCGTAATTTAAAAAAAATATATATTTGATATTTTTTTAAATATACAAATTTAAATATGGTACTTTCTCTAACATGTGCGATAAGACATATGTAATAATTTTATTACACTTATATTGAATCATTTTCTAGTATTGTTTATAGATTACACCACAAAAATGTTAACTAATTAAAAATATTTTTGAGAAGTTTCACGTCGACCGGTTTAGATACCGCTGTATCTTCGGATAGAACGGACGCACTATTGATTAAACGACTTTGAAATCAATCAAAGTGGCTATTTTAAAAATGAATAATTGTGTGTGCCACAAAGTTAACGCTATATCAAATATATATAAAAGTTACGGCCACATTATTTACACACTTTATATTATGTATGTAGATCAGAGGGGCGCGCACTGTATACACTAAAAAAAGTTGTGTATAATTTATGTGAAACAAATTAAAAATAAATGTAGGAATTAGACTTTCACCTACAGAGGCACTGTTATTGAACAAATAATAGATATCTCATAGAGACGAAGCTATTTTTTAAAATTATATTTAATGGAAATATATGGAAGTATGGGTATTTTAGCCCATAGATGGCGATAGTGTAGTGGTACTCGAAGTGTTTCCACATATTAACATATATACAACTTTCATAAATTTGTTAGATATGGAGATTGATTACTAGGTGAGAATGGTGAACGTTATATTTGTATAAAGTGATCACTTAGGCCAGGCGAAGACAGGTCGTAAGCCCTGTAATTACCCATACTTCCATGTATCTCCATTAAATCTAATAAAAACAGCTTCGTCTCTATGGGATATCTATTATTTGTTTAATAACAGTGCCTTTGTAGGTGAAAATTCAGTAATTGTGTGTTCTTGGACAAATTCAAATATTGCAAAATATTACAAAATCAGCCGAAGATAGGTCGTAAACCATGTAATTACCCATACTTCCATTAAATGAGATATCTATTATTTGTTAAAAAATACATATATTTTTAATAACTATAATATATTAAAAATGTTTGCAGGCGCTTAAAAAATTAATAATATGCTAACTATATTCATTAACCGGGTGAATTTAGAAATAAATAAAGCTGTGCATGTGTTTTGCATAATTTTTCGCAAAATCTAACTCAAATTAAACGCAATACTTAGCTCGCTCGCTCCGCGCAGTTTTCTAAATACACGTCTTCGCTTGAGCTGACGTGTTGCAAATTGTTTTCAATTAAATAACTCAAATATAAATTTGATAAATGAGTAATTATTTTTAAAGAGAAAATAAAAACTCCCAGGAGTATATTTATGACACCGTTTCATACGAAATTGGCCTCTTGAAGAATACATTCCATTGGTATTAGCAGCATAACCTAAGCCCATGCCTAGTGCACGCCACTGTTCTAATATATTATACATTAACAGGTAATAATAATAATGGCAAAATATTCAACGAGCTATGTGGAGTCAAATCTTTACCACAGACGCACGCATGGACAGGAATGCGGTGTGCAGCCGAGGCGACACTGTTCAGCTCGATGTCACCGAATTGTCACCTAAATTAGGCAGATATATAGTCGGCTGTCAGGTATGGAACATGTGTCTTAATGGCGTCACAGTTACGAACAAAAAAAAAATGAAACAGAGTACCTGCTGACGAGGACTGAACCTTGAAGAACTGAAGTGGGTGTCAAAGGATTTATCGCGATTATGATATCTGCGTGAAATGAATATTGTATTTTATACGTGAACATGAACTAGAATATTTAGGAAGTATAAACGTATACAACATAAAAACCAGATCAGTAATGATACAATAAGATTTCGATGCAAAAAAAAAACAATTTATTTGTTATTCAGACATTGTTTTTTTTTAATTTGTCGAAGTATTTTTAATATTTGTAAATTATAATCAAAATATCCAACGAGAGCATTATGGTTTTCTTTTATGTTTAATGAATTTGTTAGAGATGAGTGACGAATAATTATTTTTGATCTAAAGGGTGTTTTTTTTAGAGGTATAGAACTTTAAAATTAAATAAAACACATCATAATCGTAGTAATCTATGCCTTGAATAAAGCACAAGCTGGAAGTCCAATTTACGACCATTTTTTTGAGCAGCTGGGACCGTATATCGGCAATAACGCGACGAATGTTGGCTTCCGAGTCGTCTGTCGTCTCTGGTTTATCGGCGTAGACTAGCCACTTCATATATCCCGACAGAAAATAATCCAAATGTGCTAAATCACATGATCTTGGAGGCCATTACGCGAAATGTTTCCTTCAATAAATTGATCATGGCGCGCGCTATGTACACGGGCTGGATCTTGTAAGATCGTAAAGTAAGATCTTTTCGCAAAATCTTCCATAAAGAGGATGGGGACACAGCTTCAATTACTTACTCGGATGGACGATTATGTCGACCGTAAAACGGATAAGATGGATAAAACGGCAAGTTTCGCGAACAGAACCGCAATTTTCAAATAAATTTGCAACCGTTGTTCTGGCGCAAGTCTGTTCACGGTGAAATGGCAAACCAAACTGAGCACAATTCAGCCGTCAGCTGTGGAAAAAATGTTGCCAATTCGAAAATGTGTAGCAGAATTACATTACCATACTATTGTAACAATACAGGGACGGTCGCTCAGTTAATTCTGCATTACACAGTACACATAGCATATTGCACTGTCATTTTTTAATATAATGTAAGGCATTTGCTGAATTTTCTTCTTTAGTTTATTTGTCTATCCGTTTCTTAAAAAAAAAAAAATAATTATATGATGCTTTATATAATTGAGTATATGTAATTATTGTTTTAATTAAATTTAATTAGTCTTTTAATTAAATTTTGAAATACATTTTACCCGGAAGGCTCAAAATAATAATGAATTACATTACGTGTGAAAACAGCATTAGAAAAAGTGCACAATTTTGTGCAAGCCGCAATTAACAAATCTGTTATCTAATCATTGTATATTTGATGATTAGCGTAGAACGTGATGAACGTAGAATCACGTTCTTACTGATTCAGGGTCAATTTATAGTCAGCTAAATATTTACTGTTTCTGATTCTAACCAACACAGTTCTGCGATCTATGATATAGAACAGTTGGGCCTACTATTTTTAACGACCAGCTGTAGTAGCCGCCCCAGTGTTCAAGCACAGCCTATTTCTCAATGTTGAAAAATAATTTATCATCAAAATAAAAGCAATCGAAGGACGAAGAGCAAGAGGAAAATCCCCCACCCCAACTTCTCCTATGATAGTATTAAATATACTGCAGTAACTTAATCAAGTAAAGTAAGATTGAGAAAGGATCACTTAGGTGGTTTGGTCCTATGCAACAGATAAATGAGGAGAGAATGGTGAGAAAGATATATGACGCACCGGAAGTAGGGAAGACTTGGCGCGACCAGGTAAACCCGATACCGGAGGATGGTCCTGTTGGAAGCCTCAATAATCGTCGATCTTGTAAATTATTTAAAGTCATGTGACAAATTATAAAAAATGAATCGACCTCGTTGGACATGTTTTTGTAGCGTAATATAATTAAAGATACTAACTAACTTGTCATCAAGCCGTTTCGGAGAGAATGCCACACTCTAGTGTTCTGACATACTTCTCTTAATACAATAATACCTGATTTACTTGATATAAGGATATTGGACAGAAAAAAAATGGTGATAAATAACTTACTTCCTAACACATAGACAAAAAAACGATACGATGCTATGTACAAAAGGAGAAAACATTTATACAAAGCGTGACTGACCTAGTACACAATATTTTATGGGTGTATAAAATGTCCAAGGAATATATGACTAATATCAACCGTGTCAGATATATAAGCATTTAAAACAGATCATAATCAGGTGATTATTTCGATTAAATAAAATATTTTATTGATTTTAAATCATATATTGAATATAAAAAAATTAAAAGTTATCAAATTTCGAGTGGCTAGACTACATGTTGTTAGATGATTAATAATTAATTAATATTTATTTCTAAATACTTAAAACATGACATGATTTTCTAAAAATTTCAAACAATACAGATGTTCGTAAAAGTGTAAAATTTGTACGAATTCCCTGAACATTTAGTCAGGTATCCACCAGTGGCGGCCGGTAACTATTTGTAGAAGGGATGTTGGATAACAAGTTAATATCTACATACTATCAAATGTACAAATATAACATATAATCGAAGGACAATTAATGTTTCAATAATTCGGCTTCCAAGCTAAATTGTCAAAAATGCGTCACAAACAAATTCCTCAAAATAATCCGCTCGCTTCGTATTATGTATGTTGTTTTATGCATTATATCCATAACTATTAAAGTTGTGTTTTATATGTTGGATGCTGTTAACGTATGCGTATACAGTGTTCGAAGACCTTGACAGGCGGAACCGAATGTCGAATACTTTCAAACATTGTGGATACGGAACGAATGATAGAATCCACTGTCGCTGGTATCTGTGTGTTTACACAAGTCACAGATGTCAGAAAGTGTGTGTTGTGACTTGTCTCTAAACGACGAATTTATAAGCAGCAGTGCTGTATTCGACTAGAAACAAAATGTTTAAAGCTTTCTGACTCTAGAACACAAGGGATGGTATCCACCCATAAAATATCGGGTATATTGCATCGAAATATATTGTGAATTAGATTTTTGAATGTTGGCAATGAAATAGAACATATCGCACACCTAGATCGAAAATAAGACAACTAAAAAAAAAAAAAGAATTTTATGTTATTATTGTATTCGGATACTAAATACTACGTTATCATATACACAAGTAACTTAGCCCCAGTTATCCAAGTTTCATAACTTTAGTAACAAAAAATTAAGAAAAATATTTTTATTTTTTTGTCTATGAAAAATGACTTTTTATGTTGTCTTAGTTATGATTGGTTTGATTGAATTGGTTCGACTTGTAACAATGCTATTTATTATTATTTTATTTACCAGCGATCCTTTATTAATTCTATCGACTAAGCTATCATTAGAAACGATAAAATTGAACGAAATATATATATATATATTTTTTAAGATAAACTAAATTTATGATTTGTATAAAAACAATGTATTTACGTCGGTACGTGCTTATAGCTGTTGGAAAAAAAAATGTGTTTGACCCGCGGCGGTGATAAGGAAAAATGGCCTTTGTTGCTCGCTTAAATGACCTCTACGCAAGAAAAATATATTAAATAAATACAGGGTCACCCCTGGACACAATGTCGTTCAGGACAAAATCATTATTGGGTACGAATTTAAAAAAAAATCCGAATACAAAGCGCCTACACCTAATTAAGAACTCGGTGCGAACTAATAACAATTGTTAAGGAATCACAAATATAGCTCCGGCTCGTGAGATTCTTTCAATTTCAAATATAGTTCCTGTTCATTATTTTGAATGAACTCAAAATTATTGAGAAGCACGATGGAACCGACGTTTAGTGAGAATGGGCATTTTCGGTGGCTGGGACTATTGTAACAGCATTTATACCGGGCTGTCAAATTTTTCAGCTGGATAGACAACAATCCATTATAAATGCGGTAGCACAGATAATATATGGATTTTCAAAATTTTCTTATATAATATTCCTATTGCACGGGGTACATTGACTCCGGCGACATATAATATGGCGCCTCTGTATCTTCAAGAACTTTGTATCACAAACAACTCTTTGCCCTCCGTCATAAGAAACAACAGTGCATCGGAAACTTTATTTAAAAATAGACTAAAAATGCATATTTTCACAAAATCACATCACTAAGTTCAAAAAAACAATTTTAAATACAAAAATAGTTTATGTGTAAAACGCGTTGAGGTGAATTTAATTTACAAAAATGGCGCACTACAAATTATTCAATATTATTATTATTAACTATTAAATGTATGTTTTGCAATAAAAAAAAACAAACTTATGTTTATCAATAAACATAATACAGACACAGTACAATAAAAGTCTTTATATTACAAAAATACAAAGTGTGTGGGTCGCAATATAAATGAACGATGGGATCCTTCTGTAAGCCGCATTGCGCTAGCTCGTGCAATCTTTTATCTGCATAGTCATGATCTCAATTTTTGATTGCAAATTATATTATATATATTAATAAGGTTCATCCAAAAAGAATGTCGTTTATTAATAAAAAATATTTTAAAAAGGATATATGTAACCTGTGTCAATTTTTTATTCCCATTATTATAAAATGTTTTATAATGGCTTTGGATTAAAAATATTCTGATAGTCCTTTATAAAGTGTTGCATCAAACGAAATAGATGGTAGTCGAAAGGAGCAAGGTCTGGAGAATACGATGGATGAGATAAAATCTTCCAGTCAAGTTTATTTTTATCCAAAGTCAATTTTCCCACGTGGGGATTTGTTTTCGTCGATCAATTCGTGTGGAACCCATACACACCTTGTCTCCAGGTCTTACCAA
The DNA here is from genome assembly GCA_031772225.1 of Eubasilissa splendida. Taxonomy (NCBI): domain Eukaryota; kingdom Metazoa; phylum Arthropoda; class Insecta; order Trichoptera; family Phryganeidae; genus Eubasilissa; species Eubasilissa splendida. Next base: position 1,879,063 of record CM062867.1, read on the forward strand.
TCTTCTTAGTGTGTCTTTGCTCTGTCGTATTGGAGTAGTTTAGTGTTTCGGTTTCAGCAGCTGGGACATCATCGTCTATTTTTGTTTGTCTTCCACATCCAGGACTATTCCTGATGTCATAATTTCGCATTCGCATTCGCGATGTCATTAGTAACCGTAGATGCTGATGCTATTTCGTATGAATTATTTACTTGGTAGAACGTGGATCCACAGAAGAATGCTTACAATAAGCTAGATGGATAGTGTTATGACTGAAGATATGGTTTAGATTTGTATTGTTAAAACAAAACTTTAATACGTCGGACGTGTACCTAACGAGACATTCAGAGAATTGTTAGTTTTTGTGGTTTATAATGCAGGAAGACATTAGAGCTCTTCCGGGCCGCAGTAAACATAGTGATGATAGCCAAAGTTCGTTAAACGGATAAGGCAGAAGAAGAAGAAGAAGAAAACATTAAAAAATATATATTGGACAAATTGGAAGAAAAATAGGAGAAAGATTAGAAGAATATAAAAAACTTCAATCCAAATTCAGAAATAGCAGAACACGATAATAATTTAGAACTTCGAAATAGACATGATTGAGAATTTAGAAATTTTTAATAATAAGAATAACAATAATAAACATCCAAATACCGGCCATTACATCCCCTCTCTTATCCATTTCAACTCCACCCCCACTACTATCTCCCTTAACTCCAAATACACCTTTAATTATTGTCTAAAAATGTTTTTTTAACTTTAGTTGAATTGTATTATTGATAATGGGAAGATGTTCCCGAAAATATTCTAACATTTAATACAATAATGTATAGTGAAGTAAAACAGTGTTTCAACTCAATTTACACAATAAAAAGGGGTCTATCGGCAGGTCTAATATATATATGGCAGTTTGGTAAGTATATTATACAAAAGGCTTCGCTTAGGTGATTGGAAGAATTAAGGAGAACATAAGACGAGATGGTTGAAGATCAGAAATAAAGTACATTCGCAAAAAATTAGACACGATTAGATAAACCATACATTAAAAGATTCAGTTAAAAACGACAAGCGTGCACGAGAAGTAGGAATGTGGAGGACCCAGCTACATGGTAAATAAGTGGTACATAAGTAATATATGTCAACGTGAATGGATTTTTTTCTGTTATTAGAGATTATACCAAATTCCTGACCAGTGAATGACAGACGGACAGCTGTTTTGGATCCCAGCTAGGTGGACACATTTAACTAATTAACCCAACATTCCGGGACTTGCAACCAGAGTGTATCGGCATCAAATAGGTAGATACATCAGTTGGTTACCGATTTAAAAATGTAAACAAAATATGAATTTATTTATTCTTAACAAAATGCTGTTTAGGCGATTCATTATTGGATGGGCAGGCCAGGAATTTCAAATTTGAATATGTGCATTCTCCATTTTTTCTGTTCAGAGACGGTTGTACGGATATAAAGAATATATTTGTGAATCATATTTTTCGGTTGTGTTAAAAGTTACCGAGGTTGGCCGCCCGACTTTCAACAGATCAGAGACTGCCAGCAGAGTTTGGAGCATCGTGGAAGAATCGGCGATTTACGTAAAGGTTAGTGTTTTTTTTTATTTACGTAATTTACAGCAACAAGTGCATATATACGTAAATATATATATGCTCTGATTCGCCAATTCCCACCCACCAACATAGACCGATTACGGACGAAAATCTCGCCGCACTCGCCAAACACCTCTAAAAATTTATGTAGAATGCATCTCACATGCTCATTAGAATACGCAATTATAAACGTTAATCGTTAAACAGACGGATCAGTGTACCCCTCCCCCCCCCGCCCATCTGCCACATTTCAGCAGTATTTACAATTTTTAATTTTTATGTCCTCTCAATTATGTACTCTACATGCAAATAGATTCAAGTTTGAGTTCATATGCTCTAATATATAAATAAGTTGAAAAATGTTCATTTTTACTAAAACTATTCTTGCACATATTGGTTTATTTTGATTTTCTGTCATTTCATTAAAAATCTTCATCGCACCGTACATCATTGATTTCTGAGATTTAGCCAGCTTCCTGAATGGCAGTCTCAGTCTATCCCTTCCCCTTGTACGATGCTCGTGCTCATGTTGATTCGCATCAATTTTTCTTATGAATTCTGCCGATATTTTATTAGAGGATTTAAAAAATTAATACCATAACATTGAAAAATATCTTCACAGAAGGGCTTTTGCACAATTGAGAGATTATCAACTAGAGTTTAAATATCTAGGAACAGGTGTGATAGCAGGATACAATCAGAAAACGCTTGTTACATTGATATAAAGATATAACTATAGTGGGCAAGATTTACGGCCCAATACTAACAATCCTATCTTAACAAAACATAATATGTGTAAAATATAACCTTGCTTTATATATAGTAAATACAAAGCGAAGTATATAGTAATATTAGGAGAACACATTCTTATTGTGAAGTTGTAATTATTCAGAACAGACGGTATGTGATATTTTAAATATTAATTAAATATATTTATTAGAAAGATAAATATATATATAAAATCAATTTTAACGAAAAATATTGCTGTTGCGTCACCGGGGAAGGTGCATTATACAACTATGTTACAGCGACAATATTATTAGCGACAAATTTTCGAACTTATATGTTACCTTTTTGATATTAATACATTTAAATCGTTCCATTACTTGAAAGAGCCATCTACCTTATTTTTACAGAATCTCAAATACCTTGAGTAATCTGAAAATTTCTCGCTAAAAATATTGTCGCAATATTTTTCGATAAAATTAATTTTATATGTATATCTTTCTAATTAATATATTTAATTCATATTTATATAGTAATAGTTATAATAAAGCATTACTATAGGTATCCTATATTACATTACTTTTAACCTTTGCCGGATCAATTTGTCTCCTTTTCGAAATTTTTCATTCATGTTAGTGGCCAAATAATGCGTGGCGTTCTATCACCCCTGCTTACACAGTACAGGATAGACTAATAGTAATTATAGCAGATGAGTAATTGAAATTTTAAAATGCTAACATTTGAACAATACAAAAATGTGCTCAAAATGTCCGTCAAGTCTCCAGAGATTACCGCCTATCGCAGCGCAATTAATGGACTCAACTTCGGATTGAATTTCTCAGATGGCTGATGACATCATTATTTAATGTTTAACTAAAATTAAAAGAACCTCATAGAAAAATAAAAGAAAATTAGTATTATTTTAGATCTAATACAACGGTTAAATATGGCGCGTCAAGTAATAGAAGATAATTTTTATTTAAAAATATATCCTTGAGAAAGTTAAGAAGGAAAAAGAGTGGATTTAACTGCCAACCATATTTGACATGGGTTACATCACAATGGGCGAAGGCTTTAAAAATCTCTCTACGGCCCAGCGCCGTATATATATATACGTCGCAAAAAAAAACTTTCCACCAAGGCCAGCGCCGGATATATCCGACATGGCGTAATTTATTGACGCGACACCTATTAGAGACCTCGATTCAGTCTATAAATATAAATATACACTTTTATTTGGTTCGAAGTGAGAACAGGGTTTAAGGATGTTGACTAAAGATGTCTTAAAAGTTGAGTTGTCTGCAGGCGGCAAATTGCATTTAAAACTGTCGAAAGGTGTATTGGGATTAGTTTTACCGAGCTTAAAAATGAATTTATCAAATGAATTTGAAACGCAAACAAGACGATGTGTCAGAGAAGAGGAGATGAAAAAAAAACAAGAATGAAAAAAATAGGTACAAAAAAAAATTATATCAAACTATTTCAATACTCATTGATGGGTCATAAAAGGTCAAAATATTATATTTGACATTAACAGACATAAGAAAAAACTAAATGTTTTTTTAGAGGTAGGTTTGGAACTATAAAAAGAAATAAAACATAAAAATCGTCGGCTTCCAAGTCATCTACCGTCTCTGGTTTATCGGCGTAGACCAGCGACTTCACACACGCCCACAGAAAATAATCCAAAGGTGTTAAATCACATGATCTTCACAGGTCCATTACATGAAATTATGCGCTCATCGAATGTTTCCTTCAATAGATTGTGGCGCGCGCCGTGCGGCATATTGCGCCGTCTTGTTGAAACCGCAGCTCTTCCACATTAATGCCGTTCAATTGGGGAACGAAAAAGTATTGCTGTGCACGATGGCGAATCGGCTCATTCTGGTCCTCCTTAATACTACGCTCCACTGCAGAGACAGCTTCTTCGGTGCGCACTGTACGACGTCTCTGCACAATTAGAGGATGCGTGGTGCGAAAACGATCCATAGTTATTCGAATCACTTGCTCGGATGGACGATTATGTCGACCGTAAAATGGACGTAGCGCGCACGGTAAGTTTCGCGAACTGGACCACGATTTTCGAAATAAATTTGTAATTGTTGTTCTGGCGTAAGTCTATTCGTGGTAAAATGGCAAACCAAACTTAGCACAAATCAGCTTTCAGCTGTTAAATTGACCGTCGCTGGAAATAGTGTTGCCAATTCGAAAAACAAACAAGATTGGAAAATTCTGAATAGTTATTATTATTTAGGCATCTGAAATGCTCCTTAATTCTGATATCAAAATTTCTGCAAGTTCTATATAAAAATATTTGTAATCATTGCAAATTAATTTGTAGACCCACAATTTTTTTTTAAAATAGTCCTTATCCTTGTTATTTAATATATAATTCTTTAATCTGTTATTAGTGTAAAAAACTGGTTGTATAGAATTTGGGATATTTTTTATATTTGAATTTAAAGTAAGATTATTTAAAAACACAATTTTTCTCCATTACTTCCCACTATCGATAATAGGTGGGTAAACATATGATTAATTTTGTTCTAAACATGTAGAATAATGAATAAATAATGGTTTAAAATGAGGCGACAAAGTAATTTTGCAAATATAGAAGTAAAATATTTTTTATTATTGAGTCAGAAACACCAGTGAAATGGATCAGTTATTTTAGTATCGATAACAAGCGCGACAGATGCGTATCAGATGTTCAGATGAAGTATCATGGATGACCACAAATGGGCGTTTCGTGGGCTGGATCGTTAATGGCCACCGCGTGTCTCTATGCAGTTATATCATTAATATATTATGATCATTTCATTTACATAACAGGAAACACCTAAATAAAAAAATCACATTGCTAATAATTGCGTAAAAAAACAGCGCCGATAGGAGCTTTGTAGAGTTTCATCATCAAAATGGATGGATATAAATAAAACAAAGTTATAACTCTACTTGAGTTTATTAGCACAACTTATCGACAGGTGAAGCTTAATAACTGTTTAAACGTTTATGGTGAAACTTTGTGGAATTCCATGATTATTTTGTAAATTGAGTCAAAAAAACGATTTTATTCCATTACATTTTTAATTGTGTTAATCGAGTAGTGCTAATAAAATCAAGTAGAGTTATAACATTGTTTTATTTATATCCATGTATTTTAAAGCTGATACTGTTGATTGTAATATGTGAATTTAAAGTCCGGTCTTTCACCTTTAAAATCGCAGTTTAAGAGTATTAAAAAATTAACACTTCTACAAGTACAAACAAATAAATGGGAAGAAATCAAGAAGACTGAAAAGTGAACGATTGTCCAAGACATTAAATCACACTGGCCACAAGGGACGGATTTCATGACTGCAGTCAAGGATTATCGGTTTTGCACAAGGTTTGTATGAAACTGAGTCAAACTTGTCAAATGCCATTATTATTATTACACGAATATCAGCGCTATGTTACGCTACACCTAAAAACAAATCAAGTACAAAAAATATATATATATATATAATATAAAATAATCTAAAAACGGATTTTACATTTCTATAATAATTAGCGTTGACCATGAAAATCGGTGCATCCAAATTTCGATAACAGAATAAAAATAAAAATGATTAATAATTATTATCTCTCAACATAATTCTTGGGTCACGACCTTAGATAGATTAGTTACAATAAAATGTAAATATATATTTATTTTTAGGCTAACTTCACTGATACGCAGGATTTAGACTACTACAGAGGCATCGGCATGTGACCCTATCAAAAAAGGGGTTTAATTCAAAACTAGTTATATAAATAAACCAAGTTGATCAATCGTTCACTGTATCGCTTCTCTCAATTTTCCTCTATCTCGACTTCTAATCGTTCATTCCTTGTATCTCCTATACACTCACATATACGCATACAATACAAAATACTATACAACAACATAGAAAAATAACATATTAAAAAGTAGTAAAACACATGCTTTCATTAATAATGGTCAAATCGTTATTGTGATTGTGTTTTGATCGGTAACTGATTATTCATAATACAAATTAAATAAATCAACTAGAAAATAATTATTCATCGAAAAAATTATTTATTTGTTGCCGGAATTCGAACCTGGACTTATTCCTAACCGGAGAAGTGCGTCAACCATTTTTTGCTATAGTGATATAATATATTTTCGACAAATTTTTAACTTGTATTCTGTAATCTTTCTAAAAGCAATCAACTGTATATTACTTCTTCAATATTAGCAAAATAACAATAACTATTCATAATTTTCCAATCACCTTTTGGAAACAAACCATTCTTAGGATATTAATAAGGGTTTAGAAATTATACATACAAATACAGTTTAGATAAATTTGAAATTTTAGAAATAAGAAAAAGAAAAATTCTTACTTATTCACCATTTTATAGTTTTTTATATATGCTTGTATTTTCAGTATACATTGTTTCCTGAACAAGATACAAATATGTTAAATATTCAATAAATAGTGGTTTAAACAAAGTATTTTGTCTAATTGTTTATAACTGTATATAATTACATTACGGGGAATCTCAAATACATTTGAGTCAAAAATAAATAGATATTTCTAATTGATTAATTTAATTTGTATAACAAATAGCATAGGATGTGTTATCCTTATAAAAAATTATTCATTATTCATAGCGCCGGTTGTGTGAGCAGTGGCAACTTTTTACTATGGTAAAAAATGCGAAAACCGGTTGTTAGATCGTTGGTAAAAAATACAATGGTGAACTAATTTTACTCTCGAATATCGTTGGTCAAATATGACGTAACTCTTCACAGCCGTTTCAAAAGTCATTTGTCACATTTGACACTTTGAACGTTGCAGTAAATTTACTACTAATCACATAACCGGCTCTTTGAGCAATGACTGGTGCCTACACCAGAAAGTAAACAGTCAAATCACGGTTACCAATGATCGTCATAATCACAGTCACATAACGGTTTTACCATCACTAGTTTCCATGTATAATTTTGAGTATAAAAATGTTGAATTTTGGATATAAACTGAAACGCTACGTCATTCGTAAAAAAATGTTGATGCACTTTTAAACGTTTGTGAAATGCATCACAATAAATTGCTATTAAAAATGGTTATACTCTGGATTTGTCATCTCGATGCACGTCCCTGAAGAACATATTTCGTGCGTACTGTGTATACACGTGATTTTTTACGTGTAAGGTAATAATTCAACCGATACGAATTTATCAGTAACCAGGACTCGTGGACTTACTTGCTGACAGAGAGGCAGCCGCGGATAGAGAGCCAGTGTTGCGGGACCTGGAGTTGTTGGCGTTGGACGTCGCCTGGTTCACAGAAGATGGAGTCCTGCCGCCGTCGTACGGGATGCCGGATTCAGAGTAGCCGGACCACAGCTCCGACTTGATGCAAAACAGAATGTATTAAAAATGTTTGGTAGCGACTCGTTCAGGTTGAGGAGAGGAACATAGAAAAGAGAGGATTTTATTGGCCACTAATGGGAATATAGAATAGTTTAGTTTAGTGAAAAAATTAATATAATTATGTTACACCACAAATAACAATAGTAAGTCAATTGCTGACATAACATAATTTTTTTTATTAAGGAGAACGCATTCTTACTGTGAAGCTGTAATTATTCAGAACAGACGGTCTGTGTTGTTTTAAATACTAATTAAATGTATTAAATATAAATATATGTATAAAATCAATTTTATCGAAATCATGTGTCGCCCTTACCTGTGAGTTGTAGGTCGGCTGGGGGGTGTAGGGCGGGGCGGGGCGGGAGTGCGCGGTGAAGGGGTTGCCGAAGCGCTGAAAGGCTGGCAAGGTGCCGCCCCCGGAGCCTTGGGGGGAGGGTCGGCCGCCGTAGTCCTCTGAGAGAGTGGCCATCCCTCCAGCTGAAAACGCAAGCGTACATCACACACATGTCTTTTGATGATGATCAGTTTACCAATGGAATAAACAAGAGGTATTACTAGGTACCGAATCCTGAAAATGTGTTGAAACTGACTGTTGTCATGTGACTATTCTATTGGAAAATGTTTATTTGATTTGTCAGAATGACGCATGCAACATTTCTCAAACAACACGAGGGTAGATTTTAGGGGTGAGTTAATTTCATATTATCATACATTACCGAATTGTTATTTACCAGAGTTAGTTTGGAGGGTTGAAAAACGTTTACAATCTCTTAAAATAATTGTAGGTGTATAAATAAGAATGCCTCAGAAAAGACCCTTCGCATGTGTACAGACTAATGAATTATGAAATAGAATTTCTCTAATAAAATCATATTGCTTATATATAACTAATATTTTTGATTATGTGTACCTATATTAAAGTACATAATGTAAATGAACTCCTCTATATAGTAGCAAGCCACATATAAAAATATACATTATTAATTACCAGTGGCGTGCAGTAGGTATATATTTAGGTTACGCTGTTACCAATGATATTATACGATCATATATAACATATGTACTACAATATATATTATACATATGATTATTATGAACTTTCGTTTAACCAACGTCTTTAGACAAAATGAATCCGTCATGTATTTATTTATAATTTTAGAGTATTATTAATAGCGTTTTTAAAGTTTAAGTTTTAACGTAAAATAATACCTTCTTACCCATATAAAAAATAGATGGACGTTTTTAAGAACACTTTTCATAAACATGATTCTTTTGTTGTTTAAAAATCTTTCACGTAATAACAAAAGGAAATAATTATTTTTATTAAAAGTTAACGTAGGAAATAGTTCTGCCACTTGCTTTTTGATTTTACCAAATCAAAAACAACTTCGTGCACCAAATGCACTTCAAACGCAAAGAACGGCCATGAAATCAACATGTTAAAAACAGTAAGATAGTAAAATTCGCGAATTAGTAAAAGAGGAAGTAGACACATTAATGATTTGCACGCAGTTGTAAGCCTTTCTAATATTATTCTGTAAAAAACAGCATAGGTAACGACTCCATACAAACCGTATCAACCAGAAGGAATTTTCAATTCAGTAAATAGCCAATTATATGGCTCGAGTAATTCACTAGTTTAAAGATAAAACAGAGTAATGTGAATAGCTCGATGCGAAGAATGCACAAGAGCGTTATGACTACAGCGGTGAGTTATTTTTGTAGTTTTTAGAACTAACTGGTACACAGATGGCGCTAATTGTACAATAATTTATCCGTTTATGTTAATCCAATTATTTAATTTATATTTGTTTCCCAACATTTTTAGTAATGCACAGCATTTTTGCTCGTATGCACTGCACGCCCCTGATTACTACTGTGCACGTGGCAGAGACATGTCTCAATATTCTTTCTAAATATTGGATCAAACATTATACAATTAATCAGAGTGGTGTTACCTGTGGCCGTCCAGATGGGCTGCCCTCCAAGATCAGCGGGCCCTGGACTGCCCCCGAAGTACTGCATCTGCACCGCTGTTCCGGCGGGGTAACCACCTCCGGATCCACTTCCGCCGGATCTTCCGTATCCGGACTGTGGACTGCAACAAGAAAAAACAAACATTATTTTAATACAGTCGACTCGAAATAAATATCAATATCACAGAAACGTCCGCCTGATTTACAAATTAATTGTAAATTACCGCTTCACGCTAGACAGTAATGCAACAATGCACGTGACGTCATTTGACGCATGGTATCGGTTGTGTACACCGCGCGCAGTGGTGTAGTGTTTTATGTCGTACTTCTGTTGGATTTTGTTTTATTTTCTTCCCCTAGTTGTTTCAGCAGATGAAAAGGTATATAAACAGTTATTATTATTTTTAAGATGCTATTAATATTATTTCTATTCTTATTGTGGAAGTTGTAATTTTTCAGAACATAGGTCTGTGATATTTTAAATATGAATTAAATATATTAATTTAAAAGGTTTACATATAAAATCAATTTTATCGAAAAATATTGTTGTTGCGTTACCGGGATTCAAACCTGGATCTCTTTATCCAACTATGCTACAGCGACGATATTTTTAGCGACTAATTTTCGAACACATGTGTTACCTTTTTCATATTAATACATTTAATCGTTCCATTATTTGAAAGAGCCGTCTACCTTATTTTTACGGATCTCAAATACCTTTGAGTAATCTGATAGCAGACGCCAGAATTATCAATTCATTTTTATTAAATTTTGGTCACATTGATACAACTTTGTTAGTAGGAGAACAACAACAATATGTTTTCGATAAAATTGATTTTATATGTGTATCTTTCAAATTAATATTATTTCATTCTCTATTAATATTCCCTACCATATTGTAGTAATAAAAAAAATTATACTAACAACAGATTTGTCAGTGGCCGACTATACAGTGCCACGAGTAAAAAATCGACCCGTAGATAATTATATAAATCAATAGAACGCCATATTCTTCATATACCACTATTGCCTCGTTTATTATCATACACGTTTGGTCGATTACCTAACCTAACAGGGTTTTTTTCCATCAACCTATATCGGGTATACCTGAACCTGCAAGTTCTCTTGCCTTCGACACTCGTCTTGTATAATTTATTTACCATACTCTCCTCACATTACACTTAATTTTTTTCATAAACGCGCGCAGCCCTTATCACGTTTCTCAATTAATCATTTATCAATATCGGCGCGTTGTGACGTCAGGTTCAGAAATCAGAATCAGAACCGAAGGATTTATAAATATGATTGAACAAAACCACAAACGAATTAATTTAGCGAAATCTAGCACTGTCTTTAGGTCGGCGTCGGTAACAATCGAATTATTTAAAAGCAGACTTTGAGATTGCACGAGCTGAGCACAGTTGCAAAGAGCATCCTCAAATTCTTGAATGAAGTATGCTGGCGACGAGTTACGAGTGATTTACAAACGGAAACTGCTGCTAAAAAAAATACTACAGGTAACAAGGACCAGCAACAACTAATTGGTTTAGTCTCTGGGATCTTTCTACAGATACGATTCATTCAAGCGTCTCCTGCCTATTATCTTGGCAGACAATTCATTATTGACGCGAGAGAGAAATGACACGATTTGAGGCGCCGTTAGAAAAAAAAAACACTACGTCCGAATTCGGAAAACAAAGCGATTTTCATTTTGGTCAGTCTAGTTTAGTCATTCATAAATAGGTACATTGGCTATACCCGTGTCATAATAAATCATTATCATGTACACGCATTATGTACACATATTTACTAAAAGTTGCCACAATCTACGTTATGTACTTAATAATTTAAGATTGTTGTGTTTAAGTTGATTTGAATGAAAAACACATTTATGTTGTGAGGTTAAAATTTCAGAATATAGTTTTCTGTGGTGTTTTTTTTTTAATATACAGCAAAAAAAAACAATCTATCAAAAAAATATTTTGATTGCTACCGGCATTCGAACCTAAGTCTGCTAATTTTTTTCTAGATAAGTAAAGGTCCAGGTTCGAATACCGGTGGCAACCAATTATTTTATTGATACATAGATTTTTTTGTATATTTTTGGTAATTGATTAATTTAATTTGTAATTAGCTTGTGTTTTTTGCGGGTCCCTTAAAGAAGCTCAAAATGAGTTGATTTTATGACGCCGCCATTTAAATCGATTATCAGTTGAATCAGCGCCATCTAGTAGAATCTACTAAAACGTTTTACGCTTATTTGCTGAGAATTGGACCCGAAACTTGTATTTGTGGTGATATTAGATTAGATATATATTAATTATTTACGCTAGAATATGTTTTTAACGCAAATGAGGTTTTAATAATATAAATAAATGCATACATTAGTAATGAAACTGTGATCACAGTCACAGTTTTCAATCACTGATATTATCGAATACCAATCACAATCACGACAGTGAGTCGAGAGTAGCATTTTTTTCTCATCACTATCATAGCATTATTTGACAACTTTAAATGCGATTTAACACCTTATTTATAGTTATATTATGAACATGTAATCATTTTATATATAAGACTTATTAATAATAAAAAAAAAAAGTAAAAGCCCGACTTGAACGCCGCACTACATCACAAGTGTATCGGTGGATAGTAGTCAGGTGTCTACCTCCGAATAATTTAAATTAATGTACACAGCGGTCGATTTCGTAAAAAAAAAAAATAAAAAAAAAAAGATAAACTTCACGCGAAGATAAGGAGATAATTATATTCAGAAATGTCCCATATAACGAGTGCCGTACTGAAGTGCTGCTCTTGGCGAACAAATAAATAAATAAAAAACAAGTTCTTACCTGCTTAATTGTCCGGCCGGTGAGCCGACTCGCTGCTACTCAAAAGTAGTGACACACATTAATTGCTACAAATCGCAGTCAGTTCCACGATCGCGTCTGTTCTCATTGAAAGTAAGACGAGGTATAATGCTGCATTCACATCTACATGAGAGTGATTAGCGCAAATGCCACCGGTTCGTATTTGATGTATGTATCCACCTATTGCTCAATTAATGTTGTTTTAATCTAGATGAAGTCGGAATTCTTAGACGTACGACAAAATTAAATAAATAATTTTGTTTAGGAGAACACATTCTTATTGTGAAGTTGTAATTATTCAGTACAGACGGTCTGTGATATTTTAAATATGAATTAAATATATTAATTAGAAAGATATACATGTAAAATCAATTTTATAGCTAGTTTTATACTGTTTTAGATAACACGTGAACTGAACAATTTTCGCGTACGCACTCAATGTATAATATATCAAATACACATTTATTTTGCAAAGATTATAGTAATGCACAGCTTTTTTGATTGTATAGAGTGCACGCCTTTGATAATAACGCGATTTGGCATTCTGTATCTGTGGCATTTCGTGTGTTCTGCATCGATGTTTAAAACAGGCTAGTCTATCTATCATCTATCATGTTGATGACCTTTCACGAATTGGAGTTCCATTCATCCTTCCTTGGATCACCAACTTCTCCATGGTATCCTCGGGTTGTCTATGACGTGTAAGGCCGTTTTCTCACTGAGCGCACGGTCCCACGGTTTGAGGGGGTGTTTGTTGCCTACCTAAATGCATATGATTATGCCTTATCAGAGAACACCCGCATGTGGCCATTGAACACGGGAAATGCAACGTTATTTCATGGAAAATGCATAATGTCGTGTAGTTAAATTGTGTATGTAACACTGTATCGCGTATATAATAATATACATGTATTGCCTACTACAATACAAAAGTTTACGTATATACAGTTAACTGTTTTTTTCATTGGTACGAGTCCAGAATCATTGTGAAATTTAGGCATTACTCGGTATATACGCGACGGAATGCTGGATGCGAAAAACAGAAGTGAAGTACTAACAAAATATTAAATATATATATTTTTATTTATTATCTTTGTTTTATTAACCACTAAATTGAGTTTAAATACATCTACCGGTTTCGAAAAATACCATTTTCTTCTTCAGGATGTCATAACTAACTAAAACATATATTATTGTTTCTTTGGCAGAATCTGTTTTTAAAAAATCTATTTAAAAAAAAAAACAATCATTTAAAAAAAAATATTTGGTACCTAACTCAAATCATTACTTAATACAAATTTACTCGAATAATTTTTAGGAAAAAATTATAGAATGGGAATAACGATTCCAAATTATTTAATTTGTGACCAACACCGTTAATAAAACAAAGATAATAAATAAAAATATGAATTTTAACCACAAAGTTAACATTGCTAATTTTAAAAGTATAAAAATATTAAATTGTATAGGTCCCATGGTTCTCTCATAACGGAACAAGATTTTAGGAAAATAATACGAAACATAGTCAAGCAAAAAATAATAATTAAAGAGACGATAAGACATCATAATAAAATTTTATTTGATGTACCTATTGTAAGGTATGAATATGAGCAGTGGCGTATAGTATGTAGGTTATGCTGTTATCAATGATATAATACAATAATATATGTACTTTCGTTCAACCAACGACTTTGGACAAAATAAATCCGTCGTATTAGGACGTTTTTAAGAACACTTTCTATGACTGAACATACTTCACGTAATAAGTAAAGGAAATAATTATTTTTATTAAAGGTTAACGTAAAAACCAATCCATGCACCAAATTTAAAGAACAATCATGAAATCAACACGTTAAAAACAGTGAGATAGTAAAATACGCGAATTAATAAAAAAGGAAGTAGACATTTCAATGATTCGCACGCAGTTGTAAGCCTTTCTAATGTTATTCTGTTAATAAACAGCATAGGTCGTTAACGACTCCATACAAAACGGATCAACCGAAAGGAATTTTCAATTCGGTAAATAGTCATTTATATGACTTGAGTAATTCGCTAGCTTAAAGACAGAACTGAATAATATAAATAGCACGATGCTGCGAATAAAAAAAGAGTACAGCAGTGAGTTTTTAGAACTAAGCAATTAGAATCTGTACTGGTACACAGATGGCACTAATTGCAAAAATAATGTTTTCGTTAATTTAAATTTATGCACAGATATTTTGCCCTGAATATGACATAATTTTACATTTATTTAAGAATTTGAAACTCCAAGAGATTGGGCCAATATCTGTGCATGCAATATTATCTCGACACATTTGTCTCGTCATAGATATGTAACACACGTACAATTTGCCACTCGAAGGTATGAAAACATTGTATATATGAACTCATAATATATGTTTAATTGAATTTGAAGGTGTTATTATTTGAATTATGTTGAATTTTCCATTATTTTCGGAATAACCTAATATAGTGGTAGTGAAAAGAAGTATTGTCAGGGTCGATAATTGCCAAGGAACAAATTCTCAAAAACTATAAATAACGTTGAAGACGGCAGAATTATTGGAATTTACTGTATTTAAATAATGTTTTCTAATTATTAAGTAGAACACATTCTTATTGTTAAGTTGTAATAGGTCACACACCAATGTTCTGAATAATTACAACTTCACAATAAGAATGTGTTCTCCTTAATAATATAAGTCGTTATCAATAATTTAATAAAAATGAATTGATAATTTTGGCGTCCGCAGTCGGTTTACTCTTTAAGGTATTTGAGATTCCGTAAAAACAATGTAGATGGCTTTCAAAATAATGGAACGACAGATGTATTAATTTGAAAAAGTTTAACATATAGGTTCGAAAATTTGTCACGAAAAATACTGGCGCTATAGCACAATCCCCGGATTGGAAATAGAGATCCAGGTTCGAATCCCGCTAGAGCAAAAACAATATTTTTCGATAAAATTGATTTTATATGTATATATTTATAATTATTACTTTAAATTAGTATTTAATGTTTTCTAACATTAATATACCTTATTGGGTAAAGAAAGAGAAATAGACGAGACGTACAGGATAGTTAGGGTCTCCCGAGTCTCGGCAGTCTGACAGAAGCCAGGTAGTCCAGGTATGTGCAGAGGACCCTCGGATGACCTTTGTCCAATATATTGACCCAAATACACTAATAGCTGTGGTCATTGCGGTTCACCTAGTCCCAGAGGCGCTTGTACGTGTTGTCACCTACGTATGTTTGAGTATTATATGTGTAAGTTATCACATTTTAATTGCAATGCCTTTAATGTAGCGACCGTCCAGCGTGTCAGACTTGACCGAAGGGGTATGCAGTGGTGAGGATGACGACGTGAAAAATATAAGACATTATTTGAAGCTTTTATAAAAAATAAAAACAAAGAACAGAGAACACCCAATAAAATCGGCAATTGCCTAGGTTAGTGTATTTTAACCGGATTGAGACCTGGTACGATGATTGATAGGAACTAGATTTTCGAGACACGTCTGATACGTAATAATGTAGCATGTATGAGACATTTGGCGCGGGACGAGTTATGATTCACTGTCTACTATATTTTTGTAGATCTGTTAAATCTGATCTACATAACAATGTTCTATACCAACCTCAATAAATCTACGCCACTATAATTTAGCCAAATATGATATTTCGCCAGGCGGCGTCGCAGTTGAGTGTCGCATCATATTGCCGGAACGGTACATTACGTAGGTATTCAAAACGTTTTAGGAATATGCATAATTTTACTGTGGTAGACCATTTCTTTTTTTTTATGATAAATTATTTATTTATTTTTTATTAACTCATAATTAATTATTATGGAACTTTTTAGCAATTAATACAATAATTTCATTTACATGGTTTTATATAGATACCATATAGATAGCACATTACTTCAGTAATAATATAATATATATATATTTATTTTTTTATAGGCTGTGTTTCTATGTTAGTGAAAGAAATTCACAAATAGTAAATTCGTTATTTAACTATTTATTACACTGAAATATACGTTCAACGTGAACATTTGCAGTGGCCGCTATGCTGATAGTATTGGCCGCCAAGCGGCCAATATCTAGTAAGCTCAGCTGGCCGACAGAATGGCAATATTTTTCTCTGCCATGAATATAGATGCTATGTGAGCCATACAGGTAAATTCTACCTCAAATTTGTTTTAAATTATCATTTACGAGACTGGCAGAGTTCGATGAACCCTGTAACAACTCTGGTTAATTACTCGTAATGGCCCGAGGCCGACCTGACATCTGATGACGCGCTAGACATAGGTACCTGGCTGCTTTACATTGGCCGATAGTCAGCGTTAGGAATGAATCGCATTCATGTTTAACAGGACATGCCTCCGTCGGAAAGGCATCCTTATGGGGTGTTAAATAGTTAGGGGTGCTACGTGAAAACGAAAGTGGGATCGTCACAACAAGTGGAGGGGGTTCCAGCGCAGGGGCGTACACTTGGTTCTACAATAAATCCTAATTAGATACTTATTTTCTTCACATATTATCTACACCTAGATTAAATAAGTTCATGTACAAATAAAACAAATTTCGTAAGTTAATATGCTTCTATTTCTTTTCTTGCTTTATCCGTTTAACGGACGTTAGCTATCATCGTGTGGATGGGAAAAGTTCTGCATTTTTCGTAATATGTAATATGTTGAACCCCTTACATAATAACTGAAAAAAATTACTTAGAATGATTTTAATAATATAAATATTTTTTAACGACAGAATAACTAAATACATATTATTTATTCGCAAGCTAATCTTCTCTGATTCTATTAAATAGAATTTCTAACGGCAATAGAGTCGAAATAATACAGCAAAGTTATCGACAGCGTAACCTAAGCCCATGCCTAGCGCACGCCACTGGCACTGATAGCAATTCTTTTGAAAAGGGTGTGGCGCATAATGAAGGGATGTCAAATGATATCCAATAGAGCGTCAACAATTTCATCCCTTTCTTAGTTATAAAAGCATTTATCGACCAATAGGGATAGTTTTTTAAAATACATATAAAATGTTTCAAACAATAAATAAATCCGATTGATCTGATGCAGCTCAGTTAGAAGAGAAATTTTTAATTTCGTAATTTGTTACCTAAATATATATTTTTTAAATAATATTTACTAAACATTCTATAAAGATATGAATTACATATATTTGAAACGGATGTAAGAACGACCCTTCGATTTATTACACATAAAAGTAATGACGTCATTTGCCAGGTTACATTTATCAAAATCAAATTTGTTATATGTGGTTCCGAGGGATAATGACGTCAAACGCAGAGATGCATTTATCAAAATACAAATTTGTATCATTCTTAAAATAATACATAAATAACAGAAGAAGAAAAAAAATGTTTATCTATTACTAGCAGACGGGCCGATATTGTACAATAAATTTACATCTATCTGTGCAACATGATATAGGATTATATGTGTTTTTGAGAATGTAATAATATATATTTGTTTGTGACTTAGTTGATAGAATAAAAAAAGGCTCGCTGAAATGGTTCAGGCACGCGGAACGTAATAGTCAGGAGAATACGATAAGTGTACCTACGAGGCTAGTGTTGATGGTAAAATGACCACAGGGCTGTCCCTAGACAGTGAACTATCTTTGAAAACTAAATTAATTTTTTTTATAGTTAATTAGCTGTCTCACGGGCAATACCAATATTTGTTAAAAAATCATTTCATTAATGAATTGCAACATTTAAAAACATTCTATTAGTGTACTTATGTATACCAGTGGCGTTCGGTGATTTTTTGTAGAAGAGCTGCTGGAAAACATGTTTATACCAACTGTCAAATATACAAATATAACATATAATCGAACAATTCACTAGCTTCGTAATACATATGCTATTCTGTGCGTTATACCCATAAGCACTAAAGTCGTTTTTTGTACGAATACGTATACAGTATTTGGAGACGTTGACAGGCGGAACCGAATGCACATGTTCGAATGTGGTATATTTTCAATCTTCGTGGATACGGAACGAATGATAGAATCCAATGTTGCTGGTATGCAGGCTCGTGTATCGTAGTGCGTCTCATGACTGGTCTCTAAAGAACAGGCCGAATTTAGTTGCAGTAGTGTTGTTTTCGGCACAAGGGACGCGGAGCATCCAAAGCATTCGTGAAGCGACCGCGCCTGATGTATACCTACATTAAAATGAGCGTAGACAGAATTAGTAGGCACCTACCTACTTACGCGTTGAATAATAATTGTCTCGGAAAGTTGGTATGACAAATTAATGTTTATTTAATATCTTTTATCTTGAAATTCATAATTCATAAGTTGCCTATCAATTAGCTGGCAGTACGTCGACTCCAGCGCCCAGCGTTAGGTAAAAAGTTAAAATTGTACCTGGTAATTCAATTCTTTTAAGTATGCCTATATGTAATATGATTATGTTTAAAGACACTCCAACAATATATAATTTTTTAGGTTGTCAAGGTTGAGCCGCAGATGGGCGCGAAGGACAAATTAAATCTGTCTGTTCAGATCTAATCGCGCGAAAATAAAAGTCAAATTTCGAGAAACGTTCAACTCGGTGCATGAAATACTTGTCGTTTGGTATCTGACGGTAAGACGCTCGACCTGTGGCAGAGCGGTCGGTGAGCTCGATCCTCGGCGCAGAAAACCATCAAGCAAGGTCATAATTTTCAAGTTATTTCTGTTTGATGATCGTCATCTTGAGCTATTCACTGCTGGATGAAGGCCTCCCCGTGACTACGTCACGCTTTTCGATCCTCCGCCAATGTTCGCCATGCCACCCCCTCACTGCTCCGGTGCTCTAATCGCAATGTTACAATTTGACTAATTCGAGAATTTAAAATAAATCATCCTCTATTCAGGGTGTGTCTTCGTGTAGACGCCACCTATCCAAACGCTACCATCGCCCGAGAATGATGAACTTCAAACGTTAGTCAGACGGTTAGCGGGATTTATTGATATAATTGATAATTCTTATCTAAACACAAGCTTAAATAAATAAACAATGGCTTGATAAGAGTCGAAATAGAGAGCCAGATTCTTATCATGCCATAATATTTCCAACAAAATTAACAAAATATTTGTAATACATGTATGTACCAATCGTAAGCACATTTCAAATTAAAAAAAATATTAATCGTTTGGCTGCTCCGGACGACGCAATTTTGAATGAAATGAATCAACAACAGCGCTTCGCCTATCCATCCTAGGTAGGTTACCTACTCTCAGAGGCGCACCCAGAAAAAAATTCGCGGGGGATGTACCTACCAACGTATTTTTTCATTTATTTATCTCTTTATGTTATCTATTATTAAGAAAATGTGTAAAATATTTCGTACTTGTAGACCTTAAAAAGTTCTAGATGCTCAAATCAGATAACAGGAAAGGTCTAATATAAAAAGGTACAAAAAAAATCGTGGCGGACTGCTAGTAGGTAGAGTAGAAGCAGCGCAAGATAGGGGGATATGAAAGCGCCTTGCTGAATGTGAGCCATAACCGCGAAAAAATAAAACACAACATAAAATGTATCTAACTTAATAAATATAAAATAAAATTATAGGTAGGTACCTACCTATATTGTATATCTAAAACCTAACAAAATCAAACCACAAAATTATTTTATTTCGATGGGGGGGGGTGGTGGGGTCAACCCCCGAACCACTCTTACGGGTGCGCCACTGCCTACTTGTCGTGTGTTCGATAATAATTTAATTCGATATCATTAGGTACGTGAAAGCCAACACTGTTCTAAGCAAATTTGAAAATATGTTTTATCCCGTCATTATTGGCGGTTTTTCACGTAGCACATAATAAAACTAATTTCAAAATGTATATAAATGACTTACCTTTCGTCTGATCTGTGGTACACCAGGAAATCGTCAGGCAAATACATCGATGCAAAGCTTCAAATCTACGGTCGTTTAGTATAAAAATAACACGAAAAGTTTGCCCTCGCAGCACAAGTTGGCGGACGGCAGCGTCTCGGTGTTGTTTTAATTCACAATAATAATTTACAATGGCCACAACAAGACGGTATATGATGGCGTACAATTTCGACAGCGACAGAGATAACGCGCGCGACACAACCGACACAGAACGCGGTCACGGGGCAACTGGCTCTGGCTGCGGTTGAAATTTCTGTCGAGCAGCAGATCCCTGCATTGTGGCAAGGCGAACCCGAAACGGCGACTAACCGTATGCAATACAACGGCAGCGCACAAAACGGTACAAATCAACTACTCGAACAAGTAATATCTACGTGATTGTAAATGATTTCTTTTCATTAATGAAATTAAGCTGATATTTTTATTTGCGTCGCGTGCAGTTCGTCAGCGTTGAACGCTCAGTCACCTCCTTTTAGCGGGAACGTCGACCAATCGCGGGCCGAGGAACGCCCTTCTTGTGTTTTATTCGTTTTATTTTTTAAAATCGTAACGCATCTGAAAAGATGGGTCTAAACATAGCGAAGCGGTACGTGCTTAAATAATTAACAATAATTAAAATAATGCACATTTAGCAATGATAACAATGCGAATGTGCTCATTTTATACTAGGCTACTGTTATGCATCAAAAAATTCTCGTTATTTATGACTCTGTTGGCACGTTTGACACGTTTTAAACATTTGAAAATGTTTCTACGTGCGGATAATTTTAATTTATCGACTTCTTAGTGTCGAATCGTTCATACAGATATTATGGAATTAGCGAAAATTAAAAATAGATAAATAAGTAATAAAAATATACAAATTCAATCAACCAGCATAAATTATTTAAACTAATGAAAATTTGTTTACTTCGGCATACAAAAATAACTAAAGTCGAACAAACATGTTCAGCCCAAAAAAAAATGAGAACATTACGTAAAATGTGATATAATTACATGAAAATTTGTTTAACTATATCAACAATAGCTTGAATAGTTTACTAATTTACTCGCGTACCTATTTACCGGTCGCCATCTTTGATTATTAATTTTCTCCCATTGTTTGTATTTGTTTTTTTTTTTAAATTGTCGCCCCGGAATGACAAAAATCAACTGCAGATGACCGTCAATTCTGATGAAAAAATTGCGAATTGAAAAACGTTGGGGTGCTAGAAAAATGATCAAAGAGTTTCAAAACAATGCCTAGAGTATAAGCTAGACATTACAGCAGGACGGAGCTCCATCTCACACAGCCAGAAATACAATCAACTTTCTTCGTCGTGAGAATGTTAATTTTATCGAGTCAGACCAGATTTAAACCCAGCAGATTATGCAATATGGGGTGTTTTGATGATTTCTGATAAAATCTAGCTAAATATTGTGCAAAAAAAAATTATATTAAAAATTATAATTAATTATATTTTATGTTTTGAAATAACTCGTGTGTTACGAGATGTTCTCACTTTTTTTGGGCCAACCTGAACATATATAAAATAATAATAAATGTAAGGGAAGTATTAATAATGACTTATCTATAATTGGCATCGGCAATTAATCAGCTGGAAGCAACCCAGTGGATGATTATGAGTCATTTTTTGTAGTTGCATTGTATCTACATCTAACCAACTTACCGCGGGGGTAGGCAGAGAGAATAGAACGCCACATTCCTCTGTCCTGACGCATAATTCATACGTCTTCTCGTACAAGCTCGCCGATTGTTGAGGCTTCTGACAGAACCATCCTCCTGTATTTGGTCGACCTGGTCGTGCCGAGTCTTCCGCGAACGTCCTCTATTTCTGATGCCATCAACAACACTTGCGTCGTATATCTTACTTACCATTCTCTCCTGTGCACTTTTAATGTTAACTTACAAACTAAGTGGGTACACGTTTGTAAAGCGAATAAGTACTCCATCGGATCACCAGATCAATTTAGCGTAGCCCATGGAGTAGATGTCCAGTTTTGAGGGGAAAAAAACTAAGATGCACGCTTATTTTTATAGAGGTACCAATAATAAAAAATAAGCTTTATTATAACAGATAATCATATATAATCACAATAAAAAGGATTTAAAAATAGGCATATTATTTATGTACCATCAGAGTCTGAAATTTCTTCAGATACAGTGTCCCATTTTTCTGAATCACTCAGATCAACTAGTAATCAGATATGAAACAAATCTCGGGTACATTTCCGGGTATTTATTAGCGATAAGGTCTGCTCATTGTTTTTTTTATTTTCTTGACCTATTAAATTTTTTTTATTTTAGAATATGCAATAATTATATTTCTACATATTGTGGAGAGCCTTTCTGCTCTGCTATATAATACAGACGTTATGTCGTCTCACACATCCACTCTTATAATCACTGCCTGGCGATGCTGAACGCATCCTGCAAATATCAGAGCGTGAAATTAAACTTCCATCAGCCGTAAAGACTCCTAGTGTTGCTGTCATGTAGCAAAACTATTGCGGCACCGTCCTTTGGGACTGAGTAATTATGAATGATGTAGGTGAGAACGTGAACAATTAAGAAATTAAAGGAATCTCGAACATTTCCGGGTATTTACTACGGTGTGGGTCTCCCGCTGGGGATTGCTGGGATGGACAATGCCGGGAAGAGCAATGACTACAGATTATTCTGCTCCTCGCACCTCTTACCATCTGGACAGGGTGAATTTCTGCCGGACTGTGACCGAGTTCTGCGACTGCAGCACATACATGTGACGAATATCCTCCCCTATCGGGGGTGCATGCTATCTGTAGCTTCTCTCTGGCCGCCCTTTGAATTTAATATGGCAACGAGTCTCACGTCAAATTGTACAGGTGTGGCTCTGGTACGATGATACCGGAGCCAACCTATGGTGGTATTAAGATGTTAATAACTGAATGTAATAAAAAAATAACAAAACAAGAGTAAACAACTCTAAAAACGATTCGGGATAGAGTGTAAATAAATATAAAAAATTGGCAACTGCAGAATTTTACAGCGATTGTAAGTTGCCATCGATAATATGAAGCGCCTCGAATTCAGAGACACCGGAATAGAAAATAACATGCATCTTATAAAATAAGAAGTTTTAAATATGAATTAAATATATTGATTAGAAAGATATACATATAAAATCAATTTTATCGAAAAATATTGTTGTTGCGCCACCGGGATTCGAACCTGGATCTCTTTCCTAACCGGGGAAGGTGCATTATCCAACTATGCTACAGCGACAATATTTTTAGCGACAATTTTCGAACCAATATGTTACCTTTTTGATATTAACACATTTAATCGTTCCATTATTTGACAGAGCCATCTACCTTTACCAGGTTCGAATCCCGGTGTTTTCGATAAAATTGATTTTATATGTATATCTTTCTAATTAATATATTTAATTCATATTTAAAACATCACAGACCGTCTGTTCTGAATAATTACAACTTCACAATAAGAATGTGTTCTCCTAAAAAAAAATAAGAAGTAATATCAATTGGTTTAACTTAGGTACAAAAATAAAAATTATTCCGTCACTTAACACGTTACATATTAACATTGAACATTCGTTAAATAGCCCGCAGAATTGATCTGAACATGAAAAGTGTTTCAGCAACCCTTCACGCGTCGCGGCCCGCCTCCAGCAGACGGGGGTGATGCCTTGGATCTTGGACGCGCGCACGTGCTGGTGTGACACGCGCCAGCGGACGCGCACGTGGACGTCTCGTTTGCGTCGTGTGGCATCACGCCTCGACAACTAAAGACTATTATATAATTTTAAATATGTATTAAATATATTGATTAGAAGCCTGGATCTCTTTCCTAAACGGGTAAAAATAAGGTAGATGGCTCTTTCAAATAATGGAACGATTAAAAGTATTAATATCAGAAAGGTAACATATAGGTTCAAAAATTGTCGTTGTAGCATAGATGGATAATGCACCGGTTAGGAAAGAGATCCAGGTTCTAATCCCGGTGGCGCAACAACAATATTTTTCGATAAAATTAATTTTATACGTATATCGTTCTAATTAATACATTTAATTCATATTTAAAATATCACAGACCGTCTGTTCTGAATGTGTTCTGAACAATAAGAATGTGTTCTCCTAATAAGATATAATTTAATATTCATATATTTGATTATCCGCAAAGAACAGAATTACAAATCAATTATATTGTAATAGCTCTACACAATGTCATAGTATGGAATAACCCGTACGAAATTAATATTATAATGGTTATATTCCAGGAATTTCCAAATCAATAACAATATGATTGATTCGGCAGCAGGACGATATAACACCATTAAAACCTTATAGAAAAATATTCAACAACAAAGTAATTAGCAAAGTCCTGTACATTTTTAATCCTTTCTTAATTATTTTGTTGACAAGTTTCAAGTTCATTTTGTACATTGATAAATGCAAATAACAGGCACAAATGACGTACGTTTAAATTAATTTCATTTCGAAATAATTCTTGTTCAAAGGCTTACTTACTAATTCATACATTTTCTCATACAAGCTCGCCGATTATTGAGGCTTCTAACAGGACCCGGTCGTGCAGAGTCTTCCGTAGACATCCTCATTTATCCGTTCCATATGACTAAACCGCCTTAGTGATCCTTTTTTAATCTTACTGTACTAAGATCAGCTGTACATTTTTTTCTTCTTCCTTCTTTTATCTCATTTCCACTACATTCACTCTACTTTCGTTCCTCTTCTGCTTGCTCCAGGCCTCACTTCCATACATCCATTGATATGACTCCATGTATCGCTAGTTTTGCCTCGGTTGACAAGTTCCCTTCAACTGTAATTCCATTAAAAGCGGCGTTCACTTTATTAAAAAGCATACATAAGTAAATATCTCAAAAAATTAAATAATATACTATGAAAATGTTACGAATCATTGGAAATGGCATAATATGCATTGCGCCATTTCAGCAGGAGTAGGCAGAGGATAGAACGTCATCCAGTAGTTTCATATTTTCATTTCAGTCACTGTTTTCAAGTTCATTAGCATCACGCACAAGCTACCTAATTAAACCATTATTATATCTAAGTCATATTTGTATTTACTTCCAAATTATTAAATCATAATTTTTCATAAATATATTTGAATTATGCTACTTTCATACTTATTTTGCCAGCTCCAGGCTTCACTTTAATAGTCAGCATTAGTACCAGAGCTCGATGACAGCCTCGGATGAAAATTTATCAGGCTATAGAACACCACACTCTACTATCCTAATATACAACTTTCATATGTATTTATTACACATCTATGTGCGGACTATCATATAATATCTGGTTTACCTGATCATTCCATACACATCTTTCGCGGCCGTCTTGTCTTCCTTTCAATTACAAAATCGTTAAAATATAATCTAAATCGGAAATAAAAATGTGGCCTTTCAAAAAGTGCTTTACATTTGTTAGTGTGACTTTATTTAAACTGTCATATCTAATATATTATCTTAATCCTAAGGTTATCAGATAGGTAGTATATAAACGTCACCCCTCAACAGGTAATCTATAGATGTAGATTATCACTTAGAGAAATGTTGTAATTCTACATCGAAGGTTCAATTACAAGACTGTCTTGTTATTATAAATAAAACCAGCTGTGACGCACACTAGGCAATGTACTCAGGTTATGCTGTGTATGTGGAATGAATAGCATTGTTTCTAGATGTTGTATTCATCTGAATTGGAGGCGTTTTGCAGTCTTTCGTAAGCATTTTGTTGTAAAATATACGAGATCTTGTTGTGACCTACAGGGTGTTTATTTAGAGGTGTAGAACTTTAAAATGAAATAAAACACGTACAAATCGTGATAATGGCCACGGTGTTGACTTTATTAAAAAGATAATTTTATGCCATTAGTGTTTAAATAAAGCGCAATCTGGAAGTCCAATTTGTGATGTATGTTTGCTTGCAAGTCGTCTATTATCGTCTCTGGCTTATCGGCGCAGACCAGCGACTTCACATATCCCCACAAAAAATATTCCAAAGGGGTTGAATTACACGATTTTGGCGGCCAATCCACAAGTTCATTACGCGAAGTGTTTCATTCAATAAATAGATTGTGGCGCGCGCCGTGCGGCATGTTGGGCCGTCTTGTCGAAACCGCAGCTCTTCCACACTAATGCCATTCATTGGGGAACGAAAAAGTCAGTAATCATGGATCTATTACGATTATCGACTCATTCCTACGCTCCACTGCAGCGACATCTACAATGAAACGTATCAATTCCCATTCTATTTTGTTTATAGTTTTATTGATTAACATTATTGAACACCGATACAGTTTGAGTTGTGACCTTGAAAGCATTTTGCAACACGGCAGTTGAAGATAAGACATGTATTTAGAAAACCGCGCGGCGCGAGCGAGACAAGAATTGCGTTTAGTATGTACGGGCTTAGAACAAATTTTGCAAGGAATTATGCTAATCACACGCATAGATTTATTCGTTATTTCTAAATGATTTCGTAAGACGATTCTATTCAAACATTGAATTATTTACACGCCAAAACCCCCTGAAACAGATTTAGAATAATTTGAGTTAAATATGCAGTGCATGTCGTAAAATCCACTGCATGCTAAAAATCAGGCTTTGTTCCAAAATACCATAAAGCAGACAAAGCGTGTGAACTTTATCCATAACTCAAAAATGGATGATAACTAACTTACGGTCACATCATTTTCTCACATGAATTCTACACTCATCTATCCTAGCACACCACTGTTGTCTCGCTCTTCGGTTGCTGAAGCTTTTAACAGAGCTGCCCTCCAATATGTATAGTTTATTTTCTGTACCAGATCATATATTTTCTTTACCACTTCTGTACATGATAAAACAGTTCTACATTCACTCCAACTCTACTCATTCTTCACACAATCGTACATAAATCTTCCACGCGCGGGCCTAAGAGACCATAACAATAAAAAACATGTAGGTTACTTTCAACTAATCCGTTATAACACATTTTTAATCAATTTGATTTACAAATATGAATTAAATATATTAATTATAAAGATATACATATAAAATCAATTTTATCGAAAAATATTGTTGTTGCGCTACCGGGATTCGAACCTGGATCTCTTCCCTAACCGGGAGAGGTGCTTTATCCAACTAAGCTACAGCGGCATTATTTTTAGCGACAATTTTTCGACCCTATATGTTACCTTTTTTGAAATCAATACATTTAATCGTTCCATCATTTGACAGAGCCATCTACCTTATTTTTACAGAATCTCAAATACCTTTGAGTAAACTGATAGCAGACGCCAGAATTATCAATTCATTTTTATTAAATTTTGGACAAAAAAAAAAAAAAATTTGATTTACATATATCACTAGATTTGGATCAGTGGTAACTTTTTATTAGCGCCCGTAGTAAAAATCACTACCTGATACATTAATACATTCAATTTACCGCTGTCAAAGCTTAGATGGAGACGTCTACAAGTGTAACAGAAAAACATGAAATATGCTGTATTTTATGCGTGGATTTTTTCGCCTAGGTGTTCGATATCTGTCACTTTGGTGGTGGAATTTTTTCGTACTACGTGTGTAATAATGTATATTAAACAGCGAGATCGTCATCGGACGAACTGTCATCACTAAAATATTAACTGTCGTGCACTGGAACTTTCAACGTATCAATGTGTCGGATGACTTTTGGAACAGCTGTGAAAAGTCCGCCATATTTTCGTTTTTACTGTCGGATATTGCAGAGTAAAATGAGTTCACTACTAAATACTTTTTTTTACTATAATTTAAAGTTACTACTGATCACAAACAGGCCTTGAAAATGTTTTACTTTAAAAATACGTTTTGTTTGCTAGCAATATTAAGTATAATGTTGAGGTGTACGAAACCCGATATAACGCGAAATGACTTTCAATACCTGCCATTTACATTTTTATCAAATTAATACAATAATTTATTAATTTTATTTTCTCGATATTATGAAAGCGCGTCATAGCGGGTATCAAATTGGCCATCTACGTGGCGTCAAGTTAATAAACACTGCTAGAAGTGCATTAGTAATCGGCAGCAAATATCAAATACTTACAGTTTACCTACATCGGATAAGGGCTTGTTGTAAACAACCTTACCGGGGTCCAGAGGTTAACTACTTTGTTTTTGCAGTTTAAAGACAAACCTTTTATATTTATATAATATAACCTATTTGTACACGCACAATGTATTACCATAATAGGGATCTATTTTTATTTGCGAATGATAACAATTTCCTAGAAATTTGGCTTATCAAGAGTGCCAATTTGAAAGAGTCACTTATGACAGGCATCGGACAGTAAATAGCCTCAAATTGCCGTTCTGCGCGCTTATCTCTTACGAGGGTATAGAGCAGGGCCAAATTGTGACATGTATGCGTATTGGTACTCACCCCGGCCAGAATAATGAAATGATCTGACAAAAATATTCATGACGTCTGTGCACGTCTTAGTGTGTTTGTCCGTCCGTGTTTAAAAACCCCCTGACAATTGACCTCCGCTACATATAAGCATTTTATATAAAAAGTCAGTATTTATTATGATAGATCATTATCAATACTAATTTATTTCACTAAGCAAAATACAAATTCTTTTATTTAACACACACTCTGCGGCGGTGGGTCAGATTTGACCCGTATGTATGTAAAAATATGAATTACGCTACAAATATTCGTTTAATGCTGTTTTACTTCTAGCTAATCTTTTATTAAATATTTTCATATAAACAATCGGATTGAATCTCAGCGCTTACGCCGAAACACATATTGCATTAGGTATGCGTCCATGTATTTGTTTTCACTTATTTTCGTCTGCTAGTATTATAATTATTTCAGGGGCGTTACGCCTATCTGTAAGTTTTATGACACTACCTGCTCGGGTTCCGACGAGAAGATCACATGTTCAGTGGATGTTTGTATTTTGGCTGTGTAGGGCATCTATTGATGCGTGAGAATATGTACATTATTCGTAATATTTTTTAATTTTTTAGCAGAAACATTACGGCACATCATGTCATTTCATTAAATCATGTTTAAAATGAAATATGTTTAAAAAATCTCCCACAAAATGGTTGAAAAACCGAGAACTTCAGATGGGTATAAAATGACCCACCGGGCTGGGCTGTAAGTGTTAAATATCAATAAAACTAACTTTTTTTTAATGTTTTCCTATGTTTTGAAAAATTGCAACTTCGCAATAAGAATGTGTTCTTAAAATAAATAAGTTGTATTAATGTCTTAATTAATCAATTAATTCTCGGATTACACAAAGGTGTTTGAGATTCCGTAAATATAAAGAAGATGGCTTTCAAATAATGGAACGACAGATGAATCAATTTAAAAGTGCAACATATAAGTTCGAAAATTTGTCGTCAACTCACTGTGTTGGTGTAGCATAATCGGGTAATGCATTTCCTCGGATAGGAAGAGATCCAGGTTCGAATCCCCGTAGCAATAACAATATTTTTTCGATAAATTGATTTTATACGTATATCTTTCTAATTAATACATTTAATTTGTATTAATAAAACTAACACCCGTTTCAGAAAGAGAGAGAATAATTACTTTTTTAATATATTAAACGGGGGTTAATTATTGTCAGGGAGGTTTTGATTAGGGGTTTATATTCGGAAAATATGTATCCTGATACCATTCAATACGCATATTAGTTTCCTTAAAATATTGTACTGATGCACCACAGAGTACTCAAATATCGAGTATAGAGTAATATAGAGTAAGAAGAGTAGAAGGGATGCCGGAAAACAAGTTTATTGTTCGACGCGCGTGCTTTGCTTATTTGCCAGTCGCAATGAGTCACTGGTCGAGAGCGCACCGCGCATTCGCGGTTGAGCAATATTTAATCGATGGCTATGTTAATAAACAGAACACGAGTAAACAAATACCCCGACAACCTGAGGAAATGCCATCAACAATGTTTCCATTATCCAAAAACGACAGTGTGGTGTGCAATTTCTACCCGAGGGATAATTTGCCCTTATTTTTTTAACCCGGAGAGACAGTCACTGCTGACGTGTATTGCCGAATGATCGACGAGTTTTTGGTACCGCAACTGCAGCTGCTTTCCGGGTTCAACAATAAAACACAATTTCATCCACACACAGCTAGAGTTTCAATGAAGGTGAGGGGAATTTTTCCCATATGCGACTTTTTTTGTGGGAATACTTTAAGTTGAGAGTTTACAGCAACAATCCTCGAACAATTTAGACCCTAAATATCCGTCGTGAAGTTGTTTCCATTGAACCAACGCTTTGCAACGTGTTCGCAAATTTAAGAGTCCGATTGCAAGAGTGTCTCGAGAGAAATGGACGACAATTAGACGATATTGTTTATAAAACGTAAAATAAGCATGGTTAAACTCCATTTTGTATTAATAAAATATGTGAATAATATTGTAGTTTTTTAAAATTATTTAATATTTTACTTGACAATTTTCCGCTGGACACCTTTATAATATATACACATATACAACATTCAAAAATTTAATGAATATGGAGATTGAGGGATAAGAACTGGAGAACGTTACATCACTTAAGCCAGCCGAAGATAGGTGGTAATTTTCCATTAAATGTAATAAAAAAATAGTCTTATCTCTGTGAAATATCTGACATTTGTTTAATAACAGTGCCTCTGTAGGTAAAAATTCAAAGTAATTGTGTGTTCTTGGA
This sequence comes from Eubasilissa splendida, assembly GCA_031772225.1. Taxonomy (NCBI): domain Eukaryota; kingdom Metazoa; phylum Arthropoda; class Insecta; order Trichoptera; family Phryganeidae; genus Eubasilissa; species Eubasilissa splendida. Next base: position 1,910,325 of record CM062867.1, read on the forward strand.
CATATTCAAATATACTTTTAAAATCAGCAATATTATCTTTGTGGTTAAGATTCATATTTTTTTTTATTGTCTTTGTTTATTAACCACTAAAATGAGTTTAAATACATCTACCGGTTTCGAAAAATACTATTTTCTTCTTCAGGATGTCATAACATGACAGAATCTATTTAAAAAAAATCTATTTAATACTAAGTAATGGTAAGGTATTAAGTAATGATTTAAGTTAGGTACTAGGTTGATTCCGTCAAAGAAACAATATATGTTTTAGTTAGTTATGACATCCTGAAGAAGAAAATGGTATTTTTCGAAACCGGTAGATGTATTTAAACTCATTTCAGTGGTTAATAAAACAAAGATAATAAATAAAAATATATTCAAATATTGCTAAATACTATTTCGCTAGATAGATTTTTATATTTATCTTTCTAATTAAATAATTTGTTTTACATGTATATATGTTACACGTCTCCAAGCACCGGCCTTGTTGGCCCCTACTCGCAGAGCACGCGTCGTCTGATCCAAAATCCAAAAACATCGAGACACGAGGCCGGCTGGTCAGCCCCACTTGTTTGGGCTTTGAGCACGATACTCTGATTGATCACGCCACCACCGGTCGATCTGACCTTGCGTAAGCTATTCTCGGTTGAGGAGTGCGCCCAGGTGTCAGCAGACGGCTCGCCGTGATGAATGTGTCGCATGTGCATCCATGACGTCATTGGAGTTCTTTGATTCATCGACAAACATCACGTATAGCTGACTCTTCTAACCGGGTCGAGCGGAACCTGAATCACCCGTTTCGGGTGCATCTCCGCGATCTGATGACAAGTTTTTTTAACGTTGACCTCGCGTAAAGACACGAATATATATTTTTTTTTGTATAACTAAACATTGTGTCGAGTACACATCTGAATATTCTTTAAATTACGACTATTAATTATTTGTGCAGTGTGAAATATCGTACTTCTTCAATGTTGGCAAAATTATTTTGTGGCCTCATTTTATATAAATAATAAGACAAAATATCTTATTAATAACTATTTAACATGTGGTACTAATAATGAAAATCCACAAAAATATTTAGATTCATAAGTATCTTTAGATGCATAAAATTAATGAAAATAAAAAAGAGGGAGAAGGGTGGGGAGGTTGCAACTATTGTTGCGGTAAAGGGAGAGCAACATGTGTTTATAGGTAGAGTGAATGGCCAAAATTGAGATTGTGGTGGTTCATAAGAAGAACCCTTTGAGCGTAGTAAGGCTAATGTTGAACAAGTCAATTTCTGTAAATTTCTCATTATGGTATTTGAATAAATTTTGTATGTAAGATGTTCTACTTCTGGGAATGTGGAAGAGTACGGATTGCCGGGTCGATCTAGATGGTACATGGAGAGATATTAATTCTAATTGGCTGGGACAATCAATATGACGTTGCAGTAATTTGAAGATAAGTACTTGGTCAGCACGTGTTCTTCGATGTTCTAGGTTTTTCATATTGTGCAAGTTTGCCGCATCTAAATAGGAATTGTTGCTAGTGAATATTTTAGAAAATTAAGGTATTGATATATATTTTTATCTTTAATTGCAAACATGTCCCGCTTATTAAGTGAGATTTATCTTAGTCATAATGCACGCACTTTCCATGAGTAAATATTTTTTACCGCCGATCAAACAGCCGACCCTAAAGAACTGGAAAAAATGTAACGAATTTCATTAACCTTGTGCAAATGCATTGCCGAGATGAGAGCAAACAAAGTTCCTTTGTTCTTAGAAGCGATCAAACTCTGGAGTCTGACCCAAGACGTACGCATGACAATAAATAAGATCGTTAAAATAACACTAATTAAAAGCAGCCAGACAGTGAAGGTTCAAGGTGTGATCTTGAATCACGCGGTATCGGCGATGAATAATACCCTGATATTAGCAACGTTGGCAATTTGACTCAAAGCGTCCAGCTGATTCGGCGGCGGAGTCGATGCCCTCGCCCATTCATTAAACATTCATAAACAATGGCTACATTTGGAGCTGATGACTCAGTACGCTCATCCGAGTTGTATTTCTACGGCACCAGTGCCCCAGGCGATATTTGCAATTTCTCATTAAGGAATCTGCAAAATTTTTGCCGATATGGAGTAATTACGCCACTGCTCTGATATGCAACTATGGCTGCATGCACGCTCGTTTGTTGTCGAGGTTTCTGATCATATTTTTTTTTACTTGCCTTATCCGTGCAACGGAGGTTGCCATGTTGGCCATCATCACTTTTGCCTTTGATTCATAAACTGTTTGTCAAATTCGTGGTTCTCGGTTGGTGGCCTCCTTGTTGCATTACACCACTGCAACGAAAAATGACTGCCATGTAGCGTTAAAATAAAATGCCAACCGTGAGCCTTTGATCATTGAGTTTCATGTTGTTAATTTGGTCATGTTATGTGTGTGAATATTGTCGTCTTTTCGAAGATTGAAGAGCGCAGTGAAATGACTATTTTTTTCGGTAATAGTGCTATGATTTTAAAAATTAAAATAAAAATATGCGGTCGTAAGTATTTAAAAGTTTAAGTTTAAGTTGTTATGTGTATTTTAAAGTTTAAAATTTTCGCCATACATTTTGACATACGAGACGCTTTATCTGTGGATGTGACGAATTCACTCAAATCATAGACAAGTCAGAAAACTGTTAACCGCAGACAAAGTGTTTCAAATGTCATAAATTATTATGATGAAATTAATAAAATATAATTTATAAAGTTTAAAAATACTTGCCGCCCGATTTTTTTTTCATTTTTGAAATCAGCGCACCCAGGAATATATGTTATTAGTAAAAATTCGAGATATAGCCGTATTTTCGATATGTTTTTTTTTTAATATATATTTTCAGAATATTATGAGAGAAAAGTGATAAAATTAATCGTGTATACGTACGTTTTAATTCCGTAGATATTAAATAAAAAATTTCGTCGAAATTTCGAGTAGGTAAAGGGTGATGATACCACATTAATTCAAACTATAATGAAAATTTGCAGATCATATGAAAGTTTCAAGCGCGTTAATTAGTTATGTCAACGGCTATCACGGTGTGGTACACCATAAATCACCGTGTTATGGTTACGGCATGTGGGACGTGGACCGAAGTCCCCCGGGGTCGCAGCGAAGGTGTTTGCCGAGCTATTAGTAACTAGTCAGGATATTTGCCGAGCAGACTGAGAAATATAAAATTGTGAAGTCGTGTTCCATCTTGGATACATTGTGCAATGGGTGATGGCGGTTCTCAAAATAGATTTATTTCAAAATATTTGTCTAATAAGTTTTTGCAGTTTCAGTTCTTCTCGCCATTTTGTTTTTAGTGACAAAAAATGACATTTAAAACGTCAGTGTTGTCGTTTTTCTGTACCTAATAGTTTTAATTCATTTTTGGTGTTAAATATTTACAACTGACTATACCCCCTCTTAAATTCCTACAGTCTACTATCCCAAAAAAAACAAATTACTCTTGAACAAAGCAATCATCCGTCCTGTACTCGCTCGCGAGCCCCATCTGGGGTTCAATAAAACCATAAAAATATTAAACCGGCATTTTATACAAATAATAGTATAGGAAATTTACTCATAAATTCTAAGGACAAAGATGATAAATTTAACAATTCTGGTGTCTAACATAGTTGCAAGGATTGTGCTGCATTTTATATTGGTAAAACGGGTAGAAATTTTAATATAAGAGTAAGGGAGCATTTGAGATGTTTGAACAATAGTGGGTTTTCAGAATTTTCTAATTATTTGATAGAAAATGGTCATGGTTTTGATAAAAAATTGGGATTGTCAATTTTGCGTGTAAACGGTGTTGGTCACAAATGAAATAATTTGGATTCGTTGGTGATAAATAAAGCGTGTAAAACTAATCAAAAAATTATAAACAAAAAACTAAATTTAACTACGAGTCCCATTCTAAAATTTTTTCCTAAAAAATATTCGAGTAAATTTTGATTAAGTAAAGTTAATATTAAGTTAATGTTAAGTTAATATTAAGTAAAGAGTTAAATTTGTATTGAGTTAGGTACTAAATTTATTTTTTTAAATAATTGTTTTCTTTTATTATTTTAAATAGATTTTTTAAAAATAGATTTTTAGTTAGTTATGACATCCTGAAGAAGAAAACGGTATTTTTCAAAACCGGTAGATGTATTTAACATCAATTTAGTGGTTAATAAAACAAAGATAATAAATAAAAATATGTATTTTAACCACAAAATTTGCTAATTTTAAAAGTAAAAGTAATTATTTACTTATCAGACAAGCCAACATGTTGCACGCAAAAAGTTGCAATCTTTCTCTTCACTTCATAGGCTCGTTTGGCTGGACTGGAGTAGGTATTTACATTTTAATTTAGATACTGGAAGCAATGTAAAAATTCCCTTCACTGCCGTGTCTGCTACACTAGTTTCCCAACTCGATAGATCCTCTTTTTTAAAAATAAAAAAATATTAAGGTATCTCTGAAAGGGGATGAAATCGGAGAATCACTGGTTGAGGTCCCTGTGAGGACCATACAAAATCCGTTGGTCAAATGTTTGAACTAAACAATGAAAAAAAATTACAAGAATCGTTCGGGCGCACGCGCATTCGACACTTCCGCCGCCATACGCTTCTTCCGCCGGCCGACTTGTGTCTGTGTACTTGCACCAAGTAATGACGATGTACGTCCTTGGTCCAGTGTACTCACAACACGGCAGTCGTACTTGACCGATGTACAAGTATCTAATGGGGCAAGTTAAAATAGTGTAAAAGGTGTGGGACAATTAAGAAACAACACATAGTTGTTAGGAGAACACATTCTTATTGTGGAGTTGTATTTATTCAGAACATAGCTCTATGATATATTAAATATATAAATTAATTAGAAAGATATACATATGAAATCAATTTTATCGAAAAATATTGTTGTTGCGCCACCGGCATTCGAACCTGGATCTCTTTCCTAACCGGTACATTATTCAACTATGCTACAGTGACAATATTTTTAGCGACAAATTTTCGAACTTTTCTTTTTGATATTAATACATTTAATCGTTCCATTGTTTGAAAGAGCCATCTATCTTATTTGATTTTATATGTATATCTTTATAATTAATATATTTAATTCATACTTAACATATATTTGTGATGTAATATATATTTGATGTTTTATTAACTAACTCATCTACATTCATACATATACCACGACCATCTTCCAGTATCTGATTTACCAGTCGAGCCCATTTTGTGGTGCCATCAACACTTTGCATCTTTCTTACTATTCTCTTATCATTCATCCGTTCCGTATGACCAAACCGTCTAAGCTTCAGGTTTACATTATCTTTTAATATCTTCACTCTTATTCTGTCATAAATGGATTTTTATTATTGTCTGTGTTTAATATGCAGCCGATATATTAAGAAGAAGAAGAAGAAAAATTTACAATCATGTGAATACGCTCTATAAGACCGTCACATGAAGAAAAATTACGTCAACATTTAAATAGCTATACTGTATTTTAAATACTAATTAAACGTATTAATTAGAAAGACATACATATAAAATCAATTTCATCGAAAAATATTGTTGTTGCTACCGAAATTTGAACCTGGATCTCTTCCAATCTAGGTAACGTGCATTAACCGATTATGCTACAGTGCATTTACTACAAATTTTCGAACCTATATGTTACACTTTTCTCATTGATACATCTATCTTTCCATTATTTGAAAGCCATCTACTTTATATCCATATTGGATCCAGGTTCGAATCCCGGTAGAAACAGCAATATTTTTCAATAAAATTGATTTTATTTGTTTATCTTTCTAATTAAAACATTTAATTTGTTATTAGGTGAACACATTCAGAACATAGGTCTGTGATATTTGAAATACTATTTATATGTATTAATTAGAAAGATATATGGAATAACAGAACGATACATGTATTAATTTTAAAAAAGTGTTCGAAACATTGTCGCCAAAAATAATGTCGCTGTAGCATAGTTAGATAATACACCTTCCCCGGTTTGGAAAGAGATCCAGGTTCGAATCCTGGTGGCGCAACAATTGAGTTTATATGTATACCTTTCTAATTAAAACATTTAATTAGTATTTAAAATATCACAGACCGTCTGTTCTGAATAATTACAACTTCACAATAAGAATGTGTTCTCCTTAATAATGCTATATTTTGTTTTCAGATACGCGGCACAAGGAAATACAGAATAAAAGCGAGACGGAAGACACGAAAAAGTCATTCTAAAAAGAGGCATATTTTAGGTCAAATTTGAAAAAAAATCCAGCTTTAAATAGGGGGGCGTCCAAAGGTTCGCAAATAAAACCGTATCCTAAATTTGTGATGTTTTCCCTTGGCAAATGTTTGGTAAAGGATATGATATTTTAACGAAAGCACAAACACAAACTGTCCTATGCAAACACGGGGATGTTGTTTCCGTAATATATATGTTATAACTAATTCATTTTGGATTTGGATATTTGTATTTTGGATCTAATACTAGAATACTACTCAAAATGTAATTAATTAACTCACTAGATATGTAATTAATACTCATTGGTGAGATGGAATGCTATCAAAATATTAGTTGTTTATTTAATTAATTAACTGATTCTAAAATATAATATAAATTGATTTTTGTATCATTTCATTCAGAGTACCAGATCCGTTTGGACCCCTCGCTCTTCCATTATGATATATGCCTTATGGGCGCATTAGCAAAAATGGGGTGTGTTTATTATAATTGTATATTAATTTATATACCGTGATAAACGTTCTGTCAACCTGTTACATAACTGCTCTCTCGCGTATTAAACGTCCCAAAACCGTCCTTCTTTAGAGGTTATCTCCTGCCCCAGTTAGCAGCCCCTGCATCATTTCAGTAATAATTTGCAGTAAATTATTACTGCAATAATGCAGGGGCTGCTAACTGGGGCAGGAGATAACCTCTAAAGGACAGTTTTCAGACAATTAATACGCGAGGGAGCAGTTATGTCACAGGTTGACAGAACGTTTATCGTGGGGTTCCGGTGCTGTGGGAGTTCAGCATAAAAACGCTTGGAGAGACGTTTCATGATTTCTTTTACTGGAGGAATACCCAAGTCGTGATGGAAGTAGAACACTAGTATTTACAATTATATGAATCAATTAGAAATATATACATATAAAAAAATCTATTTATCTAAAAATTATTGGTATTTTCATATATTATTTCGATAAATAGATTTTTTTCTGTATTACATTCTAAATTTATTAATTTAATTTGTATTAAAAATACCGCAGAACATTGTTCCAAAATATAATAAAAATGTGTTCCAAATGTCATTATTATTATAATTTATTATCGCTCAGATTGGAGAGTGGAGAGCAGTTTACGTTGTGAAAGCAGAAAATAAAATAATGATGTTCAGTCATGAGCACATCGACCGAAAGAGAGATCATAGAATTTTTTATTTTATGCCGTATTTTTATAAAACAATGACGTATCTAATTCAACATTGAAAATGAAATATCCCATTTAATATAATAAATCCAACATTAACGTGAAATATGAGAGTCTTCGGTAATTTTTATAGGCAGACTCGCATCGCCATCCGTCTCATATTCATCAGATATTATATTGCCACACGTGGGTCCATTGTTTCATTTCGGTGGGCATTTGTTTGCGCGACTTCATTGTAACGGTTTGCTCGCCGAAAGGCCGCGACGATGGTCCATACTTCCGAGAAGTGGCAATGAGATGAAAATGATTCGACGTATCGGCACGTCAAGTTCGAAGGCTTTGGCCGTATCGCATATCTACGCAAAATAATCGCGGAACCCCCACAATGGGCAGGGCCGAACCTTAAATATTAAATATTAAGGATCTCTTCGAAGAAGTTAAAAATACTAAAATATTTATATATGTTCATACTTGACAAAATTAACTTTAACCCTTCCCAAACCACACCATTTAGAAATGACTAGTGAATAATCAGTTATGTAAGGCGAATCCTACAAAAATAATTATTTTTAATTCATTCCGTTGTAAAATTAATACGTTGACAAAAATACATAATAAAATCACACATTAATTTCACAGTGAAAACAATAACAAACATACGAATATAATGGTGTCTCACTATTTAAATGAAGATAGATAAAAAGGAAGGTTGTATAATACAATGCAATCTCCGAATTATAATATTACATATTTTTTAAATATTTAATGCTCAATTTCAAGTAAATTTATGATATTAACCATTTTTTCACATTTTAAAGGATAATATAACTCCAATTTCTTACGGTAACACGAGTTGACAGCGTGGCTGCATACGAGTATTTTATATCACAGTATGGTAAAGGTTAAGTAAACGAAAATCACGTTTGTACAGTTTCTGGTGCATTCTATATTCTCTTATTTCTCCTTCTAACTTGGTGTGTTCTAATTCCAGATGCTGAACCCGGGTACCTGCAATAGACGAAGAAGGCCTCTCACTCCTGGTGTCACGATCGTCTCACCCGCCGTCGCCATGGGAGTGAAAGGAAAACATGGATAACTTGGGGAGAGGTCTATGGAATGAGATAATAATAATAATAATAATAATGCATTTATTCCAGCGTGATCCGTTTTTTTTTTAATCCGATTCGCTATAAAGATAATACATATTATATAATACATTAAAGTTACGAAATAAATATAATGTTATAAAAAGAAAACCAAGAAAAATATAAATAACGTCACGGCCATTATCGTATCTATTCTGTAGGCGTTGTCATTCTCTGGTCAGAGAACCAGCTTTCCATGAGAGCGCCGCTTGCACCAGAGAGTTAATACTGAGCTCCAACCGCAGCTTTACGCCCGCAACTCGATATTTCAGAAGCGGAACGAATCCATGTATACGGCTTTCGGTAAACATTGTAGATGCGCTACAATAACGTGCCAATCCGAACAGCATTCTGTATGGGTTGTATTGAATTCGGAGAGGGTTATACGTCACTTGCTTGTATTACGACCAGAGCTCGCAGGTATGTTATTACAGGTTATAAAGTTTATCAGTATATACAAATATCGTAATAAAAGCTAAACAATAAATAAACCAGTTACACATTTTCTCAGAAGATACAATATATTTTATACAGCGAGTACAATTTAAAAATTATGTTAAAATCAAAAGACATTAACGAGATTTTTGTCTATAATATAGTTGGATATAAAAATGTGTAAGTAGTTAGATTAGCACAAATGACAAATTAGTTTCATTTTGTTTTCTACTCACATCAAGCAATCACTTTTTTATTTTAGGTGCAAAATCGTTAATCACTTTAAACCCTTTGATATCTAGTGGCAATTTATTAAATATACGCGGTACACAAAAAAAGAAAGATCGTTGACCAAATTTTATATCTATTTTTGGCACATGGACTTGTATATATTGGAGCTAAATATTATCTTATGATTTTATTTTTCATTTTAATCGTGAAAGTCATTACGAGGAAATTTTTAATATTTTCTGTTAAGAATTGTATCACCCGGGCGCTCGGCGATATCCCATTATTTCAACCATTGACAACATACACTTGAAGATGATTGAAATATGTGAAGTCAACTTAAATAAATAGTTATCTCTAAATTAACATGTTATAGCTCGATACTTTTTTTGACATATGCAATGTTTTAGCGTTTACAAAGGTTTTGTTATTACTGTCTAAAATTATTAAGATTAATCAAAATACCGCCCTGGTACTTTTACAGGAACAGGAACATAAAAGGACGGGTCACGTCCAGGATGCAGTAATTTAGAGGATTTTTTATCAGTAATTTTTTACCCTTCCAATTCATGTATTAATATAAAACACATATGATGTTTATAATAATAAGGTAGTTTGTAAAAGTGTCAAAATGATTAGCGCTGATGCACTTGCAGTAGTAGATTAGGCGGTCTAGCCGCATGTAGAGTACTCAGAGTATCGTAGACTCTAAGGAATTGGAAAAAAAAAATTAGAATGCAGTAAGCGCGGATCCCGAAAAAAATCATATATAAAATGAAAGAAAATATAGTACATTGATTAAGAATGTGTAGCCGTTGGGTGCCGCGTTCGCTAGGACCGGCCCTGTGCCGTGGTGACTTCGGCATTGTGTTGATACACTTAACGTACTATGTTGCAGCGGACATTGTAAGTATTGCGACTGTATTTAATAAATGAACAAATGTATGAATGAACAATTCGTGGCATTAATTAATAGCGCTGTTGCGATCCGATGGTCGCACGAACGTCTCCAATGTGAGTGTCTTTCATGAGATGGGCTCGCCAAACTGAATACCTAGATATCAGTGGCGTGCAGATTCGACACAATCATATATAACATATGTAATACAAATATGAATTAAATATATTAATTATAAAGATATACATATAAAATCAATTTTATCGAAAAATATTGTTGCTGCGCTACCGGGATTCGAACCTGGATCTCTTCCCTAACCGGGGGAGGTGCTTTATCCAACTAAGCTAAAGCGGCATTATTTTTAGCGACAATTTTTCGACCCTATATGTTATCTTTTTGAAATCAATACATTTAATCTTTCCATCATTTGACAGAGCCATCTACCTTATTTTTACAGAATCTCAAATACCTTTGAGTGAATCTGATAGTAGACGCTAGAATTATTAATTCATTTTTATTAAATTTTTGGACACATTGATACAACTTTATTATTTTTTAGGAGAACACATTCTTATTGTGAAGTTGTAATTATTCAGAACATAGTTCTGTGATATTTTAAATATTGATAAAATTGATTTTATATGCATATCTTTATAATTAATATATTTAATTCATATTTAAAATATCACAGAACTATGTTATGAACTAAATTTAAAAAAAATATGTAATACAATATATGTACTTTCAAGACAAAATAAATCCGTCGTTTATACGACCCCCTTACCATGTATTTATTTGTAATTTTAGAATATCATTAAAATTAAAGTTTTAACGTAAAATACTCGTATAAAAAAATGTATGGACGTTTTTAAGAACACCTTTTATGACTGGACATGATTCATTTGTTGTTTGAAAATAATTATTTTAACGTAGAAAATGGTTCTGCCAATAGATTTTTGTTTTTTCCAAATCAAAAACCAATCCAAGCACCAAATTTAAAGAACAATCGTGATATAAACACGTTAAAAATAGTAAGATAGTAAATTTTGCGAATTAGTAAAAGAGGAAGTAGACATTTCAATGATTTGCACGCAGTTGTAAGCCTTTCTAATGTTATTCTGTTAAAAAAAACAGCGTAAGTAACGACTCCATGCAAAACGAATCAACCGAAAAGTAGTAAATAGCCATTTATACCCTTTCCACCCTCCTTTCGATATCTCTCTCTATCTTTCCGTTTCTATCGAACATACTACCCAAATACAAAAACTCATCTACTTGTTCCAAACATTCATCACCTCCACGGTTCCTTGCTTTCCTCATTCTCGAATACCATCACTTTCGACTTGTTACCATTCATCATGAGGTCGCTCTCCTTGCATACACCGTACATTCTACTCACTAGAGTCTGTTAGTCTTTTTCATTATTCGCCATTAATACTGCATCATCGGCGTACAATAAATTAAAATTTGACCACAAAGAATGTGCTGGAAGCAAAACATGACTTTTATTTATTTGATTATTTATTGTAGGTAATATCTTATTCTTATCAATATCCACTGAAGAAAAAAATTTACTTTAGTGATAAGATTGATGACATATTAAACTATTTCACTAAACTTAGTACGGCACGCCAAGCTATAAGCGTGTTAACACGCATTTCTGGACCTTGCAAACTTGGAGGGATAAAGTCATATTTTTAAATCTGACAATATTCCACCCGTGAACGACAGGTTTTGATAGATAAGTCGAGTCCCTTAAAGCCTCGTTTACCCTATCTTCTATTTCAAATAAAGTTGACAGTCAAAAGGTTAACAGGTGAAAGTCAGAGTGACGTGATGCCAATGGGTCGGCAGAAGTCTTATTGCCTCTAGAAGTTCTGTTCTTCTTCGTCCAACTTCTATCCTTGACATCCCGCTCTCTTGACTATACTCGTCATCTTCATCACGTGTCACCATTACGAACATTTGTCTATTTTATTCTACTCGTATAATTTACTTGAGACGCGTTTCGTTTGTGAGGGCATTATCAATCTTACAATTTAACTCAACAACTTGTATTTATAACTATAATGGCGGACAGTTATACAATTTTATTTACATGAGATGAAAAGGGACAACATTATACATTAGAATTGTGGTGTTATTTTACATATTATATTGAACTTTTTATATACAAACGTTTACTTGCCTTGTATGTTACGTATTCTATTTGATTGTATTTTGCCTTCAATGAGTTATTTTCCTTTGTAAAATGTAACTTGTTTACCAATTTGGCCTAGTTAGCGAATGCATTTTAAAATTTGTGTAAAATATACAAACTGTATTTTTTTATAGCTGTATAATGCTTATATATTATATGTGTCTGAATAAATAAATAAACATCATGGGAAATTTGTAAAAAAGGACAGCTATATAATTTTACAATCTAAGAAGACAATACGTCATCATTTTTGTTCTGTGTTATTTCCAATAAAGAAATGTTTTCAATATTGAAAAATATGTTTTTACGGAGCACTGGATGTGGCCCCGTGCCCGCCAGCAGGGCCAAGCGACAAGAAAAATACAACAGTAGAAAGCAATCGACGATAGCCATTTTTTGTACCCTGGGTATATTACACACGGAGTGACACCCCATTAATATTGTCAAAAATAGGTTAATATTTGTGAATATATTTTTGCTATTTTATGTCGTGCTTCGGCGTGCACACGATACACGAATGACATCTTCAGGATAGACAGCTGGACGCGCATGGGCGAGTGGACACGGGCCACTTGACGCGGACACGAGCGCCACGGGGCGGTGACGTGGGTAGGTGTGTCTCTGCACGTGGTGGTGGCACGTGTTATTTTTGTAATTTTTAAATTCTCACTATCAGTAGAGCGGTCAGATGTGTTGGTGCTTGTTAATATTAAAATCTTTTTTATTTAGGGGAACACATTCTTATTGTGAAGTTGTAATTATTCAGAACAGACGGTCTGTGATATTTTAAATATGAATTAAATATATTAATTAGAAAGATATACATACAAAATCAATTCTATCTAAAATAAGGTAGATGGCTCTGTCAAATAATGGAACGATTAAATGTATTAATATCAAAAAAAGGTAACATATGGGTTTGAAAATTGTCGCTAAAAATGTTGTCGCTGTAGCATAGTTGGATAATTCACCTTCCCCGGTTAGGAAATAGATCCAGGTTCGAATCCCGGCGGCGCAACAACAAATATTTTTCGATAGAATTGATTCTATATGTATATCTTTCTAATTAATATATTTAATTCATATTTAAAATATTAAAATCTTTATTTTTTTGTAATTTTACACTAAGGCGACCGACGCAAGCCGGATTATTGCAATCTACTTGTGGAGCAGCCTGTATAAGAATATAATATTTATGATATACATCGACTAGGTAGATATTGCAAGAATATATTATTAGGTAGGTATACAGAATAGAAACTAGTTTAGTAATGTAACCTGTAACTGCTCAAAAGATAACCGTGAAAAGATTGCCAAATACCCAGGAGTAGTTTTTGATGACAATCAAAAATAGTACTAACATATTAGTGTTTTTTAGGAGAACACATTCTTATTGTGAAGTTATAATTATTCAGAACATAGCTCTGTGATATTTTAAATATGAATTAAATATATTAATTATAAAGATATACATATAAAATCAATTTTATCGAAAAATATTGTTGTTGCGCTACCGGGATTCGAACCTGGATCTCTTCCCTAACCTAAAAATAATAAAGTTGTATCAATGTGTCCAAAATTTAATAAAAATGAATTGATAATTCTGGCGTCTACTATCAGATTTACTTAAAGGTATTTTGAGATTCTGTAAAAATAAGGTAGATGGCTCTGTCAAATGATGGAACGATTAAATGTATTGATTTCAAAAAGGTAACATATAGGGTCGAAAAATTGTCGCTAAAAATAATGCCGCTGTAGCTTAGTTGGATAAAGCACCTCCCCCGGTTAGGGAAGAGATCCAGGTTCGAATCCCGGTAGCGCAACAACAATATTTTTCGATAAAATTGATTTTATATGTATATCTTTATAATTAATATATTTAATTCATATTTAACATATTAGTGTACTAGTGACTAAATTACCAGTCGAAAATGTTCACCCATTTAATATTGTGGACTAGGCATGTATGATATAAAACATAGTGTATTGTTATGTTAGAATTTAATCCTTCAAGTTGTAAATTTTACAACTCGCCACGTTTACATGAGGTAAACACTGAATCGCTGATAAGTAGTTTGTTCGGTATCGACGCTCGGGACCGCTCGGCTGAGAGCGCCACTTGAGCTCGGGGAGACGCGCGAGGCGGAGCGTTGCGCGGCCGCGGTCGCAAATCCATTCGTACACAATCGAAGGAATATCAGGGTAAGATTTAGATTTTGTTGATACTAGTGCATCGTCTGTAGAATATTGTTGTATCTAATTTGCATTGTACTCTCTTCCTATTCAGAAATGAAAATTCCGGTTCTGATCTGAAGTTGGTAGCCTCCATTTGGGGTAGATCAATTATCGCCACATGCAGCGTGACGGCCACGATCCTATACTAAGGAGGATCGAGTGTGTACGGTAGTTATGATGACGGATTTCGAGGTTACGTGATCATTATTTTAACTTAGTTGTAATATGAAGAGAGAACGACAGCTCACCACCGTGGAGGTGGCACCAATCTTACGGTGATGATTTGCCTTGCGTCCTATCCGAGAGGCTTGCCACAGGAATCGATTCAACGATGCTTTGGAATATTTAAAACAGATGCTAGAATGGAGAGATCGATTACCTGATATCTATTTTGTATTCAACATTTATATGTCTATCCGCAAGAGCCAGAACGCACTGTAACAATATATACTTACTTACATACCATGTCTGGTTAACCTGGTCATGCCAAGTCTTTCGCGGATGTTCTCTACTTCTACGATATGACCAAACCACATATGTGATCCTTTTTTAATCTTACTTACTGCACTAAGATCAGCTTTACATTTTTTCCTCATTCATCATTATTTTTTCTGTCATAAATGAATCTGCCACATATACGCCTATGTGATCTCATTTCCACTGCACTTCTACTTCTACTTTTCTGCCAGCTCCATGTCTCACTTCCATTGTGACATTAGACTCCATTGTCCTAGCTATAATTCCATTCTAAGCGCCGTTCACTTTATTCCCTGCAGCCACGATATCTTTTTCTGTCTTTCATGAACTTACTTCCCAAATACACAAACTCATCTACTCGTTCCAAACATTCATCACCTGCAAGTATTCAGCGCGGTGTCTCGCTTTCCTCCTTCTCTAATACCATCACTTTCGACTTGTTGTTTTCCTCGCACACATCGTACATTCTACTCGCTAAACACTCGCGCGAAAGTTATCAAGAGAAAATCAAATTTAATATCGCGTCGCTAATCTTAGTTTATCTTAAAGATTGGAAACTAATTAATACAACAAGTATACAAATACAGCGTGAGTAATGCCGATAATGGCTAGCGTGTAACCGCAATGACAAACACACAATTATTTATATTAATGTTTTATTTATTTATATGTTTTTTATTTTTTAATTGTAATGTTTAACTTTTAGTGTTAGATAAGAGCCCCGAAGCTCCGACTCGTCACGCATGATCACCGCTTTCATATTCGCGATAAGTGTTAATATTAATAATTTATAATAATATAAAATTGTTATTGTTGCAATATTTGTGTATCTCTAAATGATTGCATTCTCCCGATTAAAGTGTCATATATTTTTAACGTTCACGAGATATGAACGCGGTGCATGCGAATGATGTATACAATTCAATTCAATATATCATTGAGACGTGTAGCGAGTCGAATACTTTCAAACTTTGTGGATACGGAGCGTGTGATAGAATCTACTGCTGCTGGTATGTGTATGTATGTTGTTGATAATGTACATGTATTTCGATTCGCTCCGTGCAGGCGTCATGTATGTGTGTGTGTTATGACTGGTCTCTAAAGAATACGATGGATTTAGTTATAGCAATGCTGTTGCTGCTGCTGGTCAAAGCTTTTTGACTCTAGAACACAAGGGATGCGGAGGATGCTAATATATATGTAGTGGTTATAATATTAAGGAGTCTCTCGAGATGGTAAAGAAGCATGCAGACATATAGGGTGTTTTTTTTAGAGGTATTGAACTATAAAATGATATATAATACATTAAAATAGAACTAACTTACTCGTGTCCTGGAACGAACCCCTGAGCACTAGAGCGCCAGGCTAGCGTCTTAATCACAACACCGACAAACTATTTTAGAATTGGCATAACAATTGCAAAGTGCAATATATAAAATATATGTGCTCGGTAGAATGTTGGAAAGATAGGGTGGGAAGAGACTGACCTGGGAGCGTCGGGCGAGCCTCGGCTGGGCGGGGGTTGGTGGTAGTCCAGAGCCATCGCGAGGGCTGGCGGCGGGTAGAGGGGCGTGAGTAGCGGGGAGCCGGGGGGCGTCCAGGGCCGAGGGGGTGCGGCTCCGCCCCCCGGCGAACGCCCGCCATACTGATAATCCTCATCTGTAAAATAAAATAAAAACACTTTAAAACGTTTGCACATATAAGTTACAACAAGAACAGAATATAAAATTGTATTTTCCCCTCCTTTAATATTCCGTCTATCTGTATATGTATTATGTCTCTCTCTTTCGCATGTAATTTTATATTCTATCTCCTTCTTTATGTATATATAAGTGCACTCTTTATATATTTATGATTAGTTTCAAATACATCCTGATGAAGCTTGAGATAAGCGAAAACGGTTGACGTTTAATAATTTTTTTGGTTTCATACAAAGTGATTGTTATATTATTTAATATAATATGTCAAATTACCAACCAAGTGATTGCTTTCTGCTAAAATATATAATACAGTAGGTAGAGTACGAATTGAATAGTCAAAAGTTCAATGCTCTCTGCCTACTGAAATGACGTCACGAAGGTTAAGATAGCCAATTAGAGTTGGCACAATACATAATATTCTAGATATATTTGGCAATTTTTTCGATATAATTAATCGTAAACGAATAGCAACAGTGTCATCTGCGCTTATCAAAAAACACACACAAATAAGCCACCGTGGCGACATCTGCCGATGGATGCTGCAGCCAGCGACAGTGGTTGCCAGGCGCCGATAAGGTCTCCAGACTAAGAACTAATTAATGTTACACTATTTGCAAAAAAAATGCAGTTCGCGTAAAATATATTGTTCAAAATTAATTTCTTGATAAATGAATTCAAAGTTCAACTATCTGCTATTGATACTGAAATAATTAAGATTTTGTAATTGTATTTTTTTAATTATACAAGTGACTAGAATAAAGATATATCTGTATGTTATCGTATTATTTATTATTGATTAAAATGATTTTAAATTTTCTTGTGAAATTATATTTTTATTTATTATCTATGTTTTATTAACCACTAAATTGAGTTTAAATACATCTATCGGTTTCGAAAAATACCATTTTCTTCTTCAGGGTGTCATAACTAAGATTATTATATGGTATTTTTTGAAACCGGTAGATGTATTTAAACTCAATTTAGTGGTTAATAAAACAAAGATAATAAATAAAAATATTAATTTTAACCACAAAATTAATATTGCTAATTTTAAAAGTACGACAAGAAATTGATGCCTTGCTGTCTATTTGCAGGTGAGGTGATTTGTAGCAATTGATATAGATAGTGCAGTAGGTATAGATTTAGGTTATGCTGTTACAAATGATATTATACAATCATATGTAATACAATATATGTACATTCGTTTGACCAACGTCTTTAGACAAAATGAATCCGTCGCTTGTACGACCCTACCATGTATTTATTTGTAATTTTAGAGTACTATTAATAGTGTTTTTAACATAAAATAATGAACACCTTCTTATTCATATAAAAATCAATATAAAAAATCTATGGATGTTTTTAAGAACTTTTTCTAAATGATTATTTTATTGTTTGAAAATAATTCACGTAATAACTAAAGGAAATAATTATTTTAATTAAAGATTAACGTAGGAAAAAGTTCTGCCGATTGCTTTTTACTTTTCCCAAATCAAAAACAAATCCATGCACCAAATGCAAAGAACGACCATGAAATCAACACGTTAAAAACAGTAGGATAGTAAAGTTCGCGAATTAGTAATAGAGGAAGTAGGCATTTCAATGATTTTCGATTTCAATAAGTAACGACTCCATACGAAACGGATCAACCGAAAGGAATTTTCAAGTCGGTAAATGGCCAATTGTACGACTTGAGTAATACACTAGATTAAAAATAGAAGATAGTAATGTGAATAGCTACGACTGCAGCGGTGGGCTGTCGTGGTAGTTTTAAAGTTTCTACTGGTACACAAACGGCGCTAATAACATGCGTTTTTTTTTAACACCCCCAATTTACAATAACTTTTTTTTTTGTTGGTGTCTTTAAAAACTTAAAATCGCGGTTCCAATGTAATTACGTTCATGGAATTTCTGCAGTAATTTGGAAATATTACATTAAAAATATGGACATTTTCTTTTGTACACGTAACGACCTTGCGCGCGTAGTAAAATATAAATAGATGGGTACAATAAAAAGTCTAACTGCAGATATGGAGAGCAGCGGTCTCCTTATCACACGTGACTCTCCTAGGTGTCTGATACTGTCTTATTATCTTCAGTTCTGTAGTACTACAGCTGATACCGGCCCGTCACGTGGCGTGCAGATAGACGTATCAAGACTTCATTCAGGTTGCTAACACCGTTCTGAAGTCAAACCTGGAGGCAACTAAAGACAAACAGAATTAGACTGAATATAATGGAAATGGATGAAGAATTAAAACAATGTTTTTTTTTTTATAACATAATAAAATATATAAGTACCGCAATTTTTTTATTAAAGAGACACATCATTTTTACAACACTTTACTTTCTTCGGACGCTACACACCTTAAACAACATCTCAACATAGTCGCCTCCATTATTAAGTTAAGGCATAACGGAGCACCAATTTTTGTATACCTTCGTCATAGAACGACGCTCATCATTATCGATGAAGGAAAATATGGAAATTAGACACGCTGGCGATGTATGTCAGCTGATTTCATGTTTCGTGAATTCAAGAAAAAAATCACGGACCGTATCTCACAGTCGGCGGGCTGATCTATTGCCTCGAACATTTCAACCGCACACTATAAGATGACCACACTATGTGAATGTCTCTAACATTGCAAAACGCGTCTCGTACATAAAACGAGTTTATTCAATGTTGCAAGCCTGTCAGCCACTGTCTGCCTCGCTAGGTACAGCGCAAGAAGCTGTCTTAAGAGATACCAAGGTCACGAAGGAGACAATAATGATAATAGGACATCTTACACGACCAGGTAAACCAGATCCTGAAAAAATGATCCAGTAAGCAGCGCCAATGAAGCTTGCATGATATGATGTAAGAATGGGAATGAGATGAAGGTTGTACGTCCCAACAAAAGATTGCGGCCCTCTATCCTCTCGTAATTTAGCATGTATAGTAGTTGATGATTGAGCTGTTTAGTTGTCAGTAGTAGAGATTGGTAAAAACTAAGAACTCCTTACCAATACCTTTTGTATGGTATAATTAATTTTTGATGGTCTTACAATTGATTTATTGTTAACCTTTTAGCTGCTATTTGAAATGGAAGACACCACACAGGATAAGACTAGGCTTTAAGGGTCTTGACTTATTTATCAAAAGTTGTGACCTGTCGTTCATAGATGGCAAAGTGATTTTAAAATATGAATATATAAAGTTTGCAAAGTAAAGAAGTGAAAAAACACGCTAATGGATTATAGCGTGACATACTAAGTTTGGCGTGTTATCGCGCTCATGGCATTTAAAAGGTTAAATACGAAGATAATGTAGGACTGCTATATACAATTTATGCGCAAATCGCCCTTCAGGTGATTTCTTTTACGAAAATGGCGCTATAAAAATTATTAAATATTATTATTATTATTATTAACATGCCCAAAGTAAGAAATAATTATTGTTCTGCCTTTCTTTAGTGCGGTGATCTTGAAGAATGGAGACATTGATTTGTTTCGCGGTACACAGCATGCGACGCCAACACCACACATCGAAGGTGTCAAGCATGTTTCTTTTTATCTTTTAGCGTTAATGTATATGAATAAATAATATAGTCGAAATGAGTACGAACTGAACGAAATGAGTACGTACTAAAGCGCCTTTGAGGTGAAAGTTTTTACGAAAATGGCGCTGTACAAATTATCCATTATTATTATTATTATAACTGCTTTATAAATTTTTAATTATTACAATATTTATTAATTGTTTCGTTGCACGAAAACCCCTAAAGTAAGGGTGTAAAATAAAATGAAATCTCACGCGACACAGAGTCTACCAAATTAACCTTTTCTAACTTAACCCGCATTCGTCTTCAGAGGCTAAACAGCCGGTAATCCCCCAAGTGTTGTAGGAAGAAATGGAGCGCATCGGCGGGCGAAGGGGAGGGTTGTACCCCGAATTAGGGGCGCTTCTCGATAAATACAAATGTGACAAGTTAATCCTTGTTATTGCAAACACCGCTCCGAGAGGTTCACAAACATACTGGCATAATTTAATTCTTTATTTTAATAATTGAGACTGTCTCTGCGACAACACTATTTTGGGCATATCTGAGTTATGAGTGCATATATTGAATTATATTCTCGAGTATATCTAACAAACATATAAAATAAATAATAATAGTAATTTAAGTTTAATAAAAAATTCACCGAGTGTGAAATTAAATATATTTTGTGTTTGTATTATTACTAATAAATCTAGTTATACAGAGTGTAACATACCTAGTCGACAATATTTTATCGGTGGATACCTGACTAAATTACGAGTCGAAAATGTTCCAGGAATATGTGCCTAACCTCAACTATGCCAAAGATATAAGCATTAAAAAAAATAGTTATTATTGCGTACAAAGCATAGATGCCGGAAGAATGTCAGGACAGAGAGGAGTTTGGAACTCACCACAATACGGATTCTGCGGGCACCTCTAAATATGTGGACTGTATATTTTACTCACTATTTCATCAAAGGTTCCGATACAGTGTAGACACGACGTCTCGAATTAGTGTAATATTGTATACCTTTCCGTACACGTATAACCGCACCGATTCAAGGTCGCCAATAAATAATGTATGCAATAAATATCTGTGGCGATTATTTCGATTAATTTTAATATTTTATGGATTCCAAATTATATACTGAATACTTTAAAAATAAATTAAAGGTCATCGAATTTCGAGCGACCAGACTGTAAATATAAATGAATAATAATGTGTTTATTCCAGCGTAATCTGTTTTTTTTTAACCCAATTTGCCATAGAGATAATACCTATTATGTTATGAAATAAATATAATGCTATGAATAAGAAAACCAATGAAAATATTAATAAATAAATAAAATTAAAAAGTTAATAAAAAGTAAAAAGTTCACACATATATACCCACAAAATATAAATATTACATACATAACTACTTCAGTCACGGCCGTTGTTGTATATGTAGTTATTCTGTAGGCGTTGCCATTCTCTGGTCAGGGAACCAGCTTTCCATGAGAGCGCCGCTTGCACCAGAGAGTTGGTGCTGAGCTCCAGCCGCAGCTTTACGCCAGCAACTCGATATCTCAGAAGCGGAACGAATCCATGTATACGGCCTTCGGTAAGCACTGTAGATGCGCTGCAATAACGCGTCAATCCGAACAGTATTCTGTATGAGTTGTTGTACTGAATTCGGAGACGGTTATATGTCACTTGCTGGTGCTGGTGAAGAACGATGCTCTTCACCTCCTGACTGCATCGGTAGAAACGCCGTGACAGCATATTTGCACGAACGCTCAACTGTCTCCTCTGCCGTTCTATATCACCATCGTCTTGTCCATCTTCATTATTCACGAATTTATTCATCATCGATGATGTGTTACCGTAAGAAATAAAAGTTTTTTTTATAGCATTTTTAATGAGACAAAACGCTTGTATTGGCTTAAACAGTTTTAAGACGATTAATGCTATAATTTTTTTTTGGATATTGAGAATTAAATGTGAATTAGGAGCATTTATCAAGTCATATACAATACAACATTCCTTCTTATCTCTCTTCATTTAATTAGTGAGAATTAGACAATTATATTCGTAAGTTTGTTATTCTTTTCACTGTGCAATTAATGTTTGATCTCTTTTTGTCTTACCACAAATGGCATTTTTGACAACGGATTAATTAGAAAAATAATCATTTTTGTAGGATTCCTTTTACATGGTTGACATTTCACTAGTCATTCCTAAGCGAAAAATTTCATTAGTATTAACTAAAATGTGAATTGGAGCGGTAGACCTGCGTCACAGTATGGTATGGGAAGGGTTAACAAATAAATTTAACTTATGCATTCAAAAAGTCACGCATTGGTGACGGTGACCACACGATAGTATTGTCGGGCCAGACACAGTATTTTTTTTTTTTAAATATTGGATTGTGTAATAAACTTCAAAACAAGTTTACCACGTTGACTCTGGATTGTGATATTTTTTCTATGACTTCTAAATGAAAGGCGGTCAAGTGCACGACTTTTTCAGTCACATATTTGTGTATCGCATGAGAATTTATTAATATAACGTCAGTTGTGCGAAACGCGATTTTTTTAATACCATTTAATAGTTTTTCTGACACATTCCACTAACGATATTAGCATATCGGACTTATCGACAGCGCCCATGTGCTTGTCATACAAAGGGTCCCAAAAGTATTTTTCATAATAAAAATTCTGTAATAAAATAATGGATGGATGTAATAAAAAAATGTTTATTTTACATTTATGTATAGTCACAGCTCTCCTGAACTTCAGGAAACTGTGTATCACCTAATAGTAATTGTAAATCTTTGGCACGCACTGCGAGAAACCGAATGCACAATATCAACAGTAACTGTACATATAACAGATCAGCGTAACGTATACATAGCAGGACGTCTACACTCATTGACAGTTCACAAGTCATAGACGTATATAATGTAAGGTAATGTATATAAATGTAAAGTGAAAACAAATACAAGTGGTAATTAAATGAAAGTTCCGAATGCTAAGGACTTATCTCTCAAAATAATAGCCACCCGAAGATAAACATATACTAACGTCAAATACGTGTACCGACACGACCTCTATACAACTAAGCACTTAGGAAACTGTGTGTATGCCGGTATCCGAAAATTCACCGCTTACAATTCACTCCGGAAAATTCACCGCGGTACATTCACCGCGATACATTCACCGCTGAGATAATAGCTTTTTGGTGGTTGATATTAATAATAATTATGTAAGTTTTCTTTGTTTTTCAAAGTAAAGCAAGCAAACTCTCCCAACAAACCGGTTAGGTTAGGTTAGGTTAGAACAATTATAAGTGCATCAATTTGTTTCTAATGATCTTATTTATATTTTTAATACTCTTATGAGTAAACATCGTTAGAAATATTTACGAAGAAGAGAATAAAAGTTATTTATTTGATAATTAAATGTGTTAATTAGTAAGATATACATATAAAATCTCTTTCCAATCCGGGGAAGGTGTATTAAAAACAAAATAGACCGCTTCCAAATAATGGGAAGATAGATGTATCAATTTGAAAAGTGTAACATATAGGTTCGAAAACTTGTCGTCAAAAGTACTGTCGCTGTAGAATATTTAGTTAATGCAGGTTCCCCGGTTAGGAAACAGATCCAGGTTCGAATCCCGGTGGCGCAACAACAATATTTTTCGGTAAAGTTGATTTTATATGTATATATTTCTAATTAATACATTTAATTAGTATTTATAATATCACAGACCTATGTTCTGAATAATTACAACTTCACAATAAGAATATGTTCTCCTTAATAATATTTATTTGCAATTTTAATTGATAAACTTGTTCCTATTAATGTAATACATACAGCCCTTGGCACCATTTAGACATTTTCTTTAATCTATTGTGGGCGGTGAACTTTCCTAGCGGTGAATGATCCGAGATGAATTGCGGGCGGTGAATTTTCCTAAAACCGTGTGTGCCGGCTGTTCCGTAACAATCTGTACGGATACATGTTACAATAAAAGGAAATAAATTTAATTCGCCTTATAAAAATGATGATCTGCAGTCGTTTCGGTTGCTTCGCTTTTAAAAATTTTGTCACTTTTAAAATTGATTGGCTTTTTATGTGAGAATTTGTAATCATGTCTAACAAGATTCATTTGAATTGTTTCTTGTTTAACTTGTGTTCATCGGATATTTAAATATATAGTTTTAATTTCATTTAAAATTATTCCGTTGTTATAAGAGCCCATTTAAAGATATTGATCAGATCATTTTATATGTTGTGTTCTATGGTTTTCGCACAGTTTTCGGAATAAAAATAAAATATTTATTTATTATTAGAACACATTCTTAAACAATTCAGAACATAGCTCTGTGATATTTTAAATATGAATTGAATATATTAATTAGAAAGATATACAATAAGAATGTGTTCTCCTAATAATAAAGTGTGTGTCCAAAATTTTATAAAAATGAATGGATAATTCTGGCATCCGCTATCAGATTACTCAAAGGTATTTGAGATTCTGTAAAAATAAGGTAGATGGCTTTTTCAAATAATGTAACTATAAAATGTATTAATATCAAAAAGGTAACATACAGGTTCGAAAATTTGTCGCTATAGCATAGTTGGATAATGCACCTTTCCCGGTTAGGAAAGATATTCAGGTTCGAATCCCGGTGGCGCAACAAAAATATTTTTTAATAAAATTGATTTTATACGTATATCTTTCTAATTAATATATTTAATTAATTGATAAACATATAATACAAATGTGTTTGGACTGTGCCCTGTCTCACTAGAGAAATTCTGTGTTGAGACGGACATAGTTTACAAGTGATTGTACAAATTAATTAGTATTACAAGTAGTAGACCGAATCAACAACATTTAATACCTGTATATAAACTTTCAAATGAATTATTTTGAAAAAAATTGTGATAAAACCTATTAAAGGTTTGAATCAATATATTTGGGTGAGTGCACTAAGTGCAAGTTTTTATTTTCAGTTCCATGTGGTTAAACCTTTCAGCATCGCAATAAATAGTTTAGGCCCAAAATATTTGTGGTTCCTTCGGCCATATGTTGTATATTTTGAGTATTATATATAAAGTCGGTAAACATAAACTTTTGTCATCCATTATTTACACTAATTTTGCCTATAATATACTTAATAATTTAGTAAACACATTTATATGTTTTTATACGCCCTGACAAGTGAAAAAATACTGTTGATTTGGCTTACATGCGAGATACTACTATAACTATATTTTTCATTTTGAATCTTAACAATCTCTGTGACGGAAAAAATAATTTTCATAAAATTACAAAAAAAATATTTTTTTGACTTGTCCCCTTGGCGCTCGAGGTCGAACACTAACAGTAATGTCATCTATTTGTTTTTAAATGAAATATTGTTTGCTGATACAGAACTATCATATTTATGGGACCAATATCTCCGGCCAATATGTTTGTGATACAAATTAAATATATATTGTTGGCATTCATAGGATTTAAAAAAAATTTAACATTTTTTATAAAAAAAATTACATTTTTTATAAAAAATTTAACATTTATTATAAATAAGTTCCCCGGGCTGTGAAATTAAATACGTTTTGTGTGTGTATTATTTATATAACTAGGTGAAAGCCCGTCAATAATTTTTAAGTTTACACAAGTTCCTTGTGGTATCGAATTAAATTATTTCCATGTCTTCAAAGTTAATCTAGAATACACAAAGCCATACAAATACAAAAAAAAATGTAACGTCTAGCGAGCGATATTTTTTCACATCTGTAAATCATAATTACTTTAATTGAAAAATATACGTACATTATAAAATATTGGCACCAGAAATAGAGGACGTTCGTGGAAGACTTGGCACGACCGTAACACCAGATACTGGAGGATGTTTCTGATAGAAGCCTCAATAATCGGCGAGCTTCTATGAGAATATGTATGAATGTATCGTGACAAAAGAGTGTGGCGCTCTATCCTCGGGAAACGGCGTGATGGTAAGTTTAGTCAATAAAATTTTGTTGTACTATCCAATAGTATTAACAAAGCATTGAACGTTACATCCGTTTTAACCCATTCTCAAACCATACAGTAACACAAGTCTACCATTATAATTAAACTTGTAATATTTTGGTAAATACACGCAACATAAAATTCATATTTTAGATAATTCTAAAGAAAATATTAGCGCTTAGAAATGACTAGTGAAAAACCAATTATGAAAAGGGAATCATACAAAAACAATTATTTTTTCCATTTAATCCGTTGTAAAATTAATACGTTGGTAAAAATACAATTTGTGATGTGACAACAAACAAATGAAGAGAGATAAAAAGAAAGGACACATTGTATACGATTTAATGAGTGCTCTAAATTATGTTACTAATCATTTTTTTAAATTGAATGCTCAATATTTAGAGTAAATTCGTGCCATTAAAGCCATTTAAGCTAATAAAATAATTTTTTCTAACTGTTATTTACGGTAGCACGAGTTGACAGCATGACCGCGTTCGGGTATTGGTATGGTAAAGGTTAAATAACAAATGTTGTACCATTCATCAACTATTTTAAATGTATGTATATAATGACCAAAATTTTAATATGAAAGTGAAATGAGTTCTTGGGGGTGGAGATGTGCCATTTCCTCCCGCCTATTAAGGGTGGCTTATTTAAACTTCCAGATCTTGATTCGATATGTGCTCATGACCGAACATCGTGGTCCACTATTCTGTTTCCACAGCGTGAACTGCATGCCTCCACTCTTCGCGATCCTGGGCCTCGTTCAGTAGCGAGGCTCCGATCATGTCTCGGATTTTTCACGTACGTTTATCGTAATCACCAATTTCTCCATCTCTTCTAGCAATACGCTCAGTGTATGAAAGTGCAAAGTTTCTGAAGAATGGAGACACTTGCGAATTTCGCCAACACCACATTTAGAAGGCGTCGCATGCTCCTTATTTCCTTCTCAGGGTCCATGTTTCGAAGTTGTACGTTGAGATAAAGAGATTCATCCAAAGGTTCAAATAATAGGTTCTATAAATAGTGGCCATTCTACCGGTTCTCCCTCGCACCTCTTGCGACCTGGATAGGGTGAATTTCTGCCGGACTGTGACCGAGTGACGTCTACCCTCCCCTTTTGGGGGTGAATGATTTCTATAGCTTCTTTCTGGCTGCCTTCTGAATTGAATGTGATAACGAGTCTCGCGTCAAATTGTACAGGTGTGGCTCTAGTACGATGATACCGGAGCCAACCTATGATGGTATTATGTAAATAATGTAATAAAAAAAAATGTTTTAAATATGAATTAAATATATTAATTATAAAGATATACATATAAAATCAATTTTATCGATAAATATTCTTGTTGCGCCACCGGGATAAAAATGAATTGATAATTCTGGCGTCTGCTATCAGTTTACTCAAAGGTATATGAGATTCTGTAAAAATAAGGTAGATGGCTCTTTCAAATAATGGAACGATTAAATGTATTAATATCAAAAAGGTAACATATAGGTTCGAAAATTGTCGCTAAAAATATTGTCGCTGTAGCATAGTTCGAATCCCGGTGGCGCAACAACAATATTTCTCGATATAATTGAATTTATATGTATATCTTTCTAATTAATATATTTAATTCATATTTAAAATATCACAGACCGTCTGTTCTGAATAATTACAACTTCACAATAAGAATGTGTTCTCTTAAAAAAAAAATGTAATTATGACGAATCGAAACAAGTGTAAATGACTCTCAAAACGATACGGGATAGGGTGTAAATCAATAAAAATAAATAAATAAATTCTAAATAAATTAATTCAGCTGGCAGAGCTAGTGGGTGGATCCAGCTGATCATCGTCATCGCTTACCCCTCGGTGAAATGGAGCGAAATTCAAACATCCAAACCTATAACGTTACACAACTGTCAAACTTAACGTAATTTGGTTTTGAATTTCGGAAACGCCCACCGCAATACTCGGCGGCCTCTCGCTGTTCTGTCTAGCTAGTATTGATATAATATTTTTATCTCCTAGATTTATTGCCTGCGAGAACATCTGCGGATTATCCCGACATATGGACCGAATAATTATCATCTCTCAGAAAACATGGGATTTACTAGAGGGCGCCACGAGCTGCGATGTCTGTTCGAAATGTGGTGATTTGTTATTCTCTGGAGTATTAACGTTTTTACCCTTCCCAAACCGTGCAGTGACACAGGTCTACCGTTCCAATTAAACGTGTGATATTTCGGTAAATGCACGCAGTATAAAATTCATATTTTAGATAATCGTAAAAGAAATATTTGCGGTTAGGAATAACTAGTGAAAAACCAATTATGAAAAGGGAATCGTACAAATAATACGTATTAAATATGAATTAAATATATTAATTAGAAAGATATACATATAAAATCAATTTAATCGAAACATATTGTTGTTGCGCCACCGGGATTCGTACCTGGATCTCTTTCCAAACCGGGAAAGGTGCATTATCGAACTATGCTGCAGCGACGATATTTGATATTAAATGTATTAATATCAAAAAGGTTCGAAAATTTGTCGCTAAAAATATCGTCGCTGTAACATAGTTGGATAATTCACCTTCCCCGGTTTGGAAAGAGATCCCGGTTCGAATCCCGATGGCGCAACAACAATATTCTTCGATAAAATTGATTTTATATGTATATCTTTCTAATTAATATATTTAATTCATATTTAAAATAAAATATCTGTCAGAAGATAGGCCGCATGGTCCGTCAGTCACTAATCTATTATACATTCGTAACATAAATATAAATTAAATGTTTTTCAAAAAAAAAATAGTGACAGAA
The DNA here is from genome assembly GCA_031772225.1 of Eubasilissa splendida. Lineage (NCBI taxonomy): Eukaryota > Metazoa > Arthropoda > Insecta > Trichoptera > Phryganeidae > Eubasilissa > Eubasilissa splendida. The sequence continues at coordinate 1,939,478 of CM062867.1, forward strand.
GAGGCACTGGACAACGGAGAATATGCCGGTTGAATAATTTAAGGCAACGAAAAAGAAGAAGAAAACCCGTAGGATATAGCCATGGACTCTCTCAGAGATAGAGAGAGAGAGAGATGTGACAATTTGACAACTTCTCTATTTGATAGTGTTATCTCAAAACGGTCCGCATTTGATAAGTCAAAAAACAAAGCTGCATAAAAAATGACAAGTCCTTACGGGGAAGTCCCTAGGGTCTTCATACCCTGAACAGCGAGCCGCAATAAATCAACTTCCCGGCCAGCGGTGGGTAGGCCTTCGTCAAACTAGGACATTGACAGTTACAAATAACCAGTAAACCTATTTTGAAATGTTATTTTTGACCTCTGTCCAGTTTAGCTGTGGATTTCTGATAAATGAAAAAAAATCAATATTGACGTAAAAGAAAAGAATCGCTGTAGCTTCGGCGAGGTTTTAAAGATCCGTTTGATAAAATTTTAAAAAACACATGTGAATTATATATTATATCTTATTTTGGTTCTATTAATTTATGGTGAAATTCCATTTTAATGATTTATTAAAACACTTTTTAACTTTTTTACATTTTTTTCTTGAGGTAGAATATTTACATGTTACAGTCAGTGTTAAATTTCAATAATGTAAGCATTAACTAGTCAATGTATGCACTGACTGTGAGTTTTAGTTACAGCTTACATTGCTTCATTTCGTGAATACTTTCACTAGATAGTATGTGATTTAACTAGTTTGTGTAGTCACATCGTGAACAAACAAAATCTGTCAGATGAGCGTGTTTGACAACTAACTAAATACAAGCTAGTTTACAGTTACCCTACCGCACATTAACAACACTAATGATAATTATACAATGAATTAATAAAATAAATCGTAAGCACATTGTATTTTTACATATCTCATAGTTGAATAACAGAAAATGAATGTGATTTAATTTGAAACATTGAGGTTACGTCGGACGACAATAATGACACGCACGCACTCCACAGCCGGTAATAATGTTGCCAATGTAAAATATTCCAAAAAATTACACGTGTTGTTCGCAGGCATATTTTTATTTTTAAAAATATTTTACATTCACTGAAAATAACATTGGATTCTTCCCAAAAATAAGTAAACACATCGCACACACAACGTCACCAACCAGTGAATGCATACAACGACTAGTCAGAGTGTTCATGAAATCTTTTGTGTATACTGTAACTAAAACTCATAGTTGGTGCATACATTGACTAGTTAATGTATACATTTTCGAAGTTTACTCTGCTAATTTGATTCTGACGTTATATAACATATATGTTTGCATCAATGTTATATTGTCGTATTATATGTGTTTTTTTTAAAGCATCCCGAATAAATGGCGTCACAAAAGTTGCGTTAAATTTTATTGAATAATACACAATGAATAGAATAAAATGTAAGAAAGGAATGTACAGAATCGAGAGAGTGAAATATTATGTCGCGTTCAGTTGGTTAATTAATATTTGGGAAACTAGAACCATTTACTCGGGAGCGTTCTATGAGCGAACACTCCTACATTGCAGCAGCATGTTATTTTTTGCTAATGAAGAAGGAATCCAACATTTATCGGTACTGCAAAATAAAACATTGAGAATAATACTGCGAAGACACTTTGTCTTTCAAATAATGGAACGATATAATGTGAATGATATGCACGTGTGTGTGTGTGTGAGTATTGTCGCCCTTTTTCGGAAACTAAGAAGACGGTAACCGACAGGCGTCATTATTATTATTATTGCATCCCGCGCTTCTGTCAAATAAACCGCCAGCGCGCGCTCCGGTCGGCCGAAATCTAAAGAAGACAACCCAGGTAAAAGAACAACAGCATCGGAACAGAAAGACAGCAAAATTAAAAGGTTAGTGCAGTGTTCACATGTCATATGTGTGCTTATTGTTAACCTGAGAACCAGCTATCGAAGGCGATTACATAAACTAAATTTGGTCCTTCGAGCCAGAGTATTGAGTATTGTATTAGTTTGAAAAGTGAAATAGAAAATTTGTCGTCAATCCACTGCTAAAGCACGTTCCCCGTGTTGGAAGAGATCCAGGTTTGAATCTCGGCAGCAACAACAATATTTTTTGATGAAATTGATTTTATATGTACATATATATTTTTACGTAATACATTTAATTTGTATTTAAAATACAATAACTTGTATTTTAAATATGAATTAAATATATTAATTATAAAGATATACATATAAAATCAATTTTATCGTAAAATATTGTTGTTGCGCCACCGGGATTCGAACCTGGGTCTCTTTCCTAACCGGGGAAGGTGCTTTATCCAACTAAGCTACAGTGACATTATTTTTAGCGACAATTTTCGACCCTATATGTTACCTTTTTGATATTAATACATTTAATCGTTCCATCATTTGACAGAGCCATCTACCTTATTTTTACAGAATCTCAAATACCTTTCAGTAAACTGATCAGCGCAGTAGAGTACTCAGAGTATCGTAGACTCTAAGGAATTGGAAAAAAAAAAAAAATTGGAAGAGATCCAGGGTTGAATCTCGGCAGCAACAACAATATTTTTTGATGAAATTGATTTTATATGTACATATATATTTTTACGTAATACATTTAATTTGTATTTAAAATACAATAACTTGTATTTTAAATATGAATTAAATATATTAATTATAAAGATATACATATAAAATCAATTTTATCGTAAAATATTGTTGTTGCGCCACCGGGATTCGAACCTGGGTCTCTTTCCTAACCGGGGAAGGTGCTTTATCCAACTAAGCTACAGCGACATTATTTTTAGCGACAATTTTCGACCCTATATGTTACCTTTTTGATATTAATACATTTAATCGTTCCATTATTTGAAAGAGGCATCTACCTTATTTTTACGGAATCTCAAATACCTTTGAGTAATAGTAATAAGTATAGCAGACGCCAGAATTATCAATTAATTTTTATAAAATTTTGGACACATTGAATATTTATATACGGAATATTGTATTTTTTTAAATGAATTACGGTATAAAAACGGAAATTTTCAGTAGGTAATACATATTTTTTATAAATGAATCGTTAGTGATTCTACGAACAGGTCCGGCGGCGGAAATATTGGGGCCCCTGTACTCTGGTTCAAAGAATTCACCCCTGTAACGAAGCCGAGGTGGCCATTTCAATGACGTTTTATTTCAATCATAATCTAATCGTTTGTGCTTCGTTAATTTTGGGCCTTCCCTAGATGTCTTTAGTATGGCATTATATTATGATATATGCGTAGGTGGCTGTTATATGAACAATAATACCGCTTGTCCCAATTCTATCCTATAAAGTATTTTCTGCTACCTTGTAAATAATAACTAAACTACTAGTTTATTTTAAACAATTTAATACCAAAAATTGATGTAACGCCATTAAAACGAGTGAGCAAAGAAAGCCGCGCTTTCTCGATTTACAAACACATTTTTATTGCATCTTTGATTATTCAATCCGAAACAGCGAGAGGATTATGTAATAATTGTATAGAGTAGCTTGTTGGTGTGGTGGTTGAGACGCTGGCCTAGTAATCTAGCGGTCGGGGGTTCGCGCCTCATTCCAGGACACCAGCAAGTTAGTCCTATTTTCATAGTACAAGTGCTTAGCTTAGTTTGAAAATAGTAAGAATATTGATGTGACATGTGTTCCGTGCACACATCTATATTTAAAAAAAAAATATATTAATTGCCTTGTATAATAGATTAAAACTGTCAACCTGGCGGCGAATGATTACGATCGATATGTGAGGTCAGGGTATCAATATAATCTAATTTCTTACTTACTTACCATCACAACGTTTCCCCGCGGGGGTAGGTAGAGAGAACAGAGCGCCACACTCTTCTATCCTGACACACAATTCTCGCCTCATCCAAATTCATACATCTTTCTCACTATTCTCTCCTCATTCATCCGTTCTATACGACCAAACTACCTAAGTGATCATTTCTTAATCGTACTCACTATACTAAGATCAGCTTTAAATTCTATCTTAATTTCTTCATATTTCGTACATTTCGTAGAATCTATATTTCAATGATATAACTTTCTCCAAAACAAACCACACGTAAATTAAATGTATGTGTAATTAAAAGTATTCCATCTTTTAAATTAGCTGTCAAAACAGACAAATATGACATATAAAAATCGTAAATAGACAATTTCTATGGTAATAGTTCTCCTTTACCATAGACAGCAGAAAAGATGACAGACGTCAATGTACGATTTCGCTAAAATATTAACCTAGAGATATTATAATCATATTCATTGTTCACTACACAGTCATCAGAAAGTTATAGAAATAGACGGGGATACGAAATATTATTATGGATTTTCCATGGGGCTCTGGCCGGTACAGCTATCACCGAGTTCGCCCTGTCGCCGGGTCTGTCAGTGAACCGCTCGTACATTTTTAATTCAAATTTTTACATGTATATGTTAGAATGCTCTCTGATGATAAGTAAACATGTCTGCGTGAGGACTTTTGTGTGTAATTGTGTACAAACTAATTATTTCCAGCCTCTGGAAGCTGATAAGCAGTGATAAGAAGTTAAAGGTCGCAGCTCCGACACCAGCGCGAGTGGATATTAGTGATGCTACCCGTAATAATATTTTCCAACTAATGGGCACGTACTTAGTTATTCAAATCTAATATGTACGAGTATAATATACCTACATCTTTATATGTGTCACACGTACGGAAATCGATACATTTCATCGGATTAAAGTGTCAATTTCGTTTGAAATGTGGATGTAATAACAACAAACAAGTCATAAATTTGAAAATTGGATCATGGATTGTATTTGTTACTTAGATTTCTACTAAATTATTATTTCATAACCTTCATTTTTCAATGTAAAATTTTTTAACTATGATGTTGGTTATTAAAAAGCGACATCCTAGAACTAGTTTTGAATAAACTTAGTTAAATTTAATAAAACACAATCACTTTGTATGAAGCTACAAATTTTATTTCGCATAGCTCAAGCTTCGTCAGGGCGTATTTAAAACTAACAATAAATTTTGTTGGCGTGCAGTATTTAATTTAATATGTCAAACCTCAATGTGATTGCTTTCTACGAAAATATAATTTATTTATTTATTTATTAGCCAGATGGCTAATAGTGATGGGTAGAGAGCATTTGGAGCTACTCTTAATCCATATTATGAGGAGGTGATTAGTGGATAATTTTTTACATCGCGTATCAACATTCTTATTATTTAGATTCTACTTATTTTATATATCATTAGATGCTTTATTATAAATTGTAATCAACTACTCTTTACGACTACCAAATTTAAATTGACAAATATTGGCCAAACTAAAATGGCGGCTAAAAAAAATCGACCTGGAACATAATATTCACCTTGTAGCTAGGTGCAATTAAGTGATCATTGTTGGGCATCTTGTCTACACGTGTATTAGATAGGCACAACGGTAAACTATATTAATGTATAATAAAGCAATATTTTTATATTTTACCGCTCGTACTCTACCGCCGAATTGGCGCGAATCGAAGTGAATTTTTGTCAATCGCACAGGATCGATTTAAAATTTTACAATACATTATACATAACTATTATTATTATGTCATGGCTTTTCGGCAGAGGGTCAAATGTTTGATATCTATCTAAGAAGACTTAATGGTAGTGATGAGCTAAAAATCACAACCGTGACTCAATCACTAGTATCTTTAAGTCACACTCACTGCCAGTGATTGAATATCTGGGAATATCGTGATTCGTGATTCATTATTTTTATTTTGTTGTGAATCGTGATTCGGCGCATATGCTTATGAAACGAAATTATTTAAACGTTACAATAATACGTGATAAGCACCATCTAGTTGATTCTGCCAAAACATTTTAAGCATTGACCCAAAAAATAAATAATCTCTAAAGGTCTTCATTCTCTATGTGCTCATATTAAATTATATATGCTAGAATATATTTTTTTACGCAAATGAAGTCTGAATAAAATAAGTAAATACGTTCAAAATGATATATTTTTATTTATTTCATGTCTCGTATTAGTAATGAAATTGCGATCGCAGTCGCAGTTTTCAATCACCGATATTATCAAATATCAATCATAATCACAGCAGTGAGTCGAGAGTAGCATTTTTTCTCATCACTATTTAATGGTGCTTAGTTCAACAGAAGTTTCAATAATCGACAAGGATAGACGAGACACGGATGGTGCCAGATCATGATGTACGAAAATGCTTTTTTTCAAAAAAAAAAAAATAATGTTATAATAATATATAACCGTTTTAATTTTATCTGAAAAACAATAATAGAGAATGACGACATGAAGGGCCTGATATTGTTATCTGCGCGACGGCTCATCTGCTAAAGAGTTGCATTATCTTGGAAGCATTTATCTGAAACACATTAAGATAAATGTTTTATCTTTATTTCTGGAGACTGCATGTCTCTGGAGCCCGCAATCTGACTTGGGATATCACCAGTCAGATTGCCGGGTGTTTTTCAAATATCCAACACCAAAACACTTGTCTTTTTACTATCTTATAATACAGTTTATAAAAAAAACTATTAAATACTAATTAAATGTATTAATTATAAAGATATACATATAAAATCAATGTGTCGAAAAATATTGTTGTTGCGCTACACTTTTTCAAATTAATACATCTATCGTTCCATTCCTGTGCAGGTTCGAAAAGTTGTCGTCAAAAATACTGTCGCTGTAGCATAGTTGATAATGCACCTTCCCCGGATTGGAAAAAAGATCCAGGTACGAATCCCGGTAGTTCTATAAAATTATTTTTTTATGTATATCTTTATAATTAATACATTTAATTAGTATGTAAAACATCACAGACTTATGTTCTAAATAATTACAACTTCACAATAAAAATGTGTTCTCCTTAATAATTAATGAAGTATTTTTTTATTAAAAACGAACCACAGTGAATTTTTAAAGTATTAGGTAGAGTTTGCTGTGAATGAATGAATAGCGAATGCCTCAATCTTGACAAACAAATCCAACCGCAGCAATAAACAAAAGATTCTTCCAGTTCTTTGGCCACATTATGCGACAAAGTGATCTGATCCTGGGCTCAATTTTGAGCAGAAGAAGACGTGGAAGAATACCAAAGCGGTGGATCTAACTGCAGAGACCCTGGACACACGTAAAATGTAAAATAGGTTAATTTAATAAATAACTCATCGATCTTTTGTATCTTACTGTTTGTTGACAGATGCCGGTCTAGTCAATGGAGTTAATTAGTTATAAACAGTTCGGTAATGATGGTAAAGGTGGTGTGCGGCAAGAATCTCCTTGAATCTATTATTTATTATTAAATGATTTGGTATTATTAAGGAGAACACGTTTTTATTGTGAAGTTGTAATTATTCAGAACAGACGGTCTGTGAAATTTTAATTACTAATTAAGTGTATCAATTAGAAAGATATACATATAAAATCAATTTTATCGATAAATATATCGAACCTGGATCTTTTCCAATCCAGAGAACGTGCATTAACCGATTATGCTATACCAACACGACAAATTGTTGAACTTATATGTTACACTTTTCAAATTGATACATCTTCTTTATTTTTACGGAATCTCAAATACCTTTGAATAATCCGAAAGGAGACGCCAGAATTAATAATTAATTTTTTTAAATTTTGGACACATTGATACAGTTCCCCGGATTAGAAGAGATCCAGGTTCGAATTCCGGTATCGAAATCGATAAAATTGATTTTATATGTATATTTTTCTAATTAATACATTTAATTTGTATTTAAAATGCTTTGATCACTATATTTTTTTTTTCCTGGCTCACACGTTTTGCCCGTCGCATCAATCCTTTCTTAATTCTATCTGTAGCATAATACATCGCAGATCATATATGGGCAGAAGGTAGAAAATATGAATAACAAATAATATATGAGATGACAGGAGTCTCACAGACCTGACCGTTTAAGCAAGTATTTTACAGCCTACATAAGCAAATGACACTAACGAAGCCATAGATAAACGAGTAAACGGAGAAACGATAATATATATATATATATTTATTAATATTAAAAATATAATACAATTTCAATAACCAGTGGATATATATATATATATATATTAACATTTGTTTCTTCTCTATGAGAGTAAGACTCGTGTATAGAGAAGGAGTATATTCGAGTTAATTTATGTTTCAGTTAGTCTGTGTACATATTTTTTTAACTTCAGTTACAAATTTATGATAGTCCGTAATTTTTCTAATTGTGATGGGAAGATTGTTAAAAAATTTGATACCTTGATAAATATATTGATTTTGAGTTGCGGTATATTTTAGTTTTGGGATATCAATTTGATCTCTATATCAATATATATATTGATAATAATAATCATAATAATTACGAAACAGCCCCACGAGCGTCACTCGGGTCCGTCCTAGGACGGGTTTCAACAGTAGTATATTAATGCATGTGAAATATCTAACCTAACCTAACCTAACCTAACCAAAACAGATGAACCCTTCAACAGCAATATCCATTAATTTGGTCACGCTTCTGAAACTAATTTTATTATATCTTTGAAAAAACGTATTTCAAAACAAATACATCAACTATATTCACTCGAAGGTTCACAATTGACCTCTGCGGTCGCATGACCTCACAAGTAGGCAGTTTATTTATTTTATTGAAGGGGTTGGAGCAGGTCGAAGCCTGCTCGGTGTTTGTGCGCCCGCACTTTGTTCTGTCCCATAAATGTCACACAAATCACACGTTGCGACTTACGGTTGTATTTTGTTTTCACAATTTTAGAATATATTTTGCACACATAGTCAAAACTACAGTAAGAAATTTTAGTTATAATTTAGAAATATTATAATCCATTGCTTAATTTCTATCACGTAATTTATTTACATACTACATATTATTTTTTAATAAATACCTGCACATTAAATGAGCCTTGAATGGAATTAAAGCTTTTATTTAAATACTAATTAAATATATTACATATTCCCTAATATACTGTACCTTCCCCGGATTGGAAAGAGATCCAGGTTCGAATCCCGGTAGCGTAACTACAATATATTTTTCAATAAAATTGATTATATATGTATATCTTTCTAATTAATACATTTAATTAGTATTTAAAACAAATATCACAGACCTATGTTCTGAATAATTGCAACTTCACAATAAAAATGTGTTCTTAATAGAATTATAGCTAATCGGAACTTGTCAACAGAGACAAGACTAGCGGTGCATAATGGAGACCGACAGTTAGAAGAAAAGGAATGAAAGTAGACTAAATGCAGTGGAAATGAAGTATAGCGAGTAAGATGAAGGAATTATGACGCAAGTGATGATGGCACCAAAAATAGAGGAAGACTTGACACGACCAGGTAAACCAGATGGTTATGTCAGAAGCCACAATCGTCAGCGGGCTTGTATGAATGTGGATGAGGCGAGAATTGTGTGTCAGGACAGAATAGTGTGGTGTTCTATCCTGTCTGCCTACTCCCTCGGAGAAACGGCTATCTATCTATTGATAAAATATGGATTCGAACCTGGACCTCTTCCTATCCGCGGAAGAGCATTCACCATTTTTGCTACAGCAATTGAATACATTTTCGTCAAATATGGAACTTATATTCTGTAAGAATGTTTTTAGTTTAGTTTTATATATTTGCATAATTTTTTTAATAAATTAAATTAATATTTTTTATGAATTGAAATGCTGCGTTGTTTTTTTCATTTTAGTTATAAAAAAAACAACATTTATCATTTGTGTATTTTTTACTTTCAAATATAAATGTTCTATTTGTAATGTATGTAAAAAAGAAAAGAAAAAAAAGGCCAATCAGATTTCATTAATTAAATACTTGTACTCCAATTAGCGAAGGCCATAATAAAGAGAGAGAAAAACCTAAAAGAGCAATAATTAAAATAAATAAAATGACAATTTATTTTTATCGTGTAACTTGTCAATCCTTCGAAAAATGGCGTTTAAATAAACAATGTGTAATGTTAAAATTATATTTGTTTTAGTCTGACCGTTATTTTTTGTATATCAAAGCCTCGAACCTACGACAAAGGGATCCGTAATCCAAGAGTCCCGCTGTGTTTAGACATGTTACTGTTTATTTACTGTGCGCAATGCCCCGCGGCTGTGACTGGCTATTGTATTTACACAAGAAAACAATAGACAAGGATAAGTGGAGTTTTAAAAACAAAGCGAAAAATAGGTTTCGTTCGAGTGGGCACGTTTAAAAATTATCCCACAGGATGAGCAAATTTCGTAATATTTTTGAACGATACTATTACAGTATCATTATATGTAAGTATGATCAAACAATATATTTTCAATACTAATTTAATGTATTAATTATAAATATACACATACAAAATCAATTTTGTCGAAAAATATTGCTTTTGCGCTACCGGGATTCGAACATGGATCTCTATTTCCAATCCGGAGAAGTGCACTACCAATTGTGTTATAGCGCCAGTATTTTTCGTGACAAATTTTTTACATTTTTTCAAATTAATACATCTGTTGTTCCATTATTTTTGAAAGCCATCTACATTATTTTTACGGAATCACAAATACCTTTGAGTAAACCGACTGCAGACGCCAGAATTATCAATTCATTGTTATTAAATTTTGGACACATTGATACAACTTATATTATTAAGGAGAACACATTTTTATTGTGAAGTTATAATTATTCAGAACATAGGTCTGTGATGTTATACTATTGACAAAATTTATTTTGTATGTATATATTTATAATTAATATATTAAATTAGTATATTTCATTAAATATAATAAAAAATAGCTTTGTCTCTATGAGATATCTGATACTTGTTTAATAACAGTGCCCTTGTAGGTTAAAATCCAGCAATTGTGTGTTCTTGGACTTATAAAATATTTTCAAGGCTCGTTAGGAATGTGCTATGAAAGAGTTCTTCTTCTCATGTCTTATCGGTTCAACAGACGTTGGCCACCATCACTTTGTTTCCTGCGACCTAGAATAGGTTTCTTCCAGAGAGCCGATTTCCAACAGTCTTTCATTGCCTCATGAGGTCCAAGATCTCCACACTTCTCTGGTTGTCTCATCATACGTCAATTGAAGATATATAAGTTTTCATTGTTTTATATATATATTTATTAGACTTTATTAACAGATATGTTTTTGTTGTAACAGAGGTGAATACATTATAATGTAACATGATAAACATAAGATACAAGTAGTGTGGAGTAGACTCTAGGACCTCTGATATATACAGCATTGTCCTGGCTACTTTGCTAGACTGCCGTCTGCGTTAAAGTAGCCAGTTTTGTTCGTGCTGTTGTGGTGTCATTTAATTCAAAAAATATAAAGATTCTATAAAAATAAAAATATAAGAAAAAAAAATGTAGTGAGAGTGTTGTAGAACTAGTGAATTATTAGTGTAGGCACTGTATAATGATTATGTTAGAATGTTGGATAGCCATGCTTCTGATTGCTCTCTACCCGATTGGATCATATGTCGGGTCCATATTTGTGTAACCTTATTGGAAGTGAACGATTTCCAGTTGGTACTGGGTGTGTTGTACAGTTTCGGAGCTAAGAACATGTAGAATCTTTGATAAAATGTCGTAATGTCGTTAGAATATCCAAACATTAACATGTACATTCGTAACTATAGCTATAGCTTAGAGCATTCTTCTGTAGATGTCGCCTTCGTTCTTCGTTCTTCAAGTCGCCTTATCATTTATTCGGTAAGTGTCTATGGTTCCATTCCATAAAATAATATTAAATTATAATTAATAATAAAAAAAATAGAAATGCGTACACGAAATACATGTCACATTAATATGTTTAATATTTTCAAACTAAGTTGAACGCTTGCACTATGAAAATAGGACATGTCCTGGAACGAGGCGTGAACTCCGGACCACTAGATCACTAGTAGTGATGAGAAAAACTGCTACTCTCGACTCACTGCTGTGATTGTGATTGATATTTGATAATATCAGTGATTGAAAACAGTTTCATTGCTAATGCGCGTGCACCGCACGATATCACAATACACGAAAACACAATTTTCAGCGTATTTATTTATTTAAATTATTTTTAATTTATTAATAAAACCTCATTTACGTAAAAAACATATTCTAGCATAAATAATTAATATTTAATATTACTATCTTATTGTTTTTAACGTGGTGATTTCATGATTGTTCTTTAAATTTGGTGCGTGGATAAATTTTTGATTTGGGATAAACAAAAAACAATTGACATAACTATTTTCTACGTTAACCTTTAATAGAAATAATTATTTCATTTACGCGAAGGATTTTCAAATAATAAATGAATCGTGTTCAGTCATAAAAAGTTTTCTCAAAAACGTTTATACATTTTTAAATGGGTTAAAAAACACTATTAATAGTACTTACCTAAATCTATACACACTGCACGCCACTGATGGAGCAGTAAATAAAGTGAAGATAGCCAACGTCTTTTGAACGGATAGGGCACAAGAAGAAGAACAATGAAAGAAAAAGAAAAAAGATCTACATTTGGACACAGGAAATTGAAACATGAATATATTTATATTCTCTTAATATTGATAGTTAGATAACTTTGATTCTTCTTATATCAATATCATCTCGAAGCGATTCGGTCTGTTTTATTAATTGAAATTGTGTTTGGACTCTCAATAGTAAACAGGTGCATTGTTGGTGATCGGATTACGGTCATTCAGGGGTTAGTCAATGGAATCGTGTGCGGTCCATTCAACGAACACGAGCTCCGAACGGTTGTTTTGCATATTAACCCCGCGGTGACCGAGAGCTGATCGAAAATACCCAGAAAAAATATTTCAGATTATTTTTCTTCACCGCGCGCTCGATGCTGAGCGGCGTGGTCCTCTGATACGTCCGGAACTCGGGTGAACATTACGCATGCGGAGGTCTTACTGCGCACCACGCGGATACCGGTGCGTGAAATCAAACGCCTAGCAGCCACAAAGTTTTCCAGTATCGTGTTCAGTCCGCAACTGTCTGGGAGGACGTCTACAGAGTGAATATTATGTTCCAGGCCGATGTTTTTTTTGAATAACTAAGAAATAAAACACATTTTTTTAATTTTGTTTTTATTTATCGATTATTACAATTATGTATAGAATATGATATTGGCTAAGTGGCCGGCTTTGGCAGCGGCACAAATGCGTACTCTATTAACCATATTTTTTTGTAACATTCTCGCATACTTCGCGTGTTATTTCAGCAATTTCAATTCGAATATTATCCTGTAGCATCGAGATTATTACAAACTTATTGGCATAGACCTTTCCTTTCAAGTACCCCAACAGAAAATAGTCGGAAGCCGTCAAATCAGGTGATCGAGGAGGTCAGTCGATATCACCACTTTTTGACATTATGCAGCCGGGAAAAATTTCTCGTAAAATTTTAAGCGTAGCTCGGACTATGTATGAGGTGTCTTGTTGCCCGATCGACCCAATTTAGCCACCATGAGGTTTTCCCACACGTGACGATAGCGATCACCATTAATGGTTACAGCATTGTCATTATTATTTAGATATGTAACGACCATAATTCGAATCTACCGCCAACTCAGTCGGCATCGAAGCTAGCGACAGCGCTGCCGGCTGCTGCCACAAGTCTGGCTGAATTCACCGCCAGACAGTCTCTCCAGTTTCAGCGTTTCACAAGGGCGGTCTTGCCGGCTCGCCTTAGTCGAGCAAGACCTCCATTTCATTTCATAATTTCCTACATCTTCATTCATTGTATTCTGTTTTAATCGCATTTATTCATTGTCACAATAAACCTCAACACGCGCCACACACATGTATATTATTTAACCACCGTCCTAACCCCCAAAGATAAAATATTTTAATGACTTCAACACGTTGTTGAGGCGTTAGATACTCCATAATGTCTGCCAAACCAAAATGGCGACCAAAAAAAATCGGTCTGGAACATAATATTCACCCTGTACTTGAATCGCCTCTGTAAACCATTTGCGCGTTGTAACTTTAATGTATTCAGTATTGGACGAGCTTGAATGAGACGATGTATGAGTGTAGATAAAGCGAGAGTTGAGTGTCAGGACAGAAGGATGCGGCGCTTTATCCTACCATCTTCGTAGATTAGTTCATTCATGTTACATATAGAAGTGAAGCCAGGACCTGGCAAATAGGCAAAAATAACAAAAGTTCACCGAATTGATGGAAATAGTCGCTCAAGCGTGGGTACATATGGAAAAATCATTTATGATATAGAAAATTAGACATTAATCTAAATCTGATCTTATCACAATGAACAAGATTAAGAAAGAGTCACTTAAGTGATTTGTGGAACGGATGAATGAGGAGAGGTAGAGTAAAAAGATTTTAATGATACTAGAAATAAAGAACATCCTCAAAAGATCTGTCGTTTGTAACGTATACAATAAATTTATTGAATGCCTGTAGGGAATGGATAATTTTTTTGATATAAGATTAATTTCACTTTTATTTTAGTTGAATTTATTGTTAACTTTAGCTAATAAAAACAAAAAAATTGGCAAATGAAACGGTAGATATCTTTTGTAGAGTACATAAAAAAATCAATCTAAAAATATATATTATTAGGAGAACACATTCTTACTGTGAAGTTGTAATTATTCAGAACAGACGCTCTGTGATATTTTAAATTGATAATTCTGACGTCTGCTATCAGTTTACTCAAAGGTATTTGAGATTCTTTAAAAATAAGTTAGATATGGCTCTTTCAAATAATGGAACGATTAAATGTATTAATATCAAAAAGGTAACATATTTGTTCGAAAATTGTCGCTAAAATTATTGTCGCTGTAGCATAGTTGGATAATGCACGTTCCCCGGTTAGGAAAGAGATCCAGGTTCGAATCCCGGTGGCGCAACAACAATATTTTTCGATAAAATTGATTTTATACGTATATCTTTCTAATTAATATATTTAATTCATAAAAATATATATTTAATTTAAGTCTTCAAAAAAAAATTATTAAGGAGAACACACATGTGAAGTTTTAATTATTATTATTACATAACTGGATCTCCATCTCACACAGCCAGAAATACAATCAAATTTCTTCGTCGTGAGAATGTTAATTTTATCAAACCAAACATGTGAACCCAGTAGATTTTGCAATATTGGGTGTTTTGATGATTTCTGATTAGCTAAAAATTGTGCAAAAATTTACATTAAGAATTATAATTAATTATATTACGTTTTGAAATAACTCGTCTGTTACGAGATGTTCTTACTTTTTTTGGCCATTCTGTATATACAATATAATTATTATGTAAACGATAGAGATATCTATAATTGTATGAATGCTCACATTAATAAGAGATTATCAATTACGTAATACTTATATATATATAGGAGATATGAAATGATATAGATACGTATTTGAATAATAATTTACCTATTTATATTTCTAGAGTTTAGATTGAGAAAATTTCGAATGCTTGTTCAACCCTCGAGTGACTAATCTTTTTTAAATACTAATTTAATGTATTAATTATAAATATATACATATAAAATCAATTTTGTCGATAAATATTGTTTTTACGCTACCGGGATTCGAACCAACTTGATAATAAGAATGTGTTCTCCTTAATAATATAATTCCGGCGTCTCCTATCGGTTTACTCAAAAACAAAGTAGATTATGCTACAACACACAGTGCATTGACGACAAATTTTCGAACACTTTTCGTTACACTTTTCAAATTGATACATCTATTGTTCCATTATTTGAAAGCCATCTTCTTTATTTTTACAGAATCCTTCCAAATACCTTTGAGTAATCCACGCCAGAATTAACAATTCATTTTACTACTAATTAAATGTATTGCATATTGCCTAATATGCTGTACCTTCCCCGGATTGGAAGACAACCAGGTTTTTTTTCGATAAAATTGTTTTTATATGTATATCTTTCTAATTAATATATTTAATTCATGTTTAAAATATCACATACCTATGTTTTGAATAATTACAACTTCACAATGAGAATGTGTTCTCCTTAATAAAATAGACATGAACTAACGCAATTTTTTTGTCCCAAAATTTACATTTTGGTGGCATCGTCATCCCTTACAATATAATATGCATTCATGTAAAAAATACGTCTTGTTTACACAAAGATTTAATTTTCCAAGAGCAAATACTTTTACTGTTGCATAAATGTGTCTTAATCTATCGGATATATATTTCGTTGGATGTATGCGTGTAGAATGCCCCTCGCCCCTCAAATAATTTCCCAATCCCCTCTCCTACATACGAGTATACACTTCATATCGTATCTATTAATTTACAAGTCAGTGATTCGAATTGATTTATATCGAAATAATATTATATAATTAATGATAGATTTAATATATATTCGGCGGTAGTGAGTGTGTTCTTTATCGCGTATAAAAATAAAAAAAAAATTTTTTTTAAACGTGAAATCTGAAATAACAACAATTTTGTATTGCGTCTGCCAGATAATGTTTTCAAAAATGGTTGGAAAAAAAAATTGTAATGACCTTTGGGTCAGCTTGCCGAGGTCACAACTGCAGGTCAAATATGGAAACTTCTCGAGATATTTGTGTGTATTAATAAATTTTCCATGAAACTTATTTATCTCGGAGGTTCAAAAATATAATACTGATCATTCATGCCTACTCGGGGAATAGAAACCTTCCGTACAATGTCCCAAAGGATCCCTTTTGTATAAAAACCCTTCTATCAGTTGGTCGAGGGATTCGTTGGAATCATTTTATAACTCTTAATTACATCCTGTAATATATTTTATTACATACAAGTAAAATTACAGCTTCATTAAATTAAATTAAATAAATGTGAACTCATATATGCAAAGTTAGATTACATTAATCAACCACATTTCTGGTAATTTTAGCCTACCATGTGCATAACTAATCGTGGAAGCAAATTGAGTGCCCATCAAAATCCTGACAATCATAATCATTAGCCGATCAAAATCCTGACAATCATAATCATTAGCCGATCAAAATCCTGACAATCATAATCATTAGCCGATCAAAATCCTGACAATCATAATCATTAGCCGATCAAAATCCCGGCAATCATAATCATAAGCCGATCAAAATCTCGGCAATCATAATCAGTAACAGTTTCGCGACGAAAATAACTATTCTTTACGTGAAACCTTAGCGAGAACGATGCTGGAACGTTTTGGAACAGCACGAACGCTTGGAAACATATTGTTTACTGACGAAGCACACTTTCATATCGATGGCTATGTTAATAAACAAAACATGAGATACTGGTTCCCTGACAACCCGAGGGAACGCCATCAAAAACGTTTGCATTATCCAGTGCGGTGTGCAATTTGTGCCCGAGGGATAATTGGCCCTTATTTTTTTAACCAGCGAGAGAAAGTCTCTCACTGCTGACGTGTATTGCCGAATGATCGACGAGTTTTTGGTACCGCAACTGCAGCTGTTTGCCGGGTTCAATGATAGAACACAATTTCAGTAAGACGGGGCCACTCCACACACAGCTAGAGTTTCAATGGAGAAGCTGAGGGGAATTTTTCCCAATAAATTAATCAGCAAATATGAAGAAAAAGTAAAAATAGATTCTGGCAAAGAAACAATAATATATGTTTTAATTAGTTATGACATCCTGAAGAAGAAAATG
This sequence comes from Eubasilissa splendida, assembly GCA_031772225.1. Taxonomy (NCBI): domain Eukaryota; kingdom Metazoa; phylum Arthropoda; class Insecta; order Trichoptera; family Phryganeidae; genus Eubasilissa; species Eubasilissa splendida. The sequence goes on from CM062867.1 coordinate 1,957,203, forward strand.
GTATTTTTCGAAACCGGTAGATGTATTTAAACTCAATTAAGCGGTTAATAAAACAAAGATAATAAATAAAAATATGAATTTTAACCACAAAGTTAATATTGCTAATTTTAAAAGTAAAATCTCTATTCGTTTACGCAATCTCTAATATTAGCTTTTATTTTTTTATCTCCTTTTTTTGTATTTATTAATTATACATTTCGCGTTTCCCCGCGAACCCCCCCTTCTAGCGCTCATTTATCGTGGTTAAACCGCTATTTAAATCGTTATTGCGATCGAACATATGTACAACGGTTTACTGTCATTAGTTCCTAGAGTCCGGGTCATTGCGTCTTTTACATTTCGATTTCCATCCCCCAGTCTTAGACGGGTTCTTTTGCTTTGAAGCTTGATTCCATATTCTTTGTGTTGTAATATCAAATCAATGTAGTCCAGTAACAAGAGAAATAAATCACTAAGTAAATACATAGGTACCCGTTTATACACACATCGCACGTACCCGACCAGCGCTCACCGACTTGTGTGCGTCAACATATACCGCTGTTGACCGATACGAAGGACAAAATGTCAATATGATAGGCGTCTGGGAGATGTTTATACGTTGACAACGTCAACTAATTATTTGGTTTCAATATTTTATTTGTTGTGCGGCTCGCAAAGTCCTCGGAATAAATACACTAACGGCTCTAGTGCGCTAGCGTAAATAAAATCTAATTACCGTATTTTCACGGATGTAACGCGCACCCAAAATTTGAATTCATTGAAAAAATATTATCCAAGCATGTGTCTAGTGTCACGTCCGTCCGTAGTCGTTTATCATAGATAGGACAGAAGATGTAAAACCAAATATATAAAGATAGCACTACGTCGCAGAAAGGTTTACATCTAAATCTCTGTTCTTATTTATTATCTTTGTTTTATTAACCACTAAATTGAGTTAAAATACATCTACCGATTTCGAAAAATACCATTTTCTTCTTCAGGATGTCATAACTAACCAAAACATATATTATTGTTTCTTTCCAGAATCTATTTTTAAAAAAAATAAAAAAATTAGTATCTACTCAAATCAATACTTAATACAATTTACTAGATATTTTAGTTAGTTTCCAGTAAGTAATACAGTTTCTTTCATTTCCAGTGAATTGTACAAACAACACGTACACGCAATGTTTATACAATAACTACAAATGTACCAATAGTACTGTACTGAAATTTTATTTTTTAATGTTAGTAATTTGGCGTGTCAAGTTCTTAACAATATTCATGCATTAATTAAAAAGATATATCTATCGAAAAAATATTTGGTCACCACCGGGATCCGAACCCGGAATGTTATCTTTGCTGGGAGAACGCGTCGACAATTTTTTTTTTTACATTAAAATTTTTTATAGATTTTTCTGTTTTTTATTAATTGATTGTTTGAATTATTAATCATATATATATTTGTTATCACATGCTATTGTTTCATATGGTACTAGGAAGAGTTGGACGATGTTGTCTGGATGATTTAACCACAACTGCTTTCTGGAAAATGGGAATCCTGGATTATCAGAAACATGTCCAGTAGATGAACATGCCACACGAATGAGACATCAAGGTCAAAACATTGCGTCATTGGATAAAATAAAGTTTATCGTGAAACCACGATTCGGGATCACGATGCCAACTCAATTTTTGATAACTGACTAAGCATAAAACTATAATAATAATAATAATACAACTGCAAGTTTAGCAGCAAAGCTAATAGGGCAAATAAAACCAAAATAAATATGAATTAAATATATTAATTAGAAAGATATACATATAAAATCAATTTTATCGAAAAATATTGTTGTTGCGCCACCGGTATTCGAACCTGGATCTCTTTCCTAACCGGGGAAGGTGCATTATCCAACTATGCTACAGCGACAATATTTTTAGCGACAATTTTCGAACCTATATGTTACCTTTTTGATATTAATACATTTAATCGTTCCATTATTTGAATATTTAAAATATCACAGACCTATGTTCTGAATAATTACAACTTCACAATAAGAATGTGTTCTCCTAATAATAAAGTTGTATCAATGTGTCCAAAATTTAATAAAAATGAATGATAATTCTGGCGTCTGCTGTCAGTTTACTCGAAGGTATTTGAGATTCTGTAAAAATAAGGTAGATGGCTCTTTCAAATAATGGAACGATTAAATGTATTAATATCAAAAATTGTTGCTAAAAATATTGTCGCTGTAGCATAGTTGGATAATGCACCTTCCCCGGTTAGGAAAGAGATCCAGGTTCGAATACCGGTGGCGCAACAACAATATTTTTCGATAAAATTGATTTTATATGTATATCTTTCTAATTAATATATTTAATTCATATTTAAAATATCACAGACCGTCTGTTCTGAATAATTACAACTTCACAATAAGAATGTGTTCTCCTAATAAAAACCAAAATACTAATTGTGGATCGTACTAATGCATCACACAACAAACTTTTCAAAAGCAGGTTGTGAGGTAGTTTAAGAGGCAATTTATTCGGGCTCGCTTTGAGGACAGTTGGAAGGCGGGGCACCCTTACTCGGGAACGGTTTAGAAGCTAGGGCTCCCTTGTCGGTCTTACTCATTAAAGCTAATAAAAAAGTTATAATTATAATAATTTAGATCTTCAAGCATTCCTTGAGTGCTGTCTTTATTAATCCATACAAAAAAAAAAGTTAGATTACTGTAATGTATCATGATATAGCGATTGTATGACGCGCACAAGTTGGTAAGAATGGCAACGTGGAGGGGATAAAAAAAGAGTAGGTCGAATCGTAGGTCAGAACACATCTCTTATATTGAATTCATAATTGATTGCTGTACATCTAGTTATTGACTACCCGAATTCCCGCTCACACGAAGACACCATTGTTTGCAGCTGCAATAGTCGGATTGAGGATATAACAATTACATAATTAAATTCGATTGTAGATATAAGAAGAAAAAAAACATAAACATGTTATCACATAAGACCAAAGAGAAGAGACAAAATATACATAGCGATAGAGATGCCATTACATAAGATCCAGCATATACGAGTCAAAGTAAACACATTGCGGTTAGACATGATTATAATTTAATTATAAAATATTATTTACAACAGATGACTAAATTGTGTGGGTTAGAATTTGCGATCCATTTAATTGATGTACTCCATAGAAACGAGACAGATATACGTATTAATAACTAACTAACTAAAAACCATATACAATCAAACAAATAGATTTATCGAGTAACCCAATTTTAGATATGTTCCACTCCTACCCCCACTCTCTTACGCAACCCCCAACAAAGTTGATGATTTCTCTGCATCTCTCTTCAATGCTCTATTAACTGGTTGTAATTCTGATTTTAATTAGTATATATTTTTAAGGAGAACACATCTTATTGTGAAGTTGTAATTTAACAAAATACAGGTATGTGACATTTTAAATACAAATGAAATGTATTAATTAAAAAGATATACATATAAAATTAATTTATCAAAAAAATATTGTTGTTGCTACCGGGATTCGAATCTAGATCTCTTCCTATCCGGGAAAATGAATTACCCGATTATGCTACACTAACACAAATTTTCGAACGTTGTAATTATTCAGAACATAGGTCTGTGATATTTTAAATACTAATTAAATGTATTAATTAGAAAAATATGCATATTTTATCGTAAAATATTGTTTTACACAGACCTATATTGTGTTCTCATTAATAATATATAAGTTGAATTAATGTGTCCAAAATTTAATAAAAATGAATTCCGTAAAAATAAAATAGATAGCTTTCAAATAATGGAATGATAGATGTATTAATTTGAAAAGTGTAACATGTAGGTTCGTAAATAAGTCGTAAATAGTACTGTCTGCTGTAGCATAGTCGGTTAATGCACCTTCCCGTCGGTTAATGCCAATAGTTCTCGATTAAATTGATTTTATATGTATATCTTTCTAATTGATACATTTAATTATTATTTAAAATATATGTGTCTTCAGTCGAAGAGTAGACGGGAAGATGAGAACGCACTCCCGCAATAGGGAAACGACAAAACAAAAATAACTGCAGTGGATAAAACATTTTAATACAAATTCCGCGAAGCGGCCACTCTTGCCGGCCGCAGGGCTTAGCAGTAAGCAATCCGCAATAGCCGATTGCTTATCTTCTAACAATGTAGTATAGCTTAATACATTGATTTCCTTACTGAATCAATGTCAACAAGTCAATTTAAAATTATTAATTGCGGTTATTTTGTGATGTAACATGTTTATTTTAATTTCCATGATAAATCTTTGCGCTACACACGCGTTGGGTTATCTTCACTACCAGCTTCAAAAGGTGCAGTCCCTCTCGTCATCGTATCAGTAGAATATTCGGTTCAATAGAATATGGGTAGTAAAGGTGATGTGTTAGGAAATGTTATGTTGTTAATTAGTGTTTTTTTTTTTGTTTGTTTTTCAAGGGTTTCCAAATTGTTAATTATTAATCCTTTATAAGGTACCGAGTGGAGAATTTTTAGACTTAGAATTAGTGGAAATTAAATCTGTGACTATCATTTTTGAGAGCCGGCGCGTAACACTATCGACATTTGTTAAGACGATGTGTCGTGTTGCTCTCAATTGTATGGATCTATGACGGTTTACGTGTCAAGCCTCACTCTCTTTCTATCACTAATTCTTAGATTCTATCGCCGTCTTCCACCTGGCCGCGGGGCACCGTGGCTTCCGACGACCGTTGGCTATCTCGCCCCAACGTCACAAGCGCCAGGCGTAACGGTGGCTATCTCCACAGCGCCGCGTCACAAGTATGGGTGACGGTACCGTGACACGAGGAGTGTTAGATCGTGGAAGTGGAAGCCATGTGCTCCGGAGCAGATAAACTCGCGATTGCGCTATCGGAACTGCAGCGATTACTTACCTAGACATCAGTGCTACCGCAGTGCTGTACTGTTGACTTCGTTATACAAATACCACATTGCGATTGCCGTGCGGTTTGAGGGGTTAATAATAGTTGTTATTGCGGGTGTCCTCTATCTTATTTTCTTTTAAGACGTATTTTACACGTAGATCTTCGGTTCTGGTAGATTTCTTGTTATTAATAGAACACGTTCTTATTGTGAAGTTGTAATTATTCATAAATTATTATATTAATTAGAAAGAAATACACACCAAAAAAAAAAAACTCAATGTGTCCAAAATTTAATAAAAATAAATTTATAATTCTGGCGTCTGCTATCAGTTTACTCAAAGGTAATTGAGATTCTGTAAAAATAAGGTAGATGGCTCTTTCAAATAATGGAACGATTAAATGTATTAATATCAAAAAGTGTAACATATAGGTTCGAAAATTGTCGCTAAAAATTCGAATCCTGGTGGCGCAACAACAATATTTTTCGATAAAATTGATTTTATATGTATATCTTTCTAATTAATATGTTTAATTCATATTTAGGATGTCTTGTTCACACTAAAACCACCACTAAAATAAGTACAGTGGAAACTCTATATTCGTCTGCCCTCTACATTCTTCTGGTTCGATATTCGTCACGTTTTGTTAACAAACTAACCAAAAAAGATCACCCGGTTAGCTCCCAGATGGTTAAGAAATACTCCGCTGCATCACGATTCGGGCATTCTTCCCGTAAAAGAGTTCATAAAACATCTCTTCAAGCGTTTTTATGCTGACCTCCTCAAGCACCAAAACTTAAGGTATCACCTCATTTAGAAGATGGTCATAAATCACTGCGCTAGCTGGCAATACCATGCCCCATTTTAGCAGAATAATAATTAACACCACTAAAAACACAATTTTATAGGCCATTATGGCATACATCACGATGAAGGAACAAGGGGTCCAAGATACGCGGTACTCCGCAAGACATATTCAAATACTAATTTAACGTATTAATTATAAATATACACATATAAAATCAATTTTGTCGAAAAATATTGTTTTTACGCTACCGGGATGGATCTCTATTTCCAATCCGGGGAAGTACACTGCCAATTGTGTTATAGCGCCAGTATTTTTCATGACAAATTTTCGAACCTATACGTTACACTTTTTTTCTTCAAATTAATACATCTGTCGTTCCATTATTTGAAAGGCATCTACATTGTTTTTACGGAATCACAAATACGTTTGAGTAAACCGACTGCAGACGCCAGAATTATCAATTCATTTTTAACGTATATGGAAACTTGGAATTTGGATGTAATGTTAAGGAGAACACATTTATATTATTGTGAAGTTGTAATTATTCAGAACATAGGTTTGTGATATATATTTAATACATTAAATTAGTATTTAAAACATCACAGACATATGTTCTGAATAATTACAACTTCACAATAAGAATGTGTTCATCTTAACATTATATCCAAATTCCAAGTTTCCATATTCCACGTAAATATTTTCTATATTCATCACTTTCACCGCCCGGCAATGCTGTTAAACTGGGCCAAAACGCAGATTGTATTCAACGGTAACGTGATTGAGTGCTTCAGGAAGGTGTTAAAAAACAGACAGAAACAGAAACATTTGGCAACTTCTCTGTTAAATCGAGCACTATTGAGTTTTGACATATTATTTATTCATTTGTATACTATTTTTGGGGGCTGGGAACAAATAAATTGAATTTCAGTTATTTGTTATCCGAAAAACTGTTTCTATATTCGTCAGGCCCTCAGAACAGATTAATGACGTATATTAAGTTTCCACTGTATTAGATCATCCCATTAATAATGCGATTTTTTTATACTGTTTTTATTATTCTAAATTAAGATATACAAAGTTCTTTTTTAATCTAAAATATACTCTCCTTTATTTTTACAATGCTCTTCCATCTTTATGGAGGACTTGCAAGGTCCTTCTTCCAAAAATTCACTTGAATATAACGAAAAATACTCCTCCAATATAACAATCTTTTATATAATGAAATAATTTGTATAACTACTTTAGTGCGTTTTGATCTTGTATATTTTCATCCACCTTATCTGCTTACATTATTGGAATGAAATGTTTTAAGGTCCAAAGATGGTACAAATCCAAACTATTTTTTGCTTGTAATACCATTTCAAATTATGACAGTTCTTTGATTTATTGTCAACTTGCGTGTTGCGTATGCCTTTTCAATCTTTCATACATTTCGGTTATCTTTTATGCCGAGATGTTGATATTAGGCGAGTATCTATATTTTGAGTTGTAGTTTATGATGTATATGTCACAGTGGATGTGTATTACCAGTGAGAATATATTTTCACTGACGTTTCAGTGAAATCATATCCGAATACGTTTCTACTGGTGGAATTTTAACTTCACTAGCGGGTTTTAGCAAATGTATATTCTACCCTAACCTAACCTATGTGTTGAGAAGAAAATAAAAATGGCTAAGATTTATAAACACGCTAGTTTATGCAGTAAATAGTTTTATTTAATATAAATGAAAATACTATAAGCGAATAAAAGTGACAGTTGTAAACCCCACCCACGCCACCAAACTATTTGTTGCCATTCTGTAGTATTTTTTCACTAAATGTAACCAGTGAATTTGTATCTTAATTGTTAGATATACATCCACTGACCGACTTAGCGAAAATACATTTTCACCAGTGAAAATATATTATATTAGTTTTGTGTCCATTATTATTTATTACATTTCTTTGTTAACGTAAATAAAATTTTGTAACTTTATTGTAATTTGTATTATTTATATGGCGAATCGTGTCTTGTACAAATAATGCTACTACGATAATCAAGCATTTACATTAAAATATATATTTTTATTTACATTTGCTCATTTTCAATTATTTACGATGATTAAATTAATTTGTGAAGATATCCTACATGTTGATACGTCTCAATGCTGAGCTGGCTGATCTGATTCCTTCCTTCGCATTTCCACTGTATTATCTGCATTGAGTTGGTCAGTTATGGACCCCCAGCTCCTTTCTTATCGTCTTCCACGCGTCTTCTGAGCAGCTTCTTATCAGGTGCAATAATTATAATGTGCGGAACAGCTGTATTGATTAGAGAGGCGGTACCGTTGATAAGGTAGACCACTATCGGCCAGCGGACGTACACAGCGTGACGCGCTCGCCGTGGAAGGGTTCGACCAGCGTCTCATGTGGGTATCGCCAGGACCGTCCTCAGGTTATATGCCGCCCGTAGGAAAACTATTAAATAAAATTAAAATAAGAAACACATCATATTACAACACTTTTCGGATGCTGCACACCTCAAACTGCTTCTCAACATAGTCGCCACCATTATTAAGACACTCGACATAACGGGGCACCAATTTTTGTATACCATGATTTGTCGCGTTTCAAATAAACTAAACGAATATAATAAATATGAATTAAATATATTAATTAGAAATATATACGTATGTAAATCAATTTTATCGTAAAGGTGCATTATCCAACTATGCTACGGCGACAATATTTATATTTTCGAACCTATATTATATGAATACGTTTAATCGTTCCATTATTTGACAGAGCCATCTACTACCTTATTTTTACAGAATCTCAAATACCTTTGAGTAAACTGATAGCAGACGCCAGAATTATCAATTCATTCACTTCAAAGGTATTTGAGATTCTGTAAAAATAAGGTAGATGGCTCTGTCAAATGATGGAACGATTAAATGTATTAATATCAAAAAGGTAACATATAGGGTCGAAAATTGTCGCTAAAAATAATGTCGCTGTAGCTTAGTTGGATAAAGCACCTTCCCCGGTTAGGAAAGAGATCCAGGTTCGAATCCCGGTGGCGCAACAACAATATTTTTCGATAAAATTGATTTTATATGTATATCTTTATAATTAATATATTTAATGCATATTTAAAATATCACAGACCTATGTTCTGATTAATTACAACTTCACAATAAGAATGTGTTCTCCTAAAAAATATATTATATGAATACATTTAATCGTTCCATTATTTGAAAGAGCCATCTACCTTATTTATATATTTATTTCATATTTAAAATATCACAGAGCATCTGTTCTGATTAATTACAACTTCACAATAAGAATGTGTTCTCCTAATAAATAAATATAATTTAAAAAAAACAAGTTTTTTATTTTCACATATGTGATTTTCGAATTTTACAAAATCACCTCGGAAACAGTGAATATAAAAAATGATGTAATATTTTATTATTTCACATTAAGATAAATATGTTCTACCAAATAAAATAATTCACTCAGTATATTTTTAAATAATTGACATCAAATCTTCAACATCAAAGAGTTTGGGTTGAGTGTAGCCTGACATGTTGTTACAGAATACTATCCAAATGTTGATGTGGCTTGGAGATGCATAAAAATATAATGCAAAACATGTGTGGTGTGGTTCTGATAACGGTAGGTGAGACGTTTCCATCCGGAGGATCCGTGTTCAGTGATTTGCGAGCTGACATAGCTCGATGGTGTGGCAGTATGCTGTCGAGCTTTGGCGATGATGCACTGAAAGAAAAGTGTCGCAGACATGAGGAAGCTGAACACCCTCTTGTTTTTTAAGTGAAAATTTTCAATTTAAATCGGCCGCCCGCGTGCGGTATTTTAAATGGGCGGTAATTTGTTAGGCCGGCATTTTGAAACTTGCTCAAAAGCGACTTTTTACAAAAAGTCGTTCTGGACACTAGTGTTGGCTACAAATGACTGCTTTATTAGGAAATAACTATTTTTTGGATTGTTTATACCTGGTTTATTTTTATTACACACTATTGTCGTTTTGCAACATGGGATTTTGTTTTTCAATTTTTATATATTGTTAGACACCTGCTCTGCCTGTGCGTAACGCCGGCGCTGGACAAGAGACCATGACAAGATGCAGGCTTGCGAAAAAATAATGAAATCTGACCGTTCTTTACTTATTAATATTACTTAAATAGCGAAACACGAATTTTTAGCGAATGGTTGAATCATTTATTTTCTATTTTTAATATTTGCAAATTGTACTTAGAGAAAATTAATTTTAATTATTGTTTTTCTTCTTTATTGAAAATATATGTTTATAATATATTATGTATTTAGTCAGGTTCGCAACGTCAACTAACAATATTTTTAAATTTCATTAATTCATTAATAATAAAATACAATTTACATTGAAAAATAATTTTTGCTGATACATAGTAAATCTAATAGATCTTTATCACATAAGGATTATCTGATTTTAATTTTTATTAAATAATGAAGACACGATTTTAAAAAAAATAATCAAAAGAACATGTATATGACTGATAAACATAATTATAATAATGATTATTGGCGTATGATTTTATTCATTAATAAATTTTCGATTCAAATATCTAAACACCTATCAGACCGACATTTTATACAAATAATAATATATGAAAATTACTCATAAATTTTAAAGACTTAACTGTAAATATTGTACATACTGCATTCAACATGTTTAAATAGTGATGGTTTTTCTGAATTTTCCAATCATTTATTAGAAAATGATCATACTTTTGACAAAATAATTCGGAATTTGAATAACTTTGAATGATTATAAATAAATAAAGCATGTAAAAGTAACCGAAATATTATAAATAACCAAATTAATTTAATTTATTTTCCACATCTTTCATCTACATAATTTTTTAAATTAAAATAGATAATGTGACCTGGGCGGCAACACCGCATACATAAATTTTTTGTCAAATTAAGATATTTATATCATTGGATTTAAATTTTCGCGGGGAATCATTCCATATCACTAGTTTCACGCCAGCGTTCGCTATGAGCGTGCAAATCAAAGAAATGTAATCACCACATCATCTGCAACCTTCCTGTCAATTGCGCACAAGAAAGGTAAGTAATATTTGAGTAATTGTACAAAAATCATCTAAAACTAGTTATGTCTCTCCTGTAAAGTACACAATTCTTAGATATGTGGTGTTGGTACTAACGGTGACGAAATATTTTTTTGGTTAGTTAATCTGACATCCTGAAGAAGAAAATGATATTTTCTGAAACCGGTTGATATTTTAATATTGTAAATGTAAAATATTATTTTTTGTTTGTTATATTCAATATATAAGCACATAATTCAACAACACAGTCTAATTAGTATCAATAATTATAATTTTATTTTATTTTATATTATTTCACTAAATTTAATGCATGTTAAAATCTGTAGTCAACTTCAGCATTTAATTATTAAATATACACAAGTATTAACCACTAATTATCGACAAGACTAATTTCGTTCCCGAGCCTGTCCTTGAATATTGTGAGTTAATACATAATAACATTTTTTTCTTGAAACCCACACTTTAAACAGCTATTACGGCCTAGTACTTCGAGTACACGATACGAAATGGCATCGGTACTAAACGTCAGTGTCCAGGATTAAGAGTATACTAGGAAGACATATTTGAAAGAAGGATTCTTAGAAGAGTTTTCAGAGCTATCGATGAAAATGAAATTAGGCATTATAAATGTCTCAAAATTCATAAAATTAGGGAGGCGTATACAGCATATGAATGTGAAGCAGTATATTCTCAAGACGGCCAAGATCCATAACGGATTGTACAGCGAAAGATAATGACATAAAAAAGTAGGTAATTAAAAAAATTTTTTTTACTCTATCGACATTATTTAACTATTAAAAAAACTGGAGTGTTTTGTGGTATCACACTACACAAATGTTACATTACGTAAGACGATATCCAAAATATTCCATTAAAATCCGAAAACAGAATGATTTAAGAGCGATCCACGCCGATGACGCCCAGCATCCGTTGGGTCGCTCAGAGGTCATGAAACGAGATAATGAACTATTTACATCATCTCAATACGAGTACCTAATGTTGAAATTAATATATAACGGAATAAAAACTAGCCAGAGAGAACGCTGTCGAGCGAACAATAAAACGCGATAATGATATTTAATATATTTATTTCTAAATGTATTAAATAACTAAGTAACTGTTTATTGTCAACGTGACAACTTTGAGTCGTTTAAGTTATGATTTTATTAAGCTATAAAAAAGGCTATAAATTTTAGTGCGGGCGACGCGGGACAGGGGATGATCCTCGATAACCATCTGCCTGAATTACTTTTCTTCTAAATCTTTCGACAAACCCTTGAAATATTGATTTATATTATACCCTCATTTTAATGGTACGCGTTCTGTCGTAAAAAAAATAGTGTCTGTTATACGTGCATATCATTTCGCCGTAGAGCAGTAGAATGAGAAGGGCAACCAAAAATCTACAAATTATCTATCTTTCTTTTTGCAGTCAACTATCTCCACCTGACGTCATCCCTGTCGTGTCTGGTCCATTACATTTAAGGGATGTGTGAGAGATGGTGATGAGATAAAATACTATTCTCGTCTCACAGGTGTGATTGTGATTTGGTATTCGATAATATCAGTTATTATTCAGGAGAACACATTCATATTATTGTGAAGTTGTAATTATTCAGAACGTAGGTCTGTGATGTTTTAAATACTATATAATACTTATTCGGCATATTCCCCGGATTAATTAATTAAATATGTAATTTGTCAAAATTTACTGTCGCTGTAGCATAGTTAGTAATGCATCTTCCGCGGATTGGAAAAGAGATCCAGGTTCGAATCCCGGTAGCGCAACAACAATATTTTTCGGTAAAATTAATTAAATAATAATAATAATGTGTTTATTCCAACGTGAATAGGTTTTTTTTAACCCGATTCGCCATACAGATAATACATATTATGTTATACATTAAGGTTATGAAATAAATATAATAAATATTAATAAATAAATAAAAATAAAAATAAAGTAAAAAGTTCACACATATATACACACAAAATATAAATATTACATATATAACTACTTCAGTCACGGCCATTGTTGTATATGTAGCTATTCTGTAGGCGCTGCCATTATCTGGTCAGGGAACCAGCTTTCCATGAGAGCGCCGCTTGCACCAGAGAGTTGGTGCTGAGCTCCAGCCGCAGCTTTACGCCAGCAACCAGCCGATGTCTAAGAAGCGGAACGAATCCATGTATATGTATGTAAACACTGTAGATGCGCTGCAATAACGCGCCAATCCGAACAGTATTCTATATGAGTTGTTGTACTGAATTCGGGGACGGTTATACGTGCTTTAATATGTATATCTTTCTAATTAATACATTTAATTAGTATTTAAGATAATATCTGTGATTGAAAATTATGATTAATAAGTGTTTTATTATTAATACATAATTAAACAAAAATAAAACCGAGCATAATATAAAAACACATACAGTCAAATCTCCTGTAAACATGAGTATATTTTTTAGCAGAATTGACTAGATGGCGCTAATCATGATTATGACGTCATTCCGTCATAAATTTTGCGCATCAGTTTGTGAACATTTTGAAATGTGAGTGCCATCTGTCAGAAAGTAAAAAAAATAATCATAAAAAATCAAATCACGATGTTTTCAAATACTCAATCACTGATAGTCAGTGTGATTGGAACATATCAGTGATTGACTCACAGTTCGTGACTGTCATTACTCAGTGCATTATATTATATGTGTAACTATTCTTCTTCTTGCGCCCTATCCGTTCAACGGGCATTGGCGATCATCACATTGTTTACTGCTTCGGAGTAGACTGGCCAAATCATTGACTCAGGTTCTTCAGCCATGATGTTCTCCTTCTTCCAGGGCCCCGACTCTCTTTTCCTGCATGAGATGCAATATCTCGTACTTCTAAGGATGTCTCATTACAACAAACTAACTAACACACAGTTCTTGCCTCATCCACTCTCGTACAAGCTCGCAGATTGATTTACAATTTGGTTTACCTGGTCGTGCCAAGTCTTCCGAGGACGTCCTCTATTTCTGGTGCCATCAACACTTGCGTCATATAGCTTCCTCACCATTATATCCTCATTCATCCGTTCCATATAACGAAACCACAATTCTTAATTTTACTCACTATACTAAGATCAGCTTTACATTTTTTACTTATTTCTTCATTCTTTACTCTGTCATAAATGGATCTGGCCTAAGTGATCTCATTTCGTTCCTCTTCTGTCAGCTCCAGGCCTCACTTCCATATATTAGTGTCAGTACCAGGACTCCATTGCCTCTTGCATCTTGCGGGACGCGTCTACTCTAGCTACATGCCCCACCTACTGCAGCCCCGTTGCCTTCACCTTGCTAAGGATATCTGGGGAGCCAAACCATTCCGAAGTTCTACGTTATGTAACCTCCTACAATCTCTGTTTAGGCTGATTTGAATCGTGTATTTTTTTTGGATTTTGAACCGACCAAAACGGTTTAAATGTTTATATCCTCAATTCTCATTTTAAAATGTTTTTTAAAAGGCCGGCGATTATTTGACATTCCTGGATGTGAGATACGGACGCCGTGGTGAGCAGCAACCCTCCTTATCGCCCTGGCTCGCTTCCTGCTCCAGGAGTGTTGGCGGAGCTGAACCACTATGTCGCCTGTGTACACACCACATATACTAGTGCTGACCGTCTACAGGGTCACTTTGTAGACTCTAAACACCTACCACGAAACATTAGACCGGCATTTTATACAAATAATAGTATAGGAAATTTACTCATAAATTCTAAAGACAAAGATGATAAATTTAACAATTCTGGTGTCTATAAACTTAGTTGCAAGGATTGTGCTGCATTTTATATTGGTAAAACGGGTAGAAATTTTAATATAAGAGTAAGGGAGCATTTGAGATGTTTGAACAATAGTGGGTTTTCAGAATTTCCTAATCATTTGATAGAAAATAGTTATGGTTTTGATAAAAATTGGGATTGTCAATTTTGCTGGTCACAAATTAAATAATTTTGAATCGTTGGAGATAAATAAAGCGTGTAAAACTAATCAAAAAATTATAAACAACCAACTAAATTTAACTACGAGTCCCATTCTAAAATTTTTTCCTAAAAATTATTCGAGTAAATTTGTATTAAGTAATGATTTGAGTTAGGTACTAAAGATAAATAGATTTTTTTTAAATAGATTCTGTCAAAGAAACAATATATGTTTTATTTAGTTATGACATCCTGAAGAAGAAAATGGTATTTTTCGAAACCGGTAGATGTATTTAAACTCATTTTAGTGGTTAATAAAATAAAAAGAATAAATAAAAATATGAATCTTAACCACAAAGTTAACATTGCTGATTTTAAAAGTATCTTAACGTTTCATTGGAAGCGCAATCATACGGATCTAAAAATAACCTGGATTTATAGGGTTACTAAATGGTTAAAAATCCTTAAAGCAATTAAAATCATGAGAAACATCTTCATGCGCAGCCTTCTTGGTCGGTGACGATGTTCTAGTGTGTTGAATAAACCTGCATCAGATTATTAACTGTGATATCTATGGTTGATGTATGCGAGAGCGCGTGAATGGTTGGTACGAATGAGTGCGCGAAAGAGATAAATGAAGTTACACACATTTAATTAAAACAAAAAACAGCACAATTTATTTGGCGCTGACTGTACGTGTATCCAATTATTTTAGTTTCAGTAAGGGTTAGTTCGTGCGTACCTGAGTTATAATGAAAAATGTTAAATATAAACGGACAAAACCTTATTGTATATAATCAAAAATGATATTCGAACCAAATTTTTCGCACAAAGGAAACTAATGATACTGTCTTGATTTGAAAAATAATTGATAATTGCAGTAAATGGATAAGGTGGAATCTGATTTGTCGACAATTCTGATTACGAATTTTCCAGAGTGAAGCGTTTGGGAAGTAAAAATTTAAAATCGTCGCTTTGTTAATACTGATTTCCCTTAGGTGGGTAGTTAAGAAAGCGTATATGAAACTCTACATACGTCGATAGGGGAGATAGTGTAATCTGTTTTACTTTTAACTAATTCCTTTTGAAATCCTGATAAATTAAACTATGCCTTCTTTAAATTAATGTACACATTATATACATTGCTTAATTTCAATACTAAGAAAACTGGGTTAAACACATTCTCTAATACATTTTTTAAATACCCACAAAAAACTATAAACTACATACAGCTGGAGTTTCATCGCTTTCTGCTCCGAACCGCGATCCGGGTTAAATATAGTAATTATTTTGTATTTATATTGTATGTAAGCGTCGAGAATAAATGATATTGTAATAGAGCAATTATTATTCCGATGGCACGAAACCGAGAATCATCTTCAAGGACATCACAAAAAATCACTACGTTATAATACACCACAATTGGCGCAGCTGGTAGGATTTAACATTTTGACATTGAACCACTTTCTGAGGTTACATATCCAAGATAATTTCTTTCTGCATACATCTGCTTTCTATCCTCTCCTGCATAATGATTTGTCAAATATCATATTTTTAGCAATATTTGAATATGGCCAAGAACACACAATTACTGGATTTTCACCTACAAATAATCGATACCTCACAAATAATAATCGATAAATATTCAATACCTCATAGAGACGAATCTATTTATATTATATTAAATGGGAAGTATGTGTAATTACAGGGCTTATCACCCATCTTCGGCTGGCTTAAGTGATCACTTTATACAAATACAACGTTCACCATTCTCACCCATTAATCAATCTCCATGTCATATTTTTCATTGCGAAGAATGTGTCCGGAGTATGCAGCTTTCTTTGATAGTTGGTATTAATTCTCTTGACTTATTTATGCGTCTTAATACATTTTCATTAGTAATGTGGTCAACCCAGGCTCTACCAGTAGCCTTATATGTAGTGTTAATTATAAAGAAGAACACATTATTATTGTAAAGTTGCTGTTTTTCAGTACACGCTTCTGTGACATTTTAATACATATTAAATTAAAAAGGGGTCCTGGTTTGAGTCCGGGTGGCAACAAAAATACATTTTTGAATTAATTGATTTTATCTATACATCTTAAATTAAATCTGCATTAAAGTATCACAGAACTATGTTGTGAAAAATTACAACTTCACAAATAATATTGATTAAAAAGTAAAAATTCGAAAACGGATCAAATCTTTTGGGACCGTGCTGTATCTACTCAGTAAATACTATATACCACTCAATTGGGGAGATAAAAATTTCCCGGCACACCGCGGCGGAACTGCACTCACATTATATCATACACAACGTGTAGCTGCAAAACTAGACCTAGTCATATCGGTCGCTAAATTATTCCAATTCAAATTGTTAAAAAAATCATTTCAAAAATGTCGTTATCCATGTGTTATATATGATTATGAAAATAATAGATTTTCAATGAACACACGCGACAGCTGTGAAATTACCCCAGAATACTTCAACCGTGGTCCGCTTCAGTCATAGAAGGAGACCACAACGTCAGAGATAAAAAAATATGGATAATATTATTTTTCTTCAAATGCAGTCTTCTATCGATGATCAAAGACCAATTTGCAGTATCTGTGTTGATTCATCCTGGACAAGACGTGATGATAGATCATCGATATTTTGGACACCTTTTCGGGTCACACATACAAGATAACTAATTTCTATCTACGTCTCTGATATATCTCTGATATCATATTTTCCTTGCGGAGAATATATTTAAAGTATGCAGTTTTTCTTCGTTTGGTGTTAGTTTATTAGTTATGTTACTTCGTTATTATTAATATTGTCAAAAGTTCCCGGTTTGTATTTCAGTAGCAACCAAATAATTTTATCGATAAAACGTTTTTTTTTTGTATTATAAATATTTAAATTGACAATGGCAAGTGAGTCCACGTTGTCTATAAATATGTAATACATGAGATGAAAAAAGGCAATATTATATATATACTAATTATTATTAGAAACAATTTTGCTTAAAAACTAACGATATTTTAATTATTAGGAGAACACATTCTTATTGTGAAGTTGAAATTATTCAGAACAGACGGTCTGTGATATTTTAAATATGAATTAAATATATTAATTAGAAAGATACACATATAAAATCAATTTTATCGAAAAATATTGTTATTGCGCCACCGGGATTCGAACCTAGATCTCTTTCCTAACCGGGGAGGGTGCATTATCCAACTACGCTACAGCTATCATTTGTCTGCCTTGTTCATCTTTCACGGCATTTGGTCTTCCACGAGTGCTCTCATTCATGCAGCTTTCCTTCGTTTATTTTTCATTATTAGTTCTGCCGATCGGTTGATCCTTTACCGTCGCATGTTATCGAAAACTTGAACCTGTTCTGTTCAACGCGTAAATATGTCATGTTACGTTTAACGGCTTTTAGATAACTCCCGAGTAGAAATATAATTTTATAATAATAATAATAGGAATACAACTGCAAGTTTAGCAGCAAAGTTAATAGGGCAAATAAAACCAAAATAAATATATTAATTAGAACACATATAGAATCAATTTTATCGAAAAATATTGTTGTCGCGCCACCGGGATTCGAACCTGGATCTCTTTCCTAACCGGGGAGGGTGCATTATCCAACTACGCTACAGCTATCATTTGTCTGCCTTGTTCATCTTTCACGGCATTCGGTCTTCCGCGAGTGCTCTCATTCACGCAGCTCTCCTCGTTTATTTTTCATTATTAGTTCTCCCGATCGGTTGCATGTTATCGAAAACTTGAACCTGTTCTATTCAACGCGTAAATATGTCATGTTACGTTTAACGGCTTTTAGATAACTCCCGAGTTGAAATGTAATTTCGTATCAGATTTCGATTACGTACATGTATCGATTAGGTGCACGCGACAAAGTTAATAACAAAATATTTAATCGATTCCTAGATCGAGATACGGACATTTCCGTAATGGAAACGTTTTACGGTCATAGAATCGCTATTGTTATGTTTAAAGTTAGTGCCCGAGCCTAGCTGCGCACCGCTCTCGATACACTTAAAAACAATACACAATTACTCTGCGAGAATTATTATTATTATTCAAATGTTTTCACATCCGAGGTAGGCGTTCGAAACTGCGTCCAGTGTGATGTAATGCCACTCTGGAAAATTGCTGTCACGCCGAAACCTGAATTATTTTGAGCCTGGAAATGGATGGACACAGATCGGCAGACGAAAAAAATTATAATAAATTTTTTAAATCAAGATTAATGCGACACCCCCATCTTAATACAGGTAAAAAAAAATGCGTCATCATCAGTAATAAACTAAAACATAAACTAGAAGATGGACAATGCCACTCTCGAAATTGCTGTCACGCCGAAACCTGACGTCCGCGGAAGACGTGCGTCATAAATTTTCCGATTCCACAATTATTTTGAGCCTGGAAATGGATGGACACAGATCGACAGACGAAAAAAATTATAATAATTTTTTTAAATCAAGATTAATGCGACACCCCCATCTTAATACAGGTAAAAAAAATTGCGTCATCGTCAGTAATAAACTAAAATATAAACTAGAAGATGGACAATGCCACTCTCGAAATTGCTGTCACGCTGAAACCTGACGTCCACGGAAGACGTGCGTCATAAATTTTCCGATTCCACAATTATTTTGAGCCTGGAAATGGATGGACCCGTATTCAACATTTGGACAAGATTAACGCGACACTCCCGTCTCTTAATACAGGTAAAAAAAATGATTTTTTTTTTTAACTTAAAATATTAAATATTAGTTAAAACGTTTGCGACGCTTACGGCGTCATCGTCAGTAATAAACTAAAACATAAACTAGAAGATAGACTATCGACTACATGGAATACACACAATGGTGAAATGACATTATGAAATTTAAAAAGGACAATAAGGTACCCAGTGCCTTATTTGTAACAAAGGAAAATGACACTTCACTATAGGGTACTACTGTACCAGTTTTCTTTGAAATGGGATTACACGTGTTAGTCATTATAATACAGTCAATAATTGAGTCGAAGCAAGTAGAGATGCCATTAATAAGGAAACAATTGAAAAAAAACATAAATTCATTAACATGCCAAATTTTTTTTTTTTTTTAAATATGCGAGGACGGATGACGTGGCGTTTCAGTTTCTAAACATACGATGTGAAATAAATTAGAAATAAAAAATTTTCTCCTTCACCTTCTAGAGTAAATAAAGCGCTCGTTAAAATTCCGTCGATTTGAGCTATTCAATTTAAAATAAACTTTTACTTTACATCTCCAATGACAAGGTCACATTAACACCAGTATATTATAATACTCGTAGATAACAATAAGATATTTCTGGCTCCAGTAGTGTTTTCGATTGACTTGTTCTTTCTGGGCTTTCTGACCGTCGTGCCCAACGGATGTGACCCAACATCTAAAATGATTTAAAAAAAAATATCTCTTTTAATCGATGTGCTCGTGTATTTCTTTGGTCTGCTTCTACAATGTTCATATTCTTACAAATTAATAGGACGTAATCGGTCACCTCATCGATTCCAGTTCTGTCTTTTTTTGCCTACAACTGCCATACTACTCGTGCAATGTGCGATATTTGTACATTATTCTGCATATTATAATATTTTGTTGTACATCGGTCTCCAGCTGTAGAAGGTGATGTTATACTGCAATACCAAACAGTTCAGCTTGTGTTGTACTCGCACTTGAACTAGGTCAACGTAAACAGTTTAAAGAAATTAAATTAATGTTACATTGTGAATTTTAAAAGTAACACCACAAAGTAAC
The DNA here is from genome assembly GCA_031772225.1 of Eubasilissa splendida. Classification (NCBI taxonomy): domain Eukaryota; kingdom Metazoa; phylum Arthropoda; class Insecta; order Trichoptera; family Phryganeidae; genus Eubasilissa; species Eubasilissa splendida. Next base: position 1,977,816 of record CM062867.1, read on the forward strand.
CTCCGTGTCACTTAATGATATTAAAACGCACCTTTTTCAAAAAATCATACAAACAATTTTTATTTTTAAATACAAGTGTTCCTTCACCAGTTAGTCCTCTAAACAGTTCACGTGTAAAGCGCCCTTGAGGTAAAATTTTTTACTATAGAGAAAAGTATAAAAATTTAACTTGTAAATTACCTTGAGAGTAATGAAATTACTTCTGAAAATATGGGTACAACCGAAGCTATTGCCCGTATCATGGACTGCATTACTACCAATGTGACCAAAGGCTATAAATGTATATCCATATTCCTTGATCGATTGAAAAAGATTGGTATCTTAGGTAAATAACTTGATGTGTTTAAAAGTTGCATCACGGACAGGAATTAACGAGTTTGTATTAAAAATACCATAAACAATCCTCTTTGGAGTCCCGCAGGGTAGCATATTAAGCCCAATACTGTCCATAATGTATATTAATGACCTATGCAACATCCCTTTAAACGGAAGCGTTATATGTTTTGCCAACGACCGTGATAAAAAATACCCTTACGCAACCAAAATGTCAACTTGTGTTACCGCGAGGAATATGTATTTTTTAAGCATTTTAAATAAGAAAAGTGCATTTACTAGTTTTGATGGTTGTAAAAAAGTTAACATACTTTTACACTAAATATTGTGATAATATAATGGAGTATTCACCATACGTAATCTAACTCAATTAGCGATCTGTACCGAGCGGTAGACCTGTGTTACTGCATGGTAACAAAAGGGTTAAAACAACTCAAAATATAATTACCACACGGACAAATACACATAACCTACAAGCCCCAAGAGCACATACGACATGTGGCCAAAGATACCAATATTTTAGGTCTAAACTATTTAATAGGATGCTGAAATAATGCAAGGATACAATTGAATTGTCTCAAAAACATGAAACTGAAAATAAAAACTTGGATTCGTAATATAGGTAGAGCTAGTATTGGTGCATTCACCCAAACATATTGTTACGTACTTGACTTCTTAGTACGTCTTTAGTGTACACCTCGTAATGTAAGGTCCAAGAAATAGACTTTGTAACAATTAATCTTTTATTACAATAAGCTACAATTTGGTACAAGGTATATCACTAGTGTAGGTCAAACTATTAAGCCAATGAATCGCAGATAAAAGAGACGCGCACTTCTGCGTGCCGTTTTTATAGCCACGCATACCCGCACCGGCGGTGCGGTACACATACACACATACATTATTTGTAAGTAAGTTTGTTGTAAACTATGGCCGTCTCAACGCAGAATTTCTCTAGCGAGACGGGCACAGTCCGAACATATTTTTACTTATGTATTATATAGTTATCAATAAATATCATGGCAGCGTATGGATATTTTCTATCTGTTAAAGAACAAATAATGCGATCTAAATTGATGGCAGACGAGGAACGAAAGTAGACTGAATGCAGTGGAAATGAGATTGTTTAGGCGTATATGTGGCAGATCAATTTATGACAGGGTAAAGAATAAAGAAATAAGGAAAGAATGTAAAGCTGATGTTAGTATAGTAAGATTAAGAAAGTGTCACTTTTTGATCACATGGAACGGATGAACGGTAAGAAAGATATACGATGCAATTGAATATTGACTTGGCACGACCAGGTTAGAAGTCACAATAACCAGCGAGCTTGTATGAGAATATATGAATGATGCGAGAATTGTGTCAGGACAGAAGAGTGTGCCGATGATATGCGGAGTCAGCAGTGTCGTCTAGTCCCTCCCGAGGTGTTGACTCGCGCCGCCGGCAGCAGAGGAACAATCGACCGGGCGCCACGGTCCAGTTTGGAATTAAGAATGTCAGGCTGTTGTGGAGCGGACGATTGGTCACGTGGCTGAGCGCGAGCTGATAACAAAACCGCGGCAAAACTGAGGTTTTCTGCCGTCGACGGAGTTCGCTCGCTTTACGACCGGGCGGGGAATTATGTCATTTTAACATTTCGCACCGCAATGTTTAACCACGCCATAACGCAATAATAGATCATTTTCCGATATCGGTTGCTAGAATCAGGTAGACAGTGTTTGTGTGTGCAAGCGTGTTTTTTTATTTTTTTCTCTAGCTTCAATATTAACGGATTTACGAAGTATTATTAGAACGGCCTCGTAGCTCGAGCTGGCTTTATTTGCCAACAATATTTTTAATCATTCCATTATGTAAAAAAGATTATTATTTCCGACATTGCCATTGATTATTGTAATCAGATAGATTTCGTATGTGTGTGAATGTGTGCTTTTTTACATTTTGCAAGTTTGACGGCTCGGGCTGGCTAATGAACATCGTAACGCTATTTACCAGCTAAGTTATCGTCTCCACATAACACGTTATATCTACAGACCACCAAATATATAGACATGAACTAACGCAAATTCCTCGTTTCAATATTTTCATTTTGTTGTCACCCGCGTGATCACTTTGGTTCCACTTACGCGATCAAAGAGCTCCGCGACTTTTTTTTAAATATATGACTCGATATCTTCCGATATTCAGGGAGATGATGTCGAATCTTTATTAAATAACACCACAACAGCGCGAAAAAAACTTGCTACTTTAACGCAGACTTCAGTCTAGCAAAGTAGCCGGGACAACGCTGTATATATCAGAAGTGGAGTCTACTCCATCCCACACAATAAACTACGAGTATTTAATTGCAATATAATTGTGTCTTATGTTTATCTAAATAAATAAATAAATGCTATTATTCGTGCGCTGGAGGAGACCATTGCCTCTCATTTGTATGAGGATACTGGTGTTATTCTGGCATGATGGCTGACGTGGCCAAAATATTATCGGATGCACCTCAGATAGGTCGTGGACAGTGGCGTGCAGTAGGTATAGATTATCAATGATATTATACAATCATATGTTGTACATAGGATTATGAACTTTCGTTTAACCAACGTCTTTAGACAAAATGAATCTGTCGTTTATACGACCCTATCATGTATTTATTGGTAATGTTTTTAAAATTTAAGTTTTAACGTTAAATACCCATATAAAAAATGTATGCAGGATACCCAAATCTATGTCTTACTGTGATGAAATTTTTATCCGATTATAATATAACACACTGTACTATGAATCAAATAAATTATTATTATTATTAATATACACTTCAATTCAAATTGAATATTTCATTCATTCATTCGTTCATTTTTACAGACGTGACCGTTTAAGCAAGCACTAAACAGCCATAACGACACCACTGAAGCCCACATCAGAAAGTCACAGACGTAAACGGGGAATCGTAATATTATATTACGTTTCGTGTTTCATAAAAAATGTTATTCGATACTGAGTTTAAGGAGATATGTTGTCCAGGCTTAGCTGCCGTAGACGGCACTAATCCGAGAAAGTGACGTGTCATATTATAACAAGAATGTATAGTTTAGATAGCGCACATAAAATGCTCATTAAAATAAGTTCATCGACGCCTGCACAACGACAGAATGTCAAATAATATATTTCAGGGAAAAACCAAAACTGTTATAATTATACAATTTATTATTATTTGTTTAATGTTCCCCGCAATTCTTAATTATTTACATGTTCGAGTATTTTACTACTCAGTGTTGGTTCGTATACAGATTTTCTGTAATTCGACAACATTTTGACCGATAAACTTGGTTATCGCAAGGTGTGCGCGCGGTGGGTCCCACACATGCTTTCAGAAACCCACAAAGACAATCGTGTCAAGTGTGCCGAGGGGTTTCTTCGAGAATGCGCCGAGAATACCGAAGAATTCTTGGACTCCATTATTACGGGAGATGAAACGTGGTGTCACTACGTCACTCCAGAAACAAAAGAACAGTCCAAACAATGGCGCCATCCTGAATCGCCTAGGCCGAAAAAGTTTAAGCAGACGCTTTCCGCAGGGAAAGTGATGGCTACGGTGTTTTGGGACCGAAAAGGCGTCTTGCTGACCGAGTTTATGCCTAAAGGGACCACCATCAATTCGGACAGGTACTGCGAGACATTGACAAAACTCAAAAGAGCCATCCAAAATCGCCGGAGAGGAAGGCTGACCAAGGGCGTTAGGCTGCACCACGACAACGCTCGCCCGCATGTCTCTCGACAGACCACCGCCCTACTGGACAAATTCGGTATAATAATTATTGCGGTTTTCATTTCGTAAATACTAAACCACAAAATCAAAGGCTACGAGGCAAACACGAACGCGCCGAAAACAAAATATTTGTTTTTGTGTTACAAGAATCTGTGGAGGAAAAATAATTTTAATATTCATTATATTTGATTTAATTAAACACGTGTTCTTGGATATCTTTGGATGATTTTCGTGCGTTTAACAGAGAGGATTAACCTTTTGACTGCCAACCGTATTTGAAATGGAAGACACCACATGGGGTAACAGTTTTCAGCTTTTGATAGATATCGTCATCCACAAATGACAAAATGATTAAAAATAGTGTCTACAATAGCATGGCGTTTTAACGCGCTCGTGGCATTAAAAAGGACAAGCTTCTAGGGACTGAAAAGGTTGAAAGGAAGAGCGCGATCTCCAATTCAATGAACCGATGAGTTCACAGACACTATTGGCTATCCTATGGAACTGTCCGAACTTCGGGCTGCAGCGAAAGGTGGAGCAAAATCGTCCAGAACATCAGCAGGCCACAGTAATGAGGAAACCGACTGGAGATAAAGAGCTTAGGGAGAATGTAATTACGAGATAAGTACTTGTACGAGGAGTGTATATGTCAAAATGTAGTCTGAGCATATTAGAGAACGTGAGAAACTATTTATAATTGAGAGAAGTTTATTGTTGCTTGAGTAAGGTAATATGCAATAAAAAGTCTACACCGAGGAGCGTTTGCTGGAGATCTTGACGGGAAGGCCGGCTTCCCGGGCGGCTGCAGGCGCATATTATTGGAACATTTTATTCAGCTGGTACTGGGTGTATTTTTGAGACTGTCAAGAGCTCTGTTTTACGCCCAAGGTGCGTTCAGAGGTCGTCGGCGGCGTTGATGATTGTGGAAGCGATAGACTAACTATGTCGAGCTGCTGCAAGCAAAGTAATGATCGCTACCACTCCATAACCATACAAGTACTAGAAGAAGAAGAAGAAGAAGAAGAAATTGTTTTCGTTTAATTTATTATCATCAATATCTGTTCACGTCGGTCTCTTATGACTGAGTGATATCCACGCCGATCCTCCATTTTTCTCGGTGTCTTGCAGATCTTAGGACTATCACTAGAGAAGTATTTGTTGCCATTTCTACTTGCCCAGTCCAACGAGCGAGGGATCTTCCTCTTTCTTCTCGTCCTTCTGACCTGGCCCACCGCAACAAGGTTCTCCAAGCTGACTTTCCTTCTCGGAAGATGCCCACAATATTGAAGGATTTGTATTCGGCAAATGATTTAGAGTCTGTCCTTAATGTTCAGTTCCTACATAATGGAGACATTCGGTCCAGGTATGCGCATTTCCAGCACCACATCTCATCCGTCTTCTCTCCCTTGCATTCAGCGTCCATGATTCCAAACCATAGAGATGAGCTAAGCGAAACCGGTTGACGTGTAATACAATTGATGATTTCATATAAAGTGATTGCTTTCTACGAAAATTTATATAAACCGTCCTTCAACTTCGTTTTTGGACATGTTTTAAACAATCTTATTCTTCTTCAAAAATATCCCAGGGTGATATTTGGACTCCTCTACAACGCCTACCCTTGGCCATTCTCTTCTACTTCCCGATCACCGCCACATCGTCACTTCCACAGTTAGCCATCTTCTTCATTGGTCTTCCTCAGGTCGCTTCCACTTGGTAATGATTTTTGGTGTCCTGTCATCTGGCATTCTTTCAACATGGCCAGCCCATAACAGTCTTTGGGACCTACAGAATCTTACAATTGTTTCAAATAAACGATTTATTTTTAAATACTAATTTAATGTATATATTTATAATTAATACATCAAAATAGTATTTAAAACATCACATACCGTCTGTTCTGAATAATTACAACTTCACAATAAGAATGTGTTCTCCTTAATAATATAAGTTGTATCAATGTGTCCAAAATTTAATAAAAATGAATTGATAATTCTGGCGTCTGCAGTCGGTTTACTCAAATATGGAACGACAGATGTATTCATTTGAAAAAAAGTGTAACATATAGGTTAGAAAATTTGTCATGAAAAATACTGGCGCTATAACACAATTGGTAGTGTACTTCCCCGGATTAGAAATAGAGATCCAGATTCGAATCCCGGTAGCGCAAAAACAATAATTTTGTATATATTTATAATGAATACATTAAATTAGTATTTAAAACATCGCAGACCGTCTGTTGTGAATAATTACAACTTCACAATAAGAATGTTAATTTTTATTTTGCAAGTTCTATTTTCTAGCGCGGGTTCGTAAATTGTTCTTAATATTTTCCACTCAAAAACTGCTTCAGTCACCTGCGAGAAGAAATGTTACGTGCGCCGGCCACTTCGCCATTTCGCAAGGTGAAACCGTGTTTGAAAACAATTTAATTCCCTTCGGCCGGCGAGCCCGGCGCTTGCACCGCACTACCGGTCATATTACAGGTCACGCACTATTCTCTATCAGATTCAATGCGACCGCAGTCCCGTACAAAAAGCCGTAAAATCTAGCGACAATAAGGAACTGAACTGCAGACGGATAAGCGCGTTCAAGCAAGCACATATTGTGTGGCTGACCTAGCTGCAGTCGCCCGCTGCACGTGAAATGACAAAGGCCCGACCCGGGCATGAGACACAACCACGGTCGACAACAAATTTATGATGAAATACTGATGGTTAATACGTATATTTTTAATTATTAAACAGAACACATTCTTATTGTGATGTTGTAATCATTCAGAATTGTGAAATTTTAAATACTAATTAAATGTATTAATTAGAAAGATACACATATAAAATCAATTTTATCGAAAAATATTGTTGCGCTACCGCGATTCGAACTTGGGAATGGTTCATTACCAACTGTGCCACAGCGACAGTATTTTTGACGACAAATTGTCGAACCTATTTGTCCAAATTTGTCTGTCAAAAGATACTGTCGCTGTAGCATAGTTGGTAATGCACCTTCCCCGAGATCCTTCGGAAAAGAGATCCAGGTTCGAATTGTCACATTTCTAACATTCTACACCCATCATCTTTGATGTCTTCCACTTCTCATTCTCAGATTTAAATATTTTATTGTAAGCACGTAGAAATTCATCATATTGTTTAAGGTGTCGTCATTACGCACCTATCGGAAAATCTATACATATCTATTTACAGTTTTATTACGAGATTGCTGAAATTTTATACGCTTGACCTTCAAAACAAGAACCCTTCAAAAACCACCCCTTGAAACATAATTTTGGCACTTTTTGATGAAATTTTGCACACTTACCGTTCAAAGTAAGAGAATAATTACTGTCAACACTACCCCCATCCCCCTAAATGAAGCCTCTTCACAGTGCGTACAGTTTGGGCAGCGTCGGGTACTTCAGATAGTTATCAAAGGGTCCTCGAAACCAACCACCAATGAAAACGTTTGAATTATAACGGATTTCATAATTCTCATCATATTATTACGATCAAAAAATATCTGACCTTGTAAATATCCCGGTTAAGTTCGTTATCAATATTGCTATTGAAAATTTGGAGTAGGTACTTGTAAGGTACCTACCATAAAACGTGAAACATCAATTTATTTCATACACAAGCGAAATCTACCTAGTTCTTAGGGGGAGGGATTTAAAAAAAATTAGACGTATACCTGAGCAACAGTATTTAATTTACTTTCATGTGCTATGTTAATTAGGGTGACAAATTTATATTTGTTCAAATAAATTGTAGGTACATAATAATATATATGTATAAGTTCTAAATTATATAGTTGTATCAAAAGTAAGTATGTATTATGATACATTATAATGTAAATAAAACGGAATGTGAACGTTGACAGATAGGCGAATAAATATTTAGATACGACTTATTTCTCAGAAATTATTGTTTATGTTATTCATAACACATTTTAATGTAAGGCGAATTAATGTCTTTAGTAGTAGATTGGACGTCCTTGATTCGACTGAACTGATGCAGTACCGTGCGCTTAATAGAAGTACTAGGTCGTTAGAGCTGTTTAATGTAAATGTTTTTGAAACATTTGATTATATCAACTCGTACAAAGATGTCACACATCACTGGCGTGGGAAAGAATTCAGTCTTGTTGATAATGTTCTATTGCCGTTCTGTTTTTTTAACTTTATTTAATTTAAATTTAATTATAATTTAAAATTAATATTTTTATTTATTATCTTTGTTGTATTAACCACTTAATTGAGTTTAAATACATCTACCGGTTTCGAAAAATACCATTTTCTTCTTCAGGATGTCATAACTAACTAAAACATATATTATTGTTTTTTACCATAATGTATATTAAAAAAATCTATTTAAAAAAAAAAATTTTTTTTAGTACCTAACTCAAATCATTATTTTTAGCAAAAAATTTTAGAATTGGACTCGTAGTTAAATTTAGTTGGTTGTTTATAATTTTTTGATTAGTTTTACACGCTTTATTTATCTCCAACGATTCCAAATTATTTAATTTGTGACCAACACCGTTTACATGCAAAATTGACAATCCCAATTTTTTATCAAAACCATGACCATTTTCTATCAAATGATTAGAAAATTCTGAAAACCCACTATTGTTCAAACATCTCAAATGCTCCCTTACTCTTATATTAAAATTTCTACCCGTTTTAATATTGCTAATTTTAAAAGTATAATTTAAAATATATATACTTAAGTTAATTATGGTATGATTATGACTATCTATGACTTTCTGGATGTGGCGTCAGTGGCGACATTGTTAGTGTCATCTGTCACTCAGCACCGACTGGAAATCGTTCACTTCCAATAAGATTACACAAATATGGACCCAACATATGATCCAATTGGGTAGAGATCAATCAGAAGCATCGCTATCCAACATTCTAACATAATCATTATACAGTGCCTACACTAATAATTCACTAGTTCTACAACACTCCCACAACATATATTTTTTATTCCTGTCGAATCATTATCTTTCATGAATTAAATAACACCACAACAGCATGAAAAAAACTGGCTAATTTAACACAGACGGCAGTCTAGCAAAGTAGTCAGAACAATGCTGTATATATCAGATGTGGAGTCTATTTCATCCCACACAGTAAACTACGAGTATTATATTTAATTGGAATATAATTGTATCTTATGTTTATCATGTTACATTATAATATATTCACCTCTGTTACAACAAAAATATGTATGTCAATAAAGTCTAATAAATAAATAAATAAATTTACTTCGATATACCGTAAAGTACTCTCTTAAACGGCCAGGTCTGTGAGACTCCTGTCATCTCATCTACGTCTCATGGTCGTAACGCGTCGCACTTTATGGTGTATTTCCTTACATACGTCGCTGTCAAATGTGACATGAATTTTTTTGTTCGTATTTTTCACGTATGTATAATTCCGCGGAGAGCAATATAGCAATGTAGTTTGTGTGTTAGTAGTTCTAAGGTAGTCTTTAGCTAGGGCTTATCATTGTTGGATTAGTTGCGGCATTAAGGCATTTATACGCCAAGCTGTTCATAGGGCATCTCTTTCTCCAACAATACATTTCAAACGATCTATTTTTCAGCAATATTTGAGTAAATCCAAGAACACAAAATTACTGGATTACCTACAAAGGCACTGTTATGAAACAAATATCAGATATCTCATAGACACGAAGCTATTTTTTATTATATTTAATGGAAAAATATAAAAGTATGGGTAATGACAGGGCTCACGACCTGTCTTCCATATATGTCTATTAATATAATAAAACATAGCTTCGTTAAACAGATTAAGTAAATCGTTTATGCAGAAATTAGGTGGCTGAGAAATCTTATTGATATTTTGATTTATCTCGTACTTGCAGGGATTATTTAGAGTTAGCTGAATTTCTTTACCAAAATTGTATAATATTAAATATATTTATTAGAAAGATGTACATATAAAATCAATTTTATCGAAAAATATTGTTGTTGCGCTACCGAGATCTCTTTCAGCGACAAATTTTCGAACCTATATGTTACCTTTTTGATATTAATACATTTAATCGTTCCATTATTTGAAAGAGCCATCTACCTTATTTTTACAGAATCTCAAATACCTTTGAGTAATCCGATAGCAGACGCCAGAATTATCAATTCATTTTTATTAAATTTTGGACACATTGACAGCAACAATAATTGTTTTTATATGTACATCTTTCTAATTAATGTATTTAATTCATATTTAAAATATCACAGAGTAATTATAACTTCACAATAATAATGCGTTCTCCTAATGTATAATATTATTGGGAGTTAGGTGATTTTCCATGATAATGTAGTGCAGCCGTTATGATCCTCTATTTCTGGTGATTTCACGTGTTTTAAAATTGTTGGAAATTTTTGGCTTTCAGTGTGTACCATAGAACAATAAAAGAGGAAAATAATGGCATCGAAAAAGGTTTTTTGGCCATGGGTGGAACTGGAGTTAGCCGCTTTGCTGAATAATATGGTATCGTTATGTAACATGCAACATTGGCTCACTTTCCAAATGTTTTTCTTCGAAGATGTTTCTAGAAGTGAGCACCGACGGCACCAACAGCCGTTCTCATCAACAAACCATACCGTAAACGATGCCATCCAGACTACAGTCGAATGGGACGATTAAAATTATGCGTGTCGCTGATGAAGCACCCACAGGACAGAGAAAAACAACGAGGATTCATTGTTCCCGAGAAGAGCCGAGCTGAGGTCACGTGAGACGCTGCTCGATCATTACTGCAGTTCGGATTTCAGATTGCTGCGTGAGTCGGAGCCGTAACCAGTGGCGTCGGGGTCCACGGAAAAGTTCGCGCCGGCATATTTTTTTTACACACATTAATATTCCTTCGACTGGTATCACCATGTTTTGTGTGTTGGTATGATTAATTAATGCGGTCTGAAGATTGCCACTTTCGGTACATCATCCGGTGAAGATCATTTAATATTTCATGCATTCCCTGATCACATCACTAGACCAGAGTCCGTATTGAGATGGACGCTATTTTTTCAATATCATTCGTCTCCGTCAGCAGCAACACCACATATCATCTAAGAATTGTGCACTTTACAGGAGAGATACAGAATTAGTTTTAAATGATTTTTGTACAATTACTCTAGTATTACTTACCTTTCTAGTGTTGTAAAGAGGAGTAGATTCTTTCTAAACTGAAACTGATTATCTTGACTTGTGCGCAGTTGGCGGGGAGGTTACAGATGATATGTGGTGATTACATTTCTTTGATTTTCACCCCCCTGGCGGACGCTATTGTGAAACTAGTGATATAGAAAATTTATATCCAATGATATAAATGTCTTAATTTGACAAAAAATTGAAATTGCTGCTTAGGTGACGATATATACCATTAATACATTAATTTTTATTTTTTTATTTGTTCTAATCGTTAATAATTCGATGTTTTGATAAATATAGTAATGATATCACTTCTAAAATTTAATTGATTTTTATTTAAAAAAATTAACATTATTGATTTTTTTTCATATATGTTTATTATTTTAGACACTTTGAAATCTGTGATGAGCTGTATACTTGGATAATCTTTTTTTTTTTTAGAATAATTTTTATTATCATTTTTTGAATGATTTATAATTGTGACATTGAAGTTTTATATGCACCTCCCCATCCAATAATACCGTATTGCAAATGTGACTGTTAATAGGTGTCTTATCGTAATTGAGAAAAGATAATCAGAAAATCCATCTGAATTTCGTTTTAGCTACAACACAGTACTTTATGAAACGTGTAAACAATCCGAATTAACCGTAAAACTGAACTAAACATCGATTCCCTTGACTTGTGCACAATTGACAGGGAGGTTACAGATGTAGTAATATATGGTGATTACATTTCTTTTATTTGTACACCTCTAGCGGACGCTATCGCGAAACTGGTGATGTAGAACGATTCCCCGCGAAAATTCAAATCCAATGATATAAATATCTTAGTTTGATAAAAAAATGTGTAATTGACAATTTTTTATTTTGTATCATTTGTAATAGGTTGGTTACAGTGGTTCAAATAATATGGATAAAAATATATACACTATTCAACAAGGTAAATAAAAATATTTTTAAAATTATAAAGTTGAGTAAATACAAAGCAATCCATAAAGCGACGCAAACATTTTTAAAATTGCAATTGTTTGTAAACGTTTAGAAATTGTTAGCAACGTTTAGAAATTGTTAGCAACGTTTAGAAATTGTTAGCAACGTTTAGAAATTGTTAGCAACGTTTAGAAATTGTTAGCAACGTTTAGAAATTGTTAGCAACGTTTAGAAATTGTTAGCGCCATTTAAATTAATTAAATTCTTAATTAAGTTTTCTGGCATTTGACTTGTTGCCTACATTCAATACGCGATTTTAACCTGCGTATATCCGCCCCTTTCTTTCCAAACCTATCCTTAAGCACAAGGAAGAAATAAGATGTCGCAGAAATTAAAAGTTACTTGGAACTTTTGTACGGACAACTACAGTCGCTTCACTCCGCTTTACTCCGCTAACGCTAATTAGTTAATCTTACCTTAATACATAAAAATAATCATTTACGCAAGTGTTGGTATACACGCCGCAACGCTTGTGTTTATGATGGAGAGGAATCTATCAATGAACCAGCATCCGGTAGATTAAAAGTTAGTGCCTTCGTTTCTTTCTCATATTTCCATTATGTTTTTTTCATGAAAATTGTTGTATGAGACAAGAGACTAATTTTGTTCTTACTATTTATTAAATAAACCATAATTCTTTATTGCGGACTAATTTTTGTATAATAGGTACGCCACTGGCCGTAACCATAACCGTTACCCATAACCATGAACGTGGCCATTCAGACATACGTGGTTATTATTACCAAGCCGGCACTTTGTTAACTTAGCATCGATAGACTGAATTAAAAAAAATAATTAATAAACCATTTTATAACCCGCTCGATGTCAAATGACAATATCGTATTTTTTTTTCAAATAACTTAGACGAAAAGGAATTGCTTACTTTCAAAATTAAATAAGGTTGTCTCATTATAATTATTTACGTATGTGAACATATTTTTTTGTTTTTGAGTACTCCAAGTAGGGTTGTCAAGTTTTTCTGGGACAATTAGCTCAAAACTCAATTTTTTATATATATTTTTATTTATTTATCCTAACTATTACACGGGACAGCGATTTCAATTCCGGGACAATCCCGGCCAATCCGGGACGGTTGGCAACCCTATTTCCAAACCTTCTCAGTAAATTTTCTTTCAATTTCATTTCATCCCTTCCCCCCTTACCGCCCTTCCCACCGCGACCATGTCTTATTTTTGCAGTGTTGTAATGAGATTATTTGTAATTATTAAGGATAACACATTATTAGCGATATTTGAATATGTCCAAGAACACACAATTACTGGATTTTTACCTACAAAGGCACTGTTATTAAACAAATATCAGATATTTCATAGAAACAGAGCTATTTTTAATTATATTTCATGGAAAATATATGAAAGTATAGGGTAATTACAGAGCTTACGACCTGTAATTATTAATTCTCACCCCTCAACCTCCACATTTATCAAATTTTTGTAAGTTGTATATATGTTAATATGTGGACTCGCTTCGAGTACCATTACACCATAACCATCTATGAACCAAATTTGATAATTTGCATAGTTCTGCGGTATTTCAATACAAATAAAATGTATATATTTATTTATATAATTTTTCTGTATATCTTTCTAATTAATCTTGTATTATTATTTGATAGTTAGTAATTAATGATATTATGTATGTACAAAATTGTTTTAGTTATAAAAGTTATAACAGACCTAGTCCACAATATTTTATTGGTGGATACCTGACTAAATTACCAGTCGAAAATGTTCAAGGAAAATGTGCCAATTCTGTACTGTTAAGGAAAATATTAATTTTCAAATTTTTACACATACTTCGAAATAAATATTTGCGAAATTGTTATATTATTTATCTGTATCTTGTATATAATTTGGAATCAATAAAATATTTCAATTAATCGAATTTTTTTTTGAAATGCTTACATCTCCGACATGGTTGAGATTACACACATATCCCGTGAACATTTTCGACTCGTAATTTAGCCAGGTATTCACCTGTAAAATATTGTGGACTAGATCTGATACATTCTGTATATTTTTAAATTGATCGAATGTCAGCATTTATGTTGTGTTTCGAAAATAATAAATGAGTATTAAAAAAAAAAATCACGTACTATGAAAATAGAGCTTGGCAGTCAGACGTCAGATACGCTTGACTTTGGCTTAGGTAGGATGACATATAGGAAGATAATACGATGGTTTATTTCTGTTTTGCTGAATTTATTAAAATATACTACAAGAGATCTAGATCTCCAAATGGCCAGTGAAAAATATAGAATCGTATGAGAAATAGCGTTACCGCAGAAGATTTCAGTCGACCAACACGAGGTTCCCGCAGGCACAGCTGGTCATTTCTCCGACCGCAAATAAATGTAGATAACGTTATAATTATTCTTACAAAATTCGTGAAAAATATTTAGTTAGCATAGTAACTACACAAGCATTGAACAAATAGATGATTAATGATTGTGTAAGCAAACAAGACTGCAATTGCAAGTTGTCTATGTGGATTTAATAACATAAGATAATTTTTAATTTATTTAAGTGCAATTTGTATTCAATGTAGAGGTTCAGCTGATTACAATTCAAGAGATAATAGAATATAAAGGAATAAAATTGTAATTGCTCGTAAAGCATCAGGGTGAGGTAAGTGGGAGGGGTATTGTTCGAAGCGCGCGATTTGCGGATTTGGAGCGCACCGCGCGTTTGCGGTTGAGTAATATTTAAAGTGCGGTGATTCATTGGTTCGCGCGCGTCGCGCTTTTTGTACTCATTTTAGTACGGCCGAGCGCGCAACTTATCTGTTGTTAGATTCTAAAGTTCAGACAAGAAGGGACAATGGTTAAACAAACTCCTTCGGGACCGTCGACGTCAGCAGCGACGCCAGAACATGTGGCTTAAGTTCGACGTGAAATTATGCGCAATCCGCGTAAATCGATAAGGAAGGTTGCAGCCTGTACTGGAATAAAAAAATCAACAGTTCACGTTATTTTGAAAACTAATCTACAATTTCACCCATACATACTGCAAATCGTGCAGTTTCTCAACGAAAATGACTATTTTTTACGTGAACCTTAGCGAGAACGATGCTGGGACGTTTTGGAACAGCACGAACGCTTGGAAACATATTGTTTACTGACGAAGCACATTATCATATCGATGGCTATGTTAATAAACAGAATATGAGATATTAGTGTCCCGACAGCCCAAGAAAGCGCCATCAAAAACGTTTGCATTGTCCAAAAACGACAGTGTGGTGTGCAATTTATGCCCGAGTGATAATTGGCTGCTGACGTGTATTGCCGAATGATCGACGAGTTTTTGGTATCGCAACTAATTTTCCCAATAAATTAATCAGAAAGTTCGGAGACGTACTTTGGGCACCTCGGTGACCGGACCTTACACCGTGCCATAGTATTGTCATACGTACTTGACAGTATTAAAATCCCTTAATAAAATGTCACAGGAAATGTCAAAGAATAGAAAGAAAGGAACAACTTTCGAGATGTGACTTGGCGCACCATAGACTGCGGAACAAACAAATGTTTCAATTTTTCATAAACTCACATGAAAGACTCTACAACGCGCAGGAAAATAATTCTTTTATTTATGGCATGTTGCTAGAAGAGATGAAGATAACATGAAGAGGTTCATCTTCAATAAGATGACTGACCAAGTCCGAGACATGACCGGAGCCTCTCGCTAAACAAGGTTCAAGACCACGAAGAGTTGAAGCAAGCAGTTCACACTGTGGAAGCGGAATAGAGGATCGCGATGCGCAGTCTTGAGATAAAAATATGTAACTGTGGTAAAAATAACAGATACAAAATGCAGACACTGCAACTGCTAATATAGACAATCAGATCTATTTTTCGATCAAATAAGTATTAAAACTTATTATTTTTTAATGTTACCCTTACTTACTCACAAACTAATAAATCTGCAGATAAAATTTTAAAAATATAATTGACTGCACTGCATTATTTGACTGTCAAAATTCATGACGCGAAACAGGGATACCATTTTTTATGGTTCTCAGTTGTTGTACTGTGTTGTCTTTATAATTGGTTTATACATTAGATACATAATTACAATAAATATCTTTAAAATTTTAGATCTATTGCTTATTATTTATTAATTTCATAAATAAATAGAAACAAGAAGTTATTTCTACCTTTTTACACCATATGATGAACTGGACATAACACAATCCAAGGGATGACTGCATAAATATCAGACCAACACCCTTTATAACTGTAACACTTCCAACACCCTTCGAACAGCTGTTATTCAACAGCGGTGCACCCATTTCCGATCGATCTTGTAACGTAACTGCACTAGATTTGTAATTGCACCATTTTTCTATCATTAGAACTGCGAAAAATAGCTCTCGCTCATAAACTGCTTCACCAGTAAGCTTCGCGATGCTTTCAATCTCAAGAGCACTTCTTTCTTAATATCTATCTAAATTTTCACGCGGTTCTGAACGATTTCCGTAACGCAGCCGCGGACGTCAGATGGGGGTGTACTGAATCGTCTTCAGATTGGATCCCCGCTCGTCGACTACTTTAGCTGGCGTCTCCTTCAAAACTGGTGCGGAAATTGCCGATTCCATTATCGGTGTGCTGATTGTGTGGCACGGTATTGTTATCTTGGCTGTGTGGAGCCGCTAATCGGTGCTCAGCTGATAAATCCACTATCATACCTCAGCGATAGGTGCTATCGCCCGCACTGCCCATGATAAGCAGTCTGTTTAAAAGAGAATTTCGTCACACGTGACGCTCTGTTTCTAGAGGATAATCAAGGTGTATCCACACTATCCACATCCATGCAATTACACACTACGGCACATTCGCCGAGACGATACAACAAAAGTGACTCATGTAAAAATAGTAAACAATGTAATACATTAGTACACATTAAAACTCTTTCCTACACTTTCAGATAAAAACAGTACAAATCACTGATTTATAGACCTAGTTTGGAGAATAATATACAGTAAAGAGTTGTATAACATAGAACAGAGCTTCGGACTCTTCTTTCACGCGAAACTACAGCGATTCAGACGAACGGATCATCTTCAAAGAATGCAGGAAGCAAGGATCCCAAAAATAATTCTTAACGGATACCTAGACCCCTGAACTGAAAGACAATCGCTGAGAACCGGGGTACATGGAAGTGAACAATTTAAGAGACTAAATGCACGCTTGAGTCGAGCGTTTTGCGGGGCTGGGCGTGCAGCGTGCACAGCAATCTCATTTTTGTATGTGTCCTAAATGGCGGTTAATCATAGCGGTGGCGAGAGCGTGCCTGTTTGCGTTCAGCGTCGCGTGCGCGTGCAAGTTCAAACCTGTGTTGACGTTTGATATGTCCTTGGAATAAATATTGTGTGTAATTTAGTTAATGCATATATATATTAATTAGAAAGATATACATATAAAATCAATTTTATCGAAAAATTCAATTCGAACCTGAATCTCTTTCCTAACCGGTAATTTTCTAATATTTTTCGATAAAATTGATTTTATATGTATATCTTTCTAATTAATATATTTAATCCATATTTAAAATATCACAGAGCTATGTTCTGAATAATTGCAACTTCACAATAAGAATGTGTTCTCCTAATATATATCTTCTTCCACACAGCATCGTAATTGAATGAAGATGGAATAATATTTTGGTTATATTAGATTTAACTAGTAATGGTAAACTATTACCTGACTGTGATTGTGTCGACGATTGGTAACTAATGTTTAATCATTTCTAGAAGAATTGCGTTAATCAGTTATCAATCAATGTGATATTTTAACTACAAATTAAATGTATTAATTAGAAAGATAATAATTTATTTTTTTGATTCACAGAGCAGTGTGTTATATTATTGTAAGTAGTGGTAAGTGTTGTAAAGTAAGACATATATTTGGGTACGCTGCCTGCTACACTAGTATTCTACTGTATTATAGCAGACAGTGTTTTTCCGGTATAGTAGTAATGTTTAATGTACAAATATATATATATATATATATATATAAAGAGTGAAACAAGATGCAACGTAAAACTTAAAGTAAATACAATGTTCACAATGTATCAAAAATAAAAAAAGGATAAGTAAAATAAGAGTAAATAATATACAAATATAATACATAATATTCAATATGAAAAGATTGAAAAAGGTTCAGTTAAATAATACACTTAACATTGAATTATTGAATAATATTGTTATTGCTACCGGGATTCGAACCTGGATCCCTCCAAATACGGGGGACGTGCATTAACCGATTACGCTACAGCGCACATAACATTGAATTGAATTTAAATTATTATTGAATCTACATGTTACACTTTTCAAATTGGTACAACTGTCGTTAAATGATATATACGTGTGCTGTAACATAATTGGTGAAGGCGCGTTCCCCAGATTGGAAGTGATCCGGGTTCGAATCCCGGTAGAAACGACGAGATTTTTCAATAAAATAGTTAAAAATAACGGTTTTTCCATCGCTAGATTTAACATAAGTTCTCCAGAGGACGAATGATGAAATATAGAAGATTAAATGTGGCAATTATTTAGAAGAGTGAAAATTATGCTCAAGTAGCGATGAATGTTATAAGGTAATAGTTGGAGGAAGGTTCCAGAAGGGGCTGGGCTAAGTCGACAAATTTAAATACCTCTGAGTGGAATTTCTTGGCGACGGGAGACAGGCAGGATGAAATAGACAGACCATTCAAACAAGCCAAAAATTTGGTTAATAAAATGACATGCCCAACTGAATATTTTAAATATATAATAAATTATTTATACGGTCGTGTATGTATATTAAAAAAAACAGTAATATACGCGACTTGCAACACGGTCAAAGAGAAAAATTTACGATGCAGTACGGTCACGATATTCAGTATGAAAAACGATTTAATGTCCACAAAGCTCATAAAATCACAAGCAAAATATTAAGTAATATAACTTACATACAAATGTACGAGGGTAATTCAGAAAGTAAGGACTGTTCAGTTTTAAAAAATTAAGAAACTATTTTATATATATTTTTATTTATTATCTTTGTTTTATTAACCACTAAATTGAGTTTAAATACATCTACCGGTTTCGAATGATACCATTTTCTTCTTCAGGATGTCATAACTAACTAAAACATATATTATTGTTTCTTTGCCAGAATCTATTTTTACTTTTTCTTCATATTTGCCGATTAATTTATTGGGAAAAATTCCCCTCAGCTTCTCCATTGAAACTCTAGCTGTGTGTGGAGTGGCCCCGTTTTACTGAAATTGTGTTCTATCATTGAACCCGGCAAACAGCTGCAGTTGCGGTACCAAAAACTCGTCGATCATTCGGCAATACACGTCAGCAGTGAGAGACTTTCTCTCGCTTCAAAAAAAAAAAAAAATTTTTTAGTGCCTAACTCAAATCATTACTTTTCTAAAAAAAAATTTTCTAGTCCCATTCTAATTCTTTAAATAAATCAATAATAAATCTAAAATATATATTATTGACATATATTAGTTAGTTATGACATCCTGAAGAAGAAAATGGTATTTTTCGAAACCGGTAGATGTATTTAAACTCAATTTAGTGGTTAATAAAACGAAGATAATAAATAAAAATATGAATTTTAACCACAGAGATAATATTGCTAATTTTAAAAGTAATTTTATATATGTATTTTTTAAATATGCAGCACTTTAATATATTTCTAGACACAATCACCTCCAATATTTTTCGATAAAATTGATTTTACATGCATATCTTTCTAATTAATACATTTAATTAGTATTTAAAATATAATTGAATAATTACAACTTCACAATAAGAATGTGTTCTCCTTAATAATTATTTATTTGCATTACTCGGAGTAAAGGTTTAATACGTCACTCGAAACTCCGAAACTACGAAACTCAAGTTGTGCTAATAAATTTAAGTAGAGTTATAACATTGTTTTATTTATATCCATCCATTTATCCACCAGCGGTGGACGATTACAACAACGGGACTTTAAAACTGTACAGGAGCAAAAATGGGCGATTTGATTGTATGCTGTTTATTGTACGCCGATGATGCAGTACTAATGGCGAATAATGAACAAGAACTACAGAGTCTGGTGAGTAGAATGTACGGTGTATGCAAGGAAAGCGACTTTATGATGAATGTTAGCAAGTCGAAAGTGATGGTATTCGAGAAGGAGGAAAGCGAGACACCGCGCTAAATACTTGGAGGTGATGAATGTTTGGAACAAGTAGATGAGTTTGTGTATTTGGGAAGTATGTTTGATAGAAACGGAAAGGAGGGTGACTGCAGGGAATAAAGTGAACGGTGCTTTGAACGGAATTATATCTAACGGGAATTTGTCAACCGAGGCGAGACTAGCGGTGCACAATAGTGTCCTAGTACCGACACCGATGTAATGATATAAATGAGATAACTTAGGCGTATATGTGGCAAATCTATTTATGACAGAGTAAAGAATGAAGAAATAAGGAAAGAATGTAAAGCTTATATTAGTATGGTGAATAAGATTAAGAAAAAGGATCACTTATGTGGTTTGGTAATACGGAACGGATGAATGATGAGAGAATGGTTAGAAAGTTATATGATGCAAGTGTTGATAGCACCAGAAATAGAGGACGTCCGTGGAAGACTTGGCACGACCAGGTAAACCAGACAATGAAGGATGGTTCTGTTAGAAGCCTCATCAATCGGCGAGCTTGTATGAGAACATGTATGAATGTGGATGAGGCGAGAATTGTGTGTCTATCTGATCTGCCTACCACCGCGGAGAAACGGCGTAAGTAAGTAAGTAAGACTTTAAACTCGTGAACAGATATGATAAATGGTTAAATTATGTGAAGAGAACGTCTTTACTTTTTGGATCACCCTCGAACCTTGCAAAATAGTCGCATGCAGTCCATATCGGAGGGAAATACGCTAGGCGCAAATCAAGGACTCAACCTTCGCACGCCGTGATAGAAAACGGACGGCCCGTCGAGTCGTCGCGTGACCGCAAAACCGTCGCTTTGACGCACTTTTAAATTTAAAAAATACTTTCACTAGTCTGATTACGTGCGGTCAAATAATTCTCGCGAACTTGTTTCTAGAACAAATGAATGATCGCCGGGTGGTCAATCTTCGAGTCGCACGTCCCGTGGAATGGATTACGATAATTCCGGTTGCAAATCGAAATTATCGCAGGGTGGGGAAGGAAATAACGGGAGACGGATATAGGATGAGCGATCTTGAGGAACCATAACGTCTGCAAAATCCTTGGTGACGCCCCAAATCACACACGGCATGCACGAGGATAGTCATAAGTTCACCCTCAGCACATACAAACAACGAGCAATATCAAACAAAATAGTGCTCCACTGCATTGGAGGTAATTGGTCCAAGAGATCAAAAAATAATCCGATATTGATTCAATGGCGCTTGGTGGCGTCAGGCTTCCAAATCACACCGAGGGCAAGCAGTAAGGTGAGCAGATCGAGGGTGGAAATTCAGACGCAGACATGTGATGTATTCGCTTTTGTAAGTGTGCTTTATGAATTCAGAACACTGGGAGTGTATAAAATTGAAGGTCGAGGAGTCTGTGATCTACAATGTGGACAGATCACCGATAACCAAAATTACCGAAGCCTTGTTACACAGCAGAGAGAAGAAGCAACCAGTACCATAACGATGGTCAGATATGAGCAATTATATATGTTACCTTTTTGATATTAATACATTTAATCGTTCCATCATTTGACAGAGCCATCTACCTTATTTTTACAGAATCTCAAATACCTTTGAGTAAACTGATAGCAGACGCCGACTTATATTTTGTTTATGTATTATGGTGTGGACCTAACGGAGCGTTCTACTGGCTCTCTCTCGCACCTCTTGCGACCTGGACAGGGTGAATTTCTGCCGGACTGTGGCCGAGTGACGTCTACCCTCCCCTTTTGGGGGTGCATGATTTGTTGCCCTCTGAATTTAATGTGATAACGAGTCTCGCGTCAAATTGTACAGGTGTGGCTCTGGCACGATGATACCGGAGCCGATGTATGATGGTATTAAGATGTTAATAACTGATTATAATAAAAAAAAATTAAAAAAGTAATATTGATGAATCGAAATGACTGTAAACAACTATGTGTGTGATTTTCATATATTTTTTTATTTCTTTTAACATTAACATTATATTTTATAACTTGTGTGTACTATTTATATGGTGATTCAGGTTCTGCACAAACGACCCGACCGCGCCGGAACAAACCATTGGTACGGAAGGGTTAAAACCATTTCTATAGTACAGATGTAAAGCTGTGTGTGCACCCAGGTGAGAAGGTATTCACCACCACTGACGGACGCGTCACGTAAATTGAAATGTTAGCGTCCTAGTACCGTTTCAACAAAAGCAGCACAAAAAGCCGACAAATAACTTCAGACGTAAAATTGCCAATCATGCCTTGCGCTGGACTCTCGCACTGAGCTGGAGTATAGTCACTTACTTGCTTACCATCACGCCACACTCTTCTGTCCTGACACACAATTCTCGCCTCTTCCACATTCATACATGTTCTCATATAAGCTCGTCGATTGTTGAGGCTTCTAACAGAACTACCCTCCATTAACCGGTTTACCTGGTCGTGCCAAGTCTTCCGCGGACGTCCTCTATTTCTGGTGCCATCAACACTTGCGTCGTATATCTTTCTTACCATTCTCTCATCATTCATCCGTTCCGTATTACCAAACCACATAAGTGATCCTTTTTCTTAATCTTATTCACCATACTAACATCAGCTTTACATTCTTTCCTTATTTCTTCATTCTTTACTCTGTCATAAATAGATTTGCCACAAATACGCCTGAGTGATCTCATTTCCACTGCATTCAGTCTACTTTCGTTCCTTTTCTGCCAGCTCTGCACCTCTGCTCTCATTGTGCACCGCTAGTCTTGCCTCGGTTGACAAATTCCCGTTAGATATAAATTCATTCAAAGCGCCGTTCACTTTATTCCCTGCAGTCACCCTCCTTTCCGTTTCTATCGAACATACTTCCCAAATACACAAACTCATCTACTTGTTCCAAACATTCATTACCTCCAAGTATTTAGCACGGTGTCTTCCTTTCCTCCTTCTCGAATACCATCACTTTCGACTTGCTAACATTCATCATGAGGTCGCTTTCCTTGCATACATCGTGCATTCTACTCACCAGACTCTGTAGTTCTTGTTCATTATTCGCCATTAGTACTGCATCATCGGCGTACAATAAACAGCATACAATCAAATCGTCCATTTTTGCTCCTACATTCGTACAGTTTTAAAGTCCCGTTGTTGTCTATCATCGTTGTGGAATATATTTCCTAGTGTTTATTCATTTGACATTCTAGATCTCCCTTCACCTTCTCCTTCCCTCGTAACCAGGGCGGCAAAACAGGGTACATTTTTCATATGTCAGTGTCAAACATGTCAAAAATAGAATTTTAATTCTGGATTCAACAAATTGACACCTAATATTATTGCCATTATATATTTATGTGAGTAGTGTGAACCTTAAAATTATTTATGTATTTGCAGATTATTTTATAATAATATAAACATAGTAAAAGATAAAGTTTAGTATGTCTGATAATGTTAATAACCATTGGGTAGGTACCTATTTTTACGAATTTATTTAGCTGTATGCAGCTGGAGCCAAAGGTGTTATGTGACTATGATTGTGAAGATGATTAGTAACTGAGATTAATCGTCTAGTGTCTTAGTCATTGCTCAAATAATTACGAATAATCAGGAACCAATCACAGTCACAATAATGGTTTAAATCACGTGTTAAATAACTTTTTACAAATAACGTCTTAAATGACGATTTAATCATCATTACTTTTGAGTCTTTTTCTTCTACCGATCTGCGTCCAGTGTTGAATACAGGTCTTTTTTAACAGCTTTCTTATAGCTTTTTCTTTCTACAACTCCATGTCTTTTGTGCTTTATTTCATATTTGCCTGACCTCATAGTAGCTATTATCAATAATTATATAAATAACTAGAAATTATACGTCAATAATGTCAGAAAATTTATATTATAAATATATATATATATATTGTGACGATATTTTTTGGAGGATTTTTTGACGAAATATTGGGATTAATATTTTAGAAAGGGCGTTAATAATTAGATGAACGCGTCCAAGTAGATATTAGTAAATTTAAATGATATCACATTTGAAGACGAATTGAGATGGCATAATTAGGGATGACCGGTCTATCAAAGATGTGAAGAAATCCGTATATAGGTATACTAAAAATAATCAAAATCCGTCTGGTATTCTCCACAGGATTGTATGGAATGGAAACTTGGACACTAAGAATGAAGGAAAGGAATTTGTTGCATGACTTCGAGATGTGGATGCTGCATATTCTATGGACCACAAAGCGCACAAATGTCTCTATCCTCCAGTATTGCAAAAGGACTTTCGACAATTAAAGGAGAAGATTTCTTACATACTTTGAACACGTTGCCAGAAAGTATGATGAGAGTGTCGAGAAGCTCGTGGTTACTGGAACAGTTGAGGGAAGAGCATGGTCTCCTGGAAGATGGATAGACCAAATAAAGAAGTTAACAGGGTCTGCATGGCTCAAGACCGGGAGGTATGGGGACGTATTGTGTTCCAAGTTTCCATTCCAGTGTTCCAAATACTTCAGGGGACCACGACGCTCAGCATTGAGTATACGATGAAGAAGAAGATGTATTTTGTAGAGAAAAATCTATCTAACGTGATATATCCATATTCTTCACCACCTATACACCTACGACTTTCGCACACACACATGTCAGTTCTGTTGTAATGGCGAAGAACTATGGAGATATATAAGGGTATTAATTGCAAAGTCAGTATCTGCCATTATTTAATTTAACTATTAATGCAGTTGTCTTCTCATATAATTTTTATACATTGTGTTAATTTAAAAACAATCAAACTTGGCTCTTTGTGATGTAAAAATCAATTTTATTTGTAAAATCAACTGCTGTTGCCCGCCGCCATTGACGATTCGACCAATAGCAATAGCGACCAATTAGTATTCGACCAATAGGAGTTAGTATCTATTTTTCGCTACTGAAAATCAAATGGACGCTGGTATCAGAACTAGCTTGTTTTTGAAAGAAGGTATCGCATTTATTTTGTATTTTAAACCAGTTTAATTTTCCCTCAACTCGCCACATTTAATCTATATAATAGGAAATTTTTAGAATTTTTTGTTATTGACTTGTAATATAATATTATTATTGTACTTTTTTCTATGAAATAAAGTTTTAACTTGATTAACGGCACAAATCACTCTTGAAGGGTTGATTTCCTATTTAAAAGAATAAGAAGAAAGGGATTATCTATACATACATAGAAGAGTGGCTGTTTGTTTGTTGTTTATGTAAATCTACAATTTTATTCTGAGCTTGATGAAATTTTGCATACTTGACCTTCAAAACATGAGGAAGGTCACTGTTTACATTTGATTTTAAAAAAACCACCACCACCCCTCTTTCCCAGCCCTTGAAGTAGAATTTTGGTACTTTTTGATGAAATTTTGCACACTTGATCAAAATAAGAGGAAAATTACTGTCTTCATCCCTTAAATAAAGCCTCTCAATACGGGGTACTTCAGGTAGTCGTTCATAGTAAGAAGTGCATTCACAAGTATATTGATTTTTTTCCAAATACAAAATATAGAATATGAATTAAATATATTAATTAGAAAGATATACATAAAAAATCAATTTCATCGAAAAATATTGTCGTTGCGCCACCGGGATTCGAACCCGGATCTCTTTCCTAACCGGGAAAGGTGCATTATGCAACTATGCTACAGCGACAATTTTAGCGTATTTAAAATATCACAGACCGTATGTTCTGAATAATTACAACTTCACAATAAGAATGTGTTCTCCAAAATATAGAGGCTACCGAGTTAGCGACTAGTATGACAGTGCGCGAACTGACTGAACTAGATGCACCATCGGTTTTAGACAGATTCAATATTATTAATTTGGTATGGATTTCATTTAGATAAAAATATTTTATAAATTTTCCATTCATGTATGTGAGACGGGTGAGTTATGAAATAGTCGCGGGTTGTATGCAATGTTCGTTATCTGAACAGTACTCTCGGCGCTGTGGCCAATCGGCTATTACGGGAATATGATAAAGGTTATACAAGACGTCCAACTTGCAGTTTGTTTTATGAGCCTAGGTTATGACAAGCGCGCCGGGATCGCAAGAAGAGTCAGAAACATAAATACTCAGGCTGACAACGTTACAATTGATGCTAGAGGAAAGTCTTAGACATACAATGGGACATTACCAGTGTCGAAATTACGATCCTGAAGCACCAACTGCGATGTGATTACTATACAAGATTCCTACAATGTATTAATTAAATGTATTAATTAAAATTGATTTTATATGTATATCTTTCTAATTAATATATTTAATTCATATTTAAAAGGTATCATTGTTGTTGCACTACCGCCATTCGAACCTGGATGTCTTTCCAAACAGGGAGAGGTGCATTATCCAACTATGCTACAGCGACATTATGCGAATCTAATTAATACATCTGTCGTTCCATTATTTGAAAGCCATATTGTTTTTACGAAATCTTAAATATCTTTGAGTAAACCGATGGCAGACGCCATAACTATCAATTCATTTACAACTTATACATTATTAAGGAGAACGCATTCTTATTGTGAAGTTGTAATTATTCAGAACAGACGCTCTGTGATATTTTAAATATGAATTAAATATATTAATTAGAAAGATATACATCTGTAAAAATAAGGTAGATGGCTCTTTCAAATAATGGAACGATTAAATGTATTAATATCAAAAAGGTAACATATAGGTTCGAAAATTGTCGCTAAAAATATTGTCGCTGTAGCATAGTTGGATAATGCACCTTCCCCTGTTAGGAAAGAGATCCAGGTTCGAATCCCGGTGGCGCAACAGCAATATTTTTCGATAAAATTGATTTTATATGTATATCTTTCTAATTAATATGTTTAATTCATATTTAAAACATATCATTGTTGTTGCACTACCGGCATTCGAACCTGGATGTTTTTCCAAACAGGAAAAGCTGCATTATCCGACTATGCTACAGCGACATTATTTTTGACGACAAATTTTCGAACCTATATTGTTTTTTACGGAATCTCAAACACCTTTGAGCAAACCGATATCTTTCGAATTGATACATTTGATTAGTATTTAAAATATCACAGTCCTACGTTCCGAATAATTACAACTTCACATTAAGAATGTGTTCCCCTGATAATATTTATTTTAATTGTTCAAAGTTTCCGTACTAAAAATATTCTCCGGCACTCTGACCGCTCATCCCTCGTTCGGCAGACATCGCCTCCTCAATCCGAGTTAACTCGAATTAATACTAGAAACAGAAATTAAAAATTGGTCAGCAAACGGTTAGCTTTCCTTTGCGCAAAACTTTAAACGTGCGTTGATAATAATGTTTTTTCGCGCTGGCAACAATTTAGCCGTCAAAATAATTTGGACGCTACACTAAATAACTAATGCGAAAGTACCAAAAAATCCAAAGAGTCGCTTTCGGAATTGGAAATGATGTTAAAAATTTTCCAATTCCCGACACCTGAATTTTGTGTTTCTATTTAAAAAATTCACCTTCAAAGCAAAAATTTTACATTTCACTTCAATGTGTAGGTACCGGTTTATTTTTAAATTCACCTACTGCGAAAGAACTTCTATACATTTATTATTAATAAGATCAAATACCTACCTAATAGTGAATTAATACATTTTAAAATTGACGAGCTATTCCGAGCCGGGAAAATTGAAATATTTAGCACTGTTTCTGTTTTTCCCACGTGAAAATTTAACGCCATATTTAAACTGCCTCGCGCAATGTTCGTATAACGTATTATTACATCGATAACGGTTAAGTATTTGTAGGTGTGAAAGAATAGGTCATAATTAGCGTGTTAGGTGTACGCAGGCGGTGGGTACTTAGTTGTTGCAATTTCCAACGCCGTAAAAACAGAAATGTACCACATTTTGAGAATTGTCAATCGACAATTAACACAATTTCGACAACCATAAACTAAAATAAAATGCTTCTATTGTCGTGCGTAGGTACTGTGTCACTTGACTGAAAAAATATTACCCGTTGGATATGTTTTTCAAATAAATCAATAACCTACCGGTTTGAAAATAATTTAATTCGAAACCAGAAGGACGGGTGGGTGGGTAGGTATTTTTTTTAGGGTCCTAGAATGTAATTGAGCACAATTTGGTAAGGATCGACATACGAGAGGGCAGAGAGAGAGTCGCGAGGGTGATGTACGAAAATTAATATTATTATAATTTATTTATTTTTTGTCGTTTTTGATCTGATCCCAATCTTGCCCCTACTGACGCATCATGCACAGACATGTCCCGTGTATCATATCCAATTCAGACTTTATTTCTCTCGATGATAGTAAATATTTTCTTCTAGGTTTAGAGCAGCAGTGAGCAACGTGTACCTAAATCAATCTTTGAACTACGACTCCACATTAAAAATCACATATAAATAGAAATACAACTCACCGAAATGGTAGTCCTGTTTTACGCTAGCCATTTTCTTGAGCCGGTACCTGCTCGAGATGCAGAGATTTCTTTACACTTTTGAACGTTTTGTGTGGGTATTATTAATGTCCTCGCTTCCGAATATTCTTTCGATATGAATTTCTCACGAATATATCAGAAACAAAGGCGACGCATCCAAAAGTCAAACTCGCAATTTGAAACGTTACCCAGCGAATTACATTTAAAACAGTCCGATTAGACAATCTACAGTTGCCGCCATGCGGTGTGGACAAAATACACAATAAACTCGAGACCCGTTTACAAATTGTCCTTATCAAGCCGCCATCTTACAACCGGGCATTTATGAAATAGCTTCGACGTTACTTTTTCGAACACAATGAACCTTTATGATAATGCTTATCAATTATATCTGCTGCACTCGATCGGACTGGATCGCGCAGTGACGCGACGGTACGGCCGGCGGACGGCGTCGGACACTCGTTCGCGTTCGCGAGCAATTGAATCCGTTCAAAATGGCGTCGGGGTCCGATTTAGCGGGAAACGACGCAACGAAAAGTCTGGAGCGCGTCTCGGTGCGCGGGGCGGGTGCGCAGCGCGCGGGCCAAACGTCAGAACGGAAAGGAAGATGGCGGTCGTTCGGCTTTCGGTCTTCTGCGGTTCGTGCTGCTTTCGAAACAGCGGTCTTATCAACACTGAAAACAGCCCGGCCGCGGGCTCTTATCGCTCGGCGGGCAGCGGCGGCTCGTCGCGGCCTCGACCAATAAGTACATTTGTATCATTGAATCGTTCGGTTCGCAATCCCGCGGCCCAAAGCCAATGACATTTCGCCGAGCTGTATGAAACAATTCTCGATGGACAAACTCAAACACCATCTCGGGAGCTGGTTAGTGGGCGTTGGCAGAAAGGAAACTGAGCAAAGATTTGTGGAAATGGTCACATGAACAGAACGACATTTCTTTATATTAATTTTTCCTTTTGCATAGTGTTTCAATCGTGGATATTTTTGATTTAGATAACGGATGAACCTGTCTCCTTTAGTACAGACTTCGGTCTAGTCAAGAAGACAGTGAACATCTCTTACATTACGAAGATTATTCACCTTTTTTATAATGTATATATAATATGTAGGAATGTAAATTAAATCACTCGTAACGTAAACGTATAACAAAGCTTTCGATCTTCTACAGTCCAATGATCCGCCTTGTAATGGAAATGTTTGTTAAATTATTTATTAGAAACAATATAATAGATAACTGACGGCGGTTGAAAGAATCCAGACAGAGTTTCTAAGATCTATTAATTTTAAATCAAATATACCCTTTGTACGTACGATGACCGACCTTATATTTCTATACAGGATCATCAATGGTATGATAGACTGCCCCCAGATTGTTGTCTGCTTGACTTTCACGCACCATTGAGCTCATCGAGACACAATTCATTGTTCTATTACAGTAGTAATGTCAGAACTCAGGCACTAGCAACTCCGCAGTCCCCAGAATGCATTCTTTGGGGAATGAATATGCGGAGGTAGTCGACATTTTTGCTGTTAATTCAATTCTTTATAGGATTATTACAATTTTTTGTGTCTCAACTCAATGGCGACGGATGAATTGCTTTACTTCACATTTTATATTTATTTTTAATTTTGATTTTGTAAAAACTATGACAATTTTTTCTTCGTGTATTGGATTTCTGTTGTAATTTTCTGTTATTTTACAAATTCTGTTAATGGCTGAACATGGCGTGTATAATAATAAATAAATATGTGTAATATGTTTGGACTGTGCCTGTCTCACTAGAAACTCGTCGAATTGACCTTTCTTGAACATTTATCTTCTATATTGTATACAAAACTAAATAGCTGTATGTATCTCTGTCAGTTATCTATACAATCCTACATTCTTTAACCGATCTAAACCAAATTTTGCATGGTTACTCTCTAGAACACTGCACTAAACATAGATACCCACCCGCTGGTCACCGCACCCATCCTCGCGATACAAATGAGTATTGAATTTTCAAAATTAGGGTCCAAAATACCCCAAAGCGTACAGAATATAAGTTGCTATTCCCCCTAAAATGAAATCAGCCAATCATAATAACGATAACGTGATATAAAATCCAGTACGGCTGCCAGAACGATATATACAGAAAAAAAAAATTACATTACACAATTGTGTCTTTAAAAAAACATACATTTTGTACATTAGCTTACACAATATGCGTTTTCATCCATAACTTAAAAACACATCAAGTCGTTTTAGTTTAGTTTACTTTTGGATATTAAGGATATTAAATGTTTCAATAATTCGGTTTCAAATATTTCATCCTAACTGTAAAAAATGCGTCACACACACACACACATGAGCATTAAAGTCGTTTTTTGTACGTTGGTGGGTGCGTTGACAGGCGAAACTGAATGCGCATGCGCGAAAGTAGAATACTTTCAAACTTTGTGGATACGGAACGAATGATAGAATCCACTGTTGCTGGTATGTATATGTACGCTGTTGAGAATAGATCTACATGTGTTTCGACTCGTTACGTGAGCGTTATGACTGGTCTGTAAAGGACAGGGCGAATTTATTTGCGGCAGGGCTGTTTTTGGCTAGAAACAAAAAGTGCGAAGCTTTCTGACTCTAGAACACAAGGGATGCGGAGCATCCAATGCATGGTGTTAATGTCATTATACTATCTACACATTCGTATTAAAGAACGCAATATCGCTGTGGCAAATTCAATGTTAAAAATAAATGTTATCTTAAATATGAATTAAATGTATTAATCATAATAATATACATATGAAAACAATATTATCGAAAAATATTGTTGTTGCGCCACAGTGATTCGAACCTGGATCTCTTTTCCAATCCGGTGAAGGTGCATTACCAACTACGCTACAGTATTTTATCAAATGAATACATCTGTCGATCCATTATTTGAAAGCCATATACATTGTTTTTACGGAATCTCAATAACCAGAATTAACAATTAATTTTTATTAAATTTTTGGACACATTGATACAACTAATATATTATTATCATCTTATTGTGAAGTTGTAATTATTCAGAACATTGATGTATTAATTTGAAAAAGTGTAACATACAGGTTCGAAAATTTGTCATTAAAATTACTATCGCTGTAGCATAGTTGGTAATGCATCTTTTCCGGATTGGAAATGAGATCCAGGTTCGAATCCCGGTAGCGCATCAGCAATATTTTTCGATAAAATTGATTTTACATGTGTATCTTTCTAATTAATACATTAAATTAGTATTTAAATCATCACATACCTATTTTCTGAATAATTACAACTTCACAATAAGAATGTGTTCTGCTTAATAATAAAAGTTGTATCAATGTGTCCAAAATGTAATAAAAATGAATTGATAATTCTGGCGTCTGCGGTCGGTTTACTCAAAGGTATTTGTGATTCCGTAAAAACAATGTAGATGTCTTTCAAAAATAATAGAACAACAGATGTATTAATTTGAAAAAGTGTAACATATAGGTTCGAAAATTTGTCATAAAAAATACTGGCGCTATAACACAATTGGTAGTGCACTTCCCCGGATTGGAAATAGAGATCCAGGTTCAAATCCCTGTAGCGCAAAAACAATATTTTTCGACAAAATTTATTTTGTATGTATATATTTATAATTTATACATTAAATTAGTATTTAAAACATCACAGAGCTATGTTCTGAATAATTACAACTTCACAATAAGAATGTGTTCTCCTTAATATTATATTATAGACTTTAGTCAATCAGTTTACCTATATATACATATCTTCTTGCACTCCTTCTACCTCAATCCTTATTCCAAACTCCCCATCGTTTTTCACCTCTGAAATCTGAAATCACAGTCTTATGTGTTGAATAATTACAACTTCCCAATAAGAATGTTTTCTTCTTTTTAATAATAAATGTTATCGTTTATTATCCCACGCGCCGTCCCTGGCGCTCGCTGACAGCCAGTCGTCGGACCAAACTATAAAATATACACCACGCGGTACGTTCGTACAGTACTGCCGGTGCTCGCACTCAGTGCTCGGACTGTCCGCAGGTCGCTATTGGTCGGCGGGCTGTTTGCGCTCAAACATTCAAGATTGCCTCCGCCGAGGGAACTTTGATCGGCGCTGTCAGTCAAGCGGAGCGAACAGAAGCTAACTTCTGTTCCAATTTCAAATGCCACGCTTCCAGTCTAATTCAAATCGAATATTCGAGAAATATTACTCCAACGCTTTACCACTTTGTTGTCACGTTACGAGGGATGGCCGCGCAACCTGACAAACTCAGTGTGTTCTGTGTTTAGGGTTCGTCATTACATTTCTTTTAAGCCTGCGCAGTGGCGTAACTATGGCAATGCAGCCGTCGGGGCCCACGTTAAACACGCGCCCAAAAGGTTCACGCCCCACAATACATATTTGATTTTGACTTTTTAAAAGCCACCACCGTAATATTTTTATTTTAATAATTTATTTTATTTAACAGTACGTAACAACGTAACTACGCGAATGCAGCCAATGCGGTGCGTTGAGGCCCACAAAAAGTCTGGTGCTAATGGTGGAAACATTAGGAAAAACAGGATGGCACTTACTTTTTCGTCTGCCTCTCTGGATGCTGGTTCAGTTGTTTTCTCCTTTCCCACCACAAGAACAAGCGTTTAAGCGGGATGTGTAAACTAACACTAGCGTAATTAGATTTTTAACGTTAGCGGTTAATTATAAAGCGACGGTAGTTAATCCGTACACTGAACTTGTTGCAGTTCGAAAGTGTTGATTACTGTGATCTCTTATTTCTTCCTCGTGCTTAAGTACAGGTTAGGAAAGAGAGAGAAGGAGATACGCAGGTTAAATTTTGATAGTCGCGAATAGTCGGTGTGCGTGTGTGGGTGCGTTAAACAGCGCCAACAGCTAATGTGACTAATATTACGAAAATTAACAAACATCTCGATACGTTATACAATAGTACTTTGCTAGTATGTTGGGTTAGGTACCAGACCATAGTCGCAAATACAAAATGGAAGAAAGGAATTTTTTTAAGATGTGAGTGCACATTAATGCAATAAAATGTGAATATTATAGGATACAAGAAATCAATTTTACTATCCTTATTAGTATATTCACCTTATACATAATATACAGGGGATCTTTCCATTTTGCATTTGGGCCCAACTTGTGTAGTAACGCCACTGAGTGTACAGTAAGCACAATTATATTGAAGCAATGTGACAAGTGCATTAATTTTATATTTACAGGTATACAGGGTGGCCCCCAAAAAAATGAGCACATCTCGTAACACGCGAGTTGTTTCAAAACATAATATAATTAATTATAATTCTTTATGTCATTTTTTTTGCACAATATTTAGCTAATCAGAAATCGTGAAAACACCCCATATTGCATTATCTACTGGGCTATTAGATGGCCTGGCTCGATGAAATTAACATTCTCACGATGAAGAAAGTTGATTGTATTTCTGGCTGTGTGAGACGGAGCTCCGTCCTGCTGTAATGTCTAGCTCAGTGATTCCCAAAGTGGTGTATATCGACCCCCAGGGGTCTATGATAACCTGCAAGGGGTCTACGTCAGCGAAAAAAAAATTTGGGGGTCCATGAAATCTCAACATACACTGATAGTACCTATTTACTTACATTATAATCTTATAATATAAAGACATACATTATTTATAAAAGTACCTATGAAGTAAAAAATTTATTATATATGTTTATAAAATTGTGTAAGTTGTAGGATGTAGGCATTCGCTTTGTGGTTTAAGTTTTTAACACTAAACTTCACTACAATTAGAAATTTACAAAAAATCAATATCAGGTAAGTAGTGGGTCTACCAAAAACCGAAAAACATGGCGAAGGGTCTACGACACAAAAAACTTTGGGAACCTCTGGTCTAGCTATACTCCAGGCTTTGTTTTGAAACTCTTTGATCATTTTCCTAGCACCCCCAACGTTTTTCAATTCGCAAATTTTTGATCAGAATACGGTCTTCTGCAGTGATTTTTGTCATTCTGGGCAACAATTTGAAAAAACCAAATATAAACAATGGGAAAATTAATAATCAAAGATGGCGACCGGAATTTGTCGAAATAAAACGTAATATAGGTAACTAGGTAAATAAGTAAACTATTTAAGCTATTGTTGATATAGTTAAGTAATTATGTCACATTATTTTACGAAATGTTCTCAGTTTTTTGGCCCATCCTGTATATGCAATAAAAGAAGATTTCGGAGGTGAAAAACGGTGGGGAGTTTGGAATAAGGATTGAGGTATAAGGGGTTCAAGAAGATATGTATATAGGTAAACTGATTGACTAAAGTCTATAATATAATATTAAGAAGGACACATTCTTATTTTGAAGTTGTAATTATTCAGAACAGACGGTCTGTGATGTTTTAAATACTAATTTAATGTATTAATTATAAATATATACATACAAAATAAATTTTGTCGAAAAATAGTGTTTTTGCGCTACAGGAATTTGAACCTGGATCTCTGTTTCCAATCCGGGGAAGTGCACTACCAATTGTGTTATGGCGCCAGTATTTTTCATGACAAATTTCGAATATTCGTTCTTCTATAAATATAATTTCGAATTCCGAATTAAAAACAAATAAAAATAAAATATTGTTACCGGTCACGTGCAGTAGGTATAGATTTAGGTTATGCTGTTACCAATGATATAATACAATCATATGTAATACAATATATGTTGTACATAGGGTTATGAAATTTAGTTCAACCAACGTCTTTAGACAAAATAAATCCGTCGTTTATACGACCCTACCATTTATTTATTTGTAATTTTAGAGTACTATTAATAGTGTTTTTAGTGTTTAAGTTTTAACGCACAATAATACGTTCTTACCCATATAAAAATCAATATAAAAAATGTATGAATATTTTATAGAACTATTTCTATTACTGAACATGATACTCTTAAATCCATCACGTAATAACTAAACGAAATAATTATTTTTATAAAAAAATAATTTTGCCAATTGCTTTTTGTATTTCCCAAATCAAAAACAAATCCAGACACCAAATGCAAAGAACGATCATGAAATCGACACAAGAACAGAAAGATGAGATGATTTGCACGCAGTTGTAAGCCTTTCAAATGTTATTCTATTAAAAAACAGCATAAGTAACGACTCCATACAAAACAGAGATCGACCTAAAGGAATTTTAAATTCAGTAAAAGGTCAATTGTACGACTTGAGTAATACACTAGCTTAAAAATCGAAGAAAGTAATGTGAATAGATACAATCGACGCATTGTAGCTAATAGCGCTACGGCTACAGCGGCGGGTCCGCCCTCACAATGTACAGTTTTTTGCTGATTGTTAAGATCACAGACTAAGGGCTATACAACGAGTAATCGCAGAAGGATAGGGGTGTTCCGAAGGGGTAGTTCCTAAAAATGATTAAAAGATTTAAGATTTTTTTAAAACTGTGTTAAAAAAGCATTGATTGACATCGCATTTGATATTGATATTCGAGATACTGAAATTTTGTCGATTAAAAGCATAATTTTTGCACTTCTTCCGGTAAAGCTTACTGTTGATGCTCTTTGTCGAGAGAGTGAAAATCTTCTTTCAGCTGATGCGGCATTTTCTTTTATGCTTGAAAATTTGGGATCTGACGAGCTCTCACGAAAGTTGAAGCACAATTTAGAAGATCGAATGAGCCAAAGACGAACTGGAACGGTGGAAAATGTGAGATTCAAAAATATTTCACTAGACTAATGAAAAATACAATAGCCAAAGTCATTGAAAACTTAGTTGAAATTTTTCTATTTAGAGGAGCAGCGGATTCATCTCAAGATCCTCTCAGATAATATCGATCCTTCAGATAATTTGATCTCATCTCTGTAGCCTGGATTTTCGACCGATTTCTCTCCTCCAGTATCTAAAATTGATGGCTATAGGTCAACTTGTAAACCGCCAATAAGTATATTTTCATTGTTATGTTTACAGGGCTGTTTCCGTCAACCTTTGCTATTATTTGGTAAAATTAAATCGCAGAATAAAATCAGTAAAGAGATACAAGTGGCTCAAGAAGTTTCAGAATAGGTGGGGTCAACATTTGAAATAATACTCAGATAAGTAGATAGCTATAGCATATCCAGTCTATTGGAGAATACAAGTTTTGTAAATGCGCCGGACAGGCTTTTATAAGCAAATTGTACTGCACCGTAGACCGCAGACAAGTGGCGAGCGGTAGACTTTATATTTTCTAAGAGTTTACCAGTAGATGGTTATAGGCAGCGACATAACTACTACACCTTTAAAAAATTTCAACATCAAAAACCCTTGAGAAATATTTAAAAACTTCACAATTCAAATAAGCCTATGTTATCTGTCATGAAAAAATATCTTTCTAGTAGGCCTTTAATGTGCTCTTAAAATTATTCATCTTGTAAGGCATACATAAAATGACAGATAAATACATACACTAATATATTGTGACATTTAAAAATTGCGCGGCAGACCGAGCGCTACATTACCGATTCGAGTGGAGGTGGACAGAAAGAAAGAGAAGGGGGACTTGGACTCGAGTCGGCGAGGCTGGTGGAGCACGCTGAACATCAGCATCATGGACCTATCCTCTGGCTGGATAGAGGGGGAGAATCTCGGCTGGTAGCTGTGCAGACCGGTACGGGAGAAATGGATCATATAACAATCTGCAAGTCTCTCGATGGCGAGAGATAATTTTGTCACGGCTGCCACATC
Organism: Eubasilissa splendida; assembly: GCA_031772225.1. Classification (NCBI taxonomy): domain Eukaryota; kingdom Metazoa; phylum Arthropoda; class Insecta; order Trichoptera; family Phryganeidae; genus Eubasilissa; species Eubasilissa splendida. The sequence goes on from CM062867.1 coordinate 2,015,460, forward strand.
GTTCATTCAACATTCAAGGAACCTCTCAACCTTGTAATAATCAAAAGATTAGTGTTAATTTCCCGGAGGAAAGAACGATGACAAGTGAAGAAGATAGAAATACTAAAATATGTTGTAGGGTATTTGTTGTGATCGTAAATAAATTGTATTACGTGTTTCATTTGTTTAAAACCATTCCCATCCACCCGAGACAGCCAAACTGACACATTACACTAGAAACCTACAGACTGAGCCTAGCCGATTCGGTTCGATCCACCGGGGCCAATGTATAAGATCCATATTATATGTATATTGGGGCCTTTTTCGATTTTGCCTTGGGGTCTAACATTTTCAGTTACGCCACTGCCTGTTTGTGAAGTTTTGATGAAAGCTTTGAATATCTCCGCGTATTTATGTCTTACTGTAAGTACACTGTTATCTGATAGACCATAATTCTTTAGATGTTAACTTTTTTCAACACAAATAAAACTTGCAAGTGGCATCTCTTGGTTCATATTGTAAGAGAATTAGGTTTTGGAGATGAATATTATGTTCCAGGCCGATTTTGTTTAGCCACCATTTTGGTTTGGCAGACATTTGTTAATTTGTATTTGGTAGTCGTAAAGAATACCTAATTTCAATTTATTTTGGAGTATCTAACGCTTCAACAACGTGTAAAAGTCATTAAATCATTTTATCTAAATAATCATTCAATTGTGAATACACGAAGAAAGTTGGGTGATTTCTTTGGTGTTTATCACGTGCCAATTCAACGTGTAGTGAATAATTTTGAAACTCTATACACACTGGCAGATACATAAAAGATGGAACTACAACTTAGCGTACGTACGTCAGAAAATATTGATGCAGTGAGAGGGATAGCTCGTAAAAGCGCCGTGCACAAGAATCGGGAATGTCTCAAGCAGCTTTATTAAAAATACTCAAGAAAGATTTGCATTGCAACCCGTAAAATGTTCAATTAATACAAGTCACACAGGAAAATGAAAAATTTAATAAACAAATCAGCCCATTATTTGGGCACTGAACATCCTCCTTGATACACCAACAACCTTTACACCCACGCAGACTAATTGTACGGTGTGCCATGTGGACCGGCGGAATCATTGGGCCCTATTTATTTCAGGATCCAAGAGGCAATTTTGTAATCATTAATAGTGATCGCTATCGTCACTTCTCGGTGGCCTAATTGGATCAATTGGGTCTGCAACACACGTGGTTTCAACAGGACGGTGCCACCTCACACACGGCCCGAGCAAAGTTTGAAATTTTTCGAGATATTTTTCCCGACCGAATAAGTCAAAAAGTGGTGATATCGGCTGGCCTCCTCGATCACCTGATTTGACGCCTCCCGACTATTTTCTGTGAGGATACTTGGAAAGAAAGGTTTCCGCCAATACGCCAACAATAATTCCGATGCTGTAGGACAATATTTGAAATGAAATTGCTGAAATAACACGCAAAATGTTATGAAAAATGTGGTTAAAACAACACCAGAGCCAGAAGCGGCCAATTGGCCTTTCATCCATAATTGTAATAAACTACATAATTGATAAATAAAAACTAAATTAAAAAATTTAGTTTTATTTTTTAGTTATTTGTAAGCAATATCGGCCTGGAACATAATATTCACCCTGTTGCCGTTGTCCAGGCGAAAGTTACGCTACTGGAGTTCAAAATGGATCACCGTCAGAATCTGGAGTGATTTTTCACCACAATCCAGTTTTCTAAAATGAATGATCAGGTTCACATCACCGAGTAGAACCAATGTCCATAAAATGTATTATCTGGAGTGTGCCGTTAACATTTTTTTTTGGACATGGATATGTACTTATCTTGGTATCTTATCACCTTATCAGGAAACGGGTCCAAAACTTTTCTAAATAACATGTGCGACAAAGCAAATATTAACAAGTCACTAGCAGAAGCAATCAGTTAACTCTATTTAGTGCCCCAAGCGACATATATGTTATTTTACAGCCACTTATTTGATTTTATTTTTCTTTCATCAATTTGGTTCCTATTTTAATAGTTAAATAATATTTTACGTTTATAAATGTTATGCTATTTTTTTCTAATAATGATTTGAATGTTTGTGTCGTGTTGTGCTAGAAGGCTTAGACTGAGCGAGAGTATACACGTCTTCAAATGCAGTTTTACTCTCGCGTTTGAAAAGTCTAGCTAAGAGTAATTACGCTTTCCACTGAATTTATCGAAGTTAAATTTACAAGTTGATTTAAATATGCTGATTGAAAATTGTGCACGGGGCGGTGCATCTCTTACTTCAATGGATTCTCTAATTAAGGCTCAGAAATGGGCCATTTGAGTAATAAACAAGAGGCGATTTAGACATAACTCTGAAGAACTCTTTAAATCCTTCCAAGTTTTGGATATAACACAACTGTTTACCAGAGTAATCTTAAAACTATATATATATTTTTTAATTAACTTTACTTCCACGATCCGATCCAAAGGAGACTGGGAGCAAAGCCTCAGGATACTTTCCAGTGCCAAAATTTAATACCAAATTCGCTCAACAAACTTTCTTATTTTGTGCTTCGCGAATATTTAACAAATTGCCACTAGACCTTAAAGGATCTAAAATGATTAACGACTTTAAACTAAAAATAACAAAGTGGTTGCTTGATGTGGGTAGAAAGCGAAATGAATCTAATTTGTCATTTGTGCTAACCTAACTACCTACACAATTTTGTTTCCAACTATTGTATATTACAGACAATAATATTTTTATAACTTCAGATTGTACTTTTTTCACATAACTTACTTACCTCTAAACAGTTACAACTTTTAAAAACTGTACAGGTAATTGCTTTAGAACAGACCACGTCTAGTAAAGTAATTACTTTTATTTTTTTATATGTACTATTTATGCTACAAAAAAATAAAATAAAATTAATAAATATGGCGGACTTTGAAAGCTGCAGTATGCGACAGTTAATTATTCAATATCCTGTTATTTATGATGATGATCTCGTTGTTTAATATACATTATTACACATATTACGAAAAAATTTCACCGCCGAAGTGACATATCGAACGCCAAGGAGAAAAAAATCCATAGATAATGCATATTTCATGATTATTTGTCACACCTATAGACATCTCCATCTACGCTTTGACAATAGCAAATTTGATGTATCAACAACCTGCAAAGGATTTTTAGTACGAGCGTTAGTAAAAAGCTATTATTGAACACACAACCGGCCCTTATAGATAAACAAGTAATTTTTAAATGAAATCTATTATTGGCTAACAAAACTAAATAGTTTATTCGTTAGATACGACATCTATTGTTGAATAGAAATGACTGTGAACAATCTCGTAAAAGTGACTTCTATTTTACAAATTGTATTTGCATGTTTAGTCTTCTAATGCTTGTGTATTTGATTAAATACTTGTTATTTTGGTTGTCGTGTGTAAAAGTGGATAGCATTGATAGACTTGTAATATTTGGCGGTTTAGCATGTCGCGGATTTAGTGTAAGGAATTAGAAAAAAAAAAACAATTTAATAATCTTATTTCAGTAAAAGCCGTTATAAAAATATTTATAGAGGTATTAAATACTCATTTACAAAAAATAATCAGATAATTCAAATACATGACATAAACAATTATTATAATTTTAAGAAAAAGGAATGATTTAAAACATGTTTAGTGATAATACATTAAAACTCTAATCATCGATCAAACAAATTTCCACTAATTATTTTATTTATTCTTGCTTAATCTTAAAAGTGCGTCTCCACTTAGCCGGTAGAACATCCAGTCCTCTGTGTCGGTAAGGTTGGAAGCTCCGATTAGTTCGTAAAACTTCCGCGCGTTGTTCCATTGCAAGACGTGAAAGTCGACACGACAACAACCGGTCTCTAGTGCGTGCTGTTGATGAAAATTTTCATTAGCTAGTTATTATTACAGCAAAATTAGCATGTACATAATTTATATTGTTTATTTACCTTTGCTATTGCCGTGAGCATTTTTTTCCCAGCCCCCAGCATTCTACAGTTGGGTCTTATATAAATGTCTTCCAACATCAGGGATTTTCCTTCCCATGTCGAGTATGTATTGAAGAATATCGCGTAGCCGATCAACCAAGAATCAATATCATTCTTCGCTTCGGCCACATAACACCGAAACAGCGGAGGCGATGAATCGAAAGCGTCTCTCTCCAAAACTGAAAAACAAATATTTTAAAAAATATTCAAAAGAAAATTATTTTGGCGTTTACTTGAAAAAATTCGCACTTTCCGCAGTAATCTTTGGTCCGTCCGACATCTCTTCGTAATCTGCAAGCTCCTGCAAAATAATTTAAGTATTTATAAGTGCTTTTGGGTGGGTAAGATCAAATATTAAAGAAAAATTCGAGTTTACCTGAATCATTGTCATTACGTCCATCATATCGTTTCTCTCCGCGAACCGAATATTAATTTTGCAGTCCATTTTTACTGTCTTTCTTTATAATATTCACGCAAAAGCAACTGCTTATTATCACGAAGTTGCAAAATATTATATATTTTTGTTCTTATCTGCTAATCAATCTGAAATAACATTGGAGCTGAGACAGTCACTACAACACACTCTGTTGGTGAATAAAATAATTAAAACAGATTCCTGTTTTGAATGATTCGGTCTTAATGCAATTTTCAATCAAGTGACAATACAATATGCGAGATAGATGCACAAGAAAAATAAAAAACTTTCGAGTAGTTTAGTAATTTATTGTTAGTTTTTCCCATAGATAAGAGGGTTCTTCCGAGCAGATGATCATGTTATGCTTTTTTTTTTTTTTCCAATTCCAAGTTCCAATTTTTTCCAAGTCTACGATACTCTGAGTACTCTACATGCGGCTAGACCGCCAAATCTACTACTACAAGTGCATCAGCGCTAATCGCTTTGACACTTTTACTAACTAACTTATTGTAATAAACATCATATGTGTTTTATATTAATACATGAATTGGAAGGGTAAAAAAATTCTGATAAAAAACCCTCTAAACAATTTACTGGAAGTTGAGTATTTCAAATTAATTAGGCGCGACACTTTATGTACAGTGCCGCCTTATTCGAACATAATACTTATAGTTAAACTAAAATAAATCACTACTAAACTTAAAAATATTGTTTTATTGTTTTACAGTTATCATGTTATGCTTTATCTGTATAAAATACATCACAGGTGGTGTTACCAGATGCAAAAATTGAAAAAGGTGAACAATTTACACTGAATGAGGGACATGTTATAATAAATTAAAAATTAAGATATAAATTTTTATTAACGTCAATGTTAAATTATTTTTAACATAGCGCTGATAAAATCTATTCAGGTATACTTTTTGGAGCTGCTTATATTTGACAAAAGTTTTTAGTTTCGTAACTATTATGTTATTTAAAAGTTGCATGATAACCGGAGATATAGATATGCAGTTGTGTATACCTCTGTAATAATGTATGTCGGTTCAATACGGGATTAGGCAGGTAAGTAAGTAAAGAACAAGTTCATACATACAATTTTCTTCAGGTGTTTATTAATTAAAATGTACAAAAAAATGGCAGAGTTGAAATATTCAACAAAAAACAGCAGGTCAGGTGTCAGAATGCTGGCAATGCATTTTGATCCAAATTCCTACTTCCACGCATTTGGTCCGGTTGTTATCTATTTTAGGACAGTGTTTGGAATCTTGCGGTGTTGCCAGTTAATGGCACCCGCCGTGGTGCCTTCACTGATTCCACCTGTACGCTGAACATTTAAAAGTGATTTAAAAAAAAACAGATTAAAGTACAAATAAACAACACTTTTTAGAAAATTCTTTTTATTTCAGTCATATAATAAAATATTTTACAATAATTAACAAATTATATAACTATATGAGTTTTATAGTGTTTAGATTCCCTATTCATATTTTAGAACTCGATACAATGGGTTCATTCTTTTTTAAAAATTATACAGACTGCATTAAAAAGACTTAGGAAATAAAATAATAAAAATAGTAAGACAACATTATTGTGATATTCATACAAATAATTTTTCACGGTGCTATTTCTATACACTTTGCAATTTACAAAGGTTTGTTAAGGATACAATTCCATCATAAAGTGTCGTGCTTTGATTTCTAGCGAATGACAGCCTACAACTGACAAATTATTCCATATTAGAAAAAAATATGTGACTTTAGTATTTATAGGCATTTTATTTAATGACATTTTTGATCTAGCGCTATAATACACAAAACTATATTCAAGTGGTCGGGTCTAATAACCCTTAATAACTCTAACCACCAAGTTAGTGCTATTTTTTATAGTGTTCCGTACAGGAAATAAGAATGTAGACAAGGGTGGTCCGCCGATCTCAGCTTCTCTCAACCGGCAATGATGATGATGATTATGAGGTCGAAAGAAATGAAACACTCAAGATGTTCAATATCGGTAGACTACGGCGACACGACACAATCGAGAATGGCTTCCCGCCTGCAGAAAACTCTTGTTTTTATTCATAATGATACATGGTCATATTCACAAATACCTACTCAGCGGCATTCAAAGGCTGTGACATTTTACTAAGATGTCTTTGTTTTCCTGAAATCTATTCCACAGGTTTTTTGGCGCCACACCGATGATTACACCTTTAAATTATTGACACATGTCTTATATCAATTATATGGCGCCTCTGCTGCGAACTCGCAATTCTGTGTGACACATAGCACAAGCTTATTTAGAAAAGAAGAAGAAGTATAATGTGACATGAGACAGAAATATATAAACTGAATAATCTCTTAACAGAAATATTTAGCTGCGACAAGGAACACAGAAATGGGGATAGTAACACTAAAAAGTTTGCAAAATATTGTTTTTAAATACAAAAGAGCGAGAGAGAGATGCATTCCATATACGCAACTATATTAAAATTAAAAAAATGAGGCCGTCATTCATTAATGAATAAAGCGGATAGCTTTTTGATAGAATTAAAATCTTTAATCTGGACATTTTGACACTACAAAAATACTCTAATATTTTTATTGAGTTCAAAAACCTTACCTACTTACTAGACAGCGATCAGCGGTATATGCTAAATGGTGAAATATTTACAGGTGTTATATGAATGTGACACGTAAACTAAATAATTAACAATATTATTTACAAAAGATGATAACAAAGAAAATTACTGATATTGTATAAAAAAACATTCATTTTTTAAAACGCAATTTGTGAAATGTGTGAAAAAATAAGGTACCATGGACTTAATTCAAAAGTGTTAAATAATTTTGTAAAATAAACCTAATTCACTGATGTTTAAAAAATATCTTATTTTGTCGTAAATGTCGATTGCAAATATTTATTTAAAAATTTGCCATTTCACTAATAAGATTGATAATTGAATTAGTAATAATCCAAAATGATAACATATAATTAAAATAATTACGATAGATTTGTCTATCACAGAAATATTATAAGCCTTTAATAATAAATGTTACATACAGAAATTAAATTTTATGCTCAGCGTCTTAAAGCAGCTGTTTTGCTATCTGCTGATTGCTGTACGCTGCACAGTGCGTAATTCAATATTATCACATAATATAATAAATCTATTCAAACAAAAAACAATATGTATTTACAGTTAAAAATAGCAGAACGTATTTTAAATAGAAATAATTTTAGCAAAAAAATTAACACTTCATTTTCAGTACGTACTGTACTTTCTCCGACTTTATGGCATACACAAAAATTCCAATAAGTCATAAAAATGCATTTTTTTAGCATTCTCAATATGTTAAATCAATAGTACATCATTTCAAAGAAACTGTCAACGTCACTTAACATATTTCATTGCAATTATTTACTGGCACATCATACTTCAAAATACTCATGAATGGAGTAGCTCAAATAAAAATGTTAAAATTAAAAATTGACTGCCAAAAATTAGCAGACTCGATGCAAACGAGCGAGATGGCTAACGGGAGCTACTGTCTCAAAAGGTGACGCGAGTAAAATATAAAGGTGAAGTTTGCATGCTTTACTACAAGGAGTGAATACTGATGACACAACCAACATCTCGAGGAAATCCAGGATTGAAACTTTTTCTCATGCAAGCCCTATTTCAAGGAGAGAAAAAGTCAACTACCAACTAATAAAGATTTGCAAATCATTTATAATATTATAATAAACGGCACTTAACATATTCCAGGTTTATAATTGCAAACAACGTGATTAATGTTTTATGTCCAGACTTGACAAGATATAGAAAGACCGCGTTATATCCAAAACAACTAAGATAAGTCTTGTACAGTCTCTGATGCATTCTATATTTCTGTACAGTGTGGAATTGTAGACTCTAAAGACAAGATGGCATATCATGGACAGCGAGGCGTACAAATGTCTCCATTCTACAGGAACTACACATTCAAATTATTTCATATCTTTAGAGAAGAAAAGATAGCTCGGAGAAGCCTGTCGTGGTGGGCCACATCGAAGGACGTAGAGGAAGACCCTCCCGTTGGACTGATCAAATAGAAAAGAGCAATAGGCACTTATCTGATATGCAGGATGCCAAGAAAACTAGTCAAGAAAGGTTCCATTTTTCAACACACTTCAATAACCGATCTCAGAATTAAAACTGAATTTTATTTATCAATTTTAGAAGTCAGACACTCAATACTGTGACAAATTTGGAATTAGAATTTTATTAAATTACAATTATTCTATTTGAATAATCGTATACATAATATAAATTCATCAACGTATAGGCAAGCTTAGGGCATAAAAATCAAATGGGATCAGAGTAAAAACATAAGTATGTATTAATATATATATATACAGAAAAATCCCGTTATTCAAAGTTGAGGGGACCGAAAATCAAGATAAAAGTTCGAATAATGACTTACGATATGAAAAGAATTTTTTCAAAAATTAAATTTTTTTTACATACCAAATTTTTTCATAATAACTCGATGTAATTATATTTACCTATTGTCCACACATTTTAAAATAACAAACAAGTTGTCATAATACAACATAGACAAATCTCATTATTTAAAAAAAACCTAAATATAATGGATTATCTTTTCACGCCATTTTTAATGACATAATCGTCAAATTTGTCAATACTTGTCATATTGTATCATTTCTGTATTGAAGTTTGCAACAAACGTCTCCAGCACTTTTAAAACTTTGTTTTGTGGTTGCGGCGGTATTTCGCACTCGCCTGTGACGTCCTTTTCTTCTCACTGTTCGCTTACATACTCCTTTTACCTCCATGACATTTCTCACCTCTCAATACTGAAGTTCTATCTGTCATGTTTAATATTGTCGACGACATCATTAATGGGGTCGCGTATTCTTCTGTTAATTTTGTTTTGGATAATATTTTTTGTTAATCTTGTATTAATTCGATTTTTTAGCAACTGTCGGCGTCTAATACCAGTTTCGCATTGGTGCCATTGTCGAGAATATAAATTTATTAGTCAAAATCATAGAGTCTGAGGAACACAAACCGCGCATTCACGAATATCAAAATGTATAATACGTAAATATTAGAGAAATAAATATAAATGTCTTTACATATAAAACAATGGCAATAAAATAATTAAGATACGAAAAAATCTGAGAAATGCCAACCAAACATTCTTCAATATGCCTCGACACTAAACTTAAATAAAAAGAAATGACTATTAAAATTAATACAAATTAAATAATTTATAAAAAACAGAAATTTATAAACACAACCGCGTATTAGCGTTTGTACAACAAAATATACAAACGCTACGTGAACGATGATAATGATGCTAATAACACGGAACAGAAGATTGGCAAGCACTGACATTCGCAGTCAGCAACTGGGAGAATCATGCTACCTATATAAGGGCGCAAAGATAATATTTGATATCTTTTTCTAATGTTACGAAAACGATTGAGAGAAAAACGCATGCAAGATAAGCTAATGCGTCACGATAAGGAAAATAAAGATTGTCTAATTGAAAACGCACAAGACATATTTGTTCTTTTTTTAGTATACTGAAAATGAATGAGAAAACAACCGATGCGAATTAACTTTAGGCGTCGTGAATCGGTATAGGGGCGGATATTACCATTTGGATGAATTTTGACATTTGAAATCGCGTAGCGCTCGCGTATTTTCCAGATAACGGACATTTGACAAAAAAAAATCGAATTAGGCAAAAAATAGATCGACAAAATCATCTGATATGGTCCAAAAATAGCTTTGAAAAACGATATTCGATTTATAAGTGCGATTTAGTATGAAAAATTTTCAAAGGGACCACATTCTGCTCCAGAACTTCGACTTGCGGTGAATTTCGAATAAACGTTCTTCAAATAAACGGGATTTAACTGTATATACGTTTTCTTATTAATTTATTAACAGAGTACCTTTTTTGGTGGAAAAAAAAAATTATTTGCCGAACCTTCATGACAAAAAAAAGTTATAAATGATGAAATATAAATGGTAGTAAGTCAGTATTATGAAACACAAACAGAATATAAAAATGCCAGCATATTTCATACAGTGTAACACAAATCAACTGACAGCAGTTGCAGTTCACAAAGCCATATCAAAATTTCACAAAGAGTACAATGTCACCTTCAGTGCGTCTTAAAGATATGAAACATACAGAAATGAAATGATCTGGTCCTCTACATTATATTATTACAGAGTACAATGGTCCAGGTTTACTGTCTGCCGAGGTAGCCCATGTAATCCACCCCGTGCATGCGCAGCGGATAGTCGTTGGCCAGCTGGTACAGTCCTTGCCAGGCGAGGGCGGGGGCGGGCAGGTCCACCACCTCTTCCTTGGCCACCAGGGGCGCCACCGTGCCGGGGTTGCTACTGCCACCGCTGTTGGCCTGCTGGAATGAGGACTCGCCTGCAATCATTTCGACACATAATTTAAATTGTCGTGCACGGTGGCTAAACGCTTTTGTTTTACGGGTTGAATCGTTAACTTATCTCTAGCGACAATAGACATTAAATGATTACACAAAAAAATATGCAGTGTTCAGTGAACGATGAAACTACTACTTAAAAACCATATATTTTTGAAATTCGAAATAATTTTAAAGTGCTTAATCATTTCACAAACTAAATTAATCATTCTGCAGTAAAGCAACTCTGCTAATTCAAAAAGAATAAATAAATTTAAACGCCTTAAAACTCAAAACCAATTATTTACATTGAATCGATAACAAATATCTAAAAAAACATAAAATACTTTATACATCCTGTTTATTTAAAGTTGAGGAGACCGAAAATCAAGAAAAAAATTTGAATAATGACTTACAATAAAAAAATAAATTTCAACAATATTTTTTTTTACATGCAATTTTTTTTCATTACAACTCAAAAGTAATTAAATACAGTGAAACCTCAATGTATCGTTTTTGAATATAAACTATGAATGCTGGAATATAGAGAAAAGTTACATTCATACATCATATTCCTAATAAGTCACATATTTCACATGTAAATGAATGTGTATAACCCCGGGAAGGTCCGAGAAAGATATATCTATACCAACAGCCGCCGCATACTGGTGATTGTCAAACAAATGGATTACAGCAACACTACACATATTATTTTTTAACATAATTAATATACTTGTATATGATTTTTTGGACCTTTTAATTTCAAATTAATGGGGTTTCACAAAATTCTTATGTACTTGCAGACAAACATCTAGAAAGACGTTTTGTGGGTCTAGTTCAAATGCGCAAAAAAAAAATTTATAGCCATTTGAATTTATAATATTTATACTGTACTTGAAATTACATCATTGTAGGTTTGAGTGTCCATTAAAATGGTAGATCTAACTAAACATGTATGTTAAAGAGTTCCCTGGTGCGTGTGAATGTGTCACATGTGCACACTGTCTGAATGTGTCACGTGTGCATACTATCTGAATGCGTATATTACCCATGAGTGTGCTCGATGTGCTGTCTGTGTTGTGGGCTATCGGGGGAGTGGCGGGGGAAGGCTCCACGCACTTTGGAATTTTCACATCTATCATTTCCATTACGCTAGCTAGAAACAATAACAAACAAAAAAAGTTCATTAAAAAGTTGCAGTAACAAAGAACCCATTACTGCCGCCATCGCATGAAGTATATCCGGTGACGGTAATTTCTAGGATCACTAACACTTGACACTTGAGTGTTCAAATTTTAAATATAATTTGAAAAACTAACGGGCAGACATGCCTGCAGGCCGTTTATTAATTATTGGCAGAATATGAAGAAGCAAGGGATACATTTTAACATACATATAAATTAGAAATATATACATATGAAATAAATTTTATCAAAAAATATTGTTGTTGCCACCGAGATTTGAAACTGGATTTCTTCCAATCCGGGTAACGTGCATTAACCGATTATGCTACAGCAACACAGCGCATTGATGACAAATTTTAAAACCTATATATTATACTTTTCAAATTGATACATCATCGTTCCATTATTTGAAAGCTATCTACTTTATTTTTCGATAAATTGATTTTATATGTATATTTTTCTAATTAATACATTTAAGATATCACAGACCTATTATTGTGAATAATTACAACTTCACAATAAGAATGTGTTCCCTTAATAATATACATTTTTAGTCTATTGTTATTACTGATGATACATGGGTACAATGTTTTACCCCTGAAACAAATGCAGTGGCGACATCCTTCATCTTCGAAATGAAAAAAGCAAAGTCCACTGTTTAAGTAGGAAAAATTATGACTTCATTGTTTTGAGATATGAGAGGTTTTTACACATAGATTTTCTAACAGAATAATGGGTGAAAAATGCAGAGTTTGCTGAAAGGTCCAATAAAAACAGGCATCCGAAACAAGCCAAAAAAGCCAGCATCCATGTTTTTTACAGGATAATGTCACAGCTCATACGATGGTTACAATTAAAAAATTAAAGTGGACTATTCTCTCCCATGTCCGCCCTGTAGTTTGACATTATGTACAACAGTTATGTTATGTATCTTTTATGTTAGTTTTCAAATAATGATTAAATTATGTATTGTATTCCGCTATACCTTGTGGTAATTCATTATAAATACTGTTCCTTCTTCAGTATTTTGTATACCATGAAGAAGGAAAAGTGGTTCCGAAACCGGTCGGTGTTAGCAAAAATAAGGTGGTGTTTAAACAAAGTGAATTGTTTTTAATTATGATTAAATTATATTAAGGAGAACACATTCTTATTGTGAAGTATACTAATTTAATGTATTAATTATAAATATATACATATAAAATCAATCCCGGTACCGCAAAAACAATATTTTTCAATAAAATTGATTTTATATGTACAGTAAAACCGCGATATAACGAACCCCGATATAGCGAAAAATGACGTATATCGAAAAAAAAAATCGAAATTTAGTCCCTAAAACCAATTTTTCATACAAAAATGCATTTATATAACGAAATCCCGTTAATATTTATAACAAAATCATTTTTGTCCCGTACGAAAAAATGTCAATATATTTACGTAAATTTATAACGAAATAAAAAAATGTTAAAAGATGAAAATATTATTTCGCACTTACAAAGCCGCGCCGCTGCATCTGCCGTATGCGAACGGAAACGCCGCGCACGGCCTTTTCGGCGGTGCGCGGCGGTCTGCCGACAAGGTAGTAAAACAATTCAAACTTCTTCATGGGTTCATAGTATCATATTTTGAAGTGGTTGCCGCCGTTACCGGTAAGTACCTTCGTAATTTATATACGACTCATTTTATAAAAATGCCGCGATTCAACTGTCAAATTTTTATTTTTGAATTATTCTTTATGTTTCATGCCCAAAACTATGTTTGAAGCGGCTCTACATTTAAACACAATTAAAATATTGTTTTGTGTTTGCAATATTCTGGAATTTACAAAAATATCTTCCAATTGGTGTTGAATAGGTTCTTTTCTTAATTTAATTTCTTTGATTATCTGTTATAATAACAAAACTACTAAAAATATGTAGGTATTCAGTTCCCTACGGCCTTCTTCCTCCTTTGTTTGCAGAATTTGCGATCTTTTTTGAAGCCGCGCAACATTTTTTTGCGACGGCGCGTAATATATAGTAGGATTTTTTAAATTTATTTCGTTATATGTGGGAATTCGTTATTACGAATTTTTATTTTTTGGGCCCTTGGATTTCGTTATATCGCGGTTTTACTGTATAATATTTATAATTAATACATTGAATTAGTGATTAAATCATAATTTAAATTTGAATGTTCGTTCTGAAGTGTATTATGTGGTAAAACATATTTAGCTAAATTGATAGATACAAAATATTTAAGTTTTAGTATAGAAAGCCAGGTAGGATGTCTGACCTTGCGAGTCCTGGTTTTGGTTGGACTGCGTGGGTTGCTGGTGCATGGCCTGCTGTTTCAAGAGTTTGGTCATGGTGTTGCGGGGCCGCTTGGGGCCCGTGTCGGCCACCCGCTGGTGGGCAGTCTCCATGTGCTTCTCCAAGATGTATCTATAATGAGGCAACGGGATGTGTTGAAAAATTGATAATCAATGTGTAAAATGGATCATACCAGCAATGACTTTCAATGACAGTGAAGAAAGGCGAGAATAGGAAGTTAAATTTTTTTTTTGTTAAAATTGAAATTTTGTAGAATGAAACACAAAATTACCTGCGATTAAAAGTGGCATCACACACAGTGCAGTCGTGATTCTTGACTTGTCGCTGAATTGTGGCACCCGAAGGATCGTGGGACTTTTGGTGAGCGTAAAGATTATACCTGGAATGATAATTTGTTCAAATGAAATATAAATAGGAATCTGTACACACGAGATATATGATTTTTTATCGAAAATATTTTGGCTAGAATATTAGAAACGCTGGAAATAATTAATTATCACTATGTTGCAATTCAGTTAATGAAGAGAATTATGCAATTTCTTTCTTGAAATGAACTATCCAACCCAATTGAGGACACTAGTTGCAAAGTCTTTATGTATAGTTTTCACCATTTATTAACAATCAAACATAGCTCTTTTTGAAGTAAATTGGTCAATCAAAATCAGTATTAGTTACAAAATTAGTTGCTTTTGCCTGCTGCCATTTATATTATAATTCAACTAATAGCACTACACTGAAATTTAATCCCAAAACATAATTAAAGTTGCGTACATATTTATATTTACAGGCTAAATTAATCTCCGGTAGGTGTCAATATTCAAAGTAAAGATAAAATACAAGAAGTGTCAGACAAATAAATCACATCATAATGGTTAAATATGTCGCTGGCCGTGGTGGAAAGTTTATTGCGACCGACATATTTGGCACTGGGTCGTAAAGGGGAACTAGCTAGTTTTTATAAGGAGGTGTTGCATTTATTTTGTATTTTAAACCAGATTATAGGGATTATCATTCATAACTGAATATCTACAAGGCTCCGAATTCTCAGATTTTTTGCAGTGTTTTTAGATTGAGTTGGTGATTCAAGGGAGGGTATAAGGAATCATATCTCGTGGAAGGCCACCGACACAGTGACCTGGTTAAAACTGTGCAAGAAATGACAGATCATTCATACTGTTATCTGAAATTACTCTCATTTAGAAGAAGACGAAGATGAAAAAGAATTCTCATTAAATCATTTTTTTTACATTGAATGTTTTGTTATGATTTTAAATAGTACAAGCGTGCACAAGTTAGAGGAGCCGTCGTTGTCTGCTGCACAGCATATCCGAGGAAGAGGATTCTCACCTTTCAGAGAACTTTTTTCCGCACGTCATGCACTCGTGGCGCTTCTCCCCGCTGTGCACGCGCTGGTGCCGCTTGAGATGGGAACGCGTCATGAGCGCCAGCCCGCACTTACTGCACGAGTGAGGCTTCACGCCACTGTGGCTCAGCTTATGCATCTTGAAGGAGGATGTGTGGATGAAAGACTTCCCGCACAGATCACACTGTAATCAAATTGTGTATGATGTTGTATTAATTAATTTTTAACAAATATATTTGGCCATTTTTGGACAATGTGATGAATAGGATACTCGATACTTAAATCATCATGACCTCATTCATTGATATGTCATGATATGATGCTTTTATCAATATAAAACAATATAAAATAATATAAAACAAAAAACATTTTTTACACTTTCGCTACAGAAAAGTGACATAACTATAACTTTTATATTTCTAACAAAACTAATGTTTCATTGTTGCCATAAAAATAGTTATTTCATTACATTCTTTATATTATAAGGAGAAGATCAAATTGGGATGAGATGTCCACGACCACTGTTACCTGATAGTTGGGTGTTCCAGTATGGATAGCCTCGTGCCGGGAGAGAGCCCCCTTGGACGGGAAAATCTTACCACAAACGGAGCACTTCCATGGACTTATACCTGAAGACATAAAAAGTTTGTTTGAGTCGAGTATCAATATTTCACGCCCAGCACGCCCAATTTCCTATTTTGGTTTTCACCACGATAAGTGACACATCTTAGAAAAATCGTAATTACCGCACGGTATAAGGTCGAGTCCAAAATAAAGCAATTGCGCAGTGCGCTCTACATAATTAAAATTTACATATGCCACATCATATCACATCGCAGCGGTCACAAAAGGGACCGAGGACCGAGGGGTATTTTGCTGCCCTTGAGATACCAATGAGTACAGCCTATTTCCAGATAAGATTATACTGATTTACAATAATAAAATGTCAAACTTCATAAACAATAAATTTAACATCATAATCATGACAATTTTATTGGCTATAATATTTATTTCGTTAATAAGCTTCATTAGTTACATTTGTCCCTAATTTTTATTTAATTTATTTACATTGTATTCATGCCCGTGCTTATGGAGTTTTACAAAATTAATTATAAAAAACATGTGCAGCTACACAAGTAGCATGGAATATATATAAAACAGAAATTTATAGAATTGATTTAAAAGAAGAAAAAAAAAGAAGGAAAATTAGAGAATCAGAGAAAGGACCAAAATCATTTACACCATTGACTCAGAACAGCATCAAAAACATCACTCTTATATTTAAACATTGAACATCGGAATACATCTACAAGGCGAAAATCGTTCCCAAGCCTGTGAAGTCTTTGTGTGGATGCATTCCTATACGATGCATTTACATGGAACATCGCTGACGACCTGGTACTCCGCACGGGACTGTGGTATACAATCAGTTTGGTTAAATTAAGGGCGTCCAGCATGCCATTTACTATTATAAATAAAAATAATAAATCACTTAAAATTCTTCTACATGTCAATGAAGAGTGGTCATTAGAAAATCATAATTCATTTGTTCAACGGGTATACACAGTTACGTAATAATGATTGACGATGCATGAAAAGATGGCCAAGATACCTTTGTGCATTCCCACATGTATGTCGCAGGCTTTCTTGTGTTTGTACGAAGCTCCGCAGATTTCACAGATGAACGGAGAGTTGGACGCGGCGTGCTTCACCATGTGGTAATCCAACCGAGCTGCAACATTATTCACACACAGGGAGTTAGTTATATAGTTTTGATATTATTGTACCAAAACTTTGCTCTGTTCAAAGTGCTTGCAGTTTTAGCTGGTGGAATATTTTGGAAGAACTTTTCAAGCAATTCTTATAGAAAGTGACTATAAATAAATGACGGCATTCAACTGAGAACCGTTGGGGTAAGACTGATGATGACTTGGAGCAATTTGAGTTGTAGTACAAGGCTTGTTTTGGAAAGGTGGAGAAAAATATTGCCAGCAACCGCGACCCATTCATGACAATAACAAAGTTTGTTTCAATGAATGTTTGTTTATGAAAACAATAAGTGTAGTTATTTTATATCTCTTGTATATGAATGATGCACGTAAGGAATAGGTCATCGGATCCACCAGAATGATGACCTATTGAGAAATGAAAGGAATCTCAAACATTTCCGGGTATTTATTAGGGTGTGGGTCTCCCGATGGGGGTTGCTGGAATGGACGATGCTGGGAAGAGCAGTGGCTAGAGAAACCTAACAGAGCATTCCACTGGATCTCCCTCGCATCTCTTGCGACCTGGACATGGTGAATTTCTGCCGGGTTGTGACCGAGATCCGCAACTGCAACACATAATGTGATGTCTACCCTCTCCTTTTGGGGGTGCATGATTTCATGACAGTCATAAGGTTTTAGTAACTGCCGAAACTTAACTAACTGCTCTAAAAAATATAGTCCAAAAACAAGCTTTAAGATTTTTGTTAAATATTGCACGCATTGCTTTGTTGAGTGGAATCGAAACGAGAGTAAACAACTCTCAAAACGATTCCGGGATAGTGTGAGACCCTTTGGGGTTTCCTTCATATCTCTCTTGTTTATATTTAAAGTATAAATAAATATATTGGCATCTGGAAAATATTTATTTATTTATTTAGACACCACTTGCCAACGCCGGTATACCATACCTAGATTGACTATTGTATTAACGTGTAAGCACATGGATAATATTTGTAATTTTTTCAAGATGCTTATGATGTAAGCACATAAAAGTTGCACTACCTTTTGAGCTAAACGTGGCTGCGCATTCCGGACACGGCAGCATCTCTTTGGCTTTCTTTGGTATCTTTTTCTTTTCTGCGTCCATATTACACTTGACTTCTAGCCCTGCCGATTGCAGCCTGCTCAACACCGCACTCGCACTGGCTGCACCTACAACAGTTAGCCTATCTTTCTTTCCTTTGATTGTCAGTCCGCCTTTCTTGATGGGTACGCCTTCCATGTTCATGATTTTGATTGGCTTCGTAATACTGTTGTTTACTTTCTTGATGATCAAGCTCGACGAGGAGAGCTTCCGCTGGAGATCTCTGCTGGACGGTTTCAACAGTTTGGCATCGCCACTGTCGTGAGGTTTAATGAAGATGGGTTTTTTCAACATCTTGCCGGAATTTCTGCTCTTCGGTTTTTCTTTTTCGATGGACCAGTCTGCGTCGTCATTGTCCAAGTCCATTTCGTCGAGGTCTGAGATCTCGAGGTCGCTAATGTGTGAAACAAAATAAAGTTAAGTTAATAGTGAATTTAACATAAATTAAAAAATTTCATAATTATTAGGCACTAACTTTAATTTCATAAACAAAGTGAATATGACGAAGGGTTACTTATCAGAAAACAGGCATACTACATATCGTTGTCAATGTTTCAAAAAGGCATATCTTGTTTTATTTTAAAATAGAGTTACGACTGCAGTTACATTACCCAAACACATGCCCATAATCCATTCCAACAGGCATATCTGAATTTTATTCCAATGAAGTATTATTACATAAAAACACTTTGACATAGCCACTTTTATTTTGTACAAATGACAGTAATAATATTTATAAAATAAGTACACTTCACACAGTATATATACTTCAAAAAATATTCATAGAAATCGGTAAGATTATTTTTATGAAAATTCCCACGCAATTAGTTAATATATCGTCCGCTGTAAAATCAAGATTCGAGATACGCATCTTTGAAAGATGGACGACGATATGTGAGGTACAGAATCAAAATCACACATATTCAATTTTTATGGTTTTTGAGTTAGGTATGGTCAAATATAAAGCAAATTAATGTCTACAATACTGACTTATCGAAATAAGATAAATATCACAGATTTTCGTATAAAAATGCAATTAAAATTTACTTCAATCGCAGACAAATATGTTTTCAACCGATAAAACTACAGTATTTGGTCATGTGACCCGTGGTTACTGGTCATTTTCAATATGATTCCAAATGTGGTATGATGGTTTTTTGCATTTTACTCGAAAACAGGTAAAGCGAACATGTCTGCTTTTGATTTTGGATCCATCTTCACATATGGAGTATATAATATCTTTTGCTATTATTTAAAACAAAAAAATTTTAAGGAGGGACAAAAATGATAGCGTATCGCACAGATTTGAGAGGTCAGTAATTTAAAAGGTATAATCATCGGCGTGGCGCCGAAGAACCCGTGGGATAGATTTCAGGAAGCCAGGGCTATCATTCTTAAAAAACACATGTCACGGCGGTGCCTGTCGCTACTCACAAATATTATACGAATGTATGTATTGTGTGTAACTGAAATAAAACAGGGTATTCTGCAGGCGGAAACGCCATTCTCGATTTTGTCGCTGTAGTGTGTCAATATTGAACATTTTTTGTGTTTCATTTCTTTCAACCTCATAATCATCATCACTGATTGAGAGAGGTGGAGATCGGCGAACCACCCATGTCTACATTTCTTGTTTTCTGTACGGAACAAAGTGCATAGATAATTACTTGTAGATATATAAAATATACTATATATATATATATATTCGCTGTAAAAACTGATGTGTGTTTTATTTATTTCATTTGTACATTATTTGTATTTTAAGAATTCAAATCTACAAGTTGTTTATGGAGCATTCTGGGGAACAAATTGATTACTGCACTATTTGGGGTGCCATTATTATTGCGTGAGTGATACGGTTAAAAATTAAACTCACGCATAAGATTTTCTTTTGGCCTTCTTCTTGGATTTCCTTTTCTTGGAATCCTTGAAGACCTTTACCTCCTCAGAGCTCTTCAACTGTAGGACGTCAGGCTCCTTGGCAATGTCCACTCGATGAACCGTGAAGGCGTGTACCGCCCCCTGGGCTTTGTTCTTGAATTCCAGCTTGCATTTCCGACACACAAACACATTGCCGTTCCTGGAATATGGATGAACAATATTTCAAATTTTTTAAAATGACCGTCATTTTAGGAATCTACTATTCTGTTGTGGATTAGCATTATTATTATTTAGATTATTCTGTAACTAATTCTTTTGAATTTGCTTATGTTAAAAATATCAGGATAGGAATTATTAAAATGAACCTTTAATTAATTAGGTTGTAGGTATCAATTAAGCTTTTTTGACAGACAACCTTTAGAGAAAATTTACAAATACTAGGAGCTGCGGCAAGATATTTTCATTTAGTAATGTTCATGTCATATTGGATGGCAGATCAATAGGAAAGCGGTTGGGATTAAAGAGCTGTGTTCAATTTTATTGTATTAAAAATATCCAATCACAAAGAATTGTTATTAACATGTCACTGCTGACAAAAATGTGCGTGGACTCGCACGTGCACAACAATTTTGTTAGTTTATTAACATGTACAATAATAGCTGTGGGCTTTCAACGCATGAATGTATTCAAATAGAAATGTAACCGTAATATAAATTTTTCTACACATAAAAAAAATCGCTTGTGCTATGAAAATAAAGCTAACTTGCTGTTCTCATGGGATGAGATTCGAACCCTCGACCGTTACATCATGGACCAAGTGCAATCTCGGCTTGAGTGAAGCTGTGCACATCTAATTTCATGTAACAAGTTTGTCCGCGTCATTAATACAATTTAGTATTGATTCGTTTTTGCTGTTGGGGTTTCTAAATGCATATCAATATCGCATATTTAAATAGATTATCATTTAATTTTAAAATGAAAATATTTATAAATATGATTTGATTCTAAAAAGTGTAGCTAAATAATACAGTTTTTATCTTCCACCTTTGTTCAATTCAGATCCACATTTCATCCAGATAATCAAGCTTCCATGCCAGGTACATTATTAAAGCAATGGCAAATATAATCAAGTACAGTAATATTATGTAAATCTTATCTATTCGGTATGCAATTAAGAAAATTGTTACTGCTTACAATTCTTCTTCAGGAAATTCCACTTCACACTTGATCGGTCCAGTCAACTTGACCGGAACAAATTCTTCTTTTGCTTTTTCTTTTTTTGCCAAAGGCTCATCGTCCGAATCTGACACGGGCAGAGGCGATGGTCCCCTGGACAGATCATCAAACTCGTCCTTAACATTTGTAGAACAAAACTCTATCTTACTGGGCCAAACATCAGTTTGTGTTTGATGAGTGACGAAACATTTACTCAAAGACACCACATTATTGTTTTTGTTTAGAATAACCAAGAATTCGTTTTTCAAATTCAAAAACTCTTCTTCTGCCCTGTCCAACATATTAACAAGAACATAACAAGTTTTACACAAGGTCTTAGACCACACTTTATCCCTTTCAAACATTATATGACTGGTTCTCGTGATGAAGTCCGATAATAAACACCGAGAGCTCGCAGTGTATGTTGTGTATATATCATAGGTTTTTCCGTCCGTCTTGGCAGTGCAGATAAGACAATTATTGAAAGCTTCATTTTGTCGGTGCAGTTTTTCAATTTTAAAACCACACTTGGGGGGTCCGGGAGCATCTCCCGCTTCTTGTTCATCTTTGACAGAACACGGAACATTTTGCGGAGTTGGAACAAGGGGACCGTCCAACTTAGCTTTCGGCGTCGGCTCCGTCATTTTGTCGGGTTGTCAAACACTGTAGAACGATAATATCATAGGTTCTACATCGCACAACGGATCTGAAAACCCGCTAAGTACTGAGGATGTATTATTCGGCATCAATTACGCGTTAAAGAGTACACAAACGTATAAACTTTTCAAGTGTTCTTATAAAAATCTACACGAATTAACATGAATAACATACACTTCCCTAATATTTTCGACCATAGTGAAGTTCGCGATTTTTCAGAATAATTTGCGACTAGCTTCACTGCAGTTTCTGTTTATGGCTAATTATTTCATGTCACATAACTGAACAAAAATATCGGGGTAGAATGTATTGATAACATATCTTTTTTATTTTGTAATTTTGGAAATTGATTTCAATTTCTAAAAAATATTAGGTAAGATGCAAAGTTATTTTTCATATAAAAAAGTAAAATTTAAAATAATGTTTTTAATGATTTTAATCAAGAAAATAATTCATTTTAATATACAGGTAATGTTTATTTCTTAGAAAGTCTATCTTTAAAATAAATAGTTTTTGGGATCTCTTTTAGCAGAAATAGAAATCAGTATAATGGCGGCAACTAGAACATTACTGACAAGCCATTAATCAACTGCAGATCTATGAGTGGGATCAGAACATTTTTCGGTAAGGATTGTCCATAGGTGAGAAAGGGATAATATCCAGAAATTGTTAATAAAAGATGCGTCAGAGTCCTGAAGAAGTCAGTGTTGGTGGGCGCGTTTAGAGACTCAAATTTTACTCCCTCTTCTGTCATTGTCGAGTGTGTGAGCCGCTTTGGTGGATATGCATATCTAGCGTACCAAGAGTCCATGGAGCAGCCAGGAGTAAGGAGTAGATGGGGGCTCAAGTGGATGCATTACGCTTGGATGACGGCGTCCGGTACCCACGTAGCATCGAGAGGGGTCCAAAGAACTCCAGAGACCGCATTGCGGGGCGCATGGAGTCATTAATTAGTTTAAGCTTAGGATTAGGTTATTTATAAAATAGCGCCTCTGATTCGACTGGTCGTGAAGGCACCGCACTGATCAGACATACAAATTCCACACGATCCATTCCAATATCAAATAAATATTTTGGAGGTAATTCAATTTTAAATTAAAAAATACTTTTTTTACTTTGTGTTTAATTTGAAAATTTTCATCACATAGTATAACATTAAATATCAAAAATAGAAAAAAAGTAACATTGTAATAAAAAAACAGTTCTAATAGGAGTTTGAAAAAGAACACGAAAATTTATATGACATCACGCTGTCATCTTCACCATTCGCCATTGTGGAAGAACCTGATTTAAAAAAATTGATCCTTGTTGCGTAAGGGGACGATTCCGTATTTATAAAAATAAGTTTCTTCTTATTAATTGGCTGCATATAAAACAATTCTGGGCCGTAAATCGAATCTGAGCCATAATTAAAAAAATTCCGTTACAGCAAAAACAACCATATAAAGAGCAACGGTGAGGTATGAATGTTTGGGGGTTAGGACGGTGGTTAAATGAAAGAAATGTGATTTGCGTATTGAAGTGTTTATTGTGATGGATATAACAATGAAGCCATTTAGAATTAAATAAATTAATGAAGATGCATGTGTATTATGAAATGAAATGAAGCGAGTCGGCGGTCTCGCTCGGTGCGCGCCAGCCGGCAAGACCGCCGTTGTGACTTGTAGCGGCAGCCGGCAGCGCTGTCGCTAGCGTCGATGCCGACTGAGATGGCGGTGAATATAAATTCTGTTCGCTACAAATGTAATATGTTTAATTTAAAAGATCACCAATGGAACAACCTACGAAAAAATAAGTCTAGATTTTGAGTAGATACTTGGATAGGTAGATAAAAAATCTTCTTAAGACCCTTAAAAAATATTATAGTTGGACACAGCTAAATGTATTTTTAACTGCCATTCAAACAATTATCTATTGTTCATTTCCCTGACTCGTGTAACTACCCCAAAGATTGCATTATTCAACACATTTCTGAGAATTTACATCGCCCCAAACGGATTTCGTTAATTTGATACAATAATATGAGATTCGCTTTACGGCCAACTTTCTTGGCCGTAAATCGAGGTATTTGTAGACAAATATGAAAGTAATTTTTAAAAATGCTGGTTTACTTTTAATATGTACTTGAACCTGTTTTTACAAATATTTATTTATTTAGTTTTTATATGAAATTAATATTTTAAGTAAAGTTGGAGTTTTGGTTTGGTCATACGGAACGGATGAATGAGGAGAGAATGGCAAGGGAGATATATGACGCAAGTGTTGATGGCACCAGAAATAGAGAACGTCCACGGAAGACTTGACACGACTAGGTAAACCAGATACTGGAGGCTGGTCCTGTTAGAAGCCTTAATAATCGGCGGTCTTGCATGAGAAGATGTATGCATGTGGATGAGGCGATAACTGTGTATCAGGACAGAAGAGTTTGGCGCTCTATTCTCTCTGCCTACCCCCGCGGAGAAACGGCGTGATGGTAAGTTAGTTAAAAAATATGGTTTTTCTCGTTGACTTGAGGATCGTGCTTTTTGTGAACACACACCTTCTTTGACACTCCTTCAATTTTCGGCATCTTGCCCCTGTTGCTGTTTCCACAACGTCGGTCCATGGGGTTTTCTTGTTTTTTATTTTAAGCTATCTTCCTTTCTGGCATGATTTATTTTTCATGTACTGATTATTAACAGTTCAATATATTAAATGCAATGAGCGCGTTTACATGCCAAACTTTGCATGTTACGTTAAGCCATTAGCGTGATAATATGCACTTTTTGACCTTGTAGACACAAAAGACCCTCGCAGGGATTAAAGTCATATTTTTAATCATTTTACCATTTGTGGATGACAGCTCCTAGCTTTTGATAGATACATTTAACCCTTTACCCTATGTGGTGTCTTCCATTTCAAATACGATTGGCAGTCAAAAGGTTAATAACACTGAGAGATAGTCTAGTATGACATTAAGGTACAATGTAAAAAAACATTTTAAGACAATTAGGGTAAATAATATGTTACAGAATACACTTTTTTATGGTTAAGAAAACAAAATAAGATGTTATGTTGCAAAATTAATAGTTGAACAATAAGAATAAAATTACCGCACAAAAGTGCGTGGGTTCCAAGGTCAACGAAATCTAAGGGCCGGTTGTGTGATCAGTAGTAAATTTTTACTATGGTAACTTTTTTACTAACGCCCGTGGTTAAAATCGTTTGCGGGTTGTCCGAATAATAATCATGAAATATGCTTTATTTTATGCATTATCTACGGATTTTTAAATCTGTCACTTTTGTGGTGACCTTTTTGCGTATTATGTGCGAATGTATATTAAACAACGAGATCACAATCGGACGAACTGTCATCACTAAAATAGCGGGATATTGAATGATTAATTGTCGTTTCAAATTTCATTTCAAAGTATCAATGTGTCAGATGACTTTTGGAACAGCTGTAACAGCGTATTTAACTGTAGATTCTCGTTTTTACTCTCAGATATCAGAGAGTAAAGTGAGTTTTCTAGGGGATGTACATTCGAGAAGTAAATATTGTTTTACCAACGAACAAACGACCCGTTTTCGCGTTTTTTAACTATAGTAAAAAAAGTTACTACTAATCACACGACCGGGTCTCACAATGCTGTTGTATTTCTTTGTTTGTGTTACCAAGTTAACATCAAAATAAAACGCAGAGGCGAAAGAAGCCATAGATAAAGCGTTTTTATTTTCAAAACATATTTCGTGATTATTTGTCGCGGCCATAGACATTTCATCTATGCTTTGATAATAGTAAATTTGACGTTTAAACAAACCACAAACGGTTTTTAATATGGGCGATAGTAAAAATTTTCTATTGATCACTTTAATAGTCACCAATTGTCAAAGTACTATTTTTGACAGATAATCATTTTTAATTTATATTTTCGTTATTAGAAAGTGGCGGTTTCGCTTTTGAACCCCTCACACACAGAGGATTATTGGTAGGAAGGATGTAATTATTCTTAATGGATGCAAATACGGTAAATAATTTTGGCTCTGTGTACAACCTGCTTTAGTACCTAATTCCCCAACCAAAAGTCTACTTAGATAGTTCTGCCAGCGCAACTGCGATATGTTTATTTGAATGTTGGAATCGATTGAATAATCCCTCCCCGATCCGATGTGGGAGTAGCTACTTACCAAATTAATTCTGAAGTAGGTAGCTACCTCTAAAGTTTCTTAGAAACATGAATTAGACTCGAGTCCCGAGACAGAATAAGATCCCACTATTTGCCATCCCCCCTTCCATACGTATTATTAATATTCTCCAAAGTAGTGAGGTGAAATGCAAGCAGTGCGGCTTAGTCGCTGTTCTTGACAAGATTATGGCAGACAATGAGTACCTACTTACCCGAGCTTATCGTATCGTGTATTGTGTCAGCGGGTTCAAGCCCAGTTGTCAGCTTCGTAAAAATATCAGGATTCATGTGGTAAAATATGCTTTAAAAACTTAATATTTTTCTCTTCTTTTTTAACGGTATTATGGGACATCTCTTGACACAGAGGTGCGCAGTAGGTATATACTTAGGTTATGCTGTTATTATGATATTATATAATACTGGTGGGAAAGGAAAATAATGGCAGATAGGTCTGGTCTATCTTGGGTTGAACGTTAATTTTCACCTTCACTTGACTCGCACTTTTGTAGTGAAGAAGGGAGATATCACTGCACTTCCGGGTCGTGTAGAACGCCGCTTTTTTTTAGTCCGGATTTGTACATACGGCGACAATTCTGATCCACAAAAAAGCCTGTTAACAGCTCGGCGTCGAAATGCAATCTGGTTCCACGTCGGCGAAGTCCCTAGTTAAAAGTGGGCCAGAAAAGGATAGGTATTAAAAGGTTTATTGGATAGATGGAATACACAGAGAGAATTCAACTTGCGTCAACAAATATTATATAATATACTATATACCACATTGTAGATAGGTTTATAAACTTTCGTTTAACCGACGCTAAAATGTATTATCCTCATATAATAATCATGAAAACAACACGTTTAGTAAGGTAGCCAAATTAGATGCTTTGATCAGCTTTAAGCCAAGTTAAGAACTTCGTATAGGCATGCGCACTATAAATTAAAGAAGGGGGTGTCATGATTCTTGACGTCTTTAAAATAGTTTGACGGCCGCTCACTTGCCGCTAGAGGTAGACAACGCGACACATCTTATAATATAAGGTATATTTTCCTTGCTGACAACTATGGGTCGTAGACATTTGATGGCACTTGTTACGAACGTGTACAACCGGAAATCTATCTATCTATAAACAAACATGTACATAAGGCCCCATATTCGACATTTCTTGTGTGTCGTATTTAACGGAAAAAAAACAGAACACTGCACCCAAACATCTGACCAGATCCCACATTATTTCGTATGTAAAACACGTGTCTTTATATATGTCACATCTATCATATCCTGTAAATAGTACGTAGATTGAAATTATGCCTATATAAGACGTCTGTAAATATTTTCTGAGCAGTTCTTGCACAAATTTGCCGTGCAAATACAACTCAATTTTTTATATTATTGTATTGTTATTATTATTATTGAAAAACCAGCACCTGAGAAAGAAAAAAATAAAAGAAAGAAGAGTTTTTATTCCGTATAGGGCTATTAGGGCGTAATGATAACGGTCGTTAAGCAAAATAGTTATTAAGTGAGAAAATATTGTATTTTATTGGTAAGTATTTGTGATATCCATTACTGTGTGTGTGTGTGCGCGGCGCGCCAGAGTTTGACAGATGATGGATACGTGTGTGAATGCCGGACGGGTGCCGTGTGCAGTGGAGGGAGAACCTGGAAAGATTATAAGCCGTGCAGATGAGGGAGGCGGTCTCTTTTTCCTCAGTCTTCTTCTAGTTAATATCAGTTTTAAGTGTAATTATTGTATCTATCTGTGTACATTTTATTCTTGTATTAAACAATGGATTGTTGTATAGCAGTCCGAGTTTTATAGCTACACATTCCGACCTAGTTATATGAGACAAAGTAATATCTTGGACATTGTCTGCCCCTCTTATTGGAAATCGACCTCTCGTCCTCCATCCTTGTATTGTACATTCCCAGTGATAACCAACTTTTCCGTTTCTTCTATCAACATGCCCAAAGTATAAAATGATTATTTTCCTACATATTGTGGATAGTCTTTTTTTAGTACAGAGTTCCTAAAGAATAGAGACATTCGATCGTTTCACAGTCCATGGTATACGTATTATATTCCGACTACTTATTAGATACTTAGCTTATCATATTCGATTCATTAAATACAAATTCTTATTGTTAAATAATACACAATCACTTTGTATAAAACTACGAATTTTATTAAACGTCAACCGGTTTCGCTTAGTTCAAGCTTCGCCAGGGCGTATTTAAAACTAATAATAAATACAAAAATAGTGCACTTATATATACTGTGAGGGTAAAGACCCGCGTCCTTCCTTTTCATCGGCTGGTCAGTGAAGAACACGAGATCCGCGGGTTCTTTACTTCAGCAACACATACCCACCTTATTCTTGTTACATTCTGCCTTCATCGTAAACTGGGAAAATTTTATAGTAACACCTGGAGGCGATAAACAAAAGTTGTTATTCATTAGAAAAAGAAAGACATCTAATCAGAAAAAACCGAAGACTATAAGAAATAAAATCCAGACGACAAATCCTCATCTCGTCGGGTTGGGCGCGAGTTTAACGTCCTTCTTGCATGTGACAACCATATGTATTGGCGCCACATCACGTTTGACACGCAGCATCCAGGTCAACGCAATTGGATTCGTAAACGGAATTTGTTGTAGATGAGCATCATAATAAAAAAATGTCGCCTACAATGAGGCGACTAACTCCAAGGTAATATCAAAAAGTAGAAATTAAAGTTAAAAACCAGAGGATAAATCCAGAGACATAATCCAGAGGGAAACATCTTGTTTCCTGTAAAGATTATTTACAATGCGATTAGATTACAAATTAATAGTAAATTGTGTACTAGTGATTGAATAATACAAAATATTTACTCTCTGTTATAGTGAATCACACACAGTTACATTTTAGTAACGCTGTCGCGATTTGTTCAACCGCCCAAATCTGACAGCTTATTCGGTGGTTTTGAAAACGAACCATAGATCCAACCGTTTTTATAACTTCAGAAACCGAATGTAATACCAACTTAAGGGTAACTATTTGTGAATGTCAAGGTGCTTGACAAAAAAATAAGTGACGGGGCAATTTTGTACTTGGACATTCTTATTATGTTCGTTTGTTTAGATTAATTAGTCAGTTCAATAAATGCATTGTTTACATTTAGCCCTTTTTAGGATAAGTAGGTTGTTTATTCAAATTTTAGTCAACTTCGTTACAGTAGACTTGGCCATTTAGACACTTTTATGAATATAATTAATTACAGTGTTTTATTACAGAAAGTAGAAACTGTTAAGTACATTATTTTCAGTTGGTACCCGATCTGAAAGGTTTCTTGTCGTCTCTACTACTGCAACATGAGTTTCTGCTTAGTGGTGGATCCGGGGTGGGGGCGGACGCCAGAGGGGATAGCGATCGACCCTCCCCCCGGGCCCTCTGATCCGCCACCGCGTTGAGTTAGGTTTAATATATTTATTTATTATAACAGATGGTATTGGCTGAAACCAGACCGGGGATTGTCATTATTTCCATACAGATGAAATATTTAAACCCTCGTGCTTGAAGCTTAGCAACCCGAAGTAGCTTAAAGCTTTGAAGCTTAAATTTAACCAAATACCAGAGGAATGTAAAATGTTAGTAAATTTCGATATTCATCAAGATTCATATTTATCTGCGGGATTAAGAGCGGTGGATCTCAATTTGTGCGATGAGGCCAGGTCTGGACTTATTATAGGCGTTGTACAACAGGGCCCTCGAGAGGCTTTTTAGTACTGTAGGGGTAGCGATTCAAATCTACTCCCAGCATCGCCAATAGGTTCAACGGACGACACGAGCGAGAAAGGAGTCGCCTGCGTCTGGCACTCGAGCACCGCACGGGACGAAGACTCACTCCTCTACTCCTCATCTTCTGTTTTATCACCTGACACACCAACCGCTCGTTTTAGTCACACCATCAGAAACCACCTCCACGGTACCTTTGTAAACGTCAGATACATTAGAGGAAGCATCATCATAATCATCAGTATCAGCCTGTGGTTGGGCCTCCCCCAAGGATCGCCAATTCTCTTTCTTCAGTCCTCATCCATCTTTTCTAATTTTGTTTCCCTCTTTGCCTGCCCTAGCAGTGCAAGGCCTCAATTTTATTCTTTCCACACCATACATGACGCGATCTACCCCATCCCTGCCAATCATTCAGGTTTCCATTACATATGAGATAAGTTGTTCTCCTTAATTAACACTAGATCGTGTAGCTTGGGAGGTGCCGTTTCCGAGGTCCACTTATATCGCTCTTGCAGAGTATGGAGATATTCGGTCCTTCATCTTTGCCTAGAATTATATAATAATTCATTTTCTGTCTGCTGCTGGACGACGTATTTCCACAGTCCCATCAGTCTAGCGTGTTTTAATTTGGTCTGTGAATTATATTTCTCGCTCCAACGTAGTGCCGAATTAAAAGGAGAAGTGCATCCTTTGTACGCTTCGCAAGAGAAAATAATGAATTTATTTAAGAACTTCCCATCCATGACCTAACGACCCAAAACACAGTAATTTTCTAGCTATGGCTTCAGGCCTTTTATTATCTATAATCTTTTGTTCTTGGTATTGACCATAATCAATAAACATTTTTTATATTGAGGGAAGCTTTTAGTTCCAACAGTTTTAATGGGTTCATTGAACCCGCTGGATAAAGTAAACATAGAAACGAATACAATGTAGGTATGAATTTAATTATTATAAATGGAATTTACTTGGATAAGTTGTAAAGTAAGTAGGTAGTAATAGTATGAAGTCAGAAGTATAAGAAGGTAGGTAGCCGGAATATACCACTTGGACCTCTTGATTCTCCTGCCATAGGATGATGTTGCGTTCGTCCAATGATTATCTCATCCTTCGAGTGATGTGTTCTCCTCATTGCCATTTCATTTTTTGGTGCATTTAATTATATCAACTATTATTTTTTATTGTCTTGCATACACGTTCTTTTCATGTCTATTTGTGTAATATGTACCACATGACTCTAAATTTAAATGAAGGGTATTGGAGGGTAGCACGAGTCCCTTATTAAATTAAGAAAAAAACACATTCTCAGATCAAATCAGCACCTAAAATAAAATAAAAGAAAAAATAATTTTAGTTCGCTCGTTTGTTTAGTAGAATCTGATCTGATGAAAAATATTGTTTGACATAAATAACGTTTTAATGATGCACCCAATGCGCCCAGTGTAAATCCAGCCCTGGATGAGGTAAAATATTTTGAATGCGAATCGGCTTATTAATTTGTTCGTTACGCACGTGGAATTATTCAAAGTATTGTTGCAAATTGTTTTACCTCCGGGCAATTGAACGCGTTTACGTGGATAGTTGATCCTGGATTCCAAGATCCTAGGCAGAAAAAAAATGTAGCTAGCCGGACAATGCGGGACAAGGTATTGTTTATACAGGATGGCCCAAAAGAAGTGAGAACATTTCGTAAAATGTGGTGTAATTACATCAAAATTAGTTTAACTATATCAACAATAGCTTAAATAGTTTACTAATTTATTTACTTACCTATTTACATATATTACGTTTTATTTCGACAATTTCGGCCTTTTGCAATGATTGCAGTTGATGAACAATTTGAAAAAACCAAATATAAACAATGGGAAAATTAATAATCAAAGATGGCGATCGGAAATTGTCGAAATGAAACGTAAATTAGTAAACTACCCTGTGCTACCCTGTATATATATATGAAATATCACAGAATTATATAAGTAATTTAAAAGCGGTGAATCACCCCTGGGGCCTCTGATAAAATACGTTTTGTTGGCGCCTGCCGCTGCCTACTCGCTGAAATGGTGGAAAAAATATAAATCTATTGAATTATTGTTTGTATGCAAAATAAAAGGAGGGACCGCATTCTCGTTTTTGTCGCCGCAGTGTCCCTAGAGTGAACATCTCTTGTGTTTCATTTCTTCTGATCTCATAATCATCATTGTCACCCTTGTCCACATTTGTTTCTTGAACGAAATATCACAATCGATCATGAAACAAGAACATCTGTACAATCTGTGGTGGCCGTGGAGTATTAATATTGCAGTGATGTGTAAAATGTTTCCTGGCAAAAATCAACAGTGTGTGCATACATCCTCTGGCGGCCCGTGCAGCGGAGGACCGCCGCCCCTCAGTTCCCGGCGTCAGCCTGAGTAAGTGCCCCTAATACAACTAATGTGGGCGGTGGATTGTTACAGGGTATGTTAGCGGAGACGGCAGACTAAACGGCGCACCCCGCCCCCGCCCGCCATCGCCAGGGCTGTCCGCCATTACAGGGGCAGTTTAATTAACCGAGTGGTGCGAAATGCGACGGCCACTACCGATACTGTGCATCTGGGATTCGAAAAGGGAGAAACGTAACATTTGTAGGAATAGTTACGACGCTTGCGTTAAGGATGAGTAATATTTGTACTATAGATACTGTTAAAAGAATGGCGGACATTATAAATTAACATGCCATGTGCGGGTCAAGATTAATTTTTAATTTTTCACTAAACCAAATCTTGCACTAGGCACACGATGTATTTCGACATCGCCTTTCTACCCGAATACGTATTACATCTGATGATGATCGGTATTGCACTTCTTCTTGGTTGATGTGGTCACGACTAACGATCGACGGTTATATGCCTGTCTCCACTCTACGCATCTCAAATCTGAAACCCATGGCAGATTACACGGACTGCGAGATTAGAACGAATACAAAATAGGTTTCTTCGACATCTTAATATTAGATCTAATCTATCGTTAGATGCAGTAAAAATCCACAATATGAAAACCCTAGAACATCGAAGAACACGTGCTGACCAAATACTTCTCTTCAAACTACTGCAAAGCCCAGCCATTAATATCTCTCCACGTACCATCTAGATGGATCCGGCTCTCCGCACTCTTCCACATTCCTAGAAGTAGAACATCTCACATACAAAATTCATTCATTCACTGGACATGCAAATACCATAATGATAAATTAACAGAAATTGACTTTTTCGACATTAGCTTAAAGGGTTCACAATCTCAATTTTGGCCAATCATTCTACCTATAAACACATGTTGCTCTCCCTTTACCGCAACAATAGTTGCAACCTCCCCACCCTTTCTCTCACCTTTTTTCTTTGTATTTATCTTCTGCACCTAAACATACTTATGTACCTAAACATTTCTGTGGATTTTCATAAATAGTATCAATTAAATAAAATAAATAGTCAGTTTAGTTTTAATTTCTTTATCAGTGTGTCGCACAAGATTTGTGCACTTGCAGGCGGTATGATACGGTATAGACTTCACGGGCGACCCTGAAAATGGCCTCTTGCGAAGGGCCGTGTTATCTATGAATGATGAGCTCGCGGAGCAATCAGGTACCAACGGCGCCAGAGGGCGTAACTATTAATACAATTACAAATGAAACTACAATAATAGAGATTAATGTTTGTGTATGAATGCGAATGTTGGAAAAATATAATATAGCCCGATATTAAACGCAGTGGCGTAACTACGCCAATGCAGCCAATACGGTGCATTAGGGCCCACGTTAGTTAGTTTGTTCGCACCCTCAAATCTATTTGTAATCGATATTTTTCCCAATAGACTGATAATATCTAAAATCCACCACAGCAAGAAATGGAAGTATAAAATTTAAAAAAATCGTTACCCATAAGAAAATTAACAATGTATACAGTAGCAGTACCGTACTACAGCTGCAAAGCGAAAATTGTCGATTTTTAAATTTTAACTAATGTATATTGTGACATTGAAAATTAGTGTCACGTTCAAAATTACCCCGTCACTTTTTTTATTGCCAAGCACCTCGAAATCACACATAATTGCCATTACGTTGGTATCGCAATCTGTTTTGAAAGTTATAAAAACGGTCACCATCTATGGTTCTTTATTAAATCATCGAGCAGAGCTGTCAGATTTGCGCGGTTCAGGTGCCGCGACCAGCGTTACTAATATGTAGCTGTGAGGGATCCAACACAACCAGAGGGCTACATTTTTTACTTCGCTTCACATTACAACCTCGGGCTATGTGATTTTATACAATTCCGCTTAAAAATCCAACTGCGTCGGCCTGGTTGCTGATGATCATTTACGATGATAAGCCAAGAGTTGCTCAGATGGGAATGGACCGGAGTGATACCATCTAATGGAACATCTCGTTGTCACCTGCCTGCATCGTAGAACGTTGAACTCGCGCCCATCCCGACGAAATGAGGATTTGTTAATGTGGATTGCATCTTTATTTTATTTCCCTTTTTCAAGTTTCTTTTATGATTAGAAGCCATTTTTAATAATGAGTAACACCTTTTTATTTATCTTCTACAGGTATTACTTGTAAATTTTTCCCAGTTTAGGATGAAGGCAGAATGTGACAAAATAAGGTGGATATGTGTTTTTGAGGTGAAGAACCCACGGATCTTGTGTTTACCACTGAGAGGTTCCACAAGATAAATGCCTAATACCACATGAATATTATAGGAGGCTAGAGATTAAATTTGTTACTAAATGATGGAAAAACTACACGGTACTAATATTCGTATATCTTATATAAAATAATACTACTTTAGTGAGTGCTTTTTCCATTCTGCATTGTTACTTTTACCATTATTTTTGTAGTTACGCCACTGATTAAACGCAATGATTGATAAATAATTAATATTAATTAATTGAATAATGGTATTGTCTATAACCAAATAAAAGGAGATACACTACGGCCGGGAATATATTCTCGACTTATGCGTTTTATTTCTTCTCCTGACTTCATCATTATCGTCATCGAGAGAAGCGGAGATCAGTGACCCACCCTTGTTTTACCTTGTTTAGTCGTACTCTTGTATGCAACAATCATTGCAACTATAAAAGGAATGTAATACAGTTGTTAAATATTCCCAGAATTCACCGACATATATTTACATATAACTACGTAAAACGGATGCAAACATACAAACGTTATATTTTTATTATTTAATGTCAAATGAGAAAAGGCGGTTGAAGTGTATACGCGTTCGATTTACACGCGATATTGTCTATTTTTACTATGTACACGCTTTAGCAAGCAGATTCCTGCGCACACAACGTGGACTTAATTGAATTCGTTTTGCGTATAGCGTTCTATTTTTACCACGTTCGCTCTGAGTAAATAATACGTGGACAACACGCAGATTGTCAATCTGCCTGTAAAAGGGCAGATTAGTTCTCTCCAGTAAATCGACCATGCACTGAACAAGATTTAAATTGAATTCCCACGCGATGAACGCCTGCAGTGTTTGGCAACGATTGAACGGCCATTGTGCGGCGAGCAAAGTGCCGCAAACTACATCAATTAATATATACTATAAACATGGTCGCGGAGCGCCAGGCAAACGTGGGACATATTTAATTAAACAATGACTGTCATTTTCTTATAAAATGCGCCTTGCTAATATGGTGGA
Organism: Eubasilissa splendida; assembly: GCA_031772225.1. Classification (NCBI taxonomy): domain Eukaryota; kingdom Metazoa; phylum Arthropoda; class Insecta; order Trichoptera; family Phryganeidae; genus Eubasilissa; species Eubasilissa splendida. Next base: position 2,051,445 of record CM062867.1, read on the forward strand.
ACTATTTAAATAATCTGGAATGTATGTCATATCTGGCTATCTTTCGGACATGAGTAACACTGTCTATAATGGACGCCGTTCTGGCGTGTGTCTAAACATCTCGTATGAATGATGAAAATTTATGTGTTTATTGAGACTTAACTAATCGACACATCATATGTTTAACTTTAACGGCAGCGGTCGCGTGTAATTTCGATTCTTCTTATTTTTAGCTGTTACTAAACACAAATTAACAATATAATCGGTTATTCTTTATAATATGAGTCTTTGGATTAGGAAACATTTTGGCAACAAAAATCTTAGTCAGTCTCTTCTGTAAAATTATTTTGTGGTTGATGTCTCACTTTTTGTTTTGTCACTTTATCACGTTCCGTAAAATATGCAGCTCTAACTGTTTGTTTGTACGTCATCATCATCATCTTATCTGCTTAGTTAATTTCTTTAGTTTATTCCACATCTAATAGGTGATCTCGTTCACTTTCTCTATCTTTTTCAAGAAGTATTCGTACCATTTCACCATCCCTAATATGTCTTTGAGTCATTAAGTTATCCTCAAAACCCCAATCACAACGAGCATTGATGAAATTTTTAATAAATTATATGAAGACAGATATATGGTAATACTACTTTTAATTACATATATAAACACAAAATACACAATTTAAAGAACTTAAAAGTAAAAATAATTACCACACGGATAAATAAACATAACCTACAAACCCCAAGAGCATACAACATATGGCCAAAGGAACTACAAATGCTGAAAGAGTTAACTCAATTGAATTGTTTCGGTAACATGAAACTTACAATTAATACTTGGATTCGAAATATTGGTGCATTCACCCAAAAAAATTGATCAAACCTATAATTATTGTTGACACAAATTTCCTAAAATAATATATTAAAAGTCCACTTCGTAATTGCTTTTTATACATACACCTTATGTATGATATATGGGATGTATGTATAAGAGCTAAATGTTAATTTCGGTTTGATTCTTCTAAACTAATTTATTTGTAAACTATGCCCGTCTCAGCACAGAATTTTCTTTTGACCTTATCATTATAAACGCCAGTACAGGAACCGCGGAAAGTACAGAACACTTGAGTTTTTATTTAATTCATTGGTCGCGTATATCGTGAATCTTTTATATATATTGTGACATTACAAAACTGATGTTACGTTCAAAATCGCCCCATCATTATTTTTAATGCCAATTACCTTAGTAATAACGAACAATACCCTCAGGTTAAAGTTTATAAAGTTATACAATCGGTCGTAGCCTATGATTCAGGTTGATTTTCGCTCGAAGCTGTCATATAGTATCCAAGATGTAACTGAAGGATTAATTCTTTAATAATAACTCAATCACTAGTGCATAATTTACTGTTATTTGTTTTAACCTAATTGCACGATGAACGATCTTTTCAGGAAACAAGATGTTACCCTTCTGTCTCCATTTTTTTTTCTACGTTCTTTCTACATTTCTTTCTACCCTTCTTATTTCATCGGCTTGGAAAGTTGAGAAGATAGCGATGGCGTCACTGGGATGCTTTAGAGAGACATAATTTGGGTGACGAAATCCGTGGAATACGATGGAATATCGCACGGATGAGAATGTATTTTGACGTTATATTTTGTTAAATTTTGAATCTTGTTGTCACCAGCCTGCACCGAAGCTCGTTGAATTCACGCTCAACCGGACGAAACTTTAATTTAGAATTAAATTATTATAACTTAAACTGTTTTTTTTCGATTAGATTCCATTTAATAATGTAAAACATCTTTTCATTTATCTTTCCCAGGTATTAATAATAAATTTTCGCAGTTTAGAACGAAGGCAGAATGTGTCAGATCAAGGTTGGTATGCGTTTCTGAGGTAAAGAACTCACCGTTCTTATATTCTCCACTGACTAGCCGATGATGAGGATAGAACGCCCTTCTTTACCCTCACAATATTCCACTAAATTTATCATCTTTAATTCTACACAATCATTGCATTGTATAAATCACATGAAGATAAACAAGTCAAATACATCTGTCCAAATTGAATATTTTTTAAAATAAAAAAAATGGGAGAAGATTGTGAATTAATGTGAACCAACCCTGCCGCTGGTCGGGTAGGTACTCCACCATAATTCAAGATGCTAGCCACCCCAGTAAAACTGCGCCCCACGCCCTCCCTCGCGATGAAAATTAAGATTTGGAGGGAAAGTTATAGCTGGAATTAGTAGTTGCTATCCGGAGTTGCAACCGCTAGCTGCTTTAGGGGCTACATAACATACGAATGTTTCAACCAGATACGTGCAAGTGATCGGACTAACGGATGCATTACAAAGCTTATTTTTTTTATTTTTCAACTTTTCATCAATGACCAAAAAATTACTGTTAAGAAGTAAAGGATGTCCAGCGGAAAATTTTCAAGTTTAAAATTAAATAAAAAAAAAAACTACAATGTTATTCTCATATTTTATTTATACAAAATGGAGTTTAGCGATGCAGATTTTACGTTTTATAAACAATATCATCTAAATGTCGCTCATTTATCACAAGAAATTCTTGCAATCGGACTCTCAGCAACTTTACAACAGATATTTTCTTGTAGGGCCTGAATTGTTCGAGGATTGTTACTGTAAACTCTCGACTTTAAAGTATCCCCATAAAAAAAGTCGCACGGTACAAGGTCCGATGACCGAGGTGCTCAGGGTATATCTCCGTACTTTGTGATTAATTTATTGGGAAAAATTCCCCTAAGCTTCAACATTGGAACTCTAGCTGTGTGTGGAGTGACCCCGTCTTGTTGAAATTGTGTTCTGTTATTGAACCCGGGAAACAGCTGCAGTTACGGTACCAAAAACTCGTCGATCATTCGGCAATACACGTCAGCAGTGGCTGTCTCTCGCTGCTTAAAAAATAAGGGACAATTATCCCTCTGGCAGAAATTGCACACCACACTGTCGTTTTTGAACAATGCAAACGTTTTTGATGGCGTTCCCTCGGGTTGTCGGATCACCAGTATCTCATGTTCTGTTTATTAACATAGCCATCGATATGAAAATGTGCTTCGTCAGTAAACAATATGTTTCCAAGCTTTCGTGCTGGTTCAAAACGTTCTAGCATCGTTCTCACTAAGGTTTCACGTAAAGAATAATCATTTTTGTTGAGAAACTGCACGATTTGCAGTTTGTATGGGTGAAACTGTAGTTTCTTTTTCAAAATAACGTTCACTGTTGAATTTTTTATTCCAGTAAAGGCTGCAACCTTCCTTATCGATTTACGCGGATTGCGCATAATTTCACGTCGAACTTGAGCCACATGTTCTGGCGTCGCTGCTGACGTTGATGGTCCCGGAAGAGTTTGATTAACCATTGTCCCTTCTTGTCTGAACTTTTGAACCCAACACCAGATAAGTTGCGTGCTCGGCCCATCACTTACCCGTCGAATATCAAAGTGAGTACAAAAAGCGCGACGCGCACGAACCAATGAATCACCGTGTTCCCGACTCATTGCGACTGGCAAATCAGAAAATCACGGGCATCGAACAATTTTTTCCGCTGGGCATCGTTTCTTGACATTTACTTTGTAGTGCGAAATGATTAATTATATTTTTTTCACATAACTAAACTTTTTACTACATACACAAGAATATCACTATTGTCTAAAAAGTGATAATTACTGTAAATTTTGTAATCACATAATTGAAACTAGCTATTTTTTCGATAGCCATAATTTAAAACTTCTCCACGCGGTTTCTTAAAATAATGGATCGATAATAATTGGCTAAATGAGGAATTGGGGAAATACTGGATGCAAGAAGGGTGGAAGAAATGAGGGCTGAAGGACCATCCAGAACCAGAAAACACGACCCACCTGTGAAACGCTCCTATCGGTATTTGGATCTTCTTTCGCTGGATCCACAGATCTTCTGAATTCAGAATACGTACAACGTTGTTCTGCACGAAGTACACTTGGATATACACTTCAGTGGTGGAGCGAAGTGTCAAACAACACCGTGCACGATGTATAGCATTAAATCGGTTCACACGGTAGCGAGAAACCGATTACTCACAAACAAATCTCAGCCCTACGCAGTAGGATGACTATTAACACAAGCCAACGTCCCCACACGGCAGGACGAACTTAGCGGCAATCAACGCACTCGAACCATAGAGAATACAACCACAGAAAAAGGTTATGCTGGGGTAGTGGGCAGGTACTGGACAGGAATCACCGATCCACGTATGTCATGTTTATATGCGCGCGCACGGAAAAATTGCAAAATTGGAAAATTAAAAAATCATCACATTCCCAAATACGTCACTCCAACTGTCCATATTCCTATTAACGACCGAAAGAACACCTTCCTCTTCCACGTCCCGCCCCACTACCCGAAAAGATCGGCACAAAGCTGATGATCAATTACACCTGATAATAAATTAATGGCAGTTTTCCAGAAATGATAAACTAAATTTTATTTTAAATACTAGCAAAAAAAAAATGTTAGATGTAATAATTTAAAAAGTGTAATAAGTGCATACAGGTTCGAAAATTTGTCGTTAAAAGAACTGTCTGCTGTAGTATAGTTGGTTAATGGAACCTTTCCCGAATTAGAAAGACATCCAGTTTCGAATCTCGGTAGCAAAAACAATATTTTTTTAATACATTTAATTTGTATTTTTATTTAATAATTGTTTGAAATATAATCACATTGCACTATGAAGCAGCAGCCATTTCAAATAATTATATTAATTAAATATATATTTTTTAAGTAAATATAATTCTTATGATGTGTTTGTGATCTAGTTGTTACGATACTCGTCTAGTGATCTAGTGATCGGGGGTTCGAGCTTCGTTCCAGTAGACCATCAAGTTAGTCTAATTTTCATAGCACAATAGCTTAGTTTGCAAATAGTAAGAATATTGACGTGACACCTATTTCGTGCACGCATCTCTATTAACCTTTACCATACCATGATATAAAATATCCGAACGCAGCCATGCTGTCAACTCGTGTTACCGTAAATAACAGTTAGAAAAAATGTTTTTATTAGCTTAAATGACTTTAATGGCACGAATTTACTTTAAATATTGAGCATACAATTTTGAAAAAATGATTAATAACATAATTTAGACCATTCATTAAGTCGTATACAATGTGTCCTTCCTTCTTAACTGTCTTCATTTAATTAGTGAGAAAGAAACAATTATATTGTTTTTTTCACTGTGAAAATAGTGTGTGATCTCTGTCTTTCTTATCACAAATTGTATTTGGAATGGAAAAATTATTGTTTTTGTACGATTCCCTTTTCATAATTGATTTTTCACTAGTCATTTCTAAGCGCTAATATTTTCTTTATGATTATCTACAATATGAATTTTATGTTGCATGTATTTACAGAAATGTTACAGGTTTAATTATGATGGTAGACCTGTGTACTGCACGGTTTGGGAAGGGTTAAAAAAAAAACCAAATTGAATTGTAACATCGTTGTAACGTTACTGCATAATTGTAACATTATGAGAGGTATTTATTTAGCTCTTCAGTCACATTTCTGATGAACTCAAAGATAAGATTTTTCGTCGTTTGTCTTAGGATTGATTGTACTGTAATTTGATATTCTTAATTAAATTATCTTTTATCTAGGAGAGGGACTGCTCGATGATTCAATATTATACAAATGGCTACTGGAATATTTATATAGCAAGAACATTAAATATACCTTACAGATCAGCGCTACTTTAAAGTATTCGGAGACGTCTTCTCCCTGAGGCAGTCCGTGTGGTCTTCAATCAACACAATAAATCAAACACGATTTTTTTTGATTCTATATTAAGTTCTTACAAATAATTGGAACATCGTTTCGGCTGTCTCTAGGCCATTATCAACTGATTATGTGGAAATATTAAATATAGAACTCGAGGAAATATGAGATGCTGAGTCATTTGTTTATTTCTTCTACACCACAAGAACAAGCGTCGCGGGGTGTATAAACACTCGTGAATAAGGACTGTTTTTATATAAGCGCAACAGCTTCTTAAGGATTGGTCAAGAAAGAAAGGGACGGAGATGCGCAGGTTATATTTTGCGAAGGTGTGCATGATGTAGCATGCACGAGTGAGACAACAAGTCAAATGCAAAAAAAATATATATTAATTAACTTAAATCAAAAAATCGTTTTTGATCTGATTTATGTTAATTAACAATGCAGTTTTAAAAAATGCCTCTTAAACCTCTTTAACATTTACATCTAACATCGGGGTACTTCAAGGATCATTTCTTAGACCACAACTGTAGATTTTACGTACGAAAATTATTTACAGTGACCTCAATCAGTTGCAGTCTAGTAATGCAATTCCAAAAGTCCCGATCATAGCTGACTCTAGCTAGGTACAACGCCTATCCACAATTGCACACAAGACCCAAAGTTATGCTTAGGATGATCTCTTTTTCTGGGCTGTGACTTTAGTGGCTGAAGAATTGGATGAATCTTTTATTCACTGCTGTAGAAAGCGCTTGATGTGGTTGGACTTGTTGCAAGATTGAGATATTCGGCGTCGTGCTGTTCACGGGATACGTAAAACATTACTAGCAAAACTTATCGCGATTGTGGACTGTCCCAAATATCCTCTACATACATGAAAATTGGAAACCAACATCATTTTAGTTGTCATTGTTTATATTATATATAATTGATTCATTGCAACTTCAGCTAGTTTTCATGACACAGTAAACATTTTTTTTTTTCAGTATTATTCAGTACACTGTTATATAGGCGACATGCAAATGTATTTATTCTATATGCATTCGTTTGTAGTCACTTAGAGTGCGCTTCTCAAATCTGGAACCCATGGCAGATTACATATATTGCGAGATTAGAACGAACACAAAATAGGTTTATTCGACATCTGAATGTTAGAGCTAATCTATCATTCAACTACTATTTAGATGCAGCAAACTTCCACAATATGAAAACCCTAGAACAACGTGCTGACCAAATACTTCTCTTCAAACTACTGCAAGGCCATATTGATTGTCCCAGCCAATTAGAATTAACATCTCTCCGTGTACCATCTAGATCGACCCGGCAATCCGTACTCTTCCAAATTTCCAGAAGTAGAACATCTTACATACAAAATTAATTCATTCACCGGTCATAAAAATACCATAAAGAGAAATTTACAGAAGTAGACTTGTTCAACATTAGTCTTACTACGCTCAAAGGGTTCTTCTTATGAACCACCACAATCTCAATTATGCTCATTCATTCAACCTATAAACACATGTTGCTCTCCCTTTACCGCAACAATAGTTGAAACCTCCCCACCTTTCTCCCTCTTTTTTCTTTTCATTAATTTTCTGCATCTAAACATACTTATGGATTTTCATTATTAGTATCACATGTTAAATAGTTGTTATATTTGTTATATTATGTTTACACTGTTAAAATCCCTCAATAAAATAAGCTGGATGAGACGGAAGGATTAAAAGGCAAAATTACAAACTTTATGGTGTTTTTTTAAAGGTATAGAACTTTAAAATAATGGTAATGGACATGGTATTTCCTTCATTGGAGAGATAATTTTATGTCATTAGTGTTTAAATATGGGGCTGCGGCTGGCTTGAATAAAGCACAATCTGAAAGTTTAATTTTCGAGCAATTTTTGGAGCAGCTTGGGTCGTATATTGGGAATAATGCGACAAATGTTGGCTTCTAAGACGTATATTGTCTCTGGTTTATCGGCGTAGACTATCGAACTCATATATCTATAAGTAAGTCTATTCGTGGTTAAATGGCAAACCAAACTGAGCATAAATTAGTTGTCAGCTGTTAAATTGGCTGTCGCTAGAAAAAGTGATGCCAATTCGAAAAACAAACCACTAAAAAAACATCCTTTACTATGGGCAGCGACATCTAGAAGACAATACTTAATCCAGGAGTCTAACTAATTAACCGACTAACAAACTTATTGTGATGTATCTATGGGACGACTGCGTGAGCGTGTGAAGGTTGGTACGATTAATGAGCGTGCGAAAGAGATAAATGTGTCAGCGCGGCTTCTTGCCTTCGAACCGTTGAACTGTAAACATCTCATATTGACCTGTACTACATTGTATCGAAACATTCAGAACAAACCCTTTTGTTACCACGAACGGGTATTATTCTGATGACACAAAGAGTCAGCATCATCACCAGCACGAGTTAAAGATATACACTTATCATCGCGAGAGAGGATAGAGCGCTACAATCTTCTATCCTTACACACAATTCTCGCCTCATCATTCATTGATCTTATTAAACGAGCTCGCCGATTATTGAGGCTTCAAACAGGACCATCTTCTAGTATCTGGTTTATGTTCTAAATCTTCCGCGTCCTCTATTTCTGGTTCCATCAACACTTGCGTCTTATTTAATTCTTCGTCATTCTCTCATAACTGAGGATAGCGAATTCTATGAACTCTCGCCCCCTTGACTATGCTTCTCCACTTTTATCTGCATCTTGCAGATCCTAGGGCTGTCACCAGAGAAGTGCCTGTTGCATTTTCTACTTGGTCGGTCCAACGTATGGAGGATCTTCCTCTTTCTCTTTGTCCTTCGACATGGTAAACAAGCTTCTTTAAAATATGAATTAAATATATTAATTAGAAAGATATACATATAAAATCAATTTTATCGAAAAATATTATTGTTGCGCCACCGAGATTCGAACCTGGATCTCTTTCTTAACCGGGGAAGGTGCATTATTCAACTATGCTACAGCGTCAATATTTTTAGCGACAATTTTAGTTACATTTTTGATATTAATACATTTAATCGTTCCATTATTTGATAGTTGGGTTCGAATCCCGGTGGCGCAACAACAATATTTTTCGATAAAATTGATTTTATATAACATATGTATATCTTTCTAATTAATATATTTAATTAATATTTAAAATATCGCAGACCGTCTGTTCTGAATAATTACAACTTCACAATAAGAATATGTTCTCCTGAGCTTCTTTAAGCTATCTCCACTTCTCGCGAGATGCTCAAAAAATTAAAGAACTATCTCAGGTTGCAGGTAGAGAGTCTGCTCTTGATCTTCAGTTCCTGCAGAATGGAGACATTCGTGGTATGCGCAACATGTATCTCCAGCATCACATCTCAAAGGCCATTTATATATGTGCCCATTAATATGAAAGTGGTCCAAGTCAAGAAATTGTAAAAAATTAGTATATCAGTTATTTCGGGTAACATTGTTTTAAATTAATATAATATGATGCAGATTGTAACAATTGTGATTTTTTTTTAGTGTATTGTTACGAAGTTCAACGGTATTCCGCTAGGGTTTATTTTGATAAGTCATTTCAACATGATTTTTATTTATTTCCTTTTAAGTTACATGCAAAATTTATATGTCGAAATAAATTATGAATTTAGTAGACTAAATAAATTTTGAAACATTGTGTTGTGTAATATGAAAATATTTTTTAATCAATTCCAACTCAAACCTTTGAATATCTCGAAGAGAATGAAACATGACTTAGACCACTTTCGTAATAATGGGCACACATGTTCTATATGACCAAACCACCTAAGTGATCCTTTTTTAATCTTGCTCACAATTAAAGGTTTAATTATTTTGTCAGAATGACGCGCGGAGTGTTCTGTACAGTGAGCTTGAACGAATTGACGGTCGAGCGGACATTTTTGAAAGTGAAACTCAAAGTCCGGCAGCGGCCCCACTCGACTCGGGCGCAAGCTTAAAAAATGTGGGCGTAGTCCCGATCCCCTGACAAACGATCCGACGGCGCTCGTGCGGCGACAGGGTTCATTAGTCACACCCCAACCAATTAGTGAGGCCCCGAACCCCAGGCACCCCACCCCCGGCGCGGGGGGCTATCGATTCTAGAACCCGCTACGCCCATGGAGCGGCGCCAACTTTTGTCGCGTGATTTACGCCCGGGGGTGGGGCGGCCGGGGGCGCGATACGCCACTGGAATTTCGTAGGAAATTTTATTAAAATGTCGGAGAAAAAATTGAGGATTTAAAAAAAAAAACGGATTAATGGGTTGGAATTTATGAACGATACTGGGGATGACATTTTTTACTGTATAAAAATAAACGAAAGTTCAAGGGCTTATTATTATACACGGGTATGTTAATCCTTACATTATTAGGGCAGAGCTTCCGTGTACTGCCATGGTTCGAAACATGGCTAAAATCTATTTTTAAATTATGTGACATTTGGTCCATATTGAGTGAATTAAATTTAGAAGAAATGTGACGTCAAAAGGCGACATTTTAATTTTCGTAACTAAAATTTGAACCACACATACTTTGGGTTATTCTGTCACTACTATTGTTTCGAGAAGTAGAGTCGCTCACATCATCAAGTGATAACTTAGTACATAGTTCAGTTGGGAAAAATAATCTTGTAACACAAAATTCTTCTGCATATTTGAATTTAATATTAATCAAATAATAAAACAACACGCTTTGAAAAACCACTATTTAATATAAATACAAATACTAGGGGCTTACAGCGAGATAAATTTAAACTTGTATGAAACCACGAAATTTATTATACATCAACCGGTTTCGCTTATCTCAAGCTTCATCAGGACGTATTTGAAACTAATCATTATTACAAAAAGAGTGCACTTGTATATACATAAAGAGGGAGACAGAAAATAAAATTATATGTGAAATAGAGAGACAGAATACATATATAGATAAACGGAACATTATGGGAGGGGTAAATAGTTAGTATTAATATGACTTTGATATTAGATTAGTTTCAAATACGTCCTGAAGAAGCTTGAGATAAGCGAAACCGGTTGATGTATAATAAGTTTCGTGGGAAACTTAAGTTACAAAATACAAAGTTATTGTTATTTTATTTAATATAATATGTCAAACCATTAAATGGTGGTTTAAACAAAGTATTTTGTCTAATTATTTATACAAAATAAAGTTTTAAGAATAATATAATAAAAAAAAAATATTCTCAGATCAGTGCAATGCTGAAAAATCTTAATATGATGACCTTTAAGAAGAAAATATATTTTAATATAATGGTATTTATTTATAAATACCTCAATAAAAATATATCGGCGCAATTTATTCGAAAAATTGTGCAAATCAACATGAGCACGAGCATCGTACAAGAGAAAGGGATAGACTGAGACTGCCATTCAGGAAGAAATCGATGATGAATAGTGTAATGAAGATTTTTAATGAAATGCCAGGAAACATAACAAAGGAGGAGAAATTGAATAGATTTAAAGTGAAACTGACTAGATATGTAAAATATAAGTTTTATTAAAAGAAAATACTTTAATCTTGTTTATATTAGAGGATATATAGGAGTGCACTATGTTAAGAATTAAATAAATAAATAAACTATGTTTTGATTATTGAAAAAAATTGGATTGTGTTGGAAGATGATTGGGAGAAGGGGATTCTCAGAAATCGATGATGAAGATTTTTAATGAAATGCCAGAAAACATAAGAAAGGAGGAGAAAAGAAAAAACTTTAATTCTGTTGCTTATGTATGTGCACAATGTTAAGAATTAATTAAATAAATAATTACCGAGACATAGATGATTGGTATAATGGGTTGAGAGGCAGAGTTAGAAAAAAAAGACCTCTCAAAAGTTTAAAGAAATAAAAATTAATTTAATAATTTGTTTTCATACTAGTTGCTACTTATAGTCATTTGTGGTAACATGGTAATTTTGCTAATATTGAAGAAGTTAATATAAGCTAACCATTTCGTAAGCCAATTTTAAACATTAGGAAAACTGTAATAGAAATATATAACAATTTAGAAAAAAAAACATTGGTGCTTGAGCCCCGCGGTGTACAGAGCAACTGTAACATGTTCCAGCACGGAGCGAATTGTACAAAGGAAACACGTTAACAACATATTTATGAAACGTCCCCAAAAAAGGTTTTTTTTTACCGTTTCACAGCGACATCCGGCTCCGCTGAAAACTTGAACGTGTGGCCGGACCCAAATTATACATTGTTTGTTTCATTCGCTTTATTCCGTTTTGCTGCCCGCTTACCCTTTCAGAATATTAAATATTTATAAAAAAATGGGCAAAATTAATGAAATGTATCCGTCAATAATCTAGCCGTACGTCTATCTATCTATCTATGTCCTAATAAGAGGTAGCCGTAAGAGGTAGGTAAGAAGTGGTAGGTAAAAGACTGTCCTAATAAAAGGTACCCGATATTTTTTAAAGGTACGTTTTTCGAATTGGCAACACTTTTTTACAGCGACAGCCAATCTAACAGCTGACAGCTGATTTGTGCTCAGTTTGGTTTGCCATTTCACCATGAATAGACACATAGACCAGAACAAGGCTTGCAAATTTATTTAGAAAATTGTGGTTCAGTTCGTGAAATCTACCGATTAACTTATCGAGTTAGAATTGTATTTAAAAAGAGTTGCTGAGCTATTTGATCACGTCAGTAACACCAAAATGAAAATATTGAAACAAGGAATTTCTTTTAGTTCATATCTATGTATTTGGTAGTCTGTGGTTAATCGTAACAATTTTTTTTCCCATATTTCCCAGATCGAAACGACCCTAACAATATTGTATTTTCTCTCACCCCTAAAATAAAATACAAACAAAAGATTGCTAAAATAATATAACAAATTAAAATAATCACAGCCCCAAAAGGGTCGGGAACATACTTTCTGCAAAAGTTGTTGCAATGTTTGAAAATTGTACGCCAGCGAGAATTGCTTATATGGGGGATGATCGCCGAAATTTTATTTAAAATTTTACGCAAACACTACGGGACCGAAATTAATATTTGCTGACCCTTTGGAAATAATGTAATTTTACATTTAAGTATGAGGCGAATTACTTCTCTAACAATATTTTCGCTTTGTTTTGCACATCTCGTGTGTACCCCGACAATTTTACAAAATAATACATTTTCACATCAATAAATTCCATAAATTTTCCTGTTCTTCACACGTGACTGTGATTTGTGAAAGTGGTCAAGTCGCGTTTCTTTCGTTTTGAGATATTTAAAGGTTTTGCGGTGTTTGAATTGATTAAAAAATATTTTTACATTACACAACACAGTGTTTCAAAATTTATTTCGGCTTATAAGGAAATAAAAAAATTAAAGTTGAAATGATTTCATTTATTATCAAAATAAACACTAGTTTTTTTCAATTTCTTGACATAGACCACATTCATAATAATGGATACTGTTCCATACAGGAAACAAGACTGTAGACAAGGGTGGTCCGCCGATCTCAGCTTCCCTCAACCGGCGATGATGATGAGGTCGAAAGAAATGAAATACAAAAGATGTTCAATATAAGCACAGTACACATTTTATTGAGACTGTATAGTGTAGCGGTCACCAAAGGTCGCATAGTGGCTACAATTGCCGCCCGCAGGGTCTAGCAGCAAGCGATCAACCCTGATGAGACCTTGACCACGCGGCGGTTACCAATGGCCCATAAGACCATGAGCTTCATTTATAAATAGTTGTTATTAGTTATCTTGACTTATTCATGCGTCTTAGTACCTTTTCATCGGTAATGTGTTCAGCCCGGATCTGACATTAATATAAATCTAAAATATTTAGCTACAACGTTTTGAGTATTCATTTTACGATTTCTTCTTTCAGTTTGATACATTATGGTTCACAGTAAAAATTTTATGAAAATGTCGCTATACAATATTATTACTATTTTCAAACTAAGCTTGTGCTATGTAAATGGGACTAACATGATGGCGCCCTAGAACGAGGCTCGAATCACCAGATTACTAGGTTAACTGATGATATAACGTATACATTTTATTTGTATTAAAATCAATAGTAGTTATATCTAAAAAATAGTTCACGTGCTACTTTAAAATATAACTTTGTTTTCTTGTTATCGAATTTATTTGAACAGAATTCCTAACAAAATTTCCCAACATCATATATGGCGGACCCATTCTATAATGGCTCTGGGCTTTGTATACCTTAAAACTATTAGTACACCCTTTGTTGCAAACTGATACAAACATTCTCACACGTACTGTTATTTTAATTTTTGTTATAAAGGTGTCCCCAACAAGAGCCGAAAATTTAAATTTTAAATTAAACACAGTTTATTTGAGAAAATAGCGAAATTTTGATTTAATCATACGTCTACTTTATGGAATTATGTATGGAACAACACATCTGATAAATACCTTCCTCGGCTTTGTTAGCATGGTTTGGCAGAACTGCGACTAGATGATACAGCGTCTATTCTCCTCATTCAAGGTTTGCGCGGGCTTCGTGAGCTTGTCGACATAAACTTTTGACTACAAAAAACCCCAGAGAAAGAAGCTCAAAGGGTGTTCCGCACAGGAATCAAGAATGTAGACAAGGGTGCTTCGACGATCTAAGCTTTTTTCAACCGGCGATTATGAGGTCAAAAGAAAAAAATCACAAAAGATGTTCATTATCGGTATGCTACGGTAACATGACACAATCGAGAATGGCTTCCCGCCTGCAGAATACTCTGTTTAATTCAACTTTAATTCCTTTAAATACTTTACATGTAAGAGGGGTTGATAAAAGATAATCGTATGTTACAGGGAGGATACACGTTTGCAAGAAGCAAAGAGGGAAGAGTAATTTAAAAAAATTGACTTTGATCAAAAGGTGTCAACTGCCGGCTGGGTTGGCAACCTCTGTAGATGTACGATAATTATGATTGCATTAATAATTACACTGAGAACATTGGAATAGTTTCTCTCCAGTGTGCGTAGCACATGAATTTTTAGGTTTCCTTTATGATTGCATGAATAATTGCATTGTGAACACGAATACAGTTTCTCCCCAGAATGTGAAAGAACATGACATTTTAACGATATTTTCTGATGACAAGAATTATTACACTGTGAACATGAAAGTAGTTTCTCTCTGGAACATGGAAATAATTTCTCTGCGGTATGCATTAGTTCACAACTATTTAAGTCTTCTTTCAGATTGCATGAATAATTGCACTGAGAACATGAAAATGTTTGCAAGTGTCTACACGGCGACAGGCCGCCGCTGTAACGCTTAACTAAGGCGTTATTGTTTTCCTGAAATCTATCCCGTGGGATTTTTTGCGCCACGCCGATGATTACACATTTAAATTATTGACACGTGTTTTATCGTATCAATTAAAGGGTGCCTCTTCGGCGAGTAAAAAAGGCGTTAAATCGCACGATCTAGACGGCCAATTCCAGTCTCGTGCAATAATGCCATTGTGTCACGTGATGTGTAGCAAGCGGCACCGTCCTGTTGGAACCACACGTCTTCGAGATGGTATGGACCAGCCATGCAGTGTTCAATTCTTGATCACGATGCCGAATGGATGTTCCCGGACCCTCG
Source organism: Eubasilissa splendida (assembly GCA_031772225.1). Classification (NCBI taxonomy): domain Eukaryota; kingdom Metazoa; phylum Arthropoda; class Insecta; order Trichoptera; family Phryganeidae; genus Eubasilissa; species Eubasilissa splendida. Next base: position 2,066,823 of record CM062867.1, read on the forward strand.
GCCACATTTTAGCAAACAGCCGTGATGTTATCGATTATTTTCTTCACAGTTGACGCACGTGCAATATGCGAATCATGCAGTGAAATTTTCACCATTTTTGAAATAATGTTTAACAATAAGAATACCTTGTTGTGTCGAATAGGATAACAGCGGCGGACTGTCTACCATCGAACTGCCAAAATGGTTTGACTGTCAAAGAACAACAGGAGAAATTGGGTTAAGTTAAACTTAACCCAATAACTAGTAAAGTACTACAGTAAATTCCACCGATGATATTTTTGGGAATAAGAGTGTTTTATGTGGATTAAGGTTTAATGTTTGTGAGAGCGTATAGCAGATGAATCATAAGGATGTGTTGTAGCGTGGATGAATGAATGCCCTAATAATCACTCATTTACTCACATATTCGTTTGATTATGATCGTGTGTGAGAGTGTGTGCGGCCAGACTAGAGCAGGTTGGAGACAGTCCTCCGAGCTGATGGTCGGAAAGATGACGGCGAGCGGAGTGGTACGCAGGAGCCGGCCTTCATTGGTTGCGGGCACATCATTATTTGCGTCGGTACGCCCAGGTATCTGCAAATTACATTCAGGGATCATCTACTAATTTTATGGAGTATCTCAGCCATTTCTACCTCGTGTTTGCCTATTAGCGTTGTATAATCTGCGCATTTGTTGGAGTTAATACTGCCTGTTTACACAAGGGGGCGGGGAAATAAGGGATGCAAGAAGGGTGGAAGGAATTCGGGAGAGGGACAGGAATAGGGAACCGGGGATGGCTAACCCACATGTGAAATGCTCCTTTCGGTGATTCACATGTCTTCCGGCTTCAAGATAAGTACTACGCTGTTTAGTACGAAGTACACTTTCGGTAATAGCGCGAGAGTATCAAACAACGCCTTGCGCAATCGTAAAATGTTAAGGTTTTGGCACGCACGGTAGCAAGGAACCAAAACAAACACAAGAAACTCAAGCCAACAATTCGTTCCCACGGCAGGACGAACTTGGCGGCAATAAACGCACCCAATGGTAAACGCTTACTCGACAGTTCGAAGGTACAACTTCAACTTCAACAAAAACCATAGAAATAGATCGTGTTCTGGTATAGGACGAGGGGATAGTGGGTAGGTGCTGGATAGGAATTACGCGCGAGACGGTGATCGGCGATCGATACTCCATAAATACCTTTCCCATCCGTCTAATATTTTCTTCATTATGTGAGAGGTGTATAGATGATTAAGGTCTAAATAATATATTGCATTTGGAGTTATTATTAACAGATATATCGTCCCAGGAGGATCGCCCTTCCTCGGAAGCAGCTGATACAAATATTCCCACACGTCCTTTGTTCTATATTGATTCTCTGAAACGTTATCGGACTTCTTTGTCTCTAGAGAATGTAATTCGATGAGAAAGTTGCAACGATTAAAGTAATAACGCCGTGTTTTCTATAACAGTAATACAAAACGCGCGGCATTTTGTTTTTGTTTGTTTTTATTTCCCGTGTTCGGTGGAAATTATTAACCTCTTGGAAGAGCTGCAGTTATTGTGGATTTCCTTCTGTTTTCTCGTCGGCTGCATTTGTGGAACTATTTTAATTAATTTTAATACACAATAAGTATTATTAACATGTAATGCGTTCATTCTGCGAATCAAAATTGCGTTAGAAAATTTTGTAACCATTTTTGTATAATTTCACTTTTATTATGCATATTTACCGGTGCCGAGATCGAACTTTTTTGAAATCAAAAATATTTCGGAGGCACCGAGTATACTGTGATGTCAAATGATCATATTATTACGGTGCCTTTAGGCACTAATAAAAGGACAGCTGGAGGGGGGCACCCACCCTTTCCCGGGACCGGTTTAGAAGCTAGGGCTTTCTTGTCGGTCCCACTCATCAAACCTTATAAAAATATGCAACTTTAATTTAATAACATATTTAAGTATATGCATATCGAAAAAAGAGAAGAAATTCAATTAACAATTATTAGCAATTATCGCAAAGATTTTAAAATTTAGACCCTCCAGCGTCTCTTAAATGCTATCTTTATTCATAAAAATCTATAAAACATAGTTTACATACAGATGGAAAATTAAGGTGCAGTAGACACTCAGGCATGCATTCATCAAAAAATACTCCCAAAAGAGGGACATTGGACTGCAACACGTAAATGTGACGTCTACCATCCCCTTTTGGGGGTGTATGATTTCAATAGCTTCTCTCTGGTTGCCCTCTGAATTTAATGTGATAACGAGTCTCACGTCGAATTGTACAGGTGTGGCTCTGGTAGGATGATGCCGGAACCAACCTATGATGGTATTAAGATATTAATAACTGTATATAATAAAAAAAAAAAAAATTATGACGAATCGCAACTAGAGTAAAACATCTGGGATAGGGTGGAAATAAATAATAATATAATAAAATAAATAACGAGTCGAGCCAAAGGTATAATGTGTACTGGTTGGGAGTGGACTAAGGGGGTAGGAGCAAAACTAAAAACTGGTGACAATAACATAACATTTATTTCAAGTTATGAAAGTATACCATAAGTTCATTTAAAAAAAATAATAACGGCACTATTTTTAGCGACAATTTTTCGACCTTATATTGTCGCTAAAAATAGTGCCGCTGTAGCTTAGTTGGATAAAGCACCTCCCCCGGTTAGGGAAAAGATCCAGGTTCGAATCCCGGTAGCGCAACAACAATATTTTTCGATAAAATTGATTTTATATGTGTATCTTTATAATTAATATATTTAATTCATATTTAAAATATCACAGACCTATGTTCTGAATAATTACAACTTCACAATAAGAATGTGTTCTCCTAAAAAATAACGTCATTACTGAAAAAATATTCTCTTTAAAGCACTGGCACTCCATGTACTTCAGTTAAGTGTTGAGATTGCGTCTGTCTCCCAAGACCCTCAGGATTTATCAGGATATTAATTTTGGGTAACAGTTTTAACTGCGATCCAATTTAACGGATGAAATTTTAATTAATATTTAAACGAGAAAATTATGTCCCTCCGGAAAATGCTTTTTCCGGATCCGGATCCTCGTACCAGGTTTTTTTCCATATTTAAATGACTCTGATTGGGCGCAGGTTGACCTTTCAGAGATAGCTTGGTGAGTTTTTCCACTTTGGCGCAGGTCGGTTAATTTTGGTAAATATTTTAGAAGCATGGGTGATTGGATTGAATTTAATATTGTATTACGCTGAAAGTTAAATATAATTGATTACTGTAGGTTATCATGTATAGAATTGGAAAAAGTGGATAAAATAGTCTACCTGGAATACAGATTAAACGAAAACTGGGACCCTTCAATGGAAATTGAATATTAAGGAAACCCCAAAGGGTCCCACCCTATACCGGAATCGTATTGAGAGATGTTTACTCTCGCTTCGATTCCATTCAACAAAGTAATGCGTGTAATATTTTACAAAATAATCAAAGTTTTTTTTGGAATATATTTTTATGTTAGAACAGTTGATAACTAAAATTCCGGTCGTAAATCGGAATAACCGCAAGGTATAGGAGGGATGGAAGGAAATCTTGGTACAGGATGAAGTCGGTGAGGGGATAGGGGTTCTTGTTCAGAGATCAGTGATCTCGAGAACCGGGATTCGGAAGGACTGCTAGATGACGTCTTTGTAATCCCTGCAGCCACCTCCGAGATCACACAAATGGTACGCGGATGAGGCAATATCCGATCCCAATTGAATACGGCGATGTCACAAATTTACCAAAACATAATATCACAAAATACAGTGCTGGTGCACTGGAGCTGTAAGTCCACACCGCAAATGCTATCGCGATGTCGAGATCGAACAAATATCGGTCAAGTTAACGTCTGTTGACGTCAAGGTCACAATTCGCGCTGACAAGACGAGCATTAGGAAATATATGGATGGGAATTTGCGACCGATTCGAAAAGAGGCGCCAAAAGTGTATTTTACGATTTCGGAACAAACATCATAATAAAATCAAAGGTTGGCTCCGGTATCATAGTACCAGAGCCATACCTGTACAATTTGACGTGAGACTCGCTATCATATTAAATTCAGAAGGCAGCCAGAGAGAAGCTATAGAAGTCATGCAACCCTAAAAGGAAAGGGTAAACGTCACATTTACGAGTATGTATTGAAGTTACAAAACTCGTTAACAGTCCGGCAGAAATTCACCCTGTCTAGGTCGGAAGAGGGCCAGTGGAATTCTCCGTCAGGTCTTCCTAGTCACCGCTCTTCCCGGCATCGTCCGTCTCAGAAACCCCCAGCAGGAGACCCACACCCAAAAAAATTCCCGGAAAAGTTCGAGATTCCTTAATATTGAATTGATCAAGCCAGAGCTACATTCTTCCGCATGAAGAGAATTATGCAGTCGTGATCTGAATTTAAATTTCAAGTTTCTTGCCGCGTGTTCAATGGTATAGTGGACAATGCTAAAATGAAAATGGTATGGATTTTGAAGGTTATGTTTTAAATGTGATATGATTAATGTGTGAGTAGTGGATACCTCACTAATACACCCACCACTCACGTGCTTATTTGAAGATCGTGGAATATATTGTGTATATGTGAGGTTGAAGGTTATGCGAAAGAAACCAATTAAAAACCATTGGCACTGAGTTTATAAGATAAGTTATTTTGAATTGTTATGAGACGCTCTTCCCGATCTTTCTCATTATATGTTATAGTTGATTATATTATTTTATTATGATAATATCATAGAAATAATGTGCTAAAAATGCAACTTCACAAAAAAATATGTTATCCTTAATAAATGTTTCACTTTTTAATTTTATTCTTTTGCAAATCTGCGTCCAGTGTTGAATACATGCCACACTTTTTTCCGTTTTTTACATTTCCCCATCTCTTAATAATTATCGCGTCTTATGACCTCTTCCTCCACCTACCACCCCTCCACCTTCTACCAGTAACTCCGCCCCCTCCCCGTCAATCTGTCAGTACCTAATTACTTGTATGTCTACCACCTAAGCCTTAACTCCTATATTTGTGTGTATTTAGTTTAAAACTTCACCTGTCGATGAGAGTTACCGTTTCTCTCGAAACTCGAGTAGTGCTAATAAACTCAAGTAGAGTTATAACATTGTTTTATTTATATCCATACATTGTGAAATTTTTGATTTATATTTACTATGTATAGTGCTACTGCACTTTCGCCAGACTCAGGTGGTACTCTAGATGACAAAGGGTCTACGCCAAACATGCGACAGAACAATGTATATAATTTCAATAATAATTTTTCTTAAGGAGAACACATTCTTATTGTGAAGTTGTAATTATTCAGAACAGACGGTCTGTGATGTTTTAAATACTAATATAATGTATTAATTATAAATATATACATATAAAACAATTTTGTCGAAAAATATTGTTTTTGCGCTACCGGAATTCAAACCTGGATCTCTATTTCCAATCCGGGGAAGCACACTACCAATTGTGTTAAAGCGCCAGTATTTTTCATGAAAAATTTTCGAACATATATGTTACACTTTTTCAAATTAATACATCTGTCGTTTCATTATTTGAAAGCCATCTACTGAAAATTTGTCATGAAAAATACTGGCGCTAAACACAATTGGTAGTGTACTTCCCCAGATTGGAAATAGAGATCCAGGTTCGAATCCCGGTAGCGCAAAAACAAAATTGGTTTTATATGTGTATATTTATAATTAATACATTAAATTAGTATTTTAATAAAATAATTTGTACTTCGTACATATTAGGCTAATTTTTAAACTTTTTAAATTTTTTGTAACTCAAAAACTTTTTAATTACAATGGAAATACATCTTATGAGCCGTGAAATTTTTTTGAGACAACTCTCAGCTACCCATCGGGCAGTAAGTGTCAAACATGTTCGTAACAACATATATTTCTCGCTAGAAGCGTGCATCTTTTTTAAAATATTTTTAGAAATACATGCTGCAAAATCACAAATAAAATGTGAATTTTTAAATATTTTTATGCATAAAAATACCGTTCTAAAAAGTCTTCGGAAGAATAATAAAATCACATGGAATAATTCATAGAAAATAAAATCGCTGAAGCTAGATGTCGCTAGAACGGTAAATGATCTTGTAAGCGGAGAGGAAACTGCATAAATGTCATATCCGAACGTCACAATTTCGAAAAAAAGTACTCTTCGAGCAGTGACGCCGTACTAACACCACATTGATCCACACTTAAATGACTCCAAAGTCAGTGACGTCGAGTGGTGATAGAAATTTTAAATGTAATTTTTAATTGTGTGCATTGGTTGATAACTAATAAACTAATCAGTAACAAAGATACGAGACGAAAACTCTAACGTCACTCTTACGTCGATCTGGCTAATAAGATATCGCACCACATCGCAAAATGCTACAACTCTAGCTGTTAGATTGAAAAATTGTAAACGGTTTAGATTAACAGAATATTTAAAGTTCCAGCTAGGCAAAATTGTACAGGCATGAATAAATTAGTTAAAAATATTAAGAACGGAAAAACGAAGCGTTTGGTTATATATAATTTATCAAAGAGCATTGGTAATGCCCTTGCAAGGCGAAACGCGTCTCAATTAAATTAAACGAGTAGAATAAAAATACAAGTGTTTTATTTTCACAAATGTGATTATGGAGTTTTATAAACTTACCTCGGAAACAGTAAATATGTAATATAGTTATTCGAATTTTCAAAACTAAACTTTGTACTTCACACACATTGAGTTATTAAGAATTATAATTGATGTACTCAGAGCGTATATTTAATTTAAATTTAATAAATCTAAAGAACATTCTCTGGATTCTTTAAACCGCCGTCGAGTGAACAATGTAGTGAGGCGACCATATGACCGAATTATATTCTACCTATAGGTCTGACTAGAGAAGGGTATAAAACTTTATAAATGTACAGGTCTAAAAAGTTAAAATGATATGTATTTTTGAATATTCAGAATTGTATATTTTGAATAACAATTGATAATTCTAAACCTGGCTAGAGAAGTTTCCGCTTTAAATTTGAGTTTCAGAAGCGGCTAAAAAGTAAACACCTGACTGAAATAAAAATAAGTCACCGCGCCACTGCACACGAATTGCAATGTTAAAGCGACTGCTGCCCTCGTGACGTCACCCCTTTCCTCGTTGCAATTTCGTGAAATGAATTTCAATGCAGTCTCCTCCCTGTGATTGGCTCCGCTGTGGAGGCTGCGAAGAGCGTTTTACATTTTGTTTGTTTTTTTTCCTCTCTGCATCCGGTTGTCGTGATTACTCTGCGACTGGATTATCCGATTCAATGTTTTTTGAAAATTTCGCTCGAAGACGAGCACAACAGCCTTTTAGTCTGCCTTTGACTTTGGGTCCTTATCTCGCGATAAAGAGCAACTGGCGACAATCTATTGCACTAGTCTTCTCAAGCTTTTTGTATGGGAGACAATAAGACAGTGAACAAAGAGACAATAAGAACGCAACAAATATCTACAAACAAACGAATACATGTACGACATTTCTTGTGTGCCGCATTTAATTCCAAAAAAAAAACACCTGCAAGCCATACATGCGTCTAATTCCCACGTTATAATATATATACATATAAAATTCTTTACACTTCTCTGGTCAGACCTCAGGTAGAATATAATTCAGTCATATGGTCGCCACACTTCATTGTACACTCGGCGGCGGTTGAAAGAATCCAGAGAAAGTCTCTAAGATCTATTAATTTTAAATTAAATATACGCTCTGAGGTTATCAATTATGATTATCTCCTTAGCCGTCTGAAATTGTTCAAATCAGTGAGACGTGCGATGACCGACCTTATATTTCTATACAGGATCATCAATGATATGATAGACTGCCCCCAGATTGTTGGTCTGCTTGACTTTCACGCACCATTGAGGTCATCGAGACACAATTCATTGTTTTATTACAGTGGTAATGTCAGAACTCATGCACTAGTTAACTCCGCAGTCCACAGATTGCATTATTTGGGGAATTAATATGCGGAGGTAGTCGACATTTTTGCTGTTAAATTAATTCTTTATAGGATTATTACAATTTTTTGTGTCTCAACTCAATGCTGACGGATACATTGCTATTTCACATTTTATATTTATTTAAAATTTTGGTTATGTAAAAATATGCTGACACTGAAATTTTTTTCTCTGCGTATTGCGCTTCTGTTGTAATTTTCTGCTATTTTACAAATTTTGTTAATGCCTGTATAGGGCGTGTATAATAATAAATAAATAAATAATATAAGGGCCTGTTTATGTCACGTCCGTCATAAGTAGACAGGAAATTTTCCGGTAAATATTTTGTAAGCGGTTCTCTTGAATAAATCCAATGCGAAACAACCTGAGTTTTTATTGACGGAGTATATCCTAAAATCGTGAAACGGAACGGCGTTTACCGCGCCAACGGGCAAATAAAAATAACATGAACGAAGTTTGAATCTACGCCGTCCTAAAAAAAAACACATGGACTATTTACTACACATACGCAGCATTTAATGAGAATTATTTGTAATACAAAATAAATGTATTAATTAAAAAGAAATATGTACATAAAATTTTTTTTTTATCGAAAAATATTATTATTGCTACCTCCTTCGAACCTGGATCTCTTTCCAATCCGGAAAACGTGCATTAACCGACTATACTACTACAGCACACAGTACTTTTGATGACAAATTTTCGAACCAATTACTTTTAAAATTAATACATTACATTATTTGAAAGTCATCTACTTTATATGTACATCTTTATAATTAATACATTTAATTAGTATTTAAAATATCACAGACCTATGTTCTGAATAATTACAACTTCACAATAAGAATGTGTTCTCATTAATATTAATTATTTGTGCACATATGTATAACATTCTTTATTTATTTATTTTTACGTCAAACGCGGCACACAGGAAATGTTGTATATGGGGCATCATGTATTAGGTAGTTAGTTTATAGGTAAATACACCATGCACCTGAATTCTCGAATAATATTGTAATATTGAGCATTCCTAAATGGTGCAATGGAGAGTCTGGTACCATACCATGATATAAATACCCGAACGCAGCCATGCTGTCAACTCGTGTTACCGTAAATAACAGTTAGAAAAAATGTTTTTATTAGCTTAAATGGCTTTAATGGCACGAATTTACTCTAAATAATTGAGAGCATTCATTAACTCCGATACAATGTGTCCTTCCTTCTTATCTCTCTTCATTTAATTAGTGAGAAAGAGACAATTATATATGTATGTTTGTTGTTCTTTTCACTGTAAAAATAGTGTGTGATCTCTGTCTTTCATATCACAAATGGTATTTTTACCAACGTATTAATTTTACAAGGGATTAAATGGAAAAAATAATTGTTTTTGTACGATTCCCTTTTCATAATTGGTTTTTCACTAGTCATTCCTAAGCGCAAATATTTTCTTTAGAATTATCTAAAATATGAATTTTATGTTGCATGCATTTACCGAAATATTACAGGTTTAATTATGAAGGTAGACCTGTGTTTCTGCATGGCTTGGGAAGGGCTAAAGACATGAGTCGAAGGAAACCGCTCTCGCGGTTGATCGCCGAATAGATGGACTGATTTGGTGAAGTATGCAATTAATGGCTTTCGTCAGGAAGCTGTCAGAAATGATTCAGATTGGGGCAGATGGTACCGAATTGTTTTGGCTGTGGTGTAATCATTATCATAGCGACCACGACTGCCAAAGCATGACCAAGAACAAGGAGATGAAGTGTTGCACTTGTGGAGGCTTGGTGGTGAAATGAACGCGTATCGTTTATTGAGTAAGAGATAGGGAGACAGCGGGGCTTCTCTCCTCGGAATCTTGGACTTAGATGTAGATAACAGTAGTGAATATTATCTGAGTATCTTTGTTTAATTATACCATAAGGATTAGGGGCCCAAAGCTTAGACAATGCATTTCCATCTTCTTCTGTCTTACAGTGTTTCAATACTCGCTGACCAAGTAAGATCCGATATGTCTTCATACACTTTTTTTTTTATATTTATCTCAGCTTATTCTGGCACGGCCCACCAGTCTGTCAACTTCTCACCGGAGATGCCCAAAATATTATATATTTCGATAGTAATTTCTCTAGCGTTCGCAAGAGGTGTTAATTGCCATGCTAATTGATATCTCACCATGTGTAGAAGCGGGGGCTATACCATGGCGGATGCCTACCGCCATCTATGGATCGTGAAGCAAAGCATAAGCGTTTGCTACTCCAATTCAAATAAACATCGCGATACCTAAACTGAATTTTGGAAATGGTAAACCGACTGTGGAGGCGGATTACCATTCCCAACTCATCCTTCAGACAACATCACACATACCACGTTATATAGACTTGCATTCATTAGCTTGTTCATACACAAGTCAATCCACAAAAAAGTTTAAGTTTTTAACCTAAAAATGTCCACAACAATTAACGTCAGTCTGTGATTCAAATATTACTACCACTTCTATAACAAAATTAAACCAGTTTAAAATTTCATAATTTTACCGGTTCAATTACTGTTGGTATATAAAATGAAATTATCAAGATCTCCAATATGTCATTAATGTATACCGGGCACCCTACTCTGTCAACACTTCCAGGACGGGGGGGCATATTTAATGGAAAATTTGTCAATTTTATATAATATATTATTATATTTTAACCATTCCAAAGGGATTCGTAAATAGGTTAAAAGAGGTTATTAAAAAAACATCGTTAATTTTCCGTTCTGATATCGGGAGGGGAAATCTAGATTGAATCTGTTTTCGGTACGTGGGTACCAGGCAAAGGGTCTAAAGCTTAGCGAATACAGTATTTTCAAAAAAATATTTATCACGCTTGAACTGCTTATTAAAATTATTTATTAAGGTTTACCTTTCAATAATAATTAATTTATTTTCGCGTTTCTTACGAAAATGTATTTTATTTTTTATTAATTTATATCAGAAGTTATACACTAGATTAGATTTTTTTTTAAAACATACTTAAATAGACCTGTATACTAATGAAAAATGGAACAATACGTGGAGTCAGAAGTCGGCGCATCCAGACCAGATCGAAGCACAAAGACGAACATCTTTAATATCAGGTTAGTGGTGACGTTTATGCTTGCATTGACTTTCATACTATCAATAGGAAACACGGGGAACAACAAGCTATCGAAGGAATTCTCTAGTCACATAAAATGTACGAGTAAATAGCACGAAAGCAGAAAACTTGCACATATAAGATGCCGGTAAATATTTTGTAACCAGTTCTCTTGAATAAATCCAACGTGAAATAACTTGACTTTTTATTGAGTTTATCCTGAAATCGTAATACATAACTTTCACGCAAGTCTCTACAAAGTATTATCAGTCAGTTAAAATATTCAGATTATATACATTAAAACAGCACCTGACGAGGAAATACAATCTTCATTCTGTACGTAATAATCGATATTGCTAACTAACATAATTTTACATACTTTGATGTCACTGTTTTATTTTCCAAGTGATTGATCAAATGCAAATATGTTTGATCAATAAATACCTATATATTATCACAATAAGAATGTGTTCTCCTAATAATAAAGTTGTATCAATGTGTCCAAAATTTAATAAAAATGAATTGATAATTCTGGCGTCTGCTATCAGTTTACTCAAAGGTATTTGAGATTCTGTAAAAATAAGGTAGATGGCTCTTTCAAATTGTGGAACGATTAAATGTATTAATATCAAAAAGGTAACATATAGGTTCGAAAATTGTCGCTGTAGCATAGTTGGATAATGCACCTTCCCCGGTTAGGAAAGAGATCCAGTGGCGCAACAATAATGTTTTTCGACAGAATTGATTTTATATGTATATCTTTCTAATTAATATATTTAATTCATATTTAAAATAAATACCTAATTCAGAAGATAAGAATTTTTTAGCTTTATGATAGAACTGAAGAATCTTTGTATTCGACTTCGCTAGTTATATTGTTGTATACTCAAATAAGTAATAATGCTTTAATTATAACAATAATTTATTTAGTATTATCAATTTATAATAATTACCATTATTTAAAAAGTTTAAAGCCAGTTTAAACTCGTGAATCACTTTAATTAGAGAAAGACAGCGAAGGACAAGTGGCGAATGTATCGAGAATATTGCCGTCGCAACTTAAATCCGGATCACGAAAAAACTACTTTTCGACAGCATCACGAAGTACCACGATATCTCTCTCCTTCACCAAGAAAATGAGAGCCGAGGGAGGTGTATAATTAGGATTCATCCTGGGACTGAGATAAAGGTAGGCCAGATCCTTTCTACAAGTGTTATTTTCTTAATACAATTCTGGTTACGTCAACTCAAGATAAGTAGCGTTGATTACAGTCCACGAGATCTATTCCCATAAGAGACATTACGCGTATCGCCATCTGTGGTATGTGCAACATGTGTCTCCAGCACCGCATCTCAAAGGCATCAATCTGTGTTCTCTACCTTTCTTGTAAGATCCATAATTCCACACTTTTTAAAAATATATGTTGTCTTAAAAATATATATTTATATCAACTTTTGGTTATTCATATGTGGTGGGATAAGATCTTGTAGACTGTATCGAGAATAATATTAATCAGTTAACACAACCCGAATTGGAAGTCTGAAGGAGCATAAGGGAAGATGGATCTGGCCTACCTTGCTTTAGAGTCCTGGGTTGAGCGTCGTCTTCACCTCCGGTTGACGAGCACGTTTGTTGTGCCGAACCGAGAGATCACTGCACTTCTGGAACTATTGAATACACTTCGTCTTCGCGGTCCCAGCGTTACGCACGGCGCGAATGTAGGACGGCAGAAAAAAAGGCACAAGATCTTGATAGTTCGCGGTCTGAGCGCAATCTGTCCCTCCGTTGGCGAAATCGCAAGTAATGAGTTAGCCAGAGCGGGACAGGTATAGATTATTAGATGGACAAAAGGGATAGGGAATGAGTATTTGACTTGCGTCAATGTATGTGTCGTTTATTTTGATGGTCGCAGTAATTATGAATCCGAGATAATTGAAATCTTTGACAATTTCAAGGTCAGGGGAAGGGCATCTGTTCGTAAAAGTTGATTATGTCAATCAATGGACGAATTCAAGCTGTAAATCCGGATCGATAGGATCTAAATGAATTGTTCAATCTCTGGGTCACACGTCCCTCGGAATGGAATACGACAAATTCGGTTGTAAGTCGGAATCACCACAGGGTAGGGGAGGAAAGTAAGGAAACGTGGTACAGGATGAGGTCGGTGAAGGGATAGGGGTTCTAGTCGAAGGATCAAGAAGAGTTGTAGAGCTGTTTAATTTATATCTATTCATAAATTAGGTAGTTGAGACACCCCCTATAACAACACTGTAAATAGGTTTTTACAAATGTTTATACATAAACTAAGGGTTGGCTATCTTAGATGATATATAGTGTTATTGTAGGTGATATCACTTAAAAATGATTGCCCAAAAACGATATAGAGTGTTGTTGCAGGGATGGTCTCAGTTGCTTCCTGAAAATGGTTTTTATATCAATTGTATATCAATTCTTCGTACGCTTTGGACGTGTGCACTATACTTAAGATTACGTCTTGAGCCACGTTGAGATGTATAATGTAATTGCACCTGATAATGGTAATCCATAGAGATTTGGTAGACGCTCCTAGATGCTCAGTAGTACCCTCAAGGAGGTAGTGTTTCCGGCGCAAGTCGTGTCTCAGTGTCGCTGTTATTTTAGGTACAATGCGAATCCGATTTAATAATTATTAAGGAGAACACATTCTTATTGTGAAGTTGTAATTATTCAGAACAGACGTGATGTTTTAAATACTAATTAAATGTATTAATTATAAAGATGTACATGTCAATCAATTTTATCGAATTGAATTTAAAATATCACATACCTATGTTTTGAATAATTATAACTTAACAATAAGAATGTGTTCTCCTTAATAATTATACATTATGTCAATATATTAATAGAAAATAATTATTAACTACTGAAAGGTATTTGAGATTCTGTAAAAATAAATCAGATGGCTCTTAATGAATAATGAAACGATTAAATGTATTAATATCAAAAAAGGTAACATATAGGTTCGAAAATTTGCCGCTAAAAATATCGTCGCTGTAGCATAGTTGGATAATGCACCTTCCCCGGTTAGGAAAGAGATCCAGGTTGGAATCCCGGGTTGCGCAACAACAATATTTTTCGATAAAATTGATTTTATATGTATATCTTTCTAATTTATATATTTAATTTGAGAATCATTGCAATAAAAATATAGTAAAAAAATAGATGTCTCAATAAAATAGAAAAAAAAAGTTTTTTATGAGAACACAATAACAGTTGTGAAGTTGTATTTTCAGAACATAGTTCTGTGATATTTTAATACAAATTAAACGAATCAACTAGAAAGATATACAGATAAATTCTATTTATTGAAAAAATATTTACTTGCTACCGGGATTCGAACTTGAACCTCTTCCTATCTTGTACCATTTCGCTATAGCAACCAAATATACTTTCGACAAATTTAGAATTTTTATTCTGTAATCTTTCCAATTGATACACCGAATATTCCATTTTTAAAAACAGGTTCGAATCCCAGTGGTAACAAAATATTTTTTCGTATATGACTAATTTAATTTGTATTAAATGTAAGATTTGTAGGGTTAATAGAGCTTAAGTGGTAAAGCAGTCAACCGGCAACAGAAAACTTTATCATATATATGTATATCATCATCATCATCAGTAAAAGCCTTTTTATAGATAAATATTGCTGGATGAAGATCCCCAATTCGTTGCCACGTACATAAGTACATGTATATTTCGAACCGGTGTCTGTTCTGGGTTAGATCGCATTTTTGTAGATGATGATAGATGGAACTATGTTTCCTTTACGTGTTACCATGCCGACGTTTTGGCACGGTAGCCCGTGCCATTGTCGAGTCTTTGCCTCAAAACTTGTGCACGGGAGATGTCAATCTCCCACAGTTGAGTTGTAAAGCCTTGAAACTTCGGCGAGGAGGCCATCTACCTAAAATGTGAACTAACCTAGAAGAGTGACCAGTTCCTTTAAATTAAATATATAATCAGGCCTATTCTCAAAATTGCAATATGGAAATGAAGGTGATTGTTACACCAACCCTCAACAATAGACAGATAGTTTTGACAGATTATGGTACGTTTATCTCCCTCACTCCCTCACTCTCTCTCTCTCATTCAAATATAACACTATTTTTGAGGGTTGGTGTAACAATCACCTTCATTTCAATATTGCAATTTTGAGAATAGGCCTGAATATTTATATATTTATTTTTGATAAACATATTTTTCTGTGTATCTTATATATAGTTATTCATCTGATGTACATTTAGTAAGATCCTTTTAATGTTTATAATTTTAATTTTCTAATGTATTTATCGTATGTGTGTTGTTAGGCATTGCCGTAAGCTGATTGGCTTGATCATTCGCGTAATCTAGTAATTACTTTATGTAATCACATTACTAATTAATCATATTTGGCTTAGTCCGTATGGCAAAACCGAATCCTGCGCTATGGTCAAGTGATTACGTATTGTTGTCGGAATAATGACATCTATGATATCGATGGATATAGCCAACACGACAGAGTTTATATAATTAACGTTATATCTACGAAAATCAAGTAAATTATGTGTTACTAGCAGATAACCTTACTGCTAGACCCTACGGGCGTCCATCGGTGAGCTCTGACTATATTTCAAAGCGGAAATCTCTCATTATACTGCTTTAAAAATAGTGTATTGTGCATTCTTGTTATATAGACCCTACAATAGCCGTCCGCAGGTCCTAGCAGCAAAAATTGCTTGCATTACTTCCCTGTTAGTAAATTATGTGTTGCTCTAACGTGAAAAATACGAACAAAAAATTAATGTCACATTTGACAGCGACATAGATAAGGAAATAAACCATAGAGTGCGACACGAAAGGCCATGAGTCATAGATGAGATTACAGGATATATCACAATATTTGATACAGAAAGTCATAGATATTGACGGTGAAACGTAATATTATTATGGATAATGGATCGAGATTTCTGATGACATAAAAACTAAATTAAGTCTAAATTTAAGATTAAGATAGTCTTGGTGTTTACGCGTTTCATACTTCGATGGGTAGGCCTGGTATAATTCAATTTATGTAAATTTAAAACGAAACTGCTTCTGGTTTGATATAGTTTCGGATTCGGTCGGATATATTTTACAGTGGTGGTATAAAAACATTTTGTGCATTATACTCAGTACTCGAAGAGACACGGCCGATGTAATTTTCCCACACAAAATATATATATATACATATCCATTCGAATGCCAGCCAGGTCAACCAGAACTAATCCTACGTTTAATCTTCCACACCAATGCTAAACAACTCATTTTTCTACCGAGTACCTCTTTATTTAGATTCACACTTAGGTACCTCAATTAAATCTAAATTCAACACATAAACTTTCAAGGTTTTTATTTTTATCACACAGATTTTGTTCCCTATCTCATTTTTCTTTTCCTTTCCCCTCGAATATTTTATTACTTTCTTATTTATAACTTTTTTCTCTTTATTAAAATTTTTATTCCTAACTATTTTCTCACATTTTTCTGCTTTAAGGAATTTGCTCTGGAATTTTAAATTGTACTCACTGTATAAAGTATTTTGTATCCTCTGAAAAAACATGTAACTGGTTTAATTATTGTTTAACTTTATTGTTTTTCGTATTTACTGACAAACTGTATGTTGTGACGTCGTATATCATCCGGCCACCGGCTCGCTCAGGGTATAGCATGTTCTGATGTACAGAATTCACCATGTCGCCTCCCATTTGATTAGCTACCATTCTCAGGGAAAATAATAAAATTAGTTTTAAGATTTACAACATTACAATTAACATGTTTTTGCACAGATATGAAAACATATGAACTTACAAAGTAGAATATAGAATATAAAATATAGTAAAAAAATGATGTCACTGAATGTGATTACCAATTAAGATTGACAAATCTTTCCTTAACAAAATAATAGAGTTCTTGTCAACGTGTCAATATCAAAATTAACAAGTTATCCTTTAGAATGACTGGTGAGATAAATTACTACGATACGCTAGATATTAAGATCAGAAATTATATTACAACAATTTACAACACCTGATGAGTTTGTCAGGTAAAATATAACAAAAATTACGTCACACAAATGTGATCACAAATAAAGATCGATTGACTAATCTTTCTTTAGCAAAATAATGAACTTTCATCAAATCGTCTTTAACAAAACTAACAAGTTCGCATTTGAAATTAAAAGGTGAGAATAAACACTAAGTTACATTAGATATTAAAAATTCACATCGAAATTTACTTTACAACAATTTGACCACCAGATGTCTTCGTTCTTCATGAGAAATCCACCGTCTTCGTTTAGTCTTGAGGTTCCGAGGCACCCGTAAAATACTCGCGTCTCCTTACTTGTCAAAACGTCAAAGTCAGGGTCGTCGGCTTCCTTTTGAAGTCACAAAGAATCATTGAGTCCTCTTTTGTTGTAAAATAAGTCAAATTGAGAATAAAAGAAGCAGAGGAGACCAAATTGTATCCCCGCCCTGCTTTGTTCGTGAGTAATCCTTCACGAAAAAATAGTATTGTCATCTACATAACACCTCTCTGCCGTCATGTGAGGAAGAGATGCTTCACATCATGCAAACATACAAGTTAAATAGCAAACAAAAAATCTCACCAACATGGTGTAGGATAATACAGATGCCCAATATATTAAATCATTCTCACCTTTCCTTAATTCAATATGAAATCACATCTTCGTGATTACAGTATCAGGAGCAGCTCCTTCGCGCTCGCAAGTCGCCAAAAAACCAAAATACCACAGATAAATTTTCCTTATGCGGTGCAGTGTTGCCATTTGGTAAATGTCAACTCCCATCACATCTCGTGCGCGGTAGGTACCAGATATAACGTTATAATGTGCAAGGAGAGCTAACATCGGTAAAAGAATCGGCGACTATCAGCCCAGTTTCATAAAGATTGGTGTCTTTTCATTTGCATGGATTGAATGAATGTTTTCAACAATACTAATAGAAAACCTAGGACTTGCTATCGAAGGTAATTACTGCAACACTTGGTGTAACAATTTTTGCACTATAGTACAAAACATTTAACTGACTTCTGTCAAACTCTTCTTTATACAGGTTGTTCCAGGGACAGTAGTTTGATTAGGAGATATCACTAGCAACTCATTGAGCTTCAAATAGGGATATCCTAAATTCAATGGTTTGGAATTCAAAAAAGTTAAAATCAGGTAGTGTGATGTCTATAAATTTTTAAGTATGACGGATCGCGGGAGAACGATTTATTTTGCTCCGCGTCTTCCAACGCAGATAGATCAAAGTACATATTGTAAATTGAGTAATAAATGGGGTGGTTTAGTTAATTTAGCTATCATTTAATGATGATAGGGACTGCACCTCTCATAACTATAGTAGTTGTATCGCACAGAATTACTCGCTGAGGAGGCGCCATATAATTGATACGATAAGACATGTGTTAATAATTTAAATGTGTAATCATCGGCGTGGCGCCAAAAAACCCGCGGGGCAGATTTAAGGAAAATAATGACGTCCTAGTAAAACGTCACAAGCGGCGGCCTGTCGCCGTGTTGTAACTTGCAAATATGACTATACGTATTTTTATGAATTTAAATAAAAACAGAGTATTCTGCTGGCGGAAGACAATCTCGATTTTGCCGTCGTAGTGTGCTTATATTGAACATATTTTGTGTTTCATTTCTTTCAACCTCGTAATCATCATCATCATCATCGCCGGTTGAGAGAAGTTGAGATCGGCGGTGAACCACCCTTGTCTACATTATTGTTTCTTGTACGGTTAAGTTTAATTGTGAATATTAAAACAATTAACGACTGACCATTTAAATTGCTGAAAAGCACCAGTTTCATAATTTACAATGGCCAAAGGATTTTTTTACAGTTTTAATATATATTTTATTTACAAAAAGAACAATTAAATAAATTAAAATATGCCATTTTTTGCATACCTATTTGTATAAATTATTTATATAGTATTGCTTAGTAAGTGCAGTCTTGAAAATATTTCAGAATTTAAAATTTTTTTCAAGCAGTAATTTTGTATGAAAAGTCCTTGTATTTAAAAGCCAATGCACATTGGAGCAGCTTCTCTCGTCTAGTGTGGGGCGAGTTTTTTACGAAGTTGTATTAACATAATAAATTATGTGCACGAGATGTGGAGATTTTTTGAGTAAACTCTTAGGCAAAGAGCCACTTAGCGAAATGAAAATAGCGGTCCTGTAAGGTATTTTAAATGTTACATTTTCAGGATAAAGTTTTTGAAATCTTCCAGTTGGTAGCACTTGACTGTAGTACGTTTTTGACATATGCTGTTATGAACGTGTTTAAATTCGAGAATTTATGTATATTGTGAGCTGTATAGAGCCAGAGGCTCCACATCTCCATCGGCTAGTGCCATCCTACGTGTCAAACACTTAGCAGAATTCCTTACCTTACCGACGATCTCACAAATCTGCGTTCGTCCCTCGGGGTAAAATAATTATAGCACAGTGGTATTTGAATAATTAGAAGATGGGTTGTATTAGTGAAAGAAGTTATGTTAAATTAACAAATTTAATGTAAAAAAATACAACCTAATATTACCACTATATGGGTGATGGGCAAAGACAGGATCAGGTCAAAGATGACAAATCCAAGCAGAATAAATAAATTGTTAAAAATAATTGTTGGTTGTACAAGAATAACAATAATTAAGACAATAGTATGATTGAGAGATCATGACCTTGGATACGGGACGTTCTTCCTCCCCACATTGAACTCCTTTTCGTAGCTTTCTAGTCGAAGTATGATGGGTTACGTGGAATTGACTTGCAGGCCTAGGTCATTCACTTGCGACATCGTTCAACGTTAATTGTGGTTCTTCATCCCGGGTCCAAGAGGAAAAAACATATTTCTATAGAAGAGATGAATACAATTCAAATTAGGATTTATCACAAGATCGTAAGAATATCGATGCACTAAAAAGGACAGCTGGAGTGGGGGAACCCACCCTTTAGCGGGACCGGTTTAGAAGATAGGGCTTCCTTGTCGGTCCCACTCATCAATGCTAATACAAATACGTGACTTTAATTCAATAACATTTAAGTATATGCATAACGAAAAAAGAGAAGAAATTCAATGTGATTATTAGCAATTATCGCAAGGATTTTAAAATTTAGACTCTCCAGCTTCCCATAAGTGTTGTCTTTATTAAGAAAAAAATCATAGCATAAATCCATAGAACATAGTTTTACATACAGATGGAAAATAAATTGAAAACTAAGGTGTAGTAGTTCAAGGATCCATTTATCAAAAAACACTCGCAAAAGAGATATAGTGGACGAGACACTAAATGGATTGAGTCACACTTACACAGACAGACTAACGGAGTTGCAGAACACGAGGTATGAAATGTGAGAGGTAGGCGTGTAGCTGAAGTCCCATCCACGCATGCCGGCCTAGCTAGCCACCTAAACAGCTCCAACGAGTCACCCATACCCAAATAAATTCCTTATTTATCCAAGATTTATAATATTAAGGTATTCAATGATTCCAAGTATTCATTATAATATTACGCTTCCCCGTCTATATATATGACTTTCTGGATGTGGCGTCAGTGGCGACTTCGTTAGCGTCATTTGCTTCGGTAGGCTGTAAAGTACTTGCTTAATCGGCCAGGTCTGTGAGACTTCTGTTATCTCATCTATGTCTCATGGTTTCTTTCCATATCTATGTCGCTGTCAAATGTGACATGAATGTTTTGTTCTTATTTTTCATGTTTGTACACTTTTAGGGAGAGCTGTTGCTAGGACCGGCGGGCGGCTATTAGTGGCCCATGGTGACGGCTGCGCGGCTAGGGCTTCAGTAGCATCTATATTTCATCTAAAGCAATATAATAAGAATGCAAAATGCACAATTATTAAAGAAATATAATAAGAGATTTTCGAATTGAAATATACATTCTAATAAGACCCTGACTACGTAGCGGTCACCGATGGCCGCGTAACGGCAACTATTGGCCGTGAAGCAGCCACAATAACCAACCAACGCAGGGCCTAGCCTAAGCCGATTGCTTATCTTCTGGTGATATATATATTTGTGATAGAATATAGTCGACGATAAATCAAATCAAATAAAGTCTTAATAATTACTAAAACGTAAATAGTGTATAGCGTTGAATAAATAAATAGCATCCAGGATATTTTTTTACACTTATAATGGTTTTCGTGTGTTTTCGAAATGGTAATTCTAAACAGTTTTTTAATCACGATATAAATTTAATTCTGTAAATAACACTCCGGTGAAGAATTCTTGAATCCCTATTTAGGCTGTGGTAACCTGCCTTGCTAATAGCAACCGTTTTGAATTACACGAACCTTCGAAATGTGTGTCATGTAAACCCTAAATAGGTTACATTACACGAACATTGTTTCTAGAGGGTTCTGATTTTATTTGATGCCGGGGTGGGGGACAATAGCGTAACCCGTGTCAATTGGGCTACGGGGCAAGTTAAATGATTTTTAATTAATTTTTTTGCAAATAACTTTTACTATAAATTTGATAACTAGATAACAGACCCACCTGAATGAGTGACACGGCACTGGAAAATTATTTAAAAAAAAATGCATCGTGTAGTTTTTAAACATGGAACATGTTTTCAATATTTTTTAAAATTAATATATATCTTACAATATTTTGAGCAAGTCCAAATCATTGTAGGATCTAATTACTGGGTTTTATCCTCTGGGGGATTGTAATCAAGATTAAAATGTCTCACGGAGACGAAGCTATTATTTTTATATGAGAAGTATGGAAGTCTTGGGCATTACAGGGCTCACGACGATCGATGTGGTAGCGTGGGTAAATAGGTGAACGTTACATTGTGTAAAGTGATCACTTAAGCCAGCCGATGACATAATCCCTGTAATAGCCAAGACTTTCATACTTCTCATATAAAAATAACAGCTTCGTCTCCGTGAGATATTTAAATTTTAATACATATCTAAACAAATATCAGATATCTTGGAGATAAAACTATTTTTATTATATTTAATGGAAATTAGTATGGCGTAATTACAGAGTTAACGACCTGTCTTCGGCTAGCTTAAGTGATCACCAATCACCAATTCTCAACATTCAAACTACACATTTATTAAATTTTTGAAAGTTGTATATATGTTAGTATGTGAACTCGCTTCAAGTGCCACTACACCATCGCCATATATGGACCAAATTTGATAATTTATTTTTCCCTTTTTTAATTTTTTAAAAAAAAAATTATTATAACGTTATGATATGGTACCTACCAGCCACGAGCTATTATTTTGAGTTGACATTTCGCAAATGGCAGCACTGGACCGCGGAAAAGAATTTCTCTATGGCACTTTCCGTTGACAGCTCGAGAGCGTGTGCAATAAGCTGCTCGTGAAATTAATATTAAAAAAATGTAATTTCATGTTTAGAAAAGGAAGAGATGTAAAAAAACCCTTCCTGTCACGACGTCTGTGAGGCTTAATTTGGATGACAATACAAATTTCTTCGTGAAGGATTACTCACGAGCTAAACGTGACGGGAACACGATTGCGTTCCATCTGCTCAATCTATTTTACTACATGAGGACGCAAGGGTTTCTGCGCTACTTCAGGAACCAGGTGACCCAGCCTTTATGACGTTGGCGATGCGAGGAGACACCAAGTATACTACGGGGTGACTAGGAACATCAAAAACTGAATTCAAATTGTGGATTGCTCTCGTGTTGTGAAGGAAATTCTTAGTTGTAAAATTTTGGACAGGGAGTAAATTATAATAATTATTCTCACATTCTAACATCTGATTTTAATGCTTGTTGCTAATTTTGTTATAGACGATTTGTTGAGAATCTTTTGTTGAAATCACACTGATGTGATATTATTTTTTGTGTTACATTGCTTTGTAGATTCTAAAATTTTCTTATTCTATCATGCTCAAATTTTGTATGCAAAAGCTAATTAATTATAATGTTGTAAATCTCAAACTTATTCTATTATTTTTTCCTCGAGAATGATTACTGATGTGGATGGGAGACGGCATAGTGAATTCTGTGCATCAGGGCCACGCATTTCGTGCTTCCCTTGAGCGAACCAGAGGACGAAGACGTCACAGGTTGGCGCATCCAACTTGAGACAAGGTCACGTCACAATATATATTTAAAGTTTCAGTGTTTTAAGTATAAGAGGATGATAGTCAAAGCGTAATAAATAAAAAGTACCTTGGGTTTGTTGTTGATTTATTCGACCGGTATTACGATATTACATTGAGATAGGTATGAAGTATTTAAATTCACGGTAATTTACACTTGATCAGACATGTAAAAGACATCAGCCGCGAGAACAGAATGAAAGCCTCTCTCGTTCTTCGTGCCCGGCAGCCTAGCGGGATGTTCTCCTAGCGGGCGTCCGACACATCGCTTCGGTGCTAGGATCGTCAGATGGCCTAGGGTTCCTTTACCACAAAGTGATACAATTTATAGCTTGCATTATTAGCTTTGTTTATTAGCTTGCATCTACTAGTTATATTCGATGAACAGTTTATATGTATAACTAATAAAATAATATAAATATACGGCAATCTTAATATAATCTATATTTCAATGATAGAGCTTTCTCCAAAACAAACCACACGTAAATAAAATATCGATGTAACTAAAATTATTCCACCTTCGTAAGTTAGCTGTCAAAATGACATATAAAAATCGCGGATAGACAATTACTATGGTAAGTAAGATTTCACCTTTACCATAGATATAATTAATTAGCACAGGAAAATTTTGAACTTAAATTTAAAAATTTGGAACTTCAAGGTGAACGTCAAGGCGAATCTGCAAGAGGTACTGGCACTCTGTGGAGACTACGGTCAAGGACTTTCAACGTCCATAAAAGAAGAAGAAGAAGAACAACAAAAAAAGGATTGTATTAATAATCTATTGCTTTCATTCTTACTATGTAATTGTTCCTTTGGTGGCCATAAATATGGTTGAAAATAATGTTTTCATTTTTCTTTTAGATTAAGAGCGTGTTCATTATTTTTTTAAATGTTTTCGATAAGGAGAACCCAGTGATTTGAAGGAAACACGAAAGTTGTCATCGTTCATTACCCGCTCGAAACAACACGCCTGGGGTAGTTACCGCCGGGTCATGCTGATAACATTATGGTCGAGCGATCAGGTAACACGTCACCACTTTGCTAAATGTAAAACTCACGGGGCTTTGAATAGGTGCCGCGTGCACACGCACCCGTGTATACTTCTATTTCTTCTTCTTGTACCCTATCCGTTCAACAGACGTCATTGTTTACTGTGGCCAGGAAAAGCTCTACAGTAGACTGGCCTGACCTGATTGATATTCTCCCCTTTCCAGGTTCCCGAATTGCAGCAATTATGAGGTCCAAGACCTCATTCTTTTCCAGATGTCTCATCATATATCTGAGATATTGAAGATTTCGGATTTTTATTGTTTTAAATATTTATTTTTCTTTATTCATCTATAACATATATATCCAGTTTATTTTGAGCATTCTTCTATAGAAACACATCTCAAATGCTTCTAGTCGCCTTATCATTTCTTCATACATAGCATCTGACCATTCGCATTAGTATTCTAAGCTTGAGATCGTGACTGCTGTGGGATAAGATCCCGTGGACTGTATCATTCAGAAAGGTAATAATGGCAATTGAATTTGGCCTACCTTGATCTAAGTCCTGGGTCGGACGACAATTGTCACCTCCACTTGACTCGCACTTTTGTCGTGAAGAACGGAGATCTCACTGCACTTCCGGATGGTGTAGAAAACCGCTATTGTTCGCGGTCCGGATTTTTGCGACACTTGCAACAACTGAAGAACATCTTTTACACGCAAGGTGTCAAACTGAATACGTTATGTATTGGTGAAACTGTTGCTATATATGCTAACGGGTAAATAGTGACTAGAGTCAAGCGATTTTCGAGGAAATTGTAGGCTGGGGTAAATTACGATCTTCAATGTACCACAATAAACAAATGTGGAGTAAATACTCGTATCGTACGCACTATACGATGTCTCTGAGTATGTGTATTATCAATTAGAGTATGCGTAGTGCGAAAACGATCCATGGCTATTCGAATTACTCGCTCCGTTTCGCAAACTGAACCACGATTATCGAAATAACTTTGTACAATTTGAAATGGCAAACCAAACTGAGCACAAATCAGCTGTCAGCTGTCAAATTGGCTGTCGTTGGAAAAAGTGTTGTCAATTCGAAAAATAAACCCCTCTGAAAACACCTTTAGTGTACACCACTACTGGCGACGTTTCTACAGTAAAATATAATTACATACAGTTTAATAATGAAATAATTCAAATATTAAACGTAATATTTTATGTACGTAGAGCGTACACTATGTGATAGTATTAAAAGTATTATATGTGCAGCACAGAGGGAGTCCATTTACAACAGCAAAGTTTAACCAATCAGATTACAGACAGAATCGCTGAACGCTTGCAGTAACTTTACTGGCTAGATAAATTTCCCTTTCATTGAATTATGGTTGTACCGGAAAATATAAACTAAATAGATAACTTAAAAGATAGGGGTCAACTTTTAAAATACTGTTTTATGTTAGAGATTCAATTATATTGAAAAATATTATTAGGATCGGATAAAGTGGGAAAGATTTTGGACGGTGGATGAAATTTAAATGCGGCAGGTATTGACTGAAATGTATTTGAATGGAATAAGAGAAAAGAGCGGATAGAAGGGAATATAGGGGATGGGTAGGTGGGTTAATTAGGGATTACTTCAATATGAATACGACTCACGGGATACGGAAGGTCTGCTCGACTTATCCGATGATGAAACTGGTTCCGTTCTCCAAACGTTCACTTCACAGATTCATGTTGCACAACGACACTATCCATAATAATATTACGTATCTTCATATATTTTCATCTATTTCTACGACTTCTGGACGTCTAGCAAGTTTTGGACGTAGTGTTCCAGTTAAAAAACATATACGCCAAAGCAGCGAAAATGTCTAACGTGTTTATAATATCCCTAGGTTAAAGATGACTTAATTGTTTTGTCTTTCATATATTAAATAGCATTTTTACATGAAATGAAATGTTTTCATCGATGTAGCGAAAACCTACAAAGTATTATTGTCTAATTTTAAGCTGTCATTTCTCCTATCTATGGTCATCTCGCGTCGTATCATTAGACGTCGTGAATGAAATCGTACGAATTTTTTCTATGGTGTCACTGTCAAAGAATGAGTTTACGTGTTAATAATCATTTATGTAAACGTGATCTAAGTTAAATGTTTTTTCTTTTATTATGCGTTACATTATAGTAAAAAACTAAAACTGCCGTTAATAATAATCAGTTTTGATAATATAATTTATGGTTATGATTCAGCATAACTAAAAATTTTAACGTGTTTTAGGTTGAGTGAGAAAACAATTAGTCTTTATTAGCATTATTGTGTTTATTATTGTCTATTCGCAATTCTTATACCTATATCTAATTTATGTTCGTTTTGACAGCTAACTTAAAAGGTGGAATAATTTAAATACATCGATATTGTGTCATCATTGGCTAAAGCTCTATCATTGAAAAATAGATTGTATCGAGAACCTTCCGCGTAGCGGTGACTAAAGACCGCGTAGTGGCTGCAATAGCCGTCCGCAGGGCCTAGCAGTAAGCAATATTCTAAAATAATAATAATCGCTCCATTTTTGTTACGTTAGATCCTATCGGCGCGGGATCTACGTTTTATATTCAAATAATAATTATTATAATACAAATAAAATGTATCAATAAGAAATATATATATATATATATTTTTTGTTAATATTAAAAATATAATACAATTTCAATAATCAGTATATATATATATATATTTTAACATTTGTTTCTTCTCTATGAGAGTAAGACTCGTGTATAGAGGAGTATATTCGAGTTAATTAATGTTTCAGTTAGTCTGTGCACATATTTTTTTAACTTCAGTTACAAATTTATGATAGTCCGTAATTTTTCTAATTGTGATGGGGAGATTGTTTAAAAATTTGATACCTCGATAAATATATTGATTTTGAGTTGCGGTATATTTTAGTTTTGGGATATCAATTTGATCTCTACATCTTGTAGATCGGAATTAGCTTCTAAAATTTAATTGATTTTTAATTTAAAAAATTTGAATTATTGAATTTTTTTTGTTGTGATATTGAAGTTTTATATGCTCTTCCCCATCCAATAATACCGTATTGCAAATGTGACTGTACAAACGCTTAATATATTATTTTCAGATATGTAGGTGATAAGATGTTTCTGAGTCTAAAAAATATGTAGGCAGTTTTCTTTATTTTGTTTGTGAGATTAGTAATATGTTCTTTCCATTTGAGATTGTTATCTATTATATACAGATATAATCAATTTTCCGGATGGCAATAAAAATATTTTTTCGATAAATGTCTGTGTTCTCCTTAATAATGATATATTCTATTAAAAAAATCTGTGAAGGCTCTATATTTAAGGTAGTTTACAGTTACCGTATTTCCGACGGTTCGTATTTTCTCTCGTCAGTCAGTATGGAAACTTCAGCCGCGGTGAAATATTCCTTGGGACATTCTCTTGGGAAATTTCAACTACCAAGTTATTACCTGTGGATGCATTTAAACTGCAACGATGTCTCTCTATAGATCAGGCACGGCCCAACTTCGGTACGGTATAGCTCGATTCTCGGGGCTCAGCAGATTGTTTGCTATTACGTCTTATTGCAGTCTACGCTTTTGGTCGCTTTTCATGATTTAACTAATGGATTTGCTAATGCATAATTTATCATTCAGACCAGTTTAAACCAGTCATGATATTCGAACCTGGATCTCTTTCCAAACCGGGGAAGGTGCATTATCCAACTATGCTACGGCGACGATATTTTTAACGACAAATTTTCGAACCTTTCTGATATTAATACATTTAATCGTTCCATTATTTGAAATAGCCATCTACCTTATTTTTACGAAATAACGAATACCTTTTTAATTAAATTTTGGACACATTTATATAACTTTATTATTACACAATATTTTTCGATAAAATTGATTTTATATGTATATCTTTCTAATTAATATATTTCATTCATATTTAAAATATTACGGAACTATGTTATGAATAATACTAATTTAATGTATATATTTATAATTAATACATTAAATTAGTATTTATAAAAACATCACAGACCTGTGTTCTGAATAATTACAACTTCACAATAAGAATGTGTTCTCCCAATAATAATGTATTTACTTAAGTAAATTCATCGATAATGTATTAAATACTGTTATTTTTATATATAATACATATTGGAAATCTGTTTAAAATCTTATTTAAATGTTATTAGATTGAGAGTACTTAAATTATTTTCGACTTAAAGTTTAATGTTTTTAAACCCAATCCGAACAGTAACCACATAAAAATCATTGTTTATTTTACGAAAAGTTTCTGCTGCATTTCCACCCGTTTTAAACTAGTTTAAAAAAATTCTAAAACTCTAAATGATATTAGGAGAACACATTCTTATTGTGAAGTTGTAATTATTCAGAACATAGGTCTGTGATATTTTAAATATGAATTAAATATATTAATTGTAATATAGGTTCGAAAATTGTCGCTAAAAATATTGTCGCTGTAGCATAGTTGAATAATGCACCTTTTCCGGTTAGGAAAGAGATCCAGGTTCGAATCCCGGTGGCGCAATAACAATATTTTTCGATAAAATTGATTTTATATGTATATCTTTCTAATTAATATATTTAATTCATATCTAAATGATATGATTGTGAACCCAAATAGTTGGAATTATTTTCCTACCAACCTAATATATATACATCATGTACCTATTTCATATAAAAAAAGGTTTGCATTGTCAAGGATACAAATCAAAATCAAAGATTAAGGTTGATCCATCGTAAGGGCTATTAAAGGACTTAAAAACATTTATTTTATTAGGTCAAAGGAGGGCGTTCTGGCATCCCTACATAGTCCTACATAGTTATCCGCTAGGACTGTAATCCGGGAAGATCCAGTGTTCTATTTCCACATCATCCCTTACGGAGTCAATAGGAGATGGGTGCCATTTGTCTGGAAGGCCGCAGCTCGCTGGACCAAGTAGGTAGATCGTAATTTGTGGAGATAAATGCACCTTTAAAGCGGGATTCACAATTACAAAGCCTCCTGTGTTTTTTTTAAAATTAAAGTGTTCATTGTTCTAAATTATATAAAAAACCAAAATAAAATAAATTAATGTGAGGTAGAATTTTTCTGAACCATGAATAACGTGGTGTCATCTCGTGTTGCCGTTTAACTTTAATTCGTGTTTCAGGAATACTGGACATAAATTCGTGTTTCATAAATGGCTGGATATAAATTCGTATTTCAGGATTATTCCTGATTCAAATTTAGGTGCAGTTATCTGCACCTAAATTTGATTTAATAAATAATTGTACTTAAATAAATTCATAAATTCGTATTTTAAGAATGAATGAAAGTTGGACATAAATTCGTGTTTCAGGAAAAATTGCACCTAAATTCGATTCAAGGATAATTGGACTATTATTCAAGTACAAAAATAATAAGTTTTTATTTTAAATCGTGTTTCAAGATACTTACTTACTTATTTACTTACTAGACAGAGATGATAGAGCGCCACACTTTTCTGTCCTGACACACAATTCTCGCCTCATCCACATGCATACATCTTCTCATACAAGCTCTACGATTTTTGAGGCTTCTAACAGGACCATCCTCCAGTATCTGGTTTACTTGGTCGTGTCAAGTCTTCCGCGGACGTCCTCTACTTCTGATGCCATCAACACTTGCGTCATATATCTTTCTTACTATTCTCTCCTAATTCATCTGTTCAATATGACTAAACCACCTAAGTGATCCTTTCTTAATCTTACTCACTATATTAACTTCAGATTTGTATTATTTCCTTATTTCTTCATTCTTTACTGGAACTGTCGTATTTACGCCCAAATAATCTCATTTCCACTGCATGTTAAGGTCTACTGCGTTTCAAGGTAAATTTATGCTTAACATAAATTAATTTTTCAGGATAACTAATTTTTTATTCCTTTTAAATTTAAAATCCTGATTTAATTCCTGAAACACATATTTATGTGTTTCAGGAATTAAAGATAATTGAACATAAATTCATGTTTCAAGGTAAATATTTAATAGTGGCAATTCATACGCATAAATTCGCGTTTTAGAAATTAAAGATAATTTAACATAAATTTCACGTACAATAAATAATTAGATTTTAAATCGTGTTTCACGGTAAATAAACATAAATTCGTGTATCAGGAATTGTAGATAATTGAACATTCATTCATGTTTTAGGAATAACTACACAATAAATTCATGTTTCAGGAATAACTGGATTTAAATTTATGTTTCAGAAGTAACTGATTTTGTCAGCAAATTCAATAAAGTAAGGGATGTCGTCAAAAAAATATTCCTGCCAATAATTTACAGTAACCATCACCTCTAGCGACGTATTGTTGTTTTACAGCAAGGCTCCGCGGGGGTCGACATTATAAATGAAATCAATTTATAAAATATTAACATCCGGTTAATAATTCGGATTGGCGCCCCGCGGGCATGACGAGAGTAAGCATTGAAAAATGTAATCACTTTAAAGACTTAAAACAAACGTCCGGTGTAACGAGGTACAGAGCCGGCGCGTCCAAATAGGCGAGCTAAGCGATCGCCTAGGGCGTCAATATTTGAAGGGCGGAATAGCTGATATAATCTATTACTTTCTTGATGTGGTTTCAGTAGTGTTATTTGTGGCTGTAAATACGGCTGGCAAATATATTGAGCATTTGTCATAGATAAGAAAATCATCCTGTCATCTCATGGATACCATAAACCATATACGAACCAACCATAAAATGGTTGCAGTTTTTTTCCTTATTTATTGTAGAACTTTCAAATATGACAAATGTTTCGATGGTATTTTTCAAGATTGTCTTTAAGTAGATATATATATATTGTGACATTACAAACTGATGTCATGTTCGAAATTGCCCCGTCACTAGTAGGGTAAATACTATAATTTGTTAATCTGATCGCATCGGGCTACATTACTACTTCGGTCTACTTTCAATTTCATACTTTTTTTTTCTACAATTCTTTGTACAAATCCTATTGCGTCGGCCTGGATGCTGAGGATCAACTATGACGATGGGTCATCGAGATGGCATTCTACGATAGAATGTGCACGGATGAGCATGGATTGAAGGTTATGCCATCTTTCGTAACATTTTGATCTTGTTGTCACCAGCTTGCATTGAAGAACGTCGAACTCTCGCCCAACCCGACAAAATTAGGATTGTTAATTTTAATTGTATTTTGTTCTAATATTAATTGTGTTCCTTTTTTCAGTAGATTCTATTAATTGACGTTAAACATCTTTTCATTTATCTCTCCCAGGTATTATTAATAATTTTTCCCAGATTAGGATGAAGCCAGAATGGGTTAGATCAAGATGGGTATGCGTTTCTGAGGTGAAGGACCCGCGGTTCTTGTATTCTCCGCTGACTATCCAATGAAGAGGGGTGAATTGAATATATTTCAAAGTTAATACGTAAGAACACCGTTTGTACAATTCTAGGAAGAGCAATACAGAATGCAATAACAGTAAAGCAAAATAGTAATAACAATCACTTCATTGTGAGCGGATAGTAATAGTAATGTCGGTATATCGGTCTTTCTCATTGGTTGGAATATTTTTAATGTCGCCGTGCAACATAAGTAAGAGGGTGGCGATACACGGCTATCAGACAAAATACACCCTTCACCATCCCTCGGTGAGAAAGTTTTTTATTATTCCTATAATATAATAAATTGTTACAATACTCGGCTTCTATGTGTTCACAGGATAAGTAACTTCAGCAATATATTTTGAGGGCACCCGTCTCCAAGTCCAAGTCTCCGCAACACCATTTTAGTTATATAATTGATAGAATCGGCGTTAACTTTGTAGAGTTTCATCAAATTTGATGGATATAAATAAAACAATATTATAACTCTACTTGAGTTTATTATTTATTACTCATGTTTAAAGTGAAATAAAGTTGCTTTTTTGATATCTCGATCTTTCCATATTCTAGTTCATAGCAAGTCTGCCCACTGTCACCAGTATTTGCGATCAGCACGCCCAAATAAATTGTCTTTGTTTTCGTGGATATAGATTTAACTAAACCAGATTTTATAATCTTTCGGATCTCTATCCAACGACAGGTTTTAAAGTCTAGTTTTATTAATAAAGGTCGCATAATTTCGATTGAACCAGCTCTGGTGCGTCTTTTTTTCGTTCAAAGCGAGGCATTGTAAAAATAATTAAAAAATTCCTTCTTTTTATACTTTCTTCCAGCCGTTCTGAAAGCACGAGGCTGCAATAAGTGAGTGCAAACATCCGAATCCGGCTGACTCTACTCTGACATTACTTTTTATCAGAACTAAAGGAATGTAAAGTAAAGAAAATTATTTTATAATTTTTTTGTTCCTGTTTCTTTAGCATCTTTATCGAAGAGATCTTTGCTTAAGCAAGTATATAGTCTAGATTCATATTCTTCGGCGGTCTGTCATCTGCATCTGCTGTGGATTATTTGTTATCAGTCAAATGGTGGTTCGCCGATCTCCACTTCTCTCAACTGGCGATGATGATGATGATTATGAGGTCGAAAGAAATGAAACGCAGAAGATGTTCAATATAGGTGCACTACGGCGATAGAATCGAGAATGGGTTCTCGCCCGCAGAAACCTTGTTTTATTTGAGTTACAAATAGTACATTTATTTATTCATATTTTTCCCACTGTATTTGCAAGTAGACAGCGACGGGTGCCGCCCTGACGTGTTTTATCATTATCTTTATATTGTTTACCGAAATTTATCAAACGTCTATCCGGCGCCACGCCGATGATTATACATTTAAATCACTGACTCTTGTTTAATATTATTATTTAATTAGCGTCACCGCGGCGACATCGCAATTCTGTGTGATACACTCCCTATTATCGAGATGCATATCTTCCACACATTTTACATGGTATGGTACATCCGCTGGGCGTGGAGATTTCGAGGTTTGATTCTTCTTCCTCTTTCTGCCTATTTTTCTGCTTTCTAACGTTTTCTTCCTTCACACGTTTCCTAAGCACGCTACTTCTTAAAGCTGTTGCATTCGATTATGGGCCGCGGCTTTCCAGTATTCGTGTGTTCAACTTTTTAGTGTTCAGACTGGTTTTGAATCTTTTTCTTGGTCAACTCAATCATCTTCATCATTCCTATATGGTCCACCCAACCACCTTAATCATTCCTGGCTCTACCTTCCGGAACGGACTGATTGCTGATGCCAAGAATCAACAACTCTTCATTTACATTTGTTTGAGACTTGTATTTATGTATGATATACCTTGAATGAATTAATGTTCAGTGCCTCCCAACTTCCCATCCCACTCACGCCACTAGCGAGCAGCCAGTCGATAGGCGACCTTGAATCAGAACGGTTAAATATTTTTATCAATCTCGAAAGGCTCCGTGAGTCTATGTGTCGATCTTTGGCGAAATAGTGATATAATCCCATACAGTCCACTGCATAGCAGGTGATTGAGAGAAATGGAAATCTGTGACTCCCTTTTTCTTGTTCCTGTGTTTCTGGGACCTAAGGTACGATTGGACCACCAAATTTTAGGTATAACTATTCTTTATCTTCATTCAGGCCATTTTGGCTGTTGCTCATTATTCATACACTCTGCATGGCCTAGCTTCTTTTTCTTCTTCTTGTGCTCTGTCATTTAGTAAACATTAGCTACCATGTTGGGTATCATCACTTTTTTTACTGCGTCTCGAAAAAGCTCTACAGTAGACTGGCTAAACATTGCTTCAGATTTTCTGCCTTTCAACTTGTCCAAAAGTGTTTGTATTTTTTCACTAACCATATTATAGTATTGCGCCAAATATTAAAAAGATCTCTTGCCGGAGGTGTGTATTTAGTCTGGTTTAAGATAATCAATTAACAAAAAAATTATTTGATCCTAAAAAACTAATGCCATTACCTTTCCGGCCCATTGAATAGTTTTGCCTCCTTTGGTACTAATTCTGAGTTAGTAATTCTTTTTAGTTTATAGTTTATAATAATGAACGTTTCGCGTTTTTGACTGCAACATAATGTTGCCTTTCACTGAGGCAACCATTAATGCTACTTGCTCGCACCGTGGATAGCCATTTCGAGGAGTGGCGAAGCAGACAAAACCAAAGAAAACAATCCCGTCTAGACTGGGAGTGTGCTTTCTTTGATATGACGTCGGGTGGGGGGCTTCCTGCCATGAAAAATGGTGCGTCAAAAGTCGCGCAAACACTGAAAATTGTATTTTCAGTGCTCAAACACGTGCACGTGCAAGGGTTAATTTTAATTGCGTCACTTTCTCGGGGCGGGGGGTGAGCGTCGCTCCAAGTAGGGTGGAAATGGAGAATGTACGTGGCTTTAATACTCATTGTGTAATTTTCCCCGGCGGTGTCATGCGTCACATATGACGTTAATTTATTTTAATATCTTTACGAGAATAATTTAGTTTTAATAACGTTGAAAAAATATTTTCACTGTTTCGAGGACGTCATTAAATTGTAAAAACACAAATGATTAACCATTTTAAATACATTAGGCGTCAAATTTCTTATGTCATGTATGTCATTTTACAACCCTACCTGGTTGTCTGATCATTAGTAACTTTTTACTGATGCTCGTGGTTAAAATCGTTTGCGGGTTGTTCGAACGTCAAATGTAATATTATCAAAGCATAAAAGGAGATGTCAAGTGTGACAAATAATCATGAAATATGATTTATTTATATCAATAAAAATATGAATAATCATTTCCAGACGGGCGGGGTATAATTGGACTTCAGCAAGGTGTTCGACAAGGTTTCACATAAACTACTATTAAATGTTTTAAATATGAACTAAATATATTCATTAGAAAGATATACACAAAAAATCACCTATGTTCTGAATAATTACAACTTCACAATAAGAATGTATTCTCCTAATAATAAAGTTGTATCAATGTGTCCAAAATTTAATAAAAATGAATTGATAATTCTGGCGTCTGCTATCAGTTTACTCAAAGGTATTTGAGATTCTGTAAAAGTAAGGTAGATGGCTCTTTCAAATAATGGAACGATTAAATGTATTAATATCAAAAAGCTAACATATAGGTTCGAAAATTTGTCGTTAAAAATATCGTCGCTGAAGCATAGTTGGATAATGCACCTTCCCCGGTTTGGAAAGAGATCCAGGTTCGAATCCCGGTGGCGCAACAGCAATATATTTTGATAAATTGAATGATAAATTGATAATTACAACTTCACAATTAGAATGTGTTCTCCTAATACTATTAAAAACTCTGGATATAAGCAATAACACCTTAAAATGGATCGAAAGCTGCCTAACTTCCAGAAAACTTAATTATAAATCTTTTCAATTTGAAGCGTCCGGTGGACCTGTTTGACATTGTTGACATTTTTAATGGAGTTCATGTTCTGTTATTTGCAGATGGTCTTAAAATATATAAAGTAATTTTTAACATATATGACTGTATTACTTTGCAGAATAACCTAAATTTGCTTTATATGTGGTGCTGTGCTAACGAACTATATATAAATGTATTCAAATGTAAATTAATAAGTTTCAATAGAAGTATAAATCAACTCCTTTTTCAATACATAATTAACAATATTGATCTAAGTAGAGTCGCAGTTGTGCGGGATTTGAGTGTGGTCTTCGACGAAAAATTGTCATTTATTTAACATTACAACGAAATTTGTAACAAGGCGTCTGTGGTCTCTATATTATAATATAAATTATAGGAGCGCAACATAAATTTCTAATTTTTATCAATTTTAAATTACATATTATTTATTTAATGAGTCTACTTCATTTGAAAAAAATTATCAGTATATCTATATAAAATTATCAATAGCATATTGGACTGCCCTGAGTTGATACAAATGGTTTCGTATTAAGTACCAACTCAAACGAGACAACATTAAGTGTTATTTGTAGGTACACATATAAATAATTATGCTGTTAACTCGCCAATATCGCGGATGCATCGGTTTGGTAACAAGTTGAATTTAGTTGACGTTTTTCGTTGCAGGAGCATACCTGAACAGAAGAGGTATTATATTTGTACGTAAATTATATTTTTTAGGAGAACACATTCATATTGTGAAGTTGTAATTATTCAGAACATAGGTCTGTGATATTTTAAATATGAATTAAATATATTAATTATAAAGATATACATATAAAATCGATTTTATCGAAAAATATTGTTGTATATATTAATATCAAAAAGGTAACATATAGGGTCGAAAATTGTCGCTAAAAATAATGTCGCTGTAGCTTAGTTGGATAAAGCACCTTCCTCGGTTAGGAAAGAGATCCAGGTTCAAATCCCGGTGGCGCAACAACAATATTTTTCGATAAAATTGATTTTATATGTATATCTTTATAATTAATATATTTAATTCATATTTAAATTATATTTAGTTTTTATATTATATTTAAACTGTTATATTAAAAAATTTATTCTTTACAAGGGCGTAGATGCAAATAAAATATTTTACGCATTATCTAGGGATTTTTTCGTCTCGGCGTTCGAAATCTGTCACTATTATGGTGACATTTTTTTGTATTACTAATTCCTGAAATAGCTGGATATTGAATGATTAATTGTCGTATACTGCAATTTTCAAAGCATCAATGTATCAGATGACTTTTGGAACAGCTGTGAAAAGTTCGCCATATTTAACTATCGATTCTCGTTTTTACTAACGATCAAATAACCAGTTTTCGCAAATTTTATACTTCAGCAACTTTTTTACCATAGTAAAAAGTTACTACTGATCACACAACCGGCAACCATCGACTGCTTTCAATGTTTCCTTGAGTATGGTGGAATTTTGTAAGATATTTTAGACTGATTTGGAGATGGCATGCCGCATTGGAATTTTAAAAGAGTTAACTTACCTTAAAGCCTCATCGCAATGCCGCATCAGACTCCCAGTCAAACCTTTGGACACACTGACTATATAGAACGCAAGAAGCTGAGCTCAGCTTGGTCAAAGCACAGATTGTATTAACCAGTTCACTGAACACATTAGGACGGTTAATATAATAATCATATGATCTATCCGTATTAAAATATCGATATGCTGTACAAACGTGTGTAATGTGAGGTCACCAATTATGACGAAAATTAATGGGTCGCCGGTGACCTTTCACTCATAAACGTGTAAAATGTCAATAAGCCACATTTTATAAATGTCTCATAGAGACTGTTTATGTAAATACCTTCGATAGCTGGTTTCCAGGTTTTCAATTAACAATAAGCACACATATGATATATGAACTGCACTAACCCTTTTAATTTTGCTGTCTTTCTGGTCCGATGTTGTTGTTCTTTTAGCTTTCGACCGACCTAAGCGCGCACTGGTGGTTTATTTGAACCGCTAGACTGGTCGAAGCACGGGGTGTAATAAGAATAACGTCTGTCGGTTACCGTCTTCTTAGTTTTCCAAAAAAAGGGCGGAAATACCATCACACACATACACATGTACATTATTATAAACCAGGAAACCTAGTGGTGCCAATTAAAGGCGCGTAAATAGAGTACAATGTAACGTTCACCAATTCTACCCATGGTCGACTACCACATCTATTAAAATTTTGGACGTTGTATATATGTTTTTTTTCACTTTGTTGAGTGGAATCGAAACGAGAGTAACAATTCCTCAAAACGATTCTGAGATAAGGTGGGACCTTTGGGATTTCCATTAAATCACCACTTTGTTTACTGCGGCCCGGTGCAGCTCTACAGTCTACGACTTTTAGCAATACCTGAATTATGATGAGGTGTAAGATCTCGTACATCTCTGGATGTCTAATTACATGTCAGAGATATTGAAGTTTTCGGATTTTTATTGTTTTGAACCGTAACATCTTCATTTGTAACTCTATCCATCCAGCATATTTTGAGCATTCTTCTGTAGATCCACATCTAAAATGTTTCTAGTCGCCTTATTTTACCATGTAGAAATCTTTCAGGTATTTTCTTAGTATCACACTGTCATCATCTATGGTGTGACATTTGATATTCATTCCCTTAAAATAGCATAGATGTCTCTAATTAGAATCTTTTTGATTGAAATATGAGAACTATATTCTTTATCTAACATGTCACATAATTCCAGTAACTGTGTTCTTACAAACATTTGGAAATACTCTAAATATAACGAATCCACATTGTATTGTGTTTTGTGTAGGTTAATCGTATAAATATCTCTTCAACTAGTAAATAAAGTTCTGGGTGCGAGTACCAAATTGACGACATTTTTTCGATGAATCAGTGTTTGTCTTCTTTCACTTTCTCCACAAGTGTTCTCCTACTCTTGTCCTAGACCATTCTTATTCAGTTCCTGAAGTCTCCCATCCACATTCAGCCCACCTCTTCCTTGGTCTACCTCCAGTTCGCTTCTACTGGGGTATCTGCTTGGTCAAATCTTCGTTGATAT
Source organism: Eubasilissa splendida (assembly GCA_031772225.1). Taxonomy (NCBI): domain Eukaryota; kingdom Metazoa; phylum Arthropoda; class Insecta; order Trichoptera; family Phryganeidae; genus Eubasilissa; species Eubasilissa splendida. The sequence continues at coordinate 2,105,606 of CM062867.1, forward strand.
CTTTCAACATGGCCAGCCCAAATTATGTAAATTATCCTTCATTATTTATATAGATTGGCTCGTAATTACTAAATCAACAGCAATGGCACACAATTACAAAATATAGTTGACAAATTATTTATGTGTGATTGACCTAAATATTTAGTTAGATAATTGTATTAATGGCTGTAATTTTATCTAGATAGATATATGAAGATGTTAGAACCCCGGCCGACAAGCCGCAACGCATGTCAGACAAACCAGCGACTATCATACACTAAAGAGGTTGGGTTTGGAGCTCGGCTAAACGGACACAGTCGTAAATGTCGAGCGAGATGGAGTGGGACACAGTTTCGATAATACTTATAGAGGAAACGGTGTTCTTGTTCTTTGATGTAGCAGAAAGCCAAAATATTAAAAAAATTACCTTTCCTGCCTTAACCTACCTGTTAACCCCTTTTCTATATCCAGAGCACAACTGTTTTCTGTTGTGTTATTTTAGACCAGCGAGTCAACGTTTGCTATTTGGAGTCCATTAGACTGTCATGTGACAAGTTATCTTTCTGATGTATGGAAGTGATAAATGGAACTGCGAAATAGACGTCCTGCTATCGAGCTCGTCAGACTTGGTGAACATACAAAGTATACGATAGTTTAACTATTCACCTTGCTATTATACTTGTGTCGTCCACGAACACGTACTTCGTGCGGAACAACGAAATACGTGTTCTGAAATCAAATACCTAAAGGAGCACCTCAGGTAGGTTGTGTTTCTCCCTGGTGTCTGGTTGGTCTTTGAGCTCTCCCGTATCCTATTCCTAATTCCTTCTATTCGTTCCTTCTTCTAATCATGTCATGTTTTCTTTTTAACTTATTAAACATAATTACTTAATTCTAATTTTTAACGAAAGTGTAAATTTGCCGTGTATTAATAAACTAATGTATGCTTTTGATATAGTTGAATGGCATAAATATACACTCGACAGCCATACAGTCCGCCTGGTACCCGCCAAATTGCAGATAACAATACACCGCGATCGAACCAGTCCGAGAAGCCGTATAATCGATCACTGGCCAATCTCTTCGGATACACCTTCGGACTAACACTATCTTGAACTTTGTATAATAAAAAAATTCAATAGCCTCCCTACACAAATTAAAGAAATAAAGGATATAAAAGAGTTTAAAAAGAAACTAAATGAACACTTCAAAAACACATAATTGGACAATAAACAATATTACAGAATACTTCAGAAGCACACAAATGGACAATGAATAGAATATGTAAGGTATTATATAAAATTATTGTAGTGTAACTCCCTCTCCAAGCACAAGAGCTGGTCTCTTTTTTGGAGAGGTAAGCGAAAGAAAAACCATGTATGTATGTAACCATATATTTAAAAATTGAATTTATTTACCATTGTATTTTCGCTAAAATAAATAAAAATAACAGCGTAAATTCAATGGTGTTTTTCCGGTAAATAAATGCAACTATCGTTAGTACTGTTTCATTTATAATATGTTCTACGCTCTATCCGCAAACCTGACACAAATACCAGCCCATATAACTTGGTAACTTTTCATATATATATATACGGGAGAAGCGAGGAGGTATAAGGCCCTCGATTCTCACCGCATACACCCTTTTGATACATCATAAATACAATTCTTATACTGGTGACCCGTTCGAGTCTGTACTAAGTAACACCAAGAAAGCAAATACTTACCATAAAGACGAATGAGGTCATGGGCGTCCATCTTCAGTTGATAACCGACAACTGAAGATGTCAATTGAATCAAAACCATGTACAAAACTTCGAGAGCTTGCAATCAAATTATTCGTAAGTCATCCAACAATTTTTGATCACTTTAAACGGCTAGAAAAATCATAAAAGCTTGACAAATGGGTGCCGCACGAACTGAACATTTTTTAAATATGAATTAAATATATTAATTAGAAAGATATACATATAAAATCAATTTTATCGAAAAATATTGTTGTTGCGCCACCGGGATTCGAACCTGGATCTCTTTCCTAACCGGGGAAGGTGCATTATCCAACTATGCTATTCCATTATTTGAAAGAGCCATCTACCTTATTTTTACAGAATCTCAAATACCTTTGAGTAATCTGATAGCAGACGCCAGAATTATTTAAAATATTACAGACCATCTGTTCTGAATAATTACAACTTCACAATAATGTGTTCTCCTAATAAACATTTTTTGAATGAATATTCTTAAATGCCCTGTTGTTTTTTCTTTTAATCTGTTAGGATAATTGTTGTTTAATTATTTTTATTTGAATGGTACTACGTATGAAAGTAAATAAATAAATAAATATAAATGACTTAATAGCCAGCCATACTTAGGCATACCAATGTGTGCAAGTTAATTAACTCTTGATCTAGTACGTTCATTTTGAAATTTAACTCGCTCAAGGTATATTAAAGAATGTCGCCAGAATGTACATCAACTTCTTCAGCCCACGTCCAAATACTGATAGGCAAGAAGGATCTTAACAGCTGTCAATCCTCCTTACCTTTCGACTTCCGCATCCAGGTGCTTTCTAACAAACGATCTATGCTTCAGATTCCACACTAGCAGTTTCCCTCAGTAGGGTGTCCAGATCAACGTCGTTTGTTATTCGGAGGAATACGTCTTCTACTTCGGTTTTACGGTGAATTCCTTCAATTCTATTCTGCAAAGAGAATCCGAGGATAGTTTTTCCATAACATAGGTCACCTAAAACAAGAAAAAATTTCTACATAGGTTATATATTTTTAATGAAATCGTTGTCGCAATTTTAAAACATTGTTCTTAGATAATTAAAATAAATTAGATACATAATTAATAGTACGAAAGTAATAATACTTCATCTAACATTAATATTCCATAATACTCCAAAATAAAAATGTCAACGCTCGGAGTGTCGTAGTGGGATAAGATGAGAAATTAAGATATTCGCGATAGTACTAAAGTAGAATACGTAGTTTTCCAAATAATAAAGCTTAAATGGCAATGCTTTAGGCCGCTTAACCGGATTAACAAACATTGAAGCATGAAAGTCCTAGAATGTAGATTTCGTACTGCAAGACAAAATGTAGGTCACCTTCCAACTCGCTGGGCTGACGACATAATACAGATTGCACTTTGTTTGCAATAAGTCTTAAACTTATGGTAGAAATATGAAGAAGAAAGGAAGGCACACCCTTTTCGTTTGCCAGATGCTTGTTCATTTGTTGATTTCTCTCCACCACAAATACAAGCGTCGCGGGGTGTATACTAACACTTGCGAAAATGATTATTATATATAAGCGGAATTAAAGTAAGATTAATTAATAAGCATTATCGGAGTAAAGCGGAGTGAAGCGACGGTAGTTATCCGTGCAAAAGCTTGCTGCAGTTTCTTTCTTCTTTGTACTAAAGGATAGGTGAGGAAAAAAAAGGGAAGGAGATACGCAGGTTAAAATTTGGTTAACCGCGAATTGAATGTATGTATGTAATAGTATTTAATTAATTTTAAACGGTGCTAATAAATTTTTTTTATTATATATTTGGAGCCAAATGTGAGACATATGCACACAAAATATTGTGGTCGTATGTCGAAAACAAAATCTTTCGCCGAGATGGCTGCCTGTAGCTTCATTTATTACATTAAAACTAAATATGGTCTTTATTATCTAGTTGCTACTAATTGTGAGACATGTTTTTACAAAATGTTTTTTCAGAATTTTTAAGTATGTCGAAAACAAAATGTCTGGTTTGGAAAGTGGCGGTGGTTCCCGGTGGCGCAACAACAATATTTTTCGATAAAATTGATTTTATGTGTATATCTTTCTAATTAGTATATTTCATTCATATTTAAAATATCACAGACCAATGTTCTGAATAATTACAACTTCACAATAAGAATGTGTTCTCTTAATAATAAAGTTGAATCAGTGTGTCCAAAATTTAATAAAAATTCATTAATCAATTCTGGTGTCTGCTATCAGATTACTCAAAGGTATTTGAGATTCTGTAAAAATAAGGTAGATGGCTCTTTCAAGTAATGGAACGATTAAATGTATTAATATAAAAAAGGTAACATGTAGGTTTGAAAATTTGTCGCTAAAAATATTGTCGCTGTAGTATAGTTGGATAATGCACCTTCCCAGGTTCGAATCCCGGTGGCGCAACAACAATATTTTTCGATAAAATTGTTTTTATATGCATTATACATCTTTCTAATTAATACATTTATATGTTCAGTGTAAAAACATTTTTTGTTTATCACTTTTTTTAATATATACAATATTTTTGAGTTTATAATGTTTTTTCTTTACTTCAATATGCCCGCTTCTAGCAGATAGAAAGAAAGATGCAGAAAGCAGTTGGATGCGGAAATGCGGAAACGAGAACGTAGAGAGGAATGCGGTAATTAAAATGGCCATAATTTTACATTTTGGCCATATTTGAGCTACCATTGTCACCACCCAAAACAGCGTCTGGCACGAAAAAAAACAAAAATACACTGTCGTCTCTTTCGCACATTTTTTCAGGCAGACGCTTTACCTTCCGCTCTGTTTCCCTCATATGGGACAAGGGTGGGAACTTTGTCGTGCGAGTGTTTCGCGTACCTGGGCGCCGTCAGAATGGTTCAATTTACAACCGAGCTGGTGTTGGAGAAAAACAGGTTGGCAGTGTGCGGCCGCAGACTGTAGCTCGGAACGCAATAAATAACGGGGTATAAAATATTATGACACGGTGTTTCGCAAAAACGTTATGAATGCAGTTGCACATTAAAATGCAAGACAAAAAGTGCAACTGCAGAAAGTGCATTACTATAAATCGCCGGTTTTATTACGCGAAAGTTTTCCACCGGTTCCACTGGCCCGCGGTGGCAGTATGGACGGTGAGAAAATGTAAATGGACTCTACGGTTTTCTTTATTTTTTGGAATTCCTTGTCGTTATTTTTCTGGGGGTTGCTTTTTCTTTACGACTCTCTATCACAGCGGGCGGCGGGCGCGGAGCGTTCCGCACCCTTCACGCGCGGCACGCGCTAGGGGTGGGCCTTTTTTTGAAATTCCGCGGAGTTAACTGTAACATTTAGCTTTTGATTCGTTAATAAATTAAAATGAAAACAAGGCGCCAACCTAAGGCACTGAGCTTTCCACACAACACTATAGTCAGAAGATCTTGCAAGTCGATACCTCATTCTGCAAAGCAGCTAACTCCACCCATGATCAAAACACCGAGTCAGAAAAATGGAGATAGATGCTTTGCAGATAAGGGTATCGAAATGTAACTCTGAAACAAAAAGGTAGCTTGATCTAATCTCTCTCTCGCAGTCTATCAGAGTACCAACTGTGTGTCTCCACTCTTCGAGAGTTTGTGACATATCTAGTGCGACCTATAACACAGGCACCGGTCATGTCTCGGACTTGGTCTGTCTGCGAGAGGTGAGAGGGGACCCATCATTTACCCGGAACCGTTCTATGAGCTAATGCTCCCATATCGGTACATTTCATTCACCGCTAAGTTGACATTTTTTTAATGCTAAAAGCAGGTTGCAGAGGTAGACTCAATTGTAAAAATGTGTAAATGCGATTCAATTATTAAATACAAATTAATACAAGAATAGTTTTTTTTTGTATATCCTTATAGTTGATTAATATAATATGTATCAAAACACCACAAAACTGTATTCTGAAAATGCAACTTCATAACAAAAATGTGTTCTCCTTAAAAATACAGAAAATAATTCATTAAATTATTGATAGCAATAAAAAAATATAATTCACGCAGATTTCGTATATTTCCGTCAATCTTAAGAATGACTCTTTTCCACGAGGCGCCCTCGTCAAACCTTACGCAAATCTCGTCCGGCATCCCCGCAGCAGTCACTCAAAAAGCCTAGTAAATAAATCGTAAAATGGAAAATAGCGGGAGTTATAAACTCGCGAATAGAAGTGCCATATTTTTGTTGTGTATAAGATAGATCTCGTGAAAATTTGAATGAAAGGAGACTGAGGTAAAAAGGAAATTTATGAGTAAGCATTTTGAAAAAAAAATATTACGTTTCTCTCTGTGGAGGAAGACACTGTCGTGTTTTTTTTATGATGCTGCTAGACTGACAAAATTTAGAAAATGTCGCGATGAATGACTTGTGTTATCTTCGTAGTTTCAAGAGTTATTAATTTATTAAGTATAATAATAATATGTTTATTCCGACGTGATTGCGTTGTTAGTGTAATGCCTGATTCACAATATAAATAATACATATATATAATTTGACAAAATAATATTTATATTACAAAATAAAAGTGTTCCCGTGAATGCTTTCGACAGCTGTTGTTCCCCAGTTTTCTATTGATAATATGGTCATGTATGCAGAATGAAAATTACCACTAACCTTGATTTGCAGCAGCCGTGTGTCACACATTCACGCAACATACACGACCGATACTAATTAACAAGAAATCCCGGGGGTATCAGCTGAAAGAAAAAAAGGTGCGAAAATAAAAACAAAACATAAATAAAAAAATTTCAGTTATGGCTATTGTTATATCTGTAGCCACTCTGCTACTGCTACACTCTAGCTTGCACTAGACTTGCCGAGTGTTGAGCTCTAATCCATGCACACGGCCTTCGCCAAACATTGTAGATGCGCTACTGTAACGCGCCAAGCCGAGTTTGTATTCTGTATGAGTTGTTATATTGAATTCGTGGACGGTTGTACGTAACTTGCTTGTATTTCGACCAGAGTTCGCAGGTGTACTTGTTGGTGAAGAACGATTTAAAAATAATGCTCTTCATCTTCTTACTGCATAGGGTAGAAACGCCGTATCATCACGTTCGCACAAACTGTCTCCTTTGTCGTTCGATGTCACCATCGTCTTGTCCATTTTCATAATACTATAAACTATGGCGTATAAGTTACGTACGTATAAAATAATTTTCATATCTTTTTGAATAAAAACAAACAATGAAGTTGTGACATTGAAATTTGAGCAGCGGCACCGAGCGCTCTACTATACCGACGCGAGTGTACGCGGTTGGATGACGCAGGGGGAGGGGGCTTTGGAGCGAGCGGCGTGCAGAATGGTGGAGAAGACATAGGCGCGGTGGATCAAGAGCGTCTGAGCCTTGGTCCACCCGCGCGCGGGAAAAATCTCTTTGCCGGGACTAGCGCGGAGACGTGTCGAGGAGCGGCTCGAGATGGCGACGCTTGGAACTTCTCTGTAGGTGAGAGGAATTTTGGTACGGCCATCGTGACGTCCGAGACCGCGGCGTTCACACATCACTCCCGGTAATCCAGTGCGAACCAGCCCTTCCCAAACTAGCAGTTGACTTGTGTGACAAATTCAAAATCATAACTCAAATTGTGCAAACGTCTTTGTCGGGCAAGCTCGTGTTAATTGTATTTATATTGCTTATCATGTGATACAGTGTTATGCATTAATTAAAATTAATTAATTAATTCACATCCATCCGAGCCATCTACATTATTTTAAATATGAATTAAATATATTAATTATAAAGATATACATATAAAATCAATTTTATCGAAAAATATTGTTATTGCGCCACCGGGATTCGAACCTGGATCTCTTTCCTAACCGGGGAAGGTGCTTTATCCAACTAAGCTACAGCGACAACCTTATATGTTACCTTTTTGATATTAATACATTTAATCGTTCCATCATTTGACAGAGCCATCTACCTTATTTTTACAGAATCTCAAATACCTTTGAGTAAACTAATAGCAGACGCCAGAATTATCAATTCATTTTTATTAAATTTTGGACATATTGATACAACTTTATTATTTTTTAGGAGAACACATTCTTATTGTGAATTTGTAATTATTCAGAACATAGATCTGTGATATTTTAAATATGAATTAAATATATTAATTAGAAAGATATACATATAATCAATTTTATCGAAAAATATTGTTGTTGCGCCACCGGGATTCTACATTATTTTTACGGAATCTCAAATACTTTTGAGTAAACCGACTGCAGACGCCAGAATAATTAATTCAGGATTCTAATGCTTTCAAATAATGGAACGACAGATGTATTAATTTGAAAAAGTGTAACATATAGGTTCGAAAATTTGTCATGAAAAATACTGGCGCTGTAACATAATCGGTAGTGTACTTCCCCGGATTGGAAATAGAGATCCAGGTTCGAATCCCGGTAGCGCAAAAACAATGTTTTTCGACAAAATTGATTTTATATGTATATATTTATAATTGATAACATTAAATTAGTATTTAATATTATGAGATTTATACAAGAAAGTATCAGACCCACGTCGATCCTTCATGAACTTCTGCAATCTTGATTATAGTCCACCACTTTTTACGACACTCTGCAGATCTTAGGCAAGCAGTGCCAGGAATCCAGAGTAGTGCCTGTCGCCTTTTCCATTTGGTCGGTCCAAAAAGTTTTTCCTTCATCATCAAAAAATTGAAGGATTCGTCTCGGGCAAATGGTTGAGAGTCCGTCCTTGGCGTTTGGTGTTCCTCGATGATTATGATGACGTCTTAAAATAAGCCAATCAAAACAAGATAGGTGATGATACCGCAGATATGAAATTCAATGTCAAGTTGGGAGTGTGCTTTTACGTCTATCGTTAATGTTGCCGATCGGTTTTAATTCAATTAGAAAAAAATTAGCCAACCTCACGGCAAAAACGATTCATCAATAGTGTGAAACGATGTTGGCACACCCGACGCGGTTTCAGAAACATTGATTGGACCGGCTTAATCGTGAAATCCGTAAAAACGGTTAAAGTTGAACTTGTAAAACAAACAAATGCAGAATAAATAATCACTCTCCCCACCGAGCGTGTGTCGCCGGATCCCGTCGGAGGAGACTGAAAAAGCCTATTTGAATATAAATTGAAGAATTTCATGAATAAACAATTGAAATATATACCACTCTTTGCGAACTTTACATTTACTTTTACATATTTTCAAATCTTTGTTTTTTAACTATAAATTGAAAGTTACACCTGAAAAAATGTTTTTTTTTTTCGAGATACTTTAGATTTAGATAATTTCATGTAAATATCGATCAACTACCCTATTTAATACACTGTTTTGATGTTTGTGTGAATGTATATTGACTCCAGATCATTGGAGTTTAAAAATGATGTGATTTGTGTGAGGTATTGGATGCCCCAATATTTACTCAAATACAAGATCATGCTCGCTAGATTCCTTTTCGTTTATGTGGTCCTAAAAAGTGCCCTTCTTTTTTGGCGGCCCTGAGAATGATCCTTTTTGGGATTACCCAAAAGATAATGAATCCCAATATTTCTACGGATCCGGGAAACCAGAGACAAATGCAAATTATGTGTGGTGATTTCCCTTGGATGGACGCTATGTATATTAAACATTAAATAAATAAATCAAGGGAAATCGCCCCACTCTACAACATACGGGATATCGCGGGCAGTAATGATAATAAACGAATAAAAATCTCGCGATATCCCTAGCTGTAAGATTTTATTTGAAATGAAACAAAATGTAAGTGTAAAGAAAAATCTGCCGGCCCGAGCGCTGCGTCGCTCGACTGGTCGGTAGTTTACACCTTTTAACGCCAGGCGGCAGACGTGTTGGATCGTATGGAGGCAGAACTAAGGTAAGTCCGTCCCTTAGTATATAAATAAACCGCTGCCGGTCGAAGAAGCAACACTGGCTACCACGCTGAGTAAACAAGTGTTTTATTTTCTCTACCTAGTTTTGACCCAGATTTTATTCTGGTTCATTTTATTCTGACTGGGATTGGACGGACTACTGGCTATACTGGACTACGATTTTAGACCAGATTGGACCCTGTGCGTCGCTGCACAGACATCATCAGGCCGAGAGTGAACCAGCGAACCAACCCCTGCAATACAATTCTTGTTTCCTCTACGCAACAACCCTCGTGTTCTTTTGAACTGAGGAATGATACGGGGTTGACACTGATATATGAGTATATATGCGGAAGTAAATGTGTGACAGGCAGCGAAAGTACTTAGGGATGCACTGAATCTATCAAAGTTAAATTATACAAAGTTAGTACTTGGTGCATGAACTAAAATTGGAGGCGGCTTTTAGAGATGCTGCTCGGTAGATATCAATAGGTAAAATGATGCTCGGGTGCAGCCGGCCGCATTTGTCAGTACCATTATATCTTTATGGCTTACCGCCTTGCTGGGTGCGTTTGGTTTCACTGGGCGGCTTCGGCGACGACAGTCATAGTCTTTTTTTTAAGATCTTAACAACAAAATTTTGCATTACACACACGTTGGGTTATTTTCAATATTAGATTTGAGAGGTGCAGTCTCTCTCATCATCAAGTGATAATATAACTAAATACCTACGTGACCCACCAGGAGTTTCGATTCGCCTCGCGAATAACTCGAGAATAAGCTGTCTGGGATCTTACATATTTTCCTTTATCTTGTATGTGCATTCTTTTACATATTGTATTGCACATTGGTATTTTTTTCTCTCTTTTTATATATTTTCACGTTTACTTGCCTCGCGTGTTTCGTTTTCTATTTGATTGTGTTTTGCCTTCAATTAATTATTTATTTAAATCTTAACATAGTGAATACATAAGCACTCCTATATATGCTCTAATATAAACAAGATTAAAGTCTTTTATTTTACTAAGCTTATCTTTTACATATCTGGTCAGTTTAACTTTAAATCTATTCGATTTTGGTTTTGTGAAATGTAATTTGTTTGCCAATTTTCCCTTAAACAGGCTTGCCCAGCAGGGCAATGCATTTTAAAAATCTGTGTAAAATATATGTAACAAACTGTATTTTATTTTACACAGCTATAGTATATGCCGGCTTCCCAGGTGGCTGCCGGTGTATATTATTACTGTCGGTACCTGGAGTATTTAGGGAGTCTAATGAGAGTCCAGTTTTACACACAGGTATCTGCAAGGTGCGTTCAGGGGCCATCGGCGGCGTTTCTATTTGCGGAGGCGGATAGATAAGAAATTTATATAAATTTAAAACAAATTAAACGTTAGAAAGATATGCATATATTGTTGCTACCGGGATTCGACCATTCAATTCGGGGAACGTGCATTAACCAATTATGCTATACAGTGGATTGACGACAAATTTTCAAACCTATATGTTACACTTTTCAAATGAATACATCTATCGTTTCATTATTTGAAAGCCATCTTCTTTATTTTTACGCCTAAGACACGAGGTGTCATAATAATTAATTTTTATTAAATTTTGGACACATTTACACAACTTATATATTATTAAGGGAACACATTATTATTGTGAAGTTGTATTGTAATTGTTCGAATCCCGGTAGCAACAAAAATATTTTCCGATAAAATATATCTTTCTAATTAATACATTCAATTTGTATTAAAATCATCATAGACCTATGATGGAACGATTAAATGTATTAATATCAAAAAGGTAACATATAGGGTCGAAAATTGTTGCTAAAAATATTGTCGCTGTAGCTTAGTTGGATAAAGCACCTTCCCCGGTTATGAAAGAGATCCAGGTTCGAACCCCGGTGGCGCAACAACAATATTTTTCGATAGAATTGATTTTATATGTATATCTTTATAATTAATATATTTAATTCATATTTAAAATATCACAGACCTATGTTCTGAATAATTACAACTTCACAATAAGAATGTGTTGTCCTTAATAATATTATAAATTTATATAAGTGTTGTATAAACAATAGTTAATTGATGCACGAAAAAAACTGGCTACCTTAACACAGACTTCAGTCTAGCAGAGTAGCCAGAACAACGCTGTATATATCAGAGGTGCGGTCTACTCCATCCCACATAATAAAGTCTAAATAAATAAATAAATAAAATTAATCCAGCTTATAATTACAAGCAGTCTGTCCGATGATGAAGTATTTATTACAAATTTGCATGGAGTTGTCCTGAAATAGGATCTGACGACGTACGCCCTTCATCTGAAAGTTGTGGTGAGAATTTCTTCTGCATTTTATGGCTTTTAAACGACTTTCTCCTCGGCTAGTTCCGCTGCGTCATAACACTCCATCTTCACCGTTCCGCTTTGTCCGTATTTATCTTCTCCGTCAGAAATTCATTCATTCGCGTACTGCGAAATAAGGTCAGAAACCACACTCTCTGTGAGTATTCTGAAAGACAAAACGACACGTGTACACGCGAAATCTGTCTTATTTTATGTGAAAAATTCTTTATGCCATGTCGTGAAGAATGAACAAGCTAGGAACGAATGCAAATCTGTTAGATAGAATTAAGAAATTTTGTACGAAGAATTTTTGTTATGTAAACATTTCAGCTCGTAACCCCTCCCCCAACCCCCCACAGACACTCCTACAGAAATACATACACACATATTATACATTGTGTTCCAAAAATATTAAAAAATGTACGTGTTTAATAAAAAATGATTATTTTGCAATTTAAGTACAGTCGCTGGAAATTTATTTCGTAAAAATTATATTTCCTAAATGTGATCCGTTATTTCGCTGGCACTCTTCTCAACGGGAGGCAACATTTTTGAGAACTGCTCGGCACGTATTATCCGTGATCGATCGCTGCCATTTCTTCTCGGATATTTTTTTTTAATCGGTCCAGAGAGGGAGCATTGTTTCTGTGTATATTTAATTTAAGGTAGCCTCATAGGAGAATGTCAATTGATGTCAAATCGGGGCTACGTGGAGGCCAGTTTGTGTCACCTCGTTGGGATATGAATTAATTTCACGCACAACTGGTAAGGACATGCTCTATAGCGACTGAATTCTCAAGGACGCGGCTAGCGATCGGCATACCCTCCGCCCCTCTCTAATTGTGCAAACGTAGAGATTCTACAGTTACTATATTATTTTTATTATCATTTTTTTTCTTTTTTACAGCGTTGCCAGGGGTAGTGTTAAATAGTAAATGAATAAACTTATATTAAATTAATAAAATATTATCAGTATCAAATATAAACTGGTATTAATTAACTGCAGATGATCAGTCTAGGGGAAGAATTGGGGAGAGATAGAAACATCATAAAGAATCCCTTGGCTAAGGTTCGTTTCAGTGGTATTGGACTTATTGCTATATTTCCTCCCCCCCAAGTTAATTTTTTTAAAAGCCTTGAAAAAGTGTTTGATCAATTATTCAATTCTCGCTCGGGGCCTCGGCCCGAGGTGTCTAGGCCGTTATCCGGCCCTGTGCACGAGGTATGGATGAATAAGTGAAGGATTGATGTACTAGGGAAGTATGTTTTTAGGGGACGGTGATGCTGTAAAATATACCTGAAATTGGGGAATGGAGTGAATTAGGGGTTTCAAACCGGGCTAAACTGCGTGACCGGTTATTTAAAAATAACAGAAATCTGGTTATTTTTTGTGTTTCCGAGGTAAGTTTGTAGAACTCCATAAAATCATATATGTGAAAATAAAACATGAGATGCGTTCCGCATTGCAAGGGCATTATTAATCTAACAATTAAACTCAACAACTTGTATTTATAACTATAATGGGGAACATCTATACAATTTTATTTACATGAGGTGAAAAGGGACAACATTATAATTCCTCATAATGTAATATAATAGCATAATTTATAATAATTTTGTGGGAAATCCTAATTTGTATTCTATTCACATATTCTACAGAAATATTTAGTTCCCACTTGGACCCGGGATAGAAGGACTCGGGATAGAAGAATATTACCGATACGGGTAACGGATGATCCAGGCCTGCAATCCAATTCTTTATAAACCATTACGCTTCAATTAGTTCAAATATGTAGGTAGTGCATCCCGTGTCCAAGGTCATGTTTTATAGTTCTATTTTTCTGCTCTGTGTTGGATTACCGACCTATAGTGATGGCGGTATCTGTTATTTTCAACTGGGGATACTCGCGCGCATGGTCACATGGGATTTTGACTATTGTTATTGTCCAATACACCAAAACCAGATTTTGACTATTGTTATTGTCGTTGGCAGCGTGCGATTCTGCGCAAATTTATTTTTGTAATATTAAATTATATTTCTAATATTTTAAATATATTAATTAGAAAGATATACATATAAAATAAATTTTATCGAAAAATATTGTTGTTGCGCCACCGGGATTCGAACCTGGATCTCTTTCCTAACCGGGGAAGGTGCTTTATCCAACTAAGCTACAGCGACATTATTTTTAGCGACAATTTTCGACGCTATATGTTACCTTTTTGATATTAATACATTTAATCGTTCCATCATTTGACAGATCCATCTACCTTATTTTTACAGAATCTCAAATACCTTTGAGTAAACTGATAGCAGACGCCAGAATTATCAATTCATTTTTATTAAATTTTGGACACATTGATACAACTTTATTATTTTTAGGAGAACACATTCTTATTGTGAAGTTGTAATTATTCAGAACATAGGTCTGTGATATTTTAAATATGAATTAAATATATTAATTATAAAGATATACATATAAAATCAATTTTATCGAAAAATATTGTTGTTGCGCCACCGGGATTCGAACCTGGATCTCTTTCCTAACCGGGGAAGGTGCTTTATCCAACAATATTTTTCGATAAAATTGATTTTATATGTATATCTTTCTAATTAATATATTTAATTCATATTTAAAATATCACAGAGCTATGTTCTGAATAATTACAACTTCACAATAAGAATGTGTTCTCCTAAAAAAAAAATAATAATAATTGTTGACGTCATGGGACGAAATTCGATTGCCCGACCTGTTTACGAAGCAAGTTCTTTACTGTTAGTTTATATAACTTTTTACTGTTTACTGTTTAAACACGCTGTAATATAATTCCCAGTTTAAAAATTCTACAGAGACGAACATATTCCCTGTTTATTTATTTATGCAAAGCGCATGATTCCAGGGGGTTTGAATTTATTCCCGATGTATTGAATTTCCCTGTGTTCCTCCCGACCCCCGCGCACCCCTCAAACAGGTTTGATAGAAATAAAAATGGTAAGACCGCGAAATTTCCCATTACTCATTTATTCCCCCTGCGAAACGGGCCCGAATACTTTTGCATTAATGTGTTGCTTCGACGCTTGTGATCTGGAGAGCTGTTCAAATATGTCGTCTTCACTCGAATGACAAATCATTTCGGTGCGTGTATTATGAACGACACTTTTATTACGAGGAGGTACGCTTCCTTTAACCCTTCCCTAGACATGCGGTAACATAGGTCTACTGAGCCAATTATATCGCATTTCTATAAATATGCACAATGTAAAACTTACATTTTACCTAGTCCTAAAAAAATCATTTGCACTTAGAAATGAGTAGTGGAAAACCAATTATGTAAAGCGAATCATAATAAAAATAATCATTTTTTATACTTTTATCATACACAATGAATCTAATCATCCATTATCACACAAACATTCAGGGTTCCACTCCATGATACATCGTTTAGTCAATATTCCTATGTCAACATCCAATTTCAATATTGAATTGAATACATTTAAAAAAATAGCAGTTAATAACGGGTATAATACAGGTTTGATAGACACTATTTTAAAAAATAAATTAAAAGAATATAATAATCAATTTTTATATAAATCACAGATAAAACATAATGATAATAATGATTATTGGCGTAGGATTTTATACATAAATAACTTTTCGAATCAAATATCTAAACACCTACCACGAAACATTTATACAAATAAATAGGAAATTTACTCATAAATTCTAAAGACAAATATGATAAATTTAACAATTCTGGTATCTATAAACTTAGTTGCAAGGATTGTGCTGCATTTTATATTGGTAAAACGGGTAGAAATTTTAATATAAGAGTAAGGGAGCATTTGAGATGTTCGAACAATAGTGGGTTTTAAGAATTTTCTAATCATTTGATAGAAAATGGTCATGATTTTGATAAAAAATTGGGATTGTCAATTTTGCATATAAACGGTGTTGGTCACAAATGAAATAATTTGGAATCGTTGGAGATAAATAAAGCGTGTAAAACTAATCAAAAAATTATAAACAACCAACTAAATTTAACTACGAGTCCCATTCTAAAATTTTTTCCTAAAAATTATTCGAGTAAACTTGTATTAAGTAATGATTTGAGTTAGGTACTAAATTTTTTTTTTTTTCTAAATAGATTCTGTCAAAGAAACAATATATGTTTCAGTTAGTTATGACATCCTGAAGAAGAAAATGGTATTTTTCGAAACCGGTAGATGTATTTAAACTCATTTTAGTGGTTAATAAAACAAAGATAATAAATAAAAATAATCATTTTTTAATTCAATGTTATATAAAATTGATGCATGCATGCTATCGGCGTTAAAAATACCACTTGTACTACGTGAAAAAGATCACACATTAATTTAAATGATGATAGATAAAGGTGAAGATCGTGTTAGATGGGTCTTTTGACGAATACGCTACAAGAATAACATTTGAGAATAAAATTAACGTATTTAGTTATTATATTTATTATTTCTTATTATATGTATAGTAACTATGGCATTTACTATTTTAAAGCCATTTAAGCTTGTAAAAGCATTTTATTCCCATTTAAAGTGTAACACGAGCAGTAACACGAGTTGACAGCATGGCTGCGTAGGGTATTTTTAGCATGGTATGGTAAAGGTTAAATTGTTTTCTGTGTGAGACTACTCTCGACATTCGCAGTTTATTGAGTGCACGCCGAGTCTCAGTGATGGGTGAACACCTGCACCTGATAGAACAGTACTAAGCCACCAAGGTCACAACGCGTCTCAATTCCATCACCAGACCCAATAGTAGTGTTAGCTTCAAATCTAGATTGTAGTTCGTCGTATACGTATCGCTCCTCATAGATTAAAGCATCACCAGGATCTTGACGTTGAGATGGAATATCATATTATTGATGAGCACCTACTGAGTAGATTGACACATCTGGTAGAATAGTAATAAGCTAGCGCACTCGCTCACAATTTCTTCAATAAATTCAGTGAAAACTGTAAGTACGCAATTTAAATCACCTTTGTTCTCATTGATACTTATCTACCTTACATGCAACATGAGCACGAATGTAAAACAGACTCGGAGGTAGCATTACTGTGAGATATTTGACATTTGTCAAAGTGTATGTATGTATGTGTGTGTGTGTGTGTGTGTGGCTGCTTGGTGATATATGTGAGAAGGTTGACCGCTTTGAGAGCCGTGTGGCGTTCAAAGACGCTGGACGCGCAGTCGCTGTCTCTTTCAATACTCTTCGGTTCGACATCTCACCGAACTTTCAGGGAATCTTCGAGAATATTGCCGTGGCTCAGACGGTATAAAGGACAATGCAGTGTCGCGGCAAATTACCTTACACTCAAAGCTACACGATAAAGTAAGTAATCAAGCATATAACCTAACCTCCCATAAAAAAAACCCGACTTGAAAAGTTCAGGCTTCGTATTTTGGAAGTAGATGTTTTCTGTATAACCTATATATATTTCTGTAAGTGATATATTTTATTGAGTACGTGGCACTGAGATTTATCTAACCTCAATTTCTGTAACTTATCCCATAGTCGTAGACACGTGTGCATGCACTTTCGTAGAATGGTAAATTAAATAACGATTGGCTTTATTTTTATCGTAGCGTTTCAAATTTCTGGCAGTGGTCCAACGCCGGGGCAAGCGAGATATTAAATATGGATTCACTTTTTTTCTTCTCCCTAATCCTTCGTGACCTTCATGGAGCTACTCATTGATTATTCTGCAGTATTCTTCCGCTCTTCTAGGCATCTTGCATTTCTCAGCGTGTAAAGAGTTTTTGCTCGGTCGGTTCAGCGAGGGGGAGGTTTGCTTCTAGGGGGGATGCAGTGGGTGCGATCACATTCACCATAAGATTATTCACGCTATTATTCATTTTGGTACGATGCTGATAAAATTGAATATTTTTCGATTAGATAAATGAATACAAATAAAATTAATCAATTATAAACATATACAGAAAAATATATTTTTTAATTGATCCGCTTAATTTGTATTGAAAATACTACAAAACTATGCAACTTCACGAACACAACTGGGGATCACCGGCGGAGGTGAAACGAATTACGACGCGTGCTCCAAACAGCTTGATAGAAAAAAAAAACATTAGATCGATTGTATTTCTTCAAGAAAACACCATTTTGAACAAATGTATTATATATTTTTTTTTTAGGAGAACACATTCTTATTGTGAAGTTGTAATTATTCAGAACATAGGTCTATCAGATTTACTTAAAGGTATTTGAGATTCTGTAAAAATAAGGTAGATGGCTCTATCAAATGATGGAACGATTAAATGTATTGATTTCAAAAAAGGTAACATATAAGGTCGAAAATTGTCGCTAAAAATAATGCCGCTGTAGCTTAGTTGGATAAAGCACCTCCCCCGGTTAGGGAAGAGATCCAGGTTCGAATCTCGGTAGCGCAACAACAATATTTTTCGATAAAATTGATTTTATATGTGTATCTTTATAATTAATATATTTAATTCATATTTAAAATGTATTATAGGAAACCGTAAAAAATAACTATGTTCTGTAAAAGTATTTTTTTTTCTACGTATTTAACTGTCAGTTTCCGTACGAGATTAGTTTTCCTTCAGATCTCGAGCGCACGAAGTGTTCCAAAAGTTAGGGAAATTTGACAGTAAAAAGGTTGCTTATCGTAACTTCTAGTTTCCAGCGTCTCCTTCGAAGTAATTCCCTAGAGCATATGTATACAGCTATCCCAGTATTTTTCCTATGATTTCATGCATTCCTGGAAGTGTGAAGTTGAGGATTTCCTGCGGATTCTGTTTGGATCTCTTCAATCGTATTAAAATGACAATTTTCAATTGTAATTTTATTCAGAGAAATAGAATAAAGTTACAACCTTAACCAATTAGTAATCACACAAAAATCTATTCTCAGAATCATCTACAATAAACCATACAGGTCTCTCTCTGACTCACTGTTTGAGGAATGTCAGCTTCTTGATATTCGACAACTCTATGTAAAAAGGCTGATACTTTATTTTCATTACAACAAAGAGCTTCATCAATACCAATCTCATAGTTATGTTACGAGAGCAAAAAACAATAGGATCACCGTGAAGCCTAAAATGAAAACAAGCTTTGGTCAATCCTTCCATATGTTTCTGGCCCCCAAAGCCTATAGCATTTTGCCGAGCAGTATGAAACAATTCTCGATGGACAATCTCCAACACCATCTCAGGAGCTGGTTATTGGGTGTTGGCAGAAAGGAAACTGAGCAAAGATTCATGGAAATAATTACATGAACATAACGTAATTTCTTTATATTCATTTTTCCTTTTGCATAGTGTTTCAATCATGGGTATTATTGTTTTAGATAAAAATGAAATAAAAAATAATTTTATATTTGTATGACTAATAACGGATGAACCTGTCACCTTTAGTACAGACTTCGGTCTAGTTAAGGAGACAGTGAACATCACTTATGAAGATTATTCACCTTTTTTTAGAAACTTTAAAAATTAGCAATATTATCTTTGTGGTTAAAATTCATATTTATATTTATTAACCACTAAATTGAGTTTAAATACATCTATCGGTTTTTGAAAAATACCATTTTCTTCTTCAGGATGTCATAACTAACTAAAACATATATTATTGTTTCTTTGCCAGAATAAAAATATTAAAAAAAAATTTTATTAGTACCTAACTCAAATCATTACTTAATACAAATTTTCAGGAAAAAATTTTAGAATGGAACTCGTAGTTGAATTTAGTTGGTTGTTTATAATTTTAATGTTTTAGTTAGTTATGACATCCTGAAGAAGAATATGGTATTTTTCGAAACCGGTAGATGTATTTAAACTCAATTTAGTGGTTAATAAAACAAAGATAATAAATAAAAATACTTTAAAAATTGTTTATAATATATAAGAATGTAAATGTAAATAAATAAATATATATATATACAGGGGGCAAGGCCAGCCAAATAGGAGAGGCGTGGAATCGCTGTAATGTTTTTAGATGTCAGAAATCGTTGAACAACATGTACCATGTACCAATTGATGTTATTCTCGTACGACTGTTTACAAATACTGTTAATATTTTTTCTACGATCTACAAGGTTAGCATCGCAAACTTTTGCTATAGTTTCAGGTGTAGTGCTTGTTGATGATCGTCCGGAATGCTCTCAACGTCATTGACAGATGTTCGTTCATCCTTAAAGCATGTATTACTTTGGCTCATGGCATTACTGCAGGTTTTTTAAGTTTGAAACAAAATATGAAGAAATTCGTCGAATCATTAAAACGTAACCTTAAAAAATCGCACTCGTCTTCTTAGTTGCACAAAGCATACTGCTCGCCCCGTATAATATAATTAAGTTTGCGCACGCTGTTCACGCACTGCACAATGCATCGCGTTCTCTGGGCCGCACGGCTGTCGGCACACTGATTCACGAAGCATACTGCTCGCCCCATCGAGTGGCGGAAGGGCATACTGATTCAGTGTGCGCACGCTGTTCACGCACTGCACAATGCATCGCGTTCTCTGGGCTGCACGGCTGTCGGCACACTGTTTCACGAAGCATACTGCTCGCCCCATCGAGTGGCGGAAGGGCATACTGATTCAGTGTGCGCACGCTGTTCACGCACTGCACAATACATCGCGTTCTCTGGGCTGCACGGCTGTCGGCACACTGATTCACAAAGCATACTGCTCGCCCCATCGAGTGGCGGAAGGGCATACTGATTCAGTGTGCGCACGCTGTTCACGCACTGCACAATACATCGCGTTCTCTGGGCTGCACGGCTGTCGGCACACTGATTCACAAAGCATACTGCTCGCCCCATCGAGTGGCGGAAGGGCATACTGATTCAGTGTGCACACGCTGTTCACGCACTGCACAATACATCGCGTTTTCTGGGCTGCACGGCTGTCGGCACACTGATTCACAAAGCATACTGCTCGCCCCATCGAGTGGCGGAAGGGCATACTGATTCAGTGTGCGCACGCTGTTCACGCACTGCACAATACATCGCGTTCTCTGGGCTGCACGGCTGTCGGCACACTGATTCACGAAGCATACTGCTCGCCCCATCGAGTGGCGGAAGGGCATACTGATTCAGTGTGCGCACGCTGTTCACGCACTGCACAATACATCGCGTTCTCTGGGCTGCACGGCTGTCGGCACACTGATTCACAAAGCATACTGCTCGCCCCATCGAGTGGCGGAAGGGCATACTGATTCAGTGTGCGCACGCTGTTCACGCACTGCACAATACATCGCGTTCTCTGGGCTGCACGGCTGTCGGCACACTGATTCACAAAGCATACTGCTCGCCCCATCGAGTGGCGGAAGGGCATACTGATTCAGTGTGCGCACGCTGTTCACGCACTGCACAATACATCGCGTTCTCTGGGCTGCACGGCTGTCGGCACACTGATTCACGAAGCATACTGCTCGCCCCATCGAGTGGCGGAAGGGCATACTGATTCAGTGTGCGCACGCTGTTCACGCACTGCACAATACATCGCGTTCTCTGGGCTGCACGTCTGTCGGCTAGTCCCGTTTAGTGATGATTTTTTGTAGCACTTTCTATCTACATATATATTCATAACAAGAACGTTTATATTTATTTATTTTGATCATTTGGAGCACTTAAACGTGAACAATAGAAAACATAAAAAGTATTACAAATAATACAAATTCTACAGCCATCAATCCGCTTACAAATGTTCACCATGTGGTTAATCCTCTAAATACCGCGGAGTTAGTTAAGTTGCCAAACTTCCCGTGTCACGCTAGACAGCCGACGAACGAACTTTTCAACTTTGCAGAAGCGGCATCAAAGTGTCATACATTTGAAATCATCTGATAGGAGAGCGATTTCTTAACTATATAAAAGTGTTAAATATGAAATAAATACATTAATTAGAAAGATATATATAGAAAATCAATTGTATCGAAAAATATTGTTGTTGCGCCGCCAGGATTCGCACCGCACCTAGTATTTTTAGAAAAATTTGTCGCTAAAAATATTGTCGCTGTAGCATAGTTAGATAATGCACCTTCCCCGGTAAGGAAAGAGATCCAGTTTCGAATCCCGGTGGTGCAACAACAATATTTTTCGATTATATGGATTTTATATGTACATCTTTCTAATTAATATATTTAAAATATCACAGACCGTCTGTTCTGAATAATTACAACTTCACAATAAGAATGTGTTCTCCTAATAATAAAGTTGAATCAATGTGTCCGAAATTTAATTAAAATGAATTAACAATTCTGGCGTCTGCTATCAGATTACTCAAAGGCATTTAGGCATTTGAGATTCTGTAAAAATAAGGTAGATGGCTCTTTCAAATAATGAAACGATTAAAGGTAACATGTAGGTTCGAAAATTTGTCGCTAAAAATGTTGTCGCTGTAGCATAGTTAGATAATGCACCTTCCCCGGTTAGGAAAGAGATCCAGTTTCGAATCCCGGTAGCGCAACAACAATATTTTCCGATTAAATTGATTATTTATGTATATCTTTCTAATTAACATATTTAATTCATATTTAAAATATCACAGACCTGTGTTCTGAATAATTACAAATTCACAATAAGAATGTGTTCTCCTAATATAATATAGTGTATTCTGTGACATATCATTCTCCTAATTATTTTAAAATAAAAGTCATTAATGACCTATTAATAATCTGTACATGAAAAAAAAAATTTTTTTGCTCTCATCGCGATGCCGCAGAGGGTATTTTTCAATAAGCTATGGTTTTTTTGTTTGGTTTTTTTTTTTTTTGCGATTCTCCGTTTCATTGACTCGCAAAGGTTCGCGCGTCTCACCGTGCAGGCCCCGTTCTAGAAAAAAAAATCGTTCTAGAATAATCTTATTTAAATATGTGACGAAATACGGCACGGTGTTACTTATTCACAATATCGCGCATTCAAAAAGCCACAACACTCGCAGGATCTAAAATTGAAACACGTATTTTCTCACCCCGACAGGTGGGTGAAGAGCTGCTCTGTAAATTCGCTACCTTTGTGGTACCTATCTCTAATGTAAGAATTTAAAAAATAATACAAACCTAGTTAACCTACTCGTATAAAATATGACAAAATAAATAACCGCTTTCTGACAAATGAGATTGTAAGATGTTCATTCATTTTTTAACACTCGATGTTTTTCAGTCTATTTAAGATACAGAGAATTTCTATGTTTAAACTACTTGTATAATCTTAGTCATTTTGGAATCCCTCCCGTGTGGCTAGATCTTATCTTGGTAATATATTCAATGAAGATGGACAGGACGATGATGACATAGAACGACAGAGGAGACAGTTGAGCGTTCGTGCAAGTATAAGTAAGGAGGTGAAGAGGATCCTGTTTAAATCCTTCATCATCACTATGTATACCTGCGAGCTCTGATCGAAATACAAGGAAGTGACGTACAATCGCCTCCGAATTCGGTATAACAACTAGTACAGAATACTGTTCGGTTTGGCACGTTATTGTAGCGCATCTACAATGTTTGCTGAAGGCCATATACATGGATTCGTTCCGCTTCTGAGACATCTCAGCACCAACTCTCTAATGCAAGCAGTGTCCTCATGGAAAGCTGGTTCCCTGACCACGACTACAAAATAGCTACAGACACAATAATGGCCGTGACTGAAATGTAGTATGTATATTTTGTTTTTATATATATATGTGTGAAATTTTATTTTTATTTATTAATTTTTTTTGCTTTTCTTTTTATAGCGAATCGGAGTTTCATAAAAAAAACCCAATCACGCTGGAAGAACTTGAGGTAATAATTTATTTTCTAAAACTTCAACACCAATGTCCTGTTGTGAACACCGTTCCAAGCGCACCAATCACATTAGTGAGCAACCACCTCTGGGAGAGGTCAGCGCACGCCAAACAATGCCGTGGCTACCGCGAGGCCTGTTCCACGGCAGACTTCATTTCCTCTCATCCCGTATACTTTATTCAAATTTTGTAACTTGACTGGAATAAATTCAGCGTAAACCGTAAGCAACAAAAGATTTTGGACATCTCGCGACAAGAGAAGATTGTCGTGGTGGGCCATGTTGAAGGAGCATAGTCAAGAGGGTTATTATTAAAATTTACTATCTGCCTTCACTCGTACGACCAAGATAGACTTCTCGATCTACACAAAAATAGAATGGTAAATCGACTTGGCGGCGGATTACCATTCCCATTTAATCCATCTTCATATAACACACACCTACAATCTAAATTGTAGGCTTGCACCCACCTCTGTACGAAAACGGTATGATGGTTAGTAACTAATTAAGTATTAGACACTGTGGTTTAGAATTCAACGTGAAATTTAAACTCCTGCGGAGAAATAAAATTATAAGCTTCGCATTTTAGACAAGGGGTGGGAAAGGGTTAATTATTGAAATATTCAGAGTATTCTATTTCCCCTAAGGGACCGCAATAGACGCCCGTGGCCACCAAAGAAACACCGTCCATACACGTACTGCGTACATACTTGGTCGTTCGTATGAATCTCAGGAGTTCGGTTCCCGAGCTGGACACAATATAATCCCTCTCGGTAATTTTGGTAATTTTATAAAACGAAAATATCGCACATCCCCAAAAAGAGCATTATTTTTCTTTACTTTTACGATTACTCAAAGGTATTTGAGATTCTATAAAAATAAAGAAGATGGCTCTTTCAAATAAAGGAACGATAAATTAATCAATTTGAAAAGTGTAACATATAAGTTAGAAAATTTGTCGTCACTGCACTGTGATGGTGTAGCATAATCGGTTAATGTGTTTTTCCCGGAAAATAAGAGATCTAGGTTCGAATCCCGGTAGCAACAACAATATTTTTCGATAAAATTGATTTTATATGTATATCTTTTTAATTAATACATTTAATTTGTATTTTTAAAATATCGCAGAATGTGTTTTCCTCGATAGATATTTTTTCACTAATTTAGAGTACCTAGTTTAGTGTTTGTTATGAGAACTTGTCCCTTACTGATGAATAGAAAGAAATTATTTTTCACAGATAAAGGAAATTCTCACAGAATCCAGTTCCCAAGAATCCTCCACCCCATGGCGTGCAGTCGCCGGTCTCCCGATGAATAATCCATGACATGTCGCGGGGTTGAAAAGAAAAGCCGCCCCCACGCTCTCGGGCGCCTTCAGGACGCTCTCGACAGCTAAATGGAACCTCGCGACCCGCACAGCCTCCGCGGCGCGCTGTTTGCCTCCGGGCATGGCTTCACAGGCGAGGCTTCAACTCCTGAACTCCTCAACATGAAGCGAAATATATTTGAATATAAATATGTATAAGTTCGTAAGTGTTCGTATCGCTGGAACCTTCTCTGGAGGGTTCATCGAATGCAAGACACATGACTGAAGAAACGAGGAGTTCAATCTGATTCAATAAATGTATTCATTTAATATTTTATATTCTAAGGGTGGCTTGTGAAAAACTTCAGTTTTATATATTTTATTCGGTATTTGACATTTCATAAATATTCTAAAACTGACTTCATTTTTTAACTACTAAGATCAAGGATTAAGCCCAAAAAAAGAAATCAAATATCTTGGTGTAATTATTGATCAAAAATTAAAATGGCACAGTCACATTAACGAATTAGTGAAAAGAATAAGAAAATGAATTTATATATTCATAAGATTAAAGAACATTCTAAGTATAAATAATTAAAAAAAGGTATATTTTGCTATTGTTCACTCACTACTCCAGCATGGAATAATTAGGTGGGGAAGAGCAAACAATAATATAATGAACTCAATAAAAATAATACAGATAACAATTATTAAAGTGATATTAAAAAAATATCAACTTTTTCAACACAAACACTTTTTGCAAAATTCCCGTTTCCCAAAATAGAAAACATTTACAAAAAAAACTCAATTAATCAATTAATTAAAGAAAATAACACTAGAAAATTTGAAACAAGCACATCATTAAGGTTTAAAAATAACTTTAAATTCCCTATCAGCAAAATTCTATATATTTAGGGATAAAACTTTCAATAGCCTCTCTACACAAATTAAAGAAATAAAGGATATAAAATAGTTTAAAAAGAAACTAATTGAACACTTCAAAAACACATAATTGAACAAAACAGAATACTTCAGAAGCACACAAATGGATAATGAATAGAATATGTAAGGTATTATATAAAATTATTGTAGTGTAACTTCCTCTACAAGCACAAGAGCTGGTCTCTTTTTTGGAGAGGTAAGCGAAATAAAAACCATGTATGTATGTAACCAAATATTTAAAAATTGAATTTATTTTGCCATTGTATTTTCGCTAAATTAAATAAATAAAAATAAATTATTACTATGTAATATTAATAATTTTGAATTAACTTATAATTTGTATGTGAAGTTGTGATTTTTCAGATCGTGACAATTTTTAACATTTTTTATTTTTTTGATTTTACTTTTCTGTAATGTATACACAGTGTAAAAAATGTTTTATGTCACAAAATTTGTGCTAATGGAGACGTATTTTAATAATATAAATATTAAAGTGTTCGCGGTTTGGTGGTTACGGTACTCGCCTAGTGTCAAGGGTTCGAGCCTCGTTTAGGGAGGCCATCGAGTTAGTTCTATTTTCATAGCACAAACGTTTAGCTTAGTTTGAAAATAGTAAAAATATTGATGAAACATGTAAAAAAAATAATTAATCTCAATCTACACCAGAAGTATTCAATAATTTATATAACATAATAAAATAAACAAAGCTGTTAAATAATTTTTTAAAATAGTTTCGCTCGCCCATGATTGAAATTAAAAGAATCACTTAGAAAAATAAAATATCTGTCTCAGTTGATGGCAGCATGCACTGCAGTTTAGCTCATTAGTGCATTCATTGAATGATCTCAACCAATGTGCACGCCCAACAACTTAACTGCAGATTTAGCATTCGCAGACATTGATTCCTGTGTTAAGTTTTGTCTTCTAGGTGTTGCTATCCGCAGTAATTCTGTTTTGGATGGATTTAATGTAAGTCTATTTTGTGCCATCCATTCGCCTATTTTCTCTGTGAATCTTACAATTTTTCCTTTTAATGCCTATCGCATCGTCTGCATAACAGTGGGGTCATAACTCTGATGATATAATGATATATTCTATATCTTTAGTATGCACAATATACCATAGTGGTCCGAGAACTGATCCCTGAGGTACCCCGATGTTAGAAGTAGATGTAGAGGAGGTTGAATTTTGAAATCGCATCGATTGCGATCTATTACAAAGATATGATTTAAGCCAACCATGTGCATTTCCATCCATACCGTAGGTTTTTTGCTGTCTCTCAAGCAAGATTTGATGATCGACTATATCAATTGCAGCATTCATATCTAAAAGAGCAAGCAGGACCAGATAAGATAGCTTGAGTCAGTAAGTGTTATAATGTCAGCCAGGACTCAAATCATCCCTGTTTATGCAGATTGAATTTTGTAAAATAAAACATTTTCAAAGACGCAATGATACAACCTTTTCCATTACATTTTAGAGGGCGATAATTCATGAGGTCTTCGGGGTCTAGTGTAGCATTTTTCAAATTGAAATGAACATTATTATGTCAGATAGCACTGATACCGATTCTTCTGACGATCAAATAATTGTTCAATACATCCTTAACAAGAAGAGCAAAATCTTTTAGGCCACAAAGTGATCATTTTATATGGGAAGATATAGATTTTATTGTAAGATTCCGCCTGTCCAAAATTATGGTTAGGTAACTGGTCTTGCTTATTTCAGACAATATAATGTCATCTAAAGTTATCTACTTCATAGGTATATAATAATATTTTTGATAAAGATCAGAAATCATGCAGTTCGTCCTGTAAACCAGGTCTCGATAACTTTGCATTTCTATGCCACAGGATCAATGCAAAGATGCACGGGTGATATATCTGGTGTACACAAGAGCACTATTTCACGGATTGCGAATAAAGTGAGCAGAGTAATAGCCGCTCTCAGATCACAATTTATGTATACCTGTATCTACCAAAGAAATTCAGCAATATCTGAATCAATTCTTCAACATTATAAAATTTCCAAACACGATCGGTGCAATAGATTGCACTCATGTGGAAATCCTATTTCCAGGAGGAAATAATGCGAAATACTATCAAAATATAAAGGATTACTTCTCCATTAATGTGCAGGCAGTAATAGATGCCACAATGAAATACACAAATGTTGTTGCAAGGTAGCCAGGCTCAACACACGATAGTATTCTAGTCATTCTACATTAAAAGGGCAACTAGATGATGGTATTTTTAATGAGAAACATCTCATTGGTGACCGTGGTTATCTACTCAAACCATACTTACTTACTCCATTTACAAATCCAATATCTGTGGCAGAAAAACTATATAACGAGAGCCAAATCAGGACTGGGAATGTTGTAGAAAGAACATTTGGGGTGTGGAAAAGGCGTTTCCCCGCAATAGGTATGAAACTCAGGCGGAGTATTGAAAGAGTGGAAGCAGTCATTATAGCCACAGCAGTGCTGCATAATGTTACCGAGTCACCAGACTTTGTGACAATATTATATGAAATTGACTCTGAACCTGCACAGGATG
This sequence comes from Eubasilissa splendida, assembly GCA_031772225.1. NCBI lineage: Eukaryota > Metazoa > Arthropoda > Insecta > Trichoptera > Phryganeidae > Eubasilissa > Eubasilissa splendida. The sequence continues at coordinate 2,134,186 of CM062867.1, forward strand.
GAAATAATGTAAGACGAGATCTAATAAATGGCTATTTTTCCCAATTATTAAACCAGCCATAGCATTTCATTTATTTATTCTTAATATTGTGCGTACAAATGTAAATATATATGTTCTAATATAAATAAGATCAAACTTATCTTACACATATTGGCTTAGTTTCATTTTGAATCTATGAAGTATCTTCATCTGGCATTTCATTAAAGATCTTCATCGCTCTGTACATCATTCATTTCTGAGATTTAGCCTAAATTGTTGTCACATTTATTTTACAATAATATTGGATCTATAATAAAACAATTCTTCCTCTGTAAAAACTCTTTTATTATATTTATATATATATACCTTTTAACATAAATCACATACAGAAATTACCATCATAAATTGAGTAAAGTCAAGTAAGTAAAATTAAAGTCAATAATTAGAAACTGTAAAGCCATACGACATAACTACACATTATTATTTTAGTAAATAGAAAAACGGTTTATGTTAATACCTTAAAATGAAAGGGGGTGAAACCACATTAGCTAAATACAGCAAGGCAGTAAACATTTAAAAATAGAGAAATTGTTAATGTTTATAAAATTAAAGAAGTAAATTATTTAATTAATTACATATTATTTTTTTCTTTGACTAATTTAAAATTTAGTTGGGCCAAATATCTCTCAGCTTGACTACATGCAGTTCTTGTGTATTGTCTATTTGTTCATTTGGGGTGATTGAATTCATTTTGCGTTTTGATTTATCTGCGAACAAAGAAAGGGTATATATTATAAATGAAATAATTAAACTAAATAAAAGCATTATCGATATCTAATATTTATATTTTATTACATTATGTAAGTGTGCATACACCAGAAAATTAATTAATTATATTGTGAATTATCATTCTGTGCATTTTTTTGAGGTGATGCCATGAGTTGGTATTTGAATGCAATGCCAAGATATTTAGACTTGAGGCCTGTGCTCAACATCTTCCACCTATGAACATACAAACATATTACATTTGTATAATTGATCTGCTTACAATTGGGGTGTGCATTATTTATTTGTTTTTAAAAGGTAGCATATTAAATGCAAAATGAGTGATAAGATTTGCATTGCAAGGCCTTGCAGAGTACTTACAGTTAGAATCTGTATCATCATCAAATACCGAAACCCGCTATCCATTCACATCTGCATCATACCTCGTATCCATTCTGCTGTTTCTTGCTTCGTCTTGGTTAGTGATCGTTGACATCCAGTTGTATTACATTACAATATTGCTTGATTTGTCAATATTATTAAAGTAAATGGGAGTCCGAGTTGCTCCCCAGGTTTTCATTGTTTTATTTTTACATGTCGGGTGAAATCTGGCGCAGGGGACGAATGGTTCGATCCCTTGGACGGATTTTGAAAATGATATTTTTTGTTTTCTTCTGGCTTCTAAATCAAGCGTATAGTTATCAGTCTTGTGATGAGTCTATCATGAACTATACAAAATTGCAACATTACAATGTCAAAATTGCAATTTTGAACCTGTTGCGCTACCATTAGTCGGCGCGTATTATCGGTGTTGCTATAGATAAAAAAAATGTATAATCGTACCTTCGTACCGTCACAGTATACTATATTATATATTCCCCTGTGTTGAGTAGATCTGAATATATAATCATTGAATACTAACCCACGTGACATATCTAATTAATTTAGCAATATTAAAAATAAGAAAATGATTTAATATTAAAACTAATGTAATCAATTAAGGTGTGCAACTGGTTATTTAACACTTTTTTCCATTTCAATGTCGTTATCTTCTCTCTACAACTCTCAACATAATTTCTTTGCAATTTTTAATTTTTGGATCATCATGTATACGTTAATTCTGGCGATGATACAGTAGCATCAACAAATTTTAAATTGATTAAATATTCTATGTTTTTTTTGTCACTGATAACTTAAATATCTACTTTGGTTTAATACACGTTTAAATTTTGCACAGTATCTGGGGGTAGTTAAGACGTAAAACATGTCTATTCCTAGGGTGGCGCACAGTACGTTACACCCCCACCCCCCCTTAAGGGTAACGTTGATGTTCTCTTTCTCACGAGAAAATGTCATGTGATTACATTTCTACTTTGGAGCTTATCTTAAGCGGCTTATGCCATAAACACAGATCTAGCTTAAGAGAGCTGGCACCGGATTTGAAACTCAGTCTTCTGGGTAGTGCAGGTGGGCTTATATCCACCTGCAGTAAAAAAGTCATGTAAAAGACGATAAAACTTGGAGTCAGATCACATCTCAAGTAACCTGAATGTATTCTTAAAAGCCATATTGTATTACATATGGTGTTAAGTATATATGTATATTACAAACATAATTAATACTATTTGTCAGATGAAGGTTTATCAATCTTTATAATATTTTAACTGATTTGTAGAAAGATGCGTGAAGGCAATGTATTAATAAAAATTCCGTAAATATAACTCAAGTTAAATAATAATTAAATATATTTATAGAAAGATATATAGTGGATCTCTTTCCAAACCGGGGAAGGTGCATTATCCAACTATGCTACAGCGACATTATTTTTGACAACAAATTTTCGAACCTATATATTACATATTTTAAAATTAATACATCAATCGTTCCATTATATAAACAACGATATTTTTCGATAAAATTGTTTTTATATGTATATCTTTCTAATTAGTATTTAAATTCATTTAAAATATCACAGACCTATGTTTTGAATAATTACAACTTCACAAGAAGAATGTGTTCTCCTAATAAAAGTCTAGTTGTTTCACGTTAGATTTATTCCAGGGAACTGATTAATTAAAAAAGTATTTATAGGCGTCTTATATAGGCAGAATTCCTGCCTACATGCTATTTACTAGTATATTATGAGAACTGTTACTTTGTAAATGTATGTGTGGCATGGCCGCCTCTGGGGAAAGAGCTCTCTTTCATCACAGCTTCTTCTGAATAACAAGTCTATCTCTAAATTGTGTAATTATTAGTGACTGTAATAATAACGTGTTTTAATAAATTGAATATGGTTACCTGGAATAGGAAATCGTTCTTGCATATGAAATAACGTGGGAATTAGTCGCATATATGGCTGGCAGGTGTCCTTTTTCTCAGTTAAGTGCGGCACACAGAAAACGTCGTACGTGGTGCTTAATGAATCAACTATATGGATTTTATCATGTTTCAACATGTTCGTAACATATTCGATCGTGTAATACACGCCGATGAATGCCGAGAACTGCCGGGCGTCGCGTGATTAGACTTAGTTGACTTTGGAACGACTAAACTGTCAATGTGTAACATAACTTTTATTATTATTTTTCAGTGTTTCTTATTAATAAGTGTATCCTGTAACATGTTATACCCCTAATGCCCCGAAAATGGGACTGGTAGCTGGTGCAAACTGCCTCGTCCTGGGTAGGCATACATTGTCTAGCGAGTGCGTCATCGTAAATATTATTTTCTTATTGGTTGGGTCACCAGTATGCGGCTAGAGGAGGATGCGATTATGAAATAGTGTTTTGTACGGATTGATGTTTAAGATTTGTGTGGGCTTACGACGGATGAATCAGAAGTTGAATGAATGTAGGGTGAATGAATGTAGGGTGAATGAATGTAGGGCGAATGAATCTAGGGTGAATGAATGTAGGGTGAATGAATGAGTTCTCTAAACGCGGAGTGAATGTGTGGCTAGACTAGAGCTAATTGGAGACAAGAAATACTGCTCACAGTTCATGAAGCTCGGTTGTACAGAATTGCGAATGAAGTTTGACTAAATTAATGGAGGCGGGTCTTTCAGATGGTTACAGGCGCACGTTATTAGCACACGTTGGCGTCGGTGCCGGGCGTGTTTACCGGAGCGCTGTTTTTACGCACCGGCAAATGTGAGATGCGTTCGGGTAATGAAGGCTGTAGAGGCGATAGACCTCTACACGTTCATAAAATAAACAATTAAAAGGCGACGACAAGAGTAAAAACACGATCCAGTAACTATCAACAGCGACAATCAAGGCGACACACAACATGGCGCCTCTATATCTTCAAGAACTTTGTATCCCAGACAATTTGAATGGTAGACGTCAAACTCTCAGGTCAGCCTCTACTTCAGCTGCAGGAAGGGTTGTAGAACCGATCAGCCGTTGCCAGACGTCTAAATTTAGTGAACGGACATTCGCAGTGGCAGGCCCAAAAGCGTGGAACTCTTTGCCCTCCGTTATTAGAAACAGTGCATCAGAGACTTTATTTAAGAAGAAACTAAAAACGCACTTTTTCAAAAAATCATTTCCATAAGTGAAAATAACGATTTTTTAATTTTAAAAAACATATTATGTGTAAAGCGCCCTTGAGGTGAAAGTTTTTACGAAAATGGCGCTATACAAATTATCCATTATTATTATTATTATTATTATTAAGATGAAATGAGAATAACTGGAAAATATTATACTATTTTTATGATCGTGTAGATTTTAAGACTGTCATCAGAGAAGTGCCTGTTGCCTTTTTCACTCGGTCCCGGTGGAGGATCTAGTTAGGGATAATCAATTGGACTGTATAAAATAAATGTGGAGGAAGAAACATGATGATACAGTACTCAGAAACTACCACTCACCTTTTGATGTCCAGCCTCCCTCTCTCCACGCTCAGAAATGAAGAATCCCTCGACGGATGCTGGGAATGAGGAACTCGAAAATCATGCAGAAGGTACCGTCGGCTACTTTGCAGGCATTTCTCGCAACGAGCTTCTCAAACTTATTGTCCCTTTTCGCAAGATGCCCAAAAAATTGAGGGATTCGTCTCAGGTAAATGGTTGACAGTCTGTTCTTGATCTTCAGTTCCTGCAGAATGGAGACATTGTGTCTCCAGCGTCAATCAATCTTCAAGGTCTATGATTACACATAATATAAACGCCTGACCTTCGTTGACTTGGAAATATCGCTGTATTTCCACATTTGTCAAGTCTGGACATAGAATTGAACAATTTCATTAAATACAAAAATGTATATTATAAATCTGTAACACCAGGCCACGACCGAAATAACTGATACGCACTATTCGACCTTGCAAAGACTTCATCACATACAAAAAGCCTTTTGCTGGCCTTAAGGTGGCCCCCGTGTCAAACATGGTCGGCAGTTAAAAGGTTTGTGAGCTTTCTCAGAATTAGAAATGTTTCTTGTTTTATACGAGTGTTTCCAAATGTTTTTATTTATCAGTTCAGTAACGCTTCAACGGATAGGTCATAAATCAGTCTACCCCGGGCGCTGCACCTGCCCTCGTGTGCTCAAAGGGTTTATTTATTATCGATCGATTTAATAATATCAAAGAGGGTCGCGGTTCTGTTTAAGAAAGAAACCTCGGACATGTTTTAAATACTTGTACGAATTAAAAAATGTGTTCAGATGTCAATGTGTTCCCTCTTCGTTCCCGGGACGCTGAGGTCCAGCAGTTCTTCCAACATTTAGCTGATCTGGGTATTATTTACATCATTAATTGCTCCGATTTTTCTCATTTTTGTCAAGTTTTGTACAGGACAAGGTTTCCTTCATTAGGGAAATGTCACAAAATGAAGACGTTATCAATTGAAGACATCACGGTACATTGAGTTAAGTAGGCAATATTATTGTACGCCAAATTATACACATTTTGGTGTAGTCGGTAGTTCTAAACTCAACTACCTGACGGTATCACAGCATGTTTAAATATGCCCTGTGGTAGAACCTAAAATGGTGGATGTGTCAGATATCGTTCTCTCATCGAGCGATGTTCGGAGATTAAATAAAAAAAGCCTTTATTCAACACTGGACACAGTTCTGCAAAAGACGAATAATAATAAAATCAAAATATCAATTAAATATATTAATTAGAATGATACACATATAAAATCAATTTTATCGAAAAATATTGTTGTTGCGCTACCGGCATTCGAACGTGGATCTTTTTCCAAACCGAGGAAGGTGCATTATCCAACTATGCTACAGCGACGATATTTTTAGCGACAAATTTTTGAACCTAAATGTTACCTTTTTGATATTAATACATTTAATCGTTCCATTGTTTGAAAGAGCCATCTGTCTCTAATCATTAGTTGAGATTCCGTAAAAATTATGTAAAATATATTAGTTAAAATTCGGTGAAATTGTACCTTGTAGAACATTTCATAATATTTATTCTATTTATTTTTTATTTTTAATATTATTGAAAATACTTAAATAACATTTTTAAAAAATAATCAGTAAGATATATATATATATTTCTTTTAACATTTATTTCTTCTCTATAAGAGTGAGACTCGTGTATAGAGAAGTATATACAAGAACTTATGTACATATTTTTTTACTTCAAATACAAATTTATAGTAGTCTGTAATTTTTGTAATTGTGATGGGGAGATTGTTAAAAAATTTGATGCCATGATAAATATAGTGATTTTGGGTGCGGTATATTTTTGTTTTGGAATATCAGTTTGGTTTCTAAATCTTGTAGATCGGAATTCGCTTCTAATATTTAATTGATTTTTATTTGTAAAAATTTGTATTATTTAATTTTTTTGTACGTCTATTATTATTGGTACTTTGAAATCTGTGAAGAGATGGGTACGTGGATAGCCTTTTTGTTTGTGTTATTTATGTTTTATATGCTCCTCCCCATCCAATAATACCGTATTGCAAATGTGACTGTACAAACGCGTAATATATTATTTTTAGATTTCCTTATTTTGTTTGTAAGATTAGTAATAATATGTTATTTCCATTTGAGTTTCTTATCTATTATGATTTCCAGGTACTTGATAGTCTTTTTCTTCAATTGATAAACATTTGTCGCAAAAGTCTTCACGAGTACAGGATTTAGTGTGAGTTTTAATATTATTCAGTGATATCTTTCTGTTGAATTCAAAATAATAAAAATTTTGTATTTTTGGGATTGGGCTGTATATTACTTATACTTTATGTCTAACTGTTCGCACTGTTTATGTAATGACAACTGCAGAAATTATATTACCTTTCTCTCCCTTGTCAATGAAATACCGGGCTTTTTCCTATTGATAAATAAATTTCCTATTAAATAATAAATATTGTTATATATAAGTAAGATAGACGATAGATTTGCATACCTTGTCTTTGGTTTATAAAACTGCCAACTCCATCGTGAATAATTTTCGCATTTTATGATCCCAGGAGGTCCCTTCCTTGCCGATATGGCGTTATTGTAACACAATTGTAATACGCGATGGGATACTACCAACAACATTTTTCCATCTATATGTAAAACTATGTTTTATGATTTTTATGACAGCACTGGAGGGACTAAATTTTAAAATCTTTGCGATAATTGCTAATAACCACATTGAATTTATTCTCTTTTTTCGTTTTGTATAAATTTATCGCGTATTTTTATTAGATTTGATGAGCGGGACCGACAAAGAATCCTTAGCTTCTAAACTGGTCCCGGGAAAGGGTGGATCCCCCCCTCTAGATATCCTTTAAAAAAAAATTGAAAACGATGCTACCGCGATTTCATTTGCCTGGTTTCAACATCAGCTGAGGTATACCATTAATGTTCTTTTTTTCATTGGAATAAAATGTACGATGTGACATTTGTAGGTTAAAACGCCGAGGTATCTTTGAGAGATGCAATTCGTGCTGAGATGGATAACCTACAGCGATATCTGAGGTTGATCACGATGCAGCCCACAAAATAATATTTTGGTCACACCGGAGATGCAATTAGTGCCGCATTCCATGGGGGTTTAAGGACATCTGCAGTCAACATTACGCCGGTATCATTACTGTAGGTACAATTGTACGCACTGGTCATTATTCAATCCATAAATTATTGTCATTGTGTGGTTCAGGCTGATGGTTTATATTAAATTCAGTCAAATCTGGAATCTTAGTCACATTTTATAAATTAAATGTATTAATCAGAAAGATATACATATAAAATCAATTTTATGAAAAAATGTTGTTGTTGTTACCGGGATTCGAACCTGGATCTCTTTTCCAATCCGGGGAAGGTGCATCACAACTATGCTACAGCGACAGTACCTTTGACGACAAATTTTCGAACCTACATGTTACATTTTGCAAATCAAAAAACATCCGATATGTACACGGATGAGATTTCTCTAGCTCAAAGTGTTCCACGAATCATTCCGGATTAGAATGACCTATCCAGTACATACGTACGTTTACAGACTCTCAGAGAAAGAAGCCTCACTGAAAGATCGCTCACTGAAAGATCGCTCACTGAAAGATCACTCTTAAAGTGAAAGTTTTTACGAAAATGGCGCTATACAAATTATCCAATATTATTATAATCGAACATAAAATTATTTATTTGTTTATATATTTATACGGTATGATGTTAATAAAAATGTGCTAATGATGACGGTGGCTCTTTGTGACGTCAGAATAATACCTGTTCGTGGTAATAGAAGTGTTTATTCTGAATGCTTCCATATAATTTTCTGTTCGTTAACCATCAGGGTGAGGTAAGTGAGAGGGGTATTGTCCGACGCGCGTGAATTGCGGATTTGACAGTCGCAATGAGTCATCGGTCGGGAGCGCACCACGCGTTCGCGGTTGAGCAATATTTAAAGTGCGGTTATTCGTGCGATTTTTGTACTTACTTTAATATTCGACTAGTAAGTGATGGGCCGAGCATGCAACTTATTTGGTGTTGGGTTTAAAAGTTCAGGGACAATGGTTAACCAAACTCCTCCGGGACCATCGACGTCAGCAGCGACGCCAGAACACGTGGCTCAAGTTCGACGTGAAATTATGCGCAATCCGCGTAAATCGATAAGGCAGATTGCAGCCTGTACTGGAATAAAAAAATCAACAGTGCACGTTATTTTAAAAGAAACTACAAACTGCAAATCACCCACACAAATTGCAAATCGTGCAGTTTCTCAACGAAAATGACTATTCTTTACGTGAAACCTTAGCGAGAACGATGCTTGAACGTTTGAAGCTTAGAAACATATTGTTTACTGACGAAGCACATTTTCATACGAATGGCTATGTTATTAAACAGAACATGAAATACTGGTATCCCGACAACTCAAGGGAACGCCATCAAAAACGTTTTCACTGTCCAAAAACGACAGTGTGGTGTGAAATTAGTCTTAATTTTATTAACCAGCGAGAGACATCGACGAGTTTTTGGTACCGCAACTGCAGCTATTTACCGGATTCAATAACGGAACATAATTTCAGCAAGACGGGGCCACTCCATACACAGCTAGAGTTCCAATAGAATTTTTCCCAATAAATTAATCAGCAAGTACGGAGACATACCCTAGGCACCTCGGTTACTTTTTTTTTGTGAGGATACCTCTTAAGTCGAGAGTTTACTGCAATAATTCTCGAACAATTCAGGCCCTGCAAGAAAATATCCGCCGTGAAGTGTAGCTGCTATTGAACCTACAATTTGCTCTCGCGTGTTTGCAAATTTAAGAGTAAATGTTATATAGGCGATATTGTTTATAAAACGTAAAATCCGCATCGTTAAACTCGATTTTGTACAAATAAAATATGAGAATAACATTGTAATTTAAAAAAAAAAAAATATTAAACTTGAAGATTTTCCGCTGAACACCCTTTATTATAATAGTTCAATGGTTCACGTGCTCACGCATACGTCCCATAGATACATCACTGATATAAAAACAATAATACCCATATGGACAGATTATTGAACAAGCTTCGTAAAGATTAGACAAATAACCTACGTTCTAACTCTACAAAGAAAATTACATAAAAATATTAAAAACAAGTAGAATTGTACAATAATGTAATTAATCCGTTACATAACTTATTTTTTTACATCAAAACAAAAATAAAATTATATTGATTTTTGACAAGTTGTAAATAGATATTAGGTATCCAAAACAACAGAAAATGTGTAGAAATAGCAAAAGTATTTAGAAAATGTAAAGAATAAATGTATATATCATACACAGCGAAAATTGTCATCAATTTTATCGAAAATATTGTTCTTGCACCACCGGGATTTGAACCTGGATCTCTTTCCAAACCGGGGAAGGTGCATTATCCAACTGTGCTACAGCGACGATATTTTTAGCGTTTGTGTCTCTCTGTCCATAGATTATAGTGACTAATAGCACTGATTATAGTCCGTTGAGCGGATCTCACTTATTATTAGGTTCACTTTTTACATGCATTATATATTTACATTGATATATAATGTCTAACGGTCTGACGTATTACTCTTCCAAATTAATATTCATTAAGTATACATTTTCACCTAGTTAATTACTATGAGGGTTGCGTCATATTTCAAATATCAGACAAATGTACCGGGGTTATGCATATAAAATTTGGCAAAGTAAATACTACATATCAGTAAGAAAGTAAGACATATATTTGGGTACCCTCTGCCTGCTACACTAGTAATTAACTGCATCAAAGCAGACAGTTTTTCTCCGGTATAGCAGTAAATAAAGTGCAATGATCAAAAGATGCAATTAGGTAATTCAATATACTGTTGTAGCAGTTTTATTCTCAGGTTTGGACCTTTGAAAGTTCTTGCGCGTAATTTCTCCCCATTTCGTAGAGCCAGAACTTCACTTTTCGTGAAAAATATGCAAGACTATGGTTGCCATCTTTCACTTTTGCATTTAGACCGTTAAGATAAATTGAATCTTTGCGCAAAAGTTTTGTTTAGTTTTGGCACAAGATAGTGACAGTTAGCCTGGGTCCTTGTTACGTGAGGGTGAGTAATTTGCTGGTAATATTGCTTATGCCGGTAAAAGTGTTTTAGTTTATCGAGAGTATACTTTGGATCAGCCGAGCTGATTACATGAGGCGATGACCCAAATGTGAATATGAAGAGATACATAAATACCTCTAAGAGTATACTGATAAATACTATTAATAAAAATGAATTGATAATTATGGCGTCTGCTATCAGTTTACTCAAAGGTATTTGAGATTCTGTAAAAACAAGGTAGATGGCTCTGTCAAATGATGGAACGATTAAATGTATTAATATCAAAAAGGTAACATATAGGGTCGAAAATTGTCGCTAAAAATGTTGTCGCTGTAGCTTAGTTGGATAAAGCACCTTCCCCGGTTAGGAAAGAGATGCAGGTTCGAATCCCGGTGGCGCAACAACAATATTTTTCGATAAAATTGATTTTATATGTATATCTTTATAATTAATATATTTAATTCATATTTAAAAACTATTCAGATGATTTAGAAGTGGCGGCCTGCTCATAGATCAGGCTTGGCGGAGATGACGGGAGGAACGGCAGCACACGTGGATACGGGATGATGGATGGAGAAGTCCTTGCAGCAGAAGTGCAGACGGAGTTTATAAAGAATAAAGCGAGCGTCGTCGGGCACGTGTTGGCTGGATCGCGCGTGGCCTTCGCTGGCCACGTGGCAGGTAGAATATCATGAATGACACTCTCCGTGAGATGACATGATGTAGAAATAGGGAGTGCACAACCAGATGAAGATCTGCGGTGGAGATTCCGTCGCGTGAGCTAATTGCAAATGGCGTGCATTTGGGCTGTTCGAACGATTAACACATGCACAGAAGGGTATTTAAATAATCCGGGAACCACGCTGGACAGATGATATTACAATATATTACTTCTTCTTCTTCTTTCAAATAGGCAATCCACCCTTTAAGAGTGATTTGTGCCATTAAACAAGTCTAAACATTATTTTATAGAAAGCAGTACAACAATACTATAGAACAGGGAACATTGCATCACAAGTCAATACCATTGACATTCAGGAAATTTGCTATTATATAGCTTAAATGAGGCGAGTTGAGGGAAAGAAGATGACACAAGTTCACCGGAAGTTGAAAATCACCATTGACAAGATCATTATAAAAAAAACCTGTGATCCGCAATGGACAGGCAAAAGAGACATGGTCAAGTAGTAATATGAGGACTTTACGTCTGAAGTTAATTGCTGTTGCTGTCAGAGAAGTGTTCGCGTCGCGTGCAGCGCTACCGGCTAGATATACGATCGGTCTGTTTAATATTCTTGTTGCGTCTGTACTTGGACATTAAAAATAACCCACGACAAAATATGGCCTGCGACATGTATCGTTCGATAAAATCTGTTGACGATGTAAACATTTGACCACCTGGCTGGAGGGTCCCAGCCGCGGTTTTCATAATACATAAGAAACTGGCGGAATGGCAATGCGCAACTTATCCAATACAATGTTTTATTCAGCAGACGAGGTGAGGTATACTGGAACGGTTATAACTTAAGCCGCGAACACTGGAACTGGAAAAAATCCTCGCTCAGCTCGCTTTGTACAGATCTGCGAAGCTTTTATTGCTATTTTACCGAGTTTTGTGTATCCCGTAGCGAGTTTGTTTCTTTGCATTTTTGTTTCGACGAAGTGAGTGATATGAATTGTACGAAGATCATGTTGTCTTGAAATCAGTTTTCGCCTAAAAAATTTTTTTTTATAATTTTTTTTTTATTTTATTGAAGGTTTTTGACAGTGTAAACATATTATAACAAACATGATAACCTAAATATGAATTAAATATATTAATTATAAAGATACACATATAAAATCAATTTTATCGAAAAATATTGTTGTTGCGCTACCGGGATTCGAACCTGGATCTCTTCCCTAACCGGGGGAGGTGCTTTATCCAATCCAGATCCAGGTTCGAATCCCGGTAGCGCAACAACAATATTTTTCGATAAAATTGATTTTATATATGTATCTTTATAATTAATATATTTAATTCATATTTAAAATATCACAGACCTATGTTCTGAATAATTACAACTTCACAATAAGAATGTGTTCTCCTAAAAAAAAAAAACATGATAACCATTTAACATATGGTACTAATAATGAAAATCCACAACAATATTTAGATACATATGTGTGTTTAGATGCAGAAAATAAATGAAAAGAGAAAAAGAGGGAGAAAGGGTGGGTAGGTTGCAACTATTATTGCGGTAAAGGGAGAGCAACATGTGTTTATAGGTAGTGTTCCAGATTCGTAAAACATATTTTTCCAGTCAAAATTCCCCGACCTTTCCTCATGCTCGTCTCCCCAGTGTGAATAGTGACCTCGACATCGCGAGAGCATTAGCGGTGTGGATTTCTTCAACTCCGGTGCACCAGCACAGTATGTTTGGATATCCTGTGAATTGTGTGCACGGTGATATTGTTGATTGTTGTTTTGTGTGCCGCGGGTGAAGTTTGTGATATCGCCGTCTTCAATTGGAAGCGGAGATCCGCCCGTGTGCCGTTTGTGTGATTCTCGGCTCATACAAGGTAAGGTGAGCAGTCCTTCAGATTCTCCGAGATCACTGGTCCTTTAAATGGAATACCTACTCATCATCGATCCTTATCCGTTATATCCAGGTCCCCTTCCTTCCTTCCTTCCTTTACACTCCTTCAGCGATTCCGATTTACGACCGGAATCGTCGTAATCCAATCCGCGAGATGCGCGACCCGAAGATCGCGCAATTCGTTCGGTAGATCCCATCCCAAAATTAAGCCGTCCGTTAGCCCGTCTCGCGGCGGTGTAGTGGAGGAGGGCGCGCACTCCTCCGCTTGTAAGTCGCTGCCTCGTATCGATAGTTGCTAATGGCAAGCGGGATTTTCCAGAACGAGCTTGAGTCAATTTCGTGGAATTGTGTCGCCTGTGCATGGCTCCGGTAACTCCAATCGCTGGGTCATTTCCTGGAATTTGGGCAGTGGTCGTTTCTGAAATGAACTTAAAGTGTGTTTCTTAGCATGATATTCCACACGTATCAATATATATATATATATTTTTATACATTGAACAATGCATTTCCTTTAAGTTTTACAATCTATTTATCTAATCTAATGTTATCTTGTTTATATATATATATAAACAAATATTTTTTCATTGAAAATGCAATGGCACTCCGTTTACTACTATACCGGAAAACACTGTCTACTATAATACAGTAAAATACTAGTGTAGCAGGCAGGGTACCTAAATATACCACTTTGCTTACTGTTATACCGGAGGAACACTGTCTGCTATAATACTAGTGTTGCAGGTAGGGCACCCAAATGCTGAAATGTTTATCCAATAATAATATAACACACTGTACTACGAATCAAATAAGTGATAATTATTGATCGTTTTCGCACCACGCATACTCTAATTGATAATACGCATCTGCAGAGACGTCGTACAGCACGCACCGAAGAAACTGTCGCTGCAGTGGAGCATAGTATCGAGGAGGAGCCGAATGAGTCGATTCGCCATCGTGACCAACAATTGGAGCTGTTGGAAGATTTTGCATAAAGACCTTTATTTACGAGCTTACAAGATCCAGAGTTGAAGCTGCGTGACCATCATTGAAGGAAACATTCGATGAGCACATAATTTTGCGTAATGGACCTGTGAATTGACCTCCAAGATCGCGCGACATGGAAGCCAATATTCGTCGTATTATTGCCGATATACGTCCCCCAGCTGCTCCAAAAAGTTATATTTATTATTTTAATACTAATGGCATAAAATTATCTTTCAAATAAAGTCGATACCATGGTCCTTATCACGATTTTTATGTGTTTTATTTCATTTTAAAGTTCTAAACCACCCTTTATTTATTAGCCAAATACTTTGAGATTATTAATTTTTTGTCACAACTTTTCACTTAAACCTCACAAAATTAGTCTATCGTATTCTATTTGCGCTTGCTTTTAAGCTATCGCTTAACACTTGTTTTGTCTTGATCTGACTTAAGGTTCACAAGCCACGGCGTCCCAATGATGACTGAGCCTGCCAATTTATGTCGCTCACGTGACTCTCGTACGCGGCACATGAAAGAAGTGTGAGCTAAAAAAATTGTACATCTGGCCTCAATCTATTGACACCATGACTTTCCACCTGCGTCATATACTTCTGACCTGTTTTTGTGATACCACCCCATACCCCCAATTGTAAAAATCTAAACAATGATTAGGTATGTAAATTGGATACAATAATAGATGAAAAAAAACTATTCATCTATTTATCAATCTCACCGACACTTTAGAATCGCCCACACGCACGCAGCCGCGCCGAATTGCCTTCAATGCAATAAATTTCTAGAATTTTTATCAGTTGAAAAAACGAAAAGTGTGATTATTGAACCGTGCGAAGAAATAGCGATAAATTTGCCGGGGGTAAAAAATTGCTTATATCGCGAAATTAGTATCGGGATTATTTCTCCCTGCTGCGTTCGCCGCTGTACAAAATGAGAAAATATTTCGATTCTGGAATTATTTTTGGAAAAATGCACGAGATGTAATATCGGCCCGCAGCGCTTACTGCGATCTCAAAAGCTAAAAATAATGTCATTTATTTGTTGCCGTCTGCGTTGGAACGGTCGACGAGGATAGAGAAGATGATATTGATTGTGAACATTGGAATTGATATACATCTGATCAAAGACACTGGAGACAGTGCGACAAGAAATTCTGAGACGCATACAACTAGTTAAAATTATTACATCAAACAAGTAACCAAAATTGTACTCTATGGTGTAACATGATTATTTTAATTTTCACAATAAAACTTTTACTTCGGAGAGAACATTAATTAAGAATATAACATTTCCTAACACTTCGCCTTTACTGTCCATATTCTTGTTAATGACCGAAACCTCCCCCCTCTTCTCAAGCCCCGCCCCACTGCCCGAATATACTACAATTCTGTATATTGTTTAGTTAAAACATGATGATAAGAGGGTCAACACCTCTCGAAACTAGTAGTGAAAAAAATCCAACCCCAAAATAAAAACTACCAAATATCATACATCACCCATGTGATCACTTTGGTACCACTTACGCAAACAAAAAGCTTCGCGATTTTTAAAAAATATATGACTCGATTAGATCGATTAAATTTAAACGCAGACAATAAAATATGCATTAATGTAAAAAATATGTTTTGATTTAATTTTCGAAGAGTAAATAGTTTTACTGTTGCATAAATGTGTCATAAACAATCGGATTTATGTTTCTACAAATAGTGTGTGTAGAATGCCTTAATGTTCCAAACTCCTCTCCTATATATATAATTTATTTCGTGTCTATGTGGTTGGTTCAGATTGTTATGATTGAATACAAAATTGATTGAATAACCTTGACATCACCTTGTATTACTCATATTTTATTGTAATTCACTGCAAATATAACATAAAGCACCTTTTAACTCACTCATACACGCACATCGTCTATGCGCGATTATCAAAATTTAAACCTCTCCTTCACTTTCTTTTCCTAATCTGTCCCTTGAGCACGAGGAAGAAGAAAAGAGGCCGCTGCAATCAACACTCTGTGTATTCTTAGAACTGTATACGGAGTAATCTGCCGTCGCTTCAATCCGCTTTACTACCGCTAATATTAATTAATAAATATCTATTTAATTTAGTGTTAACAGTGTTTACACATTCTGCGCCGCACGTTTTGTGGTTGGAAAGGAGAGACAATTGATCCAGCATCAGACAGACCGAAAAAGTAAGTGCCTTACTATCTTACAATATTTCCACCATTAATAGTTTTAAAATGGAAATGATAAATGAAATCAACAAAAAAATACTACAAATGTAAGTCTATAATGTGTTAAAGTTCGATAGATAGATTGATTAAATTTCTTTAACATATATTACCTAGATTAAATGTAAATAAGTAATATTTCAATTTTTATTCTTGTAATTTTACAGTCCACGTACAAGGGTAGTTACCCCGGATGCAGGGTGTGGTTTAAAAACGGAACGTGTTTCAGATCAAATGTGGCTTATTTATTATTCGCATTCAATGTATAAAGTTTATAACGTACTTAGTTTTTAACACTCTTGTCAGATTTGTTCAGTTCAATTTTTTTATCACAAAAATAGTACATCTCTTGGATTATTTAAAGTTTTGCAATACGTAGTGGATAATATATATTTACGAAGAAATTGTTGATGAGTAAAATTTATCACACTCGTAACCATGGTGATTACGTGTTTTATTCAGCACCTGTAAAAGTCAATCGTGAGTTATTAAACTTTAAAAAAATGCACGTTTTGGAATAACCACCAACACCACCGCGGGAAACCCCAGGAAAATATGTGACGAACGAAATGAGCAAACAAATACCATGGCGACTTCAGATTATATTCAGTATTCATAAACGTCATTAGTGTCAATATATGTTTACAATTCACATTTTCAAAAATTTAAATATATTCTTTCACGTCATAGGTAAGTAAATATTTTTTTGCTAATTCAGTACCTACACTATGGTATTATTTCCTTAAAAGTTTAAATTTAAAAAAAAAACTACACTATTTAATACGTACCTATATATAGAACTTTGCAAAGCAAATGTATTTTTCTAATAGAAAAAATTATAATATCTCGAAAATAAATGTTGTGAAATTTCATTCTTTCTTTCCTTCTCAGTGAACTGTACACATTACTTACATAAGAATACCAATTGGACAAGTAATATTTTATTATTATATTGATCGCGTTAACAAACTGCTAAAGTGTTTGGTATTCCATTGTAACGGCGACAAATAACTGTCAACGGCAACAAATCGCAAATAACGTTATTACCATTATTCAATCACCGTTAGTGACTGTGATTTTAGGATAATGGTGATTGATTCACGTGTTGTGATTTTACGCTGTTGTTACGCGAAGTCCGTTCAATTGTTTAAAACGAAATTTATTTTAGATCGGATAGAGAAATGGAGTTTGACGTCTTTTCTAAATTGAGACGTGAAATTATTTAAAACAAATCTTTAACGTTTTAAATTTCCGGACTCAGACAAAATGTCGGACGCAGAGAAGGTTGATGAAAGATTGATTGGTTTTGTTATTTTTGTATTGAGTTGCCATTGTTCAAATCTTTAATTATTTTGTACATTTCTTCGTTATATTTTGTATTATACAGGGTGTTTATAAAATATCGAAAAAAATTTTAGCGTAAAATATATTGATTTGAAAAATATCTTTAGTTTTAAGAGAGCCATTGTGAATAGGATTAAGAAATGATTCCTCAGGTAGGTACAGTCACGTTGAATGGCAAGAAAAATACACAACGCGAGTATCGGTGACACCAGAAATAGAGAAGTCTTGGCATGACCAGGTGAACCAGATACCGGAAGATGGTCCTGTTAAAAGTCTCAATAATGGATTGTATGATTAAATATATGATGAAACGAGAGTTGTGTGTCAGAAAAGAAGAGTGTGATGCTCCACCGTCTCAGCCTACTCCCGCGGAAAAGGCGTTAAGGTAAGCTAGTTTTTTTCTTCTCTTTTTTATAATAATTCAACAGTTATTAATAATGGTCACCCACTGAGATGATCCTGCGTCCAGGTGGTCCATGGTTTAAAAGTTATTCAAGCGTCTATGTTGTTATTTTTCTGTTTTGTGTAGTACTGCGACGTTAGTTAGATTTTCATCGTCTCGTTATATAATTATTTAATACATTTTATTAGGAGAACACATTATTATTGTGTAATTATTCAGAATATAGCATTGTGATATTTGTCGCTAAAAATATTGTCGCTGTAGCATAGTTAGATAATACACCTTTCCCGGTTAGGAAAGAGATCCAGGTACGAATCCCGGTGGCGCAACTGCAATATTTTTCGATACAATTGATTTTATATGTATATTTTTCTAATTAATATATTTAATTCAAATTAAAAATATCACAGACCTATGTTCTGCGCCACGCCACACAACGCGCCGCAGCCGCCTCTAGAGCGCCACTTCTCTCGCAGCAGCTTTCCCGACGAGAATTTCTTAGAGTAACTACTTTTAAGCATCAAATAAACTCGTGGCAAATGTAGGTAGTCTTTCTTGTTACATCTGCTTTTGACATAATATACACATTAACGTCACCCTATACCTAATGTTTTAATCATAGGAATATCAATATTGAACAATATTTATTTAAAATTGTTTTTGATTGCTACTACAGTTTTGGTTGTTGAAAATCAGTTATTACCACAAAGCAATAAATGAATAGATATGAAATAAAGTGTATGTATAGGAGAGGGGTTTGGAACATTAGTTGCGGGACGAGGGGCATTCTACACACATTATTTGTGGAAACATAAATCCGATTGTTTATGATACATTTATGCAATAGTAAAAGTATTTACTATTCAATAATTAAATATTTGTATAAACATGACGTATATATTACATTGTCAGCGTTAAAATTTTCGTTCCAATCGAGTCATATATTTAAAAAGAGTCACGGAGCTATTTGATGGCGTAAGTGATGCCAAAATAATCACATGGGTGATGTTGCCGTAATTACCTTCGATAGCTAGTCCTGGGTTTTCTAATTGGTTTGTTGACTATATTCATTCAAACTATGTAAATGAAAAGATACCTAATCTTTGCGAAACTGCGCTGTTACTCGCCGATTCATATACCGATGGTCGCTCTCCCTGCAATCTTGAATCTTCTGTCGACTCTGAAACTGGTGCATAACCGTTAATCCGAAACAATACAAAATGTTTTTATATCACCGTCGTTAAATTCGCCGACTCCGAAAACGTCTCTGAACAGAAGCAGTTTCGCATTTGTTTTCTGTTTTAAATTTATATAAATGGAATGAGTGAATGAATTCAAACAATAATGCCAGGCCTACCCATAGAAGTAAACAGGTGATACTAAATTGAAAATAATAAAACAAGGAATGTGCATTATTTCACGTATGGTTAATATGTATATTTTTGATACATTTCTTTAATAAATAAATAATCTAATTGACACAAAGCAACATTGTTGACGTTGTCGTACCGATTCTCGTCAACATCCTCGCTGGATGCTGTATTTTGATATCCACCACAATTTCCGCAGCCGCTGGGCGCGGTCCTTTGCTAGACACTTGTGAGTTATTTCCGGCTGGCCCTGCGTCAAAGGCAAAACACCTAACCCTTCAGGAAAACTGGCAGAGGGAGGTAATCCGATGGAAAATTCACGAGCGTGAAATTTCAAATCTTTTCGTCGTATCAAATAACAATAAATTGTTTTCGTTTTGATGTACATAATTGAAAATTAGATTTTGTATATTGCAAGCGTTTATGAATACATCAAAACAACCTTACTGAACGGCTGAGTAACATGTTGTAGTGTGTGTGTGTGTGTGTGTGTGTGTGTGTGTGTGTGTGTTTGGTGTCGCTTTCGTGTTTTCAAACTATATTTTTAATGTGTAAACATTCTGAAGAACAAAGATTTTGAATAACCTGCGTTATGCAGATGATAGATACGTCTAGCAAATAACATTGAGGATTTACAATTTCTGATGAACTTTTGGGCAAGCACGTACAACCTTTATCTTTGAAGAAAAGTCGTGTCTTTAAATAAAAAACATGCCAAATTATATACAACCACCTTTTTACGCCAATAACAGATTAATATGTATGTATTAATATCTAAAAGGTAACATATAGGGTCGAAAATTGTCGCTGTAGCTTAGTTGGATAAAGCACCTTCCCCGGTTAGGAAAGAGATCCAGGTTCGAATCCCGGTGGCGCAACAACAATATTTTTCGATAAAATTGATTTTATATGTATATATTTATAATTAATATATTTAATTCATATTTAAAATAACAGATTAAATAATTAAATATTAAATAACAAGGATAAGGATGATATAAAAAAATCGGGGGTCTGGTGAGGACTGGAGTTGGCAGAAGAGGAACAAAAGTAGACTGAATGCGGTGGAAATGAGATCACTCAGGCGAGTACGTGGCAAATCTATTTATGACAGAGTGAAGAATGAAGAAATAAGGAAATAATGTGAAGCTGATGTTAGTATAGTGAGTATAGATCAGGTAAACCAGATAATGGAGGATGGCTCTGTTGGAAGCCTTAACAATCGGCGAGCTTGTATGAAGTTTTCACGACTCCTCTAAAACTTTTACATAGTCATTTGTTAAATCGAATTTTTTGAGACATGTATTTATTTGTTAATTACTTATTTATTCTTGAACGAAAATAATGTACTGTGCTTTCCCCTCTCCTCACTCTTCTCGCCCAGCATGCCGCCGTCCAGTCAAACGGCGGCCTTGAAGCGGTGCGGTAATTCGTGAATCGAAGAATATCATTATTTAATTGAGACGTCGCGTCTGTACAGTGTATTCTAAAGGACCCTAGACGGAAGATAGTGATAAATTTACAGTCCACCTTGGAGGTGTCTGAAGAACTGCATTGTGGTGAGTGCAAACCTCCTTCCGAATATCCTGTTTTACGCAACACGAATGTTTGGATTTTTTAATCTTAATTAATGACCCGGTGCTTAAATATCTCTTTAAATATAATTGCTGAGTGTATGTAGGTGTAACCAGAGTAAGTTAAACAAGAAATACTACTTACAGTTTACAAAAGTTTATTAATGCTTGTTTAGTTATTGAGAAAAATCTGAAATAAGAAGTCTACAACGAGGAGCGTTTGCTAAAGATCTGCGGGCGCGTTGTATTAGCACATGTTGTTCGGTCAGTACCGGCGTATTTATGGGGCTGATATTATACCCAGGCATTTACAAAATGTGTTCAGTTGCTGTCGGCGGTGTTGCTGATTATGGAGGCGATATACCTCTTCTTAAGTCTTTCATCGATCTTTTAGGTATTTTTTTTATCTTATAATGTTTTTGATCATTTATTTGGCTATTGGCTATTTAAGCATTTTAGTTATGAAAGTGACATTTTTTGTCTCTCTCTTTTAGTGATTCACTGCGCTCTGGGGTGAGGCAGGGTGGGTGCATGTCACCAATCCTCTTTGATACTTTAATATGTACATGGACGAATTGAGCGAGCGACTATCCGATGTTAAAATGGCGGGACAAATGTGAACCGCATTAGTTATGCCGATGGTATGGTTACACTAGCGCCATCTATAAAAGGGATAATAAATATTTTACAGATATGTGAAACATATGCCAGTGAACGTAGTATTTTATACAATGCCAGCAAATCGGTCAGATAATATCCCTTCCGTGTGGCTGGACGGAACGAAATTGGGTCAAATACCTTGGCCATAATTCAATGAAGATGGACAAGACGATGATGACATAGAACGGCAGAAGAGACAGTTAAGCGTTCATGCAAATATGCTATCATGGCGTTTCTACCGATGTAGTAAGAAGGTGAAGAGGGTCCTGTTTAAATCGTTCTTCACCAGCATGTATACCTGCGAGCTCTGGTCGAAATACAAGCAAGTGATGTATAACCGTCTTCAAATTCAGTACAACAATTTATACAGAACACTGTTCGGATTGGCGCGTTATTACAGCGCATCTACAATGTTTAACGAAGGCCGTATACATGGATTCGTTCCGCTTCGATCGAGTCGTGGGCGTAAAGCTGCGGCTGGAGTACAGCGCTAACTCTCTGGTACAAGTATGTAGGTTTTATATTTTGTTTAAATTAGTATATATATGTGAACTTCTAATTTTATTTATTTATATTTTCTCTGGTTTTCTTTTTTATAACATTATATTTATTTCGTGACTTTGATGTATTATCTTTATGGCGAATCGGGTTAAAAAAAATACTGATCACGCTGGAATAAATGTGCTTCGTTCCAGCATCGTTCTGCCTAAGGTTTCACGTAAAGAATAATCATTTTCGTTGAGAAACTGCACGATTTGCAGTTTCTTCAGGTGAAACTGTAGTTTGTTTTTTAAAATAACGTGCACTGTCGATTTTTTTATTCCAGTGCAGGCTGCAATCTTAATTATTGATTTACGCGGATTGCGCATAATTTCACATCGAACTTGAGCCACATGTTCTGGCGTCGCTGCTGACTTTGATGGTCCCGGAGGAGTTAGGCTGATCATCTGAACTTTTGAACCCAACACCAGTTAAGTTGCGTGCTCGGCCTATCACTAGGCGAATATTAAAATGAGTATAAAAAGAGCGACGCGCACGAACCAATGAATCACCGCACTTTAAATAATGCGGTACGCTTCCGACCAGTGACTCATTGCGACTGGCAAATCCGCAAATCACACGCGTCCAACAATACCCCTCTTATTTACCTCACCTTGATGGAATTTAATATAATGTATAAATTATATCTGTAAACTTAGTTGACTAAAATTTTGATGAACTGCTAAATTTCAAGAAGTATTAAAGAAATTAATGCCTAATATTTTCCATAGCTCTGTATGGAGTCGAAACACTGAGAAGGAAAGAAAGTAACATGTTTGATGGCCGATTGCAATCTCGCGCACATGCGAACGTGACATATAGATAATGGTTATTGTCTATTACCTATCTGTTACCCTCTTCCTAATATCCAGATTATGACTGCGTCTTTTTCTGTCTATGATATTTCTACATATTACTCCTTCTATTTCCTTAAAATAATCCATTTCCGCAGCTTGGATGTTGATCTTGTTCTCTCAGTACGATTCCATATTTGGTGACCGCATACCAAAATGGTCCCGTACACAACAGTTTGGTTTTGAGATTTATCTCGGATACGTTTATCACCACGCTGTAAAGGGAACGTAAAACACCCCCCAGCCCAGCAAATAGGGGTGGATATTTTATGGAAATAAATAAAAAATATTATTATTACTAGGCATTAATTTTTAAACAAGCAATTTTGCCGGAAATAAAAATATAATTTGTACATATTTTTCTTTGTTTACTGAAGCGCGTTTTTGTAAAAAATTGTTCAGTAGGGAATAGGAAATGTTTATTAAATAGCTATTAAAAGAGAGTCTTAACAATATTATGGTCCTCTGACAGTGGCGTGATGATATAATTTTTTTTAAAATAAACAATTGTAGAGGTTAGGCTTAGTATAGTACGGAAGATAGCAGAGCGTAAAGTATGAAAAATAAGAAGAGCAGATGTCTGGATGCAGATGTCACTCGCGTCATTGGTCGGCTATGAGCGGTGATGCTGGCGGTGGATTTGAATCGCCTCCCCCTATACATATTCAAAATACCAATCACACCAAAAATTATCATAGATAATTCTGAAGGAAATGACTGAAATAAAATATTTGGGAGTCATAATACAAGATACGTGACTAAAAAGATTGCTAAGAAAATCTCACTTCTGGGAAGGATCAGAAGATTTATTAGTACTGAGTCTTGTCAAATAGTTTACAACTCTGTTATTATTCCTCACATCAACTACTGCAGCAGCATTTTGTTTTTGGCTAACGAAGAAGAAATGCAACAATTGTCAGTGCTGCAAAATAAAGCTATGAGAATAATACTCAGAAAAAATAGATATACTCGGATTAGAGCAATGCTGAAAGATCTCAATATGATGACCTTTAAGCAGATAATATATTTTAATACAATGGTATTTATTTACAAAATCATCAATAAGAAAATATCAGCGGAATTCACACGAAAAATTGATGCAAATCAACATGAGCACGAGCATCGTACAAGGGGAAGGAATAGACGGAGACTGCCATTCAGGTAGAAGGCCAAATCTCAGAAATCGATGATGTATATTGCGATGAAATTTTTTAATGAAATGCCAGAAATCATAAGAAAGGAAGAGAAATTGAATAGATTTAAAATGAAACTGACTAAATATATAAAAGATAAGTTTTAGTAAAAGAAAATACTTTAATCTTGTATGTATTAGAGTATATATATAGAGTGCTTATGTATGCACGATGTTAAGAATTAAATAAATATACAAACAAAAGTTATTAAACTTCTATTATATTAGAATTATATATAATAAATTGACGCACGGAGAATGTTAATCGCTTATCGTTCCTTGATAATCAAACAAATATATTACTAAAGTACTAAAAAAAGGTCAAATTTTCTGCACGTAATTTGATTACCAGAATGCCGTTGCAATCGTGAAGCCAATTACAGTATTGTATAGTATTTAGTGCATTTAATATTTTTATATAGTGTGGAATCATAGACCCTGAAAGCAAAGGAAAGAAGACGGATTGATATCTTTGAGATGTTGTGCTGGAGACATCATGGATATCAAGACACATAAATGTCTCCATTCTTTAGGAACTGAACGTCAAAGACAGAATCTCGATCATTTTCCTGAGATATCTTGCTAGAAGGGAAGATAGGTTGTAGAAGCTTGTTGTGGTGGGCCACGTCGAAGGACGGAGAGGAAGACAAAGATCCCCACCCGTTGGACTGACTAAATCGAAATGGCAATAGATACTTCTTTGGTGATAGCCCTAAGATTTGCAGGATACTGAGAAAAGTGAAAGAACATAGAGGAAGATATATCCATATGAAGAGACTTCCATCCAGGAAGAAGAGGGGAATGAGAAGAGAATGGCAATATATGACGCAAGAAGTGTTGATGGCACCAGAAATAGAAGACATTCGCAAAATGCTTGGCAAAACCAGGTAAACCAAATAATGGAAGATGGTTCTGTTAGAAGCCTCAATAACCGGCGAGCTTCTATGGGAAGATGCATGAATATGGATGAGGTGAGACTGTGTATCAGGATAAAAGAGTGTGGCGCTCTATCTTCTATGCCAACCATCGTGAGAAAACGGCGCGATGGTAAGTAAGTAAATATTTGCAATATTGGTATGAATAAAAAAAGGGAAATATTAATATTGTGTACATTAGAGCACATATAATTGTTTTATCTTATGATCTATGGTTCACCGATCGTCATCTCGCGCGCATGTGAACGCGAGATGTAGATAAAGGTTCCTGTCCATTACCTATCTATTATCCCCTTCCCTATACCCAAAGCACGACCATTTCTGTGGTGTTATCTATGGTTAAGTTAGTTAAGTTAGATTGAATTGTGAATTATTGCCCTGCAGTGTGGGGTTGATAGTTTACCGTTCATCTTGCTATTGAGCTTGTGTGTCACACTTCGCGCCATCAACGAAGTGTGAGTTCGAGAGTACTTCGTGCGGAACAACGGAGTTAGTGTTTTGAAGCCAAAAGACGTGTGGTTTCAGTAGGAGAAGAAATCCAGATACCTAATGGAGCAAGTCAGGTGGGTCGTGTATCTTCCTGGTGTCTGGTTTGTCCTTTAGTTCTTATTGTCCTGTACCAGTACATCTTGTTTCCCCAACCTCTTGTTCAAACAGTAATATATAATATAATTTTATATTGACGGAATATACGCATTTGCCTAGTCAGCAACTAGTTGCTAATCTGTCATATATTTGTGAAATAAATATAACTATGTACAGGGTGGCTCAAAAAAAGCGAGAACATTTCGTAAAATGTGATATAATTACATCAAAGTTAGTTTAACTATATCAAAAATAGCTTAAATAGTTTTCTAATTTACTTACTTATCTTTGATTATTAATTTTTCCATTGTTTATATTTGTTTTTTTCAAATTTTTTCCTAGAATGACAAAAATCACTGCAGAAGACCGTATTCTGATCAAAAATTTGCGAATTGAAAAACGTTGGGATGTTTGGAAAATGATCAAAGAGTTTAAAAACAAAGCCTGGAGTATAGCTGGACATTACAGCAGGACGGAGCACCATCTCACACAGCCAGCAATATAATCAGCTTTCTTCGAGCCAGGCATGTGGCCACCGAACAGCCCAGATTTAAGCCCATTAGATTATGCAATACGAGGTGTTCCGATGTTTTGTTGATTAGTTAAATATTGTGCAATAAAAATTACATTATATTATATGTTACGAGATCTTCTCACTTTTTTTGGGCCAATATATATATATTAAATATGACCCTTGTCTCCGTCTTGGTGCGCCACTGGTGTCCAAGCTTACATGTGATGACGAGGAAATTTAACTAACCGCGGTCTAACTCAAAGAATATGAAAGATAATGACGTATTATGCGAAATAATGTGACGTCATTATCCACATTGGCCCCCAAATGATGTACTAGGAGAATGCTCGTAAATTTTCTTGGTCGCTGGTGGATAGCCGCACAATTTATAAAAGATAAAAGTTAAGTCAAATGTGTAATAAATCATAATAATTTATCTTGTTTTTGTGCGAACCTTTGGTAACATTTGCAGACCCAGCCTGTCCGGCGAATAACGCGTGTCCACGTCAAATTAATGACTAATATTAGGGCACAGAAAATATAATATAATAATGTATAATTTTTATTAATGGTTTTTACACGTATCACAAAATAACATGCATTTATCCAGTAATCTGCATAATCATATTTAATATAATCAAAATACATTTTTATTATGAAGTCGCAATTGTAGAACCTTTTTCCCGCACGGGGTAGGCAGAGAGGATAGAGGGCCACACTCCTCTATCCTGACAAACAATTCTCGCCTTATCCACATTCATAAATCTTCTCATACAATCTCGCCGATTATTAAGGCTTCTGACAGAACCATCCTCCAACACTTGCGTCATATATCTTTCTTGACCAAACTACCTAAGTGATCTTTTCTTAATCTTACTCATTATGCTAACATCAGCTTTATATTATTTTTTCATTACTTACTCTGTCATAAATAAATTTGCCACATATACGCGATATAAGTGATCTCATTTCCACTGCATTTAGTCTACTTTCGTTCCTCTTCCGCCAGCTGCAGGCATCACTTCCATACATCAGTGTCGGTACCAGGACTCTATTGTGCACCGCTAGTCTTGCCTCAGTTAACAAGTTCCCGATATATCTATCAAAAAATATACTATATATAATATATAAATATCGGAACATTCTGTTGATGGGAGAATTCATTTTTTTATTATAAATAATCTATAAATGATTTTTAACCAATAATTAGATTTTTCTAATTTTATAAATAGTTTTAATTTTTATTTATATATTTAATTCTTAATATAGTGCATACATAAGCACTCCTACATATGCTCTAATATAAACAAGATTGAAGTATTATCTTTTACTAAAACTTATCTTTTACATATTTATTAGTCAGTTTCATTTTAAACCTATTCAATTTCTCCTACTTTCTGATAATTTCTTGCATTTCATTAAAAATCTTCATCGCCCTATAAATCATCGATTTTTGAAATTTGCCCTTCTTCCTGAATGGCAGTCTTAGTCAATCCCTTCCTCTTGTATGATGCTCGTGCTCATGTTGATTTGCATCAATTTTTCGTGTAAATTCTTATTGAGGATGTTATAAATAAATACCATTATATTAAAATATATCTTCTGCTTAAAGGTCATCATATTCAGATCTTTCAGCATTGCGCTGATCCTAGTAATTTTGCAGCACTGACAGGATGGCTCTGTCAAATGATGGAACGATTAAATGTATTAATATCGAAAAGGTAACATATAGGGTCGAAAATTGTCGCTAAAAATGATGTCCCTGTAGCTTAGTTGGATAAAGCACCTTCCCCGGTTAGGAAAGAGATCCAGGTTCGAATCCCGGCGGCGCAACAACAATATTTTTCGATAAAATTGATTTTATATGTATATCTTTATAATTAATATATTTAATTCATATTTAATGTTATATTGGACAAGGACTATTATGATGATGGCAAGAATGGATGAGTAATTGAATTTAAATTGAGGATATCAAATCTGCAGCTAAACTCCACAGAGATCGTGTCGGCGATGTTCAGATCTCGCGTACGCGACACAGAGATGAGACGTAAGCTGCTTAATATGGCTGAAGCCAGACTTTTCAGTTTTCTGATCTCTGCCCCTCGACTGGGACTCGGTGGATCAGATGTGACCTCCTCGGAGACCCCTCGTGATCTCTGGGCGTCACCCGCTGATTTTCAAACTTGTCTATTTATTATGAATATATATTTATTGTGTAAATTGAATTACGACACTGTTTTATTCCACTATATTTTATTGTGTTAAACTTTAGAACGTTTTCGTGAACATATTCCCATTATCAATATTATAATTCAAATAAAATTAAAAACTCCATCTATCCATTTTAACTCCACCCCCACCCCCATCTCCGTTAACTCCAAACACACTATATATTACTGTCTAAATGTGTTCTTAATTTTAGTTGAATTATGATATTGATAATGGGAAGATGTTCCCGAAAACGTTCTGACGTTTAACACAATAAAATACTGTTGTTAATGCAAGACAAGCATTTTAAGCTTTCAATATATACCTGTTCCGCTCTGGCCAACTAATTTCGCCGATGGGGGAACAGATTGCCTTCTGACAGCGAACTGTCAAGATCTGTGTTCTTTTTTTACCGTCTGAAAGCAGCGCCGTGCGTAACGCTAGGACTATGAAGAGGCGGTGTTCTAAACAGCTCCGGATATCCGATATCCAGATATCGCTGCACTATATTCACTAAAAAGGTGCGAGTCAACTGGAGGTGAAAACAACATTCAATCCCGGATCGAGATCAAGGTAGGCCAGATCCATTTGCCAATATCAAGTGGCAACTATTCGGGAACTCGGCTACCTTTTGTATTTTTGACCACTAGCTTTATATCAGCCTTCAGATACTGTTTGTACACAAATTTTATAAAACAGGGTCGAATAAATCTAGTGTCAAACGCAAGTAGTTTCACTTTTTATTATCTGTTCTGGTCCGTTATTATACATATTCCTCATACTCTGCGGTCACTCGAACATAGTAGAGAACTGGGAGATATAGGGCCCCAGTTCCCGCACTTACAAACTTCTGATCAACACACATAAGGGTGTTTTTTTAGAGGTATAGAATATTAACATGAAATAAAACACATACAAATCGTGGTAATGGCCATGATATTGACTTTATTGGATAGATAATTTTATGCCATTGGTGTTTAAAAATGATTTTGCGCATATGGGCGCTCGAATAAAGCGCGATCTGAAGAAGCTGGGGCTGTATAACGATAATCGATAATAATTCTATGAATGTTGGCTTCCAAGTCGTTTATAGTCTATGGTTTATCGGCATAGACTGGCGACTTCACATATCTCCACAGAAAATTATCCAATGTTGTTAAATCACACGGTCACAGGTCTATTACGCGAAATTATGCGCTCACCGAATGTTTCCTTCAATGAATAGATTGTGGCGCGCGCCGTGCGGCATGTTGCGCCGTCTTGTTGAAACCGCAGCTCTTCCACATTGATGCCATTCAATTGGGGAACGAAAAAGTCAGTAGTCATGGATCTACAGCGCCCTCTAACGTTCTGGTCAATTTTGAAGAAACAGCAGCTTCTTCGGTTCGCACTGTGTGACGTCTCTACGGATGCGTATTATCTCAATTAGAGTATGTATGGTGCAAAAACAATCCATGGTTATTTGAATTACTTGCTCGGATGAACGATTATGTCGCAGTGCACGGTAAATTTTGCGAATTGAACCACGATTTTAGAAATAAATTTGCACAATTTGCCAGCGTTGTTCTGGCGTACGTCTATTCATCGTGAAGTGGAAAACCAAACTAAGCACAAATCAGCTGTCAAATTGGCTGTTCTGGAAAAAGTGTTGCCAATACGAAAAACATCCTTTACATACCACATAATTCATTCATCACAACGCTATTAAAACATCTAAATCTTAGCTGTCAATACACACAGTACTTTAACATGCAGGTATATAAAGATACAGAAAGGTAACATAGATAGAAGAATCGAGATTGTTAGTGAAGTTTTACGTTTCTTTTATAGTCTAGACCAAACTGGCTGTCTTTAGGCCTAATTTAATATTCGGACACCAAATATGGATTCTAACACAGTGAGACCAAAGATCCAAGCTGCCGAAATGAGGTACCTTTGGGGAATAATACTAAACTGAGTGAGGAATACTGGGATAAAGGAAACCCTCGGCACGAAGCCCCTACTACATATAGAAATGCCAGAGGAACGACTACTAAGATATCTCTTTTTGTCTATATTTATAGTGAAGGGGGCTGATGGGTTACTCCAGACTAAACTGGGGTAAACAGCGACAAATAAGACAATATCACGTTCTGCTCGGACTGATCGGGCATCCTTTCCTCTCGATCCTCTCGTCAGAAAAAAATGACTTGCATCGCACCACAGATCATTGGGCGCACAGCAGGCTTCTCATTGGCTGACCGGACTGCGGCCGGTCTCACACACAGAGCGACCTTTTATATCTGATGTTTTTAGTGGGCTCGCACACGTGGACGCATGCAACATAACGTCAATTGTGTCTTGATCGGTTAACAAGTACCGAAGAGGCGCAAGATAGGGGTAGATGGATGCGCCTTGTCGTAACTTTGGGACCCAACCGTCCTAGAATAAGAGGACGAAAATGAGTTGTACAAATAATATCGAAAAACAAATAATTAAATAATATTTTGTATGGAAATAGTTTGAGAAACTCTGTTCCCGTACGTGATCCCAATTCCGAGTCGGGCTGACACACCTAAACTGTCTTATTGAAAATCTGGAACTTTTATGTTATGGAAGGGGAAAATACTTAGTTATTGAATATAAAAACTATGTAAAACAAATAAAAGCAATAAATAATAACATGTGACGTGAACGTTTTTAAATATCACATTCCGATCTCGAAACAATACGAGATAGTGCTCTTGATATTAGACACAGATAACATGTTTTTTGTATAAAATTACTGCTTTTTAGATGATGAGCGTAACCAGCAAACTTCCAGGGAGGATGTAATCCATTTCCGCATCACCGCTTCTGACCCTACCACATTATCTCTTCACCTGCACAAACAACTCCTTTCCGAGCTGATCCCGCATCCTTCTGTCGCAGCATCCGCCTCCTGAACGAGTAAAACAATACGCTATTGGGAGTCGTGTCGGTCATTGGGGGGGAGCCCTGAGGTGGACAGAGAGCGGCATCTGACGCCATGCGCGGTAGCCGCGATACACACTTCTAGCAGCAGGTAACGTGTGAACTTCAAAGCACTTCAGATAGCTTCAGAGGTCGGTCGACAGAGACGGGCGCAGCTGGGAGCGGAGAGACGATCACAAGAATTGTATTCCCGTGGCTCGACATGATAGGCAGCATCTCCTAGAGTGTATTTTATACATGCTACCAATAACTTTATTTTTGTACAACCCAGAGGCTATTATAAATTTCAAAACATGACCCAATATATGCTTATTTATATTATTTGGTCCACCTGATTCAACTGAGTACCAGCCATAAGCGCATTAATTACGAAAGTAACTTCGGAACGATATATCATCCCAGATATCCTGAGCAAGGAAGCTGCAGTAGTCAGGACCTGCAGCGAGAGTGAGTGAGTCTCATGACACGTACAAAGCCAATAAGACCGAGGTACAACGACTATGTGATGAGTTATACGTCACTGGAAATTTTATGAAGTAGCAGAGATTATATATAATGTATCAAAAAAAGAAAGTGGTTTACCACAGAACAATTAAACGCGTTTCACGTGCATACTGTTAACTTAAATGCCTCCTGACGTTAGATTATTAAGTCTCATTTCATGAAGTGGTTCGTGTCTTGGTTGAATACAGAAAATGAAAATAAATTTCCCAGCCTGCAAGATCTATGCCCCCAGTTGATTCTTGTTATGAATGTCTATATATTATCGTTAAATAAATGTATCGTACTTGCCGTCTTTGGCGTAATATATCGTCATCTTACATGTTATATGTGGTATCATCTTTGTGGGATATCTGGATACAAAATAATATATATATATATATATAATACGACGTGGTAACAATAGTCTTTATTAAACAAAGTTATAAGTCAATTATAAGGGATGCGTTCCGAGCAACGGCTCAGATGCGAGAGAGCGCGCCCGACAGCCGGGCGATCTTTTATCCCTTTCGCTCGCGTGTCATTCTTGCCAACATGTGCGCGTCACGCATTAGCTACATCCATCACATTATAAATTTAGATTTTCCATTGATTCTTTTTATTGTCTATTTTTCAGACAACAGAACTAATTTTTGGAGAAATTATATTTTTGATATATCCTTACCAAGATTTTTATTGTTTATTTTTATGCCTATTTCTACTTACTTACTTACTTACTTACCATCACATCATTTCCCCGCGGAGGTAGGCAGAGAGGATAGAGCGCCACACTCTTTAGTACTGATACACAAGTTTGACAATTATTAAGGCTTCTAACAGGACCATCCTAAATTATCTGGTTTACTTGTTGGTGCCAAGTCTTCCGTTGACGTCCTCTACTTCTGCTGCCATCAACACTTGCGTCATATATCTTTCTTGACCAAACTACCTAAGTGATCCTTTCTTAATCTTACTCATTATACTAACATCAGCTTTATATTATTTCCTTATTTCTTAATTATTTACTCCGCCATAAATAGATTTGCCACATATACGCCTAGGTGATCTCATTTCCGCCGCATTTAGTCTACTTTCGTTCCTCTTCTGCCAGCTCCAGGCCTCACTTCAATACATCAGTGTCGGTGTACGAGTACTCCATTGTTAACCGCTAGTCTTGCCTCAGTTGACAAGTTCTCATTAGCTATAATTACATTCAAAGCGTCGTTCACTAATTTCCTATTGCCTATTTTTCAGTTATTTAAATTAATTTTTATTCTTATTGTAAAGTTGTAATTATTCAGAACATACGTCTGTGATGTTTTAAATATTAATGTATTAATTTAAAAAAATATAACATATACTGGCAAAAAATACTGGCGTTATAACACAATTGGTAGTGTACTTCCCCTGATTGGAAATAGAGATCCACGTTTGAATCCCGGTAGCGCAAAAATACTATTTTTCGACAAAATTGATTTTATATGTATATATTTATAATTAATACATTAAATTAGTATTTTAAATAATAAATATGAAATAAATATATTAATTATAAAGATATACATATAAAATCAATTTTATCGAAAAATATTGTTGTTGCGCCACCGGGATTCGAACCTGGATCTCTTTCCTAACCGGGGAAGGTGCTTTATCCAACTAAGCTACAGCGACATTATTTTTAGAGACAATTTTCGACCCTATATGTTACCTTTTTTGATATTAATACATTTAATCGTTCCATCATTTGACAGAGCCATCTACCTTATTTTTACAGAATCTCAAATACCTTTGAGTAAACTGATAGCAGACGCCAGAATTATCAATTTATTTTTATTAAATTTTGGACACATTGATACAACTTTATTATTTTAGGAGGACTTACAACTTCACAATGAGAATGTGTTCTCCTAAAATTTTTTTAAATAATAGTTCACTGACAAAAAATTAGCACAGCCTGTATATCGCCTCCCCCGAATGTTACCCTATTATAAATAGACATTGACTTCGGATGTCCTGGCATTGTAACGTCACGTTAAACTTTTTTCATGGCCGACGGTTCTCAAATGGTGAATATTCTTATACTTTTCCTTTTTAATAAAAAAACAGGCCGAGAGACGTTTCCCGTCAACTGTCACTTCGATCAATCTGTATTGATATCTTTTGATCTAGCTCTAGGTAGTGATTTGCTTTGCCGGAATTCAATAATAACTTTTCGCTCTTTTTTTTCTTGTAAACGATCAAACATTAAATAGCCTGACGCTATTTCCGTGGGATTGGTCGGAAAGTGAAATTTTCATAAACTCGTCGAAAATGTAAATGCTCAAAAATTGAAAAAAGTTAATAATTGGTCATAGATAAAAAAATGTTAAAATTGTTACTGTTAAGTGTGAAAATTATAAAAATACGTGCATTTCTAGATAAATATGTATATTAAAAATAGGACAACAAGTAAAAATATTATTTTTATACTTTTAAAATTAGCATTATTAACTTTGTGGTTAAAATTCATATTTTTATTTATTATCTTTGTTTTATTAACCACTTAATTGAGTTTAAATACATCTACCGGTTTCGAAAAATACTATTTTCTTCAGGATGTAGATGTGTTTACACTCAATTAAGTGGTTAATAAAACAAAGATAATAAATAAAAATATAAAACATTATTTCACACGTAAACGAAATCTACGT
The DNA here is from genome assembly GCA_031772225.1 of Eubasilissa splendida. NCBI lineage: Eukaryota > Metazoa > Arthropoda > Insecta > Trichoptera > Phryganeidae > Eubasilissa > Eubasilissa splendida. The sequence continues at coordinate 2,169,046 of CM062867.1, forward strand.
GCCGAATTGAATTTATCATTTAAATATGTATGTCATGACATATATTTATTAGGAGAACACATTCTTATTGTGAAGTTGTAATTATTCAGAACAGACGGTTTGCGATATTATAAATATGAATTTAATATATTAATTAAAAAGATATACATATAAAATCAATTTTAGTGAAAAATAAAGTTGTTGCGCCATCGGGATTCGAACCTGAATCTCTTTCCTAACCGGAAAAGGTACATTATCCAACTATGCTACAGCGACAATATTTTTATCGACAAATTTTCGAACCTATACGTTACCTTTTTGATATTAATACATTTAATCGTTCCATTATTTGAAAGAGCCATATTTATTTTTACGGAATCTCAAATACCTTTGAGTAATCTGATAGCAGACGCCAGAATTATCAATTCATTTTTATTAAATTTTGGACACATTGATATAACTGTATATCTTTCTAATTAATATATTTTTTACATATATTTATCATCGCGTGTCTTCATGTTCACCTAGAATCGTAACAATATTATCAATTAAATTATAAAATATTTAAAATCTGAACAGACAGCGACACCTATCGACCACACCATTTCGCTGCCGAGCCATGTCTCCGCTAAGCCGACGACCCACGGCCACGGGGGATTGACAAACTTCCCCTAGCCGAAAGCGTCAACTTTTTCCGGGGGTGGAGTAGTTCTGACGGGGTGTCATCATTCCTTAACATATCGACAACTTAAATACGACATCAAACTTTTCCATTTCATGGTCGTTTGTGACGTGCCAACGCATCACGTTCCCGCAAAGTGCCATCTTTATTGGGCTATAACATTGCATTTAAGGGTGAGTACCGACGATAAAATATTAACCCTTCAACATTATTTAATTATTCTTTGGCTTTAAATGTTGCGGGAAACTTTATTTTTCAAGTACAGATTATCAACACGTTGTAAATAACACTGATAGATAGTTCTAGTATCACATTAAGGTACATTGTGAAGGTATTTTCAGACACCAATTAGGGAAAATATTTGTTAAATAAGATTGCAGGTCTTTTAAAATAAAGTTTTGGAGACTTTAGTCGTAACTGGAGAATGGAAGAGATAAAATAACTTTGATCTTCAGGAACGGAATACTGCCCTAGATATCCTGAAGAGGATGAAAAAAAATGAGGCTGCAGTGCAGTGCAACTTGACTGATAATAAATACAGTAGAAAGATGCGGAAAGGTTACGTTAGGTTAGGTTCAGTAAATTCAGTATGTACTCGGTTATATTCACTGTGCCTTATACAGGCAGATTTCTTATATGGAGGACGTGACGTAAATATAACGCTATACCTACCTACTAAATAAGACCAGGTATTCCATCATCGTGAGAACTCAAACGCGAGTACATCGTTCACGTGTTCCTGTTTTGGCCATTGGCGCAGTACATATAATATATAGTTTGTAGGTAGATGTACCGTGTACATGAATTTTCAGTTAATCTCGTATATTGTGACGTTACAAATTAGGGTCACGTTCGAAATTGCCCCGTTAGTTGATTTATTGCCAAGCACCTCGAAATCACAAATAATTTCCCTTACGTTAGTATCCCAATCCGTTTTTAAGGTTATAAAAAAGGTCACCGTCTATGGTTCTTTTTCAAATCATTGATTTGCGCGGTTCGATTGCCGCGACCAGCGTTTCTAATATGCAACTGTGAGCGATCCAGTATGACCTGAGGGTAAATATTTTAATGTTATTCAATTACTAGTGAATAATTTACTATAGATTTGTTGATCTAATCGCACGGTAAATAATCTTTACAGGAAACGAAATTTTTCCCTTTGGTTTCTTCGCCTACGGTTGTTCTCACCGTAGGCTACATTTTTTGATGTGATGTGATGTGCAGAAGCATACGAATCCAGTTTCGTAGGCCTGGAAGCTGAGGATCATCTATGATGATAGGCTAAGGACATGGGTTGCCATCTAATGGAACATCTTGTTGTCACCTGCTTGCATCGCAGAACGTCAAACTCGCGCCCGTCCCGACGAAATAAAAATTTGTTAATGCGGATTGTATCTTTATTTTATTTCCTTTGTTCATGTTTCTTTTATGATTTGATACCATTTTTATAATAAATAACACCTCTTTATTTGTCATCTCCAGATATTGTTTGTTTGTTGTTGAGGCTGAAGGCAGAATGTGAGAAAATAAGATGGGAATGTGTTTCTGAGATGAAAACCCCGCGGATTTTGAGTTCACCACTGACTGGTCGGTGAGAGGGTAGAACGCCGATCTTTACTGTCACAATATACTTTCGTAACATGATAAGTTAGTTCACAGTGCGCACAGCAATACTGAGGTATATCACGGATAAAAGTATCGGTAGTTTTATGGCTTGATGCAGCGCATTAGTTCGTGTACACAACGAATCCCATAACCAGCTCATAAATTCAACATTTGCCCTGTTGCTGTAGGCATTTATCGGTTTAACTTTATGTATCTTGCCGCCCCGGTGAATATAGCGATTAACAGTTATCTGTGTAGCCCAACATTGCGTCGATACTCGGTGTTTGCGCAAACGCTTCTCAATGTTTGCTCTCGAATACTATCCGGAGCAAAAGCGCCTGGTTTACAATTTGCATCGTAACAAATACGAGTGTTATGGGATAGTTGTTATTGGCCAGAAGATTTCCATATCATGTGCTCAGCAGATGTGCAGACGCTGGCAGCGCTGGACCAGGATCTCGATCCGCCCACAAACGTGAATATTTTCTTACAATTAATATATTTTTTTTGTAATAATGCATTGCTCATCTTCGAAATGGCATAAGGCTTACTTTTCAAAAATAATTAACATTTTCGCGTTTTTTACGAAAATGTGGATTTTTATTATGCATTTATATCAAAAGTTATACAATAGATTTGACTTTTTTTAATACTATTACATAGATAAAACCTTAACACTAATGTAAAACTAATAGATTGAATTTTATTTGCCATACTTAAGAAAATATTACCATTATAAGAAAGACCGCGACCATTAAATTTATTTTCCGCGTCCCACAAAATTGCCTTAATATAGAAAATTCTTACATATACGAAATATATTTTTTTATAATATTAATGTTAAGATTACGGAGACAAACCTGCATTGAATTAAATTAGAAAAATGTTAAAAATTAATAGAGTTATAAAACATTCAATTTTAGACTTTATTAAAACACTTTGTGCTAGAGAATACAAATTATTTTAAATAATATATTATATTTAATTACGTGCCGTGAAGCTTCAAATACTATTTAAAATCAAGTTTTATACCAAAAATATAATAATTTCTTACTAAATAATATTTATATTAATATGTGTTTAAAAAAACGATAGAATTTAGTGCCATGATTTTAAAAATAAAAAAATATATATCCGGTAGTATTTAACCCTTCCCTAGCTATGCAGTAACACAAGTGTACCGAGCCAATTAAATCGTATTTCTATAATTATGCACAATGTAAAACTTACATTTTGCCTAGTCCTAAACAAATGAAATGACTAGTAAAAAACCAATTATATATGAATTCAATGCTATATATAATTAAATAAAAATACCACTTTTACCACGTAAAAAAGATCACAAATTAATTTAAATAAAAAGAGATAAAAATGAAAATCATATTAGACGAGTCTTTTGACGAATGCGTTGTAAGAATAACGTTTGAGAATAAAATGAACGTATTAAATTATTATATTTATAGTAACTATGACATTAACTATTTTAAAGTCATTTAAACTTGTAAAAGCATTTTATTTCCCATTTAAAGTGTTAACAAAACTCAAATTTCTTGTAGTAACACGAGTTGACAGCATGGCTGCGTAGGGTATTTTTTTAGCATGGTATGGTAAAGGTTAAAAAGTTTTTACACTTTAAAATTTTACCATATTAATGACATTTGAAATACTTTTTTGAAAAAAGGCGTGGTTTACAATAAACTACAGTACACTACTTCAAAATAAGTAAAAATGACTTGACTGAATAATAATAACATAATATACTCATAACAATAATTATAACACACCATAATTAAAAATGAAATGCAAAAAAGACACACCATCATCAATACGTGTAGGCATTATCGGATTGTAAAATTTAACTAACCTAACCTAACCTAACTGTTTACGTAAATGCCTTCGATAGCTGGTTCCCAGGATTAATCCCAATAAGGGCACATATGATATAGTGATGAGAAATAACTCTACTTTTGACTCACTGGTGTGATTGTGATTGATATTCGATAATATCAGTGATTGAAAACTGCGACTGTGATCACAGTTTCATTGCTAATATCCATGCGCCGCACGATATCACAAGACATGAAATAAATAAAAATATATCATTTTGAACGTATTTAATTATATTATTCAGACTTCATTTGATTAATACCGTAAACAAATGTGAGTTTATTTTTTGGGTCAAATTTTCAGCATTTCAGGTCAAATGCGTAAAATGTTTTGGCAGAATCTACCTGATGACGTCTATCACGAATTGTAACGTCATTCCTTCATGAATATTTTCGTTTCATATGCACATGCGCCAAATCACGGTTCACAACCAAATATAAATAAAATAATAAAATGAATCGCGAATCACGATATTCCCAGATATTCAATCACTGATAGTGAGTGTGACTTAAAGATGTCAGTGATTGACTCACGGTTCGTGATTTTGAGCTCATCACTAATATGATATATGTGCACTGCACTAACATTTTTATTGTACTTGCTGTCTTCTGGTCCGATGTTGTTCTTTATTTATTCATTTATTTAATTATTAACACAGTGCATACGTAAGCACTCATATATATATATACTCTAATGTAAACAAGATTAAAGTCTTTTCTTTTACTAAAACTTATCTTTTACATATTTGTTCAGTCTTATTTTTAAATCTATTCAATTTCTCCACCTTTCTTATGTTTTCTGGCGTTTCATTAAAAAATTTCATTTCTGAGATTTGGCCTTTTTTTTGAACGGCAGTCTCAGTCTATCCCTTTATCTTGTACGATGCTCGTGCTCATGTTGATTTGCATACATTTTTTGCGTAAATTCCGTTGATATTTTCCTATTGAGGATTTTGTAAATAAATACCATTATATTCAAATATATTTTCTAAATATGAATTTAATACATTAATTAGAAAGATATACATATAAAAACAATTTTATCGAAAAATATTGTTGTTGCGGATTCGAACCTGGATCTGTTTCCTAACCGGGAAAGGTGCATTATCTAACTATGCTACAGCGACGATATTTTTAGCGATAAATTTTCGAACCTGCATGTTACCTTTTTTTGATATTAAACGTGTAATCGTTCCATTATTTGAAAGAGCCATCTACCTTATTTTTACGGAATCTCAAATACCTTTGAGTAATCTGATAGCAGACGCCATATTTAATTCATATTTAAAATACCATTATATTAAAATATATTTTCTGCTTAAAGATCTTTCACCATTGCACTGATCCGAGTATATCTATTTTTCTGAGTATTATTCTCAAAGCTTTATTTTGCAACACTGACAATTGTTTCATTTCTTCTTTGTTAGCTAAAAACGAAATACTGCTGCAGCAGTTGATGTGAGGAATAATAACAGAGTTGTAAACTATTTGACAAGACTCGGTACTAATAAATCTTCTGATCCTTCCCAGAAGTGAGATTTTCTTAGCAATCTTTTTAGTCACGTAACTTGTATTTTGCGATAAATTCAATTTGTCTGATCAGTTTATTTTGACCTCTGGTACTGGTCGAAGCACGGGATGTATACTAATTGATCCGCCTGTCGTCTAGTGTCTTCTTCATTCTCCGAAAAAAGGCGGCAATACTCACACACGCACATGCACAATATTATAAACCGGGAAACCCAGTGGCGTCAATCGGAGTAACAAGGCGCGTAAAAAATTAAGAAAATTTGTCATATCTATAGATAAGTCGTTTGGTATGTTAAAATGTATGGTGTGAATTAGAAATTTTAAATTAGTAACTTATATTTTTGCAAACATCTAGAAAATACCATGTTCTTGATATTAGCTTAAATTTTTTTTTTAATTCTGAACGATGCTCAACGCGACCATCGCGGTCGTACCCTACTACCAGGCATACAGCTACGTGCAACAGTGTATGTATATGCGTCAGCAGCGCTCCGGGTGGATTAAGCCACTCACTTCACTTCACATACTGACGACCACCACATAGCAGCTTCCAAATTGGCACCGATAGACCGATACAATAGTTTACACTATTTAGAAAAAAAATGTTGGGTTATTAGCTATAACATGATTATTAAATAAACTTGGATCGTATATTTTGTACTCTAATTGTAAATGTATCTCATAAAATAATCAGCTGTGCTAACCATTATAATATTGTAAAAGTATAAAATATAAATAGCCACTTTTGTCTCGTATTAGCCTGCCTCAAATAATCCGGTATAGTATTATCTTCAACACAAATGATGAACTGGAATGTAAAGGCGGTTCACCAATAGCATTGATTACACAAGGGATGGTAGGAACTTGATATAGGGACAGAACAATAAGGGCTGAAGGACCAACCAGGAAGAACACGACTTACCTGAATTTTCTCCGCTGTAGTCACAGTTCTTCTGAACTTCAGGATAAACTTCGCCGATGTACACGAAGCAGTCTGAACATAATCGTAGTTTTGGCACGTGCCGCGAGAAAACCGAAATAGACAATAGCTACAGTAATTGTACAAAACAGAACTGCGTTACGAGATCTTAGCAGGACGTTGACACCTTGAAAGTTCAGAAGTCATAGTCTTTGTGCTCCGTGGTGTAGGGTATAAGGGGGGGGGAGGGAAAGGCAGATAGGTGTAGTAAAGCTAATGGAGAAACCATACGCGCACGGCCAACGGTGATCTGTGGATCTGTCATAAATACCAAATGCCTTCATAATTGATAATATGTACATATACAATGTAGGAGTATGTGTATGTATATAAATGTGTATCGATGTGGTATCTGTGGTAGTGTAATTTTCAAGGTTGTATGGAGTGATTAATGTGCGAGTAGTCAATACCCCAATATTACATACACCATTTTCACGTTCGATTGAAAGAGGCAGAATGTTTTCACTGAGTTTATTAAGACGAAAGTTAACCCTTATACTGTAGTTACGCAAATTAGTTTCGGTGAAGATTTCTGAAGCTATTGACTGGAAGCTATTGGTAGAAAGAGCGACGCTCATGAGACGCCCGAAAATAGTGTTACCTGCTGTTGGTACTGGGCAATTTTGCGGCTGATGGGAGTTTGGTTTCACGCACCGGTATTTGCAGGGTGCGTTCAGTATTAGCGACGATAAAAAAGGAGGTGACAGGCATTTTTAACACGATTCCATCTCTACAGAAGTACTGGTATCATGATTGCACGATTAAACATATTGTTCCAATATTCAGTTTCCTGTTATTATTTTACGCTCGAGGCAGTCGCGCTGCTGACACCAGCCGACCCTGGAGTGGGGTGCACCGCCATCTGCGGCGCAGCCTCGTAAAGGCTCGATTCCTTGTCTGGGTCCGTATGGTATCTGAAACAATAGAGAACAATTCTGAATCGGATGTTATTACATTGCTTCCGATATCACAAAGTCTTTGTTTTGAAATATGTCGGTGTTAGATTGCCGAGATTATTTTCTACTTAATTTTGTGTAATATTATATCTTATTAGGTATTATTATTTCGACCTAACCGGTAGATCCCAAATATCTATACATTTAATAGTTTTAGAAGATATCTAGAAAAACAATAATAAAAAAATGTGTATAAAACTCAGTCCAGCAAAAAGTGCGATTCATTCATAAATAATAGATTTAAAAGTCTCAACACGAGACACTGCTGGGAATAGATTCCGTGGACCGTATCGATTAAAAATAATGTTTAGTTGACGCAGATGAACCTGGCCTACCTTAATTTTCACCTCCACTTGACTCGCACTTTCGTTGTGAATAACGGAGATATCACTGCACTTCCGGATGCTGTAGAACACCGCGTATTTTTTGCGATCCGTATATTCCGCACGGCGTTATTCTCAACCGTTAAAATAGACACATGTGTTGAAATAAGTTATATTAAAAATACAAAATGCACAGGGGGTACTCGACTTGCGTCGACAGACACAATATTGTTGATTGCTAATAATCAATAAGGAAGCATGACATTCAGACTAGATCACAGCAATATTGCAATCTTTAATTCGATTTCACAAATATATAAAAAAGTGTAATATTTTCTCCAATTCATTATCAAGCTACAAAAAATGTTTACATTTAACTATTTTTGTATAATGTTGGTATTAAATGTTATTTTTATATTCCCGTATAATCATATATATTATATGTGAGGTATAGAATTAAAATCAGACATGTGCAAATATAATGAAAATTAATATCTATAATATAATATCTGTAATATTTACTTGTTACTTCAATCGCAAATGTATCCGATGGATAATTAATTCAAACACAGACAAATACGTTTTCAGCCAATAGGATAACGGTATTTGGTCATGTGACCTGTGGTTACTAGTCTTGTTCAATATGATCCCAAATATGACAGTTGTGGTACAATGGACATGTGGACATGTCTGCTTTTGATTCTGGACCTCATATATTATGTTTTCATGTATTTTGCATTGTAATTTGTTCAGATACACATTGTAACGTCTCATTTTCATATATATTACTTATATTTCATTGTCAATGAATAATTCATACTTACTGCAGTATCTATAGCTATAGGCTGCGGTGGGTAGTCACATTATAGTAAACGCACATTTTAAAGTGGTTTAATGAACATTTTTTTAACGTTGCTCATACATTGTATCATTAAACGATTGTTTACTGCTAGGTCCTGCGGGCTGCTATTGTGACCTCCTCTTCTGTCGCCGATTGCTTGCTTCTAGACCTTACGGGCGTGCATGAATTGAATTAAAAAAAAATACGTATGTATATATTTAAAAATATATATTAGCTCGTTTTCATGCTAACGCGTCCTATAAGAGCACGTGTTCGTGATAAGATGTTTTTAAAAATCACAAATAAAAATCCATTTGCTTTCACACACTGCTGAGAAACTGTTTTCATGTTCACAGTGCAATTAAATATTTTGTTTAAAAAAACACACCCTTGCGTATACTGACGAGAAACCGCTTTCATGTTGACAGAGCAAATATTCGTGCAATCGAAAATCACAATTAATAATCAATTAGCTTTCACACACACTGCTGAGAAACTGTTTTTATGTTCATAATGCATTTGTGCAATCAAAAATGTAGTTTAAAAAAACATGCCCTTGCATATATTGTAGAGAAGCCGTTTTTATGTTCACAGTGCACTTATTTGCGCAATCAAATATCGCACTTAAAGAAACGTGTGCTTATGTATTCTGGTATGAAACTGTTTTAACCCTTCTCAAACCATGCTCTGACACAGCTCTACAGCTCTAATTAAATCTGTAATATTTCGGTAAATATACGCAACATACACTTCATTTTTTAGTTAATTTGAAGTAAATATTTACACTTTGAAATGATTAGTGAAAAATCAATTATGTAAGGCGAATTCCGCGAAAATAATTATTTTTAATTCATTCCATTGTAAAATTAATACGTTGACAAAAATACCATTTGTGGCGAGACGAAAATAAATCACACATTGATTTCACAGTCATACGAATATAATGGTGTCTCTTTCTCACTAATTAAATGAAGATGGATAAAAAGGCAGGTTGTATTGAACAATGCAACCTCCTATATAGAACTCGATGAATGCTCCGAATTATAATATTACACATTTATTTTATATTTAACGCTCAATACTTAAAGTAAAATATGGTAATAACCATTTTTTCACATATTAAAGGCTAATAGAACTCTAATTTTTTACGGTAACACGAGTTGACAGCATGGCTCCGTATGAGTATTTTATATCACGGTACGGTAAAGGTTAATGTTCACAATGCAATCAAAAATGTAGTTTAAAAAAACGTGCCCTTGCGTATATTGTCGAGAAGTCGTTTTTATGTTCACAGTGCACTTATTTATGCAATCAAATATCATACTTAAAGAAATGTGTGCTTATGCATTCTGATAAGAAACTGTTTTAATGTTCACAGTGTAATTATTTATGCAATCAAATATCATACTTAAAGAAATGTGTGCTTATGCATTCTGATAAGAAACTGTTTTAATGTTCACAGTGTAATTATTTATGCAATCAAATATCATACTTAAAGAAATGTGTGCTTATGCATTCTGATAAGAAACTGTTTTAATGTTCACAGTGTAATTATTTATGCAATCAAATATCATACTTAAAGAAATGTGTGCTTATGCATTCTGATAAGAAACTGTTTTAATGTTCACAGTGTAATTATTCGTGCAATCGAAAATCACAATTAATAATCAATTTGCTTTCACACACACTGCTGAGAAACTGTTCACAGTGCATAGAAATACGTTCGATCGTGGAGGGAAGTTTTACCAAATGTAGAAAGTGATTTTTTGGATTCTATCGAGCCTGGAGCAAGTGAAATATCTAAACTATGTGAGCTAATGGCAAATTTACATGGCTTTGATAATAGGAGTGGTTGGATGGAATACGATTCATGTGATACAGATTTTAAAATAATGAGTGACGCGGTTAATATTTCTGATCTTATTCAACCAGAAGAGAAAGAGAATGAGGCTGAAAGTGAAGAAGAAGAAGAAATTATCAACCGCATTAGTCACACCACGGCACTGACGTCTATTAGCACTTTATTGAATTGTAGACTAGAAATGTTACGTACGAGCATAGCTGTCGGAACAATCTCAGAGGATTTTGCTGGCATCTTCAAAGATGTGAACTGTATATTTTTACTCACTATATCATCAAGTATAAATGTATAGGTCTCGAGATTGTATAACAGTATTAACTGTTACGTACACGTTGTAACCGTACTGGTTCAAGGTCGCAAATCGATGAATGGGAATTTGAATATAACGATATTAAAGCTCTTAGGAAAATTCGAACTAATATTATAAAATCATTAAAAGATTCCCCTGCGAACAAACCAAAATCATATAATTGTTTGCTTTAGAAATGTTTAATATGTATGTATTTTGAAAAGAAAAAAATAATCAGTTTTGGATTATCCGTGTTTTTCGATTGTCCATGCCGCCTCTACCCAATAATCGGAAGTCTACTGGGAGTATATTAGATTACACATATTTTAAATTTGCGTATATTCGGTATTTGTACTAACATAATTAATATTTACCATGCTTTATTTTCTCTTCAGAGATTTAGTGTATCCATATTATCCTTTGATTTTGGTCAAAGTTACTGTCCTTCTAATACAACTTACATGTTTAATTTCAGTTCGATATTACCTTTAATTCTTTTACGTTCATTCCAATATTCCTTATTATTACAGAAATTTGACGTAGATAAAATTAAAAATTCTATGATTAAATGACATCTTCGTTGAAATATAACATTTATCTTTTTATATTTTCGTAGAAAGCGGTTTGACAAACTAGATTAAATAAAATACAATCACTTTGTATGAAATCACTAATTTTATTTTACGCCAACCGGTTTCGCTTAGATCAAGCTTTGTCAGAATGTATTTAAAACTAGGTATAAATACAAAAATAATGCATTTGCAGTATTTTACGCCAACCGGTTTCGCTTAGCACAAGCTTTGTCAGAATGTATTTAAAACTAGGTATAAATACAAAAATAATGCATTTGCAGTATTTTACCCTTCATTAATGTTCCGTTTAACTGTATATGTATTTTTTCTCTCTCTTTCACATGTTATTTTATATTCTGTCTCCCTCTCTATGTATATATATATAAGTGAACTGTTTTTTTATTTGTTGTTAGTTTTAAATACGTTTTGAAGAAGCTTGAGCTAAGCGAAACTGGTTGGCGTGTAATAAAATTCATGGTTTCATATAAGGTGATGGTATTTTATTTAATAATTTATCTTTTTATTTGCCTATCCTCGTATAACAATTCACTTGAAACAGTTAGCTTTATGGGCCGTGATTGGAGCACGAGACACGGTGAAATAAATCTATGAGATTTTGTTAGATTGAATCTCAGTATGAGTGTTGATATTTTGATCTGGATGTAAATTCAGAGATTACCCCGAGATTGGTAGAAAGAGACAAAATCTCACGCTCGTGCATACGACATGTGATCTGATACAGAGGGTCAACACGGCGCGCAAACATCGTAGATGTCTAGACAACTATTTATTCTTAAAGTTAGACAAACAGATGCAATTAAATTACAAACAATTCACCCAATAGTACAACGAGCGCGAAGATTTCCTGAAGATTTGCTGAAATTTCATGTAGATTGAGTGTCTCGAGTTGTGATAAATTAGACATTGTCTCGAGATGAAAATCTCATCCGTGGATGTGGACCATTATAAATAAATTATACAATTAAATTCACGCTCTGCGATGCGCACAATTTTGTATAAAATTATATTTACGAGTACGTTACCGGAGCGATTTGCTGCAACTGCTGGTTTACGAAATCCCATTTTCCGAGTGACTACCGAGCCCCAGTGTATTGAGTCTGTAAGCTCGCTGGAAAATCCGTTAAGCGAGTCGGAGATGTAATTAAATACGCATTAACGGATTCGTTCGTTGCGGTTTCGTTTAACGGCGAGAGCAGCGCGGCGTTCTTGCGCGCGTTGGCCAAACGTTCGGGAGTGTTTCAAAATTTGAATTCGGCACGGTGTTACTTCGGGCGAATTTTGGAATACAATTGTGGCCGTGATGAGTCGCGGGTTAATTAATATCGGTCGGATGCTGTCTTCGGAGATGAAAATATTCACCGGTATAATTAACCATTTCGTAATGTGATAAATATGTATGACGAATGAAAGTAATCAGTGAAAAAAAAATATATTAAACAGAGATGGCGTGCAAAAACGAAAATCCTTCCGTTGAATAAAATTCATGTATTTTTGAGAACCTGTTAAATTTTCATTTCATATTCATGCCGCACATACAGTAGTTGAGAAAAATTTTTTTTTTTGGAAAAAACATCAATCTTTACCGAAAATTAGGATAATTTTAAAAACAGTTCTTTTTTATGACTTTTTCTTCCATTGTTTTCCAAACTTCAATTTCATATATTATTTATGTTATTGACTTCACTCTTGTCATCTAGAGACTGCACATTAAAGTTGAACGTGTCCAGCAAGGCGGTATCATCAACACAACTCCCAGCAGCCATAACGACGCAGGGTACCGATTGTGCGCTACAATAAACACGCGGCATGGGTTGAGCTGCGACGAGTCAGTCTATCTATCAACGTTGCCTGAGCCACAGTTTTAGAAGCCGCCTCCAATTTGTCTTCAATTCTACCTTCAACTTACAACTTAACTTCAATAACCTTCCGTCCTCATGTCCTCATATATTTAAAACACAATACAAACACAAACACGAACAACATGTACTTACACAATTATTCATAATTGGTAATCCCAAATATATTACTTCTTCGGTTGGTAGCTCTAGTTTTTGCATGTTGGTATGGGATGTTCAGCGGAAAAATTTCAAGACTAAATCGTAATTGCTCGTAAACCATCAGGGTGAGGTAACTAGGAGGGGTAATGTTCGACGAACATGATTTGCGTATTTGCCAGTTGCAATGAGTCACTGGTCGGGAGCATACAAAGTGTGGTGATTCCTTGGTTCGTGCGCGTCGCGCTCTTTGTACTCACTTTAATATTCGACAAGTGAGTGATGGGCTGAGCAAGCAACTTATCTGGTGTTGGTTTCAAAAGTTCAGAGAAGAAGGGACAGTGGTTAACCAAATCAACGTCAGCAGCGACGCCAGAACAGTGCGGTGTGGAATTTCTGCCCGGGGGGATAATTGGCCTTTATTTTTTTAACCAACGTGAGACAGTCACTGCTGACGTGTATTTCCGAATGATCGACGAGTTTTTGGTACCGCAACTGCAGTTATTTCCCGGGTTTAACAACAGAACACAATTTCAGCAAGACGGGGCCACTCCACACACAGCTCGAGTTTCAATGGAGAAGCTGAGGGGAATTTACGGAAAGTACGGAGACATACCCTGGGCACCTCAGTCACCGTACCTTACATCGTGCGACTTTTTTTTGTGGGAGACCGTCGAAAGTTTACAGCAACAATGAAGTTGCTGCCATTGAACTGACGCTTTGCTCTCGCGTGTTCGCAAATTTAAGAGTACGATTACAAGAGTGTCTTTAGAGAAATGGACGGCATTTAGACGATATTATTTATAAAACGTAAAATCCGCATCGTTAAACTCCATTTCGTATAAATAAAATATGAGAATAACATTGCAGTTTTTTAATTTATTTAATATTTAACTTGAAAATTTTCCACTGGACACCCTTATCTGTGATTGTCCGTGCGAGTGTAAGGTTGCCGCTGTTTCTGCGAGTATCAATCGCAGTTAGCCTTCCGTCAGATAAGGACATACATCAAGGATAAAAATAATACATCCGGACTAGATTGGAGGACACAAAAGAACAATACAATCTCTGATGAGCAAGGAAACGGGGGTCTTTAATATCAGGTTAGTGGTTATGATTTTCATATTGTTAATATGAAACCCGGGGTACAACAAGCTATTGAAGGGATTCTCTAGTAGTCTGTTTGTTCTATATATATTACAATCCTAAAATCTTTGATCGATATAAACCAAATATTGCATAGTTAAAATTTTAGGATCCTGGGGAAAATGTAATCATCCCACTCCATCCCTCGGACATCTCACCATCTCGCTGTCTTGACAAATTTTTGCATACATAGTAGTGACAACACGACTTTAAGTTTTAATAAAAAATAATACAATCGCACTTATAATATTATGCATCTACGTATTTACACAGCCCAGACTATAATTATAATTCCGTACAAAAACCTCGGCGTGAGACCACTTTGTTGTCTGATGATACGCCATGTGAAATATTGTTGCAAATTTGAATTAGGGCAAGCTGTACAGACACTGGTACCAAATCATTTACCGTAATTTAATGATTATTTAAGTGAAGCTTCTTTGTTTATACGTCATTATGTGTGAGATATTTGACATCTGTCAAAGTTGTGTGGCAGATTGGCGACAAATGTTAGAGTATGTAAGAAGGCTGACTGGCGCCTAGTGAGCGCACAGAGTGGGGAGTCGGAGGGCGTTAAAAGACGCTGGAAGCGCAGTCGCGTTCTCTTTCAATACTCATCGGTTCATAAGGTAGTTTATATTATTGTGGATATGATATATTGTTATACGGTTTAAGTAGTAATAAATTGTTACACATCTCGACGTTGGACTCTTATTTCTACTATCGACATCTCATCGAACCTTCAGGGAATCTGCAAGATTGTTACCATGGCACAGGCGGTATAAAGAACAATACATTAGGAGAGCACATTCTTATTGTGAAGTTGCAATTATTCAGAAAATAGGGCTGTGATATTTTAAATATGAATTAAATATATTAATTAGAAAGATATGCATATAAAATCAATATTATAGGAAAATATTGTTGTTGCGCCACCGGGATTCGAATCTGGATCTCTTTCCTAACCAAAATTTAATAAAAATGAATTGATAATTCTGGCGTCTGCTATCAGTTTACTCAAAGGTATTTGAGATTCTATAAAAATAAGGTAGATGGCTCTTTTAAATAATGGAACGATTAAATGTATTAATATCAAAAAGGTAACATATAGGTTAGAAAATTGTCGCTAAAAATATTGTCGCTGTAGCATAGTTGGATAATGCACCCTCCCCGGTTTTTTACGGAAATCTTCAGAATTATAATGAATGCTGTTGTATTTATTCATCTCTTGCAAATAAAATTATATATAATTGTCCTATTATTATTGTAAGTTGTTGAGTTAAATTGTTAGATTGATAATACTCTTACAAGGCGAAACGCGACTCACGTAACGAGTAGAATAAAAAAAAAGTGTTTTGATTTCACATGTATGTGAAGAATGTAGATAATCTAAGAAAAATCACTATAGCAAATGTTCTACAGATTGTAAATACCAGTAATAATATTAACCCGCAACCGTACTTCATGCAAATAAAATTGTATAGCTGTCGCCCACTAAATACATAATACATACAAATTGTTAGATTGATATTCAGGTCTATTCTCAAAAATGCAATATTGAAATGAAGGTGATTGTTACACCAACCCTCAAAAATAGACAGTATGTAAATTAACGTCCGTGTTATATTTAAATGAGAGAGAGGGAGAGCAAACGACGTCTTTCCATTCTCAAGTTTCGACTAAAAATATAAGTTTTTGGTTAAAATAAGTACTAATACAGTATTCAAAGTTCACAGAAAAAGGTTTGTTCATAAATTACCTGTTGATTTCCTCATCCGCAGCATCGTAGTGAAGAATCACGGCCAATCCTGTTGCCATTTTTATGTTTTGACAGATTATGGTACGTTTATCACTCTCTCTCCCTCTCTCTCATTCAAATATAATACGGACGTTAATTTACATACTGTCTATTTTTGAGGGTTGGTGTAACAATCACCTTCATTTCAATATTGCAATTTTGAGAATAGGCCTGAATATCGTTACAAGGCGAAACGCGTTTCAAGTCAATTAAATGAGTTGAATAAAAAAACAAGTGTTTTATTTTCACATATGTACAAATGTGTCCATCTAAATGTAATAAAACAACATTTTTTTAAAATGTTTACTGGTGGTCGACGCGTGTACAGTTTACCCTGACCCAGACAGCAAGAGTAATTACCTTCAGAGAATTTGACTAATGACGCCCGAGAGTAAACCGCCAAATTGACTCGGCGGTTCCTCGGGCCGCCGCCGCCGCCAGCGCCGTTCCGAATTTGAAATATCGCGGTGAGAAAGGGTAGCGCGAGATCAACCCCTACCGATCGTTAGAGGAGACGTGTGGCAGAGGGATGACACGATTGTTTCGGGGAAAATAAGGAAACTTTGTTATTAATGACATTAATTTCGAAAGTGCCGAGACGCGTGGAGGATTATTATGGATGTGGAAGAAGCGGAAGATTGGCACTTAAGGAATAAGAACTGTCGCAACTCACAATAATAGTAATCCAATAGCAATAATAACTATGCTATTAGTTATTCGAGCAGACGATCCCGGCACTCAGCAGTAGCAAATACACGCACAAAACGAATACTGAAAGATTGTTACAATTTTGCTTTTAACTATCTCGCATATACATTTCAACCATGTTACAGCTTTCAGTGACAACGTGAAAAATGGCTTTGTTGATTTATGATATCTTTCCAACTTCTGTGGCCGCCACGACATTTCTTCTCCTTTATTCTCGGTCTTCCGTTCCGAGCAAGGCTGCGAAGAGTGATGATTCGACATGTACAAAACGCCGAAGCACGTACTCTGGCATTGCGTGATTCTGACGAAAGCAAGGCAGGATATGCTAGAAGGTTTGGAGGGAATAGATCGAGGTTCCGTCAAGAACTCCAATCTGCTCAAGCGTGGCAGGAATCTGGAGTTGTTTAGGCCCTTTGTTCAAATGTGGGTCTTCAGATGGGAGATCCTCCGGAGAACTGCTGAGTATCTTCATCATTATCTGTTGTTCACTTTGTTATTATTATTTTCTACCTTTTGCCCAAATATGATCTTGTGAGTTAAATCTCCCGGCAGTGGTGCGTGAAGGGTGAGTCTCCAATATGTTTTTATTTTGCGCAGTTTCGTCTCTCAGAAAAGAGTGCCTCTTCACTTCCCCTCTACTGGTAATTGTATTATTTAATATTATCTTTATATAAAGTGAGTCAACCGGGGTCAATGATGGCAAATTTTGTTTTGGCAGCTGTGCGGTATCGCCCTGTCATATATGCGGGGCGCTATCGAACAGATGCCTAGTAGCATTAAAAAATGCCAACTAGGTGGCGAATGAGTCCTGGGTAAGCGATGGGTTCGCCCTCTGCCCTCATTGGTCCCTCGTGACCGAGGATCGCGATATCTATGTACTCCCGCTCTCTTGACTATGTTTCTCCACTTTTTTCGGCATCAGAAGAGTGCCTGTTGCCTTTTCTACTTGGTTGAATCAACGAGCGGCGATCATCTTCTTCCCCTTGGTCCCTCGACGTGGGCCACTACGATCTTCCCTTCTCGCAAGATGGCCAAAAATTGAAGGGTTCATCTCAGGCTCCAGGTTGAGAGTCTGTTCTTGATGTTCAGTCATCAATCTAAAGGAAACTACAAAACATATGTAAAACCGCACTATGAAATGTCACTTGTATTCCCGATTCGTCGATAAGCTACTGTAAAATCGTACCCATAACAAAATACTGTCGAAAAAATCACCAAAAAAATTACCTTTTTTATTTATGTTCTTGTAATTTAATAATTCTGTGGACAATATTCCAAATTATAATACAGGAATAATAATCGCCGTTAAACCCCAAAGTTCAACCCTAAAGCTCAGCACAAAAT
The DNA here is from genome assembly GCA_031772225.1 of Eubasilissa splendida. Lineage (NCBI taxonomy): Eukaryota > Metazoa > Arthropoda > Insecta > Trichoptera > Phryganeidae > Eubasilissa > Eubasilissa splendida. Next base: position 2,187,560 of record CM062867.1, read on the forward strand.
AATAGGGCTTAATAAAGAATGCTAAAAGAGCCAAGAAAAAATAAATAATGAATGGTCCACCTTAAATTTATTAACGCGAGTGTTAAAATCGGTTCGTGAAAATACACACGTTTGGTAAAATTATTGTTTTAACACCTGCTACAGTGCTAGTAATTTATTACATTTTTTAACCCTTGACCAATCGACTGGGGTTCGTTTTGTACCATGTAATATGAGCGTTTAAAAATCAATTCTTCTTCTTCACCGTATGTTAAATGCTAAGCATCCTAGTCCCCCGAAGTATTTTGAAATTTGTGCACCATACGTCTCCTCTCAGCCAATTGAGTTATGTTGATGGCTGTTTTTAAAGAGGACCCAGTTAATTCTGTGGTGACCCTGCATGCGCCCACAGATAAACTAAGGCGATCAATCAGAATACACGATAAGTCAAATATATCTTGACGGACACTGTCCAAGCAGATAGCGGCCAAACCAAAACGACCAATCAGAAGACACAATAAGTCACACACATCGTGATGGACACTGTCCAAACAGATAGCGACCACTTCTCCGCAGACCGTTTTCTTATCGACATCTTCTTCTATTCACCACTCGAGCGAGCCTCTCCAGAGTTGAATGCGTATTTATCTGTACAATTATTTACTTCAATAAACGCCAACCCTAGTAAGTGCTCTTTCTCTGCAACATACAAACACTACGCGTGAGGCTAGAAGATGTTAGGAGATTCAGTCTCACAGCAATAAAAACTTCTGATAAATCACATCAAACATATTAAACAAACACAACTTCTACACTGACAACTCTTATTGTAATGAAAACGTAGATCTCGCGCCGATAGGATCTACCGTAACAAAAATTGCGTGATCTCCGAGTAAATCGGAATCGCCGAAGGGGGGGCGGTAAAGGAAGGAAGGAAGGAAATAAGGGACTTGGATTAACGGATAAGAGTCGATGATGGGAGGTTATTCAGTCGAAGAACCAGTGGATCTCGGGGAGTCGGGAATCTGAAAGACTGCTCGCCTTACTTCGTGTATGACGCCTCCGTTACTCCTGCAGTCGCAGCCGAGATCACACAAACAGCTCGCGGGCGGGCAGATCTCCGCTTCCTAATGAAGACGGCGATATCACTCATGGCTTAAACAAATCACAGGATCACAATACAATACTGACGCACCAGAGTTGAACAAAATCCACACCGCTAATGCAATCGCGGTGTCGCAACCAAACAAGGTCACTTTTCACACTAAAAACATAGTAACATGGCGATTCATGGATCTGTCATAAAGATCGAACAGGGAAGGCTGTGTGGCCATAGATAGGAAGTTGCAAGATCTCTAAATTAAGATTCGCAGATGATAAAACGATTATATTTAAATGACTGAGCTACTCTCTAAAGTAAAAGTAATCTAGGACAAAAAATACAAAACGAAAGTATTTTTAAAATTTATTTTGAAATTTTTTCAACTTTACAATATTACTTGATTTAATACCAACTAAAGTTACATATTTTTGTATATCGCTGTACCTCTCCAAAAAAGAGACTAACTCTTGGTACTTGGAGAGGATCATAAAAAAAGTTAGAACTTGTAATTGCAGTCGGAGTTTTGCTGTATTTGGTTGATTTGTGATTTGAAGGTTTTATAGTTTTAATATTAATTTAAGTAGTTGATTAATATTTCACTTGGAATATTGGACAGAATTGTTTTTGCCTGATGACACCCAACATTTCTTCTTACTTCTTTCATCATTTAACCTAGTTTCTAATATTCCACGTTGACCGCTTAATGGTTGAATTGATATACAATCGTTTTTGTGTTTAGCACGTGCTAGGGGTCTTGCGGTGGTGTATCAACATGATGTTAAACAAAATTTTACAGATTTATACATTTAGTGAAATCATTCATTAAGAGTTTTTGATACATTTGCGTACATATTGAAATCATAAATCAGATCAGTAAATTGTAAAAATATAAAGATTGTCTAATTGGTTAATTTAAATCCTATCATCATATTGGATCTGGATCTGTACATGATCTGTAGTTGTTGGATATGCAAATGTCGATGCCAGTAAGAAAAAAATCCACATGTGTGGCGCGTGCAGGGTCACCACATTTCTTATAATTATTAAATATGATTTTATAATTATAAGAAAAAATGATACAAATCAACATGGGCTCGAACATTATACACGGGGAAGAGATAAACTGAGACTGCCATTCAGGAAGATGGCTAAATCTCAGAAATCGATGATGTGCGATGAAGTTTTTTAATGAAATGCCAGAAGACACAAGAAAGGAGGAGAAAGTACAATGCACAGATTCAAAATGAAATAAAGCCAATTTGTGCAAGAACTGTTTTAGTAAGAAGGAAAATTTTCATCTTATTTATATTATAGCATATATATATCGTATTTACATATTTATGCACTTTTGTTGTAATTAACTACGATAGCTAGGTTATGGATTTTCTATTGGTTTGTTAAATATGTCCATTCAAATTATGTAAATAAAAAAAAAACACTAATCTTTACGTAATTGCGTTGTAAATTGCCGGTAAACCGGTTGTAAAAGAAGAGAAACTACATAGATTCAAAATGAAATTATAAAATATGTAACTATTTTCATTTTGTTTATATTAGAGCATACATATATTGTGACATTACAAAACTAATGTCACGTTCAAAATCACTCCGTCTCGTCAATTTGCATGAGCCATATTTCTCTCAATGACGTTTTGGATCCACGGTTACTTCACATGGGTATATCTATGGAATAAGCGAATACCGTTCGCTTGTGACGGGTTTTTCGGCCATTTTAGATCCAGAAAGAGGCTGGTGTGGCAAAGATGAAATTTTGCTGCCGCATCTTAAAAACGTCAACATATTGGAATTGTGATGAACGAAGGGTAAATATCGCCAACCGTTTTAAATCATTAGTGCACTTCTTGCCGTATTGTTTTTGGTTTATTTTGCACGATAACTGTCTTTGCAGAAATCAAGGTTTACTTCGTTCATTATATGGAAGGTTTTTGATGGTGTGAGCAGTAAATCTCGTCAGCGTAAATTTCTTATGGTGCTGCAGACCTGAAGGGAGGACGCTGAGCTAGTCTCCAGTGTCGATTAATTCTGAGAAGGCTGCGGATCCTGGCAGAATGACATGCATTGCTGTATAACTGATTATTATTGTTATTTGTACGATTGTATCTCTTCATTATTTACAAAGAACTGTGGGTCCGGTGTTAGGGTTAAATTTAGTTTTCTGTAATAACCTCTTGGTATCCAAATATCATGCTGGACCAAGTATATAATTTCATTTTAATTATAAATTAGTTTCTAGTGATGAGCTAAACCGTTATTTTCATGTGACTGTGATTGTGAAATTGGTGTTCGATTGTAACCATGATTAGTAACTGATATTCGTAATTCAGCGAGCGATCACTGATATACTGGAAACTAAACCTCTAATAGTTAAATATCATTTACCAATAATTGATATAAAAGAAATACCAAACGCACAATCGCAGTCACAATAACGTTTTGCTCATCACTATTAGATTCTATTTTATAACTGAAAACATCTTTTCATTTATCTCTCCCAGGTATCAATAATAAATTTTCCCAGTATAGGGCGAAGGCAGAAGGCGACAGATCAAGGTTGGTATGGCATAACCAAATAAAGATGGCATAACCTTCAATCCATACTGGCTATAGCATACTGTCTCCATGACCCATCGTCGTAGTTGGTTCTCAATATCCAAACCGACGCAATAGGATTTGTATAAAGAATTACATAAAAATAAAGTGTGAAAATGAATGTAGACCAAAGAATAATGTAGACCGAAGGGAAACGTCTCTGGCCACAGCAGCTATCTGCGTAATTAGACAGCTCTGAGCGATAAATTGAAAATGAACCATGGATGATGACCGTTTTTATAATCTTTAAAATAAAGCGCGTTGCCAACTTGAGGGCGTTGATCGTGATTACAACGTACTTGGCATTAAAACTAATGACTGACCAATTTCGAACGTGACATCAGTTTGTAATGTCACAATATATATAAACAAGATGCTAAAAAAAATTAAAGATTCATCCCAGGCTGCAGGTTGACAGTCTATTCTTGATGTTCAGCTCCTGTAGAATGGAGAAATTCGTCCAAATGCCGTGTTAAATAGGTACAAGAAGCATAAAAAATGTTGCAATTTATTAAGTATTCATTTATAAACCGAATAAAAATAACTGATCCGAGGAATACGTACGTAGGTTAGCATTACTTGAAAATACAGCAGCCTGTCTCTTATTATGATAGTCTTGTGCCGCAACAGGAGAATATCTATGCTCAGAACGTACGTTATTGTATTGTATCCGCTTTCCATTCATCACATATGGCACGTCTAATAAATCTTTCATAAAACCTGCGAGTCCTAAAAAACGTGAAGTCATTTTTCCGAATCTACCCCGGCGAGAAGATTCTCACATTTCACAAATAATAATCGCACGCCCACCTGAAAAAAAAGCACTTCTTTAACACGCAATAAAACGAAACGTCCTTTCCTCGAAAGGTGGAAACAATTTGGCGAAAGTCGCCGGGAAAAACCCGATATAACAAATCGTTAAACCCTCCGTCCTATCCATTGTTTTGTATGAAATATTTACTTCAGACGTCTGTGACAGATAAAGCCGTCAGCCATCAAACCTGGCAACCCTCCGCCCGGAGGCTTTACTGCCAGCCGATCCGGGGGGACGGGGCGCTCAGGGTATCCCGCAACACCGACACAATCATTTCAGGGAAATTCATCACAGCCTGAAAAGTATTTTAAACCTGTTTTGAAGTATTGATCGGATTTGGTCATTATATTTATTTGAATAACTTGTATAATTAATTAATTAAGGAAGAGTATATAACAGAAGAATCTCTTTTGCATCGAACACTAAAGACTCCAATTACTCGATATCATCAACTTCTCGAGTATCGAGTAGTAAAATCTTAAAATACTCGAGTACTTGAGTATTCTCAAGTAGTTTCCAATATATCCAAATAGCTATTAATAATTCAAATTCATGCACATATAGGATGTTTTTTTAGAGGTATAAAACTTTAAAATGAAATAAAATATAAAAAAATCATGATAATGGCCATGGTTATTGGATATATAATTTTATGGCATTAGTGTTTAAATATGATTTCGCACATATGGGAGCTGATGGAAGTCCAATTTTTGACCACTTTTTGGAGCCGTATATCAGCAATAACGCGACGAATGTTGGATTCCAAGTCGTCTATCGCCTCTGGTTTATCGGCGTAGACTAGAGACTTCACATATCTCCTTAGAAAATAATACAAAGGTGTTAAATCATACCATCTTGGAGGCACAGGTCCATTATGCGCTCATCGAATGTTTTCTTCAATGATGGTCACATGGCTTCGATTCTTGCACGAGCTAGATCTTGTAAGCTCGTAAACCAAGATCTTTCAGAAAAATCTTCCATAAAGTGGATGGACACAGCTTCAATTGCTGTGCACGATGGTGAGTCGACTCATTCGGGTCCTCCTCAATAGACGATTATGTCGACCGTAAAATGAACGTAGCGCACGTTAAGTTTTGCGAACTGAACCACAATTTTCAAAATGAATTTTCACAATTTGCAAGCGTCCTTCTATCTTAAGTCTGTTCATGGTGAAATGGCAAACCAAACTGAGCACAAATCAAATTAGCTGTTGTTGAAAAAGTCGTTGCCAATTGCAAAAATAAACCTCCAAAAAAACATCCTTTATAATAATCCAATCAAATTCAGTACACCATAATACAGAACACATAAATTTTCACACACCTCTTTTACTCTCAACGATTCAAAAGGAACTGATTTTACTTGAAAAGCGTAAAATATACAGATGTTTTGTTTTGTAATTTCTACTAACGGATTAGTACAAATATAAAAATATAATATAATTTACTGGTTTTGTAACACTTTACGCCACAATTGCATCCAAAAGATTTTTTAAAATATTTTATATAGTTTGTTAAGACAGATCAGGAGGACACGAAGACAAAATAATTTTTTTCGTCGTATCCCATTACCATAGCCGACGACCGAACCTATGCAAAAAATCATACCTGACAGTAACCGCCCTAACCTGAACGAATGACGCAGATAAATATGTAACATTAAAAAAAAACTAAATTTATTCATTGTTCCGTATTTGCAAAATATACTTTAGCGCTTTTGTAATATCAGGCGCAAAAATTATTGTTGTTACATGCTCGCGTCCAAATTTCTTACCCATTACCTATTTCAATGCCTGCCCACCAGTGTGAAATGAAACCTTGATGCCAGTAGACGTCAACTTGAGCAATATTGTGTTTGATCTCGACATCGCGATATCATTCGCGGTGTGGACTCATTCAGCTCCAGTGCGCCAGCACTATGTTTTTTGTGATCCTGTGATTTGTGTGTGCCGTGGATGCAAACTGACATCGCCGTCTTTAATTGGGAGCGGAGATCTGCTCATCTGCGTACCATACATTGTGTGATCTCGACGGTGACTGCATGGATTACAGAGGCGTCATGTACAAGGTAAGGCGAACGGTCCTTCCGAATCCCGGTTCCCGAGATAACAGGTCCTTCTACTAAACCCCTATCCCTTCAGCGACCTCTCCCTGTACCACGTTTCCCTAGTTCTCCCTCCCCGTGGTAATTCCGATTAACGAGCGGTATTATCGTTATTTATTCCGCGGGACGTGTGAGCCGGAGATTGCACGAGTGTACTCGAGTATCGAGTACTCAAATTGGAGGCTCTACTGAACATCCATTAGAGAACAATGAATACTACGTCACACCCGTGGTGATCTGTGAGTCGAGGAAGGGATGCTGATGAAGCAAACATTAAAAAACTGGAGGCGTTAAAGATCTCTTGTTTTGACCACTGCGATAGAAGTTACTGTTCTTGTTTCTGCGAATCATCCTCTTTTCAGCTCAGCCACGATCTGTTGATGTGCTGAATTATTGTATCGATATGATATAATTATTCAGCGTACTGCTGCATGACAGCCAACATACTATAAAAGATAGCAATTAAAGGTAACCGAGTTTAGAAAGAGATTAGGTATATCAAAGGATATGATATGTAGCCTATCTGGTAGACCAGCAATACTAATGTTCTTCCATATTTTGTGTATACATCTGTATGATGTGTGTATGCATGCATGCCATTGGGCAGCTATGAACGGGTTTTGCTAATGGCCATCGCGTTGGAAGCCTCAATAAATATAGGTCAACGTGTCGTGTTTGATGACAATTCAGCCTCGATCTACAACCGTCTACATCACCATTTCATTACTATACTGTCACTACATTTCACAGCAAAAACCGCCTCCGATAATAATTTGCCCAGTAACTTCATTGTTCGGTTAAACTTATACAGATAATTGAATAGATTTAATGCACACTGTAAGTAGTTTCTATTCTCATAACCATATACACTTAAGATCCCATAAACTCTTAATAACGATAACAATAATATGCGCGGGCAGCCGTCCAGCAAGCCGGTCTTTTGATACTCTTCTCTCTCAGCCGGTTTCCCGATCAGCTCTCTAGCAGATGCTTCACTGCTTATATTTTACCTATCATTAATATAGTATATCAAATGTATGTAGCCTTTATTGTCTAACCTGCTTTAGCCACATCAATGCACACATTCTGGGAACATCCTCAAATGAACACGCGTGAGCTGGGAGAAATGAGGCTCCATACGTACAAGCTTTTGATCAACAGTCTTTCATAAACATTAATCTTTTCCCTAAAGCCCTTTGGTAGTACACCCGGCACTTTTTACAATATCATATATATTCATACCATCCAAATTGTTAACCTACATTTTCCATATTTACCAAACAAATAATTGAGTATGATATAATCTTAGGAGATTTCACACAATTTCAGGCGTATTCTAGTATAATGTGTTAATAATTTGTCATATATACAGATAAAGAATACAGCTTTCATAATTTATAATAAAAATAAGATTCTTATTAGTGACATCTATGCTCTTTCAGGGAAATGAATATCAAATTTCAGTCCATAGATGGCGACAGTGAAGTTGTTGTTAAGCACTCGAAGTGTTTCTACTTGGTAACAATGAGGGCGGACTCACCGCTTACTCAGGACCGATGCAATAAGCTGAAGGCTTCTCTCTCGGTCCTACTCATTTTTAATGCTACTAGACAGCTATTCGATAGCGTCCCGAATATTGATAGGGCGATACCGTACAGCTTCCAAAACAAACTTTGCCCTCATTGTCGTGGTAGACTCACTTTATTAGTAAATAATATTTACAATAAATAACATAAAAATAATATAAAATAATACAGTTAACAATTAACAAAACCGGGAAGTAGAGGAAAAGTGAAGAGAGAAAAACATATAGGTGACTCACCCTCCACGCACCACTACCGGCAGATTTAACCCACAAGAACAGTACAACGTAGATCATATTTGGGAAGAAGGTAGAAAATAAGAATAACAAAATGAAGAAGAGACAATGATGAAGATACTTAGCAGTTCTTCGGAGAGGAGATCCACACTCGAGCAATGGACCTAAACAACTCCACATTCCTGCCACGCTTAAGCAGATCGAGGTTCCGCCAGGATGGTAACATATATGCAACGTCCAAAAATTTGATAGATCTGGAGGTTAATTGTGTCGTCTTCACCTCCGGTTGACGAGCACGTTTATTGTGCCGAACCGAGAGATCACTTCATTTTCGGAAGTATTGCATACACTTCCTCTGCGCGGTCCCAGCGGACGGCAGAAAACAGGGCACAAGAACTTGATAGTTCGCTATCGGAGCGCAATCTGTTTCCCCGTCGGCGAAATCGCAAGTAATGAGTTGGCCAGAGCGAGATAAATGGACCAAAGGGACAGGGAATGAGTATTCGACTGGCGTCAACAGGAACGGTTAGGCTTCAAAGCAAAGCGTATCAATATTCGACGAGACGATCTGAATAAAGTTCTTTAAAATATTTATACGGAGTGCCTCGTCTTCCTGCAGTTCAGGAACGTGCCATTCTGCAACACTAGATAAGTAACCCTTTAAGACAGGTCGGATTCGTATTACATGGATTTTAATTAAATTTCTGATATATCTTAGTAAACCTTCAAGCCTTATACTCATCATCATCATCACCATTTTCATGCCCTTGTCGGGCACCACTTTGGTATTTGTTGACCAATCAAGACACAATCTGTCTTCATGATAATTCTAATGCAATTTATTCAAGGGCGACCAACATTTACATACATTTTGGAAGATTTTTCTGCAATTCAGGAACGTGCCATTCTGCAACAGTAGATCCGTGCCGACCCTGAATTAACACGTGTGTAAAAAAATATAGATATAGGTACGCAGAAATACATGAAAATCATGGATACAACTGACTATACCCTCTTCCAAATTCACACAGTTCACTATTCCTACAAAACAAATTACTCTTGTACAAAGCAAAAATATTATTATTAGTATTATATATATTATTAGTAAATTTCAAAATCATTCTCCCTCACTCAAATACATACACGATTTATCGTATAAATTTTATTCTAAATTAATTTACATCCCAAACCCTTCCATAAACTCTCTCGGCCTATATGATCCCTCATCAGATCCCCATCATCTTTGTCCCATTTCACTTCTTTACCCTGTTCTTGACCCTATTGAATAAATTTTATAAAAAGATTCTGTAAAAACTTTTACTAAAAATATACGAATTAAAAAAAAATCATTAAAACTAAACAAAAAAAAATTAACAAAATTTAACAATGTATTTTATAAAAAAACTTTATGTATTTATGCTACTACTTTATACAAAGTTAAAATTACCTGATATTAAAAAAAAAAACAATTTCACCATTTTCCCCGAATAGGGTCCCCCAAAAAATCTTACACCATTGTTGTTATCTCATATGTCGGAGACAAGAGGGCTCAGCCCTTATCCCTCCCCTCTTTAACAACATGCACAATTGGCGATAACAGTAAGTAAGTAAATTATGAACGATGTCATAATGCATGGTGTAAATAGTGACGTTAAATACAATCAAATTTGATATTTAAATGATCAATTGCATTCATTGAGGTAATCGGGCAGAATAAGTAAAATGTACATAAAGATTTATTCAATATAAATATTAATTATAACAAAAATATCATCAATCTAATTGATATGACAATAGTTGATTGACGCATATACAGGGTGGTCCAAAAAAAGTGATAACATTTCGTAAAATGTGGTATAATTGCATCAAAATTAGTTTTGCCACATCAATAATAGCTTAAATAGTTTACTAATGTACTTACTTACCTATTTACCTATATTACGTTTTATTTCGACAATTTCAGTTTTTTCAAATTGTTGCCCAGAATGACAAAAATCACTGCAGAAGTCCGTATTCTGATTAAAAATTTGCGAACTGAAAAACGTTGGGGTGCCAGGAAAATGATCAAAGAGTTTCAAAACAACGCCTGAAGTATGGCTAGACATTACAGCATAACTGGACATTATACAGCAGGATGGGGCTCCATCTCACACAGCCAGAAATATAATGAACTTTCTTCGTCGTGAGAATGTTAATTTCATCGAGCCAGGCATGTGGCCACCGAACAGCCCAGATTTAAACCCATTAGATTATGCAATATGGAGAGTTTTGATGATTTCTGATTGTGCAAAAAAAACTACATTACAGAATATACAAAGAATACAGAATTGTAATTAATTATATTATGTTTTGAAATAACTTGTGCACGATGTGATACGAGATATTCTCACTTTTTTTGGGCCACACTGTAGATAAGATTAATCGTAATTAATTAATGATTATATAATAAAATGGACAACACATGTCATTAGTTCTAAGAATAATTGGACTGTAATTAGTTATCAGAGAATGGAGCGATTATTGATAACGAGGGCGAGACTGTATGACAATCGTTGAACCACACCCACATACAGCAATAAAAATAACACTATTGTTTTATATCTGCGCTTGTTGACCACGCCCCTACATCCGCCCAACTCTAATCCCTCCTTCCACTTGTCAACCCTAAGTAGCATATAGTTCTTTAGTCTTAAGTTTAGTATCAGTAACATTACTGAAGATGATGCGTCAGCATTGAAAACGTTATAATAAATAACAAATTATTTTAAATATAACTATTAAGTTTACATTATGTACGTGAAAGAAGACTACATAACACAAAGTCCACTGGTTTTGTAATTTATTTATCACAAGGTACAAGGAAATCACGAAAATACTAGTGGTTTAAGACGAAGAAGAATAATTCCTCTCACGTGGCAGGTCATCCCACAGAACTGATCAGAGCTATAAAGGATTCCACTAAGACACCCAGAAATGCGACGAATGTAGTTTAATAGTAACGAAAGATGATGATGAAAAAGAAGATGAAGTTGTAGGAGAATGTGTGAAGAACTAATGAACATTGCAGTGGTGAAATCCTGCAGTTGAGCAAAATAAGTAGATACCGACAACAGTGGACTGATGATACAAAGTGGCTTATATTGGAGGAGTTATGGAGGTTTATGTAAATTGAGTTAAAACACTGTAATATTCCATTAGAACGTTTGCGGAAACATCTTCAAATTATCAATAACACTGAATTGTACTATTGACAATGAAAAGATGTTCTCGAAAATGTTCTAACGTTTAATATACTAAAATACAGTGGAATAAAATAGTATTTCAACTCAATTTACAAAAAAAAAAAAACGAATTGTAACTTTTTTTAATAAACCGTGCGATTCAACAGTGAGTACATTTTACTCATTAATTAGTGCTGAACTAAAGACTAAAGAATAAATGAGAAGAAATGTTACCTGTAGTTCTTGCTAGACATTAAATTACTACTAATAATATAATTCACAACTTTATATAAAAGTTTTCCTTTCAAAATTGTTGTCAATTTTTTAATTGTATCTATTGAAATAGAAGAGCAAGCGAGTGTCTAGTGTTTTAATGAAACGGAGCCGGGAGTGGGGGGTGGGGGGATCATTGTATTTTGACGTCGAAAACAAACCTGTAAATCGATTCCTACAACAGAATGTTTAAGTAACCCTTTAAGACAGGTCGGATTCGTATTACATGGATTTTAATTAAATTTCTGATCTATCTTAGTAAACCTTCAAGCCTTATTCTCATCATCATCATCACCATTTTCATGCCCTTGTCGGGCACCACTTTGGTATTTGTTGACCAATCAAGACACGATCTGTCTTCATAATAATTCTAATGCAATTTTTCTTCAGGTCTCCCTCTCTTGAAATTCTCATTTTATCTACAAATTTAATGTATTAATTATAAATATATACATATAAAATTAATTTTGTCGAAAAATATTGTTTTTGCGCTACCGGGATTCGAACCTGGATCTCTATTTCCAATCCGGGGAAGTGCACTACCAATTATGTCGGTCCATTGGTCAATTTCATATTCCATGCATAATTTTAGTAAATCACCTAATTGATAAATAAAAGTTAAATTAAGAAATTGTGTTTCATTTACTAGTTATTCAAAAACAACATCGGTCTGGAACATAATATTCACCCTGTATGTATAGAAGTGGGGGTCTCTCTTAGGTTATTACTTCTCACTCGGTTCATTATTCTGAAACTTGAATTTTTAACCTTACTTAGAGGTCAATCATCATCACCGCCGACGGCCCCTGTACCCCTGTTTATACCTGAGTGTAAAACTAGATTTTCATCAGCCGCATAAATATAATATATCCACTACCGACGCAAACAACATATGACAATAACATGCGCTGGTAGTCATATTTTTCTATTTTAGATTTCTAACAAGCGCTCCTCGGTGTAGACTTTTAATTGTATATTTTTCTAAAGCATCAATAAACTTTTGTCTAAGGTCCATAATAAGAAAAAAATTGAGGTTAGTAAACTAGGTCAGTTTTCAGAAATGTTTGATCATAATTTGATAAGAACTAAAAGAATTAACGTAACCTCAAAATCTCAATTGCTTAATTTAAGGTTTCCGTGATTATGAAGTGTAAAGAACTGGTGTCTTTTCCAAGTTAAATCACGTTTCTTGTAGGAAAACTTAGGTTGAATGTCCAGCATGAGTTGTCGTGCCATTGTAAAGTCTTACCGTGAGTTGGTCATCATTAAAACGTTCTCTCCCTCTATATATATTGTTGAGGTATGACCCGACGATCAATCTTCCGGGCTAAATTTATAACAACTTATATAATTCGAATGGACAGGAATCTGCTCTACATTATTCAAAGAAGTTACTTTTAATAACAGTGGTTTATTGCAAGTTACATAGCAATCACTATAAATAAAAATTAGAGGAATATAAATAATTATAGTATGCGAAGATAGTCCATAGTTGAAGACGGAGAACCGACAAAAATATAACAGCAATGATATATGATCTCGTTATTTGTGATCCCAAGTGATAGGTCCGGGTCATCCGCTACCCTTCTCGACAGCCTGGCCAGCGATCGTACACCCATGCGACATCGTTCATCATAGTTCCGGAGTTCTTCATCCCACACCCAAGGGGGAAATATTATATTTTCCATTATCCCATTATGGATTTAATTAAATTATGAGTTTAATTTAACTCACTCATGTTACGGCCAGCTGCCGAAAACTATGCTCGTCAACCAGTAAAAATCTAATACCAACCGAATTATTTTAATGATTTAAATAAGTCTGCTGCTGACGTATTTATAACGTTACAATATATATCTGTAATAGCATTAATATACAATAACATGCATGTATTTTACTCAATATATAAACCAAAGAAAAAGAACACGCGTAAAACACAAAAATAAACAAATATATAAAAATATTTTTTTAATGAAGATTTTGATATTCGAAAGTCGTCGTTTAAGTGTTAGACGGCCATAGTCTGTGACTTTGTGACAGGCAGTTTTTCCTGCCACTGGTGTAACCCCACATGGCGCTGGTACCGCGTGGACTAAATAAAACTGGTACACGTTTCATTGAATTTAAATTATTCGGCCCGAATCTTGTCCGGGGAAAAGTTAAACATTTTCATCATATGTATTTTTCATTCAAGAGTTACGATATATGACCAAATTTAGATAAATCACTTGAAAAGATATGTGGAGGGCCATCGCTTTCACTCTCATCATTTAGAGATCGTCACAGCGATGCTGAACGCACCCAGCAAGGCGCCACTTGAAACGCAACTCCCACCAGCCATAAAGATGTTGGGTACCGACGGCATGTAATACACATTTTCCAAAGTTGCACATTCCCAAGTTCATTATTTATAATGCATATCATAATCACAAGATATAATAAAATAATACATTATGGTTTGACATATTACATTAAATAAAACACAATCACTTTGCATGAAACCACGAATTTTATTACACGCCAACTGGTTTCGCTTTGTTCATGCTTCGTCAGGGCGTATTTAAAACAAACAATAAATACAAAAGGAGTGCATTTGATGTGTTTTTCCCTCCCTTAATGTTCCGTCTAACTGTATATGTATTCTGTCTCTCTCTTTCGCATGTAATTTTATATTCTATATATACATAAAGAGGGAGATCGAATATAAAATTACATCTGAAAGAGAGAGACAGAATACATATACAGTTAAACGAAACATTCTATATCTACATTCATCTTCTTAATTATTATTTCAGGAAATAATTGATTTAAATATTATTGAGCTCATTTTTCACGATTGATCTATTTGTTAAAATACTAAATTTATTCTTGCTTAATTTTTTAATAAAATATTTTGTCAAACTAAAACGTCTTTCGATATTATAAAATTAATTTTCACAATACTTTTCTGAACCGTAGGGATAGTAGAATAAATATGAATTAAATATATTAATTAGAAAGATATACATATAAAATCAATTTTATCGAAAAATATTGTTGTTGCGCCACCGGGATTCCAACCTGGATCTCTTTCCTAACCGGCGAAGGTGCATTATCCAACTATGCTACAGCGACAATATTTTTAGCGACAATTTTCGAACCTATATGTTACCTCTTTGATATTAATACATTTAATCGTTCCATTATTTGACAGACCTATGTTCTGAATAATTACAACTTCACAATAAGAATGTGTTCTAATAATAAAGTTGTATCAATGTGTCCAAAATTTAATAAAAATGAATTGATAATTCTGGCGTCTGCTATCAGTTTACTCAAAGGTATTTGAGATTCTGTAAAAATAAGGTAGATAGCTCTGTCAAATAATGGAACGATTAAATGTATTAATATCAAAGAGGTAACATATAGGTTCGAAAATTGTCGCTAAAAATATTGTCGCTGTAGCATAGTTGGATAATGCACCTTCTCCGGTTAGGAAAGAGATCCAGGTTCGAATCCCGGTGGTGCAACAACAATATTTTTCGATAAAATTGATTTTATATGTATATCTTTATAATTAATATATTTAATTCATATTTAAAATATCACAGACCTATGTTCTGAATAATTATAACTTCACAATAAGAATGTGTTCTCCTAAAAAAAAAGAAGTAGAATAAGTTGTGTTCAAAACGTGGGTCTGTGATATTTTTTTAATATAACGATTGCTTACCGGGCTGAACACTTCGTTCTACCCCTAACAATGTGTATATATATATATATGTATATAAAACTGAATATCTGCCCATCTGTTCTCTATGATATCCTATACCTTTTGACTTACCTAAATCAAATCATAGCTGTCATCTCCCCTTGCCCTGGCCATGCCACACCCCTTCTTCCCGATATAAATGTGCTTTATATTGAATAGCATCCACTCACAGTTTTGCATAGTTACCATTTACGATTCTGTGTAAAACAAAAATACCATTCTACCTCTCTTTGGTCACCACATTCTCATCCATCGATATAAATCTGTTGAATGAACGCCACCCCGTCTTATTAGCCGCAGAATTGAAATTACGCAATTACAGAGAAAAGAAAAGTAAAACAGGCTACTCGGAATCTCCCTACCTAGCGAACGCCAGTGCACGTTTTGTGGAAGGGTGTACGATTTAAGATACGGGTCCTCAACTACACTCGGACTCACAACCGATAAACCAATGAAAGCATCATTCTCGTTACGAGGGATCAATGAAGAAGAAGATCCACTCCAAATTTTGTTTACTTACTCTTTAGGATCCTGTGTGAAATACAGTTATATCTTCACCTGCTCACCGTACCAAGGATATAAACATGCATTTTATTGAATGCCATCCGTGACAAATTTTGCGTAAGAACTTTTAAAATTGCAGGGAAAGATTACTGGAAGAAGGAGAACATCAAGGCAATGGTTTAGCTAGTCTATTGTAGAGCTTTCCGGGCAGTAGTGAACAAAGTGATGGTAACCATTGTATGGACAGGGCCCATTGTTTGGTCGTGAGGATGGCTCCACCGTAAACTGTATTTATCTATTCCTTTCTTCCTAACGTCGCCGTCAAGTTGAAAGGCATGATGAAACCTCCAGACCTAAATCATCATGAATGGTAGATGATTACGGGGCATGGACAATTTCGGTTTAAACTGTTTGAGTTTAGACTTGTGGATGCCCAGTGGGAGAGTGGAACAGACGCCTGACCATATTTTGTGGACTTGTGAGATGCACGTATGATTGGTGGCTTTACTGGGCTCAGACACCACCCGCCCGGGAATGCAAACCTAATTACTAATGGGACAAATTTTGTTTTATATAAGGAATTTATTCGAGTATGGGTGACTCGTTGGAGTTACTTAGGTAGGTAGTTAGGCCGGCCTGCGTGAGTGCAACTCTACCTACGCGTCTACCTCTCACTCTCACTCATACCGAGTGTTATTTGATGAATGCATTTAATTTTCCATCCGTATGTAAAACTATGTTCCAGGGCACAAGAATAAGAAGAGGAACTCTTTAGAATCGCCGAAACTCTCACCTACCCCAGAACATATTATTACTCTCTACCTGGACTAAATTTTGCGTACACAAGCTTAAATATCTATCTTAAAGTATATGTAAATCTGAATCCCGGGCGGTTGTTTGCATTGAAGATATTTTGTCAATATTTAACAATATTTTTATTAAAAAAATGATAATTTTCCTCGAAAAATACAGTATAAATGTAATATAATAATCTCTGGATTGTCTGTATGCTCGCTCGATAAACAGACAGACCGGAAGAAGAGATCTCGAAGAAAAATACATTCTCCAAAGCTATAGCGTCCGATTTCCGCTTCGATAGTTTCCTTCCGCTTTCTTTCAGCGTTACTTTGGACCCGACCCATACAGATACAATATACACACGCCCCGCCGGTGTGTACGCACGTACACCTCGCGGAGTAAGTCTAGAGGCTTTACCGAGGGATGATTTAGCATGTGGAATGCTGAAAAATATTCTCTATCTTTATTTGTTTCTTTCCAATTTTGTTAAGTGTTGTGCCTGGCGGTAAATCATTATAACCTACGATGGAAAAATTGAACGCTTTCATATAAAACAATCTATCATTACTTACTAATAATGGTATTCGTTTAAATGTGAAACACTGTCAAAAGTTAGTATAGAACTAAAGCCACTGGAAATAATCATTCTTTAGTGATACTTAAAAAAATATAGTTTTTATATAATTTAAAACAATTGATGCCATATGAATATATTATTCTATAATTAAAGTTCAATCTCTGCCATGTCGACCCCTTTAGAATAATAAGGTTCCAAGTAACATTTTAGGCCAATTATTGCGTGTAAAGGGTTCCAAATGCATTATTTTGTATTTCTTCCATACACATCGACACTATTTTACGGATAGTAAAGGAAATAGCAACAGCTGCAGTTCCGACTGCATCAGTTATTTATTTCAATTTATGGGATCGTTATTATTAATTTACAATATTTTATTTATTTATAATTTCCCTCATCTCACAGAGGTCATTGATGATACTAAATATAAGTTCAGACCTTAAAACTGAAGTGTCAGAACCTTGTTATTTTACTTCGGCATAATATTCCCTAAGTAATATCCCGGATATGTAGAGGTGCAGGTTCGATTCCCGGTAGCAATTAAAATATATTTTTGGAAATTGATTTTTTCCGTATATCTTTCTAGTTGTATTTTTATTTATTATCTTTGTTTTATTAACCACAAAGTTGAGTTTAAACTAATCAAAAAATTATAAACAACCAACTAAATTTAACTACGAGTCCCATTCTAATGATATGAGTTAGGTACTAAAAAAAACTTTTTTTTATTTTTTTATTCTGGCAAAGAAACAATAATATATGTTTTAGTTAGTTATGACATCCTGAAGAAGAAAATGGTATTTTTCGAAACCGGTAGATGTATTTAAACTCAATTTAGTGGTTAATAAGACAAAGATAATAAATCAAAATATGAATTTTAACCACAAAGTTAATATTGCTAATTTTAAAAGTATCTTTCTAGATGATTAATTTAAATTCTGAGAAAATTCAACTTCACAATAAGAATATGATCTTTATTAGGAGAACACATTCTTATTGTGAAGTTGTAATTATTCAGAACATAGCTCTGTGATATTTTAAATATGAATTAAATATATTAATTAGAAAGATATACAAAGAAAATCAAATAAGGTAGATGGCTCTTTCAAATAATGGAACGATTAAATGTATTCATATCAAAGAGGTAACATATAGGTTCGAAAATTTGTCGCTAAAAATATTATCGCTATAGCATAGTTGGATAATGCACCTTCCCCGGTTAGGAAAGAGATCCAGATTCGAATACCGGTGGCGCAACAACGATATTTTTCGATAAAATTGATTTTATATGTCATATTTAATTCATATTTTAATACGTTCTTTAATGTTAATTCAATAAGAATATTTTTAAAAAAAATTCTTCTTACACTTGAGAATTTATTTAATTTATTAATCGAATAATTCCGAATGTTCTGTGTATAGTTTTCTGATCTATTTTGCCGTGTGGATCCAATCGACCAGAGAGGTCGACATTTAAGTTCACTGTTGATCACCGATGCATCAGCTATGCTCATTGAGGTAAGTATGAATGGTGAAAACGATTTGATCAGAATTGAAGAAATAACGTGTTAAGGTGTAAGGCTACGGGATATAATAACATTGCCACCGAGTATATCAAAAATGTTGGCCCATTAATTATTTAATGGCTTCATACAGGGAGAACCACATACCGTTAATTAGAGGTGGGCTATCTTTATGCCTTTCTACCAAGTCGTAGATGGTTGCGAATGGAATGTGGAAACTATATGGCAATTGCGAGTATAAGGCAAACTATAAACTGCCAAAAGATGTAATATACTCTCAACTATCCCAAGGAAAACGCTCATTTGAAGGCAAAAAAACTCTTTTAAGATTCCTCGAAAGCGGAACATTAAAGGCGATACTTGAGGAAGATAAAGAGCTAGACTTGTGAACTAGCTGCAGCAGAGATATCTAAATAAATTATTATACTTCATAATGATACAACTATGGTGGACCCAGGATTGGACTTTTTAGCCATCTCACTATCGTGAAATAAAGTCTTCCTCGAAAACGACAGATGCCGTTGGTAGTGACGACCGAATATTTTAATAATTAAATATTTTCACATAAACCGTCCTTTGTACATTTTTCACTCCTATCCAGAGACGGGATTTAAACACTAGTAAATAAAAGTTTTAAGTAATTACATT
Source organism: Eubasilissa splendida (assembly GCA_031772225.1). Classification (NCBI taxonomy): domain Eukaryota; kingdom Metazoa; phylum Arthropoda; class Insecta; order Trichoptera; family Phryganeidae; genus Eubasilissa; species Eubasilissa splendida. The sequence continues at coordinate 2,207,282 of CM062867.1, forward strand.
TAAATAATTGAAGAGTTCTGCCGGAGTTAGCTCTTGCAGTCTTAAAAATTAATCAAACTAAAAGTCCTTTTAACCAAATCTTTCGCCCGACCACTGCGACTATGCATTTTGGAATGTTGCATTTTCACGTTCCACGTTCGCGAGGGGTACAATCTACTCCATGAGATCTAACCAAAGTCTTGTGCAAGACGTCGAGAGGAAAATATTTCACGGCGCAATGAAAGTCTGCGGGGTGTGACGCGAGGATTAATCCACTTTCGTCCACATTTATTATCCATAATTTACATAATTACAACACCACATCAAAGTCCTACACTCACCGTACATGACTGCAAAACAAACAAGAACACGGCTTTCTCATGCCAATGTGAAAAATTGACCCGAGTCAAAATTATTCGACATCTGGGAGTACTGATCGATGATCATCTCAAATGGAAAGAACACACATCGAACCTAGCTAAACGCGTAAGAAAACTAATTTACTTTTTAAAAGAATACGATGTATAGTTGATTACAAACTCTTAAGATCGGTGTACTTTACACTGTGCTACTCCTTAATTAAATATGGTATTTTAGTTTGGGGTGGAGCAGCAAAAATAATATTGGAGTCGGCTAAAAAAGCACAAAAACAATTCTCAAGGTAAGGGTCGTCCCTTTAGATATCCATCAGATCTTATATTTAAAGAGTACAATGTTCTAGATATAAGACAAATCTTTATGTTGAGACTCGTTCAATATTTCCACGCTGACAATAACTCACCCCAAGCAATAAATCATGGACACAACACAAGACAAACAACAAACATCTACACGCCAGTTTCGAGAGCAACAACGACATTTTATCAAAGATTCTACATGTTCTTAGCTCCGAAACTACACCACATACTCAGTACCGACTGGAAATCGTTTAATTCCAATAAGGTTACACAAATTTGGACCCAATATATGATCCAATCGGGTAGAGATGAATCAGAAGCATGGCTATCCAACATTCTAATATAATTTATACACTACATATTTATATTTTTTTATTTCTCTTTTTATTCCTGTTGATGATTTAAATAACACCACAACAGCACGAAAAAAAAACTGGCTACTTTAACACAGACTTCAGTCTAGCAAAGTAGCCAGAACAACGCTGTATATATCAGAGGTGAAGTCTACTCCATCCCACACAATAAACTATGAGTATAATTATGTCTTATGTTCAACATGTATAATATATTCACCTCTGTTAGAACAAAAATATGTATGTCATTTAATAAATAAGTAAATAAATAATAAATAGTATTACATATCCCCATTTATTTTCAACTATTTCTATGACTCTATGGACATCTTGCAAGTCTTGGACGTAATGTTTCATCTCTCTTATCTATGGTCAATTCGCGTCGTATCATAGAAGCCGTGCATGAAATCGTACAATTTTTTTCTATAGTCACACTGTCAAAGAATTAGTTTACATGTGTTTAACCTTTACCATACCATGATAAAAATACCCTACGCAGCCATGCTGTCCACTCGTGTTACTGCAAGAAATTAGAGTTTTTTTAACACTTTTAATTGGAATTAAATATTTTTACAAATGGCTGTAAAATAGTTAATGTCACAGTTACTATAAATATAATTAGAAATAATAAATATAATAATTAAATACGTTCATTTTATTCTCAAACATTATTCTTGTAACGCATTCGTCAAAAGACCCATCTAATATGATCTTCGTCTACATCTATCATCATTAAAATTAATGTATGATCTTTTTCACGTGATACAAGTGGAATTTTTAATACAGAAAGCATGCAACGCATACATTTCATATAGGATTGAATTCAAAAATGATTCTTTTTATTATGATTCGCTTTACATATATGGTTTTCCACTACTCATTTCTAAGTGCAAATGATTTTTTTAAGACTAGGTAAAATGTAATTTTTACACTGTGCATATTTATATAAATACGATTTTATTGGCTCGGTAGACCGATGTTGCCGCATGGCTAGGGAAGGGTTAATAATCATTAATCATCAGAATATGGTCGCGGTGTCAATTGCGAGGCAAGATGTTAAATATTTCTTTTTTTATTATGCATTACAGTACAGTAAAAAAATAAAACTGCCGTAAATAATATTTAGTTTTGATAATATAATTTTTGGTTATTATTTATCGTAACTAAAAAATTTTTTTGTGTTCTAAGCTAAGTGAGAAAACCATTCATCTTTACTTAAACGCACATTATACTGATAAAACAGTATTTTTTTATTGTCTGGGTAGATGTTATTTTTGTTCATTTTAACAGCTAACTTAAGGGTGGAAATTTTTTAATTACATTAAGGTTTTAATAGCCGCCCGCAGGGCCTAGCAGGAAGATTATTTGCTAGTTACAATAATTGTACTCAAATGCTATACAGTAGAGAGAATTTAAAAAAAATGTCCACTGTGTTTTTGTTATTTGTGGAGTATACTGTCAACGATTGAAAGGTATGATCATTTTAAAAAAGATATGAAACTTTATAAGTATTATTAAATTGCATAGCGTTAACCAAAGACCGCGTAGCGTAGCAATCGACGATAACCGATAAGACCCTAACCGCGCAGCAGTCACCAATGGTCGCTTAGCGGCCACAATAGGCTCAGTATCTAAATAAAGTAGCAAGAGCTGATTGCTTACCTGCTATTTTATTTCGATACGAGATGATCGACAGTGTTACTTATTAAATTAAAAAATACTATTAAGGAGAACACATTCTTATTGTGAAGTTGTAATTATTCAGAACACAGGTGTGTGATATTTTAAATATGAATTAAATATATTAATTAGAAAGATATAGTAGATGGTTTTCAAATATGAAACGATATATGTATTAATTTGAAAAGTGTAATATATATCTTCGAAAATACATATTCGCTATAGCATAGTTGGATAATGCACCTTCCCCGGTTTGTAAAGAGATCCAGGTTCGAATCGAATCGATTTTATATGAATATCTTTCTAATTAATACATTTAATTAGTATTTAAAAAATACGAAAACGCCTTTTTATTTGCTATAAACCATATAATTTTTTTTATTTAATTGGAACCAGATTGTATGTACATGTCTACATAAAATAGTATGTAAGTGTTAAATTTTTTTCCTATTCCTTTACTCCAAAATGCCTGCAATTTTGTTTGCCATATACTTAAAAAAAAAAATTACAGTTATTGCCAGATATAATGCAAGTGTACACAAAATATTTTCACAATACGTGTACAATTTTTTTTAGAATTTGATAGTATGTCGAAAATACGAAGTACACAAAACGTTGTCTCTGTAAATAATGCTGAATTTTTTTCAAAATTTTAAAAACTTATTTCTTTACTCCGATTTGGCTGCTTGGAGCACTTTTGTTTACCATAAATATCACAATTTTTTTATAATGTAGTTGGCGCCGGAAAGTATGTCGAAAACGGAAACCTTTTCCTGTACTCCAAGATGGTGGCTTGTAGCACTTTTGTTTTGTAATAAAAACAAAAAATTATTTTATTATTTAGATGGAGCCAGATATATTACACGTGTACGCAAAATATTTTCACAATACGTATTCAGTTTTTTTTTCAGAATTTGAAAGTATGTCGTAAACGGAAATTTGACTATGTCCAAGAACGCACAATTACTGGATTTTTACCTACAAAGGCGCTGTTATTAACCTTTATCATACCACGATAGAAAATATCCATAAGTAGCCATGCTGTCAACTCGTGTTTCCTACCGTTAAGTATTAAGAATTGTTTAAACATTTTCAAACAGAAAAATGATTTTACGAGTTTAAATGGCTTTGAAATAAATAATGACTATTAAATGTAAAAAAAAAAATTCGTGGCATATATTAAATATTATTCATTCAAGTTCTATATAATACAGCATTCTTTCTTATTATTTTTTATTTAATTACTGATAAATATACATAATTATTTTCGTATGTTTGATATTCCTTTCAATGTGAAACTAATGTATGTTATTTTTCTGTCTTGCTGCAAATACTATTTTTTCCAACGTAGCAATTTTACATGGGATTGAATTGAAAAAGAATTACCTTTACATTATTCGTTATAAAGTAAATCCTACAAATCACGTCATTTCTAAGAGTAAATGGTTTTTTAAGGTAAGTTAAAATATTAATTTTGTGCTACGTGTATTTACGGAAATATACAGGTATAATTGGTATAATTAAACCTGTGATACAGCATGGCTAGGAGAGGGTTAAACAAATAATATATATCTCATAGAGATGAAGCTATTTTTTATTATATTTAATGGAAAGATATGGTATAAGTATTGGTAATTACAGGGATTACGACCTGTTTTCGGCTGGCTTAAGTAATCACATTATATTCGCCATTCTCACCCATTAATCAATCTCAAATTTTTGGAAGTTGTATTTACAGGATGGCCTAAAAAAAGTGAGAACATCTCGTAACACACGAGTTATTTCAAAAGATAATATAATTCTTAATGTATTTTTTTTGCACATTATTTAGCTAATCAGAAATAATCAAAACACTCCATATCGCATCATTTAAGGATTTAAATTTGAGCTGTTCTGTGGCCACGTGCCTGGTTCGTTGACATTAACATAGTCACGACGAAAAAAGTTGATTGTATTTCTGGCTGTGTGAGATGGAGCTCCGTCCTGCTGTAACGTCTAGTTATGCTATACTGTCTAGCTATACTCCAGGCATTATTTTGAAACTCTTGGATCATTTTTCTAGCACCCCGACGTTTTTCAAATTTTTGATCAGAATGCGGTCTTCTGCATTGATTCTGCATGATTTTTGTCATTCTGAGCAACAATTATAAAAAATCAAATATAAACAATGTGAAAATTAATAATCAAAAATGGCGACCGGAAATTGTCGAAATAAAACGTAATATAGGTAAACATGTAAATAAGTTAATTAGTGAACAATTTAAGCTATTGTTGATATAGTTAAACTAATTTTGATGTAATTATATCACATTTTACGAAATGTTCTCATTTCTTTTGGGCCACCCTGTATGTTACTACGTGAAAACACTTCGAGTACAACTACGCTATCGCCATCTAAATTACTAAATTTAATATTGAGAATCTAATTATTTATTTGTTAAATGTTTTTTTTAACACATCATACATAACACATTTTTATATATTTTCTTATTCAATACGCATTTTTGAAAAGAAAAATGTACATACATAAGATAAATGAATGTGTTTAAATAAAAATAAAATTAAAAAGCAGTACAGAAATAATTAAAAAAAAAAATCAACTTTATATCGTATAAAAAATAGCTTCGTCTTTAAGAGATATCTATTATTTGTTTAGAAACATTTTCCCTTACTCCAAGATGGCGATTTATAGTACTTTTATTATTAATAAATACTTCAATTTTAAAAAATATTTTTATAACATTAGCTCATTGTTTATCATAAATTCTAGGATTTTTTTTTTCTTCTAGTAGGTTCGTTACTTTAGACATGTCTACACAAAATATTGTGTCTATAAGTGTTAATTTTAATTCTGAATCTGAATAATTAATTAAACCATATATGTATATTTCATATGGGGAAATGTAAATAATATTTTTTAAGGGATTGTTAACTACTTTTACTATTAAAGTTTTCTAAACTGTGTGAGATTTTAATCCATATTTAAGTGAAAAGGTATGACAGTGCCGTAATTTTTTGAGCAACGCTTTAACCCTTCCCAAACCATGCAGTAACACAGGTCTACCATCATAATTAAACCTGTAATATTTCGGTAAATACATGTAACATATAATTCATATTTTAGATAATCCTAAATAAAATATTAGCGCTTAGGAATGACTAGTGGAAAAACCAATTATGAAAAGGGAATCGTACAAAAACAATATTTTTTTTCTGTTCAATCTGTTATAAAATAAATACGTTGGTAAAAATACAATTTGTCATATGAAAGACAGAGATCACACACAATGAAAAGGACAACAAACATACTAATATAATTGTCTTTTTCTCACTTATTAAATGAAGAGAGATAAGAAAGAAGGATGCATTATATGACTTAATGAATGCTCTAAATTATGTAATTAATAATTTTTTCAAAATTGAATGAGTAAATTCGTGCCATTTAAGCTAATAAGAACATTTTTTCTAACTGTTGTTTACAGTAACACGAGTTGACAGCATATCTGCGTTTGGGTATTTTATGTTATGGTATGGTAAAGGTTAATAGTGGCACGTGTTGCCGTCATGAAACGTCGGTGTTAGAAACTTTCTATAATAATATACGATCTAACCCAAAAAATACGCAAGTGTTCGCGGAAACTTTTAATTCAACATATTTATATATAATATGTTTGGGACATATATTTATTTGTTAATGACATTTATTCTTGAACGAAAATAATGTACTGTGCCTTCCCTCTCCTCTCTCTCCTCACTCGGCACGCCGCCGCCAGTCTAAAGGCGACCTTAAAGCGGTGCGGTAATGTGTGAATCGAAGAATATTATTCAATTGAGACGTCGCGTCTATACAGTGTATTCTAAAGGACCCTAGACGAAGAATGTGATACATTTACAGTCCACCTTGTACATGTCTAAAGAACTGGATTATGGTGAGTGCAAACCTCCTTCCGTATATCCTGTTTTCTTCCGGCATCTATGCTTTTACGCAATATAATATTTCAACTTTAAATAAAACGACTGCATAATAATTTCTCACACCTGGATAAATATTTTAAATACAGCCGTCCACAAAAAAATATTTAAATAATAAAACAACAAAATTCTCCTATAATAATCAAAGAACCGCTTAGCAAGGTACGCGAGAGCAAATCTAGCTATTAAACAAATAATTAAATTACAAGTCACCTTTCGTCATCATCAGATACAGTTAATAGCGACGTCAACTAATAATATTAAGTACCTACTAAGATTTTAACTCTTTTTCATTTAGGCCCTTATATATATATATTGTGACGTGGTGACTGGTAATCGTCAGGATAGGACGCCATGCTTTCATACCACCGGCATGCTCAGAGGTTCACACGATGGGCATGGGTCTTTGGTTACAGAATTTAACATATGTCTTACCTGTCACTTCAGCCATCATACTCCGGGAAAAATAAACGATTATTAACAATTTTATCACTTAATTTAATACAAGAAAACATACGAATATTTTATAATAAAATTTTACTATCATTTGAATATCTAAATCAACAGATTTTTATACAAGTAATAGTGTAATAAAAACACTCAATTCTTTGAAATGTGTAAATCTTCACCTAAGAAATACCGTTACACAAATTTATCACCTGACCAGTTTGTCAGGTGAAATGTAGCAAAAATCATATCATAAATTGGTTGAACGCGAGCAGAAAGTTATTAATTTTAAATTTAAAAAATGTAAAGAAAAAATAAGACTACAATACTCCCAATATTATCAATCAAATCAAAATTTATTTTACAACCACAAGCGAAGTAAATCCACAGTCTTCATCCAGATTTGACTTGTCCGAGACACCCGTAATTACTTGTATCTCTGACTGGCCAAAACGTCAGGAAGGCTGGGTCCTCTTCTTGCGTTTTAGCTCGCCATGAATTTCTTGCGTCATCTTCGGTTGTAAAATTATCCCGTCGTGTACACTGATTGGCGTCAGAGATCAAATCGTACCCCTTCCTTCATTATTAAGGAGAAATCCTTCCTGAAGTAGAAAGTATAGTCGTGGTATGACCACTTTCTCGTCATGTCAGAAGAAGTAGTTTAAGAAGAAGGTAACAAAAAATAACTAAAAAGAAGAAGAGATGCGTCCATCCTGAAATTACACACACAATTAGCGAATAGAAAATTATCTATGGTGCAGGACAACACAGATGCCAAACATATTTAATTATTCTCACTCTTCTTCACTTATACGAAATCACATAGTCGTTGTTTATACATCGGACTTACGTCTGTGCACGTTGATATCTGTCAACGGAAAAAAAACGTCAGCGAGGCCAGTGTTGCCAATTGGTGAATGTCAATTCCCAACCTATCTCGTGCGCGGTAGGTACCAAATATAACGTAATAATATATACAGTAAAACCTCTATCTATCGTTTTTGAAGGGATCTATTGAAATAAATTATGAATGCGGGAATATAGAAAAAAGTTACATTTTTCATACTTAAATGTTAAAATAAAAACAAAATAGAAAGCTGCACAAAACAATTTAAAAAAAATTAAACTTTGTATTGTGTAATGTCAAGCGGCAGTCAGCAGAAGCGTTCTCTCTCTCTCTTTTTTTCTCTCTCACTCTAATGTTTCGCTCATTATTTACGAGTGCCGTTAACCGAAACGAAGCATTTAGCTATGAAGTATGATGCGTAATTTAAACGATTATTGCGGTAAAATTATGCGTAGAAGAACGATCCATGCGATCTACTTTTGGGTTTTTTGTATGAAATTAATTCGGCACTAGAATAAATAAACGATACATGCGGGAAAACGATTATTCGATGAACGATAGATCGAGATTTCACTATTTAACTTTTTTTCTTCATATAAACGTATGTGGATATTAAAGCTTGTAAAGGCGTAGACATAAATAAATAAATTACGTTTGACTGGTGTGGCAACTAGTATAGAAATATATATTTTTTTATATCTGGAATTTTGCTGGATACCCTACTGTAACTAGTATATATATTTTCGATCAAAAGTAATAATTTTGTCGAACTTTTTCAAATATATATATTTTTAATTGTAACATTTTTACCACTCGGCATTTTAATTCACCTCAATTTAATTAATTATTATTGAATTATAAACCTTTTAAAAATAATGTCCGCGAGGTTAAAAATAAATTTTCCCCAGGATTAATTACTTCGCAGAAAAATCTAAAAGTTGGGGGACGCCTTAGAAAATTGTCCGACTAAATTTTCTTAGCAATTTTTCAGACTCATTAATTAGCCCGCTTAAAAACTTTAGTATCTGTTAACAACTTTGGCCTGGGGGTGTGTTGAAAAATAGTTTTTTTTTTTTTTGAACATCTCTCTTAATTACGGAAAGTTTGAAAACTTCATATTAATTATGTGAAAGCGTTAATTATTTTATGCTGTGATTTTTAATTTTATAAGTTTGCTGTATTTCGTTTCAACCCTTGCTGTTTGGTGAATTTTACACTTGGATGTATCCAATTGTAGAGAAGTTAACGTCTCGAGCAGTGCTTTCCAAACTAAGGACTGCGATTTTCAGAGGCTCGTGAAACACCTGCTATGATTTCAGTGGGTACCTATTTGAATAAAAAACACACGATTTTTTTTTACTATTCTAAGAGAAAAACCTTCGCTATATTGTATACATGTGAAGTTTTTATTGCGCAATTTGAAAGTTCATTTTTCGACCACTTTTTGGAGCAGCTGGGCACGTATATCGGCAGTAACACGACAAATGTTGGCTTCCAAATCGTCTATCGTCACTGGTTTATCGGCGTAGACTAGCGACTTCATCATATATCCATAGAAAATAATACAAGAGTGTTACACCATCATATCACACCATCTCGGAGGCCAATTCACAAGTCCATTACGCGCTCATCAATGATGGTCTCGATGCCTTCGATTCTTGCATGAGCTGGATCTTGTAAGCTCGTAAACCAAGATCTTTCATAAAAATCTTCCATAAAGTGGATGGACACAGCTCCAACTGCTGTGTACGATGGTGAATCGACTTATTATGCTCCACATCAGCAACAGCTTCTTTGGTGCGCACTGTACGACTCCTCTGCGGATGCGTATTATCAATTAGAGTATGCGTGGTGCGAAACAACGATCCATGGTTATTCGAATTACTTGCTCGGATGGACGATTACGTTGACCGTAAACTGGACGTAAACGCGCACGATAAGTTTCGCGAACTGAACCACAATTTACGAAATAAATTTGCTTCTGTTCATGGTGAAATGATAAACTAAACTGAGCACAAATCAGCTGTCAAATTGGCTGTCGGTGGAAAAAGTGATGCCAATATGAAAAAAAAACACCCTTTAGTATGTAATATTATTGAATGCAATAGTAATGCGGTCATTAAGAACAATGTGTTGGATTACGAGTATGAAATAAATAAACAAAATGATACTACAAGATTATAAAATATAACAAAACCAACTATACATATACAATAACTGAGTTGACATTGCCTCTAATTACGTGAATATTCTAAATAAAAAGTTCATATTTTAGGCATTCCTTCGTAATATGTTTATGTATTGAATACAACTATTACAATATATAAGTATTTACCATGCGCAACAATAAAAAAATGTTTTTTCGAAGAACCTGACGTGAATTTGTCAATACGTGTATGTATGTATGTGCGGAGAGGTGCGGACGGCGCAGTGCGCGGGATGCGAGGTGCCTGATACCGATCGTTACTTTAGTGGCAGAGCGTGCGCTGGCCGAGTTAGGCGTGTCTTGTGCATCTTTATTTTTACACAATTTTATTTAATAAATGTAAAATATTCATATTTATCCAACATGAAAATCTTAAATGTCTACATATATACTGAGTTTACGCTTTTAACGCACGTTTTTATTATAGCACCGTAAGAGAACAGTTAACCAACTTATCAGTATGCTATTTCTCCGCAAGAGCAGGCAGAGAGAATAGAGTGACACACACTTCTGTCCTGATACACAAGTCTCACCTCATCCATATTTTCACGTAAGCTCTTCGTTTCTAACTGGACCATCTTCCAAAATCTGTTTATCTAGTCATTTTTCTCAAGTTCCATCAATACTTGTTTTATATCAGCTTTACTTTCCTTCCTCATGTAATAACTTGCTATGAAATCGGGATGTAGAAAGGATGATGGTAATTTGAAACAAGGACAGAATAATAAAGGCTCATAGACCAACGCGGAAGCACGACTTACCTGGATTTTTTTGGCCGCAGTCCACGTGAAGTAGTTTCACCACGCGTCACGAGAAAACTACAGTAACTGTTCAATCAGACCAGTGTAACGAGCACATAGCAGCACGTTGATACTTCTTGACAGTTTAAAAGAAGAAATCAGCTGGAAGAGTTCATCAAATGATCAAAGCTACTCATTTTATGTAATTATTTTTGTTCTTATATCCTACCTCGTACTTATCATGTTTTGTTTGTTCTCCCTGCTTATTTCTTTTCTTTTACTTCTTACATATCTTTAGTCTGTATCAAAAAATTTCTTTTGTTCAATTTATTTATTATCTCTACTTGTCTCCTTTTGATTTTTTTTTTACCATTTAATTTAATTTCTTACCTCACTTCCAACTTACATTCTAGCTTATGGAATCTTATGGCTGCTTACCTCAGAACAGGTACTTTATATGTACCTAGCGAGGTAGGAAATTAATTATAACATTTGTACTGAGGGTTTTTGTATTGATGCAAGCTATAAAAATAATGTTGTTATATATAAAAATAAACGCCGATTTATCGGCACTGAAATGAAAAATAAAAAGAAGTCATAGATAATACACACAGAAAAAGTCGTGCTCTGAGGTATAGGGTAAATGAAATGGGGGGGGGGGGGGCAGATAAGTATGGTAAACCTAATGGAGCATCTACACGTGCACGACCATGGACGATTTGTCATACATACCGAACATCAAATTTTATTACTCCACAAATGCGCATCTCATTTTCACGGCATTTGTTCTTCTTTTGTTTCGTGTCTGTCCGCACCGAGGTTTATGTACCCTTCCTCTTGACTCCGTCGCGTACCGCCAGTCTCGCCTCGGCTGACAATTTCCATTATAAATAATTAATTAAATTTAATTGCAAGTGCTGGTAACTGTGCCACCATTCTGGCCGAATGGGACAGGAGCTGGAATGAGTCTCAACTGCGAAGTACATCGAGCATGTTCTAACAGAAGATTTAAAAGCCATTGAACATCATAGAACACTCCAGTCGTGTTACTAAAGAACGTTAAAGATGTTACGCTTCTGATGAATAAAGAAATATAAACAAAGGTGCGACATTGACATAAACTTTGAACTGTTCTTAAACTTCACAAGATTATGCTATGACTATGAAAGTATGTTTTCAAATTTAAGTCTTTAAAAATCGGAATGTAACCTTATCAGATAGCTGATATTGAAATCATTTTATATGAAAATTGGATGAGCAGATGCGCTTACCCCAAATTTGGGGTAATAGCATCTAGTTGTATTTGTCTGTTTAACGACAATATGAATTAGTTATTTTGGTATTTAATGACAGGTAAAACGTGGCGAGTTCCAAAAATATCTAATAAAATTTTAAATATGTTAATTAGAAAGCTATACATATAAAATCAATTCTATCGAAAAATATTGTTGTTGCGCCACCGGGATTCGAACCTGGATCTCTTTCCTAACCGGGGAAGGTGCATTATCAAACTATGCTACAGCGACAATATTTTTAGCGACAATTTTCGAACCTATATGTTACCATTTTGATATTAATACATTTAATCATTCCATTTCTGATTGTGTTGAGAGAGGCTGGACTTCAGTTGGTGAGTGATTTTTTTTAGTGCTGTATCATCCCAGCTCTTTCTCAATATTATTTTATACAGTCCACTGAATTATAGATTATATTACGATCTGGTCATCAATGGCCTCGTAGCGGTCACTATTGGCCGCAAAGCAGCAAACAATTAATGTAGACATCGGGCAGTGAAGATTCAGGCTGTACGCGGTACGTCACGACACGACAGATTTATCAAAGAGAACTAATGTTAAAATGTAGATTTACAATATATATGTTATTAAGGAGAACACATTCTGTAGATGGCTTTCAAGTAATGAAACGATAGATGTATTAATTTGAAAAAGTGTAACACATGGGTTCGAAAATTTGTCGTCAAAAATACTGTCGCTGTAGCATAGTTTGTAATGCACCTTCCCTGGATTGGAAAAGCGATCCAGGTTCGAATTCCGGTGGCGCAACAACAATATTTTTCAAATATGAATTAAATATATTAATTATAAAGATATACATATAAAATCAATTTTATCGAAAAATATTGTTGTTGCGCTACCGGGATTCGAACCTGGATCTCTTCCCTAACCGGGGGAGGTGTTTTATCCAACTATGCTACAGCGACAATATTTTTAGCGACAAAAAAAATAAAAATTAATTAATTTGAAAAGTGTAACATACAGGTTCGAAAATGTATCGTCAAAAGTACTGTATGCTGTAGCATTATTGGTTAATGCACCTTCCACGGATTGAAAAGAGATCCAGATTCGAATCCCGATAGCAACAATAATATTTTTCAATAAAATTGATTTGATATGTATATCTTTCTAATTAATATATTTAAAATATCACAGACCGTCTGTTCTGAATAATTACAACTTCACAATAAGAATGTGTTCTTCTAATAAAATTGCTTAGAATTATTAGTTAATTATTTTAAAAAAATAATTGAACTGTCTACACGTCACTGGTTGAGACCACCGAGTGATACATTTAAGATAATTTAATTATTATTAATCACTAATCACTAAACTAATATATTATATAACATAATATCAGCGTCCTGGCGCTAAAGATTATCGAGATATACGAAAGATTGAAAGGCAAATTGATGATTGAAATAATTTGAAATGGTATTACGTGCAAACTAATGTTCGGATTTGCACCATCTCTGGACCGTCTCTTCACAAATTGATTTATAACATTTCTTAATTGATTGCGGTACTGGAATCCAATTTCTAACATAATTAGATTCCAACACACTTCCTCCATAGATGCACTTACTCCGACTCATTCTATTTAAAATAATAAATGTCCGAAAACTTCAGTATCTTGAATATGTATAACATGAACGTATACACTCATAATGTAGGAAAAGATTGCTGGAAGTCGGAGAACTAATTAAGGGACCCACCGCTAACCAAATTTATCGCATAAGCGTCCAAGTAACAATGCAGGGCCGCCAACCAAAACCATTCCTCATTATAAAAAAAACCTTTATTGTACACAAAATATGAAAAAAACACAAAAAAAATGTGGAGTTGATTCTTTACCCGAGCACCACTGCCGGCAGATATTATCCGGCAGACAGCACCCTAGGAGGTCCAACTGGTAGGCCAAGGATGGGCAAATCAATCAAAGAGCTTGCTCCGAAACTGCCCATGACCCGAGACCATCTGCACCGCGAAATGATCCATCGCCGGAGGTCCCCTCTCTAATGGCAACAAAAGGGAGAAAGGAATGAGTCCACCTCCCTAAAAAGTATGACTGAAGAACCCAAGGCAATAGCCAGTCTACTGTAGAGCTTTTCGACATTAGGCAGATGATGACAAGATCGTGTCAGCGAGAACGCGGACACTACTTTTCATAAGTCAAAAAAGAAAATCATGCGTAACTCCGTAGGCCAGTACCGTGCATGGCGTGATTCATACATCATTGTGTTTCATCCTAGTCCCTTCATGGGAGACTGTACTTGAGAGTTTCCACTTGTACCCACTGGTTTCTTTACTTCCGTACATGACACTTGATTTTCTGTTTGTTTGCAATGTTGTTATATACCTGTATCTTAAAAATAAATGAAGATATCACTTAAAAGGTCGTAGGAAGGTTTAAATTAAAATCTCTGTTCGTTTTGTAATCTCTTACATTAGCTTAGTTTAGATTAGATTAGATTACATTAGATTAGTTTTTTTTTCTTCTTCCTTTTGTGTTTATTAATCGTAGATTTCGCGTTTCTGTAGCACTGTGTGTGGAACCGATAGCGCCCCTTTTAAATTTAAAGCTTTTTTGAGCTATAGTGAACAAAGTGATGTTATCCAACGTCCGTTAAATTGATAAGGCACAATAAGATGGAAATTATCTTCTATCATTTTCTGCTGTCCGCAGTTCGGAGAGTGGTTGCAATGGGATAGCCAGTAGTGTCTAATCTGGTCGATTCATTTAGTTGAAGATGGTCCACGTCTTCTCTGGCCGTCCATCTTTCCAGTCACCACCAGTTACTTCAAGATAGCATTCTCCCTGAGGGCGATGTTGTCGAAAAATTTAAGAACGCATCATAAATATCAGGGTAGAACGCTTACATTGGACTTCCAGTGCAGGGTTAAGGTAGCCTAGTCTTACCTTGTAGCCTCGTCGAAACGCTGTATTTGTATCCCAATCACAGAGATTCATGTTAAGTGCGTTTTATATGTTAAGGTTATGCACCTCTCGAGCCATACTGTACTCGCTGTATTTTGCGATGATCGACTCGGTTATCATTTATGGAGTGAGTACCAGATCGTCGGGTCGAACCATGAGTGTACCGAACGCGAACAACGTGTACGGTGAGAGAACGTATTTGTACCGCGAATATTTAATAATATCAATAAATACTTATTAAAAATTATGACAAATAATGAGTGGCCACCCTAAAATATAAAATGAAATAACACATTATCATCTAATTATTTAAAGCGCTCGCTTAAATGGCCAGATCTGTGAGACGCGAGCAAGGCAAAAACGAACGTATTTTTAATATCTGTGGGTTAAGATTATGTAAATGTTTTATTTTTTATATATTCAATAGCAGTGCGTAAATTAAATTTAAAATGAAAAAAAAAAAAACATATTTTAGGGAAGTTGTACGAGACTACTGGCAAGTATTTTGACATTTGTCATCTTTTCTCATCTATGCTGTCTATGGTAATGGAGAAATCTTACTTACCGTAGAAATTTTCTTTCCGCGATTCTTGTATCAGTCATTTTTATTCATGTTTGACAGCTAACATACACGTGGCTTGTTTAGGGGAAAGCTCTATCATTGAAATATTGATTCTATTGAGATCCACCGCGCACGTCACAAATGGCCACGTAGCGGCCACGCTACAGTAGCCGCCCGCAGAGCTCAGCAGTAAGCAATCGGCAACAGCCGATTTTATTTGCTTGTAATGTTATATTATGCAATGTGTATAATGTCCCCGGGTGTAGATTGAAGATGTTGCCTGTATCGTCGGTCAGCTGGGAGCGGCGATAATGGCGATAGATTTTACTTTTTAAATTGAATTAAAAATACTTTTAAAATTAGCAATATTAACTTTGTGGTTGAAATTCATATTTTTATTTATTATCTTTGTTTTATTAACCATTAAATTGAGTTTAAATACATCTACCGGTTTCGAAAAATACCATTTTCCTCTTCAGGATGTCATAACTAACTAAAACATATATTATTGTTTCTTTGCCAGAATAAATTATTCGAGTAAATTTGTGTTAGGTAATGATTTGAGTTAGGTACTAAAAAATTTTTTTTTTTTTTAAAATAGATTCTGGCAAAGAAACAATAATATATGTTTTAGTTAGTTATGACATCCTGAAGGAGAAAATGGTATTTTTCGAAACCGGTAGATGTATTTAAACTCAATTTAGTGGTTAATAAAACAAAGATTATAAATAAAAATATGAAATTCACAGCGTTGAGAGTAGCACTGTTTTGTTAGTGGAAGGAATATTCGAGAGACGTCTAATATAATGTGCAATCAATACAGATACAATGTTATGTGTCCAACATCATTTTTATTTTACCTTTTTATTACATTAGCGTTATTATAATTTTCAAAACATGACTTTAATATTTCAAAGGGCTTTGGAGTAAGGTTCCGCGGTTGGCAAAGAGAAAAATGATCACATTTTATCAAAGTGTCTCGAGTAGAAATGCTGTAGACGAAATATGTAATAAATGTTACTTGTTATCAATCTTGTTGATTCAATAAGGAAGATTTCGTCAAGTTGATATATCTCTTCAGACAGAACCGTATCATGTTTCGTAATTTAGACAGAAATTAGCTGACTATATGTCGAGTGTGTTGACGTGTGTGGCGGTATTGTGTCTGATGTGCTCCCCTTAAAATTAAACTGCTCCAGGTGGGGCATCAACCCCGGCGCCTGATATATACCTCTAACGACTTTGAGCCCGGAGCCAGTTGAGAAATTGCTCGAAATGTGATTTTCTCCACCCAAAGGGTGCCCGACTCGGTGCAGACGAAAAATTACCCCGCCGTCCTCGCCGCCCCGCCGGCGGAGGGATGAGGGTGGCTGCCCATCTTGCCCCCGAAGAAGGCTTCACGATGTGACGTGACGAAATTATGCTGACGTCATTACTCGGCATGTCACAACATGATGAATGTTTTATGGATATAGAATATGAGTAAAAAAATTGTGCCGTTATTGACGCTGCAGCGTAAGGCTGATCAGGGGAGATCTTCTTCTTCTGTTGTCTTGTCTGTTCAACACACGTTGGCTACCATCACTTTGTTCACAGCGGCTCGGAAAAGTTCTACAGCAGACTGAACAAACCATTGCCTTTGGTTCTTCAGCTATAATGTTCTGGTTGCAAGTCAAATTGTGTTTATTTTTGTATTTGTTTTGTCGTTTTACCCTTGTCGGGAGTGTTTACGCGCCTTGTTACTTCGATCGGTACCACTGGGTTTCCAGGTTTATAGTATTGTACATGTGTGTATGTGTGTGTGTGTGAAAGTTAAGAAGGCGGTAACAGACCGCGTCATTATTATTACATCCCGTGCTTCGACCAGTTCAGCGGTCCAAATAAACCACCAGTGCGCGCTTCGGTCGGTCGAAATATAAAGAAGACAACCCAGCTAAAAGAACAAGAACATCGGACCAGAAAAACAGAAAAAATAAAAAGGTTAGTGCAGTTCATATATCATATGTGTGCTTATTGCGAATCGGAAACCTGGGAACCAGCTATCGAAGGCATTTACATAAACAATGAGTGTGTTTTTATCTTCCCCTCTACTCCCCGACTAAAGACACATCTATTTATTTATTTTAGTGTTACATTGATGTGTTATTTGCGCTTTTCCTTCTTTGTTTTTATATCCATATTGAATTGAAATCAATTAATTTAATATGTTTTTGTTTATACCTCAATAAAGTGGAAGTTCTCTGGGTCTATGGGGGAAATATTGTATTGACAACCAACGTCACCGTATGCAGGACGTTATTGCACAGTTGGCAATAGCAACATTAAATAAATATCAACTTTTGCTTTTGCTTATAAACGGTGGGTTTTCCCTCATGGCCACGATGTTCTCCCTCTTCCAGGATCTCGAATTTCAGCGATCTTTCCTGCAGGTGCAAGATCTCATACTTATCAAAATGTCTCATCGCGTGTTTGAGGTATTGAAGCATTCGAATTTGATTGTTTTCAATACTTATTTTTATGTATTCATCCAAACCATAACATCTTCGTTCGTAACTTTATCCAACCAGATTTTCAAGTTATTTCAAGTCGCCCTATCATTTATTCGGTAAGTGTACATTCTTTCATTAGATTAAATTATAATACACCAAATATATACCATAATATACCAAAGATAATACCAACTGCATTCCACTAAAATAATAATTAATCTGTAAACTAAATTGGAATTTTATTACAAATTAAATAAGATATAATCATATATTAGCTGCCATCGGGATTGGAACCAAGAACTTTGTCTATTATATTAATTAAAATAACAATAACGTTGTATGAAACTACGAAATTTATTATACCTCAACCGGTTTCGCTTATCTCAAGCTTCATCAGGACGTATTTAAAACTGATCATAAATACAACATATTTAAATACAGAAAACGGATACATTTGTATTTTCCCATCCCTTAATGTTCCGTTTATCTGTATATGTATTCTGTATCTTTTTTTCGCATAAAATTTTATATTCTCTCTTAATGTCGTATTTACCTGTGAATGTTTGCTGTCTCTCTATTTCACATCTAATTTTATATTCTATCTCCCTGTTTATATATATGTATGTGCACTCTTTATGTATTTATGATTACTTTTAAATAATTCCTGATGAAACATGAGATAAGCAAAATGTGTTGACGTATAATAAATTTAGTGGTTTCAAACAAAGTTATTGTTATTTTATTTAATATATGTCAAACCACAAAGTGATTGCTTTTTACGAAAATATTTTTCTATTCTTTTATTCAATTATTTTGATATAAAATATATCTAAACATATAAATGAAGCTTAAAAAAAGGACATTGAGAACAAATACAATTTAAATTTTAGTAAGGAATCTTTGAACAAAAAATAACGATTTGAGACTATTATTTGCAAACACAACTACGAGGGGCAAGTAAAAAATAAGGTTCCTACATTTTTTTCAGGTATAAGGTATTTTTTATTGCAATAAATAAGTAAACCATCTGAAAGCTTGTACTTTATTCTATTTTTCTACATAGTCTCCTGATTTTTCTATGCATTTTTCCTGACGAGTTATCCACTTCTGAAAACCCGCTTCGAAGAATTCCGCCGCTAGGCCGCCGATGAACTTGGTGACCGCTTCTTTCACCTCTTCATCTGTATTGAAGCGTTGTCCACCCAAGTGTTGCTTCAATTTCGGAAACAAGTGGAAGTCGCTGGGAGCAAGATCAGGGCTGTAGGGGGTATGGTCAAGCAATTTCCAGCCGAATTTGTCCAGTAGGGCGGTGGTCTGTCGAGAGACATGCGGGCGAGCGTTGTCGTGGTGCAGCCTAACGCCCTTGGTCAGTATAATCGGTCAAAATGTTGTCGATGGTTTTTTCACACACCTCAGGAACCTGGACAGCAAGCTCCCTTAGCGTTACTCTCCGATCTTCGAGGAGAATGCGCTCAATCTTCGCCACGACTTCGTCCGACACCGATGCCCTCCCACTCCTTTGCTCGTCGTGGACGTCTGTGCGTCCTTCGGAGAACTCCCTGCACCATTTGCGGACGTGTTGGACGCTGATGCAAGCTGTGCCATAAACTTCTTCCAACTGTCGATGAATTTCAACAGGTTTAAGCTTCTTCGCGTTTAAAAATCGAATCACCGAACGGATTTCACACCTGGCGGTAACGGCGATGGCGGGTTCCATAGCGGATGGCTGTCAGGCCTTTACTGAGCGTCGCAGCGTTTGCTCCCGGTAGTGGGGATGTAGTTAAGGGACCAACAATCAAGGCGGTGTTGCCGGATTTCGCCTAGCATCTCGCGTGGCGAGTGTACAGCGTAAGGAACCTTATTTTTTACTTGGCCCTCGTATTTCCTTAAACATGTTTTACGGCTAAATACAATATATAATATTGGTGTACTAACGTCGTTTCCCCGCTGAGGTAAGCAGAGAGGATTAGGCACCGCACTCCTCTGTGCTGACATACATCCTCTCGCCTCATCCACATTCATACATCTTCTCATACAAACTCGCCGATTGTTGAGGCTTCTTAGGATTATCTGGTTTTCCTGATCGTACAAAGTCTTCTGCGGACGTTCTCTATTTCTGGCGCCATCAACACTTGCGTCGTATATCTTTCTTACCATTCTCTTCTCATTCATCCGTTCCATATGACCAAACCACTTAAGTGATCCTTTTTCTTAATCTTACTCACTATACTAACATCAGCTTTATATTCTTTCCTTATTTCTTCATTCTTTACTCTGGCATAAATAGATTTGCCATATATACGCCTAAGTGATCTCATTTCCACTGTATTCAGCCTACTTTCGTTCCTCTTCTGCCAGCTCCAGGCCTCACTTCCATACATCTGTGTCGGTACCAGGATACTATTGTGCACCGCTAGTCTTGCCTCGATTGACAAATTCCCGTTAGATATAATTCCGTTCAAAGTGCCGTTCACTTTATTCTCTGCAGTCACCCTCCTTATGATACCATTCTCAGCCTTTCCGTTTCTATCAGACATACTTCCCAAATACACAAACTCATCTACTTGTTCCAAACATTCATTACCTACAAGTATTTCGCACGATGTCTTGCTTTTCTCCTTCTCGAATACCACCGCTTTCGACTTGTTACCATTCATCACGAGGTCGCTTTCCTTGCATACACCGTACATTCTACTCACTAGACTCCGTAGTTCTTGTTCATTATTCGCCATTAGTACTGCATCATCGGTGTACAATAAACAGCATACAATCAAATCGCCCGTTTTTGCTCCTATATTCATACATTCCAGTTATTTCACACATTTAAGATACCTATAAGATTTAATTAATTGATTTATTAATAGATTGATAGCTAAATATATTTTATATGCGTAATAAATAAATGAAGATTGATATTGGTTTCTTTATAAGCAAGGAAGATATTTACTTTTAATATTTGGATCAAGACAATTTGCACCCTTCCAGAATAAATTTCACCACCGTTGGAGCAATAAATAGTAACATTTCCACTAGACATGGATAGAGCTAACTTACATAATGAATTAAAATTATAGAGATAAATATGTATTTTCAACGCCAATTAAAATGTGTTTACCGAATATATATTTTGCTTGCGTAATTATCAATTGAACTAATTAATTAATTATACGCACATATGGTAAAAGGATGTGCGCCCTTTCAAAATATAAAATGATAATGTCAATAAAAATTAGTAACTAGAGTAATCTCAGCAAAATATGTGACGAACAAATGACCAAACAATTACGTTATTTTTAAACATACTAATTAAATATATTAATACATATTGTGACGTTATAAATGGGGGTCACGTACAAATTAGCCCCGTTACTTATTTTTGTCAAGCACCTTGACATTTCACAAATAGTTACCCCCAAGTTGGTATTACATTCGGTGTCTCAGTTTATAAAAACGGTTGCAATCTATGGTTAATTCAATTCACTGTCAGACTAAAATGTAACTGTGTGTGATTCACTATACCCAGAGGGTAAGTATTTTTTATTGTTCAATCACTAGTACATAATTTAATATTATCTTGTTAATTCAATCGCATGGTAAATAATTTTTATAGGAAAGACGCTTCGCTGTAGGCGACAATTGTTATCATGATGATCGATAACAAATCACGTCTACGAATCTGATCGCGTTTGCCTGGATGCTGCGGACCAAAACGTGATGTGATGCTAAGACATCTGGTGTCCCATAGAATAAGGACCCGACGAAATGAGCATTTGTCGTCTGGATTTTGTTTTATTTCCTATAATCTTGTGTTTTTCTTGATTAGATGTCTTACTTTTACTAATGACTAACATCTTTTATTTATCACCTCCAGGGATTATTATTAACTTTTCCTATTTTAGGATGAAGACAGAATGTGACAAAAATGAGATGGGTATGTGTGCTCAAGATAAAAGAATCCGCGGATTTCATGTTCAACACTGTTTAACCGGTAAAAGGGAAGGACGTAGGTCTTTTACAATCAATTTTATCGAAAAATATATTGTTGTTGCTACCGGGATTCGAACCTGGATCTATTTCCAATCCGAGGAAGTTACATTATCCAACTATGCTACAGCAGACAGTACCTTTATCGACAAATTTTCAAACCCATATGTTACATTTTTCAAATTAATACATCTACCGTTATTTTGGACACATTGATATGTTATTAAGGAGAACACATTCTTATTGTGAAGTTGTAATTATACATTTCTAATTAATATATTTAATTATTATTAATAATATCACAGAACTATATTCTGAATAATTACAACTTCACAGTAAGAATGTATTCTTCTTAATGATAAAATAGATTATTATTTTTACCATGGTACATTTTATTTAGAATCCTTAAACATCAAATTTATGCTTTGACACTTTTTGGAAAATTGCGCTATCAAAAAGCCACAACACTTGCATGTTCAATCATTAAAATATAATATGTATTAAAATATATTTAAAATGTGTATTTTCGCGTCCCAGAAGATAATTTGAAAACTTATTTATGAAATCACATAAAAATGCTTAAATTTGAATTGAAAAATAATTCTTACCTAGTAAAAGAGGTCTATAATATAATATAAAGAATAATAAGATACATAGTAAGAATATTGAGATAAAATAATAGGAAGAAGGCTAGATGTACAGTGAGATGAAGATTTTCAATGAAATACTGGATGATATAAGAAAGGATGAGACACGAAACTTAGAAAATATATGTAAGATATGTTTCAGTAAAAAATGAATATTTTGATGTTTTTTTTTTTAAGAATTTTTGTGTCCATTATTATGATAGTGGTCTATGTCAAGAAATTGAAAAAAAATGAGTTTATAACTTATTTATTGTGAAAAATATAATGCATTATATTCAGTGTATTGTTTTCAACGGTATTCCGCTAGTGTTTATTTTGATAATAAAGTAAGTCATTTTAACTTTTTTTTTTTCATTTCCGTTTATGTCGCATGCGAAATTTATACGTCGAAATAAATTATAAATCTAGTTAGACTAGATAAATTTTAAAACATTGTGTTGTGTAATATGAGCATATTTTTTAATAAATTCAAATGCAATGCTTTAAATATCTCGAAACGAAAGAAACACGAAAATGGGCACATATATACATATTTACATCTGTATGCACTATATTAAGAATAAATAAATAATAAACACCATTGAAAATCAAACAGCTCATGGATATGAGAAGGTCTATCGCTTATTTTTTTAATGCGAAATGCAGTGTATTTTAACCCTTCCCAAACCGTGCAGTAACACAGGTCTACAGCTCTAATTAAATGTGTAATATTTCGGTAAATATACGTGATTATAAACTTCATATTTTGGTTAATTTGAAGGAAAATATTTACGCTTTGATAATTATTTTTAATTCATTCCGTTGACAAAAATACCATTTGCGGCAAGACAGGAAGAAATCGCACATTAATTTCACAGTGAAAACAATAACAAACATACGAATATAATGGTGTCTTTTACTAGTTAAATAAAGATAGATAAAAAGGAAGGTTGTATTATACAATGCAACCTCCTATACAGAACTTCATGAATACTCCAAATTATAATATTACATTGTTTTTTTATGCTTAAAGTAAATTTATGGCATTAATCATTTTTTCACATTTTAATGGCTAATAGAACTCTAATTTCTTACGGTAACACGAGTTGACAGCGTGGCAGCGTACGAGTATTTTATATCACGGTATATTTTAAAACATCTATACAGGGTGTAACAGACCTAGTCCACAATACTTAATGGGTGGATACCTGACTAAATTACAAGTCGAAAATGTTGAAGGTATATGTAACTAAAATCAACCGTGTCAGAGGTATAAGCAAAATTTTATAGGTCATCGAATTTCGTGCGGCTAGACTATTGTTTGTTAGATAATTAAGGGTTTGAAGTAAAGATATAGATTTATAATTGAACAAATTCGCGAATATTTATTTCGAAGTACGTAGACATCAAGCTTAATACTATTTTGTAAAACTTTCAAACAATAGTATTGTTTACGCGTTTTTATACTTCGATAGGTGGGCCTGTTATAAATTTTGAATATGTACATTCTATTTGTGTAAATTTAAAACAGTAAATAAAAGCGAAACTGCTTCTGGTGAGAGACAGTTTCGGAATCGGACGGATATATTTTACGGCGGTGATATACAAACATTTTTGTCTATTGCTTTTCGGTTATTAGTTATATAGAGCTTCGGAGGCTGATCAGCAGAGTTTAAAGATTCAAGACTGCAAGGAGAGCGACCATCGGCGTCTAACAGCCTAGTTTCACAAATATTGGTGTACCTTTATTTGCATGAATTGAATTAATATATTGAACAATACCAATAGAAAATCCAGGACGAGCTATTGAAGAATAATTACAACAAAAAATATTTTCCGTAACAGTGCAGAATTTGCACATATTCCTTGAACATTTTTGACTCGTAATACAGTCAAGTATCCACCCATAAAATATTGTGGACCAGGTCTGTTAATCATAAATTAAATATGTTTAAAATGAAACTAAGTTTTAACATGTAGATTTAACCACCACCATAAAAGAGCCAAATCACATAATACAAAGCATCTTGCTTTCGTAGCTCTTTCTACGTATTCACATTGTCTCCGGGAGGTAAGTCTAGCAGAGCTAGATAAATGACTTTGAATTTGTCTACTGGCTGCTATCGAAGAGTATGTGTGCTGTAAGTCATTACTACAGTGTGTTCCAAAAATGTTTGTAAATAATTACAAAAAATATTTTTTTAGTAAGTTGACTGTGATCAAGATTTTAACCTCTGCCCCCACTGTATCGAACAGGATTAAATTCTCATGCCCTCCTCGCCTGGAATGTTCGATAATAAGCAAAACGGCCGTAATCCAGGCCGTTTTGATAAACACGTGGACAAAGAAACCATAAAGTAATAAAACCAAATCTTAAATTATAATGCACGCGAGTGAAATGTCGGCGCCTACTTCAAACAATAAGTGACACTGTTCACAACAGCGTCTTTCTGACGCCTGTTTTAGTGCCTCGTGGAAATAAAAATTATTGAGACTCGCCTAATCAGCACACAACGTGTTTAAATATGATTATGAACTCACGAATGCTCAACTGTTTAAATGAATTAAATAATACTGTCATTGTCCAAAATGATATAAAAGCAGGTTCACAGCGATCGGGAAAACATTCTCTCACCGCAGTGTCCTTAGAAAGAATATACTTTTGTGTTTCATATCTTATGACGTCATCATCATCATCATCACCAGTCGAGAGAAGCGAAGATCGGCGAACCACTCTTGTTTTCTTATTTCCTGTACGGAACACCCACCCTTGTAAGAAAAGCACTCGGTCGCTTCTTTTGACTGTGATTTTAACTATATTCGTCACACCGTATCGCATTATTATTGTGGCTAATGGGGCAGCAACTCTGTTTCTTGACCAGGTCTTGGTTCCTTGCAGTTCTTCATCGGTAAGTCTGATGAACTTCATGATGAAGTGATACTTCTTTTTTTATATATTCTTAGCAATATCTTCTTGTGCGTAATATTAATTCAGCTATACGATATCAAATATACGTTTCCAGAGTGATAATTGACTCAGACAATACGTCAACTGACACAAAGTTAAAATAGTTATGACATACTTAGTCAATGGGAATTTTTTTTATTTTCAATTTTTTTTTTTGAACACTTGGTATGTAGGTACCTACCTAGGTTAGATACACAATATAATACATGATTAAATAGGTATTTTTTAAAATAGAACGTCCAGAGATCATAATTTTTCATATCCAGTCAAGTGATAGTGTCAGATGACATTATGTGTATATTATCACTTTTCTTTTGTTTACATAATTTATTATGTGAAATTACATGTATTATAACATGTATATAAAATACATTATACAATATATATATATTGTTACAGTGCCTTCTAGATCTGGCGGATCGAACGCCAGAAAGCAGTACCAACAACCAGTTTAGTCAGGGTGCGGTGCCAGATATTTTATCAGATGGTAGAAAATGAACTAGTGAATGTAAACCCGACCAATATAACATATATAATTGTAATTGAAGAATATTGTTCGTTTTTCACAAAATTGATACACTTGACCCGATAAAGTATAATAAACGAAAAGAGTTACTTATGACCCATTGTCAATTAAAATTCTTGCTTGAAACATGGCCACCTTCAATGTTCACGACTTGCAGTCACTCGATACGATTGAACTTACACTCATACTTAACGATTCTCTTCATGGGAGTTAGTGGCGAAGGCCGTTCTCCTAACGGTCGTTTCATAGCAGGAATTTCACCTCATAACCCTGTAGGTAGGCATCAGATTTTAAATTCATCGCCATCTCAGCCGGCATCAATGCTAGCGATATATTGTTGCCGGCTACCGCTACAGGTCTGCCCCGATTCCTCTCCGACGAAGTCTCTGCTGTTTAATCGCTTCGCAGCGGTGGTCATGCCGACCGCCGACTAGATTAATTTCTGCGTCTCCTCATTTCTCCATTCTTTAATTCTATCCAACGCAATAAACATCAACACGCCAACCATCACTTTTTCATTTAACCATCGACCTAACCCCCAAAGCCCCGATATGCAGATGGGCACGTCATGTTGAATCCCTACTCGCGGGACTGGTCCACCCTGCTGCCCTCCGAGAATCTTCTATCTCGATTTCTGCCAGGCAATGTTTTCAGTTTGCTGACTGGGCGGCGCATGCGTCTCGCTGCCGTACCTTGTCCAAAATGTGTCTCCACCAGCTTCTTCCATTTGCCGCCAGGGGACCACTCCTTGCGTCCAATTGGCGCGGAGATTTTGCAATGTTACAATCACATAGGTACCGCGCATGTTTAAATTCTAATTTGGCGTCCACAGCGACATAATTTATAACGTCACAATATATATAAAATAAATACATTTTTTTTATTATACCTACAGAGCATTAGCAGTTTAATAATACAACATACATAGGTTAAAATAATTAAGCTATATTAAAAAGCTCTTACAAATGCTCATCACGTGTGGTTATTATAACGGAACTACCACCGCAGCATGCAGATATTACAGGGGGTATGTATTGCGCTACAGTGAGTTAAAATTTTGTTAATAAACAGTCGAATTTCAAAAATAAATAACATAACATGTGAACACATTCTTATTTTGAGTTGCGATTTTCAGTTAAGACCGGTAGCAACAACAAATTAAATATATTAATTAGAAAGATATACATATAAAATCAATTCTATCGAAAAATATTGTTGTTGCGCAACCGGAATTCGAACCTGGATCTCTTTCCTAACCGGGGAAGGTGCATTATCCAACTATGCTACAGCGACAATATTTTTAGCGACAATTTTCGAACCCATATGTTACCTTCCTGATATTAATACATTTAATCGTTCCATTATTTGACAGAGCCAGATGAATCTCAATTACCTTTGAGTAAACTGATAGATTTTTCGATAGAATTGATTTTATATGTATATCTTTCTAATTAATACATTTAATTAATATTTAAAATATCACAGACCTATGTTCTGAATAATTACAACTTCACAATAAGAATGTGTTCTCCTAAATATTTTTTCGATAAATTGATTTTATATGTATATCTTTCTAATTAATACATTTAATTTGTATTAAAAATAAATAACATCCTGTAGATACGGCACAATTGTCCGTACACCTACTGACTCCATAAATCTAAGTATTCACTCGGGTATGGGTATTAAGTTAACGTGGACGGTTTTCTCACACACTTGGTAATAAACTGGCCAATTGTGTTAATGATGCCGGCTCATGTTTTGTCATCTCCTCTCGCTCCTGCTGGAACATATTCTGATGCTGCAAAGATTTCAATTTGAAAAGCAATATATAAGGTAAGTAAGGAATCTGTTGTATTCTTACTTCGAACCTGCAAACACTTCCAAAATGCATATTGCCTCAAAATACTGTATTATGCATTCGTTCGTAGTCACTTAGAGTACGCATTTCAAATCTGGAACCTATGGCAGATTACATATTAATGCTATTTTTTAAAACCGGTAGATGTATTTAAATTTAATTTAGTGGTTAATAAACCAAAGATAATAAATAAAAATATGAAGATTTTCACATATGTTGATTTTGATGTTCGCACGGTAATAAGAAATTCCATTATTGTAATAAGGAAAAATTGTTAATTAATCTTTGCTTGCAATCGCATTCAAATGACAAGTTTCTTATTAAATTTTACTTTAGTATTCATGTGTTTTCATATTTGATAGATTATTAAATTTTGTTGTTGTAAAAACTTGAATTAATCTTATTATTTTCCCTGAGAATGGTAGCTGATGTGAGAGGCAGGCGATATGGTGAATTCTGTGCATCAGAACCACGCACTTCATGCTACACCCTGAACGAGTCGGTGGTCGGTATACGTCACAGTATCTCAAATAGCACGCAATATTTACAAAGCATGTTTTTATTCCATTCAAGAGTGGTTCTTTAGAATCACTCCTGAAAACGAAAGAAGCTCTAGTGGACGAAAGACGATTAACTAGAAAGGATTCGAAGTGTTACAAGTTTACAGCTTTCATATTTTAAAGCACTTTAACGATAAAAAAAAATCAGTAACAGAATAACATCACATCGTTCAGCGTTGAATATATCGAATGAACGCAGGTAATGTACACCGCGACAGGCGATCCGCGTGAACGCACCGAGTGGGCGCTGAACGCTCTCTTTCCACCGACGTCCAGCGCATCAACATCTTCATCGCACCGTCTCCGACCTCATCGTAAATTTTGCGTTGTAATTAAATTCGACTGTAACTTGTACTGAAAATTCAGTGCCAATAGTAAGTACCATTTTACCTATTTCACAAACACAGAATGGTTAATCGACTATAGAGCCGGATTCCTATCTTATACTTCTGACGGCATTTTATTTTTATTTCTCTTATTTAGACTTTATTGACATACATATTTTAGTTGAGGTGAATATATTATAATATAACATGATAAACGTAAGATACAATTATATTGCAATTAAATACTCGTAGTTTATTGTATGGGATGGAGTAGACTCCACCTCTGATATATACAGCGTTGTCCTGGCTACTTTGCTACACTAAAGTCTGTGTTAAAGTAGCCAGTTTTTTTCGCGCCGTTGTGGTGTTATTTAATAAAGATTCGACAGAAATAAAAATAGAGAAAAAAAAAAAGACATTTTTGAATAGAAATGTAGTGAGAGTGTTGTAGAACTAGTGAATTATTAGTGTAGGCACTGTATAATGATTATGTTAGAATGTTGGATAGCCATGCTTCTGATTCATCTCTACCTGATTGGATCATATATTGGGTCCATATTTGTGTAATCTTATTGGAGTTGAACTGAGTGTGTTGTACAGTTTCGGAGCTAAGAACATGTGGAATCTTTGATACAATGTCGTTGTTGCTCTCGGAACTGGCGGGCAGATGTTCGTTGTTTGTCTGGTGTTGTGTACATGATTTATTGCTTGGGGGTGAGTTGTTGGTAGTATTACATACTTAATAAGTGACATACTAAAGATTCTTGATACAAAAATGCATGGAATCAAATAGGTCGTACATGATTAATAAAGTTTGCTTTTTTTAATTGATTTTGAACGTTTAAATCGGCCATCAATTTTGGAACAACCTAATGATGAGAAACGACGTCATAAAAGTTGCCCATACCAATACACGTATTTCTCATTCGATCATTCGTAGTCGTGGCGAACATTATTAGCTCCGTGTTCGGTGAACTTTCACCCTTTCAGCTGCAAGTCTTTTTTTCCCCATTTGAAGCGTTTAGAGTCGTGGAAAAGGTCGCCCAACACATATTCATAAGCGTTGTTTTATTTCAACAGCCTCTTCTTCACGGCAGACGCCGCGCCGCCTGTACGCGGGGAAAACACCCAATAAAGATAAGGGCACTTTGTCTTTGTCGCCCTGTTCCACTAAACAAGTTTTTACTTTTGTTCCACGTGACTGTCCCGCCACTTCTTTGGGGTTGTTTTCCCACCTTCCCGCGAAGGGTTTAATAAGATGTCTCAAGAGCCTCCCGGGGTGAAATAATTATTTCAAGAACCGCTTATTTTACTGCATTCTATATTGTACATAGTGCATAATCTATTGATGATATTTGTTTGTCGAATAATATGTAAAAAAATATGCCATCCGCACGGCGGAGAATCGAATCCCGATCTTCTGCATGAATTAAGGAAGACGTGAAAATGCAGTTTACAAGTATCTTTAGGTCGTGGATTATTTCGGACCTTCATAAGGGTGTGGGTGTGCATGTGGGTAATCCTGAGAAGATCAGTTGCACCACGGGTCTGATTGGTGTGTTGCTAGATGCTATCTGCTGGCAGTTATGTTCGAGAGTAGACCTCATTGTTTTACTTCGTTTATTTTGTCTTGTCCCCGAGTAAAATTTAGAACATCATTTCTATATATTGTGTATAATGATGGACGTGTACATACTTTTAATAACTAATTAATTTTACCATAATATATTGTAATAATTGTATTATTCTTAATATTATTCTAGCAGCGGTTGTCAGTACCGCTAGAGATGCATCTCTCGACAAACCTATCAAATGACATTTAACAATGATTTATTCCAATAAGATTACAACATTACATACAATAGGATAAGATGGAAACTAAATCGTGTCAAAGCAGAAAGAGAAGAGAGCTCACGCTCCAGGCGCGATCGCTTACAATGCCTCACCCACAACACACACACACACACTCATATACCTCCTACGTAGTATTAACGTGTGAACATCTAAATCAACAAGTTGTCATCTAAAACTAATGGTGAGATAAAACACTTAGATTCATTGGATGTTAAAATCTTCACCTCGGAAATTAAATTACAATAATCAAAATCACCTGATGTGTTTGTCAGGTTTTAGTTTCGAACTTATAATAGGAACTTTTTATTGTTTACGTTTTAGTATCGCAATCAATCGCTGAGGTTCAAAATTTGGAAAATCAAATATACTTATTCAATGAAAGTTGCAACATAGCGATTCAATATTTTCACTTTCATTGTAGTGACATTATCAAGAAATTCAGATAAGGCGAAAATTCGGATAACAGGAAACGTACAACGAGGACGTACATCAATTTGAAATGTTTCAAATATAAACTAAATTAATCGAGTTATCAAGGCAAACTTATGAAACTACGAATAAATTCTATTTTTATTTGATTCATCTGTTTTTACAACGTCATGGGACAGTCCAACCCCAATATTTGTATATTTCAATTAAATTCTAAAATACACACCGTCATGGAATGGCCTAACCTCTAGTTAATTATAACACTCATTGGTTACATCACAGACCTCTAAATATATAGACATGAACTAACGCAAATTCCTTGTTCCAATATTTACATTTTGGTGTCACCCACGTGATCACTTTGGTACTACTCACGCAATCAAATAGCTCTTTAGTTTTACAACACATTCACTATATTGTATGTGTAAAAAAAAATGTCTGGTTTAAATATGTATCTCTCCTATATGTACACATTTACTGGTCTGTGTGTTGCACACACGTCCCGTCACTATTAATAATGTCAATTGATATTTTAATATACATTTTTAAGTTGTTCACAATCAGAATAACTTTTTCCGCCACGTCACACAGCGGAAACAAACGTGAGGAACTTCCCAAAAAGTGCTATTATTTACGCAAACACGCGATGAGTTGCGAGCACACACCTATTCACATGTGCGTCACTCTGAACACAAGATAGTGACGCGCAGCAGATAGCTATGTAATGATTCGCGAACCACTTGAACGCGGAAAAGGCTCAAGTTCATAGTACTTGCAAAGAGTATTTACCCGATGCCGCCAATTACAATATTTATTAACTATTTGCATAATTCAATTTGGTATAAAGCTGGCGACCCGCGAAGCCATACGGCGCGCGATAACGTTATTGGCGGAGATCGCGACTATCAAAGTCGACGGTTTGCTTTTGTTTTGATCGTTTTATATATTTCGCATGGCAGGGCATTCGGGAAGACCAGTGACTAATTTGTGACGAGTATTATATTATTTTTCTATAAATATCCCGGAAAATATTAGCAAAAATCGTATCAAATAAATGTGATCACAAATAGATATTGATTTAATATGATTTCTTTAGCAAAATAATGGACTTTCGTCCAATTGTGATTACAAGATTAGCAAGTCATTATTTTTTAGGAGAACACATTTTTATGGTGAAAAATATTGTTGTTGCGCCATCCGGTTAGGAAAGAGATCCAGGTTCGAATCCCGGTGGCGCAACAACAATATTTTTCGATTAAATTGATTTTATATGTATATCTTTATAATTAATATATTTAATTCATATTTAAAATATCACAGACCTATGTTCTGAATAATTACAACTTCACAATAAGAATGTGTTCTCCTAAATAATAAAGTTGTATCAATGTGTCCAAAATTTAATAAAAATGAATTGATAATTCTGGCGTCTGCTATCAGTTTACTCAAAGGTATTTGAGATTCTGTAAAAATAAGGTAGATGGCTCTGTCAAATGATGGAACGATTAAATGTATCAATATCAAAAAGGTAACATATAGGGTCGAAAATTGTCGCTAAAAATAATGTCGCTGTAGCTTAGTTGGATAAAGCACCTTCCCCGGTTAGGAAAGAGATCCAGGTTCGAATCCCGGTGGCGCAACAACAATATTTTTCGATTAAATTGATTTTATATGTATGTCTTTATAATTAATATATTTAATTCATATTTAAGTCATTATTTGATATTAAAAAGGTGAGAATAAAGACTACGATACTTAAAATATTAATAATTTACATCGAAATTCGTTTTACAACCATTTAAATACGAGGTATCTTGGTCTTAGTTCAGAGTTGCTGTTCCGAGGCATCCGTAAATATTTGTACCTCCTTACTTATCAAAACGTCGGGAAGGCTGGCTCATCTTCTTCCATTTGAACTCGCATAAATCACATAAAAATTGAGGTAATGGCAGCGGTATTGGCTTAGAAAGATAATTTTAAATAAATATGAATTAAATATATTAATTATAAAGATATACATATAAAATCAATTTTATCGAAAAATATTGTTGTTGCGCCACCGGGATTCGAACCTGGATCTCTTTCCTAACCGGGGAAGGTGCTTTATCCAACTAAGCTACAGCGACATTATTTTTAGCGACAATTTTTCGACCCTATATGTTACCTTTTTGATATTAATACATTTAATCGTTCCATCATTTGACAGAGCCATCTACCTTATTTTTACAGAATCTCAAATACCTTTGAGTAAATCTGATAGCAGACGCCAGAATTATCAATTCATTTTTATTAAATTTTGGACACATTGATACAACTTTATTATTTTTAGGAGAACACATTCTTATTGTGAAGTTGTAATTATTCAGAACATAGGTCTGTGATATTTTAAATATGAATGAATGAATGAATTAATTAATTCCCGGTTAGGAAAGAGATCCAGGTTCGAATCCCGGTGGCACAACAACAATATTTTTCGATAAAATTGATTTTATATGTATATCTTTATAATTAATATATTTAATTCATATTTAAAATATCACAGACCTATGTTCTGAATAATTACAACTTCACAATAAGAATGTGTTCTCCTAAAAAAAAAAAAAAAAGATAATTTTATGCCATTAGTGCTTGAATATGGCTCAAATAAAGCATAATCTGGAAGTCCAATTTTCGATCATTTTCTAGAGCAGCTGGGGACGTATATCGATAATAACGCGACAAATGTTGGCTTTCAAGTGGTCTATCGTCTCTGGTTTATCGGTGCAGACTAGTGACTTCACATATCCCTACAGAAAATAACCCAAAGATGTTAAATCACACGCTTTCCTTCAGCAAATTGATTGTGGCGCGCACTGTGTGGCATGTTGCGTCGTCTTGTTAAAACCACAGCTCTTACACATTAATGTCATTCAATTGGAGAACGAAAAAGTCAGGAATCGTGGATCTATAGCGCCCTCCATTGACTGTAACGTTCTGACCGGCATCATTTTTGAAGAAACAACAGCTTCTTCGGTGTGCACTGTACGAAATATCTGCAGATGGGTGTTATCAATTAGAGTATGCGTGGTGCGAATTACTTGCTCAGATGGACGTTTATGACGGCCGTAAAATGGAAAAGTTTCGCGAACTGAACCACGATTTTCGAATTAAATTTGCACAATTCGCAAGCGTTGTTCTGGCGTAAGTCTATTCACGGTGAAATGGTAAACCTAACTGAGCACAAATCAGCTATCAGCTGCCGAATTAGCTGCCAATGTGTTGCCAATTTGAAAAACAAACCTCTATTAAAAACTCGCTTTATTTTCAAAAAAGTTTTGGCAGAGTCTGTTATCGATTCCGATACCAATCACAGAGTAAAACGATATTTCTAATTTATATTTTTATGTTAATTTGTATTTTCATAGCTATGGATTAAGTCTAGACGTCTACATTATTAAAACAGTTGTTTAATAATTTTGTTTTAGAAACACGTGACAGAAGTTAGATTTGAAAAATGGCCGGCGGTTTAACAAAGTTTGATTGTATATTTATTTCAGTGCGAGGAATAAAAACTAGAATCAAGTTGCGGTCGATAAAATAAAATAACAGCTAAAATTCTGTGATATCGCTGAAAAAAAAAATTGATTATATATAATACATTGTATCATCGTCGAGTCCTATTCATACAGTCCGGTAATAACATCATTTTTCATGTGGTTATTTTTTGGTAGAGTCATTCTTACGATTGCTTAATGTTACGGATAATGTAACATAAAAAATAGACTGTCCATTGCGGATTTGTCCTTAATAAAGATTCAGTATTTATGATGTCCTTTATATCTCGTATTAAATTGATTCATCCTCTTTGTTGTCAAGAAACAAAACTGCTTTGTTGTCTGGTTTTAATTTGGTTTGGTTGTCAACGCAAACTGCCAGGCTTTGGACAAGACGATGACAGTTGAGCGTTCGTGCAAATGTGCTGTCACGGCGTTTCTACCGATGCAGTAAGGAGGTGAAGAGCGTCGTTCTTCACCAGTACCAGCAAGTGACATATAACCGTGTCCGAATTCAGTACAACTCATACCGAATACTGTTTGGATTGGCGCGTTATTGCAGCGCATCTAATCAATCTTTACCGAAGACCGTGTTCATGGATTCGTTCCGCTTCTGAGACATCGAGTTGCGGGCGTAAAGATGCGGCTGGAGCTCAGCACCAACTCCGCATGGCGCTCTCATGGAAAGCTGGTTCCCTGACCAGAGAATGGCAACGCCTACAGAATAGCTACATATACAACAAGGGCCGTGACTGAAGTAGTTATATATGTAATATTTATATTTTGTGTGTATATATGTTTGAATATTTTCCTTGGTTTTCTTTTTCATAGCATTATATTTATTTCATAACTTTAATGTATTGCATAACATGTATTATTTGTATGGCGAATCGGGTCAAAAAAAAAACCTGATCACGCTGAAATAAATACATTATTATTATTAAAAATCTACCTACTCAAAATCCGAGCGAAAAATAAAAAAAATTACATACATTTCTCAAACGCAGTATGGATCAACTCAACTATTATACATGCACTAGAACGAGAGAACGCTACATGATTCGCTAAAGAATGATCGCCCGTATGCATATATGCATCTGGTATTGATGATTCGCTCTCGCCCCAGGCTTTTAATTAATACAATATAACATGATGTTATAGTACCTGCCTCAACGTGAAATTTATGGTAGTAACTCTTCCGGCCACAACATTGGCAGACGCCTCACATTTTTTCTCTGTGGTCAAAGCGGAGGAGACACGCCGTTTGGTATAGCTCCATAAAAATCAGAAAAATGTACTTCCAAGCGATCGAAAAGGGTAAATTTTATCACATTGAGTCTTTGATGCATGTTAATCACCTAGTTTAAGTCATTCCGATGCATTTATGCCATGTTAATTATCTAGTTTGTGTGATTCTGATACATTTGTGCCATGTTAATTATATAGTTTGTGTCATTCTGATGCATATGTGCCATGTTAATTATCTAGTTTGTGTTATTCTGATACATTTGTGCCATGTTAATTACCTAGTTTGTGTCATTCTGATACATTTGTGCCATGTTAATTATATAGTTTGTGTCATTCTGATACATTTGTGCCATGTTAATTATCTAGTTTGTGTCATTCTGATACATTTGTGCCATGTTAATTATATAGTTTGTGTCATTCTGATGCATTTGTGCCATGTTAATTACCTGTCATTCAGATGTTTATTTTAGTATATATGTCCCCTTTCGTTGGTGGTTGGCGGCTGTTTACCGATGACGTCTCGCGAGCCAGCGACGCCATTATACCTTAAGGTTTTAATACACGGAAGGAGTGCCCCGGGTTCATTGATATATACTTATTCAAGATGACTGTCATGGAGGACTTTCCATGGAGACGTGATGTTTTAAGGGCTGCGGCCATCTCGTACCTTGAGGTTTCGGGACCGAGGCACGTAAACTTGTACCGATGCTTCAAAAGGAGACGTCCACCGCTAGCTACTGTTCGAGTAATATCAATTATATTATATTAATCTGATGCAGCGAGGCATCCCTGGAGCTTGGATCGTCCCAAATGTGACCCACATTCTGATCTGATGCGACGACCAAACTTCGGTGTAATTTAACTGCCTTGATTGTATCACAACTACTTGAAGATCTGTACTTTTAAGGATCAATTATTATAGATCTTCAATTTATGACATTCATTTTCTATTTCATCTTGTTTGTTTTCTTTAAAAATAATATTACTTTAAACCCCTATCTCTTTTACTAATTATTTTTCCCTAGAATAACAGACGATGCGCAAGAATAGTCAGGTATGTTCATAGCACCCACATTGACTCATGTATTACCCGGTCACGTGCGTCACGACATATTATACAGAAGTTGGCCAAATTCTCTTGAAAAACACATAAATCAACAACTCCAATTCTGCAGTCATACAAACTACCATACTCACTTACTTACAGGTTGCTAAGAAGATCCTGGCTGAGTAGAAGTATGATAAAACTTGAATTACTACCAGAATCCCTTGATATCTTGTAAGTGAAATTCAGTGTGTGATGGAAGAGAGCTGTTCCCACAGAGACGCCCTCTAATATGGTTCGTCCTCCACCACTCATCTCCTCACTTTCATGACACACATACACACATACATTCACAAAGTTCTCACAGACAGTTTAATTATTTTGAGTTGCTAACAATAACATTATATTCGCCAACTAGAAGAAAATGAAAAATATAAATGAGATTAACTTAGGTTGAATTATATAAGGTTCCATGGTTCAGTGATCAACAAATAGATTGTCTAGAATCTGTCTGGGAGGTATCCTCCAATTTTCCGACACATCGCCCGCAAAGAGGATGACAATCTGGAAAAACTGATGGTGATTGGAAATGTGGAAAACCGAGAAGGCCCTACTCGAGTGACTAGGACCCTACTGGCTATCTCACTACACAGAGGATCTTCATAAAGGTGATGGAACACCGGCAGTCATGATTCTCAGTAATGTGGAAGTTGAGTAGAGAAGAAATATAATAAATAGATAAAGTTTACAATTTAAGTTACTATTTTTCAGATAGTTAAAAAAAATCAAAATCAAAAAATTCACAAAATACGTAGAAATAATCTATTGAAAAAATGTACTCACCACCGGGACTTGAACCTAGAACTTTATTTTGACGCTTTTTTAAAAATATTTTCGACTCGAGATGGTTTCTGAGATACGGATTTTACTTCTACGAAATTCTTTTGAGACAATTCTCTGAAAAAACTTCAACTTCGAAATAATAAAGTGTTGTCTTAAAAATTCTCTGAATATTAATTATATTACTTCTTCATTATTAGCAAAATTACTTTGTGGCCTCATTTTACATAAATAATTAGGCAAAATACTTTGTTTAAACCACTATTTATTGATTATTCAACATGTTTCGATACGTATGGTATCTTCTCCAGGAGATAATGTATACTGCAATTAAAAATACAAGCATATATAAAAACAAAACTATAAAGTGGTAAATAAGTAAACAAATTTAAAAGGTGACTGTTTGACAAAAGGATTTGATTATTTGCTAATGGTCACCTTTTAAATTTGTTTTCGAATAGTTCTAACTTATTCACCATTTTCTATTTTTGTTTTTATCTATGCTTGTATTTTTAACCTTGCCTTCCCGAAGCGGGGTATTCACATTCCCCATAGATCGCTTTAAGCTCGATAACTAAATAATTATGCAAACGATTTCATTCTTATTTTTTGTAATCTTCATGGAAATAACGACGAACATTTAACTATTTTTTTTTTTTTCAAATTTCTATTGTCCAGTCCAGTCCAGTGATCTTCGCGCGGTACATACACCTGCGCATGTTGATACCATACCCCTGTGTCTCATCTTTTTCATCTCAATTTGTTTCACTGGGTAGCCCCATCCCACAGATGCGAACGAGGGAGATAGCTATATCGCTTATCGCGACTCGCGGCATTCGGACAAGAAACGTCCGGCGAGGCGGATTTATGAATTTTTTTTTTTTCCAATTCCTTAGAGTCTACGATACTCTGAGTACTCTACATGCGGCTAGACCGCCTAATCTATAACTACAAGTGCATCAGCGCTAATCACTTTGACACTTTTACAAACTACCTTATTATTATAAACATCATAAGGAAGATGAATTGGAAGGGTAAAAAATTACTGATAAAAAATATGATCTGGGGTGTTTATATACCCCACTTCGGACCACAAGAAAGTTCTGCTTGCTTAGTGACGAAATGGTTAATTTCAGTATATATTGTTTCCTGACGAAGATATCATAGGTGGTACCAGTGGTTTAAACAAAGTAATTTGTTAAATTATTTATACAATTATCTGGAAGGAGATTTTTTCTCATTGCTAGTAATATGTGTGAAGCCTCCTTTATTCTCGTTCGAGCTACAGAACGGTTGTTCTTGCGCACTTGAAAGTTAAATTGAATGCTTTTGTTCGAAACTTTTGATAATTTTCTTGTTTAATTCTTCAAGTGTTTTTGTTTTGCTTAAAGTGTTTATCCGCCCGAGTGAAAAATCAACTCTTTTGAAAAAAAAAAAAATGATTGTTATAATTTAAAAGTTTATTTTTTATTCTTGTTACCGACTTGGAGTAATTTGTTGTTTTATCAAAGTCAGACAGGCGCGGCGAGTTGGAGGAGGATTGTATTATATATAGTGCAGTATGGTTATTGTAGACAAGAAATATTTATCTGAAAGTTTCCGGCTTTAGCGACAGTTGGAATTTTCGGAACTTTTACATTTCAAGATATATTTTAGTATCAACATTGTGAAATTTATCGAACTATTTATTAAATGTATTTATTAGAAAGATATACATATAAAATCAATTTTATCGAAAAAAATTGTTGTTGCGTCACCGGGATTCGAACCTGGATCTCTTTTCAAATCGGGGAAGGTGCATTATTCAACTAAACATAGTTAACAACAGCGACGATATTTTTAGCGACACATTTTCGAACCTATATGTTACCTTTTTTAATCGTATAGGTTCGAAAATTTGTCGCTAAAAATGTTGTCGCTGTAGTATAGTTGAGTAATCCACCTTACCCGGTTTAGAAAGAGATCCAGGTTCGAATCCCAGTAGCGCAACAACAATATTTTTCGATATAATCGATATCATATGTATATCTTTCAAATGAACATATTTAATTCATATTTAAAATATCACAGAGCTATGTTCTGAATAATTACAACTTCACAATAAGAATGTGTTCTACTTAATAAAAATATTGTTGTTAGGCTATCTATATCAGATTTTCAAACAAATTTTCGAACCTCTATATTACACTTTTTAAATGAATACATCTATCGTTCCATTATTTGAAAGCCATCTACTTTGTTTTTATGGAATATCAAATACCTTTGAGTAAACCCATAGCAGACGCCAGAGTAAAATCTTACTGTTTCATAATTGTTCTTTAAATTTGGTGCACGGATAAATAAAATAATAATTTCCTTTAGTTATATTTACGTAAAAAAATTTCAAACAATAAATGAATTATGTTCAGTCATATAAAGTGTTCTTAACCCTCTGCATACCATGATAGAAAATACCCGCACGCAGCCATAATGCAACTTGTGTTACCGTGAGAAATGTGTTATTTTTAAGCATTTTAAGTGCGAATAAATGCTTTTACTAGTTTCAATGGTGGCAAAATACTTTTTATCATACTTTTAATATAAATACTGATAAATATGATAATTTAACGGATCATTCTTCGTACGCAATCTAACGGTGGCAAGTGTCGATCTTACCGAGAGGTAGACCTGTGTTACTGCATGGCTAGGGAAGGGTTAAAAACGTATACATTTTTTATATGGGTAAGAAGGTATTATTGTACGTTAAAACTTAAACTTTAAAAACACTACTCTAAAATTATAAATAAATATATGGTAGGGTTATATATACGACGGATTTATTTTGTCTCAAGACGTTGGTTAACGAAAATGCATATATTGTATCATATAACAATATTTTTATTAGGATAACACATTCTTATTGTGAAGTTGTAATTATTCATAACATAGGTCTGTGATATTTTAAATATGAATTAAATATATTAATTAGAGAGATGTACATATGATATCAGAGGTTCTGATGCTGAAAGCCTGTTGCCTTAGTGGTGCTGATAATGTTAAATAGCAAAATTTTAACTCTAAATTAATAATCTAAATTATGTATTACCTATGTGCCTATATACTCGTGTATTTTATGTGGCAGTCATGACATAAATAGTCCATTATACATAAGGACACGTATTATTACATACATGGGAATTAATTGCAAGTATGGCATACGTGTATTTTTTTTAGCCGTTAAATGCGGCACACAAGAAATGTTGTACATGGAGCATCATGTATTTGTTTGTTTGTGTATTGTACATGTATTCTCGTTCGTAACACAATGTTATATTTGTACGCAATAATGTATATCTTAGAAATATAATAAATGAGACAGAGAGGAAAACTTAGATAAAAATGTATTCGCCAAACGTGAAGAAAAATAACTTCTTGATGACGAGTATTGCACCAACAAGAACACAATCCTTAAATATGAAAGGAGTTATATACTCGTGTATATAACATGCTGCAGGGAAAATGATTACACATAAGCCTGTCCCGGCTTTTCAAAAACAGACTCACAGTTCACAGTTTATCAGAAAGTTCTGTAACAGTATCAAAATATATTTAAAACTTTGTTACTTACAAACTAATTTAAATGGAACACTGTAAGCTATAAT
Source organism: Eubasilissa splendida (assembly GCA_031772225.1). Taxonomy (NCBI): domain Eukaryota; kingdom Metazoa; phylum Arthropoda; class Insecta; order Trichoptera; family Phryganeidae; genus Eubasilissa; species Eubasilissa splendida. The sequence continues at coordinate 2,248,908 of CM062867.1, forward strand.
TATTTCCACGTTAAGTAAAATTCTGTTTAGTTTCCAGAAATTTGTGCGTATTATGATAAACTTGAAAGTTTCGAAATTTCACAATAAATTCTATTGTTTTTCCAAACTATTTCTCATCGTTAAAGTCTATGAAGCATCTCGAATAAGTTAATGTTCGAAGTGTGACAATCTAATTCCCTGAATGCAAATTTAAAAAAGAAATATTATGCATTCAATAATAAAAATAATGGACGGGTTTAATAAAAAAATGTTTATTTTACATTTAAATTTATTTCTTATGTTTTCTAAACACGATCCGTTATGTCGCTGGCACTCTTCTAAACGGGAGGAAAAATTATTGAGAACTGCTCGGCACGTTTTCTCCGTGATCGCTGCCATTTTTTGGTACAGAGAGGGAGGATTGTTACTGTATACATTTGTTTGGTAGTCCCATAGGAAAATGCCCATTGGTGTCAAGTTGGGGCTGCGTGAAGGTCAGTTTATGTCACAAAAGCAAGGTCAAAGCGAGGTAGAGAAAATAAAACACTTGGTTTATTCATAATCAACCCGGGCAGCGGCGTCTAGTGCCGGACCAATGGCAGCAGGCATACTATCCTAGCCCCGCCTCCATTTACCGCCTGGCGATGAAAACAGGAACCATTCGGGCGTCGCACCGTCTGAGTCGACAGATTCCACTTTTAGTCCACATTATCTCATTCTAAAAATACAGTTTTATAGCTAAAGGCATCGCAAGTATTTTATTATTATGTTTGCCCGCGATGTTTCATATTCACTGTCTTTCTCTAATTAAAAATGAGTCACAGTTTTAAACTGGTTCCAAAAAGGCTCTTTTCAGGGCCGCTCAAATAGGGTCTATTTTCAGGGCCGCGTCCCGGTATAACTCTCGAGATATGATCCTGTGCGGCACAAATATAATATAAGTTCAAATAAATAAAAAATACATAATAATAAAAAAAATAAACAGAAAAAAACCTTAAATAATGAACGCCTCAAAACTGAGTGAAGTTGATAAGTTTGGTATACAGTTTGAACTTGACAACCTCATAATAAAATACAATATAAGAAGGGTGATAAGAATTTGAAACAAGGACAGAATAGTAAGGGCTCGAGGACCAACCAGGAAGCACGATTTACCTGGATTTTATTGGCTATAGTCACAGCTCTCAGGAACAACTTAGCCGATCCACACGAAGCACTCTGAATGGAGGTTTCGCCAAGCGTCATGAGAAAATCGAAACACAGAATAGCTACAGTAACAGTTAAATCAGACCAGTGTAACGAGCACATAACAGCACATTGACAGTTTAAAATAAGAAATCAACTGGAAAAGTTCTTTAATCATTTAAAGAACAAAGCTACTCATTTTATGTTACATCCTACTTCGTACTTTTCATGTTTTGTTTGCTCCCCGTTTCTTTCTATTCTTTTACTTTTTACATGTCTTTACTCTATATCAAAATTTAGATTTCTAATTTTTCTGTTTTTTAAGAATTTAATATAATTTTTTAATTCCAACTTATAATCTAGCTTATGGAACCTAATGGCTACCTACCCAAGAACAAGTGATTTATATGTACCTATCTAGGTAGGAAGCGGCCAACAGGCTTGCATGTAAATGGAATGTAGTATTAATACTTGCAATTTCTGGTGTATTGGTGACTTTAAGGATTTTCAAATTGGTGCAAGCTTTAAAGGAACGTTGTTTTAAAAGTAAACGCCGATTTATCGGCACTGAAAATAACATTGATACTCTTTTAATGAAACGCGGGTTATGTATATTATCGTTCATTGAGTAAGGGTTAAGAAAGGAAGGATACAGAAGATAGTGAACTGTCGTCAGGGCGAGCGATCAGGCCAGACTGAGTCTGGCTTCTCTCGGCGGAAGCCCTGGTCCCCCGAGTGTAGAAATCACCCGCTTCTCCACTCATTGTCGATCAGCAATGATGCTGATGGATTTGAATCGCCGCTCCCGTACTCTAAACTAAACAATAGCAAAAAAAAAATGGGAACTTGTTGTAGCAATTACATTTGTATTTTCTACTAGTATTTTCAGGGCTTTACAAAAAAAAATATTTTTATATTATAGACTATATTTAATAATATCACGTGTTAACTTACAATTAAAATCAATCTAATTAAATGTATTCCGATGTCTGGCGGGAAGACCGCCTGCTGGCCCCCAGCCGGCGGCGCGGTCCGTCCCGTTCCTGGCGCCGCGGATTGTGCGGCGCTCGGTCCTGCTGCCCAGGCGGTTCCCGGCGCGGCGGGCCATGCCGCGCTCGGTCCTGCGCTTGGTGCTGCGTCCAGTGTAGCGGCCCCTCTCAGGGCCGCTGAATCGTGATGCTGAATTGCCCCTCTCAGGGCCGCCGAATCGGGATCCTGAATTGCCCCTCTCAGGGCCGCCGAATCGGGATGCTGAATTGCCCCTCTCAGGGCCGCCGAATCGGTATGCTGAATTGCCCCTCTCAGGGCCGCCGAATCGGTATGCTGAACTGCCCCTCTCAGGGCCGCCGAATCGGTATGCTGAACTGCCCCTCTCAGGGCCGCCAAATCGGGCTGCTGTGTGGCGGCTCCGGCCGCCACTCTGCCGAGATTCTCGGCGCCGGCCGTGACCGCCTGTGCTCGGAGTAGCGCCTCGCCGTGATCACGCTGCAGCTCCTTGATCAGGCGACGATGTTGTCGCTCACTCCGACGGAGTTCCGCTCTCAGCTGGCGGATGGTGTCCTCGGTCACGGTCGTCGATGACTCTCGTTGCGAGCCTCGGTCATCCTCAGACTGGCGTTCGTCTGAGTCCGATGGCTCGTGTCTCTGCTCCTCGGTCTCCATCATTTTTTCTTGCTCTTCAGCGTGTCCCGATCGTAATCCAGATCGAGACATGATGATGAATTTCTGCTAGTTGCAGAGCGAAGCAGCAATCCGGTGTCGAAGGACCACTTGTTCCGTACAGGAAACAAGAACTGTAAATGTAGGGGTGGTTCGCCGGTTCGCTCTGGTAGCTCGGACAAAATTATCTGCAGCGTGGTGCAGCGGTCCAGGGGGGTCCAAAATCTTGTCCAGTGTAGCAGCCGATGTCAGTGTGAATTTCCAGGTCCGTGATCCAAAGTCGAAGCCAAGTCAGGAAGCCAGAAGATTCAGTAGTCCAAGTAGTAGCAAGGTCGAAAGATGAGAAGAAATAAAAAAGTCCAGTTTGCTTTATCCAGTCCAGTGGTGCGAGAGACGAATGAGACGAGAGTGCTCTTTGCAGCCACTGGACCATTATTTATTATTCATCAAAAAACATCCCGAGCGCTACAGGCTCCAGGAGATCTCCTCCAATCACAATGCCGGATCCGTCCCCCTGCCGCCCCGCTGCGGTCCAGCGCAGCCACCCCCTGGCGGCGAGATCTCGAAACTTTGTTCATTTTTCTCGCCGCGAAGTGGAGGACGGCAGACTCTGAATTTCTCCGGCATTTCTCTTCTCCTCTTCATAATTTCACTTTCTCAGGCACCGCGAGTATTTTTTCTTATAGTTTTTATTGCTCCTCGCGATGCCTGATAAGTCTTATCCGGGGCGATGGCCCGGGGAATTAATTATCGCACCTCAAACTTGGAAAACTCGTTTTCAATACCTAAATGATTTTTGAGGTGCATAATATTATCGCCGGGCGATCGCCCCTTCCATTCTCTTTTTATTTTCATTACATTTTTATTCTAAATAATTTTCTACGACTAATTATTAGTAAAACTAAGTGCGGCATAGTCTGCGCGCCGGCGGGGGCGGAGTCTCGCAGCGGCCCGCTACCCCCTCCACGCGGCGGTCCGTTGGTGCAGTGACGTGGAAAATCCAGTGGTGCGGGGTGCCGGGCGGAATATTTAGAAAGATATACATATAAAATCAATTTAATCAACTTTATGAATATAAGAATCATATATTTTTTTACAATGCATTAAGTAATGTGAGTGTATCTTGGTAATAGGGTTGTCCTTTAATTATTCATGTTAATAATAATATTTTTCATTAAGGAGAACACATTGTAATGTATGAATAATTGTAGAAAGATATACTTATAAAATCAATTTTATCGAAAAATATTGTTAGTATTTAAAATATCACAGTCCTATGTTCGAATATGTTCTCCTTAATAATATATAAGTTGTATCAATGTGTCCAAAAATTTTATAAAAATAAATTGTTAATTCTGGCGCCTGCTATCGGTTTACTCAAAGGTATTTAAGATTCCGTTAGAACAAAGTAGATGGCTTTCAAATAATGGAACGATAGGTGTATTAATTTGAAAAGTGTAATATATGAGTTCAAAAATTTGTCGTCAAAAGTGCTGTCGCTGTAGTATAGTTGGATTTTACATGTATATCTTTCTAACTAATATATTTAATTAGTATTTAAAATATCACAGACCGTCTGTTCTGAATAATTACAACTTCACAATAAAAATGTGTTATTCTTTTAAACAGGCAATCAGGGCAATCAGAAGAACAGAAGAATGTGTTCTCCTGAATAAAAAATATTATTATTAATATAAATAATTAAACAACAACCCTATTGCCAAGATACACTAATACTGCTTAATGCATTTTAAATAAATATATGATTGTTAATGTTTATTACTTTGACGTCGACCAGTTACGATACTAACGTATCTTCGTCAAGACGGACGTGCACTCGTGGCTGAAGGACTTGAGGCAATGATATGGCCACTCTTGTAGAGTTTTTCTGGGCTGCAGTGAACAAAGTGATGATAGCTAACGTCCGTTGAACGCATAAAGCACCAGAAGAATGAGTGTTATAATTTCTATAATGTTCAAATGCGGTCCATCTCTGACATTAAAGGCATCGTAAATGTTCTATATCATAACAATTTTTCTGAGTTTCTCAATCAACTTTTAGAGTCATTTGTATTATATATATTGTCATTGATTGGAGATTAGTCAAACGTATTTCGATTTTATTTTTATATCAAATCAATCATGAATTTTAATATATTTTTGCTTAAATAACATAGAAATATATGCATTTTATAAAATATAATCAGTTCGATATAAAAATAATATAAAAAAGCGGATGCGTCGACAACCCTTCATTTCAACTGAAAGGGTTAAGAAAGAAGCACAGCCGGGCCTCTGTCCCTTTTAATCTTATTTAATAACACGTCAGGTTAAATCCTTTCTACAAACGTGACGTCATCAATTAAGCCGAGCGAGTCATAACAGCTTTACCGGTTCGAGGCGAAAAAACCCCACATTCGCGGCTCTTTGTGGAACTTTCCGTCCCGGAGCACCATTGTTCCCGCCCTCGTCCGCGCCCCATTGTTCCCGGGCTGACAAATTTCAGCCGGAGACGCATCCAATTCCACAAAGTATTGTTCCACAAGTGACAAACGCCGGCGGGGATCGCTCCGGGAATCCAACCCTGAAACTCCACAAATTATGTTGTCATTAAAAATGGCACGCAAGATATTTTTTGTGATATTCTTTCTAGTGCGTTAACTTCTCCTTTTTCTTCTTTTTTATCCTAGTCTAACGCATAAACAGCAGTCTTCCACCGCTCTCTTACTTACTTCTCAGTCTCTCCGTTCGCCTTCTTCATATTCATCTGGATCGTCCTATAGGTTTTCTTTCCTTTGGCACTGATGAGAAAATCTATTTAGGTAGTCTTTCGTTTCCCATGTGGAGGACATGGTAGCAGCAAGTTCATTCCAATATCCTCTCAGATGATATCATTATTCTGATTTGATCTCTTAACGTTACTCCCGCTATTCCTCTTAGGTATGTCATATCTGCAGCCTCATTCCTTTCCATCAGTATCCAATATTGATAGCCAAAGGTCAGGGTAGTACTATATAGTGATCGTAGAACGAGCAGAGACCATATTTTTATCAATTGTTGAAAGTAGCTCTCCCAGATAACTGAAGGTGTCAACTTGTTTCAGTCAGTTATTTACACTTTCATGTAATGTGAAAACTGTCCCGTTAATCCCGAAAATATTTGGGAAATCTTGGAAACTGGTCGAACGGCGCAGCGCTCGGGCCGGCAGATCGTTGTTATTAAATAAAAAAAATATTACTATACCTATTGCGGGCATTTTATTCTTTATTACCACATGTGTCCGCGATGTCTTATATGTAATAAGGTAGAGTGATCACCCGGGATTTATTTATTCGGTTCACAAAATTATAAATGTACATATCAAATTAACATTTAAAAACATACAATATATATCGCGCATTCCTGCACGAGCGATTTCCTCAACATTTTATATTGTAGAATCCTCGCGCTCTCGGGATTGGACCACTTGTGGTCGCGGTTTCGCCACAAAGGGCCGCTCAAAAAAGGGGCTCTTATCAGGGCCGCATGCTGGTATAGCTCCCGCGAGCGTGATCTTGTGCGGCACAGGGACTGTAGTGCTTTTGGGTTACATTCATTTCAAAAAGGTCCAACAAGGTATCCTTAAACATTGTTTGTAAATGTTTCCTCAGTTGTAAGATGAACATACTACAGGCCAACATCCCTTGCTGAAACCTTTTCTGAAAGAAAATACTTTTACAGAGCGATATAGATGCAGCTCCTAGGTTTGTGAAGTGAAGTATATAATGTACTGGCCGCTTGTACCACGCCCTGGCTTCGTTAGCAGCTCTCGTGTCTCACTCCGCTTCGTAATGCTTATTTATTTACCAAGAGGTATTTCTACCTATCATCCTCACACATACACGTGTATGGAATAAACTCAATATTAGAAGCGAGCAACCCTTTGCATCAAATTTTCACCTATATATTATCGCTATCATCTCTCGTCACCATCCAAACTGGTAATAGACTAGTGCAACATAACACTTCCTCACGTTTTCTCTAAACGGGTGACCTAATCCTCCATCTAAGCCTCACATATACATCATTCTCTACAACATACACCTGCAACCTATGACTCGCGGGCAAGGGCGTGCATCGCATACAAGCAGAAGAGCTAAGCGTTACTAAATATTCTGGGAAACAAATATAAATTAAATGTATATTTAAGGATATATTACAATTAGCGCCATCAGTGTACCAGTAGAAACTTTAATGATTTATTTCTAAAAACAACCACGACAACCCATCGTTGCAGCCTTAGAGCTAGTAGCTACAATTGACCCATTGTAGCTATTCACATTACTATCTTCTACTTTTAAGCCAGTGAATTACTCAAGTCATACAATCAGCTATTTACTGAAAATTCCTTTCGGTTGATCCATTTTGTGTGGAGGTGTTACTTGTGCTGTATTTTAACAGAATAATATTAGAAAGGCTTACAACTGCGTGCAAATCATTATAGTATCGACTTCCTATTTTATAAATTCGAGAATTTAGATTTTTTATATTGATTTTTATATGGGTAAGAAGGTCTTATTTTACATTAAAACTTAGACTTTAAAAACACTTTAAATAATACTTTAAAATTACAAATAAATACATGGTAGGGTCGTATAAACGACGGTTTCATTTTGTTTAAAGACGTTGGTTAAACGAAAGTTCATAACCCTATGTACAACATATATTGTAGTACATATGATTGCATAACAGCATAACCTAAATCTATATCTATTACATGCTATTGCTCGCGGGTCACCAAGCGACCCATGTGATAATTTAAAGTGACCCACTTGAGTTCTGCAAATAAAGTATAGTATTTAAAAATAAATTATAAAACATAAACATGTATAGCGTGGGCTATAACTATTAACATAAATTGTATATATAGCATCCCATTTCCCTCCCCTCCTAACCCTTTCCTCTTTGTATGTTCAGTTTGAAATCACTCTTTTATAATTTTATTTTTTAATATATACTAGTTTTTAGTTTATTATGTTTATTTTTATGTAAAAGTATTTTTGTTAATCAGTCTGTTTGAGTACACTATTTTTTAGTTTATTATGTACTAGTTATGTAATTCCGAAAAAACTTTACTGGTGTTATTTTTATATATTATGTAATTATCACTTATTATTGTTACACTGTTTGTTTCTCTAAAAATAAAAAAATAATATATGTAGTTATTTAAAAGGAACGCGCGCACCCGTCAGGCATGGGCCAATGAGCAAGAGCCTGTGACGCAAGAGAACGCTTATAAATAAAGTTCATAAATTTACTAATGAACTAAAACTTGACAATTATATTTGTTTTTATAATAATTAAACCTCATTACCTCATTATTCACAAACGGTCTGTTTCAAAATAAAAATACCTATTGATCCGAACCGTCTTCTTAAAGTCATACTTTGGTTGATTTTGACAATAAAGCCAAAAAAGGTTTCCGACGCCTACTCTACGGGCCGGTGAGAGATAATCAGTCAGGTCAGTGACGTATATGCAACATTTCAGAGTTTAAAGATTTACTTGGTATGATAAAATCGATTAGGATAAAATGGACGAGGCACAATACAGAACGTGATGTGAAACTGTCTTCAAGCGGAGTGTGATACCTGACGTCGAATTGTACATTAAACAAAGGAATATTAATTAGTAAAATTTTCTGTTGGCTAATACGTACACAATAAAAATATTTAAATCCCATTTCCCGATTACTATCACGCAATTGAAAGATTAGCCAGGATATTCATATTGTGATGTATCTATGGGTTGAATGCGAGATGCGCCCTTGGTTGGCAAGATTGACGCGCGTGAAAGAGATAAAGGTATCGTCTCCGAACCGTTGAATTGATAACATATCATATTGACTTGTACTGCATTGTATCGAGGCATCATTATCAGCACAAATTAAGGATATATTACACATATAAAAACCAGATAAGCTTAAAATGACTATAGGATTACGAATTAATAAATATTTTTCCATTTAATGTTACAATGTATACAAATCGAAAAATTGAATTTTTATTCTTATTATTTCATAAAAAATAATAATATTAGCTTGTCAGGACAAAGGTTAGACTACCGGGATCAAATAAATCAATCAATATGGCCGCTGGGTGATAGTTAGGCTCGACTCTTCGTAAAAACGTAAGACAACAGTTGCGATCACTATAAACGAATAAAAATATTTTTTATTCGTTTATTGTGATCGCAAACATTTCTCTACAAAAAAAATTCATACAAGATTAATTTCAGAAAAATATTTGACGAACAGATTAAAATTTGAATTAAAAATATATATATATACTTAATATTTGTTTAATGCGCAATGCTAAGCTACCGTTTTCTATATGAAATAAAATATATTGATATCAATATTCTTAGTATTTTCAAATTGTGATAAACGCTTGTGCTATGAAAATAGGACTAACTTGATGGCGCCCTGAAACGAAGCTCGAACCCCCGACCACTAGGCGAGTATCGTAACCACTATATCACAAGCACATCATTCGTATTATTTTTTGATTACTATAATATTACTGGTAAATGATATGCATATCTATCTCAGTATTGAAACTTAATTAATCGACTGCAATAACAACTCGATCCAACTAAAAAAATACTTTTTTGAAATTCCTCTCAATGCCTCAAAAATCTTAAGTTCATGTATTTAGATTGCGTTGCCTCAAATAGCTTAATCTTCGAAGCTACTTCTTGTTCAATGAGAAGCGACTACTTATCTAATATGTGTATTCGCTTGGGTAGACTTAAAGGTCTTGGACAATTGAATTTCGTTCCCAGAAATTTGTTATCTTGTAATTTGGCAACATTGTGATCCAATTAAAATCAAACACATCCTTTTCGTAGAACCTTAAACAAATTGAATTTGGTTAAATAATGATGTAGCTAGCTATTAATTACAATAAACCCTTAAGGAAACTCGTAAATCCTTCACACTGGATCAGTCCTGAGGATTCTTATGCATAAATAATTTCTAAAGCAAACATTTCCATTTGACTATAATACACATTAATAAACAGGGAGCTAATAAATTAATGAGAGACTATGTAATAAAAACTGTGTTCGTCGCAAGATGTAACTTATTTTCTCGCCGCTGTAAGGATTTAATTCATAGATGTGGTGAATTGGCAAAATTTGAGGTTACGTACAATTTATAGAGTATCTCCTTAGATCTAGCTCAGTAAGTAGAGATATATCTTATCCAACTTCGGCTGTAGGTCGATGTCATTCAATCGGGAACATTCCAATAAAATAGACGCTTTAGTTTAAATACAATTTATTCAAACAGGTTAATACATTAATCAAAGCATATAAGAAATGATATGAAAAGAATGCGGGACAACATATATGCAGATGATTAATAGCACGAACAAGTGTGTGTGCCTTGCACGAGGCTGGTGAGCTTAAATGCTCTAATATAATAGTTTACAGTATCATGGCTGCGACGCATATGCCGCCTCGTAGGCAATATCACTCACTGAATTTAACCTGATTAACTGTTCAATAACTTATTTACTGATAAAAATGATGAGGCAGGCGTCAGCAGAAATGGCTAGCATGGTTCCGAAGTGGATCCCGAAGACTTATGCGGAATGATGATGCGATTTGTTCGGGCTGATTCAATTAGCACAGGATCACGGTGGAGGTTGTCGGGCGTGCTCAAGACTTTGACAATGTGAAGCACGATAAAATAGTGTGGAATTGCAAACTTCGAGCGATTCTAGTGCGACCGGTGATGATATTTTAGTTGGTTTTACACGATGATTCGGTGAGGTCACGTGGAACATATAATGACGGTCGGATAAAGTACACTAAGAATAAGATAGATGCAGATATCTTTGATCACTCGCGGATTTACAGTGACATCAGATGGTGAATCACGATGGATTGATTGCGAACTCCAGCTCTTTAGGATCGAGCTGAGTTATATAAATGAAATCCAAAATCCACCCGCGAGTTACTACACCCGATAGTTGTACAAATGTGCTATGTAAAGGACTAAAAGGCAGTTAACAGAGTTTCCTGGGTTAAGGGAGAGATTTGGAAAATAATAGATACTGCCGTGTATTTAGTATCAAGAATAAATGGCTGTCTGGGTCTGATGATAAAGAGGTTGATGGTTCGGTACCAGGCTGAGGTCAATGAACCTTAGTCGGGTTGGACTGGTAGTGGTCGCTGGCAGGTAACGGTGTGTTTTTCTGTTTTCAGCTGCAGATCTAGTACATCCTGGAGACGAGGAGGAACTCCTTCCCCGGGTGTCACCATCGTCGCAGCCACCAGCGTTAGGAGGACTTTGGAGTGTGACGTGTGAGAGGGTGATTGAGTTCAGTGGGGAGAGATGTGAGAACTGTCACTTTGTAAATGTATGTATGTGTCAGTGAGTAGATGAATGGTGGGAGACGAACCTTATAAGGGGCAGTCTCTGAGTAAAGAGCCCTTTTCCATCACTCACATCATCTCTGAAGTGTATAATTTATATTTACTGTAATAAATTGTTGTAATAAACGTATAATTTTTACTCGAACACATAGAGTTTTATATTACGAGGAATTGGGACCCAAGTAATCAGACGACAGAACCCCAAGGAAGTCTGGTGGTAAATAAAGATTTATCACACTTTGCATCATTTGATAGTGCTACCATAGAAAAATTCGTACGATTTCAATCACGGCTTCTATGATACGACGCGAGATGACATCAAAATTCGTACAATTTCACAATATTTTGATTAAAAAGTACACTTCATTCCAAATTGAATATATTATATTTACGTACTATTATTGAGTATATAAAAGAGAAAATATTTAAGCAATCTTAACGGAGAGATATTAAAAACCTGTCCGTTTAATCAAGCACTATACAGCCATGTGGATCCAACACATCTAAGATGTCCAGAAAGTCACAGAATTAGATGGGGAAATGCAATATATAATAAGGATACTATACTTTTAAAATAAGCAATGTTATCTTTGTGGTTAAGATTCATATTTTTATTTTTTATCTTTGTTTAATTAACCACTAAAATGAGTTTAAATACATCTACCGGTTTCGAAAAATATAAAATAAATAAATAAAAAAAAATTCTTTTAAAAATAGATTCTGTCAAAGAAACAATGTATGTTTTAGTTAGTTATGACATCCTGAAGAAGAAAATGGTATTTTTCGAAACCGGTAGATGTATTTAAACTCATTTTAGTGGTTAATTGAACAAAGATAAAAAATAAAAATAAGGATACTCATATCTCACCACACATATTCGATATGCGAGTCACCCTTTGCATTATCCTTCTACCTCATCATAATACTCCTCCTCATTATCATTAATATAGTGATCCACTCACTCCATCCGAATCTCTTCTTCATCTTTTTTTTTCGTTCCTTATCCGTACAGCAGACTCAATTTATAGAGTATCGTTTACTACTGACAGTAGAGACAGCTTTACAGTAGACTGGTCACACCATTGCTTTAGGTTCTTTATTAATTAATCTGAGGTTCTCCTTCTTCCTTCTGAAACTTATTTGGATGTTTCAGTTAGTAAAGTTATCGGATTTTAATTGTTTTAAATAGTTTTTTTCTTTATTCAACCTAACCATGACATCGTCATACGTAACACTATCCATCCGGATTATTTTGACCATTTTTCTATAAATCCACATCTCAAGCGCTTCAAGTCGCCTTATCGTTTCTTCGGTAAGTACTTCCGAGAATACTTAGATAGCATCTGACCATTCGTATTCGTAATCTAAGGTAGAAATCTTTACTCGAATATCTTTTTAATGATCACGAGCTTGCTTTATACGGTATTTGATAAACAATACTTTGAATCTTCCAACAATATAAAGACTTTCATTGTCTTCAGCATTCATCCCCAACAACACGTCTCAAATAAAAATTACTCAAAGACAGTTTGTTACGAACGTGCATATCCGGGAATCCATCAACCTACAGATAAACAACTACATAATACCCAATATACATTTCTTATGTGGCATATTTTACGGTTAAAAAGAACACCTGCTACCGATCGTTCAACCGGTTCATAAATTTTTTCATATATATATACACGTATCTTTATATGTCACGGCCACCATACCCTGTAAATAGTACGTAGGCAGGAATAACAATCTGCCTATATAGGACGCCTGTAGATAATACATTATAATCAGTTCTCTTGATAAATTTGCCATGCAAACACAACTCTAGTTTGATTTAGTTCGACCCGAGATAGATTAAAAAGAAAAAGAAATACGGAAATAATTTAAATTACCTACTTTATTATTTATATTTAAATAAAAGATGCTATATAAGTACGACATAATATATGACAATATTAAATTGCTAAAGTTTTTAATAATTTACGAGTCAACCCAGTAACGCCACAAGAAAACGTAATTAACTCGTGGATTACTGCGTAATTCTCATATTAATACCCATTACTCAGTCATCAAAAAGTAATTTATTTGATTCTAAAACCTCGGTTTGTTCTGTTCTTTACTACCTGGTTTAATATCCCTGCTTTAAGATGACCATTAGATAAGAATTATACGAAAATTGATTTTCGTTCAAACTCAAAATTGGGGGAAGTTTTAAGGCGTTGATACTTTTTTCGTCAAACTAAAACTTTTAACTGGAAAATAAATTGGGAACTCTTGGAGTATTTTTTTTTTTTTTGTTCATGAGCAAACGACGCTCAGGAAAGTTGCAAACTTATTTCAACGTTATCAAATTATATTGCCATTAAAAGACAAAAAATATCCATTCACTTCCTCGATATTGCGAAACGAGACAGGAACAGCAATCGTGTAAATATTGAGATTTCCGGAAAAATATTACGTTGTTAAGTATCACCTACTTACTCTTTCCACTAGTCAATTATTTAACTTTATTATGTGGAAGCCTTACTTTCACGAATCTGATGTTGTTTCTTTATTTAAAGCATTCGTCTCAAGTTAATGCACTGACCACTGTTCTTCAAGGCCACACATGCTATTCTTACTAATGCTATTATCGCACAAACCGACTACCATTGTACTATATTATTCTTTGTGAACAGACATGTATTGAAACCGCAGTGGACATTTATTTTAGTCTATTTATCGCGTGAGATACGAATGGTTATGTAAATGCCTTCGATAGCTGGTTCCCAGGTTTCCGATTAACAATAAGCACACCTTTTATTTTTGTTGCTTTTCTGGTCCGATGTTGTTGTTCTTTTAGCTGGGTTGTCTTCTTTAGATTTCAACCGACCGAAGCTCGCACTGGTGATTTATTTAGACAGCCGGACTGGTTGAAACACAGGATGTAATAAGAATGATGCCTGTCAGTTACGGTATTCTTAGTTTGCTGAAAAAAGGGCGGCAATACTCACATTACACACAAGGTGCGTAAACAACGAATTTGGAACATCCTCATCTAAAAGACAGATGTAAAAGCATTCGTCACAAAAATCATCTGTCGTATCTCTAATATAAGCGAACGCAAGGTTATTTTCAATCAGATTGTGTTTGACTTTGAGAACTCCAAGTCTGTTTATTTCTATATGTAGGGGATGGCAGTTCAAATTCACCGCCGTTTCCAGCCGGCACCGACACCAGCGACATCTGCATTCAATACCTAGCCGGCGGCAAAGTGCTGCCACCACAGTCTGGCCCGATCGCTCATCGTCAACACATCTTCTGTTCCGCCACAGTGCTCGAGGCCGACACCGAACAGCGCTGACTCGCTCCATTATTCTTCAACCTCTACGCTTCGCAGTTCTTATTTCTCTACATAGAACAGAGAGTACAGAAGGTATGCATTTACATATTTACATTTACATGCATACCTTCTGTACTCTGTTCTATCCTCTGTCACAATAAACGATTCTACTCCAACCGCGCGTTTCCATTTCATTATCACCACCCACCCCCACATATATATCCCCGTGAAGTTGATTATTTATATACTTAAAACTCAATAAACATAATTACTTCAAACCGCCAAGTCTTCATTGCTGGTACATAACAATGTTATAAAGATGCTGCTCTGCCTTAAAATTCAGCGAATAACAATGGACAACGGCTGACGATGATACAAAAAATTTTAATGCACTGTTTCAAATGTAGTTTATAAATTAAATAAATTCAATACTACTCCACTACATGATAATTCACAGATTATCGAAACATGGGCCAAAAAGCTCTTGTCATCAAATGGAAATTGATGAAGAATCCAAAATGCCGAAATGGTGACATAACATGGAACACACAAGTTGTAGTTTTTCCGTCGAGCTCAACGATCGGATTTGGACAGACAACCGCTTAGTGTTTATGTTTATTCGAAAATTATTTCAAACTAGGATCGGCAGTCGTTTCCCCCGTAAAACTGTTCTCATTATCGAGTCAATCGACGGATTAGTGTGGAGTGAATCCTGGAATAAGGCACCAATTGAATGGTATTCCAGGCAGACATTCTAGAAGTTAAAATTCAAATCAATTTTAAATGAAAACATGACTGACAATTAAGTTCGTAGAATACTATTCGTGCACTTTATGCTTTGGCAATGCGGCTGCAGAATTTCAAATAGAATCAATAAGGTAATACAAAAGTGCAAGCGCGAACAAAATATGGATCCTGCGTCAGAATAATGCTACAGCACACACACACACACACACACAGAAGGCTTTTATGTCAAAAATTTAATCACCGAAACACCCATTTTAACTGGCCCCCGCTAACTTTTGCTATTCTCCAAAATCAAGAAAGACACGAAAGATATTTGAAGGTCACGTGTGGACGTGAACGGATTACGACGCATGAATGACTTTGAACACGGATCGCTGCAATGGGAAAAACTTTGAACCGAGTACATTTCTTTAGGAGGGGATTATTTTAAAGGGAACTTTATACTAGGATATTCTGTAATGATAACAATCAATATTTAATAAAATAACAATAACTTTATACGAAGCCAAGAAATTTATTATACGTCAATCTGTTTCGCTTGTCTCAAGCTTCATCAGAACGTATTTAAAACTCATTATAAATACAAAAATAGTGCACGTATATATACATAAAGTGGGAGATAGAATATAAAATTACAACATATTAGTTAAATAGAACATCAAGAGAGACAGAATACAAAATTATATGCGAAAGAGAGAGACAGAATACATATACAGATAGACGGAAAATTAAGGGATAACAAAATGCAGTGTTGATGGATATTACATTTTTAAATGAAACATACCTAATATGGGACTAATGGATAAATTAATTTGATTATTAAGAATTGGTGTATATATTTATTGCTTTTTTTATTTCAAGGACTTCTAAATTATGTAACCGGAAGCCAAACCCGTTTTTATGAAGGATATTGACCCCTGTGAATGGTTTTTTTAATAATATGGTTAACAAATTCCTGAGAAATCATTAGTTTTTAAACATTTAAGATATTCTTTGATACGAATATTGACTTGACGAGCAGTTTTGCCTGTACAGAATGAGGGACAATAATGATTGCAAGTAAATTTATATATACCCAAATGGCATAATTTGTTATATTTATCTTTCGAGTTTATTAAAAAAAATTCTAAATGTATTATTAATGTATTGAACTCTACGCCATTGAGTAACTTACGTCATTGTTAATGTTTGAACAAGAAGTTATAAGTAGCTATCCGTTTAAACTTTTTATTAAGAGTTATATTAATAAGCTTCATATCACAACCGTTATTTATCAATATTTAATAAAGGAATTGCGATTAGCCGATGAAACCGGCTGACGTATAATACAAAGTTATTTTATTTAATATAATATGTCAAACCACAACAGCTTTCTACGAAAATATAATAATAATAAAGTTTTATCAATGTGTCCAAAAATTAATTGATAATTCTGGCGTCTGCTATCAGTTTACTCGAAGGTATTTGAGATTCTGTAAAAATAAGGTAGATGGCTCTTTCAAATAATGAAACGATTAAATGTATTAATATCAAAAAGGTTCGAAAATTGTCGCTAAAGATATTGTCGCTGTAGCATAGTTGAATAATGCACCTTCTCCGGTTAGGAAAGAGATCCAGGTTCGAATCCTGGTGGCGCAACAATAATATTTTTCGATAAAATTGATTTTATATGTATATCTTTCTAATTAATATATTAAATAATAAATTTTTCTACGAACTTAATTGTCAATCAGTTATCGTTATGACGATGTTTATTTAAGGGGTGTTGCTTTTAAATTGTCCAATAAAGGAACATAGAGGTTGGTGTCGTCTGACATCGTGCTTGTGAATACGGGTACAGCTTGACCGGCATCATTAAAGAATAACAAAACTAAGAAAACAAGGGTGATCGTAAAACAAACACAATGTATTATGGCAACTCCGGAGAGAGTTATTACTTTATTTATTAGGAGCCTGACGCCATACCGTCGCCGGTTATTCCCTCGATAAATAACGATAATTACACATTAATTTCGTGATAAACTGCCGTAAATAATAATATACTTACTCTATTAGGTGCGATAAAAAGTAATATTTGATTAATTAAACAATACCTAACAGTGAAGAGCCGATAAGCTGATAATTTATAAAAAAAACAACTACGCAGGAGGCGCCAATTAATTGGTTTGATACGACACGTGTCAGTAATTTAAATGTGTAATCATCGTCGTGGCGCCGAAAAATACCCGTGGGATAGATTTCAGAAAACAAAGACTATCATTCTTAATACAACATCACAGCGGCGGCCTGTCGCTATGCACCTACTTGTAAACATGGTAGGAAAAATATTATATGAATGTTATGTATCTGAAATAAAACAGCGTATTCTGGAGGCGGGAAGCTCATTTGCGATTTTTTGTGTTTTATTTCTTTCTACCTCATAATCATCATCATCATCATCACCTGTTGAGAGAAGCTCAGATCGGCGAACCACATTTACACTATTGAAATTATTTCTTCATATTTTCTTATTCATGTCAGCTAGATACAATGTATCTTCGTATGGTATCAATGTTTTCTTCGGCTCGAGGTTGTTCTCTGGATAATAATTGTTGGAGGCGAGACTTGCTGTGGTTAGATTTATTGCAAGATTAGGGCATTCTATCCACGGGATGCGTAGCAAACATAACTTCAGCAGCACATTTCAAAGGCATGTATTTTACGCTTGTCGCTATTATGCACTGTCCAGGACCCCGCCGCGTACATGAAGATTAAATATAATATAAGAAAATACCTAACAATAAATAAACTATAAGCTGTTGATTTTTATAAAGACCAACTACTTTTAATAATGGAACATTGTGGTCGTTGCGTAATCAATATTAAATGTGAATCACAAGGAGGTGGCGGGAGGCTAAATTAAATTAACAAGAGTTCTATATACAAATTCACACGTTTATTTACAACACAATAATAATGCAATTAAAATAAAAAAATAAAAGATTTCATCAATTATGTAATTACCATCAATAAGTATTGTTACCCCCTTCTCACCACTTATTTGACAATTTATTATTTCCTTCATCCGAGAATTTCTGAAGTTTTGTTAAGTAAAGTAAGTAAGTAAAGTGCGAAAATGCATTACTAGTTACACTACACAAACTTAGAAAGTTGATGGCAAATTTTCCAACTTATATGCTGCAGCTTTTTTAAATTGATACATTCTATAATATACCTGTTCTAAATTCGTAAAACACACCTTTGGCGCGTTATGTCGAATCAGCTGTAACTTCCCATCCAAAGATTTCCTCATGTTCGTCTTGTCAGTGTGAATTGTGACCTTGACGTCAACAGACGTAAACTTGACCGATATTTGTTCGATCCCGACATCGCGATAGCATTCGCGGTGTGGACTTTCAGCTCCAGTGTGTGATATTGTGTTTTGATCACGTATTGTTTGTTATTTGTGTACCGTGGGTGAACTTGTGATATGGCCTTATTCAATTGGGATGGGAGATCGGCTCATCTGCGTGCCATTGTATGATCTCGGCGGTGACTGGAGGGATAACGGAGGCGTCATATACAAGGTAAGGCGAACATTCCTTCGTACACTGGTCCTTCGACTGGAACCCTTATCTGAAAGGAGACTTATATAAGCATGTATTCCGCCCACTGAAGAGAAAGTATTTCAATGTTCTCAGTGAAATTAAAATTTCATGTGCTTTAACATTCTGGGGAGAAACTGTATTCATGTTCACAGTGCAATTAATCGTGCAATCTGAAAAGAGACTTAAATAGGTATGTGCTTACGTCCACCGGAGAGAAACTATTCGTGCAATCCGAAGGAAACCTTAAAAAGTCACGTGCATTTACACACTGGTGAGAAACAATTTTCATGTTCACAGTGCAATTGTTCACGGAATCGGAAAGGATCGTTATCGCATATACAGAATGGCAACCTTTAGTAGGTTAGCAACCTGTATTAAAATTACAACTTTGAAGCACGAACCAATCGTATGCGATTTTTATGAAAAGTACGAAATAGCGAAGTTTACGAAAGTGGAACGCATGAAAGTCGACAGAGCTGTGAAATTGGAGTGGAGTCGTCAAAAATGGGTTGACTTCGATTATTTATTTTTATTTTTTAAATCAATCGAAAATACATGTCTATAAAGACTAAAAAAAGGATTCTTAGTAATTCGGAAAGAGAGTGATTCACTCTCTTGACCTCTCGGAAGCGCGTTCACCATTTAGCAATCGTATACACATCCAGATAATTAATAATTTAAATTTATTTATTATAATATAAAATGTGTGAAGAAGGCCCTTTCATGCTGAAGATGATATTCCAATTGTGTGCGGAATTGGGTCGATGGAATAATACTCGTACTTTGTAACAAACGTATTTAATCTAAAGCCTCTATATAATTCAGTACACGTCAATATTACGTGCTATCCGTTCCGGCGATATTTTATCTCATTCACGCGCGTCATTCTTGTCAACGTCTCGCATTAGTTCCATAGAGATACATCACAGCTACGATCAAATATGTCTGTATATTGAACATTGTTAACATAAAATGACGTAAGTGCGAGAACACTTTACGACCATATTGTATTTTAATGGTAAGCATCTACACGATAATTATACGTATTTTGGCAAAATTATACCGAGACTTGCGTCGCGCGGCCGATTGCAGCCAACTTCGTGCGGCATCTTCGGAAACTATTCGCTGTATGAAATTCTGGCGCTTCCGCGCATAGCTGAATTTCACCAAACTCCTCGGTATCTGTGATCACGTTACAGAAAATGGTACCTAAACTATTTTCCATCGCAACTCAAGGTGTAGTCATATACTTATCTCACATAAAAGCATTTTGTATTTCACGGCAAATAATGTTTATTTAAATGAAATAAAATAATTTTTGGTTTTGAACCACTTTTAGTGCAAATACGTTATAGATATGAATTAAATGTTTTAATTGGAAAGATGTTTTTGTTGCGCCACCGGGATTCGATCCTGGATCTCCATTATCCAGCTATGCTACAGCGACGATTTTAGCGACTAATTTTCAAACCTTACCTTTTTGATAGCACAATCCTCGCAACTAAGTTTGTAGACACCAATATTGTTAAATTTATCATCTTTGTCCTTTATATAGGATAATATAGGAAATTTACTCATAAATTATAAATGAAATAATTTAGAATCGTTGGAGAATCGGTACCTGTATTTTAAGAACAAAGTTAATTTTGTTAATTTAAAAAATATTATTAATTATTTTTTTAGGAGAACACATTCTTATTGTGAAGTTGGAATTATTCAGAACAGACGGTCTGTGATATTTTAAATATGAATTAAATATATTAATTATAAAGATATACATATAAAATCAATTTTATCGAAAAATATTGTTGTTGCTTAAATGTATTAATATCAAAAAGGTAACATATAGGGTCGAAAATTGTCGCTAAAAATAATGTCGCTGTAGCTTAGTTGGATAAAGCACCTTCCCCGGTTAAGAAAGATATACAGGTTCGAATCCCGGTGGCGCAACAACAATATTTTTCAATAAAATTGATTTTATATGTATATCTTTATAATTAATATATTTAATTCATATTAATTATTTTATTTACTTTTAGTTTTCAACTTTTTTGTCATTTATTTGTACACTAAATAAAACAAAATTAATATTGTTAAGAAAGGAAATATATTCGATGCATTATTATCTGTAGCACTGCTTGATCTCGGTCAACACGAAGCAGGGCTTATATCATTATACATACATGTCGTCTGCGGTACTGCCAAACATCGCCATTGTTTGAAATGGATCGGGTTCGGAGACCAATGTTCAGAAGGTCGGGAGGTTCTGGTGTAATGGGGTCTTGCAACCTCTAGTCGGGTCATAAATAAATACCCCACAGAAATATACTCTTGAAGAATGACATTTTATATACATTAATTCAATTAATTTGTAATTTACGTGACAACATTTTACTTCGGATCTGTATAATAAAGGTTATGGAATGTACTCTCTGATTACGGGGTGAATGAACTTATACACACAATCGCATCCCTATACGAAGGAAGTTCTGCGTGTGTAAGAATCAATGGAGCACTCACATCATGGTTTGACATTACAAAGGGTGTCGCAGGGTTGTGTAATATGTCTATGGCTGTTCAACTTGTATATGGATAAATGTGTGAAAGAACTGGAATGTATGAATGTAGGAGCAAAAATGGGCGATTTGATTGTATGCTGTTTATTGTACGTCGATGATGCAGTACTAATGGCGAATAATGAACAAGAACTACAGAGTCTAGTGAGTAGAATGTACGATGTATGCAAGGAAAACGACCTCATGATGAATGTTAACAAGTGGAAAGTGATGGTATTCGAGAAGGAGGAAAGCAAGTCACCGTGCTTAATACTTGGAGGTAATGAATGTTTGGAACAAGAAGATGAGTCTGAATATTTGGGAAGTATGTTTGATAGAAACGGAAAGGCTGAGAATGATATCGAAAGGAGGGTGACTGCAGGAAATAAAGTGAACGGCGCTTTGAATGGAATTATATCTATCGGGAATTTGTCAACAGAGGCAAGGCTAGCGGTGCACAATGGAATCCTGGTACCCACACTGATGTATGGAAGTGAGACCTGGAGCTGGCAGAAAAGGAACGAAAGTAGACTGAATGCAGTGGGATCACTTAAGCGTATTTGTGGCAAATCTATTTATGACAGAGTAAAGAATGAAGAAATAAGGAAAGAATGTAAAGCTGATGTTAGTATAGTGAGTAATATTAAGAAAGGATCACTTAGATGGTTTGGTCATATGGAACGGATAAATGAGAAGAGAATGGTAAGAAAGATATATGACGCAAGTGTTGATGGCACCAGAAATAGAGGACGTCCGCGGAAGACTTTGCACAACCAGGTAAACCAGATAATGGAGGATGGTTCTGTTAGAAGCCTCAACAATCGGCGAGCTTCTATGAGAAAATGTATGTCAGAGAATTGTGTCAGGACAGAAGAGTGTGGCGCTCTATCCTCTCTACCTACCCCCGCGGGAAAACGGCGGGATGGTAAATAAGTAAGTAAGTGTTTAAATTTTAAAATTTCATGTTAACTTTTAGATGACATCTGTTACGGACGCGATGAAATATTTTGAGAACTTGCTCACTATCTGTATATACCTAAAACAGATGCACTATGTACAAATATTATATACTTTCGGCGCCAATATATTGTTATGTAGTCACAATTTATTTTTGTTCTATTTTTATCTCGCCCGCTCGGTACCACACGGGTTAACAAGACGTGAATAACATTTATATTAAATATTAATTAAATGTATTAATTATAAAGATATACATATAAAATCAATCAATCAACTATGCAACAGCGACAATATTTTTGACGACAAATTTTCGAACCCATATGTTACACTTTTTTAAATGAATACATCTATCGTTTCATTACTTGAAAGCCATCTACAGAATGTGTTCTCCTTAATAACATACATATTGTAAATTTACATTTTAACATTAGTTCTCTTTGATAAATCTGTCTTGTCGTGACGTACCGCGTACAGCCTGAATCTTCACTGCCCGATGTCTACATTAATTTATCTAGTCTATCGCCGATTGTTCGCTGCCCTGCGGCCAATAGTGACCGCTACGAGGCCATTGATGACCGGATCGTAATATAATCTATAATTCAGTGGACTGTATAAAATAATATTGGAGAAAGAGCTGGGATGACACAGCATTAAAAAAAATCACTCACCAACTGAAGTCCAGCCTCTCTCAACACAATCAGTTATGCAATCTTCGACGATGTTAGAAGTTGATCATTTTAAGACACTCGGATTTAAGTTACCGGTAATTAAGGTACCGTTGGCTACTTTACATACATTTCTCGAGGTAGTTAAGTAAACCGATTCGTAATTGAAATCAAAATTGTTTTGATTATTTTCAGTAAGGCGATCAAATTAACACTGAAAGTACGCCGCGCTGATTGGCGAGCAAGTAGGTTACCATGCATGTGTCTGAGATTGGTTGAAAGGAATCTTTAAAGGATGTAAGGTTATTTATTTTTCTGCCTCGGCTTCATATTCAGGGGGGAAGCATCTAGCCTAACTGGTTCTTTTTTAAATATTGTCAAGTCAAATGGTTATGAAATGAAAGAATATTTTTTATAAGGAAGTTTATTATCTATATTTTATGATACTTGCATGTGTTAAAAGTGTAAAATGAGCAATTTACTTTAATATTTATTAACAAGGCTATTCAAAAATAATTACAATTAAATTAAGATTAAATATGTGTGTTCATCATGCCAGCATAAAGTTCTATACCAAATTGTCTATATTGACGCTTGTCTGATGTAGATTATGCAGGTCCCTCACGTAAGGGATTACCCTTCGGGATGGTCTTGGATCCTGGACGCGAAATGCGGCAAGCTGCTTGTGGTGCCAGCGTAAGGTGACGGAGTTCAGGCTTGTTGTTGATTGATCACCAGACGATGCCCAATTATCCAGGCAAACCGGGACTCTGGACGCGATGTTCTTATGCAATAGCGACAGTCTGTTCTCGCTACACCAAATTATATTGATCAACTTTTTATAGATCCAGCGGGACCCATTTTGATACTTTCACATAAACGATTAAACGCAGAGTACATCACAGTCTAAGCTTAAACTCGAGGCGCACAGTTTGAATTTTCCTTGGAATAACAAACTATAAAGCACTTGCTTGATATTTCAGAGATGACATTTATTATATTTTTTAATTGAAAATTAGATCCCGTCTTTGTGGAGCGAGTTCTCCTGGCCGAGATTTTGTGAAGACTGACGCATAAGGTGATACATCCCTTATGGTGCATTTGCCGACGTGACTATGGTCACGTACGCCAGTCTTCCTTTCTTATTGCTGTACCCACGCTGTGTCGGTGAACCTGCATCTAACAATACCGAGTTTTATTAGCCTCCGTCCCTTACTTCGATTAAGTGTTTTTGTATTCTTGAACAATATATTATTTTGGGTAATTTTGCATTCTAACAAGAAATTAAGCAATTTTTAAAACACAATGACAGAGCTATCACCAAAACAAACCACACGTAGATAAAATCGAGATATAATTAAAATTATTTCACCTTTATTCGCGGATAGACAATAATAAACTCCAAAAATTGAAATATTTTACGTCGCAAACATAACTAAAGATCGTTGTTTAGACATTGCGGAAAGTGCTTTATTCTATGGAATACCATAGATAGTAAAGATAATGTGACATATGTATGTCATGTATGTTTTTTCTTACTCGCGATAAAGACAATGTATACTTTATTTCAAATTGAATATATATTTACGTACTACTTGAGTATATAAAAGATAGATTTAATCTTAATAAAGAGAAATGAAATATTAGGTAACAATTATGAAGCTAAAACTAAGCTGAAGCTAAAAAATTATAGCGAAATACTTAATAATTTTTAAGTTGTTCCCTACCCTTCTCTCTCACCCCCCCTACTTTGTCCCAATCTGATATACTGTTGCTTTCTTCTTAACCTCCTTTTTAATATTTGTACTTAGATAAGTCTATATACTATATTGTCCTGAAGATGGTTGGGTCCAACTGAAACTAGTTGACTTTAGTATAAAGTGTTATAATGAAGTGGTATAAAACTAAAACAATGCCGGAGAAATTCGGAGTCTGCCGTCTTCAACTGTGCGGCGAGAAAAATGAACCAAGTTTCGAGATCTCGCCGCCAGGGGGTGGCTGCGCTGGACCGCAGCGGGGCGGCAGGGGACCGGATCCGGCATTTTGATTGGAGGAGATCTCCTGGAGCCTGTAGCGCTCGTGTTATTTTTACATGTGAAATAAATAATGGTCCAGTGGCTGCAAAGATCACTCTCGTCTCATTCGTCTCTCGCACCACTGGACTGGATAAAGCAAATTGGATTTTTTATTTCTTCTCATCTTTCGACCTTGCTACTACTTGGACTACTGAATCTTCTGGCTTCCTGACTTGGCTTCGACTTTGGATCACGGACCTGGAAATTCACACTGACATCGGCTGCTACACTGGACAAGATTTTGGACCCCCCTGGACCGCTGCACCACGCTGCAGATAATTTTGTCCGAGCTACCAGAGCGAACCGGCGAACCACCCTACAAATACAGTTCTTGTTTCCTGTACGGAACAAACATTATTTTATTTTCATTATAATTTTTTTACATTTGAATTCAAGAATCACCTACGTATTCATTCGTACCCAAGTTTTTTAAACTTACCTTGTTGTGATAATCTAAATAGTTTAGCAATTCTGGTCCCACTGGTGGGCGGTTACCGGGTTGCTCAGGGGGTAGTTTATTTATTGGTTACTATTTATATAATGGATATGTAAAAATGAAGAAATTTGTGACAATTACCTATAAACCCTTCCCAAATCATGCAGTAACACAGGTCTATCATCATAATTAAACCTGTAATATTTCGGTAAATACATGCAACATAAAATTCATATTTTAGATAATCCTAAAGAAAATGTCAGCGCTTAGGAATGACTAGTGAAAAACCAATTATGAAAAGAGAATCGTACAAAAACAATTCTTTTTTCCATTCACTCCGTTGTAAAATTAATACGCTGGTAAAAATACCATTTGTGATATGAAAGACAGAGATCACACACTATTTTCGCAGTGAAAAGAACAACAAATATAATTATCTGTTTCTCACTAATTAAATGAAGTAGGAAGGACACATTGTACAATTGCTATAAATTATATTATTAATCATTTTTTCAAATTTGAATGCTCAGTATTTATTTAGGAGAACACATTTTTATTGTGAAGTTGTAATTATTCAGAACATAGGTCTGTGATATTTTTTTAAATATGAATTAAATATATATTAATTAGAAAGATATACATATAAAATCAATTTTATCGAAAAATATTGTTGTTGCGCCACCGGGGTTTGAACCTGGATCTCTTTCCTAACCGGGGAAGGTGCATTATCCAACTATGCTACATTGAAAATATTTTTAGCGACAATTTTCGAACCTATATGTTACCTTTTTTGATATTAATACATTTAATCGTTCCATTATCCAGGTTCGAATCCCGGTGGCGTAACAACAATATTTTTTGATAAAATTGATTTTATATCTATATCTTTCTAATTAATATATATATATAATTCATATTTAAAAAAAAATAGCTCAGTATTTAGAATAAATTCGTTCCATTAAAGCCATTTAAGCTAATAAAAATATTTTTTCTAACTGTTATTTACGGTAACACGAGTTAACAGCATGGCTACGTTCGGGTATTGTATATCATGGTATGGTAAAGGTTAAAGGTATGAATCAATATGTTTGGGTAAGTGCACCAATACTAGCTCTACCCATATTACGAATTCAAGTTTTTATTTTTAGTTTCACGTTTTTAAGACAATTCAATAGGATTAAATCTTTTAGCATCCTATTAACCTAGTTACCGCTCCACACTGGATTATAACATTTTTATCGTATCTTCATTTTTACTGTTTTTAAACTGTGCTAAATGCTAACTTGGTGGTCTCCTGGAATGAGTCTCGAACTCCGACTACTCGATTACCATACGAATATATTACCACTGGACTATATGCATTTGTTCGCTTACTGTTTTAATAACACTTACTGCCCGGTGTGTCATTTTGAACCCACCTCAAGTTTTCGGTTTTTCAACCGTTTTTTCATTCTCATTGTTCATTTTAAATATGATTTAATGAACTAGCATGATGTACCGCAATGTTTCTGCTATAAAAATTAAAAAATATTAGGAATAATGTACGAATTCTCACGCATCAACAGACGCCCTACACAGCCAAAATACAAACATCCACTGGCATGTGAACTTTTTGTCGGTTGGGGATTGTTTCTACCTGCCTGAGTGTAACAGTGGTTATAAACACTTAAAATGTATTATTTAATTTTTATATATTGGTATTTATTACACGTAAACCGGATGAAAATGATTTAAACAAACTATTTATAGAAGTAAAATAAATATATTATAAAAATTATATCCTTTTTATAAACGCAATCAACAATATTATAAGCAAAAGCAAACGTAGTTGACATAGTTTTTTAAAATAAGTATAATAATATACAACTTATACACAAAATATATATAATATTGATAGTGTTCTGTGAATTCCAGTCAGTAAATTGTTTGTTATTGTCAAAAATATAAATAACACTTGCCCCGTGGCCGACCCGCTACTAACTGTGTCGGAACCGCTTGGGTTATAAAACTTACAGGTAGGCGCAACGCCCCTCAAATAGTTATATTACTGGCTTGTCTAGGGGCCGCCAGATGAAAATAAGTCAAAACAAATAACATTATAAATTTGTACAATAATTGGACTGGCTCTCAATATATAGACGCATACGCCTTTGTATACCCGCCGTAAACGCTCGAAATGTTGACAATAAATGTTTCGGTACAGGCGCGGAGATTCAATTCCATAAAAGCGCCTGTCTTAGGTCAGTTTTTGAGCGTTTTTTTACATTTTTATCAATAACTCATTTGAATCTCGTCCGATAAGATTGATTTGTATCTCAAATTATTTTTAAATACTTGATAAAAGATTAGCTCAAAGGAAAATAGCATTAAACTTATTAATTCATATTTTTACGAACACCACCGCAGAGGATATGTTAACGTGGATAGATCTTTAAAATTGTAACAATGTAAAAAGCTCCACTTGCACCAAGATTTGATATCTTTTTAAATTATGAGAAACCATTCACTGAGCGACGCCCTTAATCATCTAGAAACTTTAAAAATTAAAAAAACACGATTGTCTGCTTGTTAAAAATTGCGTTTCAATGGCAGCCTCTACCTTTTGTTCGGGAAGGGGTGTCAAATTTAAATTTATGTCGCCGAGTCTAAACTTGGTTTTAAAAGAGTCGCTGACATCGACCAATGAAAATGTTTTACGGCCAGATTTTTAAATTAGATGAACATTTATTTATTTAAACCTTTATTAACATACATTTTTTTGTAAATCAGAAATGAACATATATATATAATAATACTTTTGAAATTTATATTGGTAGAAATTTTAATATAGAGTAAAGGAGCATTTGTGATGTTTGAAGAATAGTGGGTTTTCAGAATTTTCTAATCATTTAATAGAAAATGGTCATGGTTTTGATAAAAAATTGGGATTGTCAATTTTGCATATAAACGGTGTTGGTCACAAATGAAATAATTTGGAATCGTTGGAGATAAATAAAGCGTGTAAAACTAATCAAAAAAATTATAAACAACCAACTAAATTTAACTACGAGTCCCATTCTAAAATTTTTTCCTAAAAATTATTAGAGTAAATTTGTATTAAGTAACAATTTGAGTTAGGTACTAATATTTTTTTTTTTTTTTAAATTGATTCTGGTAAAAAACAATAATATATGTTTTAGTTAGTTATGACATCCTGAAGAAGAAAATGGTATTTTTCGAAACCGGTAGATGTATTTGAACTCAATTAAGTGGTTAATAAAACAAAGTTAACAAATTAAAATATATATATATTATTATACCATACTCTAAGATCAGTCACTTTGGATGTGTGCGTGTGAGTTAGATGAGTGGTGGGAGACAGAGGTTATAAGAGGCCGTCACTGGAAAAACGGGGTTCTTTCCCATCACCACTTTGCAATAGTAATTAATTTATATCTGAATTATATAATTGTTCATTACAATAAATACGTTGTTGTAATAAATTAATATTGTTATTCAAAGCAACTCGAGAGTAGAAAAAGAGGATAAAACTCCAAGAGAATCTGATGGTACTTCCAAAGATACCATACTCTCCTTCTTTCAGGGCTCTGACTTTCAGCATTATTAGGTGCAAGATCTCGTACTTCTCCAGATGTCTCATTACGTGTCCGAGATATTGTAGTTATCGGATTTTTTTTTGTTTTTCAACTATAAGTGACCACTTGTCTTATTGCACATAGTTGTATATATTAACATTTTTCTAGCGTTGTTTATTTTGAAGATTTCCATTATTTTTTATTTGAGAATTTTTGTTGTTATTGTTATTTTTTCTGTTACTGCCACCCAGGCGCCAGTGCAATTAGTGCCAGAATATTCAGAGACTAGATGCCTGCACCCTTATAGTAGTTTCAGAGACCCTTAGTGATATTTATCTATATTTTTCTATTTATTTAAAACTAGTGGACTTTGAGTTCTTTCTCGTTATAACTTTAAACATAATCTAACCACTGAAGGGTTGTGCTACAGTTTATAAACATAACTCTATAGATAATGCCCCTTTGGGAATCATTACATAAAATAGAAGATAATTAGAATTCCGGATTCTGCACCGGGAAAATAAAGTAATACCTAACCTAACCTAAATTAACAAGATAAAGTAAATTAAGTACACTTTGAAAGATAATCAGAAATAATTAATTATTGGATATAATACGTAAACAAAACTATTAAAAATAATGATTCAAACTCATAACTTCCCACAAATCATTTCAAGTTGACGATAGATTAAAGTTGATAGACTGACAACCGATTGTTAAATATGTTACATAAGTCTTACTTAAGATTTATGGTCTAATGCGGAGAATGGAAGATTTTAAAGAACCCAGGAAAAAGGAGACTGCAATGGACGGGATGTATAGCGAGAGCAAATGAGTCTCGTAACATGCATAAGCCAATAGAAAAGAGACTAAGAGGAAGACTAAGACGTAGATGATAGTAAAAAGACAGACCTATTAGAGATAGGTGGGTGCCCGGCAGATTGGATTAAAAGGCGATGTCAAGACATGTACGGCATTCCGTTATGACTGCGGTCATGGACTTCCCAGCCCCATGAGAGAAGAAAGAAGGGATTATTGAACAAGATATGAACAGATGATCTATTAAGAAACGAAATAAATTTATAAGAGTGTGGGTCTCTCGCTGGGGATTATTGTGATGAATGATGCTAGGAAGAGCGGTGGCTAGAGAGACCTAGCGGAGCATTCCGCTGGCACTTCATCGCACTCTAAACAGGGCGAATGTCTGCCGGACTTCAACACATAAATGTGACGTTTATCCTCCTCTTTTGGGGGTGCATGACTTCCATAGCTTCTCTCTAGCTGCCTTCTGGAATCAGTATTAAAACGAGTCTCACGTCAAATTAATACCATACTAGATCCATCCTATATCAGTTAATGACCGAAAATAATACAAATGTAATAATGACCAAATGTAATAATTCTGCTATATAATAAAGAAAAAAGTTAACTATAAAGGAAAGCCACAATAGATTACTAACTAACTGCCGTAACATAACTAACTGAACTAACTTAAAAATATATTCTAAAAAGCTATAATGATTTTGTAAATTATCGCTCGCGCTGCTTTGTTGAGTGGAATCGAAGCGAGAGTAAACAACTCTCAAAACGATTCCGGGATAGGATGGGACCTTTTAAGGTTTCCTTCATCACTTAGCGCATATAATGTTTTCTCAGCACTTCAAAAATAAATAGACTATGATTGACCTTGATCTCTACTACAACCTGCGATCACGAGGAACATAATTTATGTTGAGAAACTTTCACCAGGAAACTGTTGAGATAATTTGAAATTGCTGGTACACGGAATGGGGTTGAGCTGCCTCTGGAGCCTGTAGCACCGTTTAGGCCTGTGGTCCAGGGACTGCTGGCCCCATTTAACTTGGGCGATTTGCGGGTGTGTAATTTGCGGACACCCCTCCCTTTAGGGATCTACCCATAAAATAGGAATGGTTCTTCTAAGGGAAAGACGTACAGGATGTCTTTTTTGTTCACGTATTTATTTGATAGAAAATGATTAATACGTCAAGAGTTTTATGTAATTTTATTAGAAACGTGCAAACTACGTGAATATAAATACAAATTAAATGTATTCATTTTAAAGATATATATATATATAATCAATTTTTTCGAAAAATATTGTTGTTGATACCTGTATCTCTTCTTATCCAGGGTAGTTACATTATCTGATTATGCTACGGTAACACAGTGCATTGATGACAAATTTTCGAACCCAATAGTACACTTTTAAAATTTATACATCTGTAATTCCATTATTTGAAAACCATCTCTTTATTTTTACGGAATCTCAAATACTTTTGTTTTTGAATAACTATTACTTTACAATAAGAATGCGTTCTCCTTAATAATGTATAAATATACTTTTTGTTATGAACCATATAGAAACAATATTAGCAGTGTTAAAAAAATGGCTTAATTCAGGTTAAAATGCAGTTTTGTAGAGAAATCATTTGATATTTCAGTAACAAAGTGTGTTACCAGCCAAATAGTATTAAACCCGTAAATTTCGTATATAAAAACATTATGTCATTCTAATAAGACTATATACTGTAGTATTCAGCTAACATTTTGTGGTTATTCAAATATGGGAAACAAAAATGACAATTTACAATAAAATACTTTTTTCAAGATACTGAGTAATTTTTAATCAAGATTGGTTCAAAATATAAGCCTTAAATATATCTTATTTCATAAACACATACTAATTCAATATATATGTAGGGTACGGCGGCTTAAATTTATCGCCGTTCTCAACCGGCACCGACACCAGTGACATATGCATTCAATACCTAACAGGCGGCAAAGTGCTGCCGCCACAGTGCTCGAGGCTGGCGGGGCCGATACCGAACACCGCCGACTCGCTTCTCAAACTATTCGCATTTCGCTTTAACACGCATATCTTCTATACTCTCTGTTCTATCCTCTGTCACACCAACCTGGGGATGAAATTTAAATGTTTTTTCGTGATTATAAATATATTGATTCTTCATACCTACTAAGGTAAGACTATTTATTACAAAGTACGAGAAGGAATGCACACAATCTAGCATACTATATTGGGTACAATTTATGTATTGTACAATGAGGTTAAAGACCCGAGTCTATTTAGTTGAGATACACCTCAATAAATTCAGAGATCGACTTGAGATTGGTAGAAAGGGGCAAAAACTCAAATCAGTGTACACGACAGATTCGAAACGCGCACACAGCCATCAAAATCACCTAAAAATCATGGACAAAAAGGCAACTTCAATGAAAACTTGACTTCTAAAATTTAACACATTTACGTCATTGAATGTATTAACAACATATTGTAACCCAAAAAGCTAGATTTATAAAAGTATAAATCTTTGATCTAAAGAGATCTACGATCCAAAGATACGTAAGGCTGCATTATAGTTCGTAAAAGCACTTCTGCAATTTTGTCAAAAACTATAATATTTTTAATATAAGTAAATTTATCATCCATTGTAGATGTTAAAAAAATAAATCACCCATTAACCGTCATATGCTAACTAATATTTCAGTATTATTTATACTGAAATTAAACACACCCTGTTGACATTAGTCTTAAGGGATTGAACATTGAATAATTTAATTGTTTAATTTTAGCGTGGGTAGGAAATACACACGCGCCATTAGAGACATCTATGAACACAAGTAATAAGCACATGTTCAATTTCAATGTTTTTGCACATGTTCATATAACATGTTATAATATTTCATATTGTTTTATTAAGTAGATAAACACATTTGGGAGAATTAATTGTTTTCTTCTCTAAATAGTTTGATCTTGTTTCAAACATTAATTCAATTTAATATCTTATCAATAATGACGGGAAATTATTATTTTTCAATTATCTATGTATTTTAAAAATCAGAGAAAATTTCAATTACATCAAACCTGTAGTCTAGAGTTCACGAGGCGACCAGTTAAAGTGTGCACAAGATGTCACGAATACCCGACGGCAGCCGAGCACGCTCGGATCTGCCAGTGTTTTTTTAAGCTTATTTTATTTTAGCTTTCTCTGGTGCTCCTGGTGTTAATTCTCTTTCCTCAGTGATTTTGGGGCCTCCTAAAAAGTGAGGCCCCTCACAATGAGTTAGTGGAGCATGTTAGAAATGATCTGTTCCGGTGGTGTAAACTAAGTGTACATGTAGAAATTTGTGATTTTAAAGTCTGATGAATATGAATATATTACATTTATTACTTATATTAATCATTAAAATAATAGTTGACATATATATAAGTGAATATTTAAGATAAACTATTGTGTAAAATTGATAAAAATGAGAAAACAACATTGACCATCATAAAAGACAACATAAAACAAGACTAACTCGGTCAGGGCACGCTCTGCCACAAAGTGACGATCGGCATCCGGCACCCCGTCCTTACCTCTCCGCACGTACACATACACGTATTAACAAATTCACGTCGGGTTCTTCGAGAATATATTTTTTATTGTTTAGTATGTTTGATACTAATATATTGTCATTATTTTATCCAATTCATAAATATATTACGGAGGAATATCTAAATTAGTGTATTTACAGAGATGTTCACATAATTAGAGGCGATGTTAACTCAGTTTATATTATTGGAGAGGAAAGGTTAATGTGCAATACTTTCGGAGATATTGGTGTTCAATGTTGGGCCTGTTGAAAAACGCCCGGATTACCGTGAGACGTCACATCGCTCGTACGTACGAGAGTATGGAGTACCGACTTGCCGATTCTGAAGATATGACGTCGCACGATAAAACGTCATCAACAGATCGTTTCTAAAACACGCAATTTATAACGTCTGTAATTTTTCCAAATTTAAAAATATTGAAAAAAATCTTACAGTTTTGTAAGTGAGATTTATCGAAGAATTTGCTTAAATAATAATTTAAAAAAATATTCCACTACTTCATTACGACTTGCGTGACTAAATCCGCCACACGACACGTGTCCACCGGCGGCGTGTGTCCCGCCGATGTTCCTTCCGACGTTACTCGTACCACCGCCACTAGATGGCGCCATGTGTTCTCTTCATCCGGCTTGCCAATTTGTTCAATGTGTGATGTAATTGAAGATATAGAACACATTCTCCAGAAGTGCCTAAAGTATGATACGGATGACACAAATCAGAACGAGGTACTGTGAACCCATCAAAGAAACTCGACTGGATTAATTCAATTTATAAAATCATGTAACACTAATCAATTGTGGATGAAAACATAAATGAAGAATCTTTTAAATACCATGAGCGAGTTTACACGCAAACTTTGGACGACACGCCATGCCACGTATTTGATTGAACCAATACGAAAGGTGTATTTTAAATTGCTGGGTATCAATTTGTTTAGTTATCGCGATCTTTCTATTGATGTTAGAAGACAGCTAAACCAGACTGCTATCCATATACGAGGCGCATTTTTTAAAGTAAGCACCGTTGCCAGATATTCCCGGTGTAGCGCTGCGGTTGCGATACAATAGTTTTCTTCATCTGTTCACACGCCACATGCAACGTTAAAGATATTCAGATGGTCTGGCAATCTTGCAGTGAGTGGTTGAAATATTCGAGACAATAGATCTGCCCGCTGACTGTGAGATGCGGTCCGTGAAACATGAAACCAGCTGACATTCGTTGCCAAGTGTGTCCTGTTTTGGCGCCAAGAGATTTCCATATTTTCCTTCATTAAGCGGTTTCTTGGTGGCAAGCGTTTTGAACTCAAAGACGGAGTACATTCTTGGTTTTCATCCCAGGCGGCATCATTCTATGATTAACGTATACAAAAATTGTTGTCCCATTATGGCGACTATGTTGAGACGTAGTTTAAAGAGTGTAGCGTCCGAAGAAACCTGAACCAAGGTTGAAACAACACCCCAAGGAGCCTGGCATTTGTTGCGACTTCACCTCGTGGCAAACTGGGTATAAATCGGTAAAATTTTGTGTCCTCACTAAGAGGAAAGTTAACTGGAAGAAAGAAGATTGCAAAAAATATTATCGTACTTACAATGTTTGTTATATTTCATGTAATTAAAGTGTATATAATGTGTTCAATCTAGTGTTATTATTGTTAGAGATCATTTATATCCATTCGAGTCAGCCATTCTGACACCAATAGCCTGAGTCTAGCCGATGGAACTAGAACGCAACGTAACAATATATGTATATATATATGCACAACATTAGATCTTACGAGAACAACACAAAAAAAGCACAGGAATATGCAAAAATCATCTTCTTCGAGAAAGGATATCATCCCAGCTACCAGAAAAGTGCCTGTTTATTTTTCAATTCGATTGTTCCAACGAGTGGGAGATCTACCAGTTCCTGTTCATCCTTCAACTTGGCCCACCACAACAAGCTTCTCCAAGCTATCTTTCCTTCTCGCGAGATGTCTAAAAAATGAGGGATTCATCACAGGAAAATGACAAGATGAGATTTCGTTCTGATGTTCAGTTCTTGAAGATTGGAGACATTCGTCCGTACCGCCGTCCATGCGTAATATATGTATCTAGCGCTACATCTCAAAGGGATCAATCCGTCTTGTCTTCCCTGTCTTCAGGGTCTATGATTCCACACCATACATAAATATAGAATGCACCAGACTGTGCAAGCTTGATCTTGGTTGTCTTGGAAATACAACGGTCTTTCTATATTTTATCAAGTCTGTATTAACCAGTGATATCTGCATTCAATACCTAACCGGCGGCAATGTGCTGCCACCACAGTCTGGCCCGATCGTTCACCGACGATACATCTCTCCACATTGTTCGCTTATCTATATTTCATTTAACACACATACCTTCTGTACTCTCTGTTGGGAGATACTCTGGAGAACTGCTAAGTGGCTTAATCATTATTCAATTTTTTTCTACCTTCTGCCCAAATATGATCTGCGATGTACTGTTCTTGTGGGTTAAATCTGCTGGCAGTGGTGCGTGGAGGGCTTCATTCTACTCTCTGTTCTATCCTCTGTCACAATAAACGTCTACACCAGCTGCACGTTTCCATTTCTTTCACACCACCCGTCCCCACATATGTATGTTAAAAAGTTCCGACTATATACACCCTTGTATGACTCCTTTTCGTACTTTAAACTTTTTATAGGAGACGGAGTTGAATTTGACTGTGGGCATAATAGTATATTGTAGAAGTAATAATCCAACTAGACTCACTTCAGAACTATTCAGAATATTTACGCACCGATGTGTTAGTAAATATCCACATGCTACTGTACACACAAGTCAGTTTCTTGGGAAACTTCCTCAAAGTTAATACATGTACACGCGTTGTTGGGAAATACATATATACCCTATTTACCCGGAAGTAAAGTGAAGATCCGCCGACGCCATTTTGAGGGATGTTGTGAAGGCTGTCGGTACTATATGAAATATTTTCTGAAGTCATCCATCACGAAACGTCTACCCTAATACATGTCTAAACAACCAACACCATATTAATTATATAATGTTACATCATACATTACAGCGAACGGTGTTCAGAGGACAACTATATTTTCTTGATGGAGTTACTTTTAAATATTTTGTACATTTTTCTTTGACAGTAAAGACATTGTGAACTTTGCCGAGAATTGAGATTTGCACGAGTACCTAACAAAACTAAAGTAGATATAATATTGGTCAATGATAAAATTATGAATTTTTAATGATATTTTAATGAACATTTACAGGTCTTTCGGTTCTCGGTAACTTCTACATATGATTCTAGTGCATGTCATGTCAACGAACATTAGCAAACATGTTAGCAATCAACATTCCGTTCGCAACAACTCGAAATAGTTTGACTGTAAATAGTCAGCCGCCTTCCAAGGCCTTTTCTGCTATCAATTGTTTACACTACCCGACAAAAAAAAATATTTTTTTTGGTGTCGCAGAAATTAGACGTGACATTATATGCATCTGTATCGCAGATTTCAAAAATGACATAGGCTCTAGTTTTTGAGATATTATAGATAATTAGATTAAGATACTCTCGATATTTTCTCCTTGGACAACAAAATGGTCACACGGAATATCAGCTAAACGTGAACACTGGGTAAAAAAATAGTAGCATTTGAGAACAGATACAACTTAAGGAAAACAAAATATATTCAATTAATGGAAAATATATCGAAGTATGGGTAATTACAGGGCTTACGACCTGTCATCGTCTGGCTTAAGTGATAACTTTATATAAATATAACGTTCATCGTTCTCACTCACCAATCTCCATATCTATCAAATTTTTATCCACATATTAACATATATACAACTTTCAAAAATGTGATATGGAGATTAATGGATGAGAATGGTTAACGTTATATTAATATAAAGTGACCACTTAAGCCAGCCGAAGAGAGGTCATAAGCCCTGTAATTACCCATACTTCCATATATTTCCATTAAATATAATAAAAAAATAGCTTCGTCTCCATGAGATATCTATTATTTGTTTAAACAAAATATAATTTAGATAAATTATAGATATCTCATATACACAAAACTATTTATATTATATTATATAGAAAGTATAGAAGTATGGCTATTACAGGGCTTAAGACCTGTCTTCGGATGGCTTAAGTGATCACTTTACACAATGCAACTTTCACCAATTCTACCCACAATTAACCTCCATTACCATGCAGAAACATTTCAAGTATTTAACTACAACTTCGCTATGAATGAATGTTATTTTTTAGAAATATGAAAGCTATATTATTTATCTTTATATATGACAAACGATTAACATATTATACTAAAATATGCCTGAAAAGTCAATTTTCAATTTTATATATTTCTTATTTTGACCAGTATATTATATTAACAATATTAGAGTATGTACATATCGTCATGTCTACATGAACATATATATGACTTCCAAAAATTTGATGGATGTGGAGGTTGATTGTGGGTAGAATTGGTGAAAGTTGCATCGTGTAAAGTGATTACTTAAGCCATCCAAAGATAGGTCTCAAGCTCTGTAATAGCCATACTTCTATACTTTCTATATAATATAATATAAATAGTTTTGTCTCTATGAGATATCTATAATTTATCTAAATTATATTTTGTTTAAACAATTAATAGATACCTCATAGAGACGAAGCTATTTTTTAAGTTATATTTAATGAAAAATATATAGAAGTATGGGTAATTACAGGGCTTAAGTGATCATTTTATATAAATATAACGTTCACCATTCTCATATCAAATTTTTGAAAGTTGTTTATATGTCAATATGTGGACAAAAACTTGATAGATATGGTGAACGATTCGAATTGGTGAACGTTTCAATGTGAAGATGGGTCGTAAGCCCTGTAATGCCCATACTTCTCATATAATATAATAGCTTCGTCTCTATGAGATATCTATAATTTGTCTAAATAACAATGCCTTTGAAGGTAAAAATTCAGTAATTGTGTGTTCTTGGACATATTAAAATATTTTTAACAAAATATAATTAATAAGAAAACAACCAATGCATATAAAATTTAATCTATTGAAGCAATTTGTTAAAACTATGGATAAAAATAGCTAGTGTTTTAAATAATGAACAGAGTGAGATGATAGCCAAAATCATACCAACGTTCATTGAACGGATAAGGCACGCCAAGATGAAGAACTCATGATGTGGCCGCTATATTCCAATTTTCGGATTTTTATTTATTAATATTATCAACATATTAAATTATTTGTAAAAAAATATACCAAAACCTCATCCGTAGAGACACACCATAAGGGTTTTGTTTCAATAATGACACTCTACAGAAAAAACTTTTTTAAAATAATTTCTGATAGATTAAATCGCTAATGAACTCTGACAGGCTAGTGAGCATATTAGAAAATCCCGTTGTGCTCTGACATTAACAGCCCTTTAGCACGAGAAGCTCCCTCCCCCGGCGAGGGTAGGTAATGCATCTTCTCGCTCGGGGGAATTTAATTTTTGCTCCAGGAAAAGGTGATTGCCTTTTACTTCCAAGGATGGAACTCAATTTCTACGGAACGAATTGAGTTTAGGGCTTGCAATATCTTAAATCAACCTTTTTTTCTTGTTTTCCGCTACATTTTTAATCGTCACTTCACGTACGGGAAAAAATAGACAGAGATGGGGATGAATTATTTACTATTGTCCCAGATCGCAGCTTTATTGAAGGTATATTACTGTAGAAATTAGATTATATAAGGGATAGTTTATTACCTTACTCGTTAGTAGTGAAGAAAAAAAATGCTACTCTTGGCTCACTGGTGTGATTGTGATTGGCGTTCGATAATATCAGTGATTTAAAACTGTGACTGTGATCACAGTTTCTGTCATCACGATACATGAAATATATTTTTTTAAAAGCATAATTTTTAGCATAGGTACCACATATTTATATTATTAAAACTTAATTTATGTGAAAATCGTATTCTAGCATACATAATTAGAATAGTTAGTAGAAAATTATTGCACATACATACACATAAATACAATATTTAAAAAAAAATCATAATAGCATAATAATTACCAACAAAAACAGGCAGAAAAATCAATAGAATTAGTAAAAGCACGATATTCCCAGATATTCAATCACTGAGAGTGAGTATGACCCAAAGATATCAGTGATTGACTCACGGTTCGTGATTTTGAACTCATCATTACTTGTCAGTCGAAGGATAGATTTTATGACCGCTGGTTAGTGATTTTCTATAAATAATTAACGTCTTTGCTTGGTCTAACTTGGTCTCTAGACACTCGTCTAGTAAATAATAAAAAGCCAACCCCTCAATTATCAGTCCATAATCTCTGGTATTTCAAATGTTCTGCTGGGTGTTGTTCATTTATATTTTTAATTCACCCATATCTGGATGCTCCATCACCTTCGTAGTATTTTTTGGTTTGTGTTCTATATTTTATTCATGAATCATAAATTACTCTATACCAAATTGACGTGGTTATGGTGAGCTGGACACAGTGGCATCTATAAAAACAATGTCAAACTAATATGTCTCATAAGAGATTAAGAAGATAAGGGCACGATTACTTATGTACCGAGATTCATCCAGGTGACCGCATCCCTCGCAGAAAGCTATCTAGTATATGAGTGTAGGGGTTGTGGTTGTATAATATTATTGACTGTGATTGTATCAGAAGGTTTTTGTGTTTTTTTTTTTGTTAGTATTTATTTACATATTTATGTTGTGTCTAGAGCAAGGCATTTAATTAAAATAGCACTTACAAAAGTTGGTATTTATTGCTGGATGAATTACAAAAAACAGGTTCGACGAGTATACAGTTAAACGCGCGTATGAAGTTGAATACTGGAGTGGCTCGCTCGAGATGTCGATGAACGGACGGTCTGCGGAGAAGTGGTCGCTAGCTCCTTGGACTCGTCCGTCACGATGTATTGGTATCTGCTATATATGGCTGTCATGCGAGTTTTTACACAGCCATGTCCAAAACACGAGTATGTGTAACTTGTATTTAGATTCAAGTGAAATTCGTTAGCCAAGTTGATTACTTAAATATATATTTTTGATGTTTGTAGCGTTAACTTTGTGGTTAGACATAATTTTAATTTGAATTTATATTTACCTTTGTTTAAACCACATGTTGCTTTTATATTAATTGGTTTCGATACTAACGTATATTCGTCAGGACTGGCGTATAACTGAACTATTTCATAAAATTTAAACGACATCCATTACGGGGTGTAGGCGAAGTCTTGGTAAGAGTGGGGAGGTGATTGACAGGGGGGTATTGGAATAGTAAATATATTTAAAAATGGGTTGTTTTAAGATTTAATTGGTTTTAATTATATTGGACTTAGCGTTGAGTGATTTTTTGTTTTCTAGACTTTCTATATTATCCAATATTTCATATATAATTGTAATAAAGTGCATAATTGAGAACTAAAAATAAAATTAAAAAATTGTGTTTAATTTCCTAACTAACTAACTTACCATCACGCCGTTTCTCCGCGGGAGTAGGCATAGAGGATAGAGCGTCACACTCTTCTATCCTGACATACAGTTCTCGCCTCATTCACATTTATACATCTTCTCAACAAGCTTGACGATTATTGAGGCTTCTAATAGGACCATCCTCCAGGCGTCCTCTATTTCTGGTGCCATCAACACTTGCGTCCTCTTCCTTACCATTTCCATATGACCAAACCAGCTTAGTGATCCTTTCTTAATCTTACACACTGTACTAAGATCAGCTATACATTCTTTCCTTATTTTTCATTTTTTATTTCATTTCCATTTCCATTGCATTCAGTCTAATTTCGTGCTATTTATTTGTATAATTACGTATGCAAATATATATTTATACATACGAAACATCGTGTAGATTAAATATTCCAGAAGAAATTTTTAAATATATTATTACAGTATAATTTGGACAACCCTGTTTATGTGAGCCATAATTTGAAATTGCATTATCATGATTTTATACGCGCATTTCTCAAGTTCAGCATATTTTGAAATTTATTATTTAGATAATGCTTTCGTTGGTCAATTATTTCAATTATATTCAAAGACTTTGGCGTGCTACAGGCAGACAAGAAAAAATCACGCATATTAAGAAGCCCAGACGTTAACACCGTCACGTGTGAATGCTGTATCACCTGGCGTACCGATGTCGGATGGTATGGTAAGCAAATGAAATACAACAATTAATCAATGAATTGTGGTAGTTTGGACACGTCTTCTGAATGCCAGAAAAACGACAACTCTGGAGGGAAAGCGGCTGGTGGGTTGCTTCACGACAGTAAATCTTTTAAGATGTCAGATTGTGGCGTGACTGGTCCCAAAGTACTGAAACAACGTAAAGTAGGAAAAGATCAAGACTCTCAACCCTTCTAGGATAAAGGTATGTATATAACGACGATGATTTCCGGGTTTCCTATTGTTAATATGGTCATGTATGCAGAATGAACACTACCACTAACCTAGATTGACAGTGCTGGTTCTCTGGCGTCGTGGCTGGTCCGATGTTATTGTTCTTCTGTCTGGGTTTCCCGAGAGCTCCTTACCGGATGCTGGTCGTTTGACCGCGATCCTTCAATCTCCAAAAAGCAGCAATATTCACACACATAAAAATGACCAACATCAACAACAAGAAATCCGAGGGGTGCCAATCGAAGGAACGAAGGTTTGTAAAGGTGGATACATGTTTGATGTTTGTGTAAGTGAATCAGAAGGATATATTTTAGTGTATGATATGTGCCCCAAAAATCACAGATTCACTCATGTGTTGAATAAGCAAGGGTTACTTCCTCACTAATATAATTTCGAAAGGTGTAGTTCCTTTCATCATCTTCTTCTTCTATTCTCCTTCATGTACGTATTGGTATATAGTAGCCGCAATCAGACGAGTCTCGGGTCAAAATGCACCCCCGTAAGTCTTGACTAGAGATTCCAACTATTTGACATCATCAACTGTTCAAATATAGAATAGTAAAACTAAACAGATATCATTCGTTTGGATTCCTGAATATAAAGGAATTCATGGAAATGAATGTGCTGATAAACTGGCCAAGAAGACTACTCTTTCCGGAGTTCTCCCCCATCAATTCCATATCCCGATGTATGACAGACTTAATATGGTAAAAAAACGTACGAATTCTATGTGGACTGCACAATGGATGGATTCAAATAATCACAAGGATAAGCGGCTTAAAATAATCCCTTTGGTTCTCCAACAGAAAAGTCTCCAAAAGAACAATATCAAATATCTCTAGAATGAGAATTGGGCATTGCCAGGTGGCCTCACATTTGTTCAGATTGAACTTGATAGATTCCCCAATGTGTGAGTGTGGTGCCGAGGAGGAAACCCTTGACCATATCTTTTTCGCCTGTCCATTGCGGATCACAGATTTTTTTTACAATAATCTTGTCAATGGCAATTTTCCATTCCCGGTTAACTTGTGTCATCTTATTTCCCTCAACTCGCCACATTTAATCTATATAAAAGTAAATTTCTTGAACGTCAATGGTATTAACTTGTAATGCAATATTCCCTAATATTGTTGTACTGCTTTCTATGAAATAATGTTTTAACGTGATTAATGGCACAAATCACTCTTGAAGGATAGATTACCTGTTTAAAAAAAGAAGAAGAAGAACAGTAAAACTAAAAATATTCGAATAGTTTCTAAAGTATGAAATAAATAAATTCGTATTATACATGATTACATCGAACTTTATAATAAAACAAGCTAATTTACCATAAACTTTATTTATTGTAGATTTAAAAATAAATATTTTGAAAATAACAACGCATTGAACGTTTCGTATTTTAAACATGTTCTAAATTTTGTTTTTATTGTCGCTGCAGTTAAAAATAACCGCTCAGTAACTGTTGAAGTTGGAATAACTGTTAAAAGTGTTGGAATAACTGTTAAAAGTGTTGGAATAACTGTTAAAAGTGTTGGAATAACTGTTAAAAGTGTTGGAATAACTGTTAAAAGTGTTGGAATAACTGTTAAAAGTGTTGGAATAACTGTTAAAAGTGTTGGAATAACTGTTAAAAGTGTTGGAATAACTGTTAAAAGTGTTGGAATAACTGTTAAAAGTGTTAGAATAACTGTTAAAAAATACAAGTTGAGCCTAGATACAATATATGTACAATGAAATGACTACACGCAAATAATCCTGGAGGTCTTATCTGTAAGGCAGCGGCGAGAAGAGTGGAGCTCGCTCAGAAGCCGGCCTCGCGGACGGCAGATCGTCGCATGTTATTGTCGCTCGATTATTGTGGCGTCGGTACTGTGCGTGTTTCTGCGGCTGTTAGATGTTAAACACGCGGGTATACTGAAGGTGCGTTCAGGGATCGTAATCGGGGAAGGTGCATTATCCAACTACGCTACTACGACACTATTTTTAGCGACAAATTTTTTTAACCTTTTTTGATATTAATACTTTTAATCGTTCCATTATTTGAAATTGATTATTTTACAGAATCTCAAATACATTTGAGCAATCTGATAGCAGACGCCAGAATTACCAATTTATTTTTATTAAATTTTGGACACATTGATACATCATTATTACGTATTAGGAGAACACATTTTCACAATATTGTCGTTGTAGCATAGTTGGATAATGCACCTTCCCCGGTTAGGAAAGAGATCCAGGT
Organism: Eubasilissa splendida; assembly: GCA_031772225.1. Taxonomy (NCBI): domain Eukaryota; kingdom Metazoa; phylum Arthropoda; class Insecta; order Trichoptera; family Phryganeidae; genus Eubasilissa; species Eubasilissa splendida. The sequence goes on from CM062867.1 coordinate 2,293,191, forward strand.
GGCGAATTCGAATGGCAGATTCGAATCCCGGTGGCGCAACAACATTTTTCGGTAAAATTGAATTTTTATGTATATCTTTCTAATTAATATATTTAATTCATATTTATGTATTATATTTAGTATTGAAAATCTAAAAAATTTGTTCATTAAAAGTAAATTAAAAGTACGTTACGTAGATAAATAAAAATATACAGATCACTTTAAAGTAATAGTTAATAAAATGCAGACATTGAAACTCATTAAAATGGAAACAATTAGGCACAAAGCAGGGGCGATTTTCACACCCATTTTATGCACTCGTATAAAAATAGTGAATTTCCCGGCTAAGGGAGCAGAAAAACTATGTAAATCACATTCAGACAAAGTGTGTATGAAAAACTAAAAGCTGTATCAGACTAAAACCTTCCAGCGGACAACAAATTGCGAGTGGAACTTTTTAATTCAGTTTAAAGTTCCGCTGCCGCTGCGTCCGCGAGTTATGGCATCGCCCGTTTAGAGATGGGGCTTTATGTTCACAGCGGATACATTTGTTAAGGTACCAGATTTCTACGTTGTTCGTTAGATCGTCTTGTCTCAAGTAATTGGATTATACAATTTCATTAATTTATTGTTTACCATAATCAGTGTTATTTCACAATTGTACGAAGGCGGCTGTACTTTTAATTAGTGACGAGAAAAAATGCTACTATTGACTCACTGGTGTGATTGTGGTTTGATATTCGATAGTATCAGTGATTAGAAACTGTGACTGCGATCACAGTTTCGTTATTAATACGCATACGCCGCACGATACCACACAATACACGAAATAAATTAATAAAAAAAAACATAATTTTGAGCGCGTTTACTTATATTATTCAAACTTAACTTGCGTATAAAACATAAATAATAAATATCTAATTTCATTTAAAATTCCTTGAAAATTGTCTCGGATCAAATGCGTAAAACGTTTTGGCAGAATCTACTAGATGGCGCTAATCGCGAATTATAACATCGTTCATTCATTAATATTTTCATTTCATATGCACATGCGCCGAATCACGGTTCACAACCAAATATAAAAATAAAAATGAATCACTAATCACGATATCCCAGATATTCAATCACCTATAGTGAGTGTGACTTAAATATATCAGTGATTGACTCACGGTTCGTGATTTTGAGCTCATCACTACATTTAATGGCTGTACTTCCCGAATACCAATTTCCCAACAGTACACTTCTCGATATATTGATTCCCTGGCAAGCCAACTTCATAAAGACCAACATCCCGAAAGACATCCAGGAAAAATTTAATATATCGGAAACGTGGTCTATCTGAAAGTTGTCCGGCCTACCACCATAGAAATGAGATCAAAATCACTGATATTTCTAAGTCACAATCACTACCAGTGATTTTGTACTCGAAAAAAGCTGGATTCGCGATTCTTGTTTGAAAATATTGTCAACTCTTCTTGAAGAATGACATTCGAAACTCTATGACCGCCGTTATAGTCCAATATCATGGGCACTCACCCATCTTTTGCAGGTCTGTTTGGATGTTATCCGGTCGGTTTTTTTTTTGTGGTTGTAGGTCGTGACCTCTTCAAGTAAATATTGTCACTCTGATGTTATTTTTCAGATTATTTTATTAATTGCATTTCCACCCTGCTTAACTTCTTACAGTTTACCTCTTCCGTGCTATCTTAATATCTATTTTATAGAAAAAATGTTGGCTTCAGGAGTGTTGGAAGAGCTAAGCTGCGGTGGTCAGATGGCGTTACCCAGAACGTTCATGCAATGGGTATCGCGAACTGGACTGTTTATAGTGGCGATACTTACATGAGGAGGTTCAAGGCTTAACACCGGGTTATTGCGCCATTAATGCTGACTGTTCCGTATTTATCGAACACATTTTTGGCGCTTCTTCAGAATCGGTTGCGACCTATATTATTGACACCTTTCAAATTCCCACCCATCCTTTTTCCCTACTGCTTGTTTGTTAGCAGACTTTAACGCGACTCGATTCTTGTTCGGTTGCGACACCGCAATTGCATTAGCGGTGTGGATTTTGGTCAACCCCGGGGTGTCAGCATTGTATTGTGATCCTGTGGTTTGTGCACAGAAATTATTGTGTGAGCCGCGGGTGAAGTGAATTCCGATTAACGACCGGAATCGTCGTAATCCTATACGCGAGACGCGTGACTCGAAGATCGTGCAATTTCGTTATGGTAGATCCGATCGGCGCAGGACATACGTTTTTTCTCACTGACGATGCATAAATTTTCTTCTTCCTTAGTGCTTAACATTATTTAGTTTGCGCCAGCTTCAAATAGTTGAACTGTTGAGATCTGTGTCCATCTCCCGACACCTTTACCTTACACTTTTCTTTCCTTCGTTGCGGTGAAAATGATAGGTGGGGATGGTCCTCCGGCGCTGGATCACTACGAGATGCGGATGATCTCGGGGTATGGGGATTTCCCAAGTAAGCTCTTCGTCTTGGGACTTGTCCGTGAACCGTCGGATGAGGCAGACGCTGGACTGTGACTATGAATAATACACATGATATCAAGATTAGACGGAATATGTGATCGGATCCATTAAGAAATGAAAGGAATTTGGACTTTTCCGAGAATTTATTAGAGTATGGGTCTTCTGTTTTAGATTGCCGGGAAGAGCGAATGCTAGGGAGACCTCTTGGATGAATTTCTGCCGGACTATGACCAAGTTCTGCGACTACAACGAGGTGCGTGACTTCCATAGCTTCTATATTCTCTCTGTCTTCTGGAGTCAAATAGTATAACGAGTCTCACGTCAAATTAATACCGTACGGATAAATGTTGCTTTGGTGCAATGATACCAGAGCCAGCTTATATCAGTTAAAGACCAAATGTTATAATTATGTTATATAATAAAGAAAAAAGTTAACTATTAAGGAAAGCCGCAAGGGATTACTAACTGCCTGCCGTAACATAACTAACCGATCTAACTTTAAAATATATTCTAAAAAGCTTTGAAGATTTTGTTAATTATTGCACGCGTTGATTTGTTGAGTGGAATCAAAGCGAGAGTAAACAACTCTCAAAACGATTCCGGGATAGGGTGGGACCCATTGGGATTTCCTTCATATTTTTTCCGAATGTCTCACGATGTGACCAAAATATTACACTTTTCGAGTTTTTATTATTTAAGGATTTATTTTTCCTTTCGCGTCCGGATCAACACGTAATCATTTGTAACTGTATCAATTCGTCTTTTTTTGATTTGCCATTTGTAGATCGACATGTCAAAGAATTCAAATCCGTTTAGCTTTATTTATGTGAGAGTCCATGATTTAATTCCATATAAACCTACACAATGTTCGGATGAATGAAGGAAAAGAAAAACAATAAAAATGCGAGAACTTCAATATCTAGGGAAGTATGAAATTTTGCATCTCATAATGCAGGGAAAGATTGCTGGGAAGAAGAAGAACCTAATACAGTCTACTGCAGGGCTTTTCCAGGCCGCAGTGAACAAAGTGACGATATCCAACATGATAGCCAATGTATGTTGAAGGGATAAAGTACAAGAAGATGAAGAACTATAAAAGTGTTTGGAGAACACATTCTTATTGTGAAGTTGTAATTATTCAGAATATAAGTCTGTGATATTTTAAATATGAATTAAATATATTAATTATAAGTATAACTATTTAATTCATATTTAAAATATCACAGACTTATATTCTGAATAATTACAACTTTACAAAGAGAATGTGTTCTCCTAATAATAAAGTTGTATCAATATGTCCAAAATTTAATAAAAATGAATTGATAATTCTGGCGTCTGCTATCAGATTACTCAAAGGTATTTGAGATTCTGTAAAAATAAGGTAGATGGCTCTTTCAAATAATGGAACGATTAAATGTATTAATATCAAAAAATGTTCGAAAATTTATCGCTAAAAATATTTTCGTAGTAGCGTAGTTGGATAATGCACCTTCCCCGGTTTGGAAATAGATCCAGGTTCGAATCCCGGTGGCGCGCCAATAATATTTTCCGATAAAATTGATTTTATATGTATATCTTTCTAATTAATATATTTAATTCATATTTAACTATAAAAGTCATTCTCATTCGCAAATTTATGTTTTGGTCATGGCTACAATTCGACCATTTATAGAACGGTGTCTATGTTAACGTTACGTGTCATAGTTGGAGTTCTTCCTGCAGACCTCGAAGTTATGAAGTCTTGAGCGCGTACCCTGAAATCTGGAGTGGAAGTGAATTATTTAGGCCCTCTTTTTCAAACCTTCGGACACTCCCTTCAACGAGCAGGCTATGAGAGTACCTCCAGTTCTGAATCAATCCGAGTGGCATATGATTACGGAGCACGGCCAATTCCGAAGTAAACTGCTTGATTTTAAACTCAAAGATATTCCATGATGTGTATCTGAGTGAGTAAATCAAACTCCGGAGCACATCTTTTGGCATTGCGAGATAATGAGGGATGCTCGTGATCACATGATTGGAGGGTGGGTTCACTGGTCAATCTCAAGCTGTACAGGGATTTCATCAAAACGTGGACTACGAGATGGAGTATAACAGACAGGTGATGACAAGATCGTGTCAGCGAGAACGCGGACACTTCACTTTTCATAAGTTAAATTCTTAAAACAAACAAAATCGTGCGTAGCTCTGTTGGCTTGTACTGTCATTGTGTTTCATCCAAGTCCCTTCATGGGAGAGTGTACTTGATACTTAGCCCTTTAGTGGCTGTCTTGTACCCACTGGTATCTTTACTTACGTACATAACACCTGATTATCCGTTTGTTTGTAATGTTGTTATATACCTGTATCTAAAAAATAAATAAAGACAGCATTTAAAAGGGCTTAAAATTAAAATCTCTGTTCGTTTTGCAATTTCTCACATTAGCTTTCGTTTTTTCTTCTTTCTTTTGTGTTTATTGATTGTAGATTTCGCGTTTCTGTAGCACTGTGTGTGGAAGCAATACAATTAGTTCTACAACGGTTCCGGGAAAGGATGGGTTCCCCCCTTTTATTAATACCTTATATTCATTACGTGGATGAATGCAGTTCGGAAGGATAAATTAATAAATTTCCAGTCGTATAAACAAAAAGACTGTCGTTTACATTACCGTCGGCAAATATTGGGGCACAAAATTCACAGAGTCGTAAAATATTCTTGTGAAAGAGAAAAACGCGTGTATAAATAAAAAAATAATTTAATATCTCTTCTAAGCACTGTTCTTGCGAACACACGCGTATACAGGTAGATACACACAATGTACATGTTTCACGAAGAAGAAAAGACTAAACAAATATTTTCGCGAAACTTTGCTCTATATTCAACGACTGCCTGAGGAGACAAAAATATCTAATTTCGGCAAAGTTGCCCGCGTCGAGGGCGGAAAGCGCCAAAGCCTAGGGATGCCGTCACGTATTTTGATGTAATAAGGACTGCTCACACGTGACACGTGAGAACTCGTCTGATTGGCCGTATTGTTCGGTGTATTATGTCCTGTCGACACGTGCGCATCGCCGAGGTCTCGTCAATTTGTCTTTCATTTTTTTTTTTTGGCAGACTGTTCGGTGTTTGGTTGGTTGTACGACGCGCCGCTCCGGGTTCTGCTTGAGGAGTTGAGCTGGTCGATGGACACGTAAAATGGTCGCAGTAAATTGACGAAACGCAAGGTCAAGGTGGCAATCTTAAAGACTTGAAAATTGCTACATGCAATACAGTCATTTCGAGTAATGTTGGACAACTTTGAGATGTTTCAGTAATATTTTTGTTTTCGGAAAGTGGTTCGAATCCCGGTGGCTTGACAACAATATCTCTCGATAAAATTGATTTTATATCTATACCTTTCTAATTAATATATTTAATAAATATTTAAATCATCACAGACCTATGACAACTTCACAATAAGAATGTGTGATAGTCCTGGCGTCTGCTATCAGATTACTCAAAGGTATTTGAGATTCAGGTGGCTTCTTAAAATAATGGAACGATTTAATGTATTAATATCAAAAAAGTTTCAAAAATTTGTCGCTAAAAATATTGTCGCTGTAGCATAGTTGGACAATGCACCTTACCCGGCTTGAAAAGAGATCCAGATTCGAATCCCGGTGGCGCAACAACATTATTTTTCGATGAAATTTTATATGTATATCTTTCTAATTAATATATTTAATTGCCTACATATTTTTTAGATTCAGAAACATCTTATCACCTACATGTCTGAAAATAATATATTACGCGTTTGTACAGTCACATTTGCAATACGGTATTATTGGATGGGGAGGTGCATATAAAACTTCAATGTCACAAACAATAAGGCTATCCACGTACCCAACTCTTCACAGATTTTAAAGTACCAATAATAATAGACGTACAAAAAATTCGATAATTCAAATTTTCAAAATTAAAAATCAATTTAATTTTAGAAGCGAATTCCGATCTACAAGATATAGAGATCAAATTGATATCCCAAAACTAAAATAAACCGCAACTCAAAATTAATATATATATCAAGGTATCAAATTTTTTAACAATATCCCAATCACAATTAGAAAAATTACGGACTATCATAAATTTGTAACTCAAGTAAAAAAAATATATATACACAGACTAACTGAAACATAAATTAACTCGAATATACTCCTTCTCTATACACGAGTCTTAATCTCATACAGAAGAAACAAATGTTAAAATATATATATCCAGTGATTATTGAAATTGTATTATATTTTTAATATTAATAAAAAAAAAAAATTCCTATTTTAGATTATTAGTTGTAAAAGGTTAATTATTATAATGTTTTTTACCCTTCCAATTCATGTATTAATACAAAACATATACGATATTTATTACAATAAGGTAGTTAGTAAAAGAGTCAATTGCGACCAGTGCTGATCCAGAGCATCGTAGACTCTAAGAATTGAAAAAAAAAGTGATCTCCTGGATCGATTACGTTATTATGGGCGCGCATTCATATATCCATACTTCAGATACGAGTTGTTTTTGACACCTATATTGAATGTGAGAAAATCACAATTTATGTTGTCGTCTCTTTCTCTCTCGCACGATTTACGTAACAAATAACGTCATTAATTATTTCTCTGATATTTGTTGGTAATGTTTATGATAGCTTGCTGGTAACTTAATTTTATTTTGTTTTTTATATATGTGCAGTAATTTTCTACTAATTATTTATGCTAGAATATATTTGCAAAACACGAGGTATAGAGAATGAGAGGTAGACGCGTAGATAGAGTCTCACCTACGCAGGTCGGCCTAACTACCCACCTAAGGAGCTCCAACGAGTCACCCATACCCGATTAAATTCCTTATATAAAACAAGATTCGTTCCTCCGCAACTATTTAAAATCAAGTTTTACATCAAAAACGCAATTATTTCACTGTGTTTATAATTCGCATAACAGTTTATCTATTAGTGTCATCTTGAAAGCATATCTAATTCGTGTAGAATTTACCGCTTTTCAAACTGGAGAAATGTAAGCTCGCCCTCAGCTAATAACATTGCGTGTTCGAACCACGTTGGGGTTCACCAATATTGGGATTGCGTATCGTATGGATGATAGTATATATTTGGTCGAAGTACGTTATGAAAAGGTTAAATGACTTACAGTAAATACACAGTTTATTTGTCAGGCACAGTTTACAAATATACAGTAAAGTTTTATAATAAAAGTTAACACGCTTGAGTAGTTGACGAAGGTGTTTCTTATAGCCGTTGTTGAAAAGGCGGCAGCGAGAAGAGTGAGGTTCGTTAGACAACCTTTCTGCTGCTGTTGTTGCATGACGTCGGTACTGGACGTGTTTTTGGTTTCGCGCACCGGTACTGGCTGGGTGCGTTCAGTATCGCCGGTCGGCGATGACAAGAATTGTATGTAATGAGAAATATGATATTATAGAACTCATTCGAGCGAAGTCAGCAGGGACGTTGCTAGAAAGAGGTTGTAATGGCTGGATAACCTATTGCGAACTGTCCAAGTCTTGAGTTAGAAGATTGAGGTACAAGATTGTAGAAGATTGATTGAAGAAGGCGACACACAACATGGCGCCTCTGTATCTTCAAGAACTTTGTATCCCAGACAATCTGAATGGTAGACGTCAAACTCTCAGGTCAGCCTCTACTTCAGATGCAGGAAGGGTTGTAGACGGTTCTAACCGTTGCCAGAAGTCTAAATTTAGTGACCGGGCATTTGCGGTGGCAGTCCCAAAAGCGTGGAACTCTTTACCCTGCGTCATAAGAAACAATGCATCGGAGACTTTATTTAAGAAGAAACTAAAAACGCACCTTTTCAAAAAATCATTTGACGATTTTAAATTTAAAAATTTTAAAAATAAAGATAATTGTAGAACTATAAACAGTTTACGAAAATGGCGCTATACAAATTATCCATTATTATTATTTTATTATTATTAAAAAGATGAGAATGTGAACTAACATAAATAAGGTTGTTTTTTATTTTCTCTGTTTTTCTATACTCTCGTAAGTTGGTTCAGAGAAACATTAGATAGTTGGTTTGTTTGGGGGGCAACCGTCTCACTCACTGTTCCCACCGACGTCAACCTTTAACAGCCTGCTCTTATTAAGACTCGATTATAACTCGTGTAACTGTGAGTATCATTTTGTCTTGATCATTCCTGCTGCCTGCTTACACCTCGCATAATACATAAGCCTAATCTAAATGCCAGGAAAATAATCGATTAGTAAAAGGTTAATTCACCAAGGGTGTTAATACGAGGGCCAAGTAAAAAATAAGGTTCCTTACGCTGTACACTCGCCACGCGAGATGCTAGGCGAAATCCGGCAACACCGCCTTGATTGTTGGTCCCTTAACTACATCCCCACTACCGGGAGCAATCGCTGCGACGCTCAGTAAAGGTCTGACAGCCATCCGCTATGGAACCCGCCATCGCCGTTACCGCCAGGTGTGAAATCCGTTCGGTGATTCGATTTTTAAACGCGAAGAAGCTTAAACCTGTTGAAATTCATCGACAGTTGGAAGAAGTTTATGGCACAGCTTGCATCAGCGTCCAACATGTCCGCAAATGGTGCAGGGAGTTCTCCGAAGGACGCACAGACGTCCAACAATGGCGCCATCCTGAATCGCCTAGGCCGAAAAAGTTTAAGCAGACGCTTTCCGCAGGGAAAGTGATGGCTACGGTGTTTTGGGACCGAAAAGGCGTCTTGCTGACCGAGTTTATGCCTAAAGGGACCACCATCAATTCGGACAGGTACTGCGAGACATTGACAAAACTCAAAAGAGCCATGCAAAATCGCCGGAGAGGAAGGCTGACCAAGGGCGTTAGGCTGCACCACGACAACGCTCGCCCGCATGTCTCTCGACAGACCACCGCCCTACTGGACAAATTCGGCTGGAAATTGCTTGACCATGCCCCCTACAGCCCTGATCTTGCTCCCAGCGACTTCCACTTGTTTCCGAAATTGAAGCAACACTTGGGTGGACAACGCTTCAATACAGATGAAGAGGTGAAAGAAGCGGTCACCAAGTTCATCGGCGGCCTAGCGGCGGAATTCTTCGAAGCGGGTTTTCAGAAGTGGATAACTCGTCAGGAAAAATGCATAGAAAAATCAGAAGACTATGTTGAAAAATAGAATAAAGTACAAGCTTTCAGATGGTTTACTTATTTATTGCAATAAAAAATACCTTATACCTGAAAAAAATGTGGGAACCTTATTTTTTACTTGCCCCTCGTAATATAAACTTCACGCACGAACATCATACAAGGGGAAAATATAGACTGAGACTGTAATTCAGGTTGAAGGCTAAATCTCAGAAATCGATGATGTACAGTGCGATGAAGATTAAAATTAAGCTAAGCAAAAATGTGTTCTAGTAAAAAGGAACGATTTTGATCTTGTTTATATATAAAAATACTTAAAAAGAATGTTCTTTTTAGAGGTTTTTTTTCAAATTGGCAACACTTTTTCAGCAACAGCCAATTTGATAGCTGACAGCTGATTTGTGCTCAGTTTGGTTTACCATTTAACCATAAATAGACTTACGCCAGAAGAACGCTTGCTAATTGTGTAAATTTATTTCGAAAATCGTGGATCAGTTCGCGTAATTTACCGTGCGCTACCTCCATTTTACGGTCGAAATAATCGTCATTTCGATCATTCGAATAACCATGGATTGTTTTTGCACCACGCATACTCTAATTGATAATACGCATCCGTAGAGATGTCGTACAGTGTGCACCGAAGAAGCTGTTGTTTCTGCAAAAATGATGCCGGCCAGAACATCACAGTCCATGATTACTGACTTTTTTGTTACCCAATTGAATGGCATTAATGTGTAAGAGCTGAGGTTTCAACAAGACAGCGCAACTTTCTACACAGCGGGCGCCACAATCAATTTATTGAAGGAAACATTCGATGAGCGCATAACGGATCAGCCTCCAAGATCGTGTGATTTAACCTTAACACCTTTGGATTATTTTCTGAAGAGATATGTGAATTCACCGGTTTATATCGATAAACCGGATACGATAGACGACTTGGAAGCTAACATACGTCGCGTTATTGCCGATATACGTCCCCAGTTCGCCAAAGAGTGGCCGAAAATTGATTGATGGCATAAAATTATCTTTCCAATGAAGTCAAAACCACGGCCATTACCACGATTTTTACGTGTTTTATTTAATTTTAAAGTTATATACCTCTAAAAAAAAACACTGTATATGCACCGTTTTAAGAATAAATACATAGATACATTGAAAATGTTTTAATTTCTCATTAAAAGTATTTTATTTCATACACTGCAATGCATTAAAATTTCACGTGTCACGTGGTCACCTATCGGTTAAAAAAATCAGTAATCAAACCTAACGCGTTCATTAATGAAAGTATTCTACCGATAGGCGTAATCAGTGGCGGGGTGGCTCTTAATATCGACAGATAAAAATGTCTACGACCGAGTTGACACAGGTAACGATGGAGACGAAGAGATTGTTCTCCGGATTCTCCACCATCCGCTTATCGTCTTAAAAGAGTAGGTAGGTAATTATGTTAATAATCTTCTTCTTCCCAAACTGCAGCGCTTCAGAACCCCCAAATATGGCGGCGAGGGGTAGTTAATTCAGGAATAATACCCTCACGTAATTCATCGAGGGGATCAAAAAATCATAATTTTTTTAATAAAAACGAATCTTTCTTCTTTATTTAATTTTTTTTGTCAATGCCGCTATGCTGCAATATTAAAACGAAATTAGATGAAATGAAATAAAATTTTATTTGCCGATTGCTAAAGATTAAAGTTTACGACAAATATGAGATTTTAAATATGAATTAAATATATTAATTATAAAGATATACATATAAAATCAATTCTATCGAAAAATATTGTTGTTGCGCCACCGGGATTCGAACCTGGATCTCTTTCCTAACCGGGGAAGGTGCTTTATCCAACTAAGCTACAGCGACAATATTTTTAGCGACAATTTTCGACCCTATATGTTACCTTTTTGATATTAATACATTTAATCGTTCCATCATTTGATGGAACGTCTGCTATCAGTTTACTCAAAGGTATTTGAGATTCTGTAAAAATAAGGTAGATGGCTCTGTCAAATGATGGAACGATTAAATGTATTAATATCAAAAAGGTAACATATAGGGTCGAAAATTGTCGCTAAAAATATTGTCGCTGTAGCTTAGTTGGATAAAGCACCTTCCCCGGTTATGAAAGAGATAGAGAAGAGAGATTTTTCGATAGAATTGATTTTATATGTATATCTTTATAATTAATATATTTAATTCATATTTAAAATATCACAGACCTATGTTCTGAATAATTACAACTTCACAATAAGAATGTGTTCTAAAAAATATGAGATTCATATCCATCAGAACAGATCAGTAAGTTTCAGATTCAGTAAAACTTAAAACTAGAAGATTGACTATCGACTACATGAGGGAGGGCGGTATGAGAGCGGTGTTGGTGAAGGGGGGGTTTCAGTGAAAAGTGGTTTTAGGCGGGGTTAATATGGACAGGAGAGGAAATATAATTAGGGGTGTTTGTATGTTAAGTACATTTGGATTCTTAATATATTAATCTCTTTATTTTTTAGAATCTCTAATTTTCTCCCCTCTGAGATAAAAACTCAGTATCCTTCAATATTTTTTTCCTGATTGTCGAGCATCCATCATATAGTGCAGCAATCACATCCAAAGTATCCCATCCGTCAGTCAGCAAATAGTGTAAGGCAACACGGCAGGTTCGTTTCCATGACGGAGCCGTATCTACTATGGCCGCAATCACCTTCGAAGTGTCTCGACCTTCAGGATAAATCTTTTATTTATCTAATTTAAGCCCATTTGACTCTTAGAGGTTACGCTGTAGATTTATTAGAAGCGGCATCGGATAATTTTTGCGAGGTCGCAGCAGAGGTGCCAATTAAATGATATGACAAGAAACGATTAAAGGCCTAATCATCGGCGTGGCGCCAAAGAACCCACGGTATTTCTGGAAAACAATTACTGTCATTCTTAGTAAAACGTCATAACGGCGGCCTGTCGCTATGTATGATGGTAAATATTATATGAATATATGTACTGTTACGTATCTGAATAAAAACAGTGTATTCTGCTGGCGGAAAGTCATTCTCGATTATGTCGTGTCGCCGTAGTGTACCGATAATGTACATATTTTGTGTTTCATTTCTTTCGACCTCATAATCATCTTCGTCATCGCCAGTTGAGAGAAGCTGAGATCGGCGAACCATCCTTGTCTACACTCTGGTTTCCTGTATGGAACAATATTGTTGGAGTCTACAATGGGACTGTCTTGCAAAACCTCACTCCAGAAATAGTTAATAGAATATTTATTATATCCATATCTATCCTATTTATTATATCTATATCTTTCCTCTAAATATTTTTCAATGTTCATCATGTTATATAAATTTATTACATATAACGCATTGAACATATTAAGAGTATATTTTCTGTTTATGTATTTTGTTCTGAACGTTTGTTTGTCATTACAAATAAATATAATATTATATTTTCATAGAAAGCAATCGCTTTGTGGTTTGACATATTATATAAAATAAAATAACAATCACTTTGTATGAAACCACGAAATTTATTATACGTCAACCAGTTTCACTTATCTCCAGCCTCATCAGGACGTATTTAAAACTGATCATAAATATAAAAGGAGTGCACGTATATATACATAAATAAGGATATGGAATATAAAATTACACGTGAAAGAGAGAGACAGAATATATATACAGATAGACGGAAGATATTGATGGATATTAAATTGATTTTAAAGGAAACATGCCTAATATGGGGCTAATGGATAAATTAATTTGATTATTAAGAATTGGCGTACCACTATTGATTGCCTTTTTTATTTCAAGGGAATCTAAATTATCCAACTGGAGGCTAAATAATATATTATGTCTCCCTTGATGTTGTATTTAACTATATATGTATTCCAATGCCTTAATGTTTCGTCTATCTGTATATGTATTATGTCTCTCTCTTTCGCATATAATTTTGTAGCCTGTCTCCCTTGATGTTCTATTTAACTCCCTATATATTTTCTATCTCCCTCTTTATATATATATAAGTGCACTCTTTTTGTATTTATGATTAGTTTCAAATATAAAAAATTTCATGATTTCATACGTAGTGATTGTTATTTTATTAAATAAAATATAAAATTATAAATATAAAAGATTGTTTTTCTTTGTAAAATATAATATAAAGTAAAAAAAAACTGGATATTCTATATCTCCAAAACTGATAGGTACAATCTAATGCCACTTCTGACGATGCATGTGTTTCTAGTGTATTAATATTCACGAAATAACACAATTTTCTTACATACACGTATAAAATAAAATATCTATAAAAATATGATTGCCAAACAGCAGCCGTCGCTCACATTTTAATGTAGAATATGATGATATTGGTCTCGCGACCATTTTTTACGACAATAGTTTGCGATGGATTCTTTAATCACAATGTTCCGTTCATCTTTCATTGTCAGCGGGAACAATGCTGAAGCGATGAGGATTGATGAAAAATTTAAGAAAGGCCCGGAGAAAATTATCAGAACAGGGCCGTCACACCATCACCCACGGCCCGCTTTATCAATCATACGCACCTAGAACTGCGCGGAGCACTGGCTTCAGTGACAACGGAACTTTTCCAATTACTGGAAACAAAAGGGTGATTCTGCACTCTGCTCAACTTGTATTTTATCAATGGTGTTACATAGAGAACAAATATCGTATTTGATTTCTGTATGTTTAGATGCTGATTCAATAAAACGTCGTATGACTTATACGATGTAATGATTGTGTAAAATTTATTAATTTATTATTAATTATTAAAACTTATAAATGAAAACACATTATTATTGTGAAGTTGTAATTATTCAGAACACAGGTTTGTGATATTTTAAATACTAATTAAATGTATTAATTAGAAAAATATACATATATAATCATTTTCAATCCGGAGAAGGTGCATTATACAACTATGATACTTAGTTGGTTATTTATTAATTATTCGAGTAAATTTGTATTAAGTAACAATTTGAGTTAGGTACTAAATTTATTTTTTAAATAACTGTTGTTTGTTTTTAAATAGATTCTGGTAAAGAAACAATAATATGTGTTTTTACTTAGTATTGACACCCTGAAGAAGAAAATTGTATTTTTCGAAACCGGTAGATGTAATAAGTGGTTAATAAAACAATGTTAACATATAAAAATATTAAAAAATTATCCAGTCAGAATTACATGTCAGACTCTTTACGTGCTATATATTGCTACGAGCGAAACGGAGCGGATGGCGTTCATCCGTCACCGGTAGATTTATCGGTGAGCATGAAAGTGTGGGTTCGACTGGAAAGAGACTTGATCATTTACCTTTAGCTGACTACCTCTATCTTTCACCTGTGGTACATTTATAGTAGTGTTGTAAGGAAATCTAAACTAATTTTAATACAAGAGGTTAGCTTATCTGTAATGGAATAAAATAAGGTATAAATTTATTGAATTCGTATGGAAAACTTCTGGGATCTGACGTTACTCCAAGCATGCGCTACATTTGGTAATGCTTCTTGTACAATTTGCAAGTTATAGAAGTAATCTCATCTCTCTGGTAGTGATATGTCATTTTAATGGCTTTATAGTTAACCTATAATAACCTTTATATCCAGGATGCTGTGTCCGATGCATCTAATTCCTATTCCTTGATTGACGGTGTACAAATTGATTTGCCGTCACGGTCTGCCGAACACTGACCGCACTCACCTGCAGGGCTCGCCCCTTGGAGAAGAAGCGGCATCAATCTCCGGTACACACGTACTTGCGCACAAATCAGTGATAATCGCATTTCGCGTAAAAAATATTACAACTTGAAGCATTAAATTATAACATAATCTACATACATAACTTAGACCACGTGTTACCCTCTGTCTCTTGGTCGATTGTTAAAGGGTGGAGGGATAAGGGCTGAGCCCTTTTGTCTTCGACATATAAGGTAACAACAATGGCGAAAGGTTTTCTTTTAAATATCGGGTAATTCTAACTTTGTATATAATTGTATAAAGTAGTAGCAAAAATGGGTAATTTTTTTTTATATAATACATTTAAATATGAATTAAATGTATTAATTATAAAGATATACATACAAAATCAATATTATCGAAAAATAAAAACATTGTTGTTGCGCTACCGGGATTCGAACCTGGATCTCTTCCCTAACCGGGGGAGGTGCTTTATCCAACTAAGCTACAGCGGCACTATTTTTATCGACAATTTTTCGACCTTATATGTTACCTTTTTGATATCAATACATTTAATCGTTCCATCATTTGTTAGGGAAGAGATCCAGGTTCGAATCCCGGTAGCGCAACAACAATGTTTTTATTTTTCGATAATATTGATTTTGTATGTATATCTTTATAATTAATACATTTAATTCATATTTAAAATATCACAGAACTATGTTCTGAATAATTACAACTTCACAATAAGAATGTGTTCTCCTAAAAATAATACATTTAAATTATTAATTCTTTTTTTGTTTGATTTTATTGAATCTTATACAATTTTTTATAATTTTAGTGAATGTTTTTATAAATTTTGTTCAACAGGGTAAAGAAGTGAAATGGAACGAAGATGATGGGGATCGGATGAGGGATCATATAGGCCGAGCAAGTTTATGGAAGATTTTGGGATGGAAATTAATTTAGATGATAAATCGTGTATGTATCGTTTGTTAGAGTCTCAATAAATGATTGTATTTCTGACAAACCATTGTAAGTTTGTGATTCTCCTAAGGATGCAGTTTTGTTTGGATTCTAAAATTTTTGTATCACTTGAATCCCAGATAGTGCTCGCGTATGTGGGTATAAGATGGATGATTGCTTTGTACAAGAGTAATTTGTTTTGTAGGAATTTAGGAGGGGGTATAGTCGGTTGTAACGTGTTACCCATGTAGACGCCGTGCACAGTAAAAATATTATAATGAGATGGCGTGAAGTGGCCAGAGGCAGGAGGAGAGTTTTTGAGGGTCCTAAAGAGTAACTTCGCAAAATTTAGTTTAGATCGACTACTTTTTCTGAAAGTTAGTTCACTCAATACGATTGAAAATATGTATTACACAAATGGTGTTGGTTTCTTGTCAGAAATCCTTTGTTCTTTCAAAATTTTATTTTAGTGTTTGACCTCGAATCGATAAGAGTATTTATGGCCCCCGATGGGTCCCTGAGTGCATTATTGAAGTGGTCCGGTCAGTGTGCCGTCTTGGATTGTGAAACATTCAGCCTCCCTCGGGAAATAGCGGAAACTAACGCCATAAAGAATAATGTTTATGGTGTGGACCGACGATTAGCGGGGATATGAACCATTGTAATAATTTTATTGTAATCTTACATCACCACTTTTATAAAACCATAAAAATTGTAAAATTTCTTTCAATATTGTAAACTTACAGTTACAAGTATCGCTTCCGTAAATTATTTACGCATACCTAAAAATAAAACACATTAAGCGATTATCAATCGGAGACGTGAGTGGTGGATGATATTAGGACATCTAAGTACAAATCAACATTTAATACATTATCTGCATAATCTTTGTGATACTCACACAAACATCAATCCTCATATACAGGGTGAATATTATATTCCAGGCCGATGTTGTTTTTAAATAAATAGAAAATAAAACACAATTTTGTATATAAGTTTATACTCATAAATTACATAATTATGTATGAAATACAATATGAGCCAAGTGGCCGCCTCTGGCAGCGGCATAAAAGCGTGCTCTTTTAACCATATTTTTCATAAGATTCTCGCACACTTAGCGTATTATTTCAGCAATTTCATTTCATATATTGTCCTGTGGCATCAAAATTGTTGTTGACTTCTGGACGTAGACCTTTTCTTTCAAGTATCCTCACAGAAAATAGTCGAGAGCCGTCAAATCAGGTGATCGAAGTCACCAGTTTTTGACATTATGCGGCCGTGAAAAATTTCAAACGTAGATCGGGCTGTGTGTAAGGTGGCACCGCCCCCAATTCGGCTGTCAAGAAGTTTTCCAACATGTGACAATACGGATCACCATTAATGGTTACAGCATTGCCTCTTGCATCCTGAAAGAAATAGGCACATACACCACATGGCGCACCATACAGTCACTCCGCATAAGTGTAAAGATCGTTGATGTATCAATTAAAGATTTTAAATACCCCAATAATGATTCGCCAATTCAAAATGAGCATCTTTGCTTATGATGATTTTTTTATACAAAAGTCGGGGTCATTAATATTGAGCTGTAAAACATGTGCTGTTGCATGTTGTTAAAGCGTTAGATGCACCATAATAAATTGTAATCAACTATTCTCCTACGACTACTAAATATAAACTGACAAATGTCTGCCAAACCAAAATGGCGACCAAAGAAAATCGATCTGGATCACTTCTCTAGTCAGACCTAAGGTAGAATATAATTCAGTCATATGGTCGCCACACTTCATTGTTCACTCGACGGCGGTTGAAAGAATCCAGAGAATATTTCTAAGATTCATTATTTTTAAATAAAATATACGCTCTGAGGATATCAATTATGATTATCTCCTTAGCCGTCTGAAATTGTTAAAATTTCAGTGAGACGTACGATGACCGACCTTATATTTCTATACAGGATCATCAATGGCATGATAGACTGCCCCCAGATTATCGGTCTGTTTGTCTTTCAAGCACCATTGAGATCATCGAAACACAATTCATTGTTCTATTACAGTGGTAATGTCAGAACTCATGCATTAGCTAACTCTGCAGTACCCAGAATGATTTCTTTGGGGAATGTATATGCGGAGGTAGTCGACATTTTTGCTGTTAATTTAACTCTTTATAGGACTACATTATTACAATTTTTTGTGTCACTACTCAATGGTGACGGATATACTGTTTTACTTCAAATTTATATTTATTTTTATTTTATTTATGAAAAAACATGCTGACATTTTTCGTTATTTTACAAATTATCTTAATACCTGAATAGGGCGTGTATAATAATAATAAATAAATAATATTCAAATATGAATTAAATATATTAATTATAAAGATATACATATAAAATCAATTTTATCGAAAAATATTGTTGTTGCGCCACCGGGATTCGAACCTGGATCTCTTTTCTAACCGGGGAATGTGCTTTAAAAATAATAATAATAAAATAAGGTAGATAGCTCTGTCAAATGATGGAACGATTAAATGTATTAATATCAAAAAGGTAACATATAGGGTCGAAAATTGTCGCTAAAAATAATGTCGCTGTAGCTTAGTTGGATAAAGCACCTTCCCCGGTTAAGAAAGAGATCCAGGTTCGAATCCCGGTGGCGCAACAACAATATTTTTCGATAAAATTGATTTTATATGTATATCTTTATAATTAATATATTTAATTCATATTTAAAATATCACAGAGCTATGTTCTGAATAATTACAACTTCACAATAAGAATGTGTTCTCCTAAAAAATAATATTCACCCTGTAAAACATCTCTCGACACGCGGTTTGAGATTATTTTGTAATTTCGGTAAATATTGACTATTGCCACGTCCCATTGTAAATAACAATAATTCTGTTGCATTATTATTCGGGTAACGAATGGTTATTACCGAACATCACGAACCATTAACGGTTTCATTTGCATCGCTGTACTTCCGACGATAGCCAAAAATGGAACAATTCCTATTTCAGCGTCCGATACCGGCGACTTCCTTCCCCTGCTTGTAGGGAGATAAATCCCCCGCTCGCTCTCTTCCCCGTGGGAAAATCTGATGCCGTGTAGGATGCAATCAGCCATAGGAAAACCATGAATCTTATCCAAATAGGTTCCGGGACTTTCATTGTTACCTCGTACTGTTTTATGTTTTTTATAAATAATAGTCACCCTTTGCTTGTTTTAACTAACTTTAAAATCCAACACGTGCAACCTCTACAGCTCAAATTGAGTCATGTACTTCTTGGTTTTCTACTATTTATTTCAAATTATCTTACCGGTGTACATCTCTATCTCATTTTATGTACAGGTGAATATTATGTTCCAGGTCGATGTTATTTTTGAATAACTAAAAAATAACACATATTTTTTAAATTTGTTATTTATTTATCAATTATGTAGTATATTACAATCATGTACAAAATATGATATTGGCCATGTAGCTACTTCTGTGTGCTCCTTTAACCATATTATTAATAACATTCGCGGTGTTATTTCAGCAATTTACTTACGAATATTGTCTTGGATTATTGGCGTAGAAAATAGTCGGGAGGCGTCAAGTCAGGTTATCGTGGAGGTCAGTCGATATCATTAATATATTATAATTATAAGCGTATCTCGGGCTGTGCATGAGGTGGCACCGTCCTATTGCGGGCCTAATCGACCCAATTCGGCAACCAAGAAGTTTTCCAACATGTGACGATAGCGATCACCATTAATTGTTACAGCATTACTTAAATAAAATGTCTTAATATAATCAACTACTCTTTACGACTACGAAATGTGAACTGACAAACGTCTGCCAAATAAAAATGGAGGTAAAAATTCCCTTGCTGTCTGACAGATTTGCAATTTTCACCGATATACTCTAGGTTTCACTTCTATGAGATACCGAACAGATAACTGTTGTTTGCGGGTTATACATGCTTCGGTTGGCTATCTTGGGGTATGTACCTTTCAGTTTTGTGTGGGTACACTACAAAAATATCAACAATGACAGAAGTAATCGAACCGTTACCGGTGTTGGAACTAATAAGAAATCTCTCGCAGACAGAATATTAACGGCGGGCATGCGTGATACAGATCTTGTCTTATCGATTTAAGTATCGGAGACCAATCAGCAAGAACTCCACCACCACCATTGGAGTGCAGTCCTGAAGATCGCCGATCGACAAATAGGTTTGTGGCTTTACCTGCATAATACTTGGAATTGCATACTTAGCCAATAGAAAACCCACAACTAAAACTAACTCACTGTTGAAGTATGTTTACATTAATAACTATTTTATACACAAATTTTGTCATATTATGATTATTTTTCTTCTTCTTCTTCGTCGTATACTCACTACTGAGCGTTGGTAATCCCATGAAATTTTATTTATTTATATATTTATTAAAAAAAAGATGTGCAGATACACAAGTTGCATGGAATATATATAACATAGAAATTGATAAAATTGATTTAAAAGAAGAAAAAAATAGGTTCAACACTGAATGTCTGAACACAAAACAGCATCAAAAATATCACTCTTATATTAAAACATTGAATATCGAAATATATCTACAGGACCAAAATCATTGAATTGTATTTATTTATTGGTAACTATATAATGCATATGTAAAAATGTGGTTGGACTGTGCCTCATCTCACTAGAGAAATTCTGCATTGAGACGGGCATAGTTTACAAGCAATTGTACTAATAAATTAGTTAAATAGAAAAATATACATATAAAATCAATTTTTTGAAAAATATTCTTATAAAGTTGGATCAATGTGTTCAAAATTTAATAAAAATGAATTGGTAATTCTGGCATCTGCTATCAGATTACTCACAGGTATTTGAGATTCTGTAAAAATAAAGAAGATGGCTCTTTCAAATAATGGAACGATTAAATTAATTAATTGTAAAATATAGGTTAGAAAATTTGTCGCTAAAAATGTTGTCGCTGTAGCATAATTAGATTATGCACCTTCCCCGGTTTGGAAAGAGGTCTAGGTTCGAATGCCGGTGGCGCAATAACAATATTTTTGGATAAAATTCATTTTACATGTGTATCTTTTTAATTAATACATTTAATTAGTATTTAAAATATCACAGACCTATGTTCTGAATAATTACAACTTCACAATAATAATGTGTTCTCCTAATAATAAATTAGTATTACAAGTATAAAAAACCATTACAAAGTGTACTTTAAAATAAATTATTTTGAGAAATTTGTGACAACAATTATTAAAGGTTTGAATCAATATGTTTGGGTGAATGCACCAATATTAGCTCTACCATATTACGAATTCAAGATTTTATTTTCAGTTTCATATTATTAGAACAATTCAATTGGGTTAAATATTTCAGCATTCTATTAAATAGTTTAGGCCCAAAAATTTGTAGTACCTTTGGCCATATGTTATGTGTGCTCTTGGGAATTGTAGGTTATGTGTATTTGTTCGTATAATAATTATATTTTGAATTATTTTTAAATGTGTCCGTTCGTGTTTATATATGATGTAGTTAAGAGTAATATTAGTATATATTTGCCTTATATCGAAAACATCGAATTTATTAAAAATTTCGTCAGCGTTATTTGTGATTGGGGTTTTGAAGATAACTATTAAAATAATTTTTTGAGCTGTTATTATTGGATTAATTGCAGATATATTGCATTTACATGGAACAGCGCCGACGACCTGGTACTCCGCGCGGGAATGTGGTATACAATCAGTTCAGTTAAATTAAGGGCGTCCAGCATGCAATTTTATATTTTAAATAAAAACAATAAACCACTTAAAGTTCTTCCATACAAGTTATAAAATTATAATTTATTAATTCAATGATTATACACAGTTTGAAGTTAATAAATCTGATATATCTGGAATATCGACATGGCTTAAGAATCATGTTGATCGCAGCATTTAAAGAGGAGCCTGTTAACATATTTACCTAATTTACTCATTTTGAAAGAGATCGATTTCTTACTCGCTTTCTTTTAACCTTTATCATACCACGATATAAAATACTCGAATGCAGCCATGCTGTCAACTTGTGTTACCGTAAATAACAGTTTGAAAAAATGTTTTTATTAGCTTAAATGGCTTTAATGGCACGAATTTACTCTGAATATTGATCATTCAATTTTGAAAAAATGATTACTAACATAATTTAGACCATTCATTAAGTCCTATACAATGTGTCCTTCCTTCTTATCTCTCTTCATTTAATTAGTGAGAAAGAAAAACTTATATTTGTATGTTTGTTGTCTTTTCACGGTGAAAATAGTGTGTGATCTCTGTCTTTCATATCACAAATTGTATTTTTACCAACGTATTAATTTTACAACGGATTGAATGGAAAAATAATTGTTTTTGTACGAGTCCCTTTTCATAATTGGTTTTTCACTAGTCATTCCTAAGCGCTAATATTTTCATTAGGGTTATGTAAAATATGAATTTTACGTTGCATATATTTTCCAAAATATTACGGGTTTAATTATGATGGTAGACCTATGTTATTGCATGGTTTGGGAAGGGTTAACTGTCTCTATGATCACGAGATTTGAAGTCATCTCGACGGCATCCGACATATTCCTTTCCTTCTTTATTAATCTTCACATTTCCATTGCAAAATGGTATAGCGATATGGATAATACCGGAGATTTCAACAACGTGTGACATAAAAAAACCTCATAACACAATTTAACATAAAAATAATAATGTGTTAATACTAATCATAATGAATTGTTTTTTTTTAATTTCAATTATTGTTGCAATGCCAGAAAACGGGAACAGGAAAAGGGACTCACCAAAGTCCGCCAATCCTGGATCTCCTGATCGCCGGATGCAGTGGACTGGATGGAATTCTCACACTATTTCACCATAGGTCGAACGCAATAGACTTACGAAGTTCCCGAGATTGATAACAGCGTTTTAACTGTTATGATTATGATCGACTGATCGCTAGCTAACGGCGGGGAAGGGAAGATGAGGTAGGAGGCACTGATTATTAGATCGTTCAAAGTATTATAATAATAATTTGTTACGCAATACGGCTAGACTCAGACTGTGGATAATGTGTGTGTGGTGTCGGTATGCCTGACTTGCATGAATGGGAATGATCTCGAACAAGAACAACCCTAATCGAACCCTAACCCTAACGAGTCCCAGCAGGTGATCCTTCCTTGATGTAGACTGAATCGGTGTCCAAATATCTCACGAATTCATCACGTCTGAATATGCCTTATAATATTATAATATTTTTCAATTTTTACGGCGAATCGCCGTCCGGCGCTCGCTCCACTAACGCCGCCAGCCCCCGCGGAAGTCGTCACTTCCTTCTCAGCCTTGTCTCTTTCCAACCGCGTCTACTCGGATCGGTAAGCATTTTTTTTGAATATCACAAAGTATAAGTCCTAAACAATTGGTTCATTAGTTACTTATTAGTTCATTAGTTAGTTATTGAACCATGATCAGTTCGGCACGCAAACATAAATAAAAGACTTTATCCGCCTTTTTAAGTCACTGTTTAATTATTAAAATCATGAAATGCCAACCAGGATAGCAGTAATAAAAAAATATCATAATGAAATGTCCGTTCATTTTTAGAATACAAATTGTGAAACATGAACCACAATATCATCTCTCTATTTCGAAGAATAAAATAAGCAATGATGGAAGATGCCTTCTTGGAATTGCACGCCCATCAGCGATAATATAATATGTAAAGAACATATTTAATAGTTCGCAATTTCAAACTCTTTCTAACAAAACCAAGGAAGTAGTCAATCTCAATTGACTGATAAATTACACAAATTTGAACGCGAGATGTGTACTTTTAAAACGAACAGAACGAACGAAGGAAATGAAAAGGAAATTATGATAAGATAAAAATCGAATAAAATTTTATTGATTTCCGAATTTGACATCTTTCCCACCCCTCTGCGTGTTTTGGAGTGAAATTCTTTGCCACTAAAAATAATTTGAAAAAGAGTTGTCAGTCTTTGAACAGACTTTAATGATGGAGGGTGTAGGTCGTGTTGTTATTGTCTCATGATCGTTTTGGAGGTTATGAAATGTATCGTATCTTGTGATGTGGTTCAAATTCACCGCCGTTCCTAGCTGACATCGAGATCTGCATTCAATACCTAGCCGGCGGTATAGTGCTGCCTCCACAGTCTGGCTTGATCGCTCACCAACGACACGTCTTCCGTTCCGTTGCCCCGCCACGGCGCTCGAGGCTGGCGAGGCCGACACCAAATACATTTATATTTCATTTTTACACGCATACCTTATATTTTATCATCTGTCACAATAAACGTCTACACCGGCTGCATGTTTAAATTTCATTCTCACACGCATCAGAAGGTATAGATGTGAAGGGTGCCCGCCTCTAATCCAGGGTTCCCGTTCGATATGAAGGTATGTCGCGTGTTTGTATCTAGGTGTTCGTGTGGAGTGTGACAGACAGTAAGGCAATCAGGTAATATATAATGATATGATATTTAACTAATTCGATGATGCAGAGAAAGGTACGGTAACTATTACCGTAGTTGGTACAGAGCAGAGAATGAACCTTGAGCGAATCCGTGTACAGCTCTTTGCGCATGCGCTACTTCTGTTAGGTACATTAAGCGCGTGTAGGTAGGCATCACCATAAGGAAACACTAAAACAATATGTGAAGTAACATATTTTGTAAGCAATTATATTCCTTTTTTATTTTTAAGTAAAACACATTATTATGTTAGAACACATTCTTATTGTGAAGTTGTAATTATTCAGAACATAGCTCTGTGATATTTTAAATATAATAATTAGAAAGATATACATATAAAATCAATGTTATCGAAAAATATTGTTGTTGCGCCACCGGGATTCGAACCTGGATCTCTTTCCTAACCGGGGAAGGTGCATTATCCAATTATGGATAATGCAAATAATGGAACGATTAAATGTATTAATATCAAAAAGGTAACATATAGGTTCGAAAATTGTCGCTAAAAATATTGTCGCTGTAGCAACAACAATATTTTTCGATAAAATTGATTTTATATGTATATATTTCTAATTAAATATATTTAATTCATATTTAGATTATTATAATTGTTCCGTGCAGGAAACAAGAATGTAGACAAGGATGATTCGCCGATCTCAGCTTCTCTCAGCAGGCGATGATGATGAGGTCGAAAGAAATGAAACGAGAAAATTGTTCAATATAGGCACACTGCAGAGTTCCCTGTTTTTATTCAGATACATAAAATACACACATTCATATAATATTTATTATCATTTTTGCAAGTATCTACATAGCGACAGGCCGCCGCTGTGACGTTTTACTAAGAATGATAGTCTCTGTTTTCCCGAAATCTATCCCACGGGATTTTCGGCACCACGCCGATGATTAGACATTTAAATTACTGACACGTGTCTTATCATATTGTTAACATAGTTCTGTTGTATTTCAATACAAATTACATGTATCAACTACTTTTACGTGGGTCATCAAATTATAATACTTTGTCAATATCTCAAGCCAAGAGAAATATTAAAATAAAAATGTTTTTAAACCACGTTCCACCCTTTTTACTGAGTACGTCATTTCCCGACTGTTTTTCATCTCACTGTTGATGAGACAGACTGCACCTTTCGAAATTATGTTTGCGATAATAATAACACTCAATTGTGTGTATCGTACAATGTTTTGTTTATTTAAAAAAAAACTTGTTGCGCCGCAGAGTGATGTGAGGTTCGGATGAATAAAAAAAAGAGATAAAAAAAAATCGACAAAATTATAATACCTTATTATTTTAGTTTCAGTGATATTAACTCTGCAATATCGTTAATGTAATATTAACATAAACAGGTAGTATCTGGGTTTAGCCTTTAGGCCATTAGTGATCACAGCCTCATTAAAGGCTAAATATTTAATTTGCTGCGCGTTCAGCGATTATACTAATGAGCAATTCCAGGTGTTTAATGATAAGGTTCAACATATTTAGAACCCTGTTTATTAAAGTAGACCAAATTGATTTCACAAATTAGACATCGTCTATTTGTAAATCGATTACAGACATTCCGGGTGACTTTGCATCACTTTGAGATGTTTTTCAGTGATATTTTTGTTTAGGAGAACACATTCTTACTGTGAAGTTATAATTATTCAGAATATCAATAAATAATAAAGTTGTATCAATGTGTTCAAAATTTAATAAAAATGAATTGATAATTCTGGCGTCTGCTATCAGATTACTCAAAGGTATTTGAGATTCTGTAAAAATAAGTTAGATGGCTCTTTCAAATAATGGAACGATTAAATGTATTAATATCAAAAAGGTGACATGTAGGTTCGAAAATTGTCGCTAAAAATACTGTCACTTTAGCATAGTTGGATAACGCACCTTTCCCGGTTAGGAAAAAGATACAGGTTCGAATCCCGGTGGCGCAACAACAATATTTTTCGATAAAATTGATTTCATATGTATACCTTTCTAATTAACATATTTAAGATATTTTTGTTTTTGAAAACAGTCAGCTGCAACTAATATGGGCTGTAAGAGAGGTAAAAGGAATTTAGGAGAAAAACCGGATGGGCTGAAGGACCATACAGAACAAGAAAACACGACCCACCTGTAAAATTCTCCTTTCGGTATCTAGATCTTCTTCCACTGGATCCATAGATCTTCTGGGTCCAGGGCACGTACTCCGCTGTTCCGCACGAAGTACTCTTGGACATAAACTTACAAAATTTGTCATGCGCGGTAGGGAGATAACCAAACACACACAAGTACACTGTCTGTCAATTTATCATTCCCACATGGCAAGAAGATAATTCACGCAATTATCACAACCTACCGTACCAAGTGTGGTATCCCACTGATCCAAAAAATCATGGAGAACACAACTACAGAAAATATCGTGTTCTGGTATAGGGAGAGGGGGTAATGGAAGCTAATGAACAGGAACCATTCTATATGGCAACCGACCATCGTTGGATAGTTATAAAGATATATGTTCTTACAACTTCATTTAATTAGTTTTGGTTACGAAAAACATGACTAAAACCCTGTGGTCCAATATGAAATGTACTTTTTTGTTAGAAAATACTAATTTGATAGAAACATTTAAAAAAATCCATGATTTGGTACCTTTCTCTCATATTGAATCATCTGATCTAGCTTCAGACACATGGTTCGAACAAATTTATTTATTTACTGACATACATATTTTTGTTAAATGAAAAACTTATTTATTTTAAATTATTTGACAATCAGTCATTCAAGGCTAAATTAAAATTATTTGTCACATTCCTCTTCTAATATTATTGTAAAACATACTGTGACGTACGCGATATATGTCGGTACGTCCACCGGGTAGCTACAGGGTAGTGAATAAGTTTTCGTGAGTACTGTGATCAGAATTGACAACTTCTTCATCGCCTGCTTTGAACAGTTACTCTAGGGAAAAATAATAAAAAAGGCGAAAATGTTTCTAAGTAACAAATAAAATCAATACGGTTGTAATGAAATATAAGAACTGACAAACTAATTAAGAATCTCTGCATAGAAAGCCTGTCGTACAAATGCGAACTGGACTCAAATAGGGGATTAAAACTACAGGGTGGCCCAAAAAAAGTGAGAACATTTTGTGAAATGTGACATAATTACATCAAAATTAAAAATACTAATTTTAATGTATTAATTATAAATATATACATACGAAATCAATTTTGTTGAAAAATATTGTTTTTGCCCTACCGGGATTCGAATCTGGATCTCTATTTCCTATACGGGGAAGTACACTACCAATTGTGTTATAGCGCCAGTATTTTTCATGACAAATTTTCGAACCTTACATTTTTCAAATTAATACATCTGTCGTTCCATTATTTGAAAGCCGTCTACATTGTTTTTACGGAATCTCAAATACCTTTGAGTAAACCGACTGCAGACGCCAGAATTATCAATTCATTTTATTAAATTTTTGGACACATTGATACAACTTATATTATTAACCCTTCCCAAACCATGCAGTAACACAGGTCTACCATTATAATTAAACCTGTGATATTTCGGCAAATACATGCAACATAAAATTCATATTTTAGATAATCTTAAAGAAAATATTAGCGCTTAGGAATGACTAGTGAAAAACCAATTATGAAAAGGGAATCGTATAATAACAATTATTTTTTGCCTTCAATCCGTTGTAAAATTAATACGTTGGTAGAAATACAATTTGTGATATGAAAGACAGAAATCTCACACTATTTTCACAGTGAAAAGAACAAACATACAAATGTAATTATCTCTTTCTCACTAATTAAATGAAGAGAGATAAGAAGGAAGGATACGTAGTGTAGGACTTAACGAATGCTCTAAATTAGTAATTAACTATTTTTTCAAAATTGAATGATCAATATTTAGAGTAAATTCGTGCCATTAAAGCCATTTAAACTAATAAAAACATTTTTACTAACAGTTTTTTACGGTAACACGAGTTGACAGGATGGCTGCGTTCGAATATTTTATATCATGGTATGGTAAAGGTTAAGGAGAACACATTACAACTTCGCAAGAAGAATTTGTTCTCCTTAATAATAATTTTCATCAAAATTAACTAATCAACTATATCAACAATAGCTTAAATAGTTTACTAATTTACTTACTTATCTATTTATCAATATTATGTTATATTTCCTTTGATTATTTATTTTCCCATTATTTATATTTGGTTTTTTTAAATTGTTGCCCAGAATGACAAAAATCACCGCATAAGACCGTATTCTGAACAAAAATTTGCGAATTGTAAAACGTCGGGGTGCTAGTAAAATGATCAAAGAGTTTCAAAACAAAGCCTGGAGTATAGCTAGATATTACAGCAGGACGGAGCTCCATCTCACACAGCCAGAAACACAATCAACTTTCTTCGTCATGAGAATGTTAATTTCATCGAGCCAGGCATGTGGCCATCGAAAAGCCCAAATTTAAATCCAGTAGATTATGTTTTGATAATTTCTAATTAGTTAAACATTTTTCAAAAAAAAATACATTAAGAATTATAATTAATTATATTATGTTTTGAAATAACTCACGCGTTACGAGATGTTTTCATATTTTTCGGACCACCCTGTACATCTGATTAATTTACGTTCAGGTTAACTTCGAAACAATGACAATCACAAATCGTTCCGACACATTTTGACAGTTGAGGTTATGTCAGTGTTTTGGATCTAAGTCACAATATCCAATTTCAAACCTGGCATCTCCAGATCAGATAAATTATGTTAAAATAAATAAATGTTATTTGTGACGTTGCGACAGCGTTCTCACATTTAAACGGTGATGCAAGTTGTGTACAACACCTTCAGACAGCCATCATGTCTTCTTAAGTTGTCAGTCTTCATGGTAGCAGCTCAATTAACTTCCAGTAAATTGTTTAGAGGGTTTTTTATCAGAATTTTTTACCCTTCCAATTCATGTATTAATATAAAACACATATGATGTTTATTATAATAAGGTAGTTAGAAAAAGTGTCAAAGTGATTAGCGCTGATGCACTTGTAGTAGTAGATTTGGCGGTCTAGCCGCATGTAGAGTACTCAGAGTATCGTAGACTCTAAGGAATTGGAAAAAAAAAAAATTGGTAGCAGCTCAACGAACAAATAGTTTCGTATTGCCGTCGCCAAAGGGCAAAATAACCATCTCATAATACAACAAAGGGAGCATATCATGGAATCAAAAAATTAAAATGACACACACCTACAGTAATCAAACCACATATTGCATAAATTGCACTGTATAAATATATTTTATTTACCTTTTCTTGATATATTAAAGTTACATTTTGATAGATTTTACGGAGCCTCTCAATTCGTGCGTGTCGCTAGTTCACCATAGAAAAAATGTGTCCGTCAACTGCCCGCTAGTGTTGTAGTTCGCACGGATTACGACCATAGATTCCTAGACTCCTAGACTCTAATAATATTATAACGTAATGTTAAAATACGCGTAGGTAAAAAAAAATTACTCCCCTCACATCACACACAAGAAATGATCTTCAATGAATTTGCTGTCCCATCTTTGCATATTTGGTCAAGATTTTATAAAATCGGTGATACACAAAGTCACGGTGTCTCTTTTAACTGCTTATATCCATCTACCATTATTATTATATTTTTAAACAGTGTTAACTCTCCCGTTCCGGAACGGGGCACAACATGACCCCAAAAATTTTATTTTTAAAAGTATTTATTAAATATTAATGATATTGAGCTGGTATTCATTGTAATCCTCATAATGCAACGTGCAAAAAAAATAAAACAACAATGTATAGTAAGACAGTAAAAAGTAGAGAAAATTATGTTTTTCCATAGACAATCGGGACCATTTTATAAGTTAGGTAACGGCAGTAATGAGGTACGTATTTGGATGAGTCGCGTCTTTAGATCTCTTCGCTGACTTAGGACATGCATGTGCGCGGTGTGTTCGCGAACGAGACAAGCTCCCGATGGCAGGACACTTATGAGTGATGACACTTCAAAATACTACAGTTTCTTATAAAATGACGACAAATTTATAAGTATCTTGTTGGAATTGTATAAGAAATTTATTTAAAAATGTGATATAACATGCTCAAGCCATTATACTGCATTAAAATTTGAATGGGGTCACTTTGTACCCGCTCCGGCCCTCGATCCTATTTTAAATCTTCCGGTACTCGAAGGTTGATGGAGGTTTTTAAAAATACATGACAAGTATTGATTTATCTCATTCGTGAAACATAGATTTGGGATAGGTTTCAAGTTTATAATTACAATAGGGAAATGTGAATAGGTATCATTAATAGAATTGTATCTAGGGCTTTTTGCAATGATGATTAAGTGTAGTTGTTTTTTAGATAATATTTTTTTTGTTTTAGACAACAAGACTTTCTCGGAATATTAATATCTTGGAAACATCATTTTTAATATAAGGTTCTGATTTTTAAGGAACATACGAGTTTATTTTATTCTTGAATGTTAAATAAATATTATAGTGAAATCTAAAGTCTATATTAAAAAACTTTAAGTTATAAGAATGAGGTCTTATTAATTTTATGCTTAAGCGCAGCATAATTGAATAATATTTTTGCTTGTAAGCGAATTGTGATGTTTGAAATTATAGTTTTTAATAAAATTTACTTTCTCAGAGTACTAAAAACATAGTAGATGATGAATTGAAAACAACCTTAAAATACACAAACGCTACTCTTATCATTTCTGTGTTCATTTAAAAATAGTTCATCGAATCAAAGATGTTTTTTTCTGTTAACTATAGAAAGCCAATCAGCTGTCTCGCGCGCACTTGAACGCGTGCATATTATTCCTATCCAGTATATACCTACTACTGCCTCCTCCTATACATACCAGAACATACCCATTTCTATGGTGTGTTCTCCATAGAGTTTTGCGGTTGAAGTTATACCTTCGAACTGTCAAGTAAGCGTTTACCATTGGATGCGTTTATTACAACCAAGTTCGTTCTGCTGCGGGAACGAATTGTTGGCTTGAATTATCGTCCTGCTTTGTGGGGTTGATAGTTTATTACGTGTGTTTTGGTTTCTCGCTACCGTGCGTGCCGAAACATGTACATTGAACGATTATACAAGGTGTTGTTTGACACTTATATGTGTGTATGTTCAAGTGTACTTCGTGCTGAACAGCGTTGCATGTATCCTGGAGCTGAAAGTTGTGTAGATCTACTGGAAGAAGATACCGAAAGGAGCATTTCACAGGAGGGTTGTGTTTTTTGGTTTTGGGTGGAACTTCAGCCAGCTCCTGTTCCCGATTCCTGTCCCTCTTGAGAATTCCTTTCACCTTTTCTGCATCCTTATTTCCCCACCCTTTGTTTGAATACCGGATTTATTATTAACATCAATTTTCAGAATGCTCAATCATAAAAAGACAAAAAAATGAACCTATTCATGTTTTGTCCAATGTTATGTTGGTTCCCAATGTTACCCAAAATGACTGTAGTACATTTATAGTATAATTGCTTGTATAATCCTATATAGATAATATTTTAACATAAATTTCACAAATATGATTGTGCGTGTATCTTTGTTGAATAGAAACTAATTTCACAACCAGGTTATTCTAGAATCTTTAATGTCTCTGCACGTTGTTATCACGGTTCATCAAATTTTCACTATCCGAAGAATATAATTGGATTACTTTGATACCTGAGTTATATGTTGCAATCTACACATAACCATTTCTCACCAAACTGCTGAAGATAGAAAGCTAAAGAAGTTGTAATTGCAAGCCCTAAAGTCAACCAATTAAAATAGAAATGTGCTATTCCGACATATTTGTAGGGTGATAAATGTCATCTCAAATCTAAAGAAAGTTATACGGAATATTTTATGTCCTATCATTTCTTCTTTCCTGTACTGAACAACACGTGTGGAGTAATCAAGCTGCATAATAAAATTACAACACTCAAATAGTTCATGGAGGCGTTTCTTGTCGCTGTTATTGGGAAGGCGGCGGTGAGACAAGTGAAGCTCGAGAGACAGCCTGTTGACTGCGATCGTGATGTGACGGCTGCGAGGTGTTTGAATTCACGCACCGGTATCTGTAGGATGCGTTCAGTAACGCCAGGCTGTAATCAGCTTCACAGGAGCGTTGCAGATGTGTTTAGCTGCCCAGTTCGGCTGAATACGTTTCTTCATTTTGCCCTCTTGTTTTGTTTGATTAAATTATCTTTTGTTGTTTTATGACAGGTTTATAATTTTAATTGTAATTCTTTTAGATAATCGTTGTATGTTTTTAGTTATTCTTCTTATTAGTGTTCTCCTAATAATAAAGTTGTATCAATGTGTCCAAAATTTAATAAAAATGAATTGATAATTCTGGCGTCTGCTATCAGTTTACTCAAAGGTATTTGAGATTCTGTAAAAATAAGGTAGACGGCTCTTTCAAATAATGGAACGATTAAATGTATTAATATCAAAAAGGTAACATATAAGTTCGAAAATTTGTCGCTAAAAATATCGTCGCTGTAGCATAGTTGGACAATGCACCTTCCCCGGTTTGAAAATAGATCCAAGTTCGAATCCCGGAGGCGCAACAACAATATTTTTCAAAAAATTGATTTTATATGTATATCTTTCTATTTAATATATTTAATTAATATTTAAAATATCACAGACCTATGCTCTGAACAATTACAACTTTATAATAAGATTGTGTTCTCTTAATATATAAATTTCATATAAAATTATATTTTTAATCGTTTAATTTAAATAAGTGATGGTTTTATAATTATTTACACACATAGATTGTGCGTAACTTTGTGTAAAAGATATTTACGTGGGATTTTTATATAAACATCATTTTTAATGCACATTGATGTGCATTAATATTATAATCCGTGCGACATTTCTATTTTTTCGATTGCTGAATATTACAAGATTAGAAGTACAAACATACGTACCGATCTATATTTTCAATTACTAGGTAAGCTATTTACATTTTTTTGTTTTGCTTTCCATTGAATATTTTGATTCCCTTGTTGTTTTAAATTATTTTTGGTAATTTACAGTGCTTGCGTTTATTTAAAAATTCTTATGAACTTTATTAATATACGCAATATTTAAATAAAGTTTGCTCGGTGGACGAGTGAGCGAACCACTGTTTTGAATCAGCGAAAGTTTAGAGTTCGGTAAGGTATGTAAGTACCTATATATGTGCATATGTATTCATAAGGGCATACTTTGCATTTTAACATTTTAGTGGTGAGGAATTTCTATAGAATTGTATTTTGAGTGTTTTATTAATTAATTAATCAGCGAATCAATTTATAAAAATTGACATGAATTACTTTAATGGTAGTCCAACGTTTTACAAAAGATAAGTAAAAAATATTGAGAAAAAAAATGTTAGCTTTGGAGTCCCATAACTCGTTAACTGTAAACATTTTACCAAAGGGTAAATAATATTTTCTGTTCAAAATTGAATGAAGATGACTCCCTTAAAGTTTTTGCTACTAGCACATGATACCTGCTGGGTGTGTTCAGTATCGCCAGGCGGCGATCGTGAGAGTGGGGGCGATAGACCTCCATATTTATATATTACAGTGGAATCCGCTTATTGTGATCAAAATGAGATCTGTAATCAGAGATCAGGCCGATGATGTTTTTGAATAACTAAGAAAAATAATACTTTTTGTTTTATTTGTTTTTTATTTATCAAATACTTATTTTATTACAATTATCGGCCGAGTGACCGCCTCTGGCAGCGGCACAAATGCGTGCTCCTTTAACCATATTTTGTTCAATTACCATAATTTTGGTTTCATTTTCAGGCCAATAATTTTTGACACATCGTTGAGCTATTGAAACATTTTTTCTAGCTCTTTTCTAGTGCTTGCAACAACCATAATATATAAGTTCATAAAATATAATATATCAGATGAATCACGACATTATTTTATCTTCACTATTCGTTCACCTTTCTCGCTGTCATGTAATAAGATTTGACTTCTCAAGTTGTGCTGCTCCTCTCGGGGGACCTCCGACCCACGATAGCTTTCACGTGAATTAAAGGGTGGGAACCCACCCCCACTTTCTCAAAGGTGAATGTGATTCTCGTTCACTTCAATATATATTTTACTTTTAATACACCCAGCGTCATAATTATTCAAAAAGTAAATAAAATAAGACACATACAAACACAGATTGCCCAGGCGCTATTTCCTGCGGCGAAGTAACGCGCTCGATCCTCCGGACTGAGATGCATACAGAAGCGGACAGCGTCGACTGAACTCTCCAATTTATGATCTGTAAAAACAATAAAACAATATATTTTTAAGTTTAGTAGTATTTATTTATAATATATAAGAATTATGCTAGAATAAGGCGGCACTGTACATAAAGTGTAGCGCCTAATTAATTTGAAATACTTAACTTCCAGTAAATTGTTTAGAGGGTTTTTTATCAGAATTTTTTACCCTTCCAATTCATGTATTAATATAAAACACATGATTTTTATTATAATAAGGTAGTTAGAAAAAGTGTCAAAGTGATTAGCGCTGATGCACTTGTAGTAGTAGATTTGGCGGTCCAGCCGCATGTAGAGTACTCAGAGTATCGTAGACTCTAAGGAATTGGAAAAATAAGACAAATTATAGATATCTCATAGAGATGAAGCTGTTATAAGTATGGAAGAATGAGTAATTACAGAGCTTACAACCTGACTTGAGTGATAACGTTCACCAATTCTACTCACAATCAACCTCCACATCTATCAAAAGTGTGGAAGTTACATATATGTTACCATGTAGAAACATGTCATGTACAACTTTGCTGTCGCCATCTATGGATTGATTTTTGATATTCATTTCCCTGTAACTTCCATATTTATATATTTCCCATTTAATATAATATAAATAGCTTCGTCTCTGTGAGATATCTATAATTTATAAATAAATAGACAAAATACATTGTTTAAACCACTATTTATGTTTCGATGTCTATGGTATCTTCTTCAAGAAACAATGTATATACTGAAATTAAAAATACAAGCATATTTAAAAACAAAACTAACATGAAAACAAATTTAAAAGGTGACTATTTGCAAAGAGGATCTTGTTATTTATAATATTTAGCTTGCTATTAACACTTTTTCTTATTTATAAAATTTCAAATTTATCTAACTGTAAAACCCCTAGTATCTGTATGTATAATTTCTAAACCTTTGTTAATATCAAAATAATGATTTGTTTCTAAAAGGTGATTGGAAAATTCCGAATAGTGATTTAAACAAAGTATTTTGTCTAATTATTAATATGAAATGAGGCCACAAAGTAATTTTGCAAATATTGAAGAAGTATCTTTAAAAATCAGGTGAAAATGTAGTAATTGTTCTTGGACATATTCAAATATTGTTAAATAAAATGGTCTGTCGAGAGTTTTGTGTACTAAGATTTCGGTTTTATAGTGGGTGCATCCTTAATGCTTTGCGAGATTCAAAAACTTTTTTTGACTTTCACACACACGCAGATGTCACGCTGTGCCGTCAACGTTCATATCTCACGCTCGGAACAATAAAAATATTGTATCGGATTCTCGCTCCACAATAAAAACATATCGCACGGCGTTAATAAAAGTTTTTATATCTGACGCCAGCTTCGTTCGTTTGAAACAACTTTTAAATCACGAGTTCCGAAATTGCCGCCCTCGTATCCGAGTTGACGTATTGCGTTCCACCATTCGAAAACCGCCAAGTTATTGCCATCATGGTCGTTTCCTTTCGGCGACTGTAAAATGTGAATATTATTTGAGAATGGCGGGAGTCGGTTGTCGGGAGCGGCCGCGAAACACCTGACGCTATCAAATAAATCATGTTTTGAAACAGGGTTCTTTTAGATAATCTAGCCGATTTTTAAAATAAAAATAGTGTTAAGGGTTGTTTTTTCAAATAACTTAACTTCAAAAATATTCTCAGGTTTTTACAGCCATTATCAACAGCGACAAAATGTTAATGTTATGGTTAAGTGTTTCATTGCAATACCGTGTCGAAAGCAAGTTGTTAGTGTTAACCAAAAACCACAATCAGAAAATATTTGTCCAGGTTCAGAATATACACTAAAGGCTGAGTTGCTCATTTAGCCCCCTCCCCGCAACAGCGCCCTTCAGGATCTCCCAACGAGACACCCACACCTTGAAAACATCGTAAAATTCGTGTTCGTTATATATTACGGTATGCATCTCGGTTTTTGCTGCAAAGAAGACGCCCGTATTAATGACAGTGGTGGAGCAATTGAATTGAAACTTTTCACTTACACGATGACACTGAATTTATTAGTAGATGGTTACTACACTATGCGTATATAATCTATATGGTGGATGCTGTCGGCTCAGGAGGTGGAAACGGAGTGTAGGCTTGGTTGTGACCTATGGCTGATGTCCCACAGTAGTTGTCGGGTACTATTCCAGTAAAGAGTTTAGGACTATGTCTCAATCACTTAAATGCTTTTGAAATGTTGGGCTGAAATTAAAATTGTGTTATATTTCAACAACTTACTTGAAAATGAAATAAAAACCTATGGATTAAGAGACATGATCACTAAATGGTAGGCGACCCAAAATATTTACAAATTCTATCAAAATCTCCCATAATTTTCTTTCAGATTCTTTACATCCTTCAATAATATTTTCAAATTGCGTTGTAAAAACATAAAAATTATTTATATTAAAATATAAATTATTTGAGTGGAATCTGGTATGCAATCTTATGTTTACGTGTTGGTAGAATTTCATGCCAAAT
Source organism: Eubasilissa splendida (assembly GCA_031772225.1). Lineage (NCBI taxonomy): Eukaryota > Metazoa > Arthropoda > Insecta > Trichoptera > Phryganeidae > Eubasilissa > Eubasilissa splendida. The sequence continues at coordinate 2,330,787 of CM062867.1, forward strand.
CAAATTAATTATTATCAATCTCAAGCTTAACGTTGAACTAATTAATTACCAGAGATCAACAGATATTTAGGTAAACCCTCACCGGTCTTACTTAATATAATTATGTGTTCAAACAGATGCTAGAGTGTAAGTTAGTTCGATAAATGTGGTGACGAACCAAAAATATTCTGGAAGATTCAGGAATATCGGTGTTTACGCACTTTATTATTCCTTCGACTGGCATTCCTGTTTTTTTGTTGTCGGTATGATTAGTTTATGTAGTGTGAAGGCCGCTGCTTTCTGCGACCGGTAAAAATCGCTGTCAAATCACGGTTGGAGAAGTTGACAATTGTAGTAGGTACTCCGCCCGATAAGGACCTATTAATCGGCTCCAGTCGGCGAGATCGGAGCACATTATAAGTGGTGACACGTGGGCTGAAACGTTTAAAAGGGCAGAATTAGCCACTGCTGAAATCAAAAGTATTCTAGACAATCACCTACTAACACTTAAGTAAAAAAAAACATATTTTATTACCATTTCATGCCAAAAACTTTTAAAATACAAACATGCATTTCGGATTCAAATCAAATATGTAACTATAACATAATTGAAAAAACGAGTATGATAATTTATCTCGGATTAATTATTTACGATGGGCTCCTCATATCGATTGAGTAAGCTCCAAAGTAAGAAAATTAATGTATAATTCCAAAATTTTACGCAGCTTCATGAATATTACATATTATTCACTTTGTCAGACTTTCATCAGTTACGCAATATGTGCATGGGGCGGTGCATCGGTTATCTAATTATGGCTCAGAAATAGGTCATCGGAGTAATAAACAAGAGGTAATTTTGATATAAATCTGAAGATCCTGTCATGTTTTGGATATAAGACATTTGTTTAAAAACTTAACATTACATCCACGATCCGATTCAAAGGTAGTGTCTGCTATCCGTTTACTCAAAGGTATTTGAGATTCCGTAAAAACAAAGTAGATGGCTTTCAAATAATGGAACAATAGATGTATTAATTTGAAAAGTGTAACATATAGGTTCAAAAATTTGTCGTCAAAAGTACTGTCGCTGTAGCACAGTTGGATAATGCACCATCTCCGGCTTAGAAAGAGATCCAGGTTCGAATTCCGGTAGCGCAACTACAATAATTTTCGATAAAATTAATTTTATTTTCATATCTTTCTAATTAATACATTTAATTAGTGTTCAACATATTTTTCTCTATTTTTTTATTCCTACCGAATCTTAATCTTTCTTGAATTAAATAACACCACAACAACACGAACAAAACTGGCTACTTTAACACAGACGGCAGTCTAGCAAAGTATCTAGGACAATGCTATACATATCAGAGATGGAGTCTACTCCATACCGCACAATAAACTACGAGTATTATACTTAATAGCAATATAATTGTATCATATGTATATTGTGTTAATTATAATATTTTATATTCACCTCTGTTTTAACAAAAACACGTATGACAATAAAGTCTTATACATAAATAAATAAATAAATACTAAAATACAAGTAATTATAAATAAATTGTTATCTCCTAAAATGTAGAGTAAATATTATGTTTTAGATGTTATTTTTAAATAACTAAGTAATGAGACACGTTTTTTAAATTTAGTTTTTATTTATCGATTATATGGTATATTACAATTATGTACAAAATATGACATCGACCATGTGGCCAACTCTGGCAGCTGCACAAATACGTGCTCCTTTAACCATATTTTTCATAACATTCTCGCACACTTCGTGTGATATTTCAGCAATTTCATTTCGGTTATTATTCTGTTCACTTATTGACATAGACTTTTTATTTCAATTACTTCCACATAAAATAGTCAGGAGCTGTCAAATCAGGTGATTTAGGAAGCCAGACGATATCGCCACTTTTTGATATTATGCGGCCAGGAAAAATTTCTCGGAAAATTTCAAGCGTAGCTCGGACTGTGTATGAGGTGGCACCATTTTATTAAAAGCACATGTGTTGCAGACCCAATAAGGTCACCAATAAGTTTTCCAACATTTGACGATAGCGATCTCCATTAATGTATTGTAATTATTATTTAGATCAAATATTTTAATAATTTCAACACGTTATTAAGGCATTAAGTACTTAATAATAAATTGTAATGAATTATTATTTATGAAAACTAAATATGAACGGATAAGTATTAGCAAAACTAAAATGGTAGCCAAACAAAATCGACCTGGAACATAATATTCACCCTGTATATTGAGAGTCTAGGCTTCTGATAAGTCTGTAAAGATGAATTCTCTACACTCCAATTATTCAAGAGTTCATAGATTCGAGGTAAGATTTTTTTACTCTCCATTCTTCACCGATATACTCTAAGTTTCACTTCTATAAGATACCGAACAAATAACACCACAAAAAAAAAAACTTCTACTTCATATATTTGTATACAGTTTTATCAAAATATTTATATAAAAAAAACAATTTTTACCAAAATGTCAGCTGATGTATCTTTCTAGGTCATTTTAGAACTACCAGATCATCAAGTAGATAGAAGCTTCGCTGGTATTATTATTCGTATGTCGCAATTCGTTTAAGTAACAGAGCTCTCGCATCTTTGTGTTTTAGTTGTAACCTTTTGCGAATAAACCTGTGACATAACTGAAAGTACTATTTTTCTCATACAATACCTATTGCATTAAGATTGCAGGCAATTTATAATTTCACCTGCTTACTTTGAACAATTCTGGTGTTCGATATCATCATTTCTCATAACGATCTTGTGTAGGTACCCTTTATTCAAAATCCTAAATGAAGTTAAACAAAATTTATTTTATTGTAAACATAAAAATACTTTTATTACATTTTAATGTTGTAGCCCTTACTGACCCTTAGCACTAATGTATCTTTTCATGTAGAAGTACCAGAAACTCAAACGTTGCAGATTTTTTACAGATTTAGTTTTAACTTACTTCAAACTGGTTGGCGTTGGACAATACAAATATTTTATATGAACTATTAACATAAAATAAAAATTAATTACACATTTAAATACAACTAAAAATTACTTACCATATATACTAAGATTGTTTCTATGATTATGCTTACTTACCATATAATACCATATATACTTTTACTTTTACTTACCATATATTGTTTTATGATTATGTTTACTACGATTGTTCATATGATTATGCTCACATGCCATATATTACCATATATACTTTTACTTACCATATATTATTTTATGATTATATTTACTAATATTGTACATAAGATTATGCTCACTTGCCATGTAGTACCATATATACTTTTACTTTAACTTACCATATATTGTTTTATGATTAAGTTTACTAAGATTGTTCATATGATTATGCTCACTTGCCATGTATTACCATATATACTTTTACTTTTACTTTCTATATCACTTACCATATGTTGTTTTATGATTATGTTTACTTAAATTGTTATTATGTTTATGTTTATATTGATTTTATGATTATAATTACTTACATTGTTTTATGAATACTTGTTAAATTTGTTTACATACAAAATCAATTTTATCGAAAAATATTTTTGTTGCTACCGGGATTCGAACCTGGATCTCTTTACAATTTGGGGAAGGTGCATGTTTATCTTTCTAATAATTCTGAATATTTACAACTTCACAATAAGAATGTGTTCTCCTTAATAATATTACACAATTGATTTTTTTTCAACTGTAATCCCGCCCTAGGCAAATAAAAAAAGGTTCGACAGAAGTTATTCCAGTTTCCACAGGGTTGGCTACATAGGTATAATTAGTAGCCAGGAAATAATCAGAAGAAGTTCAATAATACTTGAATGAAATGAAACGACTTCTACATTATTCCGCTTATCTTCGGTTAGATAAAGAGTTTCATTTTCTTTGGCAAATACATTAAAGGTGTATTAATTAAAATTTATAAAAAAAGCTACTATTTGTTTTAATTTACTAAGACGTTTAATATTATAAAATGTGTTTTACAGTTTAATTAAATGTATATATGTCTTAGTATATTTGTCAAAACTTGTTTAATCTGTTATGCCTGTGTTTATAAAGATGGGACGGAATATTAGTGATGGGCTCAAAATCACGAACCGTGAGTCAATCACTGATATCTTTGAGTCACACTCACTGTCAGTGATTGAATATCGTGATTCGTGTGCATATGAAATGAAAATATTCATGTAGGAATGACGTTATAATTCGTGATAAGCGCCATCTAGTAGATTCTGCAAAAACGTTTTACGCATTTGACCCGAAAAATAAACACACATTTTTTTAAGGGTTAAATTATGTTATGCATATATATACTAGAAGGTGTTTTTTTTACTCAAAATTATATTTTTTTGATTTATTTCGTGTATTGTGATATTGTGTGATCACAATCACTGATATTATCGAATAACCATCACAATCACACCAGTGAGTCAAGAGTCGCATTTTTTCTCATCACTACGGAATATATACCACATAAATATTAATTTTGCTATAATGGGTGGATTGTGGTAACGAAATAGTACTTTTTATAAATAAATTATAGATATCTTATCTATATCTTCAAAGCTATTTGTATTATATTAACATTGAGTATATAACTACAACTTCGCTGTCGCCATCTATGGTTTATAATGATATGAAAATGTGCTTCGTCAGTAAACAATATGTTTCCAAGCGTTCGTGCTGTTCTAAAACGTTCCAGAATCGTTCTCGCTACTAAGGTCTCAAGTAAAGAATAGTCATCTTCGTTAAGAATCTGCCCGATTAGCAGTTTGTATGGGTAAAACTGTAGTATCTTTTCAAAATAACGAGCACTATTGATTTTTTTTATTCCAGCACAGGCTGCAACCTTCTTTATTGATTTACGCGGATCGAGCATAATTTCACGTCGAACTTGAGCCACATGTTCTAGCGTCGCTGCTGACGTTGATCCTGGAGGAGTATATTATATAGGTATTAACTTATTTTCAGTATTATCAATGACTACTGAAAATTTAATATAAATAAAAAAATTCTAAGTTAACTATAATGATCCATAAATTGAAATAAATAACTGATGCAGTTGGAACTTTCAGCTCTTTCACTTTCCTTTAATATCCGTTAAATAGAGTCGGTGTGTATGGAAGAAATAAAGAGCAATAACTTTAAATTATCCCAAAATCTAAAAAAAAACAAAAAGGTTTTTCGCAAACATTGACATTGACGGCACAGTGCCAACTATTGGTCATAATGTGCCGTTATTAGTAAAATTAACTTTGTGGTTAAAATTTATTATTTTTATTTGTTAACTTTGTTTTTTTAAACTCAATAAAACTTAATAAAACAAAGTTAACAAATAAAAATAATACATAAATATATACAAAAATACAATGATACAAGTCATACTCCCAAAGAGCATTGCTAATCATATATTTTCTCTCAGGAGCTCAGTCGCGAAAGTACTTGTATGAGAGAGATCAGCAAAATATCATCGATCTTATATGTAATGTAATTTGAAAAGTTCCAGTCACCGACGAATTGAAGTCTAGACTGAAAAAGTTCTGCCTTTGTCGACCTATAATCCTTCTCGAAGTTAATCACGAAGCAATCTCCCTGTATATACATACCTGCACACACACACACACACACACACACACTCAATTACAAACAGCAATATATAGGGTCATCAGAAATATTACGATACTTTTAATAGTAGTATATTATTAGAAACATTAATAATCTTTACCATAATTCACTATAGGTTGATGTGAATGCAACGTTGTGGTCGTTGGGTAATAAACATTTGTAGTGGTCACAAGGATATGGCAGGAGGGAAAATTAAATTAACACGAGTTTTTATATACAAATTAACACATTTATTTACAACACAAGGATATATGAAAAAAAAGGAAAATTATTATTGCTACCTTAATTAAACGCGGGCGTACTAATTGTTTAATTGTTTTTCCCACTCACTTTTGTCTGTCTTCACATTTGTAGCCGATTGCGTGGCCACGTGTGACTTGCCCCTGGTCCAGTTTACGGACGCGGGCTCCGCAGCTTCGCTCGCCATGTGGTCTCCGTAGCTGCGTCCTGTCGTCTCGTAGTGAGTGGCCTCCGGTACTCCATTGTGAGCAGCGGGAATATGCGCCGCTTGTCTTGTGTCCAAGGCGGGGTCCTCGGATGCCTTCCAGGAGGCACATCGCAGCTTTGTCTCGAGACAAAATAGCGGTCGGTCCAGGTCCGGTGCGTTCAACAGGCGTAGAGCGAGAGAGAGTAGTTTCGGCTTGGCAAAAACCCACCCTAGAAACCTTTCGTCCACTGTGGATACATGTTAGGAGCAGGGTGAGGAGGGGCTTGCATTGCCCGGTGCGCGGCCCGCACAGCAATATTTAAATAAAGTTAAATAATAATTTAAAATTCGCGCCGTAAATAATATTCGTAATACGTGAACGTCACACGTGAGATGCGACCGTAACAAGGTATTACAAATAAACTTAACACTTTTTTTCGGTATTAATAACAGATCCGCCGATGGCCGTGCGCGTGTTTATGGTCCACTTTACCTCTAATAAGGATAGCTGGAGGAGGGAAGACCCACCCAAAAGGATAAGAAATTCATTGTGGTTATTAGCAATTAACATTTAAAATTTAAACTCTCCAGCGCCCCTTAAGTGTCTTTATTCATAAAAATCATATAAAATAAATCCGTAGAATATAAGATTTGTCCCATTACTAATTAGGTCTGCATAAGTCCAGTCAAGCCACCAATCTTACGTTCACGTGCATCTCTAAGTATATTACAATTTCATAAAGAAATATTACCTCTGTTCCCATCCCGTTATCCTACTCTTCAGAGCACGACTTGTATTATCTATGACCTTTGAACTGTCAAGAAAAGTGGATGTTCTGTTATGTGATCGTCACTAACTTACTTTTTTGGAAAAGTTACTAGTGTATTCGGTTCCTCGCGTGTGCGCATCGAAGCAGGGTTACAGGAGAGAAAATCCAGGTACGTCGAGTTCTTTCCTGGTAGGTCTTTGAGCTTTATCCTGGTTTCCTCAATTCTTATATAAACAGCCTTTGAATATGATAATATCTTCCTCAGGATCCTAGAGTAGTTATAACGGAATAATATTTCTTCAAAATCTCGCCATTGGTATTCAACCATTTACAGTGTTATTTTCTTTGAGTAATTGACATTATTTTGTAGATGTTTTCTATTTTGCAATTTTGATTTTACCGAGTTCATTATATTATTGAATGCTCCTCCCCACCCAACATTTCTATACTGGAGTAATGAGTGAACAATAGCAAAATATACCTTTTTTGAATTATTTATATTTAAAATGTTTCTTATTTTTATGAATACATAAATACATTTTCATATACGTGGTAATGCTTCGAGTACAACTGCACTATCGCCATCTATGGACTAAATTTGATATTTATTTCCCTGAAACAGCATATATGTCACAAAGATAATCTATTTTTTTTTTTTAAATTTAATTAATGTTTATCATTTGAGTACTGATTGATTAGTCGACTTGTCATAGAGGAATGGAGAAGAAGAAGGTGAATTATTTTGTGTTGACACTATAGACGCTTATGTGGGAACATATCTCCATGTTTTATCGGCAGTATACACACATACACGTAGAGATATGACGTGTACCAACGTTCGTGATAACTTCTAATTTGTCATCGGAAAAACTTTTCGGCTATATTCAATTTATATCCAAAGGGGACTGAAGAATACCCCGACAGGTTGAGCGAAAGGTCACGGAATCCATCTAGAACCCTGGAGGAATGAGATGGGGTCTAGCAGGCGTAATTCAAACCGGCAACGGTTATTTGAAGCAATTTATTTAATCCATATATAAACTTCAAATTCTTATTTAATTGACATGGCGGTTACTTTGCGGTGTTGTAACATGACAATTTTAATTTTTATAATAAAACTTTGTACTACACACACATTGGGTTATTTTCACTACTAGTTTCGAGAGGTGTAGTCCCTCTCATTATCGGGTGATAACTAAACTAAATACAGAATTGTAATCTATACGGGCAATGGGGCGGGGCTTAAATTTCATCTCATACAAATAAAATTGTATACCTCTCCCTCACTATAGATATAAATACAAGTTTTTGAGTTAAATTGTTAGATAGATAATGCCCTTGCAAGGCGAAACGCGTTTCATTAAATTAAACGAGTAGAATAAAAAAAAAATTTGACAGTGTAAACTTATAAATATAATAATAAATATTTAACATGTGATACTATTTATGAAAAACCACAAAAATGTTTAGGTACATAAGTATGTTTAGGGTGCAGAAGATAAATAAAAAGAAAACGAGAGGGAGAAAGGGTGGGGAGGTTGCAACTATTATTGCGGTAAAGGGAGAGCAACATGTGTTTATAGGCAGAATAATTGACCAAAATTAAGATTGATAAAAATAACCCGTTGAGCGTAGTAAGTTTTTAAATAAGTAAATTTTTCATTATGTTATTCGAATAACCGGTGAATTTTATGCGTAAGAAGTTCTACTTCTAGGAATGTGGAAGAGTGCGGATTGCCGGGTCAATCTAGATGGTACGTGGAGAGATATTAATTCTAATTGGCTGGGAAAGTCAATATAGCCTTGCAGTAGTTCGACGAAAAGTATTAGGTCAGCACGTGTTCTTCGATGTTCTAGGGTTTTCATATTGTGGATTTATTTTCACATATGTGATTGTAAAGTTCCACAAACTTATCTCGGAAACGATAACTTGGGACTTAATTTGACAATAAAATATGATTTTATTAAAAAAATATATAAACTTATACATGAAACGACAGATTTTCCTGCATACTATTCTATAAGTTTGTTTTAAATGTGATATATCTATGGTGGCGAATGACTGTGTGGTTGGTGCGATTGATAGTGTGTGAAAGAGATAAATGTGTCGCGTCGTTGACGGCACGCTCTTTTAGCTCCGAACCGTAAAACTGTAAACAACAAATATTGTTCTGTATAGAAGCGTCTGGAATAAATATTTTTGTTACCACGAACTGGTGTTATTATAACAATACAATATCACAGGACTGTGTTATAAAGTTGCAACTTCACAATTAAATGGGCATTTCATAAGTAAACTCTTCGACTTAGGACTTGTCCGCGAACGTGGTGTGTTTGCGCTCGGGTGAGGCAGGTATCCTCCTCATGGAGCACATCCTCTGGTACTGGGTGATTATGAATGATGCACATGACATCATGATTGCGGGATTAGAAGGAATAGGTCATCGAACATTTCCGGAATTTATTAGGGTATGGGTCTCTCGCTGGGGGTTGCTGGGATAGACGATGCCGGGAAGAGCAGTGGCTAGAGATACCTAATGGAGCATTGTACTGGATGAACTGGATGAATTTCTGCCGGATTGTTATAGAGTTCTGCGACAGTAACACATAAGCGTGACGTCTATCCTCCATTTTTGGGGGCGTATGATTTCTATAGGTTTTTTCTGGCTACCTTCTGAATTGAATGTGATAACGAGTCTCACGCATGGGTCTGGTACGACGATACCGGAGCCAACCTATGATGGTAATAATACTGACTGAATTTACATTCAGTAAATAAGAAAATATGTAATTATTACGAATCGAAAGAAGAGTAAACAACTCTAAAAACGATTTGGGATAGGGTGTAAATAAATAATTAAATGTGCCTACCCAACGCAGGATGAATTTTTTTTTTATTTCTGATCATTTTTTTAAATTAACCATTTTATCTCACGGGTGACATGAACTCCACCCAACGGGTTCAAAGGTCTTTTATATAAGCAAACATTTCTTATTACAGTTCTGAAGTTTTTTTACTTTAATTCCCTGAAAATAAAATCAAACTTTGTTATAAGTAATAAACTGGAATGAAATATGTCTTAAAAACTTTTCAATTCATCTGATCCGACAACTTTCATTATGTTGTTCTGAACCATTACGATATGACGTCATAAAAGCTTTCAAGTTGGAGTGGTGTCTTCGAAACTTTCAATGTGGTGTTCTGAAAACATTCTGATATTAATTGAAATATGTTTACAATAACAAAATGAATTAAAATCTTTGTCTTTAATTATAATTTTTTATAGATGTACTCTCTTCAAAATAAAGTAATGATAATTATTTTTATTTTATTTTATATTATACAGACCATTAATGGTAGTAGTTTCGGATATGGTGAGCCCCTTAGGTGGGTAGTTAGGCTGGCCAGCGTGGGTGGGACTCCACTTACTCGCTTACCTCGAACTCTCCATACCTCGTGTGACTTAATCCATTTTGTGTTTCGTCCACTGTCCCTCTTTTGGAAGTATTTTCGATGAATGGATCATCTGCCTTGAATTACTGCACCTTAATTTTCCATTAATTTTCCATCTGTATGTAAAACTATGTTCTATGAATTTATGTTATATGATTTTTTATGAATAAAGACAGCACATAAAAGACGCTGCAGGGTCTAAATTTTAAATCGTAATTGCTAATAACCACATTGAATTTCTTCTTATTTTCGTTTTGCTTATACTTAAATATGTAATTGAATTAAAGTTGCGTATTTTTATTATCTTTGATGAGTGGGACCAAAAAGGAAGCCCCAGCTTCTAAACTGGTCCCAGGAGAGGGTCGGTACCCCTTCTTTTTTTAGACCATTAATAGTTTAATAATAATGTAATATCTATGGCTGAAAGGTGTAAATGAGTGTGCGAAAGGGATGCATGGAGTTACACTACTGTCGGCGAGTCTCTCTACTCCTAATCGCGATCGCAGTTATATCTAGTAATTGTCTTGTATTTATATTGTCTGTTAGCGTCAAGGATAAGTAATACTATTACCGAGCACCCTGGTATTATACTATAGACATGAACCCGAGAACCATCTTCAAGGAGAGCGGCATCTGGCTTGTCATGAAGAGTCTCTACACTACGTTGTAATACACCACAGCTGGCGCAGTGAGGGTGAACACGCCGCTTACCCAAGACCGCTTAAAAGCAAAAGCTCGTATATGGTCCTTCTTATTCGCTGTCAGGTTAGTATTTAGCTATACAATTTCATCTGTCACTTAAGTGACAAAACAGAGCTGCGCAACCGCCATCACAAACACCCGCATTGTCCCCAATACTTTTTATTTAGTCAAAAAAATTTAACGAAATACATTTGAGAAAACATAATAATATGTAAACAGAATCATTGAATACAAAAAACATACTACATAAGAAATACTAACATGCAAATATAACATCAAAATAAACAGTTGAATTAAAAAATGGCAAATTAAAATCTCACAGAGTTAAATATTTTCAGGCATAAACCATAACAGAGTAGGGAGACAACATGATGATAATCGGAGCTGTAATCAGGAAGCCGAGGGAAAAAAGGAAAAACACGCCTTCGTAAAAGGGAAAAATACAAAACAAAATAATAACGAAACGAGAAAACCACTGATATTGGTATTACTAGTTAACACTCCCAAGTAATTCCCACCTAAAAATCCAAACTCTCACAAATGTCCTGAACCATTCTATATTCCTATTGCAGCTGAGAAGATCGGAGTTCCGGATGGACACCCGATCCACCGTCCAATTGGCGCAGTCAATATCGGCTGCAATATCTTACAAATAATAATAATAATAATAACAACAGTTTACGGAGATCTATCTCCTAAAACATGCATAAAATAGAACACCTGATAGCCTTAAAAACACGCCCGATACCGACAACAACATGTGTCAATACAAAGCGCCGAAAGCAGTCTGGAAATCGGCTCTTGAACGCCACTCTACTCGTCGACGTCTACTTGCGCTTAACTTTGTTGTTCGGTCAACCTACTTAGCGTGTGTGGTAAAACTGGATAGGATAAGATTCAGGTTTGAATCCCAGTGACAAATAAAATATTTTTTCGATAAATAGATTATTTCTGTATATCTTTTTAGTTGATTTATTTTAATTTATATTAAATATAAAAATAAGATGTTACAGTATACATCTGAATAAATTGCAACGCAAAATACATGAAAGCATAATTTAACATAGATAATTTAAAATTAATAAAAAGTACAATGTAAAATTCGCAACAAATATTATAAAAATAATATAGTACAAATAAACAGAAACATGTTTTTTATAGATTAGTAATAAATTGGAGAATAGTATCAAAAGGCGATCCAGTACTGGCGGATAGTTAGTCAACGTAACAATGGCCCCACGTTGGGCGCCATTATGACGGACTATCCGCCAGTGCTGAATCGCCCCATAAGAATATGCCCAATTTATTATCTGTGTTAATGTCATTATATAATCTACACAATCGTGAAATCGGATTAAAGAACGCAATTTTCTTATGGTAGGCATCTAGTCTGAAAGTTTCATGCTTCCTTAATGATATGGAACTTGCAAGATCGGTGTGCTATCGACCAGATTAACAATGTTGTATAGAAACATCAGATCAGCAACATTGCGCCTCGTGTTGAGACTGTCTTGGATGGATGTACCGCGATATTTCTATACCTCGACAAGTTTGGACAATTAACTTTTCGACATACCCTTGAGAAGTTTTAATTTGTCCATGAAACTAGTTATGTCGATAAATGGACGTAATTAGCTTTGATTTTTCTTTTTTTATTATTATAACCTTTTTAATGGACACAAAATTTGGACAACGATCTTTTTTGTTTTATTTTGTGCACCGCGAATATATAATAAATTGCCGCTAGATCTCAAAGGGTCAAACGTGGTTGATGAATTTAAACCAAAATTAACAAGGTGGTTGCTTAAAGAGAGTACTTTATTATTTGTGTTGATCTAGCTACCTACACATTTTTGTTTCCAACTAACTTAGTCTTTTTTGTATAACTTATGAATTTACTTTAACAGTATACAATACAAGTTGAAAAATAACTTAAGAACAGACCTTTAAAGTAAAATAATTACCTGTATTCTTTTTATGCTAAAAAATAAATTAATTTAAGTAGAGGCCAAATTTTTTGCTTTATTCTTTCTGAGTAGCACTAAAATCAGATTAAGTTTAAAACGGATAGATTTGATGATAGTTCATTTTAATGTAATATTCGTTGGTTTCAAAGTATGGTTATAGATCACCTGAATTTATTCTGAAAAATAAATCCAATTCGAACATAGATTAAAGTTTGTTTGGATAAAAATGATAATATTCTGAATTATATGTCTATCCCAAAAGCAAATAATGGTATTACCTAGTAAAATCAGAATATTTATTTATTTCATATTATATGTTGTATGTATATTTAGTATTTTGAGCTTCGTCCGTGCTGCAGAAAACATTTCACATTGTTAATTAATAATCATATTATAAAGGGTGTTTTTTTAGAGGAACTTTAAAATGAAATAAAACACATAAAATTCATGGTAATGGAAAGATAATTTTATGCCACTAGTCTTGAAATATGGCTTGAATAAAGCACAATCTGGAAGTAACATTTTGGACCACTTTCTGGAGAAGCTAGGGACGTATATCGGCAGTAACGCAATGACTGTTGAGTTGCAAGTCATCTATCGTCTCTGATTTATCGGTGCAGACTAGTGACTTCACATAACCCAACATAAAATAATCCAAAAATGTTAAATTACACGATCTTGGAGACCAATTCACTGGTCGATTACGCGAAATTATGCGTTCATCGAATGTTGCCTTCAATAAATTGATTGTGGCATGTTGCGCACATCTTGTTGAAACCGCAACTCTTCCACATTAACGCCATTCAATTGGGGAACGAAAAAGTCATTAATCATGGATTTATTGCTATGGCGAATCGACTCATTCGGGTCCTCTTCAATATTACGCTCCACTGCAGCAACAGCTTCTTCGGTGCGCACTGTACGACGTCTACGTCTCTACGGATGCGTATTATCAATTATGCAACAATTCGTTGTGTAAAAACGATCCATGGGTATTCGAATTATTTGATCGCATAGACGATCATGTCGACCGTAAAACGGACAGTAAGTTTCGTGAATTGAACCACGATTTTCGAAATAAATGGCAAACCAAAATGAGCACAAATCAGCTGTCGGCTGTCAAATTGGCTGTCGCTGGAAAAAGTATTGCCAATTCAAAAAACAAACCTTAAAAAAAACATCTTCACATAGTTGGTTCAACAAATACACATTCGTAATAATTAAAAAAAGAAGAAAATCAGGGAAATAAAAATTATAAATAAAATAAAGAAGGAAATGGTGCAATATTTTAATACGTAAATATATAAGACAATACACGAAATTTGTAAAGATATGTTGAGATGTTAGAGTATTCAGTGACACACACGTAAACACGTACACACAGTTAAACACACACGCGTACAGTATACTCACTGGTGTTAGGGTTGAGGTCTTGACGAGCTCACTCTCACACATACATTTCTTGTAGAACACACATTTACTCTGTATGTGTTTATATTGAAGAGGTGACCATGCTATAAACACATACTCGATCTGAGTTTATAAACCAAAATATTATTGCGCCTTTGAACTGTCTGCGATGCTCAATACTATTTTATATATTAAAAAAGAGAATTATACAATTAGGATGCTACGAAAACATAACTTTTTTGCCCGTATGTGGTATATATCTTTGAAATTACTTCATTGTTTTTCCCTTAGAAACGTTTAGGTATTAAAAATATACATATCATATAAGCTGACGGAGACGTCAGTTTGATATTTGATAGCGCAGATGCTATCAAACATAGTCCCGGTGGGATTACACTCGAAGTCTGCGTTTAATCCGTGCATTACCTAAAAACTTTAAGAAGTGATTTTGTTTATCTATGTTTTCTTGTGTAACGTAATTTGCCGCGATATTATTATCATTTATGTAATCTGTACCACATAAATTATCTTACAGACTCCCTGAAGGTTCGGTGAGATGTCGGTAGTAGAATTAAGAGTCCAACGTTGAGATAGTTAACAATTTATTACTACTTTTGCAACCATACGACAATACAACAAAATATCTTATTTGAAGAACCAAAGAGTATTAAAAGAGATCACGACTGCGCGTCCAGCGTCTTGAAAAGATGAAGATAATAGAACACTTTATGTCGAAAAGCGAGAGGTCAATCATCAACATGTTTGCTTTACGTTGTCCTGAACAGCATCCAAAATTACGAGTAGAGGTCCACGACCATATGAAACTAATAGAACTACTGATAACTTAATAATACAAAATTGTTAATCTTATCCATTTTTAATAAAAAAGGAAGAAATTATTCATAGAAAAGAAAATATGGTGAGGGTATAAATAGTATAAAATAAAATATCATATATAATTAATTTTAATTTTTACAACAAAACTACACACACGTTGAGTTATTTTCACTACCAATTTCAAGAGATGCTGTTAACGGGAAAATGGAGAGTAAAGGCGAAGTGTTAAGGAATGTTATATTGTTAATTAGAGTTTTCTTCGAATTAAATAACCTAACGTGTGTGTAGTACAAAGTTATGTTAAAATAATTATAAACATACGTGTACGTAAATTGCATATTTTGATGAGCTAGAGATTTTGGGTGTTTTTATATTATTTTGATGATACTTTGGCTAAACGTGTGGATATTAATTAAAATGTATAATGATATACTATATAGGTTATACTAGCCAATTGAAGAAAATGTAAAGAAGGATGACATCTCGAGTGTGTTAATTAAAGAAAACCACACCTCGGGTTTTGTTGTCTGGTTTGTTTGCGATTCGAAGTCAGAACATACTACAAAGCACAGGTTAGATTTAATTGTACAAAATAAGTTACACTTCAAGATAGAACTTGTTAAAGGCGCCAGCAGTAGAAACAAAATGAGACTCTCGGCTCGGTACTCTCGTTAATGGGCTAGGGTCTCCCAGCCGCCTCGCTCACTAGCGTCGCGTCCCTCTGGCGATGTCTACTGTAAGCTCGTTGTGAACCGGCATGAGGCATGTCAGCGAGCTTCTGCGAACCACTGCAAGGTGGTACTATGAGTCCGCCACAATACCAATCAATAATATTATTTGTCTCAATTAATTATATCTGCGTTGCTTACAAAACGAATGATAGTTCACCCCGCGCTCAACATCAAGTCTTATTACTCAGATGGGTCTTGCCTAGAAATAATAATAGTGTCTAGCCTCCGTAAAGAATGGAATAGAAGTAAAGATAGACCGAATTGTTATTCTTTCCCCATCAGAGTAGATGCATGCAGCAGACCTACAAATCTTCAAGTTGTGAGAGTAACGTCTCATTATAATAGCTGCAGTGCATGTAAGATAATATCGGACCACTTAGTACATGAAAAATTCATGAGAAATTTTACTTCTGAAGTCATTAAATTTGAAATTTTAATGTAATAAAATACCGAATACGTTAAGCGTTTAAGTATTGAGTAACGAGCGCCGCTCCCTTAGCGGAAGGCTCTGCAGGAGCAGCCTGCGCGTTAATAACATTTGAATGAAAATTTCTGAATAGGAGAGCTCGCGCGGGTAATGCGGACATACGGATAATACGCCTGCAATACAAATATGCTCAAGTTTTTAATAATTATATGGGGGCTTCAAATTTCCTACATTCACGTTGGTAGCATAATAATTTATTTTCAGCGTATTTACTAGCGGCGATTGTTATTGTGATTTTTGAATGGTTACCATCAAGACACCGAAATACCCAGTTACTCGATATCGGTAATAACTAGTTCCATAGAATCTTATAGACCCCTTAGAATAACAAGGTTCCAACTAACATTTTGGGCTAATTTGAGTCATTGCGTAAAATGGGTTTCAAATGCATTAATCTTTATTTCTTCCATACACACTAACTCTATATAAAGGATATTAAAGGAAATAGCAAGAGCTAAAAGTTTCAACTGCACTAGTTATTTATTTTTTTAAATTTCTCTCATCTCACAGTGGTCATTTGATAACTGTCTCACAGTAGTCATTGACTCAATCCATCTAGTGTCTCGTACACTGTCTCACTTTTGGGAGTGCTTTTTTTTGAACTACTGCACCTTAATTTTCCATCTGCATGTAAAACTATGTTCTATGGATTTATATGTTTTTCATGAATAAAGACAGTACTTACGGGACGCTGGAAGGTCTAAACTTTGCGATAATTGCTAACTACCACATGAAATTTCTTATTTTTTACACACATTATTGAATTAAAATCGCGTATTTTTATTGGCTTTGATGAGAGTGGGACCGACAAGAAGCCCGAGCTTCTAAACCGGTCCCGGGAAAGGGTGGGTCAGCCCCCCTTCAGCTGTCATTTAAAAAAAAAGAAGTGGTCATTGATAATACTGAAAGTAAGTCGAGACCTTAAAACTGATCATATTTGCATACTCAAAACAAAATATACATGAATACGTGTTGAAATTCAATCAACACTGTCAGATGGAACCATGTTATTCTGAGGGGTTCACGTTTATTTATGAAATATTTATACACTGTCCCTTCTTCTTCTTCTTTTATTTGTTTATTTTGTTGGTGTAGAACCTATTTAGGATATTTTTTAGATTTACAAAATCAACTTTGTGGTTAGAATACATTTTTTCTTGATAACTACCTTTTAATAATAATGATTTTTCAGAATTTTCTAATCATATGTTAGAAAATGAATATATTTTTTGGATAAAAATTTGGAATTTTTTATTTTACATATAATCAATGTTGGTCTTAAATTTGATAACTTAGAATCATTAGAAATAAATAGAGCATGTAAAATAAATTTAAATATTATAAACAGCCAATTAAATTTAACCACAAGTCTCATTCTAAAATTGATTCTTAAAAATTATACGTATAATTTTGTATCAAGTGACAATTTATTTTAGATACTTAATTTATTATTAAATAATTATTGTTTTATAAAAAAATTTATTTAAAAAAAATAGATTCTGTTAAAGAAACGATACAACGTATATTTTTGATTTGTTGATGACATCCTGAAGAAGAAAATGATATTTTTCGAAACCGGTGGATGTATTTAATGTAATAAGTGGTTAATAAAACAAAGTTAACAATCTTAAAAATAGTAATTAAGACGCTGGCCTAGTGATCTAGTACTTGGGGGTTTGCGCCTTGTTCCAGAACATCATCAAGTTAACCCTATTTTCATAGCACAAGCATTTAGCTTACTTTGAAATAATGAAAATATTGATGTGACATGTAGTCTGCGTAAATATCTGTATTTAAAAAAAAATTGAAAATCTTAATAAATAAAGGTTGGGAACTGTGGGTTTTTGACATGGCTATTGTTTTGGCTCCATCTCATCACATTGTGCGAGGCAAAGTTGCACAGCTGTCTATTAGCATTTAGGCGGCGAATGAGTAGGACCATATAGGAGATTTTACTTATAAACGTTCAACCTCACAGTTCTATAGAACCGGTCGGGTATGCAGGAAATATCGGTGTCACCAGTAAAAATTAAAAATAACTAATTAATAGATCATTAGATCGGTTTGTTCCCACTTTTAAAATACAAGTTATTTTTAACTTTACCTACTTGATCGAGTTTAGTCATGTATTCAAAAAAATGGAACCGGTTCTTAAAACTAATGATCAGATACTGTTTGGGACATATATTTGTGCTTGAGCGAGGATGATGTACTGTGCCTTCCACCTCCCTCCCCCCCCCCCCTTCATCACCTGCCGCCGAGTCAGTCGATCGGCGACCCTGAACCGGTACGGTTACAAAAAGATTTCGCAGTATAACAAAGAGTAAGAAGTGTGTGTCTACGTGACCATCTTGTGCAATCTGAAGAAGTCAGGAGATAGTGTCCAAGAACCTAAAGTTACAGTCCACCTTGGAGGTGCCAGGACAACGGAATTGTGGTGAGTGAAACTTCCTTCCGAATCCCGTTTCTTCCGGCATCTATGCCATTACGCAACAGATACTAAACTGGAACTGGTGTTCCAGCAGATCGACGATGTCAACCATCGCTAGATATTGTATGTGTCTAAAACGAACGATCTATGTTTTTTAAACGGGAGTAAATATTATGGAGGTGTAGAATATACGTATTGTTGGATGCTGGATAACATAAGAATGGAAAACAGTCAACAAATTAAAAACATATAATTTTTAATCAACATAATACATCAAACACGATTTTTTTGGTTCTACATTAAATTTTTCCAAATAATTGAACGATCATTTCGGCCAGTTTTTTGATTTATTGTGTTAATTAATAATGGAGTTCTATAAAATGAATACCGTCTATATTAAAAAAATATTACAATTGGCTGCCGTTCTGGTCCATCATCAGGACCAATATCGCCGATCAAGTATTAGTGTTTCACTAGGTTCTGCCTCGCAATACCGTGTCGAAAGCAGGATATATCGCTTCGTGGCAATACCGTGCCGTACTGATTTTGTAAGGCGGATTACTAGAATGTTTTAAATTTTTAATAAAAATATGAAAACGTCCCATCAGCGAAATCGGCCCCGCTGGTATACCCTGTAACCTCGGGCAGAGTGTTCAGGGACACGCGGACGAAGAGCCCAAAAACCTGAACGGCAATGAACATTTTTATCCAAGAACATGGCGAAATCCCAAGTTTTCTTTCCCTTTTTTGTATCATCGCGGTCGACTGCCAGATCGATCGCTATCGCTCAGCTATTAGCCGCTCAAACATAAACGAGAAACACTTACGAATAGTAGGTTCCTGTTTTATCCCCTTAAGTACATTAAAAATTACAGTGATATTTTGATTACTTCTAAAATTTCTGACCAGCACAGACAATCAAAAATATAGACATGCACTAACTGAAACACTTTATTATTAGGAGAACACATTCTTATTGTGAAGTTGTAATTATTCAGAATATATTTAATTCATATTTAAAATATCACAGACCTATGTTCTAAATAATTACAATTTCACAATAAGAATGTGTTCTCCTAATAATAAAGTTGTATCAATGTATCCAAAATTTAATAAAAATGAATTGATAATTCTGGCGTCTGCTATCAGTTTACTCAAAGGTATTTTAGATTTTGTAAAAATAAGGTAGATGGCTCTATCAAATTATGGAACGATTAAATGTATTAATATCAGAAAGGTAACATATAGGTTCGAAAATTGTCGCTAAAAATATTGTCGCTGTAGCATAGTTGGATAATGCACCTTCCCCGGTTAGGAAAGAGATCCAGGTTTGAATCCCGGTGGCGCAACAACAATATATTTCGATAAAATTGATTTTATATGTATATCTTTCTAATTAATATATTTAGTTCATATTTGAAATACTTTGTTTCAATATTTTCATTTTGGTGTCACTCACTTGATGACTATGGGCTCCGCGACTTTATATATATATATAGACATTATATACATATATATAATGTCTCGATTTTAACTAAAATTTAAACTCTGGCAATATAATATGTAATAATGTAAAAAATACATCTTCTTTACACAAAGATTTAATTTTTGAAGAGCAAATGCTTTTACCGTTGCATAAATGTGTCGTAAACTATCGGATTTATGTGTCCACACATAATGTGCGTAGAATGCCCCTCGTCCCGCAACTAATGTTCCGAACCCTTTTCCCATATGTACACTTTATTTCATGTCTATTAATTTACTGGTCTATCGCGGCGACAAGATAATTCTATCTATTGATATTTTCCTTCATCATGTCTTTAATTATAATAATTTTCCAAGAAGCGTAGTTCTAAACAGGGTGTAGCGAAGAACTAAGTGTTTTAGTTAATTAATATAAATTCATTTTTTCATTTTATTTTATTGGAACATATATGCTTACCACATATAGAAAAAATGCATTACATGTATTAGAAACATATGTCATATCACCCCTGTATATAATATGTTTTTCCTACATATTTGATAATCGTTGGATTCTGTGTTGAAATAACCTGGGAATAAATTCTCGGGAATTTAATGGTTTTTTACTGTCTCGAGTCCCATAACTTGAAAAAAATAACCTGAAAACCGAGATTCCGATTTGTCCATTGTCATACACCAAGTAGTGGCCCAGCGGCGAACGGTACATGTGTAAGTATATTTCAAAAATATGGAAAGTTTCCAATTCCATCCCTAGTGTCTACAAATATTATAAATAGCCGTTATATATAAAACAATGTTCTTATATATCACGCATAACCGAATAAAAAATTCTCAAGCGGCCCGTCCGATTACTGCTGCCCGCGTTTGTATTGTTACATGCCGTCGGTACTTCACGCCTTTATGGCTAGTGGGAATTGTGTTGCAAGTAATACCTTTCTGCGCGGTCTCTAAATGACTAGAGTGGAGGCGATAGCCATCCACAGTGATACGTAATAGTATATAGAGTTATTAGAAGAACACATTCTTATTGTGAAGTTGTAATTATTCAGAACAGACGGTCTGTGATATTTTAAATATATTAATTAGAAAGATATACATATAAAATCAATTTTAACGAAAAATATTGTTGTTGCACGACCGGAATTCGAACCTGGATCTCTTTCCAAACCGGGGAAGGTGCATTATCCAACTATGCTACAGCGACGGTATTTTTAGCGACAAATTTTCAAACCTATATGTTACCTTTTTGATATTAATACATTTAATCGTTCCATTATTTGAAAGAGCCTAGATGACTCTTCGCTGTAGCATAGTTGGATAATGGTTTGGAAAGAGATGTAGGTTCGAAACCCGGTGGCGCAACAATATTTTTCGATAAAAATGATTTTATATATATATATATCTTTCTAATTAATATATTTATTTCATATTTAGTAAATAGAGTTATATAAATAATATAAAATCTTATTTACCATTACAAAGTAGTTCCATGTTAATTGAAACAAATATAACCGGAACCTTTGGTCAGACAAATAGTTTTTAAATTTCATCTACACACATTTTTTTTGATACATTGATGTTATATTTATCTCATTTTGTTTTAATATATCTTATTATCTGTTTATTTATTTTAATACCTTCAATATTTCATGTGTTCTCTGGCACCTTACTAGATCATAGTCCGTATCGAGATGAGTAGCTATTATGTTAAACAACTGGATTAACGTATTTAACTCTCGTTGCCATGAACTAACTTAGACCTAATAGACGTTATATCAGAAATCTTAAGAAATGACGAGTGTTACCGATTCAATTCGATGGAAGTAAATATGTAAAAGAAGCGAAATACGTCAAATGCATAGTCTTGATAGTAAACATTAAAGGTGAATAGTATTTATGTATGTTAATTACTTAATAAACATTTAAAATGCAAGAGGCAAAACCCGCAACTTGCCGAAACACTTAGTGCTCAGTTTAGCGTGGCGCTTGCCTCTCAATACAAACTCCGGCAACAAGACCTCCCTCCGCTCTAGAGTCGATAATTAAATACTCAAACTACGAGAAGAAACCGAACCATGTATTTTGAAAACTTTCCAAGACTTCAGCAGTTCCGTATCCTGCGCGAAATAAAAAGCATTTGGGTCATCCCGAGAGGGGCCTTGCTATACCCCTGAGGGTAGTGTTCTAATGCCTAAATAATTATATTTATTATATATTTGAAATAATAAATGTGAATTTTCATTAGTCCTATAAAACCCGGTTCTGACAATTATAACACTACACTAATATATACTTTAACAAAGAATATGTTTATTTCGTAAAAAATTTCACAAAACTAATATTTTTCGCCTCCAGTATCGATTCCAACTAATGTTATATATATTATGTCGTTATACATTTTTCGGTCGGCAATTCAGTGATTTCAAAATTAGAAGTATGCACCTTCCAGTTTTGCGTGGGTATACCACAAAACTTCAGCAACGTCAGAACTAATCGGATCGCCCTCGGCGTCGTAGCTAATCGGGGCACTCTCGGAACAAATCTATTTAACAGCGAAGCGCGCGACATATCGATCCCGTTTTACGATCAACCAGCTAGAAACACTCATAGAAGACCATCAGAAGAGCAGTCAGGAGAAACAAGACGTCGGATTCTCGCCCAGGAGATTGCAGGCCAGACAAATCACGTAAGTGCTTTTACTTAAATAATCTGAAATTGCGCACTTTGTACGTTGCTAATAGAAAATCCAAGACATGATTAAATTACTATCGAAGCAGTTTACACAAATACTCTTATAGTAGAATGTGTTACCAAATTGTCACATATGTGTATTGGTGAGTACTCAATTGTAGCTACCAGAAGAAATACAAGACAGGCTTCACAGTACTCCGCCCTCTCTTCAATCTGCAAGCACCTCCGAAGTGGACTGTATATAGGATTATCACACACAATATTTCGTCAAAGGTTCCATAACACCAGTATATAGACTCTGATGTCTCCGAAATAGCTGTCGCCGAACTGCGCCAATGCAGGGTCGCCTATCGACTGATTTGCGTGGCCGGAAGGGGAAGGAAATGGAATAGGGGGGGGGGGGGGTAAAAGAACATTACTTAGTTCAAAGTAATTCATATATTTATATGGAAATTAATATATACGGTATGTAAAATCGTTTTTTATATATTTTTTTAGATATCTGTGAGATCTGTGAGATCTATGAAGGTATTTGATCTGTTTTTTTGTCACACTCAACTGTCGATAATGTTCTTTCACTTGATATTTTCGCGTTTTACCCATTTCTCCGGTACTTTGAGCTTTTGGCCCCATCAGGTTATATTGAAATAATAGTAATGATGAGTATAAAATTACCATTTTAAATGACGCATTCCGAAATCGGTCATAAAGGAGGAACTCTCTTGTACTTCTAAACGGTCTAGGTTATTTGGGTGAAAAATGTTCACCAATAGATAGCTGTAGAGAAAATCTTCTGAAATGCAGAATACCGGGAGTTAAATGGTTAAATTTTGAAAATTCGGTTCATCCGAAACAGTGAAATTCACACGAAAACTATCACCGTGTCATTTTAATTTCTTCTTCAGCTTGATTGTGTCCATTGCTGTACATAGGCAAGCCGACAATATTGTAAGGTCCAGCGCGTCTACATACTTCTCTGTCACTGTAAGATTTTACCATTACACCTTTCATCAGTCAGTCTGGTCACATGTCCGGCTTAGCGACATCATTCACATCGCGTACCCGTAAGACTGAGGCTGATTTTCAAAAAATACCCTTCCTCTTAACTATGCAGATCCTTAGGGCTGTTACCAGAGAAGTGCCTGTTGCCTTTTTCACTCTGTAGGTCCAACGGGTGGGAGATCTATCAGATCAGGGAATGGTAATTGGGACAGTTTGCAACAATAACGGTAACCTTAGATTTTCTTCTCATTTATTCATTAGTTTTTCTGTCTCTTAAGGAGATCTCCCACGGAACGATAACTCTGATGCACAATGGACGTATTCCGGAAATTCGTTAGGGTTTGGGTGTCGCGTTGGCGTGGCAGAGATGATAGGAGGGTAAATCCAACTGCTACACTCGTGTACTGTTGCTATACTAGGGTGACTTTCTGTTTGTTGTGGTCAGTCTGGTATAGACTGTCTAAATTATTTGTAATGTCCTGATTTCTTGAGAAGAGTCCTGGTCTAATTCCATGGTTTGATTGTGCCATATTCTTTATTAATATTTCTTGTTGTCACTATTCACGTAACGTATTCACCAATAATTTATATTTATTTTGTTGGTTCACTGCATAATATTTGTTTATATAAATGCCTTCGATAGCTGGTTCCCAGGTTTCCGATTAACAATAAGCACACATATGATATATGTACTCCACTGACCTCTTTAATTTTGCTGTCTTTCTGGTCCGATGCTGTTGTTCTTTTAGCTGGGTTGTCTTCTTTAGATTTCGACAGACCGAAGCGCGCACTGGTGTTTTATTTAGACAGCTGGACTGGTTGAAGCACGGGATGTAATTAGAATGACGCCTGTCAGTTACCGTCTTCTTAGCTTCCAAAAAAAGGGCGGCAATACTCACATACACGTATAAATATTATTATAAACCGGGATTCTGAAATGCTGCGTTGCTGCATTAATTTAAACCTGTAAGCAAATGAGTGGGATTTTTAAATATAAAACAATCCTGTGTAAGCGATGGGTTACTGGTCGTTGACGTGTACTGAAGTGCTATGGTGCCTTCTTAGTCTTGTGTATATGGCTTAGTCTTCTAAATGTTGCCCAACCCAATTTAAGCTTTATTTTTTTAAATATATTCCTCGTTTAATTTTCCTTACTTAACTTTAAAATTAGATAATTATATTCCAGAACATTTTCTATTTTATTTACCTTGAAATAATTACGGAGTTGGAAACTTTTTACATATATAATATGAAAATTCGGTATAATAGAGTGATGGTTTGAATAAAGTAAAACGAGTAATCCATCCGGTCGGGGCGTGACGATACAGAAAAAGACGAGACGTTTTATTCCTTAACGTTCTTCGCAGCTTCCCCGCGTCTCCCCATAATCTTATGTAAGGAACTGAATGGAAAAGATAATAGGTAATTTTCTCTTGTATATATTTTCCCTCTTGGTTGAGATTTTTTAGCCAACTCCCCCCCCTCCCCCCCGCCTCGGCGCAGTTTAAAGGATATCTTCTTTAATCGAGACGGGCCGAGAGCCTGACAATGAAATGAAAACTGTAAGGGGATGATTTAAGTCATTGTGGTATTTGTTGGAATATTTTCAGATTGCAACCCTCGCTTTCTTTCATTGGATGATGAAATAATTTATTTCTTTTTTTCTATTTATGTAAGAAAGACTAGGGACTTTTTCGGAATTAATATGTGATACCTAACACACAATATGTAATGAGGCCTGTTGGTGGGATTGTATCCCGTGGACTGTATCGATTTAAACTACTGTTTAATTAACGTAATCTGAATTAGAGTAAGAAAATAATAATGCCCTGGGTTAGACGGAAAATTACACCTCCCGTTGACTCGCACTATTTTGGTGAAGAAAGGAGATATCTCTGCACTTCGGAATGCTGTTGACAGCCGTTTTTTCGTTGTCCGGATTCAACGCGCGGCGACACTCTTGACCGAAAAAAAAAACGTGTTGACACATCGGCGTTCGTAAAGCAATCTGTCGCACGTCGGCCGAAATCCCTAGGTATCCGTTAGCCAGAACGGGACAAGTATATTAAAGTATTATTGGAACGACAGAATGCACAGGGAGTACTCGACATGTGTCAACACCTAGAATGGCAAAAAATCATTTGTGTATTTTTAGAGCTAAATTTAATTTAAATGGTCGTTTAATCATATTTACTAAATATCTACATAAGCGAGTAATAAAATAATTTATAATGATGAAATTATATTTTCAATGAACTTTGCACTACACACACATTAAGACTTTTGTCACTTCTAGTTTCGAAAGATGCAATTTCTCACATTATCAGGTATAAATCAATGATAATTAAGCTAAATATAGTTTGTGGTAATGACACAGTGGACAGTAGATGGTGTCAGCCATGCACAGCTCCGGAGAACCAGCGAAAGACTTCAACAATAATTCTTACTTAACCTTTACCATACCATGAAATAAAATTCCCGAACACAGCCATGCTGTCAACTCGTAATACCGTAAATAAGTGTTAGAAAAAATA
The DNA here is from genome assembly GCA_031772225.1 of Eubasilissa splendida. Classification (NCBI taxonomy): domain Eukaryota; kingdom Metazoa; phylum Arthropoda; class Insecta; order Trichoptera; family Phryganeidae; genus Eubasilissa; species Eubasilissa splendida. Next base: position 2,357,349 of record CM062867.1, read on the forward strand.
TTTTTATTAGGTTAAATGGCTTTGACGGCACGAATTTACTCTAAATATTGAGAATTCAATTTTGAAAAAATGATTAAAATCATAATTTAAAGCTTTCGTAAGTCATATACAATATGTCCTTCCTTCTTATCTCTCTTCATTTAATTAGTGAGAAAGAGAAAATTATATTTGTATGTTTGTTGTTCTTTTCACTGTGAAAATAGTTTGTGATCTTTGTCTTTCATAACACAAATTGTATTTTTACCAACGTATTAATTTTATAACGAATTGAATGGAATAAATAATTGTTTTTGTACGATTCATTTTTCATAATTGGTTTTTCACTAGTCATTCCTAAGCGCTAATATTTTCTTCAGGATTATCTAAAATATGAATTTTATGTTACATATATTTACCGAAATATTACAGGTTTAATTATGATGGTAGACTTGTGTTACTGCATGGTTTGGGAAGGGTTAAGATAACAGCTTATAATTTATTGCAGTCGAGAGTACATCCTTAAATATTTTCCAATATAATATATGTATATTCTAAAAATGTTAATAAATAAACACCAAACCATTGTAAATAGTATTTCTCTATTTGTTTTTTGAACTCATATACCAACATACGATCTTTCTAGATCTCAAGTGGCGCTTAGATGAGGTTCTTTCACAAAAAATATAAAATCACTGCCTTCACAAAATCAAATTGATATATTTATTTCAAGTAAGGTACATTTCGAAAGGTGTTTTTTTATGGAGTATTCAGACGAAAACAAAAAAATCTTGTAGAAGTGAAAAGCCATGTTCTTGGAAATATTGTGTTATTTGTTAAAAACATGCAATGCATGCATGTTATATGTTTAACTAGTGAAATGCGTTTTTGTGTCATTGATGCCACCTGACGTCGAAACATTTTGATCTTAGCTGGTGATGTGTCGGCCTACAGCAATACGAGAATGGTGGGTGATATATTGGAGCATTCAAAGCCTTACACTAATAGACTTTATTGACATACATATTTTTGTTGTAACAGAGGTGAATATATTATAATACAACATGGTAAACATGAGATACAATTATATTGCAATTAAATACTCGTAGTTTATTGTATGGGATGGAGTAGACTCCACCTTTGATATATACAGCGTTGTCCTGGCTACTTTGCTAGACTGAAGTCTGTGTTAAAGTAGACAGTTTTTTCGTGCTGTTGTGGTGTTATTTAATAAAGATTCGACGGAAATAAAAGTAAAGAGATAAAAAAATTGGGTCCATGTTTGTGTAATATTATTGGAGTTGAACGATTTCCAGTCGGTACTGAGTATGTGGTGTAGTTTCGGAGCTAAGAACATGTAGTATCTTTGATAAAATGTAGTTGTTGCTCTCGAAACTGGCGTGTAGATGTTCGTTCGTTTTTTGTCTTGTGTTGTGTCCATGATTTATTGTTTGGGGTGAGTTATTATTAGCATGGAAAAATTGGACGAGTCTCAACATAAAGATTTTTCTTATGTCTAGGGTATTATACTCTTTATATTAGATCTGATGAATATCTAAAGGGACATCCATTTATTATCTTAAGAATTATAATAGCATCATTTTGCATTTAAAACAATTTTAAATTACTGTTGAGGTAGAATCCCGTGGTCTTTAATCTAGAATAATTTAAGTAGTTGACGCAACCCGAAATAGAAGTCTGAAGGAACATAAGCTTGCTTTGAACACTTGCTTTGAAGTCCTGGCGTCGTCTTCACCTCCGGTTGACGAGCACGTTTATTATGCCGAACCGAGATGTCAATCACTGCACTTCCGAAATCTGGAATCCACTTCCTCTGCACGGTTCCAGCGTTACGCATGGCGTGGATGTTGGGCGGCAGAAGCAAGAATACAAGAATAAGTAAGCGGCGAAAGTGCAAGTAATGAATCGGCTAGAGCGGGACAGGTATGTACTATTGGATGGACAAAAGGGGACAGGGAATGAATATTCGACTGGCGCCAAAAATTACAATATTATTTTGGGGTAGATAGCCAACCCAGCGGTATTTGTGGGGATCGTAAAGAAATGGTTAAAGATTTTCTTTAATAAAAATTAAACGCTCTTAATAGGGTAACAGGCTTAAGAATATTTCCGTAATCAAGGGCTTATGAAGCACTTAAAGAGATAAAATAATAGTAAATAAAAATGACTCAATTCACCCCAAATACGTTTGGTTACGAGTTCTTGCAGATATAATACTTTTAATTTAATTTCATTAATTATTTTAATGAAAAATGAAATAATCACCGTGACATCGTGTCTATAAGCATCTACCCCCAGACAACCCCAGGCCATTCCCGCCGCCGAGAAACACCTCGTTCTGCTAATTAGGGCGATCTTACAAGTTCCCCTACAGTTTTAATTGGGAGAATTGGTGCTCAACCGCTTTTTAATCACCAACTCTAATTTCTATAACCGGCAGCACTAACAACGGTAGTGTACGTCTATAAATTTTCTCAAGACAAAAATAATTCTAATTTGTTAACCTTTCCGTTACAATGCCAGTAAAATCCCTTCCATCACTGGTTCTAAGAATTAAGTTAGAATGGAAAGTTTTTGATTAATTTTTAGGTAAGGTATAGTTGAACAATTACACAATTACAGAGTAAATACTGTATTTCATTTAATTTTACTCTTTCAAAAATACACAATAACATTATAATAAAAAAAAAAAACTGTGAGTTGTGTTTGTGCGGCAAGTTTATCAAGATAATTGATTATAACATATTTACCGGCGTCTTATACAGACAGATTATTATTCCTGCCTATGGGCGTGGTGGAAGTGAATACATAATGACACGTGTTTCTGTACATTAAATAATATGGGAACCGGTCGGACGATTGGATAGCAAGTGTCTTTTTTAATCATTAAATATGTCACATAAAGAATGTCGCATGTGGGGTTTTATTGTAGGTAGATAGATTCCCGGTTATATGAATGTGGACTTTTTTTCAGTCAGGATATTTTTTGTTTTCCAGGGCCTTCTATTTAAAATTTTTCCTTGAATTATGAAATGTAGGATCTGTTACTTTTCTGGATATCTCATAATATGGCTAAAATATTGCAATTCCCTGGTTTTTATTTTTTTTTCACACTGTTTACACTCCTTTCCGGAACTGAGCACAACATGACCCCAAAAAAAATATTTTTAGAACTATTTATTAAATATTAATGATATTGAGTTGGTATTCATTGTAATCCTCGTAAATATCCCAAAGAATGCAACGCGTAAAAAAAACATAAATGTATAATAAGACAGTAAAAAGTAGAGAAAATAGACAATCGCGACCATTTTATAAGTTAATTCCCCTTATTAGGTAACATCAGACATGACGTATGTATTTAAATGGCATGCATGTGCGCGGTATGTTTACGAACGTGACACGCCCGGCTGCGTCATTCTGTTCGCGTAGCTCCCGACAGCTGGACGCTAATGAGTGATAACACTTCAAAACACTACGGTTTCTTATAAAATAACAACAAATTTAGTAGTATCTTATTCGCATTGTATAAGAAATTTAATTAAAAATATGATAGAACATGCTCAAACCATTATACTTCATTAAAACGCAAATTTGAATGGGGTCACTTTGTACCCCGCTTCGCTCCAGCCCTCGATCCTATTTTCGATCTTCCAGTATATATAATAATTAATATTAATAATCTTAATAGTAATCCTGTCGATCCAGCTTATTTTTGGATCTACAACTTAAAAGCTTCAAGTCCATCATTCCTCCCATTGTTCTCCATTACCGAAATTATTAAAATTTTATATAATTGAACTGTCGCCATTTTGAAACAAAATGACAGATCAGGCTAGCTAACGAACTGAACTGATATATTTAGGTAAGTTTTTCAGAAAAGGTTATTCAAAATGTGGTTAATGATTTATTAAAATGGAATCCCACCCCATGAATTAACAGTATCAAAATTAGAAATAACAAAACGTGGGTATATCCACGGGTATATTGTGTCCATAAAATATGTTATATCCCTTATGGGATTTTATGGATTTCAGATAACCTTTTTAAAGGGGGTTAGTTTTGAAGTCTACTGGTCATGATCAAAAAAGTACATTGAAATTTCTGGAGGTTACGTTATAAAGCCTACTGTAAAAGACTTCTTTCGAAATTTACCGAAAAATTGTATATTTGTACGCCGAAACTGATTTACCTTAAATATTATCGGATACAATAAATAATTGAAGAATATTACAATCTAGTTATCTAGAATCTACTTACTTACCATCACGCAATTTCCCAGCGGGGATAGATATAAAGGATAGAGCGCCACACTCTTCTGTCCTGACACACAATTCTCACCTTAACCACATTCATACATCTTCTCACACGAGCTCGCCGGTTATTGTGTCTTCTAACAGGACCATCTTCCTGTATCTGGTTTACCTGGTCTTGCCAAGTCTTCCGCGGACGTCCTATACTTCTGGTGTAATCTAGAATTTAGACTATACTCTTATATCAATTTTATATCAGATGGATATTAGGGCAGAGAAGGATTTTTAAAGAACTAAAGTAAACACCTTACAGCTTTATCGCAACACTGTATCGATTTTCTTGATACTCTAGGTTAGTCTCAGCTTTATCTGAGTTGTAGGTCCAATATCCATAACGGTTGATTCGATCACAATAAAATACAACACATGTAAATAGTTAGAATCACAATCAAAGGAAGCAACTGGTTGGTTTAATCGCAAACGTGTCCCACCACTCGTTGTATACATTAGCACTGTTTGGAAAGTAAGGATTTTAGAACAATATTTTTTTAAATATATTAATGATAAAGATATACATATAAAATCAATTTCATCGAAAAATAAAAACATTGTTGTTGCGCTACCGGGATTCGAACTTGGATCTCTTCCCTAACCGGGGGAGGTGCTTTATCCAACTAAGCTACAGCGGCACTATTTTTATCGACAATTTTTCGACCTTATATGTTACCTTTTTGATATCAATACATTTAAACTTTCCATCATTTGACAGAGCCATCTACCTTATTTTTACAGAATCTCAAATACCTTTGAGTGAATCTGATAGTAGAAGCTAGAATTATTAATTCATTTTTATTAAATTTTGGACACATTGATACAACTTTATTATTTTTAGGAGAACACATTAATGTGTTCTCCTAAAAAAAAAAAAGAAAATATTTTTTTTATATATTACATTGAACTTGGTGCGTGCCCACAGATGAAATTTTGGTTTGGAGACGCGAATAGTGCACACCAATTAAAAGATTGCCATATCAGTTGGTTGATCTGCTCTTCATACAAAATATAATAAACATTTAACATAGACTCCCTAGACCAACCCTTACGCTTCTTCGAAGCATACTGCTTTTTTTGTAAATGAAACTTATGTAGACAGAAAATAAATAATTTGCATTATGATATTAATAAAATATTTGTTTCTGGTATATTTTGGCGCGGGTGGATTTTCGTCACAACATATCGTTATGGCAGATATGATGAAAGATAAAGTGTTTCCGAATCAAGGATTCCTGAAATTACTACGTATTAACACAATAAATTGCGTGTAACAAATCACTTAACAATAAAAAAAATATATATGTGGATCTCGATTTTCGTACTTCATTTTTTCCTCAAAAATGTACTGAAGATGAAATAAGTGGAAAAAAAAGTGTAGTTAAAAGAATATTAAGGAGAATTTATTCCTTACTAATAAATTTATCAAGAGTTGATTGTATCGTATTTTTTTTCGATAAAGCTTAATCAAATTTCTTAATGTAGTCCCCCGTGCCTAGATATATTCGTGAAATCTAAAATGAAACTTTAAAAGTCATAAGAAACTATTTTCATGTACCCAGTGTGACTATTCGTGCATCGTAAAGGATCATTAAAATGTTATGTGGGTTCACATTTTGGAGAGAAACTCTATTCGTGTTCAGAGTGCAATTATTCATCAAATCATAAAGGAAGACTAAAAAGTCACGTGCTTACACACACTAGAGTATTTCAATGTTCTCAGAGTAATTAATTTAAAATTAAAATAATAAGTTAAATTATCATGCGCCTTCACATTCTGAGGAGATGCAATTATTCATGTGCTTACGCACACTGGAGAGAAACTATTTCAATGTTCTCAGTGTAATTATTCATGCAATCATAAAGTTTAGTTATTGTACGTCTACACAGGTTGCTTACCTACTAAATGTTGGAAACCTGTGTCAAAATGACAACTTCAATAATAATACAACCTCTATAAAATATGTGCTCTAATTATATTATAATTCACATATCTTTTTTTAGACCCATAAGAAATATTATTAATAATTTTTTAATATGTATCATAGGATATGGTATAGCGGGCTGGGGTGAACCCACTGATTAAAATGCAATGTAAGTTAAATAATCCGTATGTTATTAATATACGATTTATTACAATCACGCTAGTGTGCCAGTAGAATCTTTAAAGATGAGCAATTAAAATGGCTATATTCTGTTTTTAAGCTATCGTTCTACTCAAGCCATATAATTGGCTACCTACTGAATTGAAAATTCGTTTGAGCTGATCCGTTTTGTATCCGTGTTACTTATGCCTTTTTTTAAATCATAATAACATTTGAAAGGTTTTCAGGCTGGGCTTACAGCTGCGTGTAAATCGTTGAGGTCACTACTCTCTCTTTTACTAATTCGCAAATTTTAATATCTTACTGTTGTTTTCGTATTGTTGTTTGCGTTCTAGATGCATGATGGATTTGTTTTTGATTTGGGAAAAACAAAAAGCAATCGGCAGAACTATTTCCAACGTTATCCTTTAATAAAAATAATGATTTGCTTAAGTTTTTACGTGAAGGATTTTTAAACACTAAAATAATAATATTGAATCATAAAAAGTGTTTTAAAAAATATTCATTTTTATATTGGTAAGAAGATATTATTTGACGTTAAAATTTAAACATTAATAACACTATGTATAGTACTAAAAAATGATAAATAAATAAATAGTAGGGTCGTATAATCGACGAATTCATTTTACTAAAAGAAGTTGGTTAAAAATCACATATATAACATATTGTATAATATAATTGGTAACAGCATGCCCTAAATCTATACTTACTGTACGCCATTTGATGAGCGGGTATTATTATTATTATTATTTGTTCATATAAAAAGTAGAACCGAGCAGAAAGTCTTTGAATTTCTATATTTTTTGATTTTATGTTCACATTCTGTAATGTAAAAATAATAAACCTTGTATTTTTTAATAATTTTCGCTTATTCCGTATCGCCTTCGCTTTGTATCGACACAGCGTGTACTGTTGCCATTTCAATATCCGGATCCGTCCTTAATCACAACCCTTTCCACACTTTTACAGCTACATTTACAGTGCTTCAAATCCAAAGGCAGGGACGTTCGACTGTCGTTAAGTGAGACGTTACTCAACAAAGACACCCGTTTAAAGTTGCTTATTTCTCATTTTTCACAAACTTGCTCCGCTCTTTAGGATCCGTTGAACAAATACTTCACTCAAGCGAGAGCAGTTAATTAAACAAACACGGCTTAAGAGACAGGGATACTCAAGATTATCTGCACTGTACCGTAACTAATCATTTAATTATTACATTACACAAGATGGTGTTCTTGAAAATTAGGCAAATCTTGGCTAAGATCACACTGTACAACACGATTTTTAATGAACGTATAATTTTTTAACTGTAATTAAATCAAAACGATCGTGAAAACAATGCGTAAATAACAAGTATGATAGTAAAATTCACGAATTGGTAAAAAAGTGAGTAGTGACTTCAATGATTTATACGCAGCTGTAAGCCCAGCCGAAAACCTTTCAAATGTTATTATGATAAAAGAAAACGGCATAAGTAACACGGATACAAAACGGATCAGCTCAAAAGAATTTTCAATTCAGTAGGTAGCCAATTATATGGCTTGAGTAGAACGATAGCTTAAAAACAGAATATAGCCATTTTAATTGCTCAAAGTGCGCAATTAAATTGACAACAGCGCTACGTCTGCAGCGTTGGGTAGTCGTACTAGTTTTTAGAACTATTTTTTTGTGCAGATTTCAGATTTTGAATTCGTTTGTTTCTTTCACGTACGGTTTTTTTGCTGATCAAGTCAGTACTTTATTTCTTAAAACGTAGTTTACTTAGTATCGTGGTTTCCGAAAGTATATTTTGAAAAACTTAAAGAAGGGATCTTCGTGGGGCCGCAGGTCAGTAATGTCATGAAAGATAAAGAGTTTGAACGTATGTACAATACGTATTGAACAATTTACCGTAGTTCGAAGAAAGATCTGAAGTACAAAGGCAAGGTAAACATAATGTTGCAGAATTTCAAGAAAATAGACTGTATCATGGGTGAAAAGCTTCATTTTGCATGTAAATTGTAGTCACAGGTCTCCTGAACATCAGGAACAACATCGATAATTCGCACGTTACACTGTACTACACAATACCAGTTTCGGCACGCACAGCGAGAAACCGAATACACAATAACATTAACTGTACTCCAGATTAGTGTATCGAGCTCGTTGCAGGAGGTTCACATATCTTGATAGTTCAAATGTTCATAAACACAGAAAGTTGTGCTCTGAGGTATATGAGAGGAGAGGAGGCGATTGGCGATCTGTGGAACTGTCATAAATAACGAACATTAATAATACCATACTTTTAAAATCAGCAATAATAAAATAAAATCTTTGTGGTTAATATTCATATTTTTATTTATTATCTTTGTTTTATTAACCATTAAAATGTGTTTAAATACATCTATCGGTTTCGAAAAATACAATTTTCACACCTTTTAACATTTTAATACCTACCACGAAACATAAGACCGGCATTTTATACAAATAATAGTATAGGAAATTTATTCATAAATTCTAAAGACAAAGATGATAAATTTAACAATTCTGGTGTCTATAAACTTAGTTGCAAGGATTGTGCTGCATTTTATATTGGTAAAACGGGTAGAAATTTTAATATAAGAGTAAGGGAGTATTTGAGATGTTTGAACAATAGTGGGTTTTCAGAATTTTCTAATCATTTGATAGAAAATGGTCATGGTTTTGATAAAAAATTGGGATTGTCAATTTTGCATATAAACGGTGTTGGTCACAAATGAAATAATTTGGAATCGTTGGAGATAAATAAAGCGTGTAAAACTAATCAAAAAATTATAAACAACCAACTAAATTTAACTACGAGTCCCATTCTAAAATTTTTTCGCAAAAGTTATTCGAGTAATGATTTGAGTTAGGTACTAAAAAAATTTTTTTTTTTTTTTAAAATAGATTCTGTCAAAGAAACAATATATGTTTTAGTTAGTTATGACATCCTGAAGAAGAAAATGGTATTTTTCGAAACCGGTAGATGTATTTAAACTCATTTTAGTGGTTAATAAAACAAAGGTAATAAATAAAAATATTAATAATACCATCTATTATATTTTTATGTTATTAGTTTTAAAGACGACCCATAGTTGAGGACCCCCGATATAAAACAAGCCTTCTTTCGCTGATCAACTAATGCTTCTGAGTTCGCTGCTAATGCTCCGACTTCAAAAGTCAACTTTCACCCCTTGAGTCGCTAAGGGATGCCGTTCTGTCGATTGTGCAACATTTATTTTAATTACCTCAGCAATTCTTCACTGGACGGGGAGGGGTGGGAGCAGGGGGTATTAAAACCCTTTGAAATTGGATTGGCTACAACATCGAAATCTCATTAGCCCTGTCCATAGTAAAGGGCTACTTATTGTTCTGGACGAAGCTAATGAATAAATATCACAAATTTCGCATAAATTTTCTCCAAGGGAAATTCAAAGTTTAAATATTTCTACAAATTTCAGTAGATCAGATATATTTTAAATAAAATAAATCACTCAGAAATATGTTAAAAAATATATGTAGTATTTTAAATATTGGTTGCAAATTGAACTTTGTAGTTAACATTAATTTTAATATAGATTGTTCAGTATTTATGACAGGTCCAAGGTTCACCGGTCGCCGTACGCGTGTGTGGATACATATTTATGTTTACTATACCTATATGCTCCCCCCCAGAGCATGATTTCTTCTGTGTGTATTATCTATGACTTTGAACTGTCAAGAAGTGAACGTTCTGGTGTGTGCTTGTTACACTGATCTGTTATTTGTACAATTACTGTTACTAGTGTGTATTCGGTTTCTCGCGGTGCGTGCCGAAATAGCTATTGTATGTTCCAGTGCTTCGAGTGAATCGGCGAAGAAGTTTCCTGAAGTTCAGAAGAGCTATGACTATAGCAGAGAAAATTCAGGTGAGTTGTGCTTCTTGGTTGGTCCTCGAGCCTTATTATTCTATCCCTATACCAAATTCCTATCACCCTACCCATTTGTTTTTAATTAATCTTTGTTTTTAACCACTTATGAGTTATATTAAATAAATATAGTTACCACCGGTCCCTAACCGGTGAGAATGAATGAAAACGCGCGGTTGGTGTAGAGACGTTTATTGTGACAGAGGATAGAACAAAAAGTACAAAAGGTACGCGTGTAAAAAAATGAGTATAGAGAAGTGAGAACAGCGGAGCGTAGAGGTTGAAGAATAATGGAGCGAGTCGGCGGTGTTCGGTGTCGGCCCCGTCGTCATTGGCAGTGGAACGAAATATATGTATGTTGTCGGTGAGTGATCGAACCAGACTGTGGCGGCAGCACTCTGCCGCCGGCTAGGTATTGAATTTGAACCGCTGTATCCTACAACTCATTCATAACCCCTCATAATTTTTAATCCTCCTAAAGCTACAGTGACATTTATATTTTTTTAATACTATGAGGTCCAATTACTCAATCGAAATACATCAAAAAAGCGTGCAGTTTTAACAAATCACGTAGATGTATTGTGACCTTACTGGAAAACGAACTCAAAACACTTGGTATGAGAAGCCAGCGCCTTGCCCACTGGACTACGTGGGTCGGCAGCGAAATATCGAAGAGGGAGGTAATGATAAAAGGTGAGGAAGAAAGATTCTGGAATGAAGGCCTTCCACATGTGAAACAGGTGTTGGTTATCTTCAAGCTCGTAGAGCGACGGCATTAGAAGAGTAGCGGGAAACATCAGAGTAGACCTAAGTCCAGCAGACGAGAAACATAGACTGGTCATGACGATGATATTATACTGTTATCAGATTCCATCTTCATATTGTGGCCTTGAAATATCAAGATATCACATTCGACATTTACATCAAACTGAGATATTGGGCGTCAAAGTGTTAAATATTCATTCTTCAACAAAGTTAGGTACATTAGCCATGAGATGAATTTTGTCACGTTATATAAAACAATACAACTCTTACATTTTATTGGAAGTCAAAACGACAGTTGTTATTTTAAAAATATTACAAAATAAAAAACTGAAAAATTTTAAGTTTCTTGATAATTAAAACAAAATTAATTAATCACTTATTGTGAGATATTTGAGTGATGGACGTAAGAAGGCTGACTTGGCCAAGTGAGAGTGTTGTGGTCTCTTTCAATACTCTTTGGTTCTCCAGATAAGATAGACTTTTATTTCAACTACCGATATCTCACTGAACCTTCAGGGAATCTGTAAGAATATTGCTGTGGCACCGACGGTATAAAGGACAATACAGTATCGCTACCAATTACGTTACATCAATCTATCAAAAACTATAGTTAAATATATCTGTTACTTCAAGATTTTGAAGCATCTAATGTCGATCCCGGTTGCAGTAATGTAGAAAATAAATAATTAGTGAGTGTATTTAAAAATATTACTTCTAACGGTCATTTTATACACTTTTTTTTTTTTTTTAAATAGATGAAATTGTCGGTTACGATCTTTTTCCGTTCGGCGCTCGTTACTTTTCAATTAAACTGCAAGCGTCTAAAAATACAGTCTCTGACACGCTGAGCAAAGTTTTCCTTTGCTTTGTATGGCCACAAAGCCGTCTGGTCAACCGGCGGCGTGGGAATTGAAAGCTGTCAACATTATCCACCGGACCGGCAAAGTCACTGTCCCTTTGAAAATCAACGCCTTTTATGAAGACGTCGAGCGCTCCAACTGAAAGCTGGACGGGAACTTTAGTCCGGGCGAAGATCGATCAATTTGATTTTCTAAAGTTTCGCATCCAGTTGAATTGACGTTAAAGCGTGCAACGCGTCGATAGATTCTCTCGATAAATGTAATAGTAATTTTTACATGTTTTTCAATCATTTAATAGAATTTAATCATAATTATGAGCGATGTTGTCGATCTCAAGTGGTGTCGGACGGGACAGATGGGTAGTTGGAAGGAGTCGGCAAATGGAATAGGGAATTGGAAACGAGGGTAAGTGAATTCTTCGATAGCGGACCAGGATGGCTTACGGGATGAGGAGAACAGCTCGACTCACCTGGTGATGACGCTCCCTGGTTTATCCTGAAGTTCATCCCAAAACTTGAACAGCTCGAATCGGCGATTCCGATGAATCCACCGCACTCTGTTCACCGAATTTCACATACACAAATGTTATTTTAGTAAATTCCACCACTTCTTTTCCATACTCGACGAATTTCACACATACAAAAACGAATTAGCTGAGCTAAGGAACACGTGTAGACTGATTTAAAATACGCTAAGGGGTAGGAACACGCTAAAAACTGGTGACAATATACTACATTTAATAATAATCATTTTAGTTCAAGAATGGAAGTATATACAAGATAATAGTTTCGAATACGGAACAACCATTTAGTATGAAAATAAAGATGGCATTATAGAGGCTTCGGGGACCGGTTCGAGAAGTCAGCCGAAGCAACCACTGCTTTCTTGGCAACCTCCTCGGAACCACCTCAACCCGTATACATTAATTTGTGCATTATCTTACAATAGACGCCAACCAATTGTAAGTCCTGTTTCATCAACTTGGCCTAGCCACAAACACCAACTTGGCCTAGCCACATAATTTGTGTATTATCTTACAATAAGCGCCAACCGATTGTAAGTCCTGTTTCATTAGCTTGGCCTAGCCACAAACACCAACACTTATACTCATACGCACGCTCCGCAACATTTGACACTGACGTATGGAAGCCTCAATCATTTGAGACGCTATTGTAACACATCTCCACAAGTCTCACATCGACTCACTCAAACGATTGTCAAACAACAAGTGCGCGTCCAAAATGGCTGAAATTTTGGTTAGTACTTATCAAAGCATGTGCAAACATGTTCCCCAACTTTTGTTTACATGTGCTGCCATCTGTTTTCCAAAGGTGTCTATTTTATGCTCGTCTCTATGACGCAAGATTGAAAGATAATAGTGTGAACTAACATCATTTCAAATCAATCCTGACAAGATATACAAGATCGCCGGCATTTCAGATGTTAAGCCAATTTAGAAAAGCTAGCAGAAAACCTGCTGGAGGCCATTGCAGCGCTTCGAAGCCGATAATGACCGCTTTGTGGCCAGATGCGAATCAATGCGAAAATCTTTTAAAAAATTGCTTTAACAATGCACCGTGTAATATAAACTAAATATAAGTAAAATGATACATGTATTATATATATGCATACCTAGAGCCATCTTATATTGATATCATTATCGTCAGAATGTTATTAAAGCATAAACATGAAGGATGCTGTGAAATTAAAGAAATAAAATATATAAACATAAAATACGACACCTTAATCAGTGACATATATTGGAGAATGTAGAAAGATTACAAATAAATGTTAATATTTGTTTCGCACAGGAACCAAGAATGTAGACAAGGATGGTTCGCCGATCTCAGCTTCTCTCAACCGGCGATGATGATGATGATTATGAGATGGAAAGAAATGACACACAAAAGATGTTCAATACAGGCACACTACGGCGGCAAAATCGAGAATGTCTTCCGCCAGCAGAATACTCTGTTCTTATTCAAATTCATAACAATACATATTGTCATATTTGCAAGTATCTACACGGCGGCAGGCCGCCGCTGTAACATTACTAAGACGTCTTTAAATTTATTTGATATTATGTACTGCTATCTAGCGTATTTCTAAAGAAAATACACTAACATAATATAATAACATAATCTAAAAGGAGCAAAATTTCACAGATTGTCTCGAGTCGAAAATCTCATTCATGGACACGTCCCATTAAACAAAAATTCGCTACTATTGACTTAAGCTATCGATTAGATTGTTGTGAGTGATGATATAACCCGTGATACCTCACTGTATAACGATATACGTATTTATATTCTTCGATATACCGTTTATTCAGTAATATTACAATATTTAAGTCATATTAGTGTACGGAAAACTTAAAATTTATTTTTAACGAAAAATGTCGATATTTTCATTATTTATGAGTACGCTCGGGAATAAAATATTCAGAGGCAGTTTGAAAAGTGTAGTTTGCGAGCTGCGCCAGACGGTTCCCGACTTGCTTTTAATTAATGTAAAGCATTTAATAATGTTTGGTGATATTTTAACTTTCACATCATCAGAATTCTCGTCGCTTGCCTTCCCGCCAAAATGTCGGTCGGTACACGAAGTGATCCAATAATGGTAAAACGATTGCTGTTGACAATCTGTTCCAGTTATTATAGCACAAGCGCTTGTATTATTTTGAAAAAAAATTTGTAAGGGTATTAATAACATGTAGCAGTGATCTGAACAAACACTACCTCATTTCACATTGAACATACTTCGCATTACATGCACTGCACACCCTTTATAGGGACATAAGAATAAGGGCTCAAGAACCGACCAGAAAGCACGACTTGCCTAGATTTTCTCCGCTCTCCTGAACTCAATCATTGAATCATCAATGTGCGGCGAGTAAACTGAAAGACATATAAGCAACAGTAACTGTACAATCAGACCAGTATAAGTAAGTGTGGGTGAGACTCCACCACGTACCTACCTCTCGCTCTCCACGCCTCGTGTTTTTTGCAACTCTGTTAGTCTGTCCGTGTAAGTGTGACTCAATCCATTTTATGTCTCGTCCACTGTCTCTCTTTTAGGAGTGTTTTCTTGATGAATGGATCCCTGAGTGTCTGCCTTGATTTTATAATTAGATTATAAACAATATGTTTATTTCATAAAATGTGCTTTTTTTAGAGGTTCGTTTTTCGAATTGGCAGCACTTTTTACAGCGACAGACAAATTGACAGCTGACAGCTGATTTGTGCTCAGTTTCGTTTGGCATTTCACCATGAATAGACTTATACCAGGACAACGCTTGCAAATTGTACAAATTTATTTTTATTTTACGGTCGACATGATCGTCCATCCTAGTAAGAATTTGAATAACCATGGATACTCTAATTGATAGTACGCGTCCGCGGTGATGTCGTACAGTGCACACCGAAGAAGCTGTCGCTGCAGTGGAGCGTAGTGTTGAGGAGGACCCGAATGAGTCGATTCTCCATCGTGCACAGCAATTTTTTGAATTTTTTGTCCTTCAATTGAATGGCGTTAATGTGGAGAAACTGTGGTTTCAACAAGACGGCGCAGCGTGCCGCACGGCGCGCGCCATAATCAATTTATTGAGGGAAACATTCGACGAGCGCATAATTTCGCGTAATGGACCTGTGAATTGGCCTCCAAGATCGTGTGTGATATAACACCTTTGTTATTATTTTCTGTGTGGATATGTGAAGTCGCTAGTCTACGCCGATAAACCAGAGACAATAGACGACTTGAAAGGTCACCTTCAGATTCGAGCCAGCCGTAGCGCCCAAAAGCGCGAAATCATACTTAACTAAATTGTTTTTCCAATTAAGTCAATACCATGGCCATATCACGATTTTTATTTCATTTTAAATTTATATATGTCTTAAAAAAACAGACATTATGTTTCTTAAAGCATTGTTGTAATATTATTAATATTAAATTAACATAGTTTTCCTTGATTCACGCTTACATAATGTAATAAATAATATACAATCACTTTTATATTATATAACCCTTGTCGAAAAGCCACTCTAAAATAACTATAATACCTACATACACTTAAGTAGATTTGCCGTACTCCAATTGAAACACATTGTTTATTGCAATATGCACAGACCCCCTGAAGGCTGTGTATCTTCATGGTAATTTTCCGCCGTTTCCCCAGCTGAGGGAAGCTTTCTATCAGCCCGGCACAACCCTTACAAATGACTCCAGCCATATTTACATGTGGTGAGACTCCATCGATTAACCAACCCTCTCTCGCAGCCTCAGCCATCACATTCTGTAAACTAAACCGAAGGATTTCTTCCTCAGCACACACTTCTAAGAAGTTATATGAGGAGCGTTCTAAAACGAACACCATTTCAAACAAATTTTTTTTTATTGTTTTATTTATTTGTCAGTATTATAAAGTGGGCCAACTTAGACTGACTGATATAAAATGCATAAAACTTTTTAATTTAAATACTTATTAAAAAAATAAATTATTATTATTAATTGCAATAGCGCCGAATGTGGGGCTAGCTTTAAAATAATAATCGATAGTACTTACGTAATGTCAAATTGTAACGTTACAGAATTCCAAAAAATGTTGTGAATTTTTTGCGTTACTTTCACTTAAATCTCATAAACTGTATATATCATTTTATATTTGCAATTTATTTGTATTGTACGTCTAAAAAGATATGTAAACAATCATTTAACATTTGTTTCGTCCCATTCGAACTAAAGGTTCACAAGCCACGGCGTCCGAAAGTTTACTGACGGATTGGCGGATACGGATAATGCAAAAAATATTCTCAGTTGATTGACAATTTAATGATTGACCTATTTTCATGACGGTCAATTTTTTAAACATGCATCCCATAATGAAAATGTTAAGTGCATTTTATATGTTAAGGTTATGCACCTCTCGGGTCACACTGTACTCACTTTTTTTTGCGATGGTCGACTCGGTCATCAGTTATGGAGTGAGTAGCTATGGACTAACACATAAAACACATACTGATAAAATTAAACGGTTAAGATTTTTAAAACTTATAATAGATAGCGATATAATACAAAGCGTTTGTATAAAGATGATTTTTACAATATGCTAAATCTTACCAGTTGACAAAAAAGTAATATATAATATAATTTTAGAAGAGATGATAAACAATGTAAATATGAATACTTACCCTCACCATAGCTCTTCTGCCAGAACCTCGAGACGAACCATGTGTACGGCGAGAGAAGGAAAAAATGTATTGTGCCAAGATTTTTTAATAAAATCAGTAATGAATTATTAATCATTATGGAAAATCAAGAAACATCAGTGAACACACTCAAATATAAAATCAAACACATTCTTATCTAATTATTTGATTTCTCTATTGTATTAGATTTAAAAAACAATTTTGTTGATGATAAAATTTTATTAGAACACATTTTTATTGTGAAGATGTAATTATTGTTTATGTTTGTGATATTTTAAATATGAATTCAATATATTAATAAGTGTTTTAATCTAAATATGAATACTGACCCTCACCAAAGAGAAGGAGAGGATGTGTTGTGTCAAGAATTTTTAATAAAATCAGTAATGAATTATTAATCATTATGGAAAATCAAGAAAAATCAGTAACACACTCAAATACAAAGTCAAACACATTCTTATCTAATTAATTGTATTACATTAAAAAAAAATTCTTATTGCTGATAAAATTATTGTTTACGTAAATTGTGTATGTTGTTACGTTGCATTCTGGCTCCGGCGGATCGAACGCCAGGCAACGCCACTAGCCAGAAAAAAATTCTGCAAGTGGTTGACATGAGTTTGTGGGTTCTCAACACCATGAATGCATACTAACCTTCTACTACCGTACTCTGCTTCCATCCTTGACTGAGGAACATTTATAATTGACACAGAGAGACAAATGAAAAAGATTTTACTGCTTATTTACAATCTAATTCAAGTACACACACAAGTGTGTACAATCAGGTATGGCCTGTAACACGGTCTGGATACAACTCCATCTAGATATATACAATAGGTAGCTGATTCACGAAATTACCCTCTTTGCAGTTTCCAAATGTCATTTATAATACTCAAATAATAGGTAAGAGACCAACCCTTCACGGATTATCCTGATAACAATGAATTCGACGTTATCCCATACATTAAAATAAGTCAATAAATTGTACAAAGTTACGTTGTGACACATTACAAATTAGGGTCCCATTCGAAATGTCACGTCACTTGTTTTATTACCAAGTACCTCCAAATCACAAATAATTGCCCTAACGTTGGTATCGCAATCTGTTTTGAAAGTTATAAAAATGGTCACCATCTATGGTTCTTTTTCAAATCATCGAGCAGAGCATTACTAATATGTAACTGTGAGGGAACCAGTATGACCAAAGGGTAAATATTTTAATGTTATTCAATCCCTAGTGCATAGTTTACTATAAATTTGTTGATCTAATTGCATGGTGAATAATTTTTACAGGAAACAAGATATTTCACTTTGGTTTTCTTGTATGATTTTGCACAATTCCGCTTACGAATCCAATTGTGTCAGCCTGGATGCTGAGGATTATCTACGACGATAGGTCAGAAAGATGGGATGCTCGGATGGCATGGACCGGAGTAATGCTATCTAGTGGAACATCTGGTTGTCACCTGCCTGCCCGAAGGACGTCGAATGAATCCCGATGAAATGAGAATTTGTTAATGTGGATTGTACTTATTTTTATTTTATTTCCTTTGTTTATGTTTCTTTTTATGATTAGTTGCCATTTTTATAATGAATAACTCCTTTTCATTTATCTTCACCAGGTGTTATTTATAAATTTTTCCAGTTTAGGATGAAGGCAGAATGTGACGAACTAAGGTGGGTACGTGTTTTTGAGCTGAAGAACCCCCGAATCATGTACTCACCATTGGCTAGCCGGTGAGAGGGTAGAACGACGGTCTGTACTCCCACAATATGTGATACACTCTTACCTTACCTCGGGCCTGCAGTCACATTGAAGGAAGTTTGCTTCCGCAACATGTGCCGAAGGCATCACGCTGTTAATATGGGATTGCCTCCATTATCCCATGCCAGCGAAGGAAATAACAGTTTCTGTAAAGATGGCATAACATGCGAATTAATTTCGAACAATTCAACTAACGGCGCACTAGTGATTGCAAAATTTAATCATATTTACCCATCTATTAATGATTCAGCAATTTCTAGATGGCGGCGTCTTCATAAAATGATCGACAATTTCACCGCGTAATGCGGTCCACCGCGGCTCTGGACCATAGCCGACAGCCACGATTCAGATATGGCTTACTTACTTATTTATCATCACGTTGTTTCAGAGGCAGATATGACAGAGCGCCACACTCTTCTCTCCCGACACACAATTTTCACCTCATTCACATTCATACAAGCTCGACGATTATTGAGGCTTTTAACAGTACCATCCACCTGTTACCTAGTCGTGCCAAGTCTTCTACTTCTAGTGCCATCAACACTTGCGTCATATATATCTTTCTTACCGTTTTAATTATTCATCAGTTTTATATGATCCTTCATATTAATCTTGCTCACTATACTACGATCAGCTTTACATTCTTTTCTTATATCTTCTTCATTCTTTACTCTGTCATAAATGGATGCCACTTTCATTTGATTTGTAAATTATTTTAATTTAAAAGCAACCCTTGCCGTCAAACTATTACGCAGTATGACAAATAAAATTGTTCCATATTAAAATACGTATTCGCGTCAAAATTCAATAAATATATTTCAAATATGAATTAAATATATTAATTATAAAGATATACATATAAAATCAATTCTATCGAAAAATATTGTTGTTGCGCCACTGGGATTCGAACCTGGATCTCTTTCCTAACCGGGGAAGGTGCTTTATCCAACTAAGCTACAGCGACATTATTTTTAGCGACAATTTTCGACCATATATGTTACCTTTTTGATATTAATACATTTAATCGTTTCATCATTTTGACAGAGCCATCTACCTCATTTTTACAGAATCTCAAAATACCTTTGAGTAAACTGATAGCAGACGCCAAAATTATCAATTCATTTTTTTTTATTAAATTTTGGACACATTGATACAACTTTATTATTTTAGGAGAACACAATAAGAATGTGTTCTCCTAAAAAAATATATTTTAAATGTGTATTCTTCTAAAATCTTCCCTGACGCCCCTCGGCGAATCCCTAAAAAAAAGGTTCTCCCTATACATTCTGCAGTAATTCAATAATCTCATCCTGCCAAAGTATAAAGAAGCTCATAAGTTATTCCCTCCACGCAGACCCCGTACAACAATTCAGCAGCCGACATGCCAACTAAACAAATCCAATCAACTGCCTGAAACTTGTGTATTCATAATATTATTTCACATTATGTTCACAGAAAGGTACACAACACAGTACTTGCTCACATTATTTACTAACGAAGCATATTTTTGGGACACGGCAATCGAAAAACTTAATTAAATTTACATACATAATTTAGTTATGTTATTTTCAAATTTTGTTCGCCCATTTTCGGTAATTCGGAGATAGAATGAAAAAAAAAATCTTATGTTTGCATGCTGGACGCCCTTAACCCTTCCAAAACCATGCAGTAACTTAGGTCTACAGCCCCAATTAAAACTGTAATATTTCGGTTAATATACGCAATATAAAATTCATATTTTAGTTAATTCTAAGAAAAATGTGTATGCTTAGAACTGACTAGTTGTGTAAAGCGAATCCTACAAAATTAATTATTTTTTAATTCAGTCAGTTGTAAAATTAATATGCAGGTAAAAATTCAATTTGTGGTAAGCCAAATAATAAAATATGGTGTATTAATCTCACAATAAAAATGATAACAAACATACGAATATAATTATGATCTCTCTTTCTCACTAATTTAATAAAAAGAGATAAGAAATAAGGTAGTATTGTATAGGACTCGATGAATGCTTCGAATTATATTAGGATATTGATACCATTTTCGTAATTAATACTCAATATTAAGAGTAAGTTTATAGGATTAATAATTTTAATTATAAAGCCATTTCAACTAATGAAAGCTTTCTTCACAATTAAAATGTTAAAAATTTCTTACGGTAACACGAGTTGACAGTATGGCTGCATATGAGTATTTTATATCACGGTATGGGAAAGGTTAATTTAACTGAACTGATTGTGTTCCCACGCGGAGTACCAGGTCATCGGTACTGTTCCATGTAAATGCATCATATACAATTTTTTATAGAAATGCACCCACATAGACTTCACAGGCTTTGAGAATGGTTTTGGTCTTGTAAATATATACCGATGTTCAATGCTCATGTGTTTTTGATGCTATTCTGAGTAATTGATTTTGATATTCATAAATTTATGTTTTATATATGTATATTCCTCAGGGGCATGCAGTACACACAAGCAAAAAAGCGGTGCATTACTAAAAATTCTGGGAAACAAATATTAATTAAATAATTGTATTAAAAATTAAGGCAAACATTATTTTACAATTTGCGCCATCTGTGTACCAGTAGAAACTTTAATTGCTAGGCTCTAAAAACTATTGCGACAACTCACCGCTGAACCCGTGGCGCTCTTTTGTATTCGCCGCATTGAGCTATTTATATTACTTTGTTTCGTCTTTAAGCTAGTGAATTACTCCAGTCATATAATTGGTTATTTACTTAATTGAAAATTTCTTTCGGTCGATCCGTTTTGTATGGAGTCGTTATCTATGCTGAACAGAATAACATTAGAAAGGGTTACAACTGCGTGCAAATCATTGAAGTATCTACTTCCTCTTTTACTAATTCTTGAATTTTACTATCTTATTGTGCATTGATTGGTTTTTGATTAGGGAAAAACAAAAAGCAATTGGCAGAACTATTTCTTATGTTAACCTTTAATAAAAATAATTATTTTCTTTAGTTTTACGTGAAGGATTTTCAAACAATAAATGAATCATGTTCAGTCATAGAAAGTGTTCTTAAAAAGGTATTATTTTACGGTAAAACTTAATCTTTAAAAACACTATTAATAGTACTCTAAAATTATAAATAAATACATGGTAGGGTCGTATAAACGACGGATTTATTTTGTCTAAAGACGTTGGTTAAACAAAAGTACATATATTATATATAATTGTATAATGTCATTGGTAACAGTATAACCTAAATCTATACCTACTGCACGCCACTGATATTCCATGCTACTTGTGTGGGTCATCTTTTTTTAAATATTTAATTTTGTAAAAGCCTTTAAAGGCATGAATACAATATAAATAAAATAAAATAAATTAATAAATCACTATCGGTTTATGGGGCGCTATCGCCTCCAAAACCGGCAATACCGCCGACAGGTCCTGAACGCGCACACCTGGATGCTAAACAGTGTTGCCAGACGTACCGCTTTTTAAATAAAAATAAATTGTCCCGCTCGGGACAACCTATTTTTAATTCACAATTATTCAAAAACAAATAAGACGTTAAGAAATAAGTTAAGAACGTAGAAGAACGCCATGTTGTTATATGTATTTATTAACTATGAAGAACGAAATTATTAAATTAGACTTTAGAAGTAGATATGGACTTGATGTATGAATAATTTACTTAATATCACGCCGTTTCTCCGCGGGGGTAGGCAGATATGATACAGCGCCACACTCTTTTGTCCTGATACACAATTCTCGCCTCGTCCACATTAATACATCTTCTCATGAAAGCTCGACGATTATTGAGGCTTCTAACAGAACTATCCTCCTGTATCTGGTTTACCTGGTCATGCTAAGTCTTTCGCGGACGTTCTCTACTTTTGGTGCCATCAACACATGCGTTATATATCTTCATAATTAGGAGAGTTTCCTATAAAATCAATTAAGTATCCATCCACACTATATTTTTCCTTCCCTTAATATTCCGTCTATCTATATATGCATTATGTCTCTCTCTTTTGCACGTAATTTTATATTCTATCTCCCTCTGTATGTATATATAAGTGCACTCTTCTTGTATTTATGATCAGTCCTGATGAAGCTTGAGATAAGTGAAATCGGTTGACGTATAATAATTTTCGTGGTTTCATACAAAGTCATTGCAATTTATTTATCTTATATTTTTTTCTTAATTATTGATCTTAAATAATGGAGGGTCAAGTTGATCTTTTCATTTTCATTTTCGACACTTCTTTCGCCTTTAATCAAGGTCAAAATGGTCATCTAGGAGCTCAACTGGAATATGATGCTGAATACACCCTACAGTTCCAACAGTTCTTGCTCCATTAGATCATCACCTTTTTTGGTCGCTCTCCAATCAAATGCGTGGCGTTACGTTCAACGACGACGATGTCCTCAGAAAATGGTTCGATACCTATTTCGATATCAGACCAGCCGATTTTTATAGAAAAAGGATCGTCAAATTGATTTAAAGATGGGATGAAGTCCTGTACAGAAATAGATAATACATTAATTGAAATCTTATAGTTATTGCTTAAAATTTTTATAATATAATAAATAATTGAACAAAAGTGTAAAGACTTGTTAGACAACCCAATATTAATTAGTACTTGTAATTAGAGATCCTCTGTCTCAGATTCGATTGTTAAAAGGGGGAAGGATAAGGGCTGAGCCCTCTTGTCTCCGACATATGAGACAACGGCGTAATATTTTTTGGGGGATCCTATTCGGGGAACATGGCGAAATTTTTTTTTTTAATATCAGGTAATTTGAACTTTGTGTATAATTGTGTAAAGTAGCAGCAAATATGGGTCAATTTATTTATTTTATATTTTGTTAATTCTTTTTTTGTTTGATTTTGTTGAATTTTTTGCGAATTTTTATATTACTAGTGAAAGGTT
The DNA here is from genome assembly GCA_031772225.1 of Eubasilissa splendida. NCBI lineage: Eukaryota > Metazoa > Arthropoda > Insecta > Trichoptera > Phryganeidae > Eubasilissa > Eubasilissa splendida. The sequence goes on from CM062867.1 coordinate 2,381,164, forward strand.
TTATAAATTTTCTTCAATGGGGTCAAAAAAAGGGTAAAGAAGTTAAATGGGATGAAGATGACGGGGATCAGATGAGGGATCATACAGGCCGAGGGAGTTTATGGAAGGGTTTGGGATGGAAATTAATTTAGAATAAAATTAAGATGATAAATTGTGTATGTGTCGTTTGAGTGAGGGTGTGTTCGAATTTCTGTGAATGATTGTATTTCTAACAAACCAGGGTGAGTTTTTGATTCTCTTAAGGATGTAGATTTGTTTGGATTCTAAAATGTTTGTGTTACTTGAACCTTGGATGGGGCTCGCGTATGTGAGTATAGAACGGATGATTTCTTTGTACAAGAGTAATTTGTTTTATAGGGATAGTGAACTGTATGAATTTACGAGGGGGTATAGTCGGTTGTAAATTATAGATACGTATTGTAAATTATAGATACGGTTATAAATTATAGATACCACCACTCTGGGTTATTCTGACATTCCGTTACATACATCAGTCAATTTTATAGATGGTAGAATTATACGAACCATATTTTGTGAAGTTCACAAGAAAGTGGCGGAATCAGGTGTAGAAATGAGAGGTCAAAGTTGAGTAAGCCTCTTCATTTATCGTCCTGTTTTGTGCACTCTAGCGGTATACCCCCCAATTAATCGCGGAGGTTTCCGTGTGGGGTTGCTCCTCTTCGCGACTAGCGGTGAGGGTTGTTAAATGCGTAGCTTAATAAGAAAATAGCAAATCAATCTCGGAGAAAGACTATTTGCTTGATGTATGTAATTATTTGTATTTAATTGACAGTGTGCGCGGATTCTCCGGCTAATGGACCAAAGATGTAAAGAAATAAGCGAAGGGACAGATGTAAGGAATTAGAATAGGGAATAACGGAGTTCAAATGATCAATCAGACACCAGGAAGAAACACGACCTGCCTGAGAGTTGCTCCTTTAGGTATCTGAATTTATTTTTTCACTGAAGCTCCTCACATTATTCTTCACGAAGTACTACGAACTCACACTTCGTTGATGGCGCGAACAGTGACACATAAGCACAATAGCAATATATCAATTCGTTTCCACACGGCAGGAAGAATGCACTTCGACAGTAAACGTTAACTCCTCAACTGATCTAACACACCACACAAAAGGTTATGTTCTGGGTATAGGGAAGGGGGTACTAGGTCAGTAATAGACAGGAATTATTATCTACATGTCGCGATCTCACGCTCGCGAGACGGCGATTGGTGATCCATAGAATCTTGTTATAAAGATCGAATACACAAAAAATATATTTAATTAAGGAAGAAAAAAAGGAATTACATTTGATTACGTGTGTGTGGATGGTGTGGTAAATATTTTTTCAAAATTTGATCATGCTAATAGAATATATGGTAATACCCTGGAGAAATTCGTGACCTTTCAACAAGATGGACAGATCAACTGTACGTCGCACTAAACAAGAGCCAAGATCGCTAAGAGCGGAGGCAGCAGGACCACGATCATCAGTCATGAGCACATCACACACCGAGAGACATTTATTTTTGACATTTAAAAATTAAATTTTTTGGATAATGTTTTCTTAGAATTGTACATTATGTAGAAATGTATTAGTAGCTACCATGTAGATACTGAATTGAACAATATATATTTACATACCTACCAACACATACTTTAATTTTTGAACATGCCTAGTGTAGTGACATTTCAAACATGTGTTAATTTCTAAAAGGTGTTAAAACGTATGTTTGGGTACTAAATAAAATATATAGTCACCATGGTAACGAGTATGGCTTATCAACACGTGTATCACATCGGATGATCTGTGAACGCGCTTCGAACCTATTTTGTAATAAAATCAATTTATTAATAATGTCATTAGTAAATACAAATTTAATGTATTAATTAGAAAGATATACATATAAAATCAATTTTATCGAAAAATTGAATCGAAGAATTACTATCAGTTTACTCAAAGGTATTTGAGATTCTGTAAAAATAAGGTAGATGGCTCTTTCAAATAATGGAACGATTAAATGTATTAATATCAAAAAGGTAACGTATAGGTTCGAAAATTGTCGCTAAAAATATTGTCGCTGTAGCATAGTTGGATAATACACCTTCACCGGTTAGGAAAGAGATCCAGGTTCGAATCCCGGTGGCGCAACAACAATATTTTTCGATAAAATTGATTTAATATGTATATATTTCTAATTAATATATTTAATTCATATTTGTAATATTCTAGTCAAAAGTACTGTCGCTGTAGCATAGTTGAATAATGCACCTCCCCCGGTTTGGAAAGAGATCCAGGTTTGAATTCCGGTAGTGCAACAACAATATTTTTAGATGTAATTGATTTTGTCTGTATGTATTTCTAAATATAATATAATAATTGTATTTTGTAAATATGCAGTTTTAACCAAAATTTAAAACATGAGATGAAAAGTATATTTGGTATATAAGTAAATTTAATTATTCTCTTGTGGAATGTGTTTTTTTTCCAAAACCACTATAGTAACTGACAGACAAAAGAACTTCTGTTTAACTTTACTTTTATTTTAACTCGAGTTCAAAACATCCCCCTCTCCAGTCGATACGTGTTTTGAGGTTAAATGGCTTATTACAAGTAGTTGGTTTAAGAGTTTTCCCATTCCCGTTGCTTTAGCCGAATTTGCTCAGCAGTGGAACAAAATTAGCGCATACCTTTCTACAATGTTTTCTGATCGTTTTCATACCTCGTCTAACCTTTCTATTCCAATAATATTGTCGCCTTGTTTTCGGTTAATTTTGATTATCACGTTTTGATTTCGTTATTATGCCGTGGGTGGTAGCTACCCTTAGGATAATCTCTAATGGTGCATTTCAAAAAGCGTGTATATCCGAAAATGTGTCTTGAAAATTCCGGTAATGTATTTTTCAGCCTGTACCTTGAAATTAATGTTTAACTATTTTATTTTAAGCCACACAATCTCGCATCTGTTTTTATCGCAGCCGATGAAAAGGGGTACAACTCAGTAAAAAAATTGGGGGCTAAATTGATGAATACATTTTTATTGTAGAGTTTAAATTGGTATTTTTAATACAAAGTAATCAATCAAAAAATAATAATCTCGATAGCCATCAAATTATTTTTTCGATAGATAGATTCTATATATCTTACAAATTGATTCATTTAAATTGTAAAATACTACTTTGATCACGATTTAAGTACAATGTTCACATCATCATTACGTATATAAGCCGTTTTATATACACTGTTGGATGAAGGCCTCCCCGTGTTCTCCCCTGAATGCCTTTAACCGCTTACTATTCCCAGGTTTCCTATTGATAATATGATCACGTATGCAGAATGAAAAATCACCACTAACCAGGATTTATAGTAGCTGTCTCTCTTCTGTCGTGGGTTAGTCCGAGGTATTATTCTTCCTGAGCCTCGATCTCCGTGTATTATTCTGACTGGCAGAAATACGCACCCCCGAAGCTACTTATTAGATGTTTATCTGGCGATGTTTGACAGCAGTCATCAAAGTAGCGACATTCACACTACATAAATTAGTCATACCAACAACCAGAAAACCAGGGGTGTCAGTCGAAAGAATAAGAAAGTGCGTACTTTTCTGTGTCTATTATTATTTTGTCGCCCTCTTATTCTTCTCGGAAACTACAGCATTCGTCTAAACATTGTTCGTCCACCGAGCGAAGAGACAGAATAAAAATCAGGTAAGAGTAACTAATGTAGTTGAAAATGCCAAAAAAATTCAATGGCAATAGGTAGGCCATGTCGCTCGTAGAATGTTGTATCTATTGGAAATATCAGTGAAGACTTAACGTTCACAGCTCACATATAAATATTATTAAATATTACTCTAGACTAAAATGTTGGGAGTTGGGCAGACCTCCTCCTTTTTTCAACAGCATACGCGCATGAGTTTTAAAAAATAGTAAGAATATTAAAGTGACATATATTTAATCTTCTTCTTTCACATTTAATAACTGTGTTCTTGTTGGTACAGTGCTCCGCATGCGAATTGATAGCTCTTGCGAATAAGTACGGTTGTACCGCAACTTTTTGGGGTAACGCCTTGACAATGGCACGTGTTGAGGTTTTCATAATAAAAATCTCTTGTTTTCACGGCATTCCATTATTCATCATATTCTAGTAATTTCACCCTTTTATTTCAATTAAGATTAAATAATTTTTAAATAGTTTTCTGCGCTAATCTGGCCAACGTTTCGGATCCATTGCATCCAAGCGTCAGCCAGAAAGGTCGGATATACCCGGCAGATTAGCCCTAAAATCCTGCTTTAAAATTTGATTAAAATACATATATTTTTATTTGTTAACTTTAACCACTTATTGAGTTTAAATACATCTACCGGTTTCGAAAAATACAATTTTATTCTTCAGAATGTCAATACTAACTAAAAACATATATTATTGTTTCTTTACCAGAATCTATTTTTAATAAATCCACAATTATTTAAAAAATAAATTTAGTACCTAACTCAAATTGTTATTTAGTACAAATATACTCGAATAATTTTTAGGAAAACATTTTAGAATGGGACTCGTAGTTTAATTTAGTTGGTTGTTTACAATTTTTTGATTAGTTTTACACGCTTTATTTATCTCCAACAATTCCAAATTATTTAATTAGTATCGTTAACGGGAATATGGACAGTAAAGGGGAATATTACGTTGTTAATCAGTGTTTTATCCAAATTTAAATTCTTTATTTCAACTGTTTCCAAATTGTTCATTATAAATAATTAATTACAAAACCAGTAATAAAAATATCCCAAAGTGTGTGTAATACAAAGTTTTGTTGTGAAAATAAAAATAAACATACAATTATCATTAATTTTTTTTAGGAGAACACATTCTTATTGTGAAGTTGTAATTATTCAGAACATAGGTCTGTGATATTTTAAATATGAATTAAAATAAGGTAGATGGCTCTGTCAAATGATGGAACGATTAAATGTATTAATTTCAAAAAGGTAACATATAGGGTCGAAAAATTGTCGCTAAAAATAATGCCGCTGTAGATTAGTTGGATAAAGCACCTCCCCTGGTTAGGGAAGAGATCCAGGTTCGAATCCCGGTAGCGCAACAACAATACTTTTCGATAAAATTGATTTTATATGTATATCTTTATAATTAATATATTTAATTCATATTTAAATTATCATTAATATTTTCCAAGCTGTGTCATTACCGACTCATTCATTTCAGGCTGTAGTCCAGGACAATTACTCCCGCAGCCAAATCCAGGTCCTTCAGGATCCACGGCCGGGCCCGATCGTCACTCAGGTCACGTGCTACGGAGTGCGTCATAAAGTATTTGGAGGTACCCCGCCGCTGTTCAGTATCTAAAAGTCGGAGTTTATGGCACAAAGGATTCTCTACCCATAGATAAATTGAAGATGATGCGAAATATTTTTTTGTATGATGGTATCAATGCTTACAAATAAACCTTCCATCTGCCAATCTGATTTTATTAGATACCTGCGGCCCGCACCCGGCATTACTCGAGGTTCAGATTTATATGGTGAATATTATGTTCCAGGTCGATTTTTTTTAGCTACCATTACAATTTGGTTGATATTTGTCAGTTTGTATTTAGTAGTCATAGAGAATAGTTGATTACAATTTATTATAAAATATCTAATACTTCAATAACGTGTTGAAAGTTATTGATACTTAATAATAATGGTAATGCTGTAACCATTAACAGTTATCGCTATCGTCACATGTTGGAAAACTTCTCGGTGACCGAATTGGGTCGATTGGGCTTTCAACACATGTTGCTTCAGCAGGACGGTGCCATTTCATACACAGCCCGAGTTACTCTTGAATTTTTCCCGGCAGCATAATGTCAAAAAGTGGTAATATCGACTTGCAACCTCCATCACCTAATTTGACGGCTTCCGACTATTTTCTGTAGAGATACTTGAACGGAAAGGTCTACGCCAATAAGCCAACAACAATTCCGATGCTACAGGACAATATTCGAAATTAAATTACTGAAATAACACGCGAAGTGTGCGAGAGTATTATAAAAAATATGGTTAAAGGAGCGCGCATTTGTGCCGCTGCCAGAGGCGGACACTTGACCGTGTTATATTCAATACATAATAGCAATAAAATAAAATTAATAAATGATGTTTCACTTCCTAGTTATTCAAAAACAACACCGGCCTGAAAAATATGTAAGTGGTTTACAAAGTAACGAAAATGTGTAATATATCAAGTTATTGGCCACGTAGCGGGTAAAAGGTCAATCGGTAAGGTCGATTACTTTCTACTTGTATTGATAACTTTGATTGTAATCTTTATGATCTCCCGCCTTCAGATCTGAGGACTGTCACCAGAGAAGTGCCTGCTACTTGTCGGTCTAAGAGGCAGGGGCTCTTCCTCTCCATCCTTCGACGTGGCCATCAAGCACATCAAGCATCTCCAAGACATCTTCTCTTCTTGCGAGATGTTCAACAAATTCATCTTGAGGATTCATTCAAAGGAGATTAAGTCGAAATACATGTTAATACCATGTTGAGGTATTAATCTAAAAATAAACTCAGAGATCGGTTTGACATTGGTAGAAAGAGATAAAAACTCAAATCATTGTAAAGAGTACTTTTTTAGAGGTATAGAATTCTAAAATGAAATAAAACACATAAAAATCGAGGTAATGGCCATGGTATTGGTTTAATGGATAGATCATTTTATGCCATTTGTATTTAAATATGACTTCGCGCATATGTTCAATTTTCGACCACTTTTTGGAGCAGCTGGAGACGTATATCTCTATGTTGGCTTCCAAGTCATCTATCGTCTCTGGTCTATCGGCGTAGACTAGCGACATTACATATCCCCACACAAAATCCAAAGCTGTTAACTTTTACCATACCATGATATAAAATATCCGAATGCAGCCATGCTGTCAACTCGTGTTACCGTAAACAACAGTTAGAAATTTTTTTTTATTAGCTTAAATGACTTTAATGGCACGAATTTATTCTTAATATTGAGCATTACATTTTGAAAGAATGATTAATAACATAATTTAGAGCATTCATTAAGTCCTGTTCTTCCTTCTTGTATGTCTTCATGTTTATTGTTTGCATTTGCATGTTTATTGTTCTTTTCACTGTGAAAATAGTGTATGGTCTGTCTTTCATATCACAAATGGTATTTTTACCAACGTGTTAATTTAACAACGGATTGAATGGAGAAAATAATTGTTTTTGTACGATTCCCTTTTCATAATTGGTTTTTCACTAGTCATTCCTAAGCGCTGATATTTTCTTTAAGATTATCTAAAATATGAATTTTATGTTGCATGTATTTACCGAAATATTACAGGTTTGATTATGATATGGACCTGTGTTACTGCATGGTTTGGGAAGGGTTAATTCACACGATCTTGGAGGCCAATTCACAGGTCCATCGAATGTTTCCTTCAATAAATTGATTGTGGCGCGCGCTGTGCGGCATGTTGCACCTTCTTGTTGAAACCACAGTTTTTTCACATTAATACCATTTAACTGAGGAACTAAAATATCAGGTATATATATATATCCATAGCGCTCTCCATTGACTGTAACATTCTGGCCAGCATCATTTTTGAAAAAATATAGACCGATAATTCTACCAGCCCATAAAGCACAATATACAGTAATTTTTTGTTTATGTAACGGCGTCTTAATTATGGCTTGTGTATTTTCTTTACTCCAAATGTGGAAAATTTACTTGTTGGCGTAGCCATTCAACCAAAAATGAGCCCCATCGCTGAACAAAATTTTGTGTTGAAAATGAGGGTCAAGAGCAATCTCGTTTTCGGTCCATTCTTAAGCGTTCAGCGGTTTCATTTCTTGCACGAGTTAAGTCTTGTAAGCTCTTAAACTAAGATCTTTCCACAAAATCTTCCATTAAGTGGATCTCCAATTGCTGTTCACAATGGCGAATCGACTCATTCGGGTCTTCCTCAATATTACGCTCCACTGCAGCAACAGCTTCTTCGGTGGGCACTGTACCACATCTCTGCGGATGCGTATTATCAATTAGAGTATGCATGATGTGAAAACGAACCATGGTTATTGGAATTACTTGCTCGGATAGATAACTATGTCGACCGTAAAATGGACGGTTTCGCGAACTGAAACACGATTTTCGAAATAAATTTACACAATTTACAAGCGTTGTTGTGGCATAAGTTTATTCATGGTAAAATGGTAAATCAAACTGAGCACAAATCAGCTATCAGATGTCAAATTATCTGTCGCTAGAAAAAGTGTTATCAAGTCGAAAAAAAAACAACCTTCAGGTTCTAGAAACACCGACAGAACAAAGGAACTCATCGAATCGGACTGTACAAAATTATATCACTATTTCGCCATGGACTCACATAGGCTTTGAGGTTGATAACAGCCATAAACCGTTCCGATTCAAGGTCGCCGATCGACTGACCGCTCGCTAGCCGCAGTGAGGAAAGGAAAGGTGGGGAGGTATTGAACATTAGTTCGTTCAAGGTATGTAGGTACATTATAAGTCCCAAACAAAAATCATTAAATTATAACTATTTTTTCAGTTTTAACTTCTGTTGAAAAGATTAAAAATCACCTAACTGGCGTACAAAAATGACGTTAGACGTACGACGCATGTGAAGTACCGCGCGAGATGGCGAATCTTCGAGACACTGTGTCTGAGAGTTGTTTCTAAAGTATCTAATGAGAGTAAAATCCGTATCCCAAAATCCCATAAAAATCTCATTTATGTTTGTGTGATGTATCTATGGAATGAATGCGAAACACGTATTTGGTTGGCAAGATGACGCGCGTGAAAGAGATAAATGTATCGCGCCGCGGTCATATTGACTCGTACTGCATTGTATAGAGGCATTCATGCACAAATTAAAAATAATATCCAACAGTTTGAGATTCTTTATTTCTGCTAGTGTAATTAATTATGTTATCGCACACACATTAGTAGGTGTTCTAGTACTCTACCTTGTGTATCGGATTTATAAGCAATGCCGGCAAACATGAATTAATTGTACATAAGTTTAGACTGTTTCAGGAGACTAGTTCGACATTTACATTAGTGAAAACTAGCAGCGGTAGCACGAACAGCGATAAAATAAATAATTCATGATTCATTAAGAATGATACTCTATTGAAAATCTCAGGCTGCCTCGCGCCGGGGGAGGCATGTTTCAGAAGTGATTATTTGCCCTAATTTCTTCTCTCTCTAATGGTTTTGTTTTACTTTTCAATCACGTCCACCCCACCGGCCGAGGGTCGCAAACTTTCTTCCCTTATCTTACAGCCATTTTATAAGGTGACACGGTCCCACTTGCCTTTCGATTGGACAACTTTACTTTATACAAGTTATATTCCGGGACATTACATTATTCTGTTTATTAAACTTTGACCAGTTTTGTTTTATTTTATTTTTTTGCAGAAAATTCTTTTTGTTTCACGACAGTTTGGCAATATTATTTTCGGAGTTTCTTCTGAGTATTATGGTGTTCTGTGATCATCTGCAGAACGACGTTAAGAACACAGTGAGATCTGAAAACACTTCGGATAAATTGACAAATTATTAACATTTTTGTTATGGTACTAAAAACTTACGTCTGTCCCGATACGAGAACTGATTTTATTTTTAATATTAGCATAGTCGATTAAATAAAAGACAATCACATTGCATGAAACTGCGAATTTTATTAACCGGTTTCGATTATCTCAAGTTTCGTCAGAACGTATTTAAAACTAACAATAAAAATGTTGTATTTATTGTTAGTGTTCCAACCTGCGATAATGTGATAATGAGGTCGAAAGAAATGAAACACAAAAAATGTTCAACATAAGCACAATATGTTCAGACTTTTTATTCAAATTCATAAAAATACATACAGTCATTTTGCAAGTACCTGAAAGGGCGACAGCCCGCCGCTTGAGACGTTTTTCTAAGACGTCATTGTTTTCCTAAATCTATCCCGCGGGTTTTAACATTACACCTTTAAATTATTAACACGTGTCTTATCGTATCAATTATATGGCGCCTCATTGGCGAGTAATTTATGCACGATACAGTTAGTTTTAAATACTTGAATACTTTTAAAGCTTGAGCTATTCGAAACCGGTTGACGTATACTAAAATTCGTGGTTTCATACAAAGTGATTGCTTTCTACGAAAATATAATAATATTATCTTTTTCTTAAGGAATATTTCCTTTGCTCTCTCTCCAGTTTGGTAGTATATTCAACATGTGAGGATATATAAAAGCGAACGAGGCAAGAATGGTTTATCAGGGCAGAATATGTGTCTCTCATTAACTGCTGCCCTTTTGACTATATCATTGTAGAAGTATATCGCCTCAACAATCATTATCACCGCCGATGACTACTGAATGCACCTTGCAGATATCGGTGCGTAAAATAGGGCCCCTAACAGTCGTAAAAAACATGCCCCCCAATAAGACCCACTTGTGAGCTTTACTACGTTCGCCGCTTCTTCCCGATCGCAAGCTTCAAGAAAAGCCTCCGTATGATCAAATTACATCCGTGTTTCTGTAAAACTGCGATCAACTATGAGTCTAGTGTCAATAGTAAGAGCGGGTCATGTGATCAGTAGTAAATTTTGACCGTGGTAAGTTTTTACTACAGTAACTTTTTACCTTCGCTCGTGGTAAAAAACGTTTGCGGGTCGCTCGTACGTCAAAACATAGATAAGAAATCTCGCCCCACAGTGTGGCAAGACGAATAATCATGAAACATGTTTTATTTTATGCTTTATCTATGGCTTTATTCGCCTTTGCGTTCGAAATCTATCACTTTGCTGGCGAATCATCGGACAAACACTCATGAATGATTAATTGTCGTATACTGCAACTTGCAAAGCATCAATGTGACAGGTGACTTTTGAAACAGCTGTAAAGTGTCCGCCATTTTTAACCAACGATTTTCGGTTATTACCGTCCGATATTCGAGGATAAAATTACTTTAGATCAAAAATTTAGCACGTGCACATTGTACTAAGATTTATCTTATAGAGATTGAGAGAATTGAAAAGTGTTCCAAATTTGTAAAACACACTTTTGGAGCGCCTTTCATTCAGCTGCAACCGTTGTAATTGACACAATTCCGTATTTGGATTCCCATCCATATTTTTTCTAATAGTCGTCTTGTCAGTGTGAATTGTGACCTTGACGTCAGCAAACGTCAGCTTAACCGATATTTGTTCGATCTCGACATCGCGATAACATTCGCGGTGTGGACTTTCAGCTCCAGTGCACCAGCACTGTATTTTGTGACATTGTGTTTTATTCACGTTCTATTTATTGTATGCCGTAAGTGAACTTGTAAAATCACCGTATTCAATTCGGATCGGAGATCGGCTCATCCGCGTGCCATTGAATGATCTCGGCGGTGACTGCAGGGATACGGAGTATCATATACAAGGTAAGGCAAGCAGTCCTTCCGTGTTCCGGTTCTCGAGATCACTGGTCCTTCGACTAGAACCCCTATCGCCTCATCGACCTCATCCTGTATCACGATTCCTTATTTCCCTCTACTACCTTGCGGTGATTCCGATTTACGACCGGAATTGTCGTATTCTATTTCGCGAAACGCGCAAACCAGAGTTTTGTGCAATTCGTTCATTTAGGTCCTATCGATCCGGATTTACAGTTCGAATTCAACAAGTATGCAGAAAATTTTAGTTAACTTATTGAAAGATTAAGCAATTGTGAAGACATGTAACAAATCTGTGTAAATATGGATGATGTAGGTGTGTGTGTAATGCGAATCTGAAGGACGATGATGAGATGCCCCAATATTCATCCATCACTCTTGTGTCTGATTGAGTCGCGGAGTGTGTTGGACAATATGTAGCTAGGGCTAATAATAAACTACTTATATATATATATATTTTTTTTTTAGGAGAATACATTCTTATTGTGAAGTTGTAATTATTCAGAACATAGGTCTGTGATATTTTAAATATGAATTAAATATATTAATTATAAAGATATACATATAAAATCAATTTTATCGAAAAATATTGTTGTTGCGCCACCGGGATTCGAACCTGGATCTCTTTTCTAACCGGGGAAGGTGCTTTATCCAACTAAGCTACAGCGACATTATTTTTAGCGACAATTTTTGACCTTATATGTTACCTTTTTAAAATAAGGTAGATGGCTCTGTCAAATGATGGAACGATTAAATGTATTAATATCAAAAAGGTAACATATAAGTTCTTTTTTTTTCACTTGATATTTTCACTTGATTTATTGTCAGTCACAGTTTGCAATACTCCATACATGCTGGCTGCGATCGTGTTGTTACTGACAAACTTTACGGCTGACTGGAGTTTGATTTCATGCACCAGCATCTGCAGGGTGCGTTCAGCAACGCCGAGTGGTAAGTACAATCACGGAGGCGATAGATGTCCACAATCTCATCATCATCACGCCCTATTTACGACTGTCGCGTAATGACAACTTAATTTATTTTATCCATTTTTAAAATGTTTTGTTTTCTTTCATTCCGTACATTAACTTCAAAAAGTAAATGTTTATTTGCCGCGGCCCGACTAATGGGATGTTGTTTATATTTTGACTGCCTCATTTTCGCCGTAATGCGGCCGCACGAGACGCAAAGTGCCCCCCGGCGAATGCACTCGGCGCCCCGGGAGCCGAGAGCCCGCCGAGGCAGCGCCATCTGACCGCATTATAATACATTAACATTTCAATTGGTCGTTAACGTCAAACGGAATGGCGCGCGACCGACAGTTTGTATAGCGATGTGACTTGTTTTTGAAACTTAACGAGACCTTTAAAAATTAAACGATAACGGTATCATTTTTGTTTTGGAATCAAAATATCCGTGGAGATTATTGTAATTGTTTTGGACGATTTTACGAAAATTCTACATTTAAGTGACCTCTCTGTATCGCACAGAATTACTCGCCGAGGAGGAGCCATATTAATTGATACGATAAGACACGTGTCAATAATTTAAAGGTGTAAACATCGGCGTGGCACCAAAAACGTATAGCGGAGGCCTGTCGCCGTATAGGTACTTGCAAATATGACTATATGAATTTGAATAAAAACACAGAGTATTCTGCATGCGACAGACATTCTCAATTTTACCGCCGTAGTGTGCTTATGTTTTGTGTTTCATTTTTTTCGACTTCATCATCATCATCATCATCATCGCCTGCTGAGAGAAGCTGGAATCGGCGAACCATCCTTGTCTACATTCTTATTTCCTGTACGGAATACTTTCAACCTTGTAATAACCATTAGATTAGTGTTAAATTCATAACAAACTAGTGTCCTCGTCTAGAGGAAAGAACGATGACAAGTGAAGAAGAAAGGTGAACGACTCAAATCGTTCAAATATGTTGTCGAGTGAACGTGCATAAATTTTATTACGTGTTTCATGTGTAAACCAAGTGTTTTATTTGTTTTTGATCATTTCCATACATCCGAGACAGCCACACTGGCACATTGCACTTGAGATACCCACAGACTGAGCCTAGCCGGTGGCATGATGTGCTGGCGTTCGTATACGTATACGTAATAAATTTAAAAGTTGATTAATACGGATTAATTTCATTATTTATTATTATTATACACGCCACATTCAAGCATTAACATAATTTGTAAAATAACAGAAAATTTCATCAAAAGTGCAATACACCAATTTTTTCAAAATCAAAATTTAAAATAAATATAAAATGTGAAGTGAAGTAATTTATCCGTCACCATTGAGTTGAGACACAAAAATTTGTAATAATGTAGAAATTTTACAGCAAACATGTCGACTACCTCCGCATATTTATTTCCCCAAAGAATGCATTCCGGGGACTGCGGAGTTAGTTAGCTAATGCATAAGTTCTGACATTACCACTGTAATAGAACAATGAATTGTGTCTCGATGACCTCAGATCGACAATCTGGGGGTAGTCTATCGTACCATTGATGGTCCTGTACAGAAATATAAGATAAGATAATCATAATTTAATTTAAAATTAATGAATCTTAGAATCTTTCTCTGGATTCTTTCAACCGCCGTTGAGTGAACGATGAAGTGTGGCGACCATATGACTGAATTATATTCGATTTTTATGACAGTTCCATAGATCACCAGTCGCCATGACTTTAACACACCATTATGTAGACATCATGGTCCCTATTCTAGTTCTTATCTGTTTCCCTTCCCTCTTATACCTCAAAGTACACTGTTTTTATGTTGTCTATGATTCTAATTTATATTTCGAAAACTGTGCGAAAACCATAGAACACAACATACAAAATAATTGGATCTACATCATTAAATGGGCTCATGACAACAGAATAATTTTAAATGTAAAGAAAACTAAATATTTACATATCCGATCACAACAAGATAACCAAAAAAACAAATAAAATGAATCTTGTTGGACATGATATTTTACATGAATAAATAATTCATGTACAATTTTGCTGGTAACCGCATATTTATTATATATGTAAGAAACTTAGATATTTGTTAAATGCTATTTATATGTTAAGGTTATTCACCTCTCAGGCCACACTACTCACTGTACTTTGCGATGGTCGACTCGGTTATCAGTTATGGAGTGAGTAGCTATGAACTAAATTATAAAACAATATAATGACAAAATTAAACAGGTATAATTGAGATTTTTAAAACTGATAGTAGAGTGTTTGTATGAAGATGATTATTACAAATTATTTATAATATGCAAAATCTTACCAGTTGACAAAAAAGTATTGTATAATATAATTGTTCTTCATTCTTATTATGTAGTTGTAATTATTGGATTAACGGATTGAAAAAAGAGATCCAGATTCGAATCCCGGTAGCGCAACAATAATATTTTTCAATAAAATTTATTTTATATGTACACCTTTATAAATAATATATTTAATTAGTGTTTTAATCTAAATATGAATACTGACCCTCACCATAGCTATTCTACCAGATCCTCGGGGCGAACCATGCGTACGGTGAGAGAAGGAGATAATGTTTTGTGTCAAGAATTTTTAATAAAATCTGTAATGAATTATTAATCATTATAGAAAATAAAGAAACATTTGTGAACACTCTTAAATATAAAGCCAAACACATTCTTATACAATTATTTGAATTCTTTATTGTATTAGATTTAAAAAACAATTTTGTTTCTAATAAAATTTTAGTTTACTTTAACTATGTTACTTACTGAATTACTTAAATTTTTATATTTTACGTTTATTTATTGAGCGAGTCAATCTAAAGAGTTGACATTACTGTGTGTGTGATCGGTATTTTCAGCTGTTTTGCTCGCTGAAGTGTTATGATGTTGAAATCTGGGAAGCCTGTTTTACCGACCTGTGACACGAGTGGTGATTGGTTGTCTAAATGGACGAATCAGGGACGAGATTCCGTCATTGATGACTCGACGACAATCCATTATATTAAATATTGATAAAATTAAAAACACATAATTTGTATGAAAACATTAAATTGATATGTTATATTAATATTCATTAAGTATACAAGGAGGCAACTCTTTCCGGAGTTTTTCCCCATCAATTCCATATCCCGATGTATGACAGATTTAATATGGTAAAAAAACGTACGAATTTTATCTGGTCTGCACAATGGATGAATCCAAACAATCACAAGGGTAATTGGCTTAAAATAATCCAAAGATCTATTTCCCGCACCCCTTGGTTCTCCAACAGGAAAGTCTCTAAATGAACAGTATCAAATATCTCTAGAATGAGAATTGGGCATTTCCAGGTGGGGCTCACATCTGTTCAGATTGAACATAATAGACTCCCCAATGTGTGAGTGTGGTGCCGAGGAGGAAACCCTTAACCATGTCTTTTTTGCCTGTCTATTACGGATCGCAGGTTTTTTTTACAGTAATCTTGTCAATAGTAATTTTCAACTCTCGGTTAACTTGTGTCATCTTATTTCCCTTAACTCGCCACATTTAATCTATATAATAGCAAATTTCTTGAACGTCAATGGTATTAACTTGTAACACAATATTCCCTATTCTATAATATTATTGTACTGCTTTCTATGAAATAATGTTTTAACTTATTTAATGGCACAAATCACTCTTGAAGGGAGAATTGCCTGTTTAAAAGAAGAAGAAGAAGTATACATTTTCACCAAGTTAATTGCTGTGAGTGTTGCTTAATATTTCAAATTTCAGACAAAAGTACCGAGGGTATGCATATAAAATTTGGCAAAGTAAATACAACATATCAGTAAGAAAGTAAGACATATATTTAGGTAACCTGCCTGCTACACTAGTAATTTATTGTATTATAGCAGACAGTGTTCGTATTATAGCAGACAGTATTTCATTATATTATATTATACGTCAAAAAAAATTATTTTCTAGAAAAATAAAAACGATTAAATAACACAAACGGTTCATTTAATTACTGCCATTTCTCCGAAAGTTAGTAGACAGATTAAAACTTGTCACTCTTTACAACTTTTATCGGGACCCGATATTGTCTGAACGAGGGACGGAAGGACCACCCAAAACCAGAAAACACGACCCACCTGTGAAACGCTCCTTTCGGTATCTGGATATTCTTCCACTGGATCCACAAGTCTTCTGGCACCAAAACACGTACAATGTTGTTCGACATGAAAATAGCTTGGACATACATTTTCGGTCAAGTGTCAAATAATACAGTACGTGTACACCACACGGCAGGACGAATTTAGCGGCAGTCAACGCACCCAAAATGATAAACGCTACTTTCAGTTCAAAGGTGCAACATCAACTACGCAAAACCATAGAGAATACAACACAGAAAATATAGTGTTCTGGTTATAGGGTGGGGGGGTAATGGATAAAGATCGAACAGATATAATACGAACGGTATCGAAGTGGAGTGGAACAATTAAGTTAAATGAATTTTTCAAAACATTATTTAATTTCAATTTTTTTTTTCAAAAATCTACGTATATGTATAGTAAGCAGTATACCTACTGGTGCAAAATATAAGTTTATTTATTTATTAAAAATAGGATAATAAATAAAACAGAGAATTTATATAAATTTGGCCATAAAATCTGTAACAAATGTTCACCAACGGCGTGAATTTCAATTTTACTACCCATCAAGATTATCTTTCAGTTGTATATTATCGTGCAGTTCTAAACTTTCCTTTGGAACTGGATAACATCATTACCATCATCCATGTCGGTCCTCATAACCGAAGATTGCGATTTCTTCACTTCACTTTTCTAGTCATCCAGCAGATATTAGGGCTATCACCAGAGAAGTGTCTGTTGCCTTTTTCACTTGGTTGGTCCAATAGATGGGAGATCTTCCCCTTCCTATTCGCTCTTCGACGTGGCCTACCACAACAAGCTTCTCCAAGCTATCTTCTTTTCGAAAGCCATGTTACTCTGGTTCCGGCGGCTCAGTCTGTGGGTGTCTGTGTGTATGGTGTCGGAATGGCTGGCTCGGATGGATGGAAATGGTCTAAAACAATATAACACTAGATTCAACACTAGGTTCGAAAATTTGTCATCAAAAGTACTGTCGCTGTAGCATAGTTGAACAATACACCTTCTCCGGTTTGGAAGGAGATCCAGGTTCGAATTCCAGTAGCGCAACAACAATATTTTTTGATAAAATTGATTTTATATGTATATCATTCTAATTAATACATTTAATTAGTATTTAAAATATCATGTTCTTCTAAATAATTATATTTAAAATATATATTTATATATAATTAATAATATTTAAAATATCATGTTTAATTCTAGTTACTTAGTGTTTAAAATATCACAACACCTACGTCATAAAATAATTACAACTTCATAATAAGAATATGTTCTCCTTAATAACATCAAATTTATTCGATGATATTACGTTTTTTACAGAACGTATCTTTCCCCAGTGTGACTTTTCTATTGCTAGTAGACTGTTTTTCTGGGTTAAAGTATCCAATACATTTCATGCTGCTTAGGTTAAAAATATCGAATTCAATAAAATATAAAAACAATAATTTACTTAATCTTATTTATACAATGGTGGTCTTGCTCGCGCCCTCTACATACTAATCACTTAACAGCCATATAGTACTGAAACGTACCGAACAATAGCAGATTTTATTACATTGTGACGGACGAGTCCTAGGAGCTAGCCAACCACTTCTCCGCAGATAATTTATACAATTCTAAATCGTCCCGCAATAAACGTCAACTTTTGTAAGTTTTGTTTTACCTTGCTTTAGACATAATATAAATACTCACATTCATATACATTGCGATATGGACCCACACGTGTGAGACATTGAAAAATCTCATCATACATAAAACTTTCTGATACGGATAGCATAACTTCTCAAATGTCGAGATAACTCTCGACAACTTAGAACTCACATGTCGATCACAATTCATTACACTAACATTAACAACCAAATTCCTAAAATAGTACATTTTTTATAAAAAGTATGGTATATTAATACAATTGAACAATAAATGATGATTTAACAGAAATAGACCCATTATTTGCTCAACTCACTGCACGTCAATTTCATGTCTGACAAAGAGAAAATTGTGTTCACATTTCGTACGAATAACATTACTCTGGAAAATATATTATATTCTTTCACTTTCCAAATTGGGTCGTTTGGAAACACTTACACGACCGTGCCCGCACACTCACACATCCCCCCACCCATACACACAGAGTGCCAGTCCGCGTACATTAACGGTATCTTAAACGCGCGAGACGTGATCCGACTGACGATTGAGGAAAGCAAACATATTCATTTCCGAAGCTGGCGCGGGCGCCTTCGAGTTAAAAGTGAATTTTTACAAAAAAAATGTTATACTACACAAATATACGTATTAACACTCTCGGACTGAGTATGAAAAATCAAAAATGTTTAATGAAAATCGTCAAAAATTACGCCTCTTCTATTATCATCATCTTGAACGCACCCCGCAGTTACCGGTGCGTAAAACCAAAGCTTCTATGTATTAGCCATAAAAAAACACCCAAACACACATTCACTTCAAATGAACATGTGAATGATTGGTGGTTATTGGGGTACTCATCACTCACATATATAATATATTCTACTGATTCATCTGCCATGTGTCAAATAAACATACGAGTAGCTTGTTGGTGTCGTTACAGAACACCACCAAGTTAGTCCCATTTTCATAATACAAGCGTACCGACCATAATACAAACCTTTTTATTCCATACTCTCAGTTGTCTGAACATCCTAGTCTTTCGCTCATCTTCTTTCACCAGTTCCTGCCCTGTGCTCATCCATTTCATCTTATCCATGTTCTGCCATCATTAACTCAACAGGTCGTGAGCCAAACGCATTTCTGACCGATCTCTGCATCTTCTTTAGCCGTGTTTTCTTCAATCAGTTACTTTATATTATATTAACCTATTCTACAGAATCATATCGGATCAAATTTTGAAAAAATTAGTTATTTGCAACGTTCTTGACGATAACGACAGATAATATGATCGGTTACTTTTGCAACGGTTCGAAAGAATGTTTTTTTTTGCTGTTCATAATACTCCACGACTCTGGGGTGATTTTTAACTTTATCTAATTGATTAAATTTGATCAGTTCCAAAAGTTACCGAACAAATGATCTGATATTCATTGGGAGCTGGACCTGGTGTTTCAGCAAATTATCGCTAATCTACTGCCTAAACATGAATCTGTCATGTCCTTGTCCAGGTCCTCTCTTCTGTCAGACTCGCTAGACAATCCATGTAGTCCCATTTCAGCCTAGCGATTATCGTAATGTCTGGTCAATGTCGTAAATCTTATTTTCGCCTTACTCTAATGCTGATTTTCCTATCTCTCAGAGAGATACTCAAGAAGAAGACGAATAATTACCATAGATAATAACTTTATGATTTTCTGAAGTGGCATGTTCCCGTGAATTCCTTCGACAGCTTATTACTCCCGGGTTTCCTTTTGATAATATGATAACTTATGCAGAATGAAAAATCGCCACTAACCTGGATTAAGAGTAACTATTTGTCTACCCGTCGTGGGTTGGTCCGGTGTACTGTTCTTCGTGTGCCCCAATCTCCGGGTATTATTCCGAACGACCTAAATAACGCACTCCCGGTGAAACTTACGAAAGTCAGCACTTTGCAATAAGTTGTAATGAACTAGAGTTTCTGCGAAACAAATCCAAATAAAAAATATTTATCATAATACTCTATCACAATTATTTTCTAATTAAATCTTTTATTAAATATTTCCAAATAATTTGAGATACAAATACATGTTATCAGACGAGATTCAAATGAGTTATTGATAAAAATGTGAGAAAACGCTCAACAATCAGTCGCTTTTACGGGATTGAAACTCAGCGTTCACACCGAAATATATATTGTCAACATTTTTAGTGGGTAGACAAAGGATACTAGGTATGCGTTCAGGTATTTGTTTTGACTTATTTTAGTCTGGCGGCTCTCAGACAATACCAGTAATATAACTATTTGAGGAGCGTTGCGCCTATCTGTAAGTTTTATGACACTACCTGTTCGGGTCCCGACGAGAAAATCTCACGCTCAGTGGATGTTTTTATTTTGGTTATGTAGGGAGTCTGTTGATGCGTGAGAATATTTACATTATTTGTAATATTTTTAAATTTATATATTTATTTTTTTAGCAGAAACATTACGGCACATCATGCTATTTCATTAAATCATATTTAAAATGAAATTTCTATAAAAAATCTCTTCACAAAACGTTTGAAAAACGGACGTGTTTTGGTTTGACCCACTAATATATCATCATATTCTGTCAGAAAAATATGTATTTATTCTTTATTTCCCAAAATATATAGTTTTGCACAGCTTATTTTATTGTACAGACTGCACGCGCCTGCCAATCGTAATCGTGTTCCACCCGTGTTTTGAAAGCGGCAACATTCACACTACACAAATTAATCATACCAACCTAATAAAAAAGTGCGTAAACGTGGCAAACACAAATTTCAATATCTTAAAAAATTATACTAGGAGAACTATCGTACTATTGTTACAATTATCCGTCATATTTTTAATATGTGTGACTAGATTTGATAATTTTAATAAATCCAAATACACTCTAAAAAAGCGATTGTTTTATAAAATATACCTATGTGCATTTAAAATTTTAATTACACACAAGAAAATAATTTTAAAAGCGTCCCAATCAGGAAGCTTTATTTTAATTTAAAAAAACAAATGCACATTAGGGGAACTAGAAATACATACTTATATTACGTTTAAAATTCTCTTAAATTTAAACTTTTTTTTCTGAGTTATATTTTTTAATAATTCAATATAATCGGCTATCACTGATTACTTAATAACAAAAAAAGATAGAGTTTCCCCCAAAACAAACCACACGTAAATGAAATTATTCCATCTTTGTGAGTAATAATAATAATGAATAATTAGTATAGCTCCATTTTCGTAAAAACTTTCACCTCGAGGGCGCTTTACACATAAACTGTTTATAGTTCTACAATTAACTATGTTTTTTAAAATTAAAAAATCGTTATTTTCACTTATGGAAATGATTTTTTGAAAAAGTGCGTTTTTAGTTTCTTCTTAAATAAAGTCTCTGATGCAAAGAGTTCCACGCTTTTGGGCCTACCACTGTGAATGCCCGTACACTAAATTTAGACTTCTGGCAACGGCTGATCGGTTCCACAACCCTTCCTGCAGCTGAAGTAGAGGCTGACCTGAGAGTTTGACGTCTACCATTCAAATTGTCTGGGATACAAAGTTCTTGAAGATATAGAGGCGCCATGTTGTGTGTCGCCTTGTACATCAACCAGCACAATTTAAATTCAGCTCTTTCAGGGAATCGGAGTCAATGTAGCTGATGTAAAAGGGATGTTATATGAGTGAATTTGGAAACTCCATATATTAATCCGTGCAGCCGCATTTAGAGTAAATTGTAATCTATCCAGCTGAAACATTGGCAGGCCAGCATAGATGCTGTTACAATAGTCCACACGTGATACCACAAATGCATTTATAAGTAGACGGGCTGCCTCAAGAGGAAGATGTCTCCGAATACTTTTAATCTGTCTCAGTTGATGGCCGCATGCACTGGCAGTTTTACTGATTTGTGTATTCATTGAAAGATCTGAATCAATATGCACGCCCAACAACTTAACTGCAGATTTAGCATTCGTAGACATTGATTCCTATATTAAATTTTGCCTTATGGGTGTTGCTGTCCATAGTAATTCTGTTTTGGATGGATTCAATGTAAGTCTATTCTGTGCCATCCACTCGCCTATTAGCCCGAGTAAGCTGTCAATGAGAACAAAAATGACATATGCGAATCGCGGATAAAAACGGTAAGATTTCTCCCTTATCATAGATAGAAAGAAAGAAGACAGATAGAGAAAACATTTAAGTAATCTGACCTGGCCTTTTAATCAAGCAATATACAGCCATAATGTCACTACTAAAGCCGGCATCCAAAAGTCACAGATGTAGGTGTGGGAGTGTCGTATTATTATGGATAGTAATCTTACCTATACAATATATCTAGTATAGATTTTATAAATATCTATCATAAAGCCTTTTGAGAGTGGATTCAAGTAATCATGATTTTATCAGAGAATATAAGGGTCACATAGTATTAAACACATTATTAGGGTAGTCGGAACTTATCCAGGGGTGTAACTGAAATTATATTGAAAAAATCCAAATTAAAATTGATTACATTTATTTTTATTATTTTAAAAATAGTTATTTTTGCATACTTTGTATATGTTGCATAAAAGCATAGATGCCGGAAGAAACAGGATATTCGGAAGGAAGTTCCACTCACCACAGTCCCGTTCTTCTGGCACCTCCAAGGTGGACTGTAACTTTAGGTTTTGTAACACTATCTCCGTTCAGGGTCTTGAGTCCTTCAGATTATCATAGGACAGACACTTAGATACACGTTTCACTAGTTTGTTATACTGCGAAATTTACTTGTTACCGCTCCAAATTTACTTGTTACTGACACGGTGGCAGGTGAGAAAGGGAGGGGAGGTGGAAGGCACAGTACATTATCTTCGTTCAAGCATAAATATATATCCCAAACAGTATAGATAGATAAAATATATGTTATTTTAAGATTTCAACATTATAGGTAGGCATCGTATAGATACTGAATTTACAGGGAAGTTAAAAGATAACTTATTTTTTATCGCTTCTGAATGACATAATGCGTTTGTAGTTTTTTAAAATAAAATTAAGTTTATATATATAAATATAATTTTAAAATATGAAAAAAATGAAATAAAGACCTAACAAAAAAATAATAATTAATAAAGAAACATATCGGAAGACAGTTATTGTGCCATATTTTAAAGAAAAAAAAAATACTATGAATTAAAACTACTAGTAGTGGTTAGTCAAAATGCTACTCTTAACTCATTTGTGTAATTGTGATTGATATTCGATAACACCAGTGATTGAAAACTGTGACTGTGATTCAGGCATGTGCCGCACGATATCACAATACACGAACGAATAATAAAAAATAATTTTAACACATATTATTAAAACTTCATTTGCGTAAAATATATATTCTATTTACTTACTTACCATTACGTCACACCCTTCTGTCCTGGCACACAATTCTCGCCTCATCCACATTCATAAAAGCTCGCCGATTATTGAGGCTTCTAACAGGACCATCCTCCAGTATCTGGCTTACCTGATCTTTCGCGGACGTCCGCTACTGCTGGTGCTATCAACACTTGCGTCGTATATATTTCTAACTATTCTCTCTTCATTCATCCGTTTCATATAACCAAACCACTTAAGTGATCCTTTTTTAATCTTACTCTTAATCTAATAAAAAAATGTGAGTTTATTTTTCGGGTCAAATGCGTAAAACGTTTTGGCGGAATCTACTAGATGGCGCTTATTACGAATTTTAACGTCATTCGTTCATGAGTATTATTGTTTCAAATGCACATATCCTGAATCACGCTTCACAATTAAATATAAATAAAATTAAAAAATGAATTACGAAACACGATATTCAATCATCGATAGTGATTGCGACTCAAATATATCTGTGATTGATTTACAGTTAGTGATTTTGAGCTCACTAATCACTAGTTTAGTAACTATCTATCGGAACGTAACTAACTGTTCCAACTTTAAAATAAATTCCAAAAAAGCTTTGAAATTTCGTAAAATATTGCATGTGTTGCACGTAGAATCAAAACGATTGCAGGATAGGATGGAACTCTTTGAGGTTTCCTTCATAATCAATACAGCCCCTAAAATTCAATTTTACTTCAACACATGAAAAATACTTTTTCGTCATGTTTTCTTCCTGCGTCGTATAAACGAGGCGACGTACTCCGAATCCGCCGCCGCATCCTGCAAGAGCAACCCTGGAATCCCACCGGAGAATACGTCCTGCACGTGACTCCCATACTTGTGTGAGCTGCGCCACGCCGGCGAAATTATGTGGGACGTCACAAAGCGGGGTCGCAGATGACCACAAATCATTCGGCGGAATGAGTGGAGGAGCGGGAAGAGGAAATTGTTATCACTGTAATTCGAAATTCAAAACCGTGTCAGGGTTTTTAATTCAGTTTGTGTAGCGTGTTGCGTATCTGAAGACAAATTACACTGTTGTTTTTAGGTAATTTATCACTTCAGCGAGGTGCTTACGTTAGCATTAAAAAAAAAAACATTAACGATATGCACAGCGAGGATGGAACGCCAAACATATTACAGCATTCCGGACGGTGCCAGATTGTTTTGTACACTTTGCGACAGTATGAAGGTGCGTGTCCACGATTTTGTGAATTTGAATGAAACAGGTCATTATAATAAACCTTATACATAGTTCTAGAAAGACATAATAGTAAAGTATAACTTGTAAGTATAAGAATAAAGTAGTATATAAAGTATAAGTTTGTATGAAGGTAAAATTATGATTGAGGTAAACATCTAAAAAAATATTGAAACCGATAGAGAAATTTAGAAGAACTAACATACGAGTAAGCATATAATGAATAGAAAATTTAATATAAAGTTGCAAGTTTTAGAAATACAAACCCAGAACTTTTCTTCGCCGGGATACCATTAGACGTAATTGATAAAGACTACATATCTATGTTTAAAATTTGTGTATTAGCATAATGATAACGGATTCTCTTGACAAGAAAAATATTCTATCTATGGTACACGCAGCACGCTTTCTTCTGTGTTCATGTTTTGATTCCTTAACCCTTCCCAAACCATGCAGTAACACAGGTCTACCATCATAATTAAACCTGTAATATTTAAATTAATATTTTAGATAATCCTAAAGAAAATATAAGCGCTTAGGAATGACTAGTGAAAAACCAATTATGAAAAGGGAATCGTATAAAAACAATTATTTTTTCCATTCAATCCATTGTAAAATTAATACGTTGGTAAATATACAATTTTGTGATATGAAAGACAGAGATTACACACTATTTTCACAAACATACAAATATAATTGTCTATTTCTCACTAATTAAATGAAGAGAGATAAGAAGGAAGCACACATTGTATAGGACTTAATGAATGCTCTAAATGATGTTATTAATCATTTTTTCAAAATTGAATGCTCAATATTTAGAGTAAATTTGTGCCATTTAAGCTAATAAAAACATATTTTCTAACTGTTATTTACGGTAACACGAGTTGACAGCATGGCTGCGTTTGGGTATTTTATATCATGGTATTATAAAGGTTAATAAATACAGAAGTTTAATATAATTCAATGAGGCATATTTATATATATATATTTTAAGTTTAAAAATAATCAAGCACTACGATGAGAAAAGATGGTCACAATATAAAGAGTAAATATTATGCTACGTTATGAATTGTGAGTATTTGAAATTATAGTTGATGTTTATATGGATCAGAAGGATCTGCTTACGTGTGAGTGGTGGGTGTCCCAGTAATTACCCATCTCTCACATGTCCGTGGTTGATGATTGCGGAGTGTATTGTGTAGTGTTAAGTATGTGTGTGACTATAACAGGATAGAAATTATAAATTGGTTATAAATTGATTTTATCTATATATCTTTCTTATTGGTATATTTAATTTGTATCACAACATATTTTTAATTACTTGCTTAATATGACTGTCTTTCCATATTCTCGTTAGTTGGTTAATAGAAAATTTAGCTAGATATATATCTTCGAATTTCTTGCCCACTGTATTATTGCCTTTTGATCTATCTCACATGGTACATGAGAAGTTTGTAGTGATGCACTAGTACGATGTCACGTTTGGATGCATACGTCTCTGTGTGTGGGGCCCACTAAAACAGTAAGATGAGAAATATCACGCTATGTGTGGGGCCCACTGTAGTTTCGGCAATCAATAGGATAGGAAGAGACTGCTAGCCAAAATGCTAAGAAATTATGAAAAATAGGAGAAGCTCGAAAGGATTTGTACGAGATGCTGGGCGTCTCTGGCCATTTTTTGACTTATTTTGCGCCGGCAATTTCTGGGACGGAGGTGTTCTTTTGTTGGAAAAAGTTCTGGATGGCGGTTCCGAGTTTGGCGAGGTGACCTAGGACACTGGTGTGTGCAATATGTCAAGATGAAGAAGAAATAGTGCTTTAAGAGACAAATGGTCAAATGAAATGTGTACATTGCCAAGAACCCAAAAATATGTAAGTACCGATTGAAGCTAGACCGGTGACATGGAGCTCAGGATCCTGGTATCCTATCCATGACATGGAAGGATTCCCGGTCAGCCCGAGCTCAACGTAACAAGAGTCCACTGCCGATATTTTCATTGTAGACTGATTTATTTCTAAACCAATACTTTTATTCGTAATTTTGTATACTTAGCGTCAGATCCAAAGACGGGAATAATAAAATATAACATTGTATTCCAAGCCGACAGCATATTTCTTAAAATCTTTTATGTCGAGCTTAAATCAAGCAAGTTCACACTGCTGTAGCGTCTGCCGACGGCAATAAAAATGTCTAGTTTTACATGGCAACATAATTGCAGAAGCTCTAAAGTCAGCACTCGTTTCTGTGAGGTAACAAAGAGGACGAAAGACTCCTCGGAGAGCCATGACTCGGTACTTAGTTTTATTTTTCACAATTTAAATTTTACATCTTATGGAAAATGTACACTATGTTATTTTTCGAATTCACAGCAAACAATGTAACAAAAAAAATGATGGAAAAATAATTTCGGTTTATGGCCTTATAATTAAAATAAATTCATTGGAATATTACAACGTTATAAAACGAATACGAAACTCGACGCTAATACAGGGAAAAACATACATTATTGATGATTACGAAGGTTATGTGTTGTGACGTATGGTGCATCCACGAGCCCACCAAAAACGTCAGATATAAAATATCACACTGTGTGCGAGACCAGCCCAAGTCTGTCAGCCAATGAAAACCCCGCTGTTCGGTTAATAAGGGCAGAGAACGAATCAATTGGTGTAGCTGTGACTTTTTTCTGGAGATAGCTAGCCAAAATGAGATCGCAATACTCATAAGAGCCACAATTGAAGTGGTATGGCGGCGTGTTGTGCAGGCAAAAGTTCTGTAATGGCGTGCTTTTGGGGCCTGGGTCCGGGTTCCAAGAGCTGATCCGCGCTCGGATCTCTAGATCCAAGATTTACATGATTACTCAAAGAACAAAAGGTGCTTGAAGAATCAAAAAGTGTAGTGAAACATAGAACATGAGAACAAGGACAAAAATTGAGTAAGTCACAAGAAGTGTCTGTGGGTTGTAAAGTGAACAAAATTGTATATCATTATGTAATCCAACCTCCCCTACAGATTATGAACTTCACCTGGTGAGAACCAGAAGTACCGATTGTAGCTAACCGATCACCTGAGCTCGGGATCTGGCGTTCTCTACATGTCATGGAAAGGATGCCTGGTCACCCCGAGCAGAACATGACATAGCGCTAAGTGCCATTTGATAATGATTGTTGAGATGTATTATGTATGTGTGGATGGAGCTAATTGAAGAAACGAAACTGCTTACAGTTGACACAAGTTTATTGTTGATTGAGCACACTAACAGTTAGAAATATACAATGAAAAGTCTACACACATAAGCGTTTGCTGGAGATCTTAACGGGTAGGCAGCAGCGAGAGGAGTGACGCTCACGTGACGTGACGGTTGTGGTCACATGTGGTCGTCGGTATCGGGTGTATTTTTGAGGCTGTCAGGAGCTCTGTTTTACGCCCAAGTATCTGCAAGGTGCATTCAGGAGTCGTCAGCGGTGTTAATGATTATGGAGGCGATAGACTTTCATACATTTTTCTCAGCTGATATTTAATTTTATTAATCGAAATAATCACTATTAGAATCAAAATATTTTTGCCAATTGTGATTTCATTTATTCCAGTGCTGTAAAATGCTGCAGAATTGTATATTGATATGATATTATTGTATATTTGTGTAATGCTGAAATATTGTGAATTCTTTTGCTACATGTCCGCTTTGTTGTTAGATTTGCTGAATATTCTCAAGGGTTGATTTTATATTATATATATATAACAAAATGACGTTCGAGTATAGGACAATTAAAACCGGGCGATCGCTCACGAATAAAGATTAACATTTGATTACGAGGCTCGTCTAATTGGCATCTAACTAAGCACCTCGTTGGAATAATATTATTAAATGACCCAACATTAAACGCAATTAATAATTAGACTATAATTGTTATAAATAAACATGTATAAATAATAGGGTTTTATTGTCCAGCGTCAACCAAATTAACCGGCAGTGAGGTGAGTCATTCATTCCTTCTCCTGATTTCGACCTCATCATCATCAGCATCGAGATAAGCAGAGATCGGAAAACCACTCTTATTTAGTTGTGTGCAATATGAGGGTATGGATGCTCCAATATTCACCCAAATACCCTTGTTAGGGACAGGCACAGTATACTCTATGAAAGAATGTTGGAGGAATAGGTAGAATGAGAGTACTAAATAAACCACTCTCTCGCCACAACCAGTTATGAAATCCCTCGAAGATATTGGAAGTTGATCACTTTTAAGATACTCGAATTGAAGATATGTAACGTCGACCACTTTGCATATATATTTATATATATATTTAACACTGAGGTGCGCCGCGCTGGTTGGCGAGCAAGTAGGTAACCGAGCATGTGTGTGGGATATATTGAAAGAAATCTATAAAGGAAATAAGAACTTTCTCTAACAACCTTTATATTATTGGGTATCGCGGAGTGTTATATATTGTTCTTAGTTGTTGAAATATGTGAGGAACTTTATATGGATGGATAAAAACTACTTACTGACGCATTAAATTTATAAAAGTTAATTTGACAAAGGAAAAAGTTGAATTGTACAAAATCAACGGGTCCCCGAGGCCTCCCACTCCGGGAGTCCTGGACCTATATCGACAGTGTACCGATACTCGTGCCTCAACATAGAGTCACGGACACGTCGCTACCTGTCCGCCTCATAAGTGATGATCTATCGGCGAGATGTACGGTGATTATGATGGATGAGGCGATGCTCGGCATAGTGCAAACTTCGTAAATTTGATTTTTTGTTTTCGTTTTGTTCATGCGTCATAGATTTGTCAAATTTTCGGCAATATTGATATTAATGTCACCTAAAATAATTTTTATACGATTGTTTTTATTTTTATTCAAAATTTGATTTCGAGACTTATTAAATGCGTCTTTTTTAAGGTACCGCGATCTGTGTACTGCGGTTATAGAAAAATGTAAGCCTTGATATTGAAATTGAACTGTTATAATATTGCAGTCTGAAATCGGATTAAGTTTTATTTCATTAATTTAAATAAATAATAATGCATAATTTTATCTATTTTTTTATTTATCTTTAAAAAAAAAAATATGAATTTTAACCACAAAGTTAATATTGCTAATTTTAAAAGTATAACGCATAATTTGTATAGCGCCCTTTTCGTAAAAGCTTTCACCTCAAGGGCGCTTTACACATAAACTGTTTATAGTTCTACAATTATCTTTGTTTTTAAAATTAAAATTGTAATTTTATTATCATCTTTTACTTTTATTCTTATACCATCACATTTATTATGATAAGTGTCTGCAGGACAAGCAGTATAGTCAGGAATGTCAAAAATATGAATGTAATTACTGAGCCAAGTTTCAGTTAGTACTATTATATGTGAATCTATTTTAATGGTGTGAATTAAAGTTACTAACTCATCGAAATTCGTATGAATGCTTCTCATATTCAGATGTAACATGTATTTTTTAGAGGTTTGTTTTTCAAATTGGCAACACTTTTTCCAGCGATAGCCAATTTGACAGCTGACAGCTGATTTGTGCTCAGTTTGGTTTGCGCCGTTTCACCATGAATAGACTTACGCCAGAACAACGCTTGAAAATTGTGCAAATTTAATTCGAAAATCGTGATTCAGATGGCGAAACTTACCACGCGCTACGTCCATTTTGCGGACGACATAATCGTCCATCAGAGCGAGTAATTCGAATAACCATGGATCGTTTTCACATCGCGCATACATTAATTGATAATACGCATCAGCAGAGATGTGGTACAGTGCGCACCGAAGAAGCTGTCGTTTCTTCAAAAATGATGCCGGCCAGAACGTCACAGTCAATAGAGAGAGCGCTATAGATACTTATATAGATGATTTCTGACTTTTTGAATTGAATGCAATTAATGTGGAAGAGCTGTGGTTTCAACAAGACGGCGCAACATGCCGCACGGCGCGCGCCACAATCAATGTATTGAAGGAAACATTCGATGTGTGTATAATATGTATGTGGAGTCGCTAGTATAAACCAGAGACGATAGATGACTTGGAATCCAACACGCTGATATACGGCCCCAGCTGCTCGAAAAAGTCGAAAATTTGACTTCCAGATTGCGCTTTATTCGAGCCAGTCGCGGCGCCCAAATCATACCTAAATACTGATGGCACAAAGTTATCTTTCCAATAAAGCCAATACCATTGCCATTATCACGATTTTTATTTCATTTTAAAGTTCTATATATTTTTATTTATTATCTTTGTTTTATTAACCACTTAATTGAGTTTAAATACATCTACCGGTTTCTTCTTCAGGATGTCATAACTAACTAAAACATATATTATTGTTTCTTTGACAGAATATATTTAAAAAAAAAAAAAAAAAATTTTACTTACTTTACTTTTTTTAAATTACTTAATACAAATTAACTCGAAAAATTTTTAGGATAAAATTTTAGAATAATAGATTCTGTTAAAGAAACAATAATATATGGTTTAGTTAGTTATGACATCCTGAAGAAGAAAATGGTATTTTTCGAAACCGGTAGATGTATTTAAGCTCAATTAAGTGGTTAATAAAACATAGATAATAAATAAAAATATGAATTTTAACCACAAAGTTAATATTGCTAATTTTAAAAGTATAAAGTTCTATATCTTAAAAATAAACATCCTTTATTAGGAGTTAAGTACCCGGGTTCACTGTGCTTTCCAATGTTGCGCATCCAACATAAGATTGTTGGTAGTTCAGTAATGAAGCACGTCAGATGCCAATTACTATATTTATTACGTCATTGTTACGTCACAAAGACATCACATTATTAAAGAGAGCACATTCTTATTGTGAAGTTGTAATTATTCAGAACACAGCTCTGTGACTTACTTCACAATAAGAATGTGTTCTCCTTAATAATATAAGTTGTATCAATGTGTCCAAAATTTGATAAAAAATGAATAGATAATTCTGGTGTCTGCAGTCGGTTTACTCAAATGTATTTGAGATTCCGTAAAAATAATGTAGATGGCTTTCAAAATAATATAACGACGGATGTATTAATTTGAAGGAGTGTAACAAATAGGTTCGAAAATTTGTCATGAAATTAACTGGTGCTATAACACAATTGGTAGTGTACTTCCCCGGATTGGAAATAGAGATCCAGGTTCGAATCCCGGTAGCGCAAAATCAATATTTTTCGACAAAATTGATTTTATATGTATATATTTATAATTAATACATTAATTTAGTATTTAAAAACGTCACATTATGTTTAAGCAAATATTATCTTAAATAATTAACTGGTAAAAGTTGTCTATTATGCTAGATGTTTCTACTGTATTCATTATTTATCCGCGGGGGTAGGCAGAGAGGATAGAGCGCCACACTCGTCTGTCTCGACACACAATTCTCGCTTCATCCACATGCATACATCTTCACATACAAGCTCGACGACTATTGAAGTCTCTAACGGAACTATCTTACTTACCTGGTCATGCCGAGTCTTCCGCGGACGTCCTCTACTTCTGGTGCCGTCAACACTAGCGTCATATATCTTTCTTACCGTTCTCTCCTCATTCATCCGCTCCATATGACCAAATCACCTAAGTAATCCTTTCTTAATCTTTCTCACTATAGTAAGATCAGCTTTACATTATTTCCTTATTTCTTTATTCTTTTCTCTCTCATAAATGAATCTGTCACATATAAGTCTAAGTGATCTCATTTCCATTGAATTCAGTCTACTTTCGTACCTCTTCTTTCATATATCGGTTTCGGTACCAGGACTCCATTATGAACAGCTAGTCTTGCCTCAGTTGACAAGTTCCCATTATCTATAATTTCATTCAAAGCGGCGTTCACTTTATTTCCTGCAGTCACCCTCCTTTCGATATCTTTCTCTGTCTTTCCATTTCTATCGAACATACTTCCCAAATTCACAAACTCATCTACTTGTTCCAAACATTCATTACCTACAAGTATTTTGCACGGTGTCCTTCTCGGATACCATAATTACACATCGCAACCTTTAGTTATTAAATCGCTAAAGTATCTTGAGATAATAATAATTTTTTTATGTCATCCATGACAAGTTGTAGGCTCTCATTATACTAGTATATTTAAATTACTTGAATCCTAGGAAGGTTTGATATTCTCAACATACTTTCGCGATTTAATAACTAAAGGTTGCGATTCTCCCGATTTTCTTAGGTGGATCTTCCCATTTCAAATCCATACAAACTTAAACTTATTTTATAAAACTACCTTTCCAGCATCTTGTAGAAGCATCTCCTTGTTGTTGGTAAGGTCTTCCACAAACTTAATATTTCTATCGAAATCTACATTAACACATCCTCTGTAGTGTGGGTCAGATCAGAACCAGGTGTTTGTAAAAATGTGAAATAAGCTACAAATATTCGTTTAATGCTGTTTTCCTTCTAGAGATAAAGGATACCAGGTATGCGTCCATGTATTTGTTTTGACTTATTTTTGTCTGGCAGCCCCTAGGCCTAGACAATGCCAGTAATATAACTATTTCAGGGGCGTTGCGCCTACCTGTAAGTTTTATGACCCTACCAGCGACTATGAAGCGGATCGGCCATGGGGCAATTGTTATTTATATTTATGACAATTATATTCTGGCAATAATAAACAATTTACTGACCAGAATTCACAGAACACAATCGATATTATACGTATTTTGAGTATAAATTGTCTATTGTTATAATTATTATTAAAATTATGTCAATTACATTAGCTTCTGCTTATAGTATTGTTAATTGCGTTTCCTATAAAAAGGATGTAATTTTTCTAATTTATTTATTTCACTTTTATAAATATTTTTATTAAATTATTTTCATCCGGTTTACGTGTAAAAAATAGTAATATATAA
This sequence comes from Eubasilissa splendida, assembly GCA_031772225.1. Classification (NCBI taxonomy): domain Eukaryota; kingdom Metazoa; phylum Arthropoda; class Insecta; order Trichoptera; family Phryganeidae; genus Eubasilissa; species Eubasilissa splendida. Next base: position 2,414,885 of record CM062867.1, read on the forward strand.
ATAATAAATAAAACATTTTAATTATTTATTACCACACCAGCAGGTAAAGCAATCGCCAATCGACGAGAAGATCACACGTTCAGTGGATGTTTGTATTTTGGCTGTGTGGGGCGTATGTTGATGCGTGAGAATACGTACATAATTCGTAATATTTTTAATAATAGCAAAAATATTACGACACATCATGCCATCACATTTAAAATGAAATATCTATAAAAAAACGGTTGAAAAACCGAAAAATTGATGTGGGTCTAAAATGACCCACCGCCGCCGGACGTGTTTTGTGTTTTGACCCATCGGGCATTAAGTGTTATAAGATCAATGTGTAAGGCACGAGAACGTAGGTACGTAACTCCGAGTATTATTTTTCTTAATTAAGGCATGTTCCATCCGATAACTTAAGGAGTTTGCAATAGTTACCGATCCCAACTAAAGTCATCAAGTAACATTAATTTGGTTTAGGGTTAACCTCAAATCTCGGCTCGTGGAACTGAATACACGACGTTGTGTGAATATGAATCAAACGGAACGGAACACCACATTTCAAGTTATTACTAATTATTATTGCGTCAGGGATTAACAGTCCATTTGCAAATAAAAATCAAATATATAATAAATATATTAATTGTTATACTTTTAAAATTACTAACTTAAACTTAACTTTAAAACTACCGGTTTCGAAAAATACCATTTTCTTCTTCAGGATGACATAAATAACTAAAACATGTATTGTTTCTTTGACATATATTTAAAGACACAATTCTATATTTAATTGTTAGTTTTTAGTATAGTTTTGCTTTATTAGCCGTGCTCGCCATAATTATACTTTTTAAATCAGCAATGTTATCTTTGTGGTTAAGATTCATTTTTTTATTATTTATTATTTAAAAAAAATATATATATATATATTAATTGTTAATGAAAAAACATTTTTTTGTGAATTTTATTCAATTTTAGAACATGGCTCATAGATAATTATGACTGATTTATACTTATAACGGCTGCACGCTGTTATCAACCTCAATGTCAATGTGTCGACCTTTGGCGAAATAGTGATATAATTAATTCTATATACAGTCCACTGCATCGGAAGGTGATCGAGAGACCTGTGAATTCTGTGAGTCTCTTTTTTCTATTTCTGTAATTCTGGTACCTATCTAAACCAACTACAAAAAAACGCGATCTGACCTAGAATAGGCGCCAGTTCTATATACTACCACTCACGGAAATCTGAAATCAAACATATTTACATATATGTAACAGTGAATGTATATTACCAGCAAAGTTATATTATCACATGAATATACATTACTTTCTGGATGCAGCGGATTCCGTAGTGTCGTTTGTACCTGTAAAGTGCTTGTTTAAACGGCCAGGTTTGTGAGACGCGAGCAGGCCAAAAAATGATTTTAGTACCTCTAGGTTATGATCACTTAAATGAAATGTTTTCTCTTTTATATATTCTATATAAAAGTACGTAAATATATATTCGCGAAATCATGATCATATCGCGTCGCATTCTATGGTCGCAATTTTTTTCCATATCTATGGTAGAACTATCAAATATGACATAAATGTTTAGTTCGTATTTTTTAAAAATGTGGATATATATATATTTCAAAATTAATACGTAAGAACTCCGTTTGTACAATTAGTCGTCGGCGTTACCCGATTATTTATCTGCTAGTATAACTTCAAGTATATTTATTCACAAAATGACGCATGCGTGGGTTTACTGGACATAGCTTTAGGACGAAAAAGACGATACATGGATGCTTTGCATCTTGGAGTCAGCTATGAGGGTGACCCAGGACCGATACTTCTAGAACTGTCTTATCTGATTGAAGTCACAACGTGTCAAAACTATCATTTTTCATGAAAAAATGACAAATATTCTTGTAACTCAAAAATTTATTATACTTTTAAAATTAGCAATATTAACTTTGTGTTTAAAATTCATATTTTTATTTATTATCTTTGTTTTATTAACCACTTAATTGAGTTTAAATACATCTACCGGTTTCGAAAAATACCATTTTCTTCTTCAGGATAATATTTCTTCCTGAAGAAGAAAATGGTATTTTTCGAAACCGGTAGATGTATTTTAACTCAATTAAGTGGTTAATAAAACAAAGATAATAAATAAAAATACAAAAATTTATTGGTGAATTTTTCCAACTCCAATTACTACTGTACACATTTTAGTGATATTACACTATTTTAATTTATATAAAAACATTTAGACTAAATTATAGGCTAGGCCATATTTTAATATTGGCGAGCTTAGGATGTTTGAAGAGATCACTCCATTTGCTAAAGGACTTCCTCCGAGGAATGTAATACCGCATCTAGAGATCGGAGCACAAACTTGAACATCAGACATTCTCTGTGACAATAGAAGGTTATTCAGATGGCAGGTTGGAGTTTTGAGTTGATCAATTTTCACAATCATTTAAAATATTTAAAATTAGTTTATATCTTTATTGCATTTTTATTTTTTCCGTGGTTTATTCTTATTATTTAATTTATTTGAGACACGTTTCGTCTTATGAGGGAATTATCAAATTAACAAATAAAACTTCCCAACTTGTATTTATAAACTTTTTCTTCAATAATTGCAAAGTTACTTTGTTGCAATATATATAAATAATTATAAAATACTTTGTACCATTGCAATTATTTTTATATAGGTAATACATACAGAAATATTGATATTATAATTATGGAGCACTTGAATGTCTAAATAGCAACAACTCTTCTGAATTCGCCAATCATCTTTCGGAAACAAACTTCTTATGACATTAATAAGAACTAATTTAATGCATTGATATTATAAATATATACATATAAAATCAATTTTGTCAAAAAATATTGGTTGTGCGCTACCGAGATGCAAACCTGGATCTCTATTTCCAATCCGGCGAAGTACACTACCAATTGTGGTATAGCGCCAGTATTTTTCATGACAAATTTTCGAACCTTTATGTTACACTTTTTCAAATTAATACATCTGTCGTTCCATTATTTGAAAGCCATCCACATTGTTTTTAAATAAGTATTTAAAACATCACAGACCGTTTGTTCTGAATAATTACAACTTCACAATAAAAATGTGTTCTTCTTAATATCATTAATAAGGGTTTAGAAATTTTAATAAATGGGTGAAAGACATGGAATATATGAATATAGGAGCAAAAATGGGCGATTTGATTGTATGCTGTTTATTGTACGCCGATGATGCAGTACTAATGGCGAATAATGAACAAGAACTACAGAGTCTGGTGAGTAGAATGTACGGTGTATGCAAGGAAAGCGACCTCATGATGAATGTTAACAAGTCGAAAGTGATGGTATTCGAGAAGGAGGAAAGCAAGACACCGCGCTAAATACTTGGAGGTAATGAATGTTTGGAACAATTAGATGAGTTTGTGTATTTGGGAAGTATGTTTGATAGAAACGGAAAGGCTGAGATTAGGTAAGTCCCTACACGGCCATATCTATGGGGCGTGTGCAGTATCACCACACGTCGAAAGACATCGAAAGGACTCCACCCTTTTCCCGAACCGTTATTTAAGTTTTCACTTATGTACTGGTTCCTCTCAACAAAAGCAAGAAAAGTTTAACTCCCTAGAACCTACATATATGTAATTATTTAAAATGTATTATACAAAGAAAAAGACGAGATGTTAGTTTGTGAATTTAAAAACTACACCTTTCGACACCCCTGTGTGCTTTCTTCATTGGTAATAATATACATATATAAACTTAAAGAACAATTTTCAATACATAGGATTAAACGTATATTTACTGGCACAATGTTATTACACAAAGCACAATAGGGCTATCATAGGAGTGACAATTAGCGATACACTCGCTAAGCGCGAGAAAGGACAATACACGTATGTTTGAGTCACGCTGTCCTCTATCTCATTTCTGTCTGCTGGTCTTCCCAGCATTTCCCATCGCAAGATCCACACAAAGAGATCTGTGAAAAAGCGGGCAATGATTTATCTCATCAGTCATTCAATAATAATGCAAATAAAACGTCAACAAAATAGCTAAGGATCATAATTAAATAATTATAATTATTACCTAGGTAGGTACCTACATCAAATTGAAATCACACTACAGTAGAATTGTGTCACTGAATTTAAAAATCCGCTTTTTTAACACATACTCTGCGGTGGTGGGTCAGATTTGACCCGGGTGTTTGTAAAAATATGAATTACGCTTAAAATATTCATTTAATGCTGTTTTCCGTCTATCTAATCTTTTATTAAATATTTACAAATAATTTGAGATACAAATGAATGAAAACTGACGAGATTTAAATGAGTTATTGATAAAAATGTGAAAAAACGCTCAAAAACTGACCTAAGACAGTCAGATTGAGTCTCAACGCTTACGCCGAAACGTGGGTAGACAAAGGATACCAGGTAGGCGGCCCCTAGACAATGCCAGTAATATAATTATTTGAAGGCCGTTGCGCCTACTTGTAAGTTTTATGACACTACCTGCTCGGGTTCCGACGAGAAAATCACATGCTCGGTGGATGTTTGAATTTTGGCTGTGTAGGGCGTCTGTTGATGCGTGAGAATATGTACATTATTCGTAATATATTTTAATTTTTAACTTTAATTTTTTAGCAGAAACATTACGGCACATCGTGCTATTTCATTAAATCATATTTAAAATGAAATATCTATAAACAACTGTTGAAAAACCGAAAACTTCAGGTGGGTCTAAAATGACTCACGTGTATTGTTTTAACCCACCGGGCTGTAAGTGTTAACAAATTTGAGTTATATATACTCGTATGTATGTATAATTTTTAAAATACGCTTTGTTAGCTAACAATATTAAGTGTAATGTTAAGGTGAGCAAGACCATGCCGTGTTTTTTTAATCATAATAAAAATAAATATTTGGATTCAAATTAATACAATAACTAACGTACATAACAATTTAATTTAAAGTGAAATAAGTTATTACATTTTCTAAAAATGTAAATATGCCAGTCATTCAAATGTGTCAGTTTTGGCAAAGTGAGCGACTCCATTCAAATGTTCTATTTTTTTTTTATATTTAGGAATTTGACACATCTCTCCAATGAAATATATGAAATTCTCATTCACATTTAATTTGCGACAAATAAACATTTACGGCACTTTAGAATTTTATTTATAAGATAGCTTGAGCGAAAAATTAATTATTCATGTGCATAATATAATTTGAATGTATGCTTCCAGAACTATGTGGCTGTGACGTAAGAGCGCTCTCGGGAGCACGGGATCGCGGCGTCAAATTAGAACTTTCCAAAGTTTTAATCCCCCCTTCGGGAATGCGGGGCATGGGGGGGGGGGACATGTCCTCGGTCGGCTCTGCAGTTATTTGTATTGCCGACACCCGAACTTCACTTAATATTTCATGTTGTTACAAATTTACCACGGCCAGATGGGAAGGGCTCTGTTTAAGCTTCCGAGTGGAGGCTCCGTCGAAGGAATTAATCCGGCCTCGCACATGAAGTAATCCGCACCCCCGCCGTGAAATATATTTACAACCCTAAATCGATAGAGACGAACCTATATCTCTATCGCGGTTTATAAATAAATAAGTCAAAAACGAAAATACTAGTTGTGAATCGCGGAAACGCACCACAACACACTTCTCAAACAACAGGATGTGGGGCAGTTCAAGAGCCAATTTACTTGTATTAATTGACAAAGATGCTATTTATTTGTTTTATCATTTACATAGTTGATTCTCTGAGCAGTATCGTACCAGTATAGGTGTTAGTATGTTATAACAATTATATTGCTGTAAAACTAAAAGTAGTTATGTGATTATCATTAGGATCGAAGAGTGGTGCCAGGGCCCTATATCTCCCGGCTGTCCATTGTGTTCAGATGCAGAATATATCATGGAGTATGTTTCCGCGTCTTATTACATAAAATACGGTAACGAAGGTGTGATTCTCATTATCTCCGGTGCCTCGACCAGTTGAGCAGTCCTAAAATCACCAGTGCGCGCTTCAGCCAGCCGAAATCTAACAGGTTAGTGCAGTTCTTGTATCATATTATTAATTGGAAACCTGGGAACCTGCGATCGAAGGCGTTTACATAAACAGAGTATGTGTGAGAGCAGATGTAACAAATAGTAAATAACGTTTATTCAAGATTGATGCTGTTAGATGCTGGTACCAACCCAGAATAGGAATGAGAAGGCACTCACCACCGTTCCGAGTCTGCTGGTACCTCCAATAGTGGACTGTATAAGATTTCACACACAAACGAAAACACCAATCATTCCGATGCGGGGCCTTTCGCGGCGCTGTAGTGCGAATATCGGTCATTGCTATGCAGAATAATTTACCTGTTCGGGGTCGGGGCAATTTTGTCGCCTATGCATGGTCCCGGTAACTCCAATCGCTGTGTTTCTAAACATGATTTTCCACACGTATCAATATTATTATTCAAAATATAGTAATTACACCTTTTTACAAACGGTTATCATATGCGTGTATTGTAATCAGTGGCGGCGTTATGCACAGTTAGAGCAGGCGCCTGCCTGGGGCGGCTAATAAATATATAAAAAGTGAAAAACGAAATCCCGAGCTGCAAAACAATAATGGTGTGTAATAAAAATAATCCAGGTATAAACAATCCAAAAAAGTAATTCCAATAAATAACATTATTTTTACCTAATAAAGCAGTAATTTGTGGTCAACAGGCAAGTTTTAAAATGCCGGCCTAACAATATACCGCCACTAAAGTATGCAGCACGCGGCCAATTTATGGAGATGGTTTTACAATAATTTAAAACATCATCTTCATTTATGTTATTAGGGCGGAAAAAAACAATATTCGCGGCAAACAGTCTGACGCCGGTTCTGATTGTAATGTCACTATCAGGTAATATAGATGGTATAAACCATGTATTGACAATCAAATACAATGTACATGAAAATGTACGTCACAGCATACACTCGTATTCGAACAAATTAACATGAAAAAATTTAAAAAAAAATTGCTTTCATATATTGCCGAGAAACCGTTTTTATGTTCACAGTGCAATTATACGTGCAATAGAAAATCACAATTAATAATCCATTTGTTTTCACACACTGGTGAGAAACTGTTTTCTTGTACACATTGCAATTATACAGTTCATTTAAAAAACATGCCCTTACGCATACTGCTGAGAAACTGTTTTCATGTTCACAGTGCAGTTACTCGTGCAATCAAAAATGTAGTTTAAAAACATGCCCTTGCACATACTGTCGAGAAACCGTTTTTATGTTCACAGTGCAATTATACGTGCAATAGAAAATCACAATTAATAATCCATTTGTTTTCACACACTGGTGAGAAACTGTTTTCTTGTACACATTGCAATTATACAGTTCATTTAAAAAACATGCCCTTACGCATACTGCTGAGAAACTGTTTTCATGTTCACAGCGCAGTTACTCGTGCAATCAAAAATGTAGTTTAAAAACATGCCCTTGCACATACTGTCGAGAAACCGTTTTTATGTTCACAGTGCAATTATACGAAGCAATAGAAAATCACATATAATAATCCATTTGTTTTCATACACTGGTGTGAAACTGTCTTCTTGTAATCATTGTAATTATAAAATTCATTTAAAAAACATGCCATTACGCATACTACTGAGAAGTATGAAGTAACATATAGGTTCGAAAATATGTCGTCAATTCACTGTGTGCTGTAAGCATAATCAGTTAATGCACGTTCCCCGGATTGTGAGAGATCCAGGTTCGAATCCCGGTAGTAACAACAATATTTTTCGATAAAAATGATTTTATATGAAAATCATTCTAATTAATACATTTAATTAATATTTAAAATATCATGTTCTGAATAATTACAACTTCACAATAATAATGTGTTCTCCTTAATAAAAATGCATACATTAATATTTGGTTTCACATTATCTCATTTGTCATCTGCGGGTCTTTAGAGCTAAATCCAAACATACATTTACAGTAAATATGTCACTCGCTGACCCCGTGGTGGGCTAGGGGTGAAAGTGAGGGTTTCACTCCTAACTCTAAGAGCCGAAAGATGACGTGATGACGTTAAGAATCAGTCCAATTTTATATATGGAGTAAATGGCTAAAATCTCCACTGATTATTATTATTATTATTGATTGATTGGACATTAACGTAACACATTCCAAATATTTAATGTTGAATATCTTTATGGCCCGTGTACACAGAACGAATGAATCTTCTACATTTTTAATATTAATTTTCAAACTAACATAATATTGCAACAAATGGCACCTTTTTAAATACAAGAAATAATTACTCTTTTATAAAGAGTATACTTAAATAAATATATAGGTTGGCCCAAAAAAGTGAGAATATTTCGTAAAATGTGATATGATTACATCAAAAACTATATCAACAATAGCTTAAATAGTTTTCTAATTTACTTACTTACCTATTTACTTATATTACGTTTTATTTCGACAATTTTCGGTCGCCATCTTTGATTATTAATTTTACCATTGTTTATATTTTAAATTGTCGCCCAGAATGACAAAAATCATTGCAGAAGACCGTATTCTGATCAAAAATTTGCGAATTGAAAAACGTTGGGGTGCTAGGAAAACGATCAAAGAGTTTCAAAACAATGCCTAGAGTATAGCTAGAAATTACAGCAGGACGGAGCTCCATCTCACACAGCCAGAAATACAATCAACTTTCTTCGTCGTGAGAATGTTAATTTCATCGAGCCAGGCTTTTTTAAATCGAACAGCTCGGATTTAAACTCAGTAGATTATGCAATACGAGGTGTTTTGATGATTTCTGATTAGCTAAATATTCTGTAAGAAAAATTACATTATGAATTATAATTAATTATATTATGTTTTGAAATAACTCATGTATTACGAGATGTTCTCACTTTTTATGGACCACACTGTATAACATTAATACAATTTACAATGCTTTGTAATACTTTATTTGAGCTAACAGATCTTTCTGTACGTTGTAAAAATTGCGGGCAGCTATTGTGGCCACTTCGCGGACAATAATGGTAGCTGCGCGGTCAAGGTTTCACCAGTTATCGCCGATTGCTTGCTGCTAGGCCCTGCGGGCGGCTAATTAAGGCTGACCGTAGAGTGCGACGCGATAAGATCATGAGACATAGATGAGATGACAGAATGACAGATGCTCGATATATTTGCCAGCCGTAATAAGATTTCGCGGATATATATTTACTTACTGTTAAATACATAAACACTACTATATATATAATAAAAACAAGATTAAAGTATTTTATTTTTCTAAAACTTATCTTTTACATATTTCGTCAATTTTATTTTAAATCTATTCAATTTTTCCTCCTCTCTTATGTTTCCTGGTATTTCATTAAAAAATTTCATCGCACTATACATCATTCGAATTCTGTGATTTGGCCTTCTTCCTGAATGGCAGTCTCAGTCTATCCCTTCCTCTTGTATTGAATATATAAAAGAGAAAACATTGAACTTATCTTAACCTTACTTATAAAACACGTTCGTTTTTGCCCTGCTGGCGTCTCACAGACCTGGCCGTTTAATCAAGAATTATAAAACCATAATGACATCACATCCTAGACGTCAAGTCGTGGAAAATAGACGGGAAGACGTAATATTATTGAGGATTTAATAAAAAAAAAATGTATATATGTAAAGTAAAATTTGTCTTTCCACCCGTGTCTTAAAATAAATAAACATTCAAAAACATGGCAACAAAAGAAACATGATTTGATGTTTTATCACTTTAAAACTGTGCGGTTATAGCGTCAATTTCGTTGATTTTCTAAATAAATTAATGTCATAACAATTATTAATTTCAAATATAATAAAATATTTGCTTCGACAGAAAAGTTTCGAACTTCGGACGCCAGGCCAATAAGTATACACAATATTCAATATTTAAATATTCAATTAACCGTGTTTAACTTTCGATAGAATGAGAAATCGAAATGAGTTGGTGCGGAACCCAAGAGTTGGGAATGTAAATAAAACAGCGGTAATAATAAACTGTCGAATTTCCGAAAAGCGCGCGTAATTGAGCGGATGTAACACTGTTCGGATTTACCGAAGAATACCCCCTGACATCTTCATCCCTTCATCGCGGGCGGGGGTAGCGGGCAGCGGGTGGCGGGCGGCGGGTAGCGTGACGCGTTTAAGGACAAACTCGGTGGGGATTACTGTAATATAACCGTCATATTTCATGGGGATGCTTAAGTTTTTTGACTGCCGGACAGGTGGAAGCGAAGATTGATGGCCGCGCGGACCAGAGCCGAGGACGTCTTGTTTGGGACTACTCCACGGTTAATTTACAAGTTATCCCACTTTTTGTGGAGCTAATGTGTACTCAACCGCTTTTCACACTAGTTCGGCGCTTCTTTCGCATTCATGTACTACTTTTTAGAACTCTCTCGAGTGAACCCTCATTTAAGTGTCTCTCTGTGCCTGGGTGTAAATTTTTTATTTAATTTTTGAAGGCCTCCCCATGTGTCTACTATATTTCTCAGTGCGTAAGCACAATTTGGCACAATTTACTTCGTGTGAGGATCTTCAGATTGCCGACTTCGCTAAACGCATTTGAACGCACCGCGCGTGAGGAAAATCTATGCTATAGCAATTCTCTATTCTTGACTTTTTTCAATTCACGGGAATCGAGAATCAACATTGTAAGTTCCGAGAATTCCCGGGAATCTACACCATGCAAAATATTCAATAAAAAAGAAAAAATATTTATATGTATGATGTACAATAGCTATTAGGGATATAATTCATATTAAATCAAATAAAAATTGATTGACATAAAAAATAAAATTCTATGGAAATTACAAAACGAATAATTTTTTTTAAATATACAAAAAAAACAATTGATAAAGATATACATTGGAACACAATAAATTTTATATTTGGTCAAAATCAATGACAAACTGAAGTTCTAATAACCATTTTCAAATAATTGAATTATATTGACATAGTATTTCGTCAAAAGATGACATAATTTTATCTTAAAAATTTATACCCCCTGTTTAAACAAAACCACAAATTTCTCCTTAACCCTTTAACTGCCAACTTTATTTAAAATGGAAGACACCACATAGGGTAAGACTAGGCTTTAAAGGTGTTGACTTCTCTATCAAAAGATAGGACCTATCGTCCACAGATGGCAAAATGATTTAAAAATATTAGTTTAATTCCTGAAAGTTTGCAAGTGCACGTTAACATGCTTATAGCTTGGCATGACATACAAAGTTTGGCGTGTTAACACGCTCATGGCATTTAAAAGGATAATGCAATTTTTTATTACTGACTATATACGAGCGTTTTACATTGTTAGACAAGAATTGGAAACTTTATTTTTTTTTAAATGCTACCTGGTATATAATACTTACCTGGTAAATAACATCAAGATAAATGAGAGTCTCGAGTGTAGAATTTTTTTTTTAAAGTTCCGATACTCGAGACAGCAAAAAACTGTGGGATAATCGGGAATTTATTCCCAATTTGTCTCGTTACAGAATCCTTACTGCTACGGTGCACTTTTCTTGACTATTCATAGATGGCGGCAGGCGTCTGCTACAATATTAAAATTATGCGTAGATGAGTTACGTAATATTATTATTATTTTATTATTTTACCTTCTGCCCAAATATGATCTGCTATGTACTGTTCTTGTGGGTTAAATCTGCCGGCAGTGGTGCATGGAGGGTGAGTCTCTTGGGTGAACTTTGGTGTGTCTTGGTTTTTGGTTTCGTGAGTCCATTCTATTCCGCTATCGAAGGATTCCCTCATTCCTACCCATTTTCGATTCCCTGGTTTCCATCCTTTCCGATTCTATCATCCACCACTTGTGATCGGCGACTTGCGTCGCTCACAAAAAATAAGAATAAAAGATTAACTTCACACATCACATGAAACACATTTCTGTATTTTTATTAGTATCAAAACGGGATAGTCCAAGGCGTCCGCCATCCCTTACCAAAGTAAGAAAACAGATGGTGAAACATTACAGGTAAATTATTTGAGTAAAGATCTCGTGTTTACGAAGACGGATTCTCGGAACGAAATGAACAAATTGAAGAAATTTCATTACTCTTTGTAAAGTAAGTTCTGTAGTGTTAATGGGATATTTTCCAAGGGTTCATTAAAATCAAGGAGCGCTTTTACGTTATGAATTTTTCTCGGCCAAAACTTAATTAAATCTGAACTTTTTTGTGAATTTTGCTGCACTCGCGCGCAGATTTTTTTGCGAATCTCCAGTAACTTTTATTTTTTTGCTACAAAAATGGAAGGAAGTTTTTGTTTGCATTTTTCCACGATGCAGAAAATAGCATTTGAAGGTCTAAATACATTTTTTAAGCTTTTATTTCACTGTAAAGATGTACATTTATAAAAAAATGTAATTAATTATAATAGAACATATGCAGCTACACAAATAGCATGGAATATATATTTAGGTTAAACCCAGAATGGCTGAGTATCATAATCAGTAATTATACCTTTGACTCAGAACAGCATCTAAAACATCACTCTTATATTTAAACATTGAACATCGGAATATATCTATAAGACCAAAATCGCACCCAAGCCTATGAAGTCTTTGTATGGGTGCATTACTATAATAAATCGTATATATGACACATTTACATGGAACAACGCCAACGTCCTGGTATTTCGTGCGGGAATGTGGTATAAAATCAATTCAGTTAAATTAACAACGTCCAGCATGCCATTGTCTGTTTTAAATAAAAATAATAAATTACTTAAAGTTCTTCACGCGACAGGTTAGTTAAATTAAAAGATCTCATTAGGAAATCATAATTCATTTGTTCAAGGGGTATACACAGTTTAAAGTTAATAAACCTTAGAATTTATATTGAACAATCGTGCGATCATTTCATGTTGGATCATTAGTTCATATACCGCTCTGATGTTGGTGTGTTATGGACGTTGAAACTCATCAGAGTTTTTTGTGCAGTTTCGTACATTGGGTGAACTTCTGGAAGATCATAGAGACGGCGTCATCAAGCACGTGAGTCGAGCTGTCCTTTTGGTTCCTTGAGTCCATTCTGGTCTGAAGGAATTCCTTACCCTCATCATTCCCTCATTTCCGATTTCCTATTTTAAATCCACTCATCATTTTAAATTCCATCACCCACCATTGTGATCGGCGACTTGCGTCGGGAACAATTTTAATATTGCTTAACGGTAAAAAGTCTATATTAGTTGGAAAATAGTTTAAATAGTTCTGAAGGAGAGACTGTTTACCAACGTTTATAGGGTTGATCAAATTAGATATTCCTCATCTTGTTGGCATTCACAAATTGAGAAATTAAAAAATTGACCTAACATCTATAATAGCTGGTCGCATCGGGGTGAAAAAATTTTCTATGTTCATTCTTAACAAGATTTGAAAAAACTGCAGCTTACCCCAAACGATCAGTGTATTGAACAGAATTGAATTCTCACGCTATCTTCATCAGGCATGATTGATAACAACCGAACGGCGGTTGTAAAGCAAGCCAGGCGCCGAAGTGAAAATTAATTGTGATGACACGTGGCCCAACGATTAAAGCATTCTGAAAATATAAAACAGTGTCATCTCTGGGAATACGATAACAGTGAGATAAATTAACGGTGGCACCAGAGGGCGACCATAAAAGTAATAAAATCAAATTTTAAACGATGGGACAGGCGCCGAAGTGCGTGAGAGTGAAAAATTGGTGGCCGCTCAAAACAATAAGTGACACTGTTTACAACAACGCCTTCACGTTCAGAACAACATTTCAAGGATATACTGTCAACCTAGGACGAATTCTTACATTTTTTGGATCTTGCGAAAAGTTAAGATAGCTTGGAGAAGCTCTTTGTGGTATGCAAAATTAAAGGACAGAGAGGAAGAGGAAAACCCCTCACTTATATGTCTGACTTGGGTTCCTCGTTAGGAGAATGACGTCTGCCATGGTTTATCGATTGTGACTGAGGAACCTTTTTTCTACGTATGCATCCGTTAAGCAAGAAGTTTATATTTTTTATTTTCATGGTACTTGCATACTTCTCTGGAGACAGCCCTCAGAATGTCGAGAGGGTGGGAGTTCATGAAAATCACGATCCTTTCATGAACGATGGATATCTATTATATTCGTGACCCACAATGTTCACATATCAAGTTTAATAAATAAATGACAGACAGAAGACTTGTGCAACAACAGATAAATACATTTGTACGGTAACAGCGAATTAGGTTCACCTGCTTGCCGAATATCCACCCCTGATGGCGGTCCGCGCCCCCATAACTCACGCGGACCGGCCTTGTTTACAACAAATTAGGACAGCCTTACAACGACAGTTTAATAGATTCGGCGTATTTACAAGTGGATTTTCCTTTTAATTTATTTGTCCGCCCCTAGTACCTGCGGAAACGGACGGTTTACTAGCGCGTATTCCTCCGCTGGTTTAACGGCACTAACTGTAGCAGTTAATCAAACATCGAACGCTCGATGGAATACGGCCGCACTGGCTAATGTTACGAATAAAAAGTTAACAAAGATTTTTTTTTTAATTCTAATTAAATGTATTAATTAGAAAGATATACATATAAAATTAATTCAATCAAAAAACACTGTTGTTAAACCACCGGGATCTCTTTCCAAATCGAGGAAGGTGCAACTATGCTACAGCGACATTATTTTTGACGACAAATTTTCTAACCTATATGTTACACTTACTCAAATTAATACTTTGTTTTTACGGAATTTCAAATACCTTTGAGTAAACCGATATCTTTCGAATTGATACATTTAATTAGTATTTAAAATATCAGAGACCTATGTTCTGAATAATTACAACTTCACAATAAGAATGTGTTCTCCTAATAAAAAAAAAAATTTACAACAGAATACGTTTATTATACAAACATCCAAATTTTTTATTTCTCCCCCTTTTACCTTGCGTTTTATTTTCATCTTTATCGGAACCCGGATCGATACAAGATGCCTTCAAAACCTTCTATACAATCTGGAACACTTTTCATACTTAACGATTGCTCCATCATTCTTTTCTTATCTTCATTATCTTTCGTATGCTTCTAAATAGAGCTAAAATATTGCAGATTCCGGGTTTTTATTGATTTAAGAATTTATTTTCTTTTTGTATCTGAATTGTTACATTGTCATTAGTTAACTTATCAATCCAGCTTACTTCTGGAAGCCGTCCACAGATCCACATCTCAGATGCTTCAAGTCGCTTTAGCATTAATTCAGTGAGGGTCCACGATTCAGGGTGCACATAGCATCGTATCATTCATATTCGTAAATTTAAATTTAAGTCATGCCAGCACAATACTTTCTTCACGCGGAAAAATGCAGCTCGGGCTCTCATTTAATTATGGTATCGAATTATTCCACTAGAATATATGAAGACAATGCCTGGACTCTGCACGCACCTGACTGTAAAGCCAGGCTCTTAACAGCTATAAACTTTCCTGGTATTGTCCCGCAAACCGACAACAATGATATATACAGGAAGCCGCCTAGCAAACCAACCTTGTAGCATCACTTCTCTCTCGGCCGGCTTCCTGTAAAGTTCGACTAACAGCAGACGCCTCACGTACTTATTGCTTATATTCTACATGTATAGTGCATTATACCTCAATAAATCTCTTTCAACCGTAAGTCGTATATTATTTGTTTCACCTGATCTAGCCACAGCTATTTTCACACATATCTTACTAATCTGAACACAGTGGATAGCCGGGAGATACAGGGCCCTCGCATCCACTCATCGATCCTTCTGATAATTACATACACCGCTATATTTTCATATAACTACACTTTCTGACAACTTCTGTAACTGGTGACCCCTGCGTGATTGATTTATAAAAAAAAAAAAACTTTATTTTATTTATTATTATAGATCAAGCATTAACAGAATTTGCGAAATAACAGAAAATTACAACAGAAGTGCAAATTACAAAAATTAAAAAATTATAGTGTCAGGACGTTCTTACATAATGAAAATTAAAAATAAATATAAAACGTGAAGAGCAATTAGCAATGAGTTAAGATATAAAAAATTGTAATAGTGTAGTCCTATAAAGAATTAGATTAACAGCAAAAATGTCGACTACCTCCGCATATTCATTCCCCAAAGAATGCATTCTGGGGACTGCGGAGTTAGCTAGTGCATGAGTTCTGACATTACCACTGTAATAAAACAATGAATTGTGTCTCGATGACCTCAATGGTGCGTGAAAGTCAAGCAGACCAACAATCTGGGGGCAGTCTATCGTACCATTGATGATACTGTATAGAAATATAAGGTCGGTCATTGTACGTCTCACTGATAAGTTGAACAATTTCAGACGGCTAATGAGATGATCATAATTAATATTCTCAGAGCGTATAATATTTAACTTAAAATTAATAAATCTTTCTCTGGATTCTTTCAACCGCCGCCGAGTGTACAATGAAGTGTGGTGGACCATATGACTGAATTATATTCTACCTGAGGTCTGACCAGAGAAGTGTAGAAGACTTTATACGTGTGCAAGTCTGAAAAGTTTTTTGCAGTGTGCAAAACAAATCCCATCATTTTGAGACCTTCATTAGTTATCGAATCAGTATGGGGAATGAATGATAATTCACTGTCAAATATCGCTGATAGAGTACGAAAATTTCACTGGATATTTTTTTTTGTAAAACTAATAGATTGGCACTTGGACATCATAAACATTATCAAATATTTTATTTTATTTTGAAATACTTATGCCTCGTGTAATTTGTAGCAAGCTTGAGCTTCATACACGGCTAGTTCGATTTTTTCTGTGTTTCTGTTGACCAGACCAATTGCATACGAAAATATCCCAGTAAAGTAAAATCGTCATTAGCCCGTATCAATCTAATGAAAAATAAACATAAACATAATGATTTCACAAGGTTTTTCAACTGACATCTTGCTGCTAGGCCATTCTGATGTCGAATCTCCACAACCTAGCTTGTCTTTTGAGTGGTATATAGTCCACTATCGCTTTATTATGTGCTTAACATTGCACGAATTATATTTTGTTATTTCTCATCAAATGTAATGCATAATTTTCATAACAACAGTATGAATATTATGTTCCAGGTCGATTTTGGTTTTGAATAACTAAGAAATAAAACACAATATTTTAATTCTTTATTTATTTATCAATTATTTGGTTTACTACATGATATGACATCGATAATGCGTGCTCTTTTAACTATATTTTTCATAACATTCTCTCACGCTTCACATGTTATTTCAGAAATTTCATTTCCAATATTGTCCTGTAACATTGGAATTGTTATTGGCTTATGGGCGTTGATCTGACAAGTACTCCTACAGAAAATAGTTGGAATCGGATGATCGAAGAGGCCAGTCAATATCACCATTTTTTGGCATTAATTTAATTTATTTTTATAGCTTGCATCAATATAAAAAACTTAGTACAAATATTATAATTCATTTCATTTACATGTAAGCCTATTGGCTGCTTTCTACCTCACTAAGTACATATAAAGTACCTGTTCTGAGGTAGGTAACCATAAAGTCCCATAAGCCAAGTTACGTAAGGTAACAAATTAAATTAAATTGTAAAATACAGAAAAATTAAAAGGAGACATGTAGAGATAATAAGTAAATTGAATATAGTAAATTTTTGATACAGATTAACCTTTACCATACCATGATATAAAATACCCGATCGCAACCATGCTGTCAACTCGTGTTAATAACCGTAAATAAGAGTTAGAAAAAAGGTTTTAATTAGCTTAAATGGGTTTAATGGCACGAATTTACTCAAAATATTGAGCATTCAATTTTGAAATAATTATTAATAACATAATTTAGAGCATTCATTAAATCCTGTACTTCCTTCTTATTTCTCTTCATTTAATTAATAATAAAGAGACAATTATATTTGTATGTTTGTTGTTCTTTTCACTGTGAAAATAGTGTGTGATCTCTGTCTTTCATATCACAAATGGTATTTTTACCAACGTATTAATTTGACAACGGATTGAATGGAAAAAATAATTATTTTTGTACGATTCCTTTTTTATAATTGGATTTTCACTAGACATTCCTCTAAGCGCTAATATTTTTTTAGGATTATTTAAAATATGAATTTTATATTGCGTGTATTTATTGAAATAATACAGGTTTAATTATGATGTAGACCTGTGTTACTGCATGGTTTGGGAAGGGATAAAGTTTTGTAAGAAGTAAAAGAAAAGAAACAAGCAGGGAGCAAACAAAATATGATAAGTACGGGGAAGGATATAATGACAAAAATAATTACATAAAATCATTTAACCCTTCCCAAACCACGCAGTAATATAAGTCTACGGCCCCAATATATCGGTAAATACACACAACATAAGATTCATATTTTTGTAATGCCAAGAAAAACATTTACGCTTAGAAATAAATAGTAAAAAAACCAATTGTAAAAAGCGAATCTTACAAAAATAATTATTTTTCTATTTCATCTTTGTAAAATTAATACGTTTGCAAAAATATCACTTGCGGTAAGACAAAAAGAGAATACACATTGATTTCACAGTGAATATAATTACAAGCATACGATTTTAATTATGCACCTTTTCACTTATTAAATGAACAGAGATAAGAAGCAAGGTTGCATAGGACTTGACGAATGTTCCGAATTATAATATTATATTAATCCTTTCTTCACATTTAATTTTCAATATTTAGAGTCAATTTATTGCATTAACAATTTTAAAATCACTTAAGCTAATAAAAGTATTTTAGATGCTAAAACAACTTTAAATATCTCACGGTAACGCTAGTTGACAGCGTGGCTGCGTACGGGTATTTTATATCACGGTATGGTAAAGGTTAAGGAACTCTTCCAGGTGACTTTTTCCAATTTTGAGGATACGATACCGTTGTCATCTTTTGTGTCCTATAAAACATGGATGTCTTCGAGCAAATTAGGTTTTCATTAACGGGACAGCTAGTTTTCTTCGAGTTTTTGTCCGATTACACTTGGAATGTGTAATAAGGACCAGGAGTGTGTCTTTATGAATAATTACCTGATATTTAGCACCTTGAGTAGTATATTATGCGTCCGGGAAAAAAACCTCGTAAAATTTTAAGCGTAGCTCGAGCTGTAGTATGCGAGATGTTGAAACCGCACGTGTTCGACCATTGAGAAGTTGGTGATCGCTATCAATTCTCAATTCGACCATTGAGAAGTTGGTGATCGCTATCAATTCTCAATTCGACCATTGAGAAGTTGGTGATCGCTATCAATACGACGATTTGATCACCGGCATTGATATATTTATAGTATTGATATATAATTACTTATATAATATTTAAATAAAAATATGTAAATGATTTTTCCATGTTTTTATTTTTATGTTCATAACTTTTTTTAAATAGTACTTTCTATCTATTATTTTTTATTATATCTATAATAGTAACTAATGACATGTTAATAATTTGTCTGATTAAAAAATATTTTTCGTTTTGTTTTGTGTATTATTTTTAATATTAAGGCTTCGAAGGTATTGCACCGAGAGTAAGAAGTTTCAGGCTATTTATTTTGGACAAGAAATATGCTCCGCTACTTTATTTTCCCCTGTTGGCAGTAAAATGTCTCAATTTGCTAAATTAATTATTTTACGATCCACGCATTTTTACCTGTGTTTCCTGATAGTTCTACACTAAAAATACAACAATGAAATTGTATTAAGCTCCACAAAAATATGTTAATATAATGTATAATAAAAATTGATAGTTTGTTAATTTGTTCTGAAAACAATATTGAAAACCCTTTAATACTAAAAATTTCTCCGAACACGATACTCGCCGTACAAACAATAATATTTTACTACCTATTACACAATTACTGGATTTTTACCTACAAAGGTACTGTTATTAAACAAATTATAGATATCTCATAAGAACATTTTTAATAACTAGTATTTTTGTATTAGCTGCATTGATCACTTGGACGTTGACTGGTTTTGGTACCACTGTATCTTCGTCAGAACGGACGTACACTAACTTACTTACTTACTTACCATCACGCCGTTTCCCCGCGGGAGTATGCAAGCGGATAGAGTGCCACACTCCTTTGTTCTGACACACAATTCTCGCCTCATCCACATTCATACATCTTCTCATACAAGCTCGCCGATTGTTGAGGCTTCTAACAGAACCATCCTCCATTAACTGGTCGTGCCAAGTCTGCCGCGGACGTCCTCTATTTTTGGTGCCATCAACGCTTGCGTCATATATCTTTCTTACCATTCTCTCCTCTTTCATCTGTTCCATATGACCAAACCACCTAAGTGATCACTTTATTTCCTGCAGTCACACTCCTTTCGATATCATTCTCAGCCATTCCGTTTCTATCAAACATACTTCCCAAATACACAAACTCATCTAGTTCCAAACATTTATTACCTTCAAGTATTTAGCTTTCCCCCTTCTCGAATACCATCACTTTCCATTTGTTAACATTCATCATGAGGTCGCTTTCCTTGCATACATCGTACATTCTACTCACCAGACTCTGTAGTTCTTGTTCATTATTCGCCATTAGTACTGCACCATCGGCGTACAATAAACAGCATACAATCAAGTCGCCCATTTTTGCTCCTACATTCATACATTCCCGTTCTTTTACACAATTATCCACAATTCACTAACTAATCCATAAAATAAAAAAATTTCTTTTAAGAGATGTTTTAATTTCTCAAATACATATTATTCGCATGTAAAAATGTAATACCTAATTTTCTAATCAAGAGACGGGCTGAACTCAGAGTGAATTGGCGATTGTTAGAGGAGGCCCATACCCAACAGTAAATAGACAAGCTGATGATGATGATGATGATGAATTACGTACTTGGATTGAAAACTCAGACTGTAGCAAAGAGTAGTCGCCTCAGTCTGGCCCGATCACTATGTTGAGCTGTACCTAGGTTAATAAGAGGTGTTTTGAGATATGTAACATTTTCTGTCCTATGTTTTTCTCCGTAAGCATGCATGGAATTAGAATAAATTTTGACCATAGCTGAAATTTCGCCGCATCTTCTTCTAGTATTCAACATCTGAGATTACCCCTGCAACAACACTGTATAACGGTTTTGGAGAGATCTAAGTTGCGAATGCCACAACGAAATTTCTAACTGGGAATGTCTTCAATAACACTGTATGTTATCCAAGATAACCGACGCTCCGTCTATCTATTAAAATTTGTAAAAACCGATATACCTTGTTGTTACTGGGGTCGGGGGGGGGGGGTCTCGTATTTTCTCGCCACAACATCTTAAGACTGGCAAAATGCTCTTTTCAAAAATAGCCTTCAACATTTAAGTCATTTTATTTATCAGGTCCACCTATCTGCCATCCATTCGGGGTTAGTCTGTTTAATAAGGGTGTATATTTTGACAAGACGTGGTAATGCGCAAAGCACGCTACCTGTGTCCTTGTCAGAATAAATCCAACCCTTCGTATGACAACTTCTTCTACTTGAATATCCCTCTGCGTAACCTCAAACACTACCATTTCCGCCCCGTGAAGATTTATGTCACTTTGGGGAATGATTTGAGAAAAGACGAGTGTTTCAAACAAACTTGTTTTAAAATTCAAAAAATTTACGCACAAAACCACAAAGGGGACCGCTTCATTTCACGAATATTCTGGCATATATAATATATATATATATAGGTACTTATTTTCTTGATACTAAATTTCTTTAAAATGTGAATTAAACCGATATCTAACATATTGGTTCTAATTTTATTTGAGTATTTTTAAATATGATTTTTAAATACTATTACCATATATTTACTATGCTTTTTTTAATTGTTTCTCATGTCTTATTATTTTAATCTTTTACACTTTTACCCTGTTATTACTTTTACTCCGTTTCTTTAACACTTACTCCTCGGTGGGTCAAAATAAAACACGTCCGGCGACCCACCCCTAGTTTTCGGTTTTTAACAGTTTTTTTGGGATATTTTTTATAGGTATGTCAATATAAATATGATTTAATGAAATGGTATAATGTACCGTAATCTTTCTACTAAAAATTTAAGTTTTTATAAAAAAAAATACGAATAATGTAGGTACGTGTATTTGCGCATCAATGAACGTCCGACACGGACCAAGTACAAACATCCACTGTACCGTCGGTACGTCGTCGGCTACCTGTGATTATAAACATTTATATTCTCTGAATTAAATTATTTTATTTTATTTTTCCACATAAATATATTGGCTATAAATAGAATAAATAAATAATAACAAAATATACGCAGAAGTAAATAAAATAAAAATAGTATAAATGGAATATAAAAAAATTAAGAAAAGCAAAAATGTAATTTACATATTTTCTTAATTAAGTGAAGAAATAGACAACAAATATTCAAGATAGATATAATATTATTATTTATATTAATGTTCTTTACTTACATGTCTTAGTCTGTATTTAACTATTTATTTTATTTCCTTTTACTTATGTTTTTTTGATGTTTGTGTTATTTACTATGTTTGAATTAGTCCTATCTTACTTTTTTACTTGTGTATATATCAATTTTAGGAATATTAAACACTTTAATAAATAATTAAGGAGAACATATTATTATTGTGAAGTTGTAATTATTCAGAACATAGGTCTGTGATATTTTAAATACTAATTAAATTTATTATTTAGAAATATATACAAATAAAATTAATTTCATCGAAAAATATTATTGTTTCGCTACCGAGATTCGAATCTGGATCTCTTACCAAATTGGGAGAGGTGCATAATTCAACTATGCTACAGCGACAGTAAATTTTGACGACAAATTTTCGAACCCTTTGAAAGAGATCCAGGTTCGAATCCCGGTAGAGCAACAGCAATAATTTTCGTTACGACCTATGTTCTGAAAATTACAACTTCACAATAAGAATGTGTTTCCTTAATAGTTTATATTTCATTACTGTATTCAATAGCGGTGGCTCAGAATATAGAAAATCAAATTATTATGACGTTATTATGGAACTGTTCGCAATTACAGCGTTTTCTTTCCTTTTTTACTTAATTAACACATAATTTTTTTTTTTATTTCTTTTGCGTATTAGTTTATTGAATAGACTAAGCGATACCTTTTATACATTCATTAGCCTGCCCGAATACAATACTTTCAAGTCTTCTTCGTCCTAAGATTGTACCCAAGATAATATATTTTTCCAAGTTCTTTTATAACTAAATATGATCTGTATATAATATCTTAATATATAAATAATTATTTATTTGTATTTATATTTAACTTTATTTAAACACCTGTGTTGTTTTTACGTCAAACGGTTTCGAAACGTATCTTCTTCAGGACTGGCGTACAACTGAATTATTCCAACCCCCCCCGTCAATCACCACCCCACTGTTACCAAGACTCCGCCTACACCCCGTAATGGTTAAATAATAATGCCTTCATTCCAGCGTGATTAAGTTTTTTTTTATTTAGAAAAAAAATATCAAACATTTCACACAAAATATAATTACTACATTTCAGTGACGGCTATTATTCAACCTGTAGCTATTCTGTAGGCGTTGCCATTCTCTGGTCAGGGAGCCAGGTTTCCATGAGAGCGCCGCTTGCATTAGACAGCTGATGCTGAGTGCTGAGCTCCAGCCGTAGCTTTACGAAGCGAAACGAATCCATGTGCGTGGACTTTGGCAAACATTGTAGATGCGCTACAATAACGCGCCAATCCGAACAGAATTCTGTATGAGTTATTATACTGAACTCGGAGACGGTTGTACGTAACAATATAACATATGTTTTTAATTAGTTAATGACATCCTGAAGAAGAAAATTATATTTTTCGAAACCGGTAGATGTATTTAATTCATTAAGTCGTTAATAAAACAAAGTTAACAATCTAAAATATATATTTTTTTAATTGCGAAAAATCGAATAGACAGTATCAACACAGTTTTGTCTTTGATGAAGGGATCCGATGTGCCGGACATTCGATGTGTTCCCGCGCCATCACGTGTTCCGCACGTGTCGATGGGAAACGGGGGCGGGGGCGCCGCCCGCCGCCCGCGAGAAGACCGGAAGCGATCCTTTGTTGAGCTTTCATTTCCGGCAAAAGGCGGCGCCACGTTTGCGGCGCTCGGCGTTTGAAGGCGGAAGCTTTCGCGGGAACGCTGAAACGCCGGCCGCACAGCCTTCATCGTGTGTGTGTGTGTGTGTGTCTGTGTCCGTTTATGACGTCGTGAAATTACTTTGAACGAATTACGCGGTCACTTGCGGCCGGAAATACAGCCGGGGACGGAATTATGATGCGAAAACACATATTTATTTGGTGGCACTTTTGTTCCTTATTCTAGCAGTTGACACGTGTCACCCAATCTGTTACCAAATTTAAAAAGAATCTTTTGTTTAAATTAACACATGTTTGATGTCAATTTGACATATATATAGTCGTGTGTGTTAAAATAAAGTATTAAGGAGAACACATTCTTATTGTGAAGTTGTAATTATTCAGAACAGACGGTCTGTGATATTTTAAGCGATAATTAAACCGTCTGAATAATTACAATTTCACAATAACAATGTGTTCTCCTTAATAATTTATTTTAACACACACACACACACACACACACACGACTATATATATGTCAAACTGATATCAAACATGTGTTAGTTTAAACAAAAGATTATTTTTAAATTTGGTAACAGATTGGGTGACACGTGTCGACTGCTAGAATAAGGAACACAAGTGATATTTTAAATATTAATTAAATGTTTTAATTAAAGTTAGTTGATAGCAATTTCAGCTAGTTGTATGCGTTTTCGAATTTAATGCCTACTGTCATCAGCGTTCGTGATCAGTGCACCTAAATAAACTGCTTCTTGAACTACCTCACATCCTCGTGTTCTACGTATGGCTCCATCTACAAAATAACATTAAAATGTTAGATTTATGGTAAACTAAAGTGCTAGAAGCGGACATCTTGGAGTAAATGTAGAGGATTCCATTTTCGACTTACTTTCAAATTCTGAAAATATTAATAAGTATAAATTATATAAATAAATATATATACTATTAATGACAATTATAATTCAGTTAAATCAGATTAAATGAATAATTTATTATAGAACTGTATTAGACTAATTAAATTTTGGACATTAGTTACTTAGTATTTAAAAATAATTATAACTTCACAATAAGAATGTGTCCTTCTTAATAATATTTTATTTCAATTATAACGCTGTTAAGTACTTTCTCTCTTTTTATTCATTATTCCCTTAACCCTTCCCAAACCATGCAGTAACACAGGTCTACCATCATAATTAAGCCTATAATATTTCGGTAAATGCATGCAACATAAAATTCATATTTTATATAATCCTAAAGAAAATATTAGCGCTTAGGAATGACTAGTGAAAAATCAATTATGAAAAAGGAATCGTACAAAAACAATTATTTTTTCCATTCAATCCGTTGTAAAATTAATATGTTGGTAAAAATACCATTTGTGATATGAAAGACAGAGATCACACACTATTTTCACAGTGAAAAGAACAACAAATATACAAATGCAATTGTCTCTTTCTCACTAATTAAATGGAGAGCGATAAGAAGGAAAGACACATTGTATAGGACTTAAATAATGCTCAAAATTATGTTTTTAATCATTTTTTCAAAATTCAATGCTCAATAGCAGAGTACATTCGTGCCATTGAAGCCATTTAAGCTAATAAAATCATTTTTTTCAACTGTTTTTTATGGTAACGCGAGTTGACAGCACGGCTGCGTTCGAATATTTTATATCACGGTATGGTAAAGGTTAAAAGTGACTGACTGTTCAAGGCAGGTGCGAGATCGGAAAACCAATTCCACGCATAGCACTCATCGGTCTTATGCTCTAACTGGTGGACGTACCGACATATATCGCGTACGTCACGATATTTATGAACATTCAGTATCGAGGGTGATAAAGCGCCACCCTATCTCACTGTCTGTTTGATATTTTAAAGTTTAGTCAAGGTTATATATGGTGTATATTTTTTAACAATTTTTATTTTTATTTGTTGTTTTTCTTAATGAACAAGTATCCATTAATTCCATGTCACCCTCCACGTCAAACAGTCTTGGATTCGCGCCGACCCTGTCGTTTCGCTTGCATTTTTAATTATGATTAATTCCCTATTTTTTGCACAGGGACCGCTGTTGGTTATGTAAATCACACCGCGTCACGTGACCCGTGCATACTGATTTATTTATATTTCCTCGCTTGGGGGTTGAAAACGTGTTGGCGAAAAAATTGACTCGTTCCACAACCAGCCCTTCGGCGATCATTATCTGGTATTAGCCTGGAGTCGCGCGGGGGCGCCCACTTACACATTATTGCGGCAACATCTCAAATCATATTTTTGAAGTGAAACTTCTTTAGTCATGTCCTGTTATAAATATAGTCTTTAAGGCCATCGTTCCATGGATTTGAAACGAAAATTGTCTTATAAATGGCTTACGAAAAGTCTGTTTTTGTTTAATGAATTCACGTTGTGAAATATTTTAAATACATTTTTTTAATCCTTAAATTGTGAAACCGAAATAAACTTTTGATTCTGTTGGAATAGCGATCATTTTTACTCTAGTATCCGATGGCTCTTGTTAATTTTTGCTATTAGATTTCTTCACACAATTCATTTAATCTATCTATATATATATTTACTATTTCTCAGGTGTGATGAACGTGAAACACAATATAATCAATATACATGTTTCATATTCTATTGAATAAATCCAATGTGAAGCAACTTGACTTTTTATTGACGGAGTACATCCTGAAATCGTAATACATTACTTTCACTCGTGTCTCTACAACCATTATGAGTTGGAAGTGGACGTGAAGTGGCAGGTTTGATATAGTAGCAGCAATTTGAGAATGATTTCTCAGAGGCACATCCTTGAAAGTAATACTAATTAAATTAAGCCAGAGCGATGGCGTGGAAGTACAGCCAGAATAAAAAGAGATGACAAAATCAAGCAAAACTAAAATTTAGTACTAAATAAGATCTAGAATGATAAATAATCCATAATATTATTACGTCTCCCCGTGTATTTCTATGACTTTCTGATTCCGGTTTCAGTGGTGTCATTATGGCTCTTTAGGGATTGCTTAAACGGCCAGGTCTGTGAAACGCGATCATGGCACAAAATAACGTGTTTTTAATATCTCTAGGTTAAGATATCTTATCAAATATCTTATCTTTTATATATTCAATAACAGTACGTAAATATGAATATATCTGCGAAATCTTATTACGGTTGTCAAATATATCGAGCATCTTCCATCTTTTCATCTCATCTATGTCTCATAGTCATATCGCATCGCACTCTATGCTCACAGTTTCTTATCTATGGTAGAACTGTCAAATATTATAACATATGAATGTTTTGTTTTATTTACTTTATTAACGTAAGAACACCGTTTGTACAATACACAGTTCTATATATATATATATTGCTTTTATGGTAGTGCTAAAAACAGAAAGCAATTGCATTTTGCTGCTAATAAACAATAATAAATCTCGCATTTAACACCTCAGTTTTAATAACAAGATGGCAGAGGGCTCGCTTAATGAGAGTTGAGATATGAGAGAGAGAGAGCGGTTTATATAATTCCAAAATATTTTTAATTTCAAAAAACTTATGAGGACGTCTTGTATCGATCCCGGCACCGGTAAAGGCGAGAGCATAGTCGAAACAATGCAGACTGAAATATTTTTTCATATTTACCAAATTTCATATTAAACTAAATGACAGCCGCCTGTCTATCCGATAGAGAGTTAAGTCGTACCTAAAGACGTAAACATAAAGCAATTCGGTGACGACGCGGCCAAGAAATAATCCGGATAATGTGTTAAATGGTTAAAGTGGTAATGTGACAAGCGGCATTCTTTATTTATTATCAGATGTCGGCCTAGTCGTCAGAAAGTACATAGAATAAAATCATAAACAGTGTACAAATTCTCTACGATGTGGCAGCCAATTAAAATTTGGCCCTCTAAGATGTGAAATCTTTACATTTAAAGCATATTTAAGCAATACATAAATTGACAGGTGTCAGAACACAATTGACTGAATTAAATATATTAATTATAAAGATATACATATAAAATCAATTTTATCGAAAAATATTGTTGTTGCGCCACCGGGATTCGAACCTGGATCTCTTATCTAACCGGGGAAGGTGCTTTATCCAACTAAGCTACAGCGACATTATTTTTAGCGACAATTTTCGACCCTATATGTTACCTTTTTGATATTAATACATTTAATCGTTCCATCATTTGACAGAGCCATCTACCTTATTTTTACAGAATCTCAAATACCTTTGAGTAAACTGATAGCAGACGCCAGAATTATCAATTCATTTTTTTATTAAATTTTGGACACATTGATACAACTTTATTATTTAGGAGAACACATTCTTATTGTGAATGAATGAATGTAAAGAATGTGTTCTCCTAAATAAGAAATATAATTAGTAATTTAGCTACATTAAATGATGCATTGTCTCGCGTATGCTATCGGCGCCGGTGCTGCCCTGTCCCTAATGTACTGCTGTCTGTACAAAGCCCTACGCATAAACACTAGAGACCTACGGTCGTCTCGGACCACCCTTTCCATGAGTACGTGCGGGTAATGCAGTGTAATACCGTCTGCACCTTAAGCGATTCCACGCTCAGGCCTCTGCTGTGGCCAACCCGAGAAACCATGGCAGACGTCGTCCTCGTAACGAAGGACCGCTGAAGAAGATTTAAGCAACACTTTGCTTCACAAAGGATGGATTCAAATAATCACAAGGGTAATGTCGTTCCAAAATCATTCAAAAATGTTATTAACTTAATTAATGGCACAAATCACTCTTGAATGGTGGATTGCCTAAGTAAAAGAAAAAGAAGCAGAAGCAACACATTGTAGCGGACCTGAACTTTTTCATGTTAAACGAGACATTTTTCATGATATACAATTTTTTATGTTTAAGTTTTTCCACTATGTATAATAATTTTACATTAAAAATATTATATTTTCTAACGCATTATTTCTATAGCAATTTCTTTGTGTTATCCACTGAAAAAATAAAACATTCTGTGTAAAATTATCCAGAAAATTTTAATAAAAACAGTATTTTTCTAATTTCAGAACATAGTTTTGCGTTATTTTTAATACAAATTAAATGAATCAATTATAAATATATATACACTTTTGACATATATCGAAAAAATTGTATTTTCTCAGATTTTTATAAAAAATATATTTTCCTATAGAATTGAGTGCCCCGATTTCAAAAATGAATAAAAAATATCTGGTCGCTAGTGTATAAAAAGTTATTACACTTTAAAGTTTCGAAATATTATCATAATAATTTATTTATTAACAATTTACATACTTCAAAAATAGAAAAAAATATTAAAGTCGAAAATAATCAAAAATTATTTCATTTTATAAACCACAATAAAACCTAACCATCGGCAATATGTCTAGGCATCATTGGATTGTAAAATAAAATAAACTAACCGAATTGAAGTAACCAATTTAACCCATAGTATAAAAATTTAATTATATTAGTAACGTGCATGCTGTAAAAAAAAAACTCAGAATTAAATATGTATTCATTGTTTATGATTTGAATTTAGAATGCGTTCCGAATTCGTAGCATACTTTTGGCGCGTCTTTCGAATCAGCCGCAACCGTTGTTATTGACACAATTCCGCATCCACAGATTCTCTCATGCTCGTCTTGACAGTGTAAATTGTGACCTTGACGTCAACTTGACCGATATTTGTTCGATCTCAACATCGCAATAGCATTCGCGGTGTGGACTTGTCAGCTCCAGTGCACCAGCACTGTATTTTGTGATATTGTGTTTTGATCGCGTATTGTTTGTTTGTGCCGTGGGTGAAATTGTGATATCGCCGTCTTCAATTGGAAGCGGAGATCTGCTCATCCGCGTGCCGTTTATGTGATCTCGGCGACAATTGCAGGGATGACGGAGCCATCATATACAAGGTAAGGCGAGCGGTTCTTCCGAATTTCAGTTCCCGAGATCACTGGTTCTTTGGCTGGAATCCTTATCCCCTCACCGATCTCATCCTCTACCAAGGTTCCTACTTCCCTTCCCTACCGTATTTCCATTCTACGGGACGCGCGACCCGGAGATCGCCCAATTCGTTAATTTATATATTATCGGTGCAAGATTTACAGTTCGAATTCATATTCATAGTCTATGATTTTAGTGTATTTGTCAAAACATATATAATAACTTTTTAAATACTTGAGACCGGATAATTTTTCATTTTTGAAATCAGGGCACTAAATTTTACAAGAAAATATACTTTTTGTATAAATCAGAGAGAATACCATATTCTCCTATATTAGCCATGCATCTGGGAAAATATTTTCGATACATAGATTTTTTTCTGTACAACGTTCAAATTGATTAATTTAATTTGTAATACAAATAAATACAAATAGAAAACACAGGTTACAGAAACAAATGTAAGGGTTTACCTACACATTAGTTGAGTCACACTGAATAAATAATACAGCTAAAGTATTGTCAGAGTAAAGACTTTTTCTGATCAGACAGGATGCTTAATTAGGTTTTTCGCAAGCGGCCAGTTAAACCAATATAAACGGCGAGTCTCGGCAGTTAATTTAGCGCAGCTTCCTACGTTTCAATTTGTTTGTTTTCCTCTCGGGCTCTAAGGGATGTCGCTTGGAATCATCCCTGCCTTAAATGGCAGGACGTAATAAGATATATTTTTCGCAAATACAACGTCTTTTAGTGGACAAAGTAAATGTAACACTGCCCTATTGTGTACAGAATTTCAAGATGAAGATAATAAAATATGTTGTCAATTTATTAATGTTCTATTTAAATTCTTTGGTTAATTATTTTCGTATTTACAGGGTATGGTGACTGAGATTTAAGCTGTATGTACTAATAAGTATTTTTGTTTGTTAACTTTGTTTTATTACCGTTTTTGAAAAACATCATTTTGTTCTTCAGGATGTCAATACTAACTAAAAACATATATTATTGTTTCTTTACCAGAATTTATTTTTTTAAAAAAACAAACAATTATTTAAAAAATAAATTTAGTACCTAACTCAAATTGTTGGGACTCGTAGTGAAATTTAGTTGGTTGTTTATAATTTTTTGATTAGTTTTACACGCTTTATTTATCTCCAACGATTCCAAATTATTTAATTTGTGACCAACACCGTTTATAACCAA
Organism: Eubasilissa splendida; assembly: GCA_031772225.1. NCBI lineage: Eukaryota > Metazoa > Arthropoda > Insecta > Trichoptera > Phryganeidae > Eubasilissa > Eubasilissa splendida. The sequence goes on from CM062867.1 coordinate 2,446,236, forward strand.
AATTGACAATATTTTTACTAATTTCAAATGTACTAATAAGTATTTAGGCTACTATGTTTTAAACTGTGTAATGAGTTATGATTTTTTAGTGAGCTTTCTGAATTTAACTAACTTAGCGATTTAATGTTTTTATGCGAAATAGTAAATATAAAACTGGACGTCCTCGATTTTACTAATCTGATTTCGTACCATGTGCCTACTCAAAGTAGTAGTTCATTTTTTCACTAGGGTAAGTACATATAAATATATAATGTATATAAATGCAAAAGTCCATATTGGGAGAGAAACATAAAGCATTCGAATTGACGAAATAAATAACAAAGAATTTTTTTTTATATAATAATAAATAAAAATCCCTCCTCGCAAGAATTAGATAGATTATTATGTTTTTTATGTATTTCTCTAGGGCCAATACTAATAAGACTAGCGGTGCATAATGGAATTCTGGTACTGACACTGATGTATGGAAGTGAGGCCTGGAGCTGGCAGAAAAGGAACGAAAGTAGACTGAATGCAGTGGAAATGAGATCATTTAGGCGTATATGTGGCAAATATATTTGTGAATAAATAAGGAAAGAATGTAAAGCTGATGTTAGTATAGTGAGTAAGATTAAGAAAGGATCACTTAGGTGGTTTAGTCATATGGTACGGATGAATGAGGAGAGAATGGTATGAAAGATATATGACGCAAGTGTTGATGGCACCAGAAATAGAGGACGTCCGCGGAAGACTTGGCACGACCAGGTAAACCAGTTAATGGAGAATGGTTCTGTTAGACGCCTCAACAATCGGCGAGCTTGTATGAGAAGACGTATTAATGTGGATGTGGCGAGAATTGTGTGTCAGGACAGAAGAGTGTGGCGCTATATCCTCTCTGCCTACCCCCGCGGGGAAACGGCGTGATGGTTAGTAAGTAAGTAAGTAATACTAGTAGAGTTACGAAATTAAAAGTTTTGAAATCAGATGGTAGATTGTTAACGTTTTAAGCCGAGATATTTATTATGTGAGAACTACGGGAAAATTGTGATTCATTAATTTTGAAGTGAAGTGTGAGGCCTTCTAAAGTTTCAAATAAATATTTATCCTAGAAGTATTCATATTTTTCATTTTTTAATGCGTGAATGAACATTTCTGCTAAGTTGGTAATTTTAAGAATTATTTCGTAAATAAACATTGAGATGTGAAAAACTTTTGCCCTTCGCAAAGGATTGAAAATATTAAATTCTTATAAAGAGAAAAAATCAATTTCAATAATGCAATCCAATTTTAGCATTATTTTCTTTTTTCCATTTTCTCAACTCAACTGAACTTTTTTCGTCATATAACTTTTCTTTTGTGTTTTGGTATACGGTCTTTGCGCAACAGTCTAAGTTTCTATTTTATATTTTGTTTTGTTTATCTTATTATACAACATATATATATTAAAAAAATATATTTTGTTCGATTTTTTAAATGAATAGTTATAAATGGTAAGTCATGGTCTTGTAGTTGGATAATGCGGAACACGAGGTGAATCATCGTCCAGGAGCGGATGAGATCTGTTCACCTATGGCTACCAATTTTCCCATCCAATCAGATGTTGACGGCAGAAATATTTTAGGATTTTAGATGAGAATAGATTTTTATTAGAATTTTTTAATTGTAACAAAAATCACTATTTTATTTCACGTATTAATATTAATTGCTAATGATGTTCGAAGAAAGAAAGAATATATAAAATATTTTTAAATGGGTAACGCACTTGCGTTGAAATAACCTAGCCTTCTGAAAACTAAACCTTTCTACCGTTTATACACTACTGGACACGATTTTGGATTTTCTTTCTGGAACGAAGGTCTACGTTCGACTGATAGTTAAAAAGTTATTTAAAAAGATGTATAATCAGTTATTTAAAAAGTAATATAAAAAATGGTTTTATCAGTTATTTAAATAGTTATTTAAACAGTTATTAAACTGTTATTTAAACATTTATTTAAACCGTTATTTAAACAGTTATTTAATTCGTTATTTTAATAGTTATTTAAACAGTTATTCAAATGGTTATTTAAACAGTTATTCAAACGGTTATTTAAACAGTTATTTAAATAGTTACTTAAACCGTTTTTACACGTTTATTTAAATAGTTACTTAAACCGTTTTTACACGGTTATTTAAATAGTTATTGAAATAGGTATTTACTTAGTTATTTAAATTGTTATTTAAACCGTTATTGTCAGTATTATTCAATCTAGTTTTAATGATTAGTGATAACTGATTAACGTTATTCTACGAGCAGTGACTGGTACACTGGTACAGTTAAAGCAAACCTCCATCTCAGTTACCAATCACAGTCACATAACGGTTAACCATCACTAGTTACAAATGTACACAATAAATGCGAACATTAAGAAGTTGTTCATGTCACTAGCAATAAGCTTCTTCAAAAACCACTTTTTTCCAGTCATTTTATTTTGTCTATGCAAGAATTCTTTTACCGAACATCACAGCCAGCCCTTTTTCAACGTATAGTGGTTCGAATTGAAGCATTCCTTATTCTCGCAGTCCAAGATACGCGCAGCCTCCGACGGCCATCACCGTTGTAGATATATTCGTCTCCGCAGATAAAATCATTTTTATTCGACATCGAAATTTGTAGACAGTAAAATAAGTATATTTCAGGGAGGGGGGTGTTAAATTCGTATTATGCCCGGGGGTTGACGCTCTTTGGACCGAAGAGTGATAAAAATGAATAATATTTAAATTACAGCCCACCAGTAATAAAATTATAAATTCACCGCTGCTGACGGCGATAGCAAAAACAATTAAGTAAAATTGATCCACGATTTGTGCTCTTAACAGCAGTTTAATTTTTTATTAGTCTTCTTGTTGATGTATATTAATTTATTATAAGTTTGTATGCCTACGAGCACTCACTCACTCAAGAGATTATTACAATTGCTCTTAATACATTCAGATCTTGAGTATAAATTATTTTTAAGAGAACACATTCTTATTGTGAAGTTGTAATTATTCAGGACAGAGGTACGTGATATTTAAAATATGATATAAATATATTAATTAGAAAGATATACATATATAATCAATTTTATCAAAACATATTTTTGTTGCGCCACCGGGATTCGAACCTGGATCTCCTTCCTAACCGGGGAAAGTGCGTTATCCAACGATTAAATGTATTAATATCAAAAACATATAGGTTCGAAAATTTGTCGCTAAAAATAATGTCGCTGTAGCATAGTTGGATAATGCACCTTCCCTGGTTAGAAAAGAGATCCAGGTTCGAATACCGGTGGCGCAACAACAATATTTTTCGATAAAATTGATTTTATATGTACATCTTTCTAATTAATATATTTAAATCATATTTTTAATTATTTTTATCTCATCGTGTCTCATGCCGCAAAATCGAGCCATTAAATATGTCATAGTCTATTGCCTCTATAATCTGTACGCACCCTGCATATACCTGCGTAAAAAACGGAGCTCTCAACCTCAAAAACACGCCTAGTACCGACCCCCAACAGGCAGCTATTCAAGTCGCCGCAGCCGTTCAGCGCGTCACTTGAAATATATTATTTTGATCCATCAAGAAACAAATACATTTAGGACATTATTTTTTTCCCCCAAAAATATAAACAAATTGAATTTTGATTAGTTAGGTATAAGAAAACCAAGATAGACTGAAATATGTTTGGGTCTGTTTATATGATATTGTGGTTTGGAGAACAACTTCACTTCATCGTGCAACAAAATTGCTTTCTGGATCCTGTTTCCAGTTTAAAATAGAGAGTTTAATCGGTATGTTCCGTTTTTTAACGTCTCAACTCTTAACGGTCGTATAGAACTGTCTGCGAAGTTCTATTGTTTTCTAGAAACAAGCGCAGTCATCTGTATCGTTAATGTTATTGTTTTGGCTGTATAGACTTATAGCGGGAATCCACATAATTCTACAAATCGCACGTGACGTGTAAATAGAAGATAAAAGTCACCCCTATGTGATACAAGAGTTCATGGAAGAAGGGAAGAAGAACTGATAAGAACTGCACGAGTTATCGTGTATGGGAAGGGCTATCGTATTTGCAATCTGTACTGTAAAAAGTTTTTTATAAGAAAATAATAATATTAATAAACTATTTTTAATACTTAATAACCTAACTGCTATTTGTTAAAAAACCTTAATTTTTTTCGAATTAATATAGGTACTTGCGAATATAATCGAAACCTGTTATTACATAATAATTCTACTGTTTACTGCGTGAAATAATGAACTAGTGGTCCCGTCGAATAGAGACAATAGCAGCCTCTCGCGGATGTAATAATCTCAACCCTGCGAAGGGCATAAAACTTTATAATTTCGGTACTTATAATTATTTTGCGAATTAATCTAATTTCCTTCAAAAACACCCCAATCCCATTTTTTTTCTAAAATGTATCGCATTTCTGTTCCATTTTTTTTATACACACATCTCGAAAAGGCGGACAATGTAATTGTCATTTAATCTCAGGGATGAAGTTGGGAGATGTCCCTATTCCCTTCACTTTAAGTTACGTCATCCCCCGCGATCACAATGGCGAACTTCGCGGGGTTTTTAATATAAAGGGCGCGAAGGGGGAAAAGTTTTCGGGGAAAGAAAAGTATATTACACTTAAGAATATGTGAAAATGTTGTCTATTTTTTAGGCGGGCAGAAACGGCCGCCGGTCGCATACTTACTGCGGGCAACATAAACTCGCCACCTAATGGCTGTGGGAGATAGAAATATTAGAAAAAAACGAGAAGTGATGATTTTAATATTTTTTCGTTCGTGGTGCCTTATATTTTATATTAACTTTAGCGAGGATGTATTTTTGTTCTTGTGATTAAGATTTATGTACAATTTTGTGGTGGAATTATTATCTGTTCCTTTTTTTTTTTTTTGTACTGCGTGCGTCATTTATAAAACATTATATTATATTAACCCTTCCAAAACCATGCAGTAACATAGGTCTACCGCTCCAATTAATATACGCAACAAAAAAATCATATTTTAATTAATTCTAAGGAAAATGTTTATGCTTAGAAGTGACTTGTGAAAAACCAGTTGTGTAAAAAGCGAATCTTACAAAAATAAATATTTTTCAATTCAGTTAGTTGTAAAATTAATATGCTGGAAATAATACCATTTGTGGTAAGACAAAAGATGTGGAACATTAATTGCACAATAAAAATAATAACAAAAATACGTATATATGATCTCTCTTTCTCACTAATTTAATGAAGAGAGATAAGAAAAAAGGTCGTATTGTATAGCACTTGATGAATGCTCCGAATTATATTAGGATATTGATTCCATTTTCGTAATTAATGCACAATATTTAGAGTATTTTTTTAAAAATGTATATATATATTGCATATTAAAAATATAAAAAATTTCTTACGGTAACACGAGTTGACAGCATGGATGAATATGGGTATTTTATATCACGGTATGGTAAAGGTTAATATAAACAACCATCCTACATATGAATATTTCCTACGGGATGAAAGCCTCCCCGAGAGTCTCCCATTAAACTCTGTCCAATTTTATTCGCTGCCACGTACTTTCAAAGAATTTAATGATTTTATTAGTTTTAGGGTGATCTGTCAGACTGTCAAGTTTTTGTTCAACGCAATATAAAATAATTTTCAAAAAAATATCTAAGTAATCACCGTCAAACAAAATAAGTCGAGCTAAGGGAACAATTTGTTTCAAGTCAATAATTACGAATACAGATTTTCTTCTTCTTCTTCTTCTTATCGTGCCCTATCCGCTAAATAGACGTTGGCTATCATCACTTTATTTACACTAGACTTACCAAACTATTGCCTTAGGTTGTTCAGCCACAATGTTCTTCTTCTTTCAGAGCCTCTATTTTCAGCAATCTCTCCCTGGATTATGAGGTTCGTAACTCTAGATTTACTCTTCTGTAGATCTACATCTCAAATGCTTCAATTTTCCTTATCATTTATTCGCTAAGTGTCCATGCTTCCATTCCATAAAATAATTTTGAAAATATCATTTGACCATTCGTATTCGCAATCTTAGGTTAAAATCATGATTGCAGAACATCTTTTGAGAGTTTTATTAATGCGGCATTTGATTTCAACAGAAGGATCCTATCTGTGACCGACGCAAGTCGCCGATCACAGCGGCGGGTGATGGAATCGAAAGGGATGGGTGAATGGAAAATCGAAAATCGGAAATGAGGGAATGATGAGGGGGATGATAAGGGAATCCTTTGATAGTAAACCAGGATGGACCTACAGAACTCCAAGGATAGCTCGATTCACCTGTTTGATAACGCCGTCTCTTTGAACTTTCAGAAGTTCACCTAATGTACTAAACTGCCATGGCACCAAAAACTCTGATGAGTTTTAATGTCTACAACACACCAAAATCACAGCGGTACATGAACAAGTGATCCAACACGAATAATCGCATGAGAACACTTCGTCTCCTCGACTTCCAAAAGGACAACCGGTCGAGCCAAAGGAACAATGTGTACAAATTGAGAATGGACTAAGGGGTAGGAACAAAACTAAAACTGTTGACAATAACACCGTATTTTACAATAACATTTATTTCAAGTTATGGAAATATATGTGTTTACGAATACGGAACACTATCTTTCATTTACATTACATATTTTTGGTTTAATATAATGATAATATGATATACTTGTGGTAACCCTACACGCGTCGGCTGTATAAGGACTCACCTATCAACCATTAGGCCCTGAACCAGAGCGACCAATAAGCAGACGAAAATAAATAAATAATATACGCAGTGAGACGGTTACTGCTCAAGCAACTATCTTCACTTCTCCGCAGGCCATCCTAACACCGACGTCTCCAGCGAGCCACTTCAGAGTTCAATCGTGCATTTAAATTGTAATAAACGAAACCTTGTAAGTGCCTTATAATTTATATACCCAGCTCTAGTTACAACATACACCCTACACTGTGATACGCAACCGACACGCGTGAGACAAGATGAAGTTAGGAGCTTCTGTCTCACAGCATCATAACATTCTGACAAATAACTTTAACACACAAATCTCAACTCCTGCATGCATAATTGATCGATTTTATTTTGTTGTAAGTAATTAAGTTGAAAAATACAACAGTAGGCATGACGTTCGACACCGATCGGGACACTCCCGCGATGGCAATACACGTGCGATGGATAATCCTATGTAAGTTTTCAGTATTGGAAGTCCATCAAATTGTTTTACTATGACGAGTAATGATCGCCATCAGGCCGGAGAACGTTTTCTTTTGTGAGGAGAGTGAATGAAATTTTATTTCACCAATTTCAAACGGGTTTATGAAAGTCCAACGAGAACACGCCGGCTGCTTTATGAACCGCCCTTGATCCGGCCACTTACCCCCGATACTCAGAGGGCGATAAAGGTACTTCTTTGAAGGCAGGCAAATTTAATCGACGGTAAAGTTCACAGTTTATTAAGGCACAGGGGCTGCGGGCGAGCACCAGTTAAGCTGAAGGTTTTCAAAAATAAAGTACACTTATATGCCACTTCAAATGAATTTAAAGAATACATTCAACAATATAAAATAATGGTCGTTCGTGTATTCAAAAGGAAATTTGTCGTTCCTCAAAAGAAATAAATGTTTCCAATTGGGGGATATAGAAAGACAACCGCCACTAGCCAAAATATAGGATGATTTAAAACAAATAATAAATATCTATATTTATCTATCTATTTTTTAATTATATTTAATGGAAAATATATGAAAGTATGGGTAATTACAGGCCTTACGACATGTCATCGGCTGGCTTAAGAAATCGCTTTCACAATAATAATGTGTTCTCGTAATAATAAAGTTGTATCAATGTGTGCAAAATTTAATAAAAGTGAATTGATAATTCTGGCATCTGCTATCAGATTACTTCAAGGTATTTGAGATTCCGTAAAAATAAAGTAGATGGCTCATTCAAATAGTGGAACGATTAAATGTATTAATATCAAAAAGGTAACATATAGGTTCGAAAATTTGTCGCTAAAAATATCTTCGCAGTAGTATAGTTGGATAATGCACCTTTCCCAATTTGGAAAGAGATCGAGGTTTGAATTAATTCATATTTAACATATGACAGATTTTAATTCATATTTAACATATGACGTTCACCATTCTCACCCATTAATCAATTTCCATGTCTATCAAATTTTGAAAGTTGTATATATGTTAATATGTGGAAACACTTCGAATACTATAACACTATCGCCATCTATGGACTAAATTTGATAATTCATTTCTCTGAAACAGCATATATCTAATTATTTTTTGAAATTATTTAAAGCAATATTCTACATTTTCTTATATTGACCAGTATATTATCAATGTTTGAATATGTCCAAGAAAACACAATTACTGGATTTTTACCTACAAAGGCACTATTATTAAACAAATAACAGATATCTCATAGAGACGAAGCTATTTTATTATATTATAGGTGTTATTATATTATTATATTCTCTATGAGATATCTATTATTTGTTTAATAACAGTGTCTTTGTAGGTGAAAATCCAGTAATTGTGTATTCTTGAACATTTATTTATTTCCATCAACGACCTTCTAGGCTTTGACATAAGAATAAATTTATATTTAATTAAAATGTAACAGTACATTTTTAATTTGTTACCAAGCCGATGCATCCGCGATATTGGCGAGTTAACAGCATAATTATTTGTATGTGTACCTACAAAGAACACTTCACGTTGTCTCGTTTGAGTTGGTACTTTATACGAAACCATAACTGGAGGAGTCGGGCTCGCGCAGACGAAACAATGGTGGCTGATGCAGGTACGAAGTCTGAAAACCCGTAGTACATTTGAGAGGTGTTGGTTTCCGATTTTCAGGATGGCCCCGACGAGATCAAGGCCAGAGATTAGACCCGTGGGGAGGCGAGATAACAGTGGATACGGCGCAGATTCATGGAAATTTATAAGGAAGAGTTTTGCACTGGACGTGGGATGGATGCTACCATGACCATTGCCACTACCCGAGTTCGATTGTATTAACCTAACAGAGGGCGCGCTGTCACAAAATTTACGACAAATGCGCCTTTTACCAACTAGTCGCAAGCATCGAGCTCCGATCTATTCGAGGGTCAGTGTCTCTCGTACCGAGTGTGCTTATAAGTTTTTATTATACATTGATATTTGGACTCTAATGAATATTGGCGACAAAAATGCTCAAATTTCATACAAATGTGCCTGTCCAGGAAAGGCTCCAAAGCATCGAAGAATTTTCCTAAAAAATTTGGCATTGACCGTGATGAAAGAGCATCTTATCTTCAGATCAAATGTCAAACATTTACCGCAAGATATAAGTGCTTCTCTCACAGTGAATTACGGTCGGGAAGTTGAACCGATCTGTCGGTCATGTGCACTGGAGAAGAAAAGATCCTCAGCATCAATGAAGTGTTGCCGTCGCCAGTCCATTACATGCGAGAACCATTTGGAAGTTAAGGTGGTTTGTAACAATTGTATTTGATTTTGACTAATAGGTAGATAAAATAATTTGTTTTGAAATAATTGTGTATTGTTTCGTTTTTTGTTTAAGAAAGTCAAATATATATTTTTTTAAATACTATCATTTATCATTTTTCATAACCTTACAGCAATTCTTAAACATTTACAAAAATAAAACACCATTTACACGGAGAAAACTTGATGACGTAAAATTTACGACAAGCGCCCGCTCAAGGGAAATTACTCAGCGCGTCCGCTGGAAGGTTAAACAAGTAAGTCAGGAAATATCACAGCGGAGTCATCGGCTGCTACAATTTCACGCGATTTGTGCAAATATCGTGTTAACCGTGTGTTCCTGCTCATACCATTCCCATCCTTCCGAGTCAGATACATTTCACACTAAATATACACCTACACTGAGCTAGACTGGTGACGGTGCATTGGCATTCGATCCGCCAGAGCCGTACGCACCGTAACACCCTATTAACTTAAATTTTTTTTAAATACAAAATGGGCGAGTGAGAAAGATACAAATCTGTATGCTTTACACGTTTGTTTATCACCAGAACTTTTAAATTTAAATATTGAACATTAACTGACTGAGAAAAACTTAAAAAAACAAATGAGATGGGACACAAACCATTTTTCTGTAAAGAATAAAGTTATTTGTAAATTCAATGACCCATTTTAAAATAAATATATTGTATCATTCTGGACATATTTGTAAATCCCGTATTGAAGCTGAATACTATTTAAACAAACTCACAGCCCGCCCGCTTATATAATTATAAACAAAGTTAAAATTACCTGAAATTAAAAAAAAACTATTTCACAATGTTCCCCGTTCAATAGGGCCCCCCCAAAAATATCTTACGTCATTTTTTTTACTTCTTATATCGGAGACAAAATAGCTCAGCCCTTACCCCTCCCTCTATTAACAATCGAATTATAGAGAGAAAATCATCGTTTCTTCTAGAAACATATTCAAAGAGAGCAAAAGAGAATAAAATCACAATGCAAGTACTGACTTACTTGATACTGATTAAGGATTGTAATCTTCATGAACTTCCACTAACAACTTCTGCACATCTTAGAACCTGTTGCCTTTTACTACAGAACTACAGAAAACTTATCCAAGCTATCTTTCCTTCCTGCAATTTTCCCAAAAATTAAAAGATTCATCTTAGAATAATGGTTGATCATCTGTCACATCTGTGCATGTCGTCGTCAGCTAGTGAAGGATCTTCCTCTTCCTCTCCGTTCTTCGACGTGGTTCTTTTTTGAAAATTAAGGGATACGTCTCAGGCAAATGGTTGAGAGCCCGCACTTAATCTTCAGTTACTTCAAAATTGAGACATTCGTGCAGCACCACATCAATCCGTATTTTCTCTCTTGCCTTTAGGGTTCATGAATATACATCGTTTAAAAATATAGAATGCCCTAGAGACTGTACACGCCCGACCTTCGTTGTCTTGTAAATACCGCAAACTTTTAATGTTTTTTTTAAGTCTGGACATAGAAAAATTAATATCGTAAGATGCTAGTATTGATAAGGGGCGTAAGATATTTGTTTACTCCTATTAACAGATCTCGTTAACTTCTACATAGCGAAATAGTTAGTATTAATAGTTAAGCCATCTATATCTGGTGTTTACGCGTTTTTATACTTCGATAGGTAGGCCTGTATAAATTTTGAATATGTGCATTCTATTTGTGTGGATTTAAAAACAGCAAACAAAAGCGAAACTGCTACTGGTGAGAGACAGTTTCGGAATCGGACGGATATATTTTTCGGCGGTAATATAAAAACTTTTCATCTAATATTTTTCAGTTTTTCAGAACGGCCAGCAGAGTTTAGAAGCTTCAAGACTGCAAAGATAGCAACTATCGGTGTCTAACGGCCCAGTTTCACAAAGGTTAGTGTATTTTTATTTGTATGGATTGAATTAATAAAACCAATAAAACCAATAGAAAACCTAGGACTGGTTATCGAAGGGTAATTACGACAACACCCGGTTTGGTTCTCCGCCAGGAAAATTGATATTTTTACTTATTTATATAAAAATAAGGTATAACACATGAGCTTGACACACGTAGAGCGTTATTTTTACGCTCAGTATTTAGGGGTTTATTCTTAATGATGGCGATTCATTAATATACAAGTTTGCAAGGTGACTACCCTCGGGGGATGGATTGGCATCCCCGCCGTGTATGACGCCCCCGGTGTCCCGCACCATTTATACATTTGTCAAGTCTTACACACGGATCCGAGTTGGATGTGAGTCTGCAGCCGGGCTCATTATTCTGGAGATGGCTGATAAATCACGGCCAGCGGGGCTCGCCTCCTAATTTATTCCCGGTCCGAGAATTCGGTCCAGTTTATAAGGGCTGTAAGGGACAGGGCTTGAATAAAGTGAGGATCCATTGAGCGTAGCACATACATCAGTCCGGAATGTTATGTATTATGAGAGGGTCCGGCGAAGGACATTTTTATATCTTCATCAAAGGATGCCATCTCTCGAATATGTTCTCGCATATTGCTGGAGATGCCGGAAATTTACGATTTTTATTACATGTATCCGCTGCGTAATAATATTTCTTCTTCCATTTCAAATCGTTAATATTTTTATTAAGCTCGTATTTTTCTAATAATGTTTCTTTACCTATCAGGTAAATTATAATACGTAATAAGATTAGAATACAACTACATAAATAAAAAACTAAATATTTATAAGCAACCAGTTTGATTTAAAAAAAAAGTGTTAATTCATAACAATAAACATTCTAAATAGTATGTGGTTGTAGTTAATGAGTAAATTTATTTGGGCGCGTTACCACAAACACCTATGAATTCGATGAAGCATAGAACTACAGGGTGAATATTATGTTCCAGGTCGATGTTGTTTTTAAATAACTAAGAAATAAAATACTATTTTTGAATATTTATTTTTATTTATCAATTATATAGACTATTACAAATATGTAAAAAATATAATATTGGCCAAATAGTTACTTTTGGCAACGGCACAATAGCATGCTATTTTCATAACATTCTCGCGCACTTCGCGCGTTATTCAACAATTTCATTTCGAATTTTATCCTGCAGCATCGGAATTGTTATTGGCAAGGACCCGTACAGAAAATAGTTGGGAGCCATCAAATCAAGTGATCGAGGAGACCAGTCGATGTAACCACTTTTTGACATTATGCGGCCGGGAAAAATTTCAAGCGTAGCTAAGCCTATGTATGAGGTGGTACCGTCCTGTTGAAAACACATGTGTTGCAGGTTCACGCGACCTAATTTGGCCACCAAAAAGGTTTTCAACAAGCTTTAGATGCTCCATAACAAATTGTAATCAAATATTCTTTACGATTACTAAAATATAAACTGACAAATATTTGTCAAATCAAAACGACGGCCAAATAAAATCGACCTGGAACATAATATTCATCCAGTAACTATATTCGGTATGAACCAACGAGAAGACAGTAATTTAAATTATGTCGGTTCACATTTGTCTTTCGAATTTTCATGTATACAGCAGACTTGGAAAGATCGCAATAATAAAAAGCGTAAAATAGACGCCTTCAAAATTTATTGATGGAGGACGATGTCACGCAATCCAGTAATAAATCCAACCACAGCGAACCCCAACTACAACAGTGGACAGAAGAATCTGGGCACGACTTTGGGCTGAATGAGACCTAGACGGGTGCCATAACGGTGGATAGTAACGGCCTTGTATCTAGCTGAAAAGATCCTCGAGTCAACTGTCAGGTCTATACAGGATCAAGACTAGCAGAAGTGCATTACGACCTGAGTATCATCTAAACAAATGTCTGGAAAATATGAAAATATATGAAAGTATGGGGTAATTACAGGGCTTACGACCTGTCTTCGGCTGGCTTAAGTGATCACGTTCACCAATTCTCACCCCTCAATATCCACATTTATCAACTTCAATCAACATCTCGTAACACACGAGTTATTTTAAAACATAATATAATTAATCATAATTATTAATATTTAGCTAATCAAAAATCATCAAAACACCCCATATTGCATGATCTACTGGATTCAAATCTGCCATGTTCGGTGGCCACATGCCTGGCTCGATGAAATTAACATTCTCACGACGAAGAAAGTTGATTGTATTGCTGTGGCTGTGTGAGATGGAGCTCCGTCCTGATCTAATGTCCAGTTATGCTGTAATGTCTAGCTATACTCCAGGCATTGTTTTGAAACTTTTTGGTCATTTTCCTAGCACTCCAACGTTTTTAAATTCGCAAATTTTTGATAAGAATACGGTCTTCTGCAGTAATTTTTGTCATTCTGGGCAACAATTTGAAAAAACCAAATATGAATAATGGGAAAATTAATAATCAAAGATGTCGATCGGAAATTGTCAAAATTAAACGTAATATAGGTAAATAGGAAAGAAAGTAAACTATTTAAGCTATTGTTGATATAGTTAAACTAATTTTGATGTATTTATATCACATTTTGCGAAATGTTCTCACCCTGTATGTTAGTATGTGGACTCGCTTCGAGTACCACTACACCATCGCCATCTATGAACCAAATTTGATAATTCATTTTTCCTTTTTTTTATTTTTATAAACAGCATATATGTCATCACTATGATCTAATTGAGACTACTATATATTAATACTAACATGAAAAAGGATCAAGTATATTTATTTCTAATATTTTAATTATATGAGTAATAAAATATATGCGCAACATTACTTAATGGAAATTAGCTAAGTTAACGGCAATTTATTGAATAATTACATTTTTTTAAAAAAATGTTTAAACCACTTTGATTAAAGTCAACACAGGTAAAAGTATCGTTCAATTATTTGGAAAAATTAAATATAGAACCTGTTAGCGCTCATATGCATGACATTCAATTCGCAATTTACCAAAATTTAACCTGCGTATCTTCGTCCCCTTTTTTCCTCACCTATACTTAAGCACAAGGAAGAAAGAAGATGTCAGTGCGCTTGGAACTTTTGTACGGATAACAACTACCGTCGCTTTACTCCGCTAACGCTTATAATTAATCTTACTTTAATCCCGCTTATACGAGTATATCGTAATCCCTTTTCGCGAGTATAAACATTGTAGACACCCCGCTACGCTTGTACTAGTGATGGAGAGGAATCTATCAATGAACCACCATCCGGCGGACGAAAAGTAAGTGCCTTCCTTTCTTCCTCATATTTCCACCATTATCAAAAAAATCGTATTTGATTTATTATGTTGATTAACAAAATGTACACGATACTTTAAAATATGATAACTTTAATACTCAATTCTACAGGAAAGTATATTTTTAAAATACCATATACACAATATTAGCAGAAAGATTTGTTTCAATGTTGATGTAGGAATTTTAGATTAATTGACGTTCATACAAGTCCTCAAAATAAAAATGTATCAGATACTAAAAATGGCTTGAATGAAACAATCATGGAAGAAAAACGACGCAAAGAAATACCATGACCAAAGTATATTAACCAAATAATGAGCTTCTTCCTGTCAGTGAGGAATTGTCAGCTGCGACGAAGAACAAGGAACAGATGAAAACTGCTACACTAACTAGAAAATAGTTTTCGTATCCACGAGATTTCATATTCTTTTCTGTAGAATTATTGCTTGACAAATAAAAAAATATGGTTGGTAATTTCTCACCCAAGGCCCCGGCGAGATTCGAACTCACGATCTCCTGTTTACTAGACAGGCGCTTTAGCCAACTAAGCCACGGCGCCGATGGTACACCTCGCGAAAAAATCTGTTATGATATATTAAATAAAGTTTATTAAGAATAACACATTATTATTGTGAAGTTGTAATCATTCAGAACATATGTCTGTCATATTTACATCTTAATAATATATAAGTTTGTATCAATGTGTCCAAAATTAATTCTGGCGTCTGCCATCGGTTTACTTAAAGGTATTTGAGATTCTGTAAAAACAAAATAGATGGCTTTCAAATAATGGAACGGTAGATGTATTAATTTGAAAAATGTAACATATGGGTTCGAAAAGGTACTGTCTGCTATAGCATAGTTGGATAATGCACCTTCATCGGATTGGAAAGAGATCCAATTTAGAATTCCGATAGCAACAACAATATATTTTTTGATAAAATTGATTATGTATATGTAACTTTCTAATTAGTACTGTCGCAATCACTTTATGATAAGTAGTGTATATTTGAACCCATATGAACAGATATATATTTTATCGTTGAGGTTATCTTAAATATATGTATACGGGTAAATAGTTGGCTAACTATCCGTATACATATGCTACCATATGTGTTTAATTCCGGTTATATATTATATTAGCGACCCGTCGGTTCATCCGGCGATTTCCAGAATTCATTTTTGTCATTCTTATTGTATCGACGGAGCCATCTTTTTGCATCTGTCATTCTTCACGGATGGCATATGATCAACGATAAACTCCGGTACATACAGTTTTAGGTAGATTCACATAGTTTGTGAATTCTCCGAGTCACGCCTAAACACATCCGAAACGGGTGTTTTTTTTTAAACTAGGGTAGGTACCCTAGTTTAAAAATGACAATATGAAAGTATGTAGAAAGAAATAAAAAAAAATTTGAACACTTTAAATACATACGTTGCATAATGTAATACTTTACCATATATTACATGCTAAAGTCATCGAGAACTCGGAGCTCGTATATTTGCAAGTCTGGCGCAATATCATGTTAATATTGAAATATAACTTTTACATTATATTGTACCTGCCATGTGAACAAATTTGAGAGCTGAGTTGCTGGTATACTGCCATTAGTGTATCCCGGGGCGGCAACATTAAAGTTGTAATATAAATGTCGAATACTTGTGGTTTACTGTTAATAATTTAAAGTTAAAAAAAAAAATTACAGTCAAATTTAAAACATCCCCCCCCATTCCTGTAACTATTGAGGCCACTCCCTCACCCGACGATTGATTTCTATGCATATTTTATGGATTAGTTAACTGATAATGAGTTATTAAGCAAATAACGTAACTTCCGGCTTTTTCAAGGATTTGTCAAGGTTTGGGTGTTTCGATAGGGGATACTGAGCCGGCTTGTAAAATGCTACCGTATGCTTGAAACACTGTTTTATTCCATTTTATACTATATTATATTAAACGTTAGAACGTTTTTGGGAACATTTTCCCATTATCAATAATACAATTCAACTAAAGTTAAAAACAATTTCAGACAGTAATTAAGGATGTCTGGAGTTAAGGAGATGGGGTGTGGGTGTAGTTTAAATTGATAAAATAAGGGATGTAATGGACGGTATTTGAATGTTATTTATTTCTTTCGCTAAAGCGTAAAATCATAAATGCTTGTTTGCATCATGGAGGAAAACATCAACTGTCTGTGCTGTGATTTTGCGTGACTCTTAACGTCTATGTGTTTTGACCTTATCCCGCTTGGGAGATATTTGTATAGTATGTCTCTTAAGGGCCGCCTTGTAACGTAACACCATTGCATCTATATCTATGACTTTCTGGATATGGCGTCAGTGGCGACTTTGTTAGTGTCATTTGCTTCGGTAGACTATATAGTACCTACTTAAATGGCCAGGTCTGGTAGACTCATGTCATCTCATCTATATCTCATGGTTATATCGCGTGGCACTCTATGATTTTCTTTCTTATCTATGTACGGCGAAAGCAGCATAAATCTGTGTTTGCTGCCACGACCTGCGGACGGCTATTGTGGCTGCGAAGCGGCTGATAGTGGCCGTTACGTGGCACATGGTGACCGCTGCGCGGCTAGGACTTCTGTAGAATCTATATTTCATCTAAATCAATATAATAAGTATACACAATGCACTATTACTAAAGCAATATAATAAGGGATTTCCGCATTGAAATAGGGATTCTACTAAGATCCTGACGGCGCGGTGGCCACCAATGACCGCCCGCAGGGCCTAGCAGATAAGCAATCGGCTATATTATTTATCTATTATATCTGTTTTTATATTGCTTAAGTGTTCTGAGTTTTTTTAAATACATTTATTTTTATCCAAATAATGTTAATAATACAACCACAAGGGATGCTAGAAGTTTTAAGTAGTCACTTACCGATCTTTGCGACTTACTCATTATTTTATATATTCATTGAATTTTAATTATTATATTTAACTTTCTGTTCATTTTAAAATTTGCGTTTCAAGTAGCATTCATTGTGTAAAACCGTAAATGGATAAGGAAATGCAAACTCTTATAAAGTGTGAGTTCTTCCAGTGATCAAACTTTAAACGCACAATTGAAAACTCCATATCGATGCTATAAATTTCAATTGTTATCTATTATAATATAAATACATTGTGCAATAGATGTCACTGATTACAGTCGCCGGTCGGTCAATGATTCGACGCATTAACATTACAGTACGAAAATATTTGTACATTGTATATTGTACATTTGTATAATGATACACAAAATATCGTATTTATTTGAGATTTAAAGTTTTTTTTCCATATTTCTATTATTTCATATCTTTATATTTCATTATATTCACCATATTTATGTTTTTAATTACATTCGGATGGTAATTATACATTTCAGTTAGCAACTCTAAGTGTAAATATGTATATAGCATGTATTATTTTACTAATTGATACTATTTATGACAGATCCACTGATCGCCGACGGACGATGAACGTGTGAATGCTCCACTATATTTACTGTATCCACTATATGTCCGCCCCCGCCCTATACCCTACAGTTCAGAACACGACTTTTCTGTGTGTATTCTCTATTACTTTTGAACTGTCAAG
Source organism: Eubasilissa splendida (assembly GCA_031772225.1). NCBI lineage: Eukaryota > Metazoa > Arthropoda > Insecta > Trichoptera > Phryganeidae > Eubasilissa > Eubasilissa splendida. Next base: position 2,464,573 of record CM062867.1, read on the forward strand.
GAGAGTGGATGTCTTGCTATGTGCTCGTCACTAACTTAAAGTTTTGTATTCGGTTCCTCGCGTGTGCGTGCTTCGTGCTGATTATCATAGAAGGTTCCTGAAATTCAGAAGCTGTGATTGCAGGAGAGAAAATCCAGGTAAGTCGTGTTCTTTCTATTTTCTCCCGTCTTTATTCTCGTGTCCCTATACCAATTCTATTCTATTACCCTTCCTACATCCTGATTCTCCACCCCTTTAGTTTGTTAATGTTGGAAATAAAGACAACGTACACTGCATGGTGCATTGTCAAAGCATCATTAGCATAGCATAGCATTATTTTAATTTTCATTCATCTTGCTTTATTTTCGTTTTAGCTCGAGTATACGAGTACTGGCGCTATGCCTTCACAAAGGGTATTTAGATTGGTGAAAAAAAATTGGTAATGCGAACTGAAAAAATGAGTAAAGTAACAATTTACTTCCAGAGATGATCATCCCTTCGCAGCGTTTTATATTTTATTTAATGGGAAGCTTAACCCAATTCTCATAATATGACCAAGGGTTGATTTAATAGCAGTCTCTCTCTTTTTATATTTCAAGAAGCCCTTCGGGGTACGTACATTTTTGGAATATCTTCTGTTCCGAAAATTAAACGTTAATTTGGCTTTTTAAATGCGGGTTGCTTGGTAAAGGTCACGAAATCATTTATTTTGTACTCTGTTTTATGTTACGACCTGTCTCTGTTGAACCAATCTCTGTAATTTAAAACGATTCCTTCTGCGCTTGAAAACTTCGTATCCATTTTCATATTTGAAATTACGTAGTTAGGTGACAGTGAGAAATAATTGCGTAACTCCAAAACAATATATTATAAAATTGCTATTATCCGTTTTCTGCATCAAATTGATTCCTGCAAGTATTTTAGGTCATTGGTCTAGCGACCTAGGAGAAGATGTGTCTGCATGGCAACGCGTGCCATTGTCGAGGATTTGCCTCAAAAGTTACGGTACAACCATATTTATTTGATTTAAGGTTTCCGCGAGTACTAGTGTCTCTTCTAAGTAAGATCCCGTTTTATGTACATGGTTTCTTTAAGTAAACACGTGCCATTGTCAGGGCGTTGCCTCTTATTCTCAGGAGATTTATATTTAGTATACATATCTAAAAAATGTTGATTAAATACATTTTATGCAATTATTAATCATATCTATTGACAACCCTGTTTTCTATTCATATAAATTATCAGCTACAATCTTAGTTCAGATAGAAACACTAAATTGTATATTAATTAATCAAATATTAGCGCAGCTTATTACCAGTTGTTACCCTGTGGCAGGAATGAAATTACCAATCAGCACATATTGGAAAATTAATTCTTCCTGTTGATACATAAATATCTTATGCAATATGTTATTCTGTGTGCGTGTTCAACAAAAATATTATGAGAGAAATTTCTACATTGGGATATAAAATATAAAATTAATATATGCAATCGTAGTGAAACTTTACAGTGGCAAAATGAAAAAAACAGAATGAAATATAACCCTAGGGCACAATATTTTAGCGGTAGATACAGAATGAATATTATGTTCCACGGCTATGTTGTTTTTTAATAACTAAAAAATTAAACATAATTTTGTAATTTAGTTTTTATTCGTCAATTAATTTATTTATTACAATTATGTGTCAAATATGACATCGGCCAAATGGCCGCTATTGGCTGCGGCACAAATGCGTGCTCTTTTAACCATATTTTTAATAACATTCTCGCACACTTCGCGTGTTACTTCAGCAATTTCATTTCGAATGTTATTCTATAGCATCGGAATTGTTGTTGCCTTATTGACATAGATATTTTTTTAAGTACCCTTACAGAAAATAGTCGGAAGCCGTCAAGCCAGGTGATCGAGGAGGCCAGTCGATATCACCACTTTTTGATATTATGTGTCTGGAAAAAATTTCTCGCAACATTTCAAGCATAGTTTTAGCTGTGTGTGAAACCACACATGTTGTAGGCTCAATCGCTCCAATTAGACCATCGATAAGTTTTCCAACATGTTACTTTATTTTATTTTATTGAGGGATTTTGACAGTGTAAACATAATATAACAAACATTATAACCATTTAACATGTGGTACTAATAATGAAAATCCACAAAAATATTTAGATACATAAGTATGTTTAGATGCAGAAAATTAATGAAATGAAAAAAGAGGGAGAAGGGTGGAGAGGTTGCAACTATTGTTGCGGTAAAGGGAGAGCAAGATGTGTTTATAAGTAGAATGAATGGGCAAAATTAAGATTGTGGTGGTTCATAAGAAGAACCCTTTCAGCGTAGTAAGGCTAATGTTGAACAAGTCAATTTCTGTAAATTTCTCATTATGGTATTTGCATGACCGGTGAATGAATGAATTTTGTATGGAAGATGTTCTACTTCTGGGAATGTGGAAGAATGCGGATTGCCGGGTTGATCTAGATGGTACATGGAGAGATATTAGTTCTAATTGGCTGGGACATTCAATATGGCCTTGCAGTAGTTTGAAGATAAGTATTTGGTCAGCACGTGTTCTTCGATGTTCTAGGGTTTTCATTGCGATAGCGATCACCATTGATGGTTACAGAATTATCGTTATTATTTAGATAAAAAAATTTAATGACTTCAACACGCTGGTGAGACGTTATACGCTTCATAATCAATTGTAATCAATTACTCTCTATAAATAAATATGCAAACTGAGAAATGTCTGCCAAACCAAAATGGTGGCTAAACAAAATAAGTCTGAAATATAATGTTCATCTATTTAAGAATAGTTTCTGGTAGTGTTAATAAAATAAACGTCAAGTTGTTTATTAAGTCAGGAATAGAAAAATAAGAATACAGGAGATAGCGGAACATGAAATATAAAGAGTTAGACGTGCGAGTCGGCGGCGTTTAGTCCCAATCCCTGAATACAGATGTCGATGGTATCAATGTCAGCTGGGGACGGCGGTGTGAATTTTAATTGCCATCCCCACAGATACGTGTCGAAAATGTTCAATCTGCATGTCCCTAATTTCAATCATGTCAAAGATAGCAGCATTTTAAAAAGTAGTATTTATTTGATTGTTTTTATTAATTGATATATTTCATTGATTCTAAATTTACACATTGAATACAAAAAAATAAAAGTGTCGAATTTCAGACTTGTGATTTATTGTGATTTTGTAAATATCTCATACAACAATATTTTCCGTGACGATACTGAATTTGTACATACTCCTTGAACATTTTCAACTCGTAATTTAGTCAGGTATCCACCTGTAAAATTTTGCAGACTATAGACATACATTTTTTAATTAAATACCGTTGTCGGATGTTCCCGGTGTAGCGCTATGGTTGCGATGTTGCGCATGCGCAATGATTTTCTTCATTGGTTGACTCACCACGTGTAATGTTAGAGACATTCACATAGCGTGGCCATCTTGTAGTGTGTGGTTGAAATGTTCGAAACAATAGATCAGCCCGCCGACTGTGAGATTCGTTTGTTGAATGCACGAAACATGAAACCAGCTGATTTGGTGCCAAGTGATTTTCATATTTTCCTTCATCTGAAGCGGTTCCTTGGTGGTAAGCGTATTTATGACGATGATGAAGTCAAAGACGAAGTTCAGGCATAGTTTTCATCCCAGGCGGCGTCGTTCTATGATGAAGGTACACACAAATTTGTGCCCCGTTATGACAAGTGCCTTAATAATAGTGCCAATTGTGTTGAGAAGAAGTTTAACCTTTACCATACCGTGATATAAAATATCCAAACGCAGCCACGCTGTCAACTCGTGTTACCGTAAATAACTGTTAGAATTTTTTTTTTTTATTGACTTAAATGGCTATAATGGCATGAATTTACTCTAAATATTGAGCATTCAATTTTGAACAAATGATTAATAACCTAATTTAAAGCATTCATTAAGTCCTATACTATGTGTCCTTCTTTCTTATCTTTCTTCATTTAATTAGTGAGAAAGAGACAATTGTATTTGTATGTTTGTTGTTCTTTTCACTGTAAGAATAGTGTGTGATCTCTGTATTTCATATCACAAATGATATTTTTACCAACGTATTAACTTTACAACAGTTTGAATGGAAAAAATAATTGTTTCTGTACGATTCCCTTTTCATAATTGTTTTTTCACTAGTTATTCCTAAACGCTAATATTTTCTTTAAGATTATCTAAAATATGAGTTTTATGTTGCATGTAATTACCGAAATATTACAGGTTTAGTTATGATGGTAGACCTGTGTTACTGCATGGTTTGGGAAGGGTTAACACTGCAGAAATACAAAAATAAAACTGTAATTATGTTACAGCATGGTTTGGGTAGGGTTAAGGTGTGTAGCAAGTATTGTAAAAATAATATTGTTTCTTTAAAAAAAAATACGGTACTTAAAAAACGCCTGTTATCAGATCTTGCATCTCACAATGCAGGGAAAGATTGCTGGAAATCGGGGTCCAGGAAGCAGGTAAACATCGTGGCTGAAGAACTTCTGGCAAGGGTGTGGCCAGTCTATTGTAAACAATGTGATGTTATCCAACATCTTGCGTTCCCGCTCTGTCCATATTAGACGAGTCAATATTTCAGCATAATTTGAAGATTTTCTGACCAGTTTTATTTTTGTATTTCTGCAGTGTTAACCCTTCCCAAACCATGCAGTAACACAAGTCTACCATCATAATTAAACCTGTAATATTTTGATAAATACATGCAACATAGAATTCATATTTTGGATAATCCTAAAGAAAATATTAGCACTTAGGAATATCTAGTGAAAAACCATTTATGAAAAGGGAATCGTACAAAAACAATTATTTTTTCCATTTCAAATACCATTTGTTATATGAAAGACAGAGATCACACACTATTTTCACAGTGAAAATAACAACAAACATACAAATATAATTGTCTCTTTCGTTTGTTTTCCTTTACTTCTTTACATATCTTTAGTCTATATCAAAAATTTACTTTGTTCAATTTGCTTATATCTCTACTTATTTCCTTTTGATTTTTCTGTTTTTTTTTTACCATTTAATTTAATTTGTTACCTCACTTCCAACTTGTATTCTAACTGATGGAACCTTATGTCTGCCTATCTCGGAACAGGTACTTTATATGTACCTAGCGAGGTATATAGGTCACTGAAATGAATACATGAAATGATAGTTATAATTGTACATTTAATTTTATGGACACATCTTTTTTCTGGCAAAAGTATAAAGTACAGAAATAAAACAAACAAATTAGTTATTTAATAAATGTTTATTAATTTCATTGTTTACCGTGTTTATTTAACAACAACGAATTACCATATAGTCTAACCGTTTTATTTAGATGGAGTACTATACAATGCTTTTCAAATTCATCAAAATAATATCTTCATTAAAAATAATTAAAGCAATTTTCAAAACGAGTGGACAAAGAGCGGTTTCAAATCAATTACATATTTATAATTTATATCTGGAACATTGATTGCTTTGTCAATATGTTACGCCAAAACCGCATTCATCGATTCAACAATTTGATTAATGTGGTAGGTTATTTTTTTGTAAATCGTCACAGAGAACATTGTGCACGGCATAATAACTCATCTCGACACTATTGAAACATCGAGGCACGTCCGTATTACCAACACAAGATCTGCTACAAGATGTCGTGAAGCTCTTAAACAAACATTTAATGGTTGAGTTTTAATTATCTAACCGACTCAACATGGCGACGTTTATCTGCAAGGTTAGAAACATTCTTCTATCCCGAGATGACTCTTGTTTCATCCACATTTATACATCTTCTGACACTTGATCGTCAACTAATAGATATGCTAAGTTTTCCGCGAACGTTCTCTCTTTTAGGAGCCATCACTTTGAGACCACCACTGCAACAACACTATATCGTTTTTGGGCAGATCTATTTTATGTATGCCACAACGTTATATATACATATTTGGACATCGAATAATAATAATATATTAAATAAAATATAATCACTTAGTATGAAACAACGAATTTTATTACAAGCCAACCGGTTTCGCTTAGCTCAAACATCGTCAGGGCGTATTTAAAACTAACAATATATACAGATAAAGTACACTTATTATTGTTAACATAAAGAAGGAGATAGAATATAAAATTACATGAGAATGAAAGAAACAGAATAGATATACAGTTAGACGGAACATTAAGGGAGGGGAAAGTACAGTGTATTAAATTGATTTTAAAGGAAACAACGTGACGAAGCTTGAGCTAAGCGAAACCGGTTGGCGTGTAATAAAATTCACTTGTGTTTTTTTTAATCTAATATATCAAACCACAGAGTGATTATTTTCTACGAAAATATTAATAATAATACATTTTACACGCAATTTCTAATTGATCTTACCTGCAACAACACTATATGTCATTCAAGATGGCCGATGCTCCGTCTATCAATATTTGTAAAAATCGATATACAGTATTGTTGAAGAGAAGGTCTTATATGTTTCATACCCATTCTCTATTCATTCATTCGTTCCATATGCTCAGATTATCTAAGCAGCTTTTTTTAATGTGTTTATAGTGCTAATATTAGCTTTGTATTTACTATTAATTTGTTGATCCTCCACCCGTTGGACTAAAAAAGTATAAAAGGCAACAGGCACTTTTCTGGTGACAGCCTTAAGTGGTCAAAAGGGTGAAAGTTCATGGAGATGCTATCATGAGGGACTGACGTGGATGGATAGAATTTCTTTATTCTTTACTCTAGCATACGTAGATTTTAATAAGCTGTATGTGATCGCCAGTGCACTGTTTCAGTATTAAAATAAAGATTAGCTCGGTCTTCAAACTAATCCTTAATGCAAAAATCACAACCTGTGAATCAGTCACTGATATCAAAAATGCACAATCACAGAGAAAATAATAAAATATGCAGTGAATGATTTCGTAATTTTGTTCGCATCCCCTCTCTGACAAGTGATAGGAATGTTACATCATCAATAGACATACAGCATGAAAATTTGGTACTACACACGTAACTAGGTTTTATTTTTATCACGACTATTTTTATTTTTGTCCATGCCCCATCATTCTATTCGATTGTTATTAATATAGTTGTCATTTACATTTTGTTGATTATATGAAGTTCACGTCTCGAAATTAAAATCGCAATTAAAATAAAACTCAGTTGTGTATGCAGTATCAATCACTGTAATCACCTACGGTGATTGAATTTGTAACATTGGTTTGTTATTGTATATATTATACAGAAGTCATAACAGGATTGAAGATAAACATCTTAAAGATCAAAGTCATGATGGATTGCTTTGTTCACTTGATTGGCGAGGATAGTGAAATCCAGATTGAACAAGTCGGTAATAATATCTTAATAGGTTCTAGGACAATAATACGCAGGAAAATAATTATATCATATTTTGGGCATGTTGCTAGAAGAGATGGATAAATTGGAGAACATATCTTTAGAGTCCAAAAAAATGGCCTTATCAAGTTTGACACGTGGCCGAAGAGTGACGTGTGGCATTTAATAAAGCCCAGGATTGCAAAGTGTGAAGGTAAACTAAGAAGAAGATGGAGAATAATATTTTTTCATAAGCGGAGGCATATTCGATGAAATTTTTCGCAGAAAAAAACTGGACTGATTTTCTAGTGGGATGTACCTCCCGGTTTTATGTGGATATTCCACATAATTTGAGGTGTCGAACCTAATAAAAACACTCTAGCGACGGAATATTAGCGACGTTCGCACGAGGTCTGCAGTTTGATGAGATCGCAGCTAGACAGAACAGGTTAGTGGATTATCTGCAAAATCCTTGTAATTGCATACTTACGTTACCAACTAACTGTTTATCGAAGGGTATTTACGTGAAGAGGGATCTCATTATGGCTATATTACAATAAAATATAAGTTTAAAAACATACATAAGAATATTGTGAAGCGCCATGAATGAGATGAGATCAATGGACGTGTTATGTTACTCGGAAAACTAATAATTGTCTATCCTAAAATCCGCTGAACTAATTAAATCACCAAACCCTTCAGAAATACGTGGCAGAGATAGATAACAGTGAGGAATCAGATGGGCCTTTACCCAGCAGTGGGTAGAAAATAGTTGATCACAATAATGATGATAGTATTTGATGATCAGACATCCGGAGAATTACGAGATTGCTGTAAGTCGGGGATCTGATAAAAAGATAACATCATGGCTGATGAACCCAAGGCAATGGTTTGACCAGGCTACTGTAGAACTTTTCCCGGCCACAGTAAACAAAGTGATGATAGCCAACGTTAATTGAATGAAGAAGATGTCTCAAAGACCGAATAGCAAATACCGAAGCCACAGCTGTATACCAGACCTTGGTCTAAGCCAAAACGGAGCACAATGTTCTCAAAGACATGCAAAGATTTAGAGATCCAAAAAATAGAGAAAAAGTCTTGCAGTGATAATGATATGTCGCCTTCACAATCAACAACACCGCCAACGGCCCCTTAACACACCTTGAAAATACCTGTAAAATTAGCACCGTCTCCTCGACGAGATTACTATAATCCGACCAACGTAAATTGCCGAGCGGTGACTTTTCGAACTAACATTCGATCCGTTCGCGTGAGGCGGTTCCCCTCTTCATAAAGTTATACTGAACTCTGCCGTTCGCCAATTTACATTGGTTGGAATATAGCAGCGCTTCCAATCGTAGACATTATGCCGCATATACTTTCAACTGTAACTGTGTCTCAATAAACTCGTGATAAATGTAAGTAGTATTTCTTGTTCATATTGCTCTGGCCACACACACGCACACACCTATACACACACATACACACACATACACACACACCGCGATATTAATCAAAATAATGCTCGCACATTTAACTTTCTGATTCGTAACATATAAGAGGTTATCGTTAATGGTCTTCACAAATAATTTCCAAGTAAATATTTATTTAATGCTCACCAGAATCTTGATTAGGCACTAAAAATATGAATTTGTTAGGATAGGTCATATAGTTGTGATGAGCTCAAAATCACGAACCGTAAGTCAATCGCTGATATCTTTCACTCATACTCACTATCGGTGATTGAATATCTGGGAATATCGAGATTAGTGACTCAATTTTTTTTTGTTAAAAATTCTGTTTCTTTTCTAACGCCGCCGTTTAAATCAATTATCAATAAACGCCATCTACCGGATTTTACGTAATTGGATAAGCGCCATCTTGTAGATTCTGCAAAAAGTTTTATGCATATTTACTGAGAATTTGACCAAATAATAAATTAATTATCATTCTCTTTGTTGATGTTATTTTATTATATTTATATTCATTATTCATGCTTTAATAATATGAATAAATACACTAAAAATTATGTTTTCGTGTATATCGTGCAGCGCATACGTATTAGTAATGAAACTGTAATTACAGTCACAGTTCGCAATCACTGATATTATCAAATACCAATCACAATCACAACAGTGAGCCGAGAGTAGCGTTTTTTCTCATCACTATTTTATTGGTTAGAAGCACAATTTTTGGTGCCTAATTACTTTTATTTGTAGTAAATTTCTTATACTTGGTAATTATGCTAATAGTCACAAGACTAAAGTCAATTTTTAAGGTATACGATGACTTAAGTATTGCTGCACAACTTTTGGTTCTCAAATATTGGGATCAAATCACTTTTAATTTTTTGCTCGGTTAAACATTATCCCTAAAGATTTAAGAGTTTAGTCAATTATGCGGTTTCAGCTAGAAAATATTTCCAGTTTAATTAAAGACTGATAATATTGATTAGATTGACATCAAGCAATCTTGTAAAGTTTGTTCTTCGCAGCAAATTTGTGCGACGTTTATAATAAATTATATGTTTATACTGTATAATACTGTTTATACTGTATAATACTTTATAATAAATAATATGTTTATACTGTATAATAATAAAAAAACAAGTTTTACCCAATATCGATTTTAATTTAACGAGAATATCAATGTTATGTCATATATGTATTTATATATTTATTTACAAATATTCAAACTCCAGTCATTCTCAAAGTTTTCGAGAAAATTTTCTTAAATAATGTATTTTAATAATACACAATAGTATTTTATTAACAAGAAGAGTGAAATAAGTTTGAAACACATTTTTCATCTTAAAATTGCGGAAAATAATATATTTTCTTTAATTTAAATATAAAAAAAAAAAAAATTTTAGAGAAAATATCTCGAGTTGAATTGATTTAAATAACATTTTGGCAGGAAAAGTGCTTTTTAAATATTTTATTATTTACAATCTAATTTTGAAAAAAAATATTTTTAAATTTTATGTACATTTTAAAATTGTGTATCTTTTATAACCCAGCCATATACGTATTAATTACAGTAGATTTTTCTAGAAAAAAAATTTAATATGTGTAGGACATTAAGAAAAAATATTTTGTTGGATTATTTTCAGATAAAAATTGTTGGTCCGAATAAATATACAAAATCCTGTATACATCAAAGGAAAATTATATTTTGTACGCTCGTTCCTGCGAGGATATATAATATAACATAGTATCGATAAATATCTTTCACTGAATTAAAATAAATTTTCAAGGATAAACAAATAAATGTTACATGTTTTTGTTTACTTTTTAAAAAAAAACATTTGAATATTTTATGTAATTGCGTGGATACCTATATAATCGTGCCTACTTTCTTATATATTAAAAATGTTTTGAGCTTATTTATTTGGTTAAAATTCACAACTTATACGTTTTTTAATTTTTTTTATCTCGTATAAATAACTCATTGAGCTGACACTTATACACTTAATATTAGCACTTTTCAATCACTCAATTGTTATATTAGCACTTTTCAATCACTCAATTGTTATATTAACACTTTTCAATCACTCAATTGTTATATTAGCTCTTTTCAATCACTCAATTGTTATATTAGCACTTTTCAATCACGCAATTGTTATATTTGCTATTTTGTAAAACATTTGTGTCACTTACAGCACTCACAGTAAAAAATTAACAGTCGATAAAATATTCTTAATCATAATTAATGTTTTGCTTTTTACTATAGTTTATTTTATATAAGTGTCTTACGCCGCAAATATCACAGCGAAACAATGCTAATTTCTATAATAAAAAAAACACCAACATTTAATACACAGAAATTATTATTAAAACTTTTCAAATGTATTTCACTATTTTAAATTACATACTTATAAAAAAATAAACTGAACAACCAAACAAACAAAGTGATATAATTCACTAAATAATTCATGGCGCGCCGCCAGAGTCTGCCAAAGTATTTATTTAATTTCTATTAAGGAAGAAAATAAATTTAAGTCGTAGAAAATCCTTTTCTCATAAGGAAACTTCCCACGTTGGGTGCGTAATTTCCCAGGGTGCGTTTCATTTCAGAAAATACCCCGACAATTTTCTCGACATTCTGAGATATATTTAAAGTGTGTCTTAAACCACATCTGTATGTTTTGTTGCTTTGGAAGCAGATTCTATGGAGTAATTACGAAAATAATTGATTTTCAACAAAATTTGATTAATTCATTGAACAAATTCCTGAAATGTAATGGTTTACTCCTGTAATCTGAACAAAACACTAGTGTGTTGTCTCATTAATCTGATATTTTAGAACGCTGCATAAAAAAAAAAATTCAAGTGTATTAAAATTGGTGTAAGATTATTAAGAAATGCCTTAGTCCAGGTATCCAAGCTGTCAGACGAGATTTTCATCACACCCTGACAGAGAGACGCTGCTGTGACTCGTGCTGCGGCGCAATCACCCACCCTGGCGTCACACCCGCAGCTCCTCCATCGTCACGTTGGACTTGGCGTTCAGCTGGGTGTTTTTCTTCGTCAGGGTCCCCGTGTTGATCATCTGAATGCTGTGCGCGGACAGCAGGGGCTGGTTCTCGGGGAGCTGGCTGGACGTGAGGGTGTTGATGTTTCCTTTACCGATCTTCGGAGGGGGCGGTGCTCGTGGCAGGGTAGCTACGTTGTTCTGGGGCAAATCTGCGAACTCCGGTGGAGGGAGTTGGTGGTGCGAATGCGTATGGTGATGCGCCAAAATCGTAGCTGGATCGTTTTTTAAACTCGTTTGGAAATTGAGAGCGCTCTCGATGTCACCGCAGATGTTGTTGGGCATCTGACCATTCTCCGATCTCTTCTTTGTGCTCTGAGAACCGTTAGAATGTCCATCGTGACCGTTCAATCTTGTCTTGTCTCTTTGATAATAAACACCCGCAAATATCAGGACGTTCAGAATGAGGAGTGAGCAGCCTATTGCGATCGTAACGCTCAAAGCTGTAGAGTAAGCTGCGAAGCCATCTTCTGGAGTTGCTGACGTTGAGCCGAGTCCGTTGTACTCGTCGTTTCTTCCCGTGTCTGATGGAAGATCCTGCGAAGGGCCGTGGGTGGCGGCGGTTCTGTCGTTGTTTTTATTTCCGTGATTTTGATGATTCGGGAATGTTATGTTCAGGAACGGTATCGACGGCACCTTGGGGGTGTCGATGGCGGGAGCGACGTGAGAGAAGTCAGTTGGCGGAACGCGGCCGGATGATCCCGGGAGCCTGGGCTGCTGCGGATGGGGAGAGTCGTCGTGGTCCAGCTGATGGTGTTCCTGGGGCACGTCAGCACCGCCAGGTCGGTGGAGATCCGGTACCAAGTTGAGCCAGAATGATAACCTAAACAAAATATCTTATTAAGTCCAATTTCTAGGTAGATTCACATAAATACATTTTTACTTTTTCTCTTGTTATTATATGAAAGGAAAGAGGGTGATAAAAAAGGATAGTAATCACGTGATCAAACATAACTAAATAACAATATTAATAAAATCAGCGTTAACTTTGTAGAATTTCATCATAATGCATGGATATAAATGAAACAATGTTATAACTCTGCTTGAGTTTATTAGCACTACTCGAGTTTCGAGAGAAACTGTAACTCTCATCGACAGGTGAAGTATTAAACTGACTATATATGACTTTTTATGTGCAGTCATGTTCGTTAATATAAATTAAACAACGAGATATTATTTATTTATTTAAATGATGAATAAAATAGATAATCGAAGAGTATTCAATTCAATATTTCATATAACAGTCAGTTCAATACTTCACCTATAGATGAGAGTTACTGTTACTCTCGAAACTCGAGTAGTGCTAATAAACTCATGTAGAGTAAGTAATAACATCGTTTTATTTATATCTATCCTAAATATGAATTAAATATATTAATTATAAAGATATACATATAAAATCAATTTAATCGAAAAATATTGTTGTTGCGCCACCGGGAATCGAACCTGGATCTCTTTCCTAACCGGGGAAGGTGCTTTATCCAACTAAGCTACAGCGACATTATTTTTAGCGACAATTTTCGACCCTATATGTTACTTTTTTGATATTAATTCATATTTAAAATATCACAGACCTATGTTCTGAATAATTACAACTTCACAATAAGAATGTGTTCTCCTAAATATATCTATCCATCCATTATAACAAAATAGTGTTACATATCGATTTTTTTTTCGATCATCTTTAAATAAAGATTATGTTAAGAAAATATGATTAATTTGATGCTGGAGAGAGACTCGAACACCTGATCACTAGATCACTAGGCGAGTGTCTTATTAGACGAACAAAAACGTGCAATGACTGGATGAGGATAACAGAGAAGAGGACTAAAGCAGTAGCATATTGACAAAATAAAATGAAATGGCAACGGGCGCTCCACATCGCTCGGAAGACAGAAAATCGTTGAACGAATGCAGTCACCCAGTGGTGCCCAAGGGAAATCAATAAAAAATCCGCTAAACTGATGAAATAAGGAAGTTTCTCGCCGGGGAATAGCGAGGGGAGTATGTTTTCTGTTGAGCAGTGAATCGCCGCCCCGTTGCCTGTGCAGCACAGGGGCGGGGCACGGTTGCCATTCAACATTAAAAAAATGTCAATCTAGCGGCGAATGAGGAGGACCGATTTGGGATCATTCGCTCATAGAAGCTCCCGGGTAAGTGGTCAGTTATATCTCAATGAACTGACAAAATATTCAAATTCGATAACAATGTACAAAATATATATAGTATATGGGGGGGGGGGGCTTCATATAGCAGTAATTATAATAATATTGACAAATTATGAGATCTGACAGATACCTTATAGATGAAGTTCTTAATTCTTATATAGATTCCTCAACCTATCCCAGATACACACTTGGTTACCTACTTGCTCGCCAACTAGCGCGGTGTATTTCGGTGTTAATTTGACTGCTTTACTGAAAACACCTAAAACTATTTTCTTTTTAATTACGCACCGGTTCATCTATCTATCTTGAGAAATCTACGCAAAGTGGCCGACGGTACCTTTCTTCATATTTGAGTGTTTTAAAAGTGATCATCTTCCAGCATCATCACATAACATATTGCAGAGAGAGAGGCGGTCATCTTACCTCTTTCTCCAATAATCTTTTTATACAGTCCACTGTGACTATACCTAAGATCACCTCGCTCGATGTAGAAGGTTTATCATTAAAATGAAGTAGACTATGATTCTTACAGTTAGAACAGTTGTAAATACAAGAGAGACGGAGATAACTGTCAAATAAAATTCATGTTTCTTACCGATGAGCTCTATAATGATTCTTCAGCTTTGGTTTGGTGTCCAAGTTAAGGTATTTCTTATGCACAGCCTCGTACGCGGTCCATTCAATGTTCTTGAACCTATTTCGCTCTCCTCGGGGTCCGTGCACCATCTCGGCATCTTGCGGCTCATTGGGGTTCCTGCCAAAAAATATAGTAAAATTAAATTAAATTAATTCCAGTAATAGGGCATACTATTCTACTGCTCTCACATAAACCTAAAATAACCTTCAACATCTAAATATCGCCAACGTTTCTCCCTTATTATGGCGATCCAATAATAACCCCCATCTATATTTTTCGGTATTTATAACAGATCCACAGATCGCCGATGGCCGTACTTTACCAAACAGCCCCCCTCCCTCCCTATGACTTGTGAACTGTCAATAAGTTAACGTCCTGCTATGTGTTCATTACACTAATCTGTTATTTATACAGTTACTGTTGCTATTGTGTTTCGGTTTCTCGCATGTGTGCCGAAGATTTACAATCAGTATTAGGTGATGCACAGCGATTTGTGCTAATCATCGAAAAAGTTTCTTGAAGTTCAGAAGAGCTGCGAGTACAGCAAGAAAATCCAGGTAAGTCGTGCTTCCTGGTTGGTCCTTGAGCCATTACTGTTCTGTAACTATACCAAATTCCTACCACTATTTCTACATCCCGTTTCACCACCCTCTTGTATAAATATATACATTATTTTGTACTGAATGTCAGGCGAGTTACACGAAACTAATAATGCAAAACTACCTTAAAATAAACAGCTGAAGAGAGAAATTATAAAAATTATGAAAATCGTTATAATTCCGTATTTTAAATAAAGATAAAATGAATTGCTTTCATCTGATGAGCTTCGCATAATTGCGAAAATCGCTAAGATCAAAATTTTTTTTACTAACAATATTTTAATGGAGACGTTAAAATGTCATATATCATCAAAGCGGCTCGCATATTTTCAAAAGTCATTAAATACGATTTAAAAGTGCTTTCTGGTCGTTATTTGAAACGGCTCATTTATACACATTAAAATATTAATAATCTTGAGTCTTTAATATTTGATTTACTCAACATTTTTGATTTTCACTTCATATTTAATGAGCTTGGATCTAAAAGAACCTTTCATCCAACGTTTCGTCAGCATAATATCTGGCATTTTTTGTATTTTCTATAAACCAAAAAATGAGGTTAAGTTACACATTCATTTCTAGAAGTGACGTATAAGGGTTGGTTGTGTGATCAGTAATAAATATTGATTTGAAATTTAACTATACTATTTTTTTATTATAGCCCGTGGTAAAAAATGTTTTGCGTATTTTATTCCTGCGTCAAATTCATTACTATCAAAATCAATCCCTTGTAAAATAGTGTGACAATGCGAACAATCACAATTTAATGCTTCATTCATCCCTGCGTTCGAAATCTGTCACAATACTGGTGAAAAATATTCGTTAATATAAATTAAACAGCGATAAAATCATCAGACGAACTCTCATCTCTGAAATAGCGAGATACTGAATGATTCACCATCGTTTACTGTATTTTTGTTTACAGCATTACACAACACGTTGGTGAAGTGTCCATGTTATTTTCTGTATTATTTTTTTTATTTAAATGATGAATTAAATAGATAATCGGAGGATATTCAACGTTTTAATAATTCGACTTCAAGTATTCAAGTTAAACTGTCAAAAATGCGTCACACAAACAGATTCTTCAAAACAATCCGTTCGCTTCGTAATGTGTATGCTATTCTGTGCATTATACCCATAAGCATCAAGTGCATCGGATGCGAACGAATGCGTATACAGTATTCGAAGACCTTAACAGGCGGAACTGAATATGTACGAATGTATGTCGAATACTTTCAAACTTTATCGATACGGAACGAATGATAGAATCTAGTTTCTGGTATCTGTGTGTTGACGCGATTCATTGATGTTCGAAAGTTGACAATATATATCGACTCACTCCGTATCGTAGTATGTGTTATGGTTGAATGAATTTGTTTGCTGCAGCACTATTTTCGGCTAGAAATATAAAGTCCAAAGTTTTTTAACTCTAGAACACAAGGAATGCGGAGCGTCCAAAGAATTTATGAAGCGACCGCGTCTGATAAGTATATTGTTGGCATTAGACATAAATAAAAATAGATAGTAACAAATAACTAATATCCTAACATATTTTTCATAGACAAGAAAACGACACGAAATAAAGCATAGTACAAAAACAAAAACAAGGAAAAATCATTTACACGTTGCATCGAAGAATATTGTTAATTAGATTTTTGAATATTGGTAATGAAATAAAAAATATATCATTGTAAGCTCGACACATTCTCACTTTAGGAGAGCGTAATCCAGAATTTATTAGTGACAAAAGGAGTGGACAATTAAATTGGTATAAACCGATGTTACACATAATTAAAGTATAAAGTGCATTTTTTTCAGAACACTGTGATATTAATTAGTTTTTTTTTTTTTTTCAAATTATAAGTTTCTGTATTTCGACAGTTTCTAAGTTAATAATTATTAATCCTTTATAAGGAACCGAGTAGAGAAGTTTTAGACAATGATTAGTTTCAATTAAGGGATTAGAAAATTCCGAAAGGTTATTATACTATTTTATTATCATTTTCAGGTTAAAATAATTATTTGCATGTAAAAGTAATCCATGGCAGATAGCTGATGAGCTATTTGATACGTTTATTTTATTGGAAAGATTCGATTTCTGTGCCAACCTTATTGGGAGATTTTTCAGTCTCTGTTTATCAGATGTTTCAAGTGAAATGTTTTAATTATTCGTATAGACACCGGGCAGCCAGGAATATTTTTAGGTATTTATTCTCTTTTATATATTCCCGATATTTAAGACAAATGCAGAATATTTAACAGACCCGCAGAACTCGAGGAACAGAAGACATTGGATTGACAATGATGATGGCTGTGATGACGATGATGTATTAAGTTGTTTACATTCTTTGGACACTAGGACACTTTTGGCAACTGCACACAGTGACAAGTGCACACATAGTATAAAATTAAAGTAGATTAGGTTATTTAATACAAAAGAATTTGTCAATGTAAACAATTGTCACTATATGCAGTTGTCATGTCTCACGCTTAGGCTTCCCCATCTATTTCAGTAGTGTTATTATGGTTGTTAAGTACTTGATTAAACGGACAAGTCTGTAAAAACGAACGTGTTTTTAATATCTCTAGATGTTTTCAATTATATATTCAATTAAAAATGAAGTATACATTGTTTTTATTACGAGTAAGAAACAACATACGTAACATCTGTCATCTTTTCTAATCTATACTGTCTATGGTATACCATCGAATGGAGAGTGCTCCATTCGAAAGTGCTCCATCGAGAAAGTGTTCTGCAATCTCAAAATAGTTTGGTTGTGCTTCGACCTAAAATTTGTTATAATCAAATTTGAGAGAAAACCATTCATCTGATTCCGAATAGCATTTTTGTCTATCCGCGAATAAAGATGGAATAATTTTAATTACATCGAGATTTTATTTGCGTGTGGATTGTTTTGAGAAAAGCTCTATCATTGAAATATAGATTATATCGGGATCCTGACAATTGGTGACAGCCGATTGCTTATCTGATACTAAATACTGTATTCTAATATCTAAAAATCTGCACTATTACTCAATTCATTACCATCTTCGCTCCTCGGCCAATTATCGCCGTATCACTACCGCTGCTCCGATAATTTCCTATATTCATTAAAACTTGAGGCGTTTTCTAATTGTGTTATACAATCTGCATCTGTCTGAAATATCGGGCAAATCATTATAATAGAGAATGAAAACTGAAAAAATATTTAAGTGAAAGATATCAGAGCAAAGGTAACGCTCTAATAAATCTAAACTGTATATTTCCATTAAAATTTCCATTAAATCTCATTTCTTCCTCGGGAACGATGAAGGAAGAAGCGATCTTCAGTCCCGCCTTGTTCATTAATATACCATTAATTTGCCCTAAAAACCTTCCGTAAAAAAAGACTTTTTTTTTGTTTTCAGGCTCCCAATTCAGGTATATACTTTGTAACGGTCACGAGATGGACGCTGTAATGAAAATTGAACGATCGATCGGAAGTAATTGGAAATTGATAAAGCTTTTCAAATTAAAAGTTTTCCATATTAATTCGGATCTCCGCTGTGAAACTTTTGCGGTTTTTTGTTAACATTTTTTTTTTGCGTTGTTAATTTAACCCTAAACGGCGTTAATTAACGTCAGTGTCAATAATTGACTCCACATAATTAGAGGTGAACAATGACAACTGAATTGTACAAATAATACAATTCACTGAAAGAGATGGAGAGTGGGAGAGAAATAGAGAGAGGATGAGAGTTAACTATATTTTTTCAATACATTTTTTTTTAGCACCTTTTAAATTTTGTTTTTCTTACATTTTAGGTGTTTCAATACAACATGCATGTAATGTTGTATAAACAATATGAACATGTATGGCGTCTGCTATCAGATTACTACTCAAAGGTATTTGAGATTCCGTAAAAATAAGGGAGATGGCTCTATCTAATAATGGAACGATTAAATGTATTAATATCAAAAAGGTAACATGTAGGTTCGAAAATTTGTTGCCAAAAATATCGTCATTGTAGCATCATTGGATAATGCACCTTCACCGATTTGGAAAGAGATCGCAACAACAATATGTTTCGATAAAATTAATTTTATATGTATATCTTTCTAATTCATATTTATTATAATGTGCTTAAATTCTATCCTAGGAGGAGCTCTAAAAGCAGATGAGACAATCCCTGCAATAACACTATATATCGATTTTTAATATGAATGCATATCGATACCTTCATCTGCAAAGCAGCTAACTCAATTGTCATAAAATGTTCAGGAGCAACAAAAACTGTTTAATTTTGTAATTTGGTAGATTGTTTATGCAGAAATAGGGTGGCATAGAAATTTTGATTTATTTCGTACT
Organism: Eubasilissa splendida; assembly: GCA_031772225.1. Lineage (NCBI taxonomy): Eukaryota > Metazoa > Arthropoda > Insecta > Trichoptera > Phryganeidae > Eubasilissa > Eubasilissa splendida. Next base: position 2,484,207 of record CM062867.1, read on the forward strand.
TATAGGGAATATTTGGAGATAGCTGAATTTCTTTAGCAAAATTGTACAATGTTATTGGGAGTTAGGTGATTTTCCATGATAATGTAGTGATTATGATTTCCGAAGACGTCCTCTATTTATGGTGCCATCAACACTTGGATCAGGTAAAAATTTAAGGTTTTTGCAAGAATCTATCTAAGGTTTCACGTGTTTTATTATAATTGATGGGAATTTTTGGCTTTTAGTATATCATAGAACACTAAAATAGGAAAATAATGACATCAAAAATGTTTTTTTGACCATGGGTGGAGTCAGCTGCTTTGCAGATTAAGGTATCAATATGTATATGCGAATGCATAATCCGTTCGATATTCTACAAAAATGCAAAATTTCATTTAATAACGTAATAATGTCTACAGAGGCTCTGCACTGCCGTGAGATTTTTGTCGAAAGCGGCCCTGAGGGTTTTACAGTTGCAAAGATAAATACAAGGGACCACCCTTGACAATCTGTTTGCTCGTTCATCGGGGAAGTTTTGCGGATCGGGGAGAAATTGGCTCCGCCAGCAGAGGTCATTTGTTATTCTTGGTTTATTTTTGGGAGCCGGCCATTGTGTGCGGCTGAAGTGAGTTATTACGAGAACTTTGAAAAATACTAAACTTTGATTCGAATTTTATTTTGAATCATTAAATCGACTCCGAACTGGGGCGGAACTTTACATTTTTGGTTCCTTCACTTATTATGCTCATAGCTCACAGAGCACTGAAATAATAAAAGATGAAGAGAATTATTGTGTGAGGTTTATATATTATTTTTATTATCATGACCCTTGTTAAACCAAATGAGACACAACGATATGTATGTCAGAGGTTTTACTGAGATAAATACGTGTTGAGATTTAGATCTGAAGATAAAATCAGAGATTGGTAGAAAGAGACAAAAACTCACATCCGTACATGTGCCCATTATCACGAAAGTGGTCTAAGTCATGTCTCTTTCGTTTCGAGATAATTAAAGGTTTGCGTTTGAATTGATTAATGTTTCAAAATTTAAGGTTGAAATAAAACTCTACAATACGCTGAATATAAAGCTTCAATTTTTTCACAATTGTTACAATTTGCATCATATTATACTATACGCGAAATAATTGATAAGCTTTTTCTTTAAACCACTTTTTATTGATAATTCAACATGTTTCGATACCAATGATATCGTCTTCAGGAAATAACGTATATTGAAATTAAATATACAAGCATAGATAAGAACAAAACTATAAAGTGGTGAATAAGTAAGAATTAATATTTAAACATATTAAAAAAGTTACCTATTTGCAAAGAGGATTTGATTATTTGTAATATTTAGCTTGCTATTGACACTTTTTTTATTTCTAAAATTTCAAATTTATCTAACTGTAAATCCCTAGTATTTGTATGTATAATTTATAACCCTTGTTACTATCAAAATAATGATTTGTTTTAGATCACTTTTATAACATATTTACGATAAAGAGTCTTGACATACGCTCAAACGTCATCTAAAACCTACAACTATTATTTTGAAATGTCAATAAAACAGAAGTATTAAATTATAAATATTTATTATGTTTTAAATGCCGCTGCGGAGATTCAAGTTCAACCACATCTATGGTCAAAAGACTGACATTTGACGTTTTGTAGGTTCATATAACAAGCATGAATCTCTAAGACACGGTGGACTACGAAAGCCAAAAGTTATCTCCAAAGTCGGTTGGACAGCATCTCTTCTAGTTATTGTTTATTTGACGCAATCCGATTCGGATCAAGAAAGGTACAAGGACTGGAGAAATCTTCCTCGACTCGCACTAAACGAATAAAGTTTCACTACACTTCGGAGGGGTTAAGATGCTAGCAGATTCGATTTCCCGGTCCTGATAACGTTAGCACGGCGATAACCACGAGTGTTGACCTTTGACACTCGAAATTGCACTTCTCGCCGTCCGCTCAAAGCGCCCAGGTCGGCCAAAAAGCGGTACACATCATGACGAGGTAGCATTTGACTCGCGTCAACAATGATAGTATAATCCCTGCAATTTTTCGAGTCGAAAATCTCTGAAAACATGAGCCATTAAGTCGATCTTTTAAGTTATAATGTATTAATGTGAAATTTTTTCATTTGACACATCACATCTTTTCCTTGAGCTAGCTGCTGATGTCATCCTGCCCTCGTTAAAAAATTATTAATATTTTTAGACCAAATAAATGAAGATCTTTAACTTTTCTCTCTAAGATCAATATTAACAGAGTTACAATTTTTTTGTGTCAACAGCTGCCATTTTGAAACAAGATGGCGGATTAAGATATTTAAAGAACTTAGCCGAGATATCAACCAGATCATTTTTTATTAAAAGTTTGATTGAAATCAGATAAGAACTACGGGCGTTATCATGTCCACAAAATCTGTTATACGCAAACTTTTTGACGGAGGGTGGTTTCGAGGTCTCCTGACCCGTGTCACGTCAATAGCTCCGCGGATTTTTGGCCCAACGACTATAAATGATCCGGCCGACTAATGCTTGGTCCATGCGATATTAGTTCCAATGACATGATGACTACAAACAAAATTTCCAAACGATTTAGACTATTATTGACTGTGATTGTATTAAAAGGTTTTACGGATGGTGAGACTGAAGCTCCTAACTATATTCTAGTCTCACGTATGTCGGTCCATGTCGAAATGTTTATGTCGTGCGTGTGTGATTATTTATGTTGTGTCTAGAGCAAGGTATTTATTTAAAATAGCACTAACAAAAGTTGGCGCTTATTGCTGAATAAATTACAAAGGCAGGTTCAAAGATTATTAATGCGCGTACGACGTTGAATATTGGAGTGGCTCACTCGAGACGTCAATGAAAGAACGGTCTGCGGAGAAGTGGTCGCTAGCTCCTGGGACAATGTCTGTCACGTCTGATTAATTTTGTTTCGGCCCTATATGACTGTTAGGTGAATCACCATACATGTACTCGTAGTTTGCTTGCAGATCGAACTTCATATTTCTCTGACCTGACAAATATGTTTGAGGACCTCCGGAACTATACAAAATCAGCATAAGTAAATATGATATAATACATGACTAATATCAAATTACACGTACCCAGTTCTGGCGAAGTTGCTCCAGTAAAGAATGGTCGCCTCGGACAGCAATGCCTCCCCTTTGGTGTAGTTCCTCGGGAAGTGTGCCAGGGGGCCCGATGAAAGAGGGGCGCCAAAAAGATAGGGTAGTTCTTCCCCGTGCACGCAGCCTTGTCTCTGTAACAAAATTTAATTATTAATCTTTAATATACCAAATTAACTTTAAATGTGCCGGGTAAGTGTATTACCCGGCACTCAAACATAAATGTTAAAATACATATTATTGATGTATGTATTGAGATGTATTAAACAAAATATCTAAAATGAATTATTTCTTATAACGGAAGGCGAAGAGTTCTACTAGAGAGATTGTATAGATATTTTTTTAAATTTTTATTCCTGTCGAATATTTGTCTTTCTTGAATTAAATAACACCACACAACAGCTCGAAAAAAACTGGCTACTTTAACACAGACTGTAGTCTAGCAACGCAGCTAGGACAATACTGTATATATCAGAGGTGGAGCCTACTCCATCCCACATAATAAACTGCAAGTATTTAATTGCAATATAATTGTATCTTATGTTTATCATGATATTTTATAATATATTCACCTCTGTTATAACAAAAAAATATATTCCAATAAAGTCTAATAAATAAATAAATGGCTGATCAGTTCTGCAACCCATCCTGTTGTAGCTGAAAAGAAGGTAATATCTATGGGAGGTTGGTAATGGAATGGTAAAGTCGTTCACTGAGTAAGGGATGAAAGATAGCAGAGCGTGGAGTATGAATAGTTAGTGGCTAGTTGGTCACGGAAATCTGGTCCCTGGTGTAGATGTCGTTGGTTTCATCGGTCATCTGGTAACGTCGACGATGGTGGTGGATTCGAATCTCAGCCGTCTACTTAATTCATATAACAAAATAAATTGAAATATGAATTAAATATATTAATTAGAAATATATACATATAAAATCAATTTTATCGAAAAATATTGTTGTTGCGCCACTGGGATTCGAACCTGGATCTCTTTCCTAACCGGAAAAGGTGCATTATCCAACTGTGCTACAGTGAAAATATTTTTAGCGACAATTTTCGAACCTATATGTTACCTTTTTGATATTAATACATTTAATTGTTCCATTATTTGAAAGAGCCATCTACCTTATTTTTACAGAATCTCAAATACATTTGAGTAAACTGATAGCAGACGCCAGAATTATCAATTCATTTTTATTAAATTTTGGACACATTGATACAACTTTGTTATTAGGAGAGCACATTCTTATTGTGAAGTTGTAATTGTAATTGTGTTCTCCTAAAATAAATTTACACTTGTATTACTTTAAAAATTTTGTATAAATAATCAAACATTATTTTTTACATTTCGGTGGAACAGAAATATATTATTCTGATTAATTAAAAAATATTTTAATGCCACATAGAAAAAAAATCTCAAACCAATCGATGTATAAATAATTATATTTTGAAGCCACGTCACAATTTTTAATTTCTATATTATTTTCAAAATGTGTTAAAAAAAAGTAAATCAATACTTAATTTATGGATATGTCATGTTTTTAATGTTTGATGTTAGTCAATTATTCAACGCCATTAGCTGAATAGTAACGGAGCTGTCGTTTCATATAATTTTAAAATATAACATAATTGACCGATTGCGTGTCTTAAAAATTGACGTGAAATTGACAAACAAACAATATGATATACCGCAATATACCGAATAAGTGACAACTAGTAATTATGTCAATATATATGATACTTAATAAAACACAAAATGTGTATTTTTGGATTAAAATATTGTAGATACAACCATCAATAATGACGAGAAAACATTTGAATATTTGTATAACCTCAATTTATTTAAAAAATTACTAAAGTAATTTATTTTTGATTGACGCGATACCGCACACTGTCATACCGTAATATCATACGTCAGGAGCCCCATCAGCCATTTGGTGAAAATAATGGAAGATAGGAAGGCACTTGGATGCTGATTCAATTGTTATTCTCGTCTTACACCAACAGCACAAGCGACGCAGAATATGTAACAAACACTATTGACACTCGCGTTAGAGGATTGTTCGTATATATTAGCAGAATTAAATATATATTTATTAATTAACATTAGCGGTAGTAAAGCGATGGCAGATTAGCCCGCATGCAGTTCTAAGCACACACTGAGCTCATTGCAGTTCGAGAGTGTTGATTGCAGCGACCTCTTTCCTTCTTTCTCGTGCTCAAGGACAGGTTAAGGAAAAGAAAGGGAAGGATATACTAGGTTTAATTTCGATAATCGCGCATACACGACGTGCGTGTATGAGTGTGTTAAACGGTGCTAACAATATTTGGATGGATATAAATACATAAGTAAGAATCGGAATGGAACGGATGAATGAGAAGAATATATAGTAAGAAGTATATAGAGTACAAGAGTTTATCTTCTTCTTCTTGTGTCTTATCCGTTCAACGGACGTTGGCTATCATGACTAACAATATTTGAATATGTCCAAGAACACACAATTACTAGATTTTTACCTACAAAGGCACTGTTATTAAACAAATAGCAGATATCTCATAGAGAAAAAGCTATTATTTTAAATATTTAATGGAAAATATATTAAAGTATGGGATAATTACAGGGCTTACGATCTGTCTTCGCTAATTGTTTGATAACAGCGCTTTCGTAGGTAAAAATCCAGTAATTGTGTGTTCTTGAACATATTCAAATATTGCTAATATAATATACTGATCAAAATTAGAAAATGTATAAAAAATTTAAAAATATTGATTTTTCAGGCGTATTCTAGTATATGTTAAAAAACATTTTACAGATAAAGAATAAAGCTTAAAAATAGTTTTAAAAAATAATATTCTCATGGTGATTACAAAAACCTGTTTAAAAAAAGTAAAAATGAATCCATAGATGGCGATAGTGTAGTAGTACTCGAAGCGAGTCCTCATACTAACATATATACAACTATCAAAAATTTGATAAATGTGGAGATTGAAGGGTGAGAAATGGTGATCGTTATATATATCGTAAGTTCTGTAATTACCTCATACTTCAATTAATAAAAAATAGCTTTGGATTTATGGAAAAATTCTACAGTAGACTGGCCAAACCATTGCCTCAGGTTCGTCAGCTATGATGTTCTCCTTCTTCCATTAAGAGGTGCAAGATTTCATACTTCTCCGGATGTTTCATTACATGTGCGAGATATTGAAGTTTTCGGATTTTTATTGTTTTAATTTATTTTTTTTATTCACGCGAACCGTGACATCTTCGTTCGTAACTCTATCCGTAGATCCACATCTCAAATGCTTCAAGTCGCCTTATTGTTTCTACGGTAGGTGTCAATGCTTTCATTTCATAAAATAAAATCGAGAACACATAGCATCTGACCATTCTCAAAGGTTGATGGCACCAGACATATAGAATATCCGCGAAAAACTTGGCACAGCAAGTGCTTACTTATATATAAAAAAATAATGTATGACAGCCTACTACAACCCCACACCCTTAGACGGATCTAAATAAAATTTTGCATTGTTTTTTTAGGACTGCACAAAATATAGGTGCTGAACTTTTCTCTACCCCTGGGTATCTCTCTGGCTCGGTTGCACTCTAGGCCCCTGAGATAAATATAATCACCTGCGCAAAACGAAGAATCCCCTATCCCACCATTTTCTAACCTCTTATTTTGATTTTTTTTTTCTAGCATAGATAGTACAAATGAACATATAAAGGTAATATAAGTAAGCAACTACCTGTACAGTTTTTAAAATATGTAATTATTTAGAGGTAAGTAAGTATAATGTTAAGTAAGTTATGTGAAAAAAGTACAATCTGAAGTTAAAAAAATATTATTGAATAAAGTTATAAAAATATTATTGTCTGTAATATACAATAGTTGGAGACAAAAATGTGTAGGTAGTTAAGTTAGCACAAAAGACAAATTAGATTCATTTTGCTTCTACCCACATCAAGCAACTACTTTGTTATTTTTGGTTTGAAGTCGTTAATTACTTTAGACCCTTTAAGGTCTAGAGGCAATTTGTTAATTTAGATTTCACTATTTCAAATATTGATTTCACACATTTCACTAGAGTCCAATTTCTATCGTTATTAAGAGGCTTAGATGCATTTATCCCGACTCACCTTATCTTAATAATGGAAGAAGGGATACTGATAATATTGCAGTATATTAGCACGATAATACTGTGATCAACCCGACAGCCATACAGTCCAAATGGTACACGCTGAAAACCAGATAACAATACATCGCGCCGCAACCAGTCCGAGAAAACTCTTCAGCTCGTCACCTGGCCAGCTCCTCGGATACGTCTACTCACACCTCGGCACCGCCTCCAGTACATTACGTTAAAATTATACCTTTTATAATATAATAAACAAGTTTAAATTCAATCTGTAAACAAACGCAACTATCGCACGTACTATTTCACTTATAATCAACCCGCTCTAGCTGTACGTCGCAAACATCAAATCACCATAATTGGTAACATTGCATATGCATACGGGAGAAGCGAGGAGCCCTCAATTCTCCCCCTACACATCATTCTGACACAAATAATTCCCATTAGTGATCTTAACCATCAAACACCAAAACACGATATTAGATATTTTTCGAAAATAAAAGATAAACAAAAAAAAATACGTGGCAAGTATCTACTTTTTAATATACAGGGTGACCCAAAAAAGTAATATAATAAGTATGTATAATATTAATGACAAAAATCATTCAGTTAAATCAGATTAGTATTAGACTGTATTTATGTATGGGGATATATGCAGGGCGGCCAAAAAAAAGTGAGAACACCTCGTTATTTATTATTAATTATAATTCTTAATGTAATTTTTTTTGCACAATATTTAGCTAATCAGAAATCATGTTCAATGTATCCTCCTTGTTCCTCAGCGACTTTTTATAAGCACCTACGACGCCACTCGTTTATGCTTCTGCCAATAAAGTTGAGCTGATCAACTGTGGTCAACTTTCGCTTAAGTTAGACATTTTCTTGTAAATCATCCCACATTGCATAATCTATTGGGCTTAAATCTAGGCTGTTTGGTGATCACACGCCTGGCTCGAAGAAAGTTGATTGTGTTTCTGGCTGTGTGAGATGGAGCTCCGTCCTGCTGTAAATGTCCAGTTACCACATGTCGCTTGTATTACAGGCGTCAAACCTTGTCTGAGAACATGTTCACAATAATATTCACTGTTTACTTGGGCGCCTGGTGCAACGAACACGACACTAGTCTTCCCCATGCGAGACACACCAACTGATGTAATCACATTTTACGAAATTTTCTCACTTTTTTTTTGGGCCACCCTGTAGATACCTATTACTTGAAATTCCTACATTTAAAACGAATTTAAAATGTGACTATTTGCAAAAAGGATTTGGTTATTTATCCATAATAATATTGCGTATCCCCATCTATTGTTATGATTTTCTATGAATGTCTAGCACGTCTAGTAAATCAAAGACGTAGTATCATTTGCCAGTTAAAAAAAGTATCGAAAATGTTGAACGTGTTTTTAATATCTCTAGGTTAAGATTACTTAATGTTTTCTCTTTTATATATTAAATAGCATTTTTACAGTATATATAAGAGTACGTAAATATATATTAAATTGAAATTAAATATTTTCGTCAATGTAGCGGAAACATTACTGTCTATTGATTTTACTATCTATTGACCTTTCTTATTGAATTTAAGTAAATCAAACGTGTTTTTAATATCTCTAGATTTAAGATAACTTAAATATTTTCTCTTTTGTGTGTTCAATTTAGTATTGAAACATGAAATATATTCTTACATTACAGTAAAACTGACATGAATATTTTTTGGTCATGTCAAAACCATACTTTTTGGTTATGTCAAAACCAATATCATATTTACATTATTTAATATTATTTTTCAGGATTCTAATGGAAGCCTCAAACGTTAATATAACCCAAGTAACAGTAAAGGAGATATCGCAACTTGAAAGGAGGAACGGTAGTCGAAGAGTTAAAATATATTTTTTTTTTATATATTTATCTAATTTTATACATTTCAGGAACCAAAAGTCAAGGTTTGGTTAATCCTAAAAATCGAAAAATAATGTTTTTCCTGATTCCATATTTATTTTTGTTGTTCACATTTGTTCATTCTAACAGATATCATTTCCATGTTAATACCATAAACAGATGGTTAATATCTGTGGTAATTATTACTAATCACTATGGATGTGTTGGAAAGGTGGAATACATAATTGTAATTACATCGAGATTTTATTTGAGGAAGTTCTACAAATGACCTATTTTAGTTTCCAGTAGATTTAAAAGAAATAATAGTTGTTTGATATGCCTATTATAATGTTAATGCATAATCAATGTTATTACATATATAAAAAATAATCATTTAAGTAAGAGATATTTAAAACACGTTCGCTACAACGGTATTTTTTCTTACTGGCAATGAACGCGATGTACGTTAAGAAAAGCAATCGGCTATTGCTGTTAGACCTGCGGGGGGTATTGTGCATAAACTATTATTCAACGAAAAAAATATAATTTAGAAACATAGTATTTGAATTGTGCAATTTCTGGGTCACGCGTCCAGCGGAATGGAATACGATAATTCCGGTCGTAAATCGGAATCACCGCAGGGTAGGGGAGGGATGTAGGGAAACGTGGCACAGGATGAAGTCGGTGAGGGGACAGGGGTTCTAGTCGAATTTCAGGGAACCGGAATTCAGAAGCAACGCTCGCCTTACCTGATGACGCCTCCATAATCCCTGCAGTCGCTGGTGAGATCACACAAATGGCACGCGGATGAGCCGATCTCCGACCCTAATTAAATACGGCGTTGTCACAAGTTCACCCACGATAAAAACATACAATATCACTGTGCACACAAATCACAGGATCACAAACAATACAGTACTGGTGCACTAGAGTTGAAAGGTCCACATCGCGAATGATATCGCGATGTCGAGATCGAATAATTATCGGTCAAGTTGACGTCTGTTGGTGTCAAGGTCTCATTGTCAGGTCATGAGGAAATGTATGGATGGGAATTTGGATGCGGAATTGTGCCAATAACAACGGTTGCGGCTGATTCGAAAAGACGCGCCAAAGGTGTGTTTACGAATTCGGAACAGTATTTTTTTTCATATTGGCAATAAATATAAAGTAAACTACTTGATGTATTAAAATGATAAGGCATTCGCGCATTGAAATGTGGATTATACTGAGCCGATTTTTTTCTTACATCTAAAATTTCAAATTTGTAAACTGTGAACTCCTTTATTTTTCACAAAATTAAACTTTGTACTACATACACGTTAGGTTATACAATCGCTACAATAGTTTTAAGAGGTGTGCTATCCATGAGGCCATTGATAATGATGACGATGATAAAGAAAGATCTCATTGGAAAACATTCAAAAGTAGATAGAAACATCACATTCTCATGCAGTTATAGAGGGTGGCCCAAAAAAAGTGAGAATATTTCGTATAACGTGATGTAATTACATCAAACTTAGTTTAACCATATCAACAATTGCTTAAATAGTTTACTAATTTACCTATTTACCTATATTACGTTTTATTTCGAAAATTTACGGTCGCCATCTTTGATTATTAATTTTCCTATTGTTTATATTTGTTTTTTATAAATATAAAGTGTTCTTTGATAGCATTGATTATTTTATTGTTTATTAGTATAATATTCGTTTTGTTATATTTTTGTGTTAATATTAAAAATTTTGTTGTTATAGTATTATTTTAATTGCTGTAAAATTATTTTTCACTTGAATTATTTATACATCCAAAGTGTTCAGACAAATTTGTGTGCTTATTTCCGTATAAATGTGTACACGTTGATGAAAATCCTTTACTAAACCGGAAGTTTATTGCAACCCCCATGTGCTGACTAAAGCCTTATTCATCCCCGCGTTCTCTTCAATCTCATTTCTCATTAGTTCTCAATTTCTTTCATACAAATGTTTCTACAACACACTACCCTGTAGATCCACTCGCCATCTACTACAGTCGGTCCTTATTATTGAAGGCTTTTGAAAAGGATTCCGAAACATGCCCCTTGTAAACGAACATATTAATAAAATTCCTCTGCTCGAAAAAGTTTACATTCGTAAAAGCGTCAGTTGTGATAATAATTATACATGAAAATAATGTATGAGTTTTATATTAAACGTGATGCTACGTTTTTAGTTTACGTGTCTATGAAAATCGATATATTTAACATAAATTGAATTTCAATATAAAGGTAATGTCTCAATGTGAATCATAGATTTTTAAAAATAATATTATATATTTATTTAAGTGTATAATAGCATTAGGTTTAAAAACGAGGTGTATAAATTGTAAACAAGCTAACCAATAGATGTCATAGAGACAGAGTTGATCGCGCACATCACGTAAATACTGCGCCGTAAGAGCGACGCAACTCAGAAAATAATTAATTAATTAAATTCTTCTATTACGTAGTGCCCCAAAGTAGAGTTCTATAAAGCAAGGTACCCATGACTGTATCTTGAATTTAGAACATTTAAGGTTACGTTATAAAGGACGTGATTAGTGTGAGTATAGTGGGTGTCCAAAATTCATCTACATATTCTCATGTTTGTTTGATGTCGCGAAGAGAAGGTATTATGTATAAGTGATTGGTAGGGCGGCAGGTTGCGAGAACAAAAACTACACTGTTTACACTGAATTTATTTAAAAAATTTACAAATATTTTTACCGTACAAAGCACAAACTACACGAATTGTTATCAGAGACGGTTTCTGGAGCTATTATCTAGAAGGCGTCGATATGAAGAGTGAAGCTCGTGAGTCTGACCGCGTTGGTGTTGTTACATGCCGTCAGTACTGAGTGTCTTTAAAGCCGATGAGTGTTGCGTTTTTCAGCACCGATACTTGCTGATTACGTTCGGCATCCGGCATTGTGGTTCTCTTCTACACTTCTAGACGATTTTTTTATTGCCGTGATTGAGCTTGCTTTTTTAAAATTCACATATTTATCAAATAAATTCTAAAACAACACAATCTAAAAAAAAATATTCACAATATTTTCATTTATTTAAGGTAGTATTAAATAATAGTTCAATATTTAAAACAATTTTTTTTTCAAATTTGGAAAAATATCGCAGGTATTGAGGTTTCAGAAATTTTTCGAAATCACAATATTTTAATCTTTGACGTGTCCCCTCGAGTATTTCAGAACGGAATTATTCATGTATTCGCATCCAGAACATATGCTGATAAATTGATTTCCTCGTTTAAAATATGTTCCGCTTATCGGGCGCCTGAAATGATTTACGATTGAAAACGTATGCAAAATTTTAATAAGCATTTTGTACTACGTCACGTGCGGGCAGGGCCGTAATCAGATCTACGTCAGGCAGAACGCCGCACAACACGTAATTACAGATAAATATATTAAATATTAATTAGAAAGGTATATGGATCTCTTTCCAAACCGAGGCGTCAACTATGCTACAGCGACATAATTTTTGACGATAAATTTTCGAACCTATATGTTACCCTTTTCAAATCGTTCCATTATTATTAGGTTCGAATACATACATACATGGTTTTTCTTTCACTTACCTCTCCAAAAAAGAGACCAGCTCTTGTGCTTGGAGAGGGAGTTACACTACAATAATTGTATACAATACCTTACATATTCTATTCATTGTCCATTTGTGTACTTCTGAAGTATTCTGTAATATTGTTTATTGTCCAATTATGTGTTTTTGAAGTATTCATTTAGTTTCTTTTTAAAATTTGTGTAGGGAGGCTATTGAAATTTTTTATCCCTAAATATATAGAATTGTTTGGTGTTACATTTAAGGATTTTAAAGTTATTTTTAAACCTCAATGATGTGCTTGTTTCAAATTTTCTAGTGTTATTTTCTTTAATTAATTGATTAATTGAGATTGAGGAATACATATAAGATGTGATGCATACGAAAATAACAACTTATCAGAATGTTCTAACCACATCATTGAAAAAAAACACTATTTTGATAGCCATAGACTAAAACTTCTCCATTCGGTACTTTATGAAGAATTAATAATTAACAATTTGGAAACCGTTGAAATACAAAATAATTGAAATTCGGAGAAAACGCTAAAAACAACATAACATTCCCTAACATTTCGCCATATTCCCGTTAACAATCGAAACATCCCCCCTCTTCTCAAGCCCCGCCCCATTGATCGAATAGACTACTGTATTTAGTTTAGTTATCAACTGATGTTGAGAGGGACTGCACTTTTCGAAACTAGCAGTGATAATTATAATTAGTTTTATTTATTCTGATAATTTTTATTGATAGTCCTAAAAATACATATCAAAGTATTTATAATGCAAATATCAAACAAATACATAAGAAGTCATTGTTAAAGGGCCAAATTGAACTAACACATAAGTGGAGTACACATCCAACCGCGTAAATCGATCAGTATATATCAAACTTTGCAATAAATTCAGTGAAATTTGTGAGTACTAATTTATTAAATCTATTTACACTTTCTGACAATACTATCTGCTAACATTTCAAATGACACAATATACTTTACGATACCTGCACACGAACATATAATGATGAAACGACTTGGAGGCGGATTACCATTCCATTTTCATCATTCTGATACACATCATCACATCACACGCAGCACACATCATATTTGAATTTGAATTAAAATACTGATGTAAAAGTATTTTGTGTGGATATTTTAAAAATACTTTTACACAAATGCTAAACTTAATAATAATTTCAATATTTAGAGTATGTCTAAATCTTTATTGGAACTAATTACTGGGTGTTATCCCCTGGGGGATTGTCATCAAGATTAAAATGTCTCACAGAGACGAAGCTATTATTTTTATATGAGAAGTATGGAAGTCTTGGGCATTATGGGAACGTTTATCATTACGTGATTATCATTACGTTCATCATTACGTTCGTCATTACGTGATCACTTAAGCCAGCCGATGACAGGTCGTAAGCCCTGTAATGCCCAAGACTTCCATACTTATCATATCAAAATAATAGCTTCATCTCTGTGAGACATCTTAATCTCATAATAATTGCAACAAAACCCTATAATAACTATTTCGGGTTTACTAGTGCCTCGATTCTGCCCTGTATGTACATTAATATTCATAAAACGTTAAGCCTTTACAATAAGTGATTTTTTTATTACATTAATACTATTATGAAATATCACAATTTTTTAATGCAACCTAAACAAAAAAGTACATTAGATTTAAAAAATGTATTTATATTGTATGCATACAATATAAATACAAGATGAAACCCGGATCGCGGTTCGGAGCAGAGAGACCCGTCGCTAGCGACGTAACTCAATTTATCTCTTTCTCACGCTCATTCGTACCAAAGTTTTACGCACTCTCGCATACGTCAACCATAGATTGTGACATTATAAACTGATATCGCGTTCGTAATTGCCCCGTCACTAGTTTTAATACCAAGTACCTTGTAATCACGAACAACGCCCTCGGGTTGGTAACACGATTTGTTTTTAAGGTTATAAAAACTGTCACCATCCATGGTTCTGGTTCAATTTATCGCTCCGAGCTGTCAAATTACGCGGTTACAACATGTAACCGTGAGCATCCAACGTGTAACCGAAAAGAAACGAGACGAGAATTGGTGAACGTTATATTGTGTAAAGTGATTGATGACAATCCGTCTCGGGATAAAACCCATTAATTAGTTCATAAAGATTTGGACATACTAAAAATATGTAAAACAATGTTAAGATATGCATCAGAAAACTAAAAACAAAAATAAAAACATCTCTTGGATACCTTACGACCGGCCATGTTTCATTCTAAGCGTGAGTTATATTTTAAAAAAAAAATTATCCCAACAATCTCGAGAGGTGTTTGAAAAATATCTATAAATAAACAATTTATAGCACTTTTCGCGGCAATTATCCACGAGAAATTTGGCAAACAATTTATTAAATGCAAATATTATGTACAGGGTAAACACAACGGATATTGGTTACTGAATTTCAGATTCGAACATTTTCCTTATGCAAATATTTTCAGTGAAAATAACGAGCCGCGGCTAACAATCCGATATCGTTGTTTACTTTCGAAACCCATCGGAAAATTATATGCAATAAATTCCGTGTTTCACGAGCGGGCGGACCCGAGGCAAAATATTATCTGTCGTCAACACTAGATGGCGTCTACGATCGAATCCTGAAAACTATAAAAATATGGTGGACAACTTGCAAAATAAATAAAACTAATCAAAGAAACCGTATCTGTGATGGAGTTCATATTTCACGCATTTTTTATATTACACATATATTTTTTGTCTTATAAAAAACGAATGATTGCTTTTATGTTGGTTTTTCCGTTATGTAAGATCCTCTGCAACAACACTGTATATCGGTTAGTGAATTATAAATAATAAATTAAAAAACTTTACTTTGTGGCCACATATTACATAGATAATAAGATAAAATGACGATTCCGGTCGTAAATCGGAATTACCGGAGGAGGAAGGGGAGGAAGAAAATAAGAGAACCTAGATATAAGGGTCGATGATGGGTAGGGATTCCAGCCGAAGAACCAGTGGTACTCGGGGAACCAGGATTCGGAAGAACTGCTCACCTTACCTTGTGTATAACGCCTCCGTTACCCCGCAGTCCCCGCTGAGATCACACAAACGGCACGCGAACGGGCAGCTCTCCCTTTCTAATTGAAGAGGGCGATATCACAGCTTCACCCGCGGCACACAAAACAACAAATATCACTGTGCACATGAATTGCAGAATCACACAATACAGAGCGGGTGCACTGGAGCTGAACGTCCACACCGCTAATGCTATCGCGGTGTCGCGATCGAACAAGTATCGGTCACGTTGACGTCTGCTGACGTCAAGGTCATATTTCAAACTGATGACAAGTATTAAGGAAAAAGGATGGGTGTGAATTTGGACGCGAAAGGTGTCAATAAAATGGGTCGCGGCCGATTCGCAAGACGCACCAAAAATGTGTTTTATGAATCTGGAACATTGTTTAAACCACTACTTATTGATAAATCAATATGTGTGGTATGGTATCTTCTTCAAGACATAATATATAGATAAAAACAAAACTATAAGGATATAAGTAGTGGTAACTAAGTAGGAACTACTATGAAAGCAAATTTAAATGGTAATTAATAAAATTTTAATAGTAATGGTAAATCCTTGCTATTGACACTTTTTCTTATTTCTAAAATTTTTAATTTATCTAACTATAGTTACCCCTAGTATCTGTATGTATGATTACTAAACCATTGCTAATATCTAAATAATGGTTTGTTTCTATAGGGTGATTAGCGAATTCAGAATATCGGGCTACTCTCTTCAAAGTGCTCTCCCTGTGTTTCAATACTCTGAATTAGACGGCGTTTCCATTTGTGGAAGTAGGCCTGAAAATTTTTCGCATTCATTTGTATATCACGTATCTATATTAGAAGTTTTAGCTAGAAATTATAGAGAGGTAAGTCAGGTGCATAGGCAGGATGATCTAATCTATTTTAGCCAGAGAGTCTATCGCGGTGTGCCCGCTATTGCTGCTCTAAATTTCGATCGCCCATCTTTACGCACGTATGTTGAATACACCATTTCGATACTGACACGTCACGGACAGCCATGCCGGGAATTAAGTTGTCGCACTTCGTATGAAGAACATGACAATTATTATATTGATGAGACTAAAACATTTTTAAATCCTAGGATCTAGATCATCTAGATCAAGCATAAAACTGAACGGGTGCAATGTGTACAAATAGTATATTCTACCGCGCCACTGGCTAAAGGAGGAGCACGTGAACGAAGTAAATAATATATTTTTAGATATATATATATATATAAACGCGCACGGAATTCGCTTGGTTTTGGTAAAAGAACACCTGGACTATTTGGTATGCAGACGCTTTGCTACGCATGATTATGTACACGCAGCGTGGACTACTTAATTAAATTTGTTTTTTATATATGCATAACGTTCTATTTCTACCGTGTCCGCTCGATACCACATGTAGTGAGTAAATATCATATGTTATAACATTATGTTGCAGTACCTATCCGCGACTAGATCGGTTTGTGTTGACGTTTCGAATAATGGCTGCACTGCACCGCTGAAAGGAATTTTGTCTATGGCACTTTCCGGTAACGGACGAGAGCGAGCGCAGCAAACAGCTCGTGTAATTAAATATCACAAAATGTGACTTCATGTTTAGAAAGGAAGGGTGAGAAATAATTTGACATATTAGGCATCATATATTTGTGTGTTTACAGGATGTAAACATTCCTTCCTACTCCGACCTCCGTGATACGGAGGTGTATTTTTTTGGGTTGACCGTCATCACAAGACATGGGAATGTGAAGGATTACTCATGAGCCAGAGCACGATGAGAATATGATTAGGTTTCACTTGATTTTTACAACATGAGGACATAATAATTTCTATGCTTCATCAGGAACTACGCGAATAAGTAACCAAACTTTTGTGACATTTGCGGTGGAAGGAGTTATCAAGTGAATACGACATGGTGACTCAAACCATTAAAAACTGAATTTCAATTGTGGGTTGCTCCTGTAGAGCAAAGGTTCTTTGTGTTTTACTCTTGTGAAGTTAATTTCCAATTACATAATTTTAACCTTTCCCAAACCATGCAGTAACACAGGTCTACCGCTCTAATAAAATCTGTAATATTTCGATAAATATACGCAACATCCTCTTCATATTTTAGTTGATTAGAAGGACAATATTTACGCTTAGAAATGAATAGTGAAAAATATATTATGTAAAGCGAATCCAACAAAAATACTTATTTTTAATTCGTTTCGTTGTAAAATTAATACGTTGACAAAAATACCGTTTGTGGCAAGGCAAAAAGAAATCACACATTAATTTCACAGTGAAAACAATAACAAACATACGAATATAATGGTGTCTCTTTCTCACTAATTAAATAAAGATAGATAAAAAAGAAGGTCGTATTATAGAATGCAACCTCATGTATAGAACTTTGACGAATACTCCGAATTTACATATTTTTTAAATATTTAATGCTCAATACTTAAAGTAAATTGATGGCATTAGCCATTTTTTCACATTTTAAAGGCTAATAGAACTCTAATTTCTTACGGTAACACGAGTTGACAGCGTGGTTGCGTACGAGTATTTTATATCACGGTATGGTAAAGGTTAAAGAGTTCGAAATTTATAATTTTTATTCACACATCTCAGACCTAATTTTTAATGCCTTGTTGCTCTTTTAACGAAGATAATTTGTTTAAATCTTTTGTTGAAATATTATTTTATGTTATAATACTTTGTGGACGTTAATATTTTTTTTCTTCTATTTACGATCAATATGATGAAAACTTAATTAATTATAATGTTCTAAATCTCAGATAGAATGACTACTGAAGTGGTTGGGAGACCATGTATGTCACATTTTGTCTCCCAACTCACGGTGACGTCACAATGTATTATCTATCATCTATCATCAATATTTATCATCTTTAATTCTGTACAAACATTACACTAAATAAATCGTGTGAAGATTGATGAAACTAGCAGCGCTTGAAAATTCAGGAACGAAATAAAAGCTTCGTTCTGTGCGTAACGCATACGTACTCGCACATGGATGTTTGAATTGCTTGTTTATGATTGGTTTAGCTCTACACATAATTATCTGATGATTATCCAAATACTGTGATTGGATGTTTGAATTACTTCAGTTTGTTTAACTCTGTACATAGTTAATAATATTGAGCTAAAATATACTTCTCCACTTTAGAAAGGTTTTGATTTATACTTATCAAACGCGTACCGCAAATCGTTTTATTCTAAGTCAATGCATGATTTATAAATAGTGAAACAGTTTAAACATGTTAAACATTTATAGTAGGATTAATCACAAATTCTGCCATTTTATTGAAGATATATTAATAAATTTTATTAGTGATTGATTTGCAGAAATTTAAATAGATATGATGACTTTACAAAACTAATTACCCCGTTATTATTTTTAACGTCAACCACTAATCACGAACAACATCCTCATGTTGGCAATGCGAGCGAGCTTGGAGGTTATAAAAACGGTCGGAGTCTATGGTTGAAATTATTTTTTCTGTTATTAGCTATTATTCAATCAATCGCATGGTGAACGATCTTTTCGGGGAACATTAATCCTCACTACATTATTTTTCTGCAATTCTTTCTATCAATCATGTTGTGTCGGCTTGGGATGCTGAGAAAACTTACAACGATGATGGGTCACTAAGATGCTCTACTTAAGATGGAATGTGCACGGACGAAGATGGATTTGGAGGTTATGCCATATTTTGTAACATTTTGAATGTTGGTTATCACCAGCCTACCCTGAAGAACGTTGAACCCACGCTCGATCTGACGAAATTAGGATTATTTAATTTCGATTGTAATTTGTTCTTATTTAACCTGTATATTTTTAATTAGATTCTATTTTATAATGTAAAACATGTTTTCATTTATCTCTCCCAGGTATTGATAATAAATTTTACCAATTTAGGGGGAAGGCATAATGTGACGTTTCTTAGGTGAAGAACTCGCCGTTCTTGTATTCTCCACTGACTAGCCGATGAAAAGGATAGAACGCCGTTCTTTACCCTCATAATATATTTATTAATTTAGGTTAATCTATAATGAGACACAAATGCTTCAAAGCTGTAACAAATCTAACTACGGCAAGCCCTAAGCAGTGACAAAAGATTCTTCCAATTATTTGGCCGCATTATATGTCAAATCGATCATAGTCTAGAAAATGAGGTTATTGTTGGCTCAACCTTGAGCCGAAAAAGACTCGAAAGAGTACTGCAGCGGTGAATAGGTAAGTAGCATCAGTTGAAAAGATCCTGGAATCAGAGCGTGAGGGCATCTCAGGTCAGGGATTTGTGGGATCTCATCTGATGGAGGCTACCATATGTCAACACTTACATAAAGCAGAAAGGAAGGGTTAAACTACGACCTTCTTAAAAGTTTTTAATTTATTTTTTATAATTTGTATTTGAACTTTAATAACATGTTTCTTACTCAATTTCATAAAAAAATCATATGTTATGGTATTTTGGGGGTGACATATGAATGCAAGCAATTATTGAAAGTTAATGATTGTGTTTCCGTGAATACCTTCGACAGGTACGGATCCCGGGATTCCTATTGACAATATGGTCAGATGTGATTATGAACACTTCTACTAACCTTTCATTGAGCGCAAGATGGAATTGCGTTTTGTCGTTTTGCGCGCTCTTCAATATTTGAAAAAGGCGGCAATATTCAAACACATAAGTGACCCATAACAACAACAAGAAATCCCAGGTATGCCAATCGAAGGAACAAAGGCGCGTAAACAATTGTGCGGGTATATTGATGATCGGTATTGTGTATGTGTGTTCCAAGAGCAGGTAATGCTACAAAAGGTCACTTGCAGCTGAAACTAGATTACTGATTACCTACACACAGAAATGTGAAGAAATTAGACCGTACAATGAAAATTCGCGCAAGTAATTAACGGAGATTGTTCTCGAAGCTTGTGATCGGGAAGACGATGGCGAGCAGAGTGAAGCTCACGTTTCAGGCGCATATTATTCGCACCTTACATGTTTATGCAGCTATTAATAGCCCAATTTTACGCACCAGTATCTACAAACTGCGTTCAGGGACATCGGCGGTGATAATGATTGTAGAAGCGATAGACTTTTGCAATATTAAAACGTGGAGGTGAACAGGAAATAATTTGTCATGACAAAATATTATTTTGGGAATTGACAGAAGCCACGTCCAAAATAAAATTTAGCTACCCAAAAAAGAAGACTCTGGTTAACGAAATTACTATAATTTACTATCCGTGGCTGATGTAAGAAGGGATAACAACTACGATTAATTAATCTGATAATTACAGGAATATTCACAGTATACTTATATATGTACTATGGATGCTCCCAATCTTGATCCTTTGTTTGTCCTTAACCCTTTCATTATTGATACGCTACGAGGTTATAAACGTTACCCCACACGTGAGTACATGGTAAACATTATGTTCTAGCCCGATATTGTTTTTGAATAACTAGGAAATGAACTACAATTTTATAATTTGGTTTTTATTTATCGATATATTGCCTCTGGCAGCGGCAGAAATACGTGCTCCTTTAACCATATTTTTCATAACACTCGCGCAGCAATTTCATTTCCAATATTATCGTGTAGCATCGGAATTGTTATTGGCTTTTTGGTGTAATCTTTTATTTCAAGTAGCTCCACATAAAATAGTCGGGAGCCGTCAAATCAGGTGATCCAAGATGCCATTCGATACCAACACTTTTTGACATTACCACGACCCAAATCGGCCACCAAGATGTTTTCCAACATGTGACGATGGCGATCATCATTAATGGTTCTCAATAATAAATTGTAATCAACTATTGTTTACAAGTACCAAATACGAACTGACACATGTCTACTTAACCAAAATGGCGCCTAAACATAATCGGCCTGGAATATAATATTCACCCTGTGTGTACCTATATTTTATTAAATATCATATCCACATTTTATATGCAATCTTTTTACTTTTTTTTTAATTTTTGAAAACCTACGCAAAACAAGAAAATAGCTATTTTTTATTATTTATAATACAAGAGAGCGAGTAAGAGGATCACTGTGGGTTAAATAACATATTAAGTAGAATGTTAACACTGCCTGTGAATGGAAAAATTTTGTTCAAAACTTATTAAGAATGTACAAAATCATTTAACTATTAATATCAATTATGTTGTACTCGAAAATATGAAATTTTAAATGAAATATATTTTAAATTCATTAAAAACTGCTATTTCAGTGGTTGTTTCGTATTCACCGAACACATGTTTGGCCCTTCTTGAGAATCAGTCGCGACCTATATTATTGACACCTTTCCATGTTCAAATTCCTATCCATCTCTATCCCTACTGCTTTTTTTAGTATTAATAGTGATCTTTATGTCAGCAGACGTTAACGCGACGCGATAATTGTTCGGTTGCGACACCGCGATTGAATTATTGGTGTGGATTTGTTCAACTCCGGTACATCAGTACTGTATTGTGATCCTGTGATTTGTGCACAGTGATATAGCCTTCTATATTTGAAAGCGGAGATCTGCACCCCGTGTGCTGTTTGTGTGATCTCGGCTGCGACTGCGGGAGTAACGGAGGCGTCATACACGTGGTAAGGCGAG
Organism: Eubasilissa splendida; assembly: GCA_031772225.1. NCBI lineage: Eukaryota > Metazoa > Arthropoda > Insecta > Trichoptera > Phryganeidae > Eubasilissa > Eubasilissa splendida. The sequence continues at coordinate 2,506,649 of CM062867.1, forward strand.
CAGTCCTTCAGATTCCCGATTCTCCGAGATCCACTAATCCCTCCCACCTTCGACCCTTATCCGTTAATCCAAGTCTCTTATTTCCTTCCTTCCTTCCTGTACCGGCGATTCCGATTTACGACCGAAATCATGGTAATCCAATCCGCGGGGCGCGCGACTCGAAGATCGCGCAATTTTGTTACGGTAGATCCTATCGGCGCTGGATCTACGTTTTCTTTTCGATAGTGTTGTAATTGAATTTTATTTTTTTATATAAAAATATTAAAATCACTATCATCATCATCATAATTTTCAACCCTTATCACAGGAGGCTCGTCTCGATAAGTATCGACAAGGTTCTCGCACCTACCACCGTCTTGAGATTCGATCTGTCTGCCTACAGTCTTTGTTGATGTTTTATCCAGCTTAGTATGAGGCCACCCACTGGTCGCCTGGTTGCTAAGACGATAATCGTTCATCTGTAATTTGAAAGACTTATCCAAGTCACCTTATTTGAGATCTTTATAAGATATAAGAGATTCCACGCCGAGGGTCTCGCTTATCTCGGTACTTCTCACACGTTTCGGCAGCCCAGTTTCTCGATATCATTTTCTCCTTAATTAAGAATCCATATTTGGGGACCACATACAGAGCCTGTATATAATTTTAAAAGCACCAAGCTATATAGGTATTGATATTACACAGAGCTCGGGTCCTAAGGGTCCGAGCACGTACCGCTTTGGGTCGCTTCACTAACATTGACGCTTTCTTCATAAAATTACTGCAACCGCATTACATTAATTTATAAGAATTGACATTCTATGTGAAAGAACTGGAATGTATGAATGTAGGAGCAAAAATGTTTGATTTAATTGTATGCTGTTTATTGTACGCCGATGATGCAGTACTAATGGCGAATAATGAACAAGAACTACAGAATCTAGTGAGTAGAATGTACGATGTATGCAAGGAAAGCGACCTCATGATGAATGTTAACAAGTCGAAAGTGATGGTATTCGAGAAGGAGGAAAGCGAGACACCGCGCTAAATACTTGGAGGTAATGAATATTTGGAACAACTAGATGAGTTTGTGTATTTGGGAAGTATGTTTTATAGAAACGGAAAGACTGAGAATGATATAGAAAGGATAGTGACTGCAGGAAATAAAGTGAACGGCGCTTTGAATGGAATTATACCTAACACAAATTTGTCAACCGAGGCAAGACCAGCGGTGCACAATGGAATCCTGGTACCGACACTGATGTATGGAAGTGAGGCCTGGAGCTGGTAGAGAAGGAAAGTAGACTAAATGCAGTGGAAATGAGTCACTCAGGCGTATATGTGGCAAATCTATTTATGACAGAGTAAAGAATGAAGAAGTAAGGAAAGAATATAAAGCTGATGTTAGTATTGTGAGAAAGATTAAGAAAGGATCACTTAGGTGGTTTGGTCATATGGAACGGATGAATGAGGAGAGAATGGGAAGAAAGATATATGACGCAAGTGTTGATGGCACCAGAATAGAGGACGTCCGCGGAAACTTGGCACGACCAGGTAAACCGGATAATGGAGGATGGTTCTGTTAGAAGCCTCAACAATCGGCGAGCTTGTATGAGAAGATGTATGAATGTGGATGAGCCGAGAATTATGTGTCAGGACAGAAAAATGTGGCGCTCTATCCTCTCTGCCTACCCCCGTGGAGAAACGGCGTGATGGTAAGTAAGTAAGTAAGTAAGACATATTCACTCAGACTGGAGACAAACCATTTTCATGTTCCTAATGCACTTATTCACGAAAATGGATGAAATAAATTAAATATTTTGGGGTTCGATTTATTTCAAGTATTATAATTAAACGTATATACACCTTATCTAAACCCTCGTTTTGTACATTAACATAATAATCAGGAATTATTATTGTATAGGATGGCGCGAGGTACTTTGAATTATATTAAGAATTTACGACTAATATATTCTTAGATTTACTTTTTAATTTAGTTACGTATAATACGTATTTACGTATTGTACGCCTAGAAAAAAAGGCAATTTGTTACATATATTTTACACATTACGACCCCTCAGAATAACAAGGTTCCATCTGACACTGACACTGTTTTGAGATAATGAGCTTAAAAGTGTTGATTGAATTTCAACATATATTCATGTATATTTTGTTTTGAGTATGCAAATATGATCAGTTTTAAGGTCTCGACTTACTTTCAGTATTATCAATGACCTCTGTGAGATGAGGAAAATTAAAAATAAAATAAAAACATTATATAATTAATATATTCATAAATTGAAATAAATAACTGAAGCAGTTGCTATTATTCATTTTAATATCTCAACTCAAATTAGCCCTAAATTTTAGTTGGAACCTTGTTATTCTAAGAGGTAAATATTTTTAAATGCAATGCTCAAATAGGCAATCATGTTTTAGGGCAACTTGGGCTACACATAATATTTTACAAAATTAAAAGGTGACGAGATCTTGATAAAATCATTTATACATCTAAGTTACGAAAGCGAATAAATCCAAGGATTCACTCGCTATCTAGAATATATATAATACATTATATACAAATGTTTTATATTTACCGTGCTAACGGCCAAACGAGGAACACATAAGTCAATGATAAATTGCTATGTACTTCGCGTTGGAATCCACGCCGTCTTAAAAATAATACCTGGATTATTTTCAATGTAGATGCTTTAACGCGCAGGTTTCACGCGCAGGCAACGCGGACTACCATGCCATGAATCATATTATTTAAAAGCGTTTAATTAATTATTTTTATAAAAAAATAAATAAATAACTATTATCATAAGGTAAGTTGTTTCAAGCACGTGACGATAAATACAAACGAGTGAAGTAATGTGAAGAATTAAACTTAAAATATATTAGAACACATTCTTATTGTGAAGTTGTAATTATTCAGAACATAGCTCTGTGATATTTTAAATATGAATTAAATATATTAATTAGAAAGATATACATATAAAATTCTCTTTATCTTATCTCTATATCTCTATATCTTAAAAGATCTAAAAGATCTCTTGGATCTCTTTTCTAACCGGGGAAGGTACATTATTCAACTATACTACAGCGACAAATTTCCGAACCTATATATTACATTTAATCGTTTCATTATTTGAAAGACCCATCTACCTTATTTTTACAGAATCTTAAATACCTTTGAGTATTCTGATAGCAGACGCCAGAATTATCAATTCATTTTTATTAAATTTTGGACACATTGATACAACTTTATTATTAGGAGATCACATTCCTATTGTTAAGTTGTAATTATTCAGAACATAGGTCAGTGATATTTTAAATATATTAATTTGAAAGATATACATATAAAATATCCCGGTGGCGCAACAACAATATTTTTCGATAAAATTGATCATATATGTATATCTTTCTAATTAATATATTTAATTCATATTTAAAATATATAGCTTTATGGAGGTCTATCGCTTCCACTCTTAAGACAGCGAATGTTCATGGAGACCTCGATCCTCAGTCATGAAGAACCGACATAGACCAAACATACTGAGTAGGTGCCACCGGTGCGCGAAACAATGCTTCCATCGGTCGTAAAGATATCCAGTACCGACGTCATGCAGCAATATCATGGATGAGAAAATAGGCGAGTGGCGCAAAAATTATATTGAATCTATCCAAAATAGAGCTACGGCAACACTTAATACAAGAATCAATGTCTGCGAATGGTAAATCTGCAGTTAAGTCGTTGGGCGTGCAAATTGATTCAGATCTTTCAATGAATACACAAATCAGTAAAACTGTCAGTGCGGTGCATGTTGACATCAACTAAAATCGGAGGCAGCCCATCTTCTCACTGTGGAAGATTACAATCCATTCTAAATACAATAGTACTGATAATATTGTATTTGATATTTTAATTTGAATTAAAAATAATCGTGTAGTTCTACAAACTAAATACAATAACAATAGAAAGAAAAAAAATACATTAATTTAATATCGCCAATCAACCCTCAATCCCTATAGATTGTTTTTTGTTTGTTTTTCTTTATATGTGAATCAATTTATTTATTTTTAAATACAGATCAAATATCTCGCCTTATCAATATCTTATTAAGGGTCCCCTTTCAACTTTTTTTGTAATATATTTCGTATATGCAAGAATTTTTTATATAATATTAAGCCAATTTTGTGGCACGCGGAAAATGAATTTAATGAATTTATGGTCGCGGTCTTTCTTATAAAGCTTGCATTTTCTTAATTGTTGCAAATATCATTGTTTTATAAGTTTATCATTAGTGTAAAGGTCTTATCTAAATAATAGTTTTAACAAAAGTCAAATTTAGTGTACAACTTTTGATATAAATGAATAATAAAAACCCACATTTTCGTAAAAAACTCGGAAACGTGAATTATTTTTAAAAGCAGGCCCTGAATTTTGTTAATTTTATGTTTTAATTGTTTTTAAAAGTGTTCACTAGTTTATTAAAATCGTATTTCAGAATAACATTCGCGTTATGTTCGGAAAACGTTTACCGCAGTTACATCTCAGACACATTGTGGCCGCAATTTTTGCCAAATTACGAATCTTTCGATAATAAATGAAATGTGTTTGTTGGTTTTCGTTTCGCTATTCCGATGGAGCTATGGGCCCATAATTCAACCCCACCCGCGTCCGAATTGCACAAATAAATCATACGCTCGAATACTTTCAGATTCTATACCTTTTCTATAAGTTTCTCCACTTCCTTCTGCCGTATCTTCTGTTTTCCTTCTCCCCGGAGTTCTTTGCGCGAGTTTTCACTGAAATATTGCCCGAAAATTGGTTGTAAACGCACGAAATCTCTATGTGGAGAATATAAAGAATATCGCTACAGCAATCTGTAACTATAGATATTTTAATGTATTGAAAGATATTCGATACTCGATACAAAGCTCCGCTTATGCAATACTTTGAACGTATTTTATTTATTTATTCTGTTCATGTTCTTAATATACGTACACATTATATATTATAAAGATTCTTATAAATATACAAAAAAGGCGAACAAGCTTCATAATGTAAGAGATGTTCACTGTCTCCTTAACTAGACCGAAGTCTGTACTAAAGGAGACAGGTTCATCCGTTGTCACACAAATATGAAACCAAAAATGTTAGGAACAAAGATAACAGGGTTATAAAGAGTTCTAATAACTTAATAAATAAGTCAAATACTCTCGCTATCCCATGGTTGAAACACTACGCAAAACAAAAAAAATAATATAAATAAATGATGTTCTATTCATGTGATCATTTCCACAGTTTCCTTTCTGCCAACACCCAATAACCAGCTCCTGAGATGGTGTTAGAGATTGTCCATCGAGAATTGTTTCATACTGCTCGGCTAAATGCTATAGGCTTTGGGGGCCATAAACATATGGAAGGATTGACCAAAGATTATTTTCATTTTAGGCTTAACGGTTAGCCAATTCTTTTTTTGCTCTCGTAGTATAATTATGAGAAGGATATTGTTGAAGCTCTCTGTTGGAATGAGAATAAAGTATCAGCCTTTTTACATAGAGTTGTCGAATATCAAGAAGCTGACATTCCTCAAATAGTGAGTCAGAGAGAAACCTAAATGGTTTTCTTTAGATGATTCTGAGAATGGATTTTTGTGTAATTACTAATTGGTTAAAGGCATTTATTATGGTTGTTCGTGCGTGTAAATATACAGTTCATACAGAAAATTCACAAACGATAAAATAAAGGATGAATTAATTAATTCAAGAAATTTAAGGGTAGTTTTGCTTATGGAGGACATGAATAAAAATGTTCCCAGGTTTTCACCGTCGTTCAGTATCTTCTGTATAGTTTTCTGAATTATTCTACCGTGAGTCTCTGACCTCTTTATCCTATATTTTGGGTTCTTTGCAGGGTCCATCATGAGGATATTTTAAACTTTTTTAAAGACTTTTCGATCTTTTATTTATCTTCCTTATGTAGGGTATCCAGTGGAAAAAAATTCAAGATTAAATTAGCCAGTCGCAATGAGTCACTGGTCGGGAGCGCACCGAGCGTTCGCGGTTGAGCAATATTTAAAATGCGGTGATTGATTTATTGAATGATCAACGAGTTTTTGGTACCGCAACTGCAGCTGTTTTCCGAGATCACCAACAGAACACAATTTCATTCCACACAAAGCTAGAGTTTCAATGGAGAAGCTGAGGGGAATTATTCCCAATAAATTAATCAGCCAGTACGGAGACATCCTGGGCACCTCGGTCACCGGACCTTAGACTGAGTTTACAGCAACAATCCTCGAACAACTCAAGCTCTAGAAGAAAATATCCACCGTGAAGTTGCTGCCATTGAACCAACGCTTTACTCTCGCGTGTTCGCAAATTTAAGAGTCCGATTGCAAGAGTGTCTTGAGAGAAATGGACGGCATTTAGACTATATAGTTTATAAATCGTAAAATCCGCATTGTTAAGCTCTATTTTGTATAAATAATATGAGAACAACATTGTAGTTTTTTTTTTTATTTAATATTAAACTTGAAAATTTTCCGCTGGACACCGAGGAATACATAAAAGTCCATCATAACTGTAAGACTAATGAATACGTTATTTAAAAAATGTCCAAATTAGGAATAGGACGGAGATATTCTTCGTACATTTCGTAAATTGGCATCAAATATAAATATGTAAAAAAAAACAGGTTTTATATAAATATTTAAAAAAAAACAGGTTTTATAATGGCTTAACATTTAAAAAATATATTTCTTAATTTATTGTTTCACATTGTATTATTATAGATTTTGATTTTGTTTTATATAAATGTCGATAGCCACCCCCATAATTCTAGATCTTTCTTATTTGGGGGTACACATCTGTATTGTTGCTTAATGCGTACATACATTTAACTTATTAATGTATTCATATCGATAGTTGTCCTTTTTTTTTTAATTAACACTAGACTACAAAACTTCTTGATAGACGTTTGTCTGCAGGTACATTTATATCCATTTGTTATATTTAATAAACTCTAAAACATATCTATTAATCAGTCTCCGTTTATACTCGTACAATACATATCATTCTTCAGGTAAGACAGGTTAATTTCTATAAGTCACTTTCTATTAATTTCTCCTAAATTAGGAGAAGCGTGCTCAAAATATAATTATACATTAAATTAGTATTTTTCCAATTCTTCAATCACATTATACGTTAAAGTGACAGCTTATATAATGGGTATAATACTTGGCCAAAGAAGACCTGAAATAGTCTTACAACAGTGGATGGATGTGTCTAGCTGGAGTGACCCTGGAATCAGCTGTGAGGGCGGACCCAGGATCGGGACTTGTGACGGTTCATTGCGAGCTGAGTCTCATCTAACTGAGGCCACTATATGTAATTATAAACTAATATAATATAATGGGTTAAATTATTTATTATACAATTTTAAATTTTAAACAAAGATTACATCTATATTTTTATTTGTTTACTTTGTTTCATTAACCATTTATTGAGTTTAAATACATCTACCGGTTTCGAAAAATACCATTTTCTTCTTCAGGATGTCAAAACTAACTAAAAACATATATTATTGTTGAAACCGGTAGATATATTTAAACTCAATTAAGTGGTTAATAAAACAAAGTTAAAAAATAAAAATATTAATTTTAACCACAAAATTAATTTTGCTAATTTCAAATGTAAAAATTACATCGTTTAAATCAATGATTTTCTATTATTGTTCAGGAATTCATTTCATCTTTCAACCAATTTGCCGGCTGCTCTAGTATCGAAATAGTTATCGAGCCAATTTCTGAGGCCATCATATTTGATGAACGTAACACCACGCATTTGATTGGAGAGCGACCGAAAAAGGTGATAATCTGAACGAGGTTGGTACTACAGGGTGGATGCGGCAGATTTTACGTTTGGAAGCATCGGTACTTTGATTAACCTTTACTATACCACGATATAAAATATCCGAACGCAGCCATGCTGTCAACTCTTGTTACCTTAAATAACAGTTAAAAAAAATGGTTTTATTAACTTAAATGACTTTAATGGCACAAGTTTACTCTAAATATTGAGCATTCAATTTTGAAAAAATAATTAATAACATAATTTAGATCATTCGTTAAGTTCTATACAATGTGTCCTTCCTTCTTATCTCTCTTCGTTTAATTAGTGAGAAAGAAAGAATTATATTTGTATGTTTTTTGTTCTTTTCACTGTGAAAATAGTGTGTGATCTCTGTCGTTCATATCACAAATGGTATTAATTTTACAACGGATTTAATGGAAAAAATAATTGTTTTTGTACGATTCCCTTTTCATAATTGGTTTTTCATTAGTTATTCCTAAGCGCTAATATTTTCTTTAGGATTATTTAAAATATGAATTTTATGTTGCATGTATTTACCGAAATATTGCAGGTTTAATTATGATGGTAGACTTGTGTTACAGCATGGTTTGGGAAGAGTTAATGGCAAAAAAAAAACATAAGATGCAGGAAAACGGCGAAAAATGTACCACTTTTTGTTACAACGAAAAAAATAGCAAAATATCGTAAAGACTTATTAGACATTCCAATACTTAATGTAATTAGTAATGTTAGGTGAAAATTTGACAGCCTCCTTTGAAAAATCGTCTGAAATTCTGGCGTCATTTAACCGACGTGTCTTAATTTTCTATTAGTTGAATAAGGCCGCCGAAGCATTCGGAGATCTTTATCTCGGCTAACTGCCGAAAGTTTATCCATTAAATGTTTGCCAACATCCTTTACTGTCAGTACTACTCACTAGGATATAGTGACTTTATCAAAGTGCCGGGAAATAATAGCGAATGGGGCGACACTCGAACTCCGCTCCAAACTGGCGTTGCGTAAAGATTTGTAATTTGTAATTAAGGCCCAGTATTTGTTCAAGTGCTCGTTTGACGCGATGGTAATTTTTGAAAACAATTAATGTGCACTGTTAAAATTTTACAGTTCTGTGAAGATTTCAATGGACCTAATTATCTTAATTAGATTTAAAAGTAATTTAACTCGTAATTATTTTTACAATTAGTCTTTCTCATCTCGCTGTGATACTGTGTCGTCAAAAAATTGTACTAGACACCGACAATTTATAAATACGTTAATTTGAAAATAATTAAAATTCATATATGATCACAAAAATCAATTTAACAGACATTTTCAATTTGTGTGGCTAATATAATGTATAATTGAGCGCTCTGATTTCAAAAAATAAAAGTGTAGAATTTTCACCATACATTTTGACATATAAAACGCTATGTCTGTGGATATGAAAAATTCACTAAAATCATAGACAAGTTACACCAAATACTTACTAAATTCTCAGATTAATTTACGAAATGTATGTTTTCTGTTAGAATTTAATTTGTATACCATTTGAATCAAATTTGTTACCTCGGTTAGGTTAGTTAAATTAACTAGCATAACTTTAATTTAACAATCAGATGTGTTTTTGGATTTTTTCTTTGACTATGGTATGGTATTATTATTATTTTATATATTATTAGCAGATAAGCAATCGGGTGGCTGTTTTCCATTTTCTATCTCATTAAAATCTATATTTCAATGACAAATCTTTCTCCAAAACAAACCACACGTAAGTAAAATGTCGGTGTAATTATAACTATTCCATCTTGTAAGTTAGCTGTCAAAATGAACAAAAATGACACAAGAATCGTGGATTGACATTTTCTATGGTACCTTACCATAGACAAAAAAACATGACAGATGTCAATATACGATATCGATAAAATATTTAAAAAACGTTCGTTTTTCACTATACAACCATAATGACACTATATCCAAGACGACCAGAAAGTCATATAAATAGACGGGGAGACGCAATATTATTACATTATGGTTTTTCACAAAAAAGTGAAATAATCTTTTAAGATGTTCGACATAAGGGTCCATTTTTTCTTATTTTGAAGTAAGTTACCGTAGTATATTGGAAACGACGTATTTTTCTTTTAACCACAGATAAAGAGTTTCAAATGTCATATATTATTATGATGAAATTTAGAATTGCGACCGATTTTTTTTTTTTTCCATTTTTGAAATCAGCGTACCTACTCAATTTTATAAAAAATATATTTTTTGTATAATTCGAAAAAGGGCCATTTTTTTAATGTTGTGAATGTATAATTATATTAGAACATATTGTGAAGTTGTAATTATTCAGAACATTGGTCTGTAATACATGCTTTCAAATAATGGAACGACAGATGTATTAATTTGAAAAAGTGTAACACAATAAGAATGTGTTCTTCTAAGAATAAAGTTGTATCAGTGTGTCCAAATTTTAATAAAAGTGAATTGATAATTCTGGCGTCTGCTATCAGATTACTCAAAGGTGTTTAAGATTCTGTAAAAATTAGGTAGATGGCTCTTTCAAATAATGAAACGATTATATGTATTACTATCAAAAAGGTAACATATAGGTTCGGAAATTTGTCGCTAAAAATGTTGTCGCTGTAGTATAGTTGGATAATGCACCTTCCCCGGTTAGGAAAGAGATCCAGGTTCGAATAATGGAACAATCAAATGTATTAATATCAAAAAGGCAACATATGGGTTCGAAAATTTGTCGCTAAAAATATTGTCGGTGTAGCATAGTTGGATAATGCACCTTCCCCGGTTAGGAAAGAGATCTAGGTTCGAATTCCAGTGGAGCAACGACAATATTTTTCGATAAAATTGATTTTATATGTATATAATTAATATATTTATTTTTTGTAATTTATTGTTTAATTGTATATTTGCACAATTTTATTATCTCAATAAATTAAAATAATACTTTTAATAATAATAATAATTTATCCTTTATGTAACAACAGTTATAAATTGTATATTTTTATCCTTTCAAATATAAATGTTCTTTTTCTTGTTCTTGTTATGCAATGTATGTAAAAATGTCAATGCATGTTAGTGTGTTAATTAGATTTCAGATACCAAATACTTGTACTAATATTAATAATATTGTTTATATATTATTTCATTTATATGTACTTGTTAATAATAATAATAAATTGTTAACCTAATTACGCCTAATTGGCGAAGGCCACAATAAAGAAAAAAAAGGCCATATTCTCGATATATTCCAATTTTTATAATAGGTAAGCGATTATTGATTTTTGAATGGTACCATTTAAATTCATTTCCTAATACATTTTCAATTCTGTTATATATCGCTAATGTACTGGAAACATTAGAGTACACGTTAACGCAATAAATATCAAATTAGTACAATGAAAAGTTATTACCATTGAACAATGTTTATTATTGACTCAAACCCACCGAAAACAATGCCGTCCCCAGCTGACCGACACCGGTAACGTCTACAGAGTCCAGGCTTTAGCGGAGAGAAGACGCGCCCAGTCTGGCTCCATCGCACGCCTCGACAATTTCTACATCTAGCTTCGCCACCGGCTCGTTTCTCTCACTCTTCATACATCACGCGCCGCTATCTTCTGTATTTTTTCTTTTCTATCTGTGCTTCAACAAACCGCGCGTTTTATTACACTACAAAAACGTTCACACATAATAGTAAAAAGAGGTAGACGATGGTTCAAAATAAGTAACTGAAATCTGAGTACCTTCTGGGCAATAATATCACTAAAGATCAAATCTCTTACCTGTGGATAGTCTCCTAATTTAGTCTGGTAGTCGAAGACGTAGAGATATGAGTTCCTACGAAGGGCCGAGTGAAGATCGGCCGTGTGCACTACGGGAGCCACGACTTGAGCGTCGCTGAGGGCTTCCAGGGTCTCGTCTCTGTAACAAAATTCTCATTAATTATTTTGAAAAAAATTTCAGATTTAAATAGAATGATATTTCTTGTTAATATTTTGTATTGAATATATTATTTTGGCGTTTTATATGCTTCGGTAGGTAGAACTGGTTGATGTTTGAATACGTGCATGAGATTTATATAAGCTTAAACAGATATTCTCTCGGCTGTGTTTACGAGATAAGGATTGCGTATGATTTTGTATGTTTGTCGGATGTGATAAAGTTTAGGAGGCTGTAGGTCATCGTAGAAGTTGGTGTTTTTATTTACATAATTTGAGCACACACATTCAACTAAAACCAATAGAAAACTATATAGCTATCAAAGATAATTAAGGCGACACACACAATGCAATAAAATTATTTATAAATATGAATTAAATATATTAATTATAAAGATACACATATAAAATCAATTTTATCGAAAAATATTGTTGTTGCGCTACCGGGATTCGAACCTGGATCTCTTCCCTAACCGGGGGAGGTGCTTTATCCAACTAAGCTACAGCGGCATTATTTTTAGCGACAATTTTTCGACCCTATATGTTACCTTTTTTGAAATTAATACATTTAATCGTTCCATCATTTGATAGAGCCATCTACCTTATTTTTACAGAATCTCAAAATACCTTTAAGTAAATCTGATAGTAGACGCCAGAATTCAAATGATGGAATGATGGATTCAAAGTTTATAAAATTGCTTTCCCATTTTGTTCTCACTAATTTTGCATTAGACACTTCAATGGTATATTTTAATAAATCACAATTTAATACACCACCGTGCCACCGGGATTCGAACCCCAGTGGAGCAACAACAAGCGTTTACAAGCGGTACAAATGTTTTCAAGAGGGCCATAAATACGTCGAAGATGACGAGCGCCCTGGACGTCCCAGCACACCAAAAACCGACGGCAACGTCGAGAAATTAAACAAAATGATTGTAATACTTTTGAAATTAGCATTTGAAATGTTTGAACAATGGTGGGTTTTCAGAATTTTCTAATCATTTGAAGAAAATGGTCATGTTTTTGATAAAAAATTGAGATTGTCAATTTTTCATGTAAACGGTGTTGGTCACAAATTGAATAATTTGGAATCGTTGGAGATAAATAAAGCGTGTAAAACTAATCAAAAAATTATAAACAACCAACTAAATTTAACTGCGAGTCCCATTCTAAAAAAAGTGACAATTTGAGTTAGGTACTAAATTTATTTATTAAATAATTGTTGTTTTTTTAAGAATATATTCTGGTAAAGAAACAATAATAAATGTTTTAAAATAGTATTGACATCCTGAAGAAGAAAATGGTATTTTTCGAAACCGGTAGATGTATTTAAACTAAATAAGTGGTTAATAAAATAAAGTTAACGAATAAAAAAAAAATGATTATAGCCATATCACTATCAGAGAGGTTGCTGATGAAATTGGCATATTATTTAAGCTCATCGATATCTTAATCTGCAAAACAGCTAACTCCACCCATGGTCAAAAAATCTTTTTTGATGCCATTTTACTCTTTTATTGTTCTATGGTACACTAAAAGCTAAAAATTCTCATCAATTTTAAAACACGTGTTTTAAAATAATAAATAAGTACTACATGCTGAAAAATCTTAAGATTGATTCATGTAAAAACCTTAAATGTTTACCTGACACAAGTATTCATGGCACCAGAAATAGAGGACGTCCGCGGAAATCATAATCACCACATAACTACACTATCATAGAAAATCACCTAACTCCCAATAATATTTTACAATTTTTGTAAATAAATTCAGCTAACTCAAAATACTCCCTAAGTACGAGATCAATCAAAATATCAATAACATTCCTCAGCCACCCTATTTCTAAAAAATCTACCAAAAGGTGTTTTGAAATTTTTGTAATCCGTTTAGTAACAAAACTAAACAGTTTTTTGTTGCTCCTGAATATTTTAGAAAAATGGAGTTAGCTGCTTTGCAGATGAAGGTATCGATATGCATTCATATTAAAAAACGATATATAGTGTTATTGCTGCGATGGTCTCATCTGATTTTAGAGCTCCTCTTAGGATAGAATTTAATCACATTTTAATAATACATGTTCATATTGTTTATATAGCTTTACATGCATGTTGTATTGAATAACTTAAAATGTAAGAAAAACAAAATTTGAAAGGTGCTAAAAAAATATATATTGAAAAAATCTCTCATCCTTTCTCTTTAGCTCCCACTCTCCATCACTTTCAGTGAATTGTATTGTTTAAAATACTATTTTTAATTAATAGTGACTGAACAATTCAGTTGTCATTGTTCACTTCTAATTATGCTGAGTCAATTAACGATAATATTCCAATAATATTTTATAATTTTTGTAAATAAATACAGCTAACTTCAAATATTCCCTAAGTATCAATCAAAATATCAATAAAATTTCTCAGCCACCCTATTTCTGCATAAACAATCTACCAAAGTGTGTTTTGGAATTTCCGTAATCCGTTTAGCTATAAAACAGTTTTTAATATATAGTTTATATTAAACAGTTTTTTGTGCCTCCTGAGTTAGCTGCTTTGCAAATTAAAATATCGTCATGTCAATTAATTTTTTCGAACGTTTTGGGCATGAGACGTGTATCTCCAAAATTTGTGCCGAATTTTAACCAAAAGCAATGCCATTGCTCAGGAATTTCTGAATGTAGAACTGCTCAAACGAGTCATGAGTCATGAACTGATGACGATACATGTATATATGATTATGACGTTGAAACTAATACCCAATCGTCCCACTGGAAGCTTTTATAAGATCCATGACCAAAAATTCTGGTCAATTTCGATCAAATGTTCTGCTCACTATTTTCTTCGATTTCAACAGCATAATTGTTAAATATGTTATTTGGTATTGTGGAGATCTTCATAGAAATAACACGATCTTCGGGTTCGTCAAGACTTTATTATAGAACACCGCCACAAACGGGCAACCTGACTAGCTCAATCCCGGAAGCCGATCCTTTTCGTTCTTCCTACGTGTGCTAGCGCTCTGGTCCTCGCCTCTGCCGACGCGACGCGTGGCGCCACCGAGCGCTAACGGCGCGCGCACCTCACACGAGTGGGAGAACCTGTCCTGCGTATCGCTTCCATTCTACAATAGTGCACCGAGATCTCTTGCAGCCAGACCGTAGGTAAATAAAGTGTACTGTCCAGGAGTTGAAGAATTGCACCACGATTTCATGAAATTACGCCTCTTATTTCGTAAATGTCTGGCCAAAAACAACACCGTTATGCTTCAGCTTCCGTATTTACCTGACTTGCCCCCCTGCAATTTCTTCCTATTCTCGAAGATGAAAAAAAAATACGAAAGGATGACCTTTTGCCAACATTGAGGAGACAATGACAGCATCGCTGGAGTAGCTAAACGCTATACCGAAAATCACGTTAAAGAAGTGGTTCGAAGATTGTAATGAATGTTATATCTGATGGGGACTACTTTGAAGAGGACAAAATAAATAAATATATTGGCATATGTTTTGATCAGGCTACGTACGTGTGAATGGAAAAACAAATTATAACTCAGAATCCATGTTGCATATTGTGTTTACTGTAAAAGTTTACGTTAATTTTAGAAAAGGTGAAGAAATGTTAATTTTTACGTTAAATCTACAGCCCGGAATATTCCAACGTGAACTACGAAGAAGCCACTCAACTTGGCACATCGCATTTGACTTGATGTAGCTGAGTGCCGAATGCTTCACGGCCAAACGACTCAATAACCGTAGAGAATACCATCCACAGTGCCGTAGACCCTTACGGTTACTGGTTGTTCAACGACTTCACTCTGCGCTTTGAACTTTATGGATATTTTTCAACTTCTGCCAGAGAAACTCTCTTTCATGACGCCGTTTTTAATATTCTGAAAATAATATTACAAACGTTTTATTTTGCAGATTATATTACTCGTGATTATATTTCTTCATTTTCTTCTTCATCCCTGTTTGAACAAGAGAGGTTGAGAAAATACGCAGTGTAGGAAGAGTACGAGGAATTTGTGAGAGGGGGGCTGAATGACAAACCAGAACCAGGAAGAAACACGATCCACCTGAGAAATATTTCTTTAGGTATCTGGACGTTCTTCTTCCACTGGATCTACAGATCTTCTGGCTCCAGAAAACCACACTTCGTTGATAGCCCAACGTATTTAAAATGTTTCATTAATAATATTCAAAAATATTTATATAAATACCAACTTTGCAAATTACTATACCCGAAACTCATAACATACATACGTTTACTTCAACGTTACACTTATTATTGGTAATAGTCTTTCTAAAAACTGCAAACTTGCTTGTTTGACAGATAATTAACGAACACCTATTATCCATCTATTATCTTATCTATCTGCAAATAAATACATCATAAAAATAAAACATTATTTAGTCTGAAAATTTGTAAAAAAGCCATGTTTGAAGAATTGCCAGTCGTAAAGATAGCAGAATGCTTCAATAGGAAAATATTAGTTCAATGATATTTGTGAATTAAACAAATAAATTTGATACGTGCGTACTGACAAATTACCTCGCAGAATCAGTATGAAGTTGCACACAAACAATTGTCACAAATTTAAAAGTCTAGCCGTAGGTTATGCTAAGTTATGATTACCTACTTTATTAATAAAGTGGATAAGGATAATTTAATTGTGGTAAATCTTGTGATTGGATTTATTGCTTTGTCTTGTGTATTAGATCAGAATGTGCAACAATGAAATTCCGACTGCTTTACAACAATTCGCTGTTTAATACGAGAATAATAGTTACACATATAACACTAATATTACTACAAAAGAGCCGAGAATGAAGAGAGCTCAACTCTCATCTGCGCGGTTTTTAACCGTTTCCGGCTACCCCCTCAAGCACAGCCACCGGCACACATGTTCATCATCTGTCAACTCTGGCGCCCTGCGCTCTCGTACACACATACACACATTAACAGTGCAATAGATATCACATAATTTATATTTATTTCTCAGAATCTTTAGTAAGTAATGCGCGCTACTGATATCTACCCTCGCATCTCTCAACCGCGTTAATTATTAGCGAAGTCTACAAAATTATATGAAGATTGACAAAAAAAAAACAGTACATAAAAACCATTACCACAATCGGAAATACAGTCTTTGTTCTGTATGTACTAATCACTTTATATTAGTTGAGTCATTATTACTCGAAACTGCGTATAATTTAAACAAACAGTAAGTAAATCTGAACTGTTCTTTACGTGCTTTCGAGACGAGTTTCCGAGACAAATATCATTCGTGCACACGTGCCATAATAATTGTGACTTTCTGGAAATAAAGTTCATTGAATACAAGAAATATCGAATAACATTTATCGATTATTTAAGCACGTTCCTCTTATAATAGGATGCCGCCATTTTCCGTCAAATATGTTTGAACTGCGAAAGCGTCACGAAATATTTTCCTTTTCATCGTTTTTACTTCTTCTTCTTCTTTACATTAAGTGTCATTCATTTTATAGCTTACGTACAGAAAATAACGTATTAATTTTTCAGTTTTATATTACAATATTTTAAAAACAATGTGAATGTACCCGTAATACAAATTAAATTAATCAACTAGAAAGATATACGAAAAAAAAAATTTTTTTCGATTAAATAATTTCGATTCGTACATGGACCTTTTTCTATTCGTGGAAATACCTTAACCAATTCCACTATACACAGGGTGTAACAGACCCCTAGTCTACAATATTTTATGGGTGGTATTTACGCGTTTTTATACATCGATAAGTATGCCTGATGTAAATTTTGAATATGTGCATTCTATTTGTGTAAATTTAAAACAGTAAACAAAAGCGAAACTGCTACTGGTGAGAGACATTTTCGGAATCGGACGAATATATTTTGCGACGGTGATATAAAAACATTTTTGTTTTTTATGTTTCGGTTTTTGGTTGTGATAAAGTTTCGAAAGCTGGCCAGCAGAGTTAAGAAGCTTCAAGACTGCAAGGAGAGCGACTATCGGCGGCTATCAGCTCAGTTTCACAAAGGTTGTTGTATTTATATTTGTATGGATTGAGTGAATGTATGCATCAATACCAATAGAAAACCCAGGACTAGATATCGAAGGGTAAATGCGGCAACAGGTGGATACTTGACTAAATTATGAGTCGAAAATGTTCCAGGGACTTTAATCTAATTTTGAATAATTTTATTAGTTAATATAAAGGCTGAATATTATGTTCCAGGTCAATATTGTTTCATTCATCAAAATACCAAGCGTAGCGTGAGCTGTGTCTGCGGTGGCACCATTTAGTTTTAATCACATATATTGCAGGCCCAATTGACCCAATTCGGCTACCGAGAAGTTTTTACAGCATTGCCTCTTGCATCCTGAACAAAATAGGGCCCAATTATTCCGCTGGCTCACATGCCGTACCATGCAGTAACTCTGCGTGGGTGTAATGGTCGTTGGTATATCAGTTGAGAATTTATAGTGCCTCAATATTGTCTGTTTTATTTATTAACAAAAGTCGAAATAAGCTTCGTTATTATCCAAAAGTCGAGTTTGTGTTTGTTTTAATGTTTTAATAATTTTATTACATTGTTGAGAAATTAAATGCTTTATAATAAATTGTAATCAACTATTATCTATGACTACTAAATATAAACTAACAAATAGCTGCCAAACAAAGATGGCAGCTAAAAAAAATCGGTTTGGAACATAATATTCACCCTGTAATATTAATAGAGACACGGTGTGAAATCAGATCAGTCAAATAGAGGACGAAAATAAAAATAGAATAATAGGTAGAGTTATCAATAAAACTGTCAAATATCAATGTTAAGAATCAAAATAATATCATTGTTACCTTAAAAGGAAAAAAAATCATTCAATATAACGTTACGTTAGGGGTAGGTTTTTCCAATTTTCTCACACGTCTTTTCACCCCAAAGAAAGTTCATATTAAGAAATGTTTGCCGCGCGATAAAACCCATAATTCGTTACATGTCCCATCCGTCACATCTGGAGCGGTGAATGGATCCCGCACGAGGACTCACAATATGGGAATAAATTGAGAACGCGCTCACAATGTAGTCGGCCAGGATTACACGCACACACAAAGCGAGCAATCACGGAAGCTGCTCGCACTGGGAGATGGCCCGGAGATAACAGAGGCTGCGGTACAGACCGCTCGTCGCGGAGCTCTCACAAAAACACGTAATGAAGATAAAATGGATTTTCTACAACTCTCTGGGGTTTGTTAAAAATGCTTTTTATTTGGGTTATGTACGGTCAGATAGGTAATACATATTATTGTCTTTATGATACAGGGTTGTTATTTGTATTGAGTATAGTCTACCATTTAAGCGAAAAGCGTTTCCTATTGGAGCAACGTTTACAAGATATCAACACTTACTACCCGGTGGGTCAAAACAAAACATGTCCCATCCCAAGTTTTCGAATTTTAACCGTTTTTTTTTAGATGTATCTTTTTAAATATGATTTAATAAAATAACACGATGTGTTGTAATCTTTCTACTAAAAAAATAAAGTTTTTATAAAAAATATTACGAACAATGTACGTATTCATGCGCATCAACAAACAGCCTATTCGGACCAAATACAAATATCCACTGAATACGTGATCTTCTCATCGGCTCGACTATCTGCCGGTGTGTCAGTGAAAATACACATTTTACTATTTATAGAAGTGAAATAAAAATATTATAAATATATTTTTTTGAAATACATCCATCCAAGTTTTCGATTTTTTAACCGTTTTTTTTTAGATGTATCTTTTTAAATATGATTTAATAAAATAACACGATGTGTTGTAATCTTTCTACTAAAAAAATAAAGTTTTTATAAAAAATATTACGAACAATGTACGTATCATGCGCTATCGACAAAACATATCCATTGAATACGGCTCGACTATCTGCCGGTGTGTCAGTGAAAATACACATTTTACTATTTATAGAAGTGAAATAAAAATATTATAAATATATTTTTTTGAAATACATCCTCTTTTATACGAAATGCTATCAACAAGATTATAAGCAGAATAAAATGTAAAAATAAATAAAAATAGATATAATGTTGATTTGTTTCTGCGAATTCCGGTTAGTAAATTGTTTTTTTTTCTCAGGATATAATTATTTAAAATATGAATACCAATTGACATAATTTGAAATAATAAGTTGGCAATATTTTTTAATCATAATGTATTTTTAAACATTTATAATTATAAAATATATAAATGTACGATGAAAACTGCTTTGAAATTAATTCATTAAAATTTTCACTTTGTATTCTATTTTCGTATTTTTTTTTCAAAAATATTTTGGGCGTGCCGTGATCGATCACGTCACCTCTCACTTACTAAACGAGCATTTAGTCATCTTAACTACGTTCCCCTTAGTTGGCTGCGGTATTGCAGAACTTTAAAAATACCTATGGGCATATATATAGACATGAACTAACGGAAATTCTTTGTTTCAAAATTTTTATTTCGGTGTCACTCACGTGATCACCTCCGTATCACTTACGCAATCAAATAGCTCCGCAACATTTTTTTAAATATATGACTCGATTGGAATGAAAATTTAAACGCTGACAATATAATATGCATTAATGTAAGAAATATGCCTTGTTTACATAAATATTTAATTTTCGAAGAGTAAATAAATGTGTCATTAACTATCGTATTTATGTTTCCACAAATAATGTGTGTAGAATACCCCTCGTCCTGAAACCAATGTTCCGACCCCTCTCCTACATGTACACTTTTTTGGTATTACATGGTATGATGCATATGTCTGAAACGTAATGCAATGCGTTTGATATATCTTACAAATAATAATAATAATAATAAAAATAATAATAATAATAATAATAATAGCCCAGAAACGTGATTTGCGGACAGCATTGATTTTCTGTTACCATTTGAAGAAAACTGCTGCAGAATCGCATCGAAGGCTCATAGAAGCTTACGGTGAGTATGCTCTTGGTACATCACATTGCTTTGAATGGTTTAAAAAATCGCTATGGACAGAAGACAATACTCGTGTTTGGTGAGATCAGAAGGGTGTGATTTATTTTGAGCTGCTAAAACCTGGCGAAACCGTTAATACTGAACGTTACCGACAACTAATGATCGATTTAAATCAAGCTTTGCGTGAATAACGACCAGAATATCAAAAAGGCAACACAAAATGATTTAGCTTCATGATAATGCACCACCACACACACCGTAAAACCGGTCAAGGAAACGATTGAGACGTTTAGTTGGCAAATACTTATCATGCGGCATACTCACCAGACTTGGCTCCGTCCGATTACTACTTATTTGCATCGATGGGACACGCGCTTGCTGAGCAGCGCTTCACTTCTTACGAAAATGGCTCGATGATTGGTTTGCCACAAAAGAGCAATAGATTTTTTGGCGTGGCATCCACAAATTGTCAGAGAGAATTGTCATGGGAAAAATGTATAGCTAGCGATGGGCAATACTTTGAATAAAATATTTTGCTTCATTTTCATACAATAGACGTGTATTTTCTATACAAAAATTCCGGTTTCATATTTACATACCCAAGTATTTAATATCCCAAGAATTCGTGTTATATATAAAAGCATAAAATTTAGTATTTCACACACGATAATACACATTTATATAATGGGACGGGAGGATATAACGACGCACATTAAAAATAATACATTTTCTTCCCCTACAGCCTTCAACGCACAGCCTAAGACTACCCTCATTCGTAGTTTGATATATTTCGACACCTGTGTCAGACGCTCTTCCCTTCTGAGATCTGTCTGTCTATTTTTTCATCTGCCATTTGCTCGCAATCCTTTAACCTTCTGAGCAAACCTTCTATGTATTTCGCTCACGTTCTATTTACATTATTTCGTTACGTTGTATTATACGCTCATTCAAACATCTGTAACTTTGATACACAAGTCAGATCACATAACCATATTTGCATATATAAATAACTTTTTTTAAATAACTACCATAACCCTCGGGTACATGAATCGGGTTTTTTTTAGATCTAATATGATTTTTAAATATAAAATAAATGTACTTTTAAAATTAGATTTTAAATTTTCAGAATTTTCTAATCATTTGATAGAAAATGGTCATGGTTTTGATAAAAAATTGGGATTGTCAATTTTGCATATAAACGGTGTTGGTCACAAATTAAATAATTTGGAATCGTTGGAGATAAATAAAGCGTGTAAAACTAATCAAAAAATTATAAACAACCAACTAAATTTAACTACGAGTCCCATTCTAAAAATTTTTCCTAAAAATTATTCGAGTAAATTTGTATTAAGTAGTGATTTGAGTTAGGTACTAAAAAAATTTTTTTTTTAATAATAGATTTTTTAAAAATAGATTATGTCAAAGAAACAATATATGTTTTAGTTTGTTATGACATCCCGAAGAAGAAAATTGTATTTTTCGAAACCGGTAGATATATTTAAACTCAATTTAGTGGTTAATAAAACAAAGATATTAAATAAAAAAATTAAATGTATTAATTAGAAGGATATACATATAAAATCAATTTTATCGAAAAATATTGTTGTTGTGCCACCGGGACTCGAACCTGGATCTCTTTCCAAACCGGGTAAGGTGCATTATCCAACTATGCTACAGCGACAATATTTTTAGCGACAAATTTTCGAACCTATATGTTACCTTTTTGATATTAATACATTTAATCGTTCCATTATTTGAAAGAGCTATCTACCTTATTTTTACGGAATCTCAAACACCTTTGAGTGATCTGATAGCAGACACCAGAAATATCAATTCATTTTTATTACATTTTGGACACATTGATACAACTTCACAATACTAATGTGTACTTCTAATAATATGATTTTTATTGATCAATTAAAGTGCCACTGACACTTTTGTTATATGCAAAAACACGACCGGTACCGACAACAATGTGTGCCAATAAATATGAACTAAGAAAGACCCACTCATGATCTTCACTTCCGATTAAGATTCGAGATGTATATTTATCTAAGCACTAGGGATAGCACAAATAAGATGTTCTTGTTTATTCCAGCAAGGTGTTGGGCAACCTACCGGCCACTTTTTCTCAAGGGTTGCCAAGAAGATAGTCTTTTTTTTAGCATACTCAAGTCACCCTAATTGCGATATTTCTATACGTAGAAGTAGAGGTTTAATGCTGAGGGTCTCTCTTATATCAGCACTTCTCACTCGGTCCAATAATGATATTCGGGCTACTTTTCTGAAGACATATTCTTGGTCTTACTCTCTCCACTAGGCCATATATTAAAGTGGGTCTATACAAAGTCAGCAAGGGTAGAAACATGGACTCTGAGAAGGATAGAAAGGAACGAGCTCGACACGCTTATATCGCACAGGATTGAGAGGTCGTCGAAGTGACGCCAATAAAGTGATGTGTTAAGAAGATGAGGTAGTTATAACAATAAAAAATATATAATCTCCTGAATCATCAGCGGAGCGATATACAAACGTGTGATAGTTTTCAATAAACAAAGATTGTCATTTTTTTTATAAAATATATCTTGCTAGCGCCTGTTGCTGCCTGCTCACTATAATGGTGGGAAAAATATGAATGAATTAAATGTTTTGTTTGTAACTGAAATAAAACGAAATACACTGAGAGCGGGAACGCATTTTCGATTCTGTCGCCGCAGTGTCCCTAGAAATGATATATTTCTGTATTTCATTTGAATAAATTAAATGAAATGATGAGGTCAGAAATGACCTCATCATCATCATCGTCGAAAGTGTATGTCCAAGTGTACTTCGTGTGGACTATCGGAGTACATGTCTTGAAGTCTAAAAACTTGTGGATCTAGTGGAATAAAATTCAGATACCGGAAGAAGCATTTTACAAGTGCGTCGTATTTTTTGGTTCTGGGGCCCCCAAGTCCCCTATTCCTTCCACCCTTCCTGCATTCTTTATTATCCCAACCTCTCGTTTATACATACTCCATTAATATTAATTCTAAAGAAAAAAGTTTTAAAAATCAATAAATATCTTACACATACGAAATCTATTTAATTTTTGCTATCAGTGGCGGAAGGGAGTTTTTTGTATGAAAATGATGAAAAATAATAATAAGTATGATTCAAGGTGAGTACTTAAATAAATTTTTGATCCATTTTATTTTTAAGTGTTAGAAATCATTTCGCACCCAAGAGAAAATTTAAAGCGACACTACTTGAATGGCTGATAGTGGATAGTGAAAATGATTTTCTCTGCATTCGGTATTAGTCACCCTTATTTACATCACATTCTGCAGCGTTCCTTAACATTCTAGTCATTTCACCCCACGCCCATTTCGTGTTACTTTCTCCTTTCATTATTTCCGCAAAACGAGTACGGTGAAAATCTAAATTGCGCAGCGGGCGCGCGCGAGCGGGACGCGCCAACACCGGCGCACGCTCCGTCCCCCTCCCGCGCCGCTAGTGCACGGTTCACACGCTCCACATACGCCGCGGAAATTAAGTATGCGCCGGAATTTTCCGAAACTGGGACAAGTACTGCAAAGAAAAAGCACTTTTCCACCGGGAAATGTCTAGGAAATTTGCCAAAATTTTAACCAAATGGCCGTAAATAATTTTGACAAAAAAAAAATTCAAATTTTTTGTATCTGAGAGAAACTGTCTTTAGGGCGTTTTCGTGATTGTGTATGTTTAGTTTTTTTATCGTGAAGTAGCTTTAAATTTTAATATAATATATGTGGTTTCTTTTGGACATTTTAAAATTTTGTAATTCACATTTAAAAATATCTTCACATCAACGAAGGTAAATGTTATATCCTTTAGCACGATTATCTAGCTGCCAACAATGGTGACTTTTCAAGAACTCGATGTGCAACAATACAATTTATTACAGATCACACAGGTATTAATACAATTCCGGAGAGAAAGAGAGAGTTGCGCCTGAGCGCCACGCTCTTTTATCTCTTTCACGCGTCATTCGTGCCAACATGCGCGTGTCATACAGTGAATAACAATGATTATTATTTGCTCTTGAAACTATCTGAAAAAAAGCTAATATAAACGGGAATAATGACTGTCTAGTCTTCTGCTACATACAAGACTACTGACTAGTACTATATTATTATATTTGGCATCTGCACAAGTTGGAATGACTTTGATCTTGAGTTTCTGAGAATTGAACAAGTTTGAACCACTCACATTTTAAATGCATTTAGCATATTTTTGTCGCAGATTACACGTATCTAAGCCATTTCATTTTATTTTTATCACACAGATTTTATTCCCTATCCCATTTTTATTTTCCTTTCCCCTCACCGTCCCTTTACTGCCACCATCCCGTTTCCCTTGATTTTTTTCTTCTTTTCTTCTTTATAACTTTTATCTCTTCTCTGCTTATGTATTTATACTTTTATTTTCAACATTTTCTCTCACTTTTTTCTGCATCAGAGGAGAAAGTACATTATAATTCTTTTTAAATTGTACTCACTGTTTAAAGTATACTGTTATTACAGAGAAAACATGTAACTGGTTAAATTATTGTTTCGTATTCTTAATAAAATAAAATAAAAATATATGTTGTAACGAAATAAAATTTCGTCACGTCATGTGTAATATTGAATTTGTAAAAATTTTAAAGTTTTGAGAATTATTCGCTGGTATCACCGATTAAACATTGTTGTATATGAAAAATGTTTCTACGGGAACGGGGAACGTACGGGTCGTGGGCAGGGCGAGCTGGCTATTTATGCCGACCACTAGGAGCGGTCAGAGATCTGTAAGAAATTATACGAGGCCGCTCCTGCGTGATAGAGTACAAACCTTATAGGATCAGGCGGACCAGATGCGATCAGATGATCGGATCCCGTGAGGAGTATGCCGGCCGATTGCGCCAGACACTCGGTACGATTGAATATCTGGCAGAGTTTTTGGGTCCTGCCATGCCAAATCGATAAATTGGTGTCAATATGGAAGGACATTTTGGGATGAGTTTGCCGAGATAATGGACCCTCAGCACAAATTCTCCAGGTTGATTCACGACGACTTTGGTATCGTTTTTTTATTAAACTGGGGTAGAAATAAGTTAAATTTTGTTAACAGCAACAACAATAATTCTCGATAATCTCCTCCAGACTCAGCTATTCGTAATTTTTTATGATTAAAATATATTCTGTTTGTTACATTTAATATTGGTTTTATTCTGAAATAACTTCATTCACTTCACACCGACACTTGCATACCTACACGAACACACATTTCCTCCGATGATAATCAATTGGATGTCGTACAAGATAAGTAGGTGATCTGAATCCGACAACGTACTCACAATATTTTGTGTTCTCCCCTGACTAGCCGGTGGAGATCGTCCAGCCTCCCTAGGTGGTAAGATCGAACTAAACAATATATATAATACTATGGAAAACGCAAAGAAGTTTACAAACAGTTTACAGCCTTAGTGGCTAGAAGTATCTATCTATCATTCCGAGAATCCAATTCCGGGATTTCGTGCTCGATTTTGGATTATCTCAGGTTAAAATATGCTTCGAAATATTACATTTATAATTTTAAAAAAATCAATTAATGTGTATTAGAGTTCCGTTGAACAAAAAAAAAACAACGTAAAATCATTGACATTATAAATATGAATTAAATATATTAATTAGAATGATATACATATAAAATATATTTCAAATAATGGAACGATTAAATATATTAATATCAAAAAGGTAACATATAGGTTCGAAAATTGTTACTAAAAATATTGTTGCTGTAGCATAGTTGGATAATGCACCTTCCCCAGTTAGGAAAGAGATCCAGGTTCGAATCCCGGTGGCGCAACAACAATATTTTTCGATAAAATTGATTTTGTATGTATATCTTTTTCTAATTAATATATTTAATTCATATTTAAAATATTACAGATCATCTGTTCTGAATAATTACAACTTTACAATAAGAATGTGTTTTCCTAATAATATTGACATTGTCTTCGAAATAATGAAGAATAATTATTTTGTCATTTTATTTTATTCAGGTTCGAATTCCAGTAGCAACAAAAATATTTTTTCTATTAATTGATTTAATATGTATACCTTTATAATTAATACATTTAATTTGTATTAAAAATCTTCAACGTATTGTACATAATTGATTTCTGAGATATAGCCTGAATGGCAGTCTCAGTCTGTCTTTTCCTCTTGTACGATGTTTTTGATTTTGTTGGTTGTTTATAATTTTTTGATTAGTTTTACACGCTTTATTTATCTCCGACGATTCTAAATTATTTAATTTGTGACCAACACCGTTCACATGCAAAATTGACAATCCCAATTATTTATCAAAACCATGACCATTTTCTATCAAATGATTAGCAAATTCTGAAAACTCACTATTGTTCAAACATCTCAAATGCTCCCTTACTCTTATATTAAAATTTATACCCGTTTTACCAATATAAAATGCAGCACAATACTTGCAACTAAGTTTATAGACACCAGAATTGTTAAATTTATCATCTTTGTCTTTTTTTTTATAAAACAATGATAATAAATAAAAATTGCTAATTTTAAAAGTATAAAATCATTGACATTGTCTTCGAAATAAAGAAGAATAGTTATTTAGTCATTTTGTTTTATTCAGGTTTAAATCTCGGTAATTTGTATTTAAAATCTTCAATATATTGTACATAATTGATTTCTAAGTTTTAGGCTTCTCTTGAATGGCAGTCTCAGTCTGTCTCTTCCTCTTGTACGATGTTCGTAATTATGTTGCCTTAATTTCTATTATAAATTCAGCAGATTTAGTGTACATGGTTACACAAGTTATAATATAAAATCTTCCTTATTAGATATATAGTGATATATTTCAAACTTATGAATTATACACAAGAGAGTGCCCAGAGTCGATCAGTGCAAGTTTCCACATTATTATGCAGGTGTCATCTTCAAGAAATACGATACACGGTATGGTGAAGTCGCGCTAAAGTTGTGCCGTCACTTAACATTGAAGTCACACTGTCGTGACGGTTTTGTTACTGTAATATCTTGAAATTTACTGAAGTTTCTGAATTCATTCCGGCGCTTGTCACTGAAAGTGTACCCCGCACATATGCATGTTTCAGGCGAGAAAAGGAGATGCCATTGTGAAAAAGTGTTTCGTGTGGATGAATGCTTAAAGATTGCGAGAGTACGTGGCAAATGGATTGCCCCAATATACATAATTATTCATTTACTCACATGTTCGATTCATTGTGATCGCGGCGAAGCATTGTGTATGTGTGTGTGGGGCTAAAGCAGGATGAAAATATTAATTACTTACAGTTGACAAAAGTTTATTGTTGCTTGAGCACTTTTTTATTTATTTTTTATTTCTACTCTATTACATATCTACGTATATACATTTTTACGGCAAGCATTGCCTTTCATTTAATTAAAGATTTTTCATCAACATTTAAAAAAAAATTGAAATATGTACCTACTATGGAAATAAAAATTAGATGAGAATGTGTTTTAATTAAATTTTTTTACTTTATATTTTAGGGTGGCCACTGGGGTCTCATTAATGTTTAGTAAGACTTTATTGAATATTCTGGTGAATAGCGATAGTGAGGGTCAGTATTTATATTTATCAACTCTTATAATTTTATACTGGCTGCTAAGCCCTGCAGGCGGCTATTGTGGCCGCTTCGCTTTCCCCAGAACAAACCATACGTAGATAAAAGGTCGATTTGATTAAAATTATTCCATCTTTGTAAGTTAGCAGTCAAAACGAAATATGCAAATCGTGGATAAACATTTTCTATGGTAAGTAAGATTTATTTCTCCCTTAGCATAGACAGAAGAAAAGATGACAGATGTCAATATACGATTATGCTAAAATATGTTTTTTTTTCTTACTTGTAATAAAGACAATGTACTCTTAATTTCAAATTGAATATAAATTTACGTACTTTTATTGAATATATAAAATAGGAAACATGTAAATAATCTTAACCTAGAGATATTAAAAACACGATATTTTTTTCCATCCTCGCGTCTCACAGACCTGGCCGTTCAATCAAGCACTGTACAGCCATAATGATATTACTGACGCCTCCACATCCAGAAATTTAAAAATATAGACGAGCAAGCGTAATATTATTATATAATTTA
This sequence comes from Eubasilissa splendida, assembly GCA_031772225.1. Taxonomy (NCBI): domain Eukaryota; kingdom Metazoa; phylum Arthropoda; class Insecta; order Trichoptera; family Phryganeidae; genus Eubasilissa; species Eubasilissa splendida. The sequence goes on from CM062867.1 coordinate 2,535,616, forward strand.
TAATAATCATCTTTATACAATACATAGCCAGCCATGAGAACAGTGGTGGTGGAAAATCGGATTTTCAGACGGCTGCCAGCGCATGTTATTGGCACATGTTGCTCGCGTCGGTAGCGGGCGTATTTTACACCCCTACCTATATTACCTATATCTGCAAGGTGAATTCAGGAGGAATTGTGGAGGCAATAGACCTCCACATTTGTGAAATAAATTGATCTTGATGAGACTATGAAAAAACTGTACTCGGTAATCTGTGTATATCAGTGCTGCATATCTTTAGCAGCGAATTATTTCAGTCTTGCTGCTGCAGACAGGAAACTAAATAATACTATTATCGGTTCGTTGGATGATATTTCAATTTCAGAGATCGGTTTACACCGGTTGTTTAGAAATTCTGCGTACAAAATACGTGCGGAGATAATTCATATAGCCTAAATTTCTGAACTGTACTTTACGCATTTAAATGTTAAATTGTTTTTATCGCGCCGATGACCAAATGAGGAACACCTGAACGGGGTAAATAATATTATACAGCATTCGTATTTTTTTTTCCTAAATACGTGAACACATTAATTCCATAACTTGAAATAAATGTTGTTGTATAATGTAGTGTTGTAATCAACATTTTTGTTTTATTCCTACCCCTTAGCCCATTCCCAATCAGTACACATTGTTCCTTTGGCTCGTTTTTGAGTTTGTAAAATTCGATCATTTTCGTCATTGTGATCAGTATTATGTACGCAACAGCGTATTTGAGTGTGTAGTTAGTAAGCATTGGACGGTGGGTTCACCAGAATCCCGTCGATGCGTTTCCATTTGGGTGATCTTCAGGATGTGACAGCGTCATCATCAGGTGAGTCGATCTGTCCTTATCCCGCCACCCTGGTCCGCTATCGAAGGATTTCCGTACCGTCATTCCCTCATTTATGATTTCCTAGTTTCCATCCACCCATCCCTTCCGGTTTCAACACCCACCACTGTGATTGGTGACTTGCGTCGGTTACAAATATACTTCTTTGCATGCAACTCGAAAAGAACACCTGGACTATTTACTGTGTAAATGCTCCAATGCGAAGGTTCACACGCAGCCAGTTCACGTGGACGATTAAATAAATTTAAATAAATAAAAAAATAAAATATATATATGACGTTCTATTTTTGATATGCCCACATATTTATATTATGCATATTAAATATTTGTTATGTTAGTTGTCTTCAATAAATCTGTTGTATACTACCTGAATTTTTATTCATTGTCCGAGTACATCCTGATCTTCTCTACCTGATACCTGATATATCTTTCTACATTCTACAACATCATACAAAAATATACGAAACCAGCATCTGAAAAGCTGAGAGAAAATACAATATTTGTTCTGTATGTAACAAATAACTATGTGTATTAAAATCTTTCTTGTTACTTAGAAATTAAAAAAATATATATAAAAAGTGTATTTAAATTGACTAGAGAGTGCAATAATTATAGAACAAATAGAATTATGCAATACGATTTTTAGAGCCCTGCCTTTTCATGCATATTGCAACGATATGATTTTGAAGCTCGACAGAAGAGCCGTTGAATATCCGCTCCAGGGACTTTGCATTTCTACAAAGGTTGCATCTTAAGTGCTTGAACTTTGCCGCTTCTCGGTATCTGCGTCTTACGTGCACCTTCGCTCGTAACTCGTGGAGGTTCTTCGACCTGCGATCCCAGGCCGAGCCAGTAAGGGGGTAGCTTTTGTCTTTCTTATTTATAAAAGTTCAACGGTTTCAAGTAATGCATATTTTTATTGAAAAGTGAAAACACTACGTATTTCTGTCATTTACTAATCTAAGTCATCCACAACCGAACCTGGTAAGAAATGACACGTGCCTCAAAAATATTCCATTCTCATATTTAGGGTTGTGCGTGAGGGTTGTGCGTGCAATGATCAGAATTCACCACCTCCCTTGAACAGTTATTTTAAGGAGAAAAACAAATAAGCGAAACAAAATAACGGTTTAAAGTAATATAATTATTTAAAACCAAAAACACGACATAAAATTAAATCAAATATAATAAAATAAAACCATTGGCATTGAAGCCTGTACTACAAATTAAAGTTAGACCCAAGCGATCATTAAAATAACATGTTTAACACGTAACATATATAACGTTTATATAACGTAACGTTTATAGGGAAGCATGAGATTCACAAGTAATTATGATATATTTAGATAGTTAAATATACACCAGAGTTTCTAATTAACTAGGACTCATCATATTTCAATAACTCAACCTTTGATCTCTCCAACTGAGTATAATAAAATTGGACTGTGATGGCCTGACCAGGTTTTAACCTTTACCATACCGCGATATAAAATACCCTACGCAGCCATGCTGTCAACTCTTGTTACCTTAAATAACAGTTAAAAAAAATGGTTTTATTAACTTAAATGACTTTAATGGCACAAGTTTACTTTAAATATTGAGCATTAAACATAAAAAAAATATTAATATTATAATTCCTAGCATTCATCAAGTTTTGTATAGGAAGTTGCAATATATAATACAATCTACCTTTTTATCCATCTTCATCTAATTAGTGACAATTAATTATATTCTTAAGAAGAACACATTCTTATTGTGAAGTTCTAATTATTCAAAACATAGGTCTGTGATGTTTTAAATACTAATTTAATGTATTAATTATAAATATATACATATAAAATCAATTTTGTCGAAAAATATTGTTTTTGCGCTACCGGAATTCGAACCTGGATCTCTATTTCCAATCCGGGGAAGTACACTACTAATTGTGTTATAACGCCAGTATTTTTCATGACAAATTTTCGAACCTATATGTTACACTTTTTCAAATTAATACATCTGTCGTTCCATTAGTTTTGAAAGCCATCTACGGAATCACAAATACCTTTGAGTAAGCCGACTGCAGACGCCAGTTTTTTAAGCACTTTAAAAGGAAAAAAAATGCTTTTATAATAGTTAATGTCATAGTTACTTATTATAAATATAATACAAATGATAGGCATAATAATTTAATACTTTCATTTTATTCTTAAACGTTATTATTATAACGCATTCGTCAAAAGACCCATCTAACACGATCTTAATTTAAATTTATGAGCGATCTTTTTGACGGGGTATTTTTAACGCAGATTGCGTACAACGCATCAATTTTATATAGCATTGAATTAAAAAAATATTATTTTTATTATGATTCACTTTACATAATTGTTTTTTCACTAATATCTTTTTTGCACTGGGTAAAATGTAAGTTTTACATTATGCATATTGATAGAAATACGATTTAATTGGATCGGTAGACCTGTATCACTGCGTGGGTAGGGAAGGGTTAATAACTCATAATAAATAACACCCGAAATATTCCACCAGACGCACAAAATAATCTTTTTTTAAAGTCAATAATTGTTAAGGTGTTGATATTAGTGATTGAATCGGGGAAAGCCATTGTTTTTTTTTAATGTGAATTGCTATAAAGGATCTATTTTTTGTCGCCAGTAATAATTCGTCTCAGAAATGGATCGGTTTCATACCTGCGGAGAATAAATTGTCAAATGTTGATTGAAGACCGACGGAACCTAACTTCCTTGTCTATGATTTTTTCTAAGCCTTTTCAAATGATTTTTTGCCGTCTGATCTGATTCCACCTGTGAGTTTAACACGTCGTCATTGATTTTTTGAGGTCTTTTTGATTTCGGTTTATCTTTTAGATTCCTATCACCAATTTTATATTTTTTTTTTGTGCTTTAATTCCTTGTCAAATAAAAACAACCAAATACATCGCAACTGCTTCTCTTCGATATCAAACTAAGGATAAAAATAATAGTAAATAAAGTGAAAACTGTAACATGAACAGAGCTACAAAATACGCGCTTAATTGACTGAAAACACACTGACTTCAAAACAACACAAAAAAAAAAAATACCCGCCAATGGTGCCCTCTATGCTGAACATCTCACAGAAATGGCAACACTGCCGCGCGAAAGGATCTATCTCTGAGCATTTCCGTTGATGACCAGGAGAAGCGCTGGCTGCATCTCGTGTAACGTACTCATTACAAACATGTGATTCCATATTTAAAAGTAAGGGTGAGGAGATCTTACGTTATGGATCGTTCTTTCTAAACGAACATCAGGGTTTGAAAATTAAGACAGTATTCACTTAATTTATATTAAGATTAATATAATTTGGTTTGGTCATATGTGGAATTTTGTGGAATTATCGGGAGATAGATAAAGGGATGGAACTTACTTGTATATTTAAAAGCTGGCTCTGATTTGTCTCCCTGGATCCACCAATTCACTCGCGACGCAGAATTATGTAACAAAACACTTGTTGACACTCGCGTTAAAGGAATTCTTTGTTTTTATTAGCGGGATTTAATTATAATTATTTTCTTAATTAATATAAGCGGTAGTAAAGCGGATTTACAGCGACGGCAAAGTGCTGTGATCGGTTCCAATAAGCGCAGTGAAGTCGTTCGGGCGAATTAGACTGCAGAGATATCTTCTTTCTCACTCGTGCCTAGAGATAGGTTAGGAAGAAGAAAAGGAAAGGATATCTTTTGATAATTTATTACAGTGTGCGTGTGTATGTGCGTGAGTACATTAAACGGCGCTAACAATATGGAACGGATGAATGAGGAGAGAATGGTGAGAAAGATATATGACGCAAGTGTTGATGGTAATTATAATCACTACATTTTACAATTTTGGTAAAGAAATTCAAAAAAACTCAAAATATTCCCTACAAGTACGAGAAAAATCAAAATATCAACAAAATTTCTCAGCCACTCAACAATCGGCGAGCTCGTATGAGAAGATGTATGAATGTGGCTAAGGCGAGAATTATGTGTCAGGACAGACGAGTGTGGCGCTCTATACTCTATGCCTACCCCCGCGGCGAAACGGCGTGATGGTAAGTAAGTAAGTAAGATTAATACAGATAACATTTAATTTGTATTAAAAATATCACAGACCAATGTTATGAATAATTGCAACTTCACAATAAGAATGTGTTCTCCTTAATAATATAAATATTATATGTTGTTCATTTGTACCAATAAATAAATATATAAATAAATAATTTATTTAATTTTATTTGACCTTATCTGTCTAATTTCGACACTGTCTATCCTGATTAATAATTATTACTAAATATTCCTAGCTTTCATTTAACAAATAAGACATCTTCGAAATTATAATTACCCATTAACCCATTATAATTATAAATAATTTTAAAAAAACACCCGGTACGGGTACTAAGAAAAATCTCTGAGATATATCTCACCGTGTCTCATTCCGTTGACGTGTCATATTTAACACAAAAATATTCAAATTAATTCAACATGTTAAAATCTACATTATGAACAAAATTTATATTAAATATTCATTAACGTATAACTCATGCATTTATCGTTTTAACGTGGTTTTGTTATTCATTAGGATAACAGAATAAGAGATAGGCTACTGGGATTGAGAAATAGTTTATTTTTCTACTTGTGACCATCACAACATCATTTATTTCTTTTTTTATTTGCATTATTGGCAAATTACTTCCATATTTTTATGTCTTATATGTACATATTATACAGGCTGTTGCAATAAATAATATTAGTAGTTGAAAAATACATATTTCCTGTACTGGACAAAGATGTTTATGATATTGATGAAGTAAAAAAATAAGAGGCTTTGAGACCGTTGCGTCAACAATATTTTTAAATATTAATTAAATGTATTAATTAGAAAGATATACATATAAAATCAATAAAATATTGTTGCGCCACCGGGATTCAAATCTGGATCTCTTTCTACACCAACGAAGATACATTATCCAACCATGCTACAGCGACATTATTTTTGACGACAAGCTTTCGTACCTATATGTTACATTTTTTCAAATTAATACAAAGTAGATGGCTCTTTCAAATAATGGAACGATAAATGTATTGATTTGAAAAAAGATTCGCAGATTCGTCGTCAAAAATAATGTCGCTGTAGCATAGTTGTATATTGTACCTTCCCCAGTTTGGAAAGAGATTCAGGTTCGAATCCCGATCTCGCAACAACAATATTTATATAACTAATTTTATATGTATATCTTTCTAATTAATACATTTAATTTTAAGATATACTTTCACGTCTCTGTAGGTAAGCAAATAGCTTATTTGTGAATTCAGTACCTAAAAATTGAATTAAAAAAATAATACATACCTAGTACCTACCCAATGCAACAAATGCAATAATATTTTTTTAAAAAATCTACGTTGGTAGTTGTACCAAAACTTCTAAAAAAAAATGTTATCAAATTTTCTTAGAAATATTAATAAATAAGGCCTTAGCGGTCATTCCCAACAACCACACGCAAAAAATCTCAATGTAAGTTAAATTATTCCACCTTTGTAAGTTAGCTGTCAAAATGAACAAAAATGACATGTAGATGATGTATAAGAATCGCGGATAGACAATATAATGTGTATTTAAGTAAAGATGTATAATTTTTTCACTCAACCATTACAATTTTTACTTATGGTGAATTATTCCCGCGCAGATTTTGACAAATATTACCAATAATTTACGGCAGTCTTAATTATTTAATGTAATGAAATGCATAATAAAAGAGAAAACTATTAACTGAGATTATGTTTATATAAATGTTTATTAAACACACAGATATATTACAAACTGTCAACGTCGCATCATTCTTTGACAGTACAACCATAGAAATAATTCGTACGATTTCATACACGGCTTCTATGATACGACGCGAGATGACCATAGATAAGAGAGATGACAGCTCAAAACTGCAATGCTTTAATTTACAATGTACACTTCGTTTCAGATTAAATATATATTTCCATACTGTTATTTGAATATATAAAAAAGAACACATTTAAGTAATATTAACCTAGAGATATTAAAAATATATTATTTTGTGTCACGATCGCGTCTCACAGACCCGGCCGCTTAATCAAGCACTAAATAGCCGTAATGACATTACGTCGGCATCCAGAAAGTCATAGATGTAGACGGGGAAGCGTAATATTGTTGTGGATGTATTTTTCTGGTAATTTTTTAATAATTATATAATGAAAATTAATCTTAAAAAGATCATTTTTTACAAAAAATATGCAGGTAAAAATATATAGAATATCACTGGAATATGATCTTGTAATATTTACTATCGTAGGAAAAATGTTACCGACAGATTTGAGACATGTCTTAATAAATAATTATTTATTATTCTATTTTAAAAGTAATTAACTTGGAGTAATACACGCTAGGTAACACCACTAATCATATTCTGAAATTTCAGTTTCACAATAAAAATGTGTATTTATATACTCATTAAAAATATATATAATGATCAAGTTATTCAAGTGAGAAGAATTACGAAACAAACATGATTGCTGCACAGTGAACCGAGCAAATATAATGTCTGTGGCGGTTATTCAACCGTTCTAGAGCAGAAAGCCCAGGGCGAACTATCTGGGGTTGTAGACTGAAGTAGGCTCCGCTGTGGAGGCTCTCAACAAAGCGGCGAAGATGCCTCGGCTGTCACAAACATAGCAGTCGGGGTTTTGACACGAGTGACGACGCATTTTACGGCTAAATCAAGTAAAACGAAATAAAACATGTATGTGAAATGCTGTTCGCAAAGGGATGAGATAATCTGGCGAGATGGGGGTGGAATCATAGCGGATAAATAATCTCTTGTCTTTGCAAACAATAAGTGATTTAGATTATTTTATATTTTATAACATTAAAAAAATAATCTAAAAATATTGCTAGGTTTTCACGGCCGTTTAGAATTGAGTAGTATTTTTTTGAGCTGTTCTGACGTATGTTTTCGACCTTTGACCAACGTCTTAGATTCTTTTATATTTTAAATTTTATCAGCGATATCTGATCTGATCTCTAGGCTTACGACACAAGCAACATCTGCACCCGGGGATCAAGTTCCATAAAGATGCCTAATTAGACACGTACCGACCTCATTCTTACGCTGCACTCTACACGACACGAACTCACATCATGCATTTCATTCCACCACAAACCTCCACATGTACATTGAAGGGTTTATATCAGCTCTGATGATAGACCCTGCAATACGATCTGAAACCTGAGAACAAAGGTGAGTTTATCTTGGCTGTGTTTCCTTAGAAAATGAATCAATACCGGAGATCTTATACATACGAAGAAGAAGACATGCTATTGTGGGGATGGCGATTTAAATACACCGCCATCGTTGCCGTCCCTAGTTAACCAAAGACGAGAGCGACATCTACACTCAAGGCGCTCGAACGACGAGTGAAATCGAGACAGAGACCGCCAACTCGTTTCGCTCAATCTTCAGACTTCACATTTTGCTATCTTCTGTATTCTTCCTTTCCTATTCCAAACGTCTCCACTTTATACTTCGGAGCACGACCTTTTTCTGTCGTGTGTTGTCTATGTCTATTAATCTGTTGTGTGTTTCTTTGAACTAGTTCAGTCAACGTCCTGCTTTTTGACCTCGTTAGTTATCGTTCTGCTATATGGGATTAATAGTTGTACATCCCATTGCAACCTTCCCACTCAACTAATTAAAAAACATATATAAACAAGTTTCTGGTGTAGGTCCATAATTATTTTGCATTCAATAGCTGCTAATATACTTCCATTTACGTTATACACGTTTTACAGCCATAACTAAGTGAATTACTCAGTATTTTGGACCCCAAGCATGGCAGCATCAAAAACGACATAAAAATCTCAATCTTTCTCTTCAATTCTCATTGTATTCTTGTAGGCACAAGTTATATATTCTTGTGATGTCATAAACAGTCGTTCAAAAGTTTGAATAACATTCTTATAATTTTAGTCAAAGAAACTGAATGACACTGGCGTTCAAAAAGCAAAACTGCCTGCATAGAGAACGAAGATTTACACAGCCAGAGTTTGCACAAAGGGACTGTCGCCGCTTGCATCTGACGTATTTTTAACGATATTAAATACTTTATCGCGTTATTGCTCGGAAAATATCGCGTCTGCTTCGATTCAGGCTTCGGGCATTCATTTGTCGCCGGTAAACATTGTTACGCGGCTCACCGAAAAGAGGCCAGTCATCTCTTTATACATATTTCTCTCCATTGATAAAAAAGTGTTACAATACAAAATATACAAACTTAATTGGAAACGATTTTATCAGTTTCAATTGACATTACATCAATCAGATACGACTGATTAGCTTTACAATAACAAATCTCATTAAAATATGAATTAAATATATTAATTATAAAGATATACATATAAAATCAATTTTATCGAAAAATAAAAACATTGTTGTTGCGCTACCGGGATTCGAACCTGGATCTCTTCCCTAACCGGGGGAGGTGCTTTATCCAACTAAGCTACAGCGGCACTATTTTTATCGACAATTTTTAGACCTTATATGTTACCTTTTTGATATCAATACATTTAATCGTTCCATCATTTGACAGAGCCATCTACCTTATTTTTACAGAATCTCAAATACCTTTGAGTGAATCTGATAGTAGACGCTAGAATTATTAATTCATTTTTATTAAATTTTGGACACATTGATACAACTTTATTATTTTTTTAGAAGAACACATTCTTATTGTGAAGTTGTTATTATTCAGAACATAGTTCTGTGATATTTTAAATATGAATTAAATATATTAATTATAAAGATATACATATAAAATCAATTTGATCGAAAAATAAAAACATTGTTGTTGCGCTACCGGGATTCGAACCTGGATCTCTTCCCTAACCGGGGAAGGTGCTTTATCCAACTAAGCTACAGCAGCACTATTTTTATCGACAATTTTTTGGCAAGGTTCTAATAGGTCTATTATGCATACATTTATATGTGTGCGTTATTTTTGTCCAATTATCTTCATCATCTACATCGGTTTCTTATGATCTTCATGACCTCATACAGCAGACCTAAGGGCTTATTAGGGATAGTAACAGTGGACTGTATAAAACATTTACCAACTGAAACCCCGCCTCTCTCTTCTCAATCGACTATCTAATCCCTCGACGATTCTGGAAGATGATCACTTTTAAGACACTCGAATTGAAGAGAGGTACCGTGAGCTACTTTGCATAGATTTCTCGAAGTAGATAAACAACTAAAACCCAGTTTTAGTTGTTTTCAATAATGTGATCAAATTAACACTGAAGTGCGCCGCGCTGGTTGGCGAGCAAGTTGGTAACCAAGCATGTATCTGGGATAGGTTGAAAGAAATCTATAAAGAAATTAAGAACTTTCTCTAACAGGGCCATCACCAGAGAAGTTCCTATTGTTTTTCCATTTGGTCGGTCCAATAGATGAGAGATCTTCCTATTCTTTTCTGGCCCAACACAAATATTCTATCTTCTCTTCGATGTTAAAAAATTTAAATATTCGTCTTAGGCAAATGGTTGAGAGTATTCCCTCGATATGTATAATAATTCCAACATAATGGAGACATTTGTACGTCTCACCATTACATATGATTGTTCAATCGCCGGTCACCGTACGAGCGCATGTTAACGTGACATACGTAGATATAATGGTTTTTATATATTACCTGCTTATTACCCCCTTCCATATACCCAGTTCACGACCTTTTCTGGTTTGAGTTGACAGTAATCGTTTACTGGGCACGTCAGACTGTGAAAATTGTGCGAATTATCTTCCTGTCATATGGGAATGATAAATCGACTGAAAATTAACATTTGTACTTCGGAATTGATTGATTGAAGTAACTTTTGACTGCCTTGAAATTGATGTCTTGCTCTTGAACTCGTCAGACTGACTATTGCGTGTAATCAGTTTTGGTTTCACGCTATCACCGAAGTGTGTGTTCAAGAGTACTTCGTGCGGAACAACTGAGTATATGTTCAGAAGCCAGAAAAACTGTGGCTACCTAAAGTAGCAACTCTCAGGTGGGTCGTGTCTTTATTCTTGGTTGGTGGTTGGTTTTTCAGCCCCTCTGTTCTCCATTACTGTCCCTCTTCCAAATTCCATTTATCCAACTCCTTGATCAACCAATGATAATTAATCAATTATTTTTTCGATACACATTTTTTCTCCGTGTATATTTCTAGTTCATTAATTTAATGTATATTAAAATATCGCAGAACTTGTGTTCTTCTTGAAATTAATAAACTGTTTATTATTTATTTGATATCTGTCCACGTTCGGGCGGACGAAGTATTGGCACGCCGACAAAGGAAGACGCCTGGCGGCGGGTAAATAACATAATTGTTGAATGTTATTACTCAAACGGTTATACGATATCGATAATGATATATGTGACTGTATCAGTGAGTGGTAAAATTGAATGCCGCTCTGGACAAAGCTTGGCAAGTGTTGCTGGCGCGCTGCTCAGCGATGAATATATTATTTTAAATCGTTGCACTAATCGACTGTATTAAAACCATTCCACTGCCGGCTCTTCGAACCTAGTTCTTGGATATATAGGATATTTGGATCAGACGTTGGAACCGGGATGGGTATATTCTTTGAACACAAATCATACGCGGAATTTGGTGAACCATACATTTTCCAAGATATTACTTTAAATATGTTGGCATGGGTTTGTCTTTAATACTCGGTAAGTTAAGTAGTGCGTTAGTTAAATACATTCTTTGCGGTGGTGGGTCAGATCTTACCCGGGTATTTGTAAAAATATAAATTACGCTACAAATATTCGTTTAATGCTGTTTTTTTTATAGATATTCTTTTATTAAATATTTACAATTAATTTGAGATACAAATAAATGTTATCGAACGGGATTCAAATGAGTTATTGATAAAAATGTGAAAAAAACACTCAAAAACAAACCTAAGACAGTCGCTTTTACGGAATTGAATCTCAACACATACGCCGAAACGTATATTGTCAATATTTTGAGCGGATAGACATAGTGCGTTTTGATTTATTTTCGTCTGGCGTCCCCTAAACAATGCCAGTAATATAACTATTTGAGGAGCGTTGCGCCTAACTGTAAGTTTTATGACACAACCTGGTCGGGTTCTGATACAGTTTAGAAGCGTATCTGCCATAGGGCAATTATAATTTATATTTTTTTAAATTTTATTCTGACAATAAACAATTTTCTGACCGTAATTCACAGAATATAATCAATTTTATATCTATTTTGAGCATGAGTTGTCTATTGTTATACTTATTTTTTTAAATGATGTCAATTACATTTGCTTCTGCTTATAATATTGTCGATTGCGTTTCTTATAAAAAGGATGTAATTTTTATAATATATTTATTTCACTTCTATAAATATTTTGTTTATATTATTTTCATCCGGTGTACGTGTAAAAAATATTAATATATAAAAAAGAAATAATACATTTTCATTGTTTATAATTTTTGTAATACACCAGCAGGTAGTGCAATCGCTAACCGACGAGAATATCACATGCTCAGTGGATGTTTGTATTTTGGCTGAGTAGGGCGTCTGTTGATGCGTGATAATATGTACATTATTCGTAATATTTTTTAATTTTTAACTTTAATATAAGAGGACTTATTTCAGCCACATTAGAGTAAATATCACGTAACAAACATTACAACAATACTGAAATATAGTCCTCGTTGTGTATGTAACAGTACTAATCTTAAAATTTTTGTAAAAGATAAAAATTGAGAAGTTTTTAAATTTTTCAAAGCCGTTGTTTTGCGCCGAAATACATTGTATTATTTCCAACGACGGAAACTCGGCGAAAACTTCTTGGAACTATCCTTTGTAGTCTCTGTGTGATATTTCATGGCGTTCATGGTTCCAGCGCTCCAGTGGCGTGCTGCTCGACGTGTTATCTGGAACTTTTGTCCGCATGGTGGCATCCAGCTGCAATCATAATGCCGTTGTGCGACGAATGAAACAAACGCTTTAATCAAAACTGGAATCGCACAGTGGCAAGCGGAGCACTTGGTCCGACACCAAGAAAGCGGAGTTGGCTAACTAGTTTGCCGACGATTATTCCGTCCCCTGACTACTACGCGCGCAACAACTCATTGAAGACTACTCTTCATAACATTACTTTCCAAGTTCTGCATACTCTTCAGGATGTCGCCACCGGTGTCAGCCAATGAGAACGTGTTTTTATTAATTTTAACATAACGTCTAACATTTATTTCATATTCAGACGGTATCTATTTGTATTGTGGAAATTTTTTATCGTTGATGGCTGTAAAGTTACAACGTTCTTATATATTACAGTTAACTTAACACTTTCAGCCCGGTAGGTCAAAACAAAATACGTCCGGCGGTGGTGGGTCATTTTAGACCCATCTCAAGTTTTCGGTTTTTCAACCGTTTTGTGGGAGATTTTTTATAGATATTTAATTTTAAATAAGATTTAATGTAATAGCATGATGTGCTATAATGTTTTTGTTAAAAAAATAATATTAAAAATTAAAAAATATTACGAATTATGTACATATTCTCATGTATCAATACAAACATCCACTGAACATGCGATCTTCTCGTCGGAACCCGAGCAGGTAGTGTCGTAAAACTTACAAGGTAGGCGGAACGCCCCTCACATAATTATATTACTGACATTATCTAGAAGCCGCCAGACGAAAATAAATCAAAACAAATACATGGACGCATACCTGGTATCCTTTATCTACCCGCTCAAAATGTTGACAATATAAGCGCTGAGATTCTATTCGACTATTTTAGGTCAGTTTTTGAGCTTGTTTTCACATTTGTATCGATAACTAATTTGAATCTCGTCCGATAACATTTATTTGTAACCCAAATTATTTGAAAATATTTAATAAAACATTAGCTAGAAGGAATACAGCATTGAACGAATATTTGTAGTTTTATTCATATTTTTACAAACACCCGGGTCAAATCTGACCCACCACCGCAAAGCATGTGTTAATAAATCATCAACAAATCTTTAATGACCTCGATAGATAGTCCTAGTATGAAATACAAAACTGTTTAATTGTGAACTCCTTGTATCATTAATACATGTCCCATCGCGAGTTTCAGGATCGAAACCTTCCTTCAGTATCTAGTTGATTACAATTTATAATGAAGCATGTAACGCCTCAATAACGTGTTGAAGTTATTAAAACATTTTATCTAAACAATAATGGCAATGATGTAACCATTAATGGTGATCGCTATGCGTATTAGGTCGATTGGGCCTGCAACACATGTGGTTTCAACATGACGGTTCCACCTCTTACACAGCCCAAGCTACGCTTGAAATTTTTTCCGGCTGCATAATGTCAAAAGTGATGATATCGACTGGCAATAAGCAAACAGCAGTTTCGATGCTGCAGGACAATATTCGAAATGAAATTGCTGAAATAATACACCAAGTGTACGAGAATGTTATGTATAAAAATGGTTAAAAGAAAACGCGTTTGTGTCGCTGTCAGATATTATATACATAATTGTAATAAGCCAAATATTACATAAATAAAATTAAAATTATATAAATATATTTTATTTTTTAGTTATTTAAAAACAACATCGGCCTGGAACATAATATTCACACTCTGAACGTGGATTTCAAGGTCGGCGAACACAAATGGTGTAAATTTGTCTTACTGTTGTATTTTGTATTTGTACGTGCAATTTGGATTTTAAATTGTGTTATGGAGAATGTATCCAGGTCAGAGTTAATGGACGATATCTCATATCGGAGTTAATGGATGGTATTCTAGACAGGAATGAAAAATAGCCTAGATAAGTGAGATCCCCCCGGTACTGCATATCGGTTTTAATAAATGTTGATAGATATACCGAGCGCCGGCTATCTTGGATGATATACAGTGTTGTTGTAATAAGTAATAGAGTGTGACGTTTCGAAGTTAGTCACTTAGTGATTGATTATTAAAAATACATATTTAAACTCTATAAATAATTAAACAAATTATAGATATCTTATACAGACGAAACTATTATATTATATGGGAAATATGGAAGTATGGGTATTACAAGGCTTACGACCTGTCTTTAGCTAGCTTAAGTGATCACTTTATACATTGTAACGTTCACCATTCCACTTAATCTTTCAAATTTTTGTAAGTTGAATATATACTTTATGTATTAACTAAAACTTCATTGTCGTTATCTATGGTTTGAAAATTTGATATTCATTTCCCTGAAACAACAAAGATGTCACTAAAGAGAATATTATTTTATAGAAATATGGAAGCTATATTCTTTGTCTGTATATATGACAAATGATTAACACATTATACTAGAATACGCTTGAAAATATTATATTAACGATAGTATGTAATACAATTACTGGATTTTTACCTCCAAAGACATTGTTATTAACCTTTTCGTCACTAAGCGGCCAGAACTTTCTTGTGGTCCGAAGCGGGGTATGGAAACACCCCAGATAATATTCATACAAACGATATTAAAAAGTTCGTGACGAGCGACGCGAATGCCGATCCGAATGCCGCGAGTCGCCTCGTTCGCATCTGTGGGATGCTGCATTGGTTAGAATGAATAAAATAATAAGTACAATAACTAAAAGATAGGACACAGGGGTACGGTATTGACATGCGCAGGTGCATGTACCGCGCGAAGATCACTGGACCGAAAGCAATATTTTTATATATTATATATATACGCTTAGAAATTTGATTACAAAATTACAAAAAATAAGAATAAAATCTTTTGCATAATTATTGAGTTTAAAGCGATCTATGGGGAATGTGAATATCCCGCTTCGGGAAGGCAAGGTTAAACAAATTTCAGATATCTCAGAGACGAAGCTATCATATGGGAAATACGGATGTATGGGTATTACAGTGCTTACGACCTGTCTTCGGATGGCTGTTCAAAGATGTCAAATACATACATAGTTATGTTGAATACCTTTAAGCCATTTCAGAACCACTTTTTTGAACACATTTATATTTTCTGCTAATTTAATTGATTTTGGCAATAGGTTGTACAATTTGGGAGCAATGTACGATGCATGTCTCTGTCCTATTTTTAATTTAAATATTTTTAAAATTTTATGTTAATTAGTTTTACTCTCTTTATGTCCTCTTTTACAGTTTTTTTTTTTACATAAGGAAGATACATTTAAAACATATAAATCGTTTAAAACTTTTTTGGTTCGGTAATCTCTGGCCTTTTTAAAAATATTTTTATTATTATTATCTTTTGAGATGTATTTATTGGTTTGAGATTTATGGGACAAGTTACTCCCCAACCTAGTATTCTCGATCATGTTAGTATCTCTAGCATGATTGAGATTAGGCACATATTCCTTGAACATTTTTGACTCGTTATTTAGTCAGGAATCCATCCAGCCTTAAAATATTGTGGACTAGATATGTTACACCTGTTACGAGTACTTGTTATTCCTGTATTTATTTCTGCTATGCTATAGCATATATAAATTATATGTTAAATATATTTAACATATAATTTATTTTGTACAAGTATTTGTGGATATCAATGTTGTAAAAGCCTACAAGGGCGTAGGTGTAAATAAATAAATACGGATCTTTTTTTGTATCAAAATTCCGTTGTACATAATTAAATGATTTTTTTTTACCTGATATTGATGGGATGTTGGACGGGCCGCTCCCAATCCGTGTACTCGTTGACGATGGTCGCCAGGATCTCCGACAGGTGGTAGCTGTACGTGTTCTTCACAAATGTCCTAAGGATTTTGGACCTCCTGTCAGCCTCGATCCCATACTGGACGTCGTCCCCGCTGAAGGCGAAGTAAGCTTCAGCCCTTGTCACTCCGAGCATGAGGTCGTATCTGGTCAAAGATCAAAAGTATCAGGTCGATTTTGTTATCCGATATGATAAGTTGTATTTTTGTGGAAATAATGTATATAACGTGATGATAATATATGAAGAGGCGGAAATATTACAAGGTTAGGTTGACTTCAAATAAATTCAGTGCGAATTCGTTTTTTGGTCTAATCTGTGTGCCATCCTACTACATAAGTCTCTCTGAGAGACATCGCGATATACATGTACGAGCGCAGAATGGTAAACCGACTTGGAAGCGGATTACCATTCTCGTATTATCCTTCTGATACAACGGGATCTTACATAATCACATACGACGCATCTAATCTCGCCTTTAACCGTTCCCTAGTCTATAAAATCTAAATCGTATTTCTATAAATATGAACAATGTAAACTTTACATTTTACCGAGTCCTAAAAAAAATCATTTGCGTTTAGAAATGTAATAATAAAAATATTATTTTTTTGAATTTAATGCTATAATAAATCTTAGACATTAATTTTAATGAATAGAAAAGATATATATGAGATCATGTTAGATGGGTCTTTTGACGATTGCGTTATAAGAATAGCGTTTGAGAATAAAATTACAGTAATACCTCGACTTACGCGAACTCAGAGTTACGCGGTTAGTTTGGCAACACTGCCGCTGACGGCCATTATATTCAGTGTTTCTCTTACTGTGATTGCTAGAAATTTATATCGCTCATGTGGTAGAAGAAGTTATTCATCTTGGCAGGCAATTAGATTTCGAAGTCAATGCTAACGATGTCAACGAGCTGTTGGATTCACTTAGTCAGGAGCTAACAATCGATGAGCTCATAGAGATGCGTGAGCAAAACGACAATGAAGACACTTCAGACCCAATTCCACCAGAAAAGCACGTGACAATTGCAAGCTTGACAGAAGGTCTCAGCTCAATTGAAAATGGCTTAAAATTTTTAGAAAACATAGACTCCAACGAAGAACGCTTTATAGCTACAAAGCAAGGAATAAAAAAAATATTAGCTTGTTACAAATAAATTCTGTGAACCTTTTTACGTAAATCGTTAAATATTTTGTATTAATATGTGTAAATAACTGCAATTTTATTAAATATTTTTCTTCAAAACTAGTGTTTTTGGTAGTCCTTAGTCACAATTAAACAAAATTGTATGTATTTATGACCAAAGTTGTACCCCGACTTACGCGAATTTGAGTTAAGCAATTCTCGACGGTCCCACCTATCGCGTAACTTCGGAATATTACTGTATTATATTTATAATTTCTTATTATGTTTGTATTAACTATTTGCTATATATCTATATAGCTTGTAAAAGCATTTTGTTCCCATTGAAAGTGCTTAAAATACTCAAATTTTTTGCTGTAACACGAGTTGACAGCATGGCTGCTTAGGGTATTTTTAGCATGGTAAAGGTTAAAAAATACATTCACTCCTATATTGTTCATTCCTTTCACTCGTATCACCTCATTTCGAATCCATTCGGTATACCAGTCACTCTAGACTTCATTGCTTACTGCCAATCTTACCTCGACATTCACTGTATCTCATTTTCTAATATCTTTTCCCTTTATAAATAAATACATAAAAACGTATAGAATTTTATAATTCAGTTTTTGTAACGTGAAAACTGAAGTAAAGAAATGCGTAATTTCGCAAACGAAATGAGACAATCCTAGACAAACACGAAACGTGTAATTCAAAGGACTCGTTTGCAGATGTAAGGACCTTTGACAAATTTAAAAATGTTATAAAGGTAGGAGAAACGGAGAATAAATAAATTCTAATATGAAAAGTTTATATTTTGTAATGTTAGGCGAACAAACAAATGATATAAAAAATATGTTGCTTAAATTATATTACATCAACATGTATGTTTACTAAAATATTTATATTATAAAATACGCGTCACTATGGTGACTACACATTTTATTTAGTATTCATAAACGTCAAACTTATATCTTAATACTTTTTAGAAATTCACATTTTTTAACATGTTTAACACTGCGGTGGTGGGTCAAATTTGACCCGGGTGTTTGTAAAAATATGAATTATACTACAAATAATATTTTATTGATTTTCCTTTTTTTTGTGATACAAATAAATGTTATCCGACGAGATTCAAATGAGTTATTAATAAAAATGTGAAAAAAACGCTCAAAACATATATTGTCAATATTTTGAGTGGGTAGACAAAGGATACCAGGTATGCGTCCATGTATTTGTTTTCACTTATTTTCGTCTGGCGGCCCCTAGACAATGCCAGTAATATAATTATTTGAGGGGCGTTGCGCCTACCTGTAAGTTTTATGACACTACCTGCTCGAGTTCCGACGAGAAGATCACATCATGCCATTTCATTAAATTATAAATATTTATTAGAAAGATAATTTTATGCCATTATTGGTAAAATATGATTTCGCACATATGAGCGCCGTAGCTGGCTCAAATAAAGCGCAATCTTAAAAATCAATTTTGGATGACTTTTTGAAAAAGCTGGGGACGTATATCGGCAATAACGCGACGAATGTTGGCTTCCAAGTCGTCTATCGTATCTGGTTTACCGGTATTTTCTTCGATAAATTGATTTGTGTGGCATGTTGCGCCGTCTAGTTGAAATCACAGCTCTTCCACATTAATTCCATTCAATTGGAGAACGATACTCTCCATTGAGTGTAACTTCTGGCCGGCATCATTTTTGAAGAGACAACAGCTTCTTCACATCGACGATCCGTGGTTATTTGAATTACTTGCTCGGATAGATGATTATTTTGACCGTAAAACGGACGTGGCGCATGGTAAGTTTCGCAAACTGCACCACGATTTTAGAAATAAGCCTATTCATGATGAAATGGCAAACCAAACTGAGCACAAATCAGCTGTCAGGTGTCAAATTGGCTGTCGTTGGAAAAATGTTGCCAATTTGAAAAAAAAAACACCCTAACAAAATAATAATAGTCATGTCAATTAATGACAATTCTACAATTTTTAAAATATTCTGTTTCTTTTTCAGTTTTGTTCGTCTCAATGTGTGAGCCTGCTGGAGAAGAAGTTTCATTAAAAATTTACAACGTCAACCCTTAAATGCCTTCCCAGAGTGATTTATTCCCTTACTACAATTGTTGTTTGTGTTTTTTGGAATTACAAACGTTACTGCTGCCGACGGACGCCTGTGCATTCTCTGCACGTCGCACCACGTGGCTTTTGCGGGCTCCCATTTGTCAGCGTCGTTTTTTGTTTTATTTTTCCAAAAGTCAGTGGCGTCACTAGTTTCACTGGTCTTTTTTCATGACGTGTTTAGAGTGAGATATTTATTAAGAGTAGAATTAGATCACTAGATTAGCGCCTAAAGCATTTTTTTAAATATCGGATATTCAAAGTCAATTTGTAATAAAATGAAGGAGGATTTAAATCTCACAGTAATATTTCTACGACATATAGCACTAATATAATGGATATATATCCTGAGTTGTAATTTGCCTGAGTTATAATCTTAAAACTATATTAAAAAAAAAAAATACTTTACTTCCTCGTTCCTATCCAAAGGAAACCAGGAGCAAAACCTTAAGATATTACTCAGTGCCAAAATTGAATACCAAATTGGCTCAACGTATTTTCTTATTTTGTGCTCCGAGAATATTTAATAAATTGCCACTAGACCTTAAAGTGTCTAAAGTGATTAATGACTTCAAACCAAAAATAACAAAGTGGTTACTTGATGTAAGTAGAAAGCAAAATTAAACTAATTTGTCATTTATACTAACCTAACTACCCACACATTCGTGTCACCGACTATTGTATACTACCGACAATAATATTTTTAATAACTTTTTTCAAATTTTTTTTATAACTTCTGATTATAGTTTTTTCACATAACTTTTTATAACTCACTTAACATTATACTTACTTACCTTTTAACATTTACAATTTTAATAAACTGTACAGGTAATTGCTTTAGAACTGACTACGGCTAGTAAAGCAATTACCTTTATTTTTTCATATGTACTATTTATGCTACAAAAAATAAATATAAATGACAGACGGGATCCTTCTATTGAAATGAAATGCCGCATTGAGCAAGCTTATGCAACTGAGTTTGAATTATCCGCATGTGTAGCGCATAATTCAAAAACCGTTGATGATTTAACTTCGTCCAAAAATTCTATGTATTTATAGGGGACATCGATTTCGGATGGCAACATCTAGATCCAGGGTCCAGGCTTCAGCAGAAAGAGGTTGCGCTCAAGCCCGCCTCTTAAGCTCGCCTCAGCGCCCGATTTGTCATGCACCTATTCGTTCTACTCGATCTCCTGTACTCTTCCATTAGAATATCCCCCCACCATACACACGTTACAATTAAACGCTATAAATCATAAAGCACTATACGATTATGTTTACTTCCATACTCACTTGGTAAGCTGTGCCACCGCGCTTTTCCTGAGCAGGACGTGGTTCAGGATGTTGACTGCATTCTGGGGCGGTTTCACCCTCGCCTGGCCCTGGCCTCCCCCGGGATAGTCGTACTGGCCGCTGTCCTGCCCCGACACCATGTCACCTGTGTCTGGCAGATGTATGACCTTATTACTCAGGGTCTAGGTTCACTCAGATAGGTTGTAGCCCAGACTCCAGGCATACAATGGGATGTTTATTAACTGGAATCTAAGTGTACCGTTAGTCGTCTAATATCTGGTTATTAAAATATTATTTTCTAGTTTCATCTGTATTTTATCACAGTTAGATATTTAAACAAAGTTAAAATCCGTTTGCATTATAAAAATAAATTAACCTATAACTTAAGTAATACAGCAATATAGCTGAAAGAGAATGAACTAAAGATAATGCCAATTAAGCGAGCAATTATCATAGATGGTAAAAGTTTGTAGAACTTGCCTGGAATTAAATATTTGGTCATAAATAATATATTCTAGATTAATTTTTTGCAAAATCTAAGACACGTGACTATCGAGTCCTGACCAATTGTCAGGTACTCGGAAAGGGCGGTGGATGCTGCTCTCAGGACACAAAATGCAGGATGCAAAAATATGATAATGTTTTTTTACGGCAGACGAAAGACGTATTTTTTATGTACTGTTATTATTGTCGTCACCACCTATTTTGTAGCTCCGTAATTTTATTTTATTTATCCAAAAAGTAATATTTCTAGTAATTTTCTATTTTCTTTGTTCTATCAATAAAATTTAACGTAAAATTGGTTAATAATATTTTTATTGTGAAATATCACCTTTCACAATATTGCTGTTCAGTAAAGTTAATTTTCCCAGAAGATGGTTAAGGTAGATCTAGACATTATGGTAAGTAGGTAGCTTCTGATTCACGATCTCACATTCATACTCTCCTCTGTTACTGGTGGGTGGAGGATAGTCCGCCAGAACACGCCCCACACGGGCTACACCTCACAATATATATAATCGTAAGGGTATACGTTGATGTGACAACTCAACCGCGAAAGCATCTCTATTTAAAAAAAAAAGATATAATAAAAAATAAGGGTGCAAAAAGATGTTTGTTTTTGATCAATCAATCCGCGACCCTCACAAGGAGAGAGGCCAAGAGGGAGACCGTCACCCTTCCTCAATCAATACTGACTGCGCCACTATTATTTCCCAATTTTCAAAGTCAATAAATTTAGCGAAACTTTGACGTACAGCGAATAAACACACTTTAATGTGTTTGTAGTCAGAAACTCGGGGCGAGCGTACGGGTGTCATTAATACTGCCTGGAATTTATTAAGCCCATATTGGCGGAAAAAATAGGATCGTTAAGTCGGGGGTGCCGATTTTTGGCGGGAATTGAAAACAAACAACAAAATGGCGGGGGCAAGAGGGCCTCCGCACAAAAGGGGATTAATCGATTGATTGATAGCCAGCAATTGTTACTCAGGCGGGCGCAATTTGTAAGGCTGTATTCTCTGCGGCCGCGGCGTCTAGGGCGGTTTTTACAAGAATTTCAACCACCCCCCGTGCGATACAAATTAAACAACAATGAGGTATTTGTACGTAATAATGTTGGCGCGTGTACGCATTTTTGGACGCGGATTAGAAAATTAATTATCTTCTATTGTTGAGAACCTGCCATATGTTTTATCCAGTGGCGGGCCTTATATTAACTTTTTTTTTTCATTTTGAACAAAATTAACTTTTTTGAAAATCCTGATAATATATCATTCTTTATATGTGTGTGTTCACGAAAGATACTGACACTCTATTATGTTGCTTACTTTGTCTTATTTTCTCTTCTTTTCATGTCTATTTCTGAAATTTTTGTATACCGTTTTCTTTCCATTTATTTTATTTCATTAATGTTATAAATGGTAATGTAAATTTTAATAAATAAAGGTCGGGATTATGTGGGATTTTCAAATAGAAGCTGTTCGGCTCCGTCTCGTCACATGTGCGAGACGAAGTTGCACAACTGTCTATTAGCACTAAAAAAATTCTAACCAGGCGACGAATGAGTAGGACCATATAGGAGCTTTTGCTTATGAACGGTCATGGGTAAGCGGCGGGTCCACCCTCACTGTGTCCACGAAAGGAGGCAATTTCAGAGATTTAGTTGAGATGCAAAATACTTGTAGGTAATGAATGTTTGGAACAAGTAGATGAGTTTGTGTATTTGGGAAGTATGTTTGATAGCAACGGAAAGGCTGAGAAAGATATCAAAAGGAGGGTGACTGCAGGGAATAAAGTAAACGGCGCTTTGAATGGAATTATATCTAATGTGAACTTGTCAACTGAGGCAAGACTAGCGGCTCACAGTGGAGTTCTGGTACTAAGTTAGCAGAAGAGGAACGAAAGTAGACTGAATGCAGTTGAAATGAGATCACTTAGGCGTATATTTGGCAAATCTATTTATGATAGAGCAAATAATGAAGAAATAATAAAATAATGTAAAGCTGATCTTAGTATAGCAAGTAAGATTAAGTAAGGACCACTTAGGTGATTTAATAATATGGAAGAAATATTTAATTATAAGAAAATAAGAATATAATAAACATTCAAATACCGCCCATTACAACCCCTCTCTTATCAATTTTAACTCCCCCCCCCCAGCCCCACCACCGATAACTCCAAACACACCATATATTAGTGTCTAAAAGTGTTTTTAATTTTAGTTGAATTATAATATTGATGAATCAAAGCGTGTTTCAACTCAATTTACAAAATAACCATAGAATTCCACAAAGTTTCACCAAAAATCTTTGAACAGTTCTCATTTTATATATTTTCACGTTTACTTGCCTTGTATGTTTCGTTTTCTATTTGATTGTGTTTTACCTTCAATGAGCTATTTGGTTTTGTGAAATGTAATTTGTTTACCAATTCGCCCTAAAACACGTTTACCTAGTTGGACAATGCATTAAAAAAAATGTGTGTAAAATATATATAACAAACTATCTTTTTTTTAGCTATACAATACGTATATTTATTTATTTTATTTTTATTTGTAACTATATAATACAATGTAAAAATATGTTTACAAGCAATTGGACAATTAATTAGAATTACAAGAAGTAGATAGAATTACATTTAATACTATATAATAGGTGTATATGAAGAACAATTTTAAAGTGGACTTAATTTTTGGATCACTTTGTAGCAATAATTAATATGGATATGAGTCAATATGTTTGGGTGAGTGCACCAATACTGGCTCTACCCATTCAGTTGGTTTAAATCTTTTAGCATTCTATTAAATAGTTTAAATCTTTTAGCATTCTATTAAATAGTTTAAATCCAAAATATTTGTAGTTCACGTGTGTCTAAATATATTAAAAAAATCAATAGGAAAAAATATTTTTTGTAAAAATCAAAACATGTATAATATATAATACTTTACATGCGATGTTTGCTATAAAAGTACTAATTGTAGGTATTTAATCGATATTTTTTCCATACACTCATTTTCAGTTGATCGAAAATACAAATTTTCTGTAGCTCGCCTCAAAATGTAAATGTTCTAAAATAGTCTATTAAGCGTATTTCATTGTCATTGTTTTCATGTCTTACAGGGTACCGGGTCCGACGAACCCCTTGCCCTACCATCGGTAGTATGCCTTTGAGGCCTGATAAATTTTATTATTAGAATTAAAACAAAAGTAAAATAACAAGCTGCATTAAGGGATCAGGTTGCAGAAAACTGCTAGCTGGCGCAGTGAATTCCTCTAGGAGGATGGATTTTGGACGTTTATATCGCGACGGTGCGTTCAAGTCGTGTTTTGCTAACGAATTGATGGTCGGATCGTAAAAACGTTTGGAGATTCGTGTGATGTACTCTTTTACGGGGAGAATGCCCGACTCTCGATGTAGTTGTGTAAGCCTTATCCATTTGGGTGCATCCAACGCTAGTCGGATGCACTTACTCTGGAAGGTTTGCAGTTTTTTCATGTTTGCGGGAGCCGCGTGGCCCCGATAGGGGCTGCGTATAGGAGTATAGGCCGTAGGATGGCCTTGTATAGAAGGAGCTTGTTATCTATGCCGAGTTTGCTATTCCTGCCGAATAGAGGGTACATAGCGCAGAGTGCACGTGAGGCAGCGCTTAATTTATTGTGAATGTGGTTGCTCCACGTGAGTTTGGAATCCAGCGTAACACCGAGGTATTTTATTTCACTGGTCCAGGGGATGTTTTCTTCAAACATTTTAATGTTTTTTAAATATGAATTAAATATATTAATTATAAAGATATACTTATAAAATCAATTTTATCGAAAAATATTATTGTTGCGCTACCGGGATTCGAACCTGGATCTCTTCCCTAACCTGGGGAGGTGCTTTATCCAACTAAGCTACAGCGGCATTATTTTTAGCGACAATTTTTCGACCCTATATGTTACCTTTTTGAAATCGATATATTTAATCGTTAAATGTTTTTATTTTTAAATCGTTTGAAATTTTTCTTTTTAGTGAATAAGTGTCGCGGCACTTTTTGAGGGATTAATTTCGACACGCCACTTCTTGCACCAATCCTTGAGGAGGGTGGCTTGTCGTTGGACGCGACGAATTGATATATGGTTTTCCCGAGGTCGATAGGTACGCGGTGTCATCGGTGAAACTTGCAACCGCGGTGTTGTCTTCTTCTTGCGCTGAAAGGATGTCATGTGAAAATATGTTGTATAAGAGTGGCGAGATAATGGAGCCTTGCGGGACTCCAGTTAGTAATTTATGGATGGATGACAGAATACCGTTCAATTTGACTCTAAATTTTCTATCCGATAGGAAACTGGCAAAAATTTTGATAAGAGCGAGAAGGATCCCGGCGGTATCGGCTTTATAGAGTAGGCCGTTATGCCATACTCTGTCGAACGCTTTGTTTACATCAATGGATAGGACTGCCGTGTATTTATTATTATTAAATCCGTTGTTAATTTGCTAGACTACGCGGTGTAGCTGGTGAAGGGTGGAGTGTTTACCACGAAATCCGTGCTGGAAGTCGGGAATTATTTTTAGTTCGTCGGCGATCTTCTTTAACCGATTTACTATGATCTTTTCGTGGATTTTACCTGTGCAAGGGAAGAGGCTTATTGATCCTTACCCGGTTTTGGGATAAGGATGACGTCTACAAGCTTGAAGTCGCGGGGGAAGTAATTTAATCTAAGGGAAGCGTTGCAGATGTTAAGCGTATTCGATGTGAATTATAAATGAACCCTTGCGGGCAATAGTGCACGATGTGATGTAGTATCTAATACCCACCAATGACAACGCCGTCCACGCTGGGTCCGAAGGCGTAAGCGAAATCCGGCGCTGGGATTGGCGCAGACAGCAGCAGCTCCAGCGGCCGCTCTCGCAAGCACTTCAGCATATGCGGTGGTGGTAAGTCTGAAAAAAAAAACAACATATTATAGTAACAATATTTGAATATGTCCAAGAATGCACAATTACTGGAATTTCACCTACAGAGGCGTTGTTAAGACAAATCATATGGACAAAGCTATTTATATTATATTATATGGGAAGTATGGATATTACAGAGCTTACGACCTGTCATAAATGATCACTTTACATAATATAACGTACACCAATTCTATTCACACTCAACTTCCACATTTATATATATATATTACCATGTAGAAACCTTTTAAATATTTTACTACAACTTCGCTCTCGCCATCTATGGTTTTAAATTTGATATTAATTCTCCCGAAACAGCATAGATGTCACTAATGAGAATATTTTTTAAAAATTTTAAAATCTATATTCTTTATCTCTGTATATATGACGAATGAATAACATATTATGCTTGAATAAAATAAATTAATGCTACGAGATATCTATAATTAGTCTTAATATATTATAGATACGAAAATTTCATAAATTTTTGCTTTCAAACAAGGCATACACTAATGTGATCCAAAAATGACCGGAACCTCGCTATACCCCCCGCGCTAAACAAACCTCGAAGGGTTGAGGCAAGCTGCAAACATTTGTTTTTTGTAATCAATTTATAAATATATTAAAATATTATAAAAAACAAAGTAGATGGCTCTTTCAAAACATGGAGCGATAAGAAAATGTATTAATTTGAAAAAGGTAAGATATAGGTTCGAAAATTTGTCGTCGTAAAATATCTCGCTGTAGCATAGTTGGATAAATGCACCTTCCACGGTTTGGAAAGAGATCCAGGTTGGTGTTTTTTTATATGTATATGTATATATTTCTAATTAATACATTTAATTAATATTTAAAACATCACAGACCTATGTTCTGAATAATTACAACTTCACAATGAGAATGTGTTCTCCAAATAATTTATTTTTTTATTTTTGAACCTCTCATTATTAACATTAGGCGACTATTTTTTAAAATCTCTTCAACTATAAATATCTTTTAAAAAATAAAGTATTAAGGCTGAATGTCGTTTATAGCTCTCTTAGCTTTTTAGAAGAATATTGCACTAAATAAAAGCTGATTCTTCCCCAATTTCATTGGAATTAAGACTTAAATAACGTGAATGGTCCCGTGTTTCTATATTGTGAGAAATTTCTGAAGAAGCGGGAAATTCCCCCAGAATTTTCAACTTGAAATTATTTAACGGAAGCCGATTCTCCTTGCCGAGGACCCAAGGACAACGCGAAACAATTTATTACGTAAATAAGTACAAATCAACTTCAAAGGAATTCCCTCCTAATTGACGGTAACAATGGGAAACTTGAATTGATTTTTGAATGAGGTATTGTGTCAGTAAATGAGATTATTTAGTAAGCCCTTGATTTAAGCGAAGTCGTCTGTGTTAATGTAGTTGAAATGAGGTGTGTCACCGGTGTGCGAGATAAAGTACGCTGACGCTGATGACGGGAGGTAATGCGTGTCGTGTGTTCTGTCAGGTTGACGTGCGAATGGTGACCCGCCTCTGATGTCAAGGAATGACAGAAAAGGTTAATAGAATTTAAATAAATTTATTAGAATTAAATTAGCAATTTAAGTGCTTAAGAACTGAGTGAACGGATTGCTGGAATGAACGTCTAAATTTAAAGAAGACAACGCAGCTAAAAGAACAACAACATCGGATCAGAAAGACAGCAAAATATGTATACAAGCAAAAAAGCTGTGCATAAATGAAAATTCTGAAACTTTTCAGACCTACACACTTCTCTGATCATACCTCAGGTAGAATATAATTCAGTCATATGGTCGCCACACTTCATTGTACACTCGGCGGCGGTTGAAAGAATCCAGAGAATATTTTTAAGATTTATTAATTTCAAATTAAATATTCGCTTTGAGGAAATCAATTATGATTATCTCATTAGCCGTCTGAAATTGTTCAACTTATCAGTGAGACGTGCGATGACCGACCTTATATCTCTATACAGGATCATCAATGGTATGGTAGACTGCCTCCAGATTGTTGGTTTGCTTGACTTTCACGCACCATTTAGGTCATCGAGACACAATTCATTGTTTTATTACAGTGGTGATGTCAAAACTCGTGCACTAGCTAACTCAGCAGTCCTAAGAATGCATTCTTTGGGGAATGCATATGCGGAGGTAGCCGACATTTTTGTTATTAATTTAATTCTTTATAGGACTACACTATTACAATTGTTTGCGTCTCAACTCAATGGTGACGGAAAAATTGCTACTTCACATTTTATATTTATAATTTATTTTTAATTATGTAATAACATGATGACACTATGTAATTTTTTCTCTTTGTGTATTGCACTTCTGTTGTAATTTTCTCCTATTTTACAAATTATGGTAATGTCTGAATATGGCGTGTATAATAATAAATAAATCAATATTTTTAAAAGTTTTAAAGATTCTGTTAATTAGGTATTTGTTGAGTGGAATCGATGCGAGAGTGCACAACTCTTATAACCTAACCTTCAATATCCTTCTGATACGATATCAACACACATTCCTTAATTCACACCTACATAAACATTAATTCATAATTCCGATTTTCTAAACTCACTCCAAAAAATAAATTAAGTGTTACAATTGACGAGAAAAACATTACATTATTAAATATTACTACACAAATAATAGATATCTCATAGAGATGAAGCTATTTTTTTATTAATGGAAACATATGGAAGTATGGGTAATTACAGGGCTTACAACCTGTCTTCAGCTGGCTTAAGTGATCACTCTTATATAGTGTAACGTTCACCATTCCATACAATCAACCTCCATATCTATCAATTTTTTTAACATATCACTTAAGCTAGTCGAAGACAGGTCGTAAGCCATGTAATTACCCATACTTACATATTTTATCTATTATATAGTATATATATCTATTATTTGTTTACTAACAGTGCCTTTGTAGGTGAAAATCCAGTAATTGTGTGTTTCTGGATATATTTAAAAATCGCGAATGGGTTTCATTCAAAATTAAATACGAGGACGTATGCATTATTCATTTGAGTACTGAGTTCTTACAAGTGTGCAAACCTGGCTGCATTACCATAGAAGTATCCAGAACAATTATTACATGCTTGAATGCGAATCATCCAAGTGTAGTCCAATTTTGCTTTTAAATGCAATCCTTAGATCTGAAAAATATTTCAAAGTCGAGCGGTTAATATAGTGCATATAAAAATATTTATATATGCTCTAATATCAACAAAATATACATTACATTATTGTATATATAGATATTCTGCAGTCGCAGCTTTCTATGATAGCGCCGCTTGCACCAGAGAGTTGGTACTGAGCTCATGTCGCAGCTTTACGCCCGCAGCTCGATGTCTCAGAAACGGAACGAATCCATGTATACGGCCTTCGGCAAACATTGTAGGTGCGCTACAATAACGCGCCAATCCGAACAGTATTCAGCGAAATAAGCGTTCAAAATCATCGCTCATTACACCTATGACCCCATATTAAGATCTTTATTTTGTAAAATATACAATGTAAGAAATAATAATAATAATAAAAATACAACAAAGAAAAAACAACACACAAAAGCAAGGAGACAGAGGGACGGATAACCAGGGGAGCACACAAAATACTCGCTCACGGGAAACAAGACGGGCACAAAAAAAAGACGTGAAGTTGATTCTCTACCCGAGCACCACTTCCGGCAGATATTATTTAGGAAGCAGGACCCACCGCTTACCCAGGACTATTCGCCGCCAGGTTGACATTTATTTATTGTTACTATGACAACTGTGAAACAATGTCCCACACATAGTGACAGGGCGGTGCCGCACAGCTGTTGACACAAAATTGCCCTTCTAGACCCCGACAACTAAAAAAATATTTAAAAAATAAATTTCAATATAGTATATATAAAAACAAAGAAGCAAAACCACAAATAACAGATTAGAGTAACACTAAAATAAAGAATAATATTTACAATAAGCTTTACATCTATCCTTATTTCTTTATTCATTACACTATCATAAATGGATTTGCCATATATATATATATGCCTAAGTGATCTCATTTCCACTGCACGCAGTCTACTTTCGTTTCTCTTCTGCTAACTCCAGGCTTCACTTTCATACATCAGTGTCGGTACCAGGACACCATTGTGAACGGCTAGTCTTGCCTTGATTGACGATTGATAATTCCATACGATGCGCCATTCACTTCATTCCGTGCAGTCACCCTCCTTTCGTTATCTTTCTCAGTCTTTCTAAAGAAAAGTCGTTACTACCAAACATACTTCCAAAATACACAAACTAGCTAAAGGTAGATAAATTAAATTTTCACATCTAAATAGGGTCATGTTCTAGTTTGAGATTCAAATGACGTCATTCGTGGCAGCGCAGTTTTGAATAAATTTCCATATACACTTAAATAGAAAACCACCGTAGATGGCGAGCGGTCTCAGCCAGGGACGGCAAAAGACCCGCCGTGTATAATATTGAAGAATTTCCCTACAATGAAACGTTACCATCTCTGTGAGGGAAAAGTTGCCTTAATTACCATTACCGGAAACGCTAATTACGGCGATGCCAAACAAACGAATCGTCAAGTCAAGACACCGCGTCAAAGGGCAGACGGTGAGATTGCTTTAAGGACGTTTCTAGGATGTACACATAGTAACGAGACGATGGTCCAGGTACCGAGATTGCAAAGAGCATGAAAATGCTGACAAATTAATTACATTTTCATTTCCTTTGTACACAAATTCTGTTTATTTGATAAAAAATTCTTGAATCTATATAACTAGTATATATATTTTCTGTTCTCGACGTAACTTTGTAGTAATCCATAATCATATATGAAAATAAAACACTTGTTTTTTATTTTACTTATAAAATTATTTTAAATACTAATTAAATGTATTAATTATGAAGATATACATATAAAATCAATTTTATTGAAAAATATTGTTGTTGCGCTATCGGGATTCGAACCTGGATCTCTTTTTCCAATGCGGGGAAGGTGCATTATCAACTATGCTACAGCGCTAGTAATTTTGACGACAAATTTTCGAACCTATATGTTACACTTTTTCAAATTAATACATCTGTCGTTCCATTATTCGAAAGCATGTATCACAGACCAATGTTCTGAATAATTACAACTTCACAATAATATAAAATTATTGCTGTCATTTCTTATATGTAGTAGAACCCCGTCTTTGCATGTCCGGAATTCAAGTTTTTCCTCCATTTGCGTGTTAGTTATGCAGTTCCGTGTCATTTTGGTACAATAAAAACCCCGTTTAACGTTTACCTTTCCCGCAATTTACGTCTGAAATTTATTCATTCAAATTCGTCCGGCCAATTCGCTATTCGCCTTACAGCCAAGAGTGTGTTGGTCGTTTGCTTGTCATTTATACGCATTTTTACGTTTAGTTTTTTTATTGTTTCCGTAATGTTGGATTTAGCATCAAAATTGCGTAGAATATAGTATAGACAACATTGATGGGTGAAAACAAATTTATGAATAAACCTAGACGTTGACTCCAACGCAATAACATCAGACGTAGTGGAAATTGATTAAATAGTGGAGTGTATATACAAAAACTTGACAGAAGAAGAACGTTCCAACGAAGAAGAAATGTCTGTTCATCCCTTAAACCCAGTTCCTACAAAGGACGATGTCATGAGGCATATTGAAGGTCTCAAAACATATTTTACAAATATTAGTAATGTAGGAAAATACTTGTAGGTAATGAATATTTGGCTGAGAGTGATATTGAAAAGAGTATGACTGCAGGGAATAAAATGAATAGAGTGAATTCGTTAACCGAGGCAAGACTAGCGTTGCACAATGGAGTCCTTGTACCGACACTGATGTATGAAAGTGAGGCCGAAGAGCAACGAATATAGACTGAATGCGGTGGAAATGAAATCGCTTTGGCGTAAATGAGAAAATAAGGAAAGATTATAAAGCTGAAACGGATGAATTAGGAGAGAATATGACGCTAGTGTTGACGGCACCGGAAATAGAGGACATTCGCGTAAGACCTGGCACGACCGTGTAAACCAAGTAATGGAGGATGATTCTGTTAGTTAATATTGGCTCCATGTGCAGCATACATTGACAAACACACTTGCGCCGGATTACATTGAAAAATGTACAAAATAAATATACTTTATCGTGGAAGCAAACGAGAAGGCGACCGCACGCCCAACGACTGTCTTCGCGGCGGCAAAATAAAAACGTTTAAGGAGGTTTCTATTTGTTTGCTTTGGTGAAACGCTTAATTAAAGTCTTGCAAGGGTGCAAAGGCTTTATTTAAAAGAAGCAACATACGTCGTTTGTGGTATTTCTGTGTTTGTACTTATTATTTTTTTTTTGTTTTAATATGAAACAATAATGATAATGTTTATAATTTTAGTATTACTTTAAAAATTTGTGAAATCGTACACGAATTTCTCCTTATGCAGAAATTGTGTGAAGAAATGTGCAACATTTTATATTTAGGAGAACACATTCTAATTGTTATTATTATTATTATTCACAATAAGAATGTGTTCTCCTAAAATAATAAAGTTGTATCAATGTGTCCAAAATTTAATAAAAATGAATTGATAATTCTAGCGTATGCTATCAGATTACTCAAAGGTACAAAAATAAGGTAGATGGGTCTTTCAAATAATGGAACGATTAAATGTAACAAATGTAAAGGTTTGAAAATTTGTCGCTAAAAATATTGTCGCTGTAGCATTGTTGGATAGTGCACCATTCCTAGTTATGAAAATGATTCAGGTTCGAAGCCTGGTTGCGCAATAACAATATTTTTCGATAAAATTGATTTTATATGTATATCTTTCTAATTAATATATTTAATATTTTATATGTCTAAAATTTGTACGATACTTAATACTTAATATTAATTTGATCTAGAAGAATGGTTTGTTGGTCCACCAAGTCATAAAGCATTAGCAATATTCAAATATGTCCAAGAACACACAATTACTCGATTTCACATACAGAGGCGCTGTTATTAAACAAATAATACATCTCATAGAGACGAAGTTATTTTATTTAATATTTACAAGGCTTCCGACCTGTTTTCGGCTGTCTTAAGTGATCACTTTATATAAATATAACGTTCACCATTCTCACCCATTAACACATACTCTGTAGTGGTGGATCAGATTTGACCCGGGTGTTTGTAAAAATATTAACTACGCTACAAATATTAATTTACTCTTGTTTTCCGTCTGGCTAATCTTTTTTTGAATATTTTCAAATAATTTGAGAAACAAATAAATCTTATTGGAAGAGATTCAAAGGAGTTATTGAAAATAATGTGAAAAAACGCTCAAAAACTGATCTAAAACAGTCGGATTGAATCTCAACGCTTAATTCGAAACATATATTGTCAATATTTTGAGCGGGTAGACAAAGGATACCAGGTATGCGTCCATGTATTTGTTTTCACTTATTTTCATCTATCTATAATATAATTATTTGAGGGGCGTTGCGCCAACATGTAAGTTTTATGACGCTGCCTGCTCGGGTTCCGACGAGAAGATCACATGCTCCAGTGGATGTTTGTATTTTGGCTGTGCGTTTGATGCGTGAGAATATGTACATTATTCGTAATATTTTTTAATTTTTAACTTAAATTTTTTAGCAGAAACATTACTACACATCATGCCATTTCATGAAATCATATTTAAAATGAAATATCTGTAAAAAATCTCCCACAAAACGGTTGAAAAACTGAAATATTTTTAGCGACAAATTTTCGAACCTATATGTTACCTTTTTGATATAAATACATTCAATCGTTCCATTATTTGAAAGAGTCATCTACCTTATTTTTACGGAATCTCAAATACCTTTGAGTAATCTGATAGCAGATGCCAGAATTATCAATTAAGTTTTATTAAATTTTGGACACATTGATACAACTTTATTATTAGGAGAACACATTCTTATTGTGAATAATAATAAGAATGTGTTCTCCTAAGCATATGATGTTGTATATTTGAAAGAGTCATGTACCTTATTTTTACAGAATCTGAAATACCTTTGAGAATTATTAATTCATTTTTATTAAATTTTGGAGATATTGATACAATTTTATTATTAGGAGAACACAATAATTACAACTTCACAATAACAATGTGTTCTAAAAATATTTACCGTTAATGCGGCACATAGTAAATGTTGTATATGGGGCACCATATATTCGATTGTATGTAGGTAACACATACTGTACAAAAAAAAAAATTTGATCTCATTTTTATGTCTTTCTGTCTACTCTGGTCTAATTTGAAAAAGAAGATTAATTAAATTTTCAACTTCTTATATTCTGTCACATTACATTTTTTTTTTATTAACCTTGACCTGTTATTTTACATGTAGAATGGACATCTGAAATGCGATAATAATATATATTTTTTACCCATTTTACCTAACGTTGTATCTTCCCAGCGCAGCTGGGGTAGCATTCTTCTCAAGTAGCGCCCTTGAGGTGAAAGTTTTTATTACCAAAATGGCGCTGTACAAATTATCCAATATTATTATATTAAATGTAATGGACGATTCATTCCTATTTTCAAATTAAAAATACTTATTGAGATGCATTGCAGCTTCCAAAAAATTTAAAAATTCAAGTGATACATTTTTCCATTTTTTTTTGTTTGTTATTTGCTTTAATGGGTTATATTCGATTCGG
Source organism: Eubasilissa splendida (assembly GCA_031772225.1). Lineage (NCBI taxonomy): Eukaryota > Metazoa > Arthropoda > Insecta > Trichoptera > Phryganeidae > Eubasilissa > Eubasilissa splendida. Next base: position 2,570,978 of record CM062867.1, read on the forward strand.
AGAGTTCAAAGGACTATTATATGTATTATGCATAAATAAAATTATGAAGGGGCGCTATAAGGTTTTAGTAACTAACTGCCGTTGCTTGGTTGAGTGGAATCGAAGCGAGAGTAAACAACTCTCAAAGCCATTCAGGGATAGATTGGGACGCTTTTTGGAAGAGTTTCCATCATTTCAAATATTACGTACCTGGCGAACAGTTGACGTGTCTGGCAACCATATTGGCGTACTTGGCAGGATCTGGCACCAGAGCCCAAGGACTCAGGCCGGATCCAGACATCAGGACGGCTCGGTGGAAGAGTAGTCCTGGAAATACAATAATATTCAATTCATGATTTAGCTAGGATTAAACAATATATTTTGAAAGCACTAATTAAATGTATTAATTAGAAAGATATACATATATAATCAATTTAATGAAAAAATATTATTGTTGCTGCCGGGATTCGAACCTTGGTTTCTTTACGATCCGGGCAAGGTGCATTAACCAACTATGTTACAGCAGACAGTGCTTTCGACGACAAATTTTCGAACCCATATGTTACACATCAAATTAATACATCTATCGTTCCAATATTTGGTTAATGTAATCCCGGTAGAAACAACAATATTATTCAATAAAATTGATATTTTAGGAGAACACATTCTTATTGTGAAGTTGTAAAAACTTTTTACAACTTCACAATAAGAATGTGTTCTCCTAAAAAATAATAAAGTTGTATCAATGTGTCCTAAAATTTAATAAAAATGAATTGATAATTCTGGCGTCTACTATCAGATTTACTTAAAGGTATTTTGAGATTCTGTAAAAATAAGGTAGATGGCTCTGTCAAATGATGGAACGATTAAATGTATTAATTTCAAAAAAAAAAAAGGTAACATATAGGGTCGAAAAATTGTCACTAAAAATAATGCCGCTGTAGCTTAGTTGGATAAAGCACCTCCCCCGGTTAGGGAAGAGATCCAGGTTCGAATCCTGGTAGCGCAACAACAATATTTTTCGATAGAATTGATTTTATATGTATATCTTTATAATTAATATATTTAATTCATATTTACAATAAAATTGATTTTATATACATATATTTCTAATTAATACATTTAATTAGTGTTTATATAATAGTCCGAATAATCAGAATATAGATCTATGATATTTTTAATACAAATTAAATATATTAGAAGGTAAATAAAAAATAAATTGATTTTATACGTATAACTTTCTAGTACATTTAACTTGTATTAATATGTTTTCTGTTAATAATAAAGGGTGTCCAATGAATGCAAAGCTCAACCGCGTACGCGCGGTTCGCTCCCGACCAGTGACTCATTGTACTGGCAAATCCGCAAATCACGCGCGTCGAACAATACTCCTCCCATTTACCTCACTCCGTTGGCTTACGAGGAATTACAATTTAATCTTGAAATTTTTCCGCTGGACGCCTTTTATTAAAATATATTTTTCATGTATATCACGCATTTAAAAACTTTTACGAGGCGCCATTGTCCAGTATCACGAGCTGCCTTGCGATTGTATGAATCAAGTGGCGCGGAAGCGTGGAGAAAAACCACGCATGGGAACCTAATTCATGCTCATTGGGACGCAGATTAGTCGCTCGAAACAGAACAATAAACACAAAAGGTTATGTGAGTGAAAATCATTCTCTCAGTGACGACCTTTTCCGATTTAAAATCCTTTCCTTGAATTTTTCAATTCACTTACTTCGTACTACTAACTAGGCTCTAGATACACAACATTACACCCCGCGGCGGGTTAATAGAATCTACTACAAGTGTATACGCTTTGAAAATTATATTTGTTTTGTAACTATTTATATAATATACAGGGTGTAACAGTTCTATGATTTTTTATGAATTAAGACAGCATTTGAATGTTTTTCTTCTCCTTTTTCGTTTTGCCTATACTTAAATATGTAACTGAATTAAAGTCGCGCATTTTTATTAGTTTTGATGAGTGGAACCAACAAGGAAGCCCGAATAAACCTAACCTAACCTAACCTAACTACATGCGAAAATATTTTTTACATTTTTTTTTTACAAAATCGTGTTAAGCTTGAAGTTTATGTACTTCGAAATAAATATTTGCGCAATTGTTCAATTATTATTCTATATCATTGCTTCAGGTCTTAAATCATGTAACAAAAAATAGTCTAGCCTCTCGAAATTCGATGGCCCTTATTGGAATTAATAAAATATTTCAATAAATCGAAATAATCGAATAATTACGATTTTTTTGAAATGCTTATATTTCTGACATGGTTGAGATTAGACACATGTCCCCTGAATATTTTCAACTCGTAATTTAGTCAGGTATACATCCATAAAATTTTGTGGACTAGGTCTGTTACACCTGAATCGAAGAAGAAAAAATGCAACAATTGTCAGTGCTGCAAAATAAAACCATTAAAACAGGTGAAAATGGATCAGTGTCATGTTATACATAACGTTATGCAGAAAAAATATTTCAACGGTATTTCATTTTAAAAGCGTCACTAAAAATATTTTAAAATTTTTTAAATCATTAAATCAGACGTATCAACCGAATATTCATTGTTAAAAATTTTTTTTAAATGTACGCCATTTTATTGTAGCGGGGGATCACACAAAATGGCGTGCATTTTTTTACTGCATCCAATCGAAGCCTCCGCTTGCCGGATATGTGGAGTATGACGACGCGGTGCAGTACTCATTTGTTATTTTCCATCGAGCAGCACATTTTCCAACGAGGATTTTCACTCCACAATGGCTATTTACAATGCGAATTCTCCATTCGTATTATTTTTGTTGTTCAAGTGCTTGAAGTGTTACTGTGGTTTATTGTTATCGTGTCGATGGTTCTGGGTGCAATGTGCAATGAACACTTAATGATAATAACGTCAGTGATTTCATGTTACAGTCAATGGTAAATATTAGGTTAATAGGACAATAATTGCTGTTTTTTACAGTCAAATTAAAAATTAAGTGGCATTAAAAAACGTAAAGTGGATAGATACAGATACGTCTAAAAATGTTATTTATTTATTTAAAACTTTAATATTTCACGTTTGCATTTGTTATATTGTACCATTTGTTGGTTATAGCGTTTCAAGCAATATGACACAGATATCCCAAAAAATGTATACACTTTTTAACAGGTCATAACTTTCTGATTTTTTTTTTCTTTTCAAGGTATAATTAATTGTAAATAATAAGTGAACCAAGAAATTATTGAATAAATTTTAAAATACCAAAGATAATATCGCAGGGAGTTTCAGGTAGATGCACCTACGCGACTTACAGCTAATCGGATAAAATATGAGTTTGAAAATTAATGGAACTGTTCAGTATGTTCACAGATAACGTTCCAAAAGACCAGAAACATCAAGGAGCTTCACCAGCCAAGAAACAGTACTGAAAAGTTATTGCGATCATCTAAAAATCTGTAAGACAAACAAGTCGTGAGATTGGCATCTCAAATCAAGTTACTTTCCGACAATGGTACATGCTATCAATGAAGACGATCCCGACGGGACGGCGCACCTCCACACTACCATCGTGATGTAAGAGCATGTCGTGATGAGAATCTTCCAAACAGATGGCATTAACGAAGAGGTCCCTTAGAATATCCAGACCTGACGCCACTTGACTTTTCCTTATGAGGGATACCTTAAAAATAAAGTCTATGCCGGAAAATGAAAATTAAAAGCCGCAATTGAGCAACACCAAATAAAATGTTTGTTAAAGTTTGCGAAATAATTTTGTAATAATTTGAACATCTGCCATAGAAGAAGGAAAAGCTATACATTTTATGAAGATTCTTTTGCAATTTAAATAATAATTATACATGAATAAAAACTGAAGTTATAATCATTCAGACTGTGTATACATTTTTTTGGGACATCATGTATGTTATAAAACATGGTATATACAAATAAAAAAAACTAGAAAAATTGAATAAATACAACTGTTATAAACTCGATCAATAAGGATGAAAATATTATAGAATTGAACAAGATATATTATATATATATATATATATATAAATTAAAATATTAGAATCAATACAACATATGTGTTCGATATTTATGACAGATCCACGGATCGCTGTACCTATCTGTCCCTACCCTCCTATATCCTATATCTCAGCGTACGACTTTTCTGTGTGTATTGTCTATGACTTTTGATCTGTCAAGGAGAGTTAATGTCCTACTACGTGCTCGTCACTAACTTGATGTTTATAGTTTTTGTAAAGTTACTTGTTACTAGTGTATTCGGTACCTCGCGTGTGCGTGCCAAAGTCGCTATTGTAAATCACAGTGATTCGTACTGATCATCTAAGAAGTTTCCTGAAGTTTAGGAGCTGTGACTACAGGAGAGAAAATGCACGTGAGTCGTGTTCTTCCTGGTTGGTTCTCGAGTCTTTATTATCCTTTCCCTGTACCAAATTCCTATCCACCCCTTGTGTAAACAATATGGTTTAGATGAATAAAGAAAAATATGTATTTAAAATAATAAAAATACGAAAACTTTAATATCTTTTACATGTGATAAAGATAATGAAAGGTGAAGACATGACATTGAGAGAATGTGGGAGAACTTGCACCTCATAATTCAGGGAAAGATTGCTGGAAGAAGAATTTGAAAAAAAGAATTTTCCAAAAAATTCTGGAGTTCTTGTGTTAATATATTCTCGAAATGTCTTTTCGACAGTAGCTCGCTTGTTGAAGATCTTAACCATGTAAGAAGTTGTTGAAATTGTTAAGTAACTAATAATCTGTTGACGAGATGTCTGGTGAGAATGATGGATGAAGCGATTAATGTTTCATAGTCAAAAAAGCGCCCACAGCGTAACTTCAATTTTCGATTTTTGATCATTTGTCAAGCTTTTTTTGGTTTTTCAAGCCGTTTTAAATAGTTCATAACTATTAGATGTCTAACGCTTAACTTTTGTGCTGGAATTATTGCGAGATCTCTAATTCAACTGACGCCTTCAGTTGGCCGTTAACAACTGAAGAAGGACGCCAATAAGTTTATTTATCTTCAAGGTGGTTAACCCTGCATGAAATTTAAAAAAAAATCAACCCCAGTTCTAATGAGTCCTTTCGGCAAAATTCATTACTATACAAGCAAAATAACAATATTAGGAGAAAACATTCTAATTGCGAAGTTGTAATTATTCAGAACATAGGTCTGTGGTATTTTAAATACTAATTAAATAAATTAAAATAAGGTAGATGGCTCTTTCAAATAATGGAACGAATAAATGTATTAATATCAAAAAGGTAACATATAGGTTCGAAAATTGTCGCCAAAAATATTGTCGCTGTAGTATCGTTGGATAATGCACCTTCCCCGGTTAGGAAAGAGATCCAGGTTAATATAATATTTTTCAATAAAATTGATTTTATATGTATATCTTTCTAATTAATATATTTAATTCATATTTAATAATACATCAGACCAACCCACGACGCCAGAGAAACAGCCACTGTCAATCAAGGTTAGTGGTAATTTTCATTCTGCACACATGACCGTATTATTAATAGGAAACTCGGGAACAGCAAGCTGTCGAAGACATTCACGGAAACACATACTTTGTTCAAATCTCTGCCCCTTTGATGGTTCTGAATGATTGGGATTCGACGGTAGAGTGCCAGTTATGGCGAATGGCTGGTAATGCGATGATTTAACTAACATATATTTCATTAACACATATATAACATTTGTACTGTAGATGAAAAAATTAATACAACAGAAATTAATCTCGATATAATAGGTGCTTCACACTCGTATCGAATTTTTTTTTTTTCCAATTCCTTAGAGTCTACGATACTCTGAGTACTCTACATGCGGCTAGACCGCCAAATCTACTTCTACAAGTGCATCAGCGCTAATCGCTGTGACACTTTTACTAACTAACTTATTGTAATAAACATCATATGTGTTTTATATTAATACATGAATTAGAAGGGTAAAAAATTCTGATAAAAAACCCTCTAAACAATTTACTGGAAGTTAAATATTTCAAATTAATTAGGCGCAACACTTTATGTACAGTTCCGCCTTATTCTAACATAATACTTATAGTTAAACTAAAATAAATCACTACTAAACTTAAAAATATATTGTTTTATTGTTTTACAAGTCATTTATTGGAGAGTTCAGTCGACGCTGTCCGCTTCTGTGTGCATCTCAGTCCGGAGGATCGAGCGCGTTGCTTCGCTTCAGGAAATAGTGCCTGGGCAACTCGTATCGAAACTTATTCAGAAGGAATGTAAAGCGCCAGAGCTCTGGCGGTTAAAAAACGAACCTCGATACCACAAAATGGCGGACAAAGCACTCGCTACCGATTGTTTCTATGGTCGAAATGGCGGGAAACTGTCTTCTTTGTTCCCGAATAGCGGTTTGGCGGGTTTTTTTTATTATCCGTACGTGCCGTTATGACGTGTTCCTTTCGGTCGTGAAAATCGTTTTTCCGTAATTGGATATGAAAGACATTTTGCGTGTTTACCGCGCGAGATGATTGGGAATATCTGGTTTGGGAGGGGGGGGGACTGCTGTTTCGTGAAATAATTTTGAAACGCAATTTTCTGAACGCAGCGTGCAAATTTGTAATATCGAAAACAATAATATTAATATATGCAAAACTAACAAAAATTTTATATTCTCTCATTTTCACTTTGTGTTTTTTTTCATCTTTACTAAAGGGTTTTTTTTTTAGAGGTATACAACTTTAAAATGGTAGTAACGGGCCATGATATTGGCTTTATTGGAAAGATAATTATATTAGTTATATACATATAAAATCAATTTTATCGAAAAATATTGTTGTTGCGCCACCGGGATTCGCACCTGGATCTCTTTCCTAGCCGGGAAATATGCATTATCTAACTATTATTATTTAATTAATATTTAAAATATCACAGACCGTCTGTTCTGAATAATTACAACTTCACAATAAGAATGTGTTCTCCTAATAAGATGATTATATGCCATTAGTCTATAAATATGATTTAGTACATGTGGACGCCGCGGCTGGATCGAATAAAGCGCATGCTTGAAGTCATTGCATTTAGGTGCAGCTATATCGGCAATGACGCGACGAATGCTAGCTTCAAAGTCGTCTATCGTATTTGGTTTATCAGCATAGACTAGCTACTTTACATATCCTCACAGAAAATAATCCAAAGGTGTTAAATCACAAGATCTTGGAGGCCAATTCACAGGTCTGTTACGTTGAATATTGATTGTGGCGCGCGCCGTGCGGCATGTTGCGCCGTCTTGTTGAAACCACAGCTCTTACACATTAATGCCATTCAATTGGGAAATGAATAAATCAATAGTCATGGATCTACAGAACTGGATCACTAATCATGGATCTACAGAAACAACAGCTTCTTCCGTGCGCACTGTACGACGTTCTGCACAATTAGAGTATGCGTGGTGCGAAAACGATCCATGGTTATTCTAATTACTTGCTCGGATGGACTATATTATGCATGGTAAGTTTCGCGAACTGAACCACCATTTTCGAAATAAATTTTCACTATTTGCAAGCGTTGTTCTGGCGTAAGTCTATTCATGGTGAAATGGCAAATGGTCAGCTGTTAAATTGGCTGTCGCTGGAAAAAGTATTGCCAATTCGAAAAACAAACCTCTAAAAAAACACCATTTAGTACCAGAATCGATAACAGACGTGCAATCGTTTGAAATTGAAAATATTTTGATTCCAGTACTTTTGGTATGCTAAATAAGCACTTGACCATCATCAGTATATATACATAAGAGCTTATATATATATATATATATAAGCGGTTTCTTGGTTATCCCGCGTCTGTTGCTTCTGAGAAGAACCATAGTTGTCCCAACGCTTCGGGTAAATCTCATTAAATCGCTCTAAAATGATCACGAGACACGTTCTCTTAGGCCGGCAGTTCAACGCTAAGTGGGTTAAACTAATATCTACATTAAATAAAATAAACTTTCTCTATGACAATATAACTAAGTAACTAACTTACCATCACGCCGTTTCCCGCGGGTGTAGGCAGAGATGACAGAGCACCACACTCTTCTATCTTGACACATAATTCTCGCCTCATCCACATTCATACATCTTATCATATGATCTCGTCAATTATTGAGGCTTCTAACAGGACCATCCTCCAGTATCTGGTGTACCTGGTCGTACCGAGTCTTTCGCGGACGTTCTTTATTTCTATAGCCATCAATACTTGCGTCATATACCTTTCGTACTATCCTCTCCTCATTACTCAATATTCTAACATCAGCTTTACATTATTTTCATATTTCTTCATTCTTTACTCTTTTGCCATATATACGCCTGAGTGATCTTGTTTCCACTGCATTCAGCCAAGCCTCACTTCCATACATTAGTGTAGATACCATGATTACATCGTGTACCACTAGTCTTGCTTCGGTTAATAAGTTCCCTTTAGGTATAATTCCATTCAAAGCGCCGTTCACTTTATTTCTTTCAATATCTTTATCAGCCTTTCAATGACATTTTAACTAATGTCACGTCTGTTTTTCATTAACGAATGGCAACTCTGTTTTTTAAATGTTTACCTTGTCAAGTAGTCCAAACAACAGGCACCAACTCAAACAGCACTGGATGGTGCCGGTGAACTGACTATAAAGTGGGCTCTCGCAGCACATAATTCCATACAACTCATAAACATCCTGGAAAGCTGCCGGTACACTTTTCTGAGTGTCAATGTGTATTGACAAATGTAGGCATTGAATAGTTTTATTTTTACTGAATTTCTCATGCGCGGTATTTACAGGAAAAAAAACCTGTTAATCTATTTATTTATTTAAACCTTTATTAACGTACAACTGTATATATATAGTTGTTTTAGCATAAAATCATACAATAGAAATATAGGTAATTACTTTACTAGACGTAGTGTACTCTTAAATTAATAACTGTTAAATATTGTTGGAGACAAAATGAGTATGTAGTTAGGTTACCACAAATGACAAATTTGTATCATTTTGCTTTCTACCCACACAAGCTACTACTTTGTTATTTTTGATTTAAAATCGTTAATCGCTTTAGACCCTTTAAGGTCTAGTGGCAATTTATTAAATATACGCGGTGCACAAAACAAGAAAGTTCGTTGACCAAAGTTAGTATTATTAGGAGAACACATTTTTATTGTGAAGTTGAACAACTTAAATAAAGTTGTATCAATGTGCTCAAAATTTAATAAAAATGAATTGATAATTTTGGCGTCTGCTATCAGTTTACTCAAAGATATTTGAGATTCTGTAAAAATAAGGTAGATGGTTCTTTCAAATAATGGAACGATTAAATGTATTATTAATATCAAAAAGGTAACATATAGGTTCGAAAATTGTCGCTAAAAATATTGTCGCTGTAGCATAGTTGGATAATGCACCATCCCCGGTTAGGAAAGAGATCCAGTATTAACAATATTTTTCGATAAAATTGATTTTATATGTATATCTTTCTAATTAATATATTTAATTCATATTTAAAATTTAGTATTCATTTTTGGCACTAAAAGTATCCTAAGGTTTTGTTATACACTTATTAGTTTACTGTGTGGAATGCAGTAGGTATACACCACTGATGAATATATCATTGTCCTGGCTACTTTGCTAGATTATCATTTGTGTTAAAGTAGATAGTTTTTTTCGTGCTATTGTGGTGTTATTTAATTAAAATTAGAAAGAAAAGATTCGACAGAGATATTAAAAAAATAGAGGAAATAAAGAAATGTGAATTATTAGTGGAGGTATTATATTGTGATTAAGTTGGAATATTGCACAGTGATGCTTCTGACTGATATCTATCTAATTGAATCGTATATTGAGTCCATATTTGTGTAATCTTATCGGAAGTGGACGATTTCCAGTTAGTGTTAAGTGCGTTGTACAGTTTCGGAGCTCTAAGTATATAGACACGTTGAAAGAATGTCATTGTTGCTCTTGGAACAGGTGTGTAGATGTTTATTAGTTATCTTGTATGCATGGAAATATTGTACGAGTCTCACAATATAAATTTATCATACGTCTAGGAAATTGTACTCTTTAAATAGAAGATCTGATGAATATCTAAAAGGTTACTCTAAGAATTGTATTTTGTGCTCTTTTAGCCGACTTTATTATTGTTTTTGCTGCTCCTCCCCAAACCAAAATCGCATAATTAATTAAGCACTAGCAGAGTGCAAAGTACACCGATTTTAAGAGTTTATAGTCAATTATTATATCGTATTAAATAAAATAAATAAATTAGTTTTCTTACGCGTTTAGCTAGGTTCTATACATGTTCTATCCAGTTAAGAAGATCATCGATCAGTACTTGGAGATGTCGAATAATTTTAACTCGTGTCAATTTTTTATGTTGCCATAAGAAAGCCGTGACTCATAATGCGAGATTTTATAACATTGAAACGTGTTTATGTGTTCTTTATTATTTGTTTATTTAGAATCTTACTCAGTAAAAATAGCACGATAGAAAATTTCATAAAATTTGCATGATATATTTTCTGACTTTAATCTTGTGTTTTCTTTTTAACTTTAATGGTAATGGAAGCTCATCGAATTCACGCTCAACCCGACGAAATTGTGTTTATTTTATTTTGGATTGAATTCGTTCTAACTTAACCAGTTTTTTTGATAAGATTACATTTTAAAGCGTAAAACATATTTTCATTTATATCTTCCAGGTATTAATAATATATATATCTCTGTCACACTGTACCTCGTCCTAAACTGGAAATATATATATATATATATATATACTTTCATATTTATACGTTCTTAATATCAACTTTTAATACTTATATTTTATTTCATTTAAAAAATAGTTACTGCTTGAACCTTGAACCATACTACATGAACCAGTGACTGTTATTTTAACATTTTGTTTGATTCCTCGGTAGCGTAGTAATTAGTATCCCTCACGTATCACGCTAGAAACTAGGGTTTTGGTCTCCACTATTATTACATTATTTTTAATTTATTAATTAAGCTATCTGAATTTATTAATATTGTTTGGGACGTATATTTATTTGTTAATTACTTATTTATTCTTGAACGAAAATAATGTACTATGCCTTCCTCTCTCCTACCTCTCCTTACCCGGCACGCTACCGTACCAGTCGAACGGCGACCTTGAAGCGGTGCGGTAATTCATGAATCGAAGAATATTATTCAATTGAGACGTCACGTCTATACAGCGTATTCTAAAGGACCCTAGACGAAGATAGTGATAAATTTACAGTCCACCTTGGAGGTATCTAAAGAACTGGATTATGGTGAATGCAAACCTCCTTCCGTATATCCTGTTTTCTTTCGGCATCTATGCTTTTACGCAACAAATATTTTATTCGAAACGAAAAAAAAATTCTGCGCAGGGGTGATATGATGTTTATAAGTTTATAATTACATTTATTGTATATTATTAAAATATATATATTGTGAGAGTTGCGCATATTAATTGATCAATTCAATTCTCCAGATTCCGTGATAATTAGAGTATTATTTATTAACTATGATTTTATACATTTTATTAGTGATTGGATTAAGTACCTTCATTGAATGCAAACTGTGCGTTTGGGCAATTTTTGTTAATAATATTGGAATAATTTATGCTTTGATTGCATCGAATTCAACTCAAGTATTTAATTGAATTATTTTTTACAAAACATATAACAATAGTACATTCGTATTTATAAATATCATATATAAGTTAGCTTCAATTTATTTTACATATATTCTCAATTTCATTATTGAATTTCGATAAAACGATTGTCGTAATCCAATGAAAATCTTTTAAAACTAAAATTTGACCCAGCAGGCACTTTGTTAATTATTGGTTATTTTTTAATTATTAATATCGGAGAATCTTAACCATATTAATTATCGAATCGTGCGCTGCACAACCAGCGAGAACCTTTTTTTGCGGGGGTTGATTGCTTAGACGTGCTTAAAATCATTTTACCAGAAAATTCATTAATTTAATTGAGAATAATTAGATTATTATATTTTTTCGAAGTTGACGTTGTGGACTGTATTTAGATAATATTTATTATGAAAACAAAAATAACTTCGTTAAACTTAACTAATTGAATAAAAAATAAATGCATAAAGTTGCGTCTAAAGCTATATTTTTTTAAGCAAAATTGAATCAGTATAGATATTGATAATTAATCAGTATAAAAGTGAAGTGTTAATTTTCTTCTAAATTTATTTTAACCTTTACCATACCATGATATAAAATACCTGAACGCAGCCATGCTCTCAACTCGCATTACCGTAAAAAACAGTTGGAAAAAATGATTTTATTAGCTTAAATGGCTTCAATGGCACAAATGTACTCTAAATATTGAGCATTGAATTTTGAAAAAATGATTAATAACATAATTTAGAGCTTTCATTAAGTCCTATACAATGTGTCCTTCCTTCTTATCTCTCTTCATTTAATTAGTGAGAAAGAGACAATTGCATTTGTATATTTGTTGTTCTTTTCACTGTGAATATAGTGTGTGATCTCTGTCTTTCATATCACAAATGGTATTTTTACCAACGTATTAATTTTACAACGGATTGAATGGAAAAAATAATTGTTTTTGTACGATTCTCTTTTCATAATTGATTTTTCACTAGTCATTCCTAAGCGCTGATATTTTCTTTAGGATTATCTAAAATATGATTTTTATGTTGCATGCATTTACCGAAATATTACAGGTTTAATTATGATGGTAGACCTGTGTTACTGCATGGTTTGGGAAGGGTTAAAGATATATTTTTCAAATACAAAACAAACGACTTCATTTCTACTGTGAGTAATTTCAAATTAAGAAATTGTTTCTGGATTTTATAACTTTATATTATTACATCTTCGTGTCAATAAATGTTGTTTTGCGATACATAATGTACTTATTATTTTAAAAACATAAATATTATGAGCGATTAAGTTTAGTACATATTAACACCTTTCCACGTTCAAATTCCCACCCATTATTTTTCCCTGCTGCTTGTCTTCAATGTTAATAGTGAGCTCGATGACAGCAGACGTTAACGTGATGCGATACTTGTTCGGTTACGACACCGCGATTGCATTAGTGGTGTGGATTTGTTCAACTCCGGTGCACCAGTACTATATTGTTATCATGTGATTTGTGTACAGTGATTATCGTGTGAGCCGCGGGTGAAGTGAGTGATATCGCCGTCTTAACGGAGGCGTCATACACGAGGTAAGGCGAGCAGTCCTTCAGATTCCCGATTCTCCGAGATCCACTGGTCCTTCGAGTGAATTCCCTCCCATCATCGACCCTTATCCACGTTAATCCAAGTCCCTTACTTCCTTCCTTTACCGCCCCCCCTTCTGCGATTCCGATTTACGACCGGAATCGTCATAATCCAATTTGCGGGACGCGCGACTCGATGATAATTCGTAAGATTTACGTTTTATTTTCATAATAATATATAGAAATAAAACATCGTTAATATTATAGTAACAAAATATACATTTGTATAACCTTTTAAAATTTATTTAGTTTTATGTAACCCTTTCAACGCTTAAGCATAAGCTTTAGTAGCAATATTAGAATTTTTTCAAGAATACACAATTACTGGATTATTAAATATCATATGGAAGTATGGGGTAATTACAGGGCTTAATGTATAGTTTGAGGGCTGTGAATTGGTGAACGTTATATATACATATGATCACTTAAACCAGCCAAAGACAGGTCGTAAGCCCTGTAATTATCCCATACTTCCATATATTTTCAATTAAATATAATAAAAAATAGCTTTGTCTCTATGAGATATCTGATGTTTGTTTAATAAGCTATACGACGATATATCTGATGTTCATTTAATAAGCTATGGACGGGCAATTACTATTTTTTTTTCTTTTTAATCTTCTTCTTCTGCTTTTATACATCGAGGGTTGAATAATTACCTTTTTTTTCCATCCATTTCCGTCCATCAAAACATATTTCTTTATAAAAATGTGTCACGCTTCGTAATAATATAATATAATTACAATCACACGTGTACACGTGTTATTTTTTTTTATTTTAATATTAGAAAATATAATACATTTTAGAATAATCAGTAGGATATATATATATATATATACATATTTCATTTAACATTTATTTCTTCTCTATGACAGTAGGACTTGTGTATGGAGGAGTATACGAGATAATTTATGTTTCAGTAAGTCTGTGTACATATTTTTTTTACTTCAGATACAAATTGACAGTAATGATAGGAAGATTGTTAAAAAATTTGATGCATGGGTATATGTAGTGATTTTGGCTTGGATAATGAATTTATATAAGTAGTAAATAGTATGTTTTGACTTATAATATTATAATTTACTACAATTTTAAGATGTCATTTACAAGCTCAAAGTTTTCATTTATTCAAAAACCTCATATTTTCAAAAATATCATTGTGGTCCACAAGGCTATCTTTATCATGTCTTGATGTGACTGTTCTCCCATTATCCAGAGCGTAAGATGTCTATTCAGTATCAAATGCGACGGGAATACATCCAAAGTACTTGCGATAGACCCGACACAGAGCAGCCTGGTTTTAGTCTCCCCCGAAAGCCATGCAGCTGCATAAATCGCATCCTATGTTGCAACTGTAGATTTTATATATATTTGATTTACTTGCTGGAGAAGACCTAGTATATACAGCATTCATACTGAGATCTTCAAAAAAGCCTCATACTCAAAATTCAGTTAACCAATTATTAAAATTAATTCCGTAAAATCACACAGTTCTGAAATAACCTGCGGCCTACCACAGGACAGCTCTTTTGAACCTGTATTAATCAAATTATTCATAAACGTCTGTGGGGGTAGGTAGTGAGAATGGAATGAATGAAACGTGCTTTTAATGTGGACGTTTATTTGGAGAGAGATAGCAGATAGGGAAGGAAGAAAAGAGTAAATAGCGGAGCGAGAAATAAGAAGAAAACCGAGTCGGCGGTGTTCGGTGTCAGACTGGCGGGGTAGCAGAACGGAATATGTGTTCGGTGAGCAATCAGGCGAGACTGTGGCGGCAGCATCTCCTTCGGTAGGTCTTGAATTGCAGATGCGGTGGACGTCAAAAATATAATAAATATTATATAGTTTCTGTAGTTTGGTAGATCTATTGTATTTTAAATATGTTGATATATATAATAAATAGAAGGTATAATAATAAAACAATTTTATCGATAATTTTTGTTGCGCCAGGGGATTCGAATTGGATCTCTTTGCAACTATGTACAGCGACCGAATTTTAGCGAAAATTTTCGAACTTATGTTACTTTTTGATATTAATACATTTAATCGTTCCAACAACTATTTTTAGATAAAATGATTTTATATGTATCTCTTTCTAATTAATAATATTTCTTTTATATTTAAAATATCACATATATGTCTGAATAATTACCAACTTCAATTACGACGTTAGGTTCTAACCTTCTACAATGTTATCTTCTTATCGGCTTTTCAAATAGTGGATAAACAAGGTACAAATAACATATTCTAATGATTTTAGCTACCCTTTCTCTATTATTGTATTAGGGTGGTTTCAGTGGTAACGCTGTCCTTACATGTCATAATAGTTAATGATGTTGAAGTGTTCCAAATTGCCGATGATTTAAAAATATACAGTATTTGTAACTAATTATTAAATTGCAGTTACATATTCTCCCTATCACAAACATAGTCATTTGGGATGCTTTAGGTAATGATGGAATGAATTAATGATCAAATGTTAAGCTCAATTAAATAGATATCTAAGGTTTGCTAATTTTAAATAAATGTAATGTAAAAATAATGAGAGAGAGAACTAAAAGTACTAAAAATAGAGGATATCAAATACTTGGTATGACCAGGTAAATTATTTATTGGAAGATGGTTCGGTTGATTGCTGAACGCACTTGATGTCTGACCGAAATTAAAATACGTCAGGCACCTATGGCGACTTACGTGAATTCACCCAGCGATCGCTGAGTAGCTTGCGTGTTGGACATCTCACTTATTTTACAAACTCAGACACGAAGCTTAACAAATATTTTCGATTCTCTTGTTTATTTAGTGTATTAATTAGTTCATTTACTTTGTTACAATCGAGTAACTTGTATTAATAAACTCAGTGCCAACCGTAATTTGATTTTGACTCCTGCTGCCTGCTAACTACCCGATGCATGCCTGTAATACACTTTACGATACATCTTAGCACAAGTGTATGGTAGGAAGAAGCTGTACTTCCTAATTTTTTATATTGGAACAGCACACAATTTCTCTTAATTTATACCCCTCCAAAATGCCTGGATATTATAATGCGAATTATCCAAAGCTGGTGGTGTCGGCAAGTCAACAGGTATCTATATCTTCTCTCTTATAACAATGAAACGATTATTGGATATCGACCCTTAGAATAACAAGGTTCCCTTGTGACTGTTTTGCGAAATGATTAAAAGTTGGTGATTGAGGTCTTATCTCATTTTTAGTATTATCAATGATCACTGTGAGATGAAGGAAATTAAAAATAAAAAAAAACATTATTAATTAACAATAATAATCAATAAATTGAAATAAATACAGATGCTTTGGAAAACTTTAGCTCTTGACTTATTTTATTTAATAATTCGTTCAATAGAGTTGGTGTGTATGAGAAAATAAATAATAATGAATTTGGAACCCTTTTCACGTAATAACTCAAATTAGCCCAAAATGTTATTTCCTTTATTGTTAATGCTTTTCGTATGCTGGTTCCTAGGATTTCGATTAAACTCGCAAATATGCTTGTGAATGCACTAACCCTTTTATTTTTCTATTTTCTGGTCGATGTCGTTGTTCTTTTCGGGGGTTGCTTTTAAGATTTTCAACGGAGAAGTGCGCATGGTCGTTTAATATACCGTGGACTGGTTGAAGACGGATGTATAAGAATGACGCCTGTCGGTTACCGTCTTCTTAGCTTTCCAAAAAAAGGGCGGCAATACTAACACACGCATGTACATTATTATAAATCAATAAACCCAGTGGTGCCAATTAAAATAACAAGGGGCGTAAATAGGGTCGATATGATGACTTTTATAGGACAGCTGGTAAAGAAATACATATATTATATAGAGGAGACGTTTGTCAAGTCTTACCTTCGGGGACGGCCAGTGACGTAAGCAAAAAGTGCACGCAAGCCGCTCCCGTGCCGTGGCCCACCAGCGTGACGTTGGTTGCGTCTCCGCCAAACACCGCGATGTTCTCCTGGATCCAGTGCAGAGCGGCGATCTGGTCCATGAGGCCGTAGTTGGCTGGCGAGCGCGGGTAGTCGTCGGACCGGGGGTTGAGGAACCCTGTAAAAAAGGAAAAATAGTTATTTTAATACAAACCTGTTACATATATTGTGACATTTAAAAAAAAATGCTCAGCGACACAGATCACGCGGGAGACGGCGATAGAAAATTATGGTTTTCTCCCGCGGTGGATTCAGAGATATGAAATGGGCCTGATCCATCCGCGGGATTTGAGAAGACTCCGCTACAACCTGCGGAAAGGTCGCATGCGAGGTAGACGGAAGATCACTTCTGGTACGAGAGGGTGATACCTAAATATGGCAGCCTGGCATTTGTTGCTGGGTATAAATTGACGTGTGCTAAATCGGTAGCATTGATAGGAGGAGAGTTTAACTTGAATAAAGAAGATGTCAAGCACAATTAGCATGCTTACAATGTCGGGATTGTTGTGTTTAACGTTATTAAAGTGTAATTAATGTTGAAATGACACATGAATTGACACCACACACACGTTAATTAATACTTGTCTTTACAAGATACTGTCGGCAAGAGCAAGTTTTAAATGATGTGAATGTCTATCGCTTCTACAATCATCATCACCGCCGACGACCCCTGAACACACCTTCCAGATACCTGGGCGCAAAACAATGCTCCTAATAGTCTCAAAATGCCCGGTACCGATGACAATATGTGCCAATAACATGAGCCCGCAGCCGTCCTGCTCCTGCATTCTGTCCATTCTGTCAATATGGCACCAGAAGTAGAGAACGTTCGCGGAAGACTTGGCACGACCAGGTAAATCAGATGGTCCTGTTAGAAGCCTCGATAATCAGCGAGCTTGTGTGAGAAGATGTATGAATGTGCATGAGACGAGAACTGTGTGTCAGGACAGAAGGGTGTGGCGCTCTATCCCCTCTGCCAACACTCACTAATTGGTAATCTTGTAAAAACTTGATTGTGATAAGGGTCAAGCATGATTGTAATATTTCAATTCAAGTCCCGGTTCGATAAATTTCTACGAAATGAGAAATAAAAGGCATTTTATTTATTTGATTGGAAAATGATGTAAGTGCATTTCGCTCTATCCTGTAAGTACTGTGGAACTAGGTAGAATGAGACCACGATTGGATCTGTCTTGTTAGTAACAGGGGCATTCTCCGATGGGTGGACCAATTTTCTCCTTCCGACCGGCTGAAAATTCAACGGAGTCTGCGAATCTTCAGCTAACTATTCTTTTTATTATATTTGATTCTCCTGGATAGTTGGGGATGGTTTAGTTTAGAGAGAAGAGATTTTTTTTATGTACAAGGCAGAAGAAAAGATAAAGCAAACAATAGAGTTATTTTAAATATGAATTAAATATATTTATTAGAAAGATATACATATTAAATCAATTTAATTAAATTATTATTATTATTAATTTAATTAAATTAAATTGATTTTATATGTATATCTTTCTAATTAATATATTTAATTCATATTTAAAATATTACAGACCTATGTTCTGAATAATTACAACTTCACAATGAGAATGTGTTCTCCTAAATAATAGACTTATTAGGAAATAAATAAATAAAAATTAGGAAGTAGCACATAATATCATCATCATCATCATAAACAAATTGCTACTAAAATATAACAATTTTTTTGTGACCTACTCTAAACTATTACAAAATTTGACATATTTGTAACGTAGCTTTAAAAAAAAAAATAATATCAAATTTGATCTTATTGATGCCGCAGTAATGGTTATAGTTTAGTGAACGAGATTTTGCAGTAGCAGGCCCAAAAGCGTGGAACAGTGCATAGGGGCTAAAAACACATATTTTCAGTCATATCCGTAAGTTCAAATAACAATTTTAATTACAAAAATAGACTACAAGTGTAAAGCGCTCTTTAGGTGATTTTTTTTTACGAAAATGCCGCTATATAAATTGTCCAATATTATCAATAATAATTTATTACGCTTCCCCGTCTATTTATCTGTCCATGATGAAACAATAAATTCAATAAACTGCAGATAGGACAAATGAAGTTGCTTTATTTTTTACTTTCTTTATGTGGCGGCTTCGTTAATATCATTATCGGTAGTGTTATTATGGCTGTATAGTGCTCGATTAAACGGCCAGGTATGTGAGACCCAAGCATGTATCCTTAATATCTCTAGGTTAAGATTACTTTAATGTTTTCTCGTTTATATATTTAATAACAGTACCTAAATATATATTTAATTTAAAATGAAGTATATATTGTCTTTATTACGAGTATATTGTATGTATCGTATATTGACATCTGTCATCTTTTCTTCTATCTATGGTAAGGGTGAAATCTTACTAACCATAGATATTGTCTGTCCACGATTCATGTAGATGTCACTTTGTTCGTTTTGACAGCTAACTTATAAATATGTATTTTTGTGTGCATTGTGTAATGTTTGATTTTGCGCATCGAAGTCTGGTTAGCCCACTTTGCCGACTTATGCTGATTGGCTATCTAAATTGACAAATCAGGGTTGAGAATCCGACTCTGACGTTATTTTTGGTGAAAACGCTCTGAAAGAGAGATTGGGTTGGTGGAGCCGCTCTCCAGAGGAATATGACGGCGAGAAATAACGTAGATTAAGAGTGGGATCACCCAGGTGGACCCAGAGATGTATGGGCCTGGTCCACCAGCGGATTGAAGAGAGACCCCACTCCAACGAGGAAGGAGGCGGCATGTGGGCGATGGCCTATGGATGGGTGTTATGGACATGGTCCTCAGTTGCATCGTTACCCCACGGCCGCGTTGGCTGATGTACAAGTAGATTAACTTTAGTGACCTCCCTTAGAGGAAAATTGACCTTTAAAGAACATTTTACTTACATCCAATGTCCAAATTAATTATGTTTTCTGAATACATGTGTAATATGAAGAGCAGAGTTGTGTTTGAATCAATTGTCAGCAACAAGCGACACCAGAGCACACACACACACACAATTGAGGACCCAGAATGAGCTAGATCGATGGCGGCTCCTATAACTTCCTAACCTCCAGGGCCCAAAGGCACTGTAACAATAAATTATATTCAAACCCTGACGGCGCAGCTATCACCATTGGCTTCAGAGCGGCCAAAATAGTCACCGGCAGGGATTAATTGCTTATCTTCTAGTTATTATTATTTCTATAAGAAACCGTGGTGTGTAACATTCATCAGCGGTGGCGAACCTATATCAAATGTGACACGCCACAGCATTTTGGGCGACATGCCAGCGTTCACTAATATCAGAGCACCAGACGTCTACCCGATAACAACGTTAAAATTGATCACTATGTACATACTACATAAGTATCTCTTTTGTGTATCACATTGTGAAAAAAACAATTAATCGAATTAAGCAATTAATTATTGAAATATGGATTAAATATATTAATTAGAAAGATATACATATATAATCAATTTTATCGAAAAATATTGTTGTTGCGCCACCGGGATTCGAACCTGGATCTCTTTTCTAACCGGGGAAGGTGCATTATCCAACTATGCTACAGCGACAATATTTTAAGCGACAATTTTCGAACCTATATGTTACCTTTTTGATATTAAAAAATATATATATATATATTATTGGTTCCATATTTTTTTCCGGTAAACTAAAATTCAAAATATATAAACGAGTATGAAAAGATAAGATAAGTTAGATTTTCTGAATTGATATGACGCCGAGCCCAAAGGTTCGCCATCACTGTTTAGATCATGTTTTTATTCATTTCTATTTTACCTTTTTCTTCTTCTTAAAACATGCATTAAAAAAGTGATTTAATCAGCAATGAGAAAACGCAAAGATGTTTCACTTAGATGCGCATGCTCGACACACCCCTTTATTTTATTAACTCACCTTTGAGTGGCACTAACGCAGCCTCATCGATTACCCGGCTGGAAGAATTAATGTAGGTGTTTCAGAATTTTTCCGAATAAAATTATTTTTCCGAAGACTGATTGATGAATGAATGAAGAAAGAATTTCCCGGCCCGAGGCGCTAATGAAGTTTCGATGAAGAGTGGGAATTTTTTTATGTCTGTAAACACGTAAAAAATTAAGTTTATAGGGGTTTTATTGACGAGATCATAAATCTTCCAGATTTTCTGTTTTTTTTTTTTTTTTTTCTATAATTTATTTACGAAAACAAATAAGGTATCGTTTTTTGCCTTTCCTGTTAAAACATTTATTTAAAAGTATTATTACCGCCCGAGGGTAGTTACAGATAAATATAACGTTTTGGAATATTTATTGCTAAATATATATTCATTACTCATTCTGTTTACTGTTTTCCGGGTAATTTTTACGAGGCATAAAGAAAATATTAAAGGATATTGTTTAAGGATTATTTATTTTCTTTTTGTCACTTTTCGGATGTTGTGTTACTTGAAAACATAATAAAGAAATAATATCGCTATGAAATCATTTTTTTTACTTTAAAAGATTATATTTTATCATGATTCATTACCTAGCAAAATAGTATAAATTATAATGTCATGTTTTATATATATATTTTAAAATATTAAAATTATAAGAAACCTTGTTTGTAAGAATTATTGTTGTTGCAAGAATTAGGTAGATTGTACCTGTATGTATATTTGTGTTATTAAATTGTTTCTCTTGTTCCAATATCAACTGACTAACTAATTTACCATCACACCGTTTTCCCCTAGGAGGTAGATAGAGCGCCACACTCTTCATCACATTTATACATCATTACCTCCTGCATTCCACACAGTAAACAAATAAGTGTATTATATAATTGTATATTTACTTCTGATGTACAAAAAAATGTATGTTGATAAAGGATTATCTTATTTTCTCATACAAGTTCGTCGATCAATATATTGTTATGTTAGAATTGAATCCCTCAAGTTGTATTTTTTTTACAACTCGTCACGTTAATACGTGATAAACACTGAGTCGCAGGTAAGTACGAGGGCCAAGTAAAAAATAAGGTTCCTTACGCTGTACACTCGCCACGCGAGATGCTAGGCGAAATCCGGCAACACCGCCTTGATTGTTGGTCCCTTAACTACATCCCCACTACCGGGAGCAAACGCTGCGACGCTCAGTAAAGGCCTGACAGCCATCCGCTATGGAACCCGCCATCGCCGTTACCGCCAGGTGTGAAATCCGTTCGGTGATTCGATTTTTAAACGCGAAGAAGCTTAAACCTGTTGAAATTCATCGACAGTTGGAAGAAGTTTATGGCACAGCTTGCATCAGCGTCCAACACGTCCGCAAATGGTGCAGGGAGTTCTCCGAAGGACGCACAGACGTCCACGACGAGCAAAGGAGTGGGAGGCCATCGGTGTCGGACGAAGTCGTGGCGAAGATTGAGCGCATTCTCCTCGAAGATCGGAGAGTAACGCTTCGGGAGCTTGCTGTCCAGGTTCCTGAGGTTTGTGAAAAAACCATCGACAACATTTTGACCGATAAACTTGGTTATCGCAAGGTGTGCGCGCGGTGGGTCCCACACATGCTTTCAGAAACCCACAAAGACAATCGTGTCAAGTGTGCCGAGGGGTTTCTTCGAGAATGCGCCGAGAATACCGAAGAATTCTTGGACTCCATTATTACGGGAGATGAAACGTGGTGTCACTACGTCACTCCAGAAACAAAAGAACAGTCCAAACAATGGCGCCATCCTGAATCGCCTAGGCCGAAAAAGTTTAAGCAGACGCTTTCCGCAGGGAAAGTGATGGCTACGGTGTTTTGGGACCGAAAAGGCGTCTTGCTGACCGAGTTTATGCCTAAAGGGACCACCATCAATTCGGACAGGTACTGCGAGACATTGACAAAACTCAAAAGAGCCATCCAAAATCGCCGGAGAGGAAGGCTGACCAAGGGCGTTAGGCTGCACCACGACAACGCTCGCCCGCATGTCTCTCGACAGACCACCGCCCTACTGGACAAATTCGGCTGGAAATTGCTTGACCATGCCCCCTACAGCCCTGATCTTGCTCCCAGCGACTTCCACTTGTTTCCGAAATTGAAGCAACACTTGGGTGGACAACGCTTCAATACAGATGAAGAGGTGAAAGAAGCGGTCACCAAGTTCATCGGCGGCCTAGCGGCGGAATTCTTCGAAGCGGGTTTTCAGAAGTGGATAACTCGTCAGGAAAAATGCATAGAAAAATCAGGAGACTATGTAGAAAAATAGAATAAAGTACAAGCTTTCAGATGGTTTACTTATTTATTGCAATAAAAAATACCTTATACCTGAAAAAAATGTAGGAACCTTATTTTTTACTTGCCCCTCGTAGTTCGGTGCCGACGCGCGGGACCGCGTGGCTCACAGCGCCACTGGGAGACGCGCGAGGCGGCGCGTTGCGCGGCCGCGGTAGCAAATCCACTCGCACACGATCGAATGAATATCAGGCTAAGATTTAAATCTTGTTGATACTAGTGCATTATCCATAATATATTGTAGTAACTTATCTTTATTGTACTCTCTCCCTATGCAAAAATGACAATTTCTAGTCTCTATCTAGAAAATAGTCTCTATTTGGGATAGTGCAATCATCGGCACATTCAGCGTGACGGCCACGATTCCATACTAAAGAGGATCGAGGTAGTTACGATAATTTCGAGGTTACATAACCATCATTTTAACTAAGTTGCTATATAAAGAGAGAACGACAGTTCACCATCGTGGAGGTGGGACCAATCTTACGGTGGTGATTTACCTTGCGTCCTGTCCGAAAGGCTTGTCACAGTAATCGATTCAACGATGCTTTGGGATAATTAGTATTCCACTTTCTTGTCAAGTTGTATTTGTGAACAGATGTCAGAATGGAGGGATCGATTACTTGATATTTATTTTGTATTAAATAATGTTGTTATAAATTAACCTCTCTCATTAATTAGTTTTAACACCTATTCTGAATTATACGACACTGAAATAAATTGACTACAGGTGAAAGAAAAATCGTCAGCTGAAGGTAAGTGCGCAGTACTCAATTCCAGCCGAACCCACATTTTCATGTCAACCACTGTCTAGTCGGCGGCGTTGTCCGAACGCATCGTAACAATATATATATATATTTTAAATATAATTCAAAATGATTCATGATTTGAGTTAGTTTATTTGACATCCTGATGAAGGAAAATAAAAATAAAAATAATTTATATTAAAACACGATAAAATAACACAAGATTCTCGCAGAGTATGTGTAAGTACAATTTTTTTTGAAAGCTTGCACGGTGTCACTGTCTCGTCGGTTTTGGGAAAGATTGCTCCATAGCCGAATAACACGAAAGGATCTATTATATTGGTATAAGAAACACTTCAGAATGGTGTGCTAAGATGTTGTTTTAGGGGCGAGTATTGTGTGTGCTAACATGACAGTATTGACAGCAATTTGGAAAGGCAGAGAGAACAGCTAGAAGATGGAGAGGAAAATATAAATGGAGACTATGCAAACTGCTGTGATGTTTGAAGAGTAACCATAACGGTTGTTTTGAGCTGGAAAAATGTGATTCCTTCCTTAAAATGCAGTTTTCAACAATGTTCTATTTAACCCGTACACGCATACATGAGCTAACTATTTTTTTAATTTTTTTAATTTCTTCTTTATTGCAAGGATTGCCTTTTACCTAGTTAAACATTTTTTTTTATATAAAAATAATATATAGCAAGGGGAAAAAAATTGATAAGGAGATGTTAGATGAAATACTTAAAAAAATATATTTAAAGAAAAACATCAATCTTTCGTAAAGATAAATATTTTTTACAGAGTGAAACAAACGTAGTCCACAGTGTTTTAAAATTAGACCAGAATATGTTCTTTACTTTGCATTTTAAGGTGGTCACTGGTGTCACATCATTTTTTTAAATATTCAATATATATGCAATATACGAAGCGTGTTTTTTAAGTAAATAGTGGATTTTTTAAAGAAACACATCATTTTTACAATACTTTACTTCTTTGGACGCTACACACCTTAAGCTACTTCTTAACATAGTCGCTACTTAAGTAACTTCTCATAATGGGGCACTAATGTTTGTATACCTTCATCAAGGACGACGCTACCTGGGATGAAAACCATGTCTTTGACTTCATCGTGGTCATCAGAACGCTTGCCACCTAAGAACCGCTTCAGATGAAGGAAAATATGGAAATCCCTTGGGGCCAAATCAGGATAAAATAAGACACACTTGGCGATGAACGTCAGTTGGTTTCATGTTTCGTGCATTCAAGAAACGAATCACGGACCCTATTTCACAGTCGGTTTTGAACTTTTCAACCACTCACTACAAGATGGCCACACTATGTAAATAAATGTCTCTAACGTTGAATGCGGTGAGTCAACAGATGAAGGAAACCATTGCGCATTTGAATAATTGCAACAGCAGCGCTAGACCGGAATATCCGGCAACGGTACTTACTTAAAAAACGCGCCTCATTCGAATATATAAATGATAATAAATGACAATAATTTTTCAGTAAGACTTTAATTTCCGAGAGTCAGTGAAGTGGCATGATTAGTGGATGCGTTATTTTAGTCCGCGCAAAACATACAATTCACAAATTACTTTACCCCGAACTCTGAACTGTCCATTATGCGCAGTCGATTCGAATCTCCGAGATAAATCTCAACCGTGGACACGGGGCATTATATAATCGGCACAAGAAGATAATGGCTTTCATATGGTATAAGAGTACAACAAGATATCATCTGATGAGTTTGATAGTGATGAGCTTAAAATCACTAACCGCGAGTTAATCGCGAATATCTTTTTATCACACTCACTATAAGTGATTGAATATTTGGGAATATCGTGATTCGTGATTCATTTCTTTAACTGTACTTTTTTAAGAAGACACCTATAAAATAGAATCTATTTATGAAAACTATATGTCGCATATATTATGTAGCCATGGACTACATTTAAAATAACGAATGAATGATACGAAGCTATGTGCTCCCTGTATCTTTATAAGAAATATGTCATTTTAACCTCCGGAATCGTGTACTATTAAGAAATGAAAAGAAATTCGGATTTTTCTGGGATTGATTCGAGTGTGAGTCTCCCATTGGGGGTCGCTGGGATCGACGATGTTAGGAAGAGCGGTTGCAAGGGAGACCCAGCAAAGCACTCCACTGGCTCTCCTTCGCACCCTCTTGCGATCTGGACAGGGGGAATTGATGAAGCCAACCAATTATATACTAATTGGATTGAAAATTTGTTTGCTAATTTGTAATAAAGAAAAAGTTTATTGTGAAAGAAAATCACAAGTCCAACTGCCGGAACAGAACTAATTGAACTTAACTTTATAATTTTTTTCTAAAAAGTTTTGAAGATATTATTAATTAATGGACGCGTTGCTTTGTTGAGTGAAGTCGAGTGCACAACCCTCATCATTATTCCAATATAGGGTGGGATCCTGTAAGGTTTCCTTCAAGGAATAGAATCATGGGTGCTCACAGAAACAATACTAAAGCAACTTCAACCATAAAGATATTGAACTATAGATAATGTCGCGTGGAAGAAAACAGGATATACGAAAGGAGGTTTGCACTCAACACAATCCAGTTCTTCAGACACCTCCAAGGTGGACTGTAAATTTATCACTATCTTCGTCTAGGGTGCTTTAGAATACACTGTATAGATACGACGTCTCAAGTGAATAATATTCTTCGATTCACAATTTACCGCACATCTTCAAGGTCGCCTTTCGACTGAGCGTCGGCGTGCCGGGTGAGGAGAGGGTGGAGAGGGAAGGCACAGTACATTATTTTCGTTCAAGAATAAATAAGTAATTAACAAATAAATATATGTCCCAAATAGATAACATAGAAAAATAAACTGGATTGATACTGCAATGATTTGAATGCGAAAGGATAAATAAATCCTTAAAACAATAAAAATCCTGAAATTGCTATATGTTAGCTATATCATGAAAAATATCAGATCCTGCATCTTATAATTCGAGGAAAAATTGCTAGTCAAAGAGTTCCTGGAAGATATAGTATATGCTGGCAGAGGAATTTTAGACAACAGTTCGGGAAGTCCACAAAAATCTAACTATCTCAAGCTATTGTAAGTAAAATAATGGTTATTAACGTTTGATATGCAGTAAAATGAAAACAGCAATTTATTGCTAAAAAATAAGATGAAAGTAGCTTGTGGAGTCTTTGGGTCTCCTACCATAAGATAAGGAGACGAAAATAATGATGATGTTAATTTTATTTCTGACATCAAGTAATGAGCATGAAAATGAGAATACATAAACATTATTTTATATGAAAAACGTAAATTAGATTTTTAAACCATAATTACAAGATCAAGATGAGATTTCGCGGACATAGCGAGAGTTTTAATTTATTCCATATTAAATCCTGGCACTAAAATTTTACATAAAAAAATGATGACAGTTTTCGTTAAATTATTGGACCATTAAAAATGACTGGGAGCGATAGGCTCTTGAAGAACCATTCCTCATCCTGGTAGCAGAAGTGGGAGGAAGGCTCCGAACTGATTTCGCCACCCTCCCGGAAAGACTGTGTCGTATTAGTCGGCCTGCTCGGAAGACAGCAACTTGATTTGCTGATGGTATAAATTGTCTATGAATTATGCAAAAGCTGTCACCGATAATAATTTAAATTAAGATACTGTTCTACTTATATTATTTGGACTTGCTGTAAATTAAAAAATTAGATAAACTCAAAAGATTGGATAACGTGATTCTTATATCCGAGTTGCAGAATACTTATTAGTATTCTCATTTCTGATGTTCTGAATGCAGATTTGGTTCTAGTGGTATTTGCTCGACTTTCAATTCTATACATTTTGATGGTGAGGTGGACATAAGGCGAGCGAACTTCGGTGCACTGCCTATAGAGGGAGAAATCAAGTGTTCGTTTATGTTCGACAGAGGGTGTGACGAAGATGACGAGATCCTGCTGCCTGAAGAGCCGCCATTCTCTCCCGTACACCCGGTCAGATCATCAGCTTTATTTGTAATCTTTCGTAGTTAAATATATACCAGACTTTGTGCGACCAGTTTATACCAGATAATTATCTCATAACCTTCTGCAACCAGTTATCCAAGGTCTCTTTGTTCAAGTTAATTGAATGGAAACTAGTTTTCATATTAACTCGTCATAACCAAAAATTTCAATGTGTTTTAAGTTGAGTGAGAAAATCAGTCATTCGATACCGTCTTCACTTAAATGCACATTATAGTGATAAAATACCATTTTTGTATTTACTATTGTCTATGCGTGATTTTTTCTCATTTTGGTGGCTAACAGTGCTACTTACAAAGGTGGAATAATTTTAATTATATCGAGATTTTATTCGTGTGTGGTTTATTCTGGGAAAATTTTCAGAATGGAGATTGTGATCGCAAGCACGCGGAGTAATTATCATTCTTGTATGTGACTCAATTGGTTACCGATGTATCGGTTTGTTACATATAAACTTCGCAAAATATCCCCTGTATTTTAATATATATGACTAACCTACCCATTGTACCCTGCAAAGACTGTGTGTTGTGTATGTAGGTGAAAAAGTTTTAAAAATTTTAAAATAGACATAACATAAAAACTGGTTTGGTTGAAAACAAGACGAATACGATGTGATACATAAAACTCTCTAGCTCGTTTTATTCAAATTATATGCAATGCGCTTGCAAAATACATCGCCAACACGAGTGTAATGTAGATTGCAAATGTCTAGGCGCAAGCAATTTATACTCATAAAAAATGTGTTCATAAAATCGGATTTAATAGATAAATATTTCTTAAACTCTCAGAGAAAATTATACAAATCAAACTGGTTCCCCGGGGTACCTCTTTTAAATCAAATTAAAGGCATCTGGAATTGTACAGGACCTTTGTGAGTGTTTGGGTATCTAGATGGGAACTGTTGAGGGGCTCTAGGACTCCTGGGACTCCCAATGTCTAATTGGGACTCAGCGTATTTTAAATTTCTTTCTTTATACTCTGTTTTTAAATTCTTTAGTCATACACTTTATTGTCTTATTTGTTGTTTTCATCTTGTTGTATTGTAGTCTTTATCTTGTTTTCTCATATCATTGAAATGTTACGGCCGGCAATAGTGCTTTGATGACTGGTCAGTGTCTTATTAATTTTGTTTTGTCCTTTTCCCTTTTTTGGGGGCGTGTTCTTTTCTTTTCTCGGCTCCCTGACCAAACCTACATTTTCATTTATTTGTTTTACATCAACTACATATATTTGTTAACTATCAATAAATAAAGGATCGGGGCCTTTTGTGATAGTGGCTGTGCGGCTCCGTCTTGTCACTATATTTAAGACAAAATCGCACAGCTGCCTATTAGCATTAAAAAAATGGAAACCTGGTAATGCTCCTGTGGAAGACAAATCACCAACACTAGTGCTAAGTAGATTGTGAGTGCCTAGGCGCAGGCCATTTATACTAATGAAAAAATAAATTATTTATTAAATCGGGTTTTCTAGATAAATAAGAGAACAACGATGTGATAAAGAAGATTTGAACGATGCAGTACATTTTCATACAAATCATACTGGTTCTCCAGAGTAGCTCTATTAAATTAAATTATAAACAATGCTTCTGTAGGAGACAAATCATCATCGCCAGTATTATATATATTGCAAATATATGTATAATACTGCCGTTATACTCATAAATTTTTTTTTTTTCATAAAATCTGGTTTTATAGATAAAGAAGAAGAAGGCAGTGTAATAAAGAAGACGTGTTAGACTCAGTACACTTTTGTCGATTTTTAGAACTTATCAAAACTAAAATATTGTTTAAACTCATTGAAGAAATCGTTTCGCGGTTTAGCTCTTTTAAATCAAATTATAAGTAATGTGCCTGAGAAAGAAAAATCACCAACGCCAGTGTTATGTAGATTGCGAATGTCTAGGCGCAGACCATTTATATTCATAATAGTTTGTTACTAATCCAATCCGAAATTATGTTTTTTTTATTCACAGGATAGTACAAGTAAGCAGCCAAGAATATTAATTATTATTGTAAAGTAAAACTT
This sequence comes from Eubasilissa splendida, assembly GCA_031772225.1. Lineage (NCBI taxonomy): Eukaryota > Metazoa > Arthropoda > Insecta > Trichoptera > Phryganeidae > Eubasilissa > Eubasilissa splendida. The sequence continues at coordinate 2,601,300 of CM062867.1, forward strand.
TTGTAACCTCGATCGGATAAATTTCTAAAGAATTTTGTCTGGATGAGCTTTATAACGTCATCCATCAATTCTTTATTCTTCATTGAATGGGAGCCTCGCGGTTAAGTATTTACATCGGTAATTTAACGACCGCGTATCACGTACAGATTATCAGCAATAAAAATAAATTGAATTTCGCCAAATAACAGCGTAAAAGTAATGTGAAAAATAAATATTTCGGCTTCGCGTACAAATAACAAAAAAAAAAATTAGTACAAAATTGAAACCGTGATTACAGACAATATTCGTAGAATTATTCTGCCGTGGGTTTGTTTGTCACAGTCAGTGTCTCCCGACTTATACAACAACAATGAAGGCAGACCCACTGCTTAACCAGGACCGATGCAATGAGCATGTTGCGTAATGGCATAGATGCCGGAAGAAACAGGATTCGGAAGGAAGTTCCACTCACCACAATCCCGTTCTCCTGGCACCTCCAAGGTGGACTGTAACTTTAGGTTTTTGGACACTATCTTCTAACCGTACCGGTTCAGGGTCGCCGATCGACTGACTCGGTGGCAGGTGAGGAAGGGGGGGGAGGTGGAAGGCACAGTACATCATCCTCGGTCAAGCACAAATATATGTCTCAAACAGAGCTCATGGCACGCCGCTTGGTTGGCATTTTTTTAATACTAATAGGCAACTGTTCAATAGCACCCCACATATTATAATATAAAATAATACAAAAATACAATTAACACGATCGGGGAGCAGAGGGGAAGTAAAGAGGCACTTCCTTTCAACATATAAGAGATTCACCCTCCACACACCACTGTCGTCAGATTTAACCCACAAGAATAGTACATCACAGATTATATTTGGGCAGAAGATAGATAAAAAAAACACAGAAAGATCTAGAAATTTCTAAACATTCATCTAAACCGATAATTTAGTGATAATATAAAGTTATGGAAGATAACATCGTTCAGATTAGATAATATACATCGTTCTTTTTTTACCACATCTACGCGATACCATATAGGCATAATTAGTATTTTAATTAAACAAAATGTAGAATCCACATGGACTCAAAATTTGGGTATAAAAGGGCCCACTGTATTTCTAACACTTGTTCACTCTAATAAATCTGTAGCTTCACATTTGTGTTTTATTTTAAATTATTAACGATATACATACTAAATCTTCTCACTATATATCTATCTACACGTTATTGTCTACTAGCATATATTCAAAAAAACCATCACACCGAACATACGTCATACAAATATAGCGTCTGAAGGTACGGGTAGGAAATACAGTATTTGTTCTGTATGTAAAAATCTAGTTATAGTGTGAATAATATATCTAAATATGTACACGCAATCGCATCCCTATAAGAAGAAAGTACTGTATGTGTAGGAATCGATAACTTATTCACACTGTTCCGAATTCGTAAACATACTTTTGGCGCTTCTTTTCGAATCGGCCGCGACCCATGTTATTGACTCATTTCCGCATCCAAATTTTCTCGCTTTGTCAGTGTAAATTGTGACTTTGACGTCAAAAGACGTCAACTTGACCAATATTCGTGATAGCATTCGCGATGTGGACATTTCAGCTCCAGTGCACAAGCACTGTATTTTGGTGATATTGTGTTTTGATCACGTATTGTTTATTGTTTGTGTGCCTGAATTTGTGACGTCGGAGATCAGCTCATCCGCATGCGATGTGTGATCTCGGTGGCGACTGGAGGGATAACGGAGGCGTCATATACAAGATAAGGCGAGCAGTCCTTCTGAATTCCGGTTCCCGAGACCACTAGTCCTTTGATTATAACCCTTATCCCCTCACCGACCTCAAGGTTTCCCTATTTCCCTTCTATATCTTGCTGTGATTCCGGTTTACGACCGGAATTATTGTATTCCATTCCGCGGGACGCGCGACCTGGAGATCGCACAATTCGTTCATTTAGCTCCTATCGATCAAATTTATAGTTCGAATTTACACACAATGGTTGTATATTACAAAAGATGTTCAACAAGGTTGCATGGTATCACCATGGATATTCAATTTTTACATGGATAATTGTGTGAAAGAAATAAAATATATGAATGTAGAACAGAAATAAGCAATTAGAAAGTTTGTATGATGCAGTGTTAATGACCTTATAATGAATGTTAGTATATCAAATGCGTTGATATTCGAGAAGGAGCAAAACAAAATAAGTGCAAAATACTGGTAACAAATGTGTAGAACAAGTGGATGAAGTTGTATATTTTTGAATTATACTTGACAGAAACGGAATTTACTCGTTTTGTAACGCGGAAAGCTGGAGTTCGGGTCGCAGCCAGGAATATTTTATTTATCTGAATTTATTAATATTTATCGAAAAAAAAGAAATTCTATGCGAGAGTGGTAAAATATTTACTACCAATTATATTCGAGTAATTTTGCAAAATATTAAAAGTTTTATGACAATAAAAATACCTCTTGTAAATGTTTACTACGTGTGTATAACTTCTGCCACTTCCACAGTGGGTACAAATTGTAAATTGATGTCGATCGCTGTACATATAACAATAAAATTTTACGGTTAAAGTACTGAAACCTAAAATAAGATCCTCCCCCAGCTCGCTGATGATGTAAAAAGGATTACAAGAAGCAGCTGACAGATAAACAGGAGTGTCGGTAGTTAAGAGGGGCCATTATCCAACACTTGACGGACATGAGCTGATGAAGAAGATAAAGTTAATCTGATTAGTCGTTGAACGCATTATTTATTTTATTCAAATAATGCTGTCATTCATCGTCGCGCTTGATCAATGATGAATCATTGTATTTTATAATCTTGCATAAGGACACTTCCGGGATTTATTAGGGTGTGGGACTCCCGCTGGGGGTTGCTGGGATGGACGATTCCGGGAAGAGCATTTCTGCTGGACTGTGACCGAGTTCTGCGACTGCAACACATAAATGTGACGTTGGGGGTGCATGATTTCTACAGCTTCTCTCTGGCTGCCCTCTGAATTTAATGTGATAACGAGTCTCACGTCAAATTGTACAGGTGTGGCTCTGGTACGATGATACCGGAGCCAACCTATGAATACTGAATGTAATATAAAAAAAGTAATATTGACGAATCAAAACGAGAGTAAACTCTCAAAACGATTCCGGGATAGGGTCTAAATAAATATAGTAAAATAAAAAATATTGTATAAGTCAATAAATTATTCAACTAACTAATGATGCAATAGCCTGATGTGACCTCTTCAAGTAAGTTTTGCCACTCTGATCTGTCCTCTGCAGTTTATTTATTGGTAACTATATAATGCATATGTAAAAATATGGTTGGACTATACGCGTCTCACTAGGGAAATTCTGTGTTGAGACGAGGACCGTTTACAAGCAATTGTACAAATACATTAGTATTACGAGTATAAAAAACCATTACAAAGTGGACTTTAAAATAAATTATTTTGATTAGTAGAACATATTCTTATTGTGAAGTTGTAATTATTCAGAACATAGCTCTGTGATATTTTAAATATGAATTAAATATATTAATAAAAAATATATACAAATAAAATATTGTTGTTCCGTCGCCGGTATTCGAACCTGGATCTCTTTCCTAACCGGGGAAGATGTATTATCCAACTATGCTATAGCGACAATATTTTTAGCAACAAATTTTCGAACCTATACGTTATCTTTTTGATATTAATACATTTAATCGTTCCATTATTTGAAAGAGCCAAAAATAATATTAGAGTCGGCTAACAAAAGACTTCTCAGGGTAATAAATGGTCGTCCTTTTAGAAATCCATCAGATCTTATATTTAAAGAGTACAATGCTCTAGATATTAGACAAATCTTTATATTGAGGCTCGTCCAATTTTTCCATGCTAACAACAACTCACCCCAAGCAATAAATCATGGACACAACACAAGACAAACAACGAACATCTGCACGCCAGTTCCGAGAGCAACAATGACATTTTATCAAAGATTCTACATGTTCTTAGCTCCGAAACTATACAACACACTCAGCACCAACTGGAAATCGTTCAACTCCAATAAGATTACACAAATATGGACCCAACATATGATCCAATCTGGTAGAGATCAATCAGAAGCACGACTATTCAACATTCTAACATAACCATTACATACTTTTAAAATCAGCAATATTATCTTTGTGGTTAAGATTCATATTTTTATTTATTATCTTTGTTTTATTAACCACTAAATTGAGTTTAAACACATCTACCGGTTTCGAAAAATACCATTTTCTTCTTCAGGATGTCATAACTAAGTAAAACATATATTGTTTAATTGACGGAATCTATTTAAAAAAAAAAAAATTTTTTTAGTACCTAACTCAATTTTTCTCAAATTTCCTATACTATTATTTGTATAAAATGCTACTACTATGACACTATTTTAAAAAATAAATTAAAAGAATATAATAATCAATTTTTATGTAAATCACAGATAAAACATAATGATAATAATGATTATTGGCGTAGGATTTTATACATAAATAACTTTTCGAATCAAATATCTAAACACCTACCAAAGCAGTATAGCAAAGTAGCCAGGACAACCCGGTATATATCAGAAGTGGAGACTACTCCATACCACACATTAAACATATTACAATGTTATATTATAATATATTAACTTCTGTTATAACAAAAATATGTATGTCAATGAATAAATAAAATAAAAATAAATTTTCCAAGTTCATTGCCCATAAAATTGCCGTCCGCAGAGCCTAACTACATGAAACAGCGAAATGTTTTTTTGCTAATAAGTAAATAAATAAATTATGAAAAATATCCTATTAAGATTGCGTTATCTCTAGTAATGCTAAATAGAGTTTAACTAGAAGCAAATAAATAGTTTGAGGAAATAGTACAGTAATATATAAAAGTTTTCCCATAATTTATACAAATTACACCGATCTCGGCAATGCCTAAACTGAATACATAATATCTAGCTTTAATAATTCCAAGTTTAAGCAGCCCGTGTTATTAACGCTGTTACGGGTTAATTAACAAGGTACTGACAGTGGTAAGTATTTGTCTTGGGAAGTTGTTAGTGAGCAAGTAACCCTTATGACAACCCTACAATCATTATTGTAAGGCTTCGCGGGATCGTCTGCGTTGCAACTTCCGAGTTACCTGAACGTTAACTGGAAGGAGTAAACGTTGCCCTACTCGCCGTAGTTTGTGTTCAGGTAAACTTGATGGTCGCTTTCTAGAGGGGGATGATAATGAAGACGGACGACTCTAATTGGATGAACGTCAATGATGTCTTGTTTAGATAATAATTAAAGTCAATGAAGTGACATTTTATTGTATTATTTGTACAGTACAAGAAAAGAATTATGACTCGATTGCTAGATAAAACTAGTATGGTTGCTAGAAGGGAAAAATGTATAAACTATGATGTTAACCCGGAATGTAGATATAGGAACAGTAGCGAAACTAAAAAAAAATTGGGCAGTAATACACAATAAAACGTCTCTCAGTATATGTATTGTAAAATAAAGGTCTCAAAGTGTTGGGACTTGTTTTGTAGACTGCAAAATACTTTTCAGACCTGCACACATATAAAGTCCTCTACACTTCTCTAGTCAGACCTCAGATAGAATAAAATTCGGTCATACGGTCGCCTCACTACATTGTTCACTCGACCGGCGGTTGAAAGAATCCAGAGAAAGTTTCTAAGATTCATTAATTGGATATCGATTATGATTATCTCCTTAGCCGTCTGAAATTGTTAAAATAATCAGTGAAACCTACACGTAACGTCAACGGTATGATATACTGTCCCCAGATTGTCGGTGTGTTTGACTTGAACTTCAGAAACCTTCCTACGATTCACAATAGCAGTTTTGGCACGCACACGCGAGGAACCGAATACACTAGCAACAAGTAATTTTACAAAGACTTCAAGTTAGTGACGAGAACATAGCAGGACATTCACTCTGCTTGACAGTTCAAAAGTCATAGACTAGTCGTGCTCTTAGGTGTTGGGTATAAAAAGAGTGGTGGGGGGGGAGGGGCAGATAGGAACTGTCATCAATATCGAACAAGCTCATTTTCAGCTCAATGGATATTCGAATGCGCAAAACTCACGAATTTCCCCAACCGAATTATGATACAACTGTCCTTTTTTTAGGCAACGCCTTGACAATGGAACTGACAACCCACTATTGTTCAATAGGTTTTCAGAATTTTCTAATCATTTGATAGAAAATGGTCATGTTTTTGGTAAAAAATTGGGATTGTCAATTTTGCGTGTAAACGGTGTTGGTCATAAATTAAATAATTTGAAATCGTAAGAGAGATAAATGAAGCTTGTAAAACTAATCAAAAAATTATAAACAACCAACTAAATTTAACTACGAGTCCCATACTAAAATTTTATCCTAAAAATTATTCGAGTAAATTTGTATCAAGTAACAATTTGAGGTACTAAATTTATTTTTTAAATAATTATTGTTTTTTTTAAAATAGATTCTGGTAAAGAAACAATAATATATTTTTTTAGTTAGGAATTTTTTTATTTTTTGAAACTGGTAGATGTATAAGTGGTTAATAAAATAAAGTTAACAAATAAAAATAAAAATAATAATTATATTAATAACTATAAGGAAAATAAGAAGCAATATTGAATGATATAGTCTAAACCTGATTAAATAAGTGTGTTAGTAAAGCGTTAAGGTTATTAAGGTGATTTGCCGGCGCATGTGAACGATTTCGTTCCGAATAATTAATTGCCCACTTGAATATAATTTTTGACTTTGATTTAGGTTTTTGATCTTTATTAGCTACGGCATTAGAAAGTACTCAAAACGCCTTCAAAAAGTACAAACGTGCAAACACACAAAATTATGTCCAATGGTGGATTTTATTTTTCCGTTTATTCAAATAACAAATATAAAATTTATTCAGCCATTCAGAAGTGGGACGTCGGCGGCCGTTACTAAGAACACAGGGGACGTTTTGAAAATTAACGAAGTCCTCTGAAAATCTCGAAAGCTATTTAAATTTCGAACCCCGATTTGGATCTTGAATGTAATTGGACGGAAGGAATCCAGTAATACAACCGAAAATTGAATGTTGAGACTTGAAACGTCATTAGAGGCGAACAAATATTCAAAAAATTTTCTCAAAAATATTTAACGCTTTTAACATATTCGACATAATATTATATTAAATCAAATTATACATTCTTGCGTGTCCAGAAGATGGAAAATGATGAGGTCAAATATATTATGAATTTCAGTACATAACAGATGAAATAATGAGACGTTAATCCTATATCGCATAGGTATATTATGTAAAATAAATTAACTAGCAGTAATCAATTGGCATTGCTGATTATATTGCTTTAGATGAAATATAGATCTTACGGAAGCCTTGGTCGCACAGTGGACAGCGTAGCGGCCACCATCAGCCGCTTTTGCACAAACGTGAAAAATACGAACAAAATATTCACGTCACATTTGACAGCGACATAGATGGGGAAAAAAAACATAGAGTGCAACGCGATATGACTGTGAGACATAGATGAGTTGATAGGAGTCTCACAGATCTGGTCGTTTAAGCAAGTAGGTTGTTACGCACAAGTACGTTCCAACGATAACACAAAAATGGTCGCCCAGTTACGCCGCCGCTAGGGAACACCCAGATGTCGCCGAACGCACTGAAAAGTACGTGGCTAGTCCGAGTGCTCCAAAATCGCCGGCGGTAATACTCTGAATTGTTATACTTCGTACAGATGCGAGGCGTGCAGGAGGTGATGTGTGCAGGAGAGAAGTAAAACACAGGGAGATGTTTACATACAAAATACAATTGGCGGCCCACCGAGGACCATCTGCGGCCCCACCATGGTGAGCAACAAACCACTCCGTAGCTCCGCCACCGCGAGCTGGTACGTGGTGGCTGGCCCCTTACGGAGTCCGCCACTGGTGATCAGCGCCCGTCGGCCCGCTTGGTGCCACTGGACCGAATAAAAAAAGGCCCTTTTTAGGGCCGCGGAATCGTAAAACACAATGGGAGCCCATTTCGGGGCTCTCGATCGGGGAATTTGTCCAGTGGAATTCCAAATATCGTCTCCAAGAGGGCCTTTCTGAGTCTGGTCGCAAGAAGCTGCTTTCTGAGCCAGTCGTGAGGCGGAATGCTGTGTACTTTACAGCCTACCGAAGCAAATTATACTAACGAAGTCGCTACTGACGGCCACATACAGAAAGTTATAGATATAGACGGGGAAGCGTAATATTATTATGGGTTTTATAATTATTTTTGACATAATTGTTTTTTATCAATTTATATATATTTTCTCTTACGTATATTTGCTTCAACTATATTGTTCATGTATACATACTTTTACTTAATACAATATTATGTTTTTCAACAAAAAAAATATAAATTTGATAAATACCAATTATTATTATTATTATTATTATTAAATATATGTACAGTGTTATATTTAAAAAAAAATAGTTATTTTGTACAAGCTGAATATGTCGATATTAATGTTATAACGCAAGTGCACATATATTATAACGTTACGAATACTTGGTATAAGAAAAAATGTAACGTTAGTGTACCTAATTAAAATAATGATCACCCGGTTGGTTAATTTCACGCGCAGTTCGAAACACCTAGTACTGATTGCGATATTTGCCGCTAGGATCGCGTCCATCGATTCGAGTGACGGGCCGGCGCTAGCAGGTTCGTACACTTCCATTGCAATAAGATGTTAATTTTTTACCACAGGAGTAAGAGGAAATGCCCCAGATCGACGTATTATTTGTAAAATTATTGTTGTCGCCGTCACTTGTTATGTAGCTCCGAAATTAAAATTTATTTTTATTTATCAAAAAAATAATATTTGTAGTAGTTTTCAGTTCTTTTTAATTTTGTAATAAAATTTAACGTAAAATTTGCTGACTCTCTTTTATTATGAAATATCACCATTCACGTTTTACTGTTTTATTTTAGTAAAGTTTATTTCCCAGAAGATGGCAAGGTGGATCTCGATATTATGGTAGGTAGGTAGCTTCTGATTCACGTACTCACAAATTCACACTCTCCCCTGTTACTAGTCGGTGGAGGATAGTCCGCCAGAACACGCTTCACATTGGCGCTTGTTTCGATTTGTCAATATTACTTTTTTTATTACACTCCATTATAGGTTACCTCCGGTATCATCGTACTGTAGTCATACTTATATAATTTGACGTGAAACTTGTTATCACATTAAATTCCGAAGCCGGCCAAAGAGATGCTATAGAAATCATGCACCCCCAAAAGGGGAGAGTAGACGTCACATTTGTCGCAGAACTCGGTCACAGTCCGGCAGAAATTTACCCTGTCCAGGTCGCAAGAATGCGAGGGAGAGCCAGTAGAACGCTCCGTTTGGTCTCTCTATCCACTGCTCTTACCGGCATCGTCCTTCCCAGCAACCCCCAACGGGATACCCGAACCCTAATAAATGCCCGTAAATGTCCGAGATTCTTTTAATTAGATGACCTATTCCTTCTTAATTATGATGATCATGATCTCACGTGCATCAATCATAATGCACGTGAGAGTTGTATTTGATTTTAGTGCGTCATAATAGATTTCACTAGATATCACCATAGTCGTTAATTTTCCGATGTTTCAAAGCAAAAAAAGGTGAAAAAAATCAAAAAGTTTTGTATGTAAATTTGCTCGAAAAAGGTTTTTCGTAATTCTGCTTTAAGCCTTAGGTTGCGGCGGATTTGACTGTTTTTTCTTTCCACACCGAAAACGTTATTTGACCCCGGGCTTTGGGATCGCAGCCTCTCCCTAAACCGGGATTTAACCCCGGAGGACGTGGATCTGAGCCGATTAGCGATCGGCGCCATCTACGGGCAAATATTGCAAGTGCGCTTAGGGCTGCCGGCTGCAGCGGCCGACATTTTGCAAACGGCCCGCAAAAGGTCGCTCGGCAGAATGACCTTTGGTGGAAGCTCGTCAGGAGGCTTCGAAAGGTTCAACATTTGATCGGAAAATAATAACTTCTGGTATATTGCTACCAGGGATGTATTTTTTTTGAAAATATAAATCTACATAAACGAGCTCCCTGTGAAAGGGCGAAGTCAATGTATTGTCCACGACTAGGGTAGGTAGGATGAAAAAATATTTCTTACGATAATATGCAAAAACCAAAATAAATAAACGCAAAAATAAAATTGATTAAAAAACAAATCTAGTCCATACTAAATTATTAAAGAGAACACATTCTTATTGTGAAGTTGTGATTATTCAAAACATAGGTCTGTGATATTTTAAATACTAATTAAATGTATTAATTATAAAGAGATACATATAAAATCATTTTATCGAAAAATATTCTTGTTGCGCTACCGGGATTCGAACCTGGATCTCTTTTTAATCCGGAGAAGGTGCAGTAACTTGATTAATTAATTCTGGCGTCTCCTATCGGATTACTCAAAAGTTACGCAAGAAATTCGTTTAACATGAAAAAATATTTCGGTCCTCGAGGTTTCTTGTTTGACGATTTCCACTAACATTTAGTAATTTTTATAGCGCCATTTTCTTAAAAAAATTCTTAATATTCATCTAAAGGGCGCTTTATATATACAAGACTTTGTCAAAAGGGGAGTTTTTAGTGTGTTTTTGAATAATGACTCTGATACACTTTTATTTGAACTTATGACGGAGGGCAACGAGTTCCACTCTTTTGGGCCAGCCACCGCAAAAATCCGATCACTAAACTTAGACTTCTGGCAATTTCTGGTAGGTTCTATTCGCACAATCCTTCTTGCGGCTGATCTGTGAGTTAGTCGTCGACAGATGCAAAGCTCTTGGCGCTATATTATGTTTCACTTTGTACATGTATATAATCCTAAATAAACTCAAACAAATGTGTCACAAATAAAACGAGTGAAACAGGATCACACCAAGGAGATTAAGGGTAGAATAGAAAAAGAAAAATCAAATAAAATAAAACTTTATTCGTAACAACTGTAAATGGCATTTGATTGTAACGATGATTGGTACTCTAAAAACTAAATCTATATCCATTAAATTATAGTTACAATCTAACATCAATCAAAAGTACAGTTTGTTCAAAGTACATGAGTACGTGCATTCTTGTTGTGTGGGTAATACTACAAACTTGCCGCGGTCAAAGCCAATCAGAACGCCCTCGATCGTGCATCTATTAACGGCGTTATGTGCTCGTTTTGTTATGAGTTGGAGTGTCGGAGGCTGGCAAGCCGGGAGTTCATTGAAGACCATCGGATTACCGGCCAGATAAACCAGGTTAGTGGTTTTGCTCTGCATAATTTGGAATTGCATACTCTTGAACCGACCAGCACTTGACTATCTAATTTCACGGATAAACAGTTGATTTATTTATTTATTTATTAGATGACATACATATTTATGTTCTAACAGAGGTGAATATATTATACATAATAAACATAAGACATGATTAATACTTATAATAGTTTATTGTGTGGGATGGAGTAGACTTCACCTCTGATACATACATCGTTATCCTGGCTACTTTGCTAGACTGAAGTCTGTGTTAAAGTAGCCAGTTTTTTTTTTCGTGCTGTTGTGGTGTTATTTAACTCATCGACAAGAATAAAAGAGAATTAAAAATATGTATAAAAAATGTAAAAATAAAAAAAATATATATGTAGTGGGAGTGTTGTAGGACTAGTGAATTATTAGTGTAGGTATTGTATAAATTATAATACAATGTGTGATAGCCATTCTTCTGATTCATCTCTATCTGATTGGATCATATATTGGGTCCATATTTGTGTAATCTTATTGGAATTAAACGATTTCCAGTTGGTACTGAGTGTGATGTATAGTTTCAGAGCTAAGAACATGTAGAATCTTTGATAAAATGTCGTTGTTGCTCTCGGAACTGGTGTGTAGATGTTTGTTGTTTGTCTTGTGTTGTGTTCATGATTTATTGCTTGAGGTGAATTGTTGTTAGCATGGAAATATTGAACGAGTCTCAACATAAAGATTTATCTTATATCTAGGACATTGTACTCTTTAAATATAAGATCTGATGGATATCTAAAGGGACGACCAATTATTACCTTGAGAATTGTATTTTGTGCTTTTTTAGCCGACTCCAATATTGTTTTAGCTGCTCCTCCTCAAACTAAAATACAATAATTAATTAAGGAGTAGCACAGTGCAAAGTATACAGTTCTTAAGAGTTTGTAATCAACTATACATCGTATTCTTTTAAAAAAGTAGATTAGTTTTCTTATGTGTTTAGCTAAGTGATATTAGTTATTTGTAGTAACTACATTGTTGCGATTGGTGCAGTGCTTTGTTTTTTGGCCGAAAGTCGGACCCTCACTATTTCAGTTGGATAAATTGCAATCTGTTCTTAATGCGGCTGCACGGATAATATATGGAGTTTCCAAATTCTCTCATATAACATCCCATTTACATTGGCTCCGATTCCCTGAAAGAGTTGAATTTAAATTGTGCTGGTTGATGTACAAGGCGACACACAACATGGCGCCTCTGTATGTTAAAAAACTTTGTATCCCAAACAATTTGAATGGTAGACGTCAAACTCTCAGGTCAGCCTCTACTTCAGCTGCATGAAGGGTTGTAGAACCGACCAAACGTTGCCAGAAGTCTTAATTTAGTGAACGGGCATTTGCGGTAGCATTCCCAAAAGTGTGGAACTCTTTGTTCTCCGTCATAAGAAACAGTGCATCAGAGACTTTATTTAAGAAGAAACTAAAAACGAAACTTTTCAAAAAATCATTTCCATAAGTGAAAATAATGATTTTCAATTTTAAAAAAATAAAGATAATTGTAGAACTATAAACAGTTTATGTGTAAAGCGCCCTTGAGGTGAAAGTTTTTATGAAAATTGTGCTATACAAATTATCCATTATTATGTTGAAGAAGTCTGATGACTTCGAATTACAGAGGGTGATGAAAGACAATGAAATCAATAAAATCGTAAAGATTAGCAAACCGACGTACTTTGGATATACCATAAGACTCTGAGACTTTCATATGAAAGGTCCAGAGATAGGAGGTGCTAAGTCCCTTTTATGGGTAAAGTAAGGTTATGTGTAGTATTTTAGAGGCCCTACAAAGTTGTCAAATTGACCGAGCTTAAAACACGCCAAATCCCGTGTAAAGGCGGGTTGAAATAATCGCAAACAGGAAAAAAAGGTGTTTTATCCTGGCGAAACAGGAAACAATGGACTTAATCCCTTACTTAAACAGTAAATATGTCTTATTTCTGTTTAAGATACTTTTTCCATAATGCTTTTTGAAAATAAAAATCTTCGATGTCTATTAATTTATAAAACAGAGTATGTGGTATTTTGGCATATTTCAACAATTTTCTAGTATTTTTGTACTTTAAGCCCAACATAAAGAGAACTTAAAACTTACCTAACCAGACTTTCAAGACTGTAAATATTAAACAAGTGAAAATCAACGAATGATTACGTCATGGAAAAACTTGAGACGGACTGGTAGCGGCATCTACTCGCAGTTCACCAGAGCTGGGTGTAGCGTGACGCGGAATAGAGAGCGAGCTTCAGTGTACTGGTGTACTGTTACCAGAGGTTTTAACGATGAAGAGCGAGGCGAGCCTGCTCTCTCATGTGACTTTGATGTGTGGGGCCGCACTATTACAGATTTATTATTACATAGTATTGTGTGACTTGTAATCTTGCTAGAAATAAACTCAAATCAAATACTATTTATGTGTTGTGATGTGTGTTCCGTATTCGTAAATCACACTTTTGGCGCATTTTTTAATATCGGCTGCGCATATTCCTACTGCTTGACCTCAGTGTGATTTAGAAACCTGACGCTACCAGGCGTTACTTTGATCAACATTGTGTGTCTGATCTCGACATCGCGATACCATTCGCGGTGTTGACCAATTACCTCCAGTGCAGTGGAGAACTGTTCTATGATTTTTTTATGAAAAAAAAAAAGCACTTAAGGGATACTGGAGGGTTTAAATTTTAAATCTTAATTGCTAATTGATTATATTCTCTTTTTTCGTTTTGCTTATACTTAAATATGTAATTAAATTAAAGTCGCGTATTTTTATTATCTTTTATGAATGGAACCGACAAGGAAGCCTTAGCTTTTAAACCGGTCCTGTGAAAGGGTGGGTCTCTCCACCCCATTTCAACTGTAATTTAGAAGTGGACAACTGTTATGTGTGATCTTGTGTTGTAATCATATTGATTTTTTTTTTGTTTGCCGTGGGTTAACTGTGACATCACTGTCTTCAGTCGGGAGAGGAAATCGTCGACTATCCTCGTGCATGCAGTCATGCTTGAGGTAAGGCGAGCATTCCTTCTAAATACTGGTCCTTCGAAAAATCCCTTCTCTCTCATCAAACTCTTCCTTTATTCCTTCCCCACCGTGAGGTAATTTCGATTAATAACCGAAATTACCGTTACCCATTCCACGGAAAGTGCAACCCTGAGATTGAACAATGTGAATTCTATACTTTTAAAATCAGCAATGTTATCTTTGTGGTTAAGATTCATATTTTTATTTATTATCTTTGTTTTATTAACCGCTTAATTGAGTTTAAATACATTTACCGGTTTTGAAAAATACAATTTTCTTCTTCAGGATGTCATAACTAACTAAAACATATATTGTTTCTTTGACAGAATCTATTTTTAAAAAATCTACTTTTTTTTTTATAGTACCTAACTCAAATCATTACTTAATACAATTTTTTTTTTTTTTAAAATAGATTTTTTTAAAAATAGATTCTGTCAAAGAAACAATATATGTTTTAGTTAGTTATGACATCCTGAAGAAGAAAATGGTATTTTTCGAAACCGGTAGATGTATTTAAACTCATTTTAGTGGTTAATAAAACAAAGATAAAAAATAAAAATAATAATGTGTATTCTCCAAGCCCGTCAGACATCTAAGTCTTTCTCACAGGCAGCAGTAAGCGAGTTAAATGAATGAAGCCCAAAATGATCGCAAACAGATATCACTAGATTACGAGGAAGAGAAATTACACAAAGTTACTTATTCTCATCAATTATTTGTTGTATGTTGTATATAGACGCTGGTTTTGTATTCGATGCGCAAACTAAAGCAAGAGTTTCAGTTTCCGCTAGAGTAAACCACAAAATGCATACATTCTGTCGGTGCTCCAAACTTTGTCAAAAGAGCTATCTTCTACACCAGTTTATGGCAGATGATCACGATGAATGGTTCCCAGAAATCGCGCTACGTGCAGTCACAGAAAAAGAAAATTATGGTATATTTTAATAGAAAACAACAAATATATTTGCTGAATATACTAACTAGCTTTCATATGAAAATAAGCGCTCCATCTGTGAGGACTGAAATATATTATCCCACAAGAGCAAATAATCTTAAAATAGTTCCAAGAATGAAAACTAATTTCGGTCAAATCATAGATTAATAATCATTCAAGCTACCAGAATATACAATCAAATTGGAAATGATATTAGAACTTTAACCCTTCCCAAACCATGCAGTAACACAAGTCTACCATCATAATTAAACCTGTAATATTTCAGTAAATACATGCAACATAAAATTCATATTTTAGATAATCCTAAAGAAAATATTAGCACTTAGGAATAACTAGTGAAAAAGCAATTATAAAAAGGGAATCGTACAAAAACAATTAATTTTTTCAATTCAATCTGTTGTAAAATAAATACGTTGGTAAAAATACAATTTGTCATATGAAAGACAGAGATCACACGCAATGAAAAGGACAACAAACATACTAATATAATTGTCTTTTTCTCACTTATTAAATGAAGAAAGATAAGAAAGAAAGATACATTATATGACTTAATGAATGCTCTAAATTATGTAATTAAATTCAAAATTGAATGAGTAAATTCGTGCCATTTAAGCTAATAAGAACTTTTTTTCTAACTGTTATTTACGGTAACACGAGTTGACAGCATGGCTGCGTTTGGGTATTTTATATCATGATATGGTAAAGGTTAATAGATTGAGGAAAAATAAGCAGAATTAGCGTGCTCAGTCGATATCTGGATACCGCGGTTTGTGAACCTCAAATCAGTTGAAGGCAAAAGTTTTATTATAATATAAATAAAGTTCAAATAATAATAGTATTTGGCCAATAAGTACAAGCATAAATCGAGAATATTGGTGTCGAATTTCTGAGACTTGGTGTATGTATTAGTAATGGGCTCAAAATCACGAACAGTGAATCAATCACTGATATAGTTGAGTCACACTCACTATCAGTGATTGAATATCTGGGAATATCGTGATTCGTGATTCCTTTTTTTATTTTATTTTTTTATCTATGATTCGGCGCATTAAAATTACATTTCTTCATGAAATGAACATATTCATAGTTTGTGATAAATTCCATTTAGTAGATTATGTCAAATTGTTATAAGTACGCTTTTGATCCGAAATGCTGAGAATTTGACCCTAAAAATAAACTCACATTTTAGCTTTAAGGGCTTTTATTATCTTTCAGACGAAATTAAAAAAGATATATATTAATTATACATGTTAGAATGTGTTTTTTACGTAAATGAAGTTTGAATAATATAAGTAAATACGCTCAAAATTATGTATTTCATGTATTGTTAATACATGCCGCGCACGTCACAGTCACAGTTTTAAATCACTGATGTTATCGAATATTAATCGCAATCACACTAGTGAGTCAAGAGAAGCATTTCCAAAAAAATATTTCAATGAATCTCAAGGGGGTATAATCCTTGGCTCAGAATTTATCTCGAGACGTAAATCTCATTCGTGAACACAAGCCATTAAGACAGGTAAAAGGCTTGTATTATATTGTAGAAATATGTGAGATTTTATATATTAGAGATGACGATGTGTTCTCGGAAGCTGGCCCCAAAGAAATTCAAGAGCTGTTCTATTGCCTTTCGGGTTGTCAACACTCCCCTTTGTCTGGCCAGAATGATAGCAGCCCTCTTCAAGACGCACGGCTTTTATTACATCCGAATATAAATGTGACATGGGAGTGTCAAAAGAATGCTGGGGTATTGAATAAACACTAAGGGATGTATTTCCTTTTCTAAATACGTCGGAACCTGATATGATGCTTTGAATTTTGCTTAATATATTACGTACTATTTTCTTCTATTACGTCATTTTGTTGTAAGGGTAGTATCGTAAAGAAATAAAAAATATGTATTTATTTTCCATGCGAAAAAAAATCATAAATCTTCCCTTGTAATTTGGAATCAATAGAAGTAAATCAATCGTTCTCTTTCCCTGAATGTAATTTTTACTATCATGAATAAAAGAATTTACCTATAAATCCTGAGAACCTAAGTAACTTGCTCTGAGCTTCAGCCGTGGAGTTTATGTAAGTATATTTGGTTTGATCATGTAAATATGTTAACATACAAGGGTAACCATCTGAGGGAGAGCGAAGTTCGTTTTCTTACAGTAGGCAGAGTTTAAAAATCCACATTGTATATTCTCGTTCCCATCTTGCTTGCCCTTGTCTTTCTTTATCCAAGGGTCTCTCTTTTGAACTGGATCGTCTTCCATATTAATGAAATATCACAAACTACCCAAAAACGTTAAGTGGTAAACTCCTCCCACAATCGACGTAAATCAATTGATTTGAAAATATTGTGAAAAACTTTATTGGGTTTCATAATTTCATAGTTTGCAGTATATTAGAATAAGGCTTTCTAATCTGGTGCCTTCTTAAAAAAATATTCATAAAAATATTATCATTCAGAGCGGGTGTAAGCAAAAATGTACAAATCGTTGATAAACATTAGATTTAAAAGCCTTAACGTGAGGCGTAATATTATGCATTGTTTCTGTACAAAATTGTTATAAATCTGGTCCACTAATACAGTGAAAACAATTTCAGGTAAATACCAAATAATGGAACGATTAAATGTATTAATATCAAAAAGGTAACATACAGGTTCGAAAATTTGTCGCTAAAAATATCGTCGCTGTAGCATAGTTGGATAATGCACCTTCCCCGGTTTGAAAAGAGATCCAGGTTCGAATCCCGGTAGCGCAACAATAATATTGTTCGATAAAATTGATTTTATATGTATATCTTTCTAATTAATATATTTAATTCATATTTAAAATATCACATATCTATGTTCTGAATAATTACAACTTCACAATAAGAATGTGGTCACTGTTTATTGATAAATCAACATGTTTCAAGACCAATTGTCTCTTCTTCAAGATGCAATGTATACTAAAATTATAGCATAATACAATATGCCCTCATTAGTTGGGGATCAGCTTGATTCCAGTAAAAATCGTAGAAAAACTTATAAAAATAAAAATATAACCAAGATATTATTCTAAAAAAATACTTTTTGAAGAATTACAAATATTAACATTTTGTGACCTATTTAAAGAAATGCTATTCTTTAAATATTAAAATAAAAATAAAAATATCAATTTATTACTGATAATCGTAGGTACTAGAATTACATTTATATTTTAATGCTCTAAAATTAAATCTTTAATAGCTTAACTGAAAACATTAGGAAAATTAATGTTTCTAAAAAACTATCAAATGCTATTAAAAATCGACTGGTTAATTTTGAATTCATAAATTTAGACCATTTGGAGAGGAAGTGTTGTCATGTGTTATTTGTCGGATCACTAGTTCATATACAGCTGTGATTTTGGTGTGTTGTGAACGTTGAAACTCATTAGAGTTTTTTTGCGTTTGGGTACACTTTCGGAAGATCACAGAGATGGCGTCATTTGCTCCGTTAGTCTATCCTGGTCCGCTATCGAAGGATTCCTTTACCCTCATCCAATCCTTTCCTCATTTCCGATTCCCTATTTTCCATTCACTCATCTCTTCCAATTCCATCACACCATCAACCACTGAGATCGGCGACTTGTGTCGATCATAGTCACGTGTGATGAGCATTTTAAAGAAGTTCAATAAACATATTTTTAATGTTACTCATTTATTTTAAACAATGTTGTATTATTAAACTGTCTATTCCGTATAACTATTATATATATTAAGGAGAACACATTCTTATTGTGGAGTTGTAATTATTCAGAACATAGCTATGTGATGCTTTAAATACTAATTATAAATATATACATATAAAATCAATTTTGTCGAAAAATATTGTTTTTGCGCTACCGGGATGTTATGTTCTGAATAATTACAACCTCACAATAAGAATGTGTTCTCCTTAATAATATAAGTTCTATCAATGTGTCCAAAATTTAATAAAAATGAATTGATAATTCTGGCGTCTGCTACTCAAAGGTATTTGTGATTCCGTAAAAACAATGCAGATGGCTTTCAAATACTGGAACGACAGATGTATTAATTTGAAAAAGTGTAACAGTAAGGTTTGAAAATTTGTCATGAAAAATACTGGCGCTACAACACAATTGGTAGTGTACTTTCTCGGATTGGAAATAGAGATCCCGGTAGCGCAAAAACAATATTTTTAGACAAAATTGATTTTATATGTTTATATTTATGATTAATACATTAAATTAGTATTTAAAATAAAATATAAATTACGAAAGTGGTTTTCAATAATAGCAATGTTTTCAGAAGGACATGTTCATATATTTTATTAGAAATATGTATCCGTACCACGCTGATACCGAGGAATGTTATTAAGAATAGAGGGGTTCAATATAGACGTTGGTCAAAGGTAATACTCGAGAGTTTAGCTGATTAATTAATTTCGATCTTTGATCGTCTACCGAGAGATGGCGATTCATAATCATTTCATATTGAGTAATATCAATAATTCATAATGCCTGTCACACGACGGGTTCGGGTAATCGATACTTGAAAGAAATAAGATCAATACTTTTGAGATGTGGTTCTGAAGACGTTCATTTATGATGCTGTGGATAGAACTTATAAGAGATTAGCATTATTATGTATTACGACATTATAATATTGATCTAGCGATATGTTTGTTTAAGAAGTATGATGATTATAATATTACGCTTCCCCGTCTATATCTAATGCCTCGCCTGAGGCGCCTCGGCGAGAATGGACTGCTGGCATATGACTATCTGGATGTGGCGGCCGGGGCGACTTCGTTAGTGTCATTTGCTTCGGTGGGCTGTAAAGTACAACGGCCACGACAGAAATGAGACTCCTGTCATCTCATCTATGTCTCATGGTCATATCGCGTCGCACTCTATGGTTTCTTTCCTTATCTATGTCGCTGTCAAATGTGACTTAAATGTTTTGATCGTATTTTTCACGTTTGTACAATTCCAAGGAGAGCTATAAAGAATGCACTATCATAAAAGCAATCGACGAAAGCAGCATTACTGCTAGGACCTGCAGGCGGCGGATGGTGGCCTCTGCGCGGCCAGAGCTTCCGTAGGGTCTATATGGTCATAATAGTCGCAAAGTCGATTACTTATCTGCTAGTGATTATTAATTTTTCCATAAATTAAACTATATTATATGTAGGTAAGACGATAATCTGACGGAGCGAGATCGGGACTGTAGTCGGTTGCATGGGGCAGAATTTCCCAGTAAGAGCTCCTGGATGACCTATTAACCTCGATTAAAGGCGAAATGAAGGATTTGTCGAAAATGTTCGTTTTTCTCAACACGACCAAGCCCAAAAATTAGGAAAAATTTAAGATACAGGAACATGGAGACATTGACGTTTTAGAACAAAAAAAAATGCTATCGATTAGTATGTCAGTTTTTGTCACAAAAAACAAAATAGCGGTAAAATATAATTTAAAAAAAAACTGCAATGGTTCATTAGACTTAGTGGTCTAAGTCAAGAAATTAAAAAATATATCTTTATCAATTATTTTGCGTCACCATTTTTAAATTAATATAATATGTTGCAAATTGTAACAATTGTGAAATATTTGAAGCGTTATATTCAATGTACTGTACGATGTTCAACGGTATACCGCTAGTGTTCATATTGATAATAGAGTAAGGGCGGATTGTGTGATCAGTGGTAATAGAGTAAGGGCCGATTGTGTTATCAGTGGTAACTTTTTACAATAGTAAAAAAAGTTTCTAAAATATATTTTTTGTTGTTTGATCGTTAGTAAAAAAAAATTACTTTTCGAATGTACATCCCGTAGTAAACTCATTTTACTCTACGATATCCGACAGTAAAAACGAGAATCCATAGTTAAATATGGCGGACTCTTCACAGCTGTTCCAAAAGTCATGTGAATGTTGCAGTATACGACAATTAATCATTCAGCATCCCACTATTTTAGTGATGAGAGTTCATCCGATAATGATCTCGTTGTTTAATATACATTATTACATATAATACGAAAAAATGTCATCACCAATGTGACAGATATCGAACGCCTAGGCGAAAAATCCCATAAATAATGCATATTTCATGTCACACCTATTAGACGTCTCCATCTACACTTTGACAGTCGTAAATTTGATGTATCAACAACCCGCAAATGATTTTTACTACAGGCGTTAGTAAAAAGTTACTACTGATCACACAACCGACCCTTAATCACTTCAACCCTTAATTTTACATACCAAATTTTTTTGTCAAAATAAATTACAAAAACTAGTAGACTAAATCAATTTTGAAACATTGTGTTGTGTAATATAGAAATATTTTTTAATCAATTCAAACGCAAACCAATAGGCACACATGTAAGAAATAAATATGTTTATTTGGCTATACCCACGAATTTAAATCGATATTCCAACACTTTAAACACAAATCTCGAAGCGAAAAATGAATCCGTTCCCTCTAATAAAATATGAATATAAATCTGTTTATCCATTCGGAGAAAAAATGTTAAGACCCTTCGTGAGACGGACCCACGGAGCGTGTCTAAAACAAGGTCACCCTGAGAATCTGGAATGTCTTTGGGACTGATAAAAAATGTACAAGAATGCTATAAAGAACGAATTCAAAAACATTAGGGGGACAGTTTGTTACACGTTTTGGGGACGACTCGAGTGTTTATTGCGTTTGGGAATTGGAAACTTTGTACTCGGCCAGATATCACTGGATGTGGAAAATTCAAGCGGAGAGATGGCTGCCCGCGGAGAGACGTCTGCGCGCGGCCGACGTAAAATGTTGATGCTGCAATAAAAATGCAAAAAGATCTAAGAAATTTTTATATAGATACAAGGTATTCTAACGAAATGTGAATTTCTTTGAAAATAGGAATGAAATAAAATCTAAGCAAAAAAAATGATACAAATTAAATGTATCAACTACAAAGCTTTTTTAAATTGATTGAACTAAAATATCTTTACGATAAATAGATAAACATTTTTTTTTAGTGATATAAAACTTTAAAATATAATAATACACATTGAAATCGTGGTAAATGCAATGATATTGGCTGGTTCTTACAATCCGCAATCTGGAAGTCAAATTTTCGACCACTTTTTGAAGCAGCTGGGGACGTATATCGGCAATAGCGCGACGTATGTTAGCTTCCAAGTCGTCTATTGTCTCTGATTTATCGGCATAGACTAGCCACTTTACGCATACCTACAAAAAATAATCAAAAGGTGTTAAATCACAGCGTATTGGAGGCGAACTCACAGAACCATTACGCGCTCATCGAATATTTTTTTATTTCAATAAATTGATTGTGTCGCGCGCCGTGCGGCATGTTGTGCCGTCTTGTTGAAATCACAGCTCTTCCACATTAATGCCATTCAATTGGGGAACGAAAATGTCAGTAATCATAAATCTGTAGCGCTCTCGATGGCGAATCGACTTATTTGGGTCCTCCTCAATACTACGCTCCACTGCAGCAACAGCTTCATCGGTGCGCACTGTACGACGTCACCGCGGATGCGTATTATCAATTAGAGTATGCGTGGTGCGAAAACAATCCATGATTATTCGAATTACTCGCTCGGATGGACGATTACGTCGACCGTAAAATGGACGGTATGCATATACGATGCAGCACGGTAGGTTTCGCGAACTGAACCACAATTTTCGGAAATAAATTTGTACAATTTGCACGCGTTGTTCTGGCGTAAATCTATTCATGGTGAAATGGCAAACCGAACTGAGCACAAATTAGCTGTCAGCTGTCAATTTGGCTGTCGCTGAAAAATGTGTTGCCAATTCGAAAAACATCCTTTACATGTATTTTGTATTAAAATAAAACAGAAATATGTTCTGAAAAATCTGCAACCTCACAATAATAATGTGTTATCCCTATAAAAATTGATCTTAAGATCGTAATGGATCTTTTATATACTTAAAAGAACCTTAAGTGTACAATAAGATCATCATAATCTCGTATTTAACTCTTTTTAACTTTATACATTGAAAATGATATTTCTACTTCAATTTTTACCTTGTTTAGTATGCAATTTAATGGAATCTTGTTTAACTCTTTTAGTTTTATTTATTTTAATTTTGTTTAATTTTTGCAATAATTTTATTGCTTTAATATACCAGAAAAGCACTATCTGTTACAATACAGTTGGTTGAATCTCACTTTAGGTGCCAGAAACACAGGAACAGTTAAAAAAGACTCACCGAATTCCGCCTCTCCTGGGGCTTTCGGTCACCCCCGGATGCAGTGGACTGTATACAATTATATCACTATCTCGCCAATGGTCGACACATAGACAAACTCAAATACAGTGTTTAACCGTTCCGATTCAAGGTTGCCGATCGACTGACCGCTTGCTAGTGGCGGGGGAGGGAAGGAAAGGTGTGAGGCACTGAATATTAGTTCATTCAAGGTATATCATATATAAATACAAATATCAAATAATAGTAAAGTACTAGTGTAGCAGCAGAATAACGTCTTCTTTACTATTTTACACTTTATTATCTTACTGGTGAAGTCTTGGCCTCCTCAAGATTTTCCTCCACGATCTGTTCTCTATTAAGAGGCATTTCTATTGAGTCCTGGATTTCTACTATTGCCCGAGGTTAGAGACGAGATAACCTCCCCAATGATATCTTATAATCCTCATCCACGCCGTTCCCTCACGACTGTGATTGTGATATATTATTCAAACTTCATTTACGTAAAAACAGATACAATCATGTATAACTGATATCGTCACAAAGTGAATGAAAACTCTTAAAAAATGTGAGTTTATTTTTCGGGTCAAATTCTCAGCATTTTGGATCAACGGATTTCATTTGCACATGCGCCGAACCATGACTCAATAAATAAAATAAAAAAATGTATCACAAATCACCATATTTCCTGATATTCAATCACTGATAGCGAGTGTAACTCAAAAATATCAGTCATTGATTCACAGTTCGTGATTTTGAGCTCATCACTAGTTATTTGTGATGTCTATGGAATGAAGACGTGACAGGCGCACGCGCGTACGGGATGAAATGGTATATATCTGTTTATTGAATACATTAAGTATAACGGACCGCGGGAGAATACGCTCTTTCTCTCAATGTCTTCCAACACAGACAGAACTAAGAACTAATTGTTACATATATTATCATTAATGCCGATATTCAAGTAGAAAGAGTTACAAAAATTTGTCCAGCGGAATATAGCTGGCGTAGTACACAACATAAAAGACTTAAAAAATAAATTCTTACATTAAAGGTGATAGAATAAAGTCTGTTATGTAAAGGGATAAACTTTAACACTCATTTACTATTATGGATTTTTATCATTCATATACTTCTTTCGCTTCTTGTTATTTAGCCTTTAAAACGTTCTTTTCGATGCAGTAACCAAGATGGTTTAAATTGTTAAAAGGTTTCCAGTTCCTTATGCACCTCGTACTGCGGAGTAACACAAAGGTGTAAAATTCCCGAGGTAATGCAATCTAGGAGTCGCTCTGCTCTTGTGGGAGTATTACAGAGCTCCAGCGCACTGCTAAGCTTTCAGATGTTTAAGGAAGTTTTTTTGTGAAACCAGACTTTACTTACTTGACACATTTAACAGCGTAAACGCTCTTCAAAAAATTATTTTACTTACACCTATAGACTTAGATTATCGTACACGATACATATATTATCAAATGTGATTTATTTGTAACTTTATGAAATAACGTCACAATATATATATATATATGTAACTGGCGTTTCTTTTGGATTAGATCGAGATTTTTTTTAGCTGGTTTTTTAGGCCGACGTTTTGGCACGATAACACGCGCCAATAGATGGCAGTACAGATTAGCAAAAATAAAAATGTATATTAATATTCATTTATTTAATTAACATTTTTGCAATGTGCAATAGATGACACTGATGTGTAATATTTGTCAAAAACTTGTGTGAATATTTCTTGGATATGATTACTCGATATTTTAGAATTGCAGTTCAAAGCGGTGTAAACACAAAACATCGTAATATTTTGAGTTATGTCCAAATATTTGTAGAAACCAATTTCTGGGATTTATCCCCTGAGGGATTATCATCAAGATACATATGTCTCACAGAGATGAAGCTATTATTTTTACATGGGAAGTACGGAAGCCTTGGGCATTACAGGACTTACGACCTGTCATCGGCTGGCTTAATGAATGGTTTAATGAATTTCATATATACACATACGAAGTTGTAGACTATTATTGACTAGCGAGGATCTTATTTGTGTGATTGTATCAGGAAGTTTTGTGCATGGTGATACTGAAGCCTCTAACATTCTTCTAGTCTCACGCGTGTTGGTACATGTCGCAGTGTATATGAACATGCGTGTGTGTATTTATGCTGTGTCTAGAGCAAGGCATTTAAATAAAACAAAACAAAAGTTGGCGTTTATTGCGGAACAATTTACAATGGCAGGTCTGCGGAGAAGTGCTCGGCTAGCTCCTGGGACTTTGACCCTATTTGGCTATCAGGTGAGTCCTTATGGCTGTGTCGCTGCAGTCATATTGGTCGCATGCAGGACTAACATAGAATCATATTGATGATATTGTCTAGTGATTACGAAACTCGCCTAGTAATCTAGTGGTCTGGGGTTCCAGCGTGTTCCATAGTGCAAGCGTTTAGCTTAGTAATGAAATAGTAATAATATTGATGTGATACGTATTCCGTGTACGCATCTTTACCCAAAAAAATATTTTGTCTTATAATAATAACACTAATTGGAGCAGTCCAATCCCGCCCTGAAAGCCATCCCCTAACGATTTCACAACTATTATTTCTGTGTCCATTAACGGTAACCATAATCTCGGTCCGGCACTTTTCCATAACCGGTTAAAAGAAACAATGAGGAAGGTAAAACGGCAGAGACGGAACTACTTATCCCAGTTTCCCCTTTTCTTCCTTTTCCCTTCGAGCCGAGGGAAAAGAAACCAAATTACTGGGGAGACTATTAAAATTCATGGGTAAGGTGCCGGCAGAGCTGAAGTTCACGTTGCCTTCGGAAAACCAGGAATTTAGATCGATAGGCCAATTCCGTTGATTGTTCGCTTTGTACTTCAGGGATAGTGTTCTTGGAGTTTTATTATATTTGTATTTTTTTATGCCCAGCAGATAAACCCGGGGGAAATATCAGCGCACTTGCCGTATTTTTGGCAATACTAGCTAAAAAGATAATGGCAACATTTTTATAAAATAAAATCAGTTGCGCGATAAAGTGCCTACTTCCTCTTTTTATTTATTTAGTACTGTCTACCAAAAAACTGCTTATTTTTATCCCTGCAACTGAATTACTCTGTATTTTTTTTTGATAATATAATAACATTAAAATATTAATTAAATATATTAATTAGAAATATATAGCATCGGGATTCGAACCTGGATCTCTTTCCTAACCGGGGAAGGTGCATTATCTCACTATGCTACAGCGACAAATTTTCGAACCTATATGTTACCTTTTTGATATTAATACATTTAATCATTCCATTATTTGAAAGAGTCATCTACCTTATTTTTACAGAATCTCAAATATACTTTTGAGTAATTTGATAGCAGACGCCAAAATTATCAATTAATTTTTAATAAATTTTGGACACATTGATACAACTTTACAATCAGGAGAACACATTTTTATTGTGAAGTTGTAATTATTCAGAACACAGGTCTGTGATATTTTAAATATGAATTAAATATATTAATTAGAAAGATATACATTGTTGCGCCACCGGGATTCGAACCTGGATCTCTTTCGTAACCGGGGAAGGTGCATGCTACAGCGACAATATTTTAGCGACAAATTTTCAAACCTATATGTTACCTTTTTGATATTAATACATTTAATCGTTCCATTATTTGAAAGAGTCATCTGCCTTATTTTTACAGAATCTCAAATAGCAGATGCCAGAATTATCAATTCATTTTTATTAAATTTTGGACACATTGATACAATTTTATTATTAGGAGAAATATTGTTTTAGGGATATAATGATTAAATTACCTCGGTAATGAATGAAACACCAAAGGGTCCCAACCTATCTCGGAATCGTTGATGAAAGTTGTGCAATTCCACTTAGATTCCACTCAACAAAGCAGCGCGTGCAATAATTAATTAATTAATTCTAAGTTTTTTAGAATATATTATAATGTTAAGTTCGATTAGTTATGTTCCATCACTCTTCACACTTTACTGCTTTCTTTATTGTATAGCATAATTATCAAACCCATATGCATTATATGCAGTAATTTACTAATACTAGCAGGAAAGTAATGTAAAGTAGTGTATTCAGTATTGCCCTACCTATAATTAATTGTTCAAACGGTATTATTACGTATCAACTTACTCCGTTCAAATGCAAAAAATTGAGATTATATTTACATTAATGAGTATGGAAACATTACAATCTAGGAGCAAAACCTTAAGATACTTTTTGGTGCAAAAAATGTATACTTAATTTGGTCAACGATCTTTCTTATTTTGTGCACCGCGTATATTAAATAAATTTCCACTAGATCTAAAGTGATTAACGATTTAAAACCAAAAATAATAAAGTGGTTGCTTGATGTAGGTAGAATATAAAATGAAACTAATTTGTCATTTGTGCTAACCTAACTATTTACACATTATTTATTATTTATAAATTTTGATTGTTCTTTAATAATATACAACTTATAAAAGCTGTACAGGTAATTGACCACGTCAAGTTAAGTAATTACTTTTATTTCAAATGTATTCTTTTATGCTAAAAAAATAAATAAATCTGTCAGCGTCGCATTATTCTCTGCATCTTTATTTTATGGTCACACTTGACAGTGCGACCATAGATAAGAACACAAATTCGTTCGTTTTCGCTAATGTATGTATTTTCTTACTCGTAATTAAGACAATTCTACATTTCATGTAATTCCATTCCGCATTCAATGTAAAGCCATGAAATGAGATATTAAGAACGGTGTAAACGGTGTTCCTTCTCTTAAAGTTTTATACACAGCTGTGGTTTGCAGCAATTTAGAATATAACTCGACAATTTGGTCTTCATTCTATAAAGTATATGAATTAAAATTAGAAAGGCTCAACATAATACCACTAATCAGCACTCTTAATTTAACTGACTTATCATGTAGAAGAACTTAACTGATTTATTATTTTTATTTAAAATAGTAAATGGCATGCTGGACGCCCTTAATTTAACTGAAATGATTTTATACCACGTTAAGTAACAGGCACCCACACATAGACTTAGGCATGGTAATGATTTTGGTCTTGTAGATATATTCCGATGTTCAATGTTTAAATATAAAATGTTTTTGATGCTAAAGAATCAAAGGAATATTTGATTTTGGTACTCAGCCATTCTGTGTTAAACCAAAATTTATATTTTTTCTGTGTAAAACCTACATTATTATTGTTTGTTTTGCTTAATTTTCATTTCTTTTTTAAATCTACATATAGCCTGTTAATTTATTTTCTTATATATATTCCATGCAACTTGTGTAGCGGTACATGTTTTTCATAATTGATTTAATAAATTTAATATAAATAAATAGATATAATAAATATCAGGTCATTCTGTACATTACTGTAGCGTTTAATACAATTGGTATAAAATAGTCTTAACTAACTAATTTATCATCACGCCTTTTCTCTGCGGGGGGTAAGCAGAGATGACAGAGCGTCACATACAATTCTCGCCTCATCCACATTCATAGATATTCTCATACAGACTATAGACTTCTAACCGGACTATTTTTACCCGGTTTACCCAATCGTACGTTCTGTATTTCTGGTGTCATCAACTTGCGTCATATACTTTTCTTACCGATCTTCCTCACAAATGGAAATAGGGGTAGAACAACATTTGATATCTTAATATTTGAACGATGAGCGATGCTACAGCGATAGCCGTAATATGGCTGTATATAAGCGAAGGTTGTTTTTACAAAAAAAATAAAACATCATTCTTCAGTAGTCGTACGTGGCGCGCGCGCACAGTTTTTCACATCATCGGAACAAACCGAAAAGGTCATGAAGACAAAATGAAATCATTTGGAAAAGAAGTCCATGACGTTAAAGAAAATGAGATTTTCCCCGAATTGTCGAATCATGTAAATGCGAAAGGCAGACGGACGATTCTCCGTTACAAATAATGCTCAACACATCACTCAGCTATTTATCTATTGACGTGAAGGAACAGTTCGATAGCTACACCCATTTTTTTGCCAATAAATTTATTTAAGCACATGAATTTCGCGAGGCTTTAACTGTAGGCACTCTTTTAATAATAAAAAAATAAAATATATTAATTAGAAAGATATACATGCTACCGGGATTCGAACCTGGATCTATTTCCAAACCGGGAAGGTGCGTTATCTAACTATGCTACAGCGACAATATTTTTAGCGACAAATTTTCGAACATGTATGTAACCTTTTTGATATTAATACATTTCATCGTTCCATTATTTAATCCCGGTGGCGCAACAACAATATTTTTCGATAAAATTGATTTTGTATGTATATCTTTCTAATTAATATATTTAATTCATATTTAAAATATCACAGATCTGTGTTCTGAATAATTACAACTTCACAATAAAAATGTGTTCTAATAAAAAAATAAAAATTTGATTTAAGATAAATTCTTCATTTTCATACCCCAATGATGCCATTGAGATGTGAGAGTGCTGGATACATATATTTCGCATTAATAACATACTCTTAACCATTTGACTGAGATGTATCCTTATGGTGGTGGGCCACGTCAAAGGACGAAAAAGAAAAGGTCCTCTATGCGTTGGTCGGACCAAGTGAAAAACGTAGCATGCATCTGTAAAAGTCCAAAGAGCATAGTCCAGAAGACTGAAGTTCATAGAGATAACGATCCTGAGGGACAGACGTGGATGAAGACTTCGCATGGGAAATAATCCAGTCCTGTCGATATTTTTTAGCTCAAAGGCTTACCTTTCAATAATAATTAATAGTTAAAATTTTAACAAAAATGTAAGTTTTTATTATTCATTTATATTAGAAGTTATACACTAGATTTAACTTTTTATAAAGCTTATACTTAGATAGGATCTTTAGACTAATTTAAAACTAATCAACTGAATGTTATTCGCCATAATTAAAAAAACACAAAAAAATACATATGACATATGATAATAATTAGTTTTAATCTACATTTCATTAGATAGTTTTTTTTTTATTAGTGCTTTGCACAATATTTCGTCTGCAAGATGACTTATATATGAACACACCGGTAAAAACAAGTGCACCGATCCAAATACTCCTCTTGAATGCTCGGAGGTTACTATGACAGTTTGAAATATACACCCCTGAATCCCGGCTTCACGAGTTTCAACCGCCAGGAAGGCTTAAAAGGAAATGGCAAATATTGATTTACCGATCCTTGTATTTCAAAAGTAAAGTTCTACGCCGTGATTTGTATGCCAAAAGTTTCAGCGAAGCTCGAAACTCGCAAAAAGCTTTAGTTTTTTGTCAATAGATGGGGTTATGTTGAGTGTTTGATTTCAAAGTGAGCGGCCCCGCTGCGATTTGTAAGTGTGTCGATTTTAAAAGCGATTGAAATAGTTTGGTGTTAATTAAATGTTTGGCGAAGCATTTTAAAAATTGTTTGATATTTGTATAAATAGATTTGGTGAAAGTATAATTTATGTTTAAAATGTTTAAATCAAATATATATAGCAGTTTGAGGAAAAGTCTCGACGATACGGAACATATTTAGCATTCATTTATGCCATTGAATTGAATCTGCCAATTATAAATCTGCAGTTAAATTGTTGGGCGTGCACATTGATTCAGATCTTTCAATGAATACACAAATCAGCAAAACTGTCAGTGCATGCTGCCGTCAACTGAGACAGATTAAAAGTATTCGGAGACACCTTCCTCTTGAGGCAGCCTGTCTACTCATTGTGGTGTCGCGTGTGGACTATTGTAACAGCATCTATGCTGGCCTGCCAATGTTTCAGCTGGATAGATTACAATCCATTCTAAATACGTAAGCACAGATAATATATAGAGTTTCCAAATTTTCTCATATAACATCCCTTTTATAATAGCTACATTGGCTCCGATTCCCCGAAAGAGTGCCTCTGTATCTTCAAGAACTTTGTATCCCAGACAATTTGAATGGTAGATGTCATACTTTCAGTTAAGCCTCCACACAGCCGCAGGAAGGGTTGTAAAATCGACTAACCGTTTCCAGAAGTGTAAATTTAGTGAACGGGCATTTGCGGTGGCAGGCCCAAGAGCGTGGAACACTTTGCCCTCCGTCATAAGAAACAGTGCATCAGAGACTTTATTTAAGAAGAAACTAAAAACGCACCACATCAAAAGATCATTTACATAAGTGAAAATAATTATTTTTAATTTTAAAAAACAAATGATAATGTAACTATAAACAGTTTATGTGTAAAGCACCCTTGGGGTAAAATTTTTTACAAAAATGGCTCCGTATAAATTATCCAATATTATTATTATTATTATTTATAACGCGAAGTTGGAAAATTCGAATAAGATGCGGCAACGATACTCGGAGATAATATCTTATTTTATTCCTGAACCGACCAGATAATAATAATAATAATAATAATAATAATACATTTATTAGGTTCACTTTTTACATGCATTATGTACTTATTTTGATATATAATGTCTAACCGTCTGACGTATTACTCTTCCAAATTAATATTCATTAAGTATACAGTTTCACCTAGTTAATTACTTAACAGTCTTAGAAATACACCAGATAGAGATTCATTTTTAGTGTGTCTCCCATCTCACTCCACGCTTGTTAATTATTTATTAAATCATCATGTTCCTTGGCTCAATATACAATTTAATGACTAGATAATGTCCTAAATCCATAAAAAACATTGAGTAACACTGACAGTTTAAAGGCGTAATAAAACACTGGCAAAAGAACTCAGACCGAATGTATGTTCATATCATGGTCACCCCTTCAATATGAACACATACAGAGTCAAGACTTCAGACCCAACATTAATGAATGAGCAGCATATGCGTGTATTATCCTTCAGGTAGGTTATAAATTACTCAAAATCAAATATTGCTTCATATTTTGTTACTTACACTTTTTATTTATACTATATTTATAGTTGATTAACTAATTATGTATAATATGATTGTTGATTTAAACTGTGAAATGTTTTCCTCAGCACGGGCGATACACAATAAGGCAGATATTAAAATCCGAAATGCATACGATTTAAAATAAATAATCGAACTTTTCAGAATAAATAGTGTTATAGGTGACATTTCGTCTTACTACAGTGTCCAGCGGAAAAATTTCAAGATAACATTGTAATTGCTCGTAAACCATCAGGATGAGGTAAGTGGGAGAGGTATTGTTCGACGCGCTTAATTTGCTGATTTACCAGTCAAGTTGGGTTCAAAAGTTCAAAAAAGAAGGGACAATGGTTAACCAAACTCTTCCGGGACCATCAACGTCAGCAGCACGCCAGAACATGTGGCTTAAGTTCTACGTGAAGTTATGCGCAATCCACGTAAATCGATAAGGAAGATTGCAGCCTTTACAGGAATAAAGAAATCAACAGTGTACGTTATTTTGAAAAAGAAACTACAGTTTCACCCACAAAAACTGCAAATTGTGCAGATTCTCAACGAAAATGACTATTCTTTACGTAAAACCTTAACGAGAACGATACTGGAACGTTTTGGAATAGCACGAACGCTTGAAAACATATTGTTTACTGATGAAGCACATTTTCATATCGATGGCTATGTTAATAAACAAAACATGAGATACTGGTGCTCCGACAACCCAAGGGAACGTCATCAAAAACGTTTGCATTATCTAAAAACGACAGTGTGGTGTGCAATTTCTACCCGAGGGATAATTGGCCCTTATTTTTTTAACTAGCGAGAAACAGTTACTGCTGACGTGTTTTGCCGAATGATCGACGAGTTTTTGGTACCGTAACTGTAGCTGTTTCCCGAGTTCAACAACATAACACAATTTAATTAAGACGGTGTCACTCCACATATAGCTAGAGTTTCAATGGGAAGCTGAGAGGAATTTTTCCCAATAAATTAATCAGTAAGTACGGAGGCATACACATTACACCGCGCAACTTTTTTTTGTGGAGATACCTTAAGTCGAGGGTTTACAGCAATAATCCTCGAACAATTCAGGCCCTACAAGAAAATATCCGCCGTGAAGTCGCTGCCATTGAACCAACCCTGTCTGCGTCGTTTTTTTGTATAAATAAAATATGAGAATAACATTGTAGTTTTTTTTATTATTTAATATTAAACATAATAATTTTCCGCTGGACACCCTTTATAAAATCGAGCGTTGTATACACGGGTTCAAGGTTTATCTCGCACTACCAATCTCAAGCAGTGATCTTTGATATATCTCAAGATTAAAATCTCAACACGTGAACACGTTGCTAAAATGTATCTCAACCAAATCCTGAAATTGTCACACTGTGTTTCATTCCGTAGACAAAGGCTTACATTATTTTGTGTATTTATGGTAATATAATCGACAATATAGATGGTACGAACGTGTTTAAACACGATTTCGAGAATTCACTCACTATCTGCATCCATTTACAAATAATATAGTATTACCGCGCCAACGGCTAAACGATATACACCTGAATGAAAAATGTATTCGTTATATATTAGCATCCAAGATAAAATGTGTATGAAAAGAACACGTGGACTATACATATAATATGTAAACGCTCCAATGCGCATTACTACTAAATATTAGTATTATTATGTAATACGCTGGCACCAGTGAATCGAGCGCCAGCGCACCACGCCACCGGCTTGGCTCAGTCTGTGGGTGTCTTTAATGAAATGTGTCAGAGTGGCTGTCTCGGATGGATGAGAATAGTCTTAAACAAATGAAACACTCGGTTTACACATTTATTTATTTATTTGTAACTATGTAATACAATGTAAAAACATGTTTGGATTGTGCCCGTCTCACTAGAGAAATTCTGTGTCGAGACGGGCATAGTTTACAAGCAATTGTACAATTAATTAGAATTACAAGTAGTGGATAGAATTACATTTATTACTATATAATAGGTGTATATGAAGGACAATTTTAAAGTGGACTTAATTTTTGGATCACTTTGTAGCAATAATTAATATGTTTGGGTGTGTGCACCAATACTGGCTCTACCCACATTACGAATCCAAGTTTTAATATATAGTTTCATGTTCTTGGGACAATTCAATTGGTTTAAATCTTTCAGCATTCTATTAAATAGTTTGGGTCCAGAATATTTATAGTTCCTTTGGCCATATGTTGTATGTGCTCTTGGGGTTTGTAGGTTATTTGATTTGTCCGCGTGGAAATTATACTTTGAGTTATTTTAAAATGTGTCTGTTTGTATTTATACATGTATTTAAGAGTAAAATTAGTATATATTTCTCTTCTATCAAAGACATTGAATTTATTATGAAACACGTAATACAATTTATTTACGACCACAACAAATACCCTGCAACATATTTGCACGATTTGAGTCTTTTTATCTTCTTCACTTGTCATCTTTCTTTCCCCCAAGCGAGGACACTAGTTTGTTATGCATTTAATACTTATCTTATGGTTAATACAAAGTTGAGAGATTACTTGAACGTTGAATGAATGATGTGGCAGCCGTGCCAAAATTATATCTCGTCATCCAGAGACTTCCAGATTGACACATGACCCACAGCTACCGACCGAAATTCCCCTCCTACCTCCAACGAGGAGATGGGTCCATGATGCGGACGGATCGGGGATCTCAGACTTCCCGTATCCATCGCATCTCAGAATGCCTTCTTTAGAAGGTATACTGGATATTTTTAAAGTTAGTTATCTTCGATAAATCTGAAGTTTAACAATATGAATATATACGATATATATATATATATATATTTATATATCTACACGTATCTTTCTATTGCATTTATTAAATTCTACAATATAAAAAGATTGAAAAAACCAACACCTGAAAACAGAAAAGAAACACTGTCTCTGTTCTGTATGTAATAATAGATAAAGAAAATGCTAATTAAATGTATTAATTATGAAGATATGAAAAAACAATTTTATCGAAATATATTGTTGTTGCGCTACCGGGATTCGAACCTGAATCTATTTTCCAATCCAGGAAATGTGCATTACCAACTATGCTACAGGGACAGTATTTTTGACGACAAATTTTCGAACCTATATGTTACTCTTTTTCAAATTAATACGTCTATCGTTCCATTGTATGAAAGCCATCTACATTGTTTTTACGGAATCTCAAATACCTTTGAGTAGCAGACGCCAGAATGAACGATTCATTTTGATTAAATTTTTTATACAACTTATGCACCTTCCCCGGATTGGAAAAGAGATCCAGGTTCGAATTCCGGTAGTGCAACAATAATATTTTTCGGTAAAATTGATTTTATATTTATTTATTTATAATTAATACATTTAATAAGTATTTTAAATGTCATAGACCTATGTTCTGATTAATTACAACTTCACAATAAGAATGTGTTATCCTTAATAAGAAAAAGACAGCTCGAAGAAGCTTAACATGGCTACGTCGAAGGATAGAGAGAAAAAGGATCGACCCAGTGAATAAGGGAACAAGCACTACTCTGGTGATAGTCTTCGAGAAAAGTGGAAGAGCATAGTCAAGAGGGCGTAACTTAATGTAGATCACGAACACGTAGATGCTCAGTCATGTGAAATAGACGTGGATGACAAACAATCTGAATGTTTTACAATTATATTAATTAATATTTTACATATCTGGCATTTCAGTCGGCAGTTCGTGACTGAATGAAGTCGGCATCAAATTAGGACAAAGTTTTGATTAAAATATTTCTCATTAAGGGCGGGACAAATTGAAGGGATTGTTATCCCTCGAAATATTATGTCAAACACGAAAATTACGTATTTTCCTAACAACCGCACTGAACGTTCATAAATTAAGTTTAAATCGTTTGTGGCCAGGGGCTGAAAATTTATTCATGAAATTCACCATCGGCCAAAATCTTTGAAAGGTAACTCTGCGGTTACTTTT
Source organism: Eubasilissa splendida (assembly GCA_031772225.1). Classification (NCBI taxonomy): domain Eukaryota; kingdom Metazoa; phylum Arthropoda; class Insecta; order Trichoptera; family Phryganeidae; genus Eubasilissa; species Eubasilissa splendida. The sequence goes on from CM062867.1 coordinate 2,637,762, forward strand.
CTGAACACACAGGGGTGGAAAATGCCGGTATTGCCGTTCCGATCTCTATAGAAACATCCCCCCAGAAACAATAGCTGGATATTAGAAGGCGGCAGTCTAATTTAGATAGTGTTCGGGAGTTAGTATTTATCCGGATTCTCAATGGCGGCTGGAACTTAGATCAAATCCTCGAGTTGAACTTTTAAGTAGGTTTGCGAAGCCGCGTCAACATTAAACTTCTACCCCTAATCTGAAACAAAACTTGATTTTAATAAATTAATATTAACACTTCTCATTCGCGTATGTGGTCATTCTGTACAGTAGAACGGATGTAATACAATAAACCAATATATTTTTGGAGGAATAAATTTAATGATGTATAATCAGTTAAAATAATGATAAAATATTGTATGCGTAAGGGATTGAGAATTGTAATGTAAGACGGATGGATGAAATTTGGTACATGGATAGGACAAGAAAGGCTCATGGTCCAACCGAAAAGAAGAACTCGACCTACCTGCCTGTGTTGATACTCCTTGTCTGGGTTTCTCCTCTCGCAATGACCGCAGATTTTATGATTTTGCTGTTACCCACGAAATTTCAGGAACGCACACTTTGCTGATACGCACGAAGTGCAAGGTGAACAATTAACAATAGACTTCGCACGAAATCCGCGTCACGTGACAGTGCAAGTCAGTACGACACGCACAATAGCGAAATGTCAACTGATTAGAGTCATAGATAACACAGCACACATTAATAGGGGAGGGAAATAAATATGTACTAGGATAAAGACCATGGTGGTATAAGATCCCGTTGACTGTATCGATTATAATATTAATCAGTTGATACAACCCGAATTGGAATTGTGAAGAAAATAAAGGCAGATAGATCTGCCCTATCTTGCTCTAAAGTCCTGGGTTGGGCGTCGTCTTCACCTCCGGTTAACTAGAACGTTTGTTGTGCAAAACCGAAAGATCACTGCACATCCGGCACTGTATAGAATACCTCATTTTCGTGATCCCAGCGTTATGTACAGCATTTTGGACGTTAAAAATATAACATATATCTTGACGGTTCGATGTCTGAGCGCAATCTTGCCCCCCATCGGTGAAATTGAAAGTAATTAGTTGGCCAAAGCGGGACAGATATAGATTAAAATTTAGATATTGGATGGACAAAATATATAATGATATTTATAATACATCGTGGTGTATTTAGACACGCGCGCGGTGACCGGTGATACATGGATCTGTGATAAAGATTGAACAAATATTGTATTAAGATATATGTTTGTAAATAGACCGGTAGAGTTGTATCATAAATTAATGTAAGTAATGTTTGCTATAGGCGTCAGCCAAAGAGGGAATGAATATTCTAAATGGCGCCTTTTCTGTTCGGAATTCGCAGCTCGCGCGTTTCGTGCGATGGTGCCTACTCACCGAAAGAAATTCAAATTTACGTAAAAGAATTATTTATGTCAAAAAAATAAATTGAGTAAATCTTCCAATAGATTATGGATATATATTTTTTTTCTATCAATTTTACCTGTCTTGTAAAAATTGACTTTATTCAATTGAAATTCTTAACATCAAGAAAATATAGAAATATATACTTGTATTAAGAATTTTTTTCATTCAGAGGAAAAAACCAAATTCTAAAGTTGTTTTTGTGGATTCATCACCTTTATTTTACATTGTGAGCCTCGGGTTTTGGAATTTTAGCATGGTCGCACAGACACAAGCAATGAGCCACGTTCAGGACATTCAAAATGACTACCACGCCAAAAATTATGGGTGGAATTATTTCCAATTTAACTAACTTACCATCACGCCACACTCTTTTTTCTTGACACATTATTCTCGCCTCACCCACATTCATACAACTTCTCATATAAGCTCTCCGATTGTTAAGTGTTCTAACAAGACCAACCTCCAGTATCTGGTTTACCTGGTCATGCCAAGTCTTTTGCGGACGTCTTTTATTTCTGGTGCCATCAACACTTGCGTCATGTATATCATATAATTTCCTTCTCATTCATCCGTTCCATAAGATCAAACTGCCTAAGCCATCTTTTCTTTATCTTACTTACAACACATCAGCTTTAATACTTTCTATAAGATGGGTATCGCATTTGTTTAATCAATTGGAAGTGTGAAATTTTTTTTTTTAATATGACACTACCAATTATGCAATCAAAACAGTGGATTGAACACGAAGAATGTTAAGACCATTAAATCAGCTAGAAATGTGATACCAACAATTTTTTGGGATACAATAGGAATTTTTATATTTTTTAACACTACTGCCCAGTGTCGGAACCGCCTTTTTTCATTTATAATTAGCAACAACAATATTGAAAAACTTAATAAAACTTACAGGTAGGCGCAAGCCTGACATTGTCTAGGGGCCGCCAGACGAAAATAAGTCAAAACAAATAACAATATAAATCTGTACAATAATTGGACAGGCTCACAATACATGAACGAATACTTGTTATCCTTTATCCACCCGCCGAATAAAGTATACTCAAAATATTGACAATATAATTTTCGGTGTAAGCGCTGAGATTCAATCCCGTAAAAGCGACTATCTAAGGTCAGTTTTTGAGTGTTTTTTCACATTTTTATCATCACTCATTTGAATCTCGTCCGAACAGATTTATTTGTATCTTAAATTATTTGGAAATATTTAATTAAAGATTAGCTTAAAGGAAAACAGCATTAAACAAATATTTGTAGCGTAATTAATATTTTTACAAACACCCGGGTCAGATCTGACCCACCATCGCAGAGAATGTGTTAAGGAGAAAATATTTTTGTGTATTTAAGATTCGAGATTTACTGCAATACAAAGTTGTTTGTTTTTAAGAATAGAATAAATGTATCAATTGGTAAGATTACACAATATATGTTCAAAATTTGTCAAAAATATATTCGATTGCTATAGCGAAATAGTTAATGCGCTTTTCCGAATAAGAAGAGGTTCAGGCTCGAATCCTGGCAGCAACTAAATATTTAACGATACATAGTTTTTTTCAGTCTATGTAGTGGATATATTTAATTTGAATTTTCTAGATGACTATTATGAAAAAGAAAAAACTGTTATTATATAATTCTTTTGGATAAACTGAAGGCGGAAAAACGCCCGGGAATGGTCAAGAAAAATGTATTTTTTAATGTATCCGCTCATTCAAGTGTAATGGTTTAGGAAAAATTGACAGCATTTTCTTAGTATTTAAAACAATAAAAATCCAAAAAATTTAATATCTCGTACAAGTGATGATACATATAGAAAAATATTTTTTAAGTAAGTACCGTTGCCGGATATTCCCAGTGTAGCGCTGCGGTTGCAATGTTGCTCGTGCGCAATGGTTTCCTTCATATATTGACTCATCACGCGTACCGTTAGAGACATTCAAAAAGTGTGTGCATATTGCAGTGAGTGGTTGAAATGTTCAAGACAATAATAGATTAGCCCGCCGACTTTGAAGTATGTCCGTGATGCATTGATAACATGAAACCAGCTGATACTCATCGCCAATTGAGTCCTGATTTGGCACCATGTGATTTCCATATATTTCTTCATCTAAATCGGTTCCTTGGTTGCAGCGTTGGTGACGATGATGAGCAGAGTGCAGACATGGTTTGGATGAAGAGATATAAAATTTGGTGCCCCGTTATGACAAGTGCCTTAATAATTGTGGCGACTATGTTGAGAAGTAGTTTAAGGTGTGTTGCGTCTGAAGAAAGTAAAGTGTCGTAAAAATGATGTATTTCTTTATAAAAATACTATACTAATAATGTTCGTTGAACGGATAGGACACGACAAAAATAAGTATATTAAAGTTCGAAATTTATCCACATTCACCCTATACGCCTGATTTGGCTCCTTCTTCTTTTGAAACTAAATATTTCCCGGCTGGAATGAGATTTGGGTTAAAGTAAGGGGTTGTTTGTTGAGGGTGTAAACAATTATTTTGGAGACCTCAAAGAAAGTCATTTTTAAGAGAGAATCGAGCAACTTGATTAAAGTTAGATCGAGTGTGATGAATTTCAAGGGGATTGTGTTGAAAAATAAAACACAACTTCAATCAAATTTATTTTGTTTTCATGTCATTCTGAAAACTTTTCAATCCACCCTCGCATGTGAACAGGCTCATTTAATAGTAAAGTTACGAGTGGTACTTGCAAGGTTACTGGATAACACATAATCCGATAAACTTACCCACAACCGACTAATAGTTATCGAAAGCCAAACTTAAATTATTGAAAACTAGCTTACTAAAGCGTCGATCTTCATGTATTGGTAATCACTAACGTGTGTTAACCTAGTAATTATTTATTTATTTATTTACACCCAATTCCGAATCGTTTTGAGAGTTGTTTACCCTTGTTTCGATTCGTCATAATTACATATATTTTTAAATATGAATTAAATATATTAATTATAAAGATATACATATAAAATCAATTTTATCGAAAAATATTGTTGTTGCGCCACCGGGATTCGAACCTGGATCTCTTTCCTAACCGGGGAAGGTGCTTTATCCAACTAAGCTACAGCGACATTATTTTTAGCGACAATTTTTTGACCCTATATGTTACCTTTTTGATATTAATACATTTAATCATTCCATCATTTGACAGAGCCATCTACCTTATTTTTACAGAATCTCATACATATATTTTTATTTATTTTATTACATTCAGTCATATCATCATAACACCATCATAAGTTGGCTCCGGTATCGTCGTACCAGAACCATACCTGTACAATATGAAAGACTTGTTGTCACATTAATTTCAAAAGGCAGTCAGAAAGAAGCTATAAAAATCACACACCCTCAAAAGGGGAGGGTAGACGTCACATTTATGTGTTTCAGTCGCAGAACTCGGTCACAGTCCGACAGAAATTCACCCTGTCCAGGTCGCAAGAGTGCGAGGGAGAGTCAGTAGAATGCTCCGTTAGGTCTCTCTAGCCACTGCTCTTCCAGGCATCGCCCATCCCAGAAACCCTCAGTGGGATACCCACACCTTAATAAATACCCGGAAACGTCCGAGATTCCTTTAATTTCTTAATAGGTCATCGTTTCGGGGGTTAACGTAGTATTGAAAATTAATTATATTATAATCAGTGACAGATGAAGTATAACCTTTCCTATACCATGACAGATAATAATACTAGTATGACCCACAATCTCTGAGGGATTATATATTACACACTCCAAGTTTCAGAGATTCAAGCACGCCCAAGATAAGGTTTAATGATAAATAAAACTGAAAATAATTTAATAGTAGTTAATGTCAAACTTAAAAATAAAAATATGTAACTCCCTCCCGGCTTTAAAAGCGCGAGATACTTGGGAGACTATCATCTAGTAGTGGATAAAATATATCTTTATTAATATTCACGTGACAGGATTCTCACTAGTGCAGGCATGCTCTGTCAGGTTTAACAGTGGCTTACAGGAGTGTTGGTTCAATATTTGCATTGTAAATTGACATTCTGACTAGCTTAGATCTCAGAAAGCTAATTTGCAGTAGAGAATCAGAGTCAAAAGGGCATATCTAATCCCTAATCTATATATTACTCATATAATGACACGTATGTGAATCTAAAAATATTTTCTTTGTACATAAATGTGAAGTCCGTGAGTTATTATATTTTTGTCTTCGGAGTTGAACCGACTAAGTGGAAAAGGTAACGTGCACTTCTCTGCCTAGCCCTAAAATTTGTAGAATACCGATAAATGATGAGTAGCATAGTCAAGAAGGCAAGATCACGATTCACGGGACCGACGATCATAAAGACGGCGTCAACCAGGTGAGTCAAACTGTCATTTTGGTTCCGTGAGTCCATCCTGATCCGCTATCGAAGGATTCCATCCACCCGTCCTTTCTGATTCCATCACCTACCATTGTAATCGGCGACTTGCGTCGGTCACGGAAAGAGTGGGAGCAAAAAAGTAACCTCAGAGGAGTAGCCGGAGTATCATTAATGGACCAAGTGACAAGTGCCGACATAAGGAATACCCTCAGTATAGAGCCAGCGTGGCTTGGACACGTCTTTCGAATACAAGATAAATGACTACATGGCGATATTTGGACTTGACAAGTCTGAACAAGACAGATTGGGCAACTAGTATCGAAGCGGCGTACGACAGTCTTAAGGACACGAAAATGACGATGATGATGATGACGACAAATAATATTTAAACATCTTTAAATTTGAGAAAAAGTCTTATTTTAAATTTATTTTCCGTCGAGGTTTTATGGCGATGCCTTAAAGAAGGGCTTTATACGCAAATATAAAACAAGAGCATAGTAAAAGCTCCTTTATTCCGCACTCGGCCGTGTACTGCGAGTCGTGTTTGGCTTAATGCCTCTCGTATCATTTAAATGCAGCGGACGTATTTTTTCAGAATTTTCTAGAGGAAATAGAAAAATGGAAGAAAGCGAGGATACCGGATGACGGGAACAGGGATGGGGAACAACACGGACCATAAAGCAACTGCTCGCATTTACAAATTAGATGTGTTTTTTATTGCGCCAGACAATACAATTTTGGATTTAGATACAAAAGCTACGATTCATGTTATGTATTGTGTCATATGTAGGTACATCGCACCATGTAGATGGTAAGATATCAATGACATATTTTAATTTTGACATAGTTTTTTTTTCTTATACGTTCTGATTTAAACCCCTCTTGAATTTTTATTAAAATATTTTTTATTAGTTATATACCATGGAATCTTGGGCGCAGAGCTCAGAGCGCATGCGCGGAGCTGTGTCAAGGATAAGAAAAAATGCTACTCTTGACTCACCAGTGTGATTGTGATTGATATTTAATAATATCAGTGATTGCAAACTGTGACTGTGATTACAGTTTCATTACTAATACGCGTGCGCCGCACGATATCAAAATTCACGAAATAAATTTAAAAAAACATAACTTTGAGCGTATTTACTTATATTATTCTAACTTAATTTACTCAAAAAACTGATTCTAGCAATTATATTTAATATATATCGTTACAAAAATAATAAAAACCCTTAAAAAATGAATTTATTTTTCGGGTCAAATTCTCAGCATTTCGGGTCAAATGTGTATAATATTTGGACAAAATTTACTACATGACACGTATCACGAACTATAATGTCATTTTTTCATGAATATTGTCATTTTATTTGCACATGCGCCGAATTATAAATCAATAAACAAAATTAAAAAATTAATGACAAATCACGATATTCCCAGATATTCAATCACTGATAAGTGAGTGTGACTCAAATATATCAGTGATTGACTTACGGTTCGTATTTTTGAGCTCCTTACCAAAAAACACCGATCCCGAGAGCACAAGGCGCCCTGGCCAAGGATTTTATATTGAGTAATATGGGGTAATCGCTCATGTCGTTAAAAGTTATGTTTTGTATTCTAGTGATATTATTAGTAATTTATATTTTTTAATTGTCTTGTCCTTGTCTCATATTCGATATTGCGGGTAAACACGAAAATAAAATAATAGAATGTCCTCAATATCCCTAGGTATAAAGTATTTATAAATATTGAATAAAAGCGAGCGAAACTATAATTTTGACCGGCCAGTACGTGAAAAAACCCGACTGGCCCATTTGGTTTAACTTTAGCCGCTAGGCGGCGGAGGCGCGGGGCTATCTAAAGACTAGGTGGATATTGTAAGCTACGTCCCATTAGTCTGGTGCAGTCTCGCATACGGCGCGCCTGGACCATACTGGACGAAATAAATAACGGGGTCTTGCGGTCGACAAATCATTCTAGCCGCTGCCCGTCCCGAGTGAACACGTCTTGTCTATTATTTTCTCGCCGCTAGTGGTAGTCTTTTGATTTTAGACCCGGACTTCTCGACTTTGCCTGCAACACTGGACGGCGATTAGATTTTGCATTATGCCTTTTTATTTGTAATACAATATTGAAAAAAAAATCATTCACTATATAACCTGCACTCACCCATGTTCGTGAAATATTTTATGTCTCATATATAGTAACGACCCCCGTATTTTCGCTTAAAATTATTGAATCAAATCAAACAAAAAACGCCTATATCGCGTTCATATTCTAAACAACAAAAAAACTACACCAATTTTATTGAATCAGATCTCAAAAAATGTTGTTCTAAAATTGTCTACTTGGGCATATCATTGATGGCAAGACGCACAAATGTCTCCATTCTGCGGAAGCTGTACGTCAAGATAGACTATCAAATATTTACCTGAGATGAATCCTTTAATTTTTCGGGCATCTTGCGAGAAGAGAAGATAGCCTAAGAAACACGTTGTAGTGGGTCACATTGAAGGGTAAAGAGGAAGAGGAACATCCCTCACCCGCTGGACCCTAAGATTTTCAGAATGCCGAGAAAAGTGGAAGAGACGTAGATCACTGTAAGAACTGTTACTTTGTAAGTGTATATATATATGTGTGTGTGTGTGTGTGTGTCATGAAAGTGAGTAGTGGGGGGCGACTTTCTCCAGAATAACTAGTCTATCGCTGAAGTATATAATTTATAATTACTGTTATACTTGTAATACTAAACATAATATTATTTCCCGGACATACTGAGTTTTATATTACAAGAAATGGGAACCCCAGTAATTTGACAGTAAGCAGAGAACAATCCTTCAGTCATGAAGGATCGTCCTAGATGATGATTTCTTCTTCTTTCTCTTCAAAGATCCACTCTCCTACGAGATCTGAAATCGCTACTGCTGCAATGAAACCAGTCACGTAACCAGTAGATGTCTGTTTTTCCTGCACTGCATCTCATCTTCTTGTCTCTCTTAACAGACAATTTTTTTTTCATATTTCGGACCGTGTTACGAACGTGTTAAATCATTATCCAAGAATTCATGTACATACATTTATCTATAAACGAACTACTAAACAATACACCATTATTATGTGACACATTTAAAAGAATATATATACACTGTTATACCATACCTAAGAACGCCTCTTGTTAGGTATGGAATAACGTGATAGTTTGTATCACCTCCACTACATGAACGTAGACCGTAGATCTGCATATAATAACGGTACCCAAAAAATGACGTTTTTGTAAATAAAAAGCATTTTTTTAAAAACAAATTTATTTTTACAATATTATTCAAGAAAATACAACCTTTGTCCATCGTTCGGGTAAGTCTTCAATCCCTCATTTGTAAAAATCGACATGTTTTGATTTAAAATATTAAGGGAGAGCTGTTTTCACTTCACTGACACTAATACATTTTTTCACATCTAAATTATGTTGTAAAGACCAAAACAAATCGTAATCAGGAGAATACGGAGGGTGATCAACAGTTTTCCATCCGAGAGCGTTAATGAGGCTGTAGGTTGTTGTCGCTTTTTGCGTGCGATACTCACCACACCCCTTGTCTCCACACCTTTCCGATCTTTTTCAAAATTCTTTGAATATTGAAAATCCTGGTCTTTGTTAATTCTTTAATCGACATCTCTGAATTGGCCTCAATTTCTGCAGCTAGGGGGTCTTAATCGATGAGTTTTGGTGTTCCACTTCTAGGCTTGTCTTTGAAATAAAAATTTCTTGATTTAATTCTTTTGAACTAGTACAGCTTCACCATACTTGTTTATAGTTGCTGTGGTTACCAATTTTTTTGGATGAAATTCATACAGAACACAAGAGCGTAGACACAGCTTACTCGTAATGAAGTTCTCCATTGAAAATTGAGTTTGTTTTTGTAATTGTCATGCTCGCAACATACTCTCCAAATATTGATCAAGTTATTCACATAAAATGAGGCCTTTTTTTTGGGTACACCTAATATAAAAACGTGGCGAATATTTTTTGGTCAGTTCTCTGGAATAAATCTAACTTGTAACGACTTGAGTTTTTATTCACCGGATACATCCTGAACCTTCTAATACACAACGTTCACGCAACTTCCTACAATCATTATAAGACAATATAGTTGAACTAATAATAAGGATTTTCTTCAAAGTGGACAGTATAAAAAAAAATCCTTTAGTCTGATTTAAAGAAAATTTCGTGAACGCATTTCAAAATTAGCCGTTTGGTAAGAAGTGATAAGTATTAGGTATGCTTTCCCAAAGTAACTTGAAATTCCACGTAGTGCGGAGGACGGAAATAAGGGATGTAGAGGGTGGTAGCGAATGGAGATTTATGCAGATTTGGGAACCGGATATTAACCGCATGGCGGGTCGTGTCGAGTGTTGGCCCCTGGCGGTAAAAAAACACAATTAAAGCTCGCAGAAGCGGCGCCGGTTTGCGCCCGGAATTCTAAAAACGAAATCACTAAAACATTCGCACAAACAGAAGTGTTTTCCAAAATTACTTAAAAACTTTCATCCATGAGCTGCCCTGAGAATTATTGAATACATAATTAATTAAATACACTTTTTGGAGCAGACTGAGAAAATCCGAGAATGAAAAATGAAAAATATTGAAACTCCGTTGCTCTTCTACTTGTGCCTAATATATTCTCAACGGACGTTGGATATTATGTTTGGCTATCTTCACTATAGCGTAGAATAAGTACATATTTGTAAAAAATATTTATATATATATTTTAGAAAACTTAATTGTAACAAAAATGACATCAATATTCAAACACATTATATAACGTCCCTTCTCCTGCGCTTGTTGACCACGCCCCTACACCTGGTTCAACTATAATTACCCCCCCCTCCACTCCTCAACAGTAGCATGCGGTCCTTAGTCTTATGTTTAGTATTAGTAACATTACTAAAGATGATATGTCAACATTGAAAATGTTATAATAAATAACATATTAATGAAAGTAAACATTGTATTTTTTAATAGAGATACGTATACACAATACATGTAACATCAATATTATAACTATTTTGAAACTAAGCTAAACGCTTGTGCTATGAGAATAGGACTAAATTGATGGCATCCTGGAACGAGGCTGGAACCCCCGACCACTAGACCACTAGGCGAGTTTCGTAATCACTAGTCCACAGGCACTTCAAAATGGTCCTGTGTTGGTCCTGCATGCGCCCCACAGACTTGGCTGTATAAGGACTCACCTGACAGCCATGTACGGCCAAAGCAAACTGACCAATAAGCGGATGCCAATACATCGTGACGGACGAGTCCTAGGAGCTAGCCGACCACTTCTCCGCAGACCGCTCATTCGTCAACATCTCAAACGCTAACTTTTGGACTAACTTGCTGGTCTCCTGAAACGAGGCGTAAACCCTTGACCAGCGTCATAACCACAAGACCAACAACCTACTCTTTATGTTGTTGATGTCTTTAACTATAATGTTGTTTACCCTCCCGTTTTGGGGGTGCATAACTTCCATAGCTTTTCTCTGGCTGTATTTCTGGAATGAAAACGAGTCTCACGTCAAATTGATACCGTACAAATGAATATGGCACAGATATAGCTTTGGTACGATGATACTGGTGCCAACTTGTACCAGAAAACAACAAAATTTAATGAATCTTCACATTAACAAACATATCTATGTTTGCTAATTGTGCCATATATTAATTATATTAATAAAAAAAAAGTTAGCTTTGAATGAAAGCCACAGAGTTAGTTCGCCAACTGTTGAAAGATAATAAATCTTAACTTTATAATTATTAAGGAGAACACATTCTTATTGTGAAGTTGTAATTATTCAGAACATAAGTCTGTGATATTTTAAATACTAATTAAATGTATTAATTAGAAAGATATACATATAAAATCAATTTTATCGAAAAATATTGTTATTAATCTCTTTCCAAGCCGGGGAAGGTGCATTATCTAACTATCCTACAGCAACAGTACTTTTGACGACAAATTTTCGAACCTATATGTTAATAATACTACATCTATTGTTCCATTATTTGTTTTATTATATATTTTATTATTATTTAACTTTATAATATACTAATTCTGAAAAGCTTTAAAGATTCTACTTATCATTGCACGCGTTGCTTTATTGAGCGAAATCGAAGCTCCGGATTAGGGTGGGACCCTTTGGGGTTTCCTACTAACCTTTTCCTTTTCTAGGGCCTTGACTTACATCAATCTTTCCCTGTATTGTTAATAACTAAAAAAATTGATCATAGATATCGGACACATAAGCTAAATCACTTCTCCATAATATATATTTCATGGTTAGACTATATCCTCATCATCATTATCATTTTTGTCTTCCATCTTTAATAATAAGGACAGCTGAAGGAAGGTGGAGGACCCACCCTTTCCCGGGACCGGTTTACAAGTTAAGGATTCCTTGTCGGTTCCACTCATCAAAATTAATAAAAATACACGACTATAATTCAATAACATTCAAGTGTATGTAAAACGAAAAAGAGAAGAAATTCAATGTGGTTATTAGCAATTTTCGCAAATTTTTAAAAATTTAGACCCTCTGGCGTCCCTTAAGTGCTGTCTTTATTCATAAAAAAAATCATATAACATAAATCCATAGAACATAGTTTTACATACAGATGGAAAATTAATGGAAAATTAAGGTACAGTAGTTCAAGGCAGACACTTAGGGGTCATAAAAAAAAACACTCCCAAAAGAGGGACAGCGGACGAGACACAAAATGGATTGAGTCACACTTACACGGACAGACTAACGGAGTTGCAAAATAGGAGGTATGGAGAGTGAGAGGTAGGCGCGTAGGTGGAGATCACACCCACGCAGGCCGGCCTAACTACCTACCTAATGACCTTTGTCTTGCATCTTTAGGGGTTGGTAATGAAATAAAACGCATGTTTTGTATGGTGGTGTATCATGTAAACTGATGTATGTAAAATATAAAAAAGTGGTATGTAATAGTAGCGGTATATAAAGAGCAGAATGAATCGGTGCGCGACGACTCGTGTCGGAGCCTTGTCCTCAGGCTTAGATGTTATCTGCGTCGTCGGTCAGCGGTGCCTCTATACGTCTCTTCGGTACTTGTTGACAAATCAGTCTTAGTCAGGGGCTTAAGTTGATTTGAGTTTTATTTAATATTTCATACATGTCATTGTACCACTTATATACTAGGTGTGACACATGACGTCATGCGTAATATTGGATTAAACGATTCTACAATGTGACAATGAATTATTACGTAACGGAATTACGCGGGACCTAGACAGTAAACATATTCTATGTTCATAAATAGGTAGACCAAATAAATAAAATATGAAATGACGTCGCATAATTATCGATCCAAGAAAGACTTACTGAAAGACGAGTGGGTAGTTAAAATTTGACGGTTATCACGTATTTAAGTCAATATTAAAACACCCTTAATTCTCTGAGACATTTTAAGTTTGGAACAATTTAAGACCAATTCATCCCAACTCAGATATTTCATCAGCCCCAACACAAAATTCAATTTCACTCCTCATCAGGCATTATTTATTCACAAGCTTCTTCCGAACTCTTGCAAGCTTTTAAAGCACTCAAATATTCAATTATTGATCGTGAATCTGTTAAGGTTAGTGTTAGGTAGGAACTCATTATTATTATGGAAAAAAGTTAATAAATATGAAGACAATTAAAATAATATTAAAGTAGTTGAAGACTGCCAATTTACCTGGTCACAAATGAAAATTGAATGAGAAATTCATACATAACAGTGAAGAGAAGAGTCAAATACTTTTGAATGTGTATATAAGACCTTTTAGTTCCAAGGATACTGTCGTAGGTCTAATTCTATAGCATCAGGTTCTCTCATAGACAAGGGTCTCGGTTTGAGTCTAGCCACCCCTCGCGCATTCTACATATAAAGAATCCCTGTTGAAGCCGCTCAGACCCCGTCGAGGTTGGGTCGTTTCTCCGTCCCTATATAAGTTTTATCTCGCCAATCTCGAAATCTGGAGTTGTGCAAAGATCTAGTGACGTTAAAATCTGTCTAACTGATTGTACCACTTTGTTTGGTGATGAACTTATGCTGCTCTCGTGTATACATCCGTTTATAACTCGCCAGTCGTTGGAATCTAGAACGTTCCACGGAAACGCCATTTTGTATCGGCACCACGAGAAATCCTGCAGTCTTACATATCATCGGATATTCCCCGGGCTGAATTTTCATTCTATCAGTCAGAGGATTTCATGATTTACCATACTTTGTCCGCCACGCTGAAACCGCGTGCCAGATCGACAGACGCGTCCGATAGCATCCATCGCTTCCATCTTGACCTGTGCACTACTGCTCTTTCTTCCTGAGTTCTCATTGGACCTCCTTCACCATCTCGACCAGAGCTTATGCAGGTCGGCTCCAATCATCTTGTGTGTAATCTAGTATACAAACTGAAGTATTTATTCTATCGCCATATAAATTGTGTTTCTTTGGTCCACCTCAGCACACCTGAGAGGAGTGAGATCCGCTTCGCGAAAGTTTAATGTCATCCACCGAATACAGACTTTCTCTGAAAAAACAGACTCTTATCAATTGATATTACTGTTAAGATCTGCATTGAAACAACTATACATCTGTAATAGTGTGTTACAATTGAGAACTCATCGAAAAGACTATATAATTTTCGTACTGTTCATATCCATTTCTATTTCCATCATCTCATCCACGCCTATTAGCTGACGCATAATAATAATAATGTGTTTATTCCAGAGATAATACATACAATGTTATACATTAAACATACGAAATAAATAAAATGCTATCAAAAAGAAAAAGTAAAAGAAAACCAAGGGAAATATTAACCCTTCCCAAACCATGCAGTAACACAGTTCTACATCATAATTAAACCTGTAATGTTTCGGTAAATACATGCAACATAAAAATAATATTTTAGATAATCCTAAAGAAAATATTAGCGCTCAGGAATGACTAATGAAAAATCAATTATGAAAAGGGAATCGTACAAAAACAATTATTTTTTCAGTTCAATCCGTTGTAAAATTAATACGTTGGTAAAAATACAATTTCTGGTATGAAAGACAGAGATCGAACACTATTTTCACAGTGAAAAGAACAACAAACATACAAATATAATTGTCTCTTTCTCACTAATTAAATGAAGAGAGATAAGAAGGAAGGACACATTATATAGGACTTAATGAATGCTCTAAATTATGTTATTAATCATTTTTTCAAAATTGTATGCTCAATAATTAGAGTAAATTCGTGCAATTTAAGATAATAAAAACATTTTTTCTAACAGTCATTTACGGTAACACGAGTTGACAGCATGGCTGCGTTCGGATATTTTATATCACGGTATGGTAAAGGTTAATAAAGAATAAAAAAAGTTGAAAGTTCACACATATATACACACAAATATAAATATTACATATATAACTACTTCAGTCACGGCCACTGTTGTATATGTAGCTGTTCTGTAGGCGTTGCCATTCTCTGGTCAGGGAACCGGCTTTCCATGAGAGCGCCGCTTGCACCAGAGAGTTTGTGCTGAGCTCCAGCGGCAGCTTTACGCCTGCAACTCGTTGTCTCAGAAGCGGAATGAATGAATACGGCCTTTGGTAAACGTTGTAGATGCGCTGCAATAACGCGCCAATCCAATCCAATAATTAATTCTGGCATTACTCAAAGGTATTTGAAATTCCGTAAAAATAAAGAAGATGCCTTTCAAATAATGGAACGATAGATTAGAAAATTTGTCGTCAAAAATAATGTCGCCGTAGCATAGTTAAATTAGATTATGCACCTTCCCCGGTTTGAAAATAGATTTTCGATAAAATTGATTTTATATGTATGTCTTTCTAATTTTTTAATTTGTATTTCATAGAATTATTATTATTAAAAAAAAGATACAAACAATTTCGTTATGGTTAAGAACTGATAGACTAAACAGAATTTCGGCATAGATGCCGGTCATACAAATACGATATGAACTCAAATTGATGACACATCAAGTTACGTTCAGGTTAACAGAGTAACAATGACATTCACAAATCGTTCCGACACATATTGACAGTTGAAGTTAAATTGGAGTTGCGTCATCCACCTCGGATCGATCGTAGGAACGAACTCGCAAGGTCTAATTTCAAACCGAGCGTCTACGGATCAGTCAGATTTATGTTAAAAGGAACAGATATTACTTGTAGCGCTGCGACAGCGTTCTCCCATTTAATCTTTTCCTTACGATGCTAAAATAAAAACGCGCATTTCGGTGTTGTTGTCGGATACATATGAATATTTTGCATTCAATACTAATATTAATCAATAAAATAATAGTATATTGTATATATATATTGTTACGCTGTGCGCTGTCACCAGTGGATGGAATGCCAGCGCACCACGCCACCAGCTAGACTCAGTCTGTGGGTTAATAAACATTGTTGTCGGAATGCCTGTCTCAGATGGATGTGGGTAGTCTGAACAATGCAAAACACTTTATAACACTAACAATTTAATCACATCGTATAAATAAAACCCGACATTGCGAGAACGAGCAGAATCTTTCATCTTCTTTACACGCCTTAGATCCATCTACTGAATTTGGACGCTATTGGTTACGAAACTGACACTATGTTTGTGGTTAGGTTAGAGGTTGAAATGTTAGTCGAATCACACTTGGCTGCCATGGTGTTATGAGGCAGCCGGGGTTCCGGATCGCTACGAGGCCGGACCAAAACATCTCTCGACTTTTAAAGACTTCCAGAAGGCTCTATCTTGACGTTGCGACGTGGACAGTGCTCGTCCCGCCTCCATTGCACGCTCGCAGCCTTCCGCTCGTTCCCGCGGAGAGTCCCTCCTTACACGACTTTCAGGGGCAGAACAAGGCCCAATTCTCTCTTGTTCTGCCGCGAAAATAATCCTTCAATTGTCGATCTCCGTCGCCAATACTATCTCGGCGGCTCTCACCGAAGTCCCGCTACTCTCCCCCGACCTCTCTCTCTACCGGCCGCGCCTACTTGCATCGGTAGATGGCGCTCTCGGTCTTCGCGCGTTTATTTGAAATGTCACAATATATATACCAATTATTATGTAAAAGTGCTAAAAATGAGAAAAAAACTATCACAAACGACAGCATAAAGACGCACGAGACACGTCTAACTCGGGCCAGCGCACGGTCTACCACAGAGACGATCGGCATCCGGCCCCTGCGCACTGCACGTCAGCACACATATTGACAAATTCACGTCAGGTCCTTCGAGAAAACATTTTTTATTGTTGCGCATCGTAAATACTTACATATCGTAATTATTTTATCCAATACATAAATATATTACGGAGAAATATCTAAAATATGAACTATGTATTTAGTATATTTACAGAGATATTCACATAATTAAATATAATATCAACTCAGTTCAGTTGAACGGTGAAGTAAGTTTTGTACAACTTCTTCCGTCCAGCCATCATATCTCCCTTTGTTGTCAGTCCTTTTTATCACATTATTTATATTATATTTACCCTCTTCTTGACAAATTGAAGTTACATTTTGATAATCTCACGGAGTCCTTCAAACGTGCGTGTCGCCCGTTTACCACAGAAAAATGCGTCCGTCAACCGGCCGCTAGTGTTGTGGTTCGCGCGGATTACAACCATAGATTCCTAGGGTTGGGGTAGTATTATAACGTAATAATGCCTGTATATATATATGGGTGGGTTGAATCATTAGGTGGGTAGAAAATTCTAGCCATATGCAGCTTTTAGATTTCGATAGAAATACTACATATTCAACTCAACTTGTGGAAATTTTAATATACTTGTTGGTATATTAAAATTTGGTGTTGGTCACAAATTAAATAATTTGGAATCGTTGGAGATAAATAAAGCGTGTAATACTAATCAAAAAATTATAAACAACCAACTAAATTTAACTACGAGTCCCATTCTAAAATTTTTTCCTAAAAATTATTCGAGTAAATTTGTATTAAGTAATGATTTGAGTTAGGTACTAAAGATAAATAGATTTTTTAAAACTAGATTCTGTCAAAGAAACAATATATGTTTTAGTTTGTCAAAGAAACAATATATGTTTTAGTTAGTTATGACATCCTGAAGAAGAAAATGGTATTTTTCGAAACCGGTAGATGTATTTAAACTCATTTTAGTGGTTAATAAAACAAAGATAATAAATAAAAATATGAATCTTAACCACAAAGATAACATTGCTGATTTTAAAAGTATTAATATACTTTCACTGATCTTAACCAGGAGACCAGAATTACCAGATTACGAATATATTTTTCAAAAAATTTGACCTTATATATATATATTATCGGCAATGTTCATTATAATGGCAGTTTCTTAAAATAATTTTTACCCTTTTGATTAATAATATTTTTATTTTTATAATAAATGTTGCTAATCTTTTTTAAATTATAATTATTCCACAATGGCGATATCTACCTATGAACATTTAAAAAAATACCTTTTAGTTTATTAATTCTAACTTTTCAGTATAAAAAAGGACTCGAGTAAGGTTGTGAATTGGAACCATTATTTTTAGAAGAAAGAGAGATATCTATTTTAAAAAAAAGTTAAATACAACAAAAATCCTTTCCTTGCACACACTTTTCAAGGATGCTTCGTAATTTATACTGAGAAATGCTTACTACCTATCTTAATAGAACGCCATAGTATTTTACACTGGAAAACTATTTTTGCCTGATTGACTTGTATACAATATATCGTATATATATATGTGATAAACACAAAATACGAAAATGTAAATTTGAATTAGATAAAATGTTTTATTACTTACTTGGTCAGATTGATGATTTATATTGCCCGTTAGTATATACAAATTGTAGAAGAATACGCCGTAGAAAAAAATAGATTTTTCACCTGATCAAATTCGTTCGCAAGGTAAAATTGGTTCACGTTTTCAATGATTTCATGAAGTTTTAAAAGGCTTTAAATATTGAAATGTAACAATGGTTGAAATTGAAAATTATTCATACGGAATCATACCACGAGCGAGGCGTATAAAATGAAGGAAAATTGAACAAAGCAAAAAATTGGCTTTTATAAATTTTTAGATCTGTTATTAAAATAGTTTCCCACTTTTTTGGATAAATTAATAATTATAAGTTACAAATTGAAGAAAATTTCACTGAATATAATAATTACTCCTTGAAATAAATTTCATTGAGAATTATATTAATTAATTATTAAAATAAAAAAAAAAATTAGAGTTATCATATATATATATATGAATCCCACTCTTTGGTAAAAAATTAGGAACATCAAGTAGTGTATTAATTCATAACTTTCATACATTTAAAATCATTATAATCACATTTAAAATTGTATGGAGAGCCAAAAACCGAGTGGCATCTATCGGATCAACTTTAAACTATAATGTCTGCCACGCCCATGATATAATTCCATGTTCACTATAATATAAATAAAAAAAATCAGCGACATTAGCCCTGAATTCGAACTGTAAATCCGGATCGATGGGATCTAAATCAATGAATTGCGCGATCTCCGGATCGCAAGTCCCGCGGAATGAAATACGACAATTTCAGTCGTAAATTGGAATCACCGCAAGGTATGGTAGGGAAGTAGGGAAACCTTGATACAGGATGAGGTCGGTGAGGGAATAGGGGTAATATTCGAAGGACCAATGATCTCGGGAACCGGGATTCGGAAGGACTGCTCGCCTTATCTTGTATTATATATGACAACTCCGTAATTCCTGCAATCGCCGCTGATATGATGCAAATGACACGTGGATGAGCCGATCTTCGATCCCAATTGAATACGGCGATGTCATAAGTTCATCCACGGCACACAAACAATACGTAATGAAAACACAATATCACAAAATAAAGTGCTGGTGCACTGGAGCTGAAATGTTCACACCGGCGATGTTGAGATCGAACAAATATCGGTCAAGTTGACGTCTACTGACGTCAAGGTCACTGACAAGATGAGTATTAGGAAATATATGGATGGGAATTTGGATGCGGAATTGTGTCAATAACTGAATTGAAAAGACGCGCCAAAAGTGTATTTACGAATTTGGAACAAACCCTGATGATGAAATCTGAAACGTCGGCCAGAAAGGTTGAAGATACGTTCTGTAATTATAATTATAAGACAGGTCACACTTTAAAAAAAAACCCAATTGAAATTTTGCATATAAACATCAGCATGCATACAAATATCAGAGATTAAAAAATCTCTAAAAACCACAAACTAGTAAATAAATAGCCATGATATGTATATATAGGAGAGCGGATTGGAACATTATTTAATTATGACACATTTAAACAAAAATTAAAGTATTTTATATTCTAAAATTAAATCTTTGTGTAAATAATACGTATTTTTTACATTAACGCATATTATATTGTCAACGTTTAAATTTTTGTTTCATTCGAGTCATATTTTAAAAAAATGTCGCGATGCTTATTGATTGCGTGAGTGGCACCAAATTACAATTTTTGGGATTAATATTTTGCGTTAGTTTTTGTCAGTTAGTGTGCGTCCATCCCAATGAAGATACAGTGTTATCGAAACCGATCGACGTTATAAAAATAAAAAAATGATTTTTGCTGGATACCCGTATTTTACGTACCTGAAAGAATTAAATTCGGATCGACCCTGTATACGAACAATACCGTTAAATCCTAGACGTATGTATTTACACCCGAGCCTGCGTTAAACCTTTCAAACAATGCGCACAGAGCGATTTCGTCCTTTCAGAAAGGAATAAAAAGGGGCTGCTAGGTCCCGATGTCCACTTTGATAAAGGATAGTCCTGTCCAACCATGCCTTTGTAAGGTTTTTTTTAGGGGTTAATCCTCCCAGAAATCCCATTTTCTTTGAACATCCGGTGCAGACAAATCTCAATCTGATTCTTGCGAACGGCCTACGTGGAATTTATATTGATTCATTATTAAGCTGTTCTTAACCTTTCAGTACTCATAAAGTAACAACAGCCTCCTGAATATCTTGAAGCCTTCTTCGTAAATATGATGAAAATTCAATTAAAATATATTTTTGGAATACGATTAATACTAGTATATATGTTGGCTGCGGCAAAAGCATGCGAAACAAATAAACGAAAGAAGTGTATTGAGGTATGATGCACAATACAGGTTGAAGAAAGTAGAAGTACGTGAGGCGTCTGCTGTTAGTCAAACTGTACAGGAAGCCGGCCGAGAGAGAAGTGATGCTAAAAGATCAGTTTTCTGGGCAGATTCCTGCGTATATTATTGTTTTTACGGAGAACACATTCTTATTGTGATGTTACAATTTTTCAGAACATAGATCTGTGATATTTATACTATAAATTAAATGTATTAATTAGAAAGATATACATATAAAAGCAATTTATCGAAAAAATATTATTAGGAGAACACATTCTTGTTGTGAAATTGTAATTATTCAGAACATAGGTCTATGATATTTTAAATACTATTAGTATAAGTTGTATCTTCTTCTTTTTCTTTTAAATAGGCACTCCACAGTTCAAGAGTGATTTGTGCCATTAATCAAGTTAAAAACTTTATTTTATAGAATAAAGTACAATAATATTATAGAATAGAAAATATTATATTACAAGTCAATACAATTGTCACTTAAAAACTTGCTATTACATAGATTAAACGTGGCGAGTTAAGGGAAAGAAGATGACACAAGTTAACCGGGAGCTGAAAATTACCATTGATGAGACCACTGTAAAGAAATCTGTGATCCACAATTTACAGACAGAATGATATGGTCAAGGGTTTCCTCCTCGGCACCACACTCACACATTTGGGAATCTATCAAGTTCAGTCAGAGGCTACCTGGCAATATCCAATTCTCATTCTAGAGATATTTGATACTGTTCTTTTGGAGACTTCTCTTTTTGTGAACCAGGGGGTGCGGGGAATAGATACTTGAATTCATTCGTATGGATTCCTGCAAATAAGGGAATTCATGGAAATGAATTTGCTGATAAACTGGCCAAGGAGGCCACCCTTTCCGGAGTTTTCCCCCATCAATTCCATATCCCGATGTATGACAGACTTAATATGGTAAAAAACGTACGAATTCTATCTGGACTGCACAATGGATGGATCCAAATAATCATAGAGTAATCGTCTTAAAGTATAAGTAATATCAATGTGTACAAAAATTTAATAAAAATGAATTGTTAATTCTGGCGTCTGCTATCGGTTCACTCAAAGGTATTTGAGATTCCGTAAAAACAAAGTATTGGAACGATAGATGTATTAATTTTATAAAATATAACATATAGGTTCGAAAATTTTTCCTCAAAAATAATGTCGCTGTAGCATAGTTGGATAATGCACCATCCCCGGTTTGGAAAGAGATCCGGGTTCGAATTCCGGTGACGCAACAACAATATTTTTCGATAAAATTGAAAAAAATATTGCTGTTGCTACCGGAATTCGAATCTGGATCATTACGAAATGAATGCATTAACCGATTATGATACACCAATACAGTAAACCAACAACAATATATTTTTGATAAATTGATTTTATATGAATATCTTTTTAAAATATCATTTAATTTATATTAGTGTTGTCAACTGGTCGTTGCATGAAGAGATTATGTGGACATTCAGTAATTCAAGTTTGCATCTAGGTGTGTGCATTCAGGACGCGTTGTGCATACAATAGACTTCCACATATAAATGCTCCGTAAATCTCAATTTTACAGGAAATTAAAAAAAATGTGTAGTATTTTTTTAATTCATTAAGTTATGTTTTTTTTTATTTAACGATTTGTGCATTTACAAGTGAACGTCTTTAATATAATATTTATGAAATATTAACATTTGCGAGTTAGCAAATTTGCATGTATGTAAAATGTAATTTTCGTAGGAGTTGGTTCACGATAAAAAAAAAACAAATTAAAAAAGAAATGTGTATTTATGTAAAAAATTAAGGGTATAAATTAATATAAGGAAAAATATAAAAAATATTCAACATACAAAAGTGAATTATCATAAAAAAAAATTCACAGAAATAAAATAATATCTAAATTTTACTCTTCATGGGGAAATTGAGATAAAATCATGGTAATCTATAGGCATGATTATTTTTAACTCTTGTAAGTCTGTATATTTGCGCGAAGATATTTTCAATCGTGTCAATTGTTGATGATGTGGTTTTACCACAATCCAGCAATCAGAAAAATTTAATTTTAAAAATGATCAATTAAATTACTTTTTCTTTATTTGCTGCAATTAACCTCACTTTTTAAACAAATTACTCACGTGCAAGTTCTGACAAGTCCACACATGAAATAGGTGAGTTACTCATTTTGCATTGTTATATTTAGCGACCCAGGTGTTAGTAAATTTTCTCGAGACGCTTTTTTAGAAAAATTTGTTGATTTTTTAGTCAGATTTTCGTAGCGTATGTATCTAAAATGGTGGGGGTAAAATGACATAAAAAAGTTAATTTTTACCAAAAGTGGAGTTAACAATTTTACACTTTAGGCCGTCGATATACTTTTCGGGAATAAGATGTGATGATATTTATAAAAGAGTGTTAATCAGAAGGTTAAATGTGTGAAGAGGATGATCACGGAGTGTGAGGAACATGTGTGATGGCAGACTAGAGCAGGGTATGAGAAGAAAAACTATTTACGGTTAACACGAGATTTATTCAACAATGTTACACAAGTAAGTAGCTACTGAAAGCTGATCGGGAAGATGGCAGGTAGTCAATTAGGACTTCTTGATGGTTGCCAGTTGATGTTATTATGGCATGTCGCCTGACGTCGGTGCCGTGAGTATTTATGGCTGTCAAGAGCCTGGTTTTACTGTCAGGTAACTGTGAGGCACGTTCAGGGCCTCCACATACGTATATAACAAATTAACACTTTATTATATTACAGGAATAGCAAGATAACAGCGAACTTGTTTAGCATGTGAGAGGAACCCGGCTTGATATAAAATATTTTTTATTTTAATATTTTATTTCATTTAGAAGGTGCCAGATATCAATCTTAGTACCAGTAAAACAAAAATTAAATATAAGAGTACATAAACATATTCTAACACAGTTTTTGTAACAAATTTTACTTTTTGTTGGGAAATTTCTATTTCTGAAGGTAAATAATTATGTTATATTTTTAATACAAATTAAATGAATTCATAATAAAGATCTACATACTAGTACAGAAAAAATATTTGTGTCGAGAAAATATTTGGTTACTACCGGGATTCTAACCTGAACCTTTACTTATCTAGGGAAACGCGTTTCCATTTCGCTACATTAACCGATTTAACATATTTTCTGTAGACTATTATAATTAACTAGCAGATAAGCAATCGTCTATTGCCGAGATCAAAATCTTAATAGAATCTATATTTAAATGCGAGAATCCCTTATTATATTATGTTAATACATCAATTAATGCCAATATGAAAAAAATACAATATTACAAAAATCATTATCTGCGTTGAAAAATAGTTTTATGAAAATCCTGATCGCGCAGCAGCCACGAAACGAACAAACATGACATCTAGATGACGATGTAAGAATCGCGCATAGACAATAATAAACACAATAATGCTATTTTATCAGTATAATGTATATTTAAATAAAGACGGAATCGGAAGAATAGCTTTCTCACTCTACTTAGAACATATTATAATTTTTGGTTTTAATGAATTATTCACGCGCAGATTTTGACAAATATTAGGTATCAAGGTAAGGTAATGCATAATAAAAAATAATACATTTAACATCTCGGTTTGCTTTGACACTGCGACTGAAAAAGTGCTTTATTCTATGGTGCGACGCTGAATGACCATAGATAAAAGAGATGACAGCATGATGACAGATGGTCATTATACTTTTTAGAAAATTTATTATTCATTTCAAATTGAATATATATTTAAGTACTGTCTTAACATAGAAATATTAAAAACACTTTCAACATTTCCGCCATTTGGGCGAATATTTTTTTTTACTAGTAAATGATACTATTGTCTAATGAATTGAATACAGAATAAAATATGGGGTAGCGCAGTATTATCATGGATACATCTATAATTCCATTTTTAAAATCAATCAACTATATATTACTTACACTTACTTACGCTTACGTAATACACTCTACCACGACTAGACAAAAACAAAACTATTGTTTTCCCAACATTATTGTATATCATTGAGACGTAAATATCTTATAGAAGACACATTAAGGCTCTGGAAAAGCACCACCAAAGATGTCCAAAAAGGATGCTAAAATAAAATATAAACGCTTGAAGAAGCCTAATTAACGAGGATCGAAGCCATTCATTCAATGACAACTTCAACAATGTTGGATAGTCACGTAGTCAAAATGCCTAAAGCCAGACCATCAAAGGAGATAATGTACTCTCAGCTATCCGAAGGTATCTCCAAGCGTTTCGTGTTTTTGTTTTTATTTCTGCTAAGTAAGATGATTTCATCGCTCCAGCGGGTTTTTATATGGCCTGTCGGCTTCTTGGATGACTGTTTATCAAGCGATTGTCCATCCTTCGTAAAGTGGCCTATTTTCTACTGATTTAACTTCTAATACAAATTAAATTAAAAATGTATACATTTAATTTAGTTGTATTAAAGTTTATCTAAAATTATATCAAAAGAAATTGATTTAATTTCTGGCGTATCATACCATATTCAAAGGTATTTGTGATTTTCGCAATAAAAGGTGATAGCTTTTAAATTCTGAATATTAGATGCATCAATTTGATAGAACTACAGCATGTAAGTTAAACAATTTGTCGTCAACATATTATGTTGGTGTGGTGCAATCGGTTAACACATTTTCCCGGATATATTTTTAATAATTTTTTTTTTTTATATATCTTTCAAATTGATACATTTAATTTGTATTAACATACCGCAGAACTGTGTTCTGAAAAACTGCAACTTCACAATAATAATGTGTTCTTAAACAAATAATGGATATCTCATAGAGATGAAGCAATTTTTTTTTATTAATGGAAAAATACGGAAGTATGGGTGATTACAGAGCTTACGACCTATCTTATGGAGGTTGATTGGGTGGAATGGTGAACGTTACATTGTGTAAAGTGATCACTTTGGGCGTAAGTTTAATAATTTTTTTGTCATCATCAGACACAAAAAGATTTTTTTAGTTATCAGTCAATACTGTTGCTAAAAAAATAATGTTTTTTTTGTGGCATATTTTACATTAATTTTAAAATAAATCCTACTTTATCTGTGATAACTTAAATAAATTTCACATAAATCACATCTATCGTCTAAACAAACTAAATGATTAAATATATTAATATCAAAAAGATAACATATAGGTTCGAAAATTTGTCACTAAAAATATTGTCGCTGTAGCATAGTTAGATAATGCACCTTCCCCGATTAGGAAAGAGATCCAGGTTCGAATTCCGGTGGCGCAACAATGTATATCTTTCTAATTTAATACGTTTAATTCATATTTAAAATATCACAGACCTATGTTCTGAATAATTACACCTTCACAATAAGAATCTGTTCTACTAACAGTAAAGTTGTATCAATGTGTCCAAAATTTAATAAAAATGAATTGATAATTCTGGAGTCTGCTATTAGATTACTCAAAGGTATTTGAGATTCTGTAATAATAAGATAGATGGCTCTTTCAAATAATGGAACGATTAAATCCATTAATATCAAAAAGGTAACATATAGGTTCGAAAAATTGTCGCTCTAGCATAGTTGGATAATGCACCATCCCCGGTTAAGAAAGAGATCCAGGTTCGAATCCCACAGGCGCAACAGCAATATTTTTCGATACAATTGATTTTGTGTGTATATCTTTCTAATTAATTCATATTTTAAATTAATCAACATATTTTTTCGTTAGATGGATTTTTTCTGTAGGTATATTGTGTTTTATAATTGATTAATTTAATTTGTATTAAAAAATATCACAGAACCGTATTATGCAATTGAAAATTCATAACAAAAATGTATTTTGATTAAAAATACTTCATCAATATTCATATCAAATTTTACAATAATAATGATTTTTCATTCTTCTTGAAAAAAAAAACGTGTAAAAATAAATTGAAGTCTCTGTCAGGTGTATTATTCGCTACCGTTTGAAAACTGGATCGGCTCCAGATGAGACACACCTGCCTCTTTTCGCTTCGCCGATTTTTCACATACTCTATCAGGTAGTCAAAGGGACATTTATTTGCAAACCTTTTCGAGGTAGCTTTCGCTCTAAATTATCAGCTTGGCCGAAGATCGAAGGGTGCCATAATTCAAATTCGATATGGTCAATGTCACAAGTTTATAACTTTTTGAATGGTTACTTATTCGTACGAATTGTTGTGAATTTAGATCAGCGATATTCAATATTTTAAATAAAGCGACACACTAGTTGATCAAACTTCTGTGGCATATCGAGAAGCAGCATCATCATCATCAACACCGGCTTTACATCTTCTGGTGAGTTTTTTTTTCTCCTCAAAATCACCTGTATCGCACAGAATTGCGATACAAGTGATTTAGAGCGTGTCGCCGTGCGGTAGTTTTCGGGAAACAGGGGTTATCATGAAAGAATGTCACAGCGGCGGCCTGTCGCTATGTAGGTACTTGCAAATATGATGGGAAAATATTATATGAATGTACAGGATGAACCAAAAAAAGTGACAGCACTTCGTAAAATGTGATATAATTACACCAAAATTAGTTGAACTATATCGATAATAGCTTAAATAGTTTACTAATTTACTTATATTACGTTTAATTTTGACAATTTCCGGTCGCCATCTTTGATTATTAATTTTCCTATTGTTTATATTTGTTTTTTTTTCAAATTATTGCCCAGAATGACAAAAATCACTGCAGAAGACCGTATTATGATCAAAAATTTACGAATTGAAAAACGTCGGGGTGCTAAAAAAATGATCAAAGAGTTTCAAAACAATGCCAGGAGTATGTTAGACATTACGGCATAAATGTATATTACAGCAGAACAGAGCTCCATCTCACACACACAGAAATACAATCAACTTTCTTCATCGTGAGAATGTTAATTTCATCGAGCCGAGCATGTGGCCACCGAACAGTCCAGATTTAAACCCAGTAGATTATGCAATATGGGATGTTTTGATGATTTCTGATAAGCTAAATATTGTGCAAAAAAAATACATTAAGAAATATAATTAATTATATTATGTTTTGAAATAACTCGTGTGTTACGAGATGTTCTCCCTTTTTTTGGGCCAGCTTGTATATATTAGTATATATTATGTGTAACTGAAAAAAAACAGGGTGTTCTGAAGGCGCGAACGTTTTATCGATTGTATCTTCGTTGTGTGCTTATATTGAACATCCTTTGTGTTTCATTTCTTTTGACTTCATAATCATCATCATCATCGCCGGTTGAGAGAAACTGAGGTCTTTATTTATTGTATCTTGTACGGAACGCCATCTAAGTGATCTTTTCTTAATCTTACTCACCATGCTCATCTTACTCATCGGCTTAATGCTTACTCACTATTACTAATAAAATTAATATTAACGTACTTTATCGATACCACGATTACTAAAATACTTTTACATTTGTTGTCTTGTAAACTCTCTTAATGTTTCTTAGGAGGTTTACGGATAGACTGTTGTGTTATATGTGTATAAATCCGCTTAAAACTTTTTTAACAAATTTGAGTTATATAATATTTGGGACGTATATTTATTTGTTAATTACTTATTTATTCTTAAAAGAAAATAATGTACTGTGCCTTTCCTTCTCCACCCTCTTCTCACGCGGCACGCCGCCGTCCAGTAGAACGGTGACCTTGAAGCAGTGCGGTAATTCGTGAATCAAAGAATATTTTTCAATTAAGATGTCACGTCTATACAGTGTATTCTAATGGAAAATGTTTTTTTTTATCATAATAAAATCTATATTTTGATTCAAATTAATACAACAATTAAAGGCGAGTAAATACAAAATAATTTTATTTTAGATGAAACTTATTAATAAAATTTAAAAGTGACAACACAATCGTGGCCGTCCAACAAACCTCACTATTCTTGCAGCTGCATTCCCAGCAACAGTTGCGAAATTCGCATCCGTAAGCTTGTTGCGCGTAGAAACATTATTATACAGTCAAATTTGTAAACTGTGCTTAACGATGAATCAAATGTTAGTCTTAAGTATCTAGGTTTTTCCTTCACATAACCTACAGCCTGCCACACAACACAAACACAATCGACTACTCACACTTTAATTACACATTTACAGTCGCTTAACAATACACAACGATCTGCATTCAAGGTAGGGCGGAGCGTACCAGAAAATTATATTTTTGCAACGCTGGTGTTCCGTATATATAAAAAACAGTTAGACACACATATGCGTCCAGATTCCTATCTTACTGCTTGCCCTCAGTGTGAATTGTAAGACTGAGGTCAAAGGGTCGTACTTGATCAATATTGTTTGTTTGATCTCGACATTGCGATACCATTCGCCATGCCAATGTGGACGATTGCTTCCAGTGTGGTGGAGCATTGTTTTGTGTGATATTGTTTATTATTTGTGTGTGCCGTGGGTGAACAGAGACAGCACCATCTTCAGTCGGGAGCGGAAATCGTCGACTATCCTCGTGCACGCATTGTATAATTTGTATAAGGCGAGCAGTCCTTCCCTAAATCCCGGTCAGATCCTCCGATAAAACCCTTTCCCTCCATCGACCTCTTTCTATATCCGTCTCCCGATTTCCTTCCCCACCTTGCGGTAATTTCGACTTACAACCGGAATCATCGTAATTCATTCCACGGGAAGTGCGACCCGGAGATCGCACAGCTAGTATGAAACATGCCTCAGGTCGTTTTTTGGCCATGCAATGAAGAAAGTTTTCTTATAATAAATTTTAGTACTCAGTGAAAATATTAAATAAAATCTAAAATGATTAATTTGCAATGTTAGCTATAAGAAGGAAAACATTAATAATAATATAAAAACAATATAGAAAAGTTACTTTCAGATGCTTATGGTTCAAATCACACACCCGCACACGACGGACGCTCTGCAAATAACTACATGATATTACAAAAAAAAAATACTTGAGCACTGAGAGGATTTCGGTTTAACCCTTTTGCTATTTGCCGAGGGCGGGAAACGCCACTTTATACACCCCCTGTACCTTCCATTAAAATTGAGTACATTTCCAGTAAATTGTATTTTGATAAAAAATGTTTTATTTATGGTGAGGTGATTTCTAAAAGTTTGGATTGTTTATTATCGCAGTTCGTGAAGGAATGGATATAGACGAAACATCTATTCCGTTTTGAGGAGTAGTTTCCGAGGAATTTTGTGCTGATTGCTTTTTTTATTTTTTATATCTGATATATATACACAAGGTGTCCCAAAAGTCATTTTAATAATAAAAATTCTGTAATAAAATAATGGATGATTCATTTCTTGAAAATTATTTTATCTAAATGTGATCCATTATTTTATCTGCAATCTTCTAAATGGGAGGCAACATTTCTGAAAACTGCTCGGCACGTATTTTCCGTGATCGCTGCCATTTCTTCCCGGATATTTTCTGTTAATTGGTCCAGAGAGGAAGGATTTCTACTGCATACCTTTGATTTAAGGTAGCCACATAGGAAAAAGTCAATTGGTGTCAAGTTGGGGCTACGTGGAGGCCAGTTTATGTCACCTCGTCGGGATATCAATTTTCTAGGAAAAATTTCACGAACAACTGGTAAAGACACCATAGCGACTGAATTTTAAAGGACGCGGCTAGCGATCAGCATACCCCCCGCCCCTCTCTCGCTCGTTGCGTTGGTGCAGCAAATGAACCAAAATAAAAATGACTTTTGGGACACACTGTTCAATTCTATATCTGATATATATTATCATTTTATTTTTGGATCAAATATATGTAGGTCACTGTCTGGAGTATTATGTAATATTTCATATTTGTGGTTAGATCAACTACACTTCACGGGTCAGAGTATAAAGTAAAAGTCTAGACTTTTCTAGAAGAGTCACAATATTGGATACACTTTAACATATTAACATCGCTTGTTGTTTCGGAACCTATTCCTGAAAATAAAATTAAAATGGCTGACTAGGTGGTATGGTTTTGCGGTACGAAAGAAGGAAGATCGCATGACTCTTAAACACCATGAAGAATATAAAAGACCGATAGAAGACATAAATAGCTTCAGTCAATCGCTAATAGCCCTTGTATATCGGACGATATACGTTTCAGAGATTTGGTGTTAAGATTTTAATCTGGAAATAAATTCAGAGATTATCGCTAAAATTGGTAGGTCCGACTTAAGTTTACTGAGTTTGATTTTGAGAACGAGACTTCACTCATCTGTAAAAAGATTTATTTATTCCGTTAAGTTAGATAAATAGATGCAAAGGAGATTCAAATTTACCAAATGAAAGATTAACGGAAAATTAATGAACTGACATTAATTTGTCGTTTTACGTACAACAGGCAAGACAAAACATTTATCTTGGAATACCTAAACCGATAGTTTTCTTCAAAAAATCACTTGTAAACATAACTCTAGTTTTAGTGATTGTCTCGAGATAAAAATCTCATTCGCGGACATGGGCCATAAAGATGTGGGGGCATATAGTTAGAGTGAAATGGAAACGCGCGGTTGGTATAGAGTCGTTTATTGTGACAATGTATAGAACAGAGAGTAAAAAATGAAATGTAGAGAAGCGAGAACTGCAAAAAGTAGAGAAGCGAGTTGTGGTGTTCGGTGTCTGGCCTGGCGGGGCGACAGAACAGAAGATGTGTCGTCGTGTGCGTTCGAGCCAGACTGTGGAGGCAGCACTATGCTGCCGGCTAGCAATACCTAGTGCAGATGTCGCTGTTGTCGATGCTGGCTGGAACGGCGGTGACTTTGAAGAGCTGTCACCTACAAAAGTTTGAACGTGGATGTTTGGGACCTTGCACAAACTAATTTTCAGTGCCTTCCACTTTTCTTTCCTCCCCCGCCGCTAGCGAGCGGTAAAACAATCAGCGACATTAAATGGGACGTGTTAAAAACGCCTCGAAAGACTCCGTGAGTCAATATGTCGACTTTTGGCGAAATAGTGATATAATTCTATGTACATTACACTGCATACAGAGGGGATCGAGAGACCTAGAAGAAGCGAAATGTACTGAGTTCCTTTTTTATGTTTCTGTGATTTTGGCACCAAAGGTTCGATTGCACCAGTGACCATTTGGCACCAGTGTCTAGAGTCCAGGATAGAAAAAAGTGGATTGGAATGATAAGAGTACTGACCGAGATAAAACTACGACAGAGAAATAGATTAGCACTTTAATACGTGAATTTACATGAAAAATTCACAAATATAATTTAAAATGTGTGTACAAATACAAAAACCAACAGAAAAAATTTTGGTCTGTTTTTTATATTCTTTCGCTTATGAGACTGAAAGTAATAAATTCTATAGAAAAGTAAAAGTTTCAAATAAAAGTTCTCTAAGTACAATAGAGTGATGAAGATGTACAGGGTGGCCCATAAAAAGTGAGAACATTTCGTAAAATGTAATATTATTACATCAAAATTAGATTAACTATATCAACAATAACTTAAATTGTTTACTAATTTACTTACTTACCTATTTACCTATATTATGTTTTATTTCGACAATTTTCGGTTATTAATTTTCCCATTGTTTATATTTGGTTTTATCAAATTGTTGCCCAGAATAACAAAAATCACTGCGGAAGACCGTATTTTGATCAAAAATTTGTGAATTGAAAAACGTTGGGGTGCTGTACAACATCTGGAATATAGCTAGACAATGCAGCATTACTGGAAATTACAGCAGTACAGAGCTCCATTTCACATAAATAGAAATACAATCAACTTTCTTCGTCGTGAGAATGTTAATTTCATCGAGCCAGGCGTGTGGCCAACGAACAGTCCAGACTTAAACCCAGTAGATTATGCAATATGGGGTATTTTGATGATTTCTGATTAGCTAAATATTGGTTATAAGAATTATAATTAATTATTTTATGTTTTTAAATAACTCATGTGTTATGAGATGTTTTCACTTTTTTTGGGCCACCCTGTATACTTATTATATGCGAGATCGTGCGTTTGGGTGGATAGTGTGTGTCTGTATATTGAACACTAGTTGGCTGTCGGAACTCAGTAATAATGAAAATGTTAATTTTTTCCAGATATTATAATGTAATGCTTGTCATATTTTTGTATACATACTTAATTAGACAAAATATATTTTTTAAATATTACCATAGAAAATATAAACAAATTACAATATAGACGAATGCTGACAATCACGTTCGTGGAGAAAATTTATTAAAGTTTGATAAATAATGCTCTGGTACACGGTCATCTTTAAAATAGTCCTCTCCTAGAGTAATACACTCAGTTCAATATTTAGAGCACGCGTTGTAATCCGTTTCACCTCCGCTCGTGACAGCACAATGATGATACATCGTGTCTTTCATGATTTTGCTATTTGCTGGAGCATTGTTCTGAACCATTTATGGTGCTCGGGCTCGGTACCATTTATTTGTATTACTTACAGATAGAATGCTTAGCGGTTTGTTCTCCAGAAGCACATTCCGATGATATGTAAAGTATTCCACAAACTAAATTGTATAAATAATTAGACAAAATACTTTGTTTAAACCACTATTTATTGATTATTCAACATGTTTCGATACCTATGGTATCTTCATTAGGAAACAATGAAGACTGAAATTAAAAATACAAGCATAGATAAAAACAAAACTATAAAGTGGTGAATAAGTAAGAACTAATATGAAAACAAATTGAGCAGGTGTCTATTTGCAAAGCGGATTTGGTTATTTATAATATTTATCTTGCTATTAACACTTTTTCTTATTTATAAAATTTCAAATTTATTTAACAGTAAACCCTTAGTATTTGTATGTATAATATCTATACCCTTCTTAACATCAAATGAATGGTTTATTTCCAAAAGGTGATTAGTGATTGCTAATATTGAAGAAGAAAATTGTATTAGGTTATCTATTTTGTTTAATTATTTATTATCAAATCAGGTTTTTAATAAAAAATTACAACATTTGATTTAATGATTCTCCATTATTGTTCAGGATTTCATCCCATCTTTCAACCAATTCGTCGACGTCTTTTCTATAAAAATCGGTATCAAAATAGTTATGAACGTAACACCACCCATTTGATTGGAGAGCGACCGAAAAAATGTGATAATCTAACTGAGCGAGGTCGGAACTGTATGGTGAATGCGGCAGAATTTGACTTTAGAAGTATTGGAGCTTTCATTAAAGACGAAAACAAGTATGGCATTTTTTGTCACAAATAAACAAAATAGCGGAAAAATAGCATTTCAAAAAATTCCAATATGTTCTTGTATATCCACATACATGACAGAATTCTATTATAGCTTAAGATTTTTCAAGTAGATATCTAATTTAATCCATTGAATGACTTATTGCTAGAATCATCATATATTTTCTCAGTCTATTTCAAATTTATTTGTACTTCTCGATCTCCGTATATGTCCACTAGTGATGAGAAAAAATGCTACTCTTGACTCACTAGTGTTATTGTGATTGATATTCGATAACATCAGTGATTGGAAACTGTGACTGTGATCACAGTTTCATTACTAATACGCGTGCGCCGCACGATATCACAATACACGAAATAAATTAAAAAACATAATTTTAAGCGTATTTACTTATATTATTCGAACTTCATTTACACAAAAAACAGATTCTAGTATGTATAATTAATATATAACTTATTTAATATCATCACAAAGAGAATGAAAACCCTTAAAAAATGTGAGTTTATTTTTCGGGTCAAATTCTCAGCATTTTGCGTCAAATGCGTATAATGTTTTAACAGAATCTACTAGATGGTGCCGATCACGAATTATAACGTCAATTCTTTATGAATATTTTTATTTCATTTGCACATGCGCCAAATCATAAATCAATAAATAAAATTAAAATATGAATTACGAATCACGATATTTCCAGATATTCAATCACTGATAGTGAGTGTGATCAGTGATTGACTCACGGTTCATGATTTTGAGTTCATCACTAATCTCCACCATAGTGTACCACATATTAAACTGATAAAATGCTGTTCTAATAAAAATGCCTTTTGATATGCAATAAAGACTCTTTTGAACTTCAGTGATATAATTTACATTTTGCATCTTTTGTGATTGCACTGAAGAATGGGGATGGTAAAATTCGATTAAGATTTAATGGAAATTCTACAAGGAGTATTGCAAAACGTCTGATAAGTCAGTGAACCATTACTGTATTGGAATTGTCGTTGCATTCTTAAGCTGGTTTTGCTGTGTTGAAATTTTCATTGCATCCATAAGCTGATTTTGTTGTTAGTTCCTTGAATATAAATTATTGTAAAGTAGGCAGCATCTGGGCTTGAAGGATTTGCATCTTGGCAATTTTCTGCCATCTCATTTATTGATTCAATTCAAATAAAATCGCATGTAAAACATGACATCTAATCGTTCTCATCTTCTGTTCGAAATTTATAAAAATTAGGTTCACATTTTATAAGTATTTGGATTTGACAAATTTGATCCTAGGTGTTTACGCAACTTTTGTTCCTTCGTTGGTCATCCCCTGTTTTTTTTTATTGATTGGTATGAATCATTTATGTAGTGTGAATGTTGCCTCTTTTAAAGATTGAAGGATCGCTATAAAACGATGGTCGGAACTCAAATGCGGTCAGTGCATCATCCGGTAAAGATTTTTAAATAAGCTGAGCTTCGAGAGCGCACATTCCGGTCTGTAGGAAAAAGAAAGAGAACAATACATCGGACTAACCAACGAAGCTAGAGAAACAGATACTGTTAATCAAGGTTAGTGCTAGTTTTCATTCTGAATTCTACGTGATTGTATTATTAATATGAAACCAGGAAACAGCAACTATCGAATGCATTCACGGGGATATTATTATGAGTCTTGTTACTGTTAAAAGCCTTTCAAGAGACAAGCCTCCTCACTAATACATCTCTGAGTCAATACTTCCATAATCGTTGCAACATACTTGAGGATACCTGTTGCAAAATCAACAATCTCAATTTTTATTTTTTTGTCTATCAGAGGGTGCTAGAAGTGAGAGAGAATGTATATCTATGAGGCGGAAGGGGGAGGGTGGAAGAGAAGGAAGTGTTGTAAGTGGCGGGGAATAATGCGAGAGGAGGTTAAAACCCATGCAATGCCGGAAATATAGTAATAATATTTTAAAAGTGTTATTAAAATATATATTATAA
The DNA here is from genome assembly GCA_031772225.1 of Eubasilissa splendida. Classification (NCBI taxonomy): domain Eukaryota; kingdom Metazoa; phylum Arthropoda; class Insecta; order Trichoptera; family Phryganeidae; genus Eubasilissa; species Eubasilissa splendida. Next base: position 2,673,949 of record CM062867.1, read on the forward strand.
TCTGTTTACGATGATAAACCTTTAGGAAGTAACAGACCAATTTTTTTTTCGGTATTTGAGAATAACGTAGGTATCTACATTTTTTTTCATAACAATTATATTTTTGTCTTTCACATATATTTTAATGTTGAAATAAACAAATTATTTATAAATTAACAAATAACAAGAAAAAATATTATTCAACATGTTTTGACACCTATGGTATCTTTTTCGGGAAACAATGCATACTGAAATTAAAAATACATGCATAGATAATAATAAACAAAACAATAAAGTGGTGGGTAACTAAGTAGGAACTAATATGAAAATTGTATAGAATTTGGGATATTTTTTATAATTGAATTTGAAGTATGATTACTAGGGGTTGTTAAGCTAAATATTATATATAACCAAAATAACTTTGCACCTTTTGAAAGTCACCTTTCAAATTAGTTTTCATATAAGTTCCTACTTAGTTACCCGCCACTTCATAGTTTTGTTTTTAACTATGCTTGTAATTTTAATTTTAGTATACATTGTTTCCTAAAAAAGATACCATAGGTATTGAAACATGTTGAATAATCAATAAATAGTGGTTTAAACAAATAGTGGTCTTATTATTTATATAATATATGGCCACAAAGTAATTTTGCTAATATTGAAGATACAAATTAACAGTTTTAAAATAAACAGTACGACTTTGAATCTTGACCTCATTTTTATGGCATTTATTTTGTTTTCTAAAATCGCAAAGGTATTTCAGCTGCGCGATGATCTGTGCCCTGGAGTCGGGCCGAGTTTTAAAATAGTCTTCCGAGCTGGAACAAACGGACCGGAGGAAGCGGTCTTACGAAGCCATCCGTGTGTTAAAAACTCGAGACCGAACGGAGACACATTGACAAAAATAGATTGATCGATACAGCATCCCTCGGAACTCACATCTCCCTTTGGTATTTAAAAAAACTTTGTTCTAAAATTGTGTGATTTTATCCAATTTTTGGTCTCGTCTCTCATTGATTGTTCCTGAAATAATATTACGCTTCCCTGTCTACATTATGACTTTTGAATGCCGGCTTCAGTAGTGTTATTATGGCTGTATAGTGCTTGATTAACAAATGTGTATATCTCTTCGTTAAGATTATTTAAATGTTTTTTTTTATATATTCAATAACAGTACGTAAATATATATTCAATTTGAAATGAAAACATATTTCAGCGAAATCGTGTATTGACATCTGTCATCTTTTTTATGTCTATGGTAAGGGATAAATCCTTCCATAGAAATTGTATATCTACGATTTTTATATGTCATTTTTGTTCGTTTTGACAGCTAACTTACAAAGATGGAATAATTTTAAGTACATCGACATTTTTTAAGGCTTTATCATTGAAATATAGATTCTATTAAGACTTTGATCGTGCAGATATACAATAAAATGCCCGGGAAGTCGCGAAACAAACCGGTCTTTTAGATTCAATTTTCTCTTAGCCGGCTTCCCGATCAGTTCTCCAGCTGACGCTTTACGTTTTCACGGCATATATTTAATCTGTACTTAATCGACAATAATCGTCTCTCAACTGTAAGTAGTCTTTATTGTCCAACCTATTCTAGCCACATTCGCACACATATCCATGTAATATCACAATTTTGAAACACTATACACTCACACATATAACTTTCGGGTCCACATATTAATACAATATGTGATGTATCTATGGGACAAATGCGTGAGCGCGCGCTAGGTTGGTACGAATGTCGCGTGTGGAAAAGATAAATGTTTCGCACCGCGACCGGCGCGGCCTCTCGTCTCCGAACCGTAGAACTGTTAACATATTATATTGACCTGTACTGCATTGTAACGAGGCATTAATAATAAATATCTTTGTTACACGAACGGATATTATTCTGACGATCCAATCCAGCACACAAAATTGAAACACTCACATTTTCAGTTTCTCGCACACTTCGCGTGTTATTTCAGCAATTTCATTTCAAATTTTATCCTGTAGTATCGGAATTTTTGTTGACTTATTATCGTAGACCTTTCTTTTCAAGTACACCCATAGAATAGACTCGGATCTAATAGATAATAAAGTAGATCTAGGAGACCAGTCGATATCACAATTTTTTGACATTATGCGGCACTGTCTTATTGAAACCACCAAGAAGTTTTCCAAATGTGACGATAGCGATCACCATTGATGGTAACAGCATTGCCATTTTTATTTAGATAAAATATTTTAATGACTTTAACACATTACAGAGGTATTAGAGACTCCATAATAAATTGTAATCAACTACTTTCTACGACTACTAAATACAAACTAACCATTGTCTGCCAAACCAAAATGGCGGCCAAACTAAATTGGCCTGGGATATAATATTCACCCTGTATTAATGTTTTGAGTGAGGTTAATTATTTGAGATATGGATCTACAGACGATTTTTGAAAATATTCTGGATTTGCAGAATCACCAAGAACAATAATATAATATAATATAATATAGGAAAAAAAAATCAATTAAACCCCAAACTTGCAATATTTTGGCCGCATCACGAGTTGCAGTATAAAATATCTGCAAATAGCATCACATCATTTAAGGCAAAATTGCTAGCAGAAGACACCCAGAAAGTCGAAGGATATTCTGTCTATAGAATCTAAGGCATCTGCTATTTAACTATTTCAAACTGCCAAATAATGATAGCCAATTATAATACTAATAATATTAATATTATTAATAATAATGATTATCAACATGATTTTTTTGGTTTTATATTTAATTTTTCCAAATAATTGGACAATCGTTTTGCTTGTCTAGGCCATTATCAACTGAAAAATCGTGTTTGATTTATTGTGTTGATTAACAATAGAGTTCTATAAAATGAATATTGCCTGTATTAAAAAAATAAAAGAATCGGATAATTACTAGAATAAGAACTATTTACATAAAAATAGATATAATAGTCAACTATGGGAGTAGTTAAAATCATATTTATTTTATGCAATAGATTATATATTTTTTAAGATATTACTTAGGTTAGATATTGTAAAGCTAATAAACTGAATAATATTTGCCATAATAAGGACAATGTAGGCAAATAATAAAGACCGCGAACATTAAATTTGTTTTCAGTGTGCCAGAAAAATTTCAGAAAATTCGTACAATAACAGATTTTTTTTTTATGGTTCTTTATTTTTTTATTTTGTTTTTATTTTTATTTTTATTTATTTTGAAGATAAATGTGTACTTATGAAATCATCAAAATTAATAGTTTAATTAATGTTAAATTTGCATGATTTTATTTCAATTTTTGATGATTTTAAAAGATTCCTAATCAAATAAAAAAGCTATTGTATTTACTCACACGCTTGTATCAAAAAAAAAAATATTAGGAGAACACATTGTGTGTTCTCCTAATAATAAAGATGTATCAATGTTTCCAAAATTTAATAAAAATGAATTGATAATTCGGGCGTCTACTATCAGTTTACTCAAAGGTATTTGAGATTCTGTGAAAATAAGATGGCCCTTTCAAATAATGGAACGATTAAATGTATTAATATCAAAAAAAGGTAATATATAGGTTCGAAAATTGTCGCTAAAAATATTTTCGCTGTAGCATAGTTAAATAATGCACCTTCCCCGCTTAGGAAAGAGATCCAGGTTCGAACCTCGGTGGCGCAACAATAACATTTTTCGATAAAATTGATTTTATATGTATATCTTTCTAATTAATATATTTAATTCATATTAAAAATTTTTTTTGGTTGTTATTTTGCTGTGTCGAAAAAACACACAAAAATATGTATTGGTCTTATTTAAGTTATACTTTATACTTCTGATAACATTGAATGATAAAAAAACACATATTCGCAAAAAAACGCGAATAGATTAATTAGTTTTGAAATGACATAATTTTAGGTTAGGGGTATATGTTTTTATTTACTTTTGAACGTTACTCCCAGGCCTGAAATTTGTATACTCACACGCGGCTCATTTTTTTGAATACCCAAATACGTATTAAATATTAAAAATAGACGAATTATGTGTAATTTATTACCATGATAGAGATAAAGAGTTATTTTGTACAATATGAAACCAAAACATGGTTGTAAAAAGCCGTAGGATGTTTATAAATGAATAAACATAAACTCCATACAAAAAAATACGTAACGGTACAGCAATGCGGCCGCTGCTCGAAACACGTAACAGATTATTGATTTTTCATCTAAGTACGTTTTTATTTTCCAAAAGTATTTGAAAATGTCAACACCGTCAATGTATTGGGAATCTTTTAGTGTATGATAAAATATTGTACGAAATAGGTGCACACGGACCAAATTCACCGTATCGACTGTTGATACGGCCGCGTACATAAACCAATTTATACCGCATTCAATAGGTTAAATCAGTAATTAAAAATTAACAGTAAAAAAATAAACCTTTTTGCACTGACAGGGTGTTAGTGTAAAAAATATTATCTAATTAAGAAAACGAAAAAGTAATCAATGCGGCCAATAGGCGACAGCTAATTAGTTTATACTAGAAATGAAAATAATTATTTGAATTCTAATTGACACTGTATTTAGATGGACGTGCATTACTAAGTGCAAGCATTATTGAATATCTCAATCTTCATTATTTATAATTGGAAGTAGCTATCTAAACGTCATATCAAATTAGATGAACATATCGAGCAGTAATTGTATTAATAGCCTATTAGGGGCCCCCTCAGTGTTACCATACTGGGAAATATCAAATTCAGATACATAAATTTTAGTTTAATTACTTGTCATATTTTGCAAGAAGAAATTACATAAAAATAGCAGGGACTCTTTTTAGTATTATTTTAACGTGTATTGCCGAATGGTCGACGAGTTTTCGGTACCGCAACTGCAGCTATTTCAATTTCAGCAAGACGGGGCCGCTGCACACACAGATAGAGTTTCAATAGAGAAGCTGAGGGGAATTTTTCCCAATAAATTAATCAGAAAGTACGGTGATATACCCTGGGCACCTCGGTCACCGGACCTTGTACCGTGCGACTTTTTTTTTGTGGGGATACCTTAAGTCGAGAGTTTATAGAAACAATTCAGGCTCTGCAAGAAAATATCCGCCGTGAAGTTGCCGCCATTGAACCAAAGCTTTGTTCTCGCGTTTTTACAAATGTAAGAGACCGATTGTAAGAGTGTCTTGAGAGAAATGGATGACATTTAGACGATATTATTTATAAAACGTAAAATCCGCATCGTTCAACTTCATTTTGTATAAAGAAAATATGAGAATAACATTGTAGTTTTTCTTTTTTATTTAATATTAAACTTGAAAATATTCCGCTGAACACCTTTAGATTTGTGAGAAACATGGATAATAAAATAAGAAAGACATTTATATTTCAAAATATCTGGTAAGATTGGCCACCTGGGTTAATTAAATTTTTGAAGATTATGGAATTTAACGATATATTTTGTGTACTATCCCTAAGAGCAAATGACGCGATTTTTAATTTCTTTATATAATATTAATGTTTTCGTTCAATATATTATATAATCAGTGATGTGTTATTCCTAAGAGAATTTGTAAATACATATATTTAAGGTTAAAATGAAATGATTTAAGTCGGAAAAAAAAAATCTTTTGTAAACGTTAAAACCATACAAATGTCAAACAAAAAACAATCGAGCTATAATAAATAAATAAATGATTATTTATGTTGAGTTCACATATTTCATCTGTGTCCAAATGCACGTGGTCAATGGTTGAATGAATGGGATACCACCGCGTGCGGAGACGATTCATTTTTTGTATTCTCGTAATATCCGTCCACTGTACGATATTTGATGTATAAAGTTCTATGCGGAATATTATGTTATATCATATTTTTTAAATGTACTTAAAAAGTGATTCTAAAAATATTCTTAAATTTAATTAAATAAAATACCGCTCGGTCTCCAGCATGAGTGGCAGGAAATCCGGTTCAGACGTGAAAATAGATGATTAAAAATATCTCAAGTTCTTCAGTAATTAAGCTTGTTACAAAGTTCACCAGGTGTAACTATATGTTTAAAAATAAAATTAATTCTACAAGACCTCCATGCAACAACTCTGTATTTTGCTTTTTTGTATTTTATTTTACTTATCTTTTACATATTTGGTCAGTTTCATTTTAAATGTATTATAATTTCTTCTCCTTTTTTACGTTTTCTGGCATTTCATTAATGTATTTTATCGCAATATACATCATCGATTTCTGAGATTTAGCCTTCTTCCTGAATGGCAGTCTCAGTCTATTCCTTTCTCTTGTACGATGCTCGTGCTCATGTTGATTTGCATCAATTTTTCGTGTAAATTCGGATGATATTTCCTTACTGAGGATTAAATAAATAAATACCATTGTATTAAAATATATTTTCTGTTTAAAGGTCATCATATTCAGATTTTTCACCATTGAACCGATCCGAGTACATCTATTTTTTTCTGAGTAGTATTGTTGCAGGGAGGCTCACTTAGAAATTGTGTTTAATATTACCTATTTACATTTATTTTATATTATTTTTAATACACCTTTCGAGGCCAAAGAAGATATACCACATTTTGGCATTCATAATTCAGATCTACTCAAAATCGATATACAGTATTGTTCGATATTTATGACAGATTCACGGATCACCGATCGCTGTGCGCGTTTATGGATGTTCCATTATGTTGACCTTACCTATCTGTCCCTCCTCATCGTTCTTACCTCAGAGAATGACTTTTGTGTGTGTGTGTGTGTGTTGTCTGTGAACTTTGAACTGTCAAGAAGTGTGAACGTCTGCTAGTGCTCGCTACACTGATCTGTTATTGAATAGTTACTGTTGCTAATGTGTGTTTCGGTTTCTCCCGGTGCGTGCCGAAACTACTATTATGTTCACAGTGCTTCGTGCGAATCGGCCAATAAGTTTACTGAAGTTCAGGAGAACTGTGACTACAGCAGAGAAAATTCAGGTAAGTCGTGTTTCCTGGTTGGTCACTGTTCTTGTTCATATACCAAATTCCTGCATTCCGTATCACCACCCCCTTGTGTAAACAAGTGTTGTTTCAGGGGTCGGTCTCATATATTTATTTTACAATTTGACATCACAATATCGAGGTAGAATATCAAGATGGTACAGCGCTCGCTTAGAACATTAGACGTAACATGGTGAAGGTGAAAATAAAAGATACAATAAAAATGTTACGAAACTTTATAACACAGTTTTTGTGACAATTTTCACTGGAGAACCTACAGAATAAACATATTATATGTTAAATATATTTGCTCGGGTCTCCGAATCCCGGGAATTGAAATCGCCTCCGGGAATGAGAGTAAAATATAATAGATTGATGGTAGCATTGTATGTTAGGGGTTGAGAACGTACCTCAATTCTACATGCTGTTGTAACATTGAGGATTCAGCAAAGGTTACTACCAGTATGAACGATCTATTCTAGGTCTAAGGGTTGTACCCTTCAGGCACTGGGTTTTATTCGATGAAACTGAAAGAATACAAACCTTTAAAAAATAAATTAACTATGATAATTTAGCACAAGAGCTTTACTATATTATTGATATCTGTAGAATTAACTTTGTGGGTAGACATAATTAAAAATTGTATCTATATTTAACTTTAGACCATTGTAAATTATATTTATATGTCAACCGGTTTCTATACTAACGTATCTTCTTCAGCACTGGCGTATCAATGTATTCCTGTCAATCACCTCCCCACTCTTACCAAGACTCCGCCTACACCCCGTAATGGATGTCTTTTAAATTTTATTGAATAGTTTATTTGTACACTAGTCCTGAAGAAGATACGTTAGTATCAAAACCGGTTGACGTATAAATAATTCACAGCTGTCTAAAGTTAAATATACATGTACAATTTTCAAGATCTTTACTTTTGTTATTTCATTGAAAAATCCCATAAGCGCTTTATATATGACAGTGCTCCATCTTAGAGAATAACTCTAGAGATAGAATGCGTATTGTAAGAGTTGGAGGATATTTTGAGATGAGACAGTCAATGCTAACCTACCGCTTACCCTGGGCCGTTTTATGAGCGAATGTTCCTATGTCGGTCCTCCCTTTAGTCGAGTTGGCATTTTTTTAATACTTAAAGGCAACCGTGCCCTGCCGCCTTGCTACATAGATAATAGATAATACATTATATTTTTATTTATTATCTTTGTTTTATTAACCACTAAATTGAGTTTAAATACATCTACCGGTTTCGAAAAATACCATTTTCTTCTTCAGGATGTCATAACTAACTAAAACAAATATGATCGTTTCTTTGCCAGAATCTATTTAAAAAAAAAATTTTAGTACCTAACTCAAATCATTACTTTTAAATTTACTCAAATAATTTTTAGGAAAAAATTTTAGAATGGGACTCGTAGTAAAATTTAGGTTGTTTATAATTTTTTGTGATAGATGTATTTAAACTCAATTTAGTGGTTAATAAAACAAAGATAATAAATAAAAATATGAATTTTAACCACAAAGATATTATTGCTAATTTTTAAAGTAGATAATACATTCATATAAAATAATAAATATTACAATGCATAACGGATGAGAAATACAAAATTAAAAATAAGAAAAGTCATCATTTTATACAATGAATTGAGAAAATATTCAAGATCTCACGTGATGATATCGTGGCGGGCACATGTTTAGTCACACCTGCTCCGCCTCCACGAATCAATCATATAACTTTATTGTGCGGGTGCCTTCCTTCCCCGTATTTGTTTTGCAGGTTTAACCTTTAACATACCATGATATAAAATACCCGAACGCAGCCATGCTGTCAACTCGTGTTACCGTAAATAACAGTTGGAAAAAATGTATTTATTAGCTAAAATGGCTTTAATGGCACGAATTTATTATAAATATTGAATATTCAATTTTGGAAAAATGATTAATAATATTATTTAGAGCATTCATTAAGTCGTATACAATGTGTCCTTCCTTCTTATCTCTCTTCATTTAATTAGTGGGAAAGAGACATTTATATTTGTATGTTTGTTGTTCTTTTCACTGTGAAAATAATATGTGATCTCTGTCTTTCATATCATGAATGGTATTATTACCAACGTATTAATTTTACAACGGATTTAATGTAAAAAATAATAATTTATTTATTTTTTATGTTTGTTTTATTAACCACTAAAATGAGTTTAAATACATCTACCGGTTTAAATACATCTATCACAAAAAATTATAAACAACCAACTTAATTTAACTACGAGTCCCATTATAAAATTTTTTCCTAAAAATTATTCGAGTAAATTTGTATTAAGTAATGATTTGAGTTAGGTACTAAAAAAAAAAAAAAATTTTTTTTTTTTTAAAAATAGATTTTTTAAAAATAGATTCTGTCAAAAAAACAATATATGTTTTAGTTAGTTATGACATCCTGAAGAAGAAAATGGTATTTTTCGAAACCGGTAGATGTATTTAAACTCATTTTAGTGGTTAATAAAACAAAGATAAAAAATAAAAATATGAATCTTAACCACAAAGATAACATTGCTGATTTTAAAAGTATAAAAAATAATTGTTTTTGTATGATTCTCTTTTCATAATTGATTTTTCACTAGTCATTCCTAAGCACTGATGTTTTTTTTTTGATTATCTAAAATATGAATTTTATGATGCATGTATTTACCGAAATATTACAGGTTAAATTATGGTGGTAGACGTGTGTTACTGCATGGTTTGGGAAGGGTTAAGCAAAACTCTAAGTAATAACCGCTATTATACTATGCTATTCTTTGTAAACCTCACATGATATTTATCAGTCAAATTTCTTGTCTGGAGATTTGCCTGGTGCATCGCCAATATATACGCTATCACCAGATCATTTTTCAATCAGATTGTGTTGTGTGTCAATGCGACTCGATGAGTTCGTTATTTTGAACACTTAAAAAACATGATTTTTCAACCATCAAGTCTACATGCTCAAAATCTCCCCTGCCGGCATACGACACGCAATCCAAGATAGCCGGAGATTAGAGGGGTGGACTGGGAACGAGATAAAAAATACACAAACAATAATGAGGTCGAGTCGCAGATCAAACACCGCTGCCGGCAGACATCTCGTACAGTGGCAGTGAAGACAGACACTACTAAATGACTCACCGAGAATGCCGAGCCTGTAGTTGACGGTGACGACCACGAGCCCTCCGTAGCTGGCCAGCACGGAGCCATCGTAGGGGTTCCCGGAGCTCCACTCGTAGCTCTCCCCGTGGATGAACACCAGCACTGGATAGCGGGTGTGCGCGTCTCGAGCGCCTGCTGAAAACAGAGAGTATGTGACTTAGTGGACATAATGGTAATGACAAAAACTGATAACTTTGAATAATAGATAACTGACTTATTCCTCATGGATATAGAGACTTGACTAGATTGTAGACTGTTCTGATTTACGCAGACGCATATCCATTCTAGGTCAACCAGAACTAATCTCACATTCAATCTTCAACACTATTATGCCAAATAAAACTCATTTTTCTAGTGAGCCCCCTTTTATTTCAACTCACACTTAAATGATCTAGACATTTCAGTTAAGATCAATCAAAATTCATTTTTATTACACAGATTTTATTCCCCATCCCATTTTTCTTTCCCGTCACTCTCCCGTTTTCCTGGAAAATTTTCTTCTTTATAACTTTTATTATTCCTGTTTATAATATTTTCTACTTTTTCTCTCACATTTATTATTTTACTATTTTTATTTATTATCTTTGTTTTATTAACCACTTAATTGAGTTTAAATACATCTACCGGTTTCTAAAAATACCATTTTCTTCTTCAGGATGTCATAACTAAATAAGACATATATTGTTGTTTTTAACTAGAATCTATTTAAAAAAAAAAAAAAAATTTCCTAAAAATAATTCGAGTAAATTTGTATTAAGTAATGATTTGAGTTAGGTACTAATTTTTTTATTTTTTTTTAAATAGACTGGTAAAAAACAATAATAAATGTTTTAGTTCGATATGACATCCTGAAGAAGAAAATTGTATTTTTTGAAACCGGTAGATGTATTTAAACTCAATTAAGTGGTTAATAAAACAAAGATAATAAATAAAAATATGAATTTTAACCACAAAGTTAATATTGATAATTTTAAAAGTATATTATTTTACTGTTATTTTTTGTATTTCTGCAGTAAAAGAGAAGGTTCTAAATTCTTTATCGTATTTTTGCAGCGTAAAATTCGTTTCCTATTAAAGTCTTAATAAACTAATTGTCTATTTAATGAGTCCTTTTCAATTTATTATCTTCACTGTATTAAGTATATGATTATTTTAGAGAAAACATGTAATTGGTTAAATTTTTGTTACACTTTGTGTTTATATCGATTTACTGTTAGTTTTCTAAATAATATAAAATAATATAAATAAATAAGTGAAAATATGAGACACTTGGAGAGACCTTCATCCAGCAGGCGATATAAAACAGGTGAAAAGAATGATGATGAATATATATATACATATAAATTTTTTTCTTCTTTATTTATTAATATTAAAAATATAATACAATTTCAATATATATATATATTTTAACATTTGTTTTTTCTCTATGAGAGTTAAACTCGTGTATAGAGAAGGAGTATATTCGAGTTAATTTATGTTTCAGTTAGTCTGTGTACATATTTTTTTAACTTCAGTTACAAATTTATGATAGTCCGTAATTTTTCTAATTGTGATGGGGAGATTGTTAAAAAAATTGAAAATTGAAAAAAGTTGTGGTATATTTTAGTTTTGGGATATCAAATTGATCTCTATATCTTGTAGATCGGAATTCGCTTCTAAAATTTTAGTTATTTTTAATTTTGAATTATTGAATTTTTTTTGTATATGTCTACTATTTTTGGTACTTTAAAATCTGTGAAAAGTGTACATGAACGTGTTTATATATACACGTTCATATTCAGTTGCAGATGACTTCGGGAAGCCTCTCATAAACACCTGTAGAACGACCACACTCAGCTTGTACCATAAATACAAAGTTTGAATGAATGTATTCGTCTAACAATTCTCCAAAAAATTTGACAAAGAAAAGAGGGAGGCCTTTATTCAGTAATAGATTCGGTAATTTATTATTTGTCTATACTATATAGTGCATAATTCATGTATTTTATTCTGTGTACAGTTTTTTAGGTCAATCTGCCATGTATATCTGACATCGCAGGGTCAGGGTGATAGGTTTAGTCTTTTTTTAAATGTATATTTTTATGGATATCGCCAAAGTTACACAATAAGATAAACAAAACAACGAAGCGTGTGAAACATGTTACATCGTGTGACAAGCATCGTTCCATGTTGGCGCGAGAGCCTTCTGTGACAGTGTAATTCCCGGTGATCAGTTTTTTACATCGAAACAAAAATGTTTCATTTCGATGCGAGTTTTATCCGAAGCTTAAAAAAGGCTTTATGGCGATGGAGAAGGCATTAGACCCCAATGAATGTATTGTTTAATCCTATTAATCAATCGAACTGATTAGCAGCCGGAAACATTTCCAGCACTAGCACATATTAAACTGTTCACATCGCGATACTAAACAAGTACTGTAACGAGCTCAGATGAAACATTCGCACATGCGAACATACTCTGCGTCAAAGTTTCTGAATTTAAAGAGGATTATAATGAAACACCAGATGCGAACGGGTGTGTAGACGTGTGTGTGTGGGTGACGTCATTAAGAACTTTTGCTGGCGGGGTAGAAAATACAAGAAATATCACGATGACATCTACAGAAAAATACACAACTTTCAAAAGCACTGACGCCTTCCGTTTGATGAGATATATTGGTTAGGGTCCGGTATCAAAACAGGAAACGTTGAAATTGAAGTAAAATTGAATTAAAATAAATGTGATTATTCTTAACCAATAATGCATAATAATATCACGCCTCCCCGTCTATTTCTATGGCTTTCTGGACGTCTGGGACGTCTAGGATGTAATTTTTGATTAAACGGTCAGGTCTGATGCCAGCAGAGCAAAAACGAACCTATTTTTTTAAGTAAGGTTAAGATTAGTTCAATGTTTTCTCTTTTATATATTCAATTTGAAATGAAGTATACATAGTAAAACAAAACATTGCAGAATCGTGCGAACTTTGAGCTGTCATATTTCTTATCTATGGTCACCTCGCGTCTTATCAAAGAAGCCGTGAATGAAATTTTTTCTATGGTCGCACTGTCAAAATGTTTACGTTTGTTTTTTCAAGAATATAGACTGTCAAATGCGTGCGAGATGTTAAATATTTTTTATTTTATTATGCATTACATTACATTAATTGTTGGTTATTAATTTTTGATATGATTGCGACCTAATAATGCATATTATACTGATAAAATAGTATTTTTGTGTTTATTATTGTCTATGTGTGATTCTTATACATCATCTAGATGTCGTTTTTGTTTGTTTTGACAGCTAATTTTAATTACATCAAGATTTTATTTACGTGTGGTTTATTTCGGGGAAAGCTTCGTCATTGAAGTATAGATTCTATTGAAACCCTACCGCGTATCGGTCACCAGAGGCCGTATACTTTCACACTTCTCTGATAAATTGGTCACTAAAAGAGTACTCAATTTTTTAATGATAATCGTTAATAAAAAAAATTACTTTTAATGACTGGCATCTTTTGCACTCGAGCTTAAACATTTTAATTTTCATTAGATGACTCATGTAATGAAATGAAATTCAAAATGTTGTGTTTTAGAGGGTAGATGATGATAGTGAATGCGTATTTGATATTATCTATTGAGTCAGGAACAGAAAAGGAAGATAGTGGAGCGTGAAGTATAAAGTGTAAGGGCAGCAAGTCCGCTCTCTCTCTATCCCACCCGGTGCTTGAATGCCAAGATTCGTCGTGATGGTGCAGAAGAGCAGAAGAGCGGCGGCGGCTTCTCTCTGCTGAAGCTTAGACCATAAACGCATATATCGTCACATCTTTTTGACTTTCATGCACCGTTGACGTTATCGAGATACAATTCATTGTTCTATTACAGTGGTAATGTCAGAACTCATGCATTAGCTAACTCTGCAGTACCCAGAATGCTTTCTTTGGGGAATGAATATGCGGAGGTAGTCGACATTTTTGCTGTAAATTTAACTCTTTATAGGACTACATTATTATTACAATTTTTTGATTACGAAAAAACATGCTAACTTTATTTTATATTTCTCTCTATGTATTGCACTTCTGATGAAATTTTCTGTTATTTTACAAATTATGTTAATGCTTGAATAGGGCAGGGCGTGTATATTAATAATAATAAATATTACCACGATTGTGTGCTTTTGTCAGTGTTGCGTATAAGCATAGATGCCGGAAGAAGTCAGTATACGGAAGGAGTTTGACATTCACCACAATCCGGTTCTGCTGGCACCCTTAAATGTGGACTGTACTTTAATTCACTATTTCGTATTAGGAATTTGGACGACAACGAGTTCCGACACTATAAACGCAAATTCTCAAATGCATAATATTGTAATTCTTTCGATTCGCGTATAACCGCACCGGTTCAAGGTCGCCAGACGACGGTTTCAGCGGTGTGCGGGAAGGAAAATGAGTAGAGGGGGAATGCAGTAATAAAGATCTGTATGAATTGAATTTTACTTTTTATTGATTATGTTGTTTAAGTGACGTCCACTCTTTCTTACAATACACTCTTATAAGCAAACCTGGAAAATTCTGGATTGTCATTGAATGTTTTCTTGTAGGGTCTATATTGTTCGAGTATTATTATTGTACACTTTAGATTTTAGATATTCTCACAAGAAAAAAATACAATGCGTTAAATCTGGCAACCAAAGTGACCAGGGTACAACTCCTAACTTGCTAATCAATTTTCTTGAGAAAATTGCCCCCAGCATCTTCACCGAGATCCTAGCAGTGTGTAGAGTTGATCCATCTTATTGAAACTACGTTCTGTTGTTGTATCCGAGATACATTTGCAATTGCGGTACCAAAAATTTATAAATCATAGGCAATCAACGTCAGAAGAGACCGATTGTCTCTGGAAAATTATTTTGGCTAAGTTGTAAAAATTTTTAATTTGCTATGAAAAATGCTGTTTTTGTGAAAAATATTACACGTAAAGCATCTCAAAAACACATTCTGAATTGTAACAGAGACCTAGTCTACCAAAGTGTAATCTAACTTACCCGATTAACTGAATCAAATACCCAACCAGACATACTTCTAAAAAAATCGCGTAAAAAGGTTCGCATTAAATTTAAAAATAGCCATCAAGTATATTTTGAGACTATACCTCGCGACTGTTGCCAGCTCCGAAAATTATATAGACAACTGTCGTTCTCCGGGGCCGTCGTAAAAGACAACTATTATGTTTGTCTAGGGTCGAATTTCGCGAAAAATAAACGCGGCGACGGGGCTTTATGAAATTTCTGGTAACACCAACGACGATTCACCCCGGAACAGTTTCATTACATTAATTAAACTCGACGCAATTCTCGGAATCATTAACCGAAGGCAGAGGGTTGTTTCGGGGGAAGCTATCGGCCTAGCGTCGAATATTTATGTTGGCTGGCGGGCGGCAACCGAAAACGCCGGTTGTCACCGCTTGCCCGGCGGCCGCGTAGTCGATAGATATCGCGTGGGCTCTGGCCACCTCAAGTAAGTTTGACTCATGCCCGGTGTTTCCGTACAGGAAACATGAAATGTAGACATGGGTGGTTCGCCGATCTCAGCCTCTCTCAATCGGCAATGATGATGATGATGATGATGATGATTATGAGATCGAAAGAAATTAAACTAATTCTCTCCGGCAGAATACCTTGTTTTTATTTTAGCTACAAACAGTACATTTTTTTTAAAATTTAATTTTCATCAACGCCTTTGTGGGATTTTACATAAAAATATTTGTTTTAATATAACAATACATTTTTAATAAACATTTCAATAAATCAGTTTAAATATACCATAAAAAAATAAAAACCATGTGTAATTTACGTACAAATATTTATTCAGTTCTGGTATGCTCCTGCAACGAAAAATGTTAAAGAAATTTAACTTGTTACCAAAACGATTCATCCGCGATATTAGCGAGTTAACAGCATAATTATTTATATGTGTACCTACAAAGAACACTTCATGTTGTCTTGTTTGAGTTGGTACTTTAAACGAAACCATTTGTATCAACTCAGGGCAGCCCGATATGCTATTGACAATTTTATATAGATATACTGTATCGCTTACATCTCTTCTCCAGGCTGATTTTTTCAAATGAAGTAGACTCATTAAATAATCGTAATTTTTATTTTATTGTTATGTTGTTTATTGTTAAGTCCTTACACCGATTTTTTCGGCAGTAAGCGATAATGTCTTTTTGTACTGCTTGAGTGCGAGAATTCAGGTAGTCAAGATAACTCGATGTAACAATAATACAGTTTATTATTACAGGTCTGACAATTAATAATTTCATTAATATTATCGATGTGTCTTGATCTACGATTCTGGCGCGAGAGAACGCGCACCCGAGCGAGACGCCCTTTTATCCCTTCCAAGCTGACATTCTTGACAACATGCGCGCGCCATACATTCATTACATCATGATACATTACATTTATTCATTAATATTTTAAAGTAGGCGCCGCCGTGATAGCAATAATGATAGCCTTTGTTTCCATAAATCTACCCCACGGGTTCTTGGCGCCTCTCTGATAATTATACCTTTGAATTACTGATACGTGTCTTATCATATCAATTAACTGGCGCCTCCTAGGCGAGTAATTCTATGCGATACACACAGACTTGACAAAATATCAAAATACTGCATTATATTGAAAACAATATAGGTAAGGTAAGGTAATACAGTGTCTGTTGTATTCTATATTCATAGATGGAGTGGACCTTGAAAGCAAGAGAGAGAATATAGAGAAAGTTCGTTAGATGGCATTAAACAGTTTTGGCTATGGTATCATCATCATGGAAATTACAACTGTCCTACCAAGAGCATTGAAAAGAAAACGTAGATCTCGCGCCGAATAGGATCTACCGAACGAAATTGCGCGATCTTCGAGTCGCGCGTCCCGCGGATTGGAATACGACGATTCCGGTCGTAAATCGGAATCGACGATGGGAGAGCGGCGGTAAAGGAAGTAAGGAACCTAGATTAACGAGTATAATGATCGATGATGGGAGGGAATCCAGTCGAAGGACTAGTGGACCTCGGGGAATCGGGAATCTGAAGGACTCCTCACCTTACCTTGTGTATGACGCTTCCGTTACTCCCGCAGTCGCAACCGAGATCACACAAACAGCACGCGGGCAGGCAAATTGCCGCTTCCAAATGAAAACGGCGATATCACTCACTTCACCCGTGGCTCACACAATAATCACTGTGCGCAAATGACAGGATCACAATACTGGTGCACCGGAGTTGAACAAATCCACACCACTAATGCAATTGCGGTGTCGCAATCGAACGAGTATCGCGTCGCGTTAACATCTGCTGACGTCATGGTCACTATTCACACTAAAAACAAGCAGTAGGGAAAAAGGATGGGTGCGAATTTGAACGTGGAATGGTCCAATAATATAAGTCGCGACCGATTCTCAAGAAGCCCCAAAAATGTGTTCGATGAATACGGAACAAGTATAATGAAGGAAAATTTAAAGCTCATTGTTATATCCGGACAAGTGAGAGAAAGCGGATAGATGTTTGCGCAGGAGATCGAGAATTGGGATTTAGGACGAATGAAAGAAATTTGAAACATGAACATAAAAGGAAGAAAAAGGGTAAAAGCTCAACCAGACACAAGGAAGAACACTATATATCTTCAGTGGTACTTCTCTGATTTAGATGTCTTCTCTTTCAGTGACTATATAGTTCTTTGATTTCGTTGTTTTACACTAAATCCCTTAAACGCACTACGCCTAACATCATGGTGAACAATTAACAATATACTTCGCTAGTACATACACACTGTTTATGTAAATACCTTCGTTCTCAGGTTTCCAATTAACAATAAGCACGCATATGATATATGAACTGCACTAACTGGATTGTCTTCTTTAGATTCCGACCGACCGAAGCGCGCATTGGTGGTTCATTTAGACCGCTGGTCGAAGCACGGGATGTAATAAGAATGACGCCTGTCGGTTACGAATAAAAGGGCGGCAATACTCACACACACACACATGTACATTATTATAAACCAGGAAATCCAGTAGTGCCAATCGAAGTAACCTGGCGCGTAAACACACACCATACAATCAAAAAGATATGCACAACAGCGTAAGGTATGCAAAATAGCGAAATGTCAACTTCAGTCTGAAACGCACAATATCGGAATGCCAGCTGATTAGTTGACATTCCGCTATTGTGCGAGTCATAGATAACACAACATATAGAAAAAGTTTGAGCTCTAAGATTGATTAGAGAGTTGGGAGGGGGTGGAATAAATAGTTACTAGGACAGGGACCATGATGTCTACATATAGTCAAAGATCGAACAGTACATATAAAACATATTGTTATATATATATTTACACGTTTTATATTTATTTCGATGTATTATAGTTTGAATATATACATTCCATATAAAGCTAAACTGCTTCTGTTCAGAGACGTTTTCGGAGTCGATTATATATTTTTTGACGTTTATGCATTTTTTGGATTATCGGTTGTGATTCAGTTTTGGAGGATGACCAGCTGCGTTTTCAGAAGATTCAATACTGCAGAGAGAGAGACCATAGAAGAATCTGCGTGTAACAGCCCAGTTTCGCAAAGGTTGGTGTATTTTCATTTACATAGATTGAATGAATATATTTAATAAACCAATTAGAAAACCCATGACTAGCTATCGAAGGTAATCACGGTGAGATATATAATACAAAACAATATGAGATTAAGTATTTATGGAAAAAGAAATAAATTAAAATTTCATGTTTGCATACCCATTCAATTAATAAAAGTTAATTTTTATCACAGCTATCAATATTTATAATTTTTTTATAAAAAAATAATAAATTATTCAGTATTGTAAGTCGTTTTTTTACAGAGTATTATCTGGTACTCACTGCTTATTAAAAACACAGGATGATCCAAAAGAAATTGAGCACAATAATCCCGAGTGACGTTCGACTACAAAGAAAATCCCTCTTCAGGCAATTCAAAGCCTTTTTCATTTTTAAAATCTCGTTAAGCGGTTTAAACTAATCTTTTAAATCCCTAATTTAATGCGAAACCAAACATGGGAAATTTGAAAATAAACAAGCGCCAAATAACTGCCGAAAGAATAAATTAAATTTGAATTCCTGAATACTTTACCTAATCGAAATTTTATAAACTTTTTATTTACATTATTTTTCAGTTTTTTTTTGTGTGGCGAGTCGCCGTGTTACGCGATATTAAATATATATTTTCATCTTAATTAAAAATAAATCTTAAAATTGCTACTTCACAATAATAACGTGTTTTCTTTTTATGTCTATGCTAATTATATTAGGCGTTACTTGTGGATCACCCGATTGGATTAGAACCTTAACTCCCAGAGCGAATCAGATCAAACAGACGCTTTAACCGCTGTGCCTTTAAGTCGTCATGTGAGAACCTCCTCTGCAACAACACTGTATATCGTTTTTACAAATGTTGATAGATTTTCGGAACATCAGTCATATTAAATAATACACGCTCAAATATCACTTATAAATTGTATTTTTATTTATTTTACGGTTGTTTAATATACCATTCGATGCGCAAGAAGATATAAAATGCATTTGCATTCATGAATCAGATCTGTCCAAAAACGATATACAGTAGAAACTCGATATAACGGACCTCGATATGACGAACTTCTGATACACCGGACAAAATTTTCACACCCATTTTCGTAATTTTAGAGAGTTAATTATAAAAAAATAACAACATACATCAAAAGTTCAAACAAAACTTAATGGTTTTTTGTAGGATTACCGAAAGCAAGCGCCTCGACACCGAACATTAATGTCACTCCACAATGGATATGTTTTGGTATATCATCCGAAGAAGAATAAATAGGGTTTTGATTGTGTTTTTATATTTTTTTTAACCTTATGCATACATATAATTAAAGTGTATTTTTGTAAAAAGTGTTTGATATTTATATATCAGAAAACACTTTATTGTGAAATTAATTTTTTTATAAATCCCTCATTAGTTAATATTTTAAATCCATTTATAGAAACATCACTGGTCTTGTATATATATATATTGTGTCCCACTCATTATATAACGGACTTCCAGCATTAACGGACACCCCCTCACCCGTATTAGTACATTATATCGAGGTTCTACTGAACTCACTAAGAAAATATCGGCTTCTGAATTCTAAATTGAAATTCTAAATTCTTTTATAAGAAAAAATAATGCAAATCAACATGACTGCGAACATCGTACAAGAGGAAGATATAGACGGAGACTGCCTTTCAGGAAGAAGGCTAAATCTCAGAAATCGATGATGTACAGTGCGATGAAGATTTTTAATGAAATGCCAGAAGACAAAGGAGAAGATCCTACATAGATTAAAAATTAAACTAAGCAAATATGTGCACGGTAAGTTGTAAGTAGTAAAATTAAACATTTTGTTCGTGTTTTATTAAAGTACGTATAAATATATTTATGTGTGCACTATATTATGAATACATAAATAATATACGTGGTACTGGTGATGAGAAAAAATGCTACTCTTGACTCACCGGTGTGATTGTGATTGATATTCGATAATATCAGTGATTGGAAACTGTGACTGTGATGACAGTTTCATTACTAATACACTAAATAAACAAAAAAACATACTTTTGAGCGTATTTACTTATATTATTCAAATTTCATTTACATAAAAACAGATTTTAGCATTTATAATTAATATATATCTTATTTAATATCGTCACATAGATAATGAAAACCATTAAAAAATGTGAGTTTATTTTTCGGGTCAAATGCGTATAACGTATTGACAGAATCTACTAGAAGGCGCTTATCACGAACTATAACATAATTTCTAGTGATGAGCTCAAAATCACGAAATGTGCCAATAACTGATACTTTTGAGTCGCACTCACTATCGGTGATTGAATATCTAAGAATATCGTGATTTGTGATTCTTTTTTTTTTTTGTAATAATTCTACTGATTTTCTGATGCCGCCATTTAAATCGATATCACTTAAATCAGCGTCATCTATTGGAATCTGTTTTCATTGGTAATGTTTATGCTCGCTTGTTGGTAACTTTGTAGGTATGTGTATGTATGTGCAGTAGTTTTCTACTAATTATTTATGCTAGAATATGTTTTTTATGCAAATAAAGTTTCAATAATATAAATAAATACGCCCAGAGTTATGTTTTGTTTATTTATTGTGATATCAGAAACTGTGATCACAGTTTTCAATCACTGATATTATCGAATACCAATCAAAAACACACTAGTGAGTCCAAGAGTAGCAGTTTTTCTCATCACTAGTCATTTCTTCGTGAATATTTTCATTTCATTTGCACATGCGCCGAATCATAAACCAATAAATAAAATTAAAAAATGAATTATGAATCACTGATAGTGAGTGTGACTCAAAGATATCAGTGATTTACTCGCGGTTTGTGATTTTGAGCTCATCACTAGTACGTGTGATATGTATTTTTTCTCTTTTTATGTTATATTTAACTTTATTGTTTATTTTCCATCATCTGTATATTAAATATGAATTAAAAATATTAATTAGAAATATATACATATAATCAACTTTATCGAAAAATATTGTTGTTGCGCCACCGGAATTTGAACCTGGATCTCTTTCCAAACCGGGAAAGGTCATTACCTAACTATGCTACAGTGACGATATTTTTAGCGATAAATTTTCGAACCTATATGTTACCTTTTTGATATTAATAATTACAACTTGACAATAAGAATGTGTTCTCCTAATCAAATATAGTTACAACAATGTATTTTTAAATGTTAGATGTTAATATTATCATTGTTAAATGTATTGTTAAACCCACCATAAAATAACAATGAATGTAACCCCGTAATTATAATCGGGATGCTTTGCTGAGTGAAACTAAATGAGAGCACCAGTTCCGAAAATAGTTTCAGTAGCGGAGCCGTTTTTTGTTTGCCTACGTGCTGGTAAGTAAGTAATTCAGTTATCTAATGACACACATTGTCACATAGGCAGTTTCCATGCAAAACAGATGAAACGTCCAGCATTACGTTATATTACACAATATTTATTATGTAGCAGGCGATAAATATTGCCAGATGCTTTATTCTCGGCAAAAATGCTTTTAAAATATTGTATTTTCTCAGCAATTTTGTGTTTTAACGAAATTTTCCTCTCTAACGAGCCGAAAACACTTGGTTCACATTAAAAATGTATGGCGTCATAAATTGGACCCTTTCGCACCTACCGTACTTTATGTCCACGTGTTCCCTTGCATTTTTGCTCTGTTTGAGCTTTTAACCCTTTGTTTCACTTTGTTCCGCGCGTTTTTATTCCACCCTTTAATTAAAAAGGGATGATTCGGTTTCTTTTTTTTATCGAGGTTTTTTTTTAAATCACGTATTATTTATACGGTCTACAAATTCATGGGTCATATAAAAAAGACAGCTATCATTGGACGTAAAAAATCACGAAAAACGTGACAGCTACGTTGAATTTTTTTTTTGTATTGTACAGAACATATATACTCATAGGAATAAATGAAGAGGATACAATACTAAACTATATATCTAGACATAATTGTTGTTTCTCATAAAATAATTCAATTTTTACGGTTAAATAAAAATATTAAATCAGAATATATTTTTACTGTGGGTCATTTTATGTATTCGAAAATGTTCAGGCTATGTATCATGGGCTTCATCAGGGCTGACATGGTGTAAATTTTGATTTTATGTTGGAGGTATATGACGTGAAATATACAGGATGTTTAAAATCAAACAAAAAATACTTAATATATGTAGGTATTTATAAAATAAAATTCCGAACAAATTAATGTTATAAATTTATAATAAAATAAACCACTTTATTTAACCACTATTTATTGATAAATCAACATGTTTCGATACCTATGGTAACCTCTTTAGGAAACAATGAATACTAAAATTAAAAAAGCAAACATAGAAAAAAACAAAAGTATAAAAGGTAAATAATTAGAACTGCTATAAAAACAAATTTAAAATTTTAGAAATAAGAAAAAGTGTTAATAGCAAATAATTGCAAATAGTCACCTTTTATATTTGAAATATGAATTAAATATATTAATTAGAAAGATATACACATTAAATTAATTTTATGGAAAAATATTGTTGTTGCGCTACCGGGATTTGAACCTGAATCTCTTTCCTAACCGGGGAAGGTGCATTATCCAACTATAATAAATAATAAGGAAGGTAGCTCTTTCAAATAAAGGAACGATTAAATGTATTAATATCAAAACGGTAACATATAGGTTCGAAAATTAGTCGCTAAAAATATTGTCGCTGTAGCATATGCTCTCGAAACTGGTATGTAGATTTTCGTTCGTTGTCTTGTGTTGTGACCATGATTAATTGCATTACTAGTACTAATAATATTACCACACATGTATCAGCGCTATTCGCTTCGACACTTTTACCAACTGCCCTATTATTACAAATATTACGATTGTTTTAAATTAGTATATTACTTATTTTTTTTTTTTTTTTTGTGGCATAAATAGTACATATGAAAACTAGACGTGGTCTGTTCCAAAGCAATTGCCTGTATAGTTTTTAAAAGTTAAGGTATGTAAGTATAATGTTAAGTAAGTTATAAAAAGTTACGTGAAAAAAGTACAATCTAAATTTATAAAATATTATTTTAAAAAAGTTATAAAAATATTATTGTCTGTAATATACAATAGTTGGATACAAAAATGTGTAGGTAGTTAGGTTAACACAAATGACAAATTAGATTCATTTTGCTTTCAACCCAGTTTTTGGTTTGAATTCGTTAATCAGTTTAGACCCTTTAAGGTCTAGTGGCAATTTGTGAAATATTCGCGGAGCATAAAATAAGAAAGTTTGTTAAGCGAATTTGGTATTAAATTTTGGCACTGAAAAGTATCCTAAGACTTTGCTCCTCGTTTCCTTTAGAACGTTAATTTAAAAAAAAAAATTGTTTCAAGATTGCTCTGGTAAACAGTTGTTATATTCAAAACTTGGAAGGATTCGAAGAGTTCTTCAGAGTTATGTCTAATTAATTAAAGAATCCATTGCAGTAAGAGCTGCACTACCCCATGCACATATTGCGTAACTGATGAGACTCTGACAAAGTGACCATTTCCAATAAAATAATATTCGCGAAGCTGTGTAAAATTTTGAAAATATAAATAAATTTTTTCAGTTTGGAGCATTATAAGGGTCACAAGTTTCACTAAAATCCCTCTTAAATAATTATTATACCATGCATGTTGAACTTTAAATCTGTGCGATGCTGTCGGTTCAGCAGATGAAAGAATAGTAAAGACTTGGCACTGGGCGTAGAGCGCGCATCAGCTGGTCAGTTTATGTATTCAGCCTGTCATTGGTGTGCGATTTAAGTCCCACAGTGGTGGTTGGGTATTCAGGACTATGACCCGATCACCGCCAATCTAATAACGCCTTTTTTGACCCTTAGTTTCTGTCTTTTTCGTAAATATTATACGCACAAATCACAACATCAACGAAGGTAGCTCGATTGACCTGAATAAAAACGGGATATTCTATTGAATTTTACTGAAAATATGGTGTGTGTGGATTTTTCTTTCCGCTATATCTGTACCATAATCTGTCATATTCATCACACCCCCAATTTCTAAACCTGCTGAGGACACCTGCGCCCTCGACAAATAGCCCCGGGGTGGAGGGTACCACACACCCCTGCGTTTCAGGTAGAAGACGGCTGAGGGGATGAAACAAAAACTTAAGGGCGGCTTTTTCACCTGTCGTTTGCTTTGCACCCCCTTCGAATTGTGAAAACTCTTAGCATTTTAGTTTGACAATTTGTCGCGCCATCCCACACCAGGATTATATTTCAATCACGCCGTAGTTGGTGGATTTGTTCACAAGTATTTCTCTGTTGAAGCGTTTCATATACCTACATATCGAGATATATTTATGTGTATGAAGGATGCATCTTTCACTGCTAAAAGCAAAAATATCAACGGGCCAGCTATTTTACAAGACCCATATGATTATACAACTGACAAAAAAAGAATCAGTGATGGCAAACCGTTATTGCGACTGCTATTGTGTTCAAATGTAACCACATAAGTGAAAATAAAACACTCGTTTTTTTATTCCACTCGCCTAATTTACTTGAGACGCGTTTCGCCTTGTAAGGGCATTATCAATCTAACAACTTAAATCAATGTTAAATTGGTAAATTGTCAGATTGATAATGGTCTTATAAGACGAAACGCGTCTCAAGTGAATCAAACATATTTTATTTTCACATTTGTGATTATGGAGTTCTACGAAATTACCTCGGAAACAGTAAAATTTTCAATTGCATCGATGATTGGTAAACTGAGATTAAATTGTTGTGTACCAGTGGTCGCTCGAAGAATTACAAATAATCGGTTGCTAAGCGTCCTTCTAATCGAGCACTTTAACCTTTCCAAAACCATGTAGTAACATAGGTCTACAGACCCAATTAAAACTGTAATATTTCGGTTAACATACACAACATAAAATTCATATTTTAGTTAATTCTAAGAAAAATGTGTATGCTCAGAACTGACTAGTAAAAAACTAGTTGTGTAAAGCGAATTCAATAAAAATAAATATTTTTTAATTCAGTCAGTTGTAAAATTAATATGCTAGTAAAAATACAATTTGTGGTAAGACAATAAATAAATATGGTATATTAATTTTAAAATAAAAATGATAACAAGCACACGAATATAATTATGATCTCTTTTTCTCACTTATTTAATGAAAAGAGATAAGAAATAAGGTAGTATTGTATAGAATTCGATGAATGCTTCGAATTATATTAGGATATTGATACCATTTTCGTAATTAATACTCAATATTTAGAGTAAGTTTATAGGATTAATAATTTTAATTATAAAGCCATTTGAACTAACAAAAGATTTCTTCACAATTAGAATTTTAAAAATTTATTACGGTAACACGAGTTGACAGCATGGCTGCATATGGGTATTTTATATCACGGTATGGGAAAGGTTAACAGTCGTAATAACGGTTTAACCAATACTTTTTTCGTTACCCAATACAATGGCATTAATGTGTAAGAGCTGTGGTTTCAACAAGACGGCGCAACATGCCGCATGGCGCGCGCCACAATCAACATTCAATGAGCGCATAATTTCGCGTAATGGACCTGCGAATTGGTCTCCAAGATCGTGTGTTTAACACCTTTAGATTATTTTCAGTGGGGGAATGTGAGGTCGCTAGTCTACATCAATAAACCAGAGATGATAAATGACTTAGAAGCCAATATTCGTCGTATTATTGTCGATATACACGGACATTGGACTTCCAGATTGAGATTATTACCACAATTTTGTTTCATTTTAAAGTTTTATACCTCAAAAAAAAACACCCTATATAAATAGTAAATAGTAGGAGTAGTGATGTCTCAGTCACGCGGTCTGCCTGTCTTTCGGTACCGGCGTGATTTTATGGTTTATGTATATGCAGAATGTGTGCAGATCGTCAAAACGATAGACCTACACATAGCCTAGCCATCAAAGCCTCATTTTTGTGAAGTTTGGGCTGCTAATGGGGTTTTACGTTTCCTTTATATTGTAGTGATAAATAAATCTTACTTTAGTGTCAAGTTATATATAAGCCCATTTTAATATATGGTCACCAAACATAGAGCCTTACGGAGAGAGTGGGATCAAGAATCCCGGCTGCAAAAATGAGTTATAGACCGTAATAGGGGAGACCCTCAGCATGAAGCTGCTACTTCTAAATATAAAAATATCCCTAATTAAGTAGCTTGGACATGTCTTTCGAATGTGCAAGACATGCCTTCTTGGTGACTCCGGAAAGAAATTGGCCAATGGGTCGCTCAAGATTAAGCTGAAAAAACAGCAAATAAGACAGATGGGGCCAGGGAAGGATTTTCATTTTTTATTCTGTTTATGTTCTTAATGTTCGTACATATTATACATTATAAACATTCTTATAAATATACAAAAAAGGCGAACAAGCTTCATATTATAAGAGATGTTCACTGTCTCCTTCACTAGACCGAAATCTAAAGGAGACAGGTTCATCCAATGTCTATTATACAAATATGTTAATATTTTTTTTTATAAAACCAAAAATTTAGGAATGAAATAAACAGAGTTTTAAAAGAATTCTAATAACATAATAAATAAGTAAAATACTCTCTCTATCTTATGATTGAAATACTGTGCAAAACAGAAAGATGAATAAAAAGAAACGATGTTCTGTTCATGTGAACCTTTGCTCAGTTTCCTTTCTGCCAACACTCAATAACCAGCTCCTGAGATGGTGTTTCAGTTTGTCTATCGAAAATTGTTTCATACTGTTCGGCATAATGTTATAGGCTTCGGGGGCCAGAAACATATGAAAGGATTGGCTTTTTGCTCTCGTAGCATAATTATGAGATGGATATTGAAGAAGATCTTTATTGAAATGAAAATAAAGGATCAGCCTTTTTACATGGAGTTGTCGAATATCAAGAACCTGACATTCTTCAAACAGGGAAACCTATATGATAGATAGATAGATTAGATGATTCTGAGAATGGATTTATGGCTGAATTGATTAAGGTCAGTTTTCCCAACTCCACCGCAACCTAAGATTGCGTAGCTAAGAAGGAATTAGCAGAGAGCAATGTATATTGTTCTCAGCATACGTTTATCTATAACATTCCTAAGACATTTGAAGAAGAATGGAAGTACCGTGTCGAGACTTATTCTCCTAGGATAAAGTGACAAAAATGATGGTAATGTTTCCTTTAGAGCAAAACAAAAATTTTTAACCAAAAATGCTTCTTCACAATTTCGTTAAATTTTATGTTTAGCGAGGTTTTAGAGGAAAAAAATTACGATAAATAAAATTCACAAAAACAAATATTCACGAGAAGTACACGTGTATGTAAAAAAAAATTCCAAGCACGAAATAGTTTGACGTAAGTATGACGCGCGTGTCAGATTGGGAATATTAAATCCTCCTTTTCCTCCATTTTTCAATAAACCCGCGTAAAAACATATCTGATGAAATACATCAGGGTAGGAGTTTCATTGAATTTTCTTTTTGGGATTCTTTATAAAGATGATGGATTTGATTAAATCTAACGTGTCCCTTCTCGTTATAAGGGAGGATTTTATGAGTTTCGGCGGTACAAAGCGCGAGTATGTCGGCAGTATGTACAAATGTGAAAGTACACCCTAGTACGCCGATACCCGAACGGAGAAGATATCAACATTAAAGCAAATTTATTTTTAATTAAAAATATTTTTTTTATCTACGCTGAGTATCTTTTGCAAATTTTGCACATACAAAAGGATTATTCTGATATGTTAAATGCTTACCTATCCATGTTTTTAATATAATAATGTTATGTACTTAACTTAACCCATTCCCCGCGGGTGACTCAAATATGAGTCGCCGTGTTTCGCTCACCGCTTGTGTAATAAAAGTTCTCGTATCATCCAGTAACGCTCAGTTAGTCAAACTCTCAAACTCATTTTATGCGCATAGAATGTAATGCGTTTCAAACTATAGAGATAAATTTAATGTCAGAATTTGAAAACTTGTAAATAGTGTGTATTACTCACCAATTCACTCCTGATACGTATGAATATCACCACAGATGGTGCTAGTGTACTACCATTCGGTGGGCACTGTTGTGTTTTCTCATTAATAATATTGTAACTATGGTTTTGATATCTGTATTCATTTATGTTCGTGAGGATATTTGAGAACATTTGCTGTCGATTTCTTAAAAAAAATCATTAATTTGTTGCATTATCGTAGTTTTAAGTCGTAAAATATTATCCCAACAAAGAGTGGTGCGTATGAAAGATATCACGCGTATTTATGAACGCTATTAATGGGTTAAACATAATTATTTATTTGAATCCTAACTTTACGTTAACCTGTTGAACGCTATTCTTAGCCCTGACATTCCAATACTCACACGCGGTAAAAAAATTAGAATACCCAAATACACATTTGATCTTTAAAAATACGCGTCTTAGGGATGATTTATCTCCTCAGATAGAGATACAATGTTATCTCGTTCAATACGAAACCAAAACATGGTTGTAAAAACCCGTAGTATGTTTATAAATTAATAAACAAAAACTCAATACACAAAATATATATAACGCTACAGTAATGCGGCTGCTGCTCGAAACACATGACAGATTATCGATGTTTTTAACCCTTCCCAAACCATGCAGTAACACAGGTCTACCGCTCCAATTAAATCTATAATATTTTGGTAAATATATGCAACATACACTTCATATTTTAGTTAATTTGAAGGAAACTATTTACCTTTAGAAATGACTAGCGAAAAATCAATTATGTAATGCGAATCCTACAAAAATAATTATTTTTAATTCATTCCGTTGACAAAAATATCATTTGTGATAAGACAGAAAGAAATCACACATTAATCTCATAGTGAAAACAATAATAAACATACGAATACAATTGTGTCTCTTTCTCACTAATTAAATGTAGATAGATAATACAATGCAACCTTCTATATAGAACTTGTTGAATTATAATATTACATATTTTTTAAATATTTAATGCTCAATACTTAAAATAAATTTATGGCATTAACCATCTTTTCACATTTTAAAGGCTAATAGAACTCTAATTTCTTACGATAACACGAGTTGACAGCATGGCTAAGATAAAAGTTAATGAAGTATGTTTTTATTTTCCTGAAATATCTGAAGATGTCAGCACCGTCAAAGTATTGGGAATCTTTTAGTGTATGTTAAAATATAGGCGCACTATGTAATCACGGAACAATGTAGCCGTATCAACTTTTGATACGGCCGCGTACAAAAACCAATTTATGTCGTATCAACTGTTGACACGGTAGCGTTCAATAGGTTAAAAGGGTTATCCCGTTTTAGGTAAATTTCGAAAAAAATACTACCTTCTGAATACAACTTCCGCATGATTTTTGTGATCAAAATAACTTCGACAATTTTTTACAGATTTCGAATAAACCTTTCTAAAACATTTACCTAATATATATATACATATTTTTTAATTATAATACAATATTCATCGCAGGTACAATATTTTATTTTGTACTACGCTTCTCTTGAAAGTCTATGCTTGTGTAGAGAAGTGGACTGTACATAATTACAATAATGTTACCTAAAAAAAGTTATAGCATTATTGATATAAATAAATTTTAGGGGTTGTAATCTGATTTTTTTATCCAATACAGAAAATGATTTTTTTCTTTGTTAAATATTAGTTTTTATTCTTTCATGATTAAGTTTTAATTTAATTTATTTTAAGTTTATAATCCTAGATAGATGCATACTAAAATAATAATAATAAATAACTCTCAACTAGCGTTTTAGCGTAAATCCGCAAATTCAGTTTAGGAATATAACTTAATTTTTAAAATACAGGTACTATTTTATAAAACATAAAAATCCGACAGAATATTTCAGCTACCTATATTATTTTGTCGTGCGTAAATATAATGAATGTTTGTATTTTTTTATTGAAACACATACATATATGTATAATTACTTTAAATAAGTTTAGGCAAGATTAGTGGTGTACAATAGGGTCCTGGTACCGATACTGATCTATGGAAGTGTGGCCTGGAGTTCGAAGAAGATGAATAAAAGTAGACTGAATGCAGAGGAAATGAGATCAAAAGTAAATAATGAAGATATAAGAAAATAATGTAGTAAAGCTGATCTTAGTATAGAAAACAAGATTAAGAAAGGATCGCTTAGGTGGTTTGGTTATATGGAGACAATGGTAAGAATGATATGTGACGCATGTATTGATGGCACCAGAAATAAAGGACGTCCGTGAAAGACTTGGCACGACCAGGTAAACCAAATACTAGAAGATGGCACTGTTAGAAGCCACAATAACTGGCGAGTTTGTATGAGAAGATGTATGAATGTGGATTGGCGAGAATTGTGTAATCACAATTTATAAAAATGATATTTTAAATATAAAAGTTATGTTTTTTTTTTAATATTTTGAGATGTACCTATGTCGTATATTAATAAAGCGCTAACTATTGATTTTTGTGTTCATTATACATTAGGTATGCACCTGTTTATATATTTTTTATGTTATTTTTACATACACGGAATACGTATGACATTAAAATATAACTAAATTGGTGGCCTCTTGGGACAAAGTTAGAATTTTCGATCACTTTATGCGAAAGCCTTGATGGTATAGATATATATATATATATTGCGACGTTGCGAATATAGTGTGAAAACTGTCACTTTGTAAATGTATGAGTGTGTGTGTGTGTGTGTGTCATGAAAGTGAGTAGATGAGTGGTGGGGGACGAACCTTATAAGAGGCCGTGTCTGGAAGAACAGCTCTTACCTGAAAAGACTGAATTTCACATACAAGGAATTGAGATCCAAGTAATCAGACGGTAATCAGAGGATAGAACCTGATTTAATTATTTTGAAAAAACACATTCCTTCGGTGATGATCAGCAGATGGCGTATGAGGTAAGTAGATGAACTGGATCTTGAGACGAGCCCACATTTATTTCATGCCGGTGGAGGACGTCCAATCTCACATGGGGTCTGGATCCATTTCTCACAATAATATATATATATATATATATTTACATGTATTTATTTTATTAGTAACATCAAATTAACAGTCGATTTCATCATTTAAACGTATGCACTTATTTAGTCGAATACAGAAAATTATTTCGTTATTGTATTTTAGTTTTTTAAATAAACTTATTTAATTATTTTAAATCACCGACGTTGCAATTATTACGAGTTATATGCAATAAATATCTATTGTTGTATCTTTAAATTTATGTACGGTCATATCGGCAATTATTAATATCAAATAAATAAGGGATGATAAATGTAACATGTCTCGACAAATCCGGGAAAATGCGACGCAACTAACCAATGAATGCATTTCAACCTCAAATTTGATTCCAAAATCAGCATTATCCGGGATCTAACTCGACCACCACCTCTCCACCCCTCATTTGACGGGACTTTTGACCGCATTTCAAATTTCAAACGCGACGCAAATAAATTGAATCATTCAATTATATGCAGAACTGCATTAGGATAGGGAGAGCGGACTCATGTGAATAATTTAAGCGTAGTAAATATAATATTTATAAAAATATACACGTAGTGTGACCATTTAATTCATGGGATAAATATTAAAAAATATACGCGTTGATTAAAGAAAATAACACTAGAAAATTTAAAACAAGCACATTATTAAAGTTTAAAATTAACTTTAAAATCCCTAAATGTAACACCAAACACTATCAGCAAAATTCTATATATTTAGGGATAAAAAATTTCAATAGCCTCCCTACACAAATTAAAGCAATAAGGGATATAAAAGAGTTTAAAAAGAAACTAAATGAACACTTCAAAAACACATAATTGGACAATAAACAATATAACAGAATACTTCAGAAGCACAAAAATGGACAAAGAATAGAATATGTAAGGTATTATATAAAATTATTGTAGTGTAACTCCCTCTCCAAGCACAAGAGCTGGTCTCTTTTTTAGAGAGGTAGGCGAAAGAAAAACCTTGTATGTATGTAACTATATATTTAAAAATTGAATTTATTTTGCCATTGTATTTCGCTAAATTAAATAAAAAATCTGTACACGGTGTTCCCATAACTGAAAACAAGTCTGAAACTTTTGAGTATCTGTCTCACAATCTATTAAATGCCGATTGTCATTTTGAAAATAGCCATAAATGTCAGAGATCTAAGTCAGGTGAAATGGCAGTATGATCTAATATGATAATTGTTTTTTTGGCTAGAAAATTTTGAATTTAAAGGGTATACATTATTTAAACACTTCGTGGGATATATAATTTATTTAAGGATGACTTCTTACAGCCGATATTCAAAATACAAATACAGCCTTAAATCTCTTATCTTGGTTAACGTAAATACCCCTTGTTTTAAAGGAAGATTTTTTGGGCTAATATACAGGTGAATATTATATTACAGGCCAATGTTGTTTCTGAATAATTAGGAAATTACACAATTTTTAATATATCGATTATTTAGTTTATTACAATTATACTTTTAAAATCAGCAATATTATCTTTGTGGTTAAGATTTATATTTTTATTTATTATATTTGTTTTATTAACCACTAAAATGAGTTAATTAATTAGTTTTAGTTATTTATGACATCCTGAAGAAGAAAATGGTATTTTTCGAAACCGGTAGATGTATTTAAACTCATTTTAGTGGTTAATAAAACAAAGATAATAAATAAAAATATTACAATTATGTATAGAATATGACATCGGTCAAGTAGCCTTGTCTGGCAGTCTGGCATAAATGCATGCTGTTTTAATCCTATTTTTCATAACATTCTCGCACATTAGGCGTGTTATTTCAATAATTTAATTTCGAATATTGTCTTGTAGCATTAGAATAGTTGTTAGCTTATTAGCGTAGTCCTTTCCTTTCAAGTACCTCCACAGAAAATAGTTGGGAGCCGTTAAATCAGGTGATCAAGGAAGTCAGTCACCGAGAAATTTTCCAACATGTTGATATGAAACGAACGATCGCTCTGTTGCGCAGGCGCGAATTATTAATGTCCAAGATCACGAGTAGACGTATCTTTGGAGTGAAGACGGCTCGCTCTTAATACACAACACCCTCGCCATTGCATGCACCATCTGATCAGAACAGCGCATGCCGCATGTATCTAAAAACCCAGCGTTGGGGTCCGAGTTCTACACCGAGATAATTTCATTACTGCTGCGTCTGCGCTTGGAACCCCGCCGACAGCTATACCTCACCTATTGATTAGTCCAGGCACCGGATCAGCTGTCTGACACAACGCCATCTTTCCGAGTAAGTCGCCTATGGGTTTCAAACCGCATTTCTTTTTAGTGGCAACCGTTCTCCGAAATCGTATCTTGATCTGACTGTATGTTTTTTTGAAACCCCCATGTCATTGTTTTTAAGATATATATATGTTATGAATGACCCCATGTTAATGTGTAAGATTGCTGTTAGTGTTTTTGTTAGATTTTCGTATTAAACATCTCCCAAGAGGCTTCCTTGTATATTTAACCATTCTTTCATTAAAGCTATCCTCTCAGTGGCCCTCGAGGCAATGACATCATCCTATTTTAATGACGAATCCATACGTCATGAACGTCATGAACCTTGCCGAGTTGTCCCATGAGCTGAGCAGAAAGTTTACGAGGAAAGGAAGACAACACTTATTGTAACAATGTGAAGGTAGCGATCACCATTGATGGTTACAGCATTGCTATTATTTAGATACACATTTTTAATGACTTCAACACGTCAATAATGTGTTAGATGCTCTATAATAAATTGTAATCAAATTCTCCCTATGACAGATGACAAATGTCTGCCAAACCAAAATCAGCCTGGAGCACAATATTCACCGTGTGCAATAATTTTTATTCGTTCGTTAACCTGACTAGTCTCAAAAAACAAACTACACAATAAGAACATGTTTAAAATCTAATTTGTATCAATTATATCTAATTTGATATGCCAAGTTTTCAAGTAAATATACGGAATATAATAAGCGCGTTGTGACTCTAAATCGATCTCTCATTTTTACGATAAAGTGCACACGTATATATCTGTTTACGCGCGTATTAATTCAAAAATGTTCAAATATGAATTCCCAAGAGATTTTGACACAATTGTGTCACAGACGACACGGTCCATTTTCAGGAATTAAATTGTCGCATGTCGTATATTCATTAGGTGTTCTAATATTTGGAATTGCATTCACTTTAACGTAAGTAATAATAATGAGTCTCAGAATGTGTCCGCTATATTAAAAACAATTATGTTTCATACTACGCTTGCTCCAGTGTCTGGACAAGGTAATTCTCCAAGTGATACAATAGACCCGGGGGTTCAGTAAGTTGGTTATATTATCCTAGAAAAAGCGCTTGGCTTATTTTGAAAATAGCAATAATATTAACTGTTCCGAATTCGTAAATATACTTTTGGCGCGTATTTTCGAATCAGCCGCCACATCTCGCGTCCAAATTTCCATCCACACATTTCCTCATGCTCGTATTTCAGTGTAAAATGTGACCTTAATGCCAGCAGACGTCAACTTGACCGATATTGTGTTCGATCTCGACATCGCGATAGCATTCGCGGTGTGGACCTTTCAGCTTCAGTGCACCATAACTGTATTGTTTGTGATCCTCTGATTTGTGTGCAGAGTAATATTGTTTGTTTGTACCGTGGGTGAACTTGTGACATCGCCGTCTTCATTTGGAAGCGGAGATCTGCTCATCCGCGTGCCATTTATTGAATAATCTTGACGGCGACTGCAGGGATTAAGAAGGCATCATATACAAGGTAAGGCGAGCAGTCATTCCGAATTTTGGTTTCCGAGATAACTGGTCCATCGACTAAGACCCCTGTCCCCTCACCGACCTCATCCTGTACCACGTTTTCCTACTTCCTCCCCACACCTTGCGGTGATTTCGATTAACGACCGGAATCGTCATATTCCATTCGTGTGATACGGAGATTGCACAACTCATTAACATTTTTATATATTTATGAAACATTAAACTTATGAAATATGAGGCGGTTTTCCTATATCAGGCCTAGTTTGAGTAGTTTAGTGAAAAATTGCTATAATATTATTGTAAGAATGTCGTGTGTACAAAAAAAAAAAAATTAAGTGACATAAAAAATTTAAAAAAGCAATCGCACGCCTAGCATTTTCCAATAACGTCAGCCGCATGGATGGAAGAAGAAGCTGCTGTGAAAATAATTGTTATGCACGGATCGGCGGGTCCATATCGCATCCAGCATAATACCGGGTAAATTTTATATGAGCTGTAAAACCTGGGCGCCCGTCTTTTCCACCTCTCCCCTCCACTCCCCCGAAAATAGGGCAAGTGGGTTGTGTAATTTTTTATTTTCACTTGATTTCAATTTATTATGAAATCAATTTACTATCAGTCAAGCGTTACACGACGCACATTTCCAACTTTCTCAAAAAAATGTTTTTTTTTGCGTCAAGGGAAGATGGGACAGAGTGGCAAATTCAGATGTTATATAATAAATATGAAAATAGAATTTCACCCAAAACTGCTCGATTTTGGTTTCTTGATTAAATCATAATTTATCTGTAATTAGCTATTAAACAGTCATTCAGAAAAAAGGACTATGTTTATAGTTAGCCTTTCAGATTCTTGGTCGAACGTATATCCGTCGTCTAGGCCTCTCTATCCTGAACTGTGATCACTCAATAAGATATTCGAACATTTCCATCCATAATAGTCTTAAGCATTCCCTTATTAAGCTCACGGATGACTTTAAATAGTCTCATCTTACAATTTGTATTACCCATCTTAGTTTTTTCAACTTTATTATAACTGATATATATTTATACTTTTAAAATCAGTAATGTTATCTTTGTGGTTAAGATTCATATTTTTATTTATTATCTTTGTTTTATTAACCACTAAAATGAGTTTAAATACATCTACCGGTTTCGAAAATTACCATTTTCTTCTTTAGGATGTCATAACTAACTAAAACATATATTGTTTCTTTGACAGAATCTATTTTTAAAAAATCTATTTTAAAAAAAAAAATTTTTTTAATACCTAACTCAAATCATTACTTAATACAAATTTACTCGAATAAAATGGGACTCGTAGTTTAATTTAGTTGGTTGTTTATAATTTTTTGATTAGTTTTACATGCTTTATTTATCTCAAACGATTCCAAATTATTTAATTTGTGACCAACACCATTTATATGCAAAATTGACAATCCCAATTTTTTATCAAAATCATGACCATTTTCTATCAAATTATTAGTAAATTCTGAAAACCCACTATTGTTCAAACATCTCAAATGCTCCCTTACTCTTATATTAAATTTTCTACCCGTTTTACAAATATAAAATGTTGGTACTAAAAAATTTTTTTTTTTTTAAAAAAATTGATTCTGTCAAAGAAACAATATATGTTTTAGTTAGTTATGACATCCTGAAGAAAAAAACGGTATTTTTCGAAACCGGTAGATGTGTTTAAACTTATTTTAGTGGTTAATTAAACAAAGATAATATATAAAAATATGATATATATTTGTTTGTGAGAAGGCCTCGATAAATCTCATAATTTGTGCCGATACCCCAAAATAATCAAAATAATGTCACATTATAAAAAAAGACTATAAATTAACACTTTCTGCCTGGTGGGTCAAAACAAAACACGTCCGGCGGTGGTGGGTCATTTTAGACCAACTTCAAGTTTTCGGTTTTTTAACCGTTTTGTGGGAGAGTTTTTATAGATATTTCATTTTAAATGTGATTTAATGAAACGGCATGATATGCCGTAGTGTTTCTGCTAAAAAATTAAAAAGTATTACGAATAATGTACGTATTCGTACGCATCAACAGACGCCCTGCCCTACACAGCCAAAATACAAACATCCACCGAGCGTGTGATCTTCTCGTCGGTTGGCGATTGTTTTTACCTGCTCCAGTGTAACAGTGGCTATAAACAATCAAAATGTATTATTTATTTTTTATACATCAGTATTTTTTACACGTAAACCGGATGAAAATAATTTAAATAAAATATTTATAGAAATGAAATAAGTATATTATAAAAAAAATTACATCCCTTTTATACGAAATGCAATCGACAATATTATATATAATTCAGAAGCAAATGTAATTGACATAATTTAAAAAAATAAGTATAACAATAGACAGCTTATAATATTGATTGCGTTTGTGAATTTCGATCAGTAAATTGTTTGTTATTGTCAGAATAGAATTCTTGCTGGTTCCAATAATTGCACTCAAATTTTATAGAGTAGAGAGGATTAAAAAACACTATCCAATGTGTTTTTTTTATTGTTAAAGTCATGAAATTTTATGAGTACTATTAATTGGCATGCAGTTCCTTTGTTGTGTAATAATTATTATTAAATTTTTTTAAATATACAATATTTTGTACAACAAGTGACTTTTATTTTTGTCACGACTATAATTTTGAATAGTGCAGTCCCTCTCATGAGTAGGTACGTATATTTTTGTTATTAATACAGAAAAAAAATTAAAACTTTCAAGATCAAATTGTAATTGCTCGTAAACCATCAGGGTGAGGTAAGTGGGAGGAGTATTGTTCGACGCGCGTGATTTTCTGATTTGCCAGTCGTAATGAGTCACTGGTCGGGAGCGCACGGCGCGTTCGCGGTTGAGCAATATTTAAAGTGCGGTAATTCATTGATTCGTGCTTTTTGTACTCACTTTAATATTCGACGAGTGATGGCCCGAGTATCCAACTTATCTGGTGATGGGTTCAAAAGTTCAGACAAGAAAGGAAAATGGTTAACCAAACTCCTCCGGGACCATTGACGTCAGCAGCGATGCCAAAACATGTGGCTCAAGTTCGACGTGAAATTATGCGCAATGCGGGTAAATCGATAAGGAAGATTGCAGCCTTTACTGGAATAAAAAGATCAACAGTGCACATTATTTTGAAAAATAAACTACAGTTTTACACATACAAACTGCAAATTGTGCAGTTTCTCGGTGATAATTACTATTCTTTACGTGAAAGCTTAGCGAGAATGATGCTGGAACGTTTTGGAACAGCACGTACGCCTGGAAACATATTGTTTACTGACGAAGCACATTTTCATATTGATGGCTATGTTAATAAGCAGACTATGAGATACTGGTGCCCCGACAACCCAAAAGAACGCAATCAAAAACGTTTGCATTGTCCAAAAACGACAGTATGGTGTGCAATTTCTGCCCGAAGGATAATTGGCCCTTATTTTTTTAACCAGCAAGAGACAGACAGTCACTGCTGACGTGTATTGCCGAATGATCGATGAGTTTTTGGTTCTCAATGCAGGAGATCATCCTCTTCCTTGCTTTCTTTCAACTGTCTCTGTGATCACGAGCTTCAAGAATCATTTCTTCTAGTAAAATATCCAAATAATTTAAGAATCCTTCTCATACATATGTGTCAAAAGTCTTTCTATAATTCTATGGAAGTATTAAGTCTTGGTATTTCTTTAACAGTACTGAATTGTGAAATTGAAATTTTAAACTGTGAATTTACACCCATAAAATATTGTGGACTAACTCTGCTGCGTAACGCATTAAGTACTGCAAAAAAAGTATAGATAGAGTTTAAAAAAAGGTTACTTTACACTGTTAAGTCACCATAAATCAGCTAAATGCTTTATAAATATCATTTCCTCATTTCTGTCACTTTCAACTTGTCATTTCAAAATCCGTGCGCCTAAAATTAAATCTCTTTCCCTGTCGAGGCGAAATTCTGCACGGAAAGTGGGCTAAAAATACAGGTTGCTTTTAATATAGGAAGGTGAATCTCAAATTTCCAGGTGTCATTATGATTTTCCATAAAATTTACCATAAAACATACAGACATTACGGCGCAACTGTGGGGAAGGCGGTATCCAAAAGGCGTGTCGCGAAAAATATTTTTTTTGCGTTTTGGTTCGATGTCAAAACTTAGAATCTTAAAAGTATGTGGTTCTTTTGCTGGAGCGGCAAGCTGGCGGTCAAGCTGAAAATATTTTTGATTTCCTGGAAGAGTACCACAGTGGTGGTTACATTTGGCTGGAGATACCCTGGAGTTGGAGTCAGCCAGGACCGGGACTTTTGCAGGTGCGTTACGAACGTCTCCAGCCAAATTCACCGTTGTGGTACTCGTCTAGGTTCCATGTTCAGCCATGATGTTTTTTTATGGTTGGAATCTATGGAGGCCCCGCTTGTGACTCTCAGACCTGGCTGTCAAAACAAATACTTTGCAGCGATTCCTCGTCGTCTAGTACCACCCAGAAATCTAGACAACGGCACATCGCAACGCAACTGGTTCAAGAAGCCAGCTGAAGCGATCACTTTTCCTCTGGGCACCTTCTTGGACGGATCTCTCGGAGCCACCTTCAGTGAGCTTCGCTAGTCATGAACCTTAATTTGCAATTTAACCTTAAAACAGTGTAGATCAACTTGCACTCACACGCACGCTCCATAACATTAATAGGATTAAGGCCTTAAACAAATTCTTTTGATATTTATAACCGACGAAAATTAGTCGCTCCATCCGAATAACTCTTACAATACACAATCAATAAAATAATTCGTGCATCATGCTTTATACGATATGCGTAACGTCCACCAATACTGTGATGTATATGAACGTAGCAAACGCATGACGTACGCATGTTGGCAAGAATGACACACGCCCGGCAGTCAGGCTCTCTCGCATCTGAGCCGTTGCTCGAAACGCATCTCTTATAATTGACTTATAAATATATAGCGTTGTATAATAAAGAATATTGTTACCACGTCGTCTTGTTGTTGTACTTCCCAATCCCGCACACAATAAGGGCATTAACCCTTCCCTAGCCAAGATGTAACACAGGTCTACTGCCCCAATCAAACCTATATATTTACGTGAATACACGCAGCACAAAATTTAAAAAAACATTTACGCTTAGAAATGACTAATGATTTATAAAATATTGAATAATTATTTAAAAGTAATTATTTTTCTATTCAATTCCATATAAAATTGCTACATTGGAAAAATAATACTTGCAGTAAGTCAGAAAAATATCAAACATTAGATTCACCGTGAATAAAATAACAAACATACGAATATAATTATTTATCTTTCTTACTAATTTAAATGAAGAATAATAAGAAGGAATATCATTTTGTATAGAATTGAATAATATATATTTTTCACTTTAATCCTCGTTATTTAAAGTAATTGTACGTCATTAAATATTTCAAAGCCATTTAATTATTTTTCTCATTAAAAATGCAAAAAAAAACTCTTAATACTCAACGGTAACACGAGTTGACAGCATGATTGCTTACGGATATTTTATATCACGGAATGGTAAAGGTTAACCCATTCCCCGCACGTGACTCATATATGAGTCGCGCCTTACATGCTCACAGCGGTGAAAATCATACCAAAATTATTTAGAATCATCTGTCACCGACATTTGTCAATATTTGTTAGGATTATAGTCCATTATCATCCAGTATCGCTCAGTTATTCAAATTCTCAAACTCAGTTAATGCGTGTAGAATGTAATGCGTTTCAAATTATAGAGTTCAATTTAATGTCAGTATTTAAAAACTTGTAAATAGTGTGTATGTACTAGTTTCAGAAATCAGCGCCTGCGCAAATCACTACCTCACTCTAGTACATATGAATATCACCACAAATGACACTAGTGATGGCGTGGGGCACTGTTATATTCTCTCATAGATAATTTTGTAATTATCGGTCTGATTTCTGTGTTTATTTATGTTCGTGAGGATACTTGAGAACCTTTGCTATCGATTTCTTAAAAACAAATCATAAATTTGTTGCATTATCGTAGTGTAAAGTCGTAAATTATAATGTCACCAAAGCGTGCCGCGTATGAAAGATGTCATGCGTATATATGAGCGCGATCAATGGGTTAAGCAGTAACAGATATCCCGTATTGTTGCTATTGCGGACTACCTAAGTGTCGATAAATTATTAATACATAATCAATATAGGTGAGAACGTTTGTTCGCTTTAATTGTAAATGTTAAATTCACATAAACCTGTGCAATTTATTTATTTATTTTGCGCCTATTGGTTGCACCTCTTACCGGGAAGATCACACAACGGATATTGATTTAGTAATCAAACATGGCCGTCATGTAGCTATAACCATATTAGCTCTGGCATGGGAAAATGTCTTGTCTTACAGGGATGACATTAACTCTGCTACGAAAATATTATCAGACTTTGTGTTGCCTGATTCTGTTTTTTCTCTTCGCCTAAATTGATTCTCTTTCCATGTCAAATATGTGAAGAATATGACTATATCCTCGGGATAAAGTAAACACAGCCATATCACCATCGTTTTTACACAGGGTGAATATTATGTTCCAGGCCGATGTTGTTTATAAATATCTATAAAATGAAATATATTTTTTTTATTTAATTTTTATTTTTCGATTACTTAGCTTATTACAATATTTTATAAAATATGACAATGGCCAAGTGCACGTTTTGGTAGTTTTAAACATATTTTTCATAACATTATCGCACACTTATTTACACGTTATTTTAGTAATTTAAATTAATTTGTTATTGGCTTATTGGCCTGGACCTTTCCATTAAAGTATCCACAGATAAAATAGTCGGAAGCCGTCAAATGAGGTGATCGAGGAGGGCAGTCGATATCACTACTTTTTGACATTATGCGGTCGTATCAAGCGTAGCTCGGGCTGTGTGTGAGGTGGCACGGTCCTGTTAAAATCACATATGTTGCAAGCCGAGATTTTTTTTTTTACATCATTGTTTTGGTATCCTGAAAGAAATATGGCCCAATGATACAGTAACTGTACGTGGGTGTTAAGGTTGTTGGTGTATCAAATGAAGGTTCTCTATTATTGAGGCTGTTTTGTGATGAGGAGGAAATGAGCTTCGTCGTTCATAATGATTTTTTTTAAATAATCAAGGTCATTAATACCAATGCAAATCTTTCTTTAGTATTCTTAACAAAGTTCCTTGAGACATTCCCAATTCTTGTGCACAACGTCGTGAAGAAGTGTCAGCACTCTGACGAACACTCCTTCTCACTGCATCATTATTTTCTGACGTACGTACGCTACGTTAGAGTCCCGTCTTCGGTGTATGTGCCAGTATGTATAGAGTTTCAAAATTTCAAAAAGAATTCAAAAAAACTAAAATGTTTTAATGACTTCAACGCGTTGAGAGATGTTATATTCTCCATAATAAATTGTAATCAACTATTCTCTATGACTACTAAATGCGAACTGACAAATATTTACCAAACCAAAATGGCAGCGAAACAAAATCGGCCTGGAACTTAAAATTCACCCTGTATCTCATATTGCAGCTTATAACTGTATAGGCATACAGCGATCTAAAGCACGCTCAAATATTTGTATAGGAGTGGTGTGGGAGAGGTCTTCATCCAGTAGATGATTAATTATGGCTGATGATGATGATATACTTCAGTGGCGTGCAGTATAGTATGTGTACGTTATGCTGTTGCCAATTATATTATTTAATCATATATAATATTTTGAACTTAGCATTATAAACTTTCGTTTAATGAACGTCTTTTGGCAAAATGAAATCGTCGCTTATACGGCCCTGACATTTATTTAATTTTAACTTTTGAGTACTATTCATACTGTTTTTATAGTTTTTACATAAAATAATATTTTCTTAGCCATATAAAAATCAATATAAAATGTACGTGTACGTTTTTTAGAACACTTTTAATGATTGAACATGATTATTTTACTGTTTGAAAATCCTTCACGAAGTAACTAAAGCAAAATATTATTTTTATTAAAGCTTAAGAAATAATTCTGTAGGTTTGCTTTTTTTTTTTCCAAAACAGCAAATTCATCATGCACCTCAAATTCAAAGAATGATCATGAAAACAACAAGAATAAGAGGAAGTAGATACTTCAATCATTTGCACGCAGCTGTAAGCCGAGCTGAAAAACTTTTCAAATATTATTATGTTAAAAAACAGCAAAAGTAAGAATTTTCAATTCAGTAGGTAGCCAATTGTATGGCTTGAGTAGAACGATAAATAGCAATTTTAATAGGACAAAAAGCAGCATAAGACGCTTATAACGCTACGGCTGCAGCGGCGGGATAGTTGTGGTAGTTTTTTAAAAATAAACGTTTCAATAATGTACTGGTACATATATTAATTGT
Organism: Eubasilissa splendida; assembly: GCA_031772225.1. Lineage (NCBI taxonomy): Eukaryota > Metazoa > Arthropoda > Insecta > Trichoptera > Phryganeidae > Eubasilissa > Eubasilissa splendida. The sequence continues at coordinate 2,717,969 of CM062867.1, forward strand.
TAAATATATATATGTTTCCCAGAATTTTCAGTAATGCACAGCTTTATTGTTTGTATGCAGTGCACGCCCTTGATACTACACCATAGTAAAGTAGTCAGGAAAGCATCTTATAATAACAAAGAAAAACATAACGCTTAAAACAAATGAAAAATGCAATGTTTTTGAAAACAATTTTCTCCAGGTATGGTAAGATTGAGAACAATAACGAAAAATGCATTGTGAAAATGCACTTAACGCTCGAGAGAATTCGTCGTTTTAAACAAGACCAGCGATACACAATGGATTTCTGATATTTCTTCTCTTACTTAATCCATTCGAAATATGTTCTCGCTGACGTTTATCTCTTTGTTTTATCAATGATGAAACAGAACCCTCCCCTTTTAGGGTGTGTGATTTCTATAGCTTCTTTCTGGCTGCCTTTTGAAATTAATGTGACAAAAAAAATCTCTCATATTGTACAGGTATGGCTCTGGTACGACGATACCGGAGCCAACCTATGATGGTGTTATGATGATATGACTGAATGTAATAAAATAAATAAATATATGTAATTATGACGAATCGAAACAAGAGTAAACAACTCTCAAAACGATTCGGTATTGGGTGGAAATAAAATTTGAAACAGCTTTGCAGTAGAATGGCTAAATTATTGCCTTAGGTTATTTAACTACAATGTTATCTTTCTCTTTCTCTGTTGAAATGTTCATGACTGAGCTTCTACAGCACAAACTACTTACCTCCACTGTTCACAATCTTGGGCCTTGTTTAGTGTGACGTTTAGCGAGATTCCGGTCATGTCTCGAATTTTCTCTGTCCATTTTATTGGAGCTCTACGTCTCATCCTCCGTTCTTGTATATTCCCCCTGATCACCAATTTCTGCATCTCTTCTAGCAACATGCACAAAGTATGAAATAATTTTAAATATGAATTAAATATATTAATTATAAAGATACACATATAAAATCAATTTTATCGAAAAATATTGTTGTTGCGCTACCGGGATTCGAACCTGGATCTCTTCCCTAACCGGGAGAGGTGCTTTATCCAACTAAGCTACAGCGGTACTATTTTTAGCGACAATTTTTCGACCTTATATGTTACCTTTTTTGAAAATCAATACATTTAATCGTTCCATCATTTGATAGAGCCATCTACCTTATTTTTACAGAATCTCAAATACCTTTAAGTAAATCTGATAGTAGACGCCAGAATTATCAATTAATTTTTATTAAATTTTAAAATTTTAAATTTTCTAAAAAAAAAAAATATGAAATAATTATTTTCCCGCATGTTTCAGAGAGCCTTTCTTTAATGAGGAGTTACCGAATACCTGATACTATTCTATATGTCGCATAAGATGTCCAACATATTATTAAGAGATATTGGATTTTTATTACTTTTGTTGCCGTAATTAGTTTCGATAGCTAGTCTTGGACTTTTTGATTTCTTGGATAGGTTTGTAATATTTTAAATACCAATTAAATGTATTAATTATAATTTAAAACATCACAGACCTATGTTTTGAATAATTACAATTTCACAATAAGAATGTGTCATCATTTAGGTATTTAGGTATTGATTTTGTTAATTAATCTTGGCACAACACATTCTCACGTTCTCTCACCGTACACATTGGTCGCGATCGGTACTCTCATGGTTCGACCCGACGATATGGTTGAATAGCTATGCTGAAGATCAGTATTAATACTTACATTATTCATCAACTCTTCGAATATTATAGCATATAGCATCTAACGATGGGCCTCGACTTTCGTACGTTCTACTTTCGTACAATTTGCTATTTCGTATATTTTCCTTGTGAATTTATAAAAAGCGCATACGATTGCACGTACGTATGCGCCTTTTTGAACTACTGTTTTTTTAACTAAATGTTGGCAACCTGTGGAGGTGTACGATAACGATCCTTTATAATTGCTCGAATAATTACACTGAGAACATTGGAATAGTTTCTCTCCGGTGTGCGTAAGCACATGACTTTATAGACTTCCTGTATAATTGCATGAATAATTGCATTGTGGGAAAGTCAGGTGCTCTCTAGGGAACCAGTTCGTATGGCATGGGTTTAAGCCGTGCATCCCGGGACTATGATAATGCCCTTTCATTATTACCAACACACGAATACAGTTTCACCCCATAATATGAAAGCACATAACATTTTAACGATATTTTCTGATTGCAAGAATATATGCACTGTAAACATGAAAATAGTGTATCTCCGGTGTGCGTAAGCACGTGACTATTTAGATTTCCTTCATGATTTGATAAATATAATATATTTTAGAATAATCAGTAGGATATATATATATATAATATATTTCTTCTCTATGAGAGTTGGACTCGTGTATAGAGAATGAGTATATACGAGATAATTTATGTTTCATTTAGTCTGTGTATATATTTTCTTACTTCAGATTCAAATTGATAGTAGTCTGTAATTAATCTAATTGTGATGGGAAGATTTAAAAAAAAAATTGATGCCTTGATAAATATAGTGATTTTGGGTTGCGGTATATTTTAATTTTGGAATATCAATTTGATCTCTAATTCTTATAGATCAGAACTCGCTTCCAAAGTATAATTGATTTTTAATGTATATGTCCATTATTTTTGGTACTTTGAAATCTGTGAAGAGTTGTATACAAATAGTCTTATTTTTTTTAGAATAATTTTTATTATCATTTTTTTGGGTGATTAATAATTGTGACATTGAAGTTTTATATGCTCCTCCCCATCCAATATTACTGTGACTGTACAAACGTGTAATATATTATTTTCAGATTTGTAAGTGATAAGATGTTAGAAATATGAAAATAATGTATCTGCTTATAGATCAGCACATGTCTATTGAAGTCTCCTTTACGATTGCAATAATATTTGCACTGAGAATATAAAAATAATTTCTCGCCAGTAAGTACATGATTTTATGAGTTTTGTTTTCGATTACACGAATAATTTCACTGTTCACATGAATAGAGTTTCTCCCCAGAATGTGAAAGCACACGATATTTTAACGATCTTTTCTGATTGCAAGAATAATTGCACTGTGAACATGAAAATAGTTTACCTCCAGTGTGCGTAAGCACATGCCAATTTAAGTGTCCTTTCCGATACCATCCATTGATACATTTATTAAGAAAAAAATTCTCTTTCAATATTTTTTACTACACGTTTTTTTCCCTCTTCTTTCGTACATTTCCACATTGGTTCATTTTAAGGAAATTCGAAGTCTGCCTATATTCGTTTGCTTGTCAAATTTGTCAAAAACTGTTTGTTTTGTTAAACAAAATAGACACAGTTGAGGGTTTCATTGGTAGTTTACTTTGATGCCGGAACAAGAATAAATTTGAACCCGCGTCAAATTTTGACGTCGATTATCTCCTTGTTGCTTAAAGCCTTCTAAGATAATACCGCTGATTTGAAATGCAATAAGCTTTACGGATATTATCATAATATAATATCCAAGTCATTTCATTCTGCTTGAAAGTGTTAATTCAAAGCGTATTTTCTTATTCTTAGATTTCATTTTTAGTTTAGTATCTTTCTCCTAAAAATAAATTTATTTTGAAAATATGATAACACACGTAATAGAGTTTAAATCTCACAACCCTGTGTTAAGATCTCGATAATCTTTGAGTCAAGAAATCCACAATCATCTTTTGTTAAAAAATCAATGATCTTTGTTAAGAAAACGCGTTCTATTGTGACTGCGGTCATGGACTTCCGAGACCCGCGAGGCCGTTGAAGAAAAATATTGATGCCCTTTGCTGAAAACCTTTTTGACTGCTTATTATATATTTTTATTGTTATTTTATCGACTTGGAATAGGTGGACTCTTGCAATATATAATATATAATAAAATCACGTATTAAAAAAAAAGCTTTGTAACGAAAACTTTTCCTTATTAGATGTTTACAATTTAGGACAGTTATTAATTATAAACAGACCTGTGATTAGGTTCTCCAGAACCTACCTTTATTGACGTTGAAGTTGCTAGTTGCCAGCTCAGCGGATAGAACACTTCTCTTTCGTCCCAAGTTTACTCGAGGTCCGACTCAATATATGCTTTTGTGGTCAGGGTATCGAAATAAAAGGTTTATGTACATTAAGTACGGAATGACATATATACAATTAAAAGTTGAAATGCTATGGCGACGAAAAATAATGTTAAAAGTTTACATAGGAACACCACATATCGTAATTTAGAAAACACAATTTAAGGAATTGGTATTTCTGCGTGTGCTGGTATAGGCTATAGGTGATATAGGCTGTCACATCACACTTGACAAGATTATAATATACCTAAGAAGAATTTACGTCTTGTCTTTGATAACTGGAAAGTAATATTTTTTTTTATAAGTTTATTTTAATTGTAGACTGATTTATACAAGGTTTTGCCAGTACGTGGACGCTGGGGAGGCGCCGAACGGATATTAAAATCATACTCGACCGAATCTAATTATTTTAATAAAATATGGTTTGCCTTGTCAGGAAATAACGGAACGAGATGTTTGCTTAACGAGAGATGGTCGGATATGTTTTTTTATGTGGGCAAGTTTGATCAGAACTTGCTTGTTGGTAAGTAGCAGTGCTTCGGTTTATAAATAATAATTAATAATATTTTTTTGTGTTAAGAGTTTAGACAACACCAAGATCTAAGGTCGAAATAAAATGTTTAACAGGACAAATAAAGTTTACTGAAGTAAATCAAGGTTATTGTAATTTCTAGGGTGGTCGAAGATAATTTTACACTGTCAATTGGTTTTCTAGAATTTTCCAACGGAGAAAACTGGAGGAATCACTGTCTGTGAGAGTTGGTATATTCAGAGTAAAGATTCCGAAGAGGTGGAGGTTTATGGTAAATGCTGAACACTGGGAGACACATGGTACCTTGGTTTTACACGTGGAACATGGTATCTAATGACACGCGCAGCCTGGAGTCGTCAGGTGGGCAGATGCGATCTTCTTGGGTGAAGCTGATGAAAGGCGTATGGGATGACTTCTTGGTGGATACGAGGTCTTCAGGAGCAATTAGGCGATGGAGAAAGTATAAAATAATAAAATAAATGTATCGAGAATATAGGTAGTAGCGGCGGTATTCACAAAGAGACGTCACATCTCCGTACAACTTACTGGTGCATATTAAATTATTGATGGTATATTACGGCAAAAATTCGTATAGGCTTTTATTTTTTTACATTACAAACGCGATAGGTGGAGGTTCAAAGTTCACTGCGATATACCGAGTAAGTTATTACCGCACATAGTTAGGAATATTTCAACTGTTAAAAAATATTCTTGAGATAGATAGTTTTAACGAGACTGATACATTTTAAAAAAATGACCGGAAAACATCGTGAACCGATAATCTCACGGACGCGCCTCTAGGTTGAATAGATGTTGATTTTTTTTTGCTCAGGAGATTAAGTGGGGTCGCTTATATACCCTTCCTAGCAATGGCGATGACCAAAAATGGAGAGGGGGAAAAACAAGAATTAAAGAAGACCCCTAAAATACACTGGTGGTTTCATAGGGAAGGGACTCGTGACGGGATGATTCTGGTTTTGTTGGAACAGCACGTGTGCATTCGGATAATCTATTTTTAGACTAGACTTCCCGTTTACGTGCGACTTTACCGGTATTGTTTGACGAAATTTGCACGTAATATTAATATTTGCGCGGAGTCAATTTAGAAGTTATTTAAAATGATTAATATTTTCTATAAATTCTTGATTATTTATATCATAATGGTGGCATGTTGTACAAGAAATAATGTTTATTTATGAAGCTTTAGTAATTTAGGATGAATGAATTTAAAATACGAGTACCTTGACTGCGGCGAAATTGTATACATAAATTGTACAGGAATATATCATGTAAAGACTCTTAACCATTTACCTGAGATTAATAGGTATATCATATACTTGAATTTTTTATATATGTACTGAACAGCAAGTTGAGCAATAGTTCTTATAGTTATTTTGCCTGAAATAGGACGCGAGAATATAAGATCGCGTACGTATTCATCTGATAGGCGTTCAGTCTAACTGGTATCCGTAGAAAACCAGACAACAATACATCGCGCTACAACCAGTCCGAGGAAACCTAGAACTAACCGCTCGTCTCCTGGCCAGCTCCTTGGATACATATTCTCGCACGCACCTCCGCACCGCCTTCAGTTAACTACGTTTGACTTGAACTTTGTACAATATAACAAACAGTATAATTCAATTGTGGTACTGTTTCATTTATAATACGATTGCTCTAGCCACAAACACTCACACTAATACCAGGTTCTATATTGGTAACCTTTCATATATATACGGGAGAAGCGAGGAGGTATAGGGCCCTCGATTTATCTTTCTAACACAAATAATCCCTATTGGTGACCCTGATGAGTCAATATAATCTCTAACACCGAATCACCACAAGCTCGTTGTGGTGGACTACGTCTAGGACAGAGAGGAAGAGAAAGATCTCTCACCCATTAGAAACAGCATACAGTCCGCAAGATGCTGAGAAAGCTGATGAAGCTAGCGGAGTATAGTCAAAAGGGTGAGAGTTTGTGAAGATTGTGATCCTCGGTCATGAGGAACTGACATAGATGATGATAATAAAGAAATCTTTATGATACCTTGTATATAGGTACGTACTCTACCATTTAAATCAAATTACATTTTTCTCAAACAAATGCGAATGGTTTTTTTTCAATTTTGAACAATCTTCATTTTGTAACAAAATAAAGGATCAGACTAACTAACGAACTTAGCTAATATATTTTCAATACCAATTAAAAACGTGATCGAAATTCTAATTCGTAAAATGCTTATATTAAAATTTTGATGTCATTTATTTATTTTTAATTAACACTAGAACCACAAAATGTCTTGACATACGTTTGTCTGCAGATACATTTATATCCATTTGTCACATTAAATAAACTCAAAAACATAATTATTAATCAGTCATCGTTAGTACGATACATATCATTCTTACAGGTAAGACAGGTTATTTTCTATAAGCCATTTTTTTAATAATTTCTTTTAAATCAGGAGAAACCGTGCTCTTTCGTAAAGATCCAAGCATTTTATTTTTTATTGCAGAAAAAACAAATTCTAATGTCCTTGATGCCTACTTGTTGGTGATTTTAGGGGTGGTTAGATTCAGATCAGCTACACCTCTTGTATTTTTTCCGTGCGAAGCCACCCTATTTAGAGCGTCGTTGCTATAATTGTATTTTATTAAAAGAAACATTAACAGCCCGTGTACAGGAATATAACAATTTTAGATTAGACCTCAATTTAAATGCATCCAGGTTTATAATTTATAATATTGATTTTTTCCATAAATGAAATAATTTATATATAATAATTTCTATCGAAATAGCCAATAGTTGGATTGTTCACATACATATATAACTCAAATAAAAACGGCGTAATTTATAAGATAAAATCATTTTAGTATTGATAACTCTAACGACCGATTTCCTGGGCAGGTGAGAATTGATAAATACCTCACATTTATCAGAGCATAAAGTTTTCCGTGTGTTTAGCCAAACTTTACACTTTTCGCTTATGGACGACATGCTTTCTCTTTTCGACGATTGTGCGCCGTAGACGGCGGCGGGAGGGAGAGAGGTGACAAAGTCGATATAAATGCAAAGCAGACAGGGAGCTCTCGCGTTACCTTTATTCAAGTTTTACGTGTATTTGGGTGTTACATGGCGCCCAGGGGAGGATTTAGATTATCTTCAAGTCTTTTTAATATGAAATAAACGACTTTTAATACGGTTTATACATCAATCTGGGTATACCTAAGTAAAAATATTGGCAGAAAGTAAATTTAAAAAAATTAATATTAAAATGCTTTAAATTGAATTTGTTTTTAATAGTGATACTTGTATAATGGAATCTGTTGATTTTGATCTATTTAGGTTCCTTTTCTGATTTTGACTATAAAGATAAATTGAGCTATAAAGATGGGATTACAGCGAGAAAAGGCACAAGTTATGTTTAGAAAGGTTACTGTATAAACATTGAGACACTAACCTAAAAGTTTAATAATTTATATAAAATACCTAAACCTAACCTAACCTAAACCCATTTATGAATCATAAAGATAAATTATTTTTTTCATTAATATCTAGTGATGAGAAAAAATGATACTCTCGACTCACTGTTTGCGATTGTGATTAGTATTAGATAATATCAGTGATTGCAAACTGTGACTGTGATCACAATTTCATAATTAATGCGCATGCGCTGCACGATATCACAATACACGAAAATATAATTTTAAGTGTATTTATTTGTATCATTAAAATGTAATTTGCATAAAAAACATATTGTAGCATGAATAATTAATATAAGTTTAATTAAATATCATCACAAAGAGAATTAAAATGCTTAAAAAATGTAAATATATTATTCGAGTCAAATTCTTAGCAAATATGCGTAAAAAGTTTTGCAGAATCTACAAGATGGCGCTTATTTAAGTGATAATTGATTTACACGGTGGCATCAGAAAATCATCAACATTTTTAACAAAAATAAAATTGAATCACGAATCTCCATATTCCAAGATATTCAATCACTGATAGTGAGTGTTACTGAAAGATATTAGTGATTGACTCATAGTTCGTGATTTTGAGCTCATCACTATTAATATCCAAAAATTTTATCTATGTCTGATAAATTTTCAAGTTGTTTTGTAAAATGTACCTAAAAATTTAGATTTTTTCCTAAGCGTCAATGTCCAAGTCACTGCATGAATCATATTTCCTTAAGTCCATTTGAGATAAATCAACTTGACACTTGATCCCGCTGCCATTGCTTGTGTCGCCTTCGATTCATACTAAAGTAAGTCCGCGTGCTTTTTTATCAAAAATGCCTAGATCCAGGATAAAAACTATATATTGTATTATTAAACTGTATAAAATATAACATAATAATACCGTACAATACATGCATTGTGTATGGAACGCCGAAAATTGTCGCGTGTCGCATGATTAGATTTCGTTGACATTGAAAACCCACGCACCTCTGTACTTATGTGGTAGTTTTTTAATATTGTGTTTACTATCTTCAATTGTCAACTTTTATTTTCATTTATTACGGTGTTTTTAATTACTCAAACATGAAAGTCTATTTTGTAAAATCTTATTCCCCTAATTGTCTCAGAATGTTTGTAATATTTAATATTTTTTATTTATTTATTTTTATTTTTTATTATTATTAAAAATATAATACAATTTTAATAATCAGTGAATATATATATATTTTAACATTTGTTTCTTCTCTATGAGAGTAAGACTCGTGTATAGAGAAGGAGTATATTCGAGTTAATTTATGTTTCAGTTAGTCTGTGTACATATTTTTTTAACTTTAGTTACAAATATAATCTAGCAAGGTCCGCTGATAATCTGTTTATTAAAACAATATATAAAATTACATTTTAAACAAGAGTTTAAAATTATAGAACAAAGTGTAATCACATCATATTTATTTTTTTTAGTATCCTGAGTGCTTTTTTCATTGTGGAATTTCTATTTTATTTTACTTTAAAGCACTCTCTCACTTAAAGTGTGTGATGGTCTCACACTTACTGAGTGCTGCAGAATTTGTCAATTGGAAAAATCTCATAGACGTAACATAATAAAAATTAACCAATTTTGTAAAGTATTTTATTTAATAGACAGAAATATCTGCTGATAAAATTTTTGTGACAGGCGGTGGCGTGCAGTAGGTATAAATTTAAGTTATGCTGTTACCAATGATATTACATATTCATATGTAAATCTGCTGTTTATACGAGATCCTAAAATGTATTTATTTATAATTATAGAGTACTATTAAAAGTGTTTTTAAAGTTTAAGTTTTATCGTGAAATAATACTTTCTTATCCATATAAAAAATATATGGACGTTTTTAAGAAGACTTTCTATGACTAAATATGATTAATTTATTATTTGAAAATACTTCACGTAATAACTAAAGGAAGTAACTATTTTTATTAAGAACGATCATGAAATCAATAGGTTAAAAACAGTAAGATAGTAAAATTTGCAAATTAGTAAAAGAGGAAGTAGACACTTCAATGATTCGTACGCAGTTGTAACCCTTTCTAATGTTATTCTGTTAAAAAAAACAGCACAGATAACGATTTCATAAAAAAAGGATCAACCGAAAGGGTCAATTCAGTAAATAGTCATTTATTTGACTTGAGTAATTCACTAGCTTAAAGACAGAACTGAGTAATGTAAATAGTACGATGCGGTGAATAAAAAAGAGCGCCATGAGTACAGCGGTAAGAGTTCGTGAGTTTTTAGAACAAAGCAATTGAAGTCTCTACTGGTACACAGATGGCGCTAATTGCAAAATAATGTTTTCATTTATGTTAATCAAATTTTTTATATTTGTTTCCCAGAATTTTTAGTTATGCACACCTTTTTTGCTTGTATGCACTGCACGCCCCTAGTGACAAGGAAGTGCATTTGTGTTAGCTTTATCATTTTTTTTCAATAAATACAATAATTTAAAAAAATTTAGGCCTAGATATTCATTTGTACGACGTTACAAAAATAATTCGTGTATATCCGGCTGGAAAGATCAAAAAGTGTAAAGCCTCAAATGAAAACTGGACGAGCATGGCTGTGTAGTTTTAGTTTTTTAAATGATTTTTTTTAACAGGTAAATTTAACGTCATTGTGTACATACTATTGCGTTGTATATACATGTATATAGATGTTGTATTAAATGTTATTATCTTAATTTAAAATTCCACAAATCTCGGTATAATATGATGTCATTTGAAATACTGTATTGATTTCATTGTCACTACTTCATAGTTGCCCATCCATCGATAATCTTCGCATAAAATGGCCTAGCTGTTGTTATTAACACTTTTTAGAAAATTAAATATCATTCTAGTTTTATTAACTAGACTCAAGCTTGCTTCAAGATATACGTTTATATAACATTTTAATATAATTATGAATCGCATCTAAAGTCACAAAATTCGATGAATAGGCTGTAGATCTTCTAAATATGATGCAATCCCCGAAACAGCTGTGATATATCTAAAGTAATGCGAAGAATAGTTTGGGATAAAATATGTAATTGACGTCAGGAATTGGTGGGAAGTAGCCACCTATACTGAGTTGTATATAATAATTAAAATACATATATTGTCCGTTTATAATTATACACAAAGTTAATAAATATCGGGTTTTAGATAAATCATATACCTTACATACGAAAAGACAGGAAAAGAAACGATTGAATAAGAAAACATACAAGAATAGTTGAAATAATAAAATTAGCCAAGAAATTCATTCAAATGGCAATAGAAAAGACACGTGGCTCAGAGAACAAAGAATCAAAATATCCTAAAATCTGCTTGATGACATTATGAAACTCTGTAGAAATACATGATAACGAATAACAATGGTCAGAAAAAAGTGGGAGACACTTGGTAGGCCTTCATCAATAGATAAACAATGGATGATGATGATGATGTATTGTAAATCTAACAAATATATTTATTTGTAGTACAAGATTAGGTACATCAGTTTTAACCGCATATAATATATAATTATGATTATCTCACAAACATAATTTTAACTAAAAATGGCTTCAACGTTTTTAATATAAATGTTTTGAACATCTCGAAAATAAGATCCTCAATTTGGCACTGCCCCAAGCGTCGCTAAGATGGATGGCTGTCGTAGAAGGTAGCGGAAATATGACTCGATTGTGCTACCCCTCCAGCATCTCCACCCCCGGCACACCCGTCCCCCCGGGGAAGGGCTGCAGGGAGACGTTCCCACCTTGGTAAAAGTGCCGCGGGAAATTCTGCGGAAAACAAATTGCAGTACACGTGAGAGAAATTCGGTTATGTGTTTCGCTGTATAAAGATTCCCGTAAATATGTACAATTCTTTGAGGAATATTATTTGTATTCTAGTTTTTGAATGTTTATTCTGTTACGACTGTTTGTAAGATATTCACAGATATCCGACTCGAAGGACTAAATGATGTTACACTTCGAACGAAATCTTTATAATACCTACCCACAATAATGTAAATGCTACATCATCATCCACGTTTGTCTCTCACGACTAAGGGTCGTGAACTCCTTATTGTGCTCCTTCACTTTTCTCGATATCTCGCAGATCTCAGGGCTGCTATCTGAGAAATTCCTATTGCATTTTCTACTCGATCGGTCTGGCGGGTGGGGATCTTCCTCGTTCTCTTCGCCCTTTGTAATGTCCAGTTATGCTGTAATGTCTAGCTATACTTCAGGCATTGTTTTGAAACTCTTTTATCATTTTACTAGCATCCCAAAGTCTTCAATGCGAATATTTTTGATCAGAATACGGTCTACTGCAGTGATTTTTGTCATTCTGGGCAAATATAAACAAAGAGAAAATTAATAATCAAAGATGCGACCGGAAATTTTAGAAATAAAACGTAATATTGGGTAAATAAGTAAGTAAGTAAATTAGTAAACTATTTAAGCTATTGTTGATAAAGTTAAACTAATTTTGATGTAATTATATCACATTTTACGAAATCTTCTCACTTTCTTTGGACCACTTATACATTATTTCTCAATATTTTATTTTGCAGTACTGATAATTGTTGCATTTTTCTTCATTAGCCAATAATGAAATGCTCCTGCAATAGTTTATATATTGAATAGTAATAAAGTTGTAATTTTTCAAGACTCAATTCGAAAATATCGTTTAATCGTTCCCTTAAATGAGATTTTTTTACCAAACTTTATAGTGACAAAATTCAATATAGATATTTATGACATCAAAATTTTTAATTTCAGTCATTTTGCTCAGGCTGTCACCATATATTATGGCAATTTCTGGCGTAATTGATATGATTTTGTTTCCAATGTTCATGTTTATATTTAATTTTAGGTTATTCTTCTTCAGCCATATTACTCTATTGTTTAAGTCATCGTGTATTATATTAAATAGGAAAATATGGAAGTATAGGTAATTACCGGGCTTACGACATGTCTTCGGCTGGCTTAAGTGATCACTTTACACATTGCAACGTTCACAATTTCACCCATTAATCAACCTGTATATCTATTTAATTTTTAAAAGTTGTATATATGTTATCATGTAGAAACATTTCATATATTCACAACAACTTCACTGTCGCTATCTATGGTCTTAAATTTGATAACCATTTTCTTGAAACAGTATATATAATGACAATCTAATTTTTATCAGAAAATATGAAATATTAACACATTTTACTAGAATATGTCTGAAAAGTCAATTTTCAATTTTATATATTTTTTATTTAGTCCAGTACATTATTAACAATATTTAAGTATGTCCAAGAAAACACAATTACTGGATTTTTACCTCCGAAGGCATTGTTATTAAACAAATTATATATATCTCATGGTAATTACAGGGCTTTCGACCTGTCTTCAGCTGACTTAAGTAATACCCATACTTCTATTTTTTTCAATTTAATATAAAATAAATAGCGCCGTCTCTATGATACATCTATACTTAGTTTAAAAACCTCTGGAGGTAAGAATCCCATAATGTATAAAAATGCATCATCAGCAAATAATATTATTTCGCAATGTTTGAGCATTTTCATTTCATTGTTTAAATAGATAATATAAAGGATTGGTCCAATAACTGACCCTTGTGGTATTTGTAATAAAATGAGGACAATGTAAGTCACCTACTTTAGTTGTTATGGTGAGAAAAGATCCCGTGGACAATATCGATTAAAATTAATGGTTATCTGTCGCAATCCAAATTGGAACAAGAAAATAATAATGACAGATGGTTATGCCCTACCTTGATCTCAGTCCTGGGTTGGATGGCAAGTTTCACCTCCAGTCGACTCGCACTTTTGTAGAAAAGAACTGAGATATCACTGTACTCTTGATGCTGCTACAGAACACCGCATCTTTTTCATGGTCCAAATTTTTACGCACGGCGCTACTCTCAAACGTTTAAGTCGAAATATGTTTGCCACGTCAGCGAAATCCCTAAGTAATTAGTTGGCCAGAGCGGGAAAGGTATGTTAAAGTTTATTGGAATACACAGGAAGTACTCGACTTATTATATAGATGTATCTATTATATGAATAGAATATGTAAGGTATTATATAAAATTATTGTAGTGTAACTCCTTATACAAGCACAACAGCTGGTCTCATTTTTGGAGAGGTAAGCTAAAAAAAAACCACGTAATTAAAAAAAATTAAAATACTCAATTCATGTTATTATAAAAAATTGTAAAAATGTTAAATAAATAAATTTAAAAAAATCTATTATATAGGTGTTCGTTAAACCTTCTATTATATTATGTAATGTTATTGGCAACAGTATTTTTGAAATTTCGCATTTGCGCGATGTTTTTCATTTTAATAGTATCTATTGTATATAACGGTGTATATTGATAGTAGGCTCTTGAATATTTCTACCCCCTCCCCTGAATAATGCCGATAACGCGTTCATTGGCAGGAAACTAAGTGTGTGCCGCCAAGCCGCGAGCCTTAATACAACACGTATTAATGAGTGTACCGTAGCAATGATAATCAGATGTTTGGATACAGCAAAATGGTGAAAGCAGTGCCTTAATATAGGTAGTATATTTACCCGTAATGTGGAAATGATTATTAATGGTAATTCCTTTTAATAACGTAAGGTAATCAAAATATTTGCATAATTTAATTTAATTTTGTACAGGCTGCTAAATATAATGTGTATTAATGTGTGTGTAATGATTTGTTTAATTTTGCTTCATATTTTTAATGCAACTTTTATTATGTAATCTTATCTTCTATATAAAATCTTAAACATATATTAATTAATACATTTCTTCAAAGGGTCATAAAATATATTTTTATTTTTAGAGAAACAGTGTAATAATAATAATTGATAATAACATAATATATAAAAATAACACCAGTGAAGTTTCTTCGGAAATAAATAACTAGTACATAATACACTAAAATAATAGTAAGTATATATTAAAAAAAAAAAATTGAAAAAAGAAACAAACAATGAACTTAATGTTAAAAATTAAAATATTTAAATTTGAACAAAAATATGTCTGATACGAAAATTGTATATTATTTGATATCTACATGATTTAAAGTTTTTCTTTTATAAATATTTAATGATTGTTTTTTAAAATTAAAACATTCAAACATTTTTCTCAACGTTTCAAGGCGTTACTTTGAAAAATTGTTTGTAGTGCTTAATTAATGTGGAAGGTGATCCAGTTTAGAAGAAGGTGAATTCTTAGAACGAGTTTTCAATACTAGTTTCATAATGAGTGTTTTTTTAGAGGTTCGTTTTTCGAATTGGCAACACTTTTTCCAGCGACAGCCAAATTGACAGCTGACTGCTGATTTGTGCTCAGTTTGGTTTACCATTTCAACATGAATGCCTAAATAACACTTGCAAATTGTACGAATTTATTTCGAAAATCGTGGTTCAACTTGCGAAACTTAACGTGTCCTACGTCTATTATGGTTGACATAATCGTCCATCCGACCAAGTAATTCGAATTACCATGGATCGTTTTTGCACCATGCATACTCTAATTGGTAATACGTATCCGTAGAGATGTCGTACAGTGTGCATCGAAAAAAGTGTTGCTGCAGTGGAGCGTAGTATTGAGGAGGACCTAAATGAGTCGATTCGCAATAAATCCATAATTACTGACTTTTTCGCTCCCAAATTGAATGGCATTAATTTTAATGAGCTGATTTCAACAAGACGGTACAACATGCCACACTCGATGAGCACGTCATTTCGCGTAATGGACCTGCGAATTGGCCTCCAAGATCTTGTGATTAAACACCTTTGGATTATTTTACGTAGGTATATATGAAGTGGCTAGTCTACTCCGATAAATCAGAGTCAGAAGTCAACATTCGTCGCGTTATTGCGCCCTTGTTCCAGATTGGGCTTTATTTGAGCCAGCCCATGTGCGCGAAATCATATTTAAAACACTAATGACATAAAATTATCTTTCCAATAAAGCTAATAGCATGGCCATTACCATGATATTTATGTATTTTATTTAATTTAAAAGTTCTATACCTCAAAAAAAAAACATCCTGCCATGAAAAAACATGAAAACATAAAATAATACATAAGACATAAACAAAATTATAAACAAATATTTAGCACCAATGGTTTCAAGAAATATCAAAAGTATTGTGTAAAAGTTTTTTGTAGCTCAGTGATGATTTTCAGGAGAACAACTCATTTTCTGTGTTAATGTCATACAATGCAATGCGTGAAATCGAAGTAAACAACGCAATATTACTGTGGCAGGCATCTAGTCTGAATGTTTCACGCTTTCTTGATGATCTGATCTCTATATTCTGTGGCAACGTCTTCAACAAGCCTT
Organism: Eubasilissa splendida; assembly: GCA_031772225.1. Classification (NCBI taxonomy): domain Eukaryota; kingdom Metazoa; phylum Arthropoda; class Insecta; order Trichoptera; family Phryganeidae; genus Eubasilissa; species Eubasilissa splendida. Next base: position 2,734,404 of record CM062867.1, read on the forward strand.
TTTTGTTTGTATCATCTATTTTTATTTCTGTCGAATCTTAAATAACAGCTCGAAAAAAACTGGCTACTTTAACACAGACTTCAGTCTAGCAAAGTAGCCAGGACAACGCTGTATATATCAGAGGTGGAGTCCATCAAAAACAATAAACATGTTACCATGTTATATTATAATATATTCACCTCTGTTATAACAAAAATATGTATGTCAATAAATAAATAAATTCATATTAGGAGAACACATTCTTATTGTGAAGTTGTAATTATTCACAACAGACGATCTGTGATATTTTAAATATGAATTAAATATATTAATTAGAAAGATATACATATAAAATCAATATAATCGAAAAATATTATGGTTGCGCCACCGGGATTCGAACCTGGATCTCTTTCCTAACCGGGGAAGGTGCTTTATCCAACTAAGCTACAGCGACAATATTTTTAGCGACAATTTTCTACCCTATATGTTACCTTTTTGATATTAATACATTTAATCGTTCCATCATGTTCTGAATAATTACAACTTCACAATAAGAATGTGTTCTCCTAAATAATAAAATTGTATCAATGTATCCAAAAATTTAATAAAAATGAATTGATAATTCTGGCGTCTGCTATCAATTTACTCAAAGGTATTTGAGATTCTGTAAAAATAAGGTAGATGGCTCTGTCAAATGATGGAACGATTAAATGTATTAATATCAAAAAGGTAACATAGAGGGTCGAAAATTGTCGCTAAAAATATTGTCGCTGTAGCTTAGTTGGATAAAGCACCTTCCCCGGTTAGGAAAGAGATCCAGGTTCGAATCCCGGTGGCGCAACCATAATATGTTTCAATTATATTGATTTTATATGTATATATTTCTAATTAATATATTTAATTCATATTTACTTGGTATTTCCATGTTATTTAATGCGTATCTCTCGGTACATATTATCAAATCGTCAGTCTCTTCGGTAATATATTTTTTTTATTGCAAGCGATAGTTATATTCATGTTAATAAAATTTCTCTTCCAGCCAAAAAATGTCAATAAAAAATTGTTCAATACCTATGAAGGCTCGACGATCTCTGACCTCGGTCGCCCGGAAATAGTTGAAAGTACATAAACGCGAATAAAATAAGATAAATATCTCCAACATAAATAAACAAGACAATCTTCCGCTAAGAAAAACAAAACTAACTTGCCCTCCCACCCCCAGAACCCATACCCTGCAAAATATACATCTTGAAAATATATAAAACCACTTTCCATCTAAAGCGGCAGCGACAAAACAAACGGAGACTTAAATTATTCGAAAGCTAGTACTACTTAAAGAATGTAAAAGTAAGAAAAAGTGGGATTTTTGTATCAGAAGCGGGGGGTTTTGAGTGATACGGCATCCGTTTGCAAAGCACAATTCCTTGTACAGGAAGAAGCTTGCATACCGCTATTAGAATTGCGCCACAGGGTGGCGTCAAACAAACTGAACAAAATTACAGATACAATAAAAGTCTACTGTAAACCAAAACAAGTAATATATTTCAAATACTAATTTAATGTATTAATTATAAATATACACATATAAAATCAATTTTGTCGAAAACTATTGTTTTTGCGCTACCGGGATTCGAACCTGGATCTCTATTTCCAATCCGGGGAAGTACACTACCAATTGTGTTTTATAGCGCTTGTATTTTTCATGACAAATTTTCGAATGTTACACTTTTTCAAATTAATACATCTGTCGTTCAATTATTTGAAAGCCATCTACATTGTTTTGACGGAATCTCAAATACTTTTGAGTAAACCGAGTGCAGATGCCAGAATTATCAATTGTAAAATTGATTTTATATGCATATATTTATAATTAATATAAAAAAATTGTATTTAAAACATCACAGACCTATGTTCTGAATAATTACATCTTCACAATTAGAATGTGTCCTTCTTAATAATATAAGTTGTATCAATGTGACCAAAATTTCGCCCTCATTGCTGTTTTTACGGAATCTCAAATACCTTCGAGTAAACCGACTGCAGACGCCAGAATTATCAATTCATTTTTATTAAATTTTGGACACATTGATACAACTTATATTATTAAGGGAACACATTCTTCGAACATTTTTCGACGAAATTGATTTAATATGTATATATTTATAATTAATACATTCAATTAGTATTAAGTATTAAGCTGTTCAAAGTGTGATAATTAAGTTCATAGAAAAAAATTATTACATGCATTTACAGAATATTAGAATTCGTTATCTGAAACGCTGTATCCTTCAAAACATGCTGTATCCAAGGTGTTTCTCAATCAGGCTGTTTTGATCCGTTCTACCTTCACTAGTGATTCTCTCGATTTAAGGGAATAGAAAAATGTCGCAAGGGTCTAGAAAAGAGGAATAGGGTGAGTGTTCCAGCGCGGTGTTTTGATATTTGGCAAAATAAGTCAATCGCAGTAATTATCAACAATCGAATATTGTTATAGAGTAGTTATGTAAGGTACTCTCTGAGGACGGGGTGAATTGTAAACAACACGCAAACGCATCTCTTTATGAAGGAAGTTCTGCGTGTGTAAGGATAAATTGATCATTCACACCATGGTTTGATATTTCAAAGGGTGACAAGCAGGGTTGTGTAATGTGCCCACGGCTGTTCAACTTGCGTAGAGATAAATGTGTGAAAGAACTGGAATGTATGAATGTAGGAGCAAAAATGGGCGATTTGATTGTATGCTGTTTATTGTACGCCGATGATGCAGTACTAATGGCGAATAATGAACAAGAACTACAGAGTCTAGTGAGTAAAATGTACGATGTATCTAAGGAAAGCCACCTTATTTTGAATGTTAACAAGTCGAAAATGATGGTATTCGAGAAACAACATGCATAATACTTATAGGTAATATATGTTTAGAACAAGTAGTCGAGTTTGTGTATTAGGGGAGTATGTTTGATAGAAAGTCTGAGAATTATATCGAAAGGAGCGTGACTGCAGGAAACAAAGTGAACGGCGCTTTGAATGGAATTATAGCTAGTATTGATTAATGTAGATGAATATACGTGGTGTGAGTTTGTCAGATGAACCGTAATGATATGTTGTGGTGTGAGTGCTAAGTACTCCAATTCAACTACCCATTCGCTCACACATTTGTTTGGTTAAGATTGCGTAGTATGTGTGTAAGTGTGTGTGACTAGAGCTGGGTGAAGAAGATAAACTACTTAAGGTTAACTCATAATTATTGTCGAGCACAGTTTTAAATTAGAAATATAAAAAAAGCAACGAAATTACTACATGAATGAACTTTTCCTGGTGACGGTATCTGGAAGACGACAGCGAGAGGGGTGCCGCTCAGAAGCTGATTTCCCAGACGGCTGTTCATTGCATTGATTACCGTCGCATGTCGCATTATTGTGGCGTCGGTACCGGATGTGTTTATACGGCTGTCAGGAGCTCTGGTTTTATGCACCGGTAAATATGAAGTCCGTTCAGGGGTCGTCAGCGGTAATGATGGCTTCCGCAACTCGGTATATTTCTTTATATTGTAATATTTAAAATACTAATATATTAATAACGCTTCGACTTTGTAAGTGTCATTTGCTTCGGTAGACTGTATAGTGCTTGCTTAAACGGCCAAGTCTGCGAGACACCTGTCATCTCATCTATGTCTCATGCTCATATGGTTCTTTATGGTTTCTTTCCTTATCCGTGTAAAAGAAGAGCATGGTAATAAATTATTACATGAAAAAAAAATTAAATAAAATTTTAAAAAAAGACCTTTATGTAGAAAGTTTCTGAACGCACATTGAACACAGTAAAATCACACGTTTCGCAATGAGTGTAAGGTAAGCTGACTCATCTTGAAAAACACATTTTGACTTTATTGTGTTGAACTATTGAGAAACAGTTTCCTCGGCCCGAGTAAGAAAATGACATTTTAATGTAGGCCTTAAGTGCCTTCATCTATTTACGGTCGTCCATTTAAATTCACATGTTTATTACATGTCGGGACATGGAAAAAATAAATGGTTTATTTGACAAAGCACTTAGCTGCGTTATCATTTTATAAAGAAATTCGGATTACACACGACCGGATCGTGACGTCAGGCATTGCGTGTAGCTATTAAGGCTGTGTTGCGGGTATATCCGGGGATCATCCTATTATTTTTTGTATTTTATTGTTTTTCAAACAATAAACTTCATTTCTAATAATATATATATATATATATATATATATACATAAACAACAATGAGGGCGAACCCACCATGCAATAAGCTCTAGGCTCCTATCTCGGTCGTACTCATTCGCCGCCTTGTTGGCATTTTTTTATGCTACCATCAATTCATTTTTATTATTTGAAAGCTATCTTCTATAATTCTTCTCTAATTTAATGTGTTAATTATAAATATATATATACATATAAAATCAATTTTGTAATTCTGGCGTCTGCAGTCGGTTTACACAAAGGTATTTGAGATTCCGTAAAAACAATGTAGATGGCTTTCAAATAATGGAACGATAGATGTATTCATTTGAAAAAGTGTAGGTTCGAAAATTTGTCATGAAAAATACTGGCGCTATAATACAATTGGTAGTGTACTTCCCCGGATTGGAAATAGAAATCCAGGTTCGAATCTCGGTAGCGCAAAAACAACAGTTTTCGAAAAAACTGATTTTTTATGTATATATTTATAATTATTAAATTATTATTTAAATCATCACAGGCCTATGTTCTGAATAATAACAACTTCACAATAAGAATAAGAATTAATAAAGAAGATATCTTTCAAATAATGGAACGACAGATGTATCAATTTTCAAGTGTATATATGTTCGAAAATTTGTCGTCAACTTACTGTGTTGGTGAAGTATAATCATTTAATGCATTTCCGCGGATAGAAAAAGATCCAGGTTCGAATCCGGATAGCAACAATAATATTTTTTCGTTAAATTGATTTTATATGTATATATTTCTAATTAATAGATTTAATTTGTATTAAAGATAATTTTTAATTTGATTTCCATTTGAAAAAATTCTCTATAAAATGATTTAAAATGTATTGTAATTTGAATTAGATATAATTATCGATAAAATATGTATTACAGTTTCGATTTTATAAAACCTTAGTTAAAAATATGTAATCCAATCTCAATTTGACGATATGACAATAAAAAAAAGATTTATTTCATTCCAACGATCTCTTCCTACGCCAATGAGATATTTTCAGATAAATAATTGAAGTCTTAAGTGTGGATTAACTTGAAAAACAAAAAAAATATAAAACACAGTAAGAGAAATATTAAATTCATCTCTGATTTTTCTAGTCGCCGGTCAATAAGTGCCGTCACTCGAGCGAGCAAAGTTTAAACGTTTAACAGTAAATCTCGTCTCTTGTAATACTTTGGCGTAACTGCTTTTCTTCCCGTGAATTTCCAAAAATAACCACTAAAACACATATTATATAATATTCGAACAATCCCATCGAAAGCAGATGAAAGTTCCGGAAATCGCACAGGGTTCGCAAAACAAAATGTACGAGTACGACGAAGGTTTTAAATAATATTTTTATTTCTTCAATATTAGTAAAATTAATATGTGGCCACATATTATTTAAATAATAAGACAAACTACTTCGTTTAAAGTACTATTTATTTTAAATATGAATTAAATATATTAATTATAAAGATATACATATAAAATCAATTTTATCGAAAAATATTGTTGTTGCGCCACCGGGATTCGAACCTGGATCTCTTTCCTAACCGGGGAAGGTGCTTTATCCAACTAAGACAACACAGACCTATGTACTGAATAATTACAACTTCACAATAAGAATGTGTTCTCCTAAATACTATTTATTGATTATACGACATGTATCGATACCTATGGTATCTTCTTCGGGAAGCAATGTATACTGAAATTAAAAATACAAACGTAGATAATAACAAAACTATAAAGTAGTGGCTAACTAAGTAGGAACTAATATGAAAACAAATTTAAATGAGACTACTGCTATTAACATTTTTTATTATTTCTAAAATTTCAAATCTTTCTAACTGTAAACCTCTAGTATTTGTATGTATAATTTATAAACCCTTGTTAATGTTTCCAAAAGATGATTGGCGAAGTCAGAATAGTTGTTGCTATTTAAGCATCTCAAGTACTCCTTAATTCTAATTTCAAAATCATTGCAAATTATTTTGTAGAACCTCGATTTTTTCGAAATATCTTCCTTATCCTTGTTATTTAATATATAATTCTTTAATTTATTATTAGTATATAAAGCTATTTGTATATAATTTGGGATATTATTTACAATTGAATTATTTAAATACCTGATATTTCTCCACTGCTTTCCACTATCATAATATTGGTGGGTAAACATATGATCTGATCTTGTACTTTTTGTTTAACTAATTATCCAATAATTATTATTTTTTTTTTTTAGGAGAACACATTCTTATTGTGAAGTTGTAATTATTCTGAACATAGGTCTGTGATATTTTAAATATGAATTAAATATATGTATATCTTTATAATTAATATATTTAATTCATATTCATTAATTTAATATTATAACCATTATTAATTGCAATTTTTTATATAATTTTTAATTCTATGTAGAAGTTATTTATGGATAAATAAACATTAATTAATCTACTAAGCATGGAATGAAAAACACATAATTTTAGAGAAAACGGATGATTAGAAGTATTTTTAATTACTCAGGCGCGTGTAGTCAGTACATTGAAATAAACTGTCCTTAATTATATATTTTGAGAAATAAAGGGAAATTAAATATTTATCTGACAGAATGCTACCATATATTAAAATATGAATAATACGAAAATAATTGAAATATGATTATTACGAGATGGACATTTTATTTAAATTTATTTAGCAGAAATTCTAATCAAGTACAGCGGAATGCTGGAATTATACTGGAATTTTTACCTATTTCTATGGTAAATTTAATCTTATTATAGAGTTTGTTTATTGTTAACAAATATAAATAGTTTGAGTAAATGGTATGTAACGACTGGAAAAAAATGGTAATATATAGTCACATTTGCAATACGGTATTATTGGATGGGGAGGAGCAAATAAAACTTCAATGTCACAATTAGAAATCACTAAAAAATGATAATAAAAATTATTCTAACAAAAAAAAAATATTATCCAAGTATACAACTTTTCACTGATTTCTAAGTACCAAAAATAATAGACACATACAAAAAAAATCAATAATCCAAAAATTCAAAATCAATTAAACATTAGAAGCGAATTCCGATCTACAAGATTAAGAGGCCAAATTGATATTCTACCGTAAATATCATAAAATATACCGCAATCCAAAATCACTATATTTATCAAGGCATCAAATTTTTTAACAATCTTCTTATCACAATTAGTACAATCACAGACTACTATTAATCTATATCTGAAGTAAAAAAAATATATACACAGACTAACTGAAACATAAATTATTTCGTATATACTTATTCTCCATACACGAGTCCTACTCTCATAGAGAAAAAATAAATGTTAAATAAAATATATATATATTCTACTGATAATTCTAAAATGTTCCTCTATCACTTTTACTAGTATACTGCAGATCTTAGGACTGTCACCAGAAAATTACATGTTGCCATTTCCACTTGGTCTTCCTCTTCTTCTTCATCCTTCATCGTGGCCCACCACAACAAGCTTCTTCAAGGTATCTTCCCTTCTCACAACATGGCCAAAAAGTTGAAGGATTCGTCTATGGCAAAGGCAAACAATAAAATATGGCTAATTCATTTCGTGTTATAATTAAAATTTTGTAAAATCAATTTTTGTTATAAAATTTCTTGCTATTTATTTCTTATTAGAAATCATTATTCTTTATCAAGTTTGTTATCCCATTTAAACGTGTTTAACAGAATCAAAAGCGCGGTCTCTTACTTTGAATGGCTACAATAGTGATGATGAAAGGCTTTTTCCGTATTCATAAAACACACTCTTGGCGAGCTTTTAATATCGGCCGCGAATAATTTTATTATCACATGTCCGCGTCTAAATTCCTACCCTCAGTATGATTTGGAAGCCTGACACCACTAGACTTAACTGGATCGATACTGGATTATTGTTTGATCTCGACAACGCGATATCATTCGTGTTGCGGACCAATTACCTCCAGTGCAGTGGAGCACTATATTTTTGTGATCATATTGTTTGTTTTTTGGGTGTGCCATGAATGAACTGTGACATCGCCGTCTTCAGTCGGGAGCGGAGATTATCAACTATCGTCGTGCATGCAGTGTGTGTTTTCGGAGGCGTCATACTTGAGGTAAGGCGAGCATTCCTTTTAAATTTCGATTCCCTAAGATCGCTGGTGCTACGATAAAATTTCCTTTCCCCTCACCAACCTCTTTCTATATCTGTCTTCCGATATTTCCTTCCTCACCTTGCGGTAATTCCGACATAAGCCGTAATTCATGCGACTCAGAGATTGTAGATATTATTAATATTATTGTTAATGTCTCTTGATGTTATGTCATCTTTGTACGAGCAAGCAGATCATCAATAAATGGAGTGTATCAATCCCAAAGGCATTCAACTAGATACGTCATCTGAATGCTCCACTATAACTATACTGCCACAATACCCAGATGAATATTTAATTTAATTAACTTGCTTATAACATCAACAATATCTCGGGCACACGATGAAACATCCGTATAAATACGAGATCTTGCACCTCATGATGCAGGAACAAATTACTGAAAGTCGGGGCACTATAATAAGAAAAATATCATAGCTGAAGTACCTGAGGCAATAGTTTGGCCAGTCTACTGTAGAGCTTTTCCGGACCGCGTTAAACAAAGTCATGATAGCCAACGTTCGCATACTTATTGGACTAGTCGCAAGAAACTAGTTTAGTGATCAAATGGCCGGGGGTTCAATCCTCGATCCGGGAATCCAGCAAGTTAATCCTATGTTTATAGCAAAGAAGTTTAATTTAAAATGTTAACAATATTGACGTGTCGTTATTGCTTTATTAAAAAAATATTATGATGTATTTTACTCACTCGATTTTAATATATATATATATTTTTTATAATATAATTTTAAAATGTAGTTAAATCAAAGTAGTGTTTTATTCTCAAGTCATCATAATTTCGTTTTAAAATATTAATTATTAAATCACTAATCACATAAAAAATCTATCGAAAGTCCGCCGGAACTCGAGCTCGGAACTTTTGTTGCCGGGAAAATAAGTTATTAATAATTAATTACTTTATATTAAACACGGAAAATTTTCAACATTGTATGTATTTCTTCAGAAAACGCTTATTATTTGCTTTACAGAAATTAAACTGTATATAACCGATCATTATATACTTGTGTGAAGTTAGGTTTCTCACTTGTAAGAAAATTATTGGTGGCAGGTCTTCAAAAATAAAGTCTAGCATAACGTAACCAGATAATGGAGGAGATAAATGACCCTGAAACTTCGTGAACGGTTTACTGCCCTATATATTGGGTAGAAGGTGAAAACATGAAGGTTGCAGTGGGTGGGACATCTAGCGAGAGCAGATGAGTCCCTTATCATGAATAAAGCCCAATATAGACACTCATGGATATTCGATTCCCATGAGGTGGTTAAAGAAGAAGAATATATGTATTTCTTCTACTTCAGTGAGATATTTATTAATCCTCACTAATCGTTTAGGTGTATTTAATGGAGATTGATTGGACAAAAAAAATAAAAAGTAGTTTTAATATATTTCGAAGGTTGGGCTGACTTTCCCGGTCCTGTGGGACAGTCCTGATCAGATAGTCCTTTTTTCCGTGTTGGTATATAAGCAGCTCTAGCGTTAGTGTGTATTTATCAGCATTTGGTGTAGGTTGAATATAACTTAAAGTTATATTCAAATTATCAAAGATAACAAGCTCGAATATACTTTTCGACAGCCTGGAGATACTGGACATTATCCAGATCAATGCTAAACACATTCCCAACTACATATTCATCAATAAAAATATCTGAGGTTTCCATGGAAATGCCAAAAATATCAGAATCTCTGAGGAGAACGATTTAGCAATTCTTAGGATGTACACCACATATGGGCAAAAAGCTATGTTTTTGTGGCACCCAAATTGTAAAATTCTCTCCCTAATACATAAAAAAATAATGAGCAACACAGACAATTCAAAAGCGCAATAAAATTCTAGCTAGAAAGTCAAATGTATGTTCATAGCATGGTGATCCCTTCAATATGAACACATACAGAGTCAAGACTTCAGACCTAACACCAATGAATGAGCTGCCTGTGCATGCGTATATTAAATTAAATGGTACTGATTATAAATTTCTCATGATCCAATATTGCATCATATTTTGTTACTTACATTTTTTATTTTCTTCTTCTCGCTTATTCTAAATTTTTAGTTGATAAACTGATTATGTATAATAATAATTATTGTTGATTAAAAATGTAAAATGTTTGCCTCAGCACGGGCACATATGATAAATAAATAAATAAAATGTTTTGAAACAATTCAGTATATTATAATTGCGACGTTCAGTACATGTGAGTAATTCTTAGAAAATTGACTCGGGTATAAAAACAAATTAGCATCTCTTCAAAAACAAACAATGAGAATTATGTTACCGTTCTGCAGAATTCAGATTCAGAATTTGTTGCCAACAATAAATATTTATCATTGCAAAATAAAATGCTGTGAAGATGGAAACAATATACAGAAAACTAGTTCACTAGTATTATTTTAATATTTTTAATATACTTTACATTGTGATTTTGATTAATTTTAATATTAATTATTTTAACTTTGTTTTAGACACCGTGAAAAATACATGTAGGTAATGAACGTTTGAAACAAGTAGATGAACTAAAATATACCGCAACTGAAAATCAATATATTTATCAAGGTATCAAATTTTTTAACAATCTCCCTATCACAATTTGAAAAATTACGGACTATCATAAATTTGTAACTGAAGTTAAAAAATATGTACACAGACTAACTGAAACATAAATTAACTCGAATATACTCCTTCTCATTACACGAGTCTATATATCCACTGATTATTGAAATTGTATTATATTTTTAATATTAATAAAAAAAAATATCGAAAGAAGGGTGACTGCAGGAAACAAAGTGGAATTATAGCTAATAGGAACCAAGGCAAAACTAGTGCTATACAATGGAGTCCTGCTACCGATACTGATGTATGGAAGTGAGGTCTGGAGCTGGCGGAAAAGGAACGAAAGTAGGCTGAATGCAGTGAAAATGAGATTACAAGGGCGTATATGTGGTAGATTTATGACAGAGTAAAGAATGAAGAAATAATTAAAGAATGTAAAGCAGATATTAGTATAGTGAGTAAGATTAAGAAAGGATCACTAAGGTGGTCTGGTCATATGGAACGGATAAATGAAGAAATAATGATAAGGAAGATATGACATAAGTGTTGATGGCACCAGATATAGATATAGTAGCTTGTATGTACCCCCGCGGAGAAACGGCGCGATGGTAAGTTAGTTAATTGTTTAATTTTGTTCTTAACCTACGTAGATTTCAACTGCGTAGTTTTCAAAATAATTAATTTAATTTGTTTTATAACTATGTTCTGAAATTGCAACTTTATAATAAAATAATAACGTGATTTCATTCTTTCATATATATATATATAAATGTTTACGCCGAAAGTCAATTTCTTGAGTATATTTGGTTAACCCTGGCTAAGACAAAGAAAAAAGGAATATTCGTAGAATCAATCACAGTAAATTGTAGCTTTATCTGAATAAAATGCGAGTTTATCTTGAAAGAAGGGGAGAGTCTGGTACCAGGCGTCGGAAGACCCTCGCTGAAATTCATACGATTCTGAGTATTATTCATATTTCTCCTCTATATCTTGACCGAATGTGAAAATCATCTCGATCGGAACACGTTAGTGGAGAAACGATCTCGACGCTTCGAGGGAAACTGGAAAAGAGTTTTTATATTTTTTTGGAAACATTTTTATTAAAAGTTTTGTATTAGCTATGCTTGTGGAATATTTAATGTATTTAATTCACACTAATTTCTTCTAATGGAAGTTTTATTTTTTATAGACTCAGTTTCATGTAGATGTTCAATGAAGAAAAATTCTTAAAGAAGCCCACATGGATTTGTGGAACTTGCGGGGTTTAAAAATTATGAATCAATGTATATATCGACACTGTGCAGTAGGTATTGTTAATGTAGGCAAATACACGTGTGGTCGTATAGCAGATGAATCTATACAAAATAACGTTTCCAGGACGGCTGCTGATCGCATGTCATTGTATTGTGGAGTCAGTACTTGACATGTTTTTACTGCTGCTGGGAGATCTGGTTTTACACACTGGTAAAAATGAGGTGCGTTCAGGGGTTGTCAGCGGCAATGATGGCTGTGAACGCAATTTATACTGACAGTAATAATGATGATGATAATGTAATATTATAGTGCTGGTTCTGGTTCTCAATATCTTTGATTTTAATTGTTCAAAGGTTTTTGGTGAAACTTTACGGAATTCCATGATTATTATGTAAATTGAATTAAAACACTATTTTATTCCACTATATTTTATTGTTTTAAACGTGTGTGAACGAGGGGGTTGATAAACGGTAGATAGCAAGGATGAAATGAATTCAGGAGAGGAATAGGAATAGAAAACAGGGGGCGGCTGAAGGACTACCCAGAACCAGAAAACACTACCCACCAGTGAATGTTCCTTTCGGTATTAGTATATTCTTTCACTGGACCCACAGGTCTTCTGAACACGTACTCTGATTGTCCGCACTAAGCACTCTTTGACACACACTTCGGTGGTAACACGAAGTGTCAAACAAGCAACATGCACAATAGTACTATGTAAATCAGTAATATATATGACACCATATATTACTGTCACCATATACTAAGTGTTTTTAATTTTAGTTGAATTATATTATTTATAATGGGAAGATGTTCCCGAAAACGTTTGACACAATAAAATTTAGTGAATAAAACAATGTTTTAACTCAATTTATAAAATTTGATTTAGTTTTTTTTTATAATTTTATATTGATATAAGTGATTAGAATATTTAACCATATTTGATAGGATATAACGATATACTCCTCAAACGTAATATCAGCCCATCACACTTGCCTGGTAATCAGGGATTTAGAAGAACCATCTAAAATGAATTGATGTTGGCCGGCTAAGCCAGAAAAGCTCGGATCCTTTCCCGTCCCAGCCATAAAAGGAAGGATCACTCGGAGGTCTGTGGCGAGATTATCCCAGGATGGCGGCTTGAACGCCTGAACTCCAATGCAAATGAACGACACACTCTGTTTTAAAGTAAACGATAATGACTGCCATTCCGTACAAAATAGCCCAAGTTAATCTAAATATTGAGACAAATTAACCAACCAAATTTAGCTGTAGACGATAAGTGGTAGTTCTATAGAAATATCTGAATGTCTGTTGTTGAAGACAACATTACATTTGAAGGTTAATGGACGTAGTTTCGTTTTAGAAGACACTCGCTTCAGTTGGTGATATGGTGTGTATTCTCGGTATTATTTCACGGAATGTAAAGTAATTAGCATTCAATCTAGGTCATATGGAGTGTTGACGCAAGTCGAATGTTACCTCTGTAATATCCTTCGTTTCAATAATTCCGTCACGATGTAGGTATACCCGTCCCTGTCCAGGTGTCCTTGCACCTGGGTGCAATCAGTAGACGGCGTAGGAGTGCAATTTCGATTGTAAAATGCCAACATGCTTGATTCCGGCAATATAGATTATTGCCATGCTTTAACGTCATCCAGACCGGTAAACCGAATTTGCCACCATCTGACCTCCTCCGAAGTGCAGCGAAACCTTTTTATTTTAGTGCGAGTCGAGGAAAGTGCAAGTTGGCGTTCAGCTCATGCGATTGAGATCAAGGGAAGACCAGATTCCTTCTGTCCTTGTACCTCTCTTCAAACAATAACTTGCAGAGATACAGTCCACCACGGAATTTATTTCCCACCATGGAGAAACCTGTAATGTCTGACCGTTTTTAGGACACTAGTCACTGATTTTCTTTTTCAATAGTGTGAAGTCACGAAGCATTGGAAAACATTCAGATAATATTACGGGAAGCTTGAAACACCATGGTCAGTAACATTCCGGTGTTCATTATTTCTTGATTTCCTTGAAGTATTTTTAAAAAAAAACATATGTACGATATAACATGTCTAGCTTTGCTGAATGCACCCAGAAATGCGGTACTTGCGTTAACTCACACCAGCTATAAAGATTCGGAGTACCCATGGCGTTCAAAAATATTAGAGGCGAGGCCGGCAGCAATCAGCTATGATCACTATTTCTATCGATGTCTCTCAAACAACAGCTCCTGAAGCAATCAAAATGCGTGCATCTAGCAGTAACTTATTTCTACTCCTGCCCTTATACAAGTAATTTCAATAAATTCTGGGCGATTCGTAAGTAGTTTCTATGCTTGTAACCTGGTATATGTCACACTCATACACATATACATATATTCTCATATTTCGACACAATTATGCGCCACATTACTCAGCGATATAAAATAACACGAAGGTATTAGACGAAGGCCATCTAATATCTTTACACAAATCACATAATATTTGTATGGGCAGTGAAAATGCGAAGAGTAGATGAGCGAGTTGGCTGTGTTTGGTGTTGGCGGAACAGAAGATGTGTTGTCGATGAACGATCGAGCCAGACTGTGGCGGCAGCACATTACCGCTGGCTAGGTATTGAATGCAGATATCACTGGTGTCGCTGTTCCATACATATTCATCATCTTTAAATATTTCTGATTAGACTCAAACATCCATTCATTCATAATCGCGAACCTTAATAGACAGATTTACAGTTCTAAAATAGATTAAAAAGAAGATAAAAATTTAGAATTATCACTGGTGGGAATAGATCCCGACGCTGGTTATGATTAGTTGACGCAACCCGAATTAGAGTAAGAATGGGATACTTGCAGATAAGATCTAGCCTACATTGATCTCAGTCCTGGGCTAGACGCCAAATTACATCTTCTTTGACTCGCACTGTTTTGGTAAAGAAGAAAGATCTCTCTGCACTTCGTGATGCTCTCGAATTCTTTTTTTTTTTCATAGCCCAAATATCTTACAACGCACGGCGGTGCTTTCGACAGAAAATAACGTGTTGACACCTCGGCGTTCGAAATGCACTTTGTCGCACAGAATAGTCAAAAAATATAGGAATATCGAAGGATTATTGGAACGACGGAATGCACCGATAACCGATGAACTGAAATATAAAGCAAAATCTAATAAATGATCAACAGTTGTTAATTTAATTATCACACAAATGTATGTATATCCGTATTAGATAAATTTTTAACCGTTCCCAAACCACGCTGTAATACAGACCTACCATCATAATTAAACCCGTAATATTTCAGTAAATACATGCAACATAAAATTCATATTTTTGATAATCTTAAATAAAATATTAGCGCTTAGAAATGATTAGTGAAAAACTAATTATGAAAAGGGAATCTTACAAAAACAATTATTTTTTCATTCAGTCCGTTATTAAATTAATACGTTGATAAAAATACCATTTGTGGTTTTAAAGACAGAGATCACACACTATTTTCACAGTGAAAAGAACAACAAACATACAAATACAATTATCTCTTTCTCACTAATTAAATGAAGAGAGATAAGAAGGAAGGACACATTGTATAGGACTTAATGGAATGTTCAGTATTTAGAATAAATTCGTGTCATTAAAGCCATTTAAGCAAATAAAAACATTTTTTCTAACTGTTATTTACGGTAACACGAGTTGACAGCATGGCTGCATTCGGGTATTTTATATTATGGTATGGTAAAGGTTAAATATGTTTATCCTCAAACATTTTTTAACGCTCATGCCGAATTATCTAAAGTTTTCGAAAAAGTTATCTAGAAGTTAAAGTTATATTATGTTCTCATAAAATATTAGTCAGTAATAATAAAAGTCTAGAAATTTGTCTGCGATATAAAATATATTATATAATATGAAAATTTTTTCGATAAGACCCGTTTTTGTGCTTTTTTCAGTGAGAACAAAAACTTATTTCTCTTCTTCTATTGCCATATCCATCAACAAGGCTAACTAAAAATAATACTCGGTGGATGAATAATTTTAGTTATAGTTTAAGCCGTCAAACCATAAAGTCGCTACTTTAAATATTAGCTGTATAAAATATTTTGACTACGATGGTTAGTTATTTTCCACGTGAATTTGAACTGTCAGTACGGATAATAATGTTGCGATATAATTTTCAAGAAAACGCTGACACTGGATTATCTCTGGTACTATCTACTGAAAAAGCTGCAGAGAGGCTAAAGTCTCTTGAGCTTGTTACTATTCAACTGTTGTTATTAATTATTCAAGTATTAACATTGATCTAGAACTACCATCGATTCCCACACCATCATTGGTGGAAGATGTATAAAATTAGGGTTGCCACAAACAAAATAACTAATAATCATCTTCGTCATCGTCATTTTAGTCCCCTTCTCCTAGGAGTACGATCGGTAGTCAAACACTCAACAAGGCGCTTTCGCTTCATCCTATCTTGCGCTGCTTCGGTACCAGTAGCCCTGTCAAGGCCCAATCTAATGTCGTATGATTTCTTTGCTATTTACCTCAGCTTAGTCAGGAGCGACCCATTGGCCGCCTTATATATTAATGTTTACGCGCCTTATTACTTCAATTAGCACCACTGGGTCTCCTGGTCTATAATAATGTACATGTGTGTGTGTGTGTGTGTGTGTGTGTGAGTGTGAGTGTTGCCACCCTTTTTTAACCGACAGGCGTTATTCTTATTAGATCCCGTGTTTCGACCAGTCCAGCGGTCCAAATAAATCACCAGTGGGCGCTTCGGTCGGCCGAAATCTAAAGAAGACAACAGTTAACATTGTCTCTACTTATGTGAATATCTCTGTAAATATATGTACTAAATATATATTCCTACGTAATATATTTTTGTATAGGATAAAATAATTACAATATATAAGTATTTACCATACGCAACCATAAAAAATGTTTTCTCGAAGAACCTGACGTGAATTTGTTAATACGTGTGTGTGTACACGCAGAGTGATGCGGACGGCGCGGTGCACGAGGCGCGGGGTGCCGGTAGCCGATCGTCACTTAGTGGAAGAGCGTGCGCTGGCCGAGTTAGATGCGTCTTATGCTGTCGTTTGTGATGATAAATGTTTTATCTCATTTTTATCACATTAACACAATAATTGATATAAATATTCACTTTGTTATGTCACCACTTTTTGCCATTATGCGGCCGCGAAAAATTTCTCGTAAAATTTCAAACGTAGCTCGAGCTATGTATGAGGTGGCACCGTCTTATTAAAACCACATGTGTTGCAGGCCCAACCGATTCAATTCGATATCAAAGAAGTTTTCCATCTTGTGACCATAGCGATCACTATTACAACATTGCCATATAATTTAGATAAAATGATACTTCGGGGTAGTACGGGGTCAGATACTTTGTAATAAATTGTAATCAACTATTCTATATGAATATTTAATAAAAATTTACAAATATTTGTTAAACCAAAATGACGGTTAAACAAAATCGGCCTGGAACATAATATTCACCCTGTATCTCTTTATCTCGACGGTCGTCCATATACTTTTTTTAATTTTTATTATTTTTATTCCATTCGTGTTCTTAACCCTTCCCAAACCATCCAGTAACACAGGTCTACCATAAAAAATTAAACTATTTTTGTAAATGCATGCAATATAAAATTCATATTTTAGATAATCCTGAAGAAAATATTAGCGCTCAGGAATGACTAGTAAAATACCAATTATGAAAAGGGAATCGTACAAAAACAATTATTTTTTCCATTCAACAAGTTGTAAAATTAAAACATTGGTAAAAATGCAATTTGTGATATGAAAGTCAGAGATCACACACTATTTTCACAGTGAAAAAAACAATAAACATACAAATATAATTGTCTCTTTCTCACTAATTAAATGAAGAGAGATAAGAAAGAAGGACACATCGTATAGGACTTAATGAATGCTCTAAATTATGTTATTAATCATTTTTTCAAAATTGAATGCTCAATATTTAGAGTAAATTCGTGCCATTAAAGCCATTTAACCTAATAAAAACATTTTTTCTAACGAGTTGACAGCATGGCTGCGTTCGGGTATTTTATATCATGGTATGATAAAGGTTAATATACGTACATATTACACATTATAAACATTCTTATAAATATATAAAAAAGGCATAGTAGATCTTGAAATGACCTGGTGTACCTGTTCTCTGTAAGACTTTAGCCTTGTCGATGAGTGACTGCCGCGTTCATGAGACCAGTACTCGAAATTCTAATCTATCGGTATTACGCAGCCACTCGGCTACCGAGTCTATATTCGATTAAAAGTTACAAATGGAGCTTAGTTTTTCACCCTATCAGATCAAATCGAGGCAAATCCACTTGAGACAATACCATGCCATTTTTTCACTTAATTGTAACAAACTTTCGTGAACGGATTTGAAATCTTTTACAATTCAATTCGTGTTTATCTCGGTTTTCTATCAAACTTTCACAAAGTGAGTGGCCGATCATGTTAGCTTTGAATTGCTGTTTCTAAACGATATTGTTTTTAGATTTATTTTTTGACATCTTTTTTACTTGGCTATATTATTCATATATCAGCTTATATTACATATACTTTTCCGGTCTATTCTATTAAATTATTAATGGGAATGAATCAACTTATTATATTAGTTTTATTCTTAGGTTATTATATAGGTCATGCTGACGCAAGTTGACTACTTCTTGTACATTCCATCTGTCCAATAAACAATAATATACATTTACCGCTCTAGCCAACTAATCACTTAGGGATTTCGCTGACGTGGGAACAGATTGCATTACGACGCTGAGCTGTCGACACATACACGTCACATAACGCCGTGCGTAATGCCTACACTACGAAAAAGAAGCGGTGGTTTTCAGTATCAGGAGTGCAGTGATATCTCCGTTCTTAACTACAAAAGTGCGAGTCAACCTGAGGTGAAACTTGATGTCCAACCCAGGATCGAGATCAAGGTAGCTCAGATGCATCTGCCAATATTTATTTCTTGTTCCAATTCGGATTGCGTCAACTAACCATTCATTTTAATCGATACAGTCCACGGGGTCTTATCCCACCAAGTCACTTAGGTGCATGAGTGGAGAACCTATGTATAATAGGATGAAAAATGAATAAAATAGGAGAGACTGTAGATGTTTGCGCGTTTCAATCTTAGTGGTATGCCTGTTTTATTCTGCACTGGCCGTGCACCACTTAACTTGAAAGAAAGTATCCAGCCGCCATCGGAATCGGTCCGCTATCAAAAAATACATAGACATCAATAAGATATATGCATTTATTTTTGATCACTCACGGATTTACCTTAACAATTAACACAAAAATATGGTAAGTCATTTTCTGTGGGGATATGTGAAGTGGCTAGTCTATGCCGATAAACGACTTGGAAGCCAACATACGTCGCGTTATTTCCGATATACGACCCCAGCTGCTCCAAAAAGTGGTCTTAAATTAGACTTCCAGATTGCGCTTTATTCGAGCCAGCCGCGGTAGCCATACGCGCAAAATCACATTTAAACATTAATGGACATTATTTGTTTTATTTGATTTTAAAGTTGTATACCTCTTAATAAAACATTATTTATATTATTAGGTATACATAGTAACACGATACAGATAAATTTTTTTAATGATTATATAATTTCATATTGTTTTATTATTATTATCTTACTGTACCTTGACACCCCTGCCTATGGTAACTTAATATGTACGCGTTTGCATAGTACCAAATATCGCTCTGTCAAATTGACGAATTAGTCGGGGCGTGGTAAGGCGTTGTACATACAAACTAGCGAACTCCCTCAGGATAATTCGGGCTAATGCAGGGTTGGCCACTGTTTAAAGTACAATTCACATTTTTATACGCATTCATTTCTCAGTGTTTGCTTCAACTCTTTACATCGTGTATCAACACTATCGAGTGTATTTATACGGTTTTGTTTTAATATCGGTATATAATGAGATCCTGGTACCAACACAAGAGTATATAAGTAAAACAGAAGCAGTGCAATGAAAGGAGATAATATAAATGAGGTCATCGAGATATATTATATGGCTATTCCATTTACGTTAGAAGATTAGAGAAGTAAGATATTGGTAGTATATATCAGGATTTAAAAAGGGTTGTTAGGTATTTGGTTACGTGGAATAAATGAATGAGGAGAGAATGGTAAGAAAATAAAAAAATTAAGTAGTGGCTTTTGCTCCTTTGACGCATCCCTGAGATTTTTTGTCGGTTTGTATTGGTCATTTTATGTGTGTGAATATTGCCGCTTTTTGGAAATTAAAGGATCGCGATCAAACGACCAGCGGAGCGCAATTGCGATTAGTACATCGTCCGGGAAGGAGCTCTCAATAATCTGAGCCTCGGGAGTGCGCATTTCGGTCGGTCGGAAACCTACCCAGAGATAAGAAGAATAATAACATCGAACCAGCCACGACGCCACTACTGTCAATCAAGGTTAGTGGTAATCTTCATTCTGCATACATGATCATATTACAAAAATGAAACAAGAGCTGTTGAAGACATTCATGGGAATACTATTGTTTGATGGCATCAGAAATAGAGGACATTCGCGAAAGACTTGGCATGAACAGTCCTATTTCAAGAGTCAATGTCAATGCTCAATAATTGATGAGCATGTTTGGAGAAGATGTATAAATGTGAATGAGGTGAGAATTGTGTAACGGGATAGAATAATATATTACTATAGAATCTCTGTCTATATTATGGTTGAATAAATATTTGAAAAGTAATGACGTCGAAGATTTTTGCAGCAAAGTGAACGTTTCATTAGTTGCCCCGTCTGTTACACTAAACTTTAATAAGAAGAGAAAAATATATTGTCTTTTGTAAATGCGTTTTGCAACGCTGTATATATTTGTAATTAGCAAGGATTCGTGCAGTTTTCCGGCACACTGTAGCCAAGGCGTAAAACATGGAAACAAACCAAGAAAGTTTATTCTTGGATCAAAAACAACTGAGAAAAGGTTTCTGAGGAGATGATGAATGTAACATTACGGGATCTAGTTTGAAGGTCCAGGGATCCAAGGTTATATTAATTAAAATAAAATACGTTATGTTATTGATAGAATCGGCGTTAACTTTGTAGAGCTTCATCATAATGAATTGCCATACATATACACACTTACAAAATTTCATGCGGAGATTGCAATAGTAAATATATCGGACAAACCTCTAGAAAACTCAACATTAGATTAAAAAAGCATTCAAAATTCACGATAATAATCATTTCTTTCATTCGTGTACCATTAAACTTCTCGATTCTGTCACCCGTAAAGGTAATAAAATGAATAATTTCGAAAGATTAGAAATAAAAAAGAATTTGATCTCGGGTATCAATTTGTTAAATAATATTACATTTTCTAACCCATCTCTTCTTCTCTCAATATTCCCGTTACAACCACCCCTCCATCGTCTACCAGTAATTCCGTCCCCTCTCTCTCCATCTGTCAGCACCTAATTGCTTGTATGTCTACCACCTAAGTCTCGTCTCGTATATTTATATGTGGTTAGTTTAATACTTCTACGAGTAGTGCTATTAAACTCAAGTAGAGTAATAATACCGTTTTATTTATATCCATCTATGTAATACGTCATTTATAGAATAAATTTTTATCTAGTATTTCGAGTGAGAATGTAACAGTGATATTTTTTTCAGTTCTTATATGTGTGGATGGAGTTGTGGATCTTCTGTGGAATAAGCTTGAAACATTCGAAATTTTAATGGACAAGCATACCCGTGCTAAAACTGAGCTGACGTATTTTGAGTATATTATTAGACTCCCTGAGATTTTTGATACACTGCACCATGTAATGTAAGAAAATCAATATTGAGGACCTAACCCAACAGAAAGAGAACCACATTTCTTATAATTTTTAGATAATGGTTGTCAGCTGTAAATAAAAAAAAAATCCAAATTTGATTTGGATATATGAGACCTCCCCTGCAACAACACTGTACATCGGTTTTTAGAAATGTTGATAGATAGACTGAGCGTCGATCATAATATAGAGTGTCGTTGCAGATAAAATCATTTAAAAATTGTGCATAATGAATGGTGTTTTTATTCTTTCATCTTGTTTTTTTTCTTGTGCCATATCTGTTCAACAGACGTTGGCTATCACGACTTTTTTTACTGCGGCCCGGAAAAATTCCACAGTAGACTGGCCAAACCATCGCCTCAGCTTATCCAGTCATAATGTTCCCCGACTTGAGGTGCAAGATCTCACACGTCTCTGGATGTCTCGTTGTATGATTGCTTAATACATCATTCGATGCTCAAGAAGATATACAACGTTGTGGCACCCATCACTCAGATCTGGCCAAAAACGATATACAGTGTTGTTGCAGGAGTGTTTTCACATGTAGAATCGTAGAAAGTCACTACAAAATATGTTTAGTTAGATATGGTTCAGTTCACTCAACCGATTGTGAAATGTTATTGATGGCAACCCTGTTTGCAGCCGAGATAGTTTATGGCCGAGGAGAGGTGGCGACTGTACGATGGGTAGAGCGGAGATTGTGTGAGATAGGCGGGGAGCTGCGGGGCGGCGGGGCGGCGGGGCTGGTGCTTAGGGGCCGCTGCGGGGCGAGCGGGAGGCGGATCCCTTGCAAATGTTCGAGTGGGATTTGCAGGGAGACATATTACAGCAAACGATGGAAACTATCACCAGATTTGTATGCAAGAAACTGATTGCTCTGGAACTCGAACATAAATAAGCTTGCAGCAGTTGCAAAATGGAATTTTGATTTATAAGTTTGATAAAATGTAGAAATATCGTACGTAACAGTGCTGAGACCCCGCCATCATTAAATAAATATATTTTACAATATTTTGAGTATGTACAAATCTTTGTTGGAACTAATTACTAGGTTTTATCCCCTGGGGGATTATCATCAGGATTAAGATGTTTCACTGTTGGTCTAAAATATGAAGTTAACAATTGAAAAATAGTGCATTCTAGTATATATTAATAACTCGAATGAATTTTCTATACACATAAAAGATATTGCCTCCACTTCGAATTAAGTCTCAACTTCAGCGACATCTATACTATTACATGAGAAAGAATATCAAATTTTCAAAAAAAATCGATAAATGGCGACAGCATAATTGGTAATAAATAAGTGAAATGTTCCATCATGATTTAATATATACAACTTCCAAAAATTTAATAGATGTGGTAGCGTGGGTAAATAGGTGAACGTTACATTGTGTAAAGTGATCACTTAGGCCAGCCAATGACAAGCTCTGTAATGCCCAAGACTTCCATACTTCTCATATAAAAATAACAGCTTCGTCTCTGTGAGACTTCTTAATCTCAATATATTTGAAACTTGAAACATAAAAAATTCAGAAAGATAATTATTGTAATATAAAAGATTATACAAATTCTTTGAATTATACAAAACAAGTGAATAATAACAACACAAACATGTAAAATCTACCATGTAAACAGGCTAGTACTAAAAATATAAAATTAAGGAATTTAAAAAAAACTGAAAAACATACTAAGACGCGCACAGACATAAAAACACAAATAACCTACAAAATGTTTTTAACATCCATTAAGTAATGTATAATAAATACTATTTTTATATTCCTTTTTTGGGATATTACTTATACAATATTTTATATGAATAAAATAAAAAATGTTAATTAATACAGATAAAAGATTTTGCAGCAGGTTTATTTATAATGCGTACTGTTTTATTTAATTTCGTGGGTATTTTAAAAATAATTAAAAATATGACAAGGTAAAATGTTTTTCTCATTTTCCAAGATAAAAAATAATATTTTAATGCTAACATTTTTTCGACTAATTAATTAATGTAGATTTTTTTTAAATTATTATTCCAAGCCCTAGATATTAAATTTATCACAACAAATAGAAAATAATTTTAATCTAACATAAATATGCTATTCAATGAATATAAATAATCTCAGAATACACATATCTGACTTGGGAGTATTTGAAAAGTTCCTTTTCAGATAGTTAATAAATTTATCTTAAATACGTTTCTCGTATTACGAAAATTACGTAGCGGTCCATATATTCAGATGATCTTTTTCGTGACGTCATTGCTGTACGTTCAATCAACTCGTATTGAATGGGAGTATTCATGTATCAAATTTTATTGTCAGAAATAACTCATTTATTATAATTTTTTATATTGATCGAAATTTCACATTTTTGATTATTATTTTAAATTTTCAAAGGTTTTTGGTGAAACTCATTTTAGGAATTCCATGTTTATTTTGTGAATTGAGTTGAAATACTGTTCTATTCCACTGTATTTTATTGTATTAAACGTTCGTTAATAAGAGAGGGGATGTTATGGGCGGTATTTGGATATTTATTATTCTCTTGTTGTTATTCTTATTATTAAGATGTCTAACCTCTCTTATCCATTTTGATACAACCCCCACCCCCACTTCGCTTAATTTAATAATTAACATATTTTTTTATAACATTAAGAAATAAAAAAAGTATGCTTATACAGGGTGTAACAGATCTAGTCCATAATACTTTATGGGTGGATATCTGACTTAATTATTTATGATGAGATTATTTAGATGTATTGAAATATTTTATTGAATATAAAAAATTAAAGGTTAGACTATTTTTTGTATATATGTATATTTATAATATAATAATTTCGTAGTACGTAGACAGAGCTTATAATACGATATTGAAAAACTTTCATACATTAATATTTTACATAAATTTGCACATATTCCTTGAACTTTTTCGACAGGTATTCACCCCATAAAGTATTGTGGACTAGGTATGGTACACTCTGTATAAACTGGCCATAATTTTTGTATATTATTAAGATCAAAATTATTTCACAATGTGCAAGTATGTTAGCCAATAGCGATGTTGCAAACGGTACAAATTTTCAGCAAAACACCGTCGTATATTTTACCTCAAGAGTTTTCAGTGGGAAGGGCAGCATCCCTAAACTGCACCGGATGTGTAAGGCGAATGTATACGAGATCGCGATAATACCCTCCCGGACCAACCCTGCTCGGCTGCAAGTTATGTGTGCCGACAGTCGGGGTGGTGGTTCAGCAGCTGACGAAGGAAAATTTCCCAGACATGATGGCCCGGCCGAGTGGTCAGAACAGCCCCGTCGGCGAGTTATGCAAACCGTGCTGACTGCCGATTTTCGGGAGGAAAATGTTTAACAAGATCAGAATACCGACGCGCTAGAATCTGTGTTTGCATTCCACAATATTGCGTTGTAAATTTATTTTATTTTCTCTACTTGTAATAATCGCAAACATGAGATAAAATCTAAAAAAAACATTCAAGAAAACAAAATCACCGATTTTTGCTGCGTCATGACATCGTATTAACCTTTACCATACCGTGATATAAAATATCCGAACGCAGCCATGCTGTCAACTCGTGTTACCGTACATAACTGTTAGAAAAATTGTTTTTATTAACTTAAATGGCTATAATGGCATAAACTTACTCTAAATATTGGGCATTCAATTTTGAACAAATCATTAATAACCTAATTTAAAGCATTCATTAAGTCCTATACCATGTATCCTTCCTTCTTATCTCTCTTCATTTAATATGAGTGAGAAAGAGAAAATTGTATTTGTATATTTGTTGTTCTTTTCACTGTAAAAATAGTGTGTGATCTCTGTATTTCATATCAGAAATGATATTTTTTACCAACGCATTAACTTTACAACAGCTTGAATGGAAAAAATAATTATTTCTGTACGATTCCCTTTTGCATAATTGATTTTTCACTAGTTATTCCTAAGCGCTAATATTTTCTTTAAGGTTATCTAAAATATAAATTTTATGTTGCATGTATTTACCGAAATATTATAAGTTTAATTATGATAGTAGACCTGTGTTACAGCATGGTTTGGGAAGGGTTAAAAAAACGCGTTTTGTATCTTAGATACATATTTCATACTATGGGGTATATTGGTGCATTTAGGAAATAACAGTGTTTTGTGGATTAATATATTTTTTATTCACATCGATATTATTACTTTTTTCAAACTAAGTTAAACGCTTGTGCCGTTAAAATAAGACTAACTTACTGGTTTCTTGGAATACTAGACTAGCGTATTAACCACTAGACCAACAAGCTACGTTGATATTTGTGTGGGCGTGTGGCAGACAGTTATACAAATAAAATTCAATATACATAATTTATCTATGACTTTCTGGATATATTAGATTCAGGCGTAATATTATTTAAGGCTGGAAAGTACTTGGTAACATGCCCAGGTCTGCGAGACGCGAGCAGGGCAAAAACGAACGTATTTTTAATATCTCTAGGTTAAGATTACTTAAATGTTTTCTCTTTTACATATTCAATAACAGTATGTAAATAAATATTCAATTTGAAAAGAAGTGCACATTATAAAAAAAACATACATTAGCGAAATCGTATTACGGCTGGCAAGTATATTGAGCATCTGTCATCCTGTCATCCCATCTATGTTATCTCGCTCATATATATGTGGTAGTACTGTCAATATGTGGCTATAAGAGAGATGAAAAATTAATGTTTTGTTCGTATTTTTAACACATACTCTGCGGTGGTGGGTCAGATTTGACCCGGGTGTTTGTAAAAATATGAATTACGCTACAAATATTCGTTAAATGCTGTTTTCTTTCTAGCCAATCTTTTATTTTTATTTCAAAAAATTGAGATTTAAATAAATGTTATCGGACGAGATTCAAATGAGTTATATATAAAAATGTGAAAAAACGCTCAAAACGCTTTTACGGGATTAAAACACAGCGCTTACACCGAAATATAGATTGTCAACATTTTGAGCAAAGGATACCAAGTATGCGTCTATGTATTTGTTTTGACTTATTTTTGTCTGCCGACCCCTAAACAATACCAGCAAAATAACAAGTTGAGGGGCGTTGCGCCTACCTATAAGTTTTATAGCACTACCTGATCGGGTTCCGACGAAAAGATTACATGCTCCGTGAATGTTTATATTTTGGCTATGTAGGGCATCTGTTGGTGCGTGAGAATATGTACATTATTCGTAAAATTTTTAAAATTTTACTTTTAATTTTTTAGCAGAAACGTTACGGCACATCGTGCCATTTTATTAAATCATATTTAAAATGAAATATCTATAAAAAATCTCCCACAATATGGTTGAAAAACAGAAAACGTGAGGTGTGTCTGAAATGACCCACTACTGCCGAACGTGCTTTGTTTTGACCCACCGGGCAGTTAAGAGTTAAAGAATGTTTTTAAGTGGATATATATATTTCAAAATTGATACGTGAGGACACTCTTTGTACAATTCTAGGGAGAGCAATAAAGAATGTACTAACAGAAAAGCAATCGGCTATCGCCGACCTGCAGGCAATTACTTTGGGCGCTACACGGCCCGTGAAGACCGCTGCGCAGCCATAACTTCCGTAGAATCTGCATGTCATATAAATCAATATAATAAGGATGCACATGCACTATCACGCTCTCACTTTTTTTGGGCCAATCTGTATATATATCTGTAAATACTGAAAACTTAGCCAAGATACCGGGATAGGATTCCCTAGTCACGACATTCAATACCGAAGGAACCTTCTGTAGATAAAATGAAGCAGTCAAAAAAATGATAACATACTGTCATGAATTTTAATTTTATTTCTATTACGACAGACGACTCAAAAATAATCCGTTTCTAGAATATACTTCACAGATCACTAATTTATCTTATTTAAAATAAATCCTTACGAAGAAACAGCTGAAAGAGAAATTTACCTTTATACTCTAATTAATTTGAAGTAGGTACTAAGTTGTATTGTTTGAGTGCTCTGTACAAGGAGTACTCTGTTTACAATGAGTGGACGGAATTAATTTTCTTTGGATTTGCAAATCATTGAATTACAAATAGTACTTGACAACATTGACAGAACAGATTCGTTGAGTTCTTTTGTGATTTAATTTTTTAAAATGGGCCGGTGCTGAACGCGCGCATACTAAGTGAAACTTTTTTTCATTTTCAATTTTGATTTATACAATTCAGATAAAGGATGTCCAGCGGAAAATTTTCAAGTTCAATATTAAATTTTAAAAAAAACAATGTTATTCTCAAATATGAATTAAATATATTAATTAGAAAGATATACATACAAAATCAATTTTATCGAAAAATATTGTTGTTGCACCACCGGGATTCGAACCTGGATATCTTTTCTAACCGGGTAAAGTGCATTATTCACCTATGCTCATTCAGATTACTCAAAGGTATTTGAGAATCTGCAAAAAATAATGGAACGATTAAATGTATTAATATCAAAAAGGTAACATATAGGTTCAAAAATTGTCGCTAAAAATATTGTCGCTGTAGTATAGTTGGATAATGCACCTTCCCCGTTTAGGAAAGAGATCCAGGTTTGAATTCCGGAGGCGCAATAACAATATTTTTAGATAATATTGCTTTTGTATGTATATCTTTTTAATTAATATATTTAATTCATATTTAAAATATCACAGACCTGTGTTCTGAATAATTACAACTTCACAATAAGAATGTGTTCTCCTAATAATATTATTCTCATATTTTATTTATACAAAATGGAATTTAGCGATGCGGATTTAATGTTTTATAAACAATATCGTCTAAATGCCGTCCATTTCTCTAAAGACACTCTTGCAATCGGTCTTTTGAATTAGCGAACACGCGAGACCAAAGTGTCGGTTCAATGACAACAACTTCACGGCGGATGTTTTCTTGTAGGACCTGAATTGTTCAAGGATTGTTGCTGTAAAATCTCGACTTGAGGTATCCCCACAATAAAAAGTCGTACGGTGTTAGGTTCGCTGATCGACGTGCCCACAGTATATCTCCGTACTTGTTAATTAATTTATTGGGAAAGAAAACTTCCTCTCAGTTTTTCCATTAAAACTAGTTGTGTGCGGAGTGGCCCCGTCTTACTGAAATTATGTTCTGTTGTTGGACCCGAGAAAAAGATGCGGCCGCGTTATCAAAATTAAGTCGATTATTCAGCAATACACGTCAGCAGTGACTGTCTCGCTGGTTAAAAAAATAAGGGCCAATTATCCCTCAGGCAGAAATTGCACACCACCCTGTCGTTATTGGACAATGCAAACGTTTTTGATGGCGTTCCCTTGAGTTGTCGGGGCATCAGTATCTCATGTTCTGTTTATTAACATAGCCATCGATATGAAAATGTGCTTCGTCAGTAAACAATATGTTTCCATGCTGTTCCAAAACGTTCCAACATCGTTCTCGCTAAGCTTTCACGTAAATAATATTAATTTTCGTTGACAGACCGGACGATTTATAGTTTGTATGGGTGAAACTGTAGTTTCTTTTTTAAAATAACGTGCATTGTTGATTTTTTTATTCCAGTATTGGCTCCAATCTTCCTTATTAATTTACGCGGATTGCGCATAATTTCACGTCGAACTTGAGCCACAAGTTGACACAACAAATGAATCACCGCATTTTAAATATTGCTCAACAGCGAACGCACGGTGCGCTCCCGACCAGTAACTCATTTCGACTGAAAAATCAGCTAATCACGCGCGTCGAACAAAACCCCTCCCACTTACCTCACCCTGATGGTTTACGAGCAATTACAATTTAATCTTGATTTTTTTCCACTATATTGGACATTACATAAATAATACGATTTTTTTTATATAACTTGGCTATATATTCAATGAAGATGGACAAGACGATGGTGATATAGAACGGCAGAGGAGACAGTTGAGCGTTCGTGCAAATATGCTGTCACGGTGTTTCTATAAATGCAGTAAGGAAGTTAAGGAGGTGAAGAGGATCTTGTTTAAATCGTTCTTCACCAGCATGTATACGTCTTCTAGGCTGTAGTTTCCGGCTCACAATTTCTGGAATCTCCATATACTGCATTAATATTCCTCACACTTTTCGTTATGCTGTTGCCTTTATTGAACTCATAAAGCAAAATATAGCCATTATATTTTGGCATATTCCATTATGGCATTGAAAAAATAACTGTTAAAATTTAATAACACTCTTCAAATCTTACATTTTGAATAAGTTACTACCCCCTTTTACAGCCTTTATTTTGTCCCCCTACGACTTATAGTTCAAGTTATTAAAAAAAAACAACCGCATTATTTATGGGATGAGGTAATACTCATGGCATACGGAAAAAATCTATCGAAAAATATTTGATTGCTACCGAAATATTAACCCGCATCTAATCTAACTATTTTTTTACTAATGTTTACGCGCCTTATAACTTCGATTGGCACCGCTAGGTTTCCTGGTTTATAATAATGTACATGTGTGTGAGTATTGCCGCCCTTTTTCGGAAGCTAAGAAGACGTTAACCGACAGGCGTCATTCTTATTACATCCCATGCTTCGACTGTAAACCACCAGTGCGCGCTTCAGTCGGTCGAAATCTAAATAAGACAACTCAGTCAAAAGAACAACAACATCGGACCAGAAAGACAGCAAAATTAGAGAGGCTAGTGCGGTTCATACATCATATGTGTGCTTATTGTTAATCGTAAATCTGGGAACCAGCTATCGAAGGCATTTACATAAACAACTAATATAGTATTCATCAGAAAATATATTTATTAAGACGGCCGAAACATTTATAGATAAAAATAATAAATTGTCTTTTAAATGTATTTTTAAACATTTTCGTACGGTTTATTATTTTATTTTGTATCCCGCGTTGGGTTGATTCGATCTGTACCGGATGCTAATATCACATTTCTTCAATACAATTTTTTGCATAATAATTCAATACAGCGTAATTACATTTTTTCTCATCTCTTTTATTATAAGGCCATACACTTATTTTTTTCAAATAACTAAACCAAGACTAATAATATTTGTCACTAAGTGTGTATAAAAAGTCGTCAAGGAGCAAAATTAAAGATGTATTGTGTACATACACGGAGTGAAAATATTGAAGCGAGAAATTAATTAGCTAAAAGATTTTTTTACAATTTATAAAGTTACATTGTACAAGGTATCCTAAAAGTCATTTCCATAATAAAAATTCTGTAATAAAATAATTGATTATTATTTTGCATTTATGTACAGTCTATGAATTTTTTTAAATTATGTTTTTTAGATGTGATCCGTTATTTCCTTGGCACTCTTCTAAACGGGAGGCACCATTCTAAAAATTGCTCGGTACGTATTCTCCGTGATCGCTGCCATTTCTTTTCGGATATTATCTTTTTTTAATTTTTCTTTTTACCCTTGATTTAAGGTAGCTCCATAGGAAAAAGTCTATTGGTGTCCAGTCAGGGCTACATATGTCAACTCATCGGGATGTCAATTTTTCAGAAATTTTTTTGCTAACAACTGGTATGGACATGCTCCATAGATACTGAATTCCCAAGGATACGGCTAGCTATCGGCAGACCCCCCCGCCCCACTACCGCTCACTGCGTTGGTGCACAGAATGAACCAAAATGAAAAAGGCTTTTGGAACACACTGTACTAGGGAAATATAGGGTGTATACAGACATAGTCCATAATATTTTATTTGTTGTTACTTAAGTTATGAGTCGAAAATGTTCAAGGAATTTGAACGAATTTTGTTTAGTTACGGAAAATATTTTTCAAATAGATTTTACAAAATCATGTATACGTTTCTTCATATTAAATATTTGCGAAATTGACTAATTTATATTGCATATTTAAATAATCTAACAAAAAATAGACCTTTAATTTTTTGTATTTAATATAAAATTTTGAAATAATAGCACCTAATTTCAAAACCCCCTAAAACGGATATCGGATAATTTGAGTTTAATACAGTTTTATTGATTTTTTTGTCAGCTACATGCAGAACACATTGATTTTTACAAGAGCAAGTTAAATTCATTGATATTGCATAATACTTTCAAAATATCCCAAAGCAGACAGAGTTGCTATTCCCCCTAAAATTAAATCAACCAATGACAATGCTTGTTGATGATCATGTGATCTAAAATCTAATATGGCTGCCAGAACGATATATACAGACAAAATAAACATTATGGTTTCTTTAAAAAATGCTGATGTAAAAAAAACATTTTGTATATTCTCTTTCAATATATACGTTTTCATCCATAACTCAAAAACACATTAAATCATTTTAGGGGGTTTTGGAATTAAGCAATACGTATTTACATTATTCGAAATAATCGCATAAGAACGTATTTTTTAAAATAATTATATTTCAGAAATTATTAAGATTATACAATTTCTGGATCAATAGCTGTGCGCATTAAATATGTTATTCAGTATATTCACTATAGACGTGAAGCCTTTATGAATTTTATATTAATTAATTTAACCTTTAATTTATAATTAAATTAATTAAATAAAACATTTTACTTGTTCACACGCAATCCAGAAAAAATATAAATATATAGATTCAAAAATCATTTTCAGTTTATGAATGGCGATTTGATAGCAAGAGGGCGAAGCATCAGACGAGAAATAATACATTCAGTAGAATGTTATCATTTCCAACGTATCGAAAAACTATTTTAAGCATCTAAAAAATAATATTTTTCTTATACGCTGTATAATAATACTATGTGAATAATGTAAAAATAAAAAAAAACCTATAGCCTCAAATTTTTTCCCACTATATTTTGGATAACGAAGGGGCATAAAAAATCTTTTGTGCAATTTTAAGGGCCAATTCTATTATTTCTGCGCTGGAAGAGAAAATAAAAACATCTTAGGTAGACTTGGATTATATTAGTAATGAAGGTATATAAATCAGTGACTTTTTGTAGAAATGATTCTGGATAATACCTACTATCAAATGTACAAATCTGAAGACTAGCCCAAAAACACTCACAATTAACTATTTTGGTTTTCAACTTTAGAACGCGTTCCATCCGTTTTATTCTGTATTAATTTTTTATTTAAATGATGAATTAAATATATAAACAAAGGATATTCAATATTTAAATAATTCGGCTTCAAGTATTCAAGCCAAACTGTCAAAAATGCGTCACACAAATAAATTCCTCAAAACATGTACGCTATTCTGTTCATTATATCCATAAGCATTAAAGTCGTAGATGCTGTTAACGATTACATATACAATATGCGCAAAAGTCAAATACTTTCAAACTTTGTGGATACGGAATAGATGATAGAATCCAGTGTTGCTGGTATCTGTGTGATTGCGCGATTCTTAGATAATCGAAAGTTGAGAATGTATATGTATGTATTTCGACTCGCTCCGTGCGCGCGTCGTGTCGTAGTATGTGCTATGACTGTTCTCTAAAAGACTGGATGAATTTATTTGCAGCATTTTGGCTAGAAACAAAATGCCTAAAACATTTTGACTTTAAAATACAAGGGATACGGGGTAGCCAAAGCATGTATGAAACGACCGCGTCTGGTATAAATAGGCACGCATAAATAAGTCAAGATAAGTATTAATAACTATCAAAAAAAGCTACATACTTCGATCATGTTCTTAGAGGAATGAAAAATATCATATTTTATAACTCATTATGCAGGAAGGCACATAAATAAGTCTTCTTAAAAATTGTGTGTGAGCTATATTGTTTTGTTTGCACTGTGATGCCAAATGCGCACACTGTTCAGAGGGAAAATTGCGTACCCCTCATATTTCAGAATTTTTAACCTCAGTCGAAATCAATTTATTCTATGAATCAAATAAATAGTACCTATATTAAATAAGGGAAACGCATTTTTGTTGAAAAGCAGCATTTTCAGAACATAGTTCTGTGGTAGTGTGATTATTATGTTCCAGGCCGATTTTACTTCGTAACTATTTTGGTTTAGTAAATATTTATCTATTTGCATTTAGTAGTCATAGAGAGTAGTTAATTACAATTTATTATAAAACATTTAATCTCTAAAAATTATGTAAAAATCATTTAAAATATTTTATCTAAAAAATCATTCCACTTTTGGAAAAAAAAAATGCAACACTGGTAATCTTTAATTGATACACCGACGACCTTTACACCCACGCAGAGTTACTGTATGGTGCGTCATATGGGGTAGTTGAATCATTGGGCCCTATTTCTTTTAGGATACAAAAGGCAATGCTGTAAAACTTTATTTGGGCCTGTGACACATGTAGTTTTAACAGGACGGTGCCACCTTACACACAGTCTGTGATGATCCACGTATAACAAACTGATAAAAAAATACGAATTCCGCGAAATTTATAGAGCGGGTCGGTTAGGGGAGGGAGTAGTGGGGCGGGGGATGAGAACAGCATGGTGAACGCTTCTCCAGACAGTCAGTTTCGGGAGGGTGAGGGGGTCGTACGTGTGAGAGTCGAACACGTAACGATTGTTCGGGGTACGAATTTTTTTTTCCTTTTCGAGATTTACGCCGCCAGTGTTTTATAGGAGTGATCGTTTGGGTTTCCGGGTCCGTGGAGGTCGTGTTGAAATGCCCAAATCGCGAGTGTGGTTACTCTAAGTTCCAGAGGGCAGACCAGGATCGGCGCAGATGCTGAGGACCATAGCCGCTCCGAAATACTAAGTTTATCTTTTTACACGATTGTATACATAATTAAAACCGCTAACAAATACTGTAGTGTGATTCATAAAAAGGGGCTGGCGTAATCGCTAGACTACTTAATATTTCACTTTATTTAATTACAGTCCTGTTTTATTAATTTGGAACACCCACCTACAAGTTTTAGTTACATATATCTCATCGTTCAGGACTAATTATATACTACTATTGGCCATGTAAATAATCATGTGACTATGTGCGTAATTATTTGTGTATTAACTTATCCGCGAAAATCTAGTAAAATCTCATAAATCTCGTCATGGCTCACGCTGCTGGCACATTACTTCGAAATCGCACGATTGCATGTGTATGGAAATCATACTGCCTTTTATTATTGACATGGTACTAACAACCACCCCAAACTGAAATTATTCGAGGGCCTTGCTCTCCTGTGATCAAAGTCATAACAATGTCGCGGGTGACAGATAATGATGCAGAGGAATTGTATGTCGAGATAGTCTTTCGTCGAGTTTGGAGTGGTCTATAGTTGCTGAGGAGGGTCTCCATTCTGGGTAATACTCGCAGGAATCATGCTGGACATGATCGTATACGTCGGTTTGAAGGGCTGAAATGCATACATTAGCTAGCCATCTAAGAGGCGTTATCAGCACAAAGACGAAAGAATCTACCGATTGAATGCTGTTACTTCACACCTTAGCCAAGACGTGAGTGGACGGAATGGATCCCAGAGGAAGGACGCCTCAGCGCACTGTACGTACCTCTTCGGACTTCTCGATAGATGAGTCTCTAAACATGAATGTATCTTAACGAAAGGACGAGAGGGAGACTTATATCAAAAGGCGTCATTTTGCACGGACTTACGTATTATTAACACATCTAACTGATTTGTTCCAGGCTCTATTCGAGATGCATTGTTCGAGACACCGAGGATCATCCTGCAGATAAACTAAAACTATCCACACTGTTGACACCGTTGTCACATGACGTATGTTTTCAGACGCACCCATAGGAATCAAAGGATTTTCCTGAGAATCGTACTGTCATGTCACAATCAATCACAATTCATTACCTTCAGTGGTGAACGCGGCCACGGATTGGCCATTTTCCTACCAATACTGAACATCAGCATATTGGAGATACAAGGACCTCGGCCATGCATCTTGAATGAGTCATAACAAATTCTATTGTTCACTGAGACATTGGCCGAATCTAAACTTTGGATCATCATCATCATCATTAACTTTTGAACGCGTGGGTGAGAGGCCTCGGGGTTAAGCACCCGTCGTCTACCGCGAATATGCACCAAGCGTACGGGTTTT
The DNA here is from genome assembly GCA_031772225.1 of Eubasilissa splendida. Lineage (NCBI taxonomy): Eukaryota > Metazoa > Arthropoda > Insecta > Trichoptera > Phryganeidae > Eubasilissa > Eubasilissa splendida. Next base: position 2,770,474 of record CM062867.1, read on the forward strand.
TTAATCTGAGGTTTAGGGGAGACGAGCGAGCGCCACAGACTGGTGTCTAGAGAACTTATCATAATCACGGAACATATTTGCCAAACGAGGCAGGCACTTAGCATGTCGCATGTTATTTCACATGTCCACAGTCACGAGGACAAGTCTACGACAAGTTTTGTGTCCTATGTATAATTTCTTCCACACTTTTATATTTCAAAATTAGAGGTAATAAATTGAAGACTAGTAAAATTAATGTTATAACGAATGCGTTCGGGCATCATACCGCATGATCAGAGGTTTTCGTTATTTAATCGCGTACTATAAGATAATCGGTATATTTATTTTAACAATTACTCTATATAGGTATTTGAACTGTTATAATATTTGGATATTTGATAATTGAAAACGCGGGTTAAAAGAACTAGAATTATTACGGACATAACACGGGAAATATTCAACCACTAGATGGCCAAATTAATATTAAGGTTTTGTAGAAGCTGTCTACGCGGGTTATGAAGGCCATCGGGGCCCAAATAGATATTTATAGTATTTAAACATCGAACGCAGACAAGGACTTCTCAGGATTCTTCACGGTGGTGCCTTGGATCAGGAGAATCGCACATTATTTTGAATATGTCGGAGTTTTGAGAATTATTCTAAATTAATATTTAGAGTAATATAATTATTCAATTTAAGAATGATTAGAGAGGAATTTCAGGATTCTTTACAAGCTCTTACGTTTGCAATTTTGATGAATGACACATAATAGTCACCCTATATATGAAGAGGTCCAGTATTCCGGTAGCAACTTAATATTTTTTTAAAGATAGACTTTTTCTTTTTCTAGTTGATTAATTTAATTTGTATTAAATAATATTTTAGCCATGTTGATCGCAGCATTTAAAGAGGACCCCGTGAACTTCATTATTTGGTTTATCTATGGTACTAAATTAATTTTTAAATAATTATTATTTTTAAAAATAGATTATGTTAAAGAAACAATATAAGATATGTTTTTGATTAGTTAATAACATCCTGAAGAAGAAAATTATGTTTTTCTAAATCGGTAGACGTATTTAATTCAATAAATGGTTAATAAAATAATGTTACAATCTAAAATAAACTGTTGATGATTTGTATAATATAAGTAAAAATAAAATTTTGTGTTCATCGTGAGTATACTATCTGTCATACTGCACACGAATATCTAGGTATATACACGTGACATACCTACATAACGAAATTCTTTCGAAGTCGTTTACATTCCTTATTTGGTATTTATATCTCACTACGTTAAATCCCGTATAAAATACAATAGACAGTGATATTAGAAAATCAAAACCACTTTTAGAAAAATAGAATTTGTCCAATCTAATCTCAAAGTATCTTCAGTGCCGATCCCACATTTAAATGAACTCATTGTCTTCTTAGGACCACCGCAATCAGAAGAGCAGCAATCTAAATTTTCATTATTTTAAAGTTGAAAGCGTTACACACTTTTTGTTTTATTTTCGGGAAAAGCAAATACTTCGTCCAGATTCACGGCGGGGGTCGCGGGAACCCCACGGAGATAACTGCAACCCTTATCGCCACAATCCCGATGGGATCCGAGGATAGTACCGACACAAAGGCACCCCGCGGGCATGTTTAGGGTTTAGCTAATCGGCCCATTGTACAGTCCCCACTAAACAACCTTCTGTAGCAATCAGGCAGTAGTTGCACGATCAACAAATGATAAAAAGGGATTTTTCTGGTTTTGCTAAAAACCCTTTTATTTTTCTGAGAAAATTTTGACGAAAATCGTGCCTAATAAAATATGAAATAATATACAATTAATAACTAAATTACTGTATTTCACGATATATTTGTAACAAATTAATTAATTAAATCTGTTTGTGGATGCCGGCTTCAGCTTCAGCTTCAGCAGAGATATAATATAAAATTAGATGTGAAAGAATGAGACAGACTACATGTATAGTTAAATAGAACATCAAGGGAGACAGAATATAAAACTATATGCGAAAGAGAGAGAGACAGAATACATATACAGATAGACGAAACATTAGGGAAGTGAAAAATACAGTGTTGATGGATATTAAACTGATTTTATAGGAAATATACATAATATGGGACTAATAGATACTATTAGAACACATTCTTATTTTTATTTATTATCTTTGTTTTATTAACCACTAAATTAAACTAGATAAATAGAATAAATAAAAATATGAATTTTAACCACAAAGATAATATTGCTAATTTTAAAAGAACACACTCTCATTGTGAAGTTGTAATTATTCAGAACATAGGTCTGTGATATTTTAAATATATTAATTAGAAAGATATACATATAAAATCAATTCTATCGAAAAATATTGTTGTTGCGCCACCGGGATGCACAATCCAATTATCCTTTTGATGATAAATTTTCGAACTTATATATAACACTTTTCAATTGTTTAATACATCTATCGTTTCATTATTTGAAAGCCATCTACCTATGTCCCGAATAATTACAACTTCGCAATAACAATATGTTCTTCTTAATAATACATAAGTTGTATCAATGTGTCTAAAAATTGAATAAAAATGAATTATTAATTCTGGCGTTTGCTATCGGTTTCTCAAAGGTATTTGAGATTCCGTAAATCAAATAATGGAACAATAGATGTAGTATTATTAACATATAAGTTCGAAAATTTCTCGTCAAAAGTACTGTTGCTGTAGGATAGTTAGACAATGCACCTTCCCCGGTTAGGAGGGAGATTAATAACAATATTTTTCGATAGAGTTGATTTTATATGTATATCTTTCTAATTAATATATTTAATTCATATTTAAAACTAATAGATACATTTATTTGATTATTAAAAATTGGCGTTCCACTATTTACTGCGTTTTTTATTTTGAGGGGTTCTAAATTGTTCAACCTGAGGCCAAAGTCGTTTTTATGGAGGATATTGACTCCTGAACCTTTATTAAAATAATGGTCTTTTTCGATAATGTGATTGGAAAATTCTGTTCAGGGGAAAATACGTCAGTTTTAAATACGTCCTGATGAAGCTTGAAATAAGCGAAACCAGTTGACGTATAATAAACTTAGTGGTTTCATACAGAGTGATTATTATTTTATTTAATATAATATGTCAAACCACAAAGTGATTGCTTTTTACAGAAAAATAAATAATATTATTGAATACTAATTTAATGTATTAATTATAAATATATACATATGAAATCAATTTTATCAAAAAATATTGTTTTTGCACTACCGGGATAAAAACAATTTTTTTATAATTATATTTATATTTTATATTTATAATTAATACATTAAATTAGTATTTAAAACATCACAAACCTATGTTCTGAATAATTACAACTTCACATTAAGAATGTGTATTGTTAAAATAAAAAATGTAGCTCCGGAAATGTTACTTCTTTATATATCCATTAAACCCATATGAACCAACATCAACGACATCAGCTCATCAGTTTTTGAAAAGTATCTTCAATTATTCACGTACGTAAAATCCATACGTTCGCATTTTGTCAATTCTACAAGTTGCAAATAGGCCAGAAAATGACACGCCCCTGATATGATTTTTGCGAAAATAACAATTTCGCGGGGCAAAAATAAACAGAAACGCGCTGTACAATAAAATTCTGCGTGAAATTCAATCACAACACGTCTCTTTCAGTTTCTGTCACAAACACTAAGCATTTCAAATGTAAACCATTTTTGTTCGCGTTCATCCTATTTGTATAACATGTATAAGAGTTATCCCATCTAACTTCCAATCTTCGAGACAAAGAAAACACAACACGGAAAATCCGAAACCTCTGAGAAAATTCTATAAAAACCCGTATACTAACAGCGTCTGGACCCAAATCTGTCCCACAGTAAAAAGCTTACACCCATATTACCAGCTATTGTTTTGCTTTGAAGATTTCATACATCGGACATGTATATTGATGCGGCGACCATTCATCTTAATTTTAAAGGCTGTTCTTGTCTCCCACTACATAATTTTTAGTTTTTTATACATTTTTTTTTATTTCTCTTTTCATTCATGTCGATGATTTAAATAAGACCACAACCGAACGAAAAAAAAACTGGCTACTTTAACACAGACTAACAAAGTAGCTAGGACAACGCTGTATATTTCAGAGGTCAAGTCTACTCCATCCCACACAATAAACTACGAATATTAATTTTGCCTTATGTTTATTATGTTATATAATATATTCACCTATGTTAGAACAAAAATATGTATGTCGTCTAATAAATAAATAAAGGTGTTTGAATTACACATAAAATATTTATTTGTATTGTTAATAGAGACTTTTACAGATATTTTCAGATGGTCTATAGATATTTGAGTAAATAAAATATAAATACAAACAGAAATCCAATATTAGCATATGGCGTTTGTTAACGCACTTTGTTACTTCGATTGCCACCATGTGGTTTGGGTTTGGGTGAGTATTGCCCCCATTTTTCGAAACGCTAAGAAGAAGGTAACCGATTATTTTTACATCTTGTGCTTCGACCACTCCAGCGGAATAAACCACCAATGCGCGCTTCGGTCGGTTGAAATCTAAAGAAGACAACCCATCTAAGAAAACAACAACTTCAGACCAGAAAAACAGCAAAATTAAAGAGGTTAGTGCAGTTCATATATCATATGTGTTCTTATTGTTAATCGGAAACCTGGGAACCAGCTATCGAAGGCATTAACATAAACATGGTTAGTGAAGATGCAGTCATAATTGAACGTTGATTGAGCGCCTAGTGATTCCATATATTACACCCAGAGCTCACGTGTTCTTTGTGTACGTGGCTACATCAGGATGAACAAGAGAAACTTCTTACAGCTGATAAAAGTTTATTATCGCTAGAAAGATTTACATATGAATTAAATACATCAATTAGAAAGATATACATATAAAATCAATTTAATCGAAATATATTGTTGTTGCGCCACTGGGATTCGAACCTGGATCTCTTTCCTAACCGGGAAAGGTGCATTATCTAACTATGCTACAGCGATAATATTTGTAGCAACAAATTTTTGAACTTATAATGGAACGATTAAATATATTAATATCAAAAAGGTAACATATAGGTTCGAATCCCGGTGGGGCAACAACAATATTTTTCGATAAAATTGATTTTATATGTATATCTTTCTAATTAATATATTTAATTCACATTTAAAATATCACAGATCTATGTTCTGAATAATTATAACTTCACAATAAGAATAAAATAAAAAGTCTACACCGAAGAGGTCTTGATGGGAAGGCAGTCGAGAGAGGAGTGGCGTGCTATGAGCCGACTTCTCCGTGCATTTTATTGTCGTCGGTACCAAACGTATTTCAAAGGCAAGGTGGGTTCAGGTATTGATGATTGTGGAGTTGATAGTACTCCACAAACTGGAGAGGAGAGATTTATTGGTTAACCGAGTTGAAAGAATAAGTTTTTTCTTTCCTCTTTCTTGTCAGTATTGATATATAGTGGCCTTGAATCATGTGAAAGTCGACTTATAGTCGTAAAAATATATATGTAATTATTATTACTGAGAATCGCGATCTCCATGAACTTCCGCCCATTTAACAATGCTTCTTCATATTTCTCGGCGTTCTGTAGATCTTGGTCTCTGGCTTTCACCAGAGACCAAGCGTCAACAGTCGACACATAGACTGACTCAAATACAGTGTTTCACCGTTCCGATTCAAGGTCGCCGATCGACTGACCGCTCGCTAGTGGCGGAGGAATGAAGGGAATGTGCTAGGCACTGAACATTAGTTCTTTCAAGGTATATCATGTATAAATATAAGTCTCAAACAACGGTAAAATACTAGTGTAGCAGGCAGGGCACCGAATTACGTCTTCTTTGCTATTTTACTCTTTATTATCTTACTGGTGGAGTCCTGGCCTCCTCAAGATTTTCTTCCACGATCTCTTCTCTATTATGAGCTGTTTATCTCAAGTCCTGGATTTCTACTACTGACCGAAGATAGAAGCAGGGTTACTTTCGCTATAATACCTCATGATCATCATCCACATCATTCCCTCATGACTGAGGATTGTGATCTCCATGAGCTCCGTTATACTCCGCCACTTTACTCGTTATACTGCAGACCTCAGAGCTGTCACCATAGAAGTGCCTGTTACCTTTTCCACTTGATCCAACGTGTGAAAAGTCTTCCATTTTCTCTCTGTTCTTCGACGTTACCCGCCACAAGAATCTTATCCAAACTATCTTCCCTTCTCACAAGATCCCGAAAAAATTCGTCTCAGGCAAATAGTTGTATCTGTCATTTATCTTCAGTTCCTGCTGAATAGAGACATTTGTTCGTCTATCCGTCAGTATCACATCTTAAAGGTATCAATTCTTCTTTCCCTTGCCTTTAGGGTCCATGATTCCACACCATGTAAAAAAAAGAATATGCCAGAGAATGTACAAGGCTGACCATCGTTGTCTTGGAAATACAGCTGTCTTTTCATAATAAGATACATTCACAACATCAAAAACTGAATCAGATAAATAGTTGCTAATAAATCAAAACATGCAAACTAATACTTTTTGCATATGTTAACCATAAAAACAAAAACAGATTTGGGATAATTAGAGTTAAATATGCAGTTTTGTAGATAATTATCATGTCAGTTACATGCAGAACACATTGTTTCTCGCAAAAGCTACTTAAATCTATTGATATTGTAAGTTAAAAATCAGGGTTCGTTCCAAAATACTCCAAAACAGACAGAATATAAGTTGCTATTCCCCCTAAAATAAAATCAGCCAATCACAACGCTTATTGACGATCGCGTGATCTAAAATACAGTATGGCTGCTAAAACAATATAAACAGAAAAAAAAATTACAATACAGAATTGTCTTTTTAAAAAATGCTGATATAAAAATAGTTTTCATTCATAACTCAAAAATAAAAAGTCGTTTTAGGGAGTATTGGAATTAGGCGCAACATATATATTAAAATATATTAATTAGAAAGATATACATATAAAATCAATTGTATCTAAAAATATTGTTGTTGCGCCATCGGGATTGGAACCAGAATCTCTTTCCTAACATGGGAAGGTGCATTATCTAACTATATTTTAAGCTACAAATTTTTGAACCTATGTTACCTTTTTGATATTAATACATTTGATCGTTCCATTATTTGAAAGAGCCATCTATCTTATTTTTACAGAATCTTAAATACTTTTGAGTAATCTGATAGCAGATGCCAGAATTATTAATTAATTTTTATTAAAATATCACAGACCGTCTGTTCTGGATAATTACAACTTCACAATAAGAATGTGTTCTCCTAATATTACTATATAATGTACAATAAACTATTGACGTTTTCACTTGGGATAAATTGAATACGCAAAATGTTGGTCATACTAAATTGGCCTTATCCCCTTTGTATATAAACACGAACGGAATATCCCGAGTGTAAATATGCTGAAACTAGGATAAAAGATTACACCCTTAGGTTCCGTCAAAGGGGATACTTTGAACATACGTTTTGCAATATAAGAGGTAGCACAGAGGACTGCTAAATTGTTGAAAGATAAATATATATCTGCGTTCAGAATTGTTACTCGGCTTGAATCGTTTCTGCCGCTCGGCAAATATTGAACACGATGTTGTGTTTCCTAGATTTTTAAAATCTCTTACACGGATTGATCTCGCACATGTCGTCAAGGACAGTCTGCTTTGATAATCTAGTACATAACAGTAGAGAAATAGGGATTAGTGGAGGAGAATTCACGAGAAGCCAGGACCCACTAGACGTTATATAGCCAACAGTGTTATGATTGTTTACCTTCATCATCATCTATTTACCTCCTCCTAGTCTCCTCCTGCAACAACACTGTATATCGTTTTTTTTTTAATGTTGATAGATTGACGGAACGTCAGTCATCTGAGATGATACACTGTGTTATTGCAGGTAAGATCACTTATAAATTGTGTGTATTAGTATTTTTATTTATTTTGTACGGTTATTTAATATACCATTCGATGCCCAAGCAGATATACAACGTTGTGGTATTCATAGTCTGAATTTACCCATAAGCAATATACACTATTGTTGCAGAGGTTTTCTCATTAATATATTTTCTTTTCCTTTATATTAGTATGCGCATAGTCCGAACTAAATAACTAACATAAGTAACTACTTAAAAATTGATAAAGATCGGTCAAATGGTTGTAGCATTTTATAGAGGACCACCCCTGCAACAACATTGTATATCGTGTATGGAAAGATCTGAGTTGTGAATGCATATGCGTTGTATATCTTCTAGGGGAATTAAATGGTAATGAATCTTACCTGCAACATCACTGTATATCATCCAAGATGACCGACGCTCTGTCAATCAATCATTTTTTTTTAAAAATTGATATACAATTTTGTTACAGGGGTTATCAAATGTGTATTAAATTGAACATCCATTTTAAATTTTGCACTGTTACTCTTTAGGGCCCTGGAGAAAACAGTCTAATTTCACGTCTCATTTAAAACTTTCGGCAGTGTGAGACCAGAGTTCTGTTTTTCACCGGGGAGAAATATATATTTCAATTTTATTTACATATTTAAGGGCGAACATTAATTTTTACGAATTTATTGAATTAGATATACTTTCAAGATGAATAATAGTTTTATTATTATAAGTATCAGATAAATATTTATTGACGTTATTTGTTACCTAAATCATGCGAGAGAGGAAGGTTTAAATATAAAGAGACAACAACAAATTTGTTGATATTTTCGCATTCGATACAAGTTTTAAACATTACTCGTGTCGGGAGTATTTTCCACCTGTTTTCATATTGATATATGGAATCATATGGAATGAAATAAAAATGTTTGTTATCATTTGAATTATTCAATCGAATATTAAATCATTGATTGGATAGAATATGTTTTGAAATCAGACAAAGCATCTAAATATATTTAAATGATCGCTTAAATCAATGTTCTAAATTTAAAATTATTATGACAGCTTCAATTTATTATTTTGTTTAATGTTACCGAATTAAATCGCCACGTTGGCATTTTGATGATATGTCTGTTTCATAATTATATACTATTTATGAAACAGATAGCTTTGTTTAAAATGCAACAGTGTTATATATAAACGAAATATTTAATTCCGACTTCATAAAAATAACCTAGATAAAATGTTTACATTGTTGAAGAAAACGTTGTTTTCCCTTAAAATCTGTAAATGGACATCTAATTTATGAAATTTTCTACTAATATTGTGAAGAAAATCAATATTAATTCATACCATGGGTAAAATATGCGTGAAAACATATATTTTTGGCATTTTTAAACAAAAATAATGACATCGTGGATTATACGACCATCATGGCCGGATTGAGAAAGTTTGATGGACAATTCAAATTATCGTATTTTATAAGACTAAAAATATATTATTTAAAAAATGATCCTTGTGTTTTTGATATAAAACATAGTTTTAAATAGTAGTTGATACCTCAAAGCATATGAGTAAATATAATATATTATTTAAAACGTATGTTTTCACTAAAACAAAGTATTTTTTAAATGTCGAAAATTGGTAATATATCCTGCGAATTGAATGGAATAACACTATTAAATTTTGTTAATTTATTTCAATGCGGATTTGTCTCCGTAATATTGGCTTTAAGATTATAAGAAAATATTTTTCGTTTATGCAATAATTTACCATATTACCACAATTTTGTACCACGTGGAAAATGCATCTAATGGTCGCGGTCTTTCTTATAATGCTTGTATTGTCTTAATTATAGCAAATAACATTCAATTTATTAGTTTTAATAAATATAAAGTTAATACCTGAGTAATTGTTTAAAAAAAAGTCAAATCTAGTGTATAACTTCTGATATAAATGAATAATAAAAACTCACATTTTTGTAAAAAAAACGCGAAAATTTGAATTATTATTGAAGGCGCCGCCGCCGTCTTAACAGAATTTGTGAATATTTTTTTCCAACCAGAAAAACATTTTATGCGAAGATGGTATGATGCACGTAATGCAATTTTTTTTCTGGCAAGAACATTCATAACCTATATTATGAATTCTTTATTTTTTTAATAAAAGTAAAGGTAAATTGAAAATGTCCACAAAAATTTGTTTTTGCGTAATTTCAGATATTTTAAATACAAATTAAATGTATTAATTAGAAAGATATACATATAAAATCTATGTTACGCTTCTGGGATTCGAACCTGGATCTCTTTCCAAACCGGATAATGCACCTTCATTATCCAACTATGCTACAGCGACATTATTTTTGACGACAAATTTTCGAACCTACACTTTTTCAAATCAATACATCTATCGTTGCATTATTTGAAAGCCATATACATTGTTTTTACGAAATCTCAAATACCTTTGAGTAAACTGACAACAGACGTCAGATTTTATCAAAATGAATTGTTAATTGGCTATTAAATAACGATAGATATATTAATTAGAAAAGTGTAACATATGGGTTCGAAAATTTCCTTCCCTGGATTAGAAAAGAGATCCAGGTTCGAATCCCGGTAGCGCAACAACAATATTTTTATTTTTACTTTACGGTGTTGGTCACAAATTAAATAGATTGGAATCGTTGGAGATAAATAAAGCGTGTGAAACTAATCAAAAAATTATAAACAACCAACTAAATTTAACTACGAGTCCCATTCTAAAATTTTTTCCTAAAAATTATTCGAGTAAATTTGTATTAAGTAATAAATTGAGTTAGGTACATAATTTATTTTTTAAATAATTGTTGTTTTTTTTAAAATAGATTCTTGTAAAGAAACAATAATATATGTTTTTAGTTAGTATTGACATCCTGAAGAATAAAATGATATTTTTCGAAACCGAAAAATTTAAACTCAATAAGTGGTTAATAAAACAAAGTTAACAAATAATAAAAAAAAAACTTTTTTTTTTCGATAAAATTGATTTTATATGTATATCTTTATAATTAATACATTTAATTATTATTTAAAATATCACAGACCCATGTTCTTAATAATTACAAGTTCACAATAAGAATGTGTTCTCTTCAATAATTTTAGATATGTTTGAATTTAATTCCCCCCCCATTGCAAACTATGATTTGTAATACTTTAGCCAAAACAAACACAACCTTTCAGTGGGGAACTAGTCCGATAAAACGAAAACAATTATTCGTTTCCGGTTTTAATAACGCTTTCCGCTTATGGCCCCACTTCCGGTTAAATGAGCCAAGGGTTATCGTGTTTATAAACCGGCGGTTAGAATTAACTGAACGGGCTAGATTGTTATCTATGAAATTAAAACTAAAAACTATGTTCATATCATAGAGGTCGATTCTGCCAGAAATCGAGTCTATTGTTTCAGAGTAAATATCATATCAGAGATCATTTGCAAAGTATATTTGGATAGCCGTATGAATATTTAAATTTAATTAGATGTAACAAGGGGAGATAGTCAAATACGCGTATCAAAAATTTACAAGTTTCCACATTCGGTGACAGATGTCTGTGAGAGCGGCGATTCAAATCTACCGCTATTGTGGCTGTCCTCAGATGATCGATGACGCGGACGACATCTACAAGCCGCGCGCAGTCACTTGCTATCTTACTCACACTTTCCTACCCTTACCCAACCAAGCCTCCATATATCGCTTAGTTCATGCGGTGATCTGTCTAGAAAAAGAATTCTTGATATTTTTTTATGTTTAACCTCTTCAATCTGGTCAACTTTAACACAAAGTGAATATTATGTTACAGGCCAATATTTTTTGATTGCCATTTTGGTTTGGCAGAAATATATCAGTTCGTATCTAGTAGTCGTAGCGAGTAGCTGATTACAATTTATTATGGAGTATCTGATGTCTCAACAAAGTGATGAAGTTATTAAAACATTAAAACAAACACAAACCCAACTTATGGACAAAAGTCATTGTGAACAACGAAAATCATTTCGACTTGACGGATTTTGTTAATAAACAAAACAGCCATTATTGGGGCACTGAGAATTCTCAACTGATACATCAACGATATTTACACTCACGCATAGTTACTGTATGGTGCGCCTGTGGCCCAGCGAAATCATTGGGCCCTATTTCTTTCAAGATGCAAGAAGCAATGCAGTAAAAACTTATCAGTGCCCGAATTGGATTGATTGGACGTGAAACATATGTATTTTCAACCACTTAATACACAGCCCGAGCTGCTCTCGAATGAAATAAACAGCTCAAGATGAATGGACCATAATATTCACCCTGTATAATATGGTCACTAAATATGTATCCTTACGGATTGAATATGATCAAAAATCTATATTGTTAATCTAATCAAGTTTTCTAATGAGATTAGCAGGATTATCATTATTGAAAATTACAAAATCACAATAAAGCTGGCTTGGATAAGTCTTAACTACTAAAGTGCATCTTTTTGGCAATTTTAGAGGGAAGAATGCCTAAGGGGTGGGTCATATTACTAAAAAAAAGAAACTTAAAATCGTACTGTAAAAGTATAAATTAAATTATAACTACCTACTTATCAAAAATATTAGTATTTTCTTAGAAAGAAATCACTTTGTATGAAATCACAAAATTTATTTTTAAGCTTCATCAGGACGTATTTAAAACTGACCATAAATACAAAAAGAGTGTCCATCATCCATCAACACTGTATTTTCCCATATCTTAATGTTCCGTCTATCTGCATATGTATTCTGTCTCTTTTGCATATAATTTTATATTCTGTCTCCCTTCGTGTTCTATTTAACTATATATGTATTCTGTATCTCTCCTTCTTTATGTATATATAAGTGCGTTCTTTTTGTATTTATGACCAGTTTTAAATACGTCTTGATGATGCTTAAAATAAGCGAAACCGGTTGATGTATGATAAATTTCGTGGTTTCATACAAAGTGATAGTTATTTTATTTTAAAATATTAGTTATCCAATTTTCAAATTATTGACACTAGAAATTGTAAAATGCACCTTCAAAATATAAAGGCCACGTCCATTTCATATTTTGAGGGTTATTAACATACAAATATTTTTAATACAACGTATCAGTTTATTTTCAAATTTCCCTTTTATGGTACGTAAAATCGTATTCTGACATACCTAAGATTACAACAATCTTACACAAACTCCTAACATTTCTTCTCGCAGTACACTCTCCATTTCTTGCTTTAGGGTATAAACACTCAGGGTGTTTGTACTCTAAAGCAAAGTCGCAATATAAATCATCCCTCACACTCGCACTTCCCTCACTCCAGCATCCCCCCGGTCTGCCTTTTGTCATTTTATACCAGAGAAGCCTTCGGTTGCATGGCTGTATTTCCAAAATTGACGTTATTAATTGCGGAAGACGTCTTTCATCTTTAATGTTCATATAATTTAAAATGTATAATTTAATGGGGACACCAGAAATTTCTCCTGGTACTTCTGCTATCTTTAATACAATAGTCCACCACATGATGAATGTTTCACAATAAATTTAAAAAACAATAAAAATGGTTGTTATTGCAAAAGAAAAATACTGCATTTGGACACGATGTTTAAATATAAGATAAGATAAATTAAATATGAATTAAATATATAAATTAGAAAGATATACATATAAAATTAATTGATTTTATATGTATATCATTCTAATTAATATATTTAATTCATATTTAAAATATCACAGACCTATGTTCTAAATAATTACAACTTCACAATAAGAATGTGTTCTCCTAATAATAAGTTGTATCAATGTGTCCAAAATTTAATAAAAATGAATTGATAATTCTGGCGTCTGCTATCAGTTTACTCAAAGGTATTTGAGATTCTGTAAAAATAAGGTAGATAGCTCTTTCAAATAATGGAACTATTAAATGTATTAATATCAGAAAGGTAACATATGGGTTCGAAAATTGTCGCTAAAAATATTGTCGCTGTAGCATAGTTGGATAATGCACCTTCCCCGGTAAGGAAAGAGATCCAGGTTCGAATCCCGGTGGCGCAGCAACAATATTTTTCGATACAATTGATTTTATATGTATATCTTTCTAATTAATATATTTAATACATATTTAAAATATCACAGACCTATGTTCTGAATAATTACAACTTCACAATAATAATGTGTTCTCCTAATAAGATACATTGTTTGAGCCTTTAAATATATACTATGACATTAATTACTTTATTTATTTATTCTTAATATAGTGCATACATAAGTATATTTATATATGCTCTAATATAAACAATCTTTCACACATTTGCTTAGTTTAATTTTTTTTCCATCAACGCCCTTGTGAGATTTTACATAATAATAATTTTTTTTTAATATAATAGTACATTTTTAATTAACATTTCAATATAGCAGTTTAAATATAACATAAAAAAATAAAAACTAAGTATAATTTATGTACAAATATTTATTCCGTTCAGGTAGCTCCCGCAACGAAAAATGTTAACGAAATTCAACTTGTTACCAAGCCGATTGCATCTGAGATATTAGAGAGTTAACAGCATAATTATTTTTAAGTATACCTACAAAGAACACTTCATGTTGTCTCGTTTGAGTTGGTAATTTATACAAAACCATTTGTATCAACTCAGGGCAGTCCAACATGCTATTGATTATTTTATATAGATATACTATATCGCTTACATATCTTCTGTATTACTATTTTTTTCAAATGAAGTAGACTCATTAAATAATCGTAATTTATATTTTCCATCGGAATATGCAATTTAAAATTCATAAATCATAGAAATTTTTGTTGTACTCTTTCGATGTTTATAATATGTGAGCGACAGTAGGGTGACCATAGAGGGACATTTTGAATCTATGTAGTTTCTTCTTCTTTCTTATATTAAATATCTTTATCGTACTGTTCATCACCGATTTCTGAGATTTAGTCTTCTTCCTGAGTAGAAATTTTATTTTCAGCCATCTTTTCCTCGTGTATGATGTTAGTGTTCATGTTTATTTGCATCAATCTCTCTCTCTCTCTCTTTCTTGGTAAACGTGTCATGCAATTACCGAGTAAAGTGAAGAAAGAAGATCCATCCCTCAAAATCCATCTGCCTAGCGGACGCACTTGCACAGCAATTGGAAGGGTGTGCGGTTCGAGAATAGGGCTCCTCAGCCACACTCGAACTCATAATTGATAACCATTTCAGACGTCATTCTTATAAACGAGAAAAGCCTAGGAAAGACTCACAAGTGGTCCTCTAGTCTGCTTCTACGGCGTGAACTATTTTTCTCTACTCTTTGGCTCGAATATGGTCTCCATCTTATTGAAGATCGGCCTCTCACCATCCATCCTCGTACATTTCTCTAGGCTATCTTTTCCATCTGTTCTACAAATTATTTTCTTGCACATTGTGGAGGATTTTTCTTTAGTACTGAGTTCCTGAAGAATGGTGTAATATTAGAAGCAAGAACTCATGGTATATTAACACACAGGCAACATTTATTTTGAGTAATAGCAATGCTAGTTGGTCGCGGAGATATGTATGAAGGAAGCATTTTTACAGATGTAAGCCGTACCGCTTGCATGAAGAGAACTGTCATATTTATATATTTTTGCTGTCGAGTGAGAAGGCAGAACAGTATGCCGATACAAATGTCAAATTTCTGTAAGGGTAAGTTCACATCTAACTGTATTAAGCGTGACGCACGGGAGGAAAATTCTGACAAATCCTTAATGTGTTCATCTTTTTTGTTGCAGGAATTGTAATTCCCTTATTACTACGGTAACTACAATTTTGAACGGCGCGCCGAAAATAATGGTGTCATTTGGTTTATTTTACTTAACTTTGAGGTAGCAGTCTTAATAATGAATGAAAGAGGGACAGTGGATTATTCAATATCAGTGATGCTAGGCACCAATGAGTTTTATCTTCGGCTTAAATCATCTTGAACAAGATCTCTTGATGGGGAATGAAGGCTATTATGCTCTGTATTCACGATCAGACGAAAATTGATGCTATCTCCGGAATACCAGGAAAGTACGTCGTGATAGGCTGAACTTTTATGTGAAATATGTTGTATATATATTGTCGTGAATATATAGTAATTTTCTTGATCAGCTTTTCGAACCGTTAACCTGGAATCAATATGTGACAGAGCTCTATGAAGATTATGCAGATTTTTACGGAAGAATATGTGGACTGAAAATGGAATCTGCCGACTCGGGTTGTACGAAGCCCGAATGTTGGTCGGTTCCCCCTTTCACCGCTAGGCGGCGGATGCGGTGGGGCGATTTGGGGTGAGGCTTGGACTGTAAGCCTGCTCCCATTGGTCCGACGTAAGAGGGGACCCGGGTTGACTATGAATAAGCCGCCGGTGGCCGTGGCAGGGCTCTCTGAGTAACCACGCTGAATTTTATTTTTGCCACATTTACTTTTTACTGCTTTTACTCTGAACCTTCTGACTGAGATCCGACTACCGGTTGCTACACAAGACTGATTTTGGACCGGATTGCAGATCGTAAGCTCGAGCTACAATAATGAACCGGCAAACTAACCCCTACAATACAGTTCTTGTTCCTTAACAGAACGGTGGCCAAACAAAATCGGCCTAAAACACAATATTCACCCTGTATAAAAACATGTAACTAAGTACTGAAACACGTGTTAGTCTTTCAAATATAAGATGTGATATTCGCACTAGAAATTATAATACTCTTATTCCATCTTCCCTTACAAAATTACATATTATACGAATAACCGATTCCATTCTGCTCTTGGCGGGATTATGTTTGAAAATGGAAAAGACCTCGTGTAGGCTTTCGGCAAGTTTTTCCGCCAATCGGTGGATTAAGGTTGACATAACGGATAACGAAAATAACGCGGAGACCGCGTTATTGCTAATAAATCGTTAAGATAGCACCCCTTACAACGGATGTAGGTACGATGTAACTTAATACACGAAGGCTCTATTGATTTTCAGCTCTCATTGTAAGAGTTTTTAATACACCACAAAAACAGATTATAACATTATTTTTGAAATATGCATATAAACATTACGGGTTGAAAAAGATTTGAATATTACTCAAATCTAGGGTAGTCGGTAAGTGTGATATATTTCTTCAAATTATAATTGTTCCTGTCAGCGTGACGAGTAAATATTACATTTATGAATTTTTGAAATTTTATATAATATTTTTTTAATATTATTTATATTTTTATTTATTATCTTTATTTTATTAACCACTTTAAATACATCTACCGGAATTTTCTAATCATTTGATAGAAAATGGTCATGATTTTGAATGTTGGTCACAAATTAAATAATTTGGAATCGTTGGTGATAAATAAAGCGTGTGAAACTAATCAAAAAATTATAAACAACCAACTAAATTTAACTACGAGTCGCATTCTAAAAATTTTTCCTAAAAATTATTCGAGTAAATTTGTATTAAGTAATGATTTGAGTAGGTACTTAAAAAAAATTTTTTTTTTTTTTAAATAGATACTGTCAAAGAAATAATATATGTTTTAGTTAGTTATGACATCCTGATGAAGAAAATTGTATTTTTCGAAAACGGTAGATGTATTTAAACTCATTTTAGTGGTTAATAAAACAAAGATAATAAATAAAAATATGAATCTTAACCACAAAGATAATATTGCTGATTTTAAAAGTATAATATTTTTTTTATTCAGTTGTTCTAGACTCGTTTTCTTTTTTCTATCGTTATGTTCATATATGTCTATTCTATGTTACAAATATAGTTCATTAACTAATTACCATTACAACGTTACTCTTTTATTATGACATACTTTTTACCTTATCCACTTTCATAAATTATGTCATGCGCATTCTTAGTCTATTACTGTTAGTGGTGGGATAAGATCCCGTGGACTGTATATATTTGAATAATGATTAGTTGACGCAATCCGAATTAGATTCGAAAGAGGAATATTGGCAAATGGATCTGTTAAACTCTTAAACTCGATCCAGAATTGGACGTTGTTTTTACCTCCAGTTGACTTGCACATTTTTAGTGAAGAACTGAAATATAAATGCATTTTTGCAGCTGCTTAGGACACCGCCTCTTTGTAGTCCTAGCGTTACGCACCGCTCTGCTTTCGGATTGTAAAAAAAAGAACACAGATCATGACGGTTCGGTGTCGGAAGGCAATCTGGTATATTAAGGTATATATTGAAAGGACAAAATGCACAGGGAGTAGGTATTCGATTTGCGTCAACAGTTACATGTCATGTTATATTATTAATCATCTTCTTCTTCTAAATGAACTTCACTTTATCTACCGCAGCCAGAAAAGATTTACATTAGACTATTATCTCAGGTTCACCAGCCATCGACTTCCAGCAATCTTACACTGCATTGTGAGATACAACATCTGATACTTCTCTGGATGGATCATTACTTATCCGAGGTGATAATCAAATTAAAAAATTGACTGAAACCGATCCTGTACATATTTTGAAAAAACAAATAGATACCCTTAACGAATATTAAAGTTAAATCAAAAAAATAATAATAATCTTAAAAAATATATATTTTTGTTTATTTTATATCGTTAAGTCAGTAATGGATTTTTTAGAGTTTCATCTAAAGAATTTTATAACGTGATCATTAATAAAACAATGTTTTGTAGTACACTTAGTGACAGAATTTTTTTAGTTTCTTCCTTGAACTCAGGGTACAAAGCACAGAATGAATGATAAATGTTAAGGTCGGAAGCTTCTTCAAGACAAATGGTTCAGCACTTGAATATTCATCATCCCCTTACCAATGCAGGGTTGGAAGGAGCTTCCTGAAACACCTCGTCACTTTTTACTGAATATTATTATTGATATATTTACTCGTGTTTTAAACATATTTGAAAATTTATTTCGTAAATACAGGACCTTAAAAAAATTCGTGCAAATAATCTGTCTTTGACAAAACATTTAAAAAAAATAGATGTATTGATAATATTTATAAATATATTTTATTTATTTATTATTATTATTAACAATTTTTTTGAAATAACAAAAAATCTCATCAGAAGCGCAATACACAAAAAAAAAACTTTAATATCAGCACGTTTTTTTTTAATCAAAATTTTAAATAAATATAAAATGTAAAGTGTAGCAATTTATCCGTCAGCATTGAATTGAGACACAAAAAATTGTAATAATTAGTCATATAAAGAGTTAAATTTACCTCCCAAAGAATGCAATCTGGGGTCTGCGGACTTAGCTAATACATATGTTCTGACATTACCACTGTAATAGAACAATGATTTGTGTCTCGATGACCTCAACGGTGCGTGAAAATCAAGCAGACCTATAATCTGGTGGCAGTCTATCATACTATTGATGACCTGTATAGAAATATAAGGTCGGTCATCGCACGTCTCACTAATAATTTGAACAATTTCAAACGGCTAAGGAGATAATCATAATTGATATCCTCAGAGCGTATATTTAATTTAAAACTATTGTTGTTACTAGGCCCTGCGTGCATCTTTAATGCGCCCGCTTGACTTTGGAATGAAAACAAAAACATTTGTATGCCCATGTTCAGCCAAACCTTTTACACATTTTTCATTCATAATTTAAAAAAATATTTAACACATACTACTCTGCGTTGGTGGGTCAGATTTGACTCTAGTGTTATATGTTAAATATGAATCACGCTATAAATATTCGTTTAATGCTTTTTTACTTGTAGTTAATCCTTTATTGAATATTTTCAAATAATTTGAGATACAAATAAATGTTATCCGACGAGATTCAAATGTGTTATTAATAAAAATGTTGAAAAACGCTCAAAAACTGACCTAAGTCAGTCGGATTGAATCTCAGCGCTTACGTCAAAACATACATTGTCAACATTTTGAGCGGGTAGACAAAGGATACCAGGTATGCGTCCATGTATTTGTTTTCACTTATTTTGGCCCATCGCAAGTTTTAGGTTTTTCAACAGTTTTGTGAGAGTTTTATTATAGATATTTCATTTTAAATGGTAATGTTTCTGCTAAAAAATTAAATTTAAAAATTGAAAAATATTACGAATAATGTACATATTCTCACGCATCAACAGACGCCCTACACAGCCAAAATACAAACATCCACTGAGCGTGTGATCTTCTCGTCGGTTGGCGATTGCACTACCTGCTGGTGTGTAACAGTGGTTATAAACAATTAAAATCTATCATTTATTTTTTATATATTAGTATTTTTTACATGTAAACCGGATGAAAATAATTTAAACATCTTGTCCGATAATATTTATTTGCTTATCAAATTATTTGTAAATATTCAATAAAAGATTAGCTATAAGGAAAACGGTATTAAGCGAATATTTGTAGCGTAATTCATATTTTTACAAACACTTGGGTCAGATCTGACCCACCACCGCAGAGAATATGTTAAATAAAGTGTTTTGTCATATTATGTATAGAATATTTTCCGTAACAGTGCTGATTTTTCACATAATCTTTGAAGCTCTGTTACACCATCTCTGTTCTGAAAAAATATCTAATTTTAAGTGTTGAAAAAGTTTAGAACGTACAATATCATTTCAAAAACGCCTGAAACTCCACGTGAGTGAAATCAAATGTATCATGTAAGTATGAAAGTTTCAAAGCCGCCGCAAAGCTTTCCGTGTCAACAAAATAACAAGTTCTAAAATGCCAAAAAAATTGCTAAAAAATGGTAAACGTATTCGGATTCTTTATCCTCGCTAAAGCCAAGGATGGTTTCACAGAAAATATAGAATACACGTATTTTTAATGCACACCGTACCTACCGTATGAACTAAAACACGACTTTTGTTATTGTCATTAAAATTAATTTAAAGACGTATAAAATTTAAAGCCTTTTTTTTCTGTTAATATATTTTTTTGTAGCATAAATAGTACATATGAAAAATATAACTGCTTTACTAGACGTAGTCTGTTCTAAAGAAATTACATGCACAGTTTTTAAAAGTTGTAAATGTTAAGAGGTAAGTAAGTATAATGAGTGAGTTATGTGAAAAAAAGTATAATCAGATGTTATGAAAAGATATTGAAAATATTATTTTCAGTAAATGAATCAATAGTCGGTGACAAGAATGTGTGGGTAGTTAGGTTTGCACAAATGACAATTGTTTCATTTTTCTTTCTACCCACATCATAGTGTTAGAAGGTGACTGTCTAGAGTACTTTTAATTTCTGCAGTGTCTAGTTTTGCTGCCCTTTTAAATGTTTTATCCCACGTATCACCATTTGTAATGTTTGCAGTATTATCAGCGTAATTAATTTTAATTTCATACTCAAAGATATATATTATAAAAAGTATTGGACCGAGTTTGCTACCTTGAGGCACTCCATATTTAATGTACATTGGATCACTGCGGATGCCATTAATTTCTACAGTTTGTTTCCTATTTTCAAGATAGTTTTTTAACCAATTCAATCAACAGCCTGTGATACCAATATTATTGAGCTTATTTAAAAGCAAAGAGTGTGATATAGTATCAAAAGCCATCGTTAAGTCTAGAAAGATGGCTAGTACTTTGCGTCCCTTATCCATGTTTGTGGTAGTGTGTTCAATTACTTTTGCAATAGCATCTTCAGTTCCTATATTGGCAACCATATTTTATTTGCCAACCATATTTGACATAGAGACAGCAGTTAGATTTAATGGTGTCGACTTAGATGTTTGTCAAAATCTGAGAATTGTCCAAAATTCTAATATCCACACGTTTTTTGATTTTCTAATTTTAATTTGCTATTATTTGATACGTATACATATTTTAAGTGACAGTATATATTTTTTTGTAAATATTGTGGTTTTATATTTTTTACTGTTTATTAATCGGCAATTTGAAATATACAAAAAACCTACTATTAACTTTTTATATTTAGGCAATTTTGTTGCACGCTGAAAATAAATTTAATGGTCGCGGTCTTTCTTATAGTGCTTGTATTTTCTTAATTATGGCAAATAACATAAAGTTACATTAGAGTAAAGGTAGCTATCTAAGTAATACTTTTAAAAAATGTATAATCTAGTGTATTACTTCTGATATAAATTAATAATTAAAACCAGAATTTTCGTGAAAAACGCGGAAATGTGAATTATTTTTCAAAGGGAAGCCTTAATGTGATATGGAGTATTATCCACATTAATATTGCGCTTTCTCGTCTATCATCGATGATTTTATGAATGTAGCGGTATCGGACGTAGTGTCATTTATGGCTGTAGAGTGCTAGCTTAAACGGACAGGTTTACAAAAACAGCAAAAACAAAAATGTTTTTAATATCTCCAAATTAAGATAACCGAAATGTTTTATTTTTTATATATTCAATTACAGTACGTAAGTATGTATTTAATTTTAAATGAAGAGTACATTTTCTTTAGTACGAGTAAGAAAATACATACATGACATCTGTCATATTTTCTAATCTATACTGTCTATGGTATACCATATAATAATGCACTTTCCGCAATATCAAAGCAACAATTTATAGTTATATTTCGACATATAATTTGTCAAAATCAAATTTGAGAGAAAACCATTCATTCGATTCCAAATAGCATTTTAATGTTTATTACTGTCAATTCGCAAATTTTTTTTGAATAATTGTGTTTACGCGCCTTGTTACTTTGATTGGCTAAACTGGGTTCCTTGTTTATAATAATGTACATGTGTGTGTGTGTTAGTATTGCCGCCCTTTTTTCGGAAAGCTAAGAATACGGTAACCGACAGGCGTCATTCTTATTACATCCCGTGCTTCAATCAGTCCAGCTGTCCGGTGCGCGCTTCGGTCGGCCGAAATCTAAAGAAGACAACCCAGATAAAAGAACAACCACATCGGACCAGAAAGACAGCAAAATTAAAAGGTTAGTTCAATTCATATATCATATGTGTACTTACTGTTAATCGTAAACCTGGGAACCAGCTATCGAAGGTATTTACATAAACAAATTCTATAGTATAATTGATTCTACATACAAACGTGTGATATATAATGTGGAATTATATTTTATGATCGAATTTAACTTAAAATGGATTTTCTTTCAGTCGATGTGCTCATGACTAAGTCTAGTGACTATTCTGCTTCTATAGCACGAACTGCGACTCTGTTATCATGGGCCTTGTTTGGTGCGACGTGTAACGAGGCTTCGGTCATGTCATGGACTTAATTTGTTGGTGATCGACATCTCATTCTCCGTCCTTTAGATTCATGTGGTGGATGTGATATAAATAGAACGTCATACCGTAAATAAGAACAGGTGTTTTTTCATCGTTAGAACTCAAACATCTTCCACGTGCTTTTATTTTGCCGTTGGCGTAGTTTACATAATATACAGTTGTGCATCCATTTGTCGGTACATGTATCATGTACATGAATTCTCGGATAATAGTTCACAATAATACGCCTTTATTTCTCCCGGTCTTAAGCCATGTTGATCGCAGCACTTAGAGAGGACCATATTGACTCTTTTATTTAGTATATTCATTTTCCAGTAGACCTCATGTTTTCGCATTTTTTGTTCTTTCGACTGGCACACATGGGCTTTTTTGTTGATTGGCATGAGTCATTTATATTGTGTGAAAGTTGCTGCTTTCAGAGATTGAAAGATTACTGTCAAACCATGGTCGGAGCTCAATTGCGGTTAGTACATCGTCCAGAAAAGATCTTTCAATAATCGGAGCTTTCTTTGGTAGTGCGCATTTTCGTCAGTCGGAATAGTACTCAGAAATAAGAAGAATAATACACAGAACCAACCCACGACGTTTCTCTAGAGAAACAGCTACTGTTAATCAAGGTTAGTGGTTATCGTCATTCTGTATACTTGGCCATATTATATCGATCTGGGAACAACAGCTATTGACGCAAGTCGAGTACCCACTCCCTGTGCATTTATCCTTCCGATAAACCTTAACATACCTCTCCCGCTCTGGCCAAACAATGACAAACAATGAACTGTCAAGATCTTGTGCCTTTTTTTATGCCGTCCAACAGCCGCGCCGTAACGCTTGGACCAAGAAGAAGTTGTGTTCTCAATAGTTCCGGAAGTGCAGTTATCTCTCAGTTCTGCACAACAAACATGCTAGTCAACTGGAGTTGAAAACGACGTCCAACCTAGTATCGAGATTAAGGTAGGCCAGATCTCTTTGTCAATATTTCTCACTTGAATCCAATTCGGATTGCGTTCACTAATCAATATTATAATTGATACAGTCCATGGGATCTTATCCCATCAACAGCTGTCGAAGACATTCACTGGAACACTTCCCTCAATAATATTGAAAATAATTCAAGATAACTTATTTACAACTGCA
The DNA here is from genome assembly GCA_031772225.1 of Eubasilissa splendida. Classification (NCBI taxonomy): domain Eukaryota; kingdom Metazoa; phylum Arthropoda; class Insecta; order Trichoptera; family Phryganeidae; genus Eubasilissa; species Eubasilissa splendida. The sequence goes on from CM062867.1 coordinate 2,794,777, forward strand.
GTAGCCGATAACAGCCGGCGATGCGGTGCGGCTACGCAGTCTATTGCGCAACATTTTTAATATAAATAAAAGAGGCAATAAATTCAGTTTGCTCTTTAGAAGGGATACGCACGGTCCACGGTTTCGCGGGAGCATTACGGCCTACGATTTATTCTCCGTTGTATCGCTACAATTTACGGATCATATCTGTCGTGTAAATGTGGGGGGAATTGTGAAAAGTGGCTCGATGTCTGCGCAGAAATTTTCGGGCTTTTCGCGACATATTATTTCGCAGCGAGGGGGTTGATTTATTTTTTCAAATTTATCTTTATCGCCGTTTGAAAGTTTGAGTGGGAAAAAGATTTGTGCTCGTGCCGTGAGAAATTGCGCCGCTCAAGTCTGCGGTTTTTTTTTTAGCTTGGCCGTTCAGAGGCTTTTAAGGTCATTAACCCTCGCGCAGGTTTCAGCTCACTGCGTCTATTAATTATAATCTGAACATGAAATAAAAAATACCCGCATTCTACACGCGCAAAACTGCTCGTAATTTTAATATTCGTGTTATGGAGCATGTTAGGGCGACATCTGTCGCCCTATGTATATATATTATTTTTAATGAGAAGCGATAAAGGTTTGACAGGAGAAATATCTATTTTAATTCCTTATAATTTTATGGACCAATGGAGAGGCATCCTCTTTCATCAACCAATTCTAACAAATCTAACAATCTTAAATGTTTAAACAGTAATAGTTCTCTGAATTTGCCAATCATATTATTTAAAAAGACCAGGGGTCAATATTTACCATAAAAACCGGTTTTGCCTCCGGTTAGATCATTTAGAGGCTCTTGAGATTAAACCGAGCAGTGAATAGTGCTATTTCCATTCTAAGTAACTAAATAAATAAATAAAAATACAAGATACGTGACTAAAAAGATTGCTAAGAAAATCTCACTTCAAATAGTTTACAACTCTGTTATTATTCCTCACATCAACTACTGCAGCAGCATTTTGTTTTTGGCTAACGAAGAAGAAATGCAACAATTGTCAGTATTGCAAAATAAAGCTTTGAGAATGATACTCAGAAAAAATAGATATACTCGGATTAGTGTAGATCTGAATATGATGACCTTTAAGCAGAAGATATATTTTAATATAAAGGTATTTAATTATAAAATTCTCAATAAGAAAATATCAGTTCAAATATCAAATTTACACGAAAAATTTATGCAAATCAACATGAGCACGAGCATCGTACAAGAGGAAGGGATGGACTGAGCCTGCCGTTCAGGAAGAAGGCCAAATCTCAGAAATCGATAATGTATAGTGCGATGAAGATTTTTAATGAAATGCCAGAAAACATAAGAAAGGAGAAGAAATCAAATATATCTTTGATATAAATAGATTTAAAATTAAACTGATTAAATGTGTAAAATATAAGTTTTAGTAAAAGAAAATATTTTAATTTTGTTTATATTAGAGAAAGCATATTAAGAATTAAATAAATAAATATTAGGTATGTTTCCTTTTAAATTAATTTATTATTCTTTAACATTGTACTTTCCCTTCCCTTGATGAACTGTTAATAATGATTAATTGTCTTAGTTTATCTCTCTTATCTTTAACTTCTCGTGTAATTGTATATATTCTGTCTCCCTCTTCATGTATATATAATTGCATTCGTTTTTTATTTATTGCTAGTTTTAAATATGCCCTGACGAATCTTGAGCTAAGCGAAAGCGTTTGTCGTTAAATTTTATAAAATTCGTGGTTAAAAAAATGATAGTATTTTATTTAATATAAAAAATATCCAATAATATCTATAATATTGAAAAATATGAATTTTATGACAATACAAATTTGTCTAGATAATATACATATTTAAGTACAATATTTTAATTTTTACCGTGAAATTTTCAAATCTTTCGTTAGTTTATGATATTGTTGCCTTTATCTCACTCACTACTTGTGATATATCAAATGAAATTATACATAATTATTATTATTATTATATCATTCGTTACTTTAAATATTGGCATCGGAAAAGTTATTGCTTAGCGCACCCTAGTGCTCCTGTGTTAAGGGAGAACGTAGCATATGGTGGATAATATTGGTAGTGATCTGTGAGACGGCTCTACTCGCCCTACGACATATGAATCAAAGTGTTCAGATAAGCCGTTTCAACACGATCCGACATAAGAGTGTATGGATAATACAAAAATCAAAGGTACCTAGTACTAACTCAGTTATATATTTGGATGTTACTAATTATGGAGATGGCGATTATATATATTTGTCTGAGTGTATGTAGATGTATGTTTTCTCCAGATCAAAAGGGTTTGAGCGCTATACTATACCGACCCGAGTGAACACGGTATCCGATTGGCGAAAAGACTGGACGAATAGGACTAGGAGGGGTTTGTTGACATGTCCACGCGAGCGCTCAGTCTGGATGGAGCGCCGGGCAGGATGGCGAAAAGGACATCGCAAACCTAGGAATGAAATAGGCGCGGTGGATCAAGAGAGTCTGAGTCTTGGTCCACCCGCGCGTGAGAAAAATCTCTTCGCTGGGAGTAGCGCGACTGGCTGTGAGCGGCGGCAGAGCATGTCGAAGTCATCCCACTTGGCGACGCTTGGAACTTCTCGGAAGGCGAGAGGTATTTTGGAACGGCCATCGTGACGTCCGTGACCACGGAGGTCACACATCAGCCTTGGTAATTCAGTGCAAATAAGCCCTCGCCAAACTCGTAATTAACTTGTGTGACAAATTTGTAACTAAAAGTGTCCTCCACTCTTTGGATAAATGGATGGTGAAAGGAACCAGAACTCTAATCATGTCATAACCTTTGTCGGGCAAACGCTTATTCATCGAAATTATACTGCTTACCATCTAACACAGTGTTTTTCATTAATTAGACTATTGTTATTAACTATTATCCGAGTCAGCCATTTCGACACCATACACCCACACACCCAGAGACAGCCTAGCCGGTCACGTTCCGATGATATTCGATGCGCCGGGGCCTGATCGCAACGTAACAATGTATATAAAAATGTATGAAATGGCAGGTTACAATAACATATACTACTTATAGGTGCACTGAATTTGTTAAAGTTAAATTATATACAAGAGGAAGTTAGTATTAAACTATTATAGTATAGAAGATAGTATACGTCAACTTTGTAAGATTGGAGGTGGCTTCTAGAGATGTTGCTTAATAATGCGTGTATTGTTATACGCAGTCGGTACTTTAAGTCTTTATGACTGGTGGGAGTTGCATGACAAGTAACCCCTTACTGAGTGAATTCAGCTTCGCTGTGCGGTCTTCAGATGACAAGAGTGGAGGTATAGCCCTACATATATACATTCCCGTTTATTTATTATTTTTATTTTCAGTCCCGATAAACATTTCTTTAAAGCTTACAGCAATATTAAAATTCTTATAGTACCAGAAAGTACAAGTATTAATACAATATTCCATTTACATGCAAGCCTGTTGGCCGCTTCCTACCTCGCTAGGTACATATAAAGTACATGTAAGCTAGATTATAAGTTGGAAATAAGGTAACAAATTACATTAAATGGTAAAAAATATAAAAAATCAAAAAGGAGACAAGTAGAGAATAAGTAAAATGAACAAAGTAAAATTTTTGATACAGACTAAAGACATATAAGAAGTAAAAGAAAAGAAACAAGCAAGGATGTAAGGACAAAAAAAAGCTATAAAAATTGAGTAGCTTTGATAATTTAAGGAACTCTTCCAATTTTGAAAATTTTAAAATTGAGGATTCGACACCGTTGCCATCTCTTGTGGTAGCTTATTGTATATTTATAACGATACAAAAATTATTACGTATGGTATAAGTGCGGTATGGTATGTTACGAATGTGGTCAGATAATGCGTTGAGTCTACTAGGTTGGTACGTCCGGTACGAAAGATGGCAGAATAATAATAAAAAATAAGAGTATCGACCGTTACACCTGCTATCTATCTTTATTTCAAAAACTATAAACTTAAAAGTGAAAAATCGTGAACAGTCAAAATTCAAATTAATCGTTAGAGGTCGTAAAGCTCCACTTTTGGAAACACCGTACCATCGAGCGCAATATGTCATTCTTACCACGCGAAGGGGGGAATTATATCCGGGATGTGGCTAAGGCCCTCTCGGGGACTGGACCAGATTTTCGCACCCCATACGAAAATTCCAGCAAACGCTGTGCCTGCAATCGAGACTTTAGTCTACTAGTCAAGGACAGCTGGAGGGGAGGGGGGCACTCTTTCCCGGGACACGTTTTGAAGCTAGGACTCCCAATAAACATACGCAACTTTAATTCAATAATTAATGTTTACTCAGTATAGAAAACAAAAAAATTGAAATTTACTTTGATTGTGACGAATGACCTCGCGTAGGCCATCTTACGGCACTATTCATAGGCTCAGTTACCGATACAACCAGTGCATTGGTCACCCGGCAGAGAGGCGTACTAGCGTGGAGACAGAGGGCGCTTCCGCCAGAGGAGCTAGCGGCACGAGACTTTTTTCCGCGCCGATATTTGTAGTATACGATATTTTCAATTAGTTAAGTAATCCACCTTTTAGTGAGCGAATAAACCACCTTATCAAAAACAAGTAAGTGTGCCTTCTTTTTTCCAGTAGTTTCACCACCAGACACGTAGCGGGAGTCTTACAGTAAAATTTAGCACTAGGTTGATACCATAGGTCCGATACTGAAGCCAACCTATGATGAAATTAAGATGTCAATAACTGAATGTAATAAAAAAATGAAACAATGTAATATATATGAATTGAAACGAAATTAAACAATTCTTAAATTAATAAATTTAAAAAATGCTATCGATAGTTTTAAAGTACCTACCCGTCACGATATATTATTTTGAGTTGACATTTCGCAAATGCCAACACTGCACCGCGGGAAGGAATTTATCTATGGCATTTTTCGTTGACTGGTCGAGAGCGTGTGCAATAAGCTGCTCGTGAAATTAATATAAAAAAATGTGATTTCATGTTTAGAAAAGGAAGGGTGAAAATAATATAAAATTTAGGCATCTATGTTACGCTGTACTATGTTGATCGAGAGTTTTTGTTATTGTGTTTTGTGTATTTGCAGGATGTAAAAATCCCTTTCTGTCACGACGTCCGTGAGGCGACGGATTGGATGATAATACTATTTTTTTCTTGAAGGATTACTCACGTGCCTAAGCATGATGGGAACACGATTGGGTTCCATCTTCTCAATCTGATTTACAACATGAGGACGCAAAAGTGTCTGCGCTACTTCAGGCACCACGTCAGGAAGCAGGCGACCCAGCCTATATGACGTTTGCGGTGCGATTAGACACCAAGTGTACATTATGGGGTGATTCAAAACATCAAAAACTGAATTAAAATTATGTATTGCTCCTGAAGAGCAGAGATTCTTGTGTCTAATTATTCTGAAGGAAATTCTTAGTTGTAAAATTTTGAAGAGATAGTAAATTTTAATGTTTATTCTCACCTTTGATTTTAATGCTTGTTGTTAATTTTGTTGTAGACGATTTGTTGAAAATTTATTTTGTTGAAGGCGATTTGTTGAAAATCTTTTATTGAATCACACTGATGTGATATTATTTTTGTGCTATATTAACTAGTAGACTGTAACATTTTCTTATTCTATCATGCTAAAATTTTGTGTTTAATGTTGTTGTTTACGCGCTTTTATACTTCGATAGGTAGGCCTGGTATAAAATTTTGAATATGTGTGTTCTTTTTGTGTGGATTTAAAAACAGAAAACAAAAACGAAGCTGCTACTGGGAAGAGAGTGTTTTTGCGATTCGGACGAACCTTACGGCGGCGATATAAAAACATTTTGTATTATATATTTTCGGATTATCGGTTGTGAGAAGGTTTCCGGTGGCCGACCAGCAGATTTAAGGACCATCAGATTACAGAGTGAGCGACGTCGGCGTCTACCAGCACAGGTTCACAAAGGTTAGTGTGTTTCGGATTTGCATAGATTGAATTACCGTATTCAACATTACCTGTAGAAAACCCAGAAGTAGCTATAGAAGTATTTACGGCCACAGTTGTAAATCTCAAACTTATTCTATTATTTTTTCCTTGAGAATGGTTACTGATGTGGATGGGAGACAGTATGGTGAATTTTGCATTGCTCGCCGACAGTTCTTCCACTACAGCTCTCGATCCTCTACGCTCAATCTCCTATATTCTTCCAATTCTATCTTCTGACTACACTAACCGCGCGTTTCATTCGCAGCAACCCTCACAAGTTTGCCAAGTACGTGAGAATAATTTTTATACCATTATAAGATCAAGTGGCCATTATGATACGAGTACTTACCTTCAAAGAACAACTTTCCTTTCAGAAACTTGTAATACAAATCTCTTATTTGGTTTTCATTAAAAATCAACACAAAAAATACTTTCATAAAGTTTTATTTTACATTCACGGCGAAGCAATTTTTTACGATTCCTAACTTGAGGAATTTTTCAATATCGTCGATATATTTAATATCATAAGTTTGAATTAATGTATTGTCGTTAAAAACTTAGTTTTAAAGAGACGAAACTCCATAAACGGCAGAGCGCTAAAATTTTAGTATTGTTTTGTGTTTAAAATACACTTTTTAATCTTCTACTTCTACCGATATACGTTCGGTGTTGAGTATACTTATGTTTATTATTTTACTTTTCACGACTCCCTGTTTCTTGAGCTTTGCTTTCAATTTTATCCAACAATTTTCCTGTTGTGTTATCTAATCATCGCGTCTTTAGATATAAAATAGAAATGAAAGTATTGTATATGGATGTAGACCAGTTGAAAGATTACACCGAACATAATAGACCAGGTGGACAAAAACAATAGGTAGGTGATACCTTCGTATTAGGCTTGCAGGAACAACGGAAACTCACTGTGGTACCACTAAATGTGTGTTTGGCATGGTGTGGGTCTCGTATTGAACTTTAACCACTAAAAGAGTGCTACCAGATGCTGCAGCGATATTATTATGAACAACGGTATTTTCTCGTTGCTGATTTGTTCAATCTTCTGGATATTTCTGAATGCGTGAAAGTTATGTATTAATGCAATAGAAACCTCGTCAATAAAAAATCAATCTGTTTTACTTTGGATTTATTCAATTCAAGGTTAAAATATATTTTCGACGTCTATATAGGCAGATTTCCTGCCTACATTGTATTTACTCGTATACTTTATATGACGTGAATGGAATGAGTCGCAAATAGAGCTTGCAGGTGTTATTTTTAGCCGTAGAAAATGTTGTACATAATGCACCATGTATACGTTTGTTTGTAGGTAGATGCACTATGAATTTTTGAAAAATATTTAACAATAGAACAAATTGTATCAACAAAAGAGTTATATTATTAATAGAATCGGCGTTATATTTGTACAGTTTCATCATAATGGATGAATATAAATGAAATAATGTTATTACTCTACTTAAGTTTATTAGCCTACTTAAGTTTTGAGAGAAATTTACTCGAGTAGTGCTAATAAACTCAAGTAGAGTAATAACATTGTTTCATTTATATCCATTCAACAAAAGAGTTGGTTTAGTTGTGTAAATATTACTCAATATTTTTGTTAGATATTGGCCTTTCCCAAGGATCACCAGTTTAGTAGATTACCATATTTTTCTTCAGCCCTTCCCATTCACCTCGTTGCCCTCTACTGTTCGGATATTATCACTCCATCGAGTTTGATCATGACTAACACTTCGTCTATCAGTTCACCCAACCGTCCAACATCTCTTTAACATATATGTTAAACCTAAATTTTGGGCAACATCTGTTATCTTGGTTGTCCAGCGAATTTGTGCGTTATGCACCTATTTGATCTCTTTTAGAGATACTCCAAGCATAGTTATTTTTAAATATGAATTAAATATATTAATTATAAAGATATACATATAAAATCAATTTTATCTTATTAAATTTCGCTAAAAATAATGTCGCTGTAGCTTAGTTGGATAAAGCACCTTCCCCGGTTAGGAAAGAGATCCAGGTTCGAATCCCGGTGGCGCAACAACAATATTTTTCGATAAAATTGATTTTATATGTATATCTTTATAATTAATATATTTAATTCATATTTAAAATATCACAGTGTTCTCCTAAAATAGTTATTTTTATTTATCTTTGGGCAACTTTAAATTAATGCGTGACATTGATGATGAGAGCGGGACATTGAAGATCGGGAGTAAGTGGATACCACAGTGGAAGCAATATAGAGGTAGACCGTGGAAGAGATGAACTAACTGTGTGGAAGAAGGCTGGAGTAAAATGGTAGATACTCCCACCCTTACGGCTCCCATAGCCAAGTGTATTTAATTTAGTTTGATTTACACTTGTGGATAAGAAGGACTGCTCTTCTGACTGTATGGGTAGTGTTATCGTGAATGCCTTCGACAGCTGTTGTTCCCGGGTTTTCTATTGATAATATGGTCATGTATGCAGAATTAACACCACAACTAATCTTCGATTGGCAGTGCTGGTATCATGTACCATCAAGGAAGATTTTGAATATGTAGACTTGGTGGTTCGAAGTAATTATGTTAACTGATTCACGCAGATGAACTGAAACGAAAAGACTTTCAGTTCTTCCTCGTAACGTCTTACACAATCTGCTTGAAAATAACTCCGGTTTTGGCTTACACCGGTGCATTCCGCGCCAGGTGCTAACTGAAGACGTGGGAATCTGGGCATTCTCACGCAATAAATGAAAGTAGCAAAATGTCCAGTGATGTTTCAATACAAGTCCGTTTACAAAAGATAGAACAGTACAATAAAGATCTTTTAAATACTAATTTAATGTATTAATTATCAATATATACATATAAAATCAAATTTGTCTTAAAATATTGTTTTTGCGCTATCGGAATTCGAACCTGGATCTCTATTTCCAATCCGGGGAAGTACACCACCAATTGTGTTATAACGCCAGTATTTTTCATGACAAATTTTTCGAAACTACATGTTACACTTTTTCAAATTAATACATCTGTCGTTCCATTATTTTTGAAAGCCATCTACACTATTATATAAACCGACTGCAGATGCCAGAATTATCAATTCATTTTTATTAAATTTTGGACACATTGATACACAGACTTATGTTCTGAATAATTACAACTTGTGTTCTCCTTAACAATAACGATCAGTTGTGTAGTCTTAAAGAATAGACATTCTATTACAGTGGTCAGTACATTAGCTTGAGATGAATGCTATTGATAACAATACGTGATCAGCTTCTTGGAAGGCAGGTGGTGTAGATGGCACTTGACACTGGTTCTCTGAATGAAATTATGCTCCGCTGGTCGTTTTACCGCGCTCCTTCAATTTCCGAAGGCGGCACTATTCACACACATAAAAATGACCAATATCAATAACAAGAAATCCCAGGGGTGCCCATCTAAAAAATAAAAGTCATTTTTTAAAAATCAGAATGAGAGAGTCCAGGAACTGGAGAAGAATAGCCTGTGATAGAAGTCGGCGGAGAACATTCGTGAAGGAGGCCAAATCCTAGGTATGTAGGTATTGCCGTGAAAGAATGAGAATAATATTAACCATGAGGGTCCACGTCTATATAACGAGTACTAAATAAATAATTTAACAATATACATAAATCTGCGATCCTCTCTATATTGAATAAAATAATTAATTTAACCACATTGTCTGGACCCTGACGGAATCAGTCTATCCCCACGTTGGGAACTAAGTAAATATTAACCTCTTTTGTTAACCCTTAAATGCAAAAATAACACTGGCCATTTTGGCTCACGGCCATTTCGTTTTGTATTTTCTATTATCTCTAAGAAACTTGCACTCTCGACATTGTGTACTTTGTGTACTTAGGATTTAGGATACACTAAGTCAACAGTATTGTTAGTCGTATAATGAACTTGTGTCAGCCGGCACCTGACACGATACGGTCAGATTGGTAGACTTGGGATGCTGTGAAATATAGAAATACTACAATAAATATAGCAGGTTTTCAATATATGTGGTTATACAAGTGTATATTAGAAAAATATCTATGTTTAACATAATTTAAATTACGCAATTTATTACACATTAATTTTAAATGAGTAATAGCTTTGTTATCATTAATTAACATAGCGGTTACATTGCGATGTAACATGACTAAAATATATACAGGGTGGTCCAAAAAAAGTGAGAACATTTCATAAAATGTGATATAATTACATCAAAATTAGTTTAACTATATCAACGACAGCTTAAATAGTTTACTAATTTACTTACTTACCTATTTACATATATTACATTTCCTACAGTTTCACCTGAGCAAACTGCAAATCATGTAGTTTCCCAGCGAAAATGATTATTCTTTACGTTTTGGAACAGCACGCACTATTGGAAACATATTGTTTACTGACAAAGCACATCTGCATATCAATGGCTATGTTAATAAACAGAACATGAGATACTGGTGCCCGGATAACCCAAGTGAACGCCATCAAAAACGTTTGCATTGTCCAAAAGCGACAGTGTGGTGTGCATTTCTGCTCGAGGGATAATTGGCTCTTACTTTTTTAACCTGCGAGAGACAATCACTGCTGACGTGTATTGCCGAATGATCGACGAGTTTTTGGTACCACAACTGCTGCTGTTTCCTGGGTTCGTTCAACAACAGAACACAATTTCAGCAAGACGAGGTCACTCCTGAGAACGCGAAGGCCACGGGAGAAGCTGAGGGGAATTTTTCCAATAAATTAACAGCAAGTACGGAGACATACTCTGGACACCTCGGTCACCGGACCTTACACAGTGCGACTTTTTTTGTGGGGATACGAGATATATCAAGAGTTTACAGCAACAATCCTCGAAAAACATTACGGCACATTAGGCCATTTCATTAAATCATCTATAAAAACCGAAAACTTGAGGTGGGTCTAAAATGACCCGTCACCGTCGGATGTGTTTTGTCTTGACTCATCGGGTAGTAAGTGTTAAATCAAATGTACACAGTAACAATCCTCTCTCTTTGAACCAATTAAAAGAAAATATCGGAGAAGAAATGCGATCACTGAGAAGACGTGCCGAGCAGTTTTCAGAAATTTGGCCTCCCGTTTAGAAGAGTGCCAGCAAAATAACGGATCATATTTAAAAAATATAATTTTATAAAAATAAATTCCCAGGGACTGTTCTTAAATGCAAAATACACATTTATTATATAACTTTTATTATGAAAAATACTTTTAGGACAACTTGTAGATGATGGACATGTGCGCTGATATTGCGAAGGGATACAGACATTTCGCATATATCTTGTTGCAGACATTTCAGACATGTCTTGTTGCTGACATTTCACACATGTCTTGTTGCAAACATTTCAGACATGACTTGATGGGAGATACTCTCAACATCTGATGTAGAAATGTATGAACTTTTGTTTCTGAATTACTAGTAGAAATGTATGTATTAAATATATTGATTAGAAAGATATACCATATAAAATCAATTTTATCGAAAAATATTGTTGTTGCGCCATTCGATTCAAACCTGGATCTCTTTCCTAAACGGGGAAGGTGCATTATCCAACTATGCTACAGCGACAATATTTTAGCGTCAATTTTAACCTATATGTTACCTTTTTGATATTAATACATTTAATCGTTCCATTATTTGACAGAGCCATCTACCTTATTTTTACAGAATCTCAAATACCTTTGAGTAAACTGATAGCAGACGCCAGAATTATCAATTCATTTTTATTAAATTTTGGACACATTGATACAACTTTATTTTATTTTATTTTTTTTATTTTTTTTCATATCACAGACCTATGTTCTGAATAATTACAACTTCACAATAAGAATGTGTTCTCCTAAAAAAAAAAAAAAATTTAATATTATTTTATAAAATAAAAGTTTCTAAAACTATGTACCGCTTAGTTTTGAAACTTAAAAAATGCTCATGGTTTATCACTTCAATAAATCGCTGAGGTTCAAAGTAGGGCAAATTAAACTGAAACGACATTGCCATTAACTACTGAAGTGTCACGATCAAGAAATCTAGCCCAGGTGAAATTCCAGATAACGGGGAGCCCACAATACAAAGTTGTTATCAGATTTCGATCAAACTTTTCTGAAATATTGACTTTGTAAATAATTCGGCTAATTTATTTAGCCAGCCCGATCTACCATCTTGTTTCACAAAGTAAAACTTAACACACGGGATACCATAAAATGGATAATATTATTTCCTTTCATTCTTGCAGCAAGTACAAATTATGTATTTTTCGCCAATTAGCGATATATATTTGTAGCTTTGTTGTGCAATTTTCTTTAAAAACTAGTACTAACTTGACCAACGAGACTTGAACCTTAAACCGCTAGATCACTAGGCAAGTTTCGTTATCATTAGACTACAAACAAGTCATTTTTGTGCTGGGAATTACAGAAAATCTAACTATCTAGCGTCGCACTCTTATGTCTTGATAGAAAACTGTCGTTTCGTCCACATCCATACACATTTTCATTAAAGTTTTCATCTTCCAGTATCAGCCTTGCCTGATCTGTGGATATCCTCTATTTCTAGTGCCAACAACGTCATCACCAACCTGGCCTTCTTGAGAATACATCTCCAACGGATTTGGCTCTGGACTACTTTCTGTTAATTTCTGACACTAAGAATGCAGAGGTCTTTATTTTACTGGCTCTCCATCGCATCTCTTGCGACCTGGACAGGGTGAATTTCAGCCGGACTGCAACACATAAATGAGACATCTATCCTCCCCTTTTGGGGGTATATGATTAATATAGCTTCTTTCTGGCTGCCTTCTGAATTTAATGTGATAACGAGTCTCACGTCAAATTGTACTGACTCTGGTATGATGATATCGGAGCCAACCTATGATGGTATTATGATAATAATGATTACATTATAATAAAATAAAATAAATATGTAATTATAACGAATTGAAACGAGAGTAAACTCTCAAAACGATTCGGGATAGGATGTAAATAAATAAATTAATATGTTGATGTATGTATAAATGAAAGGAGTCTCGGAAATTTTCGGAATTTATTAGGGTATGGGTCTCCCGTTGGGGGTTGCTGGGATGGAAGATGCCGGGAAGAGCAGTGGTTAGAGAGGCCTAACGGAGCATTCTACCGGTTTTACCTTGCACCTATTGCACCCTTGTACCGATAATGATACCGAAGCCAACCTATGATGGTATTAAGATGTCAATAACTGAATGTAATAATACATTTTAAAAAAGTAATATTAACGAATCAAAACAAGAGTAAATAACTCTCAAAACGATTCCGGGATAGGGTCTAAATAAAATAAAAAATATATGTATGTATATAAATTATTTTTTGTATTCTTATTATTATTTTTATTTTTTTTACTACTATCTACTTATATCTTCATTCTAAACCATCTAAGCAACCCTCTTTTAATCTAATTCTCTGTGTTAACTTTCAAAAAGCGCTCATTTCAATTTGTTTAGCGGTGTAAGTTTAGAGCTCACGCATATAATATTCAATGCGTGCTTTTGATGCCGCGCCTCTTGGCCCCTTAAGTTAAGTAACAGTACACAAAGCGTTTGAAAACATAATCATGTTTAAACTTGTTCCAACTACGGCACGCGCTCCTACAATACTTGGAATAATTTCTAGCGTGTAATATTTCCTTTATATTCAAAAGTTGAAATTCCTGGTCCAAGGTTTTGTAAGTATGAGCTGATAATTGCTCGCACACACATTCTATATTTTAAGTAAACCAGGGAAACTTTGTTAGTTATTAGTTGTTACTGATTTATCTACGTAAATACTTTGATAAATATATATAAATATATATATATATATATAAAAGGTGTATTTTTAGAGGTATAGAACTTTAACACATACTCTGCGGCGGTGGGTCAGATTTGACCCAGGTGTTTGTAAAAATATGAATCACGCTACAAATATTCGTTTAATGCTGTTTTATTTTTAGCTAATATTTTATTAAATATTTTCAAATGATTTGAGATACAAATAAATGTTATCGGACGAGATTCAAATGAATTTGTTCCATGTTTTCACCTATTTTCGTCTGGCGGCTCCTAGACAATGCCAGTAATACAATTATTTGAGGGGCGTTGCGCCTACCTGTAAGTTTTATGACACTGCCTGCTTGGGTTCCGACGAGAAAATCACATGCTCAGTGGACTTTTGTATTTTGGCTGTGTAGGACGTCTGTTGATGCGTGAGAAAATGTACATTATTCGTAATATATTTTTAACTTTAATTTTTTACCAGAAATATTACCATTTCATTAAATCATATTTAAAATGAAATATCTATAATAAAACACCCACAAAACGGTTGAAAAACTGAAAACTTGAGGTGGGTCTAAAATGACCCACCACCGCCGGACGTATATTGTTTTGACCTACCGGGCAGTAATTGTTAAAATTAAATAAAACACAAAAATTGTGGTAATGGCCATGGTATTAGCTTTATTGGAAAGATAACTGACTCGAATAAAGCGCAATCTGGAAGTCCAATTTTCGACCACTTTATGGGGTAGCTGGGCAATATCGCGACAAATATTGGCTTTTAAGTAATTTTTGGTCTCTGGTTTTTGGCATAGACTAGCGACTTCACAACATCCTAACAGAAAATAATCCAAATCACACAATCTTGGAGGCCAATTTATAGGTCCATTATGCAAAATTATATGCTCATCGAATGTTTCCTTCAATAAATTGATTGTGGCGCGAGTTGTGTAGCATGTTACGCTGTCTATTGTAATCACAGCTGTTCCACATTAATGCCATTCAATCGAAGAATGAAAATGTCAGTAATCATGAATCTATAGCGCTCTCCATCATCATTTTTGAAGAAACCATAGCTTCTTCGGTGCGCACTGTACGACGTCTCTGCGGATGCGTATTATCAATTAAAGTATGCGTGGTGTGAAAATGATTCATGGTTAATCTAATTAATTGCTCGGATGGACCATTATGTCAACCGTAAAATATATGTAGAGCACGGTAAGTTTCGCAAACGATCTGCGATTTTTGAAATAAATTGGCACAATTTCCAAGCGTTGTTCTGGCGTAAGTCTATTTGTGGTGAAATGGCAAACCAAACTGAGCACAAATCAGCTGTCAAATTGGCTGTCCCTGGAAAATATGTTGTATTAAGTGAACACAGCAGTGCGGCATATAACGATGGTGACATTAACCTTTACCATACCGTGATAAAAGATATTCGTAATCAACCACGCTGTCAACTTGTGTTACCGTTAAGTATTAAGAGGTTTTTTTGAATTTTTTATGAGAAAAATGCTTAAATAGCTTTAAAATAGTTAATGACGTATATTTACTCTAAATATTGAGCAATAAAAGTGAAAAATTATTCAAGTTGTATGCAAAATAATATTCCTTCTTATTATTCTTCATTTAATTAGTGAAAAATAAAAATTATATTCGTATGTTCGCAAAGTATTATATTAACGTAATAATACCGGTTGTAAAATTTTAGAAACAGCAATATTATATGTTATTATTAATATATATTATAATAATATTGGCTATCGTTGATTTCTTTTGTGATAGGGCAAAAAGCAAAAAGCATGGTGGTCCATGGCTTCCATAGAATCTATATTTTTATGTCCTTATTACCAATGGCCATTAGTGACTTTTAAAATGACAGATGAAGGGGAGGAGACCCAATCTTTCCCGAAACTAGAACTTCCTTGTCGGACCCACTCATCGAAGCTAATAAAAATACGCGACTTTAATTCAATTACATATTAAGCAAAAAAAAAAGAGAAGAAATTCAATGTGGTTATTAGCAAATAAGATTTAAAATTTAAGTCCTTTAGCGTCCCTTAAGAGCTGTCTTTATTCATAAAAAATCATATAACATAAATCCATAGAACATAGAACCATGAATAACATACAGATGGAAAATTAATGAAAAATTAAGGTTCAATTGTTCAAGGCAAACACTCAGGGATCCATTCATCAAAAACACTGCCAAAAGAGAGACAGAAAATGAGACACAAAATGGATTGAGTCACATTTACACGGACATGTGCATCCTTATTACCAATGGTCATTGGTGACTTGAGCATCCCTACTAATTAAGGCACAGAAATGGGTAATCAGAGTAGTAAATAAGAGGCCATTTATAAATAACTATGAAGAACTCTTTAAATCTTTCCAAGTTTTGGATATAAGACAACTGTTTACCAGATCAATCTTAAAACTATTTTAAAAAAAAAATATCTTTACTTCCACAACCCGATACGAAGGAAACTAGGAGCCTTTGCTCCTTATGATACTTTTCAGTGCCAACATTTAATACCAAATTCGCTCAACGAACATTCTTATTTTGTGCTCCGAAAATATTTAACAAATTGTCACTAGACCTTAAGGGGTCTAAAGTGATTAACGACTTCAAAAAAAAAAAACAATAACAGCTTGATGTGGGTAGAAAACAAAATGAATCTAATTTGTCATTTATGCCAATCTAACTACCTACACATTTTTGCCTCTAACTATTGTATATTACAGACAATAATATTTTTATAACTTTTTTTAAATAATATTTTATAACTTCAGATTGTACTTTTTTCATATAAATTTTTATAACTTATTTAACATTATACTTACTTACCTCTAAACAATTACAACTTTTAAGAACTATACAGGTAATTGCTTTAAAACAGACCACATTTAGTAAAGTAATTACCTTTATTTTTTCATATCTACTATGTAAGCTACAAAAAATTAATATATATATATATATTGCTTTAGGTGAAATATAGATTTTACGGAAGCCATTGGCCACCATATTTTTTGCTTTTTTATTTAAAATGTATCAGTAATGTAAAAAAAAATTACTGACAAGTCGAGAAATTATTAAAGATTTAACAATAATATAAGATCATTTTGTACTGCGCTGATGAAAGAATATAGGTTGTTTCAAAATTGGTTATTTTATATTGTTTATTAAATTATCTAACCACAAATGTTAATCTGTTGGTTTTAAAACAAACGTATCAATTGCATTCTGCCTGGGTGTTTCAGGGTGACAGGTTTATTGAATGGATGTAGAACATTGCAGAGGGCAGTGAACAGTAATAAAACATCACTACCAATCTTCCATTCCAATAAACACTGATTTGGTTGCAAAACGCAAAGCTTGTATACAAAATCTCGTCAAAGAAATAGGAATACGTTGGTGAAGGTTCTGTGGTGGACTGTATATTTTAAACATAGCATTGGTACTCTGAAAATTTTTCAGTCCCGTCCTGGCTAGACTTTCATTTATGTTAGTTTTTTTCATGCCACTTTCCAAAAAGCAGGACACAAGAGTCAATTTAATTAGGTGGTGATAATGGACAGTCAATTCGAAAATGCATACAACTAGGTTAAGTTGATATAAATATGAAGAGATAGTGGCATCAAACAATCAACTAAAATTAGATTTGTTCACACTTTTGTCTTTCTAATCTTCATGTATGCACCGGAGGCTTAGACAGTTTGCAATTAAGACGAGCGTATTGATACGTATTGAATTATTCAATATCATATAAATAAATTCGGTTGGGAAGAAACTATCTCGCACATGCGCGGTAGGTTGTCGCTATCGGGGACCGGTTCAGAAACGCATCGGCCGGCGCGTGCAGCGCTGACGGGTGCATTTATCTGCAGACGGGCTCAGTGTCTGGTCGCACTTTTAGCGTTTTGGGTCCTGACGACGACGGCGACGACGAACGAGTTAAACTCGTAAATTTATAAATCTATAATGAAATACTGTGTATAAAAAATGTTTTAATTACTAGTGCATTAATATTCTTACAATTTGCGTTATATTCATCTCTTCTGCAGAAATAGTTTATTTACCTCTTGGACCCGGGATGGAAGAACTCTATAATTAACGTTGAACGATATCACAAGCGGAATGTAAAGGAGACATCCGTTCGTTGGTCATGAGTACCTCTAATGGTAGCGGATTTCCCAGGCCTGCAAGCCAAGTCCTTACAAATCAGTACACTTCGGCAAAGAAGCTAAAAAATATCGAGTTCAAACGTGGAGCGAATGCATCCCGAGACCAAGTTGTATACTATTGTTTTATTTTTTCTGTCTGCACTGGATTGATTAACAACCTACCGTGATAGCAGTTTATTATTTTTAACAGTGGATATTCTATGCAGAATTATGTTTGTATTATATAAGGTTATACTTGGCATGATTCCTTTCTATTTCTTTTGTAATAAATAAATGTAATTGTAATTGTAACATTTTTCAATCAAATAGATTAAATTTCTATCCATCCGAATTACATAAGTTATTATAAATATATCACAAGGGAACAGAAAAGTCCTCAGAAGGATAGATGTACTAATTTGAAAAAGTGTAACATATAGGTTAGAAAATTTATCGTCAATCCACCGTGTTGGTATAGCATAATTGGATAAAGAACGTTACCTGGATTGGAAGAGATCCAGATTCAAATTCCTGTAGCAACAACAATATATGTACATATATCTTTCTATTTTAATTTGTATTAAATAGTATGTGGATATTTTCGGATACCTTGTGAAAGTGAGGTATCAGCAAGATAGCCAAATATTCATATTCAAGCTTTTCTTGTAGATTTTCCAGGGACGGGGAGGTATTTATAATGCAGAACAGTAATTGCTGAAAGCACCCCCGGTTGGTGGATGAAGTCACGTGGGAGAGGGTGGCGCTGTAAAAACTCATTCCTCGGGGTACAAAGCCTCCTTTCATACAGTGCAGGGGTCGGAGCTAGGCTCCAAACCTTGCGGCCAACATACAGGGGAGTGCATGCAAGATATCATTATAAATTATAACCGATTAATTTAAAAATTATCGACCTAATTCAAGTGAAAAATTAATTGAACATACTGTGATTCTATATTATTATAAACATGTCCATTCGTATGAAAGTGGTCTAAGTCAAGAAATTGAAAAATAATGAATTGAGAATATGGTGAAAATTGTAACACAATTGTGAAAATCTAAGCGTTATATTCAGTGTATTGTTACGACGTTCGACGGTATTCCGCTAGGGTTTATTTTCAATCCAAAAAAAAAAAAATTTCCTTAAGCAACGTTTATATGTCAAAATAAATTATAAATCTAGTAGACTAAATCAATTTTGAAACATTGTGTTGTGTAATATGAAAAAAAAAAAAATCAATTCAAACACAAACCTGTAAATACATCGAAATGAAAGAAACGTGACTTAGACCACTTTCATAATAATGGGTATAAATGTAAGATCATCTCTGTAATGACACTTTATATCGTTTTTGGACAGATCTGAGTTACGATTGCATGTGCATTGTACCTATATGTTGTATCTATTAAACAACTATATAAATATTATACATTAAATACTAATACAATTTCAAAGTAATTTTACCTGAAACGTCACTATATATTATTATCAAATATGGCCAATCCTCCGTCTGTCTATCAACATTTGTGAAAATCGATATACAGTGTTGTTGCAGGGAGTTATCTTATGTATGGAATTGTTGTCAGTTGTAGCTGAGATCATATTTTTTAGTAAGGTAACGCGATACTTTTTAATATAAGGACTTGACAATGGCACGTGTCACCGTACCATCTCCGTATCTATAAAAAAAGTAAAAATTTTATCTTCACATTTAATATATCTTTTTTTTTTTGGATCACCATGTACAACCGTGAGTAAGTCTCCCCCGCTGTTTCCGTTGCTAGATCCTCAAAACGCCTCCCGGCTGACTGTGAGGGAAGAAAAATAGTGAAAAAACTCCCATGAATAGAAAATCCTTTTCAGAATGTGAAGTAACCTAACCTGATGACTTCTTGCCCCGGTCTGTTGGCAGCATCACAATCTGACATGAAATATTACCAGAATTATTAAACATTATGGTCACCGCACTGTTCTGTTTGTAATACTGATATTCCCCGTCTGTGACATTACCTGTAAGTAATCATCCAAGGTCCACATTTAGCGATGAAGGCATAACTCTTTTCAGATTTTCTACAATAGAGCTTTAAGCATCCACTTACAAAATTATTACTCCATAGTACACCTTAGAATTGTACCATACACAAAAATACGCGTTCTTAGGTATAGTAAAACGGAATATTTACGTCACATCCGCCACATAATGTATACGTGTAAATAGTCATAATAGAATCACAAATTCACCTTGGTTTGTCAGAAACACAATCATTCACAGAGACTCAAAAGTCACATACACGATTTAGCGTCTAAATTAATTTCCATCCCAAACCCTTCCATAGACTCCCTCGGCCTGTATGATCCCTCATCCGATCCCCATCATCTGCGTCCCATTTCACTTCTTTGCCATGTTCTTGACCCAATTGAACAAAATTTATAGAAAGATTCTATAAAAACTTTCATTCGAACAAAATCAAACAAAAAAAGAATTAACATAATATAAAATAAAATGAATTATATAAAAAAAACTTTACCCATTTTTGCTATTACTTTATACAATTATATACAAAGTTAAAATTACCTGATATTAAAAAAAATCATTTTCAACATGTTCCTCGAATGCTCCAAAAAAATTGACGCCATTATTGTTACCTTATATGTTGGAGACAAGAGGGCTCAGCCCTTGTACCTCCCCCCTTTAACAATCGAATCAGAGAGTTTGATGTCACTATCTTTCCACATTTTCGCATGTTGATTTATAGCAACTTTAGCTAGTAGTACGCGTTTTGGAATTTGCTGCTCACGTCACCAGTGTTCGTAATCAGCTCGCCTAAATAAATTATATCTTGAACTACCTGCTATTTGTAAGTTCGTGGTGATGTATCAGCATGATCAACAACCAGTACTTTAATTAAATTAAAAATTGTATAATCAATTGAAATATAAGTTTGTATATATTTTTAATTGTACCACATTGTACGAAAATTAGCGATTAATTAAAATCAAATATCACCTCGACGCCCATATTACACTGACGTCGCGACCATCGACATTTCATCTATGTGATTCATTCAAGATTGTAGCTAAGATATTGGGTCCATGCTCGTTGGCTAATTGTGATGGTCCATTACGATAACACCCCCCAGTGTCCGGCTGACAACCCTTTAGCCGGGTTGGGCATTTAGGGGTATAAACACATATTGGGAAGCGATCGATACACCCCCTGTCACGGGGTGTGATGCGAGTTTTGGGATTTTGCTATTCTCGGATGTAAACAGACACGTATTATAATATATCTATTTCATGGGTCAACTTAAGGCTTAAGGGTAGGAGTATAACCATTTATGGAAAGATTAGAGTAATATTAGTTTAATGAATTCTGATCGCAAAACTACCTACTTAGTAGAAGTTAATTGGTACACAGAATGGAAGATGATAAATATTATTATAGAGAAATTAATTTATATATTTTTTTTAAAATACAAATAAAATGTATTATTTATCGAAAAATATTGTTGTTGCTATCGGGATTAGAACCTGGATCTCTTTCTATCCGAGGAACAAGCGTTATCCGATTATATTATACCAACACAGTGCGTTGATGACAAATTTTCGAACATATATGTTACACTTTTCAAATTGATACATCTATCGTTCCATTATTTGAAAGCCATCTTATTTATTTTTACGGAATCTCAAATACCTTTAAGTAATCCGATATAACTCATTTTTATTAAATTGTATATCTTTCTAATTAATACATTTAATTTGTATTTAAATAAATATCACAGATCTACGTTCTGAATAATTACAACTTCACACAAAGAATGTGTTATTTTTAATAATTTATATATAATATTTTGTATCATTGGAATATCGATTTTGAAACATATTTCATAGTGAAATTCTAGCACAGTAGTAGTAGAACAAAATAGTACTTACTTGGTGGTCTCTGAACCGCGTCCCGACCACTAGATCACTAGGCGAGGGTCTTGACATCTACATGGGTCTGGTATAAATTAAAAAATAAATAAAACATTTGCATTTCGTGCACTTTGTTACCTTAATTATTATATTTGTTTTTTTAGACCTTTCCATATCATCATTATTATTAATTATTTATTAATCTGTTATAATCACAATGATACAATACAATGCAGAGAAGAGGATTATATATTAATAATTATTGTTTACAATAACTAGTTTATAATAAAATAAAATGAAATATATTTATGACAATGATATAAAAATATTAATTTGTTATCATTAATATAATATAATAGTATTGTAGCTGAATTTTTCTTTCAAATGTATCATATTTACACACATTTAAATACATTGCCCAACTAGGCACGGCTGTTTTACGGCAAATTGATAAACTAATATATTTTATAAAACCAAAATTCATTGAAGGCAAAACACAGTAAGATCAAATACAAACATAGCATATAATGTGAAAAATATTTACATTATTTATTTTTATTATTGCGTTTAATGCATTTTGTCATCAAGATGAATAAAAGTTTTTTCAATAAATAAATAAAAATAATACTGCAAATGTACGGCTTACATTTAAATGAAATATTGGGTTGTGTTACAAAAATTACAATCTTTACTGTCCATATTCCCGTTAACGACCAAAACCTGCCCCCTCTTCCCAAGCCCCGACCCGTTACCCGAATAGACTACACTAGTGTATTTAGTTTAGTTATCACCTGTCTGCACCTCTCGAAACTATAGTAGTAAAAATAAATCAACACGTGTGTAGTACAAAGTTTAGTTGTAAAAATTAAAATTACAATTACAATATTTCAATTATTGTTCAAGACTTCATCCCATCTAACAATTTTGCCAATGCCTTTTCTATAAAAATCGGCTGCTCTGGTATCGAAATAGTTATCGAGCCAATTTCTAAAGGCATCGTTGTTGTTTAATGTACGCCACGCATTTGATTGGAGAGCGACCGAAAAATGTGATAATATGACGGATCGAGGTCGGGACTATAGGGTGGTTGCGGCAGCATTTCCTAGTCAAGCTCCTAGATAACCATTTTAAGATTAATTATAGGCGAAGATTCTCTCAACCCGATATTTAGATAATAAGACCAAAAATTAAGAAAACTTATAAGATATAAAATTGGACCACTCGATATTTTAGAAAGTATTAAATCATGTATCAATCATTAGACCAGACTAGATTATAAATGCATGTATCGATATTTATAAAATACAAATCTATTTAATTTATTAAATACAAAGTATGAATTTATCATAATTTCTAACTGATCACATTTATCTAACAATTAAACATCATTTTTTATTAAATACCAATTAAATCCATTAATTAGAAATATATAATTTATTTTATCTTAAAATATATTGTTATTGCTACCGGGATCCGAACCTGGCTCTATTTTCAATCCGGGGAAAGTGCATTATCCAACTATGCTACAGCAGACAGTTCCTTTGTCGACAAATTTTCGAACTCGTATGATACATTTTTCAAATGAATACATCTACCGTTCCATTATTTGAAAGCCATCTACTTTGTTTTGACACATTCATACAACAAAAAGAACATATTCTTATTATGAAGTTGAATTGTTAATTCTGGCGTCTGCTATCGGTTGAGATCATGAGTGCAAAAATTGCACGAGCTTGCTTTGATTTCAACAGAATAATCTCATATTTCATTTATATTTCAACCCATGTGTTATGACAGATCCAAGGATCGCCGGTCGTCGTGCGCGTGTATGATTTCTCCTTTATGTTAACTATACCCCTTTGTTCCCCCTCCTCTCCTCTCTTACCTCAGAGCACTACTATCTCTGTGTGTGTTATCTATGACTGTGAACTGTCACGAAGTGTGAACGTCCATCACATTGACTAGAATTACTATTGTGTATTCGGTTTCTCGCGGTGCGTGTCGACACTACAATTGTATTCACAGTGCTTCATGTGAGTCGGCGAAGAAGTTTCCTGAAGTTCGGGAGAGCTGTGTCTAGAACCCCGTTATGTTAACACCATGCACACAATACTTTGTATCTTCTGTAGTTTTTATTTCCGTAAAATAATTCTGTTCTTAAGAGATTAAAATTCTATTTGTTTCCTAAATATTCTACTTTGATCAATTTGTTATGCAATTTTATTCTTTAAAAAATTACCCATAAATTTAATTTCGTTAAAAAATATTACACACATTTTGTAATTTGTTTTTCTCTTGTAAATATACATATAATATTACCCTTTTTCGTACGTATATATTGTTAATTAATATTTCCATTATATTTTCTAATGCTATGTTACATAATCTATTCTTACAACGAATAGCCTAGAGCTAAGATTTAATTTTCAAGAAAACACTCAACGCTAATTTATATTTTGAAAATTACTTTTCTCATCCAAATGTGACATCAGTATGTCGTATCTTTATTAAATAGAAAGAAAAATAATTCTTCTAAATGACCTACTTGGGCAGTTTTAGAAGAAAGTGTCTGAATTTTTACAATATGTTTCAAATTCGTAAACACACTTTTGGTGCGTCTTTTCGATTCAGCCGCGAACGTTGTTATTGACACATTCCGCATTCTGATTCCAATCCATACGTTTCCTCATTCTTGTCTTTTCAGTGTGAAATGTGACCTTGACGCCAGCAGGCGTCAATTTGACCAATATTTGGTCGATCTCGACATCGCGATAGTATTCGCGGTGTTGACCTTTTAGCTCCAGTGCACCAGCACTGCATTGTTTGTAATCCTATGATTTGTGTTCTCAGTGATATTGTTTATTTGTGCCGTAGGTAAACTTGTGACATCGCCGTATTCAATTGGGGTCAGAGATCGGCTCATCCGCGTGCCACTTGTTGCGTGATCTCGGCGGCAACTGCAGGGATTATGAAGGCGTCATATGCAAGGTAAGGTGAGTAGACCTTCAGAATCCCGGCTCCCGATATTACTGGTCCTTTCATGAGAACCCCTATCACCTCATTCTTTACCACGTTTCCCTATCCCCCCATACCTTGCGGTGATTCCAATTTACTACCGGAATTGTCGTATACCATACCACTTGTCATAAAGGGACACAATTTTTTGTATACCTTCAAAATAGAACGACGCCGCTTGGGATGAATACCATGTCTGTACTCCGTCTTTGAGTGTATTATCGTCATTAAAATGCTTTCTACTAAGGAACCACTTCAGATGAAAGAAAATATGGAAATCACTTGGCGCCAAATCAGGACATACTTGACAATGAATATCAGCTAGTTTCATGTTCCGTGCATTCAAAATCCCTCTTTTTTCCTTTTAATTTATTTTCTGCATCTAAACATACGTTTTTTGTGGATTTTCATAAATATTATCACATGTTTAATAGTTATTATGTTAGGAGAACACATTCTTATTGTGAAGTTGTAATTATTCGGAACTTAGGTCTGTGATATTTTAAATATGAATTAAATATATGAATGAATATCAAAAAGGTAACATATAGGTTCGAAAATTTGTCGCTAAAAATATTATTGCTCTGGCATAGTTGGATAATGCACCTTCCCCGGTTAGGAAAGAGATCCAGGTTCGAGTCCCAGTGGCGCAACAATACTTTTCGATAAAATTGATTTTATATGTATATCATTCTAATTAATATATTTAAGTTATTATGTTAGTTATAATATATTAACACTATTAAAATCCTTCAATAAAATAAAATATCTAACAGTCGGCAAGCTGATATATCGTCTTGAACATTTCAACCACTCGCTGCAAGATGTGCACTCTATATGAATGTCTCTAACATTGCATATTGTGGGTCAACAAATGAAGGAAACCATTGCACATGTGCAACATTGTAATCGCAGCGCCACAACGGGAATATCCGGCAACGGTACTTACTGTAAAAATGCGCGTCGTATATTTTTGTTAATAAATAAAATTATTTTACAAATACGACAATTACAGTCATAAATCAGAATCACCGCAAGGTATGGGCGGGAAGTAGGTAAACCTTGATACAGGATGAGGTCGATGAGGGGATAATCTCGGGAACCGGGATTCGGAAGGACTGCTCGCCTTATGTATGACGTCTCCGTAATCCCCACAGTCACCGCCAAGAAATATATAGAAGTATGCGTAATTACAGGACTGACGACCTGTCTTCGTCTAGCTGAAGGAATCACTTTATATAAATATAACGTTCACCAATTCTCACTCATCAATCTGCACATCTATCAAATTTTTTAAAGTTGTATGTATGTTAATAAATGGACCACTAGTACCACTATACTATCGCCATCTATGGACTAAATTTGATAAATTCATTTTCCTGAAACAGTATATGTCACAATGAAAATCTAATTATTTATTGCCCCTTAATTATCTATACTTCCACATATTTTCCATTAAATAAAATAAAAAATACCTACGCCTCTATGAGATATATATTATTTGATTGAAAATGTATAAGATTAAAAATTATAATGCAGTATAAGAATATACATAATACATTTATAAGAATTATTTAATAATTTAAAACAATTTACTCTCAGTATCTGCTCTATCTAATATCAACAACTATTTCAAAATATTTTTTTAAAAGCTTTGATGTCACTTAAAGTTATAATGTTATTTCCAATTGAATAATATACTCTGGGAGCTTAAAAAGTGAATAATCTTTGACGAAAGGTGGTTTTCATTCAGTCCTCATAGATGGCGCGCTTATTTTTTTATGAAAGCCATCCAATGAATTATGAAAATCCAAAACCTGAAATTCCCTAAAAAGTGCCATTAAAGGATACGAATAGTAACGGTGGTGTATTACTCTGAGTAGCCTTCTGAGCAAATACTCACTTAACATACATGTACATTTGATGCCCTCCACCAACTATCAATACCATATTTGGATCCGCATAAAGGACAGTACACAGTTTTAATATTCTTTTTATTTAGAATATTTCTAAACAAATATGTAATAACATAAAAAAAATTTCGTAATCTTTTAGCTAATCCATCCAAATGATATATATATCTTGTTTTGAGAATTGACAACACTTTTTCCAGCGATAGCCAATCAAACAGTTGACAGCTGAATTGTGCTCAGTTTGGTTTGCCATGTTTGCCAAAATCGTGTGTCGGTTTGCGAAACTTGACGTGCGCTACGTCCATTTCACCATCCGAGCAAGTAATTCGAATAATCATGGATCGTTTTCACACCACACATGCTCAAATTGATAATACGCATCCGCAGATACGTCGTATATTGCGTACCGAGGTAGCTATTGCTGCAGTGGAGTTTATATTGAGTCGATTCGCCATCGTGCACAGCAATTGGTGCTGTTGGAAGATTTTGCGGAGAGATCTTTGTTTACGAGCTCAAAGATCCAGCTCGTGCAAGAATTGAAGCCGCTTGACCATGCATCGTACATTCGGTGAAAGGGCCGATAACGAGATCGTTCTTGATCCTCATTTACAACACAAAATTTTGTTCAGCGATGAGGCTCATTTTTGGTTGAACGACTACGTCAACAAGCAAAATTGCCGCATTTGAAGTAAAGAAATTCCAGAAACCATTATTTATCCGCTGTTACATCCACAAAAAGTTACTGTATTGTGTGCTTAATGAACTGGTGGAATTAATGATCCATATCTCTTCAAAAATGATGCCGGCCAGAACGTTACAATACAATTGAGAGCACTATAGATCCATGATTACTGACTTTTTCGTTCCTCAATCGGATGGTACTAATGTGGAAAAGCTGCGGTTTTAACAAGACGGTCCAACATGCCACACAGTGCACGCGATAAGCGCATTCGATGAGCGCATAATTTCACTTAATGGGCCTGTGAATTGGCCTCCAAGATCATGTGATTTAACACTTTTGGATTTTTTTTTTGTAGGGATATGTGAAGTTGATATGTTCGCTGATAAATCAAAGACAATAAATAACTTGGAAGCTAACATTCGTCTCGTTATTGCCAATATACGTCCCCAGCTGCTCCAAAAATTAAAGCCATTACCACGATTTTGGAGCGTTTTATTTCATTTTAAAGTTATATACCTTAAAATGAATAAGGCTATATATAACTGCATCTCATTACAACTTTATTATAGCAGAATATATGTGAATAGTTTACGTAATGACAGGCAAGAACTTAATTCCAAAAACATTAATTAATTAATCTACCATATTTCCTTTTAATTTATTGATGAACAACTGTTTTCTCTACGATGTCGTCTTGCAAATTCTGTTTGAAGAAATGAATCTGATATATTCTGAGAAATCTCGAGACATTCAGCATTAAATTGATCAAACACAACTCGTCATATTGTTTCGTCAATTTGGAGCGAGTGTGACGGACGTTTCAATTATAATTGGTTCGGGAATTATCCAGAAAATCTTCAATTAGTCCTCGCAGAACTGTCTCTCAGGTTCACGTACACAAGATTGCTTTCCCGGAAGTGCAGCATCATAAAGGGACAAGTTTAAATGTTTCAGTTTAATAACATATAAAATCATTATTTAATCATGTACATAAATAAATTAGTTTTCATTGAATGAACTACATTTAAATGGTAAGTATTATTATTAATTAACAATAATATTATGAACACGATGATTAAAATTTTATAGTATGTTTGTGTTTGTATCATCTGTGCACGGCTTAGTATGTATGTCACATTTAAAAAAATTAGAGTGTTTAATTGTTTTTTTTTTCGAGGTAATTTGAATATGTTGCAATTAGTGTTTGTATTGCATAATAAACATGTAATTTAATTATTTTGAGTTTATTTATTTCATGTGTTTTGAACACAGGCTACCAAATACAAACGCAAATTTTAAATAACTCTGCGTGATAAGGAAATGTAGATCCCGCACCGATATGGGATCTAGAGAACGAATTGCACGATCTTCGAGTCGCGCGTCCTGCGAACTGCATTACGTCGATTCCAGTCGTAAATCGGAATCACCGAAGAGGGGCGGTAAAGGAAGGAAGGAAGGAAATAAGGGACTTGGATTAACAGGGATAAGGATTGATGATGGGACAGGGAGTCTTGTCAAAGGACCAGTGGATCTCGGGGAATCGGGAATCTGAAGGATTGCTCGCCTTACCTCGTGTATGATGCCTCCGTTACTCTCTCAGTCATAGCCGAGAACACACAAACAGCACGCGGGCAGGCAAATCTCCGCTTCCAAATAAAGACAGCGATATCACTCACTTCACCCGCGGCTTACACAATCAATACAATGTTGACGCACCGGAGTTGAACAAAATCCACACCGCTAATACAATCGCGGTGTCAACACCGAACAAGTATCGCGTTGCGTTAACGTCTGCTATTCACTATTCACTCTAAAAATAAGCAGGAATTTGAACGTGGAAAGGTGTCAATAATTTAGGTCACGAACGATTCTCAAGAAGCGCCAAAAATGTGTTCTATGAATATGGAACACCGTGATTTTTTTTAAATATATGACTCGATTGGAACGAAAATTGAATCGTTGACAATATAATATGCATTCATGTAAAAAATATGTCTTGTTTATACAAAAATTTAATGTGTCATAAACTATCGAATTTATGTTTCCACAAATAATATGTGTAAAATTCCCCTCGTCCTGCTACTAAGTTCCAAACACCTCTCCTATGTGTTCACTTTATTTACTGGTTTGTGGTTTTGAATAATTCAATTTCCTTGTATTTTGTTTTACCGTCAGCGACTTTAAGTATAACTTTCAGTGTTTCAAACATGATTATGTTATTGATACTTAGTTAGTTTATTGTTTTGCAGTTTATTTCAGTAAGTAGTTCAAATTAAAAAAATATTTTTGTTATTATTAGGAGAACACATTCTTATTGTAAAATTGTAATTATTCAGAATATAGGTCTGTGACATTTAAATATTAATTAGAAATATATATATATAATCAATTTTATCGAAAAATATTGTTGTTGCGCCACCGTCATTCGAACCTGGATCTCTTTTCAAACCGGGTAAGGTGCATTATTCAACTATGCTACAGCGACATTATTTTTGATGACAAATTTTCGAATGTTACCTCTTTCAAATTAATACATTTATCGTTCCATTATTTGAAAGCCACCTTCTTTGTTTTTACGGAATCTCAAATACCTTTGCGTAATCTGATAGCAGACGCCAGAATTAATAATTAATTTCTATTCAATTTTGAACATTATATTAGACCTATGTTCTGAATAATTACAACTTCACAATAAGAATGTGTTCTCCTAATAATATTTAAGTTGTATCAATGTGTAATTTTGTTTATTTTGGTGATGGATTAAATTATTTCACCTAAATATAATATGTAGTCAATTTTGTTATAATTAGTTTTTTTTTCATATTCGTACACATAATGTACAGGGTGAATATTTTGTTCAAGGCCGATTTTATTTGATGACCAATTTAGTTTGGCAGATATGTGTTAGTTCGCATTTACTAGTCGTAGAGAATAGTTAATTACAATGTATTGTGGAGTATCTGACGCATCAATTCCTAAGCTTTTTGCGCCGTGTCTTTCTAAAATTTTAATGCCCCCCATGTAATATATACATAAATTGTAATATTCAAAAGTTGAATTGTTCACCGAAGAAACTTAAATGATAAGTTTTAGGAAGAAATCACTAGGAAATTGTTGAGGAAACACAGTAAGTAAATTTTCAAAATATATAATGAAAGATGGATATAAATAAAACAATATTATTACTCTACTTGTGTTTATTAGCACTACTCATCGACAGGTGAATTATTAAACTAAAACATCGTTTTTACTTCACCTGTCGATGAGAGTGACTGTTTTTCCCGAAACTAGAGTGTGTTAGTAAACTAAAGTAGAGTAATATCATTGATTCATTTATATCTATCCATTATCATGAAACTTTGCAAATTTAATGCCGATTCTATCAATAACATATAATGAAGAACTGAAATTCAAGTACAAAATAATTTTAATGAAAGATTTTTCTATATTATTTTAATTTTATTGTTACGTACTTGCCTTAATAGTACGCATTCGTTTTACACATCGGTGATTTTAAAAGTTTCAGTGAAACTCTTGGAAATAATTAAATAATTACTACTTTAAGGTACAATTGATACATAAGATGTACAACTAATAACGAGACAGAAAAGAGCCCCGCCCCGTGTGTGACCATTATTTACATACACGCGCATTCACGCACATCCATACGTCACACGTGGGCGGTGAGGCTCACATACACACACATACATCGGTACAATCCAAGGATATCACATTTATATTTAGTGAGATCCTTGCGTTTGATGCTTGCTGCTAAGAGATTTAATGTTAGGTTCCAATTTAGTTAACTTCAGTCTCAAGTCTTTCCGTTGTGTTATATCCAGCCGATTTATTTTGTTTAGCTGCAAATTGTTTATGTAATTAAATACAAATTCAGTTAAATATTAAGATAGCCCTTTTTAAAAATTAAATTGCCCCCTTGTGAGGCGTGGGCTCCACGTTGGGAAACACTGATATGTTGCCTCAGCAATATGTTGAAGTCATTAAAACAAACACAAACCCGACTTTTGGACTTGGCGGGTTTAATTAATAAACAAAACAGCCATTATTGGGGTACTCAAAACTTTAATTGATACATCAACGACCTTTACACACAGGCAGAGTTTCTTTCGGGATACAATAGGTAATGCAACCATTAATGGTGATCGCTATCATCACATGTTGGAAAACTTCTTGGTAGCCGAATTGGGTCGATTGGACTTGCAACACATGCGGTTTCAACAGAATGGTGTCACCTCACACATAACCCGATCTACGCTTGAAACAGCATCGGCCTGAGACATAATATTCAACCTATATATATAACTTTGCTATTATATTATAAAATAATATAGATATTATTTTCCGAGGGGGAGTCAGAGGTGTATTTTGTCCGGCAGCCGTGAATCACCGCCTTGTTACCTAAATGAAAAAAAAGCCGAATGAGACAAATTGATATGGGAGCATTAGCTCATAAAACGGTCCTGAGTATAATAAATATAATTACAATTTACAGCTAATTACAATTAAATGTTTTATTATTTGAAACGCTCGACTTGAGCCATGCTTTACCTGAACCGCTAATGTTATCGCATATAGGAGACAGTACCAATTGTCCGGTAAATGCGGCACTAACCATACAGTATTACGGAAAATCTAAACCATTGAATTTAACGTCTGCTCGTTAGCAGTGTTAGTGGCAGGCATGCCTATCAAGCAAGAACAAATAGAGGTGCTCACCAACTGCTACCGTTGTTGCCTTCAGGTAAAATGGCTGATTGTCAGTGTACTGCATCTCTTCAAAACCAGAGCTTTAAGATAATAATAATAATTATTATTATTTCCACCAGCAGAAACCAATTTGCTTCGCTGGTTGCTTTTGTAAGGTTGTTCCAGTATTAACGCGTTATATATGCTACCCCTGATTTAAAAAAAAACATGAGTATGTATATTCCTGTTAAGTGGGTAATACTACAAACTTGCGACGGGTCAAAGTCAATTGTAACGCCTTCGGTTACGCATCTATTGAAAGTGGCGAGCGCGAGATACAGATCGCGTATTGTGATCGGTCCAAATCTCGGAGACTGGCTAACCGAAAATTAATGGGAAACCATCAGAAGATTTCAAGCCAGATTAACAGGTTAGTGGTTATTATCTGCATAATTTGGAGTTACGTACTCTAAGAATATTATTATTTTAAATTTTTATTTGATTTATTTTATTATTAGAAAATATAATACATTTTTAGAATAATCAGAAGCATATATGTATTTTTTTTTTTAGGAGAACACATTCTTATTGTATTCTAATGTCACAATAAGAATGTGTTCTCCTAAAATAATAAAGTTGTATCAATGTGTCCAAAATTTAATAAAAATGAATTGATAATTCTGGCGTCTGCTATCAGTTTACTCAAAGGTATTTGAGATTCTGTAAAAATAAGGTAGATGGCTCTGTCAAATGATGGAACGATTAAATGTATTAATATCAAAAAGGTAACATATAGGGTCGAAAATTGTCGCTAAAAATAATGTCGCTGTAGCTTAGTTGGATAAAGCACCTTCCCGGTTAGGAAAGAGATCCAGGTTCGAATCCCGGTGGCGCAACAACAATATTTTTCGATTAAATTGATTTTATATGTATATCTTTATAATTAATATATTTAATTCATATTTAGCATATATGTACATTTATTTTAACATTTATATATTTTCTGTAAGAGTAAGACTCGTGTATAGAGAAGGAGTATATACGAGAGTTTATGTTTCAGATAGTTTGTGTACATATTTTTTTTACTTCAGATACAAATTTATAGTAGTCAGTAATTGTTCTAATTGTGATGCCTTGATAAATATAGAATAAGATTTTGGGTTGCGGTATATTTCAGTTTTGGAATATTAATTTGGTCTCTAAATCTTATAGATCGGAATTCGCTTCTAAAATTTAGTTGATTTTTAATTTTGAAAATTTGGATTATTACATTTTTTTTGTATGTGTATTATTTTTGGTACTTTGAAATTAGTGGAGAGTTGTATGCTTGGATAGTCTTTTTTTTTAAATAATTTTTATTATCATTTTTTGAGTGATTTATAATTATGACATTGTAGCTTTATATGCTCCTCCCCATCCAATAATACCGTATTACAAAATGTGACTGTACAAACGCATAATATATTATTTTCAGATTTGTAAGTGATAAGATAAGTCTTAAAAATATGTAGGCAGTTTTCCTTATTTTGTTTGTAAGATTGGTAATGTGTTCTTTCCATTTGAGTTTGTTATCTATTATGATTTCTAGGTACTTGATACAGTATTTTTCTTTAATTGATGAACATTGGCCACAAAAGTCTTCTTGAGTACAGGCTTTGGTGTGAATTTTAATATTAATTTGAGTGTTATCCTTCTGTTGAATATTAAATCGTAGAAAGTATATTTTATCAGTATTAATTGCTAGTAAGTTATCATCCGTCCACTTTTTTATGGTATTAACATTCTCATTTGCAGATACATTAGCTTCAGTTCTGACAGATAATTATATGGTAAGTTAAAATATAACAGATAAATAATAATAACACACGCTTTATAATCGCTAATAAACCAAAACAGTCCGAAGTGAACATAGAAGCGTTTATGTTGCGCATGCGCTCCAATCCAAAACATCAATCTTGGTCACTTGATCGATAATAATAATTGTTTAATTCTAACAAGTCCAAGTTTTTTCATTAATTATTAGTACTGTATCGTCTGCATAAGATATTATTTTTTTTGTAATTTGAGTTTAAATATATCATTAGAGTGTAAAATAAATAAGAATGGTCCAAGTACTGTGCCTTGTGGTATGCCAAAGTCAGTGGTTTCAGATGTGTTATTGTGTCCATTTATTTTTACATGTTGTTTTATGTATGTTAAATAACTTATTAGCCATAATAAACTATGACCTGACCTAGCTAACGAAGTAATTAATATACAGAACCAGTATTTCTGTAAAAACTATTTTCATCACCCACGTCGGTCCTACTTTTCTTGTCATCCTGCAGATCTTAGGGTTCTATACACAGAAAAGCATGTTGCCTTTATCATTTAGTCGCTCCAACGGGTGGACGATCTTCCTCTTTTTCTTCGTCCTTCGACGTGACCCACCACAACAAGCTTTTCCAAACTATCTTCACATCTCGTAAGATGCCAAAAAAATGGAAGGATTCGTCTCAGGCTGCAGGTTGAGAGTATTCTTGATGTTCAGTTCCAGCAAAATGGAGACATTCATACGTCGCTATCTACGGTATGCGTAACATATGTCCCCAGCATGATATCTCAAAGGCATCAATCCGCCTTCTCTACCTTGCCTCCAGGGTCCATGATTTCACATCATGATAAAATATAGAATGCACCGAAGACTGATTTAAATACTTGCCATTATTTTTAGCCCTGCTATTAAATAATTTCGCGACACCTGCCATCTATGTGATTTTTTTATAAAGAATACCTCTGTATAATATACTTCTAAGGTTTAATTTAAAACTTTTCAGAGAAAGTGTAATGAAATGAAATAAGACATAAATTTCTTTCTAAAGCCATACGAACTGGAGCATTGTACTCAACGTCAAAATGTTTCCGGTTGTGGAGTTCCGGCTGAAATTAAAACTTCATAAATTTTTTTGTTTTTTTGAAACCCTGTTTAAAAAAAACTTTACTGGTAACCATATTTCG
Source organism: Eubasilissa splendida (assembly GCA_031772225.1). Taxonomy (NCBI): domain Eukaryota; kingdom Metazoa; phylum Arthropoda; class Insecta; order Trichoptera; family Phryganeidae; genus Eubasilissa; species Eubasilissa splendida. The sequence goes on from CM062867.1 coordinate 2,829,983, forward strand.
TTCAGAGATTATCATTTTGGGTTTTATTAAAATTTTGAAAAATTATCAAAATAGTTCTTTTATTTGCCGTATTTTATAAAAGAATTCACTCTTAAATTACTCCATATTTATATTCTGTGCCTAACAATAAACCAAGTTTTCATTTACATTGTCAACTCTGGCTACATATACAACACATACGCTATTCCTCCCGCGAATATATTCAACATATCACTTCCATCATCCTTCGATTCGCTTCACAACATATACACTTACAACACGCACACTCTTACATTATATTACATTCATTGTATGTTGGTGTAGCATAATCGGTTAATGCATTTTCCCGCATAGGAAGAGATCCAGGTTTGAATCCCAGTAGCAACAACAATATATTTTTTTTAAATTGATTTTATCTTTCTAATTAATATATTTAATTTGCATTGAGAATATTTTTGTCTAAAAAAATGTTACTAGAATTATATTAAAACTCTGGTTTAGATTGAGATTATTTTTTTTCATTTTTATGATGTTGAATTTAACGGATGAAGATGTCTCCTTTAGCACAGACTTCGGTCTAGTTAAAGAGACAATGAACATATATTACATATATAATGGATGCGTTTAAATGGTCGATTTATTTATATATGTATGGTATTGTTTAAAAAATATTATCTATATGTCTCTTTACTTCATTTGAATAAATAAATTTAAATTAAGAATAAATAAATAATTTAATTTGAATCTCTGGTATGTTCGTCATTGAGCCACGTTTTTTAAGTTACGCTACCAATAAAATTTCATTCTAGCTATGCCTGCATAATGCACATGAAGATATAAGGCATCAGAGTCGGAGATCGGATGATGATGATCATGATGACGATCATGTCGATGATGATGATGATGTTGATGATGTTGATGTTGGTAATGTTTATGATGACGATGATAATGACGACGAAGATGTTGTCGATTATGATGATTATGACAATTGTGATGATGATTATGATGACGATGATGATGACGACGAAGATTTTGTCGATTATGACGATTGATTGTGACGATTGAATAATGAAAATGGTGATGTTGATAAGGATTATGATGACGACAATTATGATGATGATTATGATGCTGATGATAATGTTAAAGACGACGAAGATGTTGTCGATTATGATGATTGTAATAATGATAATGGTGATGTTGATAAGGATTATGATGACGACAATTATGATGATGATTATGATGCTGATGATGATGTTGAAGACGACGAAGATGTTGTTGATTATAATAATGATGATTATAATGATGATTATGTTATGATGATTAAATTGCAATATTAACAATGTTTTAAATGAATCATTGTAAAAGTCAGTTTGCCGATATTGTTTTGAAATATTAAAATGCGCAAGCGCGCAATATATGACTATTTTAATTGTTTCGTTAAAAAGTTTTGCCAACTGTGAAAGCGGCCCAAGTTTTGTAAAATCTCCGCAAGGAGATGATTAACTCGGCCCGATGATTCACCAGAATCAGTCGTAAACAAAGCCCGGCTCCAACTGCCCGAAAAATAATTCAACACCTTTTCATGGGAAACGTAAATATGAAAACTTTTCCCTTTTTAGCTTCACAATCTTAAGTGCGTTTCACTTTTACTGGGAAGTATCAAAGTCGTTAGCAACTTTTCCATTTAGTTTAAATTAAAAATATTACGGGAAGGTTTTCGTCTTCGCTTCCTTTCAGGGCGCACTTTATTTTTAACAGTTACTTAAATTCGACGAGAGCACCTCGGATTTATTTTTAAACGCCTTAAGAATTAACAATTTGTTAGCCATCGTTATTTATTAATTTGAAAATGAACGACATAATAAAAAATCCATTCATCATTCATCATCGTATAATATTAATTATTATTTTATGCAGCCAAGCGATAGAAATGTTTTTTAAATATTTCTGGTGGGATAAGATCCCGTGGATTGGATCAAGAGAGGAATATTGTCAAATGGATCTGACGTACCTTGATCTTGATCCTGGATTGGACGTCAAGTTTTCACCTCCAGTTGACTCGCACCTTTTTAGTGAAAAATCGAAATATCACTGCACTTCCGGAACTGATTAAAACACCGCCTCTTCGTGGTCCTAGCACGGCGCTACATTCGGACGTTAAAAAAAACACAATTCTTGGCGGTTCGGTGCCGGAAGCAAATCTGTCCCCTCGTCGGTTTATATTAGTAAGACAAAATGCACAGAGGTAGGTACACGACTTGCGTCATCAATTTCCTAAAACATAATTTTCGAAACGTAAGATAATAATTATAAGAATAACTTTAATTTTTTTACACTTCTAGCCTGCCAAAATCAATTAAATTAGCAGCAAATATAAATGAGTACAAAAAATGGGTTATAAAATATCTTAAAGGTATAAATATTAGTATCGTAAATAATTAAATAACTATGTATTCGAAGTCCCAATCTGATCGATTTCAGACATTGTTTTGTATAAATGTAGATAGCCACCCCCATAATTCTAGATATTTATTATTTGGGGGTGTACAAATCTATTGTTGTATTATGTTCATTCTTACTTTTTATTTGTATTCAAATCAACAGTAAGTTGATAGAATATTTACTTTGTAGAGTTTGCATGGATAATGCATGAATATAAATGAAACAATGTTATAACTCTACTTGAGTTTATTAGCACTACTCGAGTTTCGAGAGAAACAGTAACTCTTATCGACAAGTGAAGTATTAAACTTATGCTTACTCTCATCTTTACTTCATTTATATCCATCCAGCAGTAAGATGTTCTAAATAAATCATAAATTACCAAAAATTACACTGATGAAGAAAAATGATTTTCCGAAACCGTTGTATGTTTGTACACACAATAATTTACCATTAATTGGTATTAAAAATATTATATAATATATATATATTATTAAGAATTACCTACAAAATTTTCACTAGCGTTATCGATTTTACAAGGGCGACCCTAAACGATCATTATATGGCAAGCCGGTAGTTGAAACCCTTATCGCTCGAAATCCTCTATCGACTATTGGTTTGGGAAGTTTATTAAAAATTCCCGTTTTAATAAATTTCCGGAGCCCGTATTTGGAACCAATATTGACTGGTACGAGTATATTCCAAAAAAAATGTTCATTTCAAATACCAGCGCTGTGAAGGGTCGAGATGAGGTTAATATAAAATATATAACTTTAGTAACGCAGCAATAAATACATGAGAAGTTTAATTAATTCTTATTTAAAAAAAAATTTAAAAATTGACATATTTGTTGGCCTAATATTATTTTAATCTAATTATATGTAATTCGATTATATACAACGGCAATATTTTATCGAAAAATATTTTTGTTGCTACCGGCATTTGAACCTGGATCTCTTCCAATCCGGGGAACGTGTATTATCCGATTATGCTATACCAATAGAATTCTTTGACCACAAATTTTCGAACCTACATGTTACACTTTTAAATAAATACATCTATCGTTCCATTATTTGAAAGCCACCTTCTTTATTTTTATTATTGATTTTATATGTACATCTTAATAATTAATACATTTAATTAGTATTTAAAATATCATAGACCTATGTTCTGAATAATTACAACTTCGCAATAAGAATGCGGTCTCCTTAGTAAAAAATAGAATAATACAAATTAAATAAAAAATCAATTAATCGTAAAAAATAATTTTGTTTACACCCAGAGTCGAACTAGAAATCCTTGCGGTGATTTATCATACCACGTCAATATTGTAGGTTAATGATAATTTTTTGAACTTATATGTTACACATTCAAATTAATAAATCTGTTATTACGCTATTTAAATGAAATCTACTTTATTTTTACGGAATACGGAATTTTATTTTAAATCGAACAGGAGATGCCAGAATTAAATTAATTAATTTTTTTAAATTAAATTTTTGGTAACATTAATATAGTCCTTTTTTTTAAGGACACATTATAACAGTGAAATTACAGTTTTTCAGAACATAATTCTGTGATATTTTTTTATCTGTATATTTTTCTAATTGATACATTTAATTTGTATTAAAATATCACAGAACTATGTTCTGAAAACCTGTAACTTCATAATAATAATATGTTCTCCTTAAAAAAAAAGAAGTAGTTCATTATTGGTAGAAGAGGAACGAAAGTAGACTGAATGCAGTGGAAATGAGATCGCTTAGGCGTATGTGTGGCAGATCCATTTATGACAGAATAAAGAAAGATATAAAGTTGATCTTAGTATAGTGAATAAGATTAAGAAAGGATCATTAACGTCGTTTGGTCCAGTTGGAGCTTGTATGAGAAAATGTATGAATGTGGATGAAGCGAGAACTGTGCGTCAGGACAGAAGAGTGTAGCGCTCTATCATCTCTGCCTATCTCCGGGTGGAAACGGCGTGATGGTAAGTTAGTTAGTGGTTTGATAATTCTTAACTAAGTTAGATTACTATTAATTAGAACACATTCTTATTGTGAAATTGCAATTATTCTGAACGCTAATTTAATGTATTAATTATAAATATAATAATAATAATATTCAAATAATGGAACGACAGATGTATTTATTTGAAAAAGTGTAGCATAAAATAAAAATAAGAAAATGTGTAGTTAAATTAAAAAAATGTCAAGTCGAACATAACTAGGTTCACGCTATTGAAGATTGTCAGAACACTTTAAATCTTTTTATTATTTATGTATTAGTCTGAGATATAGATACTGAGAAAACAAGAGCGTAGGAAGAGAGACACATTAAAATATTGTTTTCTATAAATATTTATACATATACATAAATAGAAAAATGTAATATATTTTTTTTTGTAAAAGCCTACAATGAATTTGATTAATTTTTTAAATATGTCAGTAATAATAAAATCTTTTTAGAAAATATTTTGTATCAATGTTAATACCACCCTCATACTTCAAAACTATCCTTAATTAAGTGTATAAAGTTATAAACAGTATTATTATGGAAATTATATATTTTATCTGTTTTTTCTCGCAAAATAGTTTTTTGTGTTTTTTATGTCAATTTATTAATATTTTATATATTTGTATTTAAATTTTTTATTAATTTTAATTATGTGATCAATTTAGTATTATAATTAATTTGAAGACTTTTGAAGATATTTTTCAATATATATATTTTTTAAGTATCATTTTTAGGTTTCTTTATATTTAAATATAATAAATAATAAATTAAATATGAATTAAATATATTAATTATAAAGATATACATATAAAATCAATTTTATCGAAAAATATTGTTGTTGCGCTACCAGAATTCGAACCTGGATCTCTTCCCTAACCGGGGGAGGTTCTTTATCCAACTAAGCTACAGCGGCATTATTTTTAGCGAAAATTTTTCGACCCTATGTGTTACCTTTTTGAAATTAATACATTTAATCGTTCCATCATTTGACAGAGCCATCTACCTTATTTTTACAGAATCTCATAATACCTTTAAGTAAATCTGATAGCAGACGCTATCATTATAATTAATATATTTAATTCATATTTAAAATATCACAGATTTATGTTCTGAATAATTACAACTTCACAATAAGAATGTGTTCTCCTAAAAAAAAAAAAAATACTTCTATATATATTTATAAGCCGTGAATAAAATTTTTTTATGGTCGCACTGTCGAAGAATGATGCGAAGCTGACGTTTTTGATATTTACGTGTGTTTAATAATCATTTATGCAAATGCGATTTACAGTTTTATAGTTGAGTTATTTTAGCCTGCATTCTGAGTTCTGACTCTGTGGTCTTTGGCGAATGTCCGATGCTCTTTAAGAATAACATAGTTTATAGGCTCGACTGCCAAGTGTGATAAGAGGTACTTGGAAGGACGGCTCGTAAAAGGGTTGACCACACTTAAATTGTGCCATCGCTGGATTCCCGAATGCCAGCCACCACTTTGCGTTTGAGCCAAAGATCTTAAACTCAAGAATCGTCGCGCACCTTTGTTAAGGATGTAGTTACTCGAGATACAAAAACGAACTTTTAAAATATTATATTTAAACAGGTTGATGGCCTAAGATTGAAAACTTGTTCGTATCTGGGTGCAAATTAAATTAACCCTTCCCTAGCCACGCAGCAATATAGGTCTACCGAGCCATTTAAATCGTATTTCTATAAATATGCACAATGTAAAACTTACATTTTACCTAGTCCTAAAAAAATCATTTGCACTTAGAAATGACCAGTGGAAAACCAATTATGTAAAGCGAATCATAATAAAAATAATATTTTTTTAATTCAATGTTATATAAAATTGATGCATTGCATGCTATGTGCGTTAAAAATTCCACTTGTACTACGTGTAAAAGTTCACACATTAATTTAAATGAATGAATGAGATAAAAATGAAGATCATATTAGATGGGTCTTTTGACGAATGCGTTACCATTCGTCAAAAAGCTTTTTATTCCCATTTAAAGTGTAAAAAAAACTCTAATCTCTTGCAGTAACACAAGTTGACAGCATGGAGGGTATTTTTAGCATGGTATGGTAAAGGTTAAACATAACACAGGATTAATATTATGTTCCAGGCCGATTTTCTTTGGCTACTATTTTGGTTTGGCAAATATATGTCAGTTCATATTTGATAGTCGTAAAGAATAATACTATATTGGGGAGGAACACACAAAACATATGTTGAGAAAATATTTAACATGCAAAAGAGACTCCTAAAACAATTTTTCCCGATGAAATAAGAGTCCAAAGTAGATACGATGACTACATCTTATGTAATTACTGCAAACTTCTTCCTGTTGAACATATATATTACTACAAACAAATCATGAAGCATTATGAAAACGAAAAGATAATTGTAAAACACAGCCACAGAACTCGTCAGATTACAAATAGGCCAATAGCCAACCATTTCTAAGGAGACAGAACAACATAAATTACCATTACGCGACTCTTCAACAAACTGCCGGATTATATCAAGACCATCATCTAACCTGCAAATATCAAAGGAAGTACGGAAATTATTAATTAATAAGTCATGGAAAAAACAGCGATGAAAAAACTATTGCTGACAAATTTGTTAATATATTTAATGAATTAACCTTTACCATACCGTGATATAAAACACTCGTACACAGCCATGCTGTCAACTCGCGTTACCGTAAGATATTTTGAGTTGTTTTAGCATCTAAAATGTGAAAAAATGTTTTTATTAACTTAAGTGATTTTAAAATTGTTAATGTCATAAATTTACTCTAAATATTGAACATTAAATGTGAAAAAAGGAAATATTATAATTCGGAACATTCATCAAGTCCTATACAACCTTCCTTCTTATCTCTCTTCAAATAATACGTGAAAAGGTGCCTAATTAAAATCGTATGCTTGTAATTCTATTCACTGTGAAATGAATGTGTATTCTCTTTTTGTCTTACCACAAGTGATATTTTTGCCAACGTATAAATTTTACAAAGATAAAATAGAAAACTAATTATTTTTGTAAGATTCGCTTTTTATAATTGGTTTTTCACTATTTATTTATAAGCGTAAATTTTTTCTTTGGAGTTAACTAAAATATGAATATTATTTTGTGTATTTACTGATATATTGAGGCGGTAGACCTATGTTACTGTATGGTTTGGGAAAGGTTAATAGAGAGCATTAAAATATCCTGCAAACAAAAAATATTAAATTTAAATTATTACTCCAGTGATGAACTCCAAACAATATGTATATGTACTCGCCACGACCAACGATAAAAATGATAGCTGGAATAATTTACTGGAATATTGTTATGATGTACTAATATGTAAGAATAGATTAAGAAACGTGCCGACAAGCCTTGACGGCTTGGCACGATCTATATATCAGTTTGCGTCTCTCTGTTAACAATATACCAGTGCAAAAATGAGAAATATAAAATCTGTGAATACAGAACAGTCATTAAAGGGCTTACTAGTACAGACACTCTCCCACGAAGGGACTAGGATGAAACACATTGTTGTGAGTCACGCCATACCCAGTACAGGCCAACGGAGTTACGCACACGAGTTTGTTTGATTTGGAAGAATAGCTTGTAAACCTGTAAGAAAGTTAGAAGTAAATGAGGCCAACCTGTAAATAACGATCTAGATGGAGGTATACGTATGACGATCTAAGACGAGATATCCAGGGGATACTTTGATGAACCAAAGATAGACGCTGGGTTATAAATCTCTTAAACGAAGACATCAGAAGAGGTGTCCCATATAAGGTAACTACTAATAACCGGGTTATTTGTGCGCCTTTTCTCTACTAATTGGTACCCATGGTATTTTTTGTTGTTGATATTGGTCATATTTATGTGTATGAATATTGTCGTACATCGTCCGGGAAGAAGCTCAATAATCCGAGCGGCGGTGGTGCGTATTTCGGTCGGTCGGAAATCTACCCAGATAGAAGAACAACAACATCGGACCAGCTACGACGCTAGAGAACCAGCACTGTCAATCAAACGTTAATGGTAGCGTTCATATTCCATATATGACCATATTATCAATAGAAAACTCGGGAACAACAGCTGTCGAAGACATTCAATAGAACACAGGTATTACCAGGAATAATAAAAAATAACTAATGTTTTACTTTTTATTTATTTGAAATTTTTACAATTTTTTTATAACATGAATAAAATATTTTACATTATTAAAATTACATGTTTTTTTTTTCGCTTACCTCTTCAAAAAAGAGACTAACTTTTGTGCTTGGAGAGGGAGTTACATTATAATAATTTTTTGTAGAGAGTTATACCTTTGTAGTCTATAATTATATATTGTCTATTTGTGTGCTTCTGAAGTGTTCTATATTATTATTTATTTTCTAATTATGTGCTTCTGAAGTGTTCATTTAGTTTATTTCTAAGCTCTTTTATATCTTTTATTTGTGTAGGGAGGCTACTGAAATGCTTTATCCCTGTGTATATAAAATTTTACTAATAGTGTTTGGTGTTACATTTAGGGATTTTAAAGTTATTTTTAAACCTTAATGATGTGCTTGTTTCAAATTTAACAGTGTTATTTTCTTTAATTAATTGATTAATCGAGATTTTTTTGTAAATGTTTTCTATTTTGGGAACTGGGAATTTTGCAAAAAGTGTTTGTGTTGAAAAAGTTGATATTTTTTAAAATATTACTTTAATGATTGTTCTCTGAATTATTTTTACCGAGTTCATTATATTATTGTATGCTCCTCTCCTCCCAATTATTCAATACTGGACTAGTGAGTGAACAATAGCAAAATATACAATTTTAAAATTATTTGTATAAAATACATTTTCTTGTTGTAAGTTGTGAGATAAAAATATGTTATACGTTACGCTTACGTTACTACGGTCCATATTTCTTAATACAGAAATAAACTGAGAATATGGATTCCTACACACCCCTAACTATTTCATGTCTATACTCCTTAGGCACGCTTATCGATTCTGAAGGGTTTGTTTTATTTTGTCAGATCTAATCTTCGAGGTCACCCCTTTTGTATTGTCCGAATATTCGCCATATAAGTTGCTGTAGTGAATGTCGAATTGATATTTTGTTTAGACTTGGAAAATATTTGATCGCGCTCGCGAAATAAGGGTGAAATTATTTTCAGAAGGGTAGTAAAATCTCGAGTAACGAAGATAAATTTTGACGTAAATACATTTCCAGAAGCTTTCAATAGTATTAACTAGAAATTGATATTTCTGTAATAAGCAAGAATTTCGACGTAACACGAAACTCTTCCGGTAAGGAGGAAAGAGAAGAAAGGATGAAAGTAAGAGAAACATCAATAATTAGTTTTCGTATACGTGGTACAGATACACAGTGACTACAAAGATATGTATATTATATTATATCGATTTCTGATTATATTCAATATATTTAGATATGAAAATAACATCAATACCTTTTTATACACGGTATAACAGAGCTAGTCCACAATATTTTACGGGTGGATACCTGACCAAATTAGAAGTGGAAAATGTTCAACAAATATGTGCCTAATCTCAACCATGTCAGAGTTAGAATCATTTAAAAAAAAAATAAAGGTCATCGAATTTTGAGCGGCAAGATCATTTTTTGTTAAATGATTTAGGTCCTGAAACAAAGATACAACAAATAATGTATAAATTTTGCAAATATTTGGTTTGTAGTACGTAGATTTAAAGCTTAACATGATTTAATACAATTATCAACACTAAAATGTATTAATTAGAAAGATATACATATAAAATCAATTTTATCGAAAAATATTGTTCTCTTTCCAATCCGGAGAAGGTGCATTAACCGACTATGCTATACATCACACAGTACTTTTGAGGACAAATTCTCAAACATATATGTTACATTTTTAAAATTAATACATTTATCGTTTCATTATTTGAAAGCCATCTACTATATTTTTACGGAATCTCAAATACATTTGAATAGTCCGATAGGAGACGCCAGAATTAACAATTAATTTTTATTAAATTTTCGATTAAATACAACTTATATATTATTAAGAACATATTCTTATTGTGAAGTTGTTCAGAACATAGGTCTGTGATATTTTAAATACTAATTAAATGTACTTTTAAAATCAGAAATGTTATCTTTGTGGTTAAGATTCATATTTTTATTTATTATCTTTGTATTATTATTATTATTATTATCTTAACCACTAAAATGAGTTTAAATACATCCTGAGTTAACCACTAAAATGAGTTATGACACCCTGAAGAAGAAAATGGTATTTTTCGAAACCGGTAGATGTATTTAAACTCATTTTAGTGGTTAATAAAACAAAGATAATAAATAAAAATACTAATTAAATGTGTTATTTAGAATATGCAAAAATGCATAAAATAAAGCATATTTCATGATTATTTGTCACATATATGCTTTGAAAAGAGTGAATTTAACGTTCAAACAACCCGCAAACGATTTTAACCACGGGTGTTAGTAAAAAGTTACTAATGATCACACAGCCGGCCTTAAGACAATTTTATGTCAGTTTAGTTATCTACATACTTTTTGTTTTTTTATTTATCTTTCAAAACAATTAAATTTTAGAAACCCAAGATCCACGGGTTGGCTCGATAAATTATATTTTTATCTTAAATATGAATTAAATATATTAATTATAAAGATATACATATAAAATCAATTTTATCGAAAAATATTGTTGTTGCGCCACCGGAATTCGAACCTGGATCTCTTTCCTAACCGGGGAAGGTGCTTTATCCAACTAAGCTACAGCGACATTATTTTTAGCGACAATTTTTCGACCATATATGTTACCTTTTTGATATTAATACATTTAATCGTTCCATCATTTGACAGAGCCATCTACCTTATTTTTACAGAATCTCAAATACCTTTGAGTAAACTGATAGCAGACGCCAGAATTATCAATTCTTTTTTATTAAATTTTGGACACATTGATACAACTTTATTATTTAGGAGAACACATTCTTATTGTGAAGTTGTAATTATTCAGAACATAGGTCTGTGATATTTTAAATAAATTAAATTTGCTCTAATTACAACTTCACAATAAGAATGTGTTCTCCTAAATATATTTTTATCAGATAAATATTTCAATGATTTAAAGCACACCTATTTTGATTGTATGTGTGATGTATAATTAGGTAATGAAGCCTTATAATTAAGGTACTTGAATCTCTGGCACCTTTCATATTATTTCAATCAATTACTCTAATCATTTGTAATTTCATTTTGCTCAGTGGGTGGATTTCTAAATCAATGAATTCACAATCATACGTGTGGTGCCGCAATGATATATATTATTTTGTCAAAACCTCAAATTAAATAGTAATATCCCTCATTTCCACTTAATTATAATTAGCTATCATCGGTGTACATATTCGATTTCAGCCCGACGCTCGGATAACAGGGTGGGCACAGCGGAGCGCTACAGGGTGGAGATATGCATTATGGTAGGCAGTACAAGTTCTGAGGATTTTGGGTTCCTGCGCAATCTTAATTAGCCGCACTTGTACGGCAGGGTAATGAGAAACCCCTTGTATTATATAAATTAAATATTTTAAATTTTAATGGCTACTACCTTAAAAATTATTGTCTAAAAAACATATGTTTATGTTTTTATATAATATTGAGCACATTATAAATATGTCACAGAAAAGGAGTGTATATTTAAAAAAAATTCAAGTTGAATATTATGTTTCAGGTCGATGATGTTTTTGAATAACAAGAAAATGAAACAAAGTTTTATATTATAATTTTTATTTATAGATTATTTAATTTATTAAAATTATGCTTGAAATGTGACATTGGCCAAATGACTGCCTTTGGTGCTATTTTATTCATATTTTTCATAACATTCTCGCACACTTCGCGTGTTGTTTCAGCAATTATATTTCGAATATTGTACTGCAGCATCGGAATTGTTGTTGATTATTAGTATAGACTATTATTTTCAAGTATCCTTAAAGAAAAAAATCCGGAACCGTCAAATCAGGTGATCGAGGAGGCCAGTCGATTTCACCACTTTTTGACATCATGCGGCCGGGAAAAAACTGTGTATGACGTATCACCGTCATGTTGAAACAATCAAACAAATTCGGCCACCGAGAAGCCCTAGAAGCTAGCCGACCACTTCTCCGCAGACCGTTATTTCATCATCTTTATACTCATTGAACTTACCATTGTAAATCGGTCCGCAATAAACGCCAACTTTTATAAATTCTCTTTTATTTTTTATTTAAATACACTGCGACATATAAACACACGTGTGAGATTAGAAGAACGTTAGAGGCTTCAGTCACACCATTCAAAAAACCTTCTGATTCAATCACACAATTAAGATCGTCACGAGTCAATAATAGTCCACAACGACAGCCCCTACAGAAAAATCGGTTGAATCAGTGTTGCAGAAGAGCTAGTCAAAAAGTGTGAAAGGGGCTGAATTCATCGTAGACTTTTATCACAATACGGGGACTATGCTTTATCATGCAAAAGTATTTTTTTTATGGATAGAGAAGACGAGTGTGACGCTCGTCAACATTCACTGCGGAAGACGAGATTCAGTAAGCTCAAGATATGGTTCTAGCGAATAGGTGAGTTACCATCGGTTAGGTAGCGCCCTTTTTGAACATCAGTTATAGTTCTTCCTATCAAATCATCCACGACGAACATGGTTTCCGTAAAAATGTAGATAACTTTTGACTTGTCCTCGTATATAGTTATGTTTAGGCACCACTGGGTTTCTTCGTTTATAATAATTTACATCTGTGTGTGTGAGTATTGCCGCCCTTTTTTCGGAAAACTAAGAAGACGATAACATTTCGTGCTTCGACCAGTCCAGCGGTCTAAATAAACCACCAGTGCTTCGGTCGGTCGAAATCTAAAGAAGACAATCCAGCTACAAGAACAGCAACATCGGACCAGAAAGACAGCAAAAATAAAATTATATATGTGCTCATTGCTATTCTAATCGAGAGTCTGGGAACCAGCTATCGAAGGCATTTACATAAACAAGTTATATAGTTGTGACAACAACCTTGACGACAGCTATTTCCGTAAAGCAAAGAAACGAGCGTTTCTTGACTTTATCCTGTTATTTATTTCTTGTTAGATATCATTCTTCCCTGTCACATATCGTCGTCCATCTTTCCAAAAGTTTTAAATGTTTTTTTTTTATTATTAAAATTGAATCACAACTAGGGGGTTAGATTGTCCAAAAATATGCCTATAATCTATCCAAGCAAGCATATCTGAATTTTATTCCAATTATGTATAATAATACATATATTATTAAGAGGAACACATTCTTATTGTAAATTTGTGATTATTCAGATCGTAGGTTCGTGATATTTTTTTAATAAAAATTAAATTAAATTAATTGTATCAATTAGAAAGGTATGCATACAACATATGATCAATTTTATCCAAAAATATTATTGTTACTATATGATTCGAATCTGGATCTCTTCCTTTCCGGGGAACATACATTAACCGATTATGCCATACCAACACAGTGCATTGATGACAAATTTTTGAACTTGTATGTCACATTTTTCAAATTAATACATCTATCATTCCAATATTTTAAAGCCATCTTCTTTATTTTTACTTAATCTCAAATAAATAAATAGTCATTCTTATAAATGACAGAACTGAGAATTATTCACGAAGTAAATATACCTCACACTGTCGTAGAAAACGTTAAGATTATATTTAATAGTAATTTAATGTATTAATTATAAATATATACATATAAAATCAATTCTGTCGAAAATTATTGTTTTTACGGTACCGCGATTCGAACCTGGATCTCTATTTCCAATCCGGGGAAGTACACTACCAATTAAGATTTTTATTTTTTATCATTTTTCAATTTTATTCAATTTTCTGCCGTAAAATCAACAACTTTGAGATACGTCTCATTGAAAGATGGAATATAATTGACATAAACCAATTCTAAAGTATTTTTTTGTTTAATTTTTTCCCTTTCTGATAATAATTAATGAAATAATGTTATCAAGATTAAGAGATGTCACAGAGACGAAGCTATTATTTTTTATATGAGAAGTATGGAAGTCTTGGGCATTACAGGGCTTACCACCTCTCATCGGCTGGCTTAAGTGATCACTTTACACAATGTAACGATCACCTATTTACCCACGCTACCACATCTATCAAATTTTTGGAAGTTGTATATATTAAATCAAGATGGAATATTTCACTTATTTATTACCAATTATGCTGTCGCTCAGGGGATAAAATCCCTCAGGGGATAAAACCCAGTTATTAGTTCCTACAAAGATTTAGACATATTCAAAATATTTAAATAATGTTAGTTAATGAAATAATTATAGTTACATGCAGACCACCCTGTAATGTAAAGTTTAATGATAAAATTTGTATTTAAGCATGTATTATAGTACCTGAGAGCAAAGAGGAAAATTGGTCGTCTGTACGGATGGACACATATGTGTAGGAGAACTGCCGCGGGCAACATTCATTATTCATATGTAACACGAGCTTTACGAGTTGGAAATTAAAATTAACCATTTGAATAATAATTAATTTATTATAAAAACATATAAACTAATTGAAATGTTTAAAATGATTTTAAGCGCAATTCAAATACCTACAAAGAGTGATTTTTGAGTCAAATTATTTGTTTGTTTGTCAAAAATTATTAACTTAACGTATTTTAACTTTTATGTCGGAACCAGAATAAGTTCGGACCCGCGTCAAACTTTGACAGCGATTATCTCATTATTTCTTAAAGCTACTTCATTTGAAATACAATAGTTCTAAGGATCTTATTGATAGAATTGGCGTTAACTTTGTAGAGTTTCATCATAATGGATGGGGGTATAAATGAAATAATGTTTTAACTATATTTGAGTTTATTAGCACTACTAGAGTTTCGAGAGGAACAGTAATTCTCATCGACAGGTGTAGTATTAAACTAACTACACATATATACCATCTAAGTCTTATCTGTCGATGAGAGTTACCGTTTCTCTCGAAA
Source organism: Eubasilissa splendida (assembly GCA_031772225.1). Classification (NCBI taxonomy): domain Eukaryota; kingdom Metazoa; phylum Arthropoda; class Insecta; order Trichoptera; family Phryganeidae; genus Eubasilissa; species Eubasilissa splendida. Next base: position 2,845,493 of record CM062867.1, read on the forward strand.
CTCGAGTAGTGCTAATAAACTCAAGTAGAGTCATCATCCATCAATTAGATCTAACGTAGCTGTCATCCAATATCCAAATCGCACTAGGTCTTTTTCAGACATTATTCTTTCCATTTATTAATACTTACTTTGGCTAAAAATGTATGGTAACCGAGGAGAAGATGTTGATGGAGGAAAGACGATCAATTAGTTCTAGTTCTTAAGTTTGCCGTAAGATTGCATTTACTGTGAAGTATAGCTCGCCATATTACCTACCCGAACGGTCAGAAAAGAACGTGTTACAGCGTGTTTCGTTTAACAAGATATGTTAACCCAAGAAGAGACTCCCTATACATTCCGTCTTTCTATTACACCTATTCTTCTCTCGCTAATTAATCACTTAGGGATTTCGCCGACTTGGGAACAGATTGCATTTCGACACCGAGCTGTTAACAGTCTTTTTTTGTGTGATGAAAGTATCGCCGTGCGTAACAATCCGGAAAACTAAAAAAATCTATTTTCTACACCATCCGGAAGTGCAGTGAGATCTCTGTTCTTCACTACAAAAGTGCGAGTCAAGTGGAGGTGAAAATTGTCGTCCAGCCCAGGACATAGATCAAGGTAGGTCAGATTCATCTGCCACTATTTCCGTTGTGAATCCAATTCGGGTTGCGTAATCGATACAGTCTACGGGATCTTATCCCATAAGATATTTTGCTATTCGGTAAGGTACCTATTTTTTATGTGCTTTATAATATTTTTCAACACTTAATCTGTGACACACCTTTTTAAGTGGTTGGTGAATAAACGTCTGTACATGATTATTAAATTGATATTTTATTTATAATATAAATTACCATTGTTTTTGATTCATATTAAAGAAATTAAAATAACGGGGTTAGATATTTCCTAACATATGTGGTATGATTCGCCAAATGTTTTGTTTCCCTATATATTATTGTCGCAATATTTATTAAAATATCAAAAAAAACGACACGATTCTAATGATGAGAATTTATCTTCTGTTGAATGGCTGGAATTCGACTCTAGTGGCTGTGAAGAAATTTTGAATGAAGGCGGTTACTGCGCAATATTCAAAGAGCAACCTTTGAGTAACCAAGATAAATCTGGGCCAAAAATGGACTGGCTATGCTGCATAACCTGCAAAGGGTGGTTGCATGAAACCTGTATCATCTATGTTTCAGGAATGTTTGAAGGAAATCTAAAAAAATCAATAAAGACACTTTATTTCATTTTTATTGGGCATTTTACCCCACTGTGGAGAGGGAAGTTGGCTAAAAACTACATGTTTTTACTAAATATTTTGTTTTCGGAATATTCTAAATGAATGTGCTTTATATATATTGAATTCGAACTATAAATCCGGATCGATAGCATCTAGATGAACTGCGCAAACTCTGGGTTGCGCGTCCTGTAGAATAGAATATGACAATTTCGGTCGTAAATCGGAATCACCGCAAGGTAGGGAAGGGAAGTAGGGAAACGTGATACACGATGAAATCGGTGAGGGGATAAGAGTTCTAGTTGAAGGATATCTGAGAAGCGGGATTCGGAAGCACTGCTTGCTTTACCTTGTATATGACGCCTCTGCAATCCCTGCAGTCGCCGTCGAGATCACACAAAATGACACGCGGATGAGTGATCTCCGATCACAATTGAATACGGCGATGTCACAAGATCACCCACGGCACACAAACATTACGTCATCAAAATACAGTGCTAGTGAACTGAAGCTGTAAGGTCCCCACCGTGAATGCTATCACAATGTCGAGATCGAACAAACATCGGTCAAGTTGACGTCTGCTAGCGTCAAGGTCACAATTCATACTGAAAAGATGAGGATTAGGAAATATATCGATGGGAATTTGGACACGGAAATGTATCAATAACAGTGGTCGTGGCTGAATCAAAAAGTCGCACAAAAAGTGTGTTTTACGAGTTCGGAACATATACATTGTAATGTATCATGACCTTGCGTTGGCAAGAATGGCAGCGTGGAATGGATAAAAGAGCGTCTCGCATGGGTGGGCGTTCTCTCTCTCCGGAATCGTAGATTAGAACACATTTAATATATTATACCTATAATTATCATATATAATATAAGATATCTTTCTTTGCAGTCGTGATAGTCCAGTCAAGGATATAACATACATAGTATAGAAAAAGAATACCTAATAAACGTTTATTCCTTTAAACCTTGTATAACTTACCGTTTTCTTTTAAACCCTTAACATAGGGCATATTCTCTCCACTTATTCTACTCTACATATTTCTGTCTATTTAGATAAAATCAAAGTCAAATTTAAACTCGTAAGAATTTTTTTTTAAAATTTACCTATTGGGTGAAACATCCCTTACATTTATAACACATGAAACGGCTGTAGAATGTGCCTTTTACATGACCTGCTTCCGCATATGATTTGTTATTTTCCGGAATCTGGTTTTGCGTAAGATATTTTGATCCCACATAAATTATCAGAAATAAAAAAATGATAACGTATTTTTAAAAGTTGGACAATACTTTCAGTTTTAATTGGACAACCCATTATATTTATATTACAACTTACACGTATTTCTAATCTAAATATTAATAATATAATACAAAGGTTTTTTTCATCGTTTCATACTTCAGTATGACATTTAAATCTTTTGTGAATCAATCATTATAATACTTTTCATTTAGAAATAACAATTGTATTTGTGTGAGAAATATGGGCATTGTAGCTGTGTATTGATGCCGCTTAACGTTTTATTTGGTCAGTCAAATTGGTTATAATAAATAACAAATATGTACGGAATATTTGAATTTAGTAAATTAGGAATGTTTATATCTGTTCATTTTTTTCATTTATTAGTTGTCTTTTTGTATTTTTATATTAGTATCAACGTTTGTCTCAGTCAGATGCATTTGTTGATTTTACATTGTTATAAATATTCAACTGTTATTCGTTTTATTCGTACCCCTTAATCCACTCCCAATCAGTACAAATTGTTCCTTTGGCTCGAGTGGTTTGTTTTTGTTGTTTTGAAGTGTCATACCGCTGTGAATGTTATGTTTTATAAACGGCGTAGTTCAACAGTTTTGTTTTTGGGGTGAACTTCAGGATAAGCTGGTGAAGGCGTCATCCTCTTTAGCCCGTAAGCCATTCTGGTCCGCTATCGAAGAATTACCTCATCCTTCATCATTTACGATTCCCTATTTCCCATCCACTCATCCTTTCCAATTCCATCACCACCATTGTTATCGGCGACTTGCGTCGGTCGCACTAGTAACTGTAAGTCGTATTTTGCATTTACCAAATATTTTTAGAAATGATTTATCCGAATCAGATCCTGCATCTCTTCAATCAATGCTATGTTGAAAAATGGGGAACATATTGAAAATGCACTTTTCTACTATTTCGAAGTGTTGCAAATAGGTAAAATAATGCTCTTTCTTTAATTTTTTTTAAGGAGAACACATTGTTAGCACCGTTTAAAAATAATTAAATTCTATTCGTTTTTTTGTCGTTCGATTTATTGCCTCATGCATACATTCAATTCACAGTTCATTAAAATTTAACCTGCGTATAACCTTTCCTTTCTTTTCTCACCTCTTCTTTAGCACATGGAAGAAAGAAGATGTCGCAGTGATTAAATTAAACTTATTATAATCCCGCTTATACATAATAATCCTTTTCGCTAGTGTTAGTATACACCCCGCGACGCTTGTATTTGTGGTGGAGAGGAATCAATAAATGAACCAGCATCCGGCAGACGAAAAGTGAGTGCATTCCTTTCTTTCTCATATTTTCACAATCGTGCCTAAAATTCAGTAAGCGATTATGAAGTCAGTTGTGATAATGACCCAGGACCAAGATATGTGAAGGTGTAAGCCTTGTCTGTAGAGGCCACTATGTGACTAAAAGGAAGGAAGAAGAACAATATTTTTTTTTACTTTGATAATGTCGTAAAATGTTTTATCATACAATATGTTGTAATTATTTTAAGAATTTTCTAATGACGAACAATAGATTTAAAAAAATATATACTTATTTTAATAATACGTGTGATTTTTTATTTAAAGCATATAGAAGAAGGAATTTGTTTTCATAAATTTTCAAAGAATCCAAATATACTCTTTTGTATGTATAATATTCAGTAACCCAACAAATTTACATTAACATTATTATAAAAAAACATATTTTTTTAAAATAAAAAATAGCCTTGTATGTTGTATTGTAAAAACAGTTAAATATGTATTGAAATTAGTGAATATTTGATATAATGAGCGTATTGTTAATAATATAAAAGATTTTTTTTCTTATAACTTGAATTATTTTTTGTTAGATATTTCAATTCATACAATGTCTCCTACATATAATATAACACAACCCTGGCCGTTTTTTAGGATAATTTTTTAATGCTATATTAACTGTGTAGTTGTTTTTTCAACCCACGTCTATCCTCTGTTAGATACAGGCCTATTAATTTACCCTTAAAATTACAACAAACTATGGGTAGTTTTATGGAAATGGAAATGGACTCGGAGAAGCTCTCGTCACCAATGTTACATGTACCATGGACTACACGTTGCACTAAACAACGTCCAGGATTTGCGAAGAATAGAGGCAAGGAGTTGTAGAAGCAGACTATAAGACCGCGATGCTGAGAAGAGATGAAAATATGTAGGACTATCGTCTCCACAACCATCTCCACAACGACTCCCGAAAGCATCTCGCATGTACTAGTGCGTGAATCAGCGCTCCTGACAACCACAAAAATACGCACCCGGTACCGACGTTAAAATAAATAAATCACAAGTTTGTTGTTGTTGATTGTACATTTTTAAACTACAACATTTCTCAATCGACGATAAACTTATGTTAACCGTTAGTAGTTTATCTTATTTAACCTTCGTGTGCACAAACAGCTGTACCAACGTTGTTAAACAATCGGGGCATCTGGGTACCCACCTCTGTATATATATATTTTTTAAATATTAGTGTATTTTAAATCATTCCTCGAACGTTTATGTGAATAAATAAATATATGAGATGAGTACCCGAGACATTTTCAAATAAATTAACCTGTTTACAAGTCTTACAAGAGTATACAGCCAAAAAAATTATATGGAATATAATGCCGTCTCCAGCAACATCAAATTTCAAACTGAAATACTTTCAACAGGCGACACTTTCAAGAAGATATTTACCGTTGATATGGCAGATATTATCGTTCGATATACAAATAAAAAGGTACTGACAGTATACTCGGTATTCATTGCAGCGCAACAAGAAGAAATTCAATGAGGTTATTAGCAATTATCGTAAATATTCTTAAATTTAGACCCTCCAGCGTCCATTGAGTGCCGTTTTTATTCATAAAAATCATATAACATAAATCCATAGAGCACAGTTTTACATACAGGTAAATTAAGGTGCAGTAGTTCAAGGCAGACAATCAGACAATCAAAAAATACTCCCAAAAGAGGGACAGTGGAAGAGACACACAATTGAGTCACACGGACAGAATAGTAGAGTTGCAAAAACACGAGGTATGGAGAGTGAGAGAAAGGCGCATAGATGGAGTTCTACCCACGCAAGTCGGTCTAACTATCCACCTAAGGAGCTTCAACGAGTCACCCATACCCGAATAAATTTCTTATATTAAACAAAATTTGTCACATTATTAATTAGGTCTGCATTACTGGGCGAGCGGTGTCTAAATTAATAATTAAACTATATTTTTATTTATTATATTTGTTTTATTAACCACTTAATTGAGTTTAAAAGCATCTACCGGATTCGAAAAATAACATTTTCCTCTTTAGGATAACATTACTAACTAAAAACATATATTATTGTTTCTTTACCAGAATCTATTTAAAAAAAAAACAATTATTTAAAAATAAATTTAGTACCTAACTCAAACTGTTACCTAATACACATTTATTCGAATAATTTTTTGGAAAAAACTTTAGAATGGGACTCGTAGTTAAATTCAGTTGGTTGTTTATAATTTTTTTGATTGGTTTTACACGCTTTATTTATCTCCAACGATTCCAAATTAAATTAATTAAATTGTGGATTGTGCTGCATTTTATATTGGCAAAACGGGTAGAAGTTTTAATATAAGAGTAAGGGAGCATTTGAGATGTTTGAACAATAGTGGGTTTTCAGAATTTTCTAATCATTTAATAGAAAATGGTCATGGTTTTGATAAAAAATTGGGATTATCAATTTTGCATATACACGGTGATGGTTACAAATTAAACTATTTATTCTACGTGTACAAATCAAATCAATTGATTAAAATCTAATACATTTTATTAATTCAATCAAAATTGAGTTTTCTTACGGTGGGTACCTGGGTACCCGGTTGCGTTCACTAAGTACGTATATTTAAATTGGATTATTATTGCTAAAAAAATATTTTTTTAATGTCTTCGTGCACTTCACATGTCTTAGAATTAATTTAAATAATTACGATCTGGAAGTTCCAAACAAAATTTTTAATAATTAAATATTTTAATGAACAAATGTAGTATGGTCGGCACACAGGGGTTAACCTTCCCTGGCCACATATACAAAATACATCTCCACGATCATTATCAAACAAACATGTGATATTTTAAATATGAATTAAATATATTAATTATAAAGATATACATATATAATCAATTTTATCGAAAAATATTGCTGTTGCGCTACCGGGATTCGAACCTGGATCTCTTCCCTAACCGGGGGAGGTGCTTTATTACATAATTAACATTGAACACATAATTACCAGATTTTTACCTACAAGGGCAATGTTATTAAATAAATATCAGATATCTCATAAAGATGAAACTATTTTTATTATATTCTCATTGAGTTGAAAAATATGCTGTTTCAAGGAAAAATGAATTATCAAATTTGGTCCATAGATGACGATGGTGTAGTGGTACTCGAAGCGAGTCCACATATTAACATATATAAAACTAAAATATTTGACAATTGTGGTGATTGATGGGGTGAGAATGGTGAACGTTATATTTGTATAAAGTGATCACTTAAGCCAGCCGATGACAGATCGTAAACTTTGAAATTACCCTATACTTCTATATATTTTCCATTAAATATAATAAAAATAGCTTCATTTTTTTATAAAAATTATATCCCCCATAAGCACATTACGTGATCGAGTATACGGGGTGAATTTTATATTTCACGAAAAAAGAGTACGGCATTCTATTCCACTGCTTCCTACCCCCTCAGAGAAATATAGTAAAGGTTAGTAATAAAGTACTCACGTGTACTGTTAAGGGATGTTTACAAGACACCCTCAACATAATAATGACTACAGTGATAATGATGTACATTACATCATACAAATTTACAAGAAGTTATCGGAGAGATTATTTGAAAGGGTATAAGATAAAGCCTCCCCATCTTCCTGACATGTTATCGTGAACGACTTAAAGCCTCTTAATCTTAAAGCATTAGGTAGTCGGATACATCCTGAAATATAATATTTGTGTAAGTAGTTTCTAGTTACTTACACTTTTTTCAACCTTGTCTCTAAAATAATTTCTTCCACCCATCTTGAACGTTTTGCTTCACGAACTTACCTGAAACAATAAAAAATAAGTTTTAGACACAATCTATTGTACGGAATAGAATATGATTCTTTTAGTTCTTCAGCTAAAAAACTCGTAAATGTAGAAAAATCGACAAATAATACTTTTTAGATTTAGAAAAAACAAATAATTTCTCGGAAATTCTAAAAAGTCTACACGTGTTTTGACCGATGTTATTTCTCCACCTTGGAAATAATTTGTGTAGCTGTAAAGAAACATTTTGTGATACGACATGAAAGTGCTTTTTAGAATATTTATCCTTCAGCCGTATAAATTCCCAAATCACAAATAATGTATTATGTATGTGTCAAATACAGGCTTAACAAATTTAAACTTTTTGGCTGGGTCCAGGTCCGGGTGAACCGAGTGCAGAGCCCGCCGCCCGAAAAACATGCCACGCGCAATTTTTCGGTAATCAAATTAATTTAGGTAATATTATTTACGTATAGATTAATATAATGCAAAACTATATTTTATTACGTATGAGTGAGTGCCCATCAAAAACATCAGATATAAAATGTTGCACTGTGTGTGGGAACGTCCGCAGTTCGGCAGTCAATGAGAAGACCGCTGTACGACCAATGATCTATGACACGAAGTAAGATCTCTGATTCGATTATTAAAGGGGGGAGGAATAAGGACCGAGGCCTCATGTCTCTGACATATGAGGAAACAACAAAGGCGTAAGATTTTTTGGGGCACCCTATTCGAGGAACATGGTGAAATTTTTTTTTTTTAATTTCAGGTAATTTTAACTTTGTATATAATTGTATAAAGTAGTAGCAAGAATGAGTAAAATTTTATTTGAAACGCTAATGAAATTCCATGTGACCATGCGCGCGAGTATCTATCTCCAGTTGATAATAAAATATACCGCCATAATTATAGGTCGATAATAGCAGCAAAACATGACTCGGAACGCTCGTCCTCCACTTCGAACTCGTTGCTCTGGCTTCCTTGTCTATATGTATTAATTTATATAGAGTCGGCTTGCCTTGATTAATCCGCTACCATTATCGGTTATTGTGACCAATGACCAGACGTCCTCTCCACACCACGCTTGTGACATCGTCCAACATAAGAAAAATAGTCCTTCCATCCCGGGTCCAAGGGGAAAAATTTAATTATTTCCGCAGAAGTGATGAATACATTACAAATTAGCATTTATAACGAGATCTATAGAATATTATTGCACTAGTAATTACGACGATTTCTCTTACCCATTATGATATTTAAAATTTACGAGTATTACTCATTCAAGACGGCCATCGTCGACAAGAGCCGAACACGAAGAGCACGGCTAGAAGCGAAGCCCATCCACTGGTAAATTCAACCGCGCTAGCGCCACAACCGATTGTGCACGCGCGAATGTTGCTATCGTTTAATAGTTTTTTATGAAGTTTTTCCCCTAGATTTTATGAAATAATATTACTTACTAAAAGTTATTGGAACATTTTTTATAACATTACAATGTGTGTGTGGCAGCTTGATGATAGGTGTGAGAGTGAGAAGGCCGACCGGTGCCAAGAGTTAAAAGACGCTGGAAACGCAGTTGCGCTCTCTTTCAATACACTTCGGTTCTCAAGATATCATATCTTATTGTATATATATACTATATTATTGTACGGTGTACAAAAGTATTCGGCCTAAATATGTTACGTTAATATAATTACTTAACGACACATTAATAGTCTGTATTTTATTTATTTAAAATTTAATTCCACTTGGCAGTAGTAGCATGCATCGGTCATTAGGGTGAGTCACACCCTTCTTCATTGCGACCACTGCGCCCGGCACTCGCACTCGTATACCTTCTGTACTCGTCTTTACATATTCAAATAAGTACTTAAGAACGTGGAAAAATATTGTTCTCTCAATTGAATACAACTCAAAGTGTCACGTGGCAAATTGGTTCACCGGAACAATTACAAACTCGTAGTTCTGAAAATTGAAATGTTTGTAACATTTGCAATGTTTGAAGCAGTCACTTTGTAGTATGTTTGACATTTTAGCTTTCTGTATTTAAGTTCTGACGTTTTATTTTTTATTGCTAATTGAAGTTTTGAAGCTTTTTCCTCCTGCCGTAGTAAAAAATTCAAATTCTTTCATTTTCATTTTGACATTTGTGTGTACATTATTTCGTATTTGGAAAGTTTGGAAAGGTTAATAATTATTTTCGGCTATAGGCCTTACGTAAACGAGAAAAAAACATCAAAATTAATACGTTTTTGGCCGTAATTTTTAGCAAATGTATGCAAATGAAATTTGACGCCTTCTCTATATAGGGCGTCGTAGCGTGAATGAAAGTTTTCTACTGATAATAAAGAGTCTAGTAAATAAGATACTCGTTTAGTGATGCATTCGAGCTTCATTTCAGGAGATCAACGAGTAAATCAAGTAATTTTCGTAGGTCCTGGTCACCACTGGTTGTTTCATTCATTCGTTATATAGATTTTTTTCTATATTGTAAGTGTAAATGATTAACATAATTTGTTTTAATAAAAACATAATTATTTATCTAATATTGCGCCAATGAAAAAGCGAATGATTCATTTCAAATTATAAAACACATAGTTTCCAGTTTAATAGTTTAAAAAAATACATTTTTTAAAGAAATTCTTTATTATTACTTTTTTTCGCAAGAATTTAATATTTTTTGCTAAAGGTCTTTTAACAGTATGATAATATTATGTAATAGAAGAAGCTTTGCAAGCTTAAGCGCCTAAGTGTCCATTACAGAAGGGTAAAAGTGTAATTTTTCTTGCAAATAGTCTCCCGTTTCCTATTTACAAATGTTACTTTCCTAATTCTAGAATTTATTGTTCAACTTACTATATGAAAATGTGAAGATTGTTCCAGTAATGGTTATCTAAAGTAAAGCAATAAATGTTTTAGATTCTTACGCCCAAAATAAAGTAGAAATATAAACCTAAATCTATTTTTATGTATATTATATATAAAAGATAAACTTTTAAATAAATGGAATCCACGGGAATAAACATGACAAGGCATTTCTTAAAAATAAAATAATAGCTTTGTTCCGTTTTCATGAGACATATTTTTTTGACGCAACCGTATTATTGACACCTTTCCACGTTAAAATTCCCACCCATCTTTTTTTTCCCTACTGCTTGACCGGTGTGAATAGTGACCTTGACGTCAGCAGACGTTAACGCGACACGATACTTCTTCGGTTGCAACACCGCGATAACATTAGTGGTGTGGTTTTGTTCACCTCCGGTGCACCAGCACTATTGTATTGTGATCCTGTAATTTGTGGGCACAGTGATTATTGTGTGAGCCGCGGGTGAAGTGCTTTGATATCGCCGTCTTCATTTGGAAGCGGAGATTTGCCCATCCGCGTGCTGTTTGTTTGATCTCAGCTGCGACTGCGGAAGTAACGGAGGCGTCATACACGAGGTAAGGCGAGCAGTTTTTCAGATTTCCGATTCCCCGAGATCCACTGGTCCTTCGACTGGGTTCCATCCCATCATCGATACTTATCTCCGTTAATCCAAGTCCCTTCCTTCCTTCCCTTACCGCCCCCCCCGACACGTGACTCGGAGATCGCGCAATTTTTGTTACGGTAGATCCTATCAGCGCGCGATCTACGTTTTCTTTTCAAATACATATTTTTATTTTAATATGTGCCAATAAAAAAATAATAATCACCCAATTTATACCTAAATCACAGACTCCCAGGGTAGTGAAACCCCTTAATCTACTTTTCCGCGACCAGTTCTCGCGGACGCGTCGATGTTGTATAATAAATATGTTCAAGATTGAGTCCAGAATATTAATTTTCTGATGCACCAAATATCTCTCATTTTCACAGCTACGTATCTAATTAATAGAACTGAGTAATCGACAATCTAAATTTGGCAAAACTACTTATTTGATCGACAGAAATGTTTTAGCAGTGGTGTATAATAAATTATTAATTAGTTAGCGTTGTTGAGGGGTAAACTCATTATCTAACTCGGTCTCCGAATGCTCAGCAGTATTGATTTGTCCGCCGCTGTCGCGAAAATAACAAATTAACTTACCAAGTTTTCTTACAATTTACACGTTTCTATAAATGATCAGAAAGCAATCTAAAATCGCCAATAATCTAAGTATATTTTGAAAATGTATATTACAAGCGTTTTATTATAGGATTAGCATTGTTTATTACAGCTATAATGATATTACACAATGAATATTAGTTTATAATGAACACAGAATGAATCAAAATACATAATTTTAATATTGTCGATGTTTTTGGCATTGAACGCCAGTCCTGACGAAGATACTTTAGTATCGAAACCGGTTGACGTAAAAACAACACATTGATTTAAATAAAGTAAATTATTTTAAATATATTAATTAGATTATCTATCAGATTACTCAAAGGTACTTGAGATTCTGTAAAAAAAAGGTAGATGGCTCTTTCAAATAATGTAACGATTAAATGTTTTAATATAAAAAAGGTAACATATAGGTTCGAAAATTTGTCGCTAAAAATATTGTCGATGTAGCATAGATGGATAATGCACCTTCCCCGGTTAGAAAAAAGATCCAGGTTCGATTTCCGGTGGCGCAACAACACGATTTTTCGATAAAATTGATTTTACATGTATATCTTTCTAATTAATACGTTTAATTCATATTTAAAATATCACAGACCGTCTGTTCTGAATAATTACAACTTCACAATAAGAATGTGTTCTAATAAAGTTAAATATAAATACTATTTTTAAATTGATTAACAAAATCACATTTTATTCGAGAAATGGAAATTTTTCAGCATAAAGTTGCTTTGATAATCAAAACAAATTAGACTTATTACTTATTACTAGATACAAGCATTATAAATAATTTAACGTAAATAAATAAAGTGCTAATTATGAGTATTTGTTTCTTATCTTACATAAAGATATTAATGTATTTAAATTTTTTAAATTAATTTACTGAGTGTTAATTTTATGACAAGTTAATTTTAAATGAGAATTATAATCTAAAATATATATCAGATGTTTTAAATACTAATTTAATGTATTAATTATAAATTAAAAATAAGTATTTAAAACATCACAGACCTATGTTCTGAATAATTACAACATCACAATAAGAATGTAACTTTTGGATAGGTAAATTATTGATGATACAGATTTGCAAGTAAAGCTATTGTTGTCTTTGATTATAATTCAATTTCCCTGATCTAATTTAGTTAGTGAGAATATTGACTATATAGAGTCAATAATGTAATTCATTTTATAGGGTGGTTCTTGGGTCTCTTGGCTATGATCAAAGAATTGGATTAGAATAATTTGTATACTAAGACCTACTAATAAATATTGTGATGTAACTGTGCAGGCTGACGCGTGTAAAAGAGATAAAGGCTCGGTCCGCAGTAGGGTGCTCTCTCGTCTCCGAATCGTTGATCTGTTAACACCTAATATTGACGTGTACTGAATTGTATTAAGACATTAATATTATACTTTTAAAATCAGCTATATTATCTGTGTGGTTAAGATTCATATTTTTATTTATTATCTTTGTTTTAAATGAGTTTAAATACATAAAATCAAAAAATTATAAACAACCAACTAAATTTAACTACGAGTCCCATTAAAATTTTTTCCTAAAATTATTCGAGTAAATTTGTATTAAGTAATGATTTGAGTTAGGTACTAAAAATTTTTTTTTTATTTTTTTAAATAGATTCCGTCAAAGAAACAATATATGTTTTAGTTAGTTATGATATCCTGAAGAAGAAAATGGTATTTTTCGAAACCGGTAGATGTATTTAAACTCATTTTAGTGGTTAATAAAACAAAGATAATAAATAAAAAAAGCATTAATATTAAATACTTTTGTAACACGTACGAGTATTATTATAACGATCCAATACCGCACATCAGCATTATATGGAACATTATTATGGTGCCTTTGGACCCTAGAGGATAGAAAGTCATAGGGGTCGCCATCGATCTAGCTCAGTCTGGGTCCTCAAGTGTGTGCGTGTGTGTACGCTCTGCTGCCGCCTGGTACCTAGGATGTGATGATACTTGATTCAAAGGCATTCTATTTTTTTATACATTTATTCACAAAAAACAATTTATTCCGACATTGAATGCACGAAAATATCATTTAGATCTTCCCTTTTCAGGTCAACTTTCATCCGAGGGAGGTCACTTTTATTTGTTTCTTCTATTTATGGAGTTTATCTATTGCTAACATCAACCAACGCGGCCGTAGGTTGCCGATGTAGTTGAGGACAAGGGCCACCATACACCCGCGCCAGGATTCATCTCTTGCTCCAGGAAACAGTCTCAGCCTGGTCCATAACGCCCATCCATTGGCCATCACTCGCATGCCGTATCCTTACTCATTTCAGCGGGGTCTCTTTTCAACCCGCAGGTGGACCGGGACCATACATCTCTAGGTCCACCGCGGTGATCTTCCTCTTAATCTCCGCCACCTCCCGCCGCCATATTCCTCTGGAGGAATACGGTGGTGGAGCTTCCCCGATGCGTTTATTTTCGAGCGTTCCCACCGGCTCTGTCTCTTGAGGTTCTTCGGGGATCTTCAGAGTGAAGAGGACTAGCGGCAAGAAGGCTCAGGGCGTGCAATCGAACTGAAGGCGCGAGGTGAACTTCCACGAGCCGAGGCAGCAACAGGACCATAGTATTTCTATCAAATTATAGATTTTTCAGAATGCAGCCCTGTTTTAGGAGTTAGTCTTCAATTTAACCGACAGTACTCCGGGTTCAAATATATTAGAGCACGGAGTGAGATTTTACTCGAATATAATAAATACACTTTTACATACATATATAGATATGAAGATATTATATTAAATCATTTTCGCCAGAAACCAACCCTTATAACAATAATTGTGAGACATTTTTCGTATCTGTATAATATTGTACGAATTGTACGGGAAATAACCATTCAAGTACTCGCTAATATACTCATAAATCTGACATATTGTGCGACAGGATAATATAATATACTTTTAGGAATACATACATTTCCCGCCTTACACAATATTTCTTTACAGCGGAATAAAATATTATAATTTTTGCAAGTATTACGTTCGTGCGAATCATGAAATATGAAAAAAATGTTTGGCAAAATTAAAATTCTAATTTATCAAAATAAGGGATATAAAAACAAAATCGCATTATTCAATTGACGAAATTGAGATTAACGTATTTAAAATTGATTGTCTGGGTTCTCAATATAATCTATATTTCAACAAACAATACGTAAATAAAATCTCTGTGTAATTAAAATTATTCCATCTTTGTTCGCAGATTCACAATAATAAACACAAACATACTACATTTTCAAAGAAGAAAAAATTTTTGTTTTAGTTTTAAATCACTTTACTATGCACATATACTAAAGTCAACTAGTTTCAGTTAGACTCAACCTTATTCAGGAAAATTTCCGGTGGAAAATTTTCAATTTTAATACTAAATAAAATTAAAAAACTACAAGTTATTCTCGTATTTTATTTATACAAAATTGAGTTTAACGATGCAGATTTACCTTTTATAAACAATATCATGTAAATACCGTCCATTTCTCTTGCAATCGGACTCTTAAATTTGTGAACACGCGAGAGTAAAGCGTTGGTTTAATGGCAGCAACTTCACGGCGGATATTTTCTTGTAGGGCCTGAATTATTTGAGGATTATTGCTGTAAACTCTCGACTTAAGGTATCCCCATAAAAAAAGTCGCAAAAGGTGCCTAGGGGTCACCGTACTTGCTGATTAATTTATTGGGTAAAATTTCCCTCAGCTTCTCCATTAAAACTCTAACTGTGTGTGGAGTGACCCTGTCTTGCTGAAATTGTGTTCTGTTGTTGAACCCGGAAAACAGCTGCAGTTGTGATACCAAAAACTAGCGCTGATGTGGGTCTACCGGACTGTGCTCTAGCGGGGGTCAAACCCTCGGGCCCTCGGATACACAGCAGCAGCGCCAGAAGTTGGCTCGCAGATTATGGATTTTGACTATAGATGTATGGAAAGAAAGATGAGACACGGCCATAACTGGAAGATGAATGCACTCTTTACTCCTTCAAGTGGCCGTGAGAGAAAAAGGTTTTTCGGACCACTACACGGTGCAGATCGTCTCGGGCCATGGCGAGATTTAGACAAAACTCTTTGACCTGTGACTCACTGGGTACCCATGATTTATCTGTGACCATGTGCAGACAGATGGATCCCGGAACACATCCTCTGGGAATGTGATATTACGAGGGACGCAATGGAAGTTATGATTGCGAGATTAGATGTGGCCGGTCATCGTTCGGTTAGGAACGACGACCTTATGAAGAGTGAAATGAACTTTGGATACTTTCGAGAATTTATGGGTGTGTATGGGTGACCCGATGAGATATTTTGAGGCGTACAAATGCTGCGATTTTGGGTGAGAGTCATACACACAATATCATTTTTATTTTCTTCGAACGCTGCATACCTTAAAATACTTGTCAACATAGTCTCAACCACTATTAAGCCACTTGTCATTACGGAGCACCAATTTAAGTATACCTTCATCATAGAACGATGCCACTTGCAATGAAAATCATATCTGTAGTCCGTCTTTGAGTTCATCATCGTCATCAAAACATTTGTCACCAAGGAACCACTTCAGATGAAGGAAAACATGGAAATCACTCGGCGCCAAATCAGGACACACTTGGCGATGAATGTCAGCTGGTTTCATGTTTAGTGCATTCAAGAAACAAATCACGGACCAAATCTCATAGTCGGCGGGCTGATCTATTATATTGAACATTTCAACCACTCACTACAAAATGGCCACACAATGTCACAATCTCTAACGTCGCATGTGGTGAGTCAACAAATAAAGGAAATCAATGCGCACTCGCAACATCGCAACCGCAGCGCTACACCGGGAATATCCGGCAACGGTACTTAGTTAAACAATTCGCCTCGTATATAATATTTTTATTATTGTTGTAACTGTATCAAAAAAGACATGAAATAATAAATCTGTCCCTTTTAAGTAATTATATTTGTATTTTTAAAGAAACGAAGGGAGAGTTAGAGGAATTCCAAATAAAACGATCGACGAATGATGTGAAATGGCACTTTCATTTCTAATTGACTAAACTCAGTGAATAAATACGTTTTAAAAGCCCATTTTTTTAAATAACAAGTACAACATTTAAATAGTGCTTTCCTCAAATACTGCCAATCTCAACAGTCGCGGTTGATTGCTTTTATTAAAAATGTTACACACTTTGATTGTGACCAGTGAATCCAATCCCAAAACCAAAATTGAAATCCCGGAATTTCCAGACTTGGTTAGATTATTTGAACAAAACAACGTATTTAAACGTGATATGTAGCGTCTAATTCCAAAACCCCCTAAAACGACTTTGTGTTTTTTGTCTCCATGAATGAAAACGTATATTTTGAAAGTAACTATATAAAATGTTTATTTTTTACTTCAGCATTTTTTAAAGAGACAATTTTGTAATATATATATATATATATATATATAGTTCTAGCAGGCATACTGGATTTCAGATCTCATGATCGTAACAAGCGTTGTGATTGTCTGATTTAATTTTAGGAGAAATATCAACTTATACTCTCTCTGCTTTGGGATATTTTGGAACTAACCCTGATTTTGAATATGCAATATCAATGGACTTAAGTAGCTTTTGCGAGAAATAATTTATTCTGCATGTAGCTGACAAAAAAATCTACAAAACTGTATATTTAACTCAAATTAACAGAAATCCGTCTTAAGAGGTTTTGGAATTAGGCTCTATATATGAATAAAATGAAATAATATTATGAGAATAAAACAGATGTATCATGTACAGCATAATGTTTGTACCGCGCCTAACGGCGGCGTGGACCAGGTATTTTGCTATTCACGTAGTCCACGCGGTTTTCTCAAAACAACACGTGGACTACGTGAATTAATGTTTTATTTATTCTATTTTTACTACGTCACGTGGGTTTAGTAATTAATATTTTACCGAAAACACATTATTGTTGTGAAGTTGCAGTTATTCATAATATATAATTAGTATCAAAGTTTAATAAAAATGAATAAATTTTTTTCTAGCGTCTCCTGGTGTTAAAAAGGTATTTGAGATTCAACGAAATATATAAAGATGATTTCTTTTAAAAATTAAATAATAGTAATGTAAATTTATCATAAAACTACTTGGTTGATACGGCGAATTTGGAGAATGCATTTCCCCAAATTGGAAAGGGTCCAGGTTCGATTTCCTGTAACAACTAAAATATTTTTTCGATAAATAGATTTCTATATCTTTCTAGTTGATTAATTTAATTTGTATTAAAAATATCTTGGCATTTGTATATATGCCTCTCTGGTTTTGTAGCTACGCGATCATGGGTTAGAGTGGAGCTGGGAATACTGCCCTTAAACAATTGGCAATTACCCAAAAATTCATTCTCAAGATCATGTACAGAAACCCATGTAGGTTTTTGTCTAACTGTTTGAATAATTGCCAGCCTCTTGACATCCGACAGCTTTATGTTAAAATACTGATCATTTATTTTCACGATAACATAGTACTTCATCAATACCCATCGCGTATCCTACGGGAGAAAAAAATAATAGACTTACAGGGAAGAAGATTAATGAATGGACGTTTGTGTGGGTGTATGCTGACTCCAATCGGAAGGATTAAAAATTAGTTTATATTTTATTTAGTGGAAATAAAATAGATGCAAGAACATTGGACAAAAACGATGACAAAATACTTAAATCTTAATATATTGGACCATATATTGTGGTGGTGAAGCGCTAGTAATACATGGCATGGTTTCGGCACGCTATTTAGTAGCCGATGTCTTGCCATTTTAGTTGCCATCATGGCGTGGAGCATTTGAAACGTGTTTAACGTAAGATTAGAAGACAACTAAGTTATGGGTGTCTAATTTTAGAGCTATCAGTTCAGCTTTGAAAAAGAAACCACCAGGTAGAACATCAGAAAACGTTTAAGCAGTGCAAATTTTGTGATCGGACTGAAAGGAGAGTTTTACACTCCGACTTAAGTTTCATCCTTACAAAATAATGATCGTGACTGAATTAGCCGTATTGCTTCTAGCCAAGCTATTCTGTAAAATGTTACAGCGAATGCGATTGTTCTGTCAAGTGACAAATCCCATTTTCATTTATCTTGATATGGTAACAAACAAAACATCCGATAATAGGCAGCGAATAATCCTCTATAACCTTATTATCTATTTCATTATATTTTAAAGAAATGATATATAACATTTTATGGATAAGGAATATGGCTTTAAATAATTTTCAACAAAAATCAGATTCTCATTAAGTTGACATATAATATGCAGTTTCAAGGAAAAATTAATTATCAAATTTGATCCATGGATGGCGATGGTGTAGTGGTACTCGAAGTGAGTCAATATATATACAACTTTCAAAAATTTGATAGATGGGGTGAGAATGGTGGTCATATAAAATGATCATTTAAGGTCGTAAACCCTGTATCACCCCCCATATTTACTATATATCATTCATTTAAAATATAAGAAAATAGCTTCGTCTCTATGTGATATCTGATATTTATTTAATAACAGTGCCTTTATAGGAAAAAATCCAGTAATTGTGTGTTCCTGAACATATTCAAATATTGCTAGAAAAGCAATCGTCTATCGCCGAGAGCACTTCCTCTTCTCGACATCAAAAAAATAAAATGAAGAGTCAAGGTAAGGGGTAGGAATAAACTAAAAACTGGTGACAATATACTTCATTATTTTTATTTGTTAACTTTGCTTTATTAACCACTTATTGAGTTTAAATACATCTACCGGTTTCATCATTCATATTCTTCATCGAAGGATATCAATACTAATCAAAATATGTTGTTTCTTTACCAGAATCTATTTTTAAAAAACAATAATTATTTAGAAATTAAATTTAGTACCTAACTCAAATTATTACTTAATACTAATTTACTCGAATAATTTTTAGGAAAAAATTTTATAATGGGACTTGTAGTATTTTATTTGAGATATTAGAACAATAGTGGGTTTTCAGAATTTCTAATCATTTGATAGAAAATGGTCATGGTTTTGATAAAAAATTGGGATTGTCAATTTTGCATGTAAACGGTGTTGGTCATAAATTAAATAATTTGGAATCGTTGCAGATAATAAAATCGTGTAAAACTAATCAAATAATTATAAACAATCAACTAAATTCAACTGCAAGTCCCATGTCATTGAAGAAGAAAATGGTATTTTTCGAAACCAGTAGATGTATTTAACCTTTACCATACCATGATATAAAATTCCCGAATGCAGCGATGCTGTCAACTCGTGTTACCCGTAAATAACTGTTAGAAAAAATGTTTTTATTAGCTTAAATGGCTTTAATGGTACGAATTTACTCTAAATATTGAGCATTCAATTTTGAAAAATGATTAATAACAAAATTTAGAGCATTCATTAAGTCCCATGCAATGTGTCCTTCCTTTTTATCTCTTTTCATTTAATTAGTGAGAAAGAGATAATTATATTAGTATTTTTGTTATTCTTTTCACTGTGAAAATATTATGTGATCTCTGCCTTTCATATCACAAATTGTATTTTTACTAACATATTAACTTTACAACGGATTGAATGGAAAAAATAATTATTTTTGTACGATTCCCTTTTCATAATTGTTTTTTCACTAATCATTCCTAAGCACTAATATTTTCTTTAGGATTATCTAAAATATTAATCTTAGGTTGTATGTATTTACTGAAATATTACAGGTTAAATTATGATGGTAGACCTGTGTTACTGCATGGTTTGGGAAGGCTTAAACTCAATAAGTGGTTAATAAAACGAAGTTAACAAATAAAAATAATGAATTTTAATCATAGAGTTAATTTTGCTATATACGTCATTTAACAATAATTATTTAGTGTATATTTATATAAAAAAATATAATTTATTAAATGTTTATTTTTTGCACAAATAATTCGTTTTACGGAATAAAGTATTTATTTGAATGCACTGTTAAATCGTACCCCTATCCAAGCAACCCTCGTATAATATAATTCATCACCTGGCTTCACAACATAATAAATGGAATAGTTTGATGGCGCATAAAATATTCATTAATTCAGCGATTTGGCAATTTGTTAAATAGACTAATTCAACAAACCGTTCATGTTCGTAATGACGCTGTTAAAATTCGTAATAGTTATTACGAAATATTACGACTTAATTACCAAACAATTTATGTTATTTTGATAGCAAATGGTTTAATAACATGTTTGACTATTTACCCACAGGAGATACTTGATATATTAAAAGCCCCGAAGCCAGTCCGCATAATACTGGCAGAAAATTATGAGACAATTGTCGGCGGGGAGAGCGATCTAAGCGCGATTTCGGTAATAAAAATGGAAATGCGATCGTAAAATATATGGTCGCGTAATAAAATATTTTCGTAATGTTCCGGACGTTTCGTGAATGGAAAAATAGTCCGGACTTCGGGCGGAGGGGCCCCGTTGTCAATTAGATGTCATGGTCACCCCAGTTAGCAAAAATAATGCGAGGCTACATATAACATATTTTCAAACAATGAATTGCTGTCCTATGTATGTTTGCGCACGCAACCCTGCACACCCTTTCTACCCCGAATTATTAAATGAATGTGCCTAACAACTGTAGATATTTGATTTTTTTTCGTAGAAGACTACGAAAAACAATCAAATATCTAGAGAGAGAGAGAAAGAGACTCTTTTTGTGTATATATTTATAGTTAGTTTTAAATGTGTCCTGACGAAGCTTGAGATAAGCGAAACCGGCTGACGTATAATAAATGTGTTTTCATACAAAGTGAATGAATTTTATTTAATGTATATTTTGTAGTAGGTATTCTTCATATACATAATTAAATCTATAGCTGAAATATCAATATAAGACGAAAAGTATAACATATTAAATACCTATCTAGGTATACTTAGCCAACATGGACTAATAAATTGCATAATCAAATATACTAGAGAAGAAATAATGGGAAAAATAGTAATAAAGTCGTGTATCGATATGATTGAGGGGAATTATATCGGGCGTCGTTACAGTGACAATCTCAGACCGCTCTATTACAGTGGCATCAGCCTTTATAATAAGGAAAAAAATAAAAGATCGTAAAGGAACAGTAATTAAAAATTTACTGGTTATTTAAAAACTAAATAATATTGATGCTTCGTTCGCACAAAAACACTCCCACCCAACTCAACTTATAAGTATATTTAATAACAACATAGTGTAACGTTGCAGGCACTTTTAATAAATCTCTATGTAATGGCAACCGAAAAACGAGAACACCCTTTTAATCCTTATCTATCAGAAAGTTCTTCTTCTCCTTCTTTCAAATAGGCAATCCACCCTTCATGAGTGATATGTGCCATTAAACAAGTTCAAACATTATTTCATAGAAAGCAGTACAACAATATTATTGAATAAGGAATATTGCATTACAAGCTAATACCATTGACATTCAAGAAATTTGCTATTATATAGCTTAAATGTGGCGAGTTGGGTGAAAGAAGATGACACAAGTTAACCGGGAGTTGAAAATTACCATTGACAAGATTATTGTAAAAAAACCTGTGATCCGCAATGGACAGGCTAGAAAGACATGGTCAAGGGTTTCCTCCTCGGCACCACATTCACAATCTGAACAAATGTGAGGCCACCTGGCAATGCCCAATTCTCATTCTAGAGATATTTGCTACTGTTCTTTTTGAGACTTTCCTGTTGGAGAACTAATGGGAGCGGGGAATATATCTTTGGATTATTTTAAGACGATTACGCTTGTGATTGTTTGGATCCATCCATTGTGCAGATCAGATAGAATACGTATGTTTTTTAACATAACATAACTGAAGACATAACTGAAATCTTTATTATTTATTTTGTAATCTAGAATGTTTCATGTCAAACGCACAGAGCCAATGAACCCACATTTTCGTATACTTCCACTGACTAGAGTGTGAAAGAGATTCAGATCATGTACGTCACAATATATAAATAACCCGCATATCTAGTTAAATAACGGAAAAAGAAAGAAGTTAAATGGATGAACAAAGAAATTATATAACTCATGAAAAAGAGCGATAAACAATTTAAAAATGGAAAATTTACCAAAGTAACGCGTGTCACAAAAAATAATATAGTTAGAAAAGAAATATGTAAAGCCAATAAAATATACTACATCACAACAATTTGGAAAACAATAAATGAAGTATTGGGGAAAGAAAGGAAAAATATAGATGAACTAATTATGAAATATGTCAATATATTCAATGACTCAATAGAGAGCATTAAAATATCCTTGTTCCGTACTTGTACGTAACAAGAATCTAGACAAGGGCGGTTCGCCGATCTCAGCTTCTCTCAACCGGCGATGATGATGATGATGATGAGGTCGAAAGAAATGAAACACAAAAGATGTTCAATATAGGCACACTACGGTGGCAAAATTGAGAATGGCTTCCGCCAGCAGAATACCCTGTTTTTATTCAAATTTATAACAATACATACAGTCATATTTGCAAGTACCTACACGACGACAGGCAACCGCTTGTGACGTTTTACTAAGACGTCTTTGTTTTTCTAAAATCTATTATTAACACGTGTCTTATCGCATCAATTAATATGGCGCCTCCTTTGCGAGTAATTCTGTGCGATACAATCCTGTAACCAAAAATGATTACTCCAGTGAAGAACCTCAAACTATGTCTATGTACTTGCCATGACCAATGATAAAAACGATAGCTGGAATAATTGACTGGAATACTGTCATGATGTACTAATTTGTAAGAATTTAAAAAAATGAAACAAATTGTGATGGAAAATTTAAAAAAAATTTAGTTATACAAATACTATTAATTATAATTTATGGTACCTTACATGACGTACACAAAATATAAAAGTATATAGCATAGTACAAAAAATAGAAAATAAATATTCTTTTTAAAACATTAAAGAATAGTTGAAAATTTAAGAAAAACAAATTTGGTTAAACTAACTATAAGTAGTCACAAGGAATACAAGCGCGTCAACAATGTGCAACTGACCAATTTCACCTACTGAAGTGTTGACATAACAAAAAAATAACCATTGTTAGTAGTCTAAATATATCTAGTAAACTATTATTTACGTAGAGTTAGTAGTATCGTCGGAGAATTGACACGACAGGAAGATATACGACTATATATTTATGGTATTTTAAAGTACCGTCAGGATAAAACTGGTTAAAGTTCAAGTGAAAGGTGGAACAGTGTTTTATTTTTTGTTTAAGTTGAATGGGTAAACTAGCAGAATTTTGAGTAGAAATTGACCTGAGAATAGATCATAGAGATAGATTGATATCTTTGTGACAAGAGGACCATCGATATCACCAAAGTCATAGCAAAATGTGTTCACACTCTATCTCTGATTTCTTTGGTGGATCGTTTTAATTATCTGGCATCATCTGAATTCACCTTCAGCAAATCTATTGGTTTGTTATTGTTAAATGTCTTTTATCTAATGCATCGTAAAACATTATTTGGGTGTACTTCCAGAGATTTTTTTGAACACAATACCAGAATGCCTCTAGGATTATTGTAAAATGTTCAATACAGGTACTGTTCAGAATTCATAATTAATTTTGTTCGTGTTCCACACAATTGGTAAATATTCCACAAAAAAATATTATTGCTAAAATGTAGTAGGCACTATTGTCACCGTTTTTGTTTGTACTATGGTCATCTACCATATACCTAGCCCACTCTCTCCCAGTACACATTGTTACATTGGCTCGACTGTTTTGTTTTTGATTTCGTCAAATTCGTCACACTGCTGTGGATTTTATGCTTTGTGGACGGTGATTTCATCAGAGTTTTGCCGTGCTAGTTTTATTTTTGGGGTGAACTTCAGGTGAGTCGAGCTGTTCTCCTTATCCCGTAAGCATCCTGGTCCGCTATGGAAGAATTTCCTCATCTCTCATCATTCCCTCATTTTCGATTTCCTATTTCAAAAAATGTGACCGACGCAAGTCGCCGATCACAATGGTGATTCAATTTGAAGGTCAAGTGCTTCATGGAGTTTTTATGCATATAATATACTATTGAGGTAGACAGTCTCTTTTAAATTACATGTTTGATAACCTAAGTAAAATAAGCTAGGACACAAATCAAAATCTAGCCGAGATATGATGGTGATGAAAGACCCGACTCTTCAGACTTCTGAAGCCTGGAACGCTGTCTCCACTCAGACAGTGATTTTAATTATTTATTACAGTTGATTTTTTCGTAGTTACCTACACTAGCGTTGTATTTTTGCGGAATACCTGTTTTGTATTTACTGTAAGTTTTTCAACTAAACTCAGCAAAATAAACACCTATAATCGTGTTTGTAAGTAAAAGCGCCTTTTATTTAAAACTTGTTCGTGTTCTGTTCTGATCCGATAAAGCCACACAGTAGTGGCAAATTAGGTGCTTAATGTTTAACATTAGAACTACAGCACTCTTTGATCATACAGCATATTTAATCGCTGTAATTAATCTCTACACTACTATTACACGTGATTTCTGGCGACTTCATGGAGTTGTGGAGGTATATCGCCTACGCAGCCATCATTACCGCCCACGACATATGAACGCACCTCACAATTACCAGCGCTCCTGGCAGCTGCAAGAGCTGCTCGGTACCGACACCTTCGTGTGCCAATAACACGCGTATCCACTAGTGATCTTCACTCTGCCATCCGCCGTTCACAAGCTCCGAAAACAGCCTCCGTTGACAACTTGCACGGTCAAATTTCACCCTCATTTCTGTAACGTGTGTTCAACTGTAAGTAATCTTTTTCGTAATCGTTCTCAATTTAAACTGCAGCCTTACAACCCCATAAAGTATCGATGTAAACAATTATCAGATATATTTTGCGCGTCAGCAGAGCACATCCTCTGTGATTATGAATATGATCATGATTGCGAGATTGGAAATAATAGACAATCGGATCCCCCGGAAAGCTGGCCTATTAAGAAATGAAAGGAATCTCAGACTTTTCTGGGATTAATTAGGGTATGAGTCTCCTATTGGGGGTTGCCAGCATGGACGATGCCGGGAAGAGCGGTGAATAGGGAGACACAACGGAGCTAATATTTGTGCCGTATATAAAGGAAAGTTTCAGTAACTAACTGCCGAAATGTAACTAACTAACTTTGATATATATTCCAAAAAAAATTAACGATTTTGTAAAATATTGCACGCGTTTCTTTGTTGAGTGGAATCTAAGCGAGACTAAACAACACTCAAAACGATACCGGGATAGGTTCTCGTATCGTATTCACAGCCATCATAACTGCCGACGACTCCTGAACGCACCTCACATTTACTGGTGCGTAAAATTAAGCTTCTAACAGTCGCAAAAATACGCCCGGTACTAAAGCCATAGAAAACACGCGACGAAAATAACATGCAATCAGCAGCCGTCCGATAAGTCAGTTCCTGAGCGCCACTTCTCTCGCTGCCACCTTCCAGATCTGTGTAAACTTTTCAGTTTGCGGGTATTGTATATTTCTGAACGTGCTTTTCTGTGCTCAAACGAAAGTTATTTAATTTTTCTATTCTCTAACCTTCTCGGGCCACATTCATATACACAATATATCATTCATAAGAAGATGTGATTTATAACTGTTGGTGTTGTGATTAAGTATCGGCTTGCAGTACCGTGTCGAAAGCAGGGTGTGTCGTTTATAGGTACTGGCTTACAATACCGTGTCAAAAACAGGTATAGTGTATTGTGTAAGTTCCATCTACTATCGGATAAATTTATGTTCGGACTCATCGACTCCGACTAAGCGCCGGATACCAGTGGTATGATGGCCCTGCAATGGGATCCGAAACGTAAGATATACACGGCAGATAAACCCAGAAAACTGAAAAAAATTCTGAAAACTTTAGAACATTTTTATGAAGTAATTCATCAATTCAGAGCGTCGTCGAGTTTGGTTCAACAATTTGTTAATCGATTTGGCTTTTGTGTAAATTTATTCAACAGCATTCATTATGTGAAAGGTAAGAAAGTGCTGCTAATAGGCGAGATTAAAAATACGATAAAAAAAGGTTCTTTTGCGGTTTTTGAACAAGCGTTGAAAGGAAATTTCACAAATTTATTTAATGGAAAAAATAAAGCTGTAACATTATTTGACAAAAATATGTTCCTTTAATCGAAAATATAAATTATAAGATGCTAGCGGTCCCTAACCAGCGTTGATTGAAATAAAAAAATAGTATATAAAAATATTTAAGATTAAAATGTCTCACAGAGACAAAGCTATTATTTTTTATATGAGAAGTATGAAAGTCTCGGGTATTACATGGCTTATAACCTGTCATCGGCTGACTTAAGTGATCACTTTACACAATGTAACGTTCACCTATTTACTCACGCTACCGCAGCTATCAAATTTTTGGAAGTTCGGAAGTGACATTTTTTTTTGTCAATAGATGGCGACAGCATAATTGGTAATAAATAAGTGAAATAATAATAATAGCTTCATCTTTGTGAGACATCTTAACCCAGTAATTAGTTCCTACAAAGATTTGGACATACTCCTAAATATTGTAAAAAATATTTACAATATTGACTAGATGTTAAAAAGTTATGTTGTGTTTAGTTCCATTAATATAGCAGATGTTCCAGTTCAGAAAAAAATATTTGCTGGGTCGAGCTACTAATATACTTGGATTGTATAAATGAAAGATCCTTGTCTTGAAATCAAATGCCGCATTGAGCAAGCTCGTGCAACCTTCTGCAGTCATGATTTCAACCTTAGATTACGAATGCCAATGATCAGATGCTATGTGTACTCGATATTATTTTATGGAATGGAAGCATTGACACTTGCTGAAGAAATTATAAGGCAACTTTAACATTTGGAATGAAAATCTACAGAAAAATGTTCAAAATAAGCTGGATGGATAAAGTTACGAACGAAAATGTTATAATTCGGATGAATAAAATAAAAAAAGTATTAAAATTGTAAAAATCCGAAAACTTCAACATCTTGGACATCTGGAGATGTATGAGATCTTGCATCTCACAATGCTGGAACTCTACTGTCTCAAGTCCCGGGAGTATATAAAATAATAACCTAAGACTCATTACTCTGATTTTTCTTGATATTATTCAATTTAAACTGGTTAAGTTAGGTATGTAAATTAATTGGATTAACATGAAAGATATATAAGAAAAAACTATTTATTGAAAATATATTTTAGTTTGCTAACCATTGTGGTGTACAGCAGGTAGCGACCCAGCGGCGAGCGGTGCACGTGTGACAATTCTTGTATATGGTCAGCTATAGAAATTCTGAAGAGAATAGTTTTGTCGGTTTGTTCAAACAGGGGATTATGTTTCATTGTAAAATGGGATAAAATAGTGTCACCTTTATTTTGAAAAGGTTATTAGGAGACTTTAGTTTGTTATTAATTTTGACTAAATATATACGTTATTGTCTTCCGATGTGTTTTAAGTATATTTAAAAAAAAATGTTTGTATTTTATAATAATTATAGATGTATTTGTTTTTTGTAATCATTTTATAAATGGAAACTGAATTGTATTTTCAAATCTATTGATAATTATGTTATCAAACAATTTTTATTCGATTTAATACGTATAATATCCCAAATAGCTAGGTACTGTTAACGCGCCTTGTTACTTCGATTGGCACCACTGGGTTTCCTGATCTATAGTAATGTACATGTGTGTATACGAGTATTGCAGCCCTTTTTCGGAGAATGAAGAAGACAGTAAGCGACAGGCGGATGAATTACATCCCGTGCTTCGACCAGTACAGAGGTCCAAATAAACCAGTCGTCGGAAGTGCGCATTTCGGTCGGGCGAAATCTCTCAGCCAAAAGAACAACATCGGACCAGAAAGATAGCAAGTACAATAAAAAGGTGAGTGCAGTGTTCATATATCAAATGTGCTTTTATTGTCAATCGGAAACCTGAGAACCAGCTATCGAAAGCATTTCGGTAAACAGCTACTGCACTTAATACATATGAATATGATGTCTAGTCTACTGTGGAGGTTTTCCTGGCCGCAGTAAACAATGTGACGACAGCTAACGTCCGTTGAATAGATAGGAAATATCAACAAAAATAATACAAATATTAAAGGTAAAGTTCGTTAAGTATCTACATGTTATATTAAAGTTTTCAATAACTTTATTGTATAGCTGTTCCTCAACTGGTGAAATAAACCCCTCTTCTCTGACAATACAATACTGCTCACTTACATTTCGTATAACTTTCCTTTGCCTGAAGCACTTCGCAGGAGCAGAATATTATAATACAATATACACCAGGTTGTACAATAATCAGAATATCAGCTTATTGTATGACCATTTAATAACGCTTTTTTTACGTTTACCGAGAGAGTTTAGGGTCAATGTATGATTTGTATCCATTATTAAGATGAATATGTAAGGCATACGACTATATACATGCAATCGAATTGCTATATGTAAGAAGTTCTGCATATGTAAGAATCAATGGATCATTCACCATAGTTTAACATTACAACTGGCTATTCAACTTGTATATGGATAATTGTGTGAAAGAACTGGATTATATAAATGTGGGAGCGAAAATAGGCGATTTGATTTTATGCTGTTAATTGTACGCCGATGATGCAGTATTAACGCTTCGCAAACCATGAAGTAACACAATTCTACCATCATAATTAAATCTATAATACTTCGGTAAATACATGAAACATAAAATTAATATTTTAGATAATCCTAAAAAAATATTAACGCTTAGGAATGACTAGTGAAACACCAATTATGAAAAGAGAATCATACAAAAACTTACTTTTTTTTCATTCAATTCGTTGTAAAACTAATACGTTGGTAAAATACCATTGTGATATGAAAGACAGAGATTACACACTATTTTCAGAGTGAAAAAAATAATAAACATACAAATATAATTACATTGTATACGACTTAATAAATGCTTTAAATTATGTTATTAATCATTTTTTCAAAATTTAATGCTATATATTTAGAGTAAACCTAATAAAAACATTTTTTCCAACTGTATTTTATATCATGGTATGGTAAAGGTTAATGGCGAATAATGAACAAGAATTACCGATTTCGCTACGGCAACACGGTGAGTTGAGGACAAGTAATGGAATGACAGATCTATAAATTTGAAATTGGTTAATGCAGATCCAGGTTCGATTCCGAGTAGCAACAACTATATTTTTTCGATAAATTGATTTTATATGTATATCATTTAATTTGTATTAAATTAAATTAATCGACTAGAAAGATACAGTGGTGGGTGTTGAAATCGGAAAGGATGAATGGCTGGAAAATAGGGAATCGAAAATAATGGAATAAAGGTAAGGGAATCCTTCGATAGCGGACCAGGATGTATTCACGGAACCAAATGGACAGATCAACTATCCTGGTTGATGACGCCGTTACCATGATTACCTAATGTACAAAATTCTGATGAGGTTCAACGTTCACAACACACCAAAATGACAACGGTATATGAACTAGTGATCCAACAGATAATCACATGAGAATACTTCCTCTCCAAATATCGACGAAATTTATGAATTAAAAACAAATCAACCGAGCCAAAGGAACAATGCATACTGATCGGGTGTGGGCTTAAGGGGTAGGAACAAAACTACAACTGGTAACAATAACAGTACATTTTATAATAATATTTGTTATGGAAGTATATGTTTTCATCTATTAAAATATTAGAATATATGAGTGTAAAACCTAAAATAAAGGTCTTCCAGCAATCATTGCCAACTATTTTGGCTATTTCATTTATCTACTTCATACTTTTAGCGTCCGCTGGTTCATTTTTTGTCTCGTAAATAGCATTATTTTTTTTTTTTTAAATAAATATCATATATCGATAAATAAATATCACATATAGACGAAGCTATTTTAATTAGATTTAATGAAAAATATATAGAAGTATGGGGTAATTACAGGGCTTACGACCTGTCTTCGCCTGGCTTAAGTGATCACTTTATGTAAATATAACGTTCACCATTCTTCGTCATTGCGTCTCAGGTAGTTGTGTGTTCTTGGACATATTCAAATATTGCTAGTATGTACTATTAATGGACATTTTCGTTTTTAAACAATGCCAATGATATCTTTATCTGCCTTCAACTGCACGTATTTATTATATTTAAATATGATATGTCATTTTGTTTAATTTTTTTACTTTTATTATTGAAGATACCTATCATGACGTATATTGTCTTTATTGCCGGTTAGAAAAAACACCAAAGTAGCAGCAGTTCTGTCAAATCTAATGAAATCGTATGTCTTATATATATATGTAGATTATTTTATAAAATGTTGGTAAATATTGTATGTACCTATATTATCTATTTATCCAATAATCATTTAATGAGAAAATTCAATACCAGAAGGTAGATAGGTACCTACTATCAGGGGCGTGCTAACGGAAGAATTAAAGAAAATTTCTCGCAAAATCAGCCTCGAATATATATGAACTAAAGCCAACTCTCGCGTCGTGCGGTGTTCAAATACACGTCTTCCTTTGAGCAGACGTGTTGTAAAACGCCACAAGTATATTTGAAGCGACATATGCCTTCCAATAAACTAAACAATATGTTGCGTAAAAGCATAGATGCCGGAAGAAACAGGATATTCGGAAGGAAGTTCCACTCACCACAGTCCCGTTCTTCTGGCACCTCCAAGGTGGACTGTAACTTTAGGTTTTGTAACACTATCTTCGTTCAGTGTCTTGAGTTCTTCAGATTGCACAGGACAGACACTTAGACACACGTCTCACTCGTTTGTTATACTGCGAAATTTATTTGTTACCGCACCGGTTCAGGGTCGCCGATCGACTGACACGGTGGCAGGTGAGCAAGGGAGAGGAGATGGATATATGTCCCAAACACAATATATTATAATATTTTTATCCATTCGCTTACCTAATATAGTAATACTATTAATATTTTGCAATAAAGGAAGGTACATTTTCACAAAAATATGATTCTCAAAGATTGTATGATGAATACAACCTCTATTGACAATACATGTGTTATAAATGAATCAATTAAATTTTAACGATTAATCGGTCCACGTGATAATGTACGATTTCTCTTCCTGCTAAACACACCATAAAGAACATGATGAAAGTGCGATTAAAGTTTCAATGGAACCATCAATTCGGAAGTCTTCCGCCAGCAACTTTGGAACGAGTAATGGATCCCTTCCAAAAAAACGTTCACATCTCGCCAACACGAGAGAAATGGTCTTACACCAAGACTGCGTTCGTTTAATGACGCAGCAAAAATGATAGAATCATACTGAATTTTTATTTTGAAATATATAATTAATTTGTTTACATTATTATAAAATAATCTGAGATAAATTAACAAGCTTAACCTTTCCCTAGCCAAGATGTAACACAGGTCTACCACCCCAATTAAACCTATATATTTCCGTAAATACAAATGACTAACGATTTGTAGAATTCGCTTTATAACCAATTATGTACAAGTAATTATTTTTTAATTTGATTCCATGTAAAATTGCTACGTTGGAAAAAATAGTATTTGCAGTAAGACAGAAAAATATCGAACATTAGTTTCACCGTGAAAATGATAACAAACATATGAATATAATTATTTATCTTTCTCACTAATTAAATTAAGAATAATAAGAATTAATGTCATTTTGTATAAAACATGAATCAATGAATGCTACGAATAATATATGTTTTTTCATTTTTATTGCTCGATATTTATTATTTATTGTTCGTCATCAAAAATTTGTCATTAAAAATCCAAAAAAAAAACTCTAAATACTTAACGGTAACACGAGTTGATGGCATGGTTGCTTACGGATATTTTATACCACGGTATGGTAAAGGTTAAATGTTTTGAGTAAAAATCCATGACTTTCTGAATGTGTGCTGCTTAACCCTTCCCTAGCCACGGAGTAACACAAGTCTACCGAGCCAATTAAATCGTATTTCTATAAGTTTGCACAATGTAAAACTTACATTTTACCTAGTCTTAAAAAATCATTGGCGCTTAGAAATGACTAGTGAAAAACCAATTATGCAAAGTGAATCATAATAAAAATAATAATTTTTGAATTCAATGCTATATAAAATTGAGGCGTTGCATGCTATCTGCATTAAAACTACCACCTGTACCACGTGAAATTGATCACACATCCATTTTAATGAATATTATGTTAAATGGGTCTTTTGACGAAAGCGTTTGAGAATAAAATAAACGTATTAAATTATTATATTTATCATTTATTATTATATTTATGGTAACTATGACATTAACTTTTTTTAAGTCATATAAGCATGTAAAAGCATTTTTTTTCCATTTAGATAACACGAGTTGACAGCATTATTTTTATCATGGTATGGTAAAGGTTATACGGCCAAATCTGTGAGACGCGAGCAGAGTAAAAAAGAGCGTGTTCTTAATATCCTTAGGTTAAAATAACTTAAATGTTTTCTCCTTTACATATTCAATAACAGTACATAAATATATATTCAATTTGAAATGAAGACCAATTTGATATAATAAATTAAAATATACTGCAACCCAAAATCAAATCAAGGCATCCAATTTTTTAACAATCACCCCATTACAATTAGATAAATTAGACTATTATAAATTTGAATCTGAAGTCAAAAAATATGTACACAGACACCATGTACACCATCGTGTATATTCCTTCTCTATACACGAGTCTCACTCTAATAGAGAATAAATAAAAGTAAAAATAAATAAATATACATATATCTTTTTGATTATGTTTAATTGTATTATATCTTCTAATTTAAAAAAAAAATGGAAATGACCCCGTTAGAAGCCGCAAAAATCGACGAAAATATATAATTTATATATTAAAAAAAAAATATATATATATATATGATGTAATAGATTTGCTATTTCTGACAACCCCCACGGGGAAACACTAAAGTTA
Source organism: Eubasilissa splendida (assembly GCA_031772225.1). Classification (NCBI taxonomy): domain Eukaryota; kingdom Metazoa; phylum Arthropoda; class Insecta; order Trichoptera; family Phryganeidae; genus Eubasilissa; species Eubasilissa splendida. Next base: position 2,879,162 of record CM062867.1, read on the forward strand.
GTAATTAATTATAATGATAGAAGCCTTAAGAAAGGATTATAATACGTAACTAACAAAATATGTGTATTGGTGTGGGAATAGGTGGCATTCTATCATGCCTACCCACCCCTTGGGAATGCAGATAGTACGTTTTTCTTTTAACCCTTAATTAGGGTTGTGAATTTTGAATAAACCGACATTTTCTCACTGGGACCTCGGTTGAATACGTTGTCCCATTTTAGACACACAATTTACCCCCTTCATCCAGCGGGAGGGGCGGAGGAATATCAGCCTCCACATACGCTACATAGAAACAATAGATTTAGAGCCTTACTTGTATAAGCTTCTTAGATAACGCAAATATTGGAACGTAATTCTGTAACGTAAATCACTATGCTGTTGCTAATTAATCCAGTTTTATACGAAATTATGCAAAATGTCAAAGACTAACTTAGTATTTCACGTTTATATTTATGTAAATGTATTTATAAAGAGATTAATAATTCAAATTAAATATTAATTTATTGATATTTATAATTTAATAAATTAGGTATAATTATAATTTATATTAAAATAATTTATCTACATTATATTATTCTACACTATCGTGCAGTAAAATATAAATTATACTATGTTTTAAGTATGTCCAAATCTTTGTAGGAACTAATTACTGGGATTTTATACCCTGGGGGATTTCCATCAAGATAAAGATGTCTCACAGAGACGAAGCTACTATTTTTATATGAGAAGTATGGAAGTCATCGACTGGCAAAAGTGATCACTTAAGCTAGCCGATGACAGGTCGTAAGTGCTGTAATGCCCAAGACTTCCATACTTCTCATATAAAAATAATAGATTCGTCATTGGGAGACATCTTTATGTAGAAATGAAACTGTTGTATTCCGCTATAACATTGTAGTAATTCATTATAAATATAATTAAAAACAATTAATTTTGTTTTAACACCACTTACCACAATTTACAAAAATAGAGGCAGTTTTATAATTGATAACTGCTCTTGAAAATATATGTTGTGTTTAGTCATTTAATAAAAATTATACAGTCACTTTATTTATGTAGGTATGGTTAATAGGTTTAAAATGGCAAAATTAACTTTGTGGTTAAAATCAATTTAATATAAGAGTTAAAGAGCATTTGAAATGTTTGAACGATAGTGGGTTTTCATAATTTGATAGAAAATGGTCATGGTTTTGATAAAAAATTGGGATGTCAATTTTGCATGTAAGCGGTGTTGGTCATAAATTAAATAATTTGGAATCGTTGGAGATAAATAAAGCGTGTAAAACTAATCAAAAAATTATAAACAACCAACTAAATTTAACTACGAGTCCCATTCTAAAATTAATTCCTATAAATTATTCAAGTAATTTTGTATCTTGTAACAATTTGAGTTAGGTACTAAATTTATTTTTTAAATAATTATTACAATAACATGTTTTTGATTAGTATTGACATCCTGAAGAAGAAAATGATATTTTTTGAAACCGGTAGATGTATTTAAACTCATTAAGTGGTTAATAAAACAAAGTTAACAAATAAAAATAAAAGCATATCAACATTAAAATCTTCGCTGTGGATAAAAAATCAGTTATAAATACATTTATATTACAAACTAACATACCGAAACAATCTTAATAACTATATTTTATGTATAAACATACTGCGTTCATGTAAACATATGTATTTTTTTAAATAAGCATGCAATATTAACAAAAAATATACTAACATTCTCCCACATTTACGAATATCTGATATAAAGTATTATAAATTTTCGAGTTCAGCTTGAAATCAGTTACATATTTTGAATTATGCAGCACATATTTCGCATAGTTTTTCTCGCAAACGGTAAAGTTTCTTGACACGGATAAATAACCGCCGGGGGTCGTCCCACCACCACCCCCACCACCACCCCCACCACCACCCCCACAAACCACCCCCTCCGTGGAGCTAGCCAGCTACTTATAGTTTCGTCTGTAATTTTGTCGGGTGAAAACTTACCCCGCATAAATGTCCGGCGCGTAAAATATTCCACCCCATTTAGTAAGACGCTTGACCCGAATGGGGATGAAATGATTATGGTCTAATTTTAAACTAATTTTTTTTTTTATTCGATTTGTATTTTTTAAATTAAATCAGATTGGTCAAAATAAACACAAATTTAAATATAAATAATTATACAAAATATTTTGTTTAAACCACTATTTAATAATTATTCTACATGATTATTGTAGTTTAGTTTTTATCTATGCTTGTATTTTTAATCTCAGAATACATTGTTTCCTGAATATGATAGCATAGGTATCAAAACATGTATAATAATTAATAAATAGTGTATTAATTATAAATATATACATACAAAATCAATTTTGTCGAAAAATATTGTTTTTGCGATACTGGGATTCGAACCTGGATCTCTATTTCCAATCCGGGGAAGTACACTACCAATTGTGTTATAGCGCCAGTATTTTTCATGACAAATTTTCGAACCTATATGTTACACTTTTTCAAATTAATACATCTGTTGTTCCATTATTTTTGAAAGCCATCTACATTATTTTTACGGAATCTCAAATACCTTTGAGTAAGTAAACCAACTGCAGGCGCCAGAATTATCAATTCATTTTTATTACATTTTGGACACATTGATACAACTTCACAATAAGAATGTGTTCTCCTTAATAATAAATAGTGGTTTAAACAAAGTATTTTGTATAATTATTAATATAAAATAAGACCACAAAGTAATTTTGCAAATATTGAAGAAAAAATTTAATTTAATCAATTTAATTTTAAAAAGTTAATTTTACTAATTTCAAAAGAAGTAGAAAATTTTAATTGCTATTATAATATTGAAAATATATATATACTCAGATGAGTACAATTCTGAAAGATCATTAATTTGACATCAAAAATTAACTTTCAATTTGTGTTAGTATCATAATATAATGTGTCAAAAATTTAATAAAAATTAATTGATAATTCTGGCGTCTGCTATCAGTTTACTCAAAGGTATTTGAGATTCTGTAAAAATAAGGTAGATGGCTCTGTCAAATAATGGAACGATTAAATGTATTAATATCAAAAAAAGGTAACATATAGGTTCGAAAATTGTCATACACTTTCCCCGTTTAGGAAAGAGATACAGGTTCAAATCCCGGTGGCGCAACAACAATATTTTTCGATAGAATTGATTTTATATGTATATCTTTCTAATTAATATAACTAATTCATATTTATTTATAATAGTTAGCGCATAAATTGTGTGACTCGGTCATGTTAATCTTGGTAATATGACGATTGCGAAGAGTAACATAGGCAAGTAAGAAAAATAGTGTAACACCTTTGTAGGGAACCGGAAATTAACATATTTAAGCGGACTTCAAGATACTAGTTGTGGTTTACGACTTGATACCAACAAAAATAATCTACAAAATAACCTACTAACTTATGGAGATATGAAAATGATGAGATATGTATGAGTACGAGTATATATAATGTCAAAGTAAGATCAGAACAGGACTTTCGGTTGACACAAGTTTATTGTTGATTGAGCACAGAATCAGTTTAGAAACATACAATAAAAAGTCTACACAGAGAGAAGTGAAGCTCGGGAGCCGACCATGGTGGCATCGGTACTGGGCGTATTTTTGAGGCTGTCAAGAGTCTGGTTTGCGCCCAGATATCTGCGAGGCGCGTTCAAGGATCGACGGATGATTGTAGAGGTGAACTTAATAAAAATAACATTAAAAAGCTTATATCAACAGAGCGTATGCTGGAGATTGAAGAGTGAAGTTCAGGAGCCGACCTCCCTGACGGTTGCGGGCGCATGTTATTAGCACATAATGGCGTCGGTACCGGACGTGTTTTTGAGGCTGTAATAAGCTCTATTTTACGCACAGGTATCTGAAAATTATATTCAGGGGTCGTCGGTGGTAATGATGATTGTGAAGGCGATAGACCTCCATGAACTTAATGTTACGTACTGGTTTTTCAAGCACATCGTAATGTGAAGGTCCAAGAAATACCATTTGTAACAATAACACGTTTATTAAAGTAAGATACAATTTGATTTAGACGCACGCCTGGGGTGCGTCGCTCTTTATAACCCCGCACGCACGCCCCGGCGGTGCGGCATTCATACGCACTCACACTCACACACACACAACTATACAATCCTAAAGACATCACAATAAATAACATAAAAAGCTTAATACACTAAAAAACTAAACACATGTAAAAACCTGATAAAAAAAATAAAAATGTGACATACTTACTAAAGCGTGCACACACAAAATTAATAAAAATACTTATTTAACCATTTTAAACATTCACTATTTAATATAATGTTATTCTTTATATTTTTCTCTTGGGCTTTTTACATTTTTAATAAAAACTAAAAGTCGTGGATGTTGGCGGAAATTCCACAATAACCCGGATGGAATTCGATGAGACGCTTAAGAGACGCATTATACCCACGTAATTTAATATTACAAGACCATCCGCATTCCGGGACAAGCGGTACATCGATATGGAGCAAATCGTCGTTATCGAGAAGAAGATGATATATTATATAATCCTAGATAAGTCACTACATCACTTGTTCATCGCTGTTTATAATATTGAAGAAAATAAAAATAAAATATTATAAAGTCGAGTAGAATTAATATTCTCACGGCTATCTACAAACACGCTGTCACCTCCGAAGATGTGGACTGTATATTTTTATTCACTATTTCCGTCAAGGGTTCCCACAAAGTATAGACGCGAAGTGTCGAGTGACGCGAAGTATAACATTATTAACTGTTCCGTACACGTTGTAACCGTACTGGTTCAAGGTCGGCGGTGAGACCGGGAGGGGAAAAAAAGAAGAAGGGGGAAGGCACTGCATTATTTTCGTTCAATAATTAATATTGTTGCGTGATGGCATAGATGCCGGAAGAAACAGGATTCGGAAGGAAGTTCCACTCACCACAATCCGTTCTCCTGGCACCTCCAATGTGGTCTGTAACTTAGGGTTTTGACACTATCTTCGTTCAGGATCTTTTATGATTCAGACTGCAATAGATGGCCAGGTAAACACACTTCTCACTCTATTTCACACTGCGAAATCCTTGTAACCGTACCGGTTCGGGATCACCGATCGACTGGGTTCGCGGCAGGTGAGGAAGGGGGGGAGGTGGAAGGCACAGTACATCATTCTCGCTCAAGCACAAATATGTCCCAAACAAATATATTTATACATAAATAAATATATATTTCAAACATATGTATTTATGGGTCGTATGCGTGACCGCGTGAAGGTTGGTACGAGTGATGAGTGTGTAAAGGAGATAAATATATCCCGCCGAACCGTTGCACTGTAATCATCTTATAACCCCCACACAAAGAGTCAGCATCATCATCAGCACGAGTTAAAGATATAACATTTACATTGAGATGTGGTGCTGGAGTAATTTTTTAGAAGCAGAACATCAAGTACCATTTCGACCATTCCTTTTATTTTTTGGGCATCTTGCGAGAAAATGAGACAGCTTGTTGTGGTAGGTCATGTTGAAAGTTGGAGAGAGAGAAAGAGAGAGAGAGAGAGACGAAGATACCCCACCCGTTGGATCGATCAAAAGACATCAGACACTTTTACTTCGATTGCTCTAATATCTGCAGGATGCCGAGAAAAGTGGTGGGGCATAGTCAAGAGAGGAGCGAGAGTTCATGAAGATGATTTAACGAAAAATTATTTTTCTTTGCTACCGGGATTATATTGAAATATCACAGTACTGTGTAATGAAAAAAATTGCAACTTCACAATAATAATGTGTACTCCTTAAAAAATATATATGTATGTATATTTTTTCATATTTATACATATATATTATATATATATTTTTTTACGTTTCAATGAAAACATCCGACTATAGATATATATTTCTACTAGCGATTTTATAATTTAACAGATAGGTGCTATAGTAAAATTATATACTGCTCTAAACTGTCAATTTGAATTATTTATTGCTTAAAATATGTGTTGATGTCGATTAAATTAAATTTATTTTCTCTTCAAATTATCAAAATAGTACTTATTTTCAATACAAATTATATTAATTAGAAAGATATACATATAAAATCAATTTTATCAAAAAATATTTCTGTTGCACCACTGGGATTCGAACCTGTATCTATTTACCAACCGAGGAAGGTGCATTATCCAACTATGCTACAGCGACAATATTTTTAGTGACAAATTTTCGAACCTATAAGATACCTTTTTGATAATAATACATTTAATTGTTCAATTATTTGAAAGAGCCATCTACCATATTTTTGCAGAATCTCAAATATCTTTGAGTAATCTGATTAATTAATTCAATTAATTTTTATTAAATTATGAACACATTGATACAACTTTATTATTAGAACACATTGAATAATTACAATTTCACAATAATAATGTGTTCACCTAACAAATTATCTATTTATTTTTTAAACTAATACAATTTTATCGATATTCTTTCAAATTAAAGTTCTAAAACTAACACTAACATAAAAAAAACAATAATTATAATCCTTATATAGTGGAATCCAGATACGATAATCACGGATAATGTAATCAACCTTGCATATAAAATATATTTTTAATAATCAGCCCATTATAATGAAACTTCGGCTATTGTTATCAATTATTGATTAATTTAATTTTTATTGTATTTGTGTATAAACACAACTACACTGAAAATACACATTAATTGTAGGTAAGGTACAACACTTCGTCCGAACACGAAGTAGGTCCATTGTGTAACAATAAAACTTAAAATACTAATTAAATGTATTAATTAGAAAAATATACATGTAAAATCAATTGCATCAAAAAATATTGTTGTTGCGCTACCGGGATTCGAACCTGGATCTTTTTCATACCGGGAAGGTACATCGTCCAACTATGCTAAAGCGACACTATTTTTGACGACAAATGTTACACTTTTCAAATGAATACATCTATCGTTCCATCATTTGAAAGAGCCATCTACTTTGTTTTTATATGTATATCTTTAATTAGTATATAAAATTTCACAGACCCATATTCTGAATATTTACAACTTCACAGTAAGAATGTGTTCTCGTTAATAATAAAAACATAATTGAAACATTTGAAATGCCATAAATTATTTTTAATTCTATTTATTTATATTTATGATTTATGACTTAGACATTTGATTAAAAAAATTGTGTTAACATTTGTCGTAGTCCATTTATTACATTTGATTATCAATTTTCTTTGTACTATTTTTGTAATTTTGTTTTTTTTTACCGGAGACAGATACGTCGTTAGTTACAGCAATTTTTTTCTGATACACTTTTGGCTGTAATTATATTTGTGAAAACTTTTCCGTCAGCGCCATTTAAAAAACGATAAATCCGCTGTAAAACCAGTAATTTATAGTTCGTAATAAAAAATGTATTTACACGAAACGAAACGGGAAAAAAGTTATTTCAGGGAAAAATATCCATTTTGCATTGGAAATAATTCGCGTGCTTCGGGTCTTAGCTTTGTTAAAAATTTAATTTGGAAATTGCTGCTTGCCTTCGTATTTTCCATAAATATCAATCTCAGGTCACATAATAAGGGGAACTTTTAAAATATTTGTCATTAATAACTCACGACTTTTTTCAATTAATTACACATTAAACGTGGGATATTTCGTTAAGAAAACACGAACGCGACTATTAAAATTGCTCGATCAAATATACGTTTTCGAAAATTTTTTGATTTATAAAAAATTAATAAGATGACTATAACGACATGGCTAATAAATCGTGGCGCTAAGGATTGAGCAATCAATATTCAATCATAATCTTTACAAATATTTTTTTTTCTTCTTTTCAAAATTAAATTATATTATCTATATATGTATCTATTTCCATTTTCCATTTCAAACTTAAATAAATAAATAATTTCGGTCTGAAAGTCTGCCCTGAAACAGGGTTCACCCAGTATAATGGGATTTAAGCAAAATAATTAATTGTCATTGTAAAATATTTTAGATTATAAGCAGTGGCGTGCAGTAGGTATAAATTTAGGTTATGCTATTATACAATTATATATACAATACATATACTTTCGTTTAACCAACGTCTTTGGGTTTGGTCATTTATACGATCCTACCATGCATTTATTTATATTTTTGTAGTTCTATTAAAAGTGTTTTTAAAGTTTAAGGTTTATCATTAAATAATACTTTCTTATCCATATAAAATTGTATGGACGTTTTTAAGAACACTTTCTATGACTGAATATAATTTATTTATTTTTTGAAAATCCTTAATGTAAAAACTAAATGAAATAATTATTTTTATTAAAGGTTAACGTAGGAAATAGTTATTCCAACTGCTTTTTGTTTTTTTCAAATCAAAAATCAATTCATACACCAAATTTAAAGAACGATTATGAAATCAACAGGTTAAAAACAGTTAAGATAGTAAAATTAGTAAAAGAAGAAGTAGACACTTTAATGATTTGCACGCAGTTTTTAATGTTATTCTGTTAAAAACAGCATTGGTAGCGACTCCATACAAAACGGATCAACCGAAAGGAATTTTCAATTTAGTAAATAGTCATTTATATAGCTTGAGCAATTCATTAGCTTTAAGATAGAACTGAGTATTGTAAATAGCACGATGCGGTGAATAAAAAAGAGCGCCACGAGTACAGCGGTGAGAGTTCGCGAGTTTTTAGAACTAGGCAATTCAAGTCTCCACTGGTACACAGATGGCGCAAATTGCAAAATAATGTTTAACATGTTTAAATATGTTTATGTTAATCCAATTATTTAATTTATATTTATTTTTCAAAATTTTTAGTCATGTACAGCTTTTTTGCGTCTATGTGCCACACACCCCTGATTGTAAGTAGGTACATATGTGTATTGAAATAAATAAATAAATATAGAATGCGTTTATTCAGTGAGTACTCCAGTTATTGACGAGAAATACAGTCATCCAGCGGTAATCGAGGAGAATCAATTTCTTCGGAAACGGAAATACGTAGCAGCGAATAAAACTTGAGGAGAGCTTTATCCAACAATGCATAAAAATGTTAATTTTGTCACAATTTCGCAATAATTTTATATACTCACATATATCTTGTGTTTTATTTTCACTTTATCGGTTCCGCGATAGACACCAGGCGCATCCAAAACATTTTTGAGATCAAAAAATAAAATGGAATCACCGAATATCGATCCCGGTACCTCTCACAATGCTAAACAAAATTATGATATTAAATTGTCATATAATGTTGATTTTTTATGTTAAAATTGAATGCATTCATTTATATATTTTTTTAATATTTATAATTTATTAAATTACATCAAATTTTATTTAAATAATAATTAAGTACCCCTAGTGAAATTTGTATGAAACTAGTTTTAAAAAAGCCTTGCGATGCTTTGTAAACGGGTATTTTCACGTCATATTTGTATAATGTGATAGTGTAACAGTAAGTATTCCCGTAAAGTAAAATAATATTCTATATGTATATGTGTTTGAAATATGAAATACATTTTTTATATAAAAATATTGTTCAATCCGAGGCCGTATCATAACATATGCGGTTCCCATTGTCGTGTATAAAAGGTAGCTAGCTATAAGCACTATTATTATCAAGATTTTTTTATTAATTTATAATATATTAATACATTAATTTTCCAGTACTCTTTCTTAGATGGTGAAGCTCGTTTATGTTTTTAGTCTTCCGTAACATTGTTTATGAACATCCTGAACAGTTCCATTAATTAAAAACTCGCGTAGGTGGATCTGCCTGAAACTCTCTGCGATATTGTCTTTGTACTTCTGCTACATTTTCATACTTCCAATAACATGTTAAAATATATTATCTTGTTTCAAAAGTAAATCTCTGTTCACTCATTATTTCCAATTAATTACACCATGAAAAGAAAAAAAAATCAGACAGTCAAATAAACAGTGTATACATTTTTTTGGGACACCCTGTAGTTGCGCATGATTAAATACAGGTCTCTAGATGCAGTCAGATTTATTAAATAATTGTCATAACAAATGTGTTTATATATTTTACTCTTGACAGAGCAACATACAGCTATAGGAGTAAATATAATTATTTGAATGTAAAACTTATTTTATGGTATGATGATTATCGACAAGAAATTCGTGAAAATGTGGACGAATCCCAAATATTTGACGTGGACTGAAGACGGTAAGTAAGATAATTGTTTAACAACACATGTTTTAATCCGAGGCCCTAACGACCTCTAACGTAATATTTATTCAGAATTGTATGAATAATTTAAAATATCATTATCCACGAGCACATTTAAATACTTCCATTCGTGATCATTCTAGAATTTCTGTTCAACTTTAAATTATTACGCACACCTACACAGAATATTTTTCAGCAACAACCAGAGCGGGAGAAACGTTGAAATGCCAACAAAAGGGCTCGGCACAAAGACTGCCGCGATACAACAACATACACGTCGTTGAAATAATGTTTTCAGAATGTCTAAACCATTAACAACCCTTCTCAGTGACAACTTATTATTACAATGTTATTTCGGTACAAATGGTTTATTGACAGAAAAAGGTAATGTTCATAGGGGTGAAATTAGAATTGAATCATTAATATCTATTTGTGTATTATTTTAATGTCTCGGCAACCTGACGTACGAGTATTACTAAAGTGGGCGAGATTAGCACACAAACAAAACGAGGACAAACATTTAATGCAGTATTCTAACTAATGAAACGGTTCCGAGCGCGAGTGATACGTATCCGTACTGAATTGTTTGTGAACAAAAGTTGGATTAGTACAATGCTTTCGGGACTTTTTCGCCAAACATAAAATCACCGTGATGGAACACACTTTGGTCCACCCAAACAGGGAACAGAGATGATCAAGGTAAAACGTTACTTACGCCTGGCACTGAATGTATTAATGCATGTTACAATCAAGTGTGAGTTGATTAATATGCGAAATATACGATGGCATTAGAGACGGAACGATGCGGTGTGCGTTTGTGGAAGCGCAGCTTAGAAATTCGCGATGGCTGGCAGAAACTGGCACGCTTTGGTGAACGACGGTAGACGTTCACGGTTACCCACCCTATTTGTCTGATCTGCCCCCTTTTTTTTCTATTCCTCAAAATCAAGAATGAAGGATCATCATTGGGGGTCACCGATGGAGAAGTGCTCTAAACAACCTCACTTTGAATGCTGCCGCCTACAATAACAAAAAAAACCCGTCGCTTTATGAAGGGACAATTACAAAGAAGACTTTGTACCAGAAAACGAATAAGGATGTTCTATGTATCGATCAAGCAGCTTCATGAATATTACTTTATAAAAATGGTATACTATTCACATTGTCAGAGTCTCATTAGTCACGCAATATGAGCATAGTGCGATGCAGCTCTTACTTTAATGGATTCTCTAATTAAGGCTCAGAAATGGGTCATCAGAGTGATAAACAAGAGGCCATTTAGACATGACTCAGAAGAACTCTTTAAATCCTTTAAATTTTTGGATGTAAGACAACTGTTTAGCAGATCAATCCTAAAACTATTTAAAAAAAAAACTAACTTCATCCACGATCCGACCCAATCGGAAACTAGGAGCAATACTTTTCAGTGCCAAAAATTGATAGCAAAATTTGCTTAACGAACTGTCTTGTTTTGTATACCGCGTATATTTAATAAATTGCCACTAGACCTTAAATAGTCTAAAGTGATTAACGATTTTAAACCAAAACTAACAAAGTGGTTGCTTGATATGGTTAGAAAGCAAAATGAAACTAATTTGTAATTTGTGCTAGCTTAACTACCTACACATTTTGTCTCCAACTATAGATATTGTACATGATAATCTTTTTATAACTTTTTTTACATAACATTTTATAACTTCCGATTGTACCTTAACAATTACAATTTTTGAAAACTGTACAGGTAATTGCTTTAGAACAGACCACGTCTAGTAAAGTAATAACCTTTATTTTCATACGAATAATTTAAGCAATTAAAAAATAATTTAATTTTAATGAAGTTTTTAACAAACTTCATTATTGTCAGTCCACATATTGAGCGACATGTATCTCTGGACCACGCGTTGTTACCCGTTCTATCGAACTTGCGTTGGTGACTTGCAATTCTGCATTTAGCTATATATGTTGGCCACAAAAATGGGGCCTGAATGATTGGCTACGAAAAAAAACAACACATTGCAGAAAAATCCGGAAGAATTTTATCAATATCCTAATAGAGCTATAATATTTTTACACTTTTCCATCTATATCTATGACGATAGATATTGACATCGATTTCAGTTTCAGTGTCATTATGGCTATTTAGTGCTTGATTAAACGGCCAGATCTTTGAGACGCGATGAATAATGTGTTTTAACATCTATAGGTTAAAATTACCTAAATGTTTTCTAAATATGAATTAAATATATTAATTAGAAAGATATACATATAAAATCAATTTTATCGAAAATTATTGTTGTTGCGCCATCGGGATTTGAATCTGGATCTCTTTCCTAACCGGGGAAGGTGCATCATCCAACTATGCTACAGCGACAATATTTTAAGCGACAAATTTTTGAACCTATATGTTACCTTTTTTAATATTAATACATTTAATCGCTCCATTATTTCTAATTAGTATATATATATCAAAATATCAAATTTTTTAACAATCTCCCCATCACAATTAGAAAAATTACGGACTATCATAAATTTGTAACTGAAGTGAAAAAAATATGTACACAGACTAACTCGAATATACTCCTTCTCTATACACGAGTCTTACTCTCATAGAGAAGAAACAAATGTTAAAATATATATATATATATATATATATCCACTGATATTGAAATTGTATTATATTTTTAATATTAATAAAAAATATATGTATATTATAATTCATATTTAAAATATCACAAAGCTATGTTCTGAATAATTACAACTTCACAATACGAATGTGTTCTCCTAATAATTGTTTTCTATTTTATATATTCGATTTTAAATTAAATGTGTACTGTAAATCAAAATATTGCTAAATCGTAAATATGGTAGCGCTATCAAATGCGACGCGAAATGTAAAATGTTTTCTCTTTTATTACACAGTATATTATCATTAGGAATAATTGTCGGTTATGATGATTTAACTTTTGGTTTTGATTGCGACCTAACATTTGTCAAAATCTGCGCTGGAATAATTCACCGTACTTAAAATTTTTAATGTGTTCTAGGTTGAGTGAGAAAACCATTAATTGAGATTATTAGGAGAACACATTCTTATTGTGAAGTTGTAATTATTCAGAACAGACGGTCTGTGATATTTTAAATATGAATTAAATATATTAATTAGAAAGATATACATGTAAAATCAATTTTATCGAAAAATATTCTTGTTGCGCCACCGGGATTCGAACCTGGATCTCTTTCCTAACCGGAGAAGGTACATTATCCAACTATACTGCAGCGATAATATTTTTAGCTACAATTTTCAACAAACCTTAAATAAATAAGTAAAAATAAGGTAGATGGCTCTTTCGAATAATGGAACGATTAAATGTATTAATATCAAAAAAGTAATATATAGGTTCGAAAATTGTCGCTGTAGCATAGTTGGATAATGCACCTTCCCCGGTTAGGAAAGAGATCCAAGTTCGAATCTCGGTGGCGCAACAACAATATTTTTCGATAAAATTGATTTTATATGTATATCTTTCTAATTAATATATTTAATTCATATTTCATCAATTAAGAAAGCCATAAATGCACATTATACTGATAAAGTTGCATTTTTGTGTTTATTATTGTCTATTCGCAATCCTTATACATACGTCATCTAGCTGTCATTTTTGTTTGACAGCTAACTTACAGGTGAAATAATTTTAATTACATAAAGATTTTATTTATACTCATAGTTTGTTTTGGAGAAAGTTTTATCATTGAAATATAGATTATATTGAAACCCTATGGCGTAGCGGTCATAATAGTCGTTCGCAGGGCCTAGCAATAAGCAAGCAAACCTGATGAGACCTTGAATGCATAATTATCATCAGTGGCTGTGTGGTTGCTACTATTGGCCGCGAAGCAGCCACAACAGCCGCCCACAGGTCCTAGCAGCAAGCAATCGGTGATACCCGATGAGACCCTGACCGTGCAGCTTATTTGCTAGTACCTCTTTGTATACTCAATGCTCTGCGAAATTGAAAAGAAAACTAAAACATCATATTCCAGTACCGATTTCCTTAGAAATACACGATTTAGGTGGATGTCATATTCTTCAATTCATTAGTAAGCTACAAAAAACCTTTACACGACATCTTTTCATTAAACTATGTTTCTAAATATCGGTGATAATTTGTTACATTTCTGTATGTTCTTATGTATCATGTTATGCTTTCATATATTTTCCATTGTAATTTATTCAGTAAAATACTGGAACATTTCATTTTATATATATAATATTTAAAATTTCAAAATTTTCGTAATCAACTTTTAATTAAGTAATTAATTACTTTACACTACACTTTAATTAATAATTAAAATTACAACGTTTTAAATGCTTACTGCATCATCTTCAGTAATAAACTAAAATATAAAACTATACGATATTTTATCGACTATATGTGGGAGGCGGTATGAAATCAGGGTTGGTGGTTGTAGGTGGAGCTAATATGAACAGTAGGAGACATATACTAGGGGGTGTTTGTGTGTTAAGTACATTAATATTGTTAACTTCAGCATCAACTCATAGACGGTAGAGTACGCAAGATCAGAGAACCGTCGTTTCGCCCATGAAAATGTAGAATTACTACATGTATGCAAAAAGGGGAGAAAATTAGTAATTCTAAAATAGTATAAACAATAATAATGTATTTAACACACAAACACCCCCTATTACGTCTCTCCTCCTGTCCATATTAACCCCCCCCCCACCCTTCCCCAAATCTGCTCTCATACCCACTCCCTCCCTCCAATAAAATATCTTCTAGTTTTAAGTTTTAGTTTATTACTGAAGATGATGTAGTAAGCATCGAAAACGTATTAATTAAAAGTGTGAAGTAAGCAATGTTGTGTTTTATTTTATTAATTCATTATTTTTTAATTGGCAAGGCACAATTTATACACCTTGTAGTATCTATGGCCTTCGGTGGGTAGTCCCATTATAGTAAACGCTTCAGTGACCATAAGCTATTATTTTTTGTTCTGAAAGAATATTTTTAAGTAATGGTACCGTGCTGCAGGTAGTTATTTAAATTATGTTTTATATGCGATTATCGCTCCCTTTTTAGTAGTAGTTTTTTTATAATACTTTTAAATTGTTCGTTAAGTCTTTTTATTAGTTCAGAATCTTGTCAGGTAATGTATGAGGGCCTTCGTTCTATGACGGGTCTCATTCGTGTTCACTGCATTTCCCGCCCGGTACGGCTTTACTACGTTTACTTTCTGATTTTTTTAGATATTTAACCGTTAGAACTATCAGATCTCATCAGATAACACCCCCCGTGAGTATTTTATTTTCGTAAATATTTTAAATACAAAATATTTCAACATTTGTCTTGTTAAAATATTACGAAATATCGCGAACTCTCTATTTTAGCAACCTTTACTGGTGTATTCTTAAAGTACTTAATTATAACACACACGAAATTTTCAGCAATTAGATCAATTCACCTTGTTAGATGTAATTGAGTTCAAGCCTTCTCAGAAGTGTACTTTTCAGAAGCCAGAAAGTAATAACTTATGCATACAAAAAGCCGTATTATAATTTTACATATTCCAACGTTAGTATTATCTAATAAACTGGCAGCATCAAATTTACTGTTAACTTGAATTTTACTTTGTATATCATTCTTTACATATATCTCTCTATTACATTTACTATTGTGGAGGTCAATCATGTCCACAATCAACAACACCGCCGACGGCCCCTGAACACACATGGGTGTGAAAACTAGGCTCTCATCAGCCGGCAAAAACACGCCGGTACAGACGCCAATATAATGTTAGATCTGATCTATCATTCAACTCCTATTTAGATGCAGCAAATTTCAACAGTATGAAAACCATAGAACATCGAAGAACACGTGCTGACCAAATACTTCTCATCAAACTCCCACTCTCCGACTCTCCCATCCAATAAGAAATAATATCTCTCCACATACCATTTAGATCGACACGGCAATTCGCACTCTTCCACATTCCTAGATGTAGAACATCTTACATACAAAATTCATTCATTCACAGGTCATGCAAATACCATAATGAGAAATTTACAGAAATTAACTTTTTCAACATTACCACGCATACTACGCTAAAAGGGCTCTTATTTTGAATCACCACAATATCAATTTTGGCCAATAATTCTACCTATAAACTCATTTTGCTCTTCCTTTACCGCTACAATAGTTGCAAACTTCCCACCCTTTCTTCTTCTTTTTTTCTTTTTATTTATCTTATATACCTAAATATACGTATGTACCTAATCATTTCGGTGGATTTTCATTTACAGTACCACATGTTAAATATTTATTATGTTATTTATATTAATTTAACACTCATAAATAATTCATTAAAAGACAACTGGAGAGGGGGGGTCCACCTTTTCCCGGGACCGGTTTAGAGGCTAGGGCTTACTTTTCGGTCCCACTCATCAAAACTAATTCAAAATACACAACTTTAATTCAATTACATTTTAACAATTACAAAACGAAAAAGGAGAAGAAATTCAAGATGGCTATTAGCAATTAAGATTTTAAATTTTAAACCCTCCAGCGTGCCGTAAGTGCTGTATTTATTCATAAAAAAAAATCATATAATATAAATCTATAAAACATAGTTTTAAAGTAACAAAATTAAGGTGCAGTAGTTCAAGACAGACACTCAGAGATCCATTCATTAAAAACACACCCAAAAGAGGGACAGTGGACAAGACACAAAATGATTGAGTCACGCTTACACGGACAGACTCACGTAGTTGCAAAACACGAGGCATGAAGAGTGAGAGGTAGGCACGTAGGTGAAGTCCCACCCACGCAAGCCCGCCTTACTACCCGCCTAAGGAGCTCCAACGAGTCACCCATACCCGAATAAATTCCTTATATAAAACAAGATTCGTCTTATTACTAATTAGGTATGCATTCCTGAGCGGGCGGTGTCCAGTCGAACAACATGCATCTCTAAATATCTCATATGGTCAGGCGTCTGTTCCACTCTCCCACATGTACACCACGGGGTATCCACAAGTCTAAACACAAGCAGTGTACTCCGAAATTGTCCACGCCCATTAAGTTAACACTGTCAAAATCTCTCAATAAAATAAAATGAAATGTAACTATACTTTTGTCAATTGTAAGTACCTAGTTTTTAAATATTAATTAAATATATTAATTAGAAAGTTATACATATTAAATCAATTTCATCGAAAAACATTGTTGTTGCGCCATCGGATTTCGAACATAAATCTCTTTCAAAACCGGGGAAGGTGCATTATCCAACTATGCTACAACGACGATATTTTTAGTGACAAATTTGCGAACCTATATGTTACCTTTTTGATATTAATACATTTAATTGTTCCATTATTTGAAAGAGCCATCTACTAAGAGTAATCTAAAAGGAGACGCCAGAATTATCAATTCATTTTTATTTAATTTTGGACACATTGATTACAACTTTATTATTAGGAGAACACATTCTTATTGTGACGTTGTAATTATTCAGAACATCGGTCTGCAATATTTTAAATATTTTTCGATAAAGTTGATTTTATATGTATATCTTTCTATATAATTAATTTAAAATATCACAGACCAACGTTCTGAATAATTACAACTTCACAATAAGAATGTGTTCTCCTAATACCTAGTTTTTATTGTTCAACCTGTTCTGGTCACACACACCTGGTTCATAACTTCCAATCTTAACCGCATCTTCACAAATCCCAAAACTATCTTTAATTCTACAAAATCATCTCACCGTACAAGCCATACGAGATTGGAATATGGAACCGGCATTTGTATACTAGAGAAAGGAAATACAGGCATTGTTTTGTACGCAACATGTCCTATTGAACAACTAACCCCTGAATAGAACATTTTCATTGTTCTTGGTATTTTATTTAGGGAGGGTTTGCATTGGGTAACTCCAGAATCGCGTTCCCGCCAGGATAAGAATAGCTTGCGTTAGATCGTGCTTTTATCCCAGAAACTACTCTGGAGTTGTTGCAACAAATTCACACAGTAATATAATCTGACATCGAATTGCAAAAGTGACTTGTGGAACCAGAATTGAGTATAATTTTGATATATTTTAACATTAAGTTAGTTCTTTAACATTTGAGTCGATTATTTCCAAATCTCTATAATAAAAATATACTTTTATATATATATACTTTTGTTTGGTTCAAATACTGACCACAAATAATAATTTAAGTAATAGAACAAATAAAAACAAGTTTAAGTTTCGTGTCAAACCCCACTATAATTGAGTTCTTAAGTTCCAAACGACTTAATAATGAAACTGATCGTAAGTTTTTAGTCGTATTTAACTGGCTTGAACCAAAAATGTGAGCGACAAACACCTAAAATACGCGTGTCGAGTTTCAAACACCTCTATAAATGGTACAAGGTGACAATAAATTGTGTAATTTATGAAAATCGACAACATATTTGTAATTTATTTTTTGCATTTCCTGTAGTATTATTAATACATACACTGCATGTTTAAAATATCTATTGAAACATTTAGATGAATAATCTATTTTTTAACGTTTTTCGTCATTTCTGTGTTTTGTTAAAAATCCGTTATATAGAGGTTTAGAATTAAACGACTCATTTAAAAAACATTTGAACAGAAATATAAAGTTGTAAATGAAAGATAAGTAAGAGATATGTACCTGTATCGCACAGAAATTTCTCGCCGAGCAGGCGCCGTATAAAATAATACGATAAGACATGTGTTAATAATTTCAAGGGGCGCCAAAAACCCCGTGGGATAGATTTAGGAAAACAATGACGTCTTAGAAGAACGTCTCAAGCGGCGGGCTATCGCCGTTTTACGTACGTACTTACAAATGACTGTATGCATTGTAATGAATTTGCTGCATGTAATTATTCTGCTGCAGCATGCATTCTCCATTTTGTCGCCGTAGTATGCCAATAATGAACATCTTTTGTGTTTCATTTCTTTTGACCTCATTACCATCATTATCATCATCATCGCCGGCTGAGAAAAGCTGCGATCGGCGAACCACCCTTGTTTTCTTGTTTCCTGTATGGAACAGTACCTAAGATATGTGCGGGAACGAGTGTATATGTTGTGTAACACAATATAATATGTGCAAGGGCCCGGTGCCCTGAATATTGTGGAGTGTATGTTGGATATGTGCGCGTGTATGGCTAGAGTAGATACAACAAGAAAGACTACTCATAGCTGTCACGAGTTTACTGATGCTTGAACACAGAAAAAGTCTACAACAAGGAGCGTTGGCTAGATAACTTGTCAGGAAGACACACATTGTCTCTTATTTGATCGATGCCGGCGTGTTTTTGTGGCTGATGAGAGCCTATTTTTAGACCCAAGTGTTCCCGTGAATACTTTCAACAGCTGTTGTTCCCGGGTTCTCTACTGATAATATGATCATGTATGTAGAATGAAAATTACCACTAACCTTGATTGACAGTAGCTGTTTCTCCAGTGTTATTGTTATTCTTATTTCTGGGTAGTTTTCTGACCAACCGAAATGGGCACTCCCTCAAACGCTCCTTACCGAACGATGTACTGACCGCAATTGAGCTCCGACCGTGGTTTGACAGCGATCCTTCAATCTCCGAAAGCGGCAACATTCACACAACATAAATGACCAATACCAATCAACAAGAAATCCCAGGGGTGTCAGTCGAACAAACAAAGGTGCGTAAACACCAGGTTTGTGCAGGGTTCGGCTTAGGGAGCGTCGGCAGTGTTCCAGATTGTGAACACACAATATTTAAAAATATAGTAAACATACGAGATATTGTTAAATCAATATTAAAAGTTTACAATTAGTACTATAATGGTTATGGTTATGAAGGAAGGAATGAAGAAAGATGTGTAAACTTAGAAAATATGAGACGAAAGGTAACCAAACAAATACCTTATACTCGCTATCACGGTGACTTACATATTTTATTCAGTACTCACAAATGTCAAACTTAAGCTTAGACACTTCTTAGAAATTCACGTGTTCGAAAAGCCACAGCACACATGTTTAAAAATTAAAATATGTATTTTTGTATTTATAGATACGGAAGAACTTTACTGAAAGTTGAGTACCTTCCTAAAAATTTGAATAAAATTTATTTTCTAGTGGGTTGTACATATAACACTCGTCGCCTTAATAAATAGCACACAAAAAAATTTGATGATAAAACATTTAATATTTGCTTGTGAAATACGCTTTATTTGAACAGAAATATTTATGTTACACAAATGTAAGTAAAAAAAAAATGAAATAGCCTTATAATCCCCGATTCCAATCTCACAAATTCTACCATAAATTCCTTTTCTATCTCCGTTTATATTGATTCTTTTCGGGGACCAAAGTTTTGAACGAAGAATGATCAGAGCATTAGGCGGTCCTGACATAATAATGGGATCCCGTGACCCTCGAGAGGGACCTCAAAATAAAATACAACACATCAGAGTGAAGCCTACAGCCCACACTGATTCTATCAGTTCAATACATTTATTATATCATTTTTCCGGGAAATAAATATCTCACAGATATTGAGACTGAAATCCGTACTTAGACCTTTTGCAGAAAATATACGTATACCTATATGAGATTATGTGATCTTGATATTTTTATGTTAGCTGTATTTGATTAGGTATTGAAAACTGTAATTTAATCTAATTAAGCGAGGAGCAACAGATCAACAGATTATTACGTTTCCGATTTCGAAGCCAGCGGTTGACCGAAAGTGTTATAATCCAACTTTTATCCTTGTGCGTAGTATATAATTCAAACTTATTTGTTAATGTAATTCTTTGTTTTATTAGTCATTCCATCTAACACATTGTAGAACCTATCGGATCAGCTACAAAGTAACACCGCCATATTTGTTGTGAATGCACAACAGCGCGCGCATCATGTGATATAGTGACGGCGTGGCACTAGCAGCGAGCACGCTGAGAGTTATTTTTCGGAATAACTTAACATATCACCATTTGCTCTGATTTGGTTAATTTTTTTACTTCGCATTAATGAAAATGTGACGAGGTACCGTATTCAACAATTTAATCCCTTTTATTTTTTATCTATGGTAAACGTATTTTGGTGTTATCTATGAATGAAGCAGCTGAAACATCTATTTACTATGGGTTTAAATGTCAAATGTGCCGTAAAAATGCAAAACTTTAATATGTAATAATTTATTTATCACTTGCGAGCGCCTTAATTTGACTTGGGAAGAAAATAAACAAAATCGAAGCATTTGCTGATAGCTTTCACTCAACTCTCCACCTCGTTTGTAAATTATAACCGCGAATTTTACTGTAACTTACTTACCATCACGCCATTTCTCAGCGAGTGTAGGCAGAGAAGATAGAGTGCCACACTCTTCTATCCTGACACACAACTCTCGCCTCATCCACATTCATACATCTTCTCATACAAGCTCGCCGATTGTTGAGGCTTCTAACAGAACCATCCTCCATTATCTGGTTTACCTGGTCGCGCCAAGTCTTCCACGGACGTCCTCTATTTCTGGTTCAATTAACACTTGTGACATATCTTTCTTACCATTCTTTCCTCATTCATCCGTTCCATATGACCAAACCACCTAAGTGATATTAATCTTACTCACTATACTAACATCAGCTTTACATTCTTTACTTACATTGAGTAAAATATATTAATTAGAAAGATATATATACATATAAAATCAATTTTATCGAAAAATATTATTTCTGCGCCACCGGGGAATTCGAATCTGGATCTCTTTCCAAACCGGGGAAGGTGCAACTATGCTACAGCGACAATATTTTTAGCGACAAATTTTCGAACCTATATGTTACCTTAGATTCCTCACTGGTGAATATTGAAATATACGATTACGGATGGCAGTTCAAAGTATAGAGCGAATCATCATAATTGAAAAACCTTCTGATTATAATATACCTCGGTAAATTAAACAAGAGTACCGATATTAACTTTTTTGGTAAATCGATTTTTTTATGTATTATTTTTAATAAATATTTTTGTAAAAAACATATTTCGGTTTAGTATTTAATACCAGCAGGTTTTGGAACATGTTTTTGTTTCGTTAATAATCTACTGCAAAGGTTTTATAATATGTACTTTGAACCCGAATCGCTGTTACACATTAAGTAAAAAATTCATTAGTTTCACGTTCGGCTGTGACCCACCTCAAGTTTTAGGTTTTTCAACCGTTTTGTGTGAGATTTTTTATTGATATTTAATTTTAAATATGATTTAATAAAATGGCACGATGTGCCGTAATATTTCAGCTAAAAAATTAAAAAATATTACGAATAATGTACGTATTGTCACGCATCAACAGACGCCCTATACAGCTAAAATACAATCTTTCACTGAGCATGTGATCTTCTAGTCGGTTGGCGATTGCGCTACCTGCTGGTGTGTAACAGTGGTTATAAACAATTAAAAGATATTATTTATTTTCTATATATTAGTATTTTTTCACACGTAAACCAGATGAAAATAATTTAAACAAAATATTTATAAAGTGAAATAAATATTGTTGCGTAAAAGCATAAATGCCGGAAGGAAGTTCCACTCACCACAATCCCGATCTTCTGGCACCTCCAAGGTGGACTGTAACTTTAGGTTTTGTAACACTATCTCCGTTCAGGGTCTCGAGTCCTTCAGATTGCACAGGACAGACACTTAGACACACGTCTCACTCGTTTATTATACTGCGAAATTTATTTGTTACCGCACCGGTTCAGGGTCACCGATCGACTCATTCGGTGGCAAGTGAGGAAGGGAGGGGAGGTGGAAGGCACAGTACATTATCTTCGTTCAAGCATAAATATATGTCCCAAATAAATATATTATATCCTTTTTATACGAAACACAATTAACAATATTATAAGCAGAAGTAAATGTAATTGACATAATTTTATAAAATAAGTATGTTAATAAACAACTTATTTTAAAAATAGATATAATATTAATTGTGTTCTAATAATATTATTATCTATTATCAGAATATAATTGTCAAAAATATAAATAACAATTGTCTCGTGATCAACCACTTCTAAACTGTGGCGGAACTGCCTTTTGTCATTTATAATTAACAACAACAATATTGAAAACCCGACCAGGCTGTGTCATAAAACTTACAGGTGGGCGCAACGCCCCTCAAATAGTTATATTACTGGTATTGTCTAGGGGCCGTCAGACGAAAATAAGTCAAAACAAATATATGGACGCATACCTGGAATCCTTTGTCTACCCGCCATAAAAAATATGCTCAAAATGTTGACAATATATATTTCGGCGTGAGCGCTGAGATTCAATTCCATAAAAGCGACTGTCTTAGGTCAGATTTTTAACGTTTTTTCACATTTTTATCAATCAATTTGAATCTCGTCTGATAATATTTATTTGTATCTCAAATTATTTGTAAATATTTAATAAAAAATTAACTAGATGGAAAACAGCATTAAACGCATATTTTTATAAACACCCGGGTTAAATCTGACCCACCGCCGTAGAGGTTATGTTAAAGAAACCAGATATTCTGTTGTAACGGTTATCGAAAGTGTAACTGCGTCAATAGGTCGCCAACAGGAATCGCAATCGTCAGTAATGAAGAAACAAACTGGATTAGAAGATCAAATATTGAGATATGTCTATTATGTTCAGAACAGTGTAGATAATCTCACATTCAGTATTTGAAATATCTTCATATCAATTTATAGTATTTTCGCTTTCATCTAAAATGATATACTAGGAAATAAAAGTGGATTATTGACACATTAGATCTGACCTTACTCCAGACTTCACGACCATTACTCCTGAAGCACAACACACGAGAAGATTTTCATCGCCACTTTTATTGTCGTATGAACGTTAGTCTAGGCTTTACGGCACACTCACCTTAACCCACCAACCTATTAATCACTCCAAAATTACGCCATCCCCATGAACATTAACATAAAATGTTAATTCCGCCCCTGGGTAGCTTAAAGCCTCCGCGGCCCCCCATAAAACCATCTACCTACCTCGTAAGACAGCGCGAATCCAAGAAGCCTTTGATAAATTATGATCCTGATTATAAAGTGGATAAGTTTGTCTAGTTTTGTGATGCTGCTTCTCTGAATTATTCTGGTCAGAGAAATTAATTTTAATTATCTATATATACTTAAAAAAAAATTAAAACTACCCCTATATCTGTACCTACTTTACAAATGAAAATTCAGTGAAAAAGTCATACATTTCATTGAAGAAAAGTATAAAATTCTTTAAAAGTTTATGTATGATATTTTTAATATAGATTAAAAATGAAACATTTAATGCTACCATTAGATGATTTCAATTTATATAGGTATTTCTATTTATATATAATAATTATAATTATTTCATTCATGATCGGTTTGTGTGTTTGGGACTTATTATACTTATTATTATAATACTTTGAACGAACTAATAGCTGTGAAAAGGTCACTCAGGGCCTAGCAGTAAGCAATCGGCAACAGCTTATTGCTTGCTGCTAGTTATCTGATATTGCACTGTAATAAATATTTTTTTTACATAATATAGTGAATGTAATGCACGGCTGCTAATAAAGCAGCGTATTTTTATTTATTATGAGTTTATTGTAATTATAACGTGAGAAGAACGGCAGACAATCACGTGATAAATATAATATAAGTCTATGTTGAGCTTGATTCAGGTCATATTCTAGTATACAGAGTCAAGCTACGATTGTGCCTACCGAAAGAGCAGTTTCGTTATATAACCGTATCGTTTCGGTAGTTGACGCACTTTTTACCAGTTGAGGGTTAAACTTAAGTATGATCGTTGTAATGTACTTCTAGCGGCGGTTGTCAGTACCGCTAAAGATGTGTCTCTTGAGAAATTCTCCGGTATTGCGTGTGCGGGTCGAATATCAAAACTCATTTGTCAATGATTAATTCTGACAAGAATACAATATTATTGACAACAGGATAAGATGGTAACTAAATCACGACAGAGCGGAAAGAGAAGAGAACTCGCGCTCCCGGCGTGCTCGCTTATAATTCTTCACACACAACACACACACACACATACCTCTTACTTCGCCCGCTGTCCGCGGACCAACACACACATACACACACGTAAATCCTTGGGCATCACAATCATCATTAGCCGTTATCTATCTCTCTAACCCTACCCTCTCTAAGGGTCTACACTTCTCTTTATGCATTCTTATTCGCTGCCATGTATTTCTGCAAAGCTTTAATGTCCTGTTAAGTTTATTGATTCTCTTAGGGTACTACTGGTCTCTGCATTCATTTAACGATGGCCTGCCCATTACCATTTAATTTAATTGAGGTATTCTATTATATTGACTTTTCTTGCCTCTTCTCTTACCGACACGTTTCCTTTCCAGTTTCGTCATGTGATGCCCAACATACATATTTCCATGTCTTTTTTTTTCCCACTTTAATTGCCAGAATAAATTTTCGAGAGTAGCTGTAAATATTTAAGGTGTATATTGTATCACTTTTGTTGATAGCTTATATAAAGAAGTCACTTTCAAATATATATTAATACAGGCGTTTACCACCTGCCGACAAATAATTTTTAAGGGAAAAATAGGTTCATCAGCGAACTTTAGAATTATTCGAGGGGACATTAATCATTTTGAAAACTTGATCCTTTGTGCATTCGCCTAAAACTTTTTTCCCCCGAGGATAAAGGACTCGAAGGAGTAAAAAAATAAAATAAGAATTCGAAATTCACTTTTGAGTTTCCTGAAAAGAAACGGGAGGAAAAGGTTGTCTATTACAGACGCTGTGAAACTTTTGGGTATTTGTCATATTTTCGCTGTGCACTGGTGCAATTATTCTTGAAGGGATGTAACATAAAGGTCCACACCTGTATGTTCATAAGACACATCACGATTTTGCACCAAAAATGTCTAAAAGTGTAATATAATAGATTTGAGATAAGAGATTAAGAAAAGGGCGATATCTTTTATGTTCCGACTAAAAATTTTGTGCCTTAATTTCTCTGCCATATTCAATGATATCTTGACAGCTGTTATTGTTATTTTATTTCAGTATAGTTTACCATTTTATCATGAAGCATTTCATATTGGAATAACATTAGCAAGTCATTAAAATCAGTCTTCAATTCATTTAACTCATTTCGTGAATTTTATGGTCAATTGAATCATTTCCAGAAATGGACCTGCCAATTGGCCGCCCAGATCATGCGTTATTTCTCCGTGAGTCTATTTTCTGTGGGGTGACCACCAAGCAAAACGTTTGCAGTACAAGTACAGTATAATCGATGACAACTTTGTGAAGCGAGTCCACTCTGGGCTCGGTTGAATCTCCAGGATCTTGGACAATAAGGATAGTAACTGTTTACGCGTATTATACTTTGAATATGTGCGTTATATTTGTGTGGATTTGATAAAAACTGCTTCTGTTCAGTGACGGTTTCGGAGTCGGTCATATACTTTACGGCGGTGATTTTTTGTGTATCGTATTGTATTTTTTATATCATCGGTTGTGTTATAGTTTTGTAGGCTGGCCAGCCGAGTTTCAGAAGATTCAAGACGTCAGGGAGAGCGACCATCCGTAGAAGAATCGGCGAGTAACAGCCCAGTTTCGCAAACGTATATTAAACAAACCAATTGATAAACTCAGTACTAGCTATTGAAGTTGATTACGCTAACTGTGATATAGAAGAAGACAAATGGAACTGAATGAAATTAGTGAGGTTAGCTTAGTCAAATGGCTGTCAGTGTCAGTGGAAGTGATAATTCTGTGAAATTATAATACTTTATCTTAACGACTCGTGTATTTGTGCATTTTCCTTTCCCTTGTAGACAAAAGTCAACTCATTGGATGGTCCATGGGCCTGACTTGGAAAAAAGTAACAATGGTGGCTAGCTGATGAAATGAAGCCTGGATATCTGACGATGATGATGCCAGGCCAGCTCGAGCTGCATTTGACAACATCTCAACTACATTACCTCCAAAAAAGTAAAACAATTGAGAAAAATCTTTTTTTGTCTTAACCTTTACCATGCCATGATATAAAATACCCGAATGCAGCCATGCTGTCAACTCGTGTTACCGTAAGTAACAGTTAGAAAAAAATGTTTTTATTAGCTTAAATGGCTTTAATGGCATGAATTTACTCTAAATATTGAGCATTCAATTTTGAATAAAATAATTAGTAACATAATTTGGAGCATTCATTAAGTCGTATACAATATAAACTTACTTCCTTCTTATCTCTTTTCATTAAATTAGTGAAAAAGAGATAGTTATATTTGTATGTTTGTTGTTCTTTTCACTGTGAAAATAGTATGTAATCTCTGTCTTTCATATCCCAAATTATATTTTTACAATCGTATTAATTTCATAATGGATTGAGTGGAAAAATAATTCTTTTTGTACGATTCCATTTTCATAGTTGGTTTTTCATCATCATTCCTAAGCGCTAATATTTTCTTTAGGATTATCTAAAATTTGAATTTTATGTTGTATATATTTACCGAAATAAAACAGGTTTAATTATGATGGTAGACCTGTGTTACAGCATGGTTTGGCAAGGGTTAATATAATTTACTTAAATTCTAAATATCGATATGTTAATCTGTAAAGCAGCTAACTCCACCAGTGGTCAAAAAACAGTTTTTGATGCAATTATTTTCCTTTTTTATTGTTATATGGTACATTAAAAGCCAAAACTTCCCATCAATTTTAAAAGACGTGCTGAAAAACCTTGGATTGATTCTTGAAACAACCTTAAATATTTACCTGATACAAGTGTTGATAGCACCAAAAATAGAGAACGTCTGCAGAAATCATAATGGTTGCGATTCCGATAATATTTTACAATTTTGGTAACAAACTCCAAATATTCCCTATAAGTACAAGATAAATCAAAATTCTCGGCCACCCTATTTCTGCATAAACAATCTACCAAAGTGTGATTTGGAATTTTTGTATTCCGTTTAACACTTTCTGCCCAGTGGGTCAAAACAATACACGTCCGGTGGTGGTGGGTCATTTTAGACCCACCTCAAGTTTTCAGTTTTTCATCCGTTTTGTGGGAGATTTTTTATAGATATTTCATTTTAAATATGATTTAATGAAATTGCATGATGAGTCGTAATGTTTCTGCTAAAAAAATAAAGATAAAAATTAAAAAATATTACGAATAATGTACATATTCTCACGCATCAAAAGACGCCCTACACAGCCAAAATACAAACATCCACTGAGCATGTAATCTTCTCGTCGGAACCCGAACAGGTAGTGTCATTAAACTTACAGGTAGACACAACGCCACTCAAATAGTTATATTACTGGTATTATCTGGGGGCTACGAGACGAAAATAAGTCAAAACAAATACGTGGACGCATACCTGGTATCCTTTGTCTACCCGCTCAAAATGTTGACAATATATATTTCGATATATATATGCGACTGATTTTTGAGTCTCTTTTTACATTTTTATCAATAACTCATTTGAATCTCGTCCGATAACATTTATTTGTATTTGGAAATATTTAATAAAAGATTAGCTAGAAGGAAAATAGTTCATAGTTCATATTTTTACAAACATCCGGATCAAATCTGACCCACCACCGCAGAGTATGTGTTATTAGTTGTTCCTGAACATTTTAGAAAAATGGAGTTAGCTGCTTTGCAAATAAAAGTATCGATATGTAATACGCCTTATAATGATCTTAGCATCATGATTTAATCTAAAAGTTTTAAGATCCTTATTCAGTAAATGCAAAAGTAATTATTATGATTTTTCACCAAATTCTAATCTCTGGCAAAAACTCGCTGAGCCTGTGAAGATACCGCCTGTCATAATTCACGCGAGTCTCCGGGCAGGTGGGCGCTAGAAGCCGATACCATCCAGGCACTTGTTGGTGTGGGGGGAGAAGCGAGACGGCAGGCCCGCTCCGAGAAGGAAGCGATGGGCAAGGGCATATCTGTTTCATATTTTTCACATGGACATCACTATGACGCAACGCCAAGTGGTTCCAATAAACTAAAGCAGCAAAATTAAGTGGAATCAATTAGTATAGAATGTTTTAATTTGTATTTATCGATATCATTAATCGCACATGTGAACATAAAACACTTGTTTTTTTTTATTCTACTCGTTTAATTGACTTGAGACGCGTTTCGCCTTGTAATGATTAAACTCGACAACTTGTATTTATATCCAGTGGGGAACAGCTATACAATTTTATTTGCATGTGATGAAAAGGGACATTACTCGTTGGAATTCTGAGTATTTCCATAAATTTTTGAATGCTTCTAATTATGCAAAGTCACTATTATGTCCCAACACTAATGATATTTTAATGTCATAGGTAATATTTAGAAAAGGATAGCTATATAATTTTACAATCTAAGAAGACAGTACGGCAAGAGAGACGATTTCGGTATTCTGGAATTTATATAATGTTTGCATGGTTTTAGGAAATATTTATGTTCAACACAAATGATAATTTTTAAATGAATGCAGCAATATCGAATTGGTGATATTGATCTACATTTTAAGTAGATCTATAATATAAAAAAAATATTATTGACGTTGATAATTCCTTACAAGGCGAAACGCGTCTCAAGTAAATTAAAAGAGTAGAATAAAAAAAACAAGTATTTTATTTTTACATATGTGATTATGGAGTTTTACAAATCATTAATGTTTTATTAAAATAATAATATACATGCTCATCTTCAGATAATAATAGATTTTTTTGTATAAATATCATGGCAATCTGACTAAGGGTAAAGACGCCATTACGGACATATATCACTTTGTTTTATTACGGGTAGGGTAGTTTAACGTTAAAAATGTTCTCTGTCATCACGGCATTTTGCTGGAATTCCGAAATATTACAATATTTACGGGACCTTTACTATATATATATTTTATATTTTTTTAACATTTGTTTCTTCTCTATGAGAGTAAGACTCGTGTATAGAGAAGGAGTATATTCGAGTTAATTAATGTTTCAGTTAGTCTGTGTACATATTTTTTTTTACTTCAGTTACAAATTTATGATAGTTCGTAATTTTTCTAATTGTGATGGAGAGATTGTTAAAAAATTTGATAACTTTATAAATATATTGATTTTGAGTTGCGGTATATTTTAGTTTGGGATATCAATTTGATCTCTATATCTTGTAGATCGGAATTCGATTCTAAAATTTAATTGATTTTTAATTTTGAAAATTTGAATTATTCAATTTTTTTGTATATGTCTACTATTTTCGGTACTTTATCATTATATGTTTTATGGTATCATTAATGAAAATTGGTACTTTTACGCAAACGATTAAACCCAGAGAACATCGTAGGTCATCACAGTCGACTTGTAAAATACAATAGATATTAAATGGACTCCGTGGCTTTCATATCTCATCATCATAAAAAGTGGACTTAAGGTTTCTGTCAAAATGGAAATGACAAATACAATGCACTAAAGACCAAAGCATCATAAAATGTTCTGACAATACCCACTCTTGCTGCAGTGGACAGAAATACTTATGGTACTTAATGGAAATTGTCAAACAATACATAGAAAATATTTTATTCAAATACTAATTTAATGTATTACTTATAAATATATACATATAAAATCAATTTTGTCAAAAAATATTGTTTTTGCGTTACCGGGATTCGAACCTGAATCTCTATTTCCAATCCGGGGAAGTACATTACCAACTGTGTTATAGCGCCAGTATTTTTCATGACAAATTTTCGAACTTTTTTTAAATTAACACATCTGTCGTTCCATTCTTTGAAAGCCATCTGCATTGTTTTTACGGAATCTCAAATACCTTTGAGAAAACCGACTACAGAAGCCATAATTATCAATTTATTTTTATTAAATTTTGGACACATTGATACAACTTATATTATTAAGGTATTCAGTATTCAGAACATAGTTACAAATTCACAATAAAAATGTGTTTTCCTTAATAATATTTTATTCAGTTCAAAATCACATTTCTTTGTAAAATAAACTAGATGAAGAAGAAAGACTATCGGATTACTTACGTACTAGTAATATTGCATAAAAAACGTTGCAATGGTGATTGCAGAATTTGCATAAGTGGTGAGAACTTCCGCTGATATTACAGAGAATCCATCAGTATATACCGTGCGTGTCAACTTCGCCAAACACTTCCTTCCCGGCTTCGGACCCATCAACAGCTTTCGTTTTGTACTTCGTTAGTACTGTGTTTATTCGACCCAATAATCTAAACCGATCTATTATTTAATTAGAATAAATTGTGAGTACCTATTCGATTTATTACATATTTACCTATTTTTCCATTACTGCCTGACGTCCTCTTCCAGTTGGAAACTTGATTTTGGAGGCGGGTTGCCTTCAAATCACACACTTGCTCTCACAGTAGTACTTTCACTCATCAATGATATTAAATATTAGAGTGATATTTTTGATGCTATTCAGAGTCAAAAATACAATTGATTTTGATACTCAGCTATATGTTAAACCTAAATTTTTATTTTTTGTCTGCCTTAAACAGTAATTTTTATAGTTTGTTTTGCTTATTAATTTTTTTAAAGTTATATATGTATATTCTATCCATTTCTATATTCCATGCTGCTTGTATAGCTGCTCATGTTTTTTTACACTTAACCAATTTTGTAAAAGCTCATAAAGGCGTAAATTAATAAATAAATATACAGAATATAAACAGTTGATACAACATATGTAAGAGTACGGAACGGTATGGAAACAAATTATTACCAACATTTATAAGTATAGTTTTATGAAATGGTGTCGTGTAAAGGTTTTAGTAGCTTAGTAATTAATTGAAAAATACGTCCATCTCATATATTATATTATTGTCATTATAATATATACACATTTGTAAAACCAGATTTCATGCTCTCTTAATGATCTGGTACTTGTGTGAAGATTCATTTTAAAGATCGGTGTACTACATGTATTATATCAGTCTTATAACCTTTCTAGTTTGGTCCTTTAGAGGTTTCTAAATAGAAATTTCCACGGCACAATTGAGTCAATAACTAATACTTAAAACAGATGTAAAGAATGTCCTAACAAGAGCGAAACATTAAAATTTTAATTAAAACACTTTTTCTTTAATCATAGAGTAAACATGTTGGTATTGTGTATGAAACAACACATCTGATAAATACCCTTCTCGGCTGTGCTGCCACATTGGCGTTATTTTGACGAAATTTTCAATCACAAATTAGCATAACTGTCGCTAGATTTCAGTGATACAGTATCTAATCCCTCCCCCAAGGCGTGGGTGATCGTGAGCTTGTTGATGTAAACTTTTGACTTCATAAAAACTCCTGAGAAAGGCGTTAAATCGCATGATCTAGGCGGCCAATTCTGGTGGCCCAAACGGAATGACCAGGGAATGTGATCCATCCTATCGGAATCACATGTATTCGAGATCCAAACCATCCATTTGAGGCACAAATAACAGAGTTATCATGCCCCGATACTGTTTGCCATTGACTGATTGTGCAATATTAAAATCGTTCCAAGAATGAAAACTACTTTTGGTCAAAGATTATGCACCTTTCTCAGAATATACAATGAAATTGGAAATAATATTAGAACTTTATGTGACATTAAGGCTTTTAAAAGGGATATTTCAAATTGCTTGAAGAAATTAGGTAGACTAGATACTACTTTTAAAATTAGCAATATTAACTACTACGAAACATTAGACGGGCATTTTATACAAATAATAATATAGAACTCAATGAACAGAGAACAAAGATGATAAATTAACAATTAAATGTCTATAAACATAGTTGCAAGGAATGTGCTGCATTTTATATTGTTGACACGGGTAGAAATTTTAATATAAGAGTAAGAGAGCATTTTAGATGTTTGAACTACAGTAGGTTTTCAGAATTTGCCAATCATTTGATAGAAAACGGTCATGGTTTTGATACAAAATTGGGATTGTCAATTTTGCATATAAACGGTGTTGATCACAAATTAAATAATTTGGAATCATTGGAGATAAATCGTGTAAAACTAATCAAAAAATTATAAACAACCAACTAAATTTAACTACGAGTCCTATTCTAAAAATTTTTCCTAAAAATTATTCCAGTAAATTTGTATTAACATTTTGAGTTAGGTACAAAATTTATTTTTTAAATAATTGTTTTTTTTAAAATAGATTCTGGTAATGAAACAATAATATTTTTTTTTTTTAGGAGAACACATTCTTATTGTGAAGTTGTAATTATTCAGAACAGACGGTCTGTGATATTTTAAATATCAATTACATATATTAATTAGAAAGATATACATATAAAATCAATTTTATCAAAAAATATTGTTGTTGCGCCACCGGGATTCGAACCTGGATCTCTTTCCTAACCGGGGAAGGGAACCTAAGTTGTATCAATGTGTCCAAAATTTAATAAAAATGAATTGATAATCCTGGCGTCTGCTATCAGTTTACTCAAAGGTATTTGAGATTCTGTAAAAATAAGGTAGATGGCTCTTTCAAATGATGGAACGATTAAATGTATTAATATCAAAAAGGTAATTGTCGCTAAAAATATTGTCGCTGTAGCATAGTTGGATAATGCACCTTCCCCGGTTAGGAAAGAGATCCAGGTTCAAATACCGGTGGCGCAACAACAATATTTTTCGATAAAATTGATTTTATATGTATATCTTTCTAATTAATATATTTAATTCATATTTAAAATGTTTTATATTATTAAATAATTCCTATAACTGCATTTTGTGTATTGTGCTTTCTGCAGTATAGCTTTAATCTTGCATAATTTCCTTAACCTTATATATGCTTGCTTTCTTTTATATATTGTGTTTATTTATTAGTTTGTGTTTTTGTTATAACAGAGGTGAATATATTATTATATAACATGATAAACATAAGATACAATTATACTGCAATGAAATACACGTAGTTTATTGCAGTGTATTGTATCGTAGTGTATTGAACATTGGTATTATTTTCTCTCATTTTATCTATGTTCACGTTTACTTGCCTTGCCATGTTTCGTTTTATATTTGATTGTGTTTTGCCTTCAATGAGTTATTTGGTTTTGTGAAATGTAATTTGTTTGAATTATTTTGATTGATTATTGTTTTTAATGATGTTTAACACTAAGAATTCGTTGTTGTGTCGAATAGTGATCGTTGCGTACAGGCATAGATGCCGGTAGAATGTCAGGACATGAAGGAGTTTAGCACCCACCACAATCTGGATTCTGCTGGCACCTCTAAAATGTGGACTGTGGATTATTTTTTAAAAATTATGTTTAACACTAAGAATTCGTTGTTGTGTCGAATAGTGATCGTTGCGTACAGGCATAGATGCCGGTAGAATGTCAGGACATGAAGGAGTTTAGCACCCACCACAATCTGGATTCTGCTGGCACCTCTAAAATGTGGACTGTATATCTCAAACAGCGATCTTTTTTTAATAATGGCGAACTGTTTACCATCGAACTGTCATAATGGTTTGACTGTCAAAGCACAACAGCAATAATAGCGCCCAATTTATATTTGAAATTATTGGGATTATTATTATTTTATTATTATTATTATTAATTTTATATGATTCTTACTAATGTTTATAAATCGTATTATACTGTATATATTATTTTCAGTGAGAAATATGTTTTTTAATATTGTGAAAAGATACTATCCAATTGTAATCATACGCTATTTATTTCACTGGCAATGTCGCACTTGGCAGCCTGAGGACACGTTTGCTTAACCCTTCCCTAGCCATGATGTAACACAGATCTACCGCCCCAATTAAACCTATATATTTCCGTAAATACACGCAGCACAAAATTAATATTTTAACTAAATAAAAAAAACCATTAACGCTTAGAAATGACTAACGATTTGTAGAATTCATTTTATAGCATGTAAAAGTAATTATTTTTCAATTTAATTCCTTGTAAAATTGCTACGTTGGAAAAAAATAGTATTTGAAGTAAGACAGAAAAATATCAAACATTAGTTTCACCGTGAAAAGAATAACTAACATAGGAATATAATTATTTATCTTTCTCACTAATTAAACGATGAATAATAAGAAGGAATGTAATTTTGTATAAAACATGAATCAATGAATGCTACGTGTTGCGTAAAAGCATAGATGCCGGAAGAAACAGGATATTCCGAAAGAGGTTTGCACTCACCACAAACCCGATCTTCTAGCACCTCCAAGGTGGACTGTAAATTTAGATTTTGTATCACAATCTCCGTTCAGGAGTCCTAGTCCTTCAGATTGCACCGGATTAGACACGACGTCTCACTTTAATGTTATATTTCGAAATTCACTCGTTACCGTACCGGTTCAGGGTCGCCGATCGACTGATTGCGGCGTGCCGGTGAGGAAGGGAGGGGAGGTGGAAGACACAGAGCACCATCTTCGTTCAAGAATAAATATATGTCCCGAACACTACGAATAATATGTTTTTTTTCATTTTTATTGCTCGATATTTAGAGCAAATAACGTCATCAACTATCTTAATGCAATTTAAGGTCGTAAAACCATTTTTTAATTAAAAATGCAAAAAAAAAAAATCTAAATACTCAACGGTAACCCGAGTTGACAGCGAGGTTGCTTACGGATGTTTTATATCACGGTATGGTAAAGGTTAAAATGTATTTGTTTCATAAATAAATTGGAGGATTCTCGTTTACGACGTGATGTGATTTTAAGACGGCAAAATAGAAATACGAGATTTAGTTGAAAATTTGAATTTATGTTTGTGGATCAACAGAAATTCTGATAAGCGAACACCGTGACAATAAATTTGTAATATTTTTACACTTTTAAAAAAATATAGGGGCGGTTTTGTCCCTTGCTTAAGGGCGACGTATTGTCCGGGAGCGGGCCTGGCCCCTAATTGTACAGAATCTCCGTTACTTTCTCGTTTAATCATACTGGATTTATTTATTCACAGCGTCAGCTAGCTGCTTGTAATTGTGGTAAGGGTAGTCGGTATGTTGGCTTACGTTTGTAAGGTAATAAATTAAAAAATATTTTTATACTATCTACGATAAAAAAATTAAATTTACACAATTATTTTTAATTTTCTTTTTACGTGGAATGAGGGAATTTATGGGAGATATGAGAGGAAACGGTTAAGATTGAATGTTTTGAATTGGTGTGTCATGCAGGTATGTGTGTGTGTGTGAGAGCTGGTTGTTCAATATATTTTACCCAGCGTTCACATGTTAGTTTGATTATAATCACGGAGATGTATTGTGTATGTGTGTGTGTGTGTGTGTGACCAGACTAGTGCAGGTTTGGAGCGAGAAAGACTACTTTCATTTGACAGAAGTTTTTGAGCATAGTTATACAGAAATAAGACCGTAGAACAAACTTCCGGACGGTTGCCGGCGCATGTTATTGTTGTTGATACCGGGCGTATTTTTGAGGCTGTCAGGAGCTCTGTTTTACTCCCAGGTATCTGCAAAGTGTGGTTAGGGGTCGTCGGCGGTGTTGACGATCGTGGAAGCGATAGACTTCCACAAATATTTTTTTTTATTAGTACGTAGTTTTGTGAATTTAAAGTTAATTTACGTACGTTTTATACGTACATTTAAATCATATTTTCAAATTATATTGTTGAATTCCACCACCACGCTTGACGGCAATATTTTAGCAGAAACAATGTACGTCAAATAATAATATATGATTATGTAAATTAAATTTTAAAATAATTGCATGTAAATAAAGCGAATAATTCATGTTTCAAAAAATGTTATTATTTTTCTTTTTAGATTTTATTATTTTTAGACTGGACCACGGCTGCTGATGCATGACACGTCGATATTACCATATTTACAATTAAAGTGTACACCACAGATAAGTGTTAACATAACATACCTATTATTAATTTATTTCGCATTATTAAATAGATAATAGAAATACTATCTTAATGGTCTCCCAAGATGGAGTTTAAACCTCCGACCTCTCGGTCACAAGGCGTGAGTTTTATCGCTAGCGTGTCAGGAAATCGTAAACATGTTTGGATTATGATAAAAATGTGTTGGTTCTCTTTGCCTACGTCATTATAATAAATACATATGTACAATCCTAAAAACACTTTTTATTTATTTTATATCTAAATACTTACGCAATTTCAACGAGTTTTTTATAAAAATAATAAAGGGTATTTTTTTAGAGGTTTGTTTCTCGAATTGGCAACACTCTTTCCAGCGATATGCAATTTTACAGCTGGCAGCTGATTTTTGTTCAGTTTTGTTTGCCATTTCACCATGAATAGACTTACGCCAGAACAATTTATTTTGAAAAACTTGGTTCAGTTCATGAAACTAATCGAGAGCACGTTCAATTTACGGTCGACATAATCGTCCATCCGGGCAAGTAATTCAATGGGTCGTACAGTGCGCACCAAAGAAGCTGTTGTTTCTTCAAAAATGATGCCGGCCAGAACGTTACAGTCAATGTGGAACGCTATAGATCCTTGATTACTGACTTTTTCGTTCTCCAATTGAATGGAATTAGTGTGAAAGAGCTGTAGTTTCATCAAAACAGCGCAACATGCCACACAGCGCACGCCACAATCAATTTATTGAAGGAACTCGATGAGCACATAATTTCGCGTAATGGACCTGGAAGTCGCTAGTCTATGCCGATAAGCCAGAGACGATAAATGACTTAAAAGTCAACATTTGTCGCGTTATTGGCGATATACGGTCCCAGCTGCTCCATAAAGTGGTCGAAAATTGAACTTACAGACTGTGTTTTATTAAAATTAGCCGAGACGCTCATATGTGCGAAAATATATGAATGATTTTAATGTTTAGGAACCTCTAAAAAATACCCTTTATGTTTTGAAGGATAATAAAAATATTCATAAATTCAATTAAATAAAAGTTAAACTCTCCCTGGAGGTAACCGAATACCAGTTTTCTCAGTTTACTGACAAGTCAGCATGTAGTTATATGAGAATTTGGCAGAATAGGCTACTACTAAGGGAGTAGTTAAGATGGCAGAGCAGCGGCTTAGTATTAGTATTAATTTAAGAAAGATTTTGAATGTGCCTGATGAAAATAAAACAAAACAAGTGAGAGTACTAATATAAATATGTTACAAAATTTTCTAACGTAGATTGCACAATTTTTTATGTTAAAATATGTGTTTAATATTTGCACTGGTGTAAACGTTGACTTATTTGCATTTCTACTGCCGCCGTTCAATGTTGGGATTTGTAATCAGCTTTCAATG
Organism: Eubasilissa splendida; assembly: GCA_031772225.1. Classification (NCBI taxonomy): domain Eukaryota; kingdom Metazoa; phylum Arthropoda; class Insecta; order Trichoptera; family Phryganeidae; genus Eubasilissa; species Eubasilissa splendida. The sequence goes on from CM062867.1 coordinate 2,917,705, forward strand.
GACCACTGAAATTCGTAGACTTCGTGAATTTTCGTCGGTTTCTTACGTATTCGGTTTATTGAATAAATAGAGCTTTTGTTGTGTGTTTTGACATCATTCTGTATTACAGCGGCTTCACAAGTTTAATGACCTGCTGCGCTGGCGGTGATACCGGCTGCTAGTAATATTTTCATCTACACTAGTTACGGATTAGTCTTCTGACAAATCTGTTGTGTATTCTTGTGTACAAGTTGTGGGTTGGAAATTAAACTTTTTTGTCATTTTGACATCAGCAATTTATTTAATACTCGAATACAAGACAGTGTAATAATATACACGTTACTTTATTCGCGTCCGAGCAGTAAGAACCCTTCTAATAGGACCCGCTCACTTATATCATATTCTCCGCACATACACACACACACCTACCACTTCCCATGTCGGGTTCCCGCGGACACACACACACACTTAACACTTCCCATGTCGATTAATTAAACCTCACAATAATTGTGCACGGTACTCAGTCACGACGTTATGGTGAGGAATGAGAGGAGATACTGTTTCTTATCAGTGATCCTGGAAATTTTTATGGGAGATTTAACAAAGGAGCGGTCATCATTTTTGAAGTGAATTGAGCTCCCTTATTTTGTTTCTCCAAGGATCTGGTCCTTTAATTATTGTTATGTACAGACAAGTTTTTATTGCAGGGGTGGATCGCTCACTGAACTCCGTTTGGAGATGATGATCATCATAGATGGTTCAATGCGTGACGTTAGTTCTAAAGTGCGATCCAAATCGTGTCAGTGGTAGCAACAAATGGTCAGAAAGGTTTAATGTAGTAGTAAAGTCGGTGTAGAGATGATGAAAGTCCCCAGAGAGCAAATCGGGGTTTATTTATTTCATGAAATGAAAAATCACATCCGTCGTGCTGTATGCCGGTTATCCGGCCAATCACAGAACGTCAGTAGTTGGCTTGCACCCCCATCCCCCGCGAGCTCAAACACAATACCAAAGCGGCTTGTGGAAAATTGGCAGGGGAGGCGAGCAACACGCACTCGCATACAAAACATATATAAGTAAAAACGTAAAAATGATACAAAATCACATATGTAACAAACCTATCTATATCACTATTATTTATATTTACTTGGTCGGCAATTTTTCTGCTTGCTCTGATGTTTGATAGGCGCTTCGCGCTCTGCAAGCTCTAACATACAATTTTCAGCGCCACCAACAAAACTACATTCATGCCTATTCTCAAAATTGCAATATTGAAATGAAGGTGATTGTTACACCAACCCTCAAAAATAGTGTTATATTTGAATGAGAGAGAGGGAGAGAGAGTGAGGGAGTGAGGGAGATAAACGTACCATAATCTGTCAAAACTAGTGTTATATTTGAATGAGAGAGAGGGAGAGAGAGTGAGGGAGTGAGGGAGATAAACGTACCATAATCTGTCAAAAATAGTGTTATATTTGAATGAGAGAGAGGGAGAGAGAGTGAGGGAGTGAGGGAGATAAACGTACCATAATCTGTCAAAAATAGTGTTATATTTGAATGAGAGAGAGTAAGGGAGTGAGGGAGATAAACGTACCATAATCTGTCAAAACTATCTGTCTATTTTTGAGGATTGGTGTAACAATTACCTTCATTTCAATATTGCAGATTGAGAATAGGCCTGATTATTTGTCCTGGAACGAGGCGCGAATCCCCGACCACTAAATCACTAGACCAACGTCTTTACTACTACATCAACAAGCTACTCAATACATGGTTGTTAGCCACGATTAAAAAAAACATGACTATGTGCTCTCTATGTTATGTGGGTAATACTATAAATTTTCTGGTCGTCAGATCCATTTGAACCGGTCTAGGTTGATCGTCATTGTGAAACGGTGCACGCGAAATGAAGACTTCATTTTCGGATTTTAAAAGCTGGCCAGCCGGTCATCGGGGCAAACTAAGGGAGAAGGGTTACGAGGCAATGGGCATGACAGCAGATAAAGCAGGTGAGTGGGTTTTCTCTACGTAATTTTGAGTGACATACTCAATACCAATAGAAAACGAGGAATAGCATCGAAAGTAGTTTATGGATACAATTATTATTCTTCGGAGCGTTGCAGGCGGCGTTCAAATCCTGTTCGACAAAGTCATCTTTGCTCGAAGTTTAATTGTTAGTATTACCTCTCATATTTTTCTCCCAATCTCACGGGTGTACAATATGCATCATATATGTTTACAGACAGGATGTAGGAAGAGTGATAGGAATTTGATATAAGGACATAACAATAAAGGCTCAAGAACCAACCAGGAAGCACGACTTACCTGGATTTTTTTTCTATACTCACAGCTCTTCTGAACTCTAGGAACAACTTTTTTGATTCACACGAAGCATTCTGAACATAAACGTAGTTTCGGCACGCGCCGCGAGAAAACAGTAACTGTACAATTAGATCAGTGGCACATTCACTTCTTGACAGTTCACAGACAACACACTACACACAAAAGTCGTGCTCTGTGATATAGGATAGACAGAGCAGGGGAGGGGACAGATAGATATTGTTCTGATAAAATCGGTCGTGAATCTACAAAATCAAATCCAAATCAAATCCCGACGCTAGACCTATTTCTAATTTGCTTTCCTTAGTGTGAAATGTAACTTTGATGCCATTAGACGTCAACTTGATCGATACTTGTATTGTGTTCGATATCAACATCGCGATAACATTCGCGTTGCGGCCGTTCAACTCCAGTGCACCAGCGCTGTATTTGTGATCCTGTGATTTGTGTACACAGTCAGGCCTATTCTCAAAATTGCAATATTGAAATGAAGGTGATTGTTACACCAACCCTCAAAAATAGTGTTATATTTGAATGAGAGAGAGGGAGAGAGAGTGAGGGAGTGAGGGAGATAAACGTACCATAATCTGTCAAAACTATCTGTCTATTTTTGAGGGTTGGTGTAACAATCACCTTCATTTCAATATTGTAATTTTGAGAATAGGCCTGAGTATCTATTGTCTATTGTGCCGTGGGTGCGCATTGATATCGTTGTCTTCAGTCGAGGGAGGGAGATTATCACCATCCTCGTGAAAACGTTGTATGATTTATGGAGGCGTCATACTGAAGATTAGACCAGCAGTCCTTCCGAATCCCGGTTCCCGAGATCACTAGTCCTTCTTTTATCTCCCGCTATCTCCTCATCGACCTCTTCCTGTACCGCGTTTCCCTACTTCCCTCCCCTACTCTGCGGAAATGTCGCGTTCCATTCCGCGAGACGTGCGACCTGGAGATTGCGCAAACAGATAAAATAAATATAATGGAGCGTCTGCACGCGCACGGCCATCAGCGATCCGTGGATCTGTCATAAATACTGGACAATGCCTGTCTTGCTAGAAAAATGTGGGTTGAAACAGACAAAATGCAAGTCCTAATCGTCCATTCAAATCTTTTAGAAAATTACAAAGAAAACCTTTGATATGTAGACAGTGACAGTCGTCAAAACAGAGTCACTTGCGCGTCAAATTCACGGAAACGTACCAGAAATTTGATATTTTTAATGGGTTTCAGAACATAATGTAACTGCGGTTTTTATACCGTTTACAGGGTTACGATTCACGAACAGCTGAAACCACCCCGGCTCGCTTTCCCGATTTAATACAATATTTGAATCACGCACAGCCACGCAATACGGAGATTAAGCCTTATCTTTATTCCACCCTAAATACACCCCTTCCGTATTAGCGAGTCGGGTTATACCGAGTTGGCTAGATTATTTCTAAGCATTATTGCATATTTACAAGAAAAATAACGTAAAATAATGTACATTTATGTCTAAATTGCCATCACTGTATGTACGTTCACGTTTTGGATAATGTCGCTAATACGTTTGGAATAATACTCCCTCTATCGGATTGAAAATACAATACATCGGGAGCTGTTCCATTGTGACGTTTTTGGAGGAATAATTTTAAAACATATTTCTTGATCATGGAGTAAAATTTAAATTTTCATTGCGCGCACAGACCATTAAATATACAGACAGGAACTAGCGTCAATTTCTTGTCCAATATTTGAATATTTGACTAAAAATTTAAACGCTGACAATATTATATGACAATTAATGTAAAAAATACGATAAAAATTTAATTTTAAATATGAATTAAATATTAAGATATACATATAAAATCAATTTTATCGAAAAAAAAATGTTGTTGCGCCACCGGGATTCGAACCTGGATCTCTTTCCTAACCGGGAAAGGTGCATTATCCAACTATGCTACAGCGACAATATTTTTAGCGACAATTTTCGAACCTATATGATACCTTTTTGATATTAATACATTTAATCGTTCCATTATTTGAAAGAGCCATCTACCTTATTTTTACAGAATCTCAAATACCTTTGAGTAAACTGATAGCAGACGCCAGAATTATCAATTCATTTTTATTAAATTTTGGTCACATTGATACAACTTCACAATAAGAATGTGTTCTAATAAAAAAATTAATTTTTGAAGCGTAAATACTTTTACTGTCGTACAAATGTATCGTAATCTATCGGATTTATGTTTCCACCAATAATGTGTTTAGAATGCCTCTTGTCTCGCAAATAATGTTCCAAACTCCTCTTCTATATGTACAATTTATTTCATGTCTATTCTTTTGTGCGGTTACTGTCACGTCCATATAAACGAGGTACAAAATATTTTAAGCTACGTGGTACCATCGTGTTTGAGAGAAATGACCAAGTGTGGTAAAATGTGTAAATTAGTTTGTATATTTTAGAAATATACTCGCAAGAGGCAGCAATGTTGAGAAAGAGCAAAAAAAGGGCGAACGTGAGAAATAAGGTTAATTATGCTCTGAACGCAGTTATCCAGCCACCAGAAAAATACAACTGAATTTTGGTATCAATACCAATAGCACGTTAACGATAATTAAAATATACGAGGCTATGTTTTTGAAGTCAATATGAACAGAGAGTGTACGTAAAAGACATGCCATGATTATGTATAACAGGAGTTAAAGTATAACCCTGTTAGAAGATTTAAAAATCGACGAGTGAGAAAATATACGAAAGCGAACAAAGCGGCAGTGGTATGTCACGGCTGAAGAGTGGTGATGAGATTTCGCTGTGTAAAATAGCGTGACGGTAAATATAATATATTTTACATGCCGATGTGATGTGGTGCAATCTCGTTTAAATGTATTAATTATAAAGATATACATATAAAATTAATTTGATGGAAAAATATTGTTGTTGCGCTACTGAAATTCAAACCCGGATCTCTTTTCCAATTCAGGGAAGGTACATTACCAACCAGTATTTTTGATGGGAAATTTTCGAACCCATATGTTACACTTTTTCAAATTAATCACATCTATCGTTTTATTGATTGAAAGCCATCTACATTGTTTTTACGGAATCTCAAATACCTTTGAGTAAACCGATAGCAGACGCCAGAATTAGCAATTCATTTTTATTACATTTTGGACACATTGATACAACTTATATATTATTAAGGAGAACACATTCATATTATGAAGATGTAATTGTTCAGAACATAGGTCTGTGATGTTTTAAATACTAATTTAATATATTAATTAGAAATATTAACATATAAAATCAATCAAATCAAAAATATTTTTGTTGCGCTACCGGGATTCGAACCTGGATGTCTTTACAATCGAGATGCTTTTATACAATACAATCCAAGACAATGATAGTAGAGAGGCTCGCCGTCGGGGTCGTATCTCTATTTAACTCTTTTACACGCTCATTCGTACCAACCTGACGCACGCTCACGCATTTGTCAACCATAGATACATCACAGTAAATAAGTAAGATACACGATACGAGTGTAATTAAAATAAATCTTATGTTCCATACCGTGTGTTCGATCTTTACGACCGGTCCACCGTCCACCATCACGGTTGAACTCACCCACTGAACGCAGCCCTATAGATACTAGTGATGAGAAAAAATGCTACTCTCGACTCACTGGTGTGATTGTGATTAATATTCGACAATATCAGTGATTAAAAACTGTGACTGTGATCACAGTTTCATTACTAATACGCGTGCGCCGCACGATATCATAATACACGAAATAAATTTAAAAAACATAATTTTTAGCGTATTTACTTTTATTATTCAAACTTTATTTACATATGAAACATATTCTAGCATGTATAATTAATATGTATTTTATTTAATATGGTCACAAAGAAAATGAAAAGCAAAAAAAAGTATGAGTTTATATTTCCGGTCAAATTCTCAGCATTTCGGGTCAAATGCGTAAAACATTTTAGCAGAATCAACTAGATGGCGCTTTTCACGAATTGTAACGTCATTTCTTCATGAATATTTTCATATCATTTGCACATGCGCCGAATCATAAATCAATAAATAAAATTAAAAAATGAATCACGATATTCCCAGATATTCTTCAATCACTGAGAGTGAGTGTGACTCAAAGATATCAGTGATTGACTCACGGTTCGTGATTTTGAGCTTATCACTAGTAGATACCTACTAATTTTCTATAGTGTATATCTATGTCTATGACTTCGTGCGTATCAACGAAGTATAACAGCAAAATCCGAAGACCTGTGGTCACTGCAAGCAAATAAATCAAACAATGAGACACTGGCAGGTGGATTCATATTTCTGATTGATCTTTCAGCCCTTCTTTTTCTATTCCTGTTCCAAATTCCTTTCACCCGTCCTACATTCCAATTTCAATTTCCTTATATATACACCATGATTAAAGTAACAAATATGATAGAGGTAAGGATGGTTAAGGGTAGGACGATATTTGTCCCTTAGTCTCCATTGATCAGTTAGTTATTGTTCATAATATATCACCAGCTCCAAACACTGTCCTAATATAGACAGCCCCCATGCAACATTAAATAATGTGTCATTACTAACACAACCTTTTTTCGCAGCCTGACCAGTCAGACATACCTAGTAGCAGTAGTCGCAGATCACCAGTGACACCTATAGTCGAGATGATGCACCAGTATTTCAACATATTTTATATTGTAATTTTTTGTGAATTTATTAATTAACTTATCTGCCTAATCCTAAATCTTCCTTTGAACGACTGGGATTATTAAGAACGAACACTGGTCCAGGGTGGTCCTTACGTGTGAGGGCAGAATTACAATATAATAATATACAACAGCCTATGATACCTATAAGTTAAAACATGTGATCAAATCTACTGTAGTTATCTGCTCTTCTTCGTGGAACTCAAAAGTCCAAGAGCGTCATCTATATCGTAACATCACTTTTGTGGTCCAACATGCTTATATTAAAAAATATATATTTACAAAAACAGATTAATAACAATTTGTTATTATATAATACATTTTATCCCATTCGATAGACCCTTTGTATTTTTAAAAATAATAAAATACAATGTTTATGTTATATTAACGGAATGTTTTTCTACGAGCCAGACGACAACCCCTAAAGCACTTTTTTATTATGTCCGTAGTAATATCTATTTTTTGCTATAAAAACTTATATCATTAGTTGTTTGAAAACAATGTTGAAAAATTAAACTATACAGCAACCCGGGGAGGTACAACTTTATAACGACATACATTAAATTAGATAAGCTTTAAACAAAACAAAGCTTACACTCATAAAAAGCAACCTCAGATAAATCAGAAGTAATTATAAATAAATTGTGTACTGAAAATTAAACCACAATAAAAAAAATATTTTTAAAGGGTTATTCTACGAGTACATGGGTGTGAGGTTCACTTTAGCGCAAGGAAATGGGTTGCGGGCTACGAATATGTTATTTTTCAAGATTTATAGTCCAATACATGGTAAATAATGGAGAACGGCTGCAGTGGGCCGAGACATGACAATAGAGTCGTGTAACACGCACATACTACAAAATACTACAAAACAACTAACACTTTAATTATAATTAAAACATTTTCGATGCTTACTGCACCATCTTCAGTAATAAACTAAAATTTAAAACTAGAAGATATTTGAATGGTGGTGTAATGAGACCGGGGTTGGGGAGAAGGGATTTTCGGTGAAAAGTGAAAGTGGTCGTGGGCGGAGCTAATATGAACTGGAGGAGAGATGTAATAGGGGATGTTTGTATGTTAAGTGCATTATTATTGTTGATATTAATCTCTATATTTTCTAGAATGTCTAATTTTCTACTCTTTATGCATTTTCTAAAAGTTTATTACAATGGACTTTCACAAAGTAAATCGCGAAGATTTTGAAATATTATGGGATTAAAAAAAATGAGGTCAGCAGATCTGTACACATTGTTCAGCTGTAGTAAGCAATATCAAATATTTAAAAAAATATATCACATCAGAGGTTTTTATAAAATACACGAGAACTTTTCCACCAACGTACAAAAATATGTGTCACGATAAGTGTTTATCATTTTTTGTGCACTCTGTACAATCAAAATTAAATGTATTACGTGTTAGATATGTAAGTCTACGCAAAAATAGTGATCTGTTACTGTGTTAACTAGAACCGTCTATCGAAAGAACGTAGAAATGACAAATAAAGCTGCGCATGTGTATCAGATAATTTTTCGCAAAATCTATCCAAAACGTATACGAACTAAACGTAATTACACTAGTCTCTCGCGTCACGCAGTGTTCTGAATACAAATCTTCTCTTGGACAGACGTGTAAAACGCCAGAAGTGTGTATTTGAAGCGGACTTCAATGTATGTATTCCAATGCACTTTAATAGTATTATTTTATATTATCAATCATTTTTAGTTATATACTTAACCCTTCCCAAACCATGCTGTAACGCAGGTTTACCATCATAATTAAACCTGTAATATTTTGGTAAATACATGCAACATAAAATTAATATTTTAGATAATCATAAAGAAAATATTAGAATTAGAAATGACTAGTGAAAAACCAATTATGGAAACGGAATTGTACAAAAACAATTATGTTTTCCATTCAATCCGTTGTAAAATTAATATGTTGGTAAAAATACAATTAGTCATAATACACAGAGATCACACACTATTTTCATAGAGAAAAGAAGAACAAACATACAAATATAATCTTTCTCACTAATTAAACGAAGATAGATAAGAAGGAAAAACACATTGTATACGACTTAATGAATGCTTTAAATTATGCTATTAATCATTTTTTCAAAATTGAATGCTCAATATTTAGAGTAAATTCGTGCCATTGAAGCCATTTAAGCTAATAAAATCGTTTTTTCTAACTGTTATGTACGGTAACACAAGTTTACAGCATAGATCCGTTCGGGTATTTTATATCATGGTATGGTAAAGGTTAATAACTAATATTAATATTTTCAAAAACAGAAATTAACTCACATAGGTATATTTTTACAAAAATATGCTTCTGAAAGAGTGATGCTCTTTCAGATGAACACAGCCTCTCAACATTTTCATCTTCTTCGTCGTTTGTTCAATGCTGAGCGTTGAAGTCCTCTGAAGTAACTGCACCCCGATTTTGAGTCACATTGATCGCAGCGTTTAAAAAGTCTTGCAGAATACCGTTTTTTTTCTCTTTTCCCGGAACTGATATATGAGTAGTTCTTCTGGCATCAATTTTGCTTAGCAAAACGTGAAGTGGATAAAATATTAGTGCATCTACCACTCTCACATTAATCACATAATTTAACACATAACCCTAAAAATCTTTCTCATTTAAAATCTGTTTGGACTGTGCCGTCTCACTAAAGAAATTATGTGTCGAGACGGGCATAGTTTACAAGCAATTGTACAATTAATTAGAATTACGAGTAGTAGATAGAATTACATTTATTACTATATAATAGGTGTATACGAAGAACAATTTTAAAGTGGACTTAATTTTTGGATCACTTTGTAGCAATAATTAAAATAGGTATGAGTCAATATGTTTGGGTGAGTGCACCAATACTGGCTCTACCCATATTACGAAAGTTTTAATATATAGTTTCATGTTCTTGGGACAATTCAATTGGTTTAAATTATTTAGCAATCTATTAAATAGTTTAGATCCAAAATATTTGTAGTTCCTTTGGCCATATGTTGTATGTGTTCTTGGTGTTTGTAGGTTATTTGTATTTGTCTGTATGGAAATTATATTTTAAGTTGTTTTAAAATGTGTCTGTTCGTATTTATAGTAGGATTATCATATATATGTCTTCATACGACTTCAACTTAAGCTCACAAGAACACTCTTTCATAACCTCTCTGGTCTTCAAATACTTTTATAGCATCGATATTAGCAACAAAACCTACTCGTTAGTTAATGCCACTGGTTTTATCATTATTTTAGTGTTATTTTGTTAACCTTTCCTCTCCGATGATGTAAACTGAGTTGACATTGCCTCAATTACGCTAATATCTCTGTAAGTATACAAAATACAGAGTTCATATATTTATGTATTTGATCAAATAATTATAATATGTTAGTATTTACTATACGCAACAATAAAAAATATTCTCTCGAAGAACCCGACGTAAATTTGTCAATACGTGTGTATGTACGTGCGGAGTTGTTGCGGACGCTGCAGTGCGCAGGATGCGTGGTGTCAGATGCCGATCATCACTCAACGGCAGAGCATGCGCTGGCCGAGTTAGCCGATTGTGATGATCAATATTTTTTCACAGTTTTAGCACTTATATATTATATATGTCAACTATTATTTTAATGAATAATATAATGAATAAATGTATAATATTCATATTTATCCGGCTAAAATATACACTGAGTTTATAGCACCGGAATGCGCGTTTTTATTTTAGCATCGCGAGGGAAAGGTTAATAACATAAAATCGACAGATAATGTTGATAAATTTGAAATGCTTGTAATTTATCACGTAATTTTGGTTAAGTTTACAATATCTTAATAATGAATGCAAAGTTCACCCGGAACATAAGCCCGCAGATGCCGAATTACGAAATAACATGTAAGCTGTTTTGCGTAAACCGATTTAAGTTGTTAGAGGATCAATTTGTCTGTGGACGTAAATTATTTCAAGGGAATATTGTTGGTTATTAATTATTTGAAATTTTCCGGAACGGAACATACAAAACGTAATAAATATTTATGAAGAAACAAGTCGTAGAATAATTCATTATAATTTAATTTTTTGCGAAAATCTTGACCTTTTTTTGTGTCTCGTCTCTTTGACTTGATGAAATTTCGAGAGCGGAACGATTTATTTACTTAATATATTTTCCCATCAATTTATGATAAAATATTAAAGTGTATTTATGATTGAGTCTTCAGAAAAATGAAGATGAAAACGAATAGCCATTACAAAGTAAATATTATATTTATTTGATTCAACATTCAAACACAGTTTTTCTTAATGGTCAATTACGCTAAAGGACCTCGATGTCTGTATTTACTTAACGTACAAATTTGCTTAGGAACGGAAAAAGGTTCTGTTTTATATGAAAAAAAATATTTTCTGGAATATTTGCGGACGAAAGAACAAAAAAATGTATCGCGGTAGTTTTGTTTGTAACGCCCCGGTGATTACGGAAAGAAATGTCTGAATAGTTAGTATTTTGTATTTTGCGATGATAAATCGAAAACACACGTGTTGCACACGTAAGCAAAACATTTCTGTTTTTCAGAAATGTTTTGCTTACGTTACGTGCTGATTTCGTCAATGTCATGTAGCATTTAATAAACGTTCATACAGCATTTAATAAACGTTCATATAGCATTTAATAAACGTTCATATAGCATTTAATAAACGTTCATATAGCATTTAATAAACGTTCATATAGCATTTAATAAACGTTCATATAGCATTTAATAAACGTTTATATATCATTTAATAAACGTTCATATAGCATTTAATAAACGCAGTAGAGAAATGCTTATAAGTAAATATAATACATTATAAACATTCTTATAAATGTACAAAATCCTCTCGCTATTCCATCATTGAAACACTATGCAAAACAGAAAAATCAATATAAACAAATGATGTTCTGTTCATGTGATCATTTCCATGAATCTCAGCTCAGTTTCCTTTCTGCCAACACCCAATAACCAGCACCTGAGATAGTATTTGAGTTTTTCCATCGACAATTGTTTCATACTGCTCGGCAAAATGTTGTAGGCATTGGGGGCCAGAAACATATGGAAAGATTGACCAAAGCTTGTTTTCATTTTAGGTTTAACAGTGAGCCTATTCTTTTTTGCTCTCGTAGCATAATTATGAGATGGATATTGATGAAGCTCTTTGTTGGAATGAAAATAAAGGATCAGCCTTTTTACATATAGTGAATCAGAGGTAAACTTTTATGGTTTTCTGTATGGAAGTATGGGGTAATTATAGGGCTTATGACCTGTCTTCAGCTGGCTTAAGTGATCACTTTATATATATATATATATATATATATATATATATATAACGTTCACCAATTTTCATACCTTAATCTACACAGTTATCAAATGTTTGAAAGTTGCATATATATTGTATGTATATACATATGAAGATAATTCGAGTGAATTAATCCAAATCATTATTGTCATCCGACACTGGTCCATGAGCAACCTCTCAGGACTCTCATACAAGCCATCACATAGTTAGATGACGTGATGAATCGTCCGTAAATCGCGCCTCCCTAACTTGGAGGTCCATTCTCAGGAAGGGATTAAGATCCTGTAAGAAACAGGATATACTTACATAAAACGGTTACACTTAACACAGATGCCTAACATTATATATAATTATCCTTACTCTTTCTTCTAAATATGTAATCACATGTTTGTAATAAATACGTTCCACGAGCTGCAGACAGTGTTGACGGAAATGCTTCGAGAAAGATTCTTTCGCGCGGCAGTGTTGCTATTGCTGTGACATGTTAAACATAGAGGGCACTAACGGTGGGTAGGTACTATAAAGTAATGTTATAATGTTTAATATTGTATGAAACGAAAACATCGACAGTCTGTAATAGCGACATATGTTAAATAGACGCCTTCAAAATGTATTATTGGAGAAGGATGTCACTTATTCCATGGACAGTATGATGCAAGAATGCCTCTATCCAGCAACAAATCCAATCATAGCAAGCCCTATCTACAACAGTGAACAAAAGATTCTACCAAATCTCCAGCCATAACAGGGCATGACTTTTGGCAGAAGAAGTCCTGGTAGATAGATGCATTTCATCTGGCTGAAGAGCCCTTGGAGTCAGCTGTAAGGGCGACTCAGAATCGTGACTTGTGGAGCTGCATTACGAGCAGTCTCGTCTGATTGAGGCCACAATATGTCAGTTGCGTGCAATAGGTTTAGATTTAGGTTATGATATTATACAATTATATATAATATATAACATAAAATAAAATATTACATAAAAATATATTCGATTTCAGAAAATCACTTAGCACACAAGATGTAATAGCCAAAAGGCGTTCGACAGTATTTTACATCAGAAATTATTGAAGAAATGAAATAATATTGGTTTAAAGGATAACGTTACACTGTGGATTAGAAACTATCTAAAAAATTGCCCCTAACTAGTAAAAATTAATAATACCTACTGTTTGGAATATATATTTATTTTTGTAAATATATTTTTATTTTAAATGAAAATAATGCACTGCGCATTCCCCCTCATTCCCTACCCATCCCGGCACGCCGCTGATCAGTCGATTGGTGACCTTGAACCAGTGCGGTTATTCGTTTTCCTAAACGATTACAATATTATATTAATTTGAAACTTCACGTCTGTACAGTGTCGGAGCTCGTTGACGCCTAAAAGAACCTTTGACGAAATAGTGATAAAAACATACAGTCCACATTTTAGAGTGCGAAACTCCTTCCGTAACTTGAATTCTTCCAGCATCTATGTTTGTACGCAACACCTACAGTGATCAAAAAACGTCAGATTTTGGTATCCCCCAAGGAAATGTATTAGGACGACTTTTCTTAAAAATAAATACACGTTCAAAATACATCATATGCTGATGACACGGCCCTAATAATAAGTGAAATTAATTGGGAATGTTCAAAATTAAAGGTCACCGAATATATAAACATAATGAAGAACTTTTTCGATATTAATTTACTATTATTAAATAGTGAAAAAACTTTCGTTATTACGTTTGCAATAAAACCAAATGATTTTCCGAAAAAAATCGTCATCATAATTCATGAACACTCCACATAAAAAACAACTAACAATCAAAATTATTGTCTCACAACTGCTCAATTTTAAAAAGAACAAATAAAATCAATATCTTGGAGTAATCATAGATAAAAATCTTAAATGGAAAGATTAAATATGTCAAGTTGCTAAAAAGATTAGAAAATTAATATAGACATTTTTAAGAATTTAACAATTTGTATTTAGTATACTATGCATTTATTAAATACATATTACAATATGCCATCATTAGTTGGGGATCAGCTTATATTACTAGTCTGATTCCAGTAAAAAATTTACAAAAACTTATCATAACTTACTTTTTGAAGAATTTTAAGTACCAGCATTCTGTAATCTATTTAAAATAAATTCTATTCTTCTGATATTAAAAAAAATATATATATCACTATATTACTGAAAATCGTACTAGGTTAAAATATGTATTATCAACCGTCTATGAAAAAAATATTTAACAGCTAACCCGAAAACATCAGGAAGATTAATGAAAATAAATAAATAATTAATGCTATAAAAAAAACACTTTAAAAATTAACATGTACCCGGAAACTTCAATGATTTCCACGAATTAACCGAAATGAATTTTCAATTCAGTAAATAGCCAATTGTATGTACTAGCTTAGAAATAGAAGAGAGTCGTCAATAGGGCTGCGGCTACAGCAGTGGGTTGTCGTGGTAGTTTTTAAAACTAAGTCATTAATGTTTCTACTGGTACACAGATGGCGCAAATTGTAGTATATCCGTAAATATACGTTTACATTATTTAATATCATAGATTATTTAATTTATATTTGTGTCCCAGAATTTTTAGTAATGCAAAGCTTTTTTGCTTGTATGCATTGTACGCCCCTATCAATACTAACACGAAGGAGGAGAGAAGAAAAACATTTTAATTTAATGGTAGTTAATTATATATTATAATACAAATTAAATGTATACATACAGAAGAACTCAATTTAAATTTAAATAATTGATACATTAAATTTGTATAAAGATATTACAGAAAAATGTTCTGAATAAATTACAACTTCACAATTAATAATGTGTTCCCTTTAAAATATATTGTATATTATTTAAAATTATTGCTAATTTAATGCTAGTTAAATAAAATGAAGTATGTTCTTATGTGCGGCAATAATATTATGTTGCTTTCACTGCTCGGGGAGGTAAATATTATTTATATGAGAGCGTCAACGCAAAGGACCCAAAAGTTAATTAATGATTTCTCCTGCCGTGCCATATTTAATTACACAGCTGAGAAAAGTCGTACATCGCGGGGATGGTAATTGCCATGTTAAGGGTGGCGAGATGGCAGGATGGCCAAAATAAGGGTAATATATCTGAAATGCTTCAATTAAACACTTGCCTCAATTTTCTCTCCCGGATGAGGGGTAGTGAAATACATGCTAAAAAATATTTTTTTACCCGGAAAAACAGATTTTTTTTTGCAAATCAGAGTTACAATCCATCTTTATTCTCCTTAACTCTATACAGAGTCAAAACATATATTTATTTATTCTTAATACAAACACGACTAAAATATTTCTTATTAAAACTTATCTTACACATATTTAGACTGTTTTTTTAGAGGTTTGTTTTTCCGAATTAGCAACACTTTTTTTAGTGACAATCGATTTGACAGCTGACAGCTGATTTGTGCTCAGTTTGGTTTGTCATATCACCATGAATAGACTTACGCCAGAACAACGCTTGCAAATTGTGCAAACTTATTTAGAAAATCGTGGTTCGGTTCACGAAACTTACCGTACGCTACGTCCATTAATACGTATCCGCAGAGACGTCGCACAGTGGGTGACGAAGAGCTGTTGTTTCCTCAAAAATGATGCCGGCCAGAACGATAGTTAATGGAGAGCGCTATAGATCCATGAGTACTGACTTCTTCGTTCCCCAATTGAATGGAATTAATGTGTAAGAGCTGTGATTTCAACAAAATGGCGCAACATACCACACAGCGCGCGCCACAATTTATTGAAGGAAACATTCGATAGGTGCATAATTTCGCGTAACGGGCCTGTGAATCGGTCTCCAAGATCATGTAATTTAACATATTTGGATTATTTTCTGCAGGGATATGTGAAGTCGCTAGTCTACACAGATAAAGCAGATTTAGAAGCCAACATTTGTCGCGTTATTGCCGATATACGTCCCCAGTTAATCTAAAAAGTGGTCGAAAATTGGAAATTGCGCTTCATTCGAGCCAGCCGCTCATATATGTGCAATCATATTTAAACACTATGGCATAAAATTATTTCTTTAATAGAGCCAATACCACTTATGCGCGATATTACGATTATTTGATATTTCAAAAAGTTTTATTATTATTAAAGATAACTATTAAAATAATTGTTTAAGCTGTCATAACTATCAGACCTAGCTAAGAATTAATACTTATTCAAATGTCATTCAAATACACCCCTTCGCTCGCTGTCTGACGACCCTTGTCCTGTTTTTATAATTTTAAAATAAGGAAATTTCAAATGGCAGAGTAAAATAAAATAATTTATATATGCTTAACGATAATAAGAACTTGCCTATATAATGCAAAAGCAGAATGAGATAATAATTTTAATAATTTTCGAGATGCTATTAATTGTAAATTACTTAACCTTCAAGCGGACGTATTATAAAATACAAATTCATATAAAAATCATTGATTCTTTATAATATTTGACAGCTTCCCTTAAATATTTCAGCTCTAACTGATAGGGGTACATAATCATTGTTTGAGCTGCTAGCTTCATTTAAAGATTGAATTTCTTCAGTCTCTTCCACATCGGATTAATGATCAGCCTCTGAACCTTTGTCACTGAGCAGTGGTTTACTTTTTCTATCTTATTCTAGAAGTATTCGTACTATTTCATTATCCCTAAATATGTCTATGAGTCATTGTTTATAATAAAAATACGCACAGCAAGTGCAAAATACAATACAAAATAGGTTTATTCGATATCTTAATGTTAGATCTAATCTATCATTCAACTCCTATTTAGATGCAGCAAACTTCCACAAAATAAAAACACTAGAACATCGAAGAACACGTGCAGACCAAATACTTATCTTCAAACTACTGCAAGGCCATATTGACTGTCCCAGCAAATGAGAATTAACATCTCTCAATTTACCATCTAGATCGACCCGGCAATCTGCACTCTTCCACATTTTTAGAAGTAGATCATCTTGTATACAAAATTCATTCATTCAACTTTTTAACGAAATTAACTTTTTCAACATTAGCCTTACTGCGCTCAAAGGGTTATTTTTATGAACCACCACAATCTCAATTTTGGCCAATCATTCTACCTATAAACACATTTTGCTCTCCCTTTACCTCAACAATAGTTGCAATCACTCCACCCTTTCTTCCTCTTTTTTTATTTTTTTTTATCCATGCACCTAAACATTTCTGTGGATTTTCATAATTAGTATGTTACATAATTATTATGTTAGTTATAATATGTTTATACTGTCAAAATCCCTCAATAAAATAAAATAAATAAAACAATTTGAATAAAACTTTCTTGGTAAAAACAGCGTAAAACTCAGTGAAGGAAGTTGCGCGTACTTTTGTCGACCCCTTGAACGCTAGGCGCGCGTAACGGATCCGATGCCTGGGCGCAACTGAAACAAAACCTATCTGTACGGTACAAGGTGTGCAGGAAAGAGATTTTAATAGTTAATTAATGTGCGTAATGTATCTATCACAGGATATTAGAGAAGGGGAGTACCTAAGATGTGAAAGCATGATTTTATTGAGGAATACTCGCTAATGGGGATAAATTCGACGCCTCGCGACCGCTTGAAGGTTAAGAACAATATAATGACAATTGTAATTAATTAATAATCTATATTTACAATTTCAGTACGTAGATACATGTTTAGTAGAGTTATTAATAAATATGTAAAGTTATATTTAAATAAATATTAATTTAGGCACATTATTCAAACGTGTTACCTGATATGATTCAAATATTACTAATACATTTTTAATAAATGTTTTAAGTTTATGTGTTTGCTATACATTCGTTTGTATCAAATATAATCTGAAGATGAAATTGTTAATTACGTTATGTATATTGTTATTTTTATATTTACTCATTATTAATTTTTAATTTTATTTCTTAGCAATGTTTATTTGTTATTAGGAGAATACATTCTTATTTTGAAGTTGTAATTATTCCGAACATAGGTCTGCGATATTTTAAATAATAATTAAATATATTAATTAGAAAGATATACATATGAAATCAATTTTATCAATAAAAATACGTTCCAAAACCTGGAAGGTGTATTATCCGGCTATGCTACAGCGACATTATTTTTGACGGCAAATTTTCAAATAATGGTACGATAAATGTATTAATTTGAAAAAGGTGAAACGTATAGGTTCGAAAATTTTTCATCAAAAATAATGTGGCTGTAGCATAGTTGGATAATGCACCTTCCCCAGTTTGGAAAGAGATCCAGGTTCAAATTCCGGTGGCGCAACAACAATATTTTTCGATAACACTGATTTTACATGTATATCTTTCTAATTATTATTTAAATTTATTTTTTTGTTTATTGATTAGTATGTACCAAAAAGTTAAATGTAGAAGGTCTTTGCGACGTAAATAAATAAATTATGCTTTATGGTTTAATTCTCGTTTTTCCAAAGTTGATTTATTTTTCCAGCGCAAAAGTGCGGTAATTATGAGGCAAAGCCTCAACAATTCCATGTGGTACCATTGTTTTAGGTTTTCTCAATGAAACCATTTAAGAAAAACTCCACCTAACCTAGAAGAAATATCAGTTCCATATACTAGTGCTCCCTAAAACCTTAAATTAATAATAATAATTGAATGTATTCTGATAAAATTTAATTAATAAATATTTATGTAATTATTTATAATAAAATAAATTGTTTCAGTAATACATATTTCGAAATACTTAGACCATTAAAAAAAATGTTTTAATTTAAAAATTAATTTTATGACGCCACCCGGTATAGGGTGCGTATATTTTTGTACGTATAGATACCTAGCAGCGTTCCAAAATATAATTAATATTAAAATTTAATTTCACATACGAAATACTTGCCACCCTTCTAATTTACTTTAAAATCGTGTTAGGTACAGAGAGGGTGAATATATATTAGATTTACATGAAGCGCAGCCTACTCGTATATTATATAATATACTTCTTACAATGTATATAAATACAATAAAAAATCGAAAACATTTCATTTAAATAAGATATATTGATACGTTAACGCGAATGACTGAGAATTCGTGTAATTACGAAATAATAAATACACAAAAGCCGACATACAACTTGTGTGCACATTAACGGAAAAAAAGAACACCTGCAAGCTATACATGCGACTAATTCCCACGTTATTATGTACGTAATTATTGCTGAAAAAATAATGTCAGCTTCATATTCATTAGTCGTCATTTTTACTGTTATTAATTCCATATACAATAATCACCGTGATGTAGGCAAAATCATTTATACTTTTTAAATTAGCAAAATTCATTATTTTTAGTTGTTAACTTTGTTTTATTAACCACTTATCGAGTTTAAATACATTTACCGGTTTCGAAAAATACCATTTTCTTCTTCAGGATGTCAATACTAACCTAAAACATATATTATTGTTTCTTTACCAGAATCTATTTTTAAAAAAAAAACAATTATTGAAACATTAAATTTAGTACCCAACTCAAATTTTTACTTAATACAAATTTACTCGAATAATTTTTAACTCGTAGTTAAATTTAGTTGGTTGTTTATAATTTTTTGATTAGTTTTACACCCTTTATTAATCTCTAACGATTCCAAATTATTTAATTTGTGACCATCACCATGCAACATGCAAAAATTTTCACAATCCCAATTTTTTTATCAAAACCATGACTCTATTAAATGATTAGAAAATTCTGAAAACCCACTATTGTTTTAACATCTCAAATACTAGATGTATTTTAACTCAATAAATGGTTAATAAAACAAAGTTAACAAATAAAAATAAATGCATTTATAAACGTAGCCGACCATGCAAGGTTTTACCACCCCGAATAAAATGCAGCACGGAGATTATGAGAGGGAAAGGGTAGATATGTGTGTATATCAGAGTCATTAACAACCCTTTGAAAAATAAATATCAAAATTCATATTTTAAAATAATTAGATAATTTTGTGTGATCTCAGCCCGACAGCTTGTTAAATTTTAACCTGAGATGTATCGAAAAACTATAGTTGAATTGTTTAAGATACTAGTACGCTTACAATTAAATAATAAATATAATTTTTATCGTATTTTTTTGTTAATGAATTGGATTCGCTCTTTCACCGCAGAGTATGTGTTTAAAATAAACCGAACCGCAGTTAAAGGTCAACTGGTGGTAGGAGAGTTTGTCAAATATCGCGTTATACGTGAGTAGGTAGCTTTTGTTCCAATCTTGTACTAACCACTGATTCTGGTCGGCGAAGGATAGTCCACCGCTTGACACCTCGCACAATTCTTGTTAAAAAATTCTTTAAATATTCACGATAGCGGATGAAATAATTCTGGCTGGTATTTGGGCAAGACATGACAGATACGTATTGAGTATGATTAGTACGTGTCTGATTCTGGGATGTAAAATCTAAACATCTTCTCATCTCGGTCGATAAGACGAGTTGACAAAAAAGTTTATTTAACTTTCACATGTGGTTAGACATGATTATAACTTAAATAAAAAATATTATTTTGTTTTAATGCCATGCTGTTTGAATATTAAAACTAGTTTCAGCTCAGGCTTGAACAAATATATGCTAGAAATATTTTAATATGTTTCAAGAACACACAATTACTGGATTTTTATCTACAAAGGCACTGTTATTAAGCAAATAATAGATATCTCATAGAGACAAAGCTATCTTTTATTATATTTAATGGAAATATATAGATAAGTATAAGTAATTACATGTCTTCGGCTAGCTTAAGTGATCACTTTACACAATGCAACGTTCACCATTCTCACCCATTCATCAATCTCCATATTTATAATTTTTTTGTAAATTGTATATTTGTACGTTAATATGTGGAAACACTTCGAATACAGCTACACTATCGCCATCTATGAACTAAATTTGATATTCATTTCCATGAAACAGTAAAAATGTCACAATGATAATCAAATTATTTTTTAAAATTATTTAAAGCAATATTCTTCATCTGTAAAATATTTTTATAATACATTATACTAGAATACGCTTGAAAAAACAATTTTTATATATTTTCTTATTTTGACCAGTATATTATTAGCAGTATTTGAATATGTTCCACGAACACATAATTACTGGATTTTCACCTACAATGGCACAATAGATATCTATGAAATCCTATACTTACCCATACTTCTATATATTTCCATTAAATATAATAAAAAATAGCTTCGTCTCTATAAGATATCCATTATCTTTTATTTTATTGAGGGATTTTGACACTGTAAATATATTATAACAAACATAATAACTATTTAACATATGATACTAATAATGAAAATCCACAAAAATATTTAGATACATCGGTGTGTTTAGATGCAGAAAATAAATGAAATGAGAAAGAGAGGGAGAAAGAGTGGGGAGGTTGCAACTATTGTTGCGGTAAAGGGAGAGCAATATGTGTATATAGGTAGAATGATTGGCCAAAATTAAGATTGTGGTGGTTCATAAGAAGAACCTTTTAAGCGTAGTAAGGCTAATGTTGAAAAAGTCAATTTCTGTAAATTTCTCATTATGGTATTTGCATGACCGGTGAATGAATGAATTTTGTATTTGTATTTGTTTAAATATATACTAATTAAAAACTTTTAGGTAAGTGAGTTCGCCTTCCCTACACCGACGTCTATCTCTTATCTTAGTCTAAAGTAGTGTTAAAACAAAATAATAGTTTTTATTTTAATCATAAATGGATTTTTTTCTTTAAATCCGCGGTCGTAAAGTGCTTCAATGCATGAATGCATACAACAATGTGGCCTTTGGTAACATTCTGGTAAAACACATCAAAGGGATGAATTCACATGCAAGACGCCTCCACCCTTTACGGGACATCCCTCACAGGGTAGCCAATACCAGCCTCGATAGAGAGTGTGGGAGTAATTTATACGTGACTTGAATGAACGCGCTATGAGTCTAAAATGTATTCCTGAACGTTTTCAACATTTACTAAGAGAATTTGAAAAGACTTACGGAATACGAAAAATTCAATGGTAGATTTTGTAATACTTTTTTTTTTTTTTTTAAATAATGTTGCATATCCTTCACCAGTGCAGACTATTAGAATAGTAGCTAATTTTTATAATGATACGAATGTATCAAATACGATAAGATAATTATTATAATAATTAATTATCATAACAAGTGAAATTCTAATATTTCCCGCTTTTAAGCGAAGTTTGAAGACATGGGCAGAAGATAGATGCCATTGAGATATGATACTGGAGACTCACGCTGCGTGTACTATGGACAGTGAGACTCACAAATCGATACCTTAATCTGCAAAGCAGCTAACTCCACCCATGTTTAAAAAACCGTTTGTGATGTCATTATTTTCCTCTTTTATTATTCTATGGTACACTAAAAGCCAAAAATTCCCATCACCAAGTGTCGATGGCACCAGAAATAGAGGACGCCCGCGGAAATCAAAATGGTTGCACTACATTATTATGAAAAATCATCTAACTCCCAATAATATTTTACAATTTTGGTAAAGAAATTCAGCTAACTCCAAATATTCCCTATAAGTACGAGATAAATGAAAATTCTCAGCTAGCCTACTTCTGCAAAAACAATCTACCAAAGTGTGTTTTGAAAATTTCGTAATTCGTATTTAATCACAAAATTAAACAGTTTTTTGTTGCTCCTGAACATTTTAGAAAAATGGAGTTAGCTGTTTGGCAGATTAAGGTATCGACAGGTCTCTATCATACGCAGCACGAGTCATGTCAGTAGGAACATCGGCGAAGTATACGGCCGCCATAAGTCAGTTATCATGCGGGCCGACCAATGCGGTGGAACAATCACTCTTCCGAGTTCTAATTTTTGAATTTTTTGGGCTTCTTGCGAGACGAGAAGATACTTTGGAGAAGCTTGTTGTATTGAGCCACGTCAAAGGACGGAGAGAAAGAGAAAGATCCCCCAACCGTTGGATCTATCAAGTGAATAAGTTAACAAACACTTAATCATTTGGATAATGTGATATCCTTGAGATTGTGTGAATATGTGTGTGTCAGCGCGCGAGCACTGCCGGTATGAGATGTATGTGGGTGTGTGTATGTGGCGAGCTTAAAAAGATGACGCGCGGAGCGTAAACTGTATTATTCGTGTAATAAATATTTTAATTGGCATATGAAGATTTTATCATTGGACTACCAATAATCTTTTGCAAGGTATTCAACATGGAAAGTACTTATCACGCAAGTATGTAACAGAAAACTTACGCGATTTCGATTAACGTGAGTAAATTACAGACGCAATTAATCGGGTTAAATGAGGTTTTATAAAAGGTTTATTAAAATAACTAAAGTTATGAAATTATTAAGGGAACAAAATTTGGCAAAATACAATGTTCCTATACCAAATAATATCAAATCTAATGATAATAATTCATATAAAACATCTAAATATGTGTGTACTTACTGATTGGCCAGATTTGTCCAAAAACGTAGAAAAAAGTAGTTTACCTAGAACAAAAAGAAAAAAACATGCTTAGTTTCATATCAGTCACGAAATAAGTGAATATAAAATAAAAATATAATTTTGAATTCATTATTTTCTCGATCGGAGAGATCCAGCAATTTAATTATGTCAAGTTTTTCCGAAAGGTAATATTTAATTTCACAAAAATAATTTACGATTTTTTTCATAAATAATGAAAATAAAATAATGTGAGATCATCTAATATAAAGCTTACGAACTTGGGGAACAATATTATCCAAGAATCCACGTATGTGCACCTACCTACAAAAAAACGAATACAAACTGACCCATGTATAATATTTCCTCTATGCCGCATTTAACGGCAAAAAAAGACACCTGCAAGCCATGCGTGCGATTAATTCCCACGTTTTTCGTTATGTAAAAACACGTGTCCTTATATATGAACTGTTTATTTGAGAAACAATTCCATACATTCATTTATTTGTCCATACATTTGTCATAATGGAGTTATGAATGTTACATAGAGCTACAAATTATATGAGAAATAACTCGTAACCTTCAAAATAACCTTCAAAATTACACATTTAAAAAATAACACTTGTCCAGACACTTTTATTTAAAATTTTAAGAATATTACTTAAAAATGTTTATATACTGAAAATAACTCAACTAGACAGTTTTTATTGATTATCTCTGAAGTAAGTTTGGATTACAAGTGTTATTTCTCAAATAAGAGGTTCATATAATACGAGGGACTATTTATGTCACTTCCGCCATAAATAGCACGTAGGCAGAAAATTTTCCTATAAAAAAAAACCAGTTTTCTTGAATAAATCCAATGTGACACAACTTGACTTTTATTGACGGAGTACATCCTAGAATCGTAAAGCATAACCTTCACGCATGTCTGTACGAAAGATTATCAGTCGGTTAAAATATCTAGATTACAAAAATATTAAAAATTTTAAAATTAAAACCAAATATTTCTGGAATGATCACATGTTTTGAAAAATAGTCCCAGGCAAAAAAATATTAATATCGTGGAGTATAATGATAGTAGAAGTATAGAAAAATTATAATTTTATTTTCCTTACATCTTAGTTAACGTGATTTTACATATACCATAGAATAGAGATAATGCGCCATCATGCATTGCTAAGAGTGTTAGAACCGGTTCCGATCAAATGACCTGTTGTGATCGAAAAGAACTATTAAAGTTGAAAATAACTAGTAGTTTTTTTTAAATTTTGACCGGTGACACCGATATTTATACTCAATACGTAATCGATTATGTGGAGCTGTTTACTACAATATCAAGTAACTGGGTATTCCGGTAATTTGATATTAACTGATTAAAAATCACCGGTACACAAATATCAACCATCACTAATAACAATCCGCTGAATAAATATATATATATATATTTTTTATTAAAATAAGGTAGATGGCTCTATCAAATGATGGAACGATTAAATGTATTGATTTCAAAAAAGGTAACATATAAGGTCGAAAAATTGTCGCTAAAAATAATGCCGCTGTAGCTTAGTTGGATAAAGCACCTCCCCTGGTTAGGGAAGAGATCCAGGTTCGAATCCCGGTAGCGCAACAATAATATTTTTCGATAAAATTGATTTTATATGTGTATCTTTATAATTAATATATTTAATTCATATTTAAAATATTTTGTGTTACAAAAAAATACGTAATACGCAGTGCTTACTTATTACTATTATATATATTATATTAACCTACTGGTCAGTTAAATACTGTAAAGATATTTCGTGCTTGATTGTCGCGATTAGTTAATAAGAGTGATTTGTAGTTTTTGTACATTGAGTAAAAAATATTTCTTGTCTTACTTCAATAAGCACCATCTCGTGTTGTTCGTGAGGTACACCGCGACAATGTACATATTTTGTTCACAGAAACAATGTAGAAATATTTCAAATTAGTCATGCAATACGCTTTAAGACCTTTGTTGAAATGAGTTTTTGTCCTACAGGGTGATTTTTTTTCCACATAATGGAATATATCAACATTAATAAAATATCTACAGTCAAATGATGAAAAGTTATGTTAATTGTAATACAGTAATGTAAACCAATAGATAGGGATTATAGTCATAGGATTGGGTCTAATTAAAGCTATACTTGAAGAAGTTATTAAATAAGTCAGGATTACCCCATTCATTCAAATATAAGAACCAAAATTGAACTTTTATTGGAGCCTGCCAAGGAAATAGAGTATGAAAACACTTCTAAACAGAGTAAAATATCAAATAAAATTCTCCGTGGGATATTGGGTCAGTTGTGTTTCAGAAATAGTCAAAGTTTGTGAAGATGATCCAAATTAAAAAAATTGTCGTCCTTCCTTTCACATTGATTCCTCATGACTGAGAATTGTGATTTTATTAACTCTCACTCTCTTGACTAGACTCCACTTTTCTCAACATTTGCAAAACTGAGGGCTGACATCAGGTAAGTGCTTGTTGCGTACCCCATCTTATCTATGCTTGAACACAACACTTCTCAACAACAACAAACTTCTCTCCTCATTATAAATATCAAAAAATATATATTTGGCTTATTTAAATTAAGAAAAATCTATAATTGATATACGTATCGTTAATAGTAGATATCATCGTTTTTGCTCAATGGATTGGTAAGAAAACTAGTGTTTCATATTCATAAAGCACACTTTTGGCGCGCTTTTAATATCAGCCGCGAATAATGTTATTGACACATGTCCGCGTCCAAATTACTCTCCTCGACCTATATTCTTATGTTTGCCCTAACTTTGAATTGGAGCTTGGCACTCTTGAGGCGTCACTGGATCAATATATGATCTCGACAACGGCGAAATCATTCTCTTTGTGAACCAATCATCTCCAGTGCGGTGGAGCACTATTTTTTTTTTTTGTGATCTTGTGATTTGTGACTATATTTTTTGTTGTTTCGCGCTATGTTTGTGGTTCTCCGAGTCTACCCCTCTGCTCCCCAGCCCTCCGGTGATATATATTCTATACGTATTTCTTCACTTACCTATATAAATTATTGTTATTTTACGCACGATATTATATTAAATTAATAATAAAGATATAGTGAGTATTTGTATTTTGTCTGGTATGTCATGTATCGCCGCCCTGTTGCCCATGTAGCATGGCAATGGAACCCAGGGCTGGTGGAGAATAAGTATACCGATATGAGAGCATTAACGATGTCATCATTGTCATAAAGACCATGACTGCTCCGTAGTGAATAAATGTTCAGACAAGGATTCCTGAAGATGGTTTGTGTCAGTGCCGCAGACCAGTACTGTCCATATCTCAAAATATTGACAATTATAATGATGAATATAAATTCAAAGACTGTGAGAAGTTATTGTAAGTAAAAAAAATAGCTTATTCAGATTTCGTAAAAATACAAATGTTTTAATATAATACATTCTGTATAAGTTTAAAAGAATTTAGAATGGCTGTCACGGAGGCCATAACGCCTACACGTAAGTTCATTAAGTACAATAAAGTTTATCAAATCGTCACCTTCCTGATTCCCGGGATTATAATCGCGATCCCGGGCGTGTCAAAATTTACATTTAATCACAATAAAAATCGTTCACAATTAGGGTTAAGCCCACATTTAGTTTTATGGTAGCATTTAAATTTCCACATAAAGTGTTAAAAAGTGTATTTAAATTGATGTGAGCATACGATTATTAAACAACTGTACTGATTTCTAATTTTTTCAAAATACAAAAAATACAATAGAAATATGCATATTTAGGAGAAATTTATTAAAAAACCGATAGACTGCTTAAATAGATTTTTGCATAAGTGTCAGAGGGAAGAAAACCTGTAGGACGAGCCAGCAAAACATGGAAAAGGTAAATGGAGAGATCTTGCGAAGAAAGATGAGACTATCAATGGCCTCGTGTAATTGACAGAGAGCGATGGAAGAGTATTTTTAAATTCTTCAAAAGCACTTTTCTTTTGGATTTTAACAATTGTTTTCCTTAAATTTAATCAAAACGAGGGCGTTAGGTTTTTCAAAATATGCTATCTTGCACAAGAGATACGATACGATAACGCTTAACACACTCTAGTTGTTGATGCCTAGACAAACGTCTTTCGTAGGGTGTAGTCTCCAATTCGAGTATACTCGTCGATTTTTTAAATACTCGATAATAGTATTTTTCAAAATACTCGAGTAATACTCGTAAATTATAAAAAATAAATATTTATTTACATATTTAGCTGCGTTCTGCTTTCAGCATTTACTGGCCGGGTTAAAGCGGTTCCTATCAGGCTAATTGGATACGACGGAATAATTTCTTTTATGTCTTCGTGTTCTCCTGACTTGTTTCATCAATGGCAATGAACAATATAAAATATCACAAAAAATCTTTTGTATTTGCCGACTAATGGCGTAAACTGTTGTAAAAACAGAAAATTATATTACTTATATGTTTGTATTTGTACTAATCCGTCAGTGGAAATTATAAACCAAAACATCTGTATATTTTACGCTTTCAAAGTAAAATTAGTTCCCTGTGAATCGTTGAGAGTAAACGAGGTGTGTGAAAAATTCTGTTTTGTGTGTTGTAGTGTAATTAGAATTGATAATTAATATTAGGTGAGACAATTTATTATATGTGCATGAATTTTAATTATTAATAGCTATTATGGTTCATTGGAAAGTACTTGAGTATACTCGAGTAGTTGACGGTGTCGAGTAATTGGAGTCTCCAGTAGGTTGGTACAAGACTTGATGACGTCCATTTTCACATCCATGAGACACGTGAGAACTTTATGCAGTTACTAACAAAAAAGTTTCCTTTCAAAACCCTAGAATGTTTCGCAATGGGGTGTAAAAATGAAGAGGGATCACAAAGATGAGAGCCAATGATTGTAATACAAAGTAGTATATAAAAAGAGATAGGATGCTGTGGATCTTTGTTAGAGTTATCATTAATTATATTGCGCTACAAACACCGCGTGTGGTGTACATTTGCGAAAGAAAATTAAATAAATATATTAAAAATATTTCATAAATATATAGAATATACTTTTTAATCAATGATTTTCTATGGTATATTTAATTATCACTAGCAGAAAAAAAATATTTTTAATAAATTTGCTATTTAATGACCGCATCTCTCTTAAGTCACTTTTGTAATACGTATTTTTTTCTTCCTACTTTATTTATGTGAAATTTTGACAAAGCTTAAATATATACAGTAACATTGTATCTATAAATTAGATAAGTGGTACTTGTTTCGATAAAAAAATACGTTTATTCCGAGTTTCAATTTTGAGTTTTCTAAATTTCTAAAAGTAATATTTATTGAATTGTTTTGCCGCTTAAAACAAATATTTTCATCCATCTGATTATGAAAATTTTCATTTTCTTCGAAAATCAAATCAATGATAGCATAGTAATCTGGACTATCAAAGAGTATATTAAATAGTTTTGTCAAATTCAACAAAAATTATGTATAGATGGGAAGATATATGATATACATGATAGTACCGGAAATAGGCTACATACATGATCAGGTATCTCACGTTCTGTTAGAAGCTTTAACAATCGATGATGCCAAGATGATTTATGTCTTCTTCTTCTTCTTCATGTGCCGTCTTCTATCGAAGGTTGACCACCAGATTACAGTGTGCTTATTTATCATATTCAAAATATTTAAGTAGCAGTCAATACAACCATTTTCTACCTACACCTCTGCTGCTTTCTATCTTCATCTGCATGAGAGTTGTAAGAAATCATATTTTTTATTGCGGATGATGTGTCCAAAGTATGCAGCTTTCCTTCGTTTGAAACATGTTATTAATCCTAGACATATTCACACGTCTTCATTGTTATTGTTATAAATCTAGGAGGTTGACGACGCTACCAATCTTGATAGTATTAAATAGTGTTCCTAAATTATTATTTTTTTACAGACAGTTGCTGAAAATTAAAAGTTACATTTATGAATCTAATTGATGTAAAATGTATTGTACAATTATAGCTTGGTTGAATCGTAAAAAATGTGTTATTAAGACATTTATATCCCGGGAATGATTTGAACACCCTGTAAAAATAAACCCTTGAACATAAAAATTAAATCATAAAATAAAACGAACGCAAGGAGTTGTTTTTCAAATTTTACGATTTATTGCGGCGAACATTAATGTTGGCAAAATAAATGAAAATCAAAATTGGGGTTGTTTGGAAAACAATAAAAAATATCAAATGTTTATTTTTTCCAAAAATAATTGAAGATTTAAGATCCACCGTTTGTTTAAAAAATATATTTTAGATTGAATTACCCGTAATTTCATAGTTCTTCAAAATTATAATTAATTCATTTTTATGGCCACAAACAGTTCTTCAAGTGAGGCAGTATTATGCAGAGACCATTCCTAGATAGCTGACTAGCTTTGTATTTCAATCCCGCTGTACATAATTAAATGAATTATTGTTTCACTATAATTCAAGGCATTATATAGTATCATAAAAATGGATAAATATTAAAGTTTTAAAATTTTGTTTTGATTTTAAAAATTTGATTCAAATGCAGTTTAAAGATATGTGGTGGTCCTGCTGGCGCTCTTCCGACATGGGGCCGAAACGCACCCACCAATAGCGGACTTCAATACATCGTGACGGACGAGTCCTAGGAGATAGTCAACGTTTCATGCAAGCCACTCCATTCTTCAACTTTATTTGCACAATTAACCTTATACTTGTAGTACCTGACATTATAAATCGTCCGGCAATATTTCTGTTTTATATACTCACACGCAATTCATATGAATTAATATATATTCTGCGACATGCACCAACACACGTGTGACTATAAAAGACTTAGATCCTTCAGTCTCACCATGCATAAAACCTTCTGATTTGAACTCAGATCACTAATAGTCTACAACCACAGCCCCTACAGATTTACAAAATTTAATTGTTTTTTTCCTTTTTTACCAAAATATATATTTTTAAATAACCTTAGTTATGATACAATTCAGGTTCACATTGAAATAAATTAAATTTTTAAATAATTTTACTTACTAGAGTTTGTAAATCTTTACGCAATTACAGGTGCAGCAGTGGGCAACTGATATTTGTGAAAGAGTGTTGTTTGTGAAGAGTGTTGTAAACTAACGTGTTAAATATAGTTTAAAAAACAATTTAACCATCACTATCTTTCCATACTTGTATAGAATATATTTTTCTGGTTTTGTCGTACAGGTACATAATTTTTTTTGTAGTCTTTTTAAACATTGTCAGAATTTTATTACGTATTTAAATGGTGTTTTTATTTTATTTTGTGGATAATAAAAATATGTATTTATTTCATTTTATTTCTTGTATTATGCAAAACGCACTTTTTAAAGATGTGTAGCACATTTTACAGAATATTAATCCGAATCAGTTTTACAAAAGTAATTATTCCGTATCAATTTCACGAGTTGTACATCCCTTATCCGCAAATTCAGCTCGTAATAAATTATTTCTTCCGCATCATTTTTCGAATCAGGGCCAGAAGTACTTTGCCTGTGCTTTGTCATGTGAAAATGACATCAGATGAAAGATTACAGCTAACAACACAAAATTCGAATATCTCATTTCGGTTTCGTAGATTAACAATGAATACAGCTCTGAAATCTACACTTGAAAATGCGGAGCGAGCCGCTGAAGTTAAATTAGGATCATTTGATAACAATAACTGTATATTGCTTGACATCATTATTTTTTAATTCCTTACAAATTCGCAAAATTCAAATCACCACCACTGAAACCGTGAAATTCTGTAGTCACAGAAAAAGCGGTGAACTGAGGCGTGAAATAATATTATCTGTTTGTGACTTATACTTATTATTACAATACTTTGAACGAACTAATGCTCTGTAGGAGCAAGTGCCCTACCTTTGGACAACATTAATATCTCTGGAAATATTCAAGTTAAAAATTTCGTAAAAATATACGGGTATTCTATTTTCGTCAGCTAGCAACACTATTGTGTCAAATCTGTTATTTTGTTAATAGTATTTTTCTTTTACAAATTTGAAAAAAAACTATACGATAAGTAAGTTTTTTATCTATTTTGATGACGTATTTTTAATGACTATTTACGTATTGTCTTACATTAGTTAATTGTATATTAGTAAACCAAAAATAAGCCTATTTGATTCAATTGTTACTTTTGTATATTTCTAACCACAAATTTCTACGATTAATAATCTTTTAATTTTGTACGCTTATCGTACCTTTGGACAACTCTACGTTCGTCCCTTTGGACGCGACCAAAGGTACTAACGTAGTGGAGTGTATTTTTTAAGATATTTGTGGCTAATTAAACTTTTTTTTTAATAGTGATGTAAAGTAAATTGGGACGTAAGAGAAAGAATGTTAATATTGAAGTATATACAAACTGCAAAACGTGCAGTTTCTCAATGAAAATGACTATTTTTTACGTGAAACCTTAGCGAGAACAATGCTGGAATATTTTGGAATAGCACGAACGCTTGGAAACATATTATTAACTGACAAAGCACATTTTTATATCGATGGCCATGTTAATAAACATAACATAAAATACTGGTGCTTCTACAACTCAAGGAAATACCATAAAAAAGTTTGCATTGTCCAAAAACGACACTGTGGTGTGCAATTTATGCCCGAGGGATAATAAACGAAAGACAGTCACTACTGACGTATATTGCCGAATGATCGACAAGTTTTTGGTACCGCAACTGCAGCTGTTTCTTAGGTTCAATAACAGAACACAATTTCAGCAAGATGGGGCCACTCTTCACACAGCTAGAGTTTCAATGAAGAAGCTGAGGGAAAATTTTCCCAACAAATTAATCAGCTAGTACGGAGACATACCCTGGGCACTTCGGTATGTATCCGTACCTTACACCGTGTGACTTTTTTTTTGTGGGGATACCTTAAGTCAAGAGTTTACAACATTCAGGTCTTATAAGAAAATGTCGCCCGTGTAATTGCTGTGATTGAACCAACGTTTTGCTCTCGCGTGTTTGCAAATTTAAGAGTCATATTGCAAGAGTGTCTTGAAAGAAATGGACGGCACTTAGATGATATTTTTTATAAAACGTAAATTCCACATCGTTAAACTCTATTTTGTGTAAATAAAATATGAGAATAATATTGTAATATTTTTTTAATTTAATATTAAACTTGAAAATTTTCCACTGGACACCCTTTATGTTTACTGGTAGATATTTTAATATCGATTTGTTGAATTTATTTATTACACTGTGTACTCTAAAGTAGAATAATAAAATTATACGATAATAAATGGTGGAAAAGAACCGAACTAAAAACTATTAAATGCATTATTCAACTGCTACGTTTCTAAGCCAAATGCGGACATATAAATAGATTGAAACGAAACTCGGATTTCTCGTATCTCCATTACTGAAATGAATGGAACGCACCTATTGTTAAGTATGTAAGTAATGGTAAAATTAAAAACAAATTAATTGGAAAGAAACACAGAAAAAATCAATGCATTGAAAAAATATTTGTTAGATGATTTAGAGCCTTAAGTAAATATATAAATAATAAAGGATAAATTTCGTTAATATTTTAGTAGTAGACTTAAAGCTTGCGTGATTGTGTAAAAAATATATACAATAATATTTTCTGTAACTGTACAGAATTTGTATACGCTTCTTGAACATTATCGACTCGTAATTTAGTCAGAAATCCACCCATTAGATATTGTGGACTAGGTTTGTCACACTGTATAATGCATTAAAAATGTTACGATTTTAACGTTTCAAATGTGTAACGCAACTACGTTTTTTTGTTACTTATATTTGACTAACGAACTTGTTTATTTAAAAGTTAACTTGTACTCTAAGGTTAACTTGTACTTCCCACCATTGTGCGTGTCAGACTGAAAGTAGAGATTGTGCGTGAGTCTGAAAAGTTGACATTCCGCTATTGCGCTTGTCAGACGGAATGTTGATATTATAAGTGTCATAATCGTAAGTTGACATTCCACTATTGTGCGTATCAGACTGAAAGTAGAGATTATGCGTGAGTCTGAAAATTTGACATTCCGCTATTGTGCTTGTAAACGGAATGTTGATATTGTAAGTGTCATACTAAAAAGTTGACATTCCACTATTGTGCGTATCAGACTGAAAGTAGAGATTGTGCGTGAGTCTGAAAAGTTGACATTCCGCTATTGTGCTTGTAAACGGAATGTTGATATTGTAAGTTTCATACTAAAAAGTTGACATTCCACTATTGTGCGTATCAGACTGAAAGTAGAGATTGTGCTTGAGTCTGAAAATTTGACATTCCGCTATTGTGCTTGTAAACGGAATGTTGATATTGTAAGTGTCATACTAAAAAGTTGACATTCCACTATTGTGCGTATCAGACTGAAAGTAGAGATTGTGCGTGAGTCTGAAAAGTTGACATTCCGCTATTGTGCTTGTAAACGGAATGTTGATATTGTAAGTGTCATACTAAAAAGTTGACATTCCACTGTTGTGCGTATCAGACTGAAAGTAGAGATTGTGCGTGAGTCTGAAAAGTTGACATTCCGCTATTGTGCTTGTAAACGGAATGTTGATATTGTAAGTGTCATACTAAAAAGTTGACATTCCACTGTTGTGCGTATCAGACTGAAAGTAGAGATTGTGCGTGAGTCTGAAAAGTTGACATTCCGCTATTGTGCTTGTCAGACGTAATGTTGACATTATACGTTATAACGTTATATTTGGTACCTACCGGTCACGAGATATTATTTTGAGTTGACATTTGCAAATGGCAACATTTCACCGCGGGATGTAATTTCTCTATGATATTTTTCCGTTGACGGCTCTAGAGCATGCGAAGTGAGCTGTTCGTGGATTGATTGTAAAAAAATGTGAATTCATCTTTAAAAAAGGAAGGGTGAGAATAATATAAAATATTAGGCATTTGTGTTATCCTGTACCGTGTAAGTAGATAGTTTTTGTTATTTCATTTGTGTATTTGCAGGATGCGAAGCATCCCTTCCTTACTCGACGTCAGTGAGGTATGATGGATAATACTAATTTCCTCGTGAAGGATTTCTCACGAGGTGAGAATGATGGGAACACGATTAGGTCCCTTCTGCTCAATTTAGTCTACAATTTAATCTATTTACAACAAATGAGGATGCAAGGGTTCAAGAACCACGCCAGGAATAGGATGACCCAGCCTTCATGTTGTTTTGCGATGTGAGGAGACACAAGTATTCTACGGGTGTCTCGGAACATCAAAATATTGAACTCAAGCTGTGGATTGATCCTGAAGAGAAAAGATTCTTGTGTCTGAATTGTTGTGAAGGAAATTTTTGATGTGAAATTTTGAAGATGTAGTGAATCTTAATGTTTATTTTCACAGCTAATTTTAAATGCTAGTTGGTAATTCTGGTGTACTCGATTTGATAAAAGTCCATTATTTGGTGTAATTATACTGTGGTGATAGTATTTTTACTATATTTTTACCTGGTAGACTCATATATTTTGGTATCTTACCACGCTTAACTTTTGTAAGCAAAAACTATTTAATTATAAGATTGTAAGTTTATAACATATTCTATTATTTTTCCCTTAGAATGATTGCTGATATGGATGGGAGACAGTGTGGTGAGTTCTGTGCATCAGGACCATGTACTTCATGCTTTATATTGATCAAACCGGAGGAAGAATAAAATATAAGGTCACAACGTGTCAGACTAAAATGTTGACATTCCACTATTGTACGTGTGGGTCTGGTCAGTATTTTACATTGTTCACCTTGCTATTTTGTTTGGTGCATGTTATTAATTTCGTGCGTATCAGTGAAGTGTGTGTTGCTGGTATTACGTATATAATAGCGAAATCAGAAGACTGCAAGAGAAGAAATTCAAACAAGGAGCATTACCACTGGCTGGTCATGTCCTCCTTTTCCAGTTCCTGTCTTGTTCTTATACTAAATTCCTTATATCCGTCCTAAATTCCAATTGCCAATCCTCTGATCTAACACTTTTGATATATTTTGAGTACATATATATTTTATGACTGATATTAGATAATTATTATGCATTCACTAAGTACTACAATTTTAAATAGACAACAAATTTCTGTATTAATAATATAAGTAATTCGATTTTCTTAATCTTATATCAATAATAATCTTAAGTAACCATCCCCTATTTCGGCAGCCCGACAACCTTGTTTTAAGTTTATGTTTACTAGCAGAATATTTTCGAATCGTAATTTAGTCAGGTATCCACCCATAAAATATTGTAAACTAGGTCTGTTACACTCTGCATAATATTTTTTATTAGATTTTCTCTTTACCATACTGAGAATTATTTTTCTACAAATTTTTCACTCGCATAATATATTGCGTCGTAGCCGATATATTTCTACACAGCTTCCCCTATTCGAGATCGTTACAGTACGCACGGATGGACCTCTTAATGAGAAAACATTAATTTGATGCATCACGTGACAGGGTTAATGCGTGAACACCGCTAATTCAAATAAAATTACCATCCAACGTAACAGGCAAGTCTACATCCAATCAACATGGAAAAAACATTGAATTTTTTAACCCGCAAAAGGCAAAAAAAATGTCTCCCCAAGGACGCGATTAATTTTTTTTTCTCTGAAACGATGTTTTTCGTGATGCTTTAATTTTGTTAGTTCCTCATAACCATTGTTTACATAAAGAAGAGGAAAATACGGAGCGTAGGAAGAATAGTAGGAATTTTGTATAAGGACAGAACAAAAAGGACTCGAGGACCAACCAAGAAGCACGACTTACCTGAATTTTCTTTCCGCACTCACAGCTCTCCTGAAACTTGTTCGATGATTAGCACGAAGTACTGTGTATTACTCAATAGTGATTGTAAATCTTCAGTACTCACTGCAAGAAATCGAAACACAATAATAATTCAAGTCAGTGTGAAGAGCTTCTAGCAGAACTTTCACACTTCTTGACAGTTCACAAGTCATAGATCACACGAAAAAAAGTAGTGTTCTGTGGTAATGGTAAAGGGTGGAGGTTGGGGGGTGAGGCTGAAAGGTATAGTAAACCTAATGGAGCATCATAAATACCGAACAACCATTTATTTACCACCAATCTTTGTCTTGGTCTGGAAGGCCCTCTCGCAAATGTCACTCTTACAGCTTTACCACTCCATACTTGTAAACTGTACCAACAATAAACCAAGTGTCAACCGTTAGCATATAATTTGCTAATTTACGAAGGGGAATAAAAAATATAAAATTTTGTTACTAGAAGAGATACAAATACATAAAACAAAGTGTCACACAAAGTATAGAACACCACACTCTTCTGTCTTTCGCCACAAAATTTTAATATTTCAATTTTTATTTTATTTTAATAATTCTCGTCATGTAAGTTCGTCAATTATTAAGGCTTCTAAAGGGATCATCTTCCTGTATGTGGTTTATACCTGGTCGTGCCAAGTCTTCTGCTTATGTCCTCTATTTCTGGCACCATCAACATTTGATTAATATATGTTGCGCCTAATACCAAAATCCCCTAAAACAGATTTCAGATAATTTATGTTAAATATCCCATTTTGTAGACTTTATTATCAGCTACGTGCAGAACACAAATTCATTGATATTGCAGGTTCAAAATCAGGATTAATTCCAAAATACCCTAAAGCAGACAGAGTATAGGTTGCTATTCTCCCTAAAATGAAATCAGCCAATTACAACGCTTGTTGATGGTCACGTGAAATAAAAATTGTTTTACAGAATTGTCTTTTTTAATAAATACACGTTTTCATCCACAACTAAAAAAAATAATCTTAAATATGAATTAGATACGAGGGGCAAGTAAAAAATAAGGTTCCTACATTTTTTTCAGGTATAAGGTATTTTTTATTGCAATAAATAAGTAAACCATCTGAAAGCTTGTACTTTATTCTATTTTTCTACATAGTCTCCTGATTTTTCTATGCATTTTTCCTGACGAGTTATCCACTTCTGAAAACCCGCTTCGAAGAATTCCGCCGCTAGGCCGCCGATGAACTTGGTGACCGCTTCTTTCACCTCTTCATCTGTATTGAAGCGTTGTCCACCCAAGTGTTGCTTCAATTTCGGAAACAAGTGGAAGTCGCTGGGAGCAAGATCAGGGCTGTAGGGGGCATGGTCAAGCAATTTCCAGCCGAATTTGTCCAGTAGGGCGGTGGTCTGTCGAGAGACATGCGGGCGAGCGTTGTCGTGGTGCAGCCTAACGCCCTTGGTCAGTATAATCGGTCAAAATGTTGTCGATGGTTTTTTCACAAACCTCAGGAACCTGGACAGCAAGCTCCCGAAGCGTTACTCTCCGATCTTCGAGGAGAATGCACTCAATCTTCGCCACGACTTCGTCCGACACCGATGGCCTCCCACTCCTTTGCTCGTCGTGGACGTCTGTGCGTCCTTCGGAGAACTCCCTGCACCATTTGCGGACGTGTTGGACGCTGATGCAAGCTGTGCCATAAACTTCTTCCAACTGTCGATGAATTTCAACAGGTTTAAGCTTCTTCGCGTTTAAAAATCGAATCACCGAACGGATTTCACACCTGGCGGTAACGGCGATGGCGGGTTCCATAGCGGATGGCTGTCAGGCCTTTACTGAGCGTCGCAGCGTTTGCTCCCGGTAGTGGGGATGTAGTTAAGGGACCAACAATCAAGGCGGTGTTGCCGGATTTCGCCTAGCATCTCGCGTGGCGAGTGTACAGCGTAAGGAACCTTATTTTTTACTTGGCCCTCGTATATTAATTTGAAAGATATACATATAAAATCAATTTTATCGAAAAATATTGTTGTTGTGCTACCGGGATTCGATCCTGGATCTCTTTCCAAGCCGGGAAAGGTGCATTATCCAACTATGCTACAGCGACGATATTTTTAGCAACTAATTTTTGAACCTATATGTTACCTTTTTTGATATAATACATTTAATCGATCCTTTATTTGAAAGAGCCATCTACCTTATTTTTGCGGAATCGCAAATATCTTAGATAGAAGTATTTGAGATTCATATATTTCTATATGTTCTGAATAATTACAACTTCGCAATAGGAATGTGGTCTCCTAAAAAAAGTCGTTTTAGAGGTTTTTGGAATCAGGCGCTACATATCTTTTTTAGTATTATCTCCTCATTCGTCGATTCCGTAAGATCAAACTACCTAAGCGATCCTCATTTAATCCTATCACTGTTCTTTACATTCTCAAAAACAGCTTTACATTCTCTCCCAATTTCCCCATTTGTACATAATCATAAATTAATTTGTCATGTATATTAAATTAATTTTGTTCCTCTTCTGCTAGCTCCAGGCCTCACTTTTATACATCAGTGCCAATACCAAGACTCCATTGTGTACCGATGTAGTGTTGCCTCTATTGAAAG
The DNA here is from genome assembly GCA_031772225.1 of Eubasilissa splendida. Lineage (NCBI taxonomy): Eukaryota > Metazoa > Arthropoda > Insecta > Trichoptera > Phryganeidae > Eubasilissa > Eubasilissa splendida. Next base: position 2,956,992 of record CM062867.1, read on the forward strand.
TTCCCATTATATACATTATTCCATTCAATGTGGCATTCACTTTACTCCCTATAGTCGCCCTCCTTTCGATATATTTTTATCAAACATACATTTAAAATACACAAACTCGTCTTGTTTACGCGCTTTGTTGCTTCGATTGGCACCACTGGATTTCCTGGTTTATAATAATGTTCACGCGTGTGTGTGTGTGTGAGTGTTGTTGCCCTTTTTCGGAAGCTAAGAAGACTGTAACCTACAGACGTCATTCTTGTTACATTCCGAATTTCGACCAGTCCGGCGTTCCAAATAAACCACCAGTGCGCGCTTCGGTCGGTCGAAAATAAAAGAAGACAAGCCAGCTAAAAAACAGCAACATCAGACCAGAACGACAGCAAAATTAAAGCGTTCACATTTTGCACGTTGTATTACTTTTATCCTTTTTGAATACCCTCGATTTCGACTTGTTACTAGCAATACGGGTATAGAATAATCCGATTAAAAATTGTACAGATATAAAAGATTATAAAAAAAAAAACAACAAGATAGATTTAATGGGGTATTTTTAAACTAATTTTCTCATTAGACACGGTGGGTAAGCTTTTCAGACGTTTCCATATTTATTTTACTGCCTTTCAAGTCTCAAATAAGTTTGTAATATTTCGCAATTTCAAAGAATGAGACATAACAAGGCGACATCTTGTGTCGAGAGCATCCACTTAGTTCAAACGAGCGATCGTTCCGACGCAAATTTCTCAATTATTAGCGTAAGGTGAAACAGTAGACATCTACGAAATTAGATACGCGAAATCATGGCACTCGAATATATTGCACGAACAAATGAATTATTCCAAAGAAAAAAATTGTTAGGTATAATATGAAATGAAGAAGAGAGTAAACAAAAATTAAAGAACAAAACTGACAAAGTTTGGAGGTTTAGGATGTGTGTTGAATCATATTGGATGCCTATGAGAATAACGGACTGCCTCCATCTGTCGGCCCATCATTCGTGTTCAAGTTATTGTAATATTCATCTTGGTTTGCCAGATAAAAAATTTGGACATTTATGAGAGCACTGTATTATAGTAGACAAAATTTTAAAGTCCTGGGAATTTCCGGGAATCAAGATAGTGAATATTATTGAATTAAAAAAGATATGTATCTTTTTAAAAATCATTCGTTATTGTTAATTTAATAAAACAAATAAAAACCGTTCGATAAAACACTTATTGATTCATAATGTGTTTGTAGTTTTTTAAATAAAATTATGTTTACATATTATATCGAATACCTACTATAAAAATTACACAATCACTGATATTTTTGAGTCACACTCACTATCAGTGATTGAATATCTTGGAATAACGTGATTCGTGATTAAATTTTTTATGTTGTTTATTATCATTTATTGAAATCTGTTGTTGGTAATGTTTATGCTAACTTGCTGAAAACTTTATTTTATTTTGTTCTTATTTTTATTTTACATTTTGCAGGTGTATATGCATAAATTTTTTAAATACCTACTTTTATTGTTTTTAATTTTCTATAAGATAATAATTAAGTTAAAGCCTTTTTTGTGTTGTAATTAGAGTGATTATATTTGAATATGCTTCATGATTTTTAATATTATTAATCTTTTAAATTATTTTAATATAGTACTTTCTATTATTATATGGGATTATAGAATTAATATTTTTATCGACCCATTCTTTCTGTTGTTATCTGAGTCATGACCCATGACGTCATTATTAAACAAGAACAATCTTATAATTTATTTAAAAAAAAAAAAAAATTATGTGTAAACAGAAATCAAAAGCGGAACTGCTTCTGTTCAGAGACATTTTCGGAGTAGGTAGGATACATTTTATGGCGAAAGAGCGACCATCAGCGTCTAACAGCCGAGTTTCACAAAGGTTGGTGTATTTTTATTTGCCTGGATTGAATCAATGTTTTCAAAAATACCAATAGAAAACCCTGGACTAGCTAACGAAGGTATATACAGATATAACAGAGGTCATCCTCGTAACGAGGTACCGCTAAAGAACAAGAGACAGGCGTTGATTAACGGACAAGTGAAAAATAAATTATGTATGTAATAAACCAAACATATATTTTTGTACAGTGGCAATTTCATTATTTTCCCCTTTCCGGAAGACTGCGAAATGAATGGCAAAAATGTGCCGATGAAAAATTCAATTCCGAATGTTTTGCTTTGAAGTGAAATATAGACGAGGCAACACTGACTGAAGGATTTCTGTCACAGACCTATTTTCTTTTGTGCGCATCCGCGGGGACCAAATCTGGAGCAATCGTGAATTGGAAATGGAGTAGGAGAAAATAAAAGTCTGGCTAAATGGAATTTATTTCTCTGGCTACGAGATGTCTCGGCTTCCAAAGCTTTGGGAGCGACAAATTTTTATTTTTCACTGTAAACTTGTGTAAACATGATCGGCTAAGCGGTTAACACAATCGTAAACCTATTACTGCTTTATCTAGCGCTACCGATACCAAATTTAATTCGATATTTAAATGATATAACTCGGTAAAACGTGAGGCAGACAATCAGAGTACCTACTTGATTAGAATTTAGCAAATTACTTGTCAGACAGATAAATGTCGTTTACGCGTTACGGCCCACTGATTACACTTACTGTGTCTGCTGTATTGTTGTACGCACTGTAATCTGTGTGATGTCATAGTGTTATATTTATAAAATGGTGGAGACTGCCATTCAGGAATAAGGTTAAATCTCAGAAATCAATTATGTACAGTGCGATGAAGATTTTTAATGAAATACCTGAAGATATATATAAGGAGGAGAAACTATTATGTATAGATTGAAAATAAAATTAAGAAAATATGTGGAAGATATGATATTGCTTATATTAGATGTACGAACTATATTAAGAATAAATAAATAAACAAATTTTCATGTGGTACCGCGTTGATGCAGTAAAAATATAAGTTGTACAAAACATACATAATTACGTAGTCCACTTGGATAAAGTAAATAGTCAAAAACGCGTACTTTAACCATATGACTGACGGACGTTACATATATGGCTACAAGGTAGGGTAAAAATATAATATTATATATAGTGCATCCGGTTCAGGTGCATGCAGATAAAAACGATGATTTTTTGGAATATTTTTGTACAATTTATTTTTTAAATCATGTTTGTAACAACAAGGTTGAAGTGGAATGATCTCGACAAGTGTAGGCCCACTAATGATACTAGCTGTGTTTATTGTTTCGTTATACGTACTGTTAATGCAAGTCGAATGTTACCTGAGATATCCTTCGTATACCCCGTCTCTTTCTGGCTGACCTTTCACCTAGTCGCATTCGATGACCGGCGTGAGTGTATTTTTGAGTCTCAAAGGATCAACACGTGCGTGATTCCGCCGAGATAGATTATCTCCATGCTTCAGCGTAATACGGACCAGGAAACTGAATTCGCTAGCATCTGACCACCTCCAAAGTATAGTGAGACTGGCCAATTGGCATCCAGTTCATGAGAATTTTGTAGGCGCATGGTGACGTCATAGTGTTACGACGACGCTGAATAGTACATTGTGTCGATTTAGTTGTATATATATGGATTCCATATATGTATTAGTATATCATCATGGTGCGAAAAATCAGGTTGCAGGTCTTTGGAAATAAAATTTTAACTAAGATTTACGTCCCAAAACAGATCAGCTTAATCTATCTTAATCTAACCAAAAAAATATTAAAAAACTTGGAACTTTAGACATGGTATGATGCCTCAGATGTCCTGACGAACGTGAAACCAAGCATACTTCAATGGAAGGGACATGAACGACAATACACGAATCCCATAACGTGCATAATTCATCATATATACGTGATTAATATCAAGATGGATTAACAAGACTATATCTTGACCATACATGCGCTGAGTGTCACGGCCGAGTTTAGGTCAAATAATTTGCTACTGAACTTCCATGACCCTAGACCATCTGCATCGGATAGTGGTCAAATACTGGAGGATCGTATTCGGTTCATTCTAACGGCCATGGTTGATAGGAAGGAATGGGTCCACACACGAAGCATGCTATGTTATTAATCATATATTGTATTTGTACTTCGCACAAAGAGCGAATGACTCGCGTATGATTTATAACGTCAAGATTTACACCAGTCAAAGGACTGTCTGTCAAATGCAACAGATAAATATGAATAGGTAAATTGTATTTTTTTCATTTTGCAGTAAATGTTCTTTGAGAATCTTTTAATCATAAAAATGTTGCCAGATCAGAGTGGAAGCAGGTCAGAAAATAAAGGACCTCCGTGCCCTCGTTAATTCAATGTCGTTTCGTCAAAAGCACTTCGTTATTTTATACATTTCGCTCTACAAGATAGAAAGTGTAATAGCCGATTTTGAATTAACTATTTGATAATGTACTTTTAAATAAGCTTTTACTGTCATTGATGTTATTCTGAATACAAACACATTTTGATTGTAAATATGAATTAAATGTATTAATTAGAAAGACATGCATAAAATCAATTTTATCGAAAAATATTGTTGTTGCGCCACAGGGATTCGAACCTGGGTATCTTTCCAAACCGGGTAAGGTGCATTATCTAACTATGCTAATATATTAACTTTTAATGTTAATACATATAATCGTTCCATTATTTGAAAGAGCCGTCTACATTATCAATTCATTTTTTTATTAAATTTTGGACACATTGATACAACTTTATTCTTAGGAGAACACATTATTATTGTGAAGTTGTAATTATTCAGAACATTCGGTCTATGATATTTTAAATACTAATTAAATGTATTTATTAGAAAGATTTGCATATAAAATCAATTTTATTGAAAAATATTGTTGTTGCGCCACAGGGATTCGAACCTGCATCTCTTTCCAATCCAGGGAAGGTGCATTAACTAACTATGCTACATCACACAGTACTTTTCGAACCTATATGTTACACTTTTTAAATAAATACATCTATCGTTCCATTATTTGTAAGCCATCTTGGATTGAAAAGAGATTCAGGAATGAACAAACTTCCCAAGAATAAAAGTAATATTTAGTGATGAGAAAAATGCTGGACGGAGATTCATCTCACACAGCCCAAAATGTAATCTTTCTTCGTCGTGAGAATGTTAATTTCATCGAGCCAGGCATGTGGTCACCGATCAGCCCAGATTTAAACTCCGTATATTAAGAAATATGGGGTGTTTTGATGATTTCCGATGTGCAAAAAAAATTACATATTATGTTTTGAAATAACTCATGTGTTACGAGATATTCACACTTTTTTGGGCCACCCTGTATTGTGTGGTGAAAAAAGTTTCCATTATAATATTCATTTATTATTTGAGCCTAAATGATGACAGCCATCACACAAAACAAAGATTTCTTAAGTGTTTAAATTATATTTTGTATGCTGGATATTTATATTCCACAAAAAATAATTTCCTCGATGCAAGAAATCAAATATGCGACCCCTAAAAATAAAATACGCTTTTTTATTATTATTCGTTATACCCGTAATCAAAGGTTAAGCAAATTTGACCGACCAATTGCTGTTCATCGGACACGTAATATGACACGCGCAAAACAAATATTAATCCAACAATATTAGCACATTTTTGTTTTAACCCTAAAACATCCAGAGGGGGTTAAAGGCGATGTGATTTACGACCGGGCGAAAATGACGTCTGTAATTACTGGATAAAAAATGGGAAATGGGTTCCGGTGTGTGATTAATATGTATTGTGTAATTTTTAACGGGTAACGCTAATTTGTCTAACGATCATTAAGGGATGAAAGATCTCAAATCCGGTTTTTATTTTTGACTCCCGATTATTTGACCGTAACCAGTTCCTGTTATATTATTTTTCTGGAATGCGTTACTTTCCTGTAACAATAATTTAGTTATTTAATAATGTGTTATAAGTACAATGATATAATACAAATATTTTTCTTTTAAGTCTATGAAGACTTCTCTAAAAAGCATATACGTGTGCAGAAAAGAGGATAAACTTATTGTCATATTTGACGTGTGAGGTTTAATTTTAGCATCAGTCAAAAAATAAAAACTTAAACGCAGTAATACAGTGTATTCACAACTAAAATATGAAAAACAGGAATCGCGTAATAAATACAGGAAAAAATCGATAATCATAGGATTAAAATGATAAATAATGGATTAAAACCATAAATACTGGAATAAATCTGTAATACAAGATAAAAGCAATAAACACCAGAATAAAATCAACAAATAAAGAACAAAAGCTATCATCATCATCAGTGGCGGATTTAGGTTATGCTGTTACCAATGATATTATACGATCATATATAATACAGGTAATACAATATATATTATACATTAAATTATGAACTTTCGTTCAACCAACGTCTTTAAAAGACAAGATAAACTTTAACAAGATAAAAGCAATAAACACCAGAATAAAATCAACAAATAAAGAACAAAAGCTATCATCATCATCAGTGGCGGATTTAGGTTATGCTGTTACCAATAATATTATACGATCATATATGATACAGGTACTACAATATATATTATACATTAAATTATGAACTTTCGTTCAACCAACGTCTTTAGACAAAACGAGTCCGTCATTTACACGACCCAACCATGTATTTATTAATTATTTTAAAGTACTATTAATAATTTAGGTTTTAACGTAAAATAATACCTTCTTATCCATATTAAAAATGTATGGATGTTTTTAAGAACACTTTTTATGACAACGTTATATTTTTAATATTATAATTGAAATAATAACTTTTTTTAAACGCTAACGCAGGAAATAGTTCTGCCGATTGCTTTTTGTTTTTCCCAAATAAAAAACCAATCCATGCACCAAATTCAAAGAACGATCATGAAATCAACACGTTGAAAACAGTAAGATAGTAAAATTGGCAAATTAGTAAAAGAAGAAGTAGACACTTCAATGATTTGGGCGCAGTTGTAAGCCTTTCAAATGTTTTTCTGTTAAAAAAAAACAGCATTCGTAAGTATATAAAACGGATCAATCGAAATGTATATTTAATTCAGTAAATAGCCAATTGTATGATAGCGCTACGGCTACATCAGTGGGTTGTCGCGGTATTTTTTAGAATTAAGCTTTTAAAGTTTCTAGTGGTACACAGATGGCGCTAATTGTAATAAATCCGTAAATATATGTTGACGATCCATATTATAGATTGTTTAATTTATATTTGTTTCCCAGAATTTTTAGTAATGCATAGCTTTTTTGCTTTTATGCACTGCACGCCCCTGATCATCATCAGCAGCCCGTATCATCGTCTATCTTGTTTTTTCTTCTTCATCATATTCTTAATGCTAATGTTTGAAACTTGGTTATTAATACGTTTTCTTTATTTCCTGTCTTGAACCATGTTGATTGCAATATTTAAAGAGAACCCCCTTAACTCCTTTATTTGGTATATCAACTTTCGCATCAATTCCACTCAGCAAAGCATCCCACGGATGTATGTTAGACTAACAGCAAGGTTAAAAAAATATTGAAATTAATTTAAAATGGATGGATATAAATAAAACAATGTTATAACGAATTCGCGAACCATGGATTATAATTATTATTTTCATTTCATTAATGGTATAAGCTTCTTCATTCCGTCAAATTAATAAAAATAAATTTGAACTTGGGTATTAATTTTATATATTACATTTTTTAATTCTTCTCTCCTCTCAATATTTCCTTTACAACCATCCCTCCATCTTTCACCGGTAATTCCCCCCCCTTCCCATCCATCTGTCAGTACCTAATTACATGTTTGTCTACCACCTAAGCCTGTTCTCCTATATTTGTTAATATTCAGTTTAATACTTCACCTGTCGCTGAGAGTTTCTGTTTCTCTCGAAACCCGAGTAGTGTATGTAAACTCAAGTAGAGTTATAACATTGTTTTATTTATATTAATTAATTTCGATGATAAAACTCTAGAAAGTTAAGATCGGTAGAGACTTACGATACACTTACTAAACACCAGAAAGTTAATACAACGTTGGAGGCAGGTTGCCATTCTCCTTTTCAACTCCAAACTCCTGCCATGCCGTCAAACTCCAAAATTAGATAATTTTCAAATAAATCATTATTTCATGTAGGGCACTTGAAATAATTTTGTATCGAATTATCAAATAATCCTTCAAAACTTAATCGACCACATTCGACCGATTCGAAAACGGCGCCAAGACTCCTGGAACGGCTCTCCAAACAAAAACTGTTAAATGGTCCGATTGGCCGTTTCGTGCCGATACGGCCCACGTGATCTGAAACGTCGGCCGTCCATTGGTTGGCGAGATTTATGATTTGGAATTTATTATTCAATGAACTGTAAATTATGGGGGGTCCAGAATTTTTTCCATGCGTATGGAGTTTTCCTCTTTTTGCTGTGATATTCGCCCGCTTTGTGGTGGTGACAGGGAGGGGGATAATTTGTTGGGTAATATTTATTGATTTATTTAAAAATACGCACTATATAAAATATATTACATTAAATATTATTATGTACAAAAAACCAGCTGTCCGTGCTCAGTTGTAATTTAAAACAAGTGGTTAGTAGGTGCGGGAGAAGGGAGGAAAATTTGTAACAGATGGCATATACAGGGTGGCACATCTCGTAACACATGAGTTATTTCAAAACATAATATATCATTTTTTTTGGACAATATTAGCTAATCAGAAATCATCAAAACACCCAATATTGCATAATCTACTGGGTTTAAATCTGAGCTATTCGGTGGCCACATGCCTGGCTCGATGAAATTAACATTCTCACGCCAAAGAAAGTTGATTGAATTTCTGGCTGTGTGAGATGGAGCTCCGTCCTGCTGTAATGTCCGGTTATGCTGCAATGTCTATCTATACATCAGGTATTGTTTTGAAAATCTTTGATCATTTTCCTAGCCCTCCAACGTTTTTCAATTTGCAAATTTTTTATCAGAATACGGTCTTCCGCGGTAATTTTTGTCACTCTGTGCAACCATTTGAAAAAACTTAATATAAACAATGGGAAAATTAATAATCAAAAATGGCGACCAGAAATTCTCCAATTAAAACGTAATATAGGTAAATAGGTAAGTAAGTAAATTAGTAAACTATTTAAGCTATTGTTGATATAGTTAAACAAATTTTGATATAATTATATCACATTTGGGGTAGATAAAGCGCGACGTGCACGAACAAATGAACCACCGCACTTTAAATATTACTCAACCGCGAACGCGCGGTGCGCTCCCGACCAGTGACTCATTGCGACTGGCAAATCAGCAATTCACGTGCGTCAAACAATACCCCTCTCACTTACCTCACCCTGATAGTTTACGAGCAATTACAATTTAATCTTGAAATTTTTCCGTTGGACACCCTGTACTAACCGTTACATCATATCACCTAGGGATAAAAAAGATAGAAATTCTAAATATTTCTACCGTGATACATATCGTACCAGTTTTCAGATACATTTACGAATACCTTCCTGGAATCGCAAAACATGAGATTCTTTATGTGGTTGGTAAGGATAGAAAAAAATTCGTCCTACACATGCTCAAAGTAAATTTTTGGAATAAAGGTATGAAGGAAAAAAGCTATTTTTTAAAACAAATTTAAAACATTTTTTTAACCCTTTCCTAGCCATGCAGTAACCCAGATCTACTGAGCCAAATGGAATACTTTCGCAATATTAAATTCATATTTTAGCTATTGTAAATAACACGTGAAAAACCAATAATGAAAAGCAAATAGTATAAAAATAATTATTTTCCAATTTAATCAGATGTGAAAATTGATTCGTTGGATATCAATTATGTACACGCACACATATCTGGCACAAAATGATTGTGCGTGAGATAGGGAAACGAGTGAAAGGACGGATGGAAGGAATTAAGGATAAGAACGAGAAAAGGGAACAGGAGAAACTCAAGAACCATCAAGGCGCCAGGAAAAACACGACCTACCTGAGGTGTTTCGTTGTTTGGAGTTTACTTCACTGCGGCACAGGTCTTCTATCTTCAGAAACACACACTTCGTTGATCCGCACGAAGCACTCTCGAACGCATACTTTGTTGATAGCACGAAGCAGGATTGATACAAGCACAATAGAAAGATGAACATTTCAACTATTAACCCCATATAGCAGGACGTCAATTTATCATTTCCACACAACAGGAAGAAAACGCACTCCAAAAGCAGAAGAAAGCACTTTTTTACTTATCTATAATGAAAACACTGTTATCAGCTCAGCTTTTTTATTTGCCTTGTAATAAATTCTGCAGTAAGGTTGTTAAAATGGGACAGGTTATAATAGTTTAACGCCTTAGAAGTTGCTTAATAGACTTCTGTTATATTGACAAGTATCCACAGGAATACAGGATTGCTCATTGAAGTCTATTTATGCACGCATTCCAGTAGAGCTGTTTTTCTACTGCTCACTCCTCTTTGCAAAAACCCAAAAAGTTTCAAGGCACCGCTGCCACTTATAATCAAACTAGTAGTGTGGTTTTTATGTGCATTTCTCGCTACAAATCACAAAACCTTTCATAGTCAAGTAGCCACTAGTAGTAGTAGTCAAACTAGTTACTCCTTACTACAAATTCCAAAACATTTTGCATACGGTTTAACCCTTCCTGTCTACCATCATAATTAAACCTGTGATATCTCGGTAAATACATGCAACATAAAATTCAAATTTTAGATAATCTTAAAGAAAATATTAGCGCTTAGGAATGACTAGTGAAAAACCAATTATAAAAAGGGAATCGTACAAAAACAATTATTTTTTCCATTCAATCCGTTGTAAAATTAATACGTTAGTAAAAATACAATTTGTAATATGAAAGACAGAGATCACACTCTTTTTTCACAGTGAAAAGAGCAACAAACATACAAATATAATTATATCTTTCTCACTAATTAAATGAAGAGACATAAGAAGGAAGGAAACATTGTATACGATTTAATGAATGCTCCAAATTATGTAATTAATAATTTTTTCAAAATTGAATGCTCAATATTTAAAGTAAATTCGTGCCATTAAAGGCATTTAAGCTAATAAAAACATTTTTTCTAACTGTTACTTACGGTAACACGAGTTGACAGCATGGCTGCATTCGGGTGTTTTATGTCATGGTATAGTAAAAGTTAAATATGTCCGTATGTGAAAATAAGACGCTTATTTTTTTATTCTACTTGTTTAGTTTACTTGAGACGCGTTTAATCTTATAAGGGCATTACCTTGGAAACAGTAAAAATTTAATAAGCCCTTAAGCTGCCAGAAAGTTGAAACCTAGTTGTAATACACTTGTAGATCTACGGCTTCCCAAACAAGTTATATTTGCGCTATTATCTCACGGCAAAAGGATACAGGGTGGACCGAGAAAAAGATTCAAAGACATCCTGAAGGCTAATTTGAGTAGATGTGGCATAGATCTTGAATACTAGGAAACCGCGCCCCAGGACCGAGGACAATGGCGCACAAAAGTACTTTGTGCAGTGGAAACTTGCGAATAGAAGAGGGCTGATGCAATTATCTAAAAATGGAGAAAGAGGAAATAAATTCAGAACCCTTCTGCCTAGCGAATGCACATGCACAACATGCGGAAGGGTGTGCGGTTCGAGAATAGAAGTCACAATTGTTAACCATGGCAAACGTCATGGATTACGACGATTTTGGTCGTAAATCGGAATCGCTGAAGGGGGAAGAGGGTAAAAAAAGGAAGGAAGGAAGGGGACCTGGATTAACGGATAAGGGTCGATGATGGTATAGGGAATCCAGTCGAAGGAACAGTGCATCTCAGGGAATCGGGAATCCGAAGGACTGCTCGCCTCACCTCGTGTATGACGCCTCCGTTACTCACGCAGTCACAATCACACAAACAGCTCGCTTCCAAATGAAGATGGTGATATCACTCACTTCACCCGCGGCTCACACAATAATCACTGTGCACAAATCACAGGATCATAATACAGTACTGGTGCACCGGAGTTGAACAAATCCACACCACTAATGCAATCACGGTGTCGCAAACGAACAAGTATCGCGTCGCGTTAACGTCTGCTGACATCAAGGTCACTATTCGCACTAAAAACATGCAGTAGGGAAAAAGGATAGGTGGGAATTTGAACGTGGAAAGGTGTCAATAATATAGGTCGCGACCGACTTTCAAAAAGCGCCAAAAATGTGTTCTATACATACGGAACAGCTACCTTTACATAATATACATAGTTTGGACTCTAGTGGTTTACCCTCAAACCGCTAAAGAATTATATATTATGACAGTGACTTCAATTGATAAGGAGGCAAACTTCTCTGGGTAAGATGCAGATTAAATATTTGCCGCCTGGAACTTCGGGCGGTGAAGGAGGCATAAATTTTCATTTCATATCTAGATCGTATTATATCCCGACCCACTTGATCTTTCGCGTACCTAATTCACAATTAGGAGCTTAGCTCGGTTCATTCCTGAATTTTACTCTGACATTCACATCGACGCTGGCATCTCAATCCCTCGCTACCCTTAAAAAGAAAATATTTGTTTACAAGTAAAGAATAATCATCAAAACACCTTATTAAATACAACTTTATTACGTCATGTTTGATTATTTTGGTATTGGATCTGTTAGCAGCTTTCGGTGTTCACTCCATTTTACTATATATAATTAATAAGTAGATAACCTTGGAAATTTAACATATAATATATTAACAATATTTGAATATGTCCAAGAACACACAAATAATGGATTTTTACCTACAAAGGCACTGTTGCAAAGCTATTTTTTATTATATTTTATGGAAAATATATGGAAGTATGGGATAATTACCTGTCTTCGGCTGTCTTAGGTGATCACTTTATATATATATAACGTTCATTAATTATTCACTCTTCTATCTCCACATTTATCAATTTTTTGAAAGTTCTACATATGTTGGGTAATTGGACTCGCTTCGAGTACTACTACACCAAATTTAATAATTTATATTTTTCCTTTTTTTAAAATAGCATATATGTCATCACTATGAGAATCTGATTTTTTTAAATTATTTCAAAGTAATATTATTTTTCTGTAAATGTAAATGCTTTATAACATATTATACTAGAATGTGCATTGATAATCAATTTTTTATATATTTTCTTATTTTGACCAGTATATTATACTAGCAATATTTTAATATGTCCAAGAACACACAATTACTGGATTTTTACCTACAAAGGCCCATACTTCCATATATTTTCCATTAAATATAATACAAAATAGCTTTGTCTCTATGGGATATCTGATATTTGTTTTAAAATATATCTTCGTATATTTGTTTAATTTGAGGTTGTTACGGGTTGAGTTGATGTTAGAAAAGATCTTGTTAGTTCTTCCACGTCTGTTAGTCCTTAATAGGATAATTATTGTACCAACGTTTTCCATCTTCAGAAAATGCCCTATAGGTAAAGTTTCGCTCTTAAACGACCGTGGAACACGTCTTTTGTGGCCGGCAGTTCAGTGCTAAGTGAAATCATTAATCTAACAGGTCATAAACATCATAATTAGGATGTTTAAGACCTAATGTTTGGCTTATTTTAAATCTGTTATGTAAACATGGTATTCCTGTTATTCACTGAATCAGACACTTATCGTACAAATAAAAAATATATGGTGTTACCGTATCTTTTCAAGGCATCGCCTTGATGATGGCAGGTGTTACCATGCAGAAACGTCAGCCTAAGTTTTTTCAAGGAAATCATCTACAAAAAAACGAAATCTAACCTAGAAGTGATGCCGGTTCTATATATGTATTAGATCTTGATTATTTTAGAATGGTATGTTTGTTGAACTCCATAATAAAACACTTGTTTTTTGATTCTACTCATTTAATTTACTCGAGACGCGTTTCATCTTGTAAAGGCATTATCAATCAAAAAATTTAACTCAACAACTAGTTTTTATATCTATATTGGATGACAGCTATACAATTCTATTTGCGTGTGATGAAAAGCGACAATCAAACTGTCCTTTTCTAAGTATTACCTACAACATTAAAACATCATTATTCATTATCTCGCATACCTGTAGGAAAAAACGATTTTTATATAATATATACGTGACAGAAATATTCAAAACAATTAAATATCTGATTAGAATTTTAATTGCTTTTTTCATATTTCATAAAAGAAACAGATTTAAAATAAAAATATTAATCGTGACAAAATTGGTCTAGAAAATGATAATTACCATTTATGATTTATTTTCCTTAATTTCTTATGAATAATATTTTAAAATATACTTGTATTTGTTTCCTTAAGTCGCTTTGTTAAATATTCTATTTGGTCACTCAATATTTATGCAATAAATACGCTCTTAAGGTTAAAATATTTAAAATATACTGAACAAATTTGGTATACATTAACCTTTACATATCTCATTTAAAGCAAAATTATACACATACATCCTACGTAATATATGTTTTAGTATTTTTTGTATTATAATTATTTCATATACAGCAAATATATTTATCCCTATCATATTTTTCACTGTAGACTAAGAATAAAAAGTTATTCATATTATTAACTAAATAAATAACCCATTTAACCATCGTACAGAGTTACGTTCAATTATTTTATTTCCAAACTAATTCCGGAAAAGTTCTGTATGGGCGAGCTTTCATTTTTTCAGATTGAAATTCGAAAAATTTTACACGAATTAGATATGCTTTCAAGATGACGCTAATAATTAAACTATTATCAATAATAATAAGTATCAAATAAATAATTAATGACGTTATTTGCTACGTAAATCGTGCTAGAGAGGAAAATTTGAATAGAAAGAGACGACAATAATATTGTTGATTTTCTCGCATTCGATACAAGTTTTAAACATAACTCGTATCGAAAGTATTTTCCAACTTTTTTCATATAAACATATCGCAATTATATGGAATGAAATGAAAATGTATGTTGTCATTTGAATTATTAATAAATCATATATTGGGTATCTAATTGATATATATGAATATGTTTTGAAATCACACAAAGTACCTACATATATTTAGATTTGTCGCTTAAATCAGTGTTCTAAATTTTAAAAAATTATGACGGCCACAATTTATTATTTTGTATTAATATCGATTTAAAACGTCTCGTTGCTATTTTGGTGATATATCTGTTTCATATTTTTTTTTTTTAGGAGAACACATTCTTATTGTGAAGTTATAATTATTCAGAACATAGGTCTGTGATATTTTAAATATGAATTAAATATATTAATTATAAAGATATACATATAAAATCAATTTTATCGTATCCCGGTAGCGCGACAACAATATTTTTCGATAAAATTGATTTTATATGTATATCTTTATAATTAATATATTTAATTCATATTTGTTTCATAATTACTAATACTATTTATGAAACAGACAACTTTGTTTAAAATGCAACAGTGTTATATTATATATAAACGAAATATTTAATTCCGGCTTACATAAAAATAACGTACATAAAATGTTTACTTTGTTCGAGAAAATGTTGTTTTTCCTTATGAAATTTGCCACTAATGTTGTGAATAAGTTCAATATTAAAATATGCGTGAAAAATAATCTACGTATAATCAATATATTCCTGATAGAGTTGTGGTGTCAGTGATTCAAATGCACCGCCGTCCCCAGACGATATCGATACCAGCCGATGACCGCATTGTCCAAGCGCTGCCGACTCGCTCTTCTAACTCACATATTTCACGCTCCGCTATCTCCTGTATTCTTCCTTCTCTTATCATTGATCAAATAAACGAATCTACATAAACTGCGCGGTTCGTTCGCACAATCAGAAAATACTCCCACAATGTAGATCTATCGATATCGTAAAAGGGTGGCTCAGATAGGTTGAACACTTGGAATATTTGACTAACGATACGATGGTAACAAAATACACAATGTGTTTAAGGCAACAGGGAAAGGGAACATTAGTGTAAGATATGGTAAATATATATATGTGCCCATTATTATTATTTTTTTTAAATTAGAAAATATAATACATTTATAAATTAATCAGAAGAATATATATATTTATTCAACATTTATTTCTTCTCTATGAGAGTAAGACTCGTGTATAGATATAAAGTATATACGAGATAATTTATGTTTCAGTTAGTCTGTGTACATATTTTTTGACTTCAGATACAAATTTATAGTAGTCTGTAATTTTTCTAATTGTGGCGGGAAGATTGTTAAAAGGTTTGATGCCTTGATAAATATAGTGATTTTGGGTTGCGGTATATTTTAATTTTGGAATATCAATTTGGTCTCTAAATCTTGTAGATCGGAATATTTAATTAAAAATAACTAATATATAATTTAAAAAATTTGGATAATTCATTTTTTTTTTGTATATCTCAATTATTTTTAAATTTGTGAAAAGTTGGATACTTGGATAGTGGTCTAAGTCATGTTTCTTTCGTTTCGAGATATTTAAAGGTTTGCGTTTGAATTGATTCAAAATTATTTTTATATTACACCACACACAGTGTTTCAAAATGTATTTAATGTACTAAATTTACGATGGTTAAAATGACTTATTCTATTTTCAAAATAAACCCTAGCGGAATACTGTTGAACGTCGTTACAATACACCGAATATAACGCTTCAAATTGTTCACAATTGTTTCAATCTGCATCATATTATATTATATTAATTTAATTTATTATTTATTAATTTAATGTGAAATAATTGATAAACTCATTTTTTTCAAACAAATATCAGATATCTCATAGAGACAAATCTATTTTTTTAAATTATATTTAATTTAAAATATATGGAAATATGGGGTAAGTACAGGGTTTACGACCTGTGTTCGGCTGGCTTAAGCGATTCCTTTATATATATATATAACGTTCACCAATTCTCACCCCTCAATCTCCACATTTATCAAATTTTTTAATGTTGTATATATGTTAGTATTTGGACTCGCTTCGTGTACCACTACACCATCGCCACCTATGGACCAGTATTTGATAATTCATTTTTATTTTTAAACAGCATATATGTCATCAGTATGAGAATCTAATTTTTGTGAAATTATTTTGAAGCAGTATTCTTTTTCTGTAAAATGTTTTTTAACATATTATACTAGAATACGCCTGAAAAATCAATATTTTTCAATTTTTTATATATTTTCTTATTTTGACCAGTACATTATATTAGTAATATTTAAATATGTCCAAGAACACACAATTACTGGATTTTTACCTACAAAGGCACTGTTATTAAACAAATGTTAGATATCTCATAGAAACAAAGCTATTTTTTATTATATTTAATGGAAAATACATCAGTTTATATATATATAACGTGAAACGTACAATCCTACATCTAATCTTGCGGAGAAATGGTTTGATTGTAAGAAAGTAACTTTAATTCACCCTTCATTATTATTTGTTAAATATTTTTAAATTTATCAATTTGATATCAAAATAGTACCTTGATAATTGTACGAGTATATAGTGTATATTATATAGCTCTCGTATTTTCGAAAGTGCAAATGAATTTGTGAGTAAAAGATCAGAGATTTCATTACTAACCACCAACTCAATCTTCAGGCAGGGACTTATGCAAATTATTCGCAGAAAGTTTGAAGGCAGTGATAAGGGTTGGCAAATGCTTAGATTCCGAATAAGAGTGATTTACGTTTCATAGAAAACGGATTTCGAATTACTTCAAATATCTATATCACCTACTAAGCAATTTCTTTAATCTTATTCTTCCTAAAGAAATGAGGTAGGGTTGATTTTAAATGGGTTTTATATTTATATACTTACGTGTAATGATAAATTACTAGATTTGATTAGTTTTATTACTATATAGCAAGCCAAGCGTTTAGAAAAACTTCGAAAAATGTTTTATTAATATAAATTATTTATAACTTTGTTTTTTACCACTTTTATGAGTTTAATTTAATTCTAAAATATCATTTTCTTCATTGGGATGTCAAACAAACTAATTTAAACTATGTATAAAATTGTTATGCTTTTAAATTAATTTTTCTTAAAGAGTTTCAAAATTTTTTAAATATTTTGGTTAATTTTACACATCTTTTATGTATAGTTTTCTGGGATATTTTGCCATGTATATCTAACCTTTCTGGCCGACGTTTCGGATCCCATTGCAGGGTAAAATCAGCATAAAAGATTCTGAACAGCCGTGAAAACATAAGAACATTTTTAATTTTACATATTTTTTATTTTTCTAAACTATTCAAATTAAGAATAACATTATTTATAAGTAAAACAGACAATCGTGATACCCGACGAGACCCTGACCGCGCAGCGGTTACCAATGCCCGCCGCCCGCTGGGCCTAGCAGTAAGCAATCGGCGACGGCCGATGACACTCTGATCGATCACCAATGACCTCGTAGTGGCCACTATTGATCGCGACGCGGCCACTAGTCTCCCGCAGGGCCTAGCAGCAAAAATGGTTTATCAACAATAGGGCAACGCCTGGTTTTCTTAAAGCATAGACAAACAAAAAATATGAAACATAGTTCTAAAATATGTCATTATTTGTAATTATTTTAAATCACGAAACATGATATATGTTTTCAACATTAGAAGGAAGAACTCATAGGATATTAGTGCATGGCCAACATTTGATTTAAATAATGCTAAGGCTGGTTAATAGGGGTAGCCAATGAGGTGGTAGCATTTTTAAAGATGGCGGCCGTACCGTTTCCGTGAAGATGATCTGTTACATGTTTTTTTGTTATCGAGTGGGAAGGCAAAACGGTGCTGGAACTCGGCTAATATATTATGATGTTAGAAGTCAGTGTAATTATAATATTATAAGGATAAGTTCACATTTAACTGTAATAAGTGTGGCGCTCAGGGGGAAAATTCTGACCAATCCTCAATGCGATCATATTTTCTGTTGCAGGAGTTGTAATTCCCTTATTACTATAGTGTTGCGTAAAAGCATAGATGTCGGAAGAAACAGGATGCACGGAAGGAGGTTTGCACTTACCACAATCCGGTTTTTCTGGCACCTCCAAGGTGGACTGTAAATTTATTTGAATCACAATCTCCGTTCAGGGGTCCTAATCCTTTAGATTGCACTTTATAGACGACGTCTCAATTTAATACTCTACTCCGATTCATTAGTTACCGTACCGGTTCAAGGTCGCCGTTCGACTGGTGCGGCGTCGTGCCGGGTGACGAAAGGGAGGGGAGGTGGAAGGCACAGTACACCATCTTCGTTCAAGAATAAATATATGTCCCAAAGATATAGTTATTGATGTAACTATAATTCAGGGCTGGATCTCTTGATGAGACAAAAATGGATGCTGCCTGTGGAATATCAGGAAAGTACCTCGTGATACGCTGAACTCTTTCGATGAAATATAGTAAATTGCTTGATCAGCCTTCCGCACCGCTGACCTAGGATCACTATGTGACGGATCTCTGTGATAATGTATCTGGCATATAATATTTGTTGTCCACGCTCAGACTGAAGTCATGGCCCCTGTTCTCGAATGTTCGTTTTCCAGTATAAATCATTTAAAATGCATTTAATCATTGCCTCATAGTCTATTGTTGGTTTAAAGAATAATTTTCTGTTCTTGTTCAAAGCCTTTGACCGTGTCGGATACGACAAATTATGGACTAAACTGCGCGAGCGAAACGTTTCCCAACCGGTTGTAGATATACTTGATAGGTGGCACAGGCAGCGATAGAACTCAGTGCGGTGGGAAGGCGCCGACTTCAATCCATTTTACCTGTGCACTGGGGTGAAGCAGGGCGGGTGCATGTTGCCAATCCTCTTCAATATGCACATGGACGAATTGAGCGAGCGACTATCCGATGCAAAAATTGGCTGCCACATTGGCGAGACAAATGTGAACCACATTAGTTATGCCGATGATATGGTATATAAAAGGGATAAGAAAGCTTTTACAGATATGTGAAACATATACCAGTGAACATAATATTTCATACAATGCCAGAAAATCGGTCATAATGGCGTTCAAATATGGAAAAGGGCCAGATAATATCACTCCAGTGTGGCTGCACGGGACGAAATTGATCGTTCAAAATAAGGTCAAATACTCTGGCCATATATTCAATAAAGGATTCAGGATTATCCATGCAGTAAGGAGGTGGAGAGGATTCTCTTTAAATCGATCTTCACCAGCATGTATATCTGCAAGCTCTGGTCAAAATACAAGCAAGTGACCGATAACCGTCTCCGAATTCAGTACAACAACTCATACAAAATACTGTTCGGATTGGCGCGTTATTGCAGTGTATCTATAATGTTTACCGAAGACCGTATACGTGGATTCATTGCGCTTCTGAGACATTGAGTTGCGGGCGTAAAGCTGCCGTTGAAGCTGGTTCCCTGACCAGAGAATGGCAACGCCTACAGTAAAATATTGTCGCTGTAGCATAGTTGGATAATGCACCTTCCCCGGTTAGCAAAGAGATCCAGGTTTGAATCCCGGATGCGCAACAACAATATTTTTCGATAAAATTGATTTTATATATATATCTTTTTAATTAATATATTTTATATATTTGTATTTATTTTAGAACAAAAATGTTATATTTAAGGTTTACATTTGTATTTATTTTAGAACAAAAATGTTATATTTAAGGTTTACACGTGTAAATGATTATTTTTAAATAGTTAAAGAAAATGACTTTTATACTCCCAACGTTTCGAGTAAATATCATTACTCATTCACAAGGGTCATCCTGTATAAAAGAGATTCCTTGTTCTGTATCCTCCTCATACTTGACTTTGTTAAGAGCAGTGCAGTCAATCCATTTCTCAAAATGATCGCTTTATTTTCGTAAATCAATCGCTGGCCCTTTCGTCCCATATTTCCAAAGATGACTAACATCTCAATATTTCTAGAAACACGTCCAAAGTTTGGAAGAATAATTATTGTGTGAATATTGTAAATATAACTTTTATCACATTTTTTTTTTGTTTCTGGAGATGGCAGCATTCGTTCATCTTGCAGTTCAGAAAACGTGCAGTACGCGATTCCGTCACCACATCTTCAAAGCGTTTAGCGTATTTTTTGATTTTATTTTAATGGTTCACGATACGACACCGTATATTATTATTTTTACAAAATTATTTATATATCTATTCTTGTACTAGCAGATAGGCAATCGGCTATTGTGGCCACTTCGTCGCCGATATTGGTCGCTACATAGCCAGTTTTCAATAGTATATATATTTCAAAACCAACCCTTACGTTAATAAAATGTCGATTTAGATAATTGAAATTATTCCACCTTTGTAAGTTAGCTGTCAAAATGAACAAAAATGACAAC
The DNA here is from genome assembly GCA_031772225.1 of Eubasilissa splendida. Lineage (NCBI taxonomy): Eukaryota > Metazoa > Arthropoda > Insecta > Trichoptera > Phryganeidae > Eubasilissa > Eubasilissa splendida. The sequence continues at coordinate 2,978,326 of CM062867.1, forward strand.
AATCGCGGATACATAATTTCTATGGTAAGTAATATTGCTCCCTTACCATTCGCAGCATAGATAAGAAAAGATGACAGATGTCAATATACTTACCAGCCGTCTGATATATAGAATATTTATTTTTCTTTCTCGTAATAAAGACAATGTACGCTTCATTTCAAATTGAATATATACTTACGTACAGTTATTGAATATATGTTCGTTTATGACCTGCTCGCGTCTCACAGACCTGGTCGTTTAACCAACCACTCCAGAAAGTTATAAAAAAGCGCAATAAGTTATAAGGATAATCAGGATGTTATTATGTGTAATGGTTAACCTTTTAACTGCCAACTCTATTTGAAATGGAAGACAACGCATTGGGTAAGACTAGATTTTAAGGGTATTGACTTATCTGTAAAACTGCGTGTAAACACGCTTATAGCTCAAGCATACATCACTCGAGCTTACAGCGTGACATACAAAGTTCGGCGTTTTAATATAATTGTTAATAATAATTTGATTAAAACTCTATATAGTCTTACGTATGACACGCAAATACCTCAATCCTACAACAAATCTAACCACAGTAAACCGATAAAAGCTAAAACCGACAGCCTGGAAGAAGAGCTGGAAGATGCGATGCATCAGCTGGAAACACCTTGGCGTTAGTTGTGAGAAGGATTATTATGTAGCCTGGTTTGAAATACAAAATAAATGCAATATATATATCTAATTTTAATTAAAAGCTCACCATATAAAAATATAGTATGCGCAAAAGAGCGTGTTGCCGCAAGTCGAGTACTTCTCGTCCATTTCGTCTATCATTCATACCTTTCCCGTACTGGCCAACTAATTATTTAGAGATTTCGCCGACGTGGGAACAGATTGAAAAACGAAGCAGTGTTCTGCAGCATCCGGGAGTACAGTGAGATCTCCGTTCTTCACAACAAAAGTGCGAGTCGAGTAGAGGTGAAAATTGTCGTCCAATCCAGGACTTAGATCAAGGTGAACCAGATCCATCTGCCATTATATACTTTTTGAATCCAATTCGAGATGCGTCAACTAAACCATAATTTTAGTCGGTACAGTCCATACCGAGTATTTCCATATTTTGTCACGTCTACTGAAATGATCCAACCTAAAATAACCTAATATTCAGAATATCTTAAAACATTATGTACAATGTAATCAAGGTAGATAAAACATATTAAATCTAAGAGATGCAAAGATGGATGTTTAAAAGTAACAAACAATTTTACACTGGAGGTTAAGTTTTCAACATTCTCCTTGTTTTATAAAACCCCTGATGAAGTATGGAGTAAAAATATTCACATCCCGACCAAAACACAGCCCTAGTCGGTTAAAAAACCTACAAAACCGCTGGCAACCCTAATAGAAAGGCTTTCGCGCAGTTTATAGCTTCACTTTGGGGGAAATCCGGTTTAACCGGAACTTGTCAAGTTTTAAGGCGTGCTTCTTACAACCCCTTCTGTACTGTGAACGTAAAACGTAAGCAATAACGCATGACTTTCAATCTACCCTTTCTCTCTGTGAAAAGTAAGCTTGGTTCACAATGTCACCACTGAATGTCACGATTTATTTTAGTACCCCACAGTACTCGTACATATGAGTTGTTTTGTTTTGGATGTTACTTTTTGTTGGGTTGTAAAATATAATGTTTTAGAATATATTAAAATATTATCTCGACACTATGGAGAGAAATATTGGTTGTGCAGTTATTGATGGTCGAATGAATGTGTGGGTTAACGGATGAATATATATCGATGTAAATGTATGTAGATGTGAATCAGAAAGATTTTAAAGGTTATATTTTAAATGATGTGATGTAATTCATGTGAGAGTAGTGGATGCCCAAATATTACACCTAAAACCTCGTACTCGTTTGAAAGTCGCGGAGTTTATAACAATCACACTTTACAAAATCAGAAGGTAACCCGTATTATAAAATTACTGGGCGAATTGTTATCGGAAGTGGTTTCTGAAGCTGTTGACTGGAAGTTGAAGTTGGCGATACGAAGAGTGAAGCTAATAAAACGGGCATCCCTATTTTTGCTGGCCACGTTAGTGTTGTTACATGTTTTTACGGCTGATGGTAGTTTCGTTTTGTGCACCGGTAGTTGTTGGATGTGTTCGGCTTCGCCGCGCGGTAATGATGAGAGTGGAATACAACATGATGAAATATTTATCGATTATGTATATAAACCATAGTTGCAAGGAACATAATATACGATGCGGTTAAAGGAGGATTTTATCTTAAATGTGCCATTGGCTAATATAAAATATAAATTAGGGGACAAGGAAAACAAATTATTAATACGTACATAATTTAATAAAAAACTAAAAAAAAATATTTTTCTAGTTCAAATTAAAATATTCATAGATTCAGTTAAATAAAATAAAAATCTTTCATCGGTGTAATTATCAATGTTTATATTATATATCTTAATGTTTGTATTAATACAAGCTGTTATTATTTTTATAAATAGGTAAATCCATAACATTAAATAAATGCTATTGTAAAATGTAGTCTTATTGTCACCGTTATGGTTTTGATCTTACCCCTTAGCCCATTCCCAATCAGTAGACATTGTTTCCTAGGCTTGACTGGTTGTTTTTGAATTTATATAATTCGACCATTTGCAGAGGAATTGTTCAGTGTTATATATTCAGCACCGCAATAATACAAAGTAACAGAAAAAATTATCGTATAAAAGTTTTTTATAGCTTAGTAATGAATTGGACTAATGGTGAACATATCTATGATAATGAACATGTTATGGCCGTGTTTCACATGTGACGTTTTGGCGGTTTATTTGTAATCTGAATAATATTACTAACACAAATCAAACACTGCGCATGGCCCGCGCCGAGTAACGCTAACCCCTCTTCCCCCCGCATCGAAAACGGGCGTTTTCGGCTGAGCGAAGGGTAGCTTACCCCCTCCCCAGAGAGTTAGTCGATGTGGGCAAACGCGCGGACATACGAATCTCTCTCGCCCTTTCTCTTCCTCGTCAGCTCTTCTGCATATTTGACTCGAGCATCTGTTACCGTAAGCTGTAGCTGGTTCCCGGATAACTCGAGAGACACGGGCCATCATCAAACCTCGACATGAAACTACAAACCTTAGAAGATCGGCGGCAACCAACGCGAGGATTAGTTGGCTGCACCAGTGATCTGGACCAAGGACGGGTACCAATATGCAGTTAGTGAATTATATTTCTCGCGCCTGTGTAATGCGGAATTAAAAATAGAAGTACATCCCTCAAGAAAAAATAATTTATTTAAGAAGAACTTCCCATGACCGATACCCAAAACACAGTGATCTGTTAGGTATGTCTTTGGGCCTTTATTACCTACAATCCTTTGTTCTTAGTTAATATAAACATTTTTTTGTTAAGGGTAGCTTTTCGTTTCGACCGTTTTTATGGGTTCATTGAACTCGCTGGTTAACCTAAACACCGACCCTCATCTCAAGTGGGCCCCAAATAACCGAGGTCGTTGGCCTGACAAAGTAAAACAGAAACGAATACAATGATATTTATGTAGGTATGAATTGAACTATTATATATTACATCTACTTTGATAAACCGCAAAGTTAGTAGGCCGTAATGGTAATATAAGTAATAATATGAAGTAAGAAGTGTAAGAAGGTAGTAATCATGATGATGATGATCATGATGATGATGATCATGATGAAGATGATCATGATGAAGATGATCATGATGATGATGATCGTGATGACGATGATCATGATGATGATGATGATCAAGATTATGATGATCATGATCATGATGATGAAGATGATCAAGATTATGATGATCATGATGATGATGATGATGATGATCAAGATAATGATGATCATGATGATGATGATGATCAAGATTATGATGATCATGATGATGATGATGATCAAGATTATGATGATCATGATCATGATGATGAAGATGATCAAGCTTATGATGATCATGATGATGATGATCATGATGATGATGATGATCATGATTATGATGATCATGATGACGATGATGATCATGATTATGATGATCATGATGATGATGATGATCAAGATTATGATGATTAAAATTAGTAAAAATATTTTTTTTAAATACTAATTAAATGTATTAATTAAAAACGTATACATATATAATCAATTTTATAGAAAAATATTGTTGTTACGCTACCTCAATTCGAAACTGGATCTCTTTCCAAACCGGGAAGGTACGTTATTCAACTATGCTCCAGCGACAGTACTATTTACGACAAATTTTCCTATATGTTACACTTTTCAAATTAATATATCTATCAATCCATTATTTTAAAACCATCTCTTATACTTTTTTGTAATTAATATATTTAATTCATATTTAAAATATCACTCACCTGTGTTCTGAACAATTACAACTTCACAATAAGAATGTGTTCTCGTTAATAAGAAAATGTTATATTTTAAAGTACATCAATTTGTTGAATAACATGTATGAAGAATAATAAAATTCGGCACTGTTTGAAGCCAAAGGTTGACATCTCTCCGTTATGATTCCCGCGTAATCTCAAAGTTTTCATATTTCACGGCTACCGCTCTGTCGGGCGGGTCACGTGACGGCTCCCGCGGGTGAGGGGCGGGTGGTGCCGGATGGAGCTCACCCCGCGCGGAGGGCGGCCTGCGGAGGGGGCAAGTGTGACAGTGAAAAAGTTGTGCGAAGGATTAATTCAATCATGTGTGCTCCGCACTGGAAGTTACATTTGTATAGAAATTGTGTTCGTTTACGTTTGATATAAAAAAATTTATCTATTTTGATGACGGAAGAAGAAAAACGTTATGAAAGTAAGAGATAAAAAAAATGTTAATAATGGAAAAGAGATGTGAGCGATATAGCATATCTATATAAAATTATCAACAGCATGTTGGGCCGCCCTGAGTTGATACAAATGGTTTCGTATAAAGTACCAACTCAAACTGTTCTCTGTAAGTACACATATAAATAATTATGCTATTAACTCGCCAATATCGCGGATGCATTAGCTTGGTAACAAATTGAATTTTTTATTGCAAATATTTGTACGTAAATTATACTTAGTTTTTATTAACTTTTTATGTTATATTTAAACTGTTATATAGTAACGTTAATCAACAATGTACTTTTATATTTTTTTTTTTTTCTTATTTAAAAGCCCAAGATAGCTTGGAGAAGATTGCTGCGGTTGGCTACATTGAAGAATGAAGAGGAAGAGGAAGATCCCTCACCCATTAGACCGGCCAAGTGCAATTATTTTCTGGAGATAGCTTCTGAAAATCTGCGAGATGTCGAAAGTAGAGGAGCATTGTCAAGATGGCAGGGTTTCATGGAGATGGATGATTAACGGTGCTCAGTTATGACGAATTATGATTTTTAACAATACAAATGGACAATGTTTCTGCATTTGAAAATTCTGTTGTTTTGGAAGCTATCGTGTATTTTGCTTTGCCGGACCAACCGCTTACCCAAGACCAATGCAATATGTTCAAGACTCCTATCTCGGTCCTACTCAATCACATTTTTTAATGATGCTAGGTAACTGTTCGATAGCGCCCCGCAAATTGACAGGGCGATACCGCACACCTGCCAAATAAGATTTGATCTCATTGTCCCCGGTTGACTCACTTTATTAGTAAATAAATAAATAATATTTACAATGGATAAATTAATTTGATTATTGAGAATTCGCGTACCACTATTTATTGCTTTTTTTATTTTATTTTCAGGGCTTCTAAATTGTCCAACCGGAGGCTACAATATTATAATTTAGATCTTCCTGCGCCCTGCCAAGTGCTGGCTTTATTTCCTCTTAGATGATGTAATGCAATACAAGATACATATAAATATAAATAGCAATATAATACAAAGAAAAGAACATATAAAGATCAGATATCCAAACAGATAATAAAATATGTTATATATAAGAAAGGACAGAAACCAGTGGGTACAAGTCAGCCATCAAAGGGCTTACTAGTGAAGACACTCTCCCGTGAAGAGACCCAATGACGTTATGAGTCACGTCATACCCGGTACAGGCCAATGGAGTTATGCACGAGTTGTGAAAGATGCTTCCACCCATTTAATTGAACCCTTTACAGTATTTTTTCATTATCAACATTAAAATAAATTTTTAGGGGATCTTTATTTCTTCCAAAGCATCATATAATTTTGATCAAATTGGGCCAGGTGCGGCTGCACTCAGGTCTTAGGCCAACCCCGAACGTAGTAAGTAAATACTATATATTTATTAAAATCCTATTCTTATTCTTCTTCAGCCCATATTCATCTGTAATAAAAGGCCATCTCACTCTAATTGCATAAAAAATATCACACACTTCAAAATATACGAATTTTACAATCATATGATTCTGAATTTGATTCATTTCTACACAAGTCAAAACGTAACCTAGCGCAATTGACATAACCGGAGCGGTCCCAATGAAAGCCAAATAAGCCTGGTTCCCATACCCCACCTGCCAAAAACACTGAACTCTTAGAAGACATATTACTGAAATCCCTCGACACTTGTGAAAATACTTCACAGATCGTGTGAACCGTGCTTTAGGAGGATTTTCAACACGGCGAAAGGTTAAGGGATGACTCGAGTATACCACTACATAATATTCTACTCAACGGGAAATTTGTGCCTGCCTTCCGGTTAATGGAAAACTTGGCGAACGCCTTTCGCTTCGACAATTTTCCACCCTTAAATACCTGCCAACTATTTGAGACACGAAATCAATTTAAATGTATATTTAAAACAGATCGATTTATTGTTATTTTCATGGTTTAGGATATTTGTTTCCGCCCAATATTTTAAAACAGTATTACCATATAAATTATACAATTTTGAGGCAGTTAAAAATCCAAATATTCGCTTTGAAAAATAAATTCTTAACCGAAAAATTAAAAAACAATCTAGATAGTTTTCTTTATAAGCCTTTTTCATGTTTCATAAATTTTATTCGCTATTTTATCGTTAGAAAGGCTCTGAAAGTCTCACGATACAAAGCTCTCCAACTTAAATTATATATATTTTTATAAATTATTAACTCTGTTTTAAAGCTTCTGTATTAAATGTTTACTTTTATACTGCTATTAAATTAGTTATCAAATACAGGTTTAACTAATATAATATTAATAATAAAATAAATATATAACGGATGAATATTGTGTTCCAGGTGGATATTGTTTGGCAGATATTTGTCAGTTCGTATTTGGTAGTCATCAAAAGTAGTTGATTACAATTTATTTAAAGCAGCTGGTGGAAATAATGGAAAATAGGAGGTACTTACTTTTTTGGTCTGCCTGATGCTGGATGCTGATTCAATTGTTATTTTCGTCTTCCACCAATAGTACAAGCGACTCAGAATATGTAACAAACACTGTTAACACTCGCATAAAGGATTGTTTGTATATATTAGCGGAATTATATCGCACGACAGATTATCCCGTATATAGTTTTAAGTACGCACTGAACTCATTGCAGTTCGGGAGTGTTGATTGCGATGACCTTCTTCTTTCTTCCTCGTGCTTAAGGACAAGTTTGGAAAAGAAAGGTAAGGAGATACGCATATTCAATTTTGATAATCGCGAGTATAGAATATAAACTTGTAAATGTGCATGTGAGTGAGTACGTTAAACGGCGTTAACAGCATCTAACGTCTCAACAACGTGTTGAAGTCTTTAAAATATTTTATCTAAATAATAATGGCAATACTGAAACCATGAATGTAATGTGATCGCTATTGGCGTATGTTGTAAAACTTCTCAGTGGCTGAGTTGGGTGGACTGAGCCTGCAACACATATGGTTTTAACAGAACGACGGCACCTCGCACACAGCCCGAACTACGCTTGAAATTTTGCGAAAAAAATTTTCCTGCCGAATATTTTTTGATTGATTGCTTCATCATAAAAAAATTCACCAGTTTAAAAAAAAAAAATATTGCTTGTAAAATTTAAAATATACAAATCATCTTTTGTATACCAAATGCCGAAGCCATATCAAATAATTATTATCTGGCCTCCGCGCCGGCCGAGTGCGCATCGCGGCTTGTAAAGCCCGCTCGGTACCTTTGAGAATTATGTAACAATTTGTATAATTCAAATGTGTCTGCTCCGGCAAAAGCCACCGCCCTACTGCAAGAATGGAAGACAAACAACCCCGGCCGTGTGCTTAACCCGGCGAGGGGGTCGCTATTATAGTTCGGGCGAGGGAAATGAATTGGCGGGGAATTTTGTTCAAAACGTTCCCAAATGGAGTTTCGCGTGATATATATACATGTGTGTGTGTAAAACTTGACAAAGGCATAAACAAAGTGGCTGTTTACATTCTGACGTACTCACCATCACGCCATTTTAACCATTACCATAGAATGATTGTCATATGCTACCTACATTGAATTGGATTAATTTCATGTAAACCCTGCAGGCTGCAAAGGTAAGATACCTGAGAAAAGTTTCGCGAGTAACGTTAACACTTACTGCCCGGTGAGTCAAAACAAAATACGTCCGGCTGTGGTGGGTCATGTTAGACCCACCTCAAGTTTTCGGTGTTTTGTGGGAGATTTTTTATAGATATTTTATTTTATATATGATTTAATGAAATGACATGATGTGCCGTAATGTTTCAGCTAAAAAATTTAAAAATATTACAAATAATGTACATATTCTCACGCATCAACAGACGCCCTACACAGCCAAAATACAAACATCCACTGAGCATGTGATCTTCTCATCAGTTGGCGAATGCACTACCAGCTGGTGTATGTTATAAACAATTAAAATGTATTATTTATTTTTTATATATTAGTATTTTTTACTCGTAAACCGGATAAAAAAATGTAAACAAAATATTTATAGAACTGAAATAAACATATTATATATATATAAGTATGATAATAGATAAATTATACTCAAAATACATATAATATTGATTGTGTTCTGTGAATTCCGGTCAGTAAATTATTTGTTCTTGTCAGAATAATTGTCAAAAATATAAATAACAATTGCCCCATGGCCGACCCCTTTTTAAAATGTGTCGGAACACGACCAGATAGTGTCATAAAACTTACAGATAGGTGCAACGCCCCTCAAATAGTTATATTACTGGTATTGTCTAGGAGCCGCCAAACGAAAATAAGTCAAAACAAATACATGGACACATACCTGGTATTTTTTGTCTACCCGCTCAAAATGTTGACAATATATGTTTCGACGTAAGCGCTGAGATTCAATCCCATAAAAGCGACTGGCTTAGGTCAGTTTTTGAGCGTTTTTCACATTTCTATCAATAACTCATTTGAATCTAGTTCGATAACATTTATCTGTATCTAAAATTATTTGTAAATATTTAATAAAAGATTACTACAAGGAAAACAGCCTTAAACGAATATTTGTAGCATAATCACAAATCTGACCCACTACCGCAGATGATGTTTTAAGAGATCAAATAAGGAACGATATCACAACTAGGGTATCTCGTGAGGAACCCGCTGCTGCTCCAAATAGAAAAATCTCAACTAAGTTGACTTGGACATATCATTCGCATGGAAATCAAAAGACTATCTAAATATATATTCTAATCAGTGATAGAAGGAAAAAAACAGCGGTTCCAAGTAATTGTCTCAGCGCAGGACTGAACGATGGAAGTGTCCTGTCCATGCGTTAGGCCCCAGACCCGATTAAGGATAAAGGAAATGAATAAGAAGATCTTTAATATGTTAATTCGTTTAGATTTACCGGCCAGGTCAAGGATGCATTGCTTACATTTAATCCCTCTTAGGATAAAAAGGTTCCAGTACAAAGAGCCGAGTGTTTATATTAACCAGCCACTTCAAAGAGTACATAACTTCGTAAGATGTAAAAAGCCCAAAGCGGTAGTTAATAAATCACTGTTTTTTGGATGCCGGAAGTATATCAGGACAGTAAGGAGCTGGGGACTTACCACCACAATCCAGATTCTTCTGGCATATCCAAAAATGTGAACAGTATATATTAAACTCACTATTTCGTCAAAGGTTCCGACCCAGTATAGACGCGAAGTCCCGAATTAGTATAATATTGTAATCTGTACCGTACACGTATAACCGTACTGACTCAAGGTCGCCAATCGACTCATTGGCGGCTTGGCCGATTGAGGAAGGAAAGGGTGGGGGGGGGGAGAAACAGTGCATTATTTTAATTCTTATTGTGAAGTTGTAGAATGTGTTCTCCTAATAATAAAGTTGTATCAATGTGTCCAAAATTTAATAAAAATGAATTGAAAATTCTGGCATCTGCTATTAAATTACTTAAAGGTATTTGAGATTCCGTAAAAATAAAGTAGATGGCTCATTTAAATAATGGAATGAATAAATGTATTAATATCAAAAAGGTAACATATAGGTTTGAAAATTTGTCGCTAAAAATATCGTCGCTGTAGCATAGTTGGATAATGCACCTTCTCCGGTTCGGAAATAGATCCAGGTTCGAATCCCGGTGGACGGATCGTTGATCTCGGGATTGTCGGAAAGAAAACTGAAGCGAGGGGTCGCGTGACGCTTGATGGTAGGATACTATTATTCATACATATTTATTCATAATAATTATACTCTAATAATATGATATGACCCAACGCATTAAACGCATTTAAATGATTCGGTTACTTAGGCACCACTTAGGAGCGTCTAGTAAACAAATGTTATTCTTATTGGTATTGTTCCGAATTCGTAAAACACATTTTTGGTGCGTCATTTCGAATCAGCCGCGACCGTTGTTATTGACACAATTTCGCATCAAAATTCCCATCTGTACATTTCCTCATGCTCGTCTTGTCAGTGTGAGTTGTGACCTTGACATCAGCAGACGTCAAGTTGACCGATATTTGTTCGATCTCGACATCGCGATAGTATTCGCGGTGTGGACTGTGAGCGCCAGTGCACCAGAACTGCATTGATCACATATTTGTTATATATGTGCTGTGGATGAACTAGTGACATCGCCGTATTCAAATGGAATTGGAGATTGGCTCATCCGCGTGCCATTGTGTGATCTCGGCGGCGACTGGAGGGATAACGGAGGCGTCATATATAAGGTAAGGCGAGCAGTCCTTCCGAATCTCGATTCCTGAGATCACTGGTTCTTCAACTGGAACCCCTATCCCCTCATCGACCTCATCCTGTACCAAGGTTTCCCTGCTTACCTCCACTACCCTGCGATGATTCCGATATACAACCGGAATTGTAGTATTTCATTCCAATTCGTTCATTTAGATACTATCGATTCGGATTTACGTTACAAATTCAGGTATTATTATAAATTATTATTGTTCTGTATTAGCGCGCCTAGTTTCATTATTTAAATCACATTAATTTGGTGGCTCTTTTGTGGTAGCCAAACATTGCAAGCGAGTATCGCGTACAAGCGCTGCGCTCAAATCCTGTTCGGCACATGGACGATAGAAATTTAGAACAGTCACAAGGTAAGAAACTGTCTGACCAAAAAAGCGAATACCCATATATATCAGTCCACCTTTTTCTAGTTACTTCTAAAATTACAAGCGCGGACGAAGGAATTTAAGGGAAGACGATTTTGTAAAATAACTGATATCTAACAGACAGGTACTTCATAGTATTCCAGAAGTATGCTCCAGGGTTGCTTTCAAAAATGCCAATGTCATCTAAATTAGTATGTACATGCAAAGGGGAGTACTTGAAAGGCGACAATAGGCACTAGGGTACAGTTATACAAATGCATTTTAGAAATTGTCACACCTTTACATATTTAATGTTTGGTGTGTTTCAAAATATCTTCTATGCTGAGTTTTCTGCCCTATTTTGCCATGTTATCTGAATTCTCTGGTCGGCGTTAAGAATCCCAGTGCAGGGTCTATTATTAGAGCTAATTTCGCTGATGGCTGTTTCTAAATGTGTTTGGTTAGACTATCTCTTATGAAAATAACGTTGCTTCTATTATACAAGATTATTAAACGAGTGACAAATATGAAGTGAATTACATTTGAGTTGAATATTAAAGTTTACAAATACACTTTATAAATATTCAATGTGACCTCCTTTGGCTACACGGCAAACATTTAATTGATATATGAACTGGTTCCACACCCGATAAAGTATATCTTGTGTTACTGAGTTCACCGCAACTGTGATACGGTTCCGCAGAAGAAAAAGTTACAGGGCGTGAGATCATGAGATCTCGGGGGCCAGAACTGAAGAGTCAGCTCTTCATTTTTAATGCCACCTATCCATCGTTGAGGTAGAGATTCATTCAAAAAACCTCCAAGATTCTGGTGCCACTGGGGTAGAGCTCCGGCCGGTTGAAAGATGAAGTCTTTTGAATCTTCATTTAATTGTGGAAGAAGCCAATTTTCCAGCATGCCGAGATACGTTACCCCAGTAACCGTGTTTTCTGCAAAAAAAGTTCCATTGGTGGGATTGGATTATGGTTTAGTTGATGCAACCTTAATTGGATTCAGAAAGGAAATAATGGCAGATGATATAAGTCCTAGATCGAACGACAATTTTCACCTCCACTCGACTCGCACCTTTGTAAGAGATCTCACTGTACTTCCGAATGGTGTAGAAAACAGCTTTTTCTCGTAGTCCGGAATGTTACGCATGGCGACACTTTCAATCCATAAAAAAGCCTGTTGACAGCTCGGCGTTGAAATGCAATCTGGTTCCACGTCGGCAAAATCCCTAGTTAATAGTGAGCCAGAAAAGAACAGGTGTAAAGGTCAACATCCATAAATATTTGTTTGCGATACGGCATAAAACACAGAAACCTTTGGTGAGTCTATGTAGATCATTCACTTGCAATGTATTGTTTAGTTCCCAGGTTTATAATTAATAATGAGTACATATATGACCTATGAACTGCACTAACCTGTTAACTTTGCTGTATTTAGATTTCGGCTCGCTGAAGCGCGCACTGGTGGTTTTAGAACTGCTGAACTGGTCGAAGCACCGGAGGTAATGAGAATCACGCCTTCGTTACCGTCTTCTCCGATTCCGACAAGAGGCGGCAATACTCACACACATGAAACTCAGTGTTGTCAACCGAAGTAATAAGGCGCGTAAACATGTATAATTCAAGAAATATACCAGTATAAAATTGAGTCTATCATTTTGTGTAACCCTGTGTATCTTAGGCATAATAACGTAACTGCCATGTCAATTAATGAAATCTCATTAACTCTGAAACATCTCAGACGTCAATTAGAAACAATCCTTCGTAGCTACATGTACAACACTGATGACATTATTAATGAGATTCTTGATAAAAATTACCGTGGAACGATTCCGATTCCGGCAGTCCACTGCCAATTATCCCAGATCAGATCTGTTCTGCCAAGCCTCGGATGCTGTGTCACGTCCACCGACAATAACAACGTAATCATGAGCAAAGATAACTATGTGCTTGTCGGCAAAGGTTTGGCTGGCAATCAATAAAACGGTTATGTCCATTCTATCAGACTCGGGCATCAAAGCTGTGCCCGCAGTGAAGGCTCGTGAAAAACAAATTTTTTAAAAATTTTAATTAGTATTTTTTTTAATAAACGCTATTTTACAATGTGGTGTTTATAATATTAATAAAACTTATTTGAACTTTGTTTTTAACCAGTTTATGAGTTAAATTTAATATACAGACATGTTTCTAAAAATACGATTTCCTAGATCAGGATATCAAATAAACTAACTAAAAAACATATGTAGCTGTAAAGATTGTACTGCTTTCTATTGTATATTGGAGTATTTAAAAATTAATGGTCTTTCAGAATTTCCCAATCATTTAGTAATTAATGATCATACTTTTGATTGGTATTGTCTTTTTTACGTATTAACAATGTTGGTCTTGAAATGAATAATTTAGATTCATTAAAACAAGTATAGTGTGTTAAAATAACCAAAATATAAATATTGATCTAAATTTAAACAAAAAACATTTATAAATTAATATTTTCATAATTAGAATTTAAAGACAGAATAATCTGACATCCTGATGTAGGAAATGGTATGTGAGTTTTTGCCTCTTTCTACTAATTTGAAGCCGATCTTTGAGTTCATCTCCAGCTCAAAATCTGAACACGTCTATTGAAATGTATCTCAACTAAATCTCTGAAATTCACACAGGAGACACAATGAGATAATCTGGTTATCTAACAAAAATAAAATTGCCACTCATTTTTTAGTGGGTATTTAGTTTTTACAACGAGACAAGTTAGTGATTTTACTCGCCTCTGTTAGTATCACACGTCTTCTAACAGTATCCACTAAATTCTTGTCTCCCGTTAATTTCGGAAAACCGGTCGTATAAAAGCTGCGCCACTGTGCTGAGACAATACGAGATCTTAAGGTTTATCAGAAGATAATACGCGCTGAGAACTGACGCGGTAGAAATTGTATGGTGGCGCTGATATCTCCTCGTCATTAAGGCTTTGTCACAGCGGGCTAAGTTGTCACATGCGTCAGAGGGATGATCGGGGGTAGATAAAGAGTACATGTATGCTACATCTACACACAGCCCACCAGTACAGGCATTCGGTTAGATTCGCAGCCCAACAACTGCAGACGATTAATTATTTCTCATCATATTTCACAAATAATATTTAAGAGACATATCATCACGTTGGTCTTAATAAAGTCGTATATCAAAAAATGACTAAGAATATATCATTGCTACTGATTTTGGTGTGATCAAAGATTACAATTTCACTTCATCTATATTAGCAAAATTACTCTGTGGCCTTATTTATATAAATAATTAGACAAAAATACTTTGTTTAAGCCACTATTTATCAATTATTCTACATGTTTCAATATATATGGTATCTTTTTCAGGAAACAGTGTATACTGAAATTAAAAATACAAGCATAGATAAAAACAAAACTATAAAGTGAACTAATATGAAAATAAATTTAAAAGGTGACTATTTGCAAAGTGAATTTGGAGTTTTAAGTTAAGTGTTAAGTAAGTGTAAGCTAAATATTATAAATAACCAAATAAACTGAACTGGTAGAGTAAGAAATAATGACATACAACTAATAATAAAAATTAATAAAGCCATAAAAATCAAATACAAGGATACTGATGTGTCTACTTTTAATATGACATGGCACACCCTTTGATTTATGAGACACTACATCTTGTTATACAAACAAAAGCAAAGGACGACGAGGTCCTGGCTAAAAGAAAACCCAAGGCTTAAGAAAACGGCCAAATATTAATGACTGCATAATTGCAAACATCCGTTAATGGACAGTATTTAAAGAAGAAGAAGAAGTTTATTTTACTGTTAATGCTAATAATATTAGATATGTAAAACTAACATTTTATAGACAATTTTGCGGTGGACACAAGTCACCATCTTACGGCATTATATGCAAGTAAAGTAAACGCATTCAAATACACACCTAAATCCTATCCTAGACTATTGCAGCCGACAGAGGTTACGGTCTCTTCTTGGACATTCTCGGGTATTGCTGCTGCATGGATGCTGACCGCAGACCAAGATCTTCTTTACGAATCATAGTCCTTTATTGAATCTTGTGAAATACCTGTTTTTGTACTTAATTTAAGACTTTCAATTAAATTCAGTGAAATAAATGTTCACATGTTAGTAAGTATATTCGTTTTCATTTCTATTACAATACTATTCAATTCCTGTTCAGTTATACAGTGGTTTTAGACTAGAGATTATTAGCGAAACTGAACGAAGTGGTATTTAAATGCTTCATCTTATCGTTACTAACATTCCTTAATTACGTAAAATAATCTTAATCTTGGCTACTAAATAAATCCCCAATATCCTGTTCATTACAAAAAAAAATTAAATATGATATTTTTATAACTTATTAAAGAAAACTGACAAATTTCTTTGAATGTAGATATATGACTGAAGGTATATTTTCTTCAAATGAAAACTAATCAAAAATATTTGAAAAAAATTTGTAATTTTTATATTAATTATAATTATTTCATTAATATCGAAGACAATTCAGTTTTAAAAAAGCGACACTTAGGTAGAGAAAGATAGTAAAAATGACTTCGTTGGTAAAAATAAACAAGCATCTGATATTTTTTACGCTGCGCCAATTGTTATTGTACATTTTTGGTTCTCATCCTAGGACGTGGTTTAAATACTGGTGATATAATAAAATACACAACACAAATGTAGTTATATAAAAAAGGACAAGGATGCTAAGGGTTGAAGCGCTGGATTGAGAAAAATCACACCCCCTTTATTTAGGCATAAGCTAGCACTTCAACAGGCATTAGCGTAATTCTGGATCTATAAATTTCCTCGCAGTCATCTAATTATTTTGCGGGCCGTACTGATTTTCAGGAATGCCTTCATGTGCTTCAGAACGCCCCTTCCCGGGCTGGGGAAAGATCCTCCCGGGGTGGCTGTAACGCCGTGTGTAATTTGTACCGTGAAGTGTTACGTGTGTGTGGGATTGTTTGTGAATTTCAGCCGGGGGATCGGGGTGGGGGTGGGTGCCAGGAATTCATGTTTCCGACTATATTTACGTCTTCTTAAGGGATGCCACGCGATGGAAATTTAGCCGAGATTCAATTACTGTTTCAATTTGATTTGGGTGCGTGATGTTGAGATATTTGTATTAGATTTGTAAGACGAAGCAAATTAATATTATTTACTCACAATTTAAAACATCATTATAAAAATATATATTTATTTTGATATCTTTGTGGTTGGACATAAATATAAATTTAATTAATCTAACGAACTTCGTATTGATTTAATGTAGACTAGTTTTGATACTACTGTACATTCATCAGAACAGACGCACACTAACTGATACATAAAATAATTATGGAAAGAAATGAATTTTTTGGGCAGATAGGGGCGTGGCTTCAATCGTCGTGGAAGAGGGGCTGCGATAATTTATTTATATGCATATTTTATTATATAGACCAGTTAGTGTGCGTCAGAATAAGAAATAGTCGTTTAGTTGGTTAGTAATTAGTTGTTTTAGAATTATTAAATGTAATTTAATTTTGTTAAAAATAAAAAAAACTGTCATTTACCAAAAAAAAACAACATACAATCCAGTAAAATCAACGAGAATGTGAGAAAAAAATCCAAGGTTGCCGAAATTGTACAAACTGTCGCGAAACTGAAGTGGAACTATGCCGGACACGTGACGAAACTAACCAATGAACGTTGGGATTGAGACATTCTGCAAAGACCGGGTAAAAGAAGTAGAGTCCGACCACAAATTAATGGGATGATTGACGACAATAAGAATATCGATAGCTTAAATTGGAGAAGAGACGCGCAGAATTGAGAATCGTAGATAAAGAACGAGGGAGATTTGTGATACAGAAAAGCTAAAGAAAAAAAAAAAGTGTTGATATGATCTAAGGGTAACATGAATAAATAAATGCATCTTCCATCGTCGAAGTCACTAGACTAAAGACACTAGCGACATTTAAAGTAGCCTGTAGGTATTCTACGTTTTTTTCTCTAGGAACAAAAATAAATATATTTTTCAAACACATTTCTTATTTTTTTTATATCTTATATAAAAGTACTGACATGCTACGAACAACAATTTCAATTAATCCAGGCATATGGCACTATAAAGAAAGTACAATTTACACAAAAATAAATAACTCGCCTAGTAACGGAATTCTTTTGTTCGTACACAATCACGTCGCATATTTTCTTTACCATACTTTTCTTATTTGCTAGAATATATTTCACATGCTCAAACCATCTTAGCAGCATTTCTCAAATTGTTACAATTTTCAGTTAGATTAACACATCCTCTGCGGTGGTGGGTCAAATTTGACCTGGGTGTTTGTAAAAATATTAATTACGCTATACATATTCGTTTAATGCAGTTTTCCTTCTAGTTAATCTTTTATTTAATATTTACAAATAATTTGTGATACAAATAAATGTTATCGAACGAGATTCGAATGAGTTATTGATAATAATGTGAAGAAACGCTCAAAAACTGACCTAAGACAGTCGCTTTTACTGGATTGAATTTCAGCGCTTACACTGAAACATATATTGTGAACATTTTGAGCGGGTATACTAAGGATACCAGGTGTGCGTCCATGTATTTTTTTTGACTTATTTTCGTCCGGCGGTCCTTAGACAATATCAGTAATATAACTATTTAAAGGGCTGTAAGTTTTATAATACTACCTGGTCGGGTTCCGACGAAAAGATTACATGCTCAGTGAATGTTTGTGTTTTGGCTGTGAGATTATCTGTTGATGCGTGAGAATATGTACATTATTCTTAATATTTTTTAATTCTTAGTTTTAATTTTTTAGCTGAAACATTACGGCACATCATGCCATTTCATCAAATCATATTTAAGATGAAATATCTATAAAAAAACTACAAAACGTTTGAAAAACCGAATACTTGAGGTGGGTCTAAAATGACTCACCATCGCCGGACATATTTTATTTTGACCCACCGGGCAGTAAGTGTTAATTGACAATAGAAATGGTATTTCTTTCCATCTCGGTATTACACCATATAAATAACATTAGTCGTATGTAGTAATTTTTTTATATATTTCCCATCAGAACTAACTCTAGATCGGCCGGTTGTATTATTGCTGGAGAAAATTCCACGTCGTTCTTATTCCTACCCCCGTTTCCAATTAAGCTCCATAATCCCCTGCCGACATTACCTACTTACATCAGGGGTGGAATTTTCAGTATTAGGGAATTAAATTGAAAATATCGCAGATAATACCAACACAACAACGTGATATACGACAAGGAAACCGAAGAGAAATGTGCTTGTTTGGGATCATTAAACAGCTAGCCGATGAAATAAAGTTTGTCTTGTTTGTTTGTTTATAAAATGAATAAATGGACAGGAAATAATTGTTGAAAGTTTTGTTAATAATGTTAATTTTCAGTTGAAAAGCTGTACATATCCAGTAATTTAAACTTTAAATATTTTAAGACTGTACTACAAATTTGGGCTGTATATATATAATTATAAATGTATTTGTAAAAATTACTAATTGCGTTATCTCTTATCTCTTTCATACTAACTTAATTTGTACTATATTTCGTAATATCTTTTGAAATGATGTGTTTCATCGATATGTTGATTACCAATTAATTATTTAATACTTATAATTACCGTAAATTAAAATCGTAGCTAGTGGAATTTGGTAAATAGAACCAACAAATAAGTGCAACTCAAATATTCCACTATTATTGACTCCTTAATCGGTAAACTGCCCAAAGACGTTGATATTGATCCAAAAAGTAATGTTCCCATAGTTTTTGTTTTATCGGTTTGTCGGACGGCGATTTAAATTCACCGCCGTCTCCAGCCGACATCGGTACCAGCGACATTTGCATTTAGTACCCTGGCTGCAACAGAGAGCAGTCTGGCCCGATTGCTCACCGACGACATTTCTTTCGCTTCACCGCTGCGCTACGACGGGTCTCGCCCGGTGCTCGAGAACCGGGCGGAACTGATACCAAACGCCGCCGACTCGCTTCTCTGTCTCTTCATATTTCACGCTTCGCTGTATTCTTTCTTTTCTATCTCTGACCAAACGATTTTACTACGCGTTTCATTAATTTCCACTCCCATCATCAACAACTATACGTTAACCTACCTGAACCATAAATTGTATTCTACGTTGACCTGCGCCGCATATACACCAGAATTATTTTACATCAGGCTACAAGGGTAAGAATAATTATTTTATTTTATTTATTTGACATTCTTACAAATTTTTATAACATGAATTAAGTATTTTACGTTTTAAAAATTACATTGTTTTTCTTTCACTTTTCTATCCAAAAAAGAGACCAGCTCTTGTGCTCGGAGAGGGAGTTACACTACAATAAATTTATATAATACCTTACATATTCTATTCCTTGTCCATTCGTGTGCTTCTGAAGTGTTCTGTAATATTGTTCATTTTCCAATTATGTGTTTTTGAAGTGTTCATTTAGTTTCTTTTTAAACTCTTTTGTATCCTTTATTTCTTTAATTTGCGTAGGGAGGCTATTGAAATTTTTTATGCCTAAATATATCAAATTTTGCTGATAGTGTTTGGTGTTACATTTAGGGATTATAAAGTTATTTTCAAACCTTAATGATGTGCTTGTTTCAAATTTCACATTGTTATTTTCTTTAATTAATTGATTAATTGAGATTTTTTAGCAAATGTTTTTTATTTTGGGAATTGGGAATTATGCAAAAAAGTGTTTGTGTTGAAAAAGTTGATCTTAGAATACCTCAAGACAGTTATTTTAATTTTTAGGGGGTTTTGGGCCAAATAAAAAATATTCGTTTTGTGCTAAGAACTGGTCAATTGTATCAAATGTGCTATCAGCTTTATTATACGTTCGTTCCTACCTTGTTCCTTTTTTTAAGTTTTCATTCTTCTCTCGTTTCATTTCTCACTCTATCCCGTAATACATATTTTCTTCTGCTTCGCCTGAGCGACCGCAATTTCATCTTTATCCAATTTTGCATAAATCAACTTATATACGCCACGTGACTTGCGATGTTGATATCCACGCGTGAAAATATTATTTATTATCAAAACGTGATTTCAACAAAAGAAAACCGATACCAAATATTCACATTACCGTAAAATTCACATTTTCAATGGGATTTGAGGCACTGTTATGACTGATTTTAAACGATTTGATGGGAAACATCTTTCGCCTAAAGATATTTTCCATCAAGCGGAATAAAGTCGCTAAATCGGGTGACGGATGAATTACGTCAGAGCCTCCCACTATCGAGTCGGATGCGACGGCATTCAGTGGGGTGACTAGTCGGCATCATCATTACATTTGGTAACATTTAGAATTATTCTGGACTGGTTTTAAAAATTAAAATTGCATTAGTACCAGCTCATTGAGGAAGCATGAAATACCGCAACAATATTGAGTTTGAGTATATAAACATCAACGCGTGAGTCATTTGAAAATTCTGCGTGGGTCAGTAGTGACCCAGAAACCCACGGGTCATAGGTTTGCCATCACTGAGCTAGGGGGTGGGTGAGAAGGATAGGAATTACATGGGAACAATTAAAAAATTAGACTATTTGGTGGTTCGTTTATTTAGTATCTGATTATTATTATTAATTAATTTATTAATCCATAATTTACAACCGAAATGACGTGGAACCCGGAGATTTCACGCCTAGTAAAAGTTTATCACGAAAACCGCGTTAAAAAAATTCGTAACATATAATATTAATAATATTTCTTTAATATTAGCAAACTTACTTTGGGGCCGCATATTATATAAATAATAAGACGAAATACTTTGTTTAAACCATTATTTATTGATAAATTAACATGTTTCGATACCTGTGATATCTTCTTCAGGAAACAATGTATATCAAAAATAAAAATAGAAGAATATATAAGAACAAAACAATAAAGAATAAGTGGCAGGTAATTAAGTAGAAACTACTATGAAAACAAATTTAAAAGGTGACTATTTGCAAAAATTTGATTTGGTTATTTATAAAATTTAGCTTGCTATTGATAATTTTTCTTATTTCTAAAATTTTATCTTGTATAACTGTAAACCCCTAGAATTTGTATGTACAATTTCTAAACCCTTGTTAATGTCAAAATGATGGTTTGCTTCCAAACGATGGTTGGCGAATTCAAAATAGATGGTTTAATCAAAGTGTTTTGTCTCATTATTTATATTCATAATATTGTTTGTTTTATATTTTAATACAAACGCTATATTATTTTTACTACTAATTTATAATACTAATTTATATTCATTTAAAAAGTGGTTACCCTTGTTGAATTTCATAAAGACTAGTATTAATACAGAGCTTAATATATTTACATAATCTTATATTTTCACAATTCATGGACTTTTCGATAGTGTAATGGTTATTATTACCACTTGATATGAGAGAAACTAGAGTTTGGTTGATCGTCAGAGATATTTTCATTTGATATATTATTGCTAAATTTATAAATATTTTAAATATGAATTAAATATATTAATTAGAAAGATATACATATAAAATCAATTTTATCGAAAAATATTGTTGTTGCGCCACCGGGATTCGAACCTGGATCTCTTTCCTAACCGGGA
Organism: Eubasilissa splendida; assembly: GCA_031772225.1. Lineage (NCBI taxonomy): Eukaryota > Metazoa > Arthropoda > Insecta > Trichoptera > Phryganeidae > Eubasilissa > Eubasilissa splendida. The sequence continues at coordinate 3,000,446 of CM062867.1, forward strand.
AAGGTGCATTATCCAACTATGCTACAGCGACAATATTTTTAGCGATAATTTTGGAATCTATATGTTACCGCTTTGATATTAATACATTTAATCGTTCCATTATTTGAAAGAGCCATCTACCTTATTTTTACAGAATCTCAAATACCTTTGAGTAAACTGATAGCAGACGCCAGAATTATCAATTAATTTTTATTAAATTTTGGACACATTGATACAACTTTATTATTAGGAGAACACATTCTTATTGTGAGATGTAAAAACATTTGATTATTTATTTTTCTTACCAAAAAAACATATTTATGCATCATGCAATTGTGATATGTGACGTGGTTTTTTTTTTGTCATTTTAATGTTTATAGAGACAAAGATTTAAAGTATTTGCAACGCGTTTTGAAAAATGTATACCATGTATTTCGAAACTCCATCAATAAAGTTCGAGTGGAGAAGGGGCCAGAATAGATACAGGAAGAAGTGGAGGGGATTGTATTCGCAATTTATGGAGGGGTTGGGGATTAGGTGGGGTTAGGAGCTGAATCTGATGGATATTTATTATAGAAAACCGCTGCAGAAAATAAAATATAAACACATTTTGAAACGATCCAAGTCAGACAAAACGAATTATAAGCATATATTTTTTAAGTCAATATATTGCCCAGAAAATTACATGCCATTTATTTTTTTACGTCAATTCCAATACCGACATATGATCTATCTCAACTGTTATAAAATGATTTGAAACAGGAAGGAGGGTTAAAAAATATACCTGACTTTGTTCACCGAAATAATTATAACCCTGTGGAAGTCATTTGTCTCTACAGTGAAAGAACCTCACATTTACCGGTGCATTAAAACAGTGCTACTAATAATGCCGAAAAAACACACCCGGTACCGACGTCACCATATGCCAGTAACATGCGCCCGCAACCATGGAAGCCGGCTCCTAAGCGCGACTCTGCGCGCCGCTGTCTTCCCGACTACAACCTCTGAGAATAGTCTCCATTGCGCGTAACTTTATTTTATTGTCAAATTTTATGCGCAACTGTGCTGAATAAATTACTGTCAACTGGCAAGCACAACGAGGAAAGGAAACAAACGCATCAGTGGAGGCTTTAAACGGGGAGTCGAGGGGATAAAGACCAAACCCCCGAAAATGGGAAAAAGGCGAAACAAAATAAACACGGTCTGACTTGTCATCAGAGCACCACTGCCGGTCAATCGTCACCCAGTGACAAGAGAGACAAACAAATATTACAAAAGAAAAAAATCCGCACACTCTGTGATCATAATCTAACGAACATGTGAGCGAATGAGTGATTTTTAGGGTACTCATTTACTCATGCTACAATATATCCTTCAGATTTATCTGACATATATCCTCACAAACTTTAAACATCAATCCACATAAAACAGCATCCTCACTTCCACCCCTTAACCCTTATCAAGTAATATTTCGTTAGTGTATAGTGAAACTTTTTACCCTGGGGATATAACGTGACGTGTATTCAAGGCAATTATTTGATTAGATTAGCTGCACGGATAAAATAAGGAATTATGTTTTAAGACAAATTATAGATATCTCATAAAGACGAAGCTATTTATATTGTATTATATGACAAGTATGAAAGTATGGGTAATACAGGCATTACGACTTCTCTTCGACTGACTTAAGTGATCACTTTATACAATGTAACGTTTACCATTCCACCCAATCAACCTCCATATTTATAGAATTTTTTCGGAAGTTGTATATATGTTACCATGTAGAAACACTTCGAGTAATAACTACAACTTCGCTGTCGTCATCCATGGATTGAAATTTGATATTCATTTACCTGAAACAGCATATATGTCACCAATGAGAATTGCCACACAGAATTAAAATCTGAAAACTGCAATATCCCTAACACAATGAGACACCCAGAAATGTAGCCAATACTGCATATTATTAAATAAAAGAACAAACTTAAATTAAAGACAAAAATTAATATTACACAGAATATTTGGACGTGTAACATCTGATTGCGCTAGAGAAGGGAACAGGGGGCTGAAGTACCAACCAGATACCAGAAAGAACATGACCTACCTACCAGTGTTGAAACTTTGTCGGGATTAACTTTCGCTGTGGTCACAGGTCTTCTAACTTCGTTACTATGCACGAAATCTTTCAAATGTACACTTTGATGATACGCACGAAGTGAGCACTAGCCGCATCATACAATAACAAGATGAACCTTGTTTTATGTAGGAATTTATTCGGGAATGGGTGAATCGTTGGAGCTCCTTAGGTGGGTAGTTAAGCCGGCCTGCGTGGGTGGGACTCCACCTACGCGTCTATCTCTCACTCTTCATACCTCGCGTTTTGCAACTCGGTTAATCTGTCCGTGTAAGTGTGACTCAAACCATTTTGTCTCTCGTTTGTCCCTCTTTTGGGAATGTTTTTGATAAATGGATCCCTGAGTGTCTGCCTTGAACTACTGCACCTTAATTTTCCATCTGTATTTAAAACTGTGTTTTATGGATTTACGTTATATGTTTTTTTTATGAATATAGACAGCACTTAAGGGACGCTGGAGGGTTTAAATTTTAAATCTTAATTGCTTTTGAATTTCTTCTCCTTTTTCGTTTTGCTTATACTTAAATATGTAATTGAATTAAAGTCGCATATTTTTATTAGCTTTGATGATTGGGACCGACAAGGAAGCCCTCGCTTCTAAACCGGTCTCGGGAAAGGGTAGGTCTCCCTCCTCCACACCAGCTGTTCTTTATAAAAAAATAGCAAGATGAACAATTCAATCTGACGCGCTCAAATGTCAACAGTTTGATGAACTCAAAAGCTTAATTTAAAACAATCTATCGTGCCTCATAGCAAACTTTAACTTACAATTCTCCATCTAACAATATAAAATAGGTCGTGCTCTGGTTATAGGGAAGGGGAACAAGTAAGTTCTAGGACAGCGACCATGACATTGCGTACATGCGCGCGCACGGTGACTTCGATTCGTAGATCCATCGTAAAGATAGAACAGTGTATTTTACGTATGAAATTTAGATTATGAACAGTGGGCAGGCTTGTGTGACTGGCCTATAACGATTTTTCAGATATACACCATGTTCCCAAGATGTATGAATTGTAATGGGATTTTAAGGTTATAAACTACTAAATTGTAATTAAAAATAAACAAAAATAATAACTCCACAATTGGTGACAAAATGTATGGATGTTTTAAATAAATATATAAAATTGAACAACTAAAATATACAGAAATATACATTTTAAATATTGCTCTCAGCTGAATCTCAATGTTTAGTTGCAGGACTCCTAATATCTCAAGATACGTTAGTTACTAATTGATTATCTACTATTTGTTATACTTACACTTTTGAGGAAAACTCAGTTTGATATAAATCAAAAGGGTATAGAGTTCTTAACAAGAATGCATATATACTTAACACACAAAATTTAAATACATATGCAGAACTATGTTTTAAATTTTGCAGTGGAAATAAATGAATAAAATAAATAAATAAATATTAAATATTTTTCAAAATTAAGATGTCTCATAGAGACGAAGCTATTATTTTTATATGAGAAGTATGGAAGTCTTGGGCTGTCCTATCACTTTACACTTCACTCACTTCAAGTATTTCAATCACCTAAGCCAGCTGATGATAGGTCGTAAGCCCTGTAATACCCTTGACTTCCATACTTCTCATATACAAATAATAGCTTCGTCTGTGAGAGATCTTAATCTTGATGACAATCCACCAGGAGATAAAACCCAGTAATTAGTTCCTACAAAGATTTGGACATACTCAAAATATTGTAAATATTTTTTATTAAATATAATAAAAACAGCTTCGTCTCTATGAGATATCTGATATTTATTTAATAACAGTGCCTTTATAGGTAAAAATGTAGTAATTCTGTGTTCTTTAACATATTCTAATATTGAAATAATATTTTTTGTTAAGTTATACTAATATTAAAATAGGCACTCGTTAGGTACAAATAATTATTTATTTGCTTAAAAGAGATGAAATGGTTTAGAAATTGTTATTTTATGAATATTACAATCTGCGCTCCGTGTCAAGACCTTCTCCGACGGTTGACAAACATAAATGCACTTTAAGCCTATGTAGATGAAAGAGAATTCAACGGAGAAATGAGAACTCTACGACACAGTCGAAGGATTTCAGTATCTTAGAATATCACTAGCTAGATGGACGAATTTGGTGTAGCCTGTAACCGATGGCGCTTCAGGTAGGCTGCAGATCGGAGCAAATGGCGCCAAATAGTTTTATGGGTGTGGTATCATCATTTAAATAGCGACCACGCTTGCTTTACCAAGATAAAGGTGAAGAAAACTAAGAACTACGGTGTATCTCTGACTTTAGATCAGAAGGTTTTAAATAGTGATGAGAAAAAATGATACTCTCGACTGACTAGTGTGATTGAGATTGATAATGACAACGGAGGAGTCGATAAGCCTTCAAGTTGTTTATATTTCTGATTATTATGTATCTTATATATTAATATTATTATTTTCACTATTACGAATGCTTTTGTGTAAATCAAATGAGAAATTAAAATCTAAATATAAAACCACAAAAGACATAATTACGGAGAAAAAAAGTGACCTAGTTTATTTTTAAACACCATAAAATTCACCCACCGTAATACAGTTTGAAAAACAAAACCAGAAAATTTAATTTGGTTAATTGAAACCGTTCATTACAACACGGAATGCAATAAAATGTTATTAAGGCAATAGGGATGGGGTTATGTTTGTATCTGAACGAATTGCTACACTGCGATAGTGCTACGGTTCGCGTAGCGATTTATATTTAAACGCTACGCTGGTTACGCAGCGCCGCCGAGAATTCTGTTCTTTGTCTAAGAAATTAATGTCTATAGAGGTTAAACATTAAACATAATGTTATTTCTTTTCCCACTTTGAGTTTATTACATTTTTTCAAACTAATATTCAACCTTTTTTCACGTCATGATTTAATTTTAAAACGTAATGAAACTTTTATTGTGTCGCACTAAATTATTTCATAATTATGCGTAATCTTAAAAGCGGCCACCCGTTTAACTTATGAGATCTCCGACGCGCTAAGATTTTAAATTTCGGTCATATCTCTCTTATTCGTGAATTTCTATTAACGAAATTTCATCCATTAACGCAGACATACGAGGGAAAGTCAAAAAATATCTACATTTTTTGTTGTACAAATTATTTAGACAGACTTGACGAAAGCCAAGCTCGTCGGGAATGATTTGAACTGATGTTTAAAGAAGTCGTCCGTAGTAAAGGTTGATGGGCGTACTTCTTTCTCTTCGTGCATCACAATGGTCCGGTCATTTTTAAATTTATCAATCCACAAAAAAAACATTTTTACGTAATAAAACACTGCCCTAAGTATTGTGATAAGGTGCACGAATTAAAATTAGAAAAGGTTCAGCATAAATTTTTAAGGTTTATTAACTTCAAACTGTGTATACCCGCTGAACAATTTAATTATAATTTTCTAATGAGGACTCTTAATATTTAACTAACTTGTCATGTAGAAGAACTTTAAGTGATTTATTAGTTTTATTTCAAATAGTAAATGGCATACTGGACGCCCCTAATTTAACTGAACTGATTGTATACCACGTTCCTGCGCGAAGTACCAGGTCGTCGGAGCTGTTCCATGTAAATTCATCATTTTTTAGGAGAACACATTCTTATTGTGAAGTTGTAATTATTCAGAACATAGGTCTGTGATATTTTAAATATGAATTAAATATATTAATTATAAAGATATACATATAAAATCAATTTTATCGAAAAATATTGTTGTTGCGCCACCGGGATTAGAACCTGGATCTCTTCCCTAACCGGGGGAGGTGCTTTATCCAACTAAGCTACAGCGACATTATTTTTAGCGACAATTTTTCGACCTTATGTGTTACCTTTTTGATATCAATACATTTAATCGTTCCATCATTTGACAGAGCCATCTACCTTATTTTTACAGAAACAACAATATTTTTCGATAAAATTGATTTTATATGTATATCTTTATAATTAATATATTTAATTCATATTTAAAATTCATCATTTACTAATTTTTATAGGAATGCACCCACAAAAATACTTCACTGACTCGGGAACAATTTTGGTCTTGTAGATATATTCCGATATTCTATGTTTAAATATAACAGTGATGTTTTTGATTTTGACTAATTTTGATACTCAGCTATTCTGTGTCAAACCTAATTTTTTATTATTTTTTCTGTCTTGAACCTTAATATTTATAGTTTGTTGTGATTATTGTGTAGCTGCTCATGTGTTTTATACCAAACCTATTTTGTAAAAGCCCATAAGGGCGTTAATAATTAATTAATAAATAGATAAAAGTCTAGAGTGAATTTCAGCCCCTTTTACACCCTCTGACTATATAAATCGGATCACTGCTCGTTTGTCCTCCTTGGTGCTACTGCTAGCAAAGCGGAGATGTAATATTCCGAATGCAAATTACATAATCGGGATAAAATTTCGCACATATGACCGCAGTCGTAGCAACTATTATCACACCTGCAAGGGTGTAAGGCAGTATGAGAACCTTGATAGTGTGCTGTGGCGAAGGTGAGAATTTTTTTAACTCGCCCTTATTTTATTCATGTTGGCTGGACTTACCCAGTAGGTACCGGAAGCGGCCACTACCTAGCAAAAACAATTGGCTTTAATCAATTGCTATCTGCTAATTTTACATTTATTTGGTTACGAACACACGTATTTATTTTACATTCCTAAAAATTATATAGGTAATATATATAATTTATTATAAGGAGAACGCATTCTTATTGTGAAGTGTAATTATTCAGAACATTGGTCTGCGATATTTAAAAAAAATACTAATTAAATATATCAATTAGAAAGATATAATTAAATTTTATCAAAAAATATATTATTTTTGCTTCTGGGATTCGAACCTGGATCTCTTTACAATCCAGGCAAGGTGCATTATCCAACTATTCTACAGCAGACTGTACCTTTGTCGACAATAATAATTATTATAATGGATAATGCACCTTCCCCGGATTGGAAAGAGATCCAGGTTCTAATCCCAGAAGCAAAAATGATACATTGTTCTATAAAATTAATTATATATTTTTAATTAATACATTTAATTGGCATTTCAATAAATATATAAATTCACTTTTTTTGCACTATTCTAAAAAAAACTTATTTTAGATACTTAGTTATTTTTTACGTATTTTTAATATATTTATATTTTATTTTCATTTTGTTACTTTTCTTATTTTAAATAAAAAATTTCAATATGTTTAATTTATAAATATTAATAAATAAATAACTAAAAACCAACCCTAAAAAATTTAATTCTGTAATATATGTTTCATTAAATAATCAGAATTACGAAATGCCTTACGCAAGAGCAATCGTATTGTCTTGTCTAGTTAACAAAGCATTTAACAAAGGGATAAGTCGGAAATGTAAAGACAATATCCGGTATAATGAAAAAAATATAATGATTTTACTTGAAATTTCATTATTCCATAGAATAGAGAATCGTGTTTCACTAATATTATTAATATCTCTATTTTATATAATGAAATATTTTACTTAATTTATTTTACTACGCAGTATAAGTCACTTTCTCGGCACGTGACGTATAATAGAAATATGACATTTGTATAACTTTTGTCACAACTTTTAAATAATAAACTAACTAATCATCTATGGATTAGTTACTTAACCTTTTCATCACTAAGCGGCCAAAACTTCCGTGCGGTCCGAAGCGGGGTACATAAATACCCCAGATCATATGCATACAAACGATAATAAAAAGTTCATGACGGGCAACGTGGTCCCAACCGCCTCGCCGGACATCTCTTGTCCGAATGCTGCGACTCGCGATAAGCGATATAGCTGTCTCCCTCGTACGTATCTGTAGTATGGTGCTACTCAGTGCATTAGAGCGAAACAAATATTAAGCACAATAACTTAAAGATAAGACACAGGAGTATGGTATCGATATGCGCAAGTGTATATACCGCGCGAAGGTCACTGAACCGATAACAATATTTTGCAAAATCTAAACAAATACGCTTAGAAATTTGAAAAACAAAAAATAACAAAACTTTCGTCACTATTTCCGTGAAGATTACAAAAAACAAGAATGAAATCGTTTTCATAATCATGGAGTTATCAAGTTTAAAGCGATTTATGGGGAATGTGAATACCCCGCTTCGAGAAAGCAAGGTTAAGGGACGGGACGTAAACGGGTTAACCCATTAATCGCGTTCATAAATACGCATGATATCTGTCATATGCGGCACTATTTGGTGGCATTGTAATTTACAACATAACACTACGATAAAGTAACAAATTTATGATTTGTTTTTAAGAAATCGATAGCAAAGGTTCTCAAGCATCCTCACAAATATAAACAAATACAGAAATCAGAACCATAATTACAAAATACCCTAAACAAAATTATCCATGAGAGAACATAACAGTGCCTTACATCATCGCTACGCTAGCGATATTTGTGGTCATACGTACTAGAGTGAAGTAGTGATCTGCGCAGGCGCTAATTTCTAATACTAGTGCATAATATTTACAAGTTTTCAAATACTGACATTAAATTTAACTCTATAGTTTGAAACGCATTACATTCGAAACGCATAAACTGAGTTTGAGAATATAAATAACAGTGATACTGGATGATACGAGGACTTTTATTATTTCGTGTATGTTTATAAATTCAAAATAATTTTTGGTACGTTTTTCTCTGCTCCTCGGCGCGTATGTACGCACTAGCGGCGGGCGGAACACGGCAACTCATATTCGAGTCACACGCGCTGTGGGTATGTAAGGCGCGACTCATTTATGAGTAACATGCGGGGAATGGGTTAATAAAATTAAAAATTAATTTATAAAGATTAATAGGTAAATAGGTACTAGAAATAAATCATAATATTCTATGGCAATTAAAAATAGTATTGTATAATTATGTAGGTTTTTCAATATGTAGATTTGTGACATAAATAATTATGATGAAATTAATAATAATGATATTGGATAATTTATGTAACCTCATTTTCGTAAAAAAATATCTCAAGAGTGTTTTCACACAAACTGTTTAGTCCTACAGCAGTGTCTAAAATTTAAAAAATGTTTTTCCAACTTATGGATGTGATTTTATGATTATATTATTATTATTTAACTGTGGTGTATCTATGGGACTAATGCGTGAGCGCGTGTAGGTTGGTACGATTATGAGTGTGTGAAAGAGATAAATGTGTCGCTTTCTGTTACTTTCGAACCGTTGAATTGTGAACATCTTATATTGACCAGTACTACATTGTATCGAAGCATTTAGCACGTATTAATTTGACGATACATTATCGCGCACAAAGAGTCAACATCATTATTAGTACAAATTAAAGATATGGTTAGTAGAAAATGAAATTATTACATTATAAAGAAATTATTACATTATAATGTACATTTATTATTTAATAATTATTATTATTACATTATAATATATAATGCAATAACTGCTTTCAAAATGTAGTTAGAATAAAGTAATTATTTCAGTCTGTCAAATAATATGCAGTCTCTTGATTTTTAATATTTCTAGTTAAATGTCATTTTTCTGACATCCTTATAAGAAGACAAAAATAATTAAAAATGTATGTATACTTAAATTAAGGGCCAAATTATTATGGCTAAGGCTTATTCATCTAACATTTCTGCCCCCGCAAATAATTCGGGTCAAGGGTTCATCGCCTGGATCAGGCATTTCCACGTGACGCCTCTAAATTCCTGACACCGTCAGTCAGCGATATTCTGGCCCACACCCCTGAAATACCTCGTGTCCTGGACCTGAACCATCCACTCAAACTCTTGACGAGACTTGAAACCGATGGTATTTAGTAGTGCTATCTTTCCGATTTTCTCATTTTTTTTGTTAATTAAAGTTAAAAACCTGCCGTTTTCTAGTATAATATGAAAATATTTTTATCATATTTATCTTATATTTATCTGGTGTTCAATTTTCACCTTTACCTGAAACTGACTGACGAAGCGAGACTGAGCGAGACTTCTCTCTGCGGAAGCCTGGACTCTAGATATAGAAGTCGCTCGCGTTGTCGGTTGACTGGGGATTCCGATGATGGCGGTGGATTGGAATCGCCATTCCCACACGTATGTTAATTAAATCAAACGACATTCTGGTGATACCCGTAATCGGTATTGAGGTGGACATACGGCTACATCTGTGGCCATGCTGTAAAGCTTCTGTAGCCGTGACACAAACCTTTAGCAGCAGGTTGCGTACGAGCTTGAGAGCGCAGCCGGCAGATGCGGTGTACATAGCTTCGTAGTTTGGCCGACAGAGACGTGCGCAGTAGGCATCACCAGACGATGAGCGGGCATTCTCTCCCATGCTCTTGTCTAGCCTAACAGACTTTCTAATGAATTCTCTTCTTGTATAAAACATTATTATCATTCTTAAATGCAGTATTGTTATCTTATTTACTGAACCGGTAGTTCGTTTCTCCAACTGTAAACGAATACACAGCGAACCGAAGCCGAGGCAAGTCTTTCATTTCTATTGTACCCGGGATGTTTACATTCCCGTAGAACCATCTGATCTGCAGTCTAAAGTGAATTAACTTATGTGCACTTCCAGGCTTTATTTGATTTATTTTTATAGTTATTCAAAAACATTATCAAAGTATCATATCATATTTACATATTTATACACATTTAAATACATTGTCCAACTAATATATATATATATGTTTATATAAAATATAAAAAAGTGAATAAAAAAGAGAGAAGATAAAAGTAATATATATATATAAATAATAATAATAAAATAATAATAGTAATACCAATAATGTAAGCAGATATAAGGTGGATGGAAATATACAAGATCAAAACGCACTAAAGTAGTTATACAAATTATTTCATTATATAAAAGAGTTTACTCCCTGAATCTACTCTTCTTAATTGCAACAACCAATTTGAAATATCCCTTTTAAAAGTCCTAATATCAGTTAAATTTATAATTTTATTTTCAATTTGATTATACGTATATTCTGGGAGCTTGAAAAGTAAATAATCTTTGACCGAAACTAGTTTTCATTCTTGGAACTATTTAAAGCTTGTTTACTCTTGTGGGGTAATATCTTTCAGTCCTCACAGATGGAGCGCTTATTTTCCTATGAAAGCTAGTTAATATATTCTGCACATATAATTGTCTTATATCCAAATCTTGAAATTCCCTAAAAGTGTACTTTAATAACCAAGTCATTAATGATAATAATGCTGGCGTAAAGGAACTCGGATAATATCAGTAGTATCATTTAATAATTTTTTTTTTTATAAAGCACTTAATACGATATTCGTTCATTGTTTGATGAAACCTTATTACGCCACCGGGCCCATCAAAGCATTATATTTTAGCGGCATGCAGCTTTTGTTGATATCGTGTATTGCGTCATGTTTTAACCCATTCCCCGCGGGTGACTTATATACGAGTCGCGCCTTACATGCCCACAGCGCGGGCGACTCAAATATGAGTCGCCGTGTTTCGCCCGCCGCTAATGCGTGCATACGCGCCGAGGAGCAGTGAAAATCGTACCAAAATAATTTGGAATTTTTATCCTATTGACATCTGTCGATATTTGTCTAGAATTATTGGCCATCTTATAAACAAACACGAAATAATAAAAGTCCTCGTGTCATCCAGTATCGCTCAGTTAGTCAATTTCTCAAACTCAGTTGATGCGTGTAGAATGTAATGCGTTTCAAACTATAGAGTTCAATTTAATGTCAGTATTTAAAAACTTGTAAATACTATGCATTAGTTTCAGAAATTAGCGCCCGCGCAGATGACCACTTCACTGTAGTACGTATGACCACAAATGTAGCAATGATTTAGGGCACTGTTGTATTCTCTCATGGATAATTTTGTTTATGTTATGTTTAAATTATCATAGTGTAAAGTCGTAAATTATAAAGCCTCCAAAGAGTGCCGCGTATGAAAGATGTCATGCGTATTTATGAACGCCATCAATGGGTTAATATAACATAGTTGATCTAACAATAATATTGTAAAGTTTACATTTACTTTTAACTAGTACTGTAAAGAAAAATATGCGTTTAGCTGAGTTCTGCAGTATTTACACTATAAGAGCAAACTAGAAGGGGGGACACTCACTTTTTCCAAGAACCGTTGTCAAAGTTTACAACTTATTTTATCGGTTCCACACACAGTACTACAAAAATGTGAAATATACAATTAATAAACACAAAAGAAATTTAAAAAAATAAGAAAAACAAAAGCTATTGTAAGAAATTGCAAAACGAACAGAGATTTTAATTTAGACCTTCATACAGGTATATACCAACATTACAAACAAACAGATAATCAATTGTTATGTACGGAAGTAAAGAAGCCAGAGGGTACAAGACAGCCATTGAAGGCCTAACTCTCAAATACAGTCTCCCATGAAGGAACTAGGATGAAACACAATGATGTATGAGTCACGCCATGCACGGTACAGGCCAACGGAATTTGACTTATGAAAAGTAGTGTCCGCATTCTCGCTGATACGATCTTGTCATTACCTGCCTAATAGACCCCATCTCGTAGTTTACGTTTTGATCAAATCTCTGTACAGCTTGAGATTCCTTGTATTACTGATCAGGTCTGCGTTTTCAGGCGGTCGACGATCGAACCCAGTTGAGCCTCCAATCATGCGATCACGAGCATAAGAGCATACTATCTTTGAACACCAAGCAAGAAGACGAGGCGTGGTCTCTCATAAAAGAACTGTTCTTGGAATATTATACTACTTTTTATACTTTAATAAATAAATGCCAACTTACCCCAAAACAGGCTTGCCTAGTTAGGCAATGCAATCATCATTCAGAAATGTTGTCTGATTAATGTTTTATGGATGAATAAAATATATCTTTGAGAAAGTAGGCACTGTAGAGAGCTGGACACTGTTAAATTGTTAAATCAACTCCAAACTGGCACCGCCGCACGCCTCCAGAGCGCGGTACACCAAGCGGACCGGGCATCCCGCTACACGCTTTTTTTTTACCGGTCTCCATTAAGACGACAGATTTTTAATTAATATAAATAATTCTATTTCGGTTTGGCTACTCATTTGTCTTTTATCCACAATATGGATTTTTCTATACCTTTTTGGACTAAGAAATCTGAGCTTAATAATAAAAATATAATAGAATTATAATAGTTTTATATGTGTATATAATTCCATTTATGATGAGTAGAAGTAACAGAATATGAATGAATGCAAAACCTTCGAAACAGAACCAAGAAAGGTTCGTTAGGTAATGAGAATACTATCAAAAGATATTATACTATTAATAGTATTAATAGTTAGTAATATAAAACATCCGCCAAATAACTGGTCATTACGTTTATACTCAAATACCCGAATTTTAAGAAATCCAGATTTGAATCCCGGTAGCAACAACAATATTTTAAATATGAATTAAATATATTAATTATAAAGATATACATATAAAATCAATTTTATCGATAAATATTGTTACCGGGATTCGAACCTGGATCTCTTCCCTAATCGGGGGAGGTGCTTTATCCAACTAAGCTACAGCGGCATTATTTTTAGCGACAATTTTTCAACCCTATATGTTATCTTTTTTGAAATCAATACATTTAATCGTTCCATCATTTGACAGAGCCATCTACCTTATTTTTACAGAATCTCAAAATACCTTTAAGTAAATTGATTTCAAAAAAGGTAACATATAGGGTCGAAAAATTGTCGCTAAAAATAATGCCGCTGTAGCTTAGTTGGATAAAGCACCTTCCCCGGTTAGGGAAGAGATCTTGGTTCGAATCCTGGTAGCGCAACAACAATATTTTTCGATAAAATTGATTTTATATGCATATCTTTATAATTAATATATTTAATTCATATTTAAAATATCACAGACCTATGTTCTGAATAATTACAACTTCACAATAAGAATGTGTTCTCCTAAAAAACAAAAAACAACAATATTATTTGATAAATTAGATTTATATGTGTCTTTCTAATTAATACATTTAATTTGTATTAAGAATTAATGTTATTTAAAAATATCTAGATTTTTTTGTCTGTATCGTCTGGCGTCGCGATAAGAGCGTACGATTCTTATAAATTTAAATCGCCACACAGTTTAGCGTTACTCGATTTCAATAAAATGGTATTAAGGGTGAAAGTATAAAAAGGCTCATCCCTTGGGATCGGTTTTTAATCCCCCCCCCCAGGGAGCCCCTAGGTGGCAAGTTGAGCGCACAGTGAATGGAATATAATCGTAACGATGACAAATATTCCGGAAGGCGTCGCAGGCAAAGCTTTGACAAATTGATTGAGCTCGGCTTCCTGGCGACAATTTCCTGTCAATTCGCTTCGGATCCTGGCAGGATCAGCCAGCAAATTCCACCCGCGGAGTGTTTCCGATCGATATTATATTACCATTCAAATGAAATGTATTAAAATGTATTTTGGTATTTTTGACATGTTGATGGCATATAAGTTGTAGGGCGTGGATTCTACACCTAGTGTTCCGGATTCGTAAAACATATTTTTACCGCGTCTTGTGAATCTGCCGCGACCCATGCTATTGACACCTTTTCCCCGTCCAAATACACCTCACCTTAATGCTCGTCAGTGTGAATAGTGACCTTGACGTCAGCAGACGTCAATGTGACCGATACTTGTTTGACCGCGACACCGCGATAGCATTTCGCCGTGTAGATTTATTCAGCTTCGATGCATCAGCACTGTATGCATATGCGATTTGTGTGCCCAGCGATATTTGTTATTTTGTGTGCCGCGTGTGAAGCTGTGATATCGTCATCTTCAATTTGAAGCGGAGAGCTGCCCACCGGGCGCCGTTTGTGTGATTCTCGGCAGCGATTGCAGGGTGACGGAGGCGTCATACACAAGGTAAGACGAGCAGTCCTTCCGAATCCTGGTTTCCCGAGACCACTGGTTCTTCGACTGGAATCTCTACTCATCATAGACCCTTATATCCAGGTTCCCTTATTTTCTACCTGCCTTCTCGCTTCCTCCTCGGCGCCTGCCGCGATCGCAGCATTCGGTATGAACTTTTGAAAATCATGTTAGACGTCCAAATGCTCTCCAGTTACAGCTTTGTTTCATGGAAAATTACTAGTTATGGAAATTTGTTGCCCTAGGTACACAACTGTTCAAACTATTTTCTCGAAGAATCTGAAGTGAATTTGTCAATACGTGTAAGTGTACGTGTAGAGAGGTGCGGAAGGTGCAGTGCGCGGGACTGGGGGTGCCGGATGCCGATCGTCGCTTTAGTGGTAGTTGCAGAGCGTGCGCTTGCTGAGTAAGATGTATATTATGCGTCTTTATGTAGTGGTTTGTGATGAACAATGTTTTTTCTCATTTATAGCACATTTACAAAATAATTGATATCTATCGAATGAATTGCGCGATCTCCGGGTCGTGCGTCTCGTGGATTGGATTACGACGATTAAATCGGAATCGCCGCTGGGGGGACAAAATAATGAAATAAGGTAATCTGGATATAAATTATGATGGTCGAGGATGGGATAGGGGTTCCAGTCGAAGAACCGGTGGATCTCGGGGAACCGGATTCAGAAGGACTGCTCGCCTTACCTTATATATGACGCCTCCATTATCCCTCCAGTCGCCGCCGAGAATAACTGACAATAAAGATCTGCAATGAGAGACACAAAAATCAACAAGCGAGTGCGAGATAAATCCGGGTTGCCGACATTATGCGAACTGTCGTCAAGCTGAAGTGGTATTATGCCGGATACGCGGGCAGACTGATTGACGAATGGTGGAATGGGCCAATCTTGCAGTGATGTTCTTGGCTGGACACGAAAAGGCCGCCCACAGGCAATGGGACAAAATAAGAAAAATAATACCTTTCCAGTATAAGTGCTACTAGAAGGGTAATGTTAGTATCTTGTGGCTTTATCGGCAGATGCTAAAGATCTCCTGATCTCGTTGACCACGTTACTAATAAAGATGTAAAAATAAATATCAATAATTCAAAATAACTAATGACAGCTATCAAGGAAAACTGTGTGATTATGAATGATGCATTTGAGATCATGATTGCGGGATAATAAAGAATATGTCATCGATTCCTCCGGAACGATGACTTATTAAGAAATTAAAGGAATCTCGCACTTTTTCGAGAATTTATTAGTGTGTGGGTCTCCCGCTGGAGGTTGCTGGGATGGACGATGCCGGTAAGAGCGGTGGCTATGGAGACCTGGCGGAGTATTGCGCTGGCTTTCCCTGGATAAGATGTATTTCTGCCAGACTGTGACCGGGTTTAGCGACCTCAACACATAAAAGTGACGTCTACCCTCCCCTTTTGGGGTGCATGGTTTTTATAGCCTCTCTCTCGCTGCCTCTGAATTAAATGTGATAACGAGTCTCACGTCAAATCGTACAGGTATGGTTTTGGTACGATGATACTGAAGCCGACCTATATCAGTTAATAACCAAATATAATAATTGCGACATATAATACAGAAAAAAAGTTAAATATGAAGGAAAGCCACAAGTAACTAACTGTCAGAACATAAGTAACTGATCTAACTTTATAATATCCTCTAAAAGATTTGAATATTTTGTAAATTATCGCACGCGTTGCTTTGTTGAGTGGTATCGAAGCGAGAGTAAACAACCCTCCGAACCCTTTGGGGTTTCCTTCTTATATCAAGAAAATTGTATACTTCTGACAAACATAATATTTTAAAAGTCATTATGGCGGGGAAGATAAAAGGCGGCAAAGGCGTAGGTAGAAATAAATAAACTGGTGAATACCTACAGAATAAATCAAGATACAGCTACATGGTCGCCAACCTTCGATAGAAAGCGGCACAAGAAGATAAAATCTTGTTATAAATTGTGTGTAAGCTATATTTTTGTCAAACGTGTGCGCGCACACACTCGTACACCTAAGAGAGAACATTGCCCACAGACGCGCTGGATTGGCATATTAAGAGGACCGATGGCTTGTGTTGGAGGAGAGGACGCAGGACCGGGGGTCGTGGAAGTCAAAAAGGGACGCCCATTTTCAACTGTCTGAACACAGGGGTGGGGTAATAAGGGATACAGGAAGGGTAAAAGGAATTTGGGAGATGGACAGGAATAGTGGACAAGGGACGACCACCCAAAACTAGAAAACACGACCCACCTGTAAAATGCTCCTTTCGGTATCTAGATCTTCTTCCACTAGATCCACAAGTTTTCTGACTCCAGAAAACGTATTCCGTTATTTCGCACGAAACACTCTTAAATATGCACTTCGGTGATAGCGCGAAGTGTCAACAAGCACAATAGCCAGATTAAAGAACTGTATTATGTAATTATTATTTTTATATTTATTTTCAACCTGGAATAATTTGAAAGCTTTGCGTATTTATTTTGTCGGGTGTACATTAATATGATTTTCTCGAAAGCATTCGTAAACATAACTTTCAGTATGACCCACATTTTCCAATTTCCATTCGAGCATTTTTGAATCTTCGGGGACCTCATTTGGTATACGTGAGCTTCCGTTATACAATCGGTATACTTTTTACATTATTTTATTCCCCCTTTATGTCAATTTGTAAAATGAAAGAAATCAATTTATCATATTGGCTGAAAATGTCAAGAGTTTTATAATTTTTGATTTGATATTCAAATTCTGGCATCGAAGATTTCTATCGCAGATCCGAATACATTCGAAAAGTTTGATAATTTAAATGAGTGCCAGACTTATTAAGATTCTTTTTATGTAAAGTCGTTTTAAAATTATTTTTCTTTCATTCTTTATATTTAAGAATTCTGTTATTTCAGAGAATGAAATGATGCAGTGTTTAATGTGTAGATAAAATAGGTTATGAGATATCAAAAAGTTATGTGTGGATAGGCAGTAAAAGGTTTACAGCGTGAAGCATTGGTTAATGAACTCGTCTGGAAGGCTGCCGCGAAATAAGTGAGGCGCTAAGGCTCGCTCTCTGGGCGGCTGCAGGCGTGTTTTTTTTTGACCCACCCTTTCTCGGAACCGTTGTAGTTATACGTTTCACACACAGTGCTACAGAAACTTGAAATCTACAATTAATAAACACAAATAAATGAAAAAAAAACAAAAGCTAATGTAAGAAGATTTAAAGAGGCTGCAGAGATTTTAATTTAAACCTTCCCTAGCCCTTTTAAGTGCTATCTTTATTTATTTTTAAAATACAGGTACACAAGATTACAAACAAACAGATAATCAAGTGTTATGTACAGAAGTAAAGAGACCAGTGGAAACAAAACAGCCATTACAGGGCTAACTATCAAGTACACTCTCCCATGAAGGGACTTGGACGAAACACAGTGATGTATGAGTCACGCCATACACGGTACAGGCCAACGGAGTAATGCACGATTTTGTTTGTTTTAAGCTGCAGTCGCGTTGTATTGTTATCTGTTTTTTGGTTGGTACCGGCATGATTTTAACGTTGATGAGAGTACTATTTTACACCTAGATTTTTGCAAGGTGTATTCAGGTTGCAACGGCTATAAATCTCCACATTCCTATCGATGCAATACTCGTTCTATTTAGTCTATTGGTCTATTCAGAAGTTGTCTGAATAGGTTTCAGGACACAAAGATATCTGAGTATGTCTAAAGCGTAAAATATAATATGTACCTCATTGTTCAGTATTTTTGACAGGACCAGATCGCCAGTCGACGTGTACGTGTGGATGCTCCATTAGGTTTACTGTACCTATCTGTCCCCCTTTCCCTTAACCCTTACCACATAGCACGAGTTTATCTGTGTGTGGTCTATGACTTGTGATCTGTCAATAAGAGTGAGCTACCTCCTCGTGCTTGTTACTGACTTGAAGTTATTGTGTTTCGGTTTTCTCGCAGTGAGTGCTAATGTGTATTGTGCAGAAGAATCCTGAAATTCAGGAGAGTTGTGAATACAGTAGGAATATCCAGGTAAGTCGTGTTCTTCCTGGTTGGTCCTTGAGCCATTATTATTCTGTCCCTCTACCAAATTGCAGCCATCCTTCCTACATTCCGTTTCACTATCACGCTTTGTCGATTCAAATGTTATGAAATTTTCTAATGCACTTTTTCTAACGAGAACTAATTTTACTGAAAATATCATCAAATATGAATTAAATATATTAATTATAAAGATATACATATAAAATCAATTTTATCGAAAAATATTGTTGTTGCGCTACCGGGATTCGAACCTGGATCTCTTCCCTAACCGGGGGAGGTGCTTTATCCAACTAAGCTACAGCGGCACTATTTTTAGCGACAATTTTTCGACCCTATATGTTACCTTTTTGAAATTAATACATTTAATCGTTCCATCATTTGACAGAGCCATCTACCTTATTTTTACAGAATCTCAAAATACCTTTAAGTAAATCTGATAGCAGACGCCAGAATTATCAATTCATTTTTATTAAATTTTATTAAAAAAAAAAAAAAAATATCATCTACTAAAATGCTACAAATTCAGCACCATATAAGATCCTTGGCTCATTGAAATTAAAAGTTAAATATTGATTTGATACTCACATGGGCGAATGAATAAAACATAAAAGCGAATGAAAGGAGTTCAATTTAATTATGTGTTACAAGTTTGAAATATTCATTTAACTTTGTGAATAAGAAAATATAATGTTTCAAGCGGGTAAAGTTTTTAATAAAACACGCGTATCTATGTTGGGAAACAAATATTTCTAACCAATTTAAAATTGTGAATCGTCTGAACGAGTCTACGTTTATTGTACTTTGTACTGACATAAATAATGCTCAAGAGACTTGAAGAATTTAAGTTGGATTGATGGGATCACATGACAGCGTTATGATTCGAACGCGAAAGGAAAAAAATCATTAAAAATTTCATGATACATTAAGAAAAATATCAAATCTTGTATCTAATTATTCAATACAAAATTGGTAGCAGAAGAGGCTCTAGATAATTATGGATGTCTTAGCTGAAGTAATAGTTTTTATGTATAAATTCTATCTATTTCGAGGTGCTGTAAATAACGTAACTGTTTATGCGAGAAGAATAATGATTTATTTGTGGAGGTTTATCGCCTCCATAGCCAGCCATCATTACCGCTGACGATCCCTGAATGCGCCTCACATTTATTAGTGCGTGAACCAACGCTGCTGACGGCTGAACAAATACGCCCGGTATCGACGCAGTAACCATGTGCCAATAAGATGCGCCAGCAACTGAGGAAGATCCGCTCGTGAGCATCACTGTAGTCTTCCCGACCACAAGCTCCGAGAACTGTCTCCCTTAACTACTTGCGTGTAACTTTATTGTACAGTCAAATTTCATCCGCAATTCTGTCTAGCTGAGCTCCATAAATTTCTGTTAACAGTAAGTAGTTTTTTTCGTCTCTAATCTACTCAAGTCTAGCCACACACACTCACACACACTTATTCAACCACAAACACTCTTTTATAACCGTATCTTCTTACCCCATATCATCATCACCCATTGTTCATCCACTGCTGAATGAAGGTTTCTTGTTGATTCTGCCTTTCTCTATGGCCCTTCGCTAATCTTTGCAATGTCACTTCTACTGCTCCGAAAATTGTGTCTTTCCATCGAGACTTTGAGTGACCTCTAGGTCGTGTTCATCTTCGGAGATTTAGTGTCAAAGAATATTCTTTGTTCATCGATTATCTCTAGTATTGTAATGGTCTTAGCCTGCCTAATTAATATTCTTACCGCGTGTATTATTATATGTGCGTGCGCATTGCATATCTTATTTACCATATTCTCATCTAACGGACATCTTCGATCTCGTATAGTTCGCGTATCAATAAAGAAAAATCGATTGTAACTTATTTAAATAAATTCAGTGCAACAGTAAGTAACATTTACATTGATCATACATACCGCCTACTTACACTTTTACACAATTAAATCAATACACTTCTCGATATATCTGAGCGCGAGAGTATGGCTGGATCTGAATACATGACCAAACCACCAGTTCCATTAATTGTGTATAAAATATAATACCATTAAATAATAAATATGGAAAATGTTGACAATCGACAACACATATTTTGAGCAATGAACTTGTAAAATAAGATAATGTTTTTATTAATTAAAAAAATAATTCTATTATATGTAAAGTTACAGTTAATAATTAAAAATATAGCTATTTACCTTTGAGTCAGATTGTTGAAGGTAGAAAATGATAGTTTACCTAAAACAAAAGAAAAATAAATCCTTAGTTTCATGTCACAAAAATAGTAGCAAAGTAAACACAATAAAAAAAAAATATTATAACTTTCTTTATTTTCTTTTTTTTAATATAGACGATATTCATTTTATAGAATTCCATTGTTAACCCATTGATCGCGTTCATAAATACGCATGACATCTTTCATACGCGGCACTCTTTGGAGGCATTATAATTTATGACTTTACACTACGATAATGCAACAAATCTATGATTTGTTTTTAAGAAATCGATAGCAAAGGTTCTCGAATATCCTCGCGAATATAAACAAATACAGAAATCAGAACCATAATTACAAAATAACGTAAACAAAATTATCCATGAGAAAACATAACAGTTCCCTGCACAATCGCTACACTAGCGCCATTTGTGGCTATACGTACTAAAATAAAGTAGTGATTTCTGAGACTAATGCATACTATTTACAAGTATTTAAATACTGACATTAAATTTATCTCTATAGTTTAAAACGCATAAACTGAGTTTGAGAATATAAATAACTGAGTGATACTGGATGATACGAGGACTTTTATTATTTCGTGTTTGTTTATAAATTCCAAATAATTTTTGGTACGATTTTCACAGCTCCTCGGCGCGTATGTACGCACTAGCGGCGGGCGAAACACGGTGACTTATATTTGAGTCACCTGCGCTGTGGGCATGTAAGGCATGTAAGACGCGACTCATATATAAGTCACCCACGGGGAATGGGTTAATCAACACAATAAATCAAAAACGATTTTTTTGTTGATATTGACCTAGACAGCCAAAACGATCATACAGTTATTTGTAAAAATTAAATATAGAACCAAAAAAAATTTGTTTGATTTATTGTGTTGATTAATAACTTCGTATTTAATTTAAGTTCTACATATAAATCATAAAAAAAAAATTTTTTCATCGAATTGTTTAAATAATCATAATTTCTCAGAGTTTTCGAATCATTTACTGTAAATTATCATGCTATTGATAAATCTTTGAGATTAACTATTTCCTATTTTTTTTTCTTATATTGGATAATTTAGAATCGGCGGAAATGAAGTGTGGAATAAATCATTATTATAATGATGATATTTCATAAATAACCAACTATATTTAATAACAAGTTCTATACCAAGAATTTTGGGATCATTGGGTCATTTTTTACAGTGGAAGCAGATGATGTGGAAGGCTCCCACTTCACTGGGAGGATGACAATAGAGTTGCTAGAGATTCCGAAATGGAAGACAGTCGCCGAGAACTGGAGCATGTGGAATCGAATGATTCAGGAGGCCGAGGCTCATTTAATCATAGCTTTGAAAAAGTTTCATTTACTACATCTTTCATCATCATAAAAATAAAAGTTTTGTCGTCAGAATTATTTTTTAAAATTGTTTTCATAATATTTAAAAAATAATTAAATTTTTGATACACACAACAATAATTGAGACTCACTGTATATTGGTTAAAACAAATGTTGATAGATAGACAGAGCGCCGGGCATCTTGGATGATATACGGTGTTGTTGCAGATAAAATTGCTTATTGTTAAATATATCACTAGATGCTCAAGAAGATATAAAACGCTATGGCATTCATAACACAGATTTTCCCAATACCGATATACAATGTTGTTATAGGGATGCTCTTAATTTGATCATTGGTTTTAGTTTTTTATCACTATAATGAAGAAAAATGATTTTTTCGAAATTGGTTGGCGTATATAATATATAACATATAAACAGTTAAAGTTATTATTTTTAATTGTTAACTTTGTTTTTTGAACCACGTACTGAATTAAAATACATCACCGGATTCGAAAAATATTATTTTCTTCTTTAGGATATCAATAACTAATCAAAAACATATGTTATTGTTTATTTAACAATATCTATTTATAAAAAAACATAACTATTTAAAAAATAAATTTAGTACCTAACTCAAATTGTTACTTGATGATACAAAATTACTAGAATAATTATGAGGAAAAATTTTTAGAATGGGACTTGTATTTTAATTAAGTTGGTTGTTAATAATTTTTGATTAGTTTCACACGCTTTATTTATCTCCAATGATTTCAAATTATTTAATTTATGACCAACACCGTTTACATGCAAAATTGACAATCCCAATTTTTAATCAAAACCATGACCATTTTCTATCAAATGATTAGAAAATTCTGAAAACCCACTATTGTTCAAATATCTCAAATGCTTCTTTGCTATATTATATCGATTTTAACCACAAAGTTAATTTTGCCAATTTTAAATATATAGTTGCTGTATAATTTTAATAAAATGAGTAAACACAATGTATTTGTATTAAATATGAAAGATAAAATAAAATTGCTAACTGCACATTTATTATGCCTCAAAGAAGATAGAATAAGTACTAATATCGTACATTCGGTTTGCGTCTTGGCTTACATCAAAAGTTTTGCACATTTGCATATGTAGTGAGGGATAATGAGCAGCATATACGAATATATAGTTACATAAATACCGAGGTTGCAAAGTTGTCCAAAAAATAAAATGTAATACACCACAACCTTATTTTTTATCGCTAAAGTTATTTGATTTACTATTTTTTTTATATAAAATTGTCTACAGTAATACTTAAAATAAGTTTCAGCAATTTTTTCCACTCCTAGGAAAACACATTCACTCGGAAAAACCCGGATTTAGAAAGAAGACATGTAAATAAATACAACTTTTGCACACATTTGCCAATTATGTATTGATAAATGATACGAAAAATCCAATAAATATAGCTGGCCGTTAGCCGCCATATGTACAACTGTAGCCTAGCTATTTTGAGGGGTTGACTCTCAATAAAGCTATCGGCCAGCGTTTATCGGGAAGGACATACCGTCCCACTTCCTTTATCAACCCTCCCGAGAGCCTTCGCCCGACAAAGTAAGGCTGCGGAGACTGCCGGGAGCTGCGATGCTCGCGGGTGAGGGCGGTTTCTGGGAGGAATGCCAAAATGGCCGAAGAATTAAGTTACGCGTAAACAAGGGCGCATCCCCTTTTAAGCAGTGTTCCTGGCAATATTTCAAAGGAGGTCAAATAGTTTACGGATATATTTTATTTCTTTCTGTAACTGTTCTATTATTTATGGCTGCTTCACAATATTCTTTGTGCCATTTTTTTGTATTCAATGACGATGCAGGCAGTGACCGAAATGAAACAATTTTACATGGAAACTAGAGAACAGTCCTATATAATAATGATTTATTTCGTTAGAAGAATGCTATGAGATTAAGAGAACGACATTAAAATATTAGATCATACAATAAATAAAATATTTTTTTCAATTTCATGAACTAAAAGTAGGAGGGGGATGGGATAAACTACCTGCATTAGGTAAAATAACTACCCGATTTTATAGCAGGTAACTTATTTACAGAGCAAGTTTTGAAGAGTGCAGTTTAATTTTAATAGTTATTATATTAGTATTTTTTACACAAACAGAATGAAAATAATTTTAACAAAATATTTATAGAAGTGAAATAAAAATATTTTTCAACCATAATGTATTTTTAAACAACATTTATCATTATTATTCAACAGCAATAACAATATTGTAAAGCCGACATTGGTTCAGGTAAGGTAATAAAACTTCATTTTTTAATAATGACTCTTTTTGGGGAAATACGTATATTACCGCCAGACGAAAATAAGTCAAAACAAAATAAATATGTGTTCAATAATTGGACTGGATCACAATATACAGATATCTGGAATCCTTTGTGTACCTTCTCCACGGAACGTTGGAAAGCAGAGTAATAAAGGCATTTTTAAAAATGCTCAAAAGTTTGACAATATATGATTTAGTGTGAGTAGTGAAAGGTAATCTTATAAAATTGACCGCCTTAGGTCAGTTTTTGTGGGGTTTTTTTACATTTTTATCAATAAGTCATTTAAATCTGGTTCAATAATATTAATTTATGTCTAAAATTATTTGAAAATGTTTAATAAAAGGTTAGCTAGAAGTAAAACAGCATTAAACGAATATTTTTGGCGTAATTCATATTTTTACAAACACCCGGGTCAGATCTGATCCACCACCGCAGAGTATGTGTTAATTATTTAAGTTATTTTGTTCTTTCCCTTCATTTCATTCAAATACTTCATTATTTTATTAGTTATTATAATATAATTATATAGTATTTTAATATAATTTTGTAGTACGTTTAGAATGGAAAAATCTGTTATTAGTAAGTGCATTCTATTCTCTATACTATTCTCCGTATTGAGATTATTAATTTTGATTATTTCGTTTTAATCGTTAATTTATTTACATATTATTAAATGATGTTTTAGCATAATGTATCAGAGAAAATTTAATATAACAATGCCATACGTTATGACAAATATTCTTTGTGACATGTAATTATTTGTTTGACAAAAAATAAACAACATGTATTTTGAATTGCTCTACATAATATGTTAATACTAATTAATAAAAATATATTTAACGCGCGCTTCATCAAACAATGGAATATTTTACATGCGTTGTTTTAATACTTACTGCCCGGTGGGTCAAAACAAAACACGTCCGGCGATGATGGGTCATTTTAGACCCACCTCAAGATTTCGGTTTTTTAACATTTTGTGGGCGATTTTTTGTAGATATATCATTTTAAATATGATTTAATGAAATTGCATGATGTGTAGGACTATCTATCGAAGTATCTTAATATGTAAAATAATCCTAAACACTTCCATCCGATTGTTGAGATCTCCAGCTTAAAAGCATAATTATTCAGTTTGTACTTTATCGATATCTGTTGGAGCATATAATACACGTTTACTTTATATACGACCAAGTCACCGTGCACCATCATATATCACGTGTTTTGCTACAGTTAACCTCGAAGATCATGCACTTTACAATGCACTAATTTTATTAATACGTACTGCCCGGTGGGTCAAAACAAAACACGTCCGGCGGTGGTAGGTCATTTTAAACCCACCTCTAGTTTTCAGTTTTTCAACCGTTTTGTGGAAGATTGTTTATACATATTTTATTTTAAATATTATTTAATAAAATGGCATGATGTGCCGTAATGTTTCTGCTAAAAACTTAAAGTTAAAAATTAAAAAATATTACTAATTATGTACATATTCTCACGCATCAACAGACGCTCTATACAGCCAAAATACAAACATCCACTGAGTATGTGATCTCGTCGGTTAGCGACTGCACTACCTGCTGGTGTGTAACAGTGGTAATAAACAAATAAAGTGTATCATATTGATATTTTTTACACGTAAACCGGATGAAAATAATTTAAACATTTCGTCCGATAATATTTATTTGTATCTCAAATTATTTGGAAATATTAGGTAGAAGAAAACAGCATTAAACGAATATGTGTAGAGTAGTTCATATTTTTACAAACATCCGGGTCAGCTCTGACCCACCACCGTAGAGGATGTGTTAATATGTACTTAGTTCAGTTGCAAAGTTATGTGAAAATTATTTTAAAGAAGATATTTTCTACTTTTGTGTGAAAGGTCAACTACGCGTGACGTCACCATGTCTAAAATTGGTAACAACGTTAAAGGGATGAGAGGGTAGAAATATTTGTTTTGTACGGTAAAGATGGTAATCCGGGATTGGTTGTCATTTATTTGTTTACGCAAGTAGGAAGCAAAGATACATTTTTATTTGAAATAGAAGGGTTTTGTATTAGAGTACTTTTCTTTATATATCGAAATGATTAGGTATTTATATAAGTATTGGTAGGCTATATTTCCACACTTAATATCATTATTCCTATTATAAACTTCATACGGTTTATAATGTTATAATGTTGGCGGTGATTTGAATGCACACCAATCATCGCCGCTCTCGGCTGACCAACGACCCAGGCGACATCTGTTCAAAACACGACTCTCTAAGTAATCCTCTTTTAATTTTATTACCTTCACAAACAGTTATTATTTGACGTTATTTAATTATTGATTTATTATTAAGAATTCATAGCTGTTATTTTGCCCTTGAGAAAACGTCGAAGAGCAAAATTTTTTTTGAACGCCGTGTACTACCGTGCGTCACGTATCGTTGACCTTGAAAAGCATTCGCTTTAAATTGCATGAATTATGTTCAAGATATTTGGATGTGTTTCTCTTTATTTCATCATATTTTCTTCATCATCAAAATCAGAATTCTCATCAATCAAATCAAAATGGCAATGTATGACATAGTCACATTATTATTATTTTTATTACATGTCACATTTTTATTGTGATCTTGCAATTTCAAAAATTTAATTGAGCAATAAACAATTATAAGATTCTGTAGGTCCTAAAGACGATGGAATGGCCATGTCGAAAGAATGCCAGATAACAGGATACCAAAGATCGTGACCAAGTGAATACCCCAGTGGAAGCTACCTAGAGGCAGGCCATGGAAAAGATGGGCTAACTGTGTGGAAGAGGACTGGAGCAAGACGGGAGGGTCTGGGAACTGGACAACAATGGCCAGGAATAGGAGTCGGCGGAGAGCACTTCAGGTCATATTCAGTTCTGGAATTTAGTGTCGTAGAAGAAGAAGAGACAAAGTTACATGTTTAGATAACAGTTCATTGATAATTAAAATAAATTAGATTAAATATATTGATTAGAAAGATATACATATAAAATCAATTTTATCGATAAATATTGTTGTTGCGCCACCGGGATTCGAACCTGGATCTCTTTCCTAACCGGGGAAGGTGCATTATCCAACTATGCTCCTGCGACAATATCTTTAGCGACAATTTTCGAACCTATATGTTACCTTTTTTGATATTAATACATTTAATCGTTCCATTATTTGAAAAAGCTACCTACCTTATTTTTACAGAATCTCAAATACCTTTGAGTAAACTGATAGCAGACGCCAGATTTATCAATTAATTTTTATTAAATTTTGGACACATTGATACAACTTTATTATTTAGGAGAACACATTTCTATTGTGAAGTTGTAATTATTCATTGATTTTATATGTATATCTTTCTAATTAATATATTTAATTCATATTTAAAATATCACAGACCTATGTTCTGAATAATTACTTAATAATACTTCACAATAAGAATGTGTTCTCCTAATAAGTTTAAATAATGTCTGTGTTGACTTAAAAAAGGTTGTATGTATGCAATGTAATTCTTTATAACACATGAGTGAAATGTTGCCAACCCCCTGAAGATTTTAAACGAGGGTTGCGGTTTAATTATGTTATTTACTGATTAACAGTTCACTATAGGGTTAAACCTCTATTACATGGCACCCCTAACCGACCATACACGTGTTACGCAACAAACGTTTGCCGTGCCATTATTTATTTTACTTATTACGAGAGCTTATTAGGCGGATAAAAGGCCGCCAAATAAATGTTGATCTCCTTTTCCTAAGTGCCTCCTCTCCACGCCCCCCGCCGCTGCTTGCCCATTTCATCGAACAAAAGTTTCAGATTTTTTTTTGGACATTTGTAGAACGTATTATCTATTATAACACTATTTCAAGCTGTTTTTAAATTATCGCAATAATGAAATATAATCTAATGTTTAGGTTAAAGTTTTCAATATTTAATTTTTCCCTTCATTAGAATTTAAAGTCGAGTGATATTAAAGTAATAAAATAATCTAACTAATCGGAGTCCAAAGTCGTAATGTCAAAATTAGTGTCAAAGAACATCTTAAATGTTAAAACATTAATGGTTTCTCAGAGTTTTCCAACCATATTATTGAAATAGACCATTCTTTAATAATATCACAGGGATCCACAGGGGTTACAGTCTTTTAATAACACCACATCCTCCATAAAAATGAGTTTGACCTCCGGTTGGACAATTTAAAAGCCCTTGAAGTAAAAAAAGAAATTTTAAATATGAATTAAATATATTAATTAGAAAGATATACATAAAAAAATCTATTTTATCGAAAAATATTGTTGTTGCGTCACCAGGATTCGAACCTGGATCTCCTTCCAAACCGGGGAAGGTGCATTATCCAACTATGCTACAGCGACGATATTTTTAGCGACAAATTTTCGAACTTATATGTTACCTTTTTGATATTAATACATTTAATCGTTCTATTATTTGAAATAGCCATCTACCTTATTTTACGGAATCTGAAATACCTTTGAGTAATCCGATAGCAGACGCCAGAATTATCAATTCCTTTTTATTAAATTTTGGACACACAGATCACAGACCTACGTTCTGAATAATTACAACTCCACAATAAGAATGCGTTCTCCTTATAAAAAGAGTAATAAATAGTTGTACGCCAATTCTTAATAATCAAATTAATTTATTCATTAATCCCATGATAGGTATGTTTCATTTAAAATAAATTTAATATCCATCAACACTCTATTTTCCCCATCCTCAATGTTCCGTCTATCTGTATATGTATTGTGTGTCTCTCTCTCTCGCATATAATTGTATATTCTATCTCCTTCTTTATGTATATATAAGTGCACTCTTTTTATATTTATGATTAGTTTTCAATAGGTTGTGATGAAGCTTGAAATAAGCGAAACCGGTTGACGTATAATACATTTCGTGGTCTATGAAAATATAAGATTATTTTTACATTCGGTGAAACAAGCTACGAAAACAATAGCTAAGATACTTAGCGCATTTACGAACTTTTCCTAATTTTACTTAATCAATATATTTTCGTTATTGATTTTGGTGATTACTCTATATTTATACATTATGCTACTAGAACAGTACTGCAGGCGTATCTTTCGTTAGGGATAAGTGAATTTTGAAACAGGGGCCTTGCAAGTCTACCATAAAGATAGAAGAGTGTTGTAGAAAATGATGTAGAGTATATTTTAAATGATAAAATAACTAAAGAAAAGAAGTATAAAAATACGCATTATTTATGTGATGATCTAGTATTTTTGTTGGACTATGTTTAACCTTTACGTTTCTAAACGAGATACGATATAGCTCCAAAGAAGAATAGGCATTTTTTTCTATGTGATATTATACTATAAATGATATGATACCTCAAATTAAATTTGTCAGTTGGTACAGTATTGTATTGTTTAGATGACTAGCCAAACGAAAATTTGGAGAAATCGGTACATCCTAAAAATAACCGAAATCCATCTGGTGATATCTTTATATTCTATCAGTACTGTATGACATGACAATATGTGTTAGATATTCGATATCTGCTGAAGCTATATGTGTGTGTGTGTGTGGCAGCTTGGTGATAGGTGGGAGAATATGTGAGAAGGCTGAGAAGGGGAGCCGGGAGGCGTTAAAAGACGTTGGACGTGCAATCGCGGACTCTTTTAATACTCTTTGGTTTTCCAGATAAGATTTCACAATGTATAGATTAAATTATTGTACGGTTATTTAGTAGTAATAAATTGTTAATCATATCAATACTTGGGACCATTATTTCTCCTACCGACTTTAGGGAATGTGTAATGAGGGCGGACCCACCGCTTACTCAGGACCGATGGAATAAGCTCAAGGCTCCTATCGCCACCTGGATAGCATTTTTTAATGCTACTAAGCAGCTGTTCGATAACGTCCCGCATATTGACAGGGCGATACTTTATTAGTAAATGAATAAATAATATGTATAATACGTAATACAAAAATAATATAAATAATACAATTAACAAGGCCGAGGAACAGAGGGAATGTGTAGAGGCACTCCCTTCCGGGAAACGAGAAGGCACAAAAGAAAAACATATAAGAGACTCACCCTCCACGCACCACGGCCGGCAAATTTAACCCGCAAGAACAGTACATCGCACAAAGTAGAAAAAAAACCAATATAATTATGATGAAGCTACTCAGTAGTTTTTCGGAGGATTTCCCATCTGGAGACCCACACCCGAATAAAGGCTCTAAACAACTTCAGATTCTTGCCACGCTTGAGCAGATCGGAGTTTCTGATGGAACCTCGATCTACTCCCTCCAAACCCTCTAGCATATCCTGCCTATGGAATCTGTAAGATATTACTGTGGCACAGGCAGTATTAAGGACCATACACTTTACACATTATACTTTTCTATCCACTGCTGGACAAAAGTCTCATTTTATTCTGGTGAATGTTGTTCACTGCATTCGCGGTTTGTGGACCTCTTGATTCTATTTGAGTACTACTGGATGACTGCATCCATTCAACGATTATCCGTTTCATTTTCTTAGCGTATTTAATGATATCAAGTACTCTTGTTTATTCTCTTATATCTATGTCTCTTTTCCAATCTCTTCCTGAGATGCCCAACATGCATCTTTCCATGCCTCTTTGCGTTAAAGTTTTGGACCACTCTTTTGATATGGGTCCATGTATAATTAATTATTATATTCTATAGAATATCAACTCGGCAAATAAAACGTGAATTTAATACCATGTCATATGAAAACCTTTGATAGATAAGTTCCTACTAAAAGTATTGATTAAAGGCATAGTTAACAATCAAGGCTGATCACGCAGGTTGTTAGTAAATTACCCCTAATTACGGGTGCTTAAATATGTCCTGAAATGGCTGAACTTCCATCTAACGAAATTTCAAGATTGTAATCATAATTAAGATTATAGAGGTAGGTTACGATCAAAAGAATTAGCAACAGGGGTGATGATCTGTTTCTGTACTTTGGACCATCACTCGTGTTCAAATATTTTAATATTTAGGATAAAGCCAGGGTGGCTGTGGTGAAATATTTACTTATTTGAGAACATTTAATGGTGGAGAGTTAAAGCGAAAAAATAAGATCGCGCGGGATTGCAGCCGCTATGCTGCCGCGTTACCACTCTTCGGCATGATGCGTGCGCCGCTATGTCGTCCGCAACAAACTTCGCGGTATTAGTTTGGAGTATACTTACAAGATAATAG
This sequence comes from Eubasilissa splendida, assembly GCA_031772225.1. Lineage (NCBI taxonomy): Eukaryota > Metazoa > Arthropoda > Insecta > Trichoptera > Phryganeidae > Eubasilissa > Eubasilissa splendida. The sequence continues at coordinate 3,032,656 of CM062867.1, forward strand.
AGGATCGATAACTACCATTTGTTAGATTGTATTAGATGGGAGGCTTAAGGTGTTTTACTATTTTATATTTGCTTTGGTTAAAGTATGGTTGGATATGCTGTGAAAGTTTTATGATAGTTTAGTATTTATCCCTAGTACGTAAACCGTTGGATAAAGACCTCACTATTTTTTATTTTATTAGATGTATGTAAATTATAATTTTTATTATTTGCCAAACTGCATAACAGTTTTAAGGCAAGAATTACACTTCACATAATTAACCTTTACCATACCATGATATAAAATACCCGAACGCAGCCATGCTGTCAACTCGTGTTACCGTAAATAATAGTGAGAATTTTTTTTTTTATTAACTTAAATGGCTTTGATGGCTCGAATTTACTTTAAATATTGGGCACTTTATTTTGAAAAAATGATTATTTACATAATTTAGAGCATTCATTAAGTCTTATATAATGTGTCCTTACTTCTTATCTCTCTTCATTTAATTATTGAGAAAGAGACAATTATATTTGTATGTTTGTTGTCCTTTTCACTGTGAAAATAGTGTGCGATCTCTGTTTTATATATGACTAATGGTATTTTTACTAACGTATAAATTTTACAACAGATTAAATGAAAAAACTAATTGTTTTTGTAGAATTCCCTTTTCATAATTAGTTTTTCACTAGTTATTCCTAAGCGCACAATAAAGAAAACAAAAATTAGATGAGAATGTGTTTTTTCACTTTATATTTTAGAATGATCACTGGGGTGGTTCTCTTTATTTTTCATAAAGTCTAATAAGTCTTTATTGATTTTATTAAATGTTCGTGGCACAACACATTTCCTCGTTATCTCACCGTACACATTGTTTGCGATTGGTACTCTCATGGTTCGACCCGACGATCTGGTGAAATAGCTAGGGTGAGGGTTAGTATTTATATTCGCATTATTTATCAACTCTTCTAATATGTTCCATTTTTGTCAACTGGTAAGATTTTGCATATTATAAATAATTTATAATAATCAACTTCGTTCTGTTATCTACTATAAGTTTTAACACTCTTAATTGTAACTGTTTAATTTTATTAGTATATGTTTTATAAGTTAGTCCATAGCTACTCACTCCATAACTGATAACCGAGCCAACCATCACAGAGTATAGTGAGTAGAGTGTGGCCCGAAAGGTGCATAACCTTAACATATTAAATGCACTTAACCCTCCCCTAGCTGTGCTGTAACATAGGTCTACCGCTCCAATATATATTTCCGTAAATCACGTAGCACAAAATTAATATTTTAATTTACCTTAAAAAATCATTTACGCTTAGTAATGACTAGTAATTTGTAGGATTCACTTTATTACCAATTATGTAAAAGTAATTATTTTTCAATTTAATCCCATGTAAACAATTTTATCCAACGTTACAATTAACGTTGGAAAAAATAGTGTTTGCAGCAAGACAGAAAAAGATCAAACACTAGTTTCACATTGAAAAGAATAACAAACATACGTATATAATTATGTATATTTCTCAGTAATTAAATAAAAAATAAAAATAAGGAATGTCGTATTATATAGAACTTGAATGAATAATATTTATATATATATATGCTACGAAATTAATGCTCGTTATTGAGAGTAAATGTAGGACATTAACTATTTTAAAGCCATTTAAGCTCGTAAAAGCATTTTTTCTGATTGAAAATGTTTAAACAATTCTGACTACTTAACGGTAACACGAGTTGATAACATGGTTGCTTATGGGTATTTTATATCTCGGTATGGTAAAGGTTAACATGGATCTCAGTTTCTTACATATATTATCAATATGTGGCTTACAGCCATATAGCTATCATTGTTACGTCTTCAGTTCAGCGAATACACACGACCCACACATTCTGTATGACGTCTCTTCTCAATCATAGTTTTTACTCATCACAAATGATCCTTTGATTATCGAGCCCATTACAATTACCAACAGATTACATCATCTCCTACTTTGGTCCTACGGTAAATGCCGCAAGAATATACCAAGCAAAGTCCTTTCTAAGGCTCGCAAGATTACTTTAAACTTAAAGACGAGGCCTGCTATAAGTGTCCAAGTTTCGCAACCGAAGGTTGGGACTAGGAGGTCGTACTATTTGAAAACTTTGTTTTGAGGCTTTGTGGAATTTTAGCTATCAGAATATGTTTTGATATCACTAATTCTACCCAGCATAGCTGTAGCAACTTCACGATTTATTTGGTGTAATTCCGTCTTCATATATGTATTGTTTGACCAAGGTAACCTCGTTGTCATATTTACAATTAAAATACCTGTATAAATATAAAAATATGTCGCGAAAAATATTATTATCACCTGTCTGCAACCATATTCCCACCCTCGATCCATTTCTTATGTTCGACCCGAGTTTGAGTCTGGCTCTTGATCCTATCGTGTGATCACTAGGTCATTATTTGAATTTGATCTAAGCAACGGTGATATCGTTCGCATTGTGAACCAGTCACCTCCAGTGCTGTGGTGCAATATTTTAGTATCAAATTTGAATTATTGTTATTTTTGTGTCACGTGGGTAAAATCGCCGTTTTTATTTGGGAGCACAGATCATTGGATATCCTCACGCATTACAGTGTATAGGTTTTGGCGGTGACTACAGGGAGTTCGGAGACGTTATACTTGAAGTAAGGCGAGCATTTCCTTCAAATCTTGGTTCCCCGAGCCACTGGTCTTTCAATTGGTAGAATCCTTTCCCATCACTAACCCTCTCTTATTCCTATTGTGAAAAGTCGATCATTACTTCGCTATTTAATTGTTACATATTTGATACTTTGATGACATATTTACTTTATTTTTATTTTAATATTAGAAAATATAATACATTTTAGAATTATCAGTAGGATATATATTTACATATTTCATTTAACATTTATTTCTTCTCTATGCGAGTAGGACTCGTGTATAGAGAAGAAGTATGTACGAGATAATTTATGTTTCAGTTAGTCAGTGTTTATATATTTTTTTTGTTCTAATTGTGATGTGAAGGTTGTTAAAAAAATTGATACCTTGATAAATTTAGTGATTTTGGGTTGCGGTGTATTTTAGTTTTGGAATATCAATTTGGTCTCTAAATCTTGTGGATCGGAATTAGCTTCTAAAGTTTAATTGATTTTTAATTTTTAAAATTTGGATAATTGAATTTTTTTTGTATATGGCTATTATTTTTGGTACTTTGAAATCTGTGAAAAGTTGTACACTTGGATAGTCTTGTCAAACCAAAAAAACTTATTAAGGAGAACACATTCTTATTGTGAAGTTGTGTATTTATTATAAAGATACACACATACAATCAATTTTATCGAAAAATATTGTTGTTGCTATCGGGATTCAATCCTGGATCTCTTTCCAATCCGAGGAAAATGCATTACTTATGATGACAAATTTTCGTTTTCCTTCTCCGGATTGGATTTTATATGTAGATTTTTCTAATTAATACATTCGATTTGTATTAAAAAATACTTACATAATCTCCACGGCCGAAGTGCAGAGTAAGCTTCATAGATTTTGAAGATTTATAGGTAGTTTCTTTCATTCATCTCTGATACGGCAACTAGAGGATTATTTATTGAATAATTATCAGAAAATGAGAGAAAAACATATATTATAAAAGTTTGTTTATCAGAATGAAATGCAATAAACAAACTTTACAAGTACAAGAGCAAGGAGGCAATATTATCTTGCGTGAATACCAATTCTAGCTAAATAAAATAAGTTTTACATCTTTAACAAATATTATAAATTCCAACTCCTTTGCAGTCATAAAGATTTTATTAATTTTGGATGCCTATAAATTATTTTAATATCAATTAAGATTTTAACTCTGAATAAAGAGCAGAAGTTGACAAAATGTACCTACGCCTTTTAAATGGAAAATATAATTATTAAATTGACAGATATAATCCTAAGAATAAATCATTCTAAGCGATTTACTCATTTTATATAATGTATAGACTATAATCCGTTCGTTAATGACCGTGATAGATAGTCATAGTACGCCCTTAAGGTATAATATATAAACATTTTAAGATAATTATGGGGATAATATATTACAGAAAACTATTTTTTATAGTTAAAATATTTAAAACACTAAAAAATGTAATTTAAAGTTATGTTGCGAATTGACAATTAAGGATGTGGAATTCATTAAGGATTAGATTGGGGTGGAGTTGGAAAACTGCCCTTAACCAATTAGTAATTACACAAAAATCTATATAGGTTTCCCTCTGACACACTGTTTGAGGAATGTGAGCTTCTTGATATTCGGCAACTCTATGTTCTTCTTCTTTATTTCCATTTCAACAAAGAGCTTCATCAATACCCATCTCATAGTTATATCACGAGAGTAAAAAATAATAGGATCACCGTGAAGCCAAAAATGAAAACAATCTTAGGTCAATCCTTCCATATGTTTCTGGCCCCCAATGCCTACAACATTTTGCCGAGCAGTATGAAACGATTGTCGATGGACAAACTCAAATACTATCTCAGGAGCTGGTTATTGGGTGTTGGCAGAAAGGAAACTGAGCAAAGATTCATGGAAATGATCACATGAACAGAACATCATTTCTTTATATTCATTTTCTGTTTTTTGCATAGTATCTTAATCATGGGATAGCGAGAATATTTTAATTATTTATTATGTTATTAAAATTCTTTATAAACCTGTTTTCATTATTTCTAATATTTAAAATTAATTAATTATAATAATGGTTTTCATATCTGTATGATAAACAACGGATAGACTTGTCTCATTTAGTGCAGACTTTGGTCTAGTTAAGGAGACAGTGAACACCTCTCACATTATAAAGCTTGTTAGAATTTTTTGTATAAATTTATAATATAAAATATATACGTATTTTAAGAATGTGAACAGAATAAATAAGAAGAAATATATATTTAGAAAAATATCGCACAAAAGTACAGAAGTGTCTAGGTCAACGAAGGTCAACGAAGTTTAATCATATGACACAACGAATAACGCAAACTTATTTTTTATAAGCTTGTATTAATTATCAAAGAAACATATTCTGAAAATTTAACTACACAATAAAGTGTGATTTTATTAAAAATGAATGTTCATTCTTAATTACCTTAAACTATAAATAGCCATCCCTCTCAATACCGCTACCCCATTCCATTACGTTCGTCCCGAAAGTCGATACGGATCCCACCCTCGCAGTCAATTGGAGGGGTGAAAAATAAAAAAAGAAGCCTCTACATCAAAAATGTTAACCCGCTTAAAAATGCCTTTGAGTAAAAATAGCGTGTCAAAAGTATAACAATGTTTTCAAAAGTAATTTTTAGGACAAAGAAAACGTTGAAATATGACGAACAAATGAAGGGGGAATGTTCTCATATATTTTCCCGTCCGGTTTAATTAATATCCCATCAATAGGGGGGTGAAAATAATAGGCTGTTCCAAAAAAGTATTCCTCGCACGACCATCGAAAAATACAAAGATTTATTACGCTTTAGTAAAATTCAGCATATATTATGACTCTCACTTAGGTGGTTGAGCATTTCAGGGGGTGGTGTTCATGTGGGTAGTTTTGTGTTCACTATAGTTCTCAAATTTGATCAATCTTTAAGCTGACTATACAAGACAAATCTTGTACGGAATTTGCAAGGGGCGCCAGAAGGGTGGGAGAATCCACCCTTTCCCGGAACCGCTGTAAAAGTTTGCAACTTCTTTTATCGGCTACACACAATGCTTAAGTAACGTGAAATCTACAATTAATAAATAAAAACAAAAGCTAATGTAAGAAGAAGACTTTAACAATATTTGAATATATCGAAAAATACACAATTACTGGATTTTCTGAATTTTTACTGGAAAAATAATGTTTAATAAATTTAACATTTTTTTAGTTAGGGTATTTAAGGGTACTTAATTATATTCATTGTCGTCTTAGTTGATCAGTATTATGGCTGATTTAATGGTTCTTCACAATTTTGTTAACCTTTACCATACCATGGTAAAAATATCTCGCGCAGCCATGCTGTCAACTCGTGTAAGAAATTAGAATTTCGTAAGCACTTTAAATGGAGAAAAAAATGTTTTTACAAGCTTAAATGAAGCTAAAATACCTAATATCATAGTTACTATAAATATAATAATTTAATACGTTCATTTTATTCTCAAATGTTATTCTTATAACGCATTCGTCAAAAGACACATCTAACTTAATCTTCATCTTTATTTCTATTCATTTAAATTAATATGTGATCTTTTTCACGTGGTATAATTATTAATACACCAAGCTATAAGCGTGTCAACACGCACTTTTGGACCTTGCAAACTTGCGGGGATTAACGTCATATTTTTAAATCATTTTTCCATCTGTGGACGACAGGTCCCAGCTTTTGATAGATAAGTCAATACCCTTAAAGCCTATTCTCACCCTATGTGGTATCTTCGAGCAATGTGTAAGCATTTTGAATATGTCGGTGTTCATTTTTCTTTTGTGCGTGTGGCTTCCTTACAGTCCAGCATTCAGCATCATATGACAAGACATGTCTTGTATATTCGAATTTCAGTTTTGGTTCAGTGTTCCACATAGGCTTGATGTTCTTACGTCCTAAGTCTCGACAACCAGATATCAGATGACGCCCGTCATAGGATTATGGAGGCAATAGACGTACATCAACATCGCTGAAGGCTCCTGAACGCACCTTGGTGTAAAACTAGGCTCTCATCAGCCGCAAAAATACGCCCGGTACTGACCCCAATATGTGCCAATACAATATATACCATTCCCGTTAAGATCTCTAGCAAACGCTCCTCGGGGTAGACTATCTATGGCATATTATCTAACTGTAACTATGCTCAAGCAACAAAAGACTTCTGTCAACCGTAAGAAGTGTCTCTTGTTCAACCTGCTCTGGCTACATACGCACACATACCCGTTAATCCGCAATCATATTCAAAAGAACACGTGAGCGCTGGGTGAAATATATGAGGGTACTAGCCACTCACATACATAACCTTTTGTTTCTTACAACATATATCTAACATCCCCCAAACGATGATAAAAAAAACTACACGTTAAGATTGTACCTTAGTAAAAGAACCGATAGGTATCCGTCTGTCTTTCCATTTGCTCTATTTGCTTGATGTCAGAAAACTACCCTTAAGCCTTAATATTTTCTATGAGAAACCACAAATATCCCTATAAATCAATATCATGGTACATGAAACAACATGCCACAATTCAGTGTACCAACAATGAAAACTATATACGGTCAACAACATGCCAGCCTCCTCACACCCCTTTCTGTGTAATGGTTTATAAAAAGGAATGTTAAATTAATACGAAGTCTGTAACAACATGGCAAATCTTAGCACTGAGGATAATAATTTTTACTAAATATTCAAACGTTACAATAAATATGTACATATTATTAAATATTATCTGTCTTCACATGCATAAAAACATGTTATTTATACAAATAAATGATTAAATATTTTTAAACAATCTCTACAGCATGTCAAATTATGACAAAGTAAAGAATGAAGAAAAAAGCGAAAATGTAAAACAGATCATAGCAAAAGTGAGTGAGATTAAAAAATGATAACTTAGGTAGCTTGGTCATATGGAACTACTGATGAATGAAGACATAATGGTAAGAAAGATATATGACGCAAGTGTTGATGGCACCAGGAATAGAGGACTTGACACGACCAGGTAAACCAGACACTGGAGGATGACGAGCTTGTACGAGAAGATGTACGAATGTGGATGAGGCGAAATTTGTGTGTTAGAAAAGAGTGTGTCGCTCTATCCTCTCTGCATATCCCCGCGGAGAAATGACGTGATGGTAAGTTAGTTAGTTAATAAATAATATCGATCTGCCGTGCTATTCCTACAATTAACGTATACAAAGTCTGCCCTGAGACAGGTGTTCACTAGTGATGAGAAATGATGCTGCTCTTTATTCACTGTTGTGATTGTGATTGATGTTCGATAATATCAGTGATTGAAAACTGTGACTGTGATCACAGTTTCATTACTAATCACAATACACGAAATAAATATTATTTAGTATTTACTTATATTATTTAAGCTTAATTTGCGTAAAAAACATATTCTATCGTATATAAATTATATGTATCTGTAAAAAATGTGAGTTTATTTTTAGGGTTAAAATCTCAGTATTTCGAGTCAAATGCGTAAAACGCTCTGGCAGAATCTACTAGATGGCGCTTATAACGAATTATAACGTAATTCCTTCATGAATATTTTCGTTTCATATGCACATGCACCGAATTATGGATCACAACCAAAAATAAATAAATTAATCACTAATCATGATATTCCCAGATATTCAATCACCGATAGTGAGTGTGACTGTGAGATATCAGTGATTGACTCACGATTCGTGATTTTGAGCTCACAGTTAGTGTTCACTTAATAGTATAGATGCGATTTAAAATATATATAATTGTATCTGTAATTAATTAATTGTAGATTGTAGTTATATATTTATATACTCGAGCATGTATTGAAATAAATAAATATCGCTAAAATAACGTAAAATTTTATAACAGGTTAATCTAATAAAAATAACCGGTATTCGAATATTTTTAACACATCTTCTGAGGTGGTGGGTCTGATCTGACCCAGGTGTTTGTAAAAATATAAATGTTTTTCTTCTAGCTAATCTTTTATTAAATATTTTAAAATAATTTGAGATACATATAAATGTAATCTAACGAGATTAAAATGAGTTATTGATAAAAATGTGAAAAAACGCTCAAAAACTGACCTAAGACAGTCGCTTTTGCGGGATTGAATCTCAGCGCTTACGCCGAAACATATATTGCGAACATTTTGAGCATATTTTTTACGGCGGGTAGACAAACGATACCAGATATGCGTCCATTTATTGTTACCCAGTCCAATTATTGTACCAATTTATATTATTATTTGTTTTGACTTATTTTCGTCTGGCGACCCCTAGGCAATGCCAGTAATATAACTATTTGAGAAGCGTTGCGCCTACGTGTAAATTTTATGACCCTACCCTCGGGTTTTCAATACTGTTGTTGCTAATTATCAGTGGATGTTTGTATTTTGGCTGCGTAGGGCGTCTGTTGATGCGTGAGAATACGTACATGATTCGTAATTTATTTTAATTTTTCATCATTCCATTTCATTAAATCATATTTAAAATGAAATATCTATAAAAAATCTCCCAAAAAACGGTTGAAAAACCAAAAACTAAAATGACCCACCGCCCGCTGGACGTGTTTTGTTTTGACCCACCAGGAAGTAAGTGTTAAAGTGTCCTAATAACTGGTTTATCTGTTTTGATTTGAAAGCTTCAATTTAGACTTTCGTTCTTCTAATTACTAACGATTATACGAATCAAGGAATGGTTCGTATCAAACGAAAAATATAAACGCTACCAGTACGTAAATACCACTATGAGAAAATACATTAGGATAATGATATTGAGATTGATTTTTCTCCTGACGAGTCTTAATCCGGGCAGCAGGACGTGTCCGGTTAAATTAATGAAAGTAATATGATGGATTACATCACGTCGATACGAATAAAATATCCAAGAAGCAATTAGTTCCGAGTTTCTGCCGCTTTGCACGCGCGGACGAGGTTCGACCGAGTGAAAACAAAATGAAATTTCTCACTCCCAAAAACTTTGTATAATAATCTTGAGAGCATAATTTCCTTCGTCAGAACGTTTGAAAGTTTCCAGCGAATGTAATCCTCGTTTACGCGTATTTTAAATAAAATAATTCTGTAATAGTCTGGAAAAAATGTTATATGTGCATGTTGAATGTTATGCTTTTAATGAGAACATATTCTAATTATAAATAGGTCTGTGATATTTTTAATACAAATTAAATGTATTTATTAGAAATATAATATATACATATGAAATCAATTTATCAAAAAAATATTGTTGCTGCTACAGATATTCGAACCTGGATCTCTTCCAATCCGGAGAAATGCTTTATCAATTAATTCTGACGTATCTTATCGGATTACTCAAAGGTTTTTCAGATTCCGTAAATATAAAGAAGATGGCTTTCAAATAATGGAACAACAGATGTATCAATTTGAAAGTGCAACATTTAGGTTCAAAAATTTGTCGTCAACGCAGTGTGTTGGTGTGCATAATCGGTATAACAACAACAATTTTATATGCATATCTTTCTAATTAATACATTTAACTTGTATTGAATATTATGTTCCAGGCTGATTTTTTTTGACCGCCATTTTAGTTTGGAAAATATTTGTCTCATTTGAATTTAATAATCGTAGAGAGTAGTTAATTTCAATTTATAATAGTGTATGTAATGCCTTACAAATGAGAAAAAGTTATTAAAACATTTAAAGAAACACAAACTAGACATTACGAAAAAATATTATCAAGGTGGGTTTTGTTAATAAACAAAACAGCCATTAATGGTGCACTAAAAGCCTTTAATTGATATAACAACGACCTTTACATCTGCGCCTGTATAGTGCGCCATGTGGGCCAGCGGAAACATGGGCCATATTTGTTTCAGAATGCAAGAGGAAATGCTGTAAAATTTTCTTGGTGGCCAAATTGGGTCTATTGGGTGTGCAACACATTTGGTTTCAAGAATACGGTGTCACATCAGACACAGCCCGAGCTACACAAAAAATTTTGATGAATAAAACAACATCGGACTGAAACATACTATTCACCCTGTATGTATTATTTCGCTCACCGTATAAAACCCTATTACTACCTTTTTAATTTATTGTTAGTTGACGCAACCCGAATTGGAGTAAAAAAGGAATAATGTCAGAAAGGATCTGGCTTAGCTTGATCTCAGTCCTGGGTTGGACGGAAAATTACACCTCCCGTAGACTCGCACTATTTTGGTGAAGAAAAGAGATATCTCTGTACTTCGAGATGCTGTTGACAGCCGTTTTGTCGTGGTTTGGATTTTATTTATTTAATTCTTAACATAGTGCATATATAAGCACTCCTCATATAAGCTATAATATAAATAATATTAAAGTATTTTCTTTTACTAAAACTTATCTTTTATATATTTAGTCAGTTTTATTTTAAATCAATTCAATTTCTATTCCCTTCTTACGTTTTCTGGCATTTCATTAAAAAATTTCATCGCACTATACATCAACGATTTCTGAGATTTGGCCTTTTTCCTGAATGGCAGTCTCAGTCTATCCCTTCCCCTTGTACGATGCTCGTGCTCATGTTGATTTGCATCAATTTTTCACGTGGATTCCGCCGATATTTTCTTATTAATGATTTTGTATATAAATACCATTGTTTTAAAGGTCATCATATTCAGATCTTTCAGCATTGCACTGATCTTAGTATAGTTTTTCTAAGTATTATTCTCATAGCTTTATTTTGCAACACTGACAATTGTTGCATTTCTTCAAACAAAATGCTACTCCAGTAGTTGATATGAGGAATAAAAACACTCAGTACTAATAAATCTTCTGATCCTTTCCAGAAGTGAGATTTTCTTAACAATCTTTTTGGTCACGTATCTTGTATTTTGCGATAAATTCAATTTTAAATCTATTATGACTTCTAAATATTTTATTTCAGTGACTTCCTTCAGATTTTCACCATCTATGATAATTTTTGGTGTGATTGGTATTCTTTTATTTGGAATGTTCATTAATTGTGTTTTGTTTACATTTATTTTTGTATTATTGTTTAAGTCATAGTTTAATTCTTTCTCTATACTCCACGGACAAATAAGTGTGGACTCATTAGCATTAAAATGCAATCTGTCCCACGTCGTGAGAAATCTCTAGATATTAGTTAGCCAGAGCGGGACTTTAAGGGTGCAACAACCTGTTTATGAATATTATATATTGATGAAATTGAAAAGGTATGTTTTCACGATTCTCTGAATTGAAAATTGAATCGGTATTCGTAATTACTCAAAATGGTATCATGTAAAATTTATTAATATTTTGAGGGATTTTTATTTTAAATTTTTGAGAAACAAACATTGTATCGATAACAACTGATAATAGCGTAATATATAAAAATAACACTAGTGAAGTTTCTTTGGAATTAAATAACTAGTATATAAGAATCTAAAAAACAGTATACTCAAACACACTGATAAACAAAAAGACTTTTACATTACAATAAACCTACGCATAATAAACTTAAAAATAGTACGTCTTGAAATAAAAATTACTAAAAAAGAAACAAAAGCGTGTTTTTAAACTGAACATACAAAGTGGAAAGGGTAAGGAGGGGAGGGAAATGAGATTCAATATATACAATTAAATGGGGTGTATATAGAGGGCATTAAAAAAGCAAAATAAATGGTGTTTTATGGTTGGAAGATTAGGTTATTTAGAAGGGAGTAAGATTTGTATTTTTACGCCTATTTATCACTTATTTAATATTTTTATTTTGTAACAAAAACCTCGATAATAGTAATTAACAGGCACTTCCTGAGTTTATTTGAGTTAAGTTACAGTCACAATAATAAATGTGATATGTTCTGTTGACGTACAGGGTGTAGAAAAGTGGAAAGATCAGAGCTAAGATAAAACGATGATGTTTTCAAAGACATATCTGTCTGATCTGGAGTGCCTATAATACTGTTTGGTTATCAAAATGTAAGCAATTAATAAATAAAAACTTTTGGGTCACCCGCCTACTGACCAAATAGAAAATTTAATTTAAAAAATTAGGTTCTCTTATTTTTCGCCACGGAAAAGACTCGTTCCCTTGAACATGGAATAAAATATAATAATATTCGCATGGATGATTTTTAGGGGCAGGTTTTAGTCGTAAAGCGAATATAGGAAAACGTTAAAACTACCCTAATTTACGATTCCGTGTTCGTGGCGGGAATATGGAAACATGCTTTATATTTTACGACTACGCAGATCAATTCAAATATTAATAAGCTTCTCATTTTATTGCAAAAGGTAATATAAATTGGCTTATTTATTAATAGATAGGGGTGAGGGATGAATACCGCCCGTTCCGGAAATGTAACAGTAAATTAGCAACACGTAAGCCGCACGATGACATGTCGAACTTCTTGGATTACAAATATTGTCGTGTCGTAAGACAAAATGGCAGAACTTATCCATACGATTTAGAAATGCTCGATACTGGGTTTTGAAATGAACAAAAGCTAGGCAAGAATACTCAGAATTAGTGATGAGCTCGAAATCACGAACTGTGAGTCAATCACTGATATCTTTAGGTCGCACTCACTATCGGCGATCGAATATCTGTGAATATCGTGATTCATGATTCATTTTTTAAATTTTATTTATTGATTTATGATTCGGCGCATGTGCAAATGAAATGAAAATATTCATGAAGAAATTACGTTATAGTTCGTGATAAGCGCCATCTAGTAGATTCTATGAAATCGTTATACGCATTTGACCCGAAATGCTGAGAATTTGGTCCGAAAATTAAACTCACATTTGTTAAGGATTTTCATTCTCTTTGTGACGATATTAAATAAGATATATATTGATTATACATGCAATAATTTGTTTTTTACGTAAATTAAGTTTGAATAATATAATTAAATACGTTTTTTATTTATTTCGTATATTGTGATATCGTGCGGCGCACGCGTATTAGTAATGAAACTGTGATCAGAGTCACAGTTTTTAATCACTGATATTATTGAATATTAATCGCAATCACACTAGTGATTCAAGTGTAGCATTTTTTCACATCATTAATCAGAATAGATTGCGTTGATCAAATACCAAGAACTATTGTTCTTTACGACTACGAAAAGGTATGATTGTATATATCTGGAATCTCTCGTCTTAAATAATAAAGAGTTTGAGGATGAGGTCCAAAAGAGTTTAGATACGGTCAAAGTTGGCTAAAATATGGATTGATCGCTCGATATCAAGAAATGCGTATTGTTACAGGGCGATACAGCTCTGGCGGATAGACCGCCAGATACACACCGTCACCGGCCTACCTCATTCTTATGTGTGTCGGCTGCTACCTCGGATGGCTGAAAATGCGACAAATAAACATGACATGATAAACAATATAATTTCCATAAACCAGAGTTTACCCGTCAAATATGATTACACGATTAGAGTTCTGATTCATTTCACTATCCATTCATGACCAAAGAGAGGAGGACGCTTTTAGTTGTGAATCTGTCACACTAGTTAATTGCGAGCTTGGGAAGGGCTGGTTCGCAGTAGATTACCACCGTGGTCCCTGACGTCTTTCGGATGGAAAATTTCTCTCGCCTTCCGAGAAGTTCCAAGCGTCGTCATGTTGAACCGCTTCGAGTGAGATGACCTCGACACGCTCCACCGCAACTCACAGGCAGTCTCCGTGCTAGTCTCAGCGGAGAGATTATTTCCACCCGCGGGTGGACCAAGGGTAAGACTCTCTTGATCCACCGCGCCTAATCCAATCCTATGTTTGAGATGTATTTTTTTGCCATTCTACGCAAAGCACCAGAAGTCGCTTATCTCCCCGTTCCGCCGACAATGGCCCAGAGTTCTTCTTATTAGTTGAATCTCTCAGGCCGTTTCTACTCGCCAGTTTGACATTATTCCCATGCAGAGTCTGCACCTCGCAACCTGTTGCATGACAGTACATATGATTGGTCTCTTATATTCTTCATAGCTCTGTACGGAATCAAAACATAAACTTTAAAAAGGAAAAAAAGAAACATGATTGTCACCTTTGAGATGTGGTGTTGGTGTTGCCTGTTGCGTAAACTGTGGACAGCGAAATAAACGAATGTCTCAATTATTCAGGAATTCTGCACTAAAAAAAGACTCTCCATAACATGTAGTAAAAGGTTTCTTTTATTGGGAGAACGCATTTTTATTGTGAAGTTGTAATTATTCAGAACATAGGTCTGTGATTTTTTAAATATATTAATTAGAAAGATATACAAAAAAAATCAATTTGATCTAAAAATATTGTTGTTACGCCACAGAGATTCGAACCTGGATCTCTTTCCAAACCGAGGAACGTGCATTATCTAACTATGCTACAGCGACGATATTTTTAGCGATAAATTTTCAAACCTATATGTTACCTTTTTGATATTAATACATTTAATCGTTCCGTTTTTAGTAAAGAACCGAGATATCACTGCACTTCCGAAGCTATTTAGAACACCGCATCGTCATGTTTCATAGCGTTATGCTTGGCGCTGTTTTCGGATGGTAAAAAAAGAACACAGATCTTAACAGTTCAGTGCCAATCAGGGTAATTTGTTTCCACGTCTGCGAATTCATTAGTTGGCTATAGCGGGACAGGTATATTAAGGTTTATATTAGGACAAAATGCACAGAGAGTAGGTCCTCGACTTGCGTCAATAATTCCCCAAGCGTGTACTTTTTTTCAGCCTCATAATTTATACTCAAGAATCTAGTGTGTAATCGTTTGGGTTATAAATTCAGTGTGTCTAATTAGTTAACTAACTTACCATCATGCACTCTTCTATCCTGATACACAATTCTCACCTCATCCACATTCATACATCTTCTTATACAAGCTCACCGATTATTGAGGCTTCTGACAGGACCATCCTCCAGTATCTGGTTTACCTGGTCATGCCAAGTCATTCGCGGACGTCATTCTTACAATTCTCTCCTCATTGATCCGTTTCGTATGACCAAATCACCTAAGTGGTTCTATATATATCTTATTTATTATACTAAAATCAACTTTACATTATTTTCTTATTACATCATTCTTAAATTGATCTACCACATATACTCCTGAGCGATTTCATTTCCACTGCATTCAATCTACTTTTGTTCCTCTTCTGCCTGCTCCAAGCTTCACTTCCACTGTCGACTTCAATGTGTACAGCTAATCTCGGTTGAAAAGTTCCTGTTCACTCTATTCTCTGCAGTCACCCTCCTTTACATATCTTTATTAGCCTTTCCGTTTCTATTAAATATACTTCCTAAACATACAAACTCATTTACCTGTTGCAAACATTCATTACCTACATCTCAAGTAAGTATTGTATGTTTGTGTTTATGCCTTATCATATGTTAGATGCATATTTATATGATCTAATGGGAAACATATGTTACCTTGGTTCTCTGGTAAATTTTGTATGTTAGGAAAAAGTTAAAACTTTGAGGTATTCCAAGAATAGCCCTTTCTTTCGAGCAACTTTTAATTTATGTACGTGTGGTGAGGATCCACGTCTCGGCTCTTGGCATTGTGCAACAGATGCAGTATCAAGAGATTGTGATACCTTGTTTGTTATTATAAAATTTAAAAAATATAAATATACTAAACAGAGAAAACATTAATATAAAATGCACTGATTTGCCAGTCGCAATGAGTCACTGGCCGGGAGCGCATATATAAGCAATATTTAAAGTGCGGTGATTCATTGGTTCATGCGCGTCGTGCTCTTTGTACTCACTTTAATATTCGACGAATAAGTGATGGGCCGAGCATGCAACTTATCTGGTGTTGGGTTCAAAAGTTCAGACAAGATGATACAATGGTTAACCAAACTCCTCCGGGACCATCAACGTCAGCAGCGATGCCAGAACATGTGGCTCAAGTTCGACGTGAAATTAGTACTGAAATAAAAAAATCAACAGTGCACGTTATTTTGAAAAAAAAACTACAGTAAATCGTATAGTTTCTCAACACAAATGACTATTATTTACGTGAAACCTTAGCGAGAACAATGCTGGAACGTTTTGGAACAGCACGAACACTTGGAAACATATTGTTTACTGACGAAGCACGTTTTCATATCGATGGCTATGTTAATAAACAGAACATAAAATACTGATCAAAATACCCGATAACCCAAGGGAACGCCATCAAAAACGTTTGCATGTGTGTGGTGTGCAATTTCTGCCTGAGAGATAATTGGCCCATATTTTTTTTACCAGTGAAAGACAGTCACTGCTGACGTGTATTGATGATCGAATGATTGACAAGTTTTTGGTACCGCAACTGCAGCTGTTTCCAGAGTTCAACAACAGAACACAATTTCAGTAAGACGAGGCCACTCCACATACAGCTAGTTTCAATGAAGAAGCTGAGGGGAATTTTTCCCAGTAAATTAATTATCAAGTACGGAAACATACCCTGGGCAACTCGGTCACCGGAGATTACACTGTCTGACTTTTTTTGTGGGGATACCTTAAGTAGAGAGTTTACAACAACAATCCTTGAACAATTCAGATTCTACAAGAAAATATCCGCCGTGAAGTTGCTGCCATTGGACTAACGCTTTGCTCTCGCCTGTTCGCAAATTTAAGAGACAATTGCAAGAGTGGCTTGTGAAAAATGGACGGCATTTAGACGATATTGTTTATATAACGTTAAATTAGCATCGTAAACTCTATTTTATATAAATAAAATATGAGAATAACATTGTAGTTTTTTTTATTTATTTAATATTAAACTTGAAAATTTTCCGCTGGCATAATTTAGAAATTTAGTTGTTAGGTTATGTGACATTTTTTCAAATTGGCAATCAAATTTCAGGTTAAAATTCTTCGCTGTCAGATATAATACCCGTTTCGCTTGCAATTTATTTAGAAGTAGAATAATGCCGACGTCACGACACAAATATTTTAAGCGCAGATGTTAACGTCAGATTAATTTTTAAATTTCATTTACGGGACTTGCATATTCAGAAGCAACCCTGAGTGCTTCAGCAGGACTGAATATGTTAATAAAATAAAAGATTTAAAATATTTATTTATTTATCATTCCTCTCTGATTTCACATTATTTTCTTGTATCTTCTTCTTTTATACAGATGGACGCAAAATCTCACCTTTTTAAAAATGAATTAATTTTTTGTATTTTTATTTTTTATTTCTTACATGTTTTTTTAATTTTTTTATTAATATTAAAAATATAATACAATGTATACAGATGGAGTATATTCGAGTTAATTTATGTTTCAGTTCGTCTGTGTACATATTTTTTTTCTTCAGTTACAAATTTTTGATAGTCCGTAATTTTTCTAATTGTGATGGGGAGATAGTTAAATTTTTTTTAACAATCTCACATATAAATCTAACAGTTTTATGTAACATTTTTTTTTACCTATATATAAAACATTATATTTTATAAATTAACCCATTTTCATAAATGCGAGCTCTTACATCATTGAATATGTAAAAAGTTATTTCCGTAAGGGATGAAATAAAGATATTTAGAGGTTAGGTCAATAAATATTACCTAGAATCAATGCGGATAGTTCTATCAGCATGTGATTCTCCTCCTGTAATACACCTGGAAAGCACCTCAATGAAAAGACATGAAGTGATGCTAAGACAAAGGTTTATTGTAAAATTGACAGTACAATATACAACAAGACTTTATGCGTGGGTCAGATGAAGTAAAACAAGTAATAATTATGACAGTACAACAGTGGTTCTTCGGATAAATCTTAATAGCAATACACATTTGATAAGAGTTTACTCTTCCAGAGATGGATGCATCTCGAATTTCGCCGAGCGAATCTCACAACTCTCAGGCGTGCTGAGGTAGGCCAAAGAAACACAAATGAAATGGCAAAATAATAAATACCCCAGTTTAAACAAACACGATTGTTCACAAGATGATTGGAGCTGACCTGCACCAGGTCTGGTTGAGATGGTGGTGGTGCGGAGTCAGCGTAGTGGATGTGGCGAGGACTCAAGAAGAAACAGCAGGAGTGCACGAGTTCATGGAAACAATGGATGCTATCGGACGTGTCTGTTGATCTGGTGCGTGGCCTTAGCATGGCGGACAAAGTATGACAGAATTATTCAGCCCAGGGAATATCGGATGATATATGAGGCGACAGATATAGTTGAATTATTTCAGATTGCGAGTTTGGAGTTCACGAAGTACGGTACAAATTGACGATCCCGGGAACGCTCGGGATTCCAACGTCTCGCAAGATTTAGAGTGGTTTAAATACGAGCGCAGCAAAACATCTTCACAAGAGAGAGTAGTACAGTTAACCTTTACCATACCAAGATATAAAATACCCGAACGCAGCCATGCTGTCAACTCGTGTTACCGTAAAAAACTTTTATAAAAAATGTTTTTATTAGCTTAAATGGCTTTAATGGCAAGAATTTACTCTAAATATTGATCATTCAATTTTAAAAAAAATATTAATTACATAATTTAGAGCATTCGTTAAGTCCTACACTATGTGTCCTTCCTTCTTATCTCTCTTCATTTAATTAGTGAGAAAGAGACTATTACATTTGTGTGTTTATTGTTCTTCTTTTTTTTTTTTTTTTAATTTATTATCTTTGTTTTATTAATCACTAAAATGAGTTTAAATACATCTACCGGTTTCGAAAAATGCCATTTTCTTCTTTAGGATGTCATAACTAACTAAAACATATATTGTTTCTTTGACAGAATCTATTTTTAGTACCTAACTCAAATCATTACTTAATACATGTATTATAATATGTATTTAAACTCATTTTAGTGATTAATAAAACAAAGATAATAAATAAAAATATGAATCTTAACTACAAAGATAACATTGCTGATTTTAAAAGTATATTGTTCTTTTCACTGTGAAAATAGTGTGTGATCTCTGTCTTTCATATCACAAATTGTATTTTTACCAACGTATTAATTTTACAACGGATTGAATGGAAAAAATAATTGTTATTATACGATTCCCTATTCATTATTGGTTTTTCACTAGTCATTCCAAAGGGCTAATATTTTCTTTAAGATTATCTAAAATATGAATTTTATCTTGCATGTATTTGCCGAAATATCACAGGTTTAATTATGATGGTAGACCTGTGTTACTGCATGGTTTGGGAAGGGTTAATAACGCAGATTTTAACGTAACTACATCTTAGAACAACTTTTGATTTCGATATTGGCGAGATAAAACTTATATATGACTGAGGAACGATCCGGCCTGTACGGGGTCAAAGCGGTTTCTTCCTAAGCAAACGGAAGAAACGGAAATCAACAAGAGGTTCTTTCTATGCAAAATGCACGAGAGGTAACTAGAAACAAAAAAAAAAAAAACAATTACTTAAGAGAGAACTTACGTCATTAAAATATACCTATGACAAACGTCATTAGAGCATAATCGCTCTCCATAAAATGCCTGGCTCTTTCCATTGGATTTCTCAACCAATACTGTACATTTTTTTTTCGTAGAAAGCAATCACTTTGTAAAACAACGAATTTTATTAAACGCCAACTGGTTTCAACATTGTACTTTCCCCTAACTTGGTGTTCTGTCTATTGTCTTAGTTTGTCTCCCTCTTTTCCATACATGTATACGTATTCTATCTCTCTGTTTCGCATGTAATTTCATATTCTTTCTCCCTCTTTATGCATATATATAAGTGCACTCTATTTGTATTTATTGTTAGTTTTAAATACGCTCTGGCGAAGCTTGAGCTAAGTGAAGCCGGATGACGTTCAATAATATTCATCGTTTTATACAAAGTAATTGTGTTTTATTTAATCTCAAATATTAATATGTGCTGGAATTTAAATATATTACGGTCCAGACAAGCTTTAAAGTAGACTGATCAAACCTCCTTCTTCTAAGGCCCCGATTTTAGCAATTTTTTCCTGCATTACAAAATAAATTCACAATGTGACCAAACTATGTATAGGCGGCTGCGCGGTATCGTCATGTCACTGCGTGCGGAGCGCTATCGAACAGCCTACTTTGTAGCGTTAAAAAAGTGACAACTACCGATATAGAAGCCTTGAGCTTACTTAACGGTCCTGGGAATATGCTATCATTACATTATACGTTTCGTTCTGATAACTGTACTAGCACTTTACCGGTAAAATATTAACCGCGTAATTATTATATATGAAATTCAGTAAACTCGGTGCTCAAATCTCTTCTCATAAAAAATAATTAATAAATAATTAATTAATTAAAATTGAACAATTAGTCATAGGTAAATGATTTAGTAGTAGTTCCTGTAGAATGGAAATATTTTTGCGTCTATACGCGCGTCTCAAATACCGCATCTCAATGGTGTCTCTTCCTCCCAGTGAGCCTCATCATGTAAAAATTATTGTATATATAAATATATACAGGGTGGCCCAAAAAAAGTGAGAACATTTCGTAAAATGTTAAATAATAACATCAAAATTAGTTTAACTACATCAAAAATAGCTTAAATAGTTTACTAATTTACTTACTTACCTATGTACCTATATTACGTTTTTATTCGACAATTTGATTATTAATTTTCCCATTGTTTATATTTGGTTATTTCAAATTGTTGCCCCAAATGACAAAAATCACTGCAGAAGACCGTGTTCTGGTGAAAATTTTGCGAATTGAAAAGCGTTGGTGTGCTAGGAAAATGATCAAAGAGTTTTAAAACAATGCCTGGAGTGTGGCTAGACGTTACAGCAGGATGGAGCTCCATCTCACACAGCCAGAAATACAATCAACTTTCTTCGTCGTGAGAATATTAATGTCATCGAGTCAGGTATGTGGCCACCAAACAGCCCAGATTTAAATCCAGTAGATTATGCAATATGCGGTGTGTATTGATGATTTCTGATTAGCTAAATATTGTGCAAAAAAAAATGTAGATCAAGAATTATAATTAACTATATTAAATATGGATTAAATATATTAATTAGAAAGATATACATATAAAATCAATTTAATCGAAAAATATTGTTGTTGCGCCACCAGATTATTTTTCGATAAAATTGATTTTATATGTATATCTTTCTAATTAATATATTTAATACATATTTAAAATATCACAGACCTATGTTCTGAATAATTACAACTTCACAATAAGAATGTGTTCTCCTAAAAATTAACTATATTATGTTTTGAAATAACTCATGTGTTACGAGATGTTCTCATTTTTTTGGGCCATCCTGTATATTTATGGCTCTCAACTACCGTCATCAGGTACAGTTGGACAGGAAATCATAAGTACATTCGGTCAAAATCATTACACCCCTCTTGCTGGCGACTAAAATACTTTTCAACTAAGATCTAGACTTGCGGATATATAAAGCCTTAGTAAGGGATCACTAATCTTAACCTTCGCTCCCCTAACCCTTAACGGGCTTCATGTTTCAATCATAAATATACTTTTATTAACATGATAAATACAGTCATGCTGAAGAAGTATTTCAGATATTACAGTATTTAATTCTAAATTATTGTACATTGGTAGAAATATATCAAGAATTATTATAACAATTTTTCAGACGCTCAATTTATATTCTAATATAATCATGCCATACGTAGATCGGTAATTTCTACTACCCCTCCTCCTATACCAGAACACGATTTTTTTTGTGGTGTCTATGATATTTTGGATAGTTGAAGTTATACTGTCGAACTGTCAAGTAAGCGTTTATCATTGGATGCGTTTATTGCTGTGGGAACGAATTGTTGGCTTGAATTATCGTCCTGCTATATGAGGCTGATGGTTTATTGAGTGTGTTTTGGTTCCTCGTCACTGTGCGTACCGAAACGTGTACATTATGCGATTGTGCATAATATTGTTTGACACTTGGTAATGAGTAGTATTGTACTCGGAAGACCTGTAGATACAGTGGAAAAAGATACTGAAAAGAGTATTTCACAAGTGGGTTGTGTTTTCTGGTTCTGGGTGGTTCTTCGGCCAGCCGATTTCTGTCCCTCTCTCGAATTCCTTCTACTTTTCCTGCATCCCCTCGTTTTAACAATTCTTTTAAACCTGATTCTTGTATTTTTATGCATTGTGCTCTTGTAAAGAACATGTGTGATGGGGTACACCAGGGACCACTGGTTTCTGCTGAACTGGTGGGGCTCGCTGTGGGGAGAGGGAGGCTACATGCAACTTAAAAGAGGACGCAACAGATGCAGAGTCGCCAACTTCGGTGTGTTTCTCAACTCCGGATAGTGGAAAACTAAGTGTTCTAACTAATGTGACAAATCATTAAAAAGTGTTTAAAACAATAAATTGTTATTTGAAATCAGGGTTAACAAAAATAAAATAATAATAAAAATAATATTTCTCTGACCAGAGTTGAGAGCTCCTGAAATTATTGTAGAGAATCCAAAGGTCCAGTGAAAGCTGACGTAGTAGATAAGTCGAGCCGTTTCTCATAACCGATCCTCTTTGACACAGGTTCTACAATTACTTATCCTCTGAAATCATTGTCACTCCCTTCCTACCTCTGATAACTTTCAATAAGAGTATCTACTTTTAAATGTGAATAAACTTTTAAATGTGAGAATAAATTAAAACTTTTCAGCCTTTCGAAATATTTGAAAGTTTTGTTTTCTCTTTCTTAAAACTCCTTTCATTTCGTCCGTGACTTGAACTACAGTAATTATGAATTGTAAAAATACAAAAGTTTAGAATAGCCCTTCATTAAAACGATCAACAATGCTAACTTGTATTTATTATCGTAGTAAATACAGAGAGAAATTTCGACACACCTAAATTATATTTGTTTGTGCACCAGTTTACTAAATTTTAAAATATAAAATTTTGGTCTGATATTATATTGCTAAGGTATACTGCAACACAATACAAGCAATGCATATAAATAAAATCATAATTTCCAACAGGTTCCAAGAATTTCTATAGAAATCTACCATAAAACATTATTATTTTATAATTCAGTATTATGTACATAAGAATGTATATGACGCAAGTGTTGATGACACCAGCAATAGTGAACACTAGCGAAAGACTTGGCACGACCAGGTAAACCAGATACTGAAAGATGGTCCTGTTAAAAACCACAATAACCGGCGAGTTTATATTCAGAAGATTGTGACGCTCTATCCTCTCTGCCTACTCCCGCTGAAAACAAAGTACGTACAGATTAAAAACTATAATACCACATTTTTGTATTCTTTCTCAGGTGCCAGTTTTTTAATCTTCTGGATATTTTAACCGGCAGATAACGATTTATAGAGACATGTGGAAGGTTTTCTATTACGATTTTAGGATTGTACTTCATCAATAAAAACTCTATTTGTTTCACGTTGGATTTATTCAAGAGAACTGGTTACAAAATATTTAGCAGCATTTATAGGCAAACTTTCCGCTTATGTATGGCAGACGTGTCTTAAATAAGCCCTTATATACAATTACACGTGTTTTTACATACGAAAAACGTAAGAACTGGCTCATATGGCTTGCAAGTGTCCTTTTTTTCCATTAAAGGAAACATCGTACATGGAGTGCCATGTATTTGTTTGTTTATAGATAAATGCACTTACTTTTTTCGTAACAATGCAGTTTGATGCAAATCAATTGCAAGATGAATGACCTAACAAGGTGTTGAACTTCATTTCACACGTTTTGTATTATATATTAAAGTCACAATACAATATTGTTATGAGATCTCCACTAATTCAATGCGCACAAGTGTTGACAACTCCCCAATAATTTATGTATACTTGTTCAAAATATATATTGAATTATGATAATGTCAGTATAAATAACCACATTCACTCACCTTTATTTAGGCTGCATATGTGTTTGGTAATAAATACTGTGAATTAGTTGAAATATTAGTTAGGAACTTATAATAAATAAGATATTACGTTTGTTTTCCGACAAAATGACTTATTTATTTATTAGCTTTTTAGTTTATAAAATAAGTACGATTATATCCTTATATGTGTTAGCGACCATTTAAATATATGTAGGTACTATGTCTGATTTCAAAACAAATTCATATTTATGAATTAGGTACTCACTAAATTATCTAATTTTCGATGGATTAATTTAAATGACAACACGTTTTTATATCATTCCATATATCAATATGGAAAATACTACAGAGACGTGTTGTTTTTGACAAAAAATCAACATTTTTATTGGTGTCTCTTTCGATTCAAACCTTCTTCTTTCGCATGATTTACGTAACAAATAACGTCAATATTTATTTCTTCGATACTTATAAGAATGAAATTATCTAAATTTTACATACCATAAAAAAAGCTTACATTATTGATGTAATTGTGTTCGTAACATATTGTTGTAAAAACAACATAATACTGAAAAATTTGAATTTAAATTATGCTCGTGCTTAACATATCGTTTCTGTATCTTCAAGAACTTTAATAGTAGACGTCAAACTTTCAGTTCAGCCTCTACTTCAGCCGCAGGATGGGTTGTAGAATCGACCGACCAGAAGTCTAAATTTGGTGAACGGGTATTTGCGGTGGCTGGCCCAAAAGCGTGGAACTATTTTCCCTCCATGACATGTCATAAGGAACAGTGCATTCCTTTATTTAAAACGAGACTAAAAACGAACGTTTTCAAAAAATCATTAATTTATAATAAAAATATAATGTAGTGCTGTTAGCAATTTATAAGTAAAACGCCCTTGAGGTGAAATTTATAAAAACTATCCAAAGTTATTGTTATTGTACTTTTGAAACTAGATCACAGATAAAACATAATGATAATAATGATTATTCGCGTAGGATTTTATACATAATAACTTCTCCAATCAAATATCTAAACACTTACCACGAAACATTAGACCGACATTTTATAAAAATAATAATTTAAAAAATTTACTCATAAATTTTAAAGACAAAGATGATAAATTTAACAACTCTGGTGTCTATAAACTTTGTTGCATGGATTGTGCTGCATTTTATATTGGTAAAACAGGTAAAAATTTTAATATAAGAATAAATGAGCATTTGAGATGTTTGAACAATAGTGGGTTTTCAGAATTTCTTATCATTTGATAAAAAATGGTCATGGTTTTGATAAAAAATTGGGATTGTCAATTTTGCATGTAAACGGTGTTGGTCACAAATTAAATAATTTGGAATCGTTAGAGATAAATAAAGCGTGTAAAACTAATCAAAAAATTATAAAAAATCAACTAAATATAACTACGAGTCCCTTTCTAAATTTTTTCCTTAAAAAATTGAGTTAGGTACTAAATTTATTTATTAAATAATTGTTGTTTTTTTAAAAATAGATTCTGGCAAAGAAACAATAATATATGTTTTTAGTTAGTAATGAGATCCTGAAGAAGAAAATGGTATTTTTCGAATCCGGTAGATGTATTTATACTCAGTAAGTGGTTAATAAAACAAAGTTAATAAATACAAATATTATTATTATTAAATATGAATTAAATATATTAATTATAAAGATATACATATAAAATCAATTTTATCGAAAAATATTGTTGTTGCGCCACCGGGATTCGAACTTGGATCTCTTTCCTAACCGGGGAAGGTGCTTTATCCAACTAAGCTACAGCGACATTATTTTTAGCGACAATTTTCGACCCTATATGTTACCTTTTTTTTTTGATATTAATACATTTAATCGTTCCATCATTTGACAGAGCCATCTACCTTATTTTTACAGAATCTCAAATACCTTTGAGTAAACTGATAGCGGACGCCAGAATTATCAATTCATTTTTATTAAATTTTGGACACATTGATACAACTTTATTATTTTAGGAGAACACATTCTTATTGTGAATATAATGTTCACAATAAGAATGTGTTCTCCTAAAATTATTATTATTGATTTAATTAAACACTTTTTTATACCATTGATTATATAATCATTACCAGTTTCAGCCTGTCACGGTCATCTTCATACTGGTCCATTTTTCTCCTAAGCTAGGATATTTATACATTTCAATATAGGGGTGTTTTTCAGTGAGTCTATATAATTTGTATGTAAAGGGTGTTGTTTTTCGAAATGGCAAGTTCGAGAAACTTACCGTGCGCTACGTCCATTTTACGGACGACATAATCGTCCATACGAACAAGTAATTCAAATAACCATGGAACGTTTTCGCACCATGCATACTCTTATTGGTAATACGCCTCTGCAGAGACGTCGTACAGTGCGCAACGAAGAAGATGTTGCTGCAGTGGAGCGTAGTATTGAGGAGGACCCGATTGAGTCAATTCGCCATCGAGAGCACTACAGATCCATGATTACTGACTTTTTTGTTGCCTTTTAATGTGGAAGAGCTGTGGTTTTAACAAGACGGCGCAACATGCTACACAGCGCGTGCCACAATCAATTTATTGAAGGAAACATGTACGCATAATTTCGCGCAATGGACTTGTGAATTGACCTCCAAGATCGTGTGATTTAACACCTTTGTATTATATTCTGTAAAGATATATGAAGTTGCTAGTCTACGCCGATAAACCAGAGACGATATACGACTTGGAAGCCAACTTTTGTCGCGTTATTACCGATATCAATATATATATATATGCCGGTCAAAAATTGGACTTCCAGATTGCGATTTATTCGAGCCAGCTGCGGTACAAAATCATATTTAAAAACTAATGGCATAAAATTAACTTTCCAATACTATGGCCATTACCACGATTTTTATGTGTTTTATTTCATTTTAAAGTTCTATGCCTCGTTTACCTGGTGGTTTAATGGTCCTATATAATTTGAGAATTTGGTGTTAATTTTAATCTTATGTTGGGATTTTCCTTTATATGTTGTTAAGTATTATTACAGGTATTTTTACAGTTTTGGTAGTTACTAAACTATTAGAATAAATTTCCATTTATTGGTTGAGTGCTTCTGTTAATTAAATAATTTAAAATGGAATATCTCCATGAATTAACAATTTCAAAATTAGTTAATATTGTATGTTTTTGATCAAAAAATTATCAATCATTATTATAATCGATCACAATAATGCTTTAATTATCTTTAAAAAATATTGTTGCCGTAATTACCTTCGGTAGCTGGTCCTGGGTTTTCTAATTAGTTTGTTGAATTTGTTTGAACTTATGTAAATGAAAATACATCAACCTTTGCAAAACTGGGCTGTTACTCGCCGATTCTTCTACCGCTGTTCGCTCTCTCTACAGTCTGTTTTTATGTCACCGCCGTAAAATATAAGACCGACTCCGAAAAACGTCTCTGAACAGAAACCGTTTTGCTTTTATCTTCTGTTTTAAATTTACATAAATGGAATGCACATATTCAAATTATATTATCAGGCCTACTTATTGATGTATAAAAGCGTAAACAAATTTGATACTATTTTGCAATAAACAGATCAATAATATTATTGCGATTCATGCCAAAAATAGCTATTGAACATCTTTTATTAATTTCATTTGAAAATGCCCAGTTCCGGTTGTTTATGCTACCACGATACGTTTATTAGATATTTCATCAAGGCAATCAGCCCTTTTCTGGTATGATCTCTTACGAACGCATTTCCGTTATACATCTAATGAAATGCCTCGTTGACTGGTACCAATATTTTCTAATTCCATTTGCCAAGGTATGTGCGCCAGAATCCATCCTGTATTGTTTTCTCTTTCCTCCCAGCCCCCAAGAATTCCACCTAAATTCCGCGCAGACATATCTTGTCAGTGAAATACGTCAGAACTGCCCTTGGGGAGCGCTGCCCGGGAGGTAGGTGGGGCGGATTATCCGGATTACCCGGCTGACGCATTTACCGCTGCAAATGGGGCAAGAAAAATATACGACCGCCCTTATTTAGGGGCGTGTGTGCCGCGGATTAACCGCCGCGGCCCTAAACAAATATTGGGTCGTGTCCGCGCGGCAGAACGATTTTTTTCAGATAAGTGAACAAAGAAAAACGAACTAACGTAACTGAAATGAAGGGGAAAAGATAATGTTACATTTTAAATATCAGAGAACTACAACATTTTTATTATTATTCAATTCATATCATTCTCTTCAATCAATAATTTGGTTTCCGATCAAAAGATGTCCTTATGTCTCTCGTAGAATATATATGGTCTCGAACCTGGACAAGGAAAATGAATGCGTGGGAATTTTTCTTGATCTTGTAAAAGCATTTGACACTGTACCGCATCTACTATTGCTAAAAAAAAATTAAGAGGCACAGCGTATAAGTGGTTTAAGAACTACCTAACAAATAAACTTCAAATTGTCCGAAACAAAGAAAAATATAGCAATCCATCATTGATAATATACGGTGTTCCACATGGAAGCATTTTAGGCCCTATCTAATTTCTGGTATATATTAACGAATTTTGTAATGCGACTTTAAATAATTACTTTCGCCGATGATGCCGTACATTGCTTTGATGGTAAGTATTGGGAAGAGGTCAATACTCATGCACAATAATGGTCGGACAAGGCAAAAAACTGGTTTAATACGAATCTCCTATCACTTAGAACAAAATTTTGAATTAACGAAAAAACATAGCCACATCAAAATCGTACACTCATCTTACATGACTGGAAAATAATCAAGAACATGGCTTCCTCATGCCAATGTGAAAAATTGACACGAGTTAAAATTATTCGACATCTGGGAGTACTGATCGATGATCATCTTAACATATATTGAACCTAGCTAAACGCATAAGAAAACTAATCTACTTTTGTTAAAGGAATACAATGTATTACGATTAACTTTAAACTCTTGAGATCTGTGTACTTTGAACTCTGCTACTCCTTTAATTAATTAAGCGATTTTAGTTTGGGGAGGAGCAGCAAAAACAATATTAGAGTCGGCTAAAAGAGCACAAAAAACAATTCTTAAATGGTCGTCCCCTTAAATATCCATCAGATCTTACATTCAAAGAGTACAATATCGAGTATATCAATATAGAGTACAAGAGAACACATTCTAATTGTGAAGTTGTAATTATTCAGAACATAGGTCTGTGATATTTTAAAATTAATTAAATATATTAATTAGAAAGATATACATATAAAATCAATTTTCTCAAAAAATATTGTTGTTGCGCCACCGAGATTCGAACCTGGATCTCTTTCCATGCCAAGGAAGGTGAAAATTTGTAAAAATAATATAAAATGGAACGATTAAATGTATTAATATTAAAAAGGTAACATGTAGGCTCGAAAATTTATCGCTAAAAATATCGTCGCTGTAGCATAGTTGGATAACGCACTTTCCCCGGTTTGGAAAGAAATCTATGTTCGAATCCCAGTGGTTCAACAACAATATTTTTCGATTAATTTGATTTTATATGTATATCTTCCTAATTAATATATTTAATTAATATTTACAAATTTATATGTTACAATGTACAATATTTTCATTCTTACAACAACTTATCCCTACCAATTAATCATGGTCACAACACAAGACAATGAATGAAAATCTACAGATCTGTTACGAGAGCAACAACGATATTTTATCAACGTTTCTACATGTTTTTAGCTCCGAAACTGTACAACACACTTAACACTAACTGATCGTTCACTTCCAATAAAATATATGATGATGATATATAATATATGGTTCAATTGGGTAAAAATCAATCAGTAGCATCGCTGTCCAACGTTCCAAATTAATCACAATACAATACCTACACTAATAATTCACACTCACTATATTTTTTTATTTTCTCTAGATTTTTATGTTTATATTTATATTTCTGTTGAATCTTTCTTTCTAATGCTTTAACACAGACGGTAATCTAGCAAAAAAACTAGGATAATGCTATAATATGTTTCAGAGGTGGATACCTACTGCATCCCGCAGAGTAGTAAGTATATATAATATCTTATAAATACTAATTTAATGTATTAATTATAAATATATAAATATAAAATCACTAAGGTCTAAAAATATTGTTTTTGCACTACCGGGATTCAAAATTTAATAAAAATGAATTGATAATTCTGGCGTCTGCTGTCGCTTTGCACAAAGGTATTTGTGATTCCATAAAAATAATGTAGATGGCTCTCAAATGATGTAACGACAGATAAATTAATTTTAAAAAATGTAACATATAGGTTCGATAATTTATCATGAAAAATACTGGCGCTATAACACAATTGGTAGTGTACTTCCCCGGATTGGAAATAGTGATCAAGGTTTGAATCCCGGTAGCGCAATAACAATATTTTTGATTGACAATTAAGTTTATATGTATATATTTATAATTAATATATTAAATTAGTATTTAAAACATCACAAACGTATTTTCTGAGTAATTAAAACTTCACAATGAGAATGTGTTCTCCTTAATTATATAATATGTGTATGTTTACTTATTATTTACAAAAAAATGTATGTCAATAAAGGTGTTAATAAATAAAAAATAATAATACAAGGGTTGATAATTGAATGGCTTCAGAGGCTCTGCAAGCTGGCACCAGTTTCATTAATATTTCAGGACTGACGCACAACAAATGTAAATGCATCCTACCTGTCCTGACCTAAGGTGTCCAAACTTGGACACTCACAACAGGTGTTATTGGAATGGATGTCTTTACGAAATGAATACATTTCCAGTAGCAAGACTGAATTAGATGATACATATCGTCAAATAACAAAGCTGTAATGACAATTGGCTTGTCACCTCTAACTGAACTGGCTTGCATTTAACTGTTTCAGTAAAAATGTATAATAATTAAAATTTTCAGATTTATTATGATGTGGATTTTTATTATTCATAAATAGTTATTTATTAGATTTAATGTTTTAAATCTATTATTTAGATAAGACCATTACACTCATGTAAAATTAATAAACAATAGTAAGACTGCTGTGTTTCTGAGGTGAACAATCCGCGAACTTCGTGTTCATCACTGACTTGCCAGTGAAAGGGAATAACGTCGGTCTTTACTCCCACAATGTTTTTAACCTTCTCGGTCCTAGCGTCTCATACAGGAGACATAAAATATTATCAGAAAATCTAAAATATTTGATTTACAACTTCGATAAAACTTTTCGCAAATAATTGTTATAATTAGACAATAGATGACTATAGGCCATAAAATTTAAAAAATAATGTAAAATCGACTTCTTCATTACCATTGTAATCTTCAAGCATAGCTGAGAGAATGCAACATTTTTGCCATTTGGTGGAAATATAAGGAAAAAAGTCTGGATGCTGGTTCATTCATAGATTCCTCTCCTCCACAAGTACAAACGTCGCGACGTATATAGTAACACGCGCAAAAAGGATTTTTATGTATAATATAATTAATAAGCGGTAGCAAAGTAATGCGATGGTAGTGTGTGTATCCATACAAAGTTCCAAGCGTACTGAACTGCTGCAGTTAGAAGACTTTAATCACTACGACATTTTCTCTCCCCCTTTTGCTTAGGGTATAGGGATAGGTAAGAAAAGAATGGATATACGCAGATTTAAAATTAGGTAAATAACAAATTTAATGTATGAGACAACAAGTCAAAATTCTAATACCATTTTTGAAATCTATAGTGGTATAGAAGAAGTAAATTTTACCTTCTACATATTTAAAGTTATTTGGCCCAAAATTATATTTTGTCTAATTACAACAATTATTTGCAAAAAGACTTGTTGAAGATGCAAAATGATTATGTTTGATTTTCTGATACTATTTTAAGTTTCTTATATGAGACGCTAAGATCGAGGAGGCTAAATAAAGTCAAATGTTAAATGACCGTTTTTTAATAAATGAAATTTTGAAATATCTATGTATTCTCGATATTATTTTATGAAATGGAAGTATGGACACATACCCGATACCATGATAAGGCGACTTGAATCGTTTGAGAAAGGAAGTAGAACATTTTGGTTGAAGAACCTAAGGCAATGGTTTGGCCAGTCTACTGTAGAGATTTTCCGAGTCGCAGTAAATAAAGTAATGATATCCAACATCCGTTAAACGGATAAGAAAAAAAAATGATAAAATGATATTCCTTCCTTTTTCCCAGCGAACTATATACAGGGTGAATATTATGTTCCATGTTAATGTTGTTTTTGAATAACTAAGAAATGAAACACATTTGTTTTAATTTGGTTTTAATTTATCAATTATATGGTTTATTACAATTATTTATGATGTTGGCCAAGTAGTCGCCTCTGGCGGCGGCACAAATGCGTGCTCTTTTAACCTTATTTTGATAACATAACATTTCAGTAATTTAATTTCGAATATTTCTGTAGCATCGAAATAGCCGGGAGCCATTAAATCAGGAAATCGAGGAGGCCACTTTTTGACATTATGCGGCGGGGATTTTTTTTTCGCAAAATTTCAATCGTAGCTCGGGCTGTGTGTAAGGTAGCACAGTCGTGTTGAAACTACATATGTTGCAGCCCTAATTGACCCGATTCGGCTACCAAAAAGTTTTCCAACATGTGAAGAAAGCGATCACTATTAATGGTTACATCACTGCCATTATTATTTAGATAAAAATAAGCATTAGATGCTTAATTATAAATTGTAATAAAGTAGTCTTTACAACTACAAAATACTAACTGACAAATATATATCAATCTAAAATGGCAATCAAACAAAATCGGCCTGAAACATAATATTCACCCTGTACATATCACACGCGATGTTTACACACAACTTTGAGAGTATTAATAATTGTTCTCGATCGATTTTCCTTTCTGTCTCGGCGGTTCAATAAATGCTTGCTATGAAATATAGAATTAGACGCTTAAGAGGTTTTGCTCTTTTAGACAAAACCATCTGAAATCAAAGGGATGAAATAGCCGATAGTAATAATTGCTTCGGAAATGAATAGAGCACTTCCAGCTGCCGCCGTGTGCCAGGGGAGCTGGCGGCAAGTTAGCGGCCGGGCCAAGAATGGGTGAAGAAGGAAAGGCACTGCCTTATGAATAATTAAGAGTTTTCCAGCAATTGAGTGTGAAAATTTCCGTCTGAGAATATTTTCGATTACCGCAAAAGATGTGCTAAAGAAAGATCATAAAATCACCAATAAATTTCGCGACTTTATGGAATACGTAATAAAATTGGTCGCCCTTTGCCAATAATGACTGTAATTGAGTTTACGCCCCCCATTAAATATTAAATCTTGTTATAAATGTAAATTACGAGTCTTTTGCTATAAAATGGCGATTAAATTAATAGGCGTCGCTGTATCGAGGTGCGTTACAGCCCAATATTGAAACAATCATTTTAACCTTTGCCTTACCAACTGGGGTCTTTTTTATAACCCACGATAACATTTTTTTTTAGTGCGTAAGATCATTCACTTTCTTACAACTGATGACCGCGATCTTCATGAACAACTCCTACCCCCAAAACATTTTTTTTTTCTTGCGTGCATTGAATACGTGTCACAAGCTAAACGCTCTGAAAATCCTTCTCCTAGGATAAAGCTCGAGCCGCCGACCAATGTATTAACCACTAGACCATCAAGTACGTCACTATACTCTTCAGCAAGCTTCTTCAAGTAATCTTATTTCTTCTACTTCTACAAAAATGTAAAAATTGACGAATAGTTATAGCCTTATGTTAGGTTGAGAATCTTCTTCTTCTTCTTTTAAACAGACAATTCACCTTTCAAGAGTGATTTGTGCCATTAAACAAGTTAAAACATTATTTCATATAAAGCAGAACAACAATATTATATAATAGGGAATATTGCGTTACAAGTTAATACCATTGACGTTCAAGAAATTTGCTATTATTTAGCTTAAATATGGCGAGTTGAGGGAAAGAAGATGACACAAGTTAACCGGGAGTTAAAAATTACCATTGACAAGATTATTGTAAAAAACCTGTGATCCACAATCTCTCATTAATGTATCCATTCACATCGGTCTCTCATGACTGAAGATCGCGACCTTCATAAACTCTTTCCCACTTAATTATGCACCTTCACTTTTCTCGGTGTCCTGCAGACCTTAGGGCTATCACCAGAGAAATATGATGTATGTTCCCTGAAAAATGGAGGCATGTGTGCGTCTTGCTGTCTATGGTATGCGCACCTTGTATCTCCAGCACCAACATATACGTATATACGTCAGTCATACGTCTCAATACAACTTATGTTGTTTCTGAACCGATTAACAACGTTTCGCTCTGATCACATAAATATTACTCACGTATTATTATAAGTACCATTAGCTTCATTTTGCGTACCCCACAGTCATGAGTATCTAAATATTCCTGTTAAATAAACCAAGGTGAATACCGATATATAGGAGCTTGAATGATAGGCTGACACGGGAGCGGATTATCGTAACTTACTTAATGATTCTGATCTAATCCATTTACACCCTCTAAATAACAATTACCTCCAGAGTCTTGTAATTTATGTGAATAAAACCCAACACAAAACCACTACCTTTGAAAAATTAAACAAACATTGTATACTTATTTTAAACTCTGAAATCCAAAAATTATCGTGGTTTTTCATTTAAAGGTTAAATAATATATACTATCTTTTAAACAGAACCGAGATAATGAGACGTGAATGAGATAATTATTGGCCATTCACCGAGAACTAATATTCTAAATGCACAACAAAATTAGAACAAATTTCTGTATTAATGTAAGTTATTCGAAAAATCTTAAGTAACCATGCCCCATTTCAGCAGCCCAGCAGTCTTGTTTTCGACATAAATTTGTGTTTACTTGTAGAACTTTCGTGGATTAACAACAAGGAGATTAAACGGAGAGAGAAGGAATTTATTGAGCGAAAGAATGGCTCTAGTCCATTGTTAGTGGGCATCCTAGTACGGAATAATATAATGTCGGGTCGGTGGAAGCCGCGTTTATCAAACGGTTCCTTCATTTTTATAATGATTAATGGCGCACTGCAAAAATAATATTTTAAACATAAAAAGAAACAGCAGACGGTATTTCATACCAACTCAGTGATTTTTCAGGTTAACCTTTCCGCTACAGTGCGGGGTGACGCGGTTACCCCAGCTGTAAGTCTTAGAACACGGTAGTCAAAAATGTTATGGGTTTTTATGTGAATGCAAAATAAGTATTTAGTTTTTGTGGGCTATTTTGACGTTTAAGGGTTGATCCCATTGCGGAGTTTATTATCGCTGATGCGACGCTAACTACGTAAAACTAATCGAGTTAACACAATACACGACGCATATAAACCCTGCTTTCGACACGGTATTGTAAGCTAATACATATACAGAACACCAACTTATGAACTTTCAGAACTAGTAGATTCTGAATGGCTAAGATAACATGAAAACATTTTTAGAGAATTCTCTCGTTTATAAAACAAAAATTAATAGACATATTTTGTTTGAAGTTAACAAGTTATTTAGTTTGTATAACGTCTCACATAAATATATTGTACTTAATGTCAAAAATGTGTAACAAAAAAAATATGTGCTTGTAAATTAACCCCCGTCTCCAGTCGACATCGATACCAGCGACATCTGCATTCAAAATCCAGGCTGCAGCAGAGAACAGCTGGCCCCAGTCTGACCGTTTGCCGATAAAACATGTTCTGTTCGCTCGCTCCTATGCACTTCATATTTCACGCTCTTCTATCTCCTGCATTCTTCCTTCTCTATCTCTGATCAAAATAAATGACTACACCAATCGCGCGCTTCATTTTATTTTCACCATCCCCGACATATATACTTTTAACAACTCAAAAATAGTATTATGCAAAGATTTCTAATTTTTTTATACAATTTAACAGAAATTTGACAACTTGTAAAATAGTTAAAGATAATTGAAAGCTCCGGAAAAGTAAACATTGATATGTTAACTGATCACAAGTTTCATGTAGAAATATTGTTTAACTCGGAAACAAGACCTTCTCACTAAAAATAACCCTTAAGCACAATTTGATGTCTAACATTAATAGAGTACTAAAATAATAGTTCAGATACATGTCATTGTAAATTCAAAATATTATATTTCTTACACATTTATATTTGAAAAATGAAAATTGTGAGAAATCTTTATTTTACTCTTCGTCCTTCAACGTGATCCACCACAAAAAACGTCTCAAAGCTATCTTTCCTTCACGCAAGATGCCAAAAAAATTTAAGGATTCATCTCAGGCAAATGGTTGAGAATCTGTCCTTAACGTTTAATTCCTGCAGAATGAAGACATTTATGCATCTCGCCATCCATGGTATGCGCAACATGTGTTTCCAGTACCGCATCTCAAAAGCATCAATCCGTCTTATCTCCCTTGTCTCCAGGGTCCATCATTCCTCATCATATAAAAATATAGATACGTACATATTTCGTCAAGTCTGGACGTACGTTTGCGTATAAATTTTTTTTTGTGTAAAAATTTTGAGGAAAACAAATTTATTTTAAGAATGATTTTAATTTCACAATTTTACAGCTAAAATTTGTTTCAAGGAATACTTAGATATTCCATAAGAACGTTATTAAAACTAACTAAATATAAAGGGTGTCCAGCAGAACATTTTCAAGTTTAACATTAAATAAAATAAATCTATAATGTTATTTTGATGTATGGTTCATTTTCAAAATAACGTGCACTGTCGATTTTTTTATTCCAGTAAAGGCTGCAATCGTCTTTATCGATTTACGTGGATTGCGCATAATTTCACGTTGAACTGGAGCCACGTGTCCCGGAGGAGTTTGGTTAACCATTGTCTCATCTTGTCTGAACTTTTGAACCCATGTGAGTACAAAAATTTGCACCACACTTTCAATATTGCTCAACCGCGAACACGCGGTGCGCTCCATTGCAACTGACAAATCAGCAAATCACGCGAGTCGAACAATACCCCTCCTACTTACCTCACCCTGATGGTTTACGAGCAATTGCAATTTAATATTGTAACTTTTTCGCTGAACACCCAATACAAAGTTATGACAGAGAAATGTTTGCAATCCAGTAGGTAACACGCAATCAATTATGGACCTTATCAAAGTGCACTAAAGAGACGAAATTTCTCTTCGATGTTTTAATTTTTTATTTACTTTTTACATATAAAACATTCAATAAACCTCTACTTAACATATGGAAGTTAATTCTTACGCCCTCATTTTCTAGTGATCATTTCTTCTAATCTACCTCTTATCTTGTTGAGTAAAGTAAAATTTAGTCATAAAGTAGATTAGAGTCTACTCAGTAGACTGTAATTTATGTTATCTAATAATATATTAATCATGTAATGGTGTACTGTTACGAACACGCCTATCGGCAAGCAATTTTTGTATATTTCAATCATATTTACATAATATATTATATTATGGACGAATATTTCCATTCTACATGAGTTTAACACCAAAGACAGACTCTCAATTGACCTGAGACGATTCCTTTAATTTTTTTGGTATCATACCGATCGCGATCTTCAGTCAGGAGGGACCGACGTGGATGATGATGACAAAAAATATTTATAACAAAGTTTGCATCTAACCAATTGGTTAATTTTTTCAGTTGTAAAAATGATAAGTAGGTCAGTATGTTGAGAAAATCTTATAATATGACTCGATAAGGGTCTTGCTATAGTATATAGATTGTTTTATGTGCTACCATGATAAATGGGGGGGTTGTTGCTTTAACGTGCCATGCTGACTTTCCGAGTTATATATAAAGAAGCTTGAGAGGAGCACTATAGTAACGTCTTGGACGTTAAGACGTTCTTGAGTGGTGTATCGCCTGTGTGGAGTCGTGTATGATTATCGGTATGAGATAAATGTTGGATATATTTAATGAATGGATGATGTTGGTTAAGAATTATTAACACATCATCTGCGGTGGTGGGTCAGATTTGACCCGGGTATTTGTAAGCACATGAATAACACTACAAATATTCGTTTAATGCTGTTTTCCTTCTAGATAATCTTTTATTAAATATTTCCAAATAATATGAAATACAAATAAATGTTATCGGACGAGATTTAAATAAATTGTTGATAAAAATGTGAAAAAACGCTCAAAAACTGACCTAAGATAGTCACTATTACGGGATTTAATCTCACGCTGAAAACAAAGGACACCAGGTATTTGTTTTGACTTATTTTTGTCGGGCGGCCCCTAGACAATGCCAGTAATATAAATATTTGAGGGGCGTTGCGCCTACCTGTAAGTTTTATGACACTACCTGCTCGGGTTCCGACGAGAAGATTACATTCTCAGTGGATGCTTGTATTTTGGCTGTGTACATTATTAATATGTACATTATTCGTAATATTTTTTAATTTTTAACTTTATTTTTTTAGCAGAAAAGTATCCGAAGTTCCTTTCATTCCTCATAAGGTTGTCGTACCTAACCGAACGATGACAAGCCACATCTAATCCTGCATATCTTTACGATATATAAAAGTATCATTTCATGCTCTGGTATTTGCAGGGTGCGTTCAGTATCGTCGGGCGGTGATGATAAGAGTGGATTTTCACAACGCTAATATAAAACTGATGATACATTTTTGGTTCATTCAGTTTAATAATGGCACAAGATATTTTCAATTTATAAAATAGGTGATCCAAAAAAACTTAAAACATCTCGTAACACACAAGTTATTTCAAAACATAATATAATTAATTATAATTCTTAATGTAATTATTTTTGCACAATATTTAGCTTATCAGAAATCATAAAAAGACCCCATATTACATAATCTACTGGGTTTAAATCTGGGCTATTCGGTGGCCACATATCTGGCCCGATGAAATTAACATTCTCACGATGAAGAAAGTTGATTGTATTTCTGGCTGTGTGAGATCCATCCTACTCTAATGTCCAGTTATGCTGTAATGTCTAGCCATACTCCAGGCTTTATTTTAAAACTCTTTGATCATTTATCCAGCACTCCAACATTTTTCAATTTGTAAAAATTTGGATCAGAATACGGTCTTCTGCAGTGATTTTTGTCATTCTGGGAAACAATTTGAAAAAAAACAATTATAAAGGATAGAAAAATTAATAATCAAAGATGGCGACCAGAAATTGTCGAAATAAAACGTAATGTAGATAAATAGGTAAGTAAGTAAATTAGTCAACTATTTAAGGTATTATTGATATACTTAAACTGATTTTGATATAATTATCACATTTTACGAAATGTTATCATGTATATATATGTTATTTAAAAATAACCACAAAGTTACTGATGAAAGATTATTCAACATACTTTGGAATGAAAATTCTTCGTATTTTTAAGTCGTTGCAGATCCCCGGGACCTAATTTAAACACTAATTAATAAACCTGCCTCGGGTATTGTTTAAGAGAGAATTAACTTTTTTATCTGCTAATTGTAAAAACAGAGCAGCTGTAGCGAAGCTACGAAGTTTCCGAGGAAAATATATTTTTGGAATTAAATGTCGGCCATTTCTCGGATTTCGCTTTTTGCTGCGTTTTTCTTTTCGTATTAAATAATATTACTAATTCGTTTTTGACTGACAATGTGAAATACTGGTGTATTTTATGAAAGAATAATATTATTGTGTATGAATTACCAGCTACTGATAATATTATCATTTTATTTCAGTTTACTTGAGATATTTTAATTATTTAACTCTTAAGAATCAAGAAATAAATAAATAATGTAATGCTGGTCTTAGTACAGTGAGTAAGATTAAGAAAGGATCACTGAGGTGGTTTGGTCATATGGAACGGTGAGAGAATGGTAATGAAGATACATGATGCAAGTGTTTATGGCACCAGATATAGAGGACGTTCGCGGAAGACTTGGCACGATCAGGTAAACCAGATACTGGTTGATGGTCCAGTTAAAAGCCTCAATAATCGGCGAGCTTGTATGAGAAGATGTAGAGATGATGTGAAGAGTGTGGTGCTCTATCCTCTCTGCCCAAATGTGTGTCTTAAAAGTCTGTTTCATTTTGGTTCATTCGCTGCACCAACGCAACGAGCGGGAGGGGGCGGGGGGTATGCCGATAGCTAGCCGCCTCCTTGGGAATTCAGTCACTATGGAGCGTGTCCTTACCTATTATTCGTGAAATTTTTCCTGGATAATTGATATGCCAATGAAATGACATAAACTGGCCTCCACGTAGCCATGACTTGACACTAATGGACTAATCATTGATGGATAATCCTATGGGGTTACCTCAAATCAAAGGTGTACAGTTTACAATCTTCCCTCTCTGGACCAAATAAAAGTGGCAGTGGTCAAGAAGAACACATGCCGATCAGTTAAACCTATCTGTTGTGTTCTTATTTTTATTATGAAAAATACTTTCGAGACACCCTGTACTACCAAGGAGTGCTTGGGGAATAAGAGAGTATACGGTATAGAGTTTAATGGATTGATGTTTGACGTTTGCATGGGCGCATTGCAGATAAATCAGAAGGATATATTGTAGCATGAGTGGTGAGTGCCCCACATGTTCATTTGAAGATTGCGAAGAGTATTGAACAAGTGTGCATGTGGACAGAGCAGGTTGGAGAGTTATCAATTTATTAGTATCTGATCGCATGGCTATTTTTATAGCTATTAGAAGCTTTGGTTTTACGCACCGGCAAATACAAGGTGCGTTCAGGAATCGTTGGCGTTGATGACTGTGACAAGTGTTTATTGTAGTGTTCAAATTTCATTCGATGTTTATAATAAAAATTCATATAGATATTTTGTTAAAAATGTGATTGTTAGTCCTAAGAGCAAAAGCTTACAACGCTTATTGATACGTTCATAATCCGAGTTTGATGTTCTTGGTGCAATATTGTATCATGTTGTTTAATTTTGATAGTACTGTTGCATATGGATACCCCGCTTACTCCTCAAAAATAATCATTTTACTTGAACGATGTATAGAAAAATGTAAATGATTATTTTAAAATATTTAACCATTACAATATCTTTCAAGAATCGCACTAATAAATGTATTAAATAAAATGCATATTGAAAAAATATTATTGTAGTGTCTTTATAACCCCTTCGCCACCCGACGTTATTTTTTGTGTCTTGGTATGCGGAAGGTTAATAAAATATTATTTATTTATTTAGAACAACAATAATGAGGGTGGACCCACCGCTTTCCCAGAACTGATGCAATAAGCTCAAGGCGCCTATCTCGGTCCTACTCATTCGCCGCCTGCTTGGCATTTTTTAAGGCAGCTATTTGATAGCGCCCCGCATATTGACAGGGCGATACCGCACAGCTGCCAAAACAAGATTTCCCCGATCGGCTCACTTAACTGGTAAATAAATAAATAATATTTATAATACATTACATAAAAATAATATGAAATAATAGAATTAACGAAGATGGGGAGCAGAGGCGAAGTGAAGAGACACGCAATGAGCGAATGACAATTAGTACCGTATCATCAAGTCTTTGATTAAATTGAAGAAGAAATGTGTTTCTTCTCTTTCGTACGACTAAATCCTTGATTTTTTGTTTCGAACACAGGGCACAGTCCTCGGTGACATTTGGTGGAGGTTCTGTGGGTTAATCCTCCAAGGAGCGAGTATATTGATCAATCATTGAGATGGTGCTCTACACGAGCACAGAGAACAGACAATTAATCTCCATTTGCATTATTAACTGGACGACATACGTTGGCGAGTCGCTCAAGCGTTCGGCAAAGATGGATAACACTAATTCTTA
The DNA here is from genome assembly GCA_031772225.1 of Eubasilissa splendida. Lineage (NCBI taxonomy): Eukaryota > Metazoa > Arthropoda > Insecta > Trichoptera > Phryganeidae > Eubasilissa > Eubasilissa splendida. The sequence goes on from CM062867.1 coordinate 3,074,934, forward strand.
CTTAATGATGTGTTAAACCGTTATTACATATTATAAAATTGATTTATTTTATTCTTAACATAGTGCACACATAAGCAAACTTATATACCTTTATCTACCTTATTTGAGATTCTTTAAAAATAAGGTAGACGGCTCTTACAAGTAATGGGACGATTAAATGTATTAATATCAAAAAGGTAACATATAGGTTCGAAAAGTTGTCGCTAAAAATATTGTCGCTGTAGTATAGTTGGATAATGCACCTTCCCCGGTTTGGAAAGAGATCCAGGTTCGAATCCCGGTGGCGCAACAACAATATTTTTTTGATAAAATTTTTGTATATGTATATCTTTCTAATTAATATATTTAATTCATATTTAAAATATCACAGACCGTCTGTTCTGAATAATTACAACTTCACAATAAGAATGTGTTCTAATAATTTTATATATACTCTAATATAAACAAGATTAAAGTATTTTCTTTTAATAAAACTTATCTTTTACGTATTTGGTCAGATTCATTCTAAATCTATTCAATTTCTCCTCCTTTCTCATATTTTCTGGCATTTCATTAAAAATCTCCAACGATTTTAGAGATTTGGCCTTCTTCCTGAATGGCAGTCTCAGTCTATCCCTTCCTCTTGTACAATGCTCGTGCTCATGTTGATTTGCATCAATTTTATGTGTAAATTCCGCTGATATTTTCGTATTGAGGATTTTGTAAATAAATACCATTATATTAAAATATATTTTCTGCTTAAATGTCATCATATTGAGATCTTTCAGCATTGCACTGATCCGAGTATATCATTTTTTTTTTAATAATATTCTCAAAGCTTATGCAAATGATTCTTATAACTGCATTATAATTCGTAATCATATATATTTTCACTTACCTTGTATGTGCACACATTTTATTTATACATATACATACAATACATTGACGACAAATAATGGAACCATAGATGTATCAATTTTAAAATTGTAGTCAATGTGCTGTGTGCTGTAGCATAATTGGTTAATGAACGTTTTCCGGATTGGAAGAGATCCAGGTAGTAACAACCATATTTTCAATAAAATTGATTTTATATGCATATCTTTCAAATTATACATTTAATTAATATTTAAAATATCACAGACCTATGTTCTGAATAATTACAACTTCATAATAAGATGTTTTAATTAATAATATATTATGTGTGTTTAAGAAATAAATAAATTATCGTTACTGCGATTGCTATTCAATTACATCGTTAATGATTAATATCTCACTGATACGTACTAGTGATTACAGTGATCAATAACAGTCTCACAATCACAGTCGTAATCACGGTTAAATAACGGTTTAGGTTATCATTAATGCTTACAATTTTAATCGTATCTGCTCATTTTTCATTCATTCCACACGATCTAGTGATGGTAAATCATTATTTAAACCGTTATTTTGACTATGATTGTGTTTAATTATTGACACATGACTAATTAAGATATTATGACTGTTGGTGACGTAGTATATATACCCTCGTGATGGCTCCAAGAATTGCGAATAATCAGTTACCAATCGTCACAATATCGTATCGTACAATCACAATCCTATTCACTGCGCTGACATCAGCTTTGAATTCGCTCGCAATTGGTTTACTATCAAAAATAGAGTTATCTACGTAAACTATTTTGTTTTTCTTCGAATCCAAAGTCTGCCGAAAACATGGAAAATTTACGAAAATTGTTTTCTACTTTGCGAGTTGTCCATATCGCCACTTCATCGGCGTATCTGGGCCGATCCAAAAACAAGATATTTCAAAAGTTCTCCGTCAAAATGCTCATGGAAAATAAACAGAGACGGGGGCGATCAATTGCCGGAGAAGTCCGCCAGCTCGCAATCACAACACGTAGCAAATAATCGGATGCTGCGATAAAAGATTGGATCGCCCGCGGAGAGGCTGAAAAATACGATGTTTGTCAGGTTTTGTTATGACCGTCTGCCGAGGGTGTGAAGAAATGGGGATGGTACATTTTATGTCATCATTATTGTGATTCTGAAAACTAATCATTATTTGAAACCACCCCTGCAACAAAAGCATTGTACATCGTTTTTGGGTAGATCTGAGCTGTGTCGTAGACACATATAAAATACTAACATTGTACAGCTACAAAAAAATACAGTTCCTATAATTTTACAAAAAAAATATAATTCTGTGAAATTTTCGTACTCTATCAGCGATGTTGACTCGGTATCAGTTAGGGAGATCAATGATCTGTGTGTAATTGATATGAGGACTGCAAAAAACTTTTCAGACCTTATAAAGTCCTCTACACTTCTCTAGTTAGACCTAAGGTAGAATATAATCCAGTCATATGGTCGCCACACTTCATTGTTGACTCGTCGGTGGCTGAAAGAATCCAGAGAAAGTTTCTAAGATTATTATGATTATCTCCTTAGCCGTATGAAATTGTTAAAATTATCAGTGAGACGTACGATAACTGAGCTTATATTTCTATACAGGATCATCAATGGTGTGCTGTGTTGGTGTGCTTGACTTTCACGCACGATTGAGGTCATCAAAACACAATTCATTGTTTTATTACAGTGGTAATGTCAGAACTCATCCACTAGCTAACTCCGCAGTCCCCAGAACGCATTCTTTGGGGAATAAATATGCGGAGGTAGGCGACATTTTTGCTGTTAATTCAATTATTTATAGGATTATTACAATTTTTTGTGTCTCAACTCAATGGTGACGGATAAATTGCTGTATTTCACATTTTATATTTGATTATGTAAAAACATGCTGATATTATTTATTCTTTGTATTTGCACTTCTGATAAAATTTCTGTTATTTTACAAATTATTTTAATTACATTTCACTAAACCAAATAACCCATTGAAGGCAAAACACAATAAAATAGAATACGAAACATACAAGGCAAGTAAACGTGAAAATATATAAAAAGAGATACCACTGGATTTCTTGATTTATAATAATGTACATGTGTGTGTGTGTGAAATTTAAAGAAGACAACACAACAAAATAAATAAAATAACAACAACATCGCACCAGAAAGTCAGCAAAATTAAAAAGGTTAGTGTAGTTCATATATCATGTGTACTATTTGTTAATCGAAAACCTGGGAACCAGCTATCGAAGGCATTTACATAAGCATGCAAGATCAAAACATACAAAATTCAGTTATAAGAATTATTTCATTATATATATATAAAACAGTTTACAATCAGCATCTGCTCTACCTAATTTCAATAACCAGTTTAAAATATCCCTCTTAAAAGCCTTAATGTCACTTAAAGTTCTAATATTATTTTCATCTTTCTGGGAGCTTGTATACCTTATATAAAATAGATATATTTTGCTACTGTGCACTCATTACTCCAGTATGGAATAATTGGGTGAGAAGGAGCATACAATAATACAATGAACTCAGTAATAGTAAAAGTGAAACAGGTAGGTGCATCCTCTAGTTTTCAAAATAACTTATAATCCCAGAATGTAACACCAAACACTATTTAATATATTTAGGCATAAAAAATTTCTATAGCCTCCCTACAGAAATAAAGAAGATAAAGAATACAGATCAACGAAAAAATAAGTTAACGGACACTTCAAAAATACACAATAAGACAGTAAATAATATTATAGATTGCAATTATGAAACTTCTGACATTTTAATATTACTACAGTGCAAGTCCCTCTCCAAACACAAGAGCTAGTCTCTTATGGTTTTACTTTTAAAATCAGCAATGTTATCTTTGTGGTTAAGATTCATATTTTTATTTATTTTCTTTGTTTTATTAACCACTAAAATGAGTTTAAATACATCTACCGGTTTCGATAAATACCATTTTCTTCTTCAGGGTGTCATAACTAACTAAAACATATATTGTTTCTTTGACAGAATCTATTTAAAAAAAAAAAAAAAAATTATTTTAGTACCTGACTCAAATCATTACTTAATACAAATTTACTCGAATAATTTTTAGGAAATAATTTTAGAATGGGACTCGTAGTTAAATTTAGTTGGTTGTTTATAATTTTTTGATTAGTTTTACACGCTTTATTTATCTCCAACGATTCCAAATTATTTCATTTGTGACCAACACCGTTTATATGCAAAATTGACAATCCCAATTTTTTATCAAAATCATGACCATTTTCTATCAAATGATTAGCAAATTCTGAAAAACCACTATTGTTCAAACATTAGATTCTGTCAAAGAAACAATATATGTTTTAGTTAGTTATGACATCCTGAAGAAGAAAATGGTATTTTTCGAAACCGGTAGATGTATTTAAACTCATTTTAGTGGTTAATAAAACAAAGAAAATAAATAAAAATATCTTATAGTTTTGACATGGAGTATTAGCGCACTGTTTGTTTTTTTTTTTACGATAGATGAATTCATTTGAAAAGTGTAACATATAAGTTAGAAATTTTGTCGTTAATCCACTGTGTTGGTATTGCATAATCGGTTAATGCACGTTCCCCGGATTGGAAGAGATCAAGGTTCGAATCCCGATAGCAACAACAATATTTGTCGATAAATATGATTTTATATGTATATTTTTCTAATTAATATCACAGACCTATGTTCTGAATAATTACAACTTCACAATAAGAATGTGTTCTACTTAATACTAATAATAAGAGTCAAAATATTGTAATTTTGGGAATTTTATTATTTTGAGGATTTATTTTTCTTTTTGAATCTGAATCAATACATTGTACCAACCCAGCGTATTCTTAGTGCATATTAAATACTTCAGGGTTATGTCATTGAGTGTTCTAGATTCTAAACCATATATGTGTAGATACAGGGAATACGTAGCATCATATCATTCTCATTCGCAAATTTAAATTTATATCATGGCTGCACAATACTTTTTTTATGCGGAATAATGCAGCTCAATCTCACTCAATACGTACACGCGACGCTCCACACAATCTATATGTGTGTGTTTTTTTACCGCCGGAGTGGTACACTACGCATTTAAACAATTTTAAGAATACACATGATTGGGCTGCACTGTAATGGACCTCTTCCCTCTTTGGGTATTGAATTATATTTACTATTTCCGAGGTAAGTTTGCAGAATTTCAGAATACTAAAGTACTTAGATTGTAAAATTATATAGCTGTCTTTTTATTCAAATTACACATGACATTAAAATACGACTAGTGTTAGAATAAGAATGTGTTCTCCTTATATATAATATTATATAATTATATCATAACACAAACATACAATATTTAATTAATACAAACTATATAATTACGGGTCCGCTAAACTAAATTAATTATATAAATAACGTACAGTAAATAAGATAATTTCTGTGTAAGGATTTTGACCATTTAGTCCTTTATGAAGGGCCGTCGGCATGAAAGGAGTCGGACAGGAGGTCAGCCACCCTGGGCCCGAACCAAAAAGCGGTAACAAAGATTAATGAATCATCAGTAAGACATTACCCAGGGAATAGGTTCATCTGTTAACTGCTGCTTCAGCTGCTAAGTTTCCAGCTCAGGATAAATTCGTTATTTGAATTAAGACCAACTTTCACTTCGAGTTCTGCTACCCTAAGTTTGCTAAATAATTTCTAAATTTTAATGAAAATCATAGATAAGTGTTGTAAATTGATGATAATCTTGAAATATTTAATCTATTGCAAGAAAAACGAAAAACAGCGCAGTTGTAGTTTTTTTGTGAACCAAGTCAGGTGGAGAGGGTAAGGGAATAACATTGAAAAAAAAGAAGATGATGATGATGAATTGGAAACAGATTATTTCTCTTATATAATGAATAATATATGTGGTCGAAAATTCGGCGTGCAAATAATTGGTTACATTGTATAATATACCAATTTTTTTAGTGTTATATTATTTTTATTTATTCTTGTAAATTATTAATCCAATTTGTTTCAAATATTTAATTATCATTTTCAAATTTTCCATAATTTAGCAAATATGTATAATCAGCTTAAAGCCTGTTTAAGCTTTAAATAAATATATATTTGTGGTATGTTCTAATTTTTCTTCGTCTATGGTGCAACATTCCGAATTGTATATATGCTGTTTAAATATTATTAAGCAAATTATATATTTTTATTGCATTCCTTTTTCATCCCTTCCATATCATTTCCTCTTTAACACGTACTGCCCGGTGGGTCAAAACAAAACACGTCCGGCGGTAGTTTTCAGTTTTTCAACAGTTTTATAGGAAATTTTAATATATATTTCATTTTAGATATGATTTAATGAAATGGAATGACGTGCCGCAATGTTTCTGCTAAAAAAATTAAGTTAAAAATTTAAAAAAATTACGAATAATGTACATATTCTCACGCATCAACAGACGTCCTACACAGCCAAAATACAAACATTCACTGAGCATGTGATCTTCTCGTCGGAACCCGATCAAGTAGTGTTGAAAAACTTACAGGTAAGCGAAACGCCCCTCAAATAGTTATATTACTGGCATTGTGTAGGGGCCGCCAGACGAAAATAAGTCAAAACAAATACCTGGTGTCCATTGTCTATCCGCTCAAAATGTTGACAACATATGTTACGGCGTGATATTCAATCCCGTAATATTGACTGTCTAAGGTCAGTTTTTGATCGTTTTTTCACATTTTTATCAATAATTCGTTTAAATCTCGTCCGATAACATTTATTTGTATCTCAAATTATTTGAGAATATTTAATAAAAGATTAGCTAGAAGGAAAACAGCATTAAACGAATATTTAAATAATAATAAAAATAATAGTAATACATAAGTAATCATATAATATATTTGTTTCTCATAAATAAATTAAAATAAAAAATTGAGCCTTGGCTAATTTATTTATGTATGAAGATAAAATATTAAAATTTGTTAAAATATTCTGAATTTCTCAAAACGCATTTTAAGTCAGTACATAATTAAAATCTGTTTTCGTACCGTCGCAAAATGATCTTCAAAGGAAACTCTGCTGGAATTTTACGACCTTGACTAAATGTAAAACATGTACTGTATTTCTGCATTGTAATGTTTTTCAGGTGCTGATTTTGTAAATCTTCATATGATTTTGTTGACTTGACTGATATAATAAACGCAGTAGAGAGACGCATGCATGTGATATATCAGTAGATTCACCAAGTTCTCGGATGTAATGAATAAACTCAGACTGTTATATGCCAGATTTATTCCAGAGAACTGACTAAAAAAATATTCGCGTTGCTTTATATAAGCAGATTTGTAGCCTACGTGATATTTACTCTCATGTGGCGGACGTGACATAAATATGACGTTATACATACTAAATATAAGCAGGTGTTCTTTCATCTTTCATATTTTGATCGTTGGAGCGGTATTTTTTTTCGAATTTTTTCTAATTATGCTACAACAATATTAATGTACTTGCAATATATTTTTTTATATAATTTGACATGGTTCATCCATTTGTAATATACATGAATTCAAGGATAACGAATCTATATTTAAATGATGGAGCTTTCCCCAAGCAAGTCACCCGTAAATAAAATAACCAAAAATCGTTGATAATGGACAGTATAGATAAGAAAAGATGACAGATGTCATGGATGTTTTTTCTTACTCGTGATAAAGATAACGTACACTTCATTTCAAATTAAATACATATTTACCTGTCCGTTTAATCAAACACTTTACAGCCATATGTATCCAATACATCCTAGATGTCCATGATGTCACAGATATAGATGGGTAAACGTAATAATATAATATTATATAGCTGCTCGTGATATTGTTATCGAAGAGATGTGATTACATATTTAAACAAGGGAGGGTGAGAATAATCAAATATATTGGGCATCTGTGTTATCCTGCACCATGTTTGATGAGAGTTTTTGCTATTTCACTTGTATATTTGCAGGATGTGAAGCATCTCTTCCTTATTTGATAGCAGAGGTATGATTTAGAAGCCACCATTTTCTCGTGAAGGATTTCTTACGAACTAAGCAGGACGGGGACACGATTAGGTCCCCTCTGCTCAATTTACTCTCCAACTTAACATATTTTACAACAAAAGAGGACGCGAGTTTTTGCGCGACACCTAAAGAAAGCAGATGACCCAGCCTTCCTGACGTTTTACCATGGGAGGAGACACAAGTATTAAAGGTTTGACTACTACCATCGTAGATTGATGATAGATTTCAGTTCATTCGGCATTGCCATTTTACTAGTGTAATCGAGAGATATACAAATGACTAACTTAACCATTTCATTGAACTTGCGAGAACGGCGATTCAAATCCATAATTTTCAGCTGACCCGCGGGACCATGGAGAGAAGCCGCGTGTAGTCTCGCTCGGTCCGTTTCCGTCCTTCGTCCAGCTCGTCCAGACTAAGACCGCCAACTGCTTTGTTATCTTTTGATCTGTTACTTTCTCACCCCTGATAAGCGACTCTGCAAGCTTATAAATAAATCAAGTGAACACCCCCCAAAACTAATAAATAATTAATGTTAATTTGTTAATTTCAATTTATCATTCACACGAACAAGGATATTAGATTTTTTTAGAAGAGGGTAAAAATAATATAGCATGTTTACAATTTATATTCATGTGTACGTGTCAATGTGTAACATCGCTCGATTTAAAATATTAAAATGTCTCGTTTGAAGGTCTCAAGGTGTTAGAGGGTTATTTTTTCAATCCAGTCAGAAGCAATAATGCCCCTGGCAGTTCTTCGCTGTCTTCCCAGCCCTTTCTTAATGCCTCTTTTTGCTCTCCACAAAGCAACCCTTAAGATTAATGGAAAGAGAGACACATTAGATTTAAGGGTGAGAGATAATGATTCGGTTTTAATGAGAATTTTGATAGAATACACGTGACGCCCGGATTTCTGACTGTTGTGTCACTGCGTAAAATAGGGGAGAAGCTCGCATTTTTTACGATATTCAAATTATATTCAAGAATATATTATCCACTTCTTTAGAACTTGACTTAATAAGTCAATTTTTATAAATGGAGCAGTGTTTTTCAAACGGTTTGTCATGGCATACTGCTCTTAATCTGTCAATTTTTTAAAAACTTTACAACAGCACAATACATTATGTGCGATCTCCGAGTTGCATTTTTCGTGAAGAGGAGTACGATAGTTTCGGTTATAAGTCGGAATTACTGCAAGGTAGGGAAATAAATCAGAAGCCGGATATAGGAAGAGGTTGCTGAGAGGAAAGGGATTGAGAAGGAATGCTCGCCTTACTTCAATCCCCTATGGTGCCGCCGAAATATACTGCATGCACATGGATAGTCGACGATTTCCGCTCCCGACTGAAGACGGCGATGTCACAATTTACCTACGGCACACACAAAAAACGAACAATATGATCACAATACAAGATCACACAAAACTGTGCTCCACTGTACTGGAGGTAATTGAGATAAAACAAATAATATTGATTAAGTGACACGCGATGGCGTCAAGTTTACAATTCACACTGAGGGTAAGCAGTAGGATGGGTCAAGGGAAGGAATTTGGAAACGAACTTCTAACTCGAGATGCAGTATTCGCGCGTTCGCATAACAAATGAACGAATCAACTGATATCTATTTAAAGTCACAAATTTTACGATTCATACACACGTTTGTTGATGACAATTGTTACATACATAATAAATACTGTATTTCATTAATTATAAGTTTTTCATACATATTAATATAATATATATCAGAAGATTCAGGATATACTCAGTCAATGAATAATAACTCAAGTTGTTATACGGCACATTTATTCCAGAAAATTAAGTTAATAACTATTTACTGTGCTTTATATAGACAGATTTGTGATCTACGTGATACGTACTCTCATATCGTAAATGTGAAATTTATCGTGAGAATCCGGACGCGAGAATAGTTCCTAATTTGGCCGTTGTCGCGGAAAATGCAATACGTTATTTGTACATGTACATGTTGCATCCGTTCTCGGATAATATTTAACCCTTCCCAAGCCATGCAGTAACACAGGTCTACCATCATAATTAAACCTGTAATATTTCGGTAAATATATGCAACATAAAATTTAAATATTAAATAATCCATAAAAATATATTAGCACTTAGAAATGACTGGTGAAAAACCAATTATGAAAAGAGAATCGTTCAAAAACAATTTTTTTTTCCATTCAATCTGTTGTAAAATTAATTCGTTGGTAAAAAATACCATTTGTAATATGAAAGACAGAGATATACACTATTTTCATATTGAAAAGAACAACAAACATACAAATATTATTGTCTCTTTCTCACTAATAAAATGATGAGAGATATGAAGGAAGAACATTTTCTATAGGATTTAATGTATGCTCTAAATTATGTAATTAATCACTTTTTCAAAATTGAATGCTCAATATTTAGAGTAACTTCGTGCCACTAAAGCCATTTAAGCTAATAAAAACATTTTTTCCAACTGCTATTCACGGTAACACGAGTTGACAACATGGCTGCGTTTGGGTATTAAATATCATGGTATTGTAAAGGTTAAACGAAGAATCTGAAAATGTGAAGACGTACTCAACGTTTCAGGTAGGGTTCTGAAACTCTTGATGACTACGAAGAAGTGCATAATGATATCTACCCGGGATTTCTCCTCTCTAGGAATAGAGTTTGCGTGGCTGAGGTCCGAATGAGAATTGAAGTCTGCAATTGACCAAAAATTGGATGAATCATGCCATCACAAAGAACGTAAAACTCTGACTAGTTAAATTCCTGACGTTCTCCATAGCTTTGCAAGGAGTCAATATACGAACTCCGAGAATAAAATAGAGAAACAGATATTCTGCGTATACCATGAACTGTCAAGAGAACGAATGTCCCCATTCTTTAGGAACTCCGCATTAAAGAAAAGCTTCCCATAACATGTAAGCTAAGAATTCTTTCTTTTATTAATATTTTCGAAGTTTTCAGTCGTGCTAAGTCCATTTTTATTAAGGAAGTTTCGTAAGTTTCTTTAAAATATTTCATAATAACTTCAGTGGGTGTATTATTATCACGAAAACATTGGCGCCTTTAAAGAAAAATACTTTTTAATGCCATTCCACCACCTCTGAAAAATTTGCCTAATAACTGTTTGCAAGGTAAATTTATTCCGCTGATAAGTCACCTGCCATTGATGGCTATCCTCGAGTACTGTTAACAATTCACCAAAAGATGAATCATGTTTTTATTGCGTTAATACAAAAGATTATTTAATTTTGAAGTATTCATTATTAATGGTGTCGGAATTAGAATTGAATATGGTTGGAACCATAACAGAAAAATAATACTGAGCACATTAAAATGATAAACTCAGCTACATATGGTACAGAGAAGATATAATAGATTAGGTATGAACGCAAAGATGATTAAAATGTAATTTTTTACGTGAATGCCTTCGATAGCTGGTTCCCATATTTTCGTAAGATTTTACGCAAAATATAGGCATCATCCCTCCTCCCCTTGTGTTTTGTATTGAATGCAATCCATTGCAAAAATTTGTACAGTTACTCTTTAAGAGCCTAGAAAAATATCTCCATCCCCCCTTCCTGACTGTTCCACCCCATCCCCTCGATATAAATGTGTATAATATAGAGTATTATCCGTTACACATTTATTACAAATGTAACATATGTATTCTTCTGGATTCTGACAAAAATATAGTCAACCCATATGTCTCCAAAACTCTCGTATATCTCGCTATCCTCTTACCTGGACCAAATTTTGCACTCATCCCTATCCTTCTAAACTTTTATCTTAAATAATAATCCAATTTGAATGCCGGGCAATACCGGGTACTAAACGCAAGTCAAAAAAATAAATTAAGCTCTCTGTATATTAGTATTTTGTTGTTTGATTTCAAAGATATGTCATAAAGTAGACACCGAATACCTATCTCCCAAAAAAACAGTATTTAAAAGAAAGGAAAATTGAGGCTATTTTTTTATGAACAGGTATATTTTAAGCTCCTTAAATTATAAAAGCGGGGCCTACCGAAAAAACAATTCCAATTTAATATGACGTCAATAAAGAGATTGCCAGTTGGACGAAGGCTTGACTTGAAAAATCGATGGACAAATAGCTAGGTAGGCATGTATATGAAAATAGGGGAAGTGATAAATCGTGCGGGAGGTTTTCTGAGGGATGAAATTGATTTTCAGGGTTCATTGGGAAAATTTTCTTCTTCATTTCTCTTTAAAACTCGGCAGATGTGAACCTATATACATAGGTAAAGTCGTTTTCAATTATTTTAAATTACTCGGAATCTTTTGATGATGTAATGAATGTATAAAGCATACGGTTGAGCGTGTTTACTTATCCTGTCTTTAGCCTTACTGGTTTTGCGTTCTAGAATGAATTTTTACATGGATGACTCTTAATTAAAGCTTTTAGAGGCAGCTAAAAACTGGAGAATGAATCGAAAGGTCACTTACTGGTCCAGGTTTATTTTGAACGCTTCTACAATACTCTTTTGATCTTTTTTTTTACTCTAATCTGATCTTTTTACTGTGCTTGTTTTTACTTGCTTTTCATGTTTACTTATTTTAACCTGCTTTTACCCAGTTATTACTTTTTATTCTGTTTACATCTCTTTAGTTAGAATCCAAATTTTTACTCTGTTGCTTTTATAGGGTGTCCAGCGGAAAATAATCTAAATTAAATTGTAATTGCTCGTCAACCATCAGGGTGAGGTAAGTGGGAGGGGTATTGTTCGACGGGCGAATTGCGGGATTGTCAGTCGCAATGAGTCATTTTTCGAGAGCGCACCTTTGAAGTGCGATGACTCATTGGCTCGTGCGCGTCGCGCTTTTTGTACTCACTTAAATATTCGACGAGTAAATGATGGGCCGAGCTCGAAACTTATCTGGTGTTGGGTTCAAAAGTTCAGACAAAAAGGGACAATGGTTAACCAAACTCCTTCGGGACTCCTTATTTTTTTAACCAGCGAGAGACAGTCACTGCTGACGTGTATTGCCGAATGATTGACGAGTTTTTGTTACCGCAACTGCAGCTGTTCAGGTACAACAGCATAACACAATTTCAGCAAGACGGGGCTACTTCCACACACAGCTAGAGTTTCAATGGAGAAGCTAAGGGAAATGTTTCCCAATAAATTAATCAATAAGTGCGGAGACATATCCTGGGCACCTCGGTCACCGGACCTTACACCGTGCGACTTTTTTTATGGGGATACCTTAAGTCAGTTTGAGTTTACAGCAACAATCCTCGAACAATTCATATCCGCCGTGAAATTGCTGCCATTGAACCAACGTTTTGCTCTCGCGTGTTCGCATATTTAAGAGTACGATTGCAAGAGTATCTTGAGAGCAATGAACAGCATTTAGACGATATTGTTTATAAAACGTAAACTTTATTTTATATAAATAAAATAAGAGAATAACATTGTAGTTTTTTTTTTATTTAACTTGAAAATTTTCTGCTGGACACCCTCTATTATACTTGGTCTCAACATGTCTTCTTTTTGAGTTTTCTGTTTTATACTATTTAATATATTTAATTTAGTCTTATCTTACTTCTTGCTTATGCATATATCAGTTGACATTGACGCAAGCTTCAATAGAAAGTTATTTTGCTAATAAACGCTGATTTATTGGCACTTAAATCAAAAATCAATCTAATCTTAATGATCTAGTGGTCGAGGGTTCGTGCCTCGTTCCGGGAGCTAAGTCTTATTTCCATAGAACAAGTATTTAGTTTAGTTGGAAAATTGTAAGAATATTGACGTGACATGTATTCCGTGTACGCAATTACTCAATTTTAATAAAAATACAGAAACTGTGTTCTGATAGCATGTAACAACCCCCATGAAGCAGGCAGCGGTCGGAACGCTGACGCATGAGCTTCACTCTTCTTATTGACGCCTTACAGATAATTAACAGGTAACAATTATTCACTCAATACCTAACTTCTTTGTACGGTTTACCTTATACATTTGTAAACTTTGTCTTAAATAAATTCAGTGCAAACTGTAAGAAGTCGACTCTTAAATCCCTAAATAACTAAATATTGGCGAGTTAACCAAAGCAGGTTCTGTTTATGCACTTTCGTATTTCTTCGTCTGACATCGCTACTTTTTTTGTTGTTGGTGTGATTGATTTATGTAGTGTGAAGGTCGACGCTTTCTGCGACCGGGAAATCGCTGTCAAACCTCGGTCGAAGCGACAATTGCGGTTGGTACCTCGCCAGATAAACGTCTCCTAATAAGTAGCTCCAAGAGTGCGTTATTTTGGCTAGTCGGAAGATTACCCGGAGATCGGAGCACATGAATAACTATACTTCGAACCATTAGACCAACCCACGGTGAACAGAGAAACCGCAACTATCTATCCAGGTTAGTGGTGATTTTTCATTCTGTATCATATTATCAATAGGAAACCTGGGAATGACAAGGTGTCGAAGAAATTCACTAGAGCAGGTTCTGCTTATAACGGTCAAATATCGGTCACGTTGACGTCTGCTGACATCAAGGTCACTATTCACACTAAAGACGAGCATAAAGGAAAGATTGTGGTTGTGAATTTGAACGTGGAAAGGTGTCAATAACGTGGGTTGCGGCCGATTCGCAAGACGCGCTAAAAATGAGAAGTCAATTTACGTGCACAAGCGTGCACTGAATGCTTTTGAACGAATTAAAAAATGAATTTTGGCGTAGTTTAAAACAATGAGCTGTATATTTTGTATAAGAGATACGTATCTCAAACCAACTAATTTAAATAGGAAGACTTCGGTCAGCTAAACAGAATGATTGAACACCAGTCATAGAAAACATTTCTGAACACAAGACTAACAGGCCGCTGGAGCTTGATAAAGTTAAAGCTAAAATGCTGCAATAGTGTCTTGAAGGACATATATGTCTTAGAAATCTAAGACTGAAGAAAAATAATCGAATAAGCGATCAACAAAGAAATATTTTGAGGAAGCCAAAGCCTACCAGGGATAATGCTAATAGTGATGATGATAATCCTCGCCGGTCCCCCATAACCAAAGATTTTGATTTCCATAAACTTCCGCCGTCTTAATTATTGTCACATTCTGCTCGGGCTGACCCCCCGGTCATGTCATGACATGACACAGATAGAACGCCAGACTCCGAGCTTCACGTCATCGGCATACCGGGTGAGGTTCATCGTCTGTAGAGGAGGTTGTATTATACAATGATATCGGTGTGAAATTTTATAGCTGACTGAATTTTATATGGAAGCATGCATCATAACATAATAATATACTACTCCACTTTTCTCGGCCGGCAGAGAAGTGCCCGTTTTGTTTCCACTCTCAGTCGATCCAACGAGTGAGAGATCCATCTCTTCCTCTTAGTTCCTCGACATGGCCTACCGCAAAAAGCGTTTCCAAGCTATCTTTCTTTCTTGCAAGATACCCAAAAAATTGACAGGCTGCAGATTGTATATCCTTGATGTTCAGCTCCTGCAGAATGGAGACATTCGTGCGTCTCGCCATCAATGGATTTTTTTTATATAGATATGTAAACACGGAATATGTGTCACATCAATATTCTTACTGTTTTTAAACTAAGCTAAACCCTCGGGCTATGAAAATAGGACTAACTTGATGGTCTTCTGGAATACTACTTAAGCTACTCAAAACTTACAATGCGATACTATGCGAAATTTGTCGGTGTCTCCAGCACCACACCTTCAAATTTTCTACATTTTCAAAAATTAATTATTTTAATATAATATAGTTAATTTAGAAACATCCTGTATTTCAAAAATTTTACGATTAAGATTATTAATTAATGCTTTAATTAACACCGGTATTTTAAATTCAACAGATCGTGAAAAACGTTTAATTTATTTTTAAAGAAATTGTGAACATAATCCATTTCAGTTGTCGATGAATCCAATCATGAATCCTACCAAAATCAAACCCTACGCTTAAAAATAAGAAGTATATTATAAAAAAGAACTTTCATAAATAGAATTCTAAAAAATGTTACTTTCTTTCCTTTGAGAATACAAAGCATTTCACTGATAAAAGATTTCTATTGTGAGTCTTTGAGAAAGAAATAAATGATATCAAAATATATTAAATATTGTTACGGAACACATCAATGGAATTATTGAAGCCACCGAAATATTTCCACCAGGTGGTCAGAAAAAATGGGAGCCGTTGTTCTGGGAATACGAAAACCTTGCAGACTACTGGATATGTGCAAAATATTCTACCTGCTAGTATTCTTTTTTTCAGGGACTGTGTAAATACTATACCACCTATGTGAAAACCTCACGCGGATGAGCGATTCACATAGACAATACATATTTTACACAGCTCTTATTAACCAATCTGAACTTGCATATATGTACTCTGAGCCCATAATGCCATTACTGGCGAGCAACCTCTAAATATGAACCCCTTTTCACTTAAATTTGTATTTATTCGACTTCTCAAACAGACTCTTAAGACACCTGTATTTAGCCTATTTCTAACCACAAGGATAATGGCGAAGCATGTGAACGTAAAATGAGTGATTTAATTACCGAGAAAAGGAGAAAGAGAAAAGTAAATGAGGAAGATCCATACCTCAGAACACCCCTGCCCAGCGGATGCAAGTGCACAACATGTATTAGCCACACTCGGATTCACAATCAATGGACCATGGCAGATGTCATCATTGTAAAGAGGGATCACCGAAAAATAAGTCTTTCACTTGACTTGTTTCTTTATAGTGAATGTGTTCTGAATTCATAAACACACTTTTGGCGCAACATTTCAAATCAGCTGCGACTACTGTTATTGACACATTCCACATCCAAATTCCTATCCATACATTTCCTCATACTCGTCTTTTCAGTGTAAAATGTGACCTTGACGCCAGCAGACGTCAACTTGATCGATATTTGTTCGATCTCGGCATCGCGATAGCATTCGTGGAGTGGAGCTCCAGTGAACTAGCACTGTATTGTTTGTGAACTTGTGACATTGTCGTATTTATTTGCGAGCGCAGATCGGCTCATCCGCGTGTCAAACATTGTGTGATCTTGGCGGCGACTGCAGAGATTACGGAGGCGTCATATTCAAGGTAAGGTGAGCAGTTCTTCCGAATCCTATCCCCTCACCTACCATATTTTGTACCATGTTTCCCTACTTCCCTCCTATACCTTGCGGTGATTCTGATTTACGACTGGAATTGTCGTATTCCATTCCGCGGGACGTGCGACCCGGAGATTACACAATTCAGAATGGTTCCTCCCTATGTATAATCTATATCTGTTAGGTTTCAACTTCATCAGTGTACATACCTTCATTGGTTTTACCATTACTTTACTAGCGTTCGTTAATCTTCATGCTTTTATTCTATGTTTTTCAACTCTTTATTACCAACCTACTGTTTCCTTCGCTTATATATTCATGGCCTACTTCTTCAACTGTTTCCTAACATAACCTAAAAGGTTTCAGTTCAGTATAGTTTCCGCTTCCAGTTTGCTTCACCAGTTATGTATAAATTTTCTTAAATTAACCCTTTAAAAATAACCTGTAACTGATAAAAATCTTCACACTATACAAATATCATCAATTTATTTCAAAAATATTTTTCAGAAAATATCAAACTTATTTACATCCGAATGGTTTCTATAACGAGCGATGCTATTAAATAAGATTAGATAAATTTTAAATATAAAAAAATTGCAAGACATGTAAATTGTGACCTTTCGATATTCATTCCAGTTTCGCACGTTTCAGTAAACTGAAATAAATTTGTTTCAAATTCAGAGGGGATGATTATTTTTAAATTAAAATATTCCCACCCCCTGCCGATGCAAAGGTAAGAATATGGTAGAATAATTACTCAGAGAGGCGAGAAGGCTCTGTAAATAAAATTATCCCTCAAATGTCATCAGGTTTCAGGGATAAAATGATTATATCGTTAAATTTATTTAACGTATTTCAGATTGCCAACAGGCACGTTTACAAGGTACAGGTAGGTTTGAGGCATTTTTTATTCCTATTTTCTGCACGGATATTGCAGGATTAAGTTGATTATGGCTTAGTGACGTTCAAAGTCCTGACACAGATCATAATTAACTTCACTAATAACGTTTTGAAATGTTGTCGCGAGGATTTAATCCACAAAAATTCTACTAAAATATGTCCTGAATATAAAGATATATTTAATTGTTGTTTTATTGAATAATTTATACTATTTTACTATTTATAAAAAAAAACAATTGTATGTATCAACAGCATTTTCAGTTGTTGATAAAGTAGTTTAACTTACATGAAAAGCATAAATAACAGGTGTAAATTTTCAAGTTTAATATTTTAAATAAATAAAAATTAAAATGTTATTCTCATATTTTATTTATGGAGTTTAACTATGCGGATTTTACGTTTTTATTTTCTCTCAAGACACTCTTGGAATCGGATTCTTAAATTTGCGAACACGCGAGAGCAATGTGTTGGTTCAATGGCAGCAACTTCTTCTTTTCTTATAGGGCCTGAATTGTATGAGAATTGTTGCTGTAAACTCTCGACTTAAAGTATCCCCACAAAAAAAGTCACACAATGTAAGGTCCGGTGACCGAGCTGCCCAGGGTATGTCTCCGTACATGCTGATTAATCTATTGGGAAAAATTCCCCTCAGCTTCTCCAGTGAAACTCTAACTGTGTGGGGAGTGGCTCCATCTTGCTGAAAATGTGTTGTGTTGTTGAACTTGAGAAACAGCTGCAGTTGCGATACCAAAAACTCGTCGATCGTTTGGAAATACACGTCAGCAGTGACTGTCTATCGTTGGTTAAAAAAATAAGGGCCAATTATCCCTCGGGCAGAAAATGCAATGTTCTGTTTATTAATATAGCCATATAACATAAACAATGTAACAATATGTTTCCAAGCATTTGTGCTGTTTCAAAACGTTACAGAATCGTTCTTGCTAAGGTTTCACGTAAAAAATAGTAATTTTAGTTGTGAAACTGCATGATTTGCAATTTGCATGGGTGAAACATTAGTTTTTTTTTAAAATAATGTGGACTGTTGATTTTTTTATTCCAGAACAGGCTGCAATCTTCCTTATCTATTTACGTGAATTGAGCATAATTTCACGTCGATTTTGAGCCACATATTCTGGCGTCGCTGCTAACGTTGATGGTCCTGGAGGAGTATAGTTAACCATTGTCTCATTTTGTCAGAACTTTTGAACCCAAGTGAGAACAAAAAGCGCGACGCGCGCGAACCAATGAATCTCCGCACTTTAAATATTACTCAACCGCGAACGCGAGGTGCACTCCCGACCAGTGACTCATTGCAACTGGCAAATCAGAAAATTACGCGCGTCGAACTAAACCTCTCCCGTTTGCCTCATTCTGATGGCATACGAGCAATCACAATTTAATTTTGAATTTTTTTCTCTGGATACCCTATATAACGTGAAATACTCATAATTTATTCAGGTACAGCGTCACATGATAGATACACATTTCTGGGCTATTATATTAAATTAGTAAAATCGAGTAATTTTATAAAAATTCCAGAGCAATTTTATTTTATATTTAAGAATTTTTTTTTTAGATTTAATTTTATGGAAGTTTTTAAATGAGTTCATTTGAGTTTAACAGTCGCATTAATCACCTGTATACTAGAACCGCCCGTAACATTAACATTCCATAAGTTAACATTACAAAATTGGGCCAAAATTATTACATCACGACACAGCATTCTTACCGCTAAAGGATAATAAAACTTGGATAATTACGTCACTACATTATACAACTATTTAACCTTTAAATTTTATAAACACAATTTCAAAAGCTTAATATTATGCTTTTGTATCCATGATGTTTAATCAATTTATCAATTAACGTCACTAGCAGAAAGTTATATTAAATCTGTCAGTAAAGCTATTCATTTATTAGAGAATTATATATTAACAGTTAAATATTTTTAATTAATGTAAAAAAAATGCAGTTCTATAATTATTTATTATTCAGTATTACACCTCATAATGCACAGTAGGACTAGAGTTCAGCACTGCCAAAACTAAATATAAATATCTTAAAATGTGCAGAGGACCGATGCCATCACCATTCATCGTAAAAGACCAAACATTTATTATTATTGATTATTCTTAATATAGTGCGTTTAAAAGTATTTATACATGCTTTGATATAAACAAAATCAAAACCACTTATTTTGACTAGAACTTATCTTTTACATATCTGCTTAGTTACATTTTGAATTTATACAGTTTCTCCTCTTTTCTTATGTTTTCTGACATTTTATTAAAAATCTTCATCGCACTGTACATCTTCGATTTCTGAGATCAGTTAATTAGTTTAAATATCTGAAAATAAATGCGACAAGAAATAATGATATCCAACAATAAATAAAAAACAAGATAAAATCCGGAAACCTTGGTACTTTGTTGTCATGAAATTTAATTATTAAACTATATGTGAATTTGACCCGGGTGTAAATTTTGGTCTCTCATTTTAGACGAAGCAAATAGGTTGTAGGTTCTGATGTTTGAATTTGCGCATAGAGGGCTGGGCAGCCTGTTTTACCGACCTCTGACACGAACGGTAATTGGCTGTCTAAAATGACAAATCAGGGACGGGAATCCGACTCTGGCGGGCAGCTAAGCCAGATGTCACTTTTTTGGAAGTAGCCGGTCGGTGGAGTTCCCGCGGTGGATTCAGAGATTGAAAATTGATTCTGTTGCAACTACGCGAGCGACGGCAGATGGATGGGCTCGACGGACTCTACAGTGACGAGATGGTGTCAAGGCAACCTCATGGATGAGGAGATCAAAAAAGGCTGCTGCAGCGCAACATGGCAACCTGGCATTTGTTGCGACCTTGGCAAGCTTGGTAATAATCGATTTGAGCTAAATGGGTAACATGTGTGTCCTCACTAAAGGAAAGTTTTCAAATATTATTATCGTGTTTACTACAATGTCGGGATTCATTATGTTGCACGTACTAAATAATATTATGTGTTACTGCAGTGTTTGTTCTTAAAACAGCTTCCATCCATCTGAGGTAGCAAGCGACACGCGAATACCCACACACTTACGAGTATATAACCCAGACTGAGCTAGATCGGTGGCGGCACCTCTGACCTCCTATCCTCTAGGACCAGAAGGCTTCTAAAATAAAGTCTTGCCCGAGATGTAAGGTCCAATACGTGATAATCTAACTGGAGAATTAAAGAGTACATTGGGGCCCACAAATTCGTGAACTACAGTCCATTTTCCATTAATATTTTTGCCAATCTTCATATATCTTTTCTAGTGTTAATAAAAATTCACAACAAGAAATAGAATTATCTAATTTAAAAAATTAATTCTCACTTGTATTACAAAAACATTTAAAAATATTACCTATGTATACAGTAGCACCTCGCTAATATTGTAATGTGAAAATTGCCTTAAAGCGAAGCAAATATTTTTTAAATTAATGTATATAACCGCCTTATAATACTTTTGTTGTTTTGTCGATAAACTATGCGTTACTAATATTTGTATATCTTATACACAATACTTGTTTAGGGGGTCCTTTTTTTATTTTTCATTGGTGCCCAAATTTTGTAGTTTAGATTAATGAACCTGGAATTTTGAAAATGGTATAAAGGTGAAAGCACGAAATCTGCAGTGGTCGGGAGCTGTAATGCGCACAAAACCTTTGTAAACAAGCCAACATGGTAGAGATCGAAAGGAATACCAATATGTAGATGGGCGGATAGTGTTAAGACATACTTACAAGAGGAAGTCGAATGCCCAGCAAACTGGATCACAAAGGCGATGTCAAGGGATTAATGGCGTTTTATTATGACTGCTGTCATGGACTTGCAGAGGAAGAAGAATAATATTTTAGATATACATATACATACATATTGTTCCGTATTCATCGAAAACATTTTTGGCGCTTCTTGAGAATCGGTCGCGACCTATATTATTGACACCTCTCCACGTTCAATTTCCCACCCATCCTTTTTTCCTACTGCTTGTTTTTAGTGTGAATAATGTCAGCAGATGCTAACACGACGCGATATTTGTTTAGTTGCGACACCGCGATTGCATTAGCGGTGTGGATTTTGTTCAACTCCAGTGCAGTGATCTTGTGATTTGTGCACAGTGATTATTGTATGAGCCGCGGGTGAAGTGAGTGATATCGCCGTCTTCATTTAGAAGCAGAGATCTGCCCGCCCGCATGCTGTTTGTGTGATCTCGGCTGCGACTGCGGGAGTAAAGTAGGCGTCATATACGAGGTAAGGCAAGCTGTCTTTCAGATTCCCTCCAATCATCTATCCTTATCCCCGTTAATCCAAATCCCTTCCTTCCATAAACACCCCCCTGCTCCCTTCGGCGATTTCGGTTTACGACTGGAATCTTCGTATTTGTATCGACTCGGAGATCGCATAATTTTGTTCGGTAGATCCTATTCGGCGCGGGATCTACGTTTTCTTTACAGTCCCTAAAGCAGCAAACCGTATTATTTCTCATCATTTCAAAATCAACCATTCTACATCAATAGAAATATTAAATTTATTCTTTGAGATATTACGTATCTTATCGATACTAGATATAAAAGGCGTCGTTTGATTTCTGCTTCACAACCAAATGATATCTGTTTAGAAAACTCGTAAAACTTTTTATATAATAGTATCAACCGAGAAATGATTTCAATTAAATTTATTAAAATTCTCGGTCTATACACATTCAAAAGCGAACTTAAATCGTTTCAAATCTTCAATCAGAAAACACGTTTCAAAGCAAGTCAACAAAACCGCAGTGGGGTAGAAAAATATTTGCTTTTAAAATAAATCCAGGGTCGCTTTAAAAAAAACACAACACAAAACGTTATTTAAAAATCACACTCCCACAAATAATACAAATGTGTTTGGGGTCATGCAACCTACCCCCGGCCACGCTTCAACCCTCATTAATATTTAACGTGAACAGGGTTGTATTAAAAATAATACCTTTGCCAAGAACGCGGGCGGCCTTTATGCGAATTCTTGGTTATATCCACGGGGAGTGATCTCGCATTTCATGCTTTTGATTAATTACCGGAGCATTGTGCTCTGAACCGGCGTTACTCCCGATAACCCGAGGATTGTTACAAAAATAATACTCTGAAGGTTGGTCAATCAATCAAAAATTTGTGCACAATTAAATGTATTGTTGAAACTTTTCGCGATATCTCCGTTAGGCATGTCAAAACTGGTGCAAATAAATGATCACAGCGGTTGAGTCAGCGAGCTCGGCTTATGTTGGACAGCAGCCCATAGAGTTACACGCATGGGCCGCGTTCGGTATTTTAAATGTTCTTGTTCTTTGCTGTGATGTTGGCTAATTATCTGCGTCGGTCGCTCATCATGGTCTGCATGAATTCCGCCCTGCAGATCTTAGGGCTGTTTTTCAGTTCGACCGGGGGTCTCCCGTTTCCTCTTCATTCTTAGACGTTGCCCACTACAACGAGTTTCCCGTATCGCAAGATGCTCTTGAGATTGAAAGTATCATCTTAGATAAATGGCTGAGAGTCTGTTTTTGATGTTCAGCTACTGAAGAATTGAGATATTCGTGTCTCGCCATCATGCAGCACGCATCTCTAGCATCACATCTCAAAGGCATAATTCGTCTTCTATTTAAAGATAAATAGGGTGTTCAGTGGAAAAATTTCAATATTAAATTGTAATTTCTCGTAAACCATCAAGGTAAGGTAGGTGGGAGAGGTATTGTTCGATTTGTGTTATTTGCGAATTTGCCAGTCGCAGTGAGTCACTGGTCGGGAGCGACCGCGCGTTCGCGGTTGAGTTATATTTAAAGTGCGGTGATTCATTGGTTCGTGCGCGTCGCGCTTTTTTTACTCACTTTAATATTCAAAGAATAAGTAATGGGCCGAGCACGCAACTTGTCTGACGTTGGGTTTAAAAGTTCAGACAAGAAGGGACAATGTTTAACCAAACTCTCTCGGAACCATCAACGTCAGCAGCGACACCAGAACATGTGGCCAAGCTCGAATAAAAAAA
The DNA here is from genome assembly GCA_031772225.1 of Eubasilissa splendida. Classification (NCBI taxonomy): domain Eukaryota; kingdom Metazoa; phylum Arthropoda; class Insecta; order Trichoptera; family Phryganeidae; genus Eubasilissa; species Eubasilissa splendida. The sequence continues at coordinate 3,098,927 of CM062867.1, forward strand.
TCAACAGTGCACGTTATTTTGAAAAATAAACTACAGTTTTACCCAAACAAACTGCAAATCATGCGGTTTGTTTGGGTAAATAATAATAATAAATAAATTCACTAAATAAATAGAAGGATCGCAAAGGTGGAGCCATGCAGTTAATAGTCTTTTAAAATCTAGCACCTATATTATATTTTATTATCAATATAAAATTTGATGATTTACTTAGATAGATTTGAAGAATATTTAACAAAAAAATATAATATTCAAACTGTATAAAGAGGTTTTTATTACGTGCTTAATATTATAATAATAAAAAATGTTATACTTACGAATAGGTACCTATTTAATATAGGTGCGGGAAATCGGAAATGTAATTCTATTCAAATATTACCATAAAGCTGCTTTTGGGTTGATAAGCTTATGTAGGTATTATGCGATGGCAATGTTCTATGTCGGTAATATAAAAGTTTCGACAATCCGATCACCAACCATAAGGTATTACATTATTTTAGAATAAAACACAGAAATCAATATTTCTAGGTAAATGGATACACACATCAACCTTTCTTATGTGTACGACAAATAACAAAAAATGTGCATTTTTAGTTTTTCCAGTATTTCGCATATATTTGATACATAATATAGAAGGTTGTGGTGACCCCGCGCGCGCCCATAGATAAAGCTGTATAAGGACTCACGTATCAACTATATAGGGTCCGAACCAAAGCGACAAATCAGCAGACACGTTAAAAAAATATGCACCGGAGACGGATTCTGTCCGGGCAACTAGCGTTAATTAATGGCAAAGTTTAATATTATGTTCCTGGTCGATGTTGTTTCTTTCACAAAAAATTCAAGCGCAGTTTATGCTGTGTATGAGGTGGTACCATCTGTTGAAACCATGTGTGTTGCAGGCTCAATCAACTCAAGTTTTTACAGCCTCTTGCATACAGAAAGAAACATGGACCAACGTTTCTGCTGGCTCACATGGTGCACTATATAGTAAATCTGCGTGGGTACATCAATTTAGAATTTTCTGTGCCCCAGATTAATAAAACTCGCCAAATTGAAATAATATTTTTCCAAAAGTCGGGTTTCTGTTTATTTTAAAATATTATAATAACTTCAACATGTTATTTACGCGTTAGATACATCATAATAAATTGTAATCAAATACTTTCTACGACTACTAAATACCAACTGATAAATATTTGCCAAACCAAAATGGCAGCCTGACAAAATCGGTCTGGAACATAATATTCACCTTGTGTATGCATGGTAGTATTTTTATTACATGTTGTGTTCTAGTACATTCTAATGATGACATTTTTTATAAAAAGTCTTACCACTTTTAAATTTATCAAATATTATACAATTTAAAAACTAAAAGTTATTTTTTGTTAAGACACTGTGGAGGTTTATTGCCTTCACTCTTATTATCACCGCCCGACGATACTGAATACATCCTGTATATACCGGTGTGTAAAACGAAACTTCCATCAGCCGTAAAGGTATCCAGTACTGACGTCATGCAACAACATAATCGCGGCCAGTGGCTGTCGGCAAGGGTGTCTCATGAGCGTCACTCTTTTCACCTCTACCTAACCGTTAACAGCTCCAGGAATCGCCTCTGAAAACTATTCGCGCGTATTAACTACATTGTACAGATAAACTTTTCTATTTTTATAAACAGTGCCTAACAATAAACTCATTACCTACCGCCTGCCACACTCGGATACGAGAGTAGTGGATGAAATATTGGGGCATCCACTATCTCACTCTTAATTCCCTTAAATACTTTACATGTAAGAGGGGTCGATAAAAAATAAACGTATGTTACAGGGAGGATACACGTTTGCAAGAAGCAAAGAGGGAAGAGTAATTTAAAAAAATTTACTTTGATCAAAAGGTGTCCACTGCCGGCTGGGTTGGCAACCTGTGTAGATGTACGATAATTATGATTGCATGAATAATTACACTGTGAACATTGTAATAGTTTCTCTCCAGTGTGCGTAAGCACATGAATTTTTCGGTTTCCATTATGATTGTATGAATAATTGCATTGTTAACACGAATAAAGTTTCTCCCCAGAATGAGAAAGAACATGACATTTTAACGATATTTTCTGATAACAAGAATTATTGCACTGTGAACATGAAAGTAGTTTCTCTCAAGTGTGCGTAAGCACATGCCTATTGGAACATGGAAATAATTTCTCTTCAGTATGGATCAGTTCATGACTATTTAGTCTTCTTGCAGATTGCACGAATAATTGCACTGTGAACATGAAAATAGTTTCTCCCCAGAATGTGAAAGACCATGACATTTTAACGATATTTTCTGATGACAAGAATTATTGCACTGTGAACACGAAATTAGTTTCTCCCCAGAATGTGAAAGCACATAATATTTTAACGATTTTTTGTGATCGCAAGAATAATTACACTGTGAATATGAAAATAATTTCTCTGCAGTATGGATCAGCTCATGCAGTCTTCTTTCAGATTGCAGGAATAATTACACTGTGAACATGAAAATAGTTTCTCTCAAGTGTGCGTAAGCACATGCCTATTGGAACATGGAAATAATTTCTCTGCAGTATGGATCAGCTCATGCAGTCTTCTTTCAGATTGCAGGAATAATTACACTGTGAACATGAAAATAGTTTCTCCCCAGAATGTGATATTGTATGTGTGATTTCATGATATTTTAACGATTTTTTGTGATCGCAATAATAATTACAGTGTGAACAAGAAAATAATTTCTCTTCAGTATGGATCAGTTCATGACTATTTAGTCTTCTTGCAGATTGCACTGTGAACATGAAAATAGTTTCTCCCTAAAATGTGAAAGCACAAGACATTTTAACAATATTTTCTAACAAGAATAATTGCACTGTGAACATGAAAATAGTTGCTCCCCAGAATGTGAAAGCACATGATATTTTAACGATTTTTTGTGATCGCAAAAATAATTACACTGTGAATATTTTTTCTGCAGTATGGATCAGCTCATGTAGTCTTCTTTCAGATTGCATGAATAATTGCACTATGAACATGAAAATAGTTTATTAGCAATGTGTGAAAGCACATAATTTTTTATGTTTCCTTTTAAAAATCCAGTAATTGTGTGTTTTTGGACACATTCATATAATGCCAATTTAATATTGTTTTTTTTAATATTGCTGTGCTATACGGACTTACGTTAATAAATAATATATACGTATGCTTTTCATTTGTAAAATATAAAACTAAATCGTAATACGCAAGATTGACTATCTTTCGAAAATTGTGTTTTAAGTGTCGACAGGCAAAATTATTTAGAAGAAAAACTAATTAAAAAAATAAACTAAATGAACGAATTTGAGATGAAAAATATAAATAAATTTGCTTAATCACATTACTATATAATTTATGCCACAAAAATGAGATTTTAGACTTGACTTTAAATTGAATTTTCTTCGGGCAAAGAAATAAATCGTTTTTCATTTCATTTATTCTAATAAACGCGGAAAAGGGGAGAGCGGCCAACCTAACCCCTCGCGTCCCGACATCTGCGAAAAACAACGGCGCGCATTTTAATTTCCTCGCCGCCGGGCGCTGATGGGTTGAAACGTAAAATATTCAAACCATAGCATCATAAATATTGTTATCTTTCACAAGTTACAATGGCCGGGCTTGCGTGAAGGCAATGACCCGTTGCGGCCGTGATTAATGGGCTGTTTCAAAAATTGTAGAAATTATCTCGCAAAGCTTAAAACAATTACATATTTTACCATTTGACGACGAAGGTACAACATTTTAAAATATGAAATACTCCCAACGTTGAAAGTTCAAATTGTGTATTTTTTTTTAATCACTGTGTATATTGTCACGAAATGTCTCGTAATTTCCAAAATGTTTGTGTTAATGTTGAACTTTTATACAGAAAACAAACTAGATGTTCGTTTATTAACGTTCATAAAAATATCAAGGGGTGAATGATAAATTCAAACCACTCCTGCAGCAACACTGCATATCGTTTACGGGCAGATCTGAGTTATTAATGTATTAGGTCCTCCAATTATATGAAGGGTGGCGGAATAAACAACCTTAATCATGTAAAATTACTACTTGCTATAAAAGCAGCTAGTAACTTGTTCTCAGTGCAAGTTTAGAAGAGTGGAGTTTGATTTTAACAGTTATTTTATATCAAAATTATAATAGTAGTGGCAAAGTAACATGTTCAGCATATTTAGCTTGATGAGTTCAACAAAGCAACGGAAAGTGCGAGGAATATTAATGCAGTATATGAGGTTCGGATAATATGCGTAAACCAGTGTCAACGGTAGTTCCAGAAATCACAAGCCGGAAACAACAGCCTAGAAGACGAGCCTCGTTCTGGAAAATATATAAGGCTCGTGAGGACGTCCTACAAAACCTTGGTAGAATAAAATCCCATTGTAACTAGCTAGCTTGGATTTGATCGTTCTGGGTCAATTGGTTCCTTAAAAACTTTCAGAGTCTAATCCTGAAATATCTGTAAACTCGACGAGGACGTCCTGCAAACCCTGAGGGAACAAGCAGAAAAGCTTGGATTAGGAGTCTAATCACATGCATAGAGTGAATATATGCTCTTATTAGCTGTCACGTCTCAGAGATGAACTGTTTTTGGAAACGACGCCCCATCCACCATATTCGCCGGACATTGCCCTATCTGATTATCATTTATTCCGCAGTCTTCAAAATTCTGTAGACCAGGTCAGAGCAGTATTGAAAGATTGCTGGAAGTAGAGGCCCTGGAAAAATGACCATCGTGACTAATGCGGAGATGCACTGCTAACCCAGTGACCGTTTATAAGCAAAAACTCATATATTGATCATACTTATTCACCGCAAGGTTGGTATTTTTTTATACTATAGAGGCGACCGTGAACCGCAATTTTTGCATAAGCGTACAAGCAATGACCTGATGCTTGACCACCAACCAAAATATTTCTTATTACATCTTTGATCTCATATGAAATAAATAATTGAGTAAATTATACTTTGCACAGAATAATATTAACACATTCTCTGCGGTGGATAGGTCAGATCTGACCCGGATGTTTGTAAAAATATGAATTACGCTACATATATTCGTTTAATGCTGTTTTTCATCTAGCTAAATATTTCCAAATATTTTGAGATGCAAAGAAATTCGAATATCGAATCGTAAAGAAACGAGATTCAAATGAGTTATTGATCAAAATGTGAAAAAAACACTCAAAAACTGACCTAAGACAGTCACTTTTACGGAATTGAATCTCAGCGCTTACGCTGAAGTATATATTGTCAACATTTTTACGGTGGGTACATAAAGGATGCGAGGTATGCTTCCATGTATTGCGAGCTAGTCCAATAATTGCACAGATTTATATTGTTATTTGTTTTGACTTATTTTTGTCTGGCGGCCCCTAGACAATGCCAGTGATATAACTATATGTAAGTTTTATGACCCTACCCTCTGGTTTTCAATAGTGTTGCTGAAAATTATAAATGACTAAAGGCTGTTCCGATACAGTTTAGAAGTGACTCGGCCATGGGGCAATTGTTATTTATATTTTTGACAATTATATTCTGACAATAACAAACAATTTGCTGACCGGAATTCACAGAACACAATCAATATTATATCTATTTTGAGTATAAGTTGTCTATTGCTATCCTTATTCTTTAAAAATGATGTTAATTACATTTGCTTCTGCTTATACTATTGTTGATTGCGTTTCATATAAAAAAGAAGTAACTTTTATAATATATTTATTTCACATCTATCAATATTTTGTTTATAGTATTTTAAAATATATAAATACAAATATATAAAATATAAATAATACATTTTAATTGTTTATAACCACTGTTACAACACCAGCAGGTGGTGCAATCGCCATCGGTTGTTTGTATTTTGATGTTGATTGATGCGTGAGAATACCTACATTATTCGTAGTATTTTTTAAAATTTTATCTTTAATTATTTAGTAGAAATATTACGGCACAACATGTCATTTCATTAAATCATATTTAAAATGAAATATCTATAAAAAATTTCACACAAAACGATTAAAAAACCGAAAACTTGAGGTGGGTCTAAAATGACCCACCACCGTCGGACATATTTTGTTTTTACCCACGTGATAACCTGAAGCAACGGTTTGGCCGGTCCACTGTAGAACTTTTCCGGGCCGCAGTGAATAATGTGATGATGTCCAACGTCCGTTGAACGGATAGAACACAAGGAGAAGAAGTAGTAAAATCATAGCGAGAAAAAAACTGCATTTGAACAATTTTGAATGTGTATATTTAAGTATTACTTAATTTGAACAAATATTAACATTTGATAAAAGTGATTTTTTCATATTATTGTAACCCTGAAGCACCTCGCAGCAAATAACTTTAATATACGTAAAGGCAAGTTTAACGCCATGTCAAAAAATTATTCTCAAGAAAAAACTAACGTCTCATGTCATTTTGTGCCAAGCGACTTAAAACTTGCTATAAGATGAAACAACGAAGTTTTAAGTATCATTTTGGTGGGAAAACAACAAACTTTCTGTATTTGACTAGGACAACATGTTGTTTTTTATCGCTCTTTAAAAATATCTAAAATGTCAGTTACAACAATGTAACTTTCACCCCTCGACATTATTCAACTGCACATAATTAAATACAGGATGATTATCACTCTCAACTCTCTTGCTCAACAGTTTGCTATTTTAATGTTTACCTAGAGCTTTTCTATGCGTCTGTAAGAGTTGATGTGTATGTGCTGAAGCTATTCAAACTATGATTGACTCGAGATTGGTTATGATGCTGTGAGACAGAAGACCTCTTCTTATCTCACGCGTGTTGGTTGTGTGTCGCAGTGTAGGGTCTCTGTTGAAAGTAAAGCAGGGTATACAAATGAAAGAGCACTGTTTATTGAGGTGATTAATTAATACAATTTAAATGCGCGGTTGAACTCTAGAGTGGCTCGCTGGAGATGGTGGTGTTAGGACGGCCTGCGAAGAAGTGATCGCTAGTTGCTTGACAGTAAGCGTCTCTGGTACATTATGGTCGCATTGGGTCGAGCTCTGTATGGTTTTTGGGTGAGTGCAGGGTCACCACACGTCTAAAAGTATAATTTGTGGTAGCTTCACATCGGTCTTCTTTCCGTATATTATCACTTCGAGAAACATTTAAATATATATGATACATATTTAAAAAATAAAATTTAACATTAATTGCTAAAAACACCCTACCGACTACTGTTGACTTTTAAAATAATACCCAAATTTCTAAATTAGATGTTTATTTTTTTAACATTTATGTAAATTTATATTTATACACATAACTATGCTTATAATTAATAATTGTTTTAAATTATTTTGTTATAAGATTTTATTTTGGGATACTTTAGTAATCATTTACTATAATTATTATTATAACTAGTGGCATTTTTAGAATTTTAAGTCGTGACCAGAGTCGTGACATGAAGGTGAAATAGATAGAACTGGGACTACTGGTGATGTTTTAAGACCCTTAATATTAGGGTGATAAAGAAATTCGAGTTAATTATCTTAGGGGAGTAACAGCAGTCACATTATTGGACCCAGTTAGATGTACCGAGGGAAAATCAATGCTATCATGCTATATGATTTCAATGCTAGAAGAATAACTATTAATATACTAGAATCTATATTTCATTTCGAAAATCCCTTATTATATCGCTTTAAAAATACACCATATAGTGTACTTTGACTATTTCCAGTAAGAAAAAACTAAATATTAGTAAAATGCTATATAGATACTGTTATGCCAGCAGTCAACTGTCGCAGAGGCGCCTCGGGCGAGGCATTTGCCGAGGTGCCGAGACTCGAGTGGTACAAAGTATACTCTCGCCAAGGCTCCTCGCTTCGCCTTGCCTCGTCTTCGCTCCAACTTAGATCGGAGCGTGGATGAGATGAGGCGTGCGAGACGAAGCGAGAAAAACCGAGAGTTGGCTGTACACTCGTGGCGAGGGCAGATAGCACAAGACGACCCGTGTCGATACGAGAATAGGCGATGCAAGCCGAGAGCTGCAGTACATTCGCGTGCTAGGCTCCTCTCGCCATGCCTTGGCGAAAGTGGACTGATGAGATCATGTAAGAACTTAATCCTTCAAGTTGAAATCTTTTTTATTTTATCTGACGGGCAATAAGTACATCGGGACTGGAGGGCGACACCGAAAAGCGCGAGCTCGACCCGCTGCGTCAAATCAATTTCATACTCGATCGGAAGGAATAAAGCCCGAACAACGGCCACGAAGCGGCCCATGGTATTCGCGCAGCGGTCACCAAGGGCCGCAAATCGAAAACAATAGTCGCTTGTTTATCTGCTAGTTGTAATACTCGTATATTTTCGCTCGCGCCCGATTTTAAATTATAGCGGAGTTAATTTAAAGGTTAAGTACTCGTAGAATAAAAAATAAGATTCTTCAAAATATTGTTAATTAGCAAAATTATTTTGTGGCCCCATTTTATATAAATAATTAGACAAAAAACTTTGTTTAAACCACTATTTATTAATTATTCTACGTTTCAATACCTATGGTATGTTCTATATGAGATGCCTAAATAGCAACAACTATTCAGAATTTATCAATCACCTTTTAGAAACAAACCATTATTTTGATATTAACAAGGGTTTAGAAAATATATATACAAATACTAGGGGCTTATAGTTAGATAAATGTAAAATTTTATAAATAAGAAAAAGTGTTAATTGCAAGCTTAATATTATAATAATAATAATGTGTTAATCCAGCATGATCAGGTTTTTTACATTTTATATTGTGTTAAGTTACGAAATAAATATAATGCTATGAAAAAGAAAAAGAAAACCAAGGAAAAAAATAATAAATAAAAAGTAAAAAGTTCACACATATATACACAAATTATAAATATTAAATACATAAATACTTCAGTCAAGGTCATTGTTGTATATGTAGCTAATTATGTAGGCGTTGCCATTCTCTGGTCAGGGAACCAGCTTTCCATGAGAGCGCCGCTTGCACCAGAGAGTTGGTGCAAGCTGCGCTCCAAATCCTCTTTGCAAACTTTAAAACCAATTTAAATTTGATCACCTTTTAAATTTGTTTTCATATTAGTTCAAACTTATTCACTACTTTATAGTTTTGTTTTTATCTATGCTTGTATTTCAATACACAATGTTTGCTGAAGAAGATACCACAGGTATCGAAACATGTAGAATAATCAATAAATAGTGTTCTAATTATTTATAAAAAAATAGTGTTTTAAATATGAATTAAATATATTAATTATAAAGATATACATATAAAATCAATTTTATCGAAAAATATTGTTGTTGCGCCACCGGGATTCGAACCTGGATCTCTTTCCTAACCGGGGAAGGTGCTTTATCCAACTAAGCTACAGCGACATTATTTTTAGCGACAATTTTCGACCCTATATGTTACCTTTTTGATATTAATACATTTAATCGTTCCATCATTTGACAGAGCCATCTACCTTATTTTTATAGAATCTCAAATACCTTTGAGTAAACTGATGGCAGACGCCAGAATTATCAATTCATTTTTATTTTTACAGACCTATGTTCTGAATAATTACAACTTCACAATAAGAATGTGTTCTCCTAAATAATAAAGTTCTATCAATGTGTCCAAAATTTAATAAAAATGAATTGATAATTCTGGCGTCTGCTATCAGTTTACTCAAAGGTATTTGAGATTCTGTAAAAATAAGGTAGATGGCTCTGTCAAATGATGGAACGATTAAATGTATTAATATCAAAAAGGTACCATATAGGGTCGAAAATTGTCGCTAAAAATAATGTCGCTGTAGCTTAGTTGGATAAAGCACCTTCCCCGGTTAGGAAAGAGATCCAGGTTCGAATCCCGGTGGCGCAACAACAATATTTTTCGATAAAATTGATTTTATATGTATATCTTTCTAATTAATATATTTAATTCATATTTAAAATATCACAGACCGTCTGTTCTGAATAATTACAACTTCACAATAAGAATGTGTGTTCTCCTAAAAAATAGTGTTTTACTTCCACATATATTATATAATTTTATATATCTAATATAATTTTACAATCGTGATAATACTTTCTTAAAAAATCAAAGAATACATTCTCTGCCAACGAAACCCACCACGAAATTCAACATAGGGACCAAAATGGAATTTTGTATTTTATTATAAGAAGAATTTACAAAAATTAGTAGTATATAATTCATCAAAGAATTTTCAATATTTACTCGCATTTTCCGAAGGCATTTCCGCATTCTGTGGGAATTAAGGCTTCTCGAAAGTCGTTACTTTCGTCGGAGGTAGTAAACCGCTTTCTTCACACATTAGGTATTCAAAACGCCCACAGACGAGAGCCTTCGCTAAAAGCCTATTGCGCTATCAGAAAAATATTAGGGGCTGTATTATTATGCGGAAGGTAAAAGATTCCATCATGATCTTCCCAGCTTTAGTGGCTCACGAGTTATGTCATTATTTTCTGACATAAAAATTGTTTTTTTAAAAAAAAATTTTTTACAGTAAAATTAGACACGAAAACTATAAAAATAAAACATTTGGTTTTTTATTGTACTCGTTTAATTTGTTTGAGACGCTTTTCACCTTGCAAGGGCATTATCAATCTAACAATTTGTATTTTTTAACTATAATGAGGGATAAGTATTTATTGTTCTATAATGGGGAGTTTGGATTTATAACTTGTTTCGTTATAAAATTCGGCACTGGAATTTAAATTGTTAGTACGAGTACATATAATTTTATATTCTATCTCCCTCTTTATATACATATAAGTGCACTCTTTTTGTATTTATGATCAGTTTTAAATACGTTCAGATGAAGCTTGAGATAAGCGAAACCAGTTGACGTATAGTAGTAGTAGTAGTAGTTTCATACAAATGCTCTGATTATTTAACCAATCTTCTAGGTTATTTTTTGACGTCTGTCATCGGTATATGTATATAGTTTCCTGGTCTGATAAATAATTTAAAATGTAATGTGTCATATCTTATGTGTATAAAATGCAATGAATTATATTTGATGTGTATAAAATGCTTCTGATTATGTAATGCGTAATTTTGCTCTTTCAACTGCTGAGTGATGTTCTTAATCGGAATAAAGTCTTCACTTGGACGTCTCTTGACACTAATACATTATCCGTGACGTGGAATTTATACAGGGAGAAAGTCGTAAATTTCGGAGAATATTTTTTTTTCGTTTTTGACAAGCACAAGATTTGTCAGAAATATTTATTATCAAGAAATTCATTTTTACAAAAAAATTTGAATTCAAATAGTAATGATAAATAATAATGCTCTTGTGAATTACGTAATCATATTATAATTAAATATTTACAGAAATGAGAAGATACTAAGGTTAAATCTTAGAACAACGAAAACTTTGTTTTATTAACCACTTACTGAGTTTAAATACATCGACCGATTTCGAAAAATACAATTTCCTTCTTCAGGATGTCATTACTAACTAAAAACATATATTATTGTTTCTTTGCCAGAATCTAAAAAATAAATTTAGTACCTAACTCAAATTGTTATTAAATACAAATTTACTCGAATAATTTTTAAGAAAAAAATTTAGAATGGCACTCGTAGTTAAATTTAGTTGGTTGTTTATAATTTTTTGAGTAGTTTTACACGCTTTATTTATCTCCAACGATTCCAAATTATTTAATTTGTGACCAACACCGTTTATATGCAAAATTGACAATCCCAATTTTTTATAAAAACATGACCATTTTCTATCAAATGATTAGAAAATTCTGAAAACTCACTCTTGTTCAAACATTTCAAATGCTCCCTTACTCTTATATTAAAATTTCTACCCGTTTTACCAAATAAAATGCAGCACAATCCTTGCAATTAAGTTTAAAGACAACAGAATTGTTAAATTTATCATCTTTGTCTTTAGAATTTATGAGTAAATTTCCTATATTATTATTTGTATAAAATACCGGTCTAATGTTTCGTGGTAGGTGTTTAGATATTTGATTCGAAAAGTTATTTATGTATGAAATTCTACGCCAATAATTATTATTATTATGTTTTATTTGTGATTTATATAAAAATTGATTATTATATTATTTTAATTTATTTTTTAAAATGGTGTCTATACCCGTTATAAACTGCTATTTTTTTAAATGTATTCAATTCAATAATGAAATTAGATGTTGACATAGGAATATTGACTAAACGATGTATCATGGAGTGGAACCCTGAATGTTTGTCTGATAATGAATGGTTTGATTCATTATGTGACTTATTATACTTCATTAAGTCATTATGTGACTTATTACTATCATACATAATGAATCAAATCATTCATTATGTATGATAGTATCTGTAAAAGTTGGTTTTCTAAAAATTTTGAATTTAATTTTATTATAATTGAATTCAAAATTTTTAATTTTGGTATAGAAACAATAATATCTGGTTTTAGTTAGTAACGACATCCTGAAGAAGAAAATGGTATTTTTCGAAACCGGTAGATGTACTTAAACTCAGTAAGTGGTTAATATAACAAAGTTAACAAATAAAAATATGAATTTTAACCACAAAGTTAATTTTGTTAATTTCAAAAGGATGTTATAAATCATTATTTAATAAAATTAATTGAGTATAAAACTACGTATCAGGAACACATAATTTCGTAGTATTTCTCCATATTAATACTGTTTATTATAATATATACGTCGATTTTTTTAATTTTCTTAAAACACAGTTTGAGTATGTCTGGTATTGAAAATAATAAATTTCGGTGAAACCTGAATTCAAATATATTTTTAATTAACAAAATTGGTATTCACTAATGAAAAATGCTCATTTGACTGCACTAAATTACTCACTATGACACTGAAGTTGCTATTGGTTTTCATTAACCAACCTGTAACAAGAGCTACTCTGATTAATTGTTTTAAAAATTATTAATGGTTCAGTAAATTATGTTATTTTGCAAAAAAAATATTTGAGTAGTTTGTGTATTTGAGAATTGTGTTTGATAGAAACGGAAAGGGTGATAAATATATCGAAAGGAGGGTGACTGCAGGAAAAAATGTAAACGGTTCTTTGAATGGAATTTATAGCTAATGGGAACTTGTCAACCGAGGAAAAAATAGAAGTACACAATAGAGTTCTGGTAACGACAATGGTATATGAAAGTGAGGCCTCCAGGCCAGCTGGCAGAAGAGGTTCGAAAGTAGACTGAATGCAGTGGAAATGAAATCGCTTAGGCGTATGTGAGGCAGATCTATTTATGACATAATAAATAATAAATAAATAAGGAAAGAATGTAAAGCTGATCGAGTATGTAAAGATTAAGCAGGATCACTAATGTGGTTTGGTCGTATGGAATTAATGAATGAGGAGAGAATGGAGAAGATATATGACGCAAGTGTTGATGGCATCGACAATAGAGGACGTCCGCGAAAGACTTGCTACGACCAGGTAAACCAAATACTCGAGGATGGTCCAGTTAGAAGCCTCAATAATCGTCGAGCTTGTTATGAGAGGATGTATGAATGTGGATGAGACTAGAACTATGTATCAGGACAGAAGAGTGTGGCACTCTATCCTATCTGCCTACCCCCGTGGAGAAACGGTGTGATGGTAAGTTAGATAGATATTTTACGTACTCTCTCGAGAATATCGCTTGAAATTAAGTAAATTATGTAATAGAATTAAATATATAATGGTTTTATTTACACGATTGATAGCATTAGTCTTAATACAACGGTTAAATATCTCAACTCAATTAAACTGCTTAAAATCTTATACACTGCCGTAGTTCGTAGTAACTTTTGACAATTTGGACCCTATTCTATAAAGTTCATAAATTTAAATTGCAAAGAGTAATTCGTAAGGTTATTTATGGAGATAATGTGGTTGCATATTAGGTTCAAACTATTTATTATTGGTACTGAATTTATTGAAGAAAACTTATTACAAAGCACAAATCAGAGGCGACTGCTGTGGACGATGTCAGTATGGGAAGTGACGAGGCCACCGGCCGCTGCCTGGCGCGGTTGACGCGTATAGGCCACGTTCAACCGCATCTGCCGGTAGATTAGCGAACCACCATATAAATGATTAATTAATTATTAGACACATGAATTGTGATTTTTTAATTTAACGAACTAAAAAACATTTATAAACAATATTTTTATACAAAATAGTAATCTGGACATTTTATACTTGACTGAATTGATGTCGCGCCATGTTCCTACTCAAAAAACTAGGTCTGTTTAATGTAACAGGTTCAAAAACAAATTATTCAGTCATCCTTGATATTTGTGTAATTAATTAATGTATTTAAGACGTTCTGTATTTCACGTTTATTTACATTTCTTGTTTAATTTTATAGACAATTTTTTAGTACCTAATAATGAAAATGTTTTATTTTTAGTTTTCAATTAAATTACAATCTTTAACGAAGAAGTAAATGAACATTTATATTTCAATTCAAAACATCAGTCCATTAAGAATGAATCCACATTTCATCGACTCCAAAACCTAACCCTTTTCAGAGAGTATAGATTATGTACAGTTTCTAGAAAACAAGAGTTTATTTTTGTTTTTGACAACCCTAATAAATCCACGCGCACTATAGTTTATGAATAAAAGAACCTTATCCTCAAGAACCTACACGTTCCAGTCGAATGCCGGACCGTAATAGAAATACCGGAAGCCTTCTATTAAGGGTGTCTTACCTACCCGCCTTCGTATAATTCCGAGAAACAAAAAAATCACTCGTAATGAAAAAATATTTATTATAATGATGTCTAAAAAATCTAATATATCGGTGCGCTTTATTAAATTTATCATCCCCTCAAAGAACAAAGTTCCAGCTGACACCGACACTGTTTTGAGATAATTAAAAGTGTTGATTGAATTTCAACATATATTCATGTATATTTTGTCTTAAGTATGCAAATATTATCAGTTTTAAGGTCTTAACTTATTTTCAATTGTGAGATAAATTAACTATAATTATCCATAAATTGAAATAAATAACTGATGCAGTTGGAACTTTCAGCTCTTGCTATTTCCTTATATATCCCTTAAATAGAGTCGGTGTGTATGGAAGAAATAAATAATAATGTATTTGGAATCCATTTCACGCAATAACTCAAATTAGCCCAAAATGTTAGTTGGAACCTTGTTATTCTAAGGAGTCGTTATATCAAACAAACACCGGTAGCATACTAAATGTATATATAGAGTGTAACAAACCTAGTCTACAATATTTTATGGATTGAAAATGTTCAAGATATATGTGCAAATTCTACACCGTTACGGAAAATACTTATGTTTGAAAGTTTTAGAAAATCATGTTAAGCTTTAAATCCATCTGTAATTTGTGAGAAGTAAATGTGCAGATTTTAGGCAGGCGGTTGGATAGGCTAATACTTATTTCAAAGTGAGGCTGGATATGCGGTAACTGTGAATGCTCGATACCGCATAACGGAGTTTTTTTGGCACCAACTGCATGATATGGACCTTGTACGGATGTGGTTCCAGCAGAAGAGCGCCACCTGCCATACAACTCGAACAACAGCTGATTTACTGCACCAATAATTTCCAGGTCACGGAATGCCGACATCAATTGGACAGCAAGATCTTGTGATTTAACACCGTGCGACTTATTTTTGAAGCGTTATCTGAAATCCAAAGTCACCAACAATTTATAAATAGTTGATAACCTGAAATGCGAAATCCAACGTGTTTTCAATGAAAATAATCAGAGATTGTACGAAATTGCAATGGAAAATTTTGTGAACAGAACCAAAATTTATACTCAAAACTGAGGTGGCCATTTGTCCTATATAATTTTACATATTTAATCGGAGTAGAGAATAATCCTTATTATATATTGCATTTCCCAATCTATTTCTTTGACTTTCTTTTGACTTTTTGACTAGAACTTAATTAAACGGCTAGGTCTTTAAAATATCTCTAGGTTAAAATTACTAACCCATTGAATACGCATGGCATCTTTCATACGCGGCTCTCTTTGGCGACATTATAATTTATGTCTTTACACTACGATAATGCAACAAAAATGTGATTTGTTTCTAAAAAATCGATAGCAAAGGTTCTCAAGTATCCTCACGTATATTAAGAAATATAAAAATTACAACCATAATTACAAAATAACGTAAACAAAATTATTCACGAGAGAACAGAACAGTGCCCTACACCATCACTAGCGCCATTTGTGGTGATATTCATACGTACTAGAAGTAGTTATCTTCGCAGGCGCTGATTTCTGAGACTAATGCACACTATTTACAAGTTTTTAAATACTGACATTAAATTTAACTTTATTGTTTGAAATGCATTACATTCTATACGCATAAACTAAGTTCTAGCATTTAAATAACTGAGCGATAACTTTTATTATTTTGTGTTTGTTAATAAGATAACTAATAATCCTTGACAAATATCGACAGATGTCGGTAAGATAAAGATTAAAAATAATTGTACGATTTTAACCGCTCAGCGCGTATGTACGCATTAGCGACTGATATTTGAGTCACCCGCGCTATGGGCATGTGAGTCGCGACTCAAATACGAGTCACCCGCGGGGAATGGGTTAAATATTTTATCTTTTATGTACTCAATAACAGTTTTATATGAAGTGTACATTGTATTTCAAAACATTGCGAATTCGTACGAATTTTGAGCTGTCATCTCTCTTGTCTATGGTCATCTCGCGTCGTATCATAAAGGTCATGGATGAAATTTTTTTCTATGGTCGGACTGTCAAAGAATGATGCAATGCTGACAGTTTGTAATATTTACGTGTGGTTAATAATTATTTAACATGATCTTGGTTCTTTCAAGAATTTCATTAAATGTAATAAGTTGATACGTAATATATTAATTTCTGAAATATTTTTTGTGTTATAATAGTGGTATAATTTTAATTAGATTTTAATTAGGTGTATTTATCCGCCTACAGAATTCAGCGATAACCGATGAGACCCTAACTGCGCAGCGGACACATATTTTTATCAATGTGTCCAAAATTTAATAAAAATGAATTGATAATTCTGGCGTCTGCTATCAGATTACTCAAAGGTATTTGAGATTCTGTAAAAATAAGGTAGATGGCTTTTTTAAATAATGGAACGATTAAACGTATTAATATCAAAAAGGTAACATATAAGTTCGAAAATTTGTCGCTAAAAATATTGTCGCTGTAGCATAGTTGGATAATGCACCTTCTCCGGTTAGGAAAAAGATCCAGGTTCGAATCCAGTGGCGCAACAACAATATTTTTCGATAATATTGATTTTATGTGTATATCTTTGTAATTAATATATTTAATGAATATTTAAAACATATTTTTTACCTTTCTTATTATGTTTAATTCTTCCTCATATGTTAAAAGGCTGTTCCTTCCACCCCTTCTAGTGCCTTAGTATTTTTAACATCGGAACAATAGTCAATTTTATTTTCACAAAACGTAACATAATATTATTGCAGATGCTTTTCGCATTTTTTCATTTTCCTGAAATATACTGCCTTGTTTACAACTTTTTCATCCAACGGGGGTAGTTTTGTGTGAAAACATTCGATTGTGAATTTATACGGCCTTCTTGATTCCAACACGAGTTCAAATATTTCATTTTGACTTATTTCTTAATCAAATCCTTTTCGGCAAGGCTTCGTTTTATTTAACGTCATCAAAAATATATTTAAATTATATTTACGAATCTGTAGAAATACTAAAAAACCAGAACTTAAAAGATCCGATCATACTAAATAATAATATACTCGTAGGTAGGTACGAATTTTGGTGCGCGAGTTGAGGCTTCCGGTAAATTTCACAAAAGCGATCAATCATATTTTATAGCTTTTTCCAAAATTGGCCAATGCTATTGTTATTTATTACTTACACAATTTATATCAAATTACTGGGCATGAATTCGCCGCGTATCGATTATGAAGCCGATGGGCGTGTTTCCGTAAAACGTATTTTTGAAAATTGAAAACATAATTCAGGAATACATTTAATTTGTATTAAAAATATCACAGACCTATGTTCTGAATAATTATAACTTTAATGTGTTCTCCTTAATAACTTGTTTTTTTATTCTACTCGTTTAATTTACTTGAGACGTGTTTCACCTTGCAAGGGCATTATCAATTTATAAATTTAACAATTAAACTCAACAACTTGTATTTATAACTATAATGGGGGGACAGCTATACAGTTTTATTTACATGAAGTGAAAAGGGACAACATTATTCATTGGAATTCTGAGGATTTCCATACATTTTGAATGCTTATAATTATTCTATGTAACCATTCAGGTTTAACACTAGTCGTATTTTAATGTCATGTATAATTTGAAGACAGCTATATAATTTTACAATCTAAGAAGACAATACGATATGAGAGATATTTTTAGTATTCTGGAATTCTGCAAACTTACCTCGGAAATAGTAAATATAATTCAATACCCAAAGAGGGAAGAGGTCCATTACAGTGCAGCCCAATCATGTGTATTCTTAAAATTGTTTAAATGCGTAGTGTACCATTCCGGCGGTAACAAAACACACACATATAGATTGTGTGGAGCGTCGCGTGTACGTATTGAATGAGATTGAGCTGCATTATTCCGCATAAAAAAAGTATTGTGCAGCCATGACATATATTTAAATTTGCGAATGAGAATGATATGATGCTACGTATTCCCTGTATCTACACATATATGGTTTATAATCTAGAACACTCAATGACATAACCCTGAAGTATTCAATATGTACTAAGAATACGCTGGGTTGGTACAATGTATTGATTCAGATTCAAAAAGAAAAATAAATCCTCGAAATAATAAAATTCCGAAAATTACAATATTTTGACTCTTATTATTAGTATTAAGGAGAACACTTTCTTATTGTGAAGCTGTAATTATTCATAACATAGGTTATGAACATAATAAAGATTTCAAATAATGGAACGACAAATGGAATTTGAAAAAGTGTAACATATAGGTACGAAAATTTGTCATGAAAAATACTGGCGCTATAACACAATTAGTAGTGTACTTCCCCGGATTGGAAATAGAGATTCAGGTTCGAATCCCGGTAGCGCAAAAATAATATTTTTCGACAAAATTGATTTTATATGTATATATTTATAATCAATACATTAAATTAGTACTTATTACAGGTGTTCGATCGTCGTCTCGCGCGCATGTGAATGCGGCATACAAATAATGCTTCCAGTCCCATTATGTCCCCTTCCTTATACCCAGAGCACGACCTTTTTCTATGGTCTTATCTGCGGTTTTAGACCAGTTAAGTTACCTTTTACTATTGGAGTACGTTAGATTGTTAAGTTGACAAGTTATCTTTCATAAGTTGGACTGTGAAATTGACGTCCTGTTATCTAACTCATTAGACTTTGTAAATTAACCTCCTTAACGTTCACCTCGCTTGTGTCGTCCCACTTTGCGCTATCAACAAAGTATGATATCGAGAGTACTTCGTGCGGAACAACGAAGTACGTTTACAGAAGCCAGAAGATCTGTGGCTCCAGTGAAAGTAGAAATCCAGACACCTAAAGGCGCACCTCAGGTAGGCCGTGTTTCTTTTTGATTTGTTTGATTCTTCAGCCCCCCTAATAAGAGAGGGATGGGGGTGGGGGAATTTAGGGCTTCCTTGTCGGTCCCACTCATTAAAGCCAATAAATACGCGACTTTAATTCAATTACATATTTAAGTATAAGCAAAACGAAATAGGAGAAGAAATTCAATGTGGTTATTAGCAATTAAGATTTAAAATTTAGACCGTCCAGCGTCCCTTTAGTGCTGTCTTTATTCATAAAAAATCATATAATATAAATCCATATAACATAGTTTCACATGCAGATGGAAAATTAATGGAAAATTAAGGTACAGTAGTTCAAGGCAGACATTCAGTGATCCATTCATTAAAAACACTCCCAAAAAAAACGAGGCCCACCCACGCAATCCGGCCTTACTACCCACCCAAGGAGCTCCAACGAGTCACCTATACCCGAATAAATTCTTTATATAAAACAAGATTCGTTCCATTACTAATTAGGTCTGCATTCTTGGCGGGCGGTGTCCATGTCCAGTCAAGCCACCAATCATACATTCACGTGCATCTCTAAGTATCTCAAAAGTCCACAAAATATGGTCAGGTGTCTGTTCCACTCTCCCACATGTACACCACGGGGCATCCATAAGTATAAACTCAAAACTCCTTGAGCCTCCCTGTTCCCTATTCCTGTTTCTGTCCTTAATTTCTTCCACCCTTATCTATTTCCCGCTCGCGATTATCAGGGGTCGGTTGGAGATTGCATGCACAATAAAACATCCAGAAATAATATTTAATCTTGCTGCTCATTATTCTATTGCTATCAAAAGAGACCCTGGAAAAAGGAAATCACTTTTGGAAGTCTGCATTCAATAAAGTTTTAACTGATGAGAATAAAATGTTAATATGGCGTGGAATCATAGACCCTGAAAGCAAGTGAGAGATTGATGCACTTGAGATGTGATGCTGGAGACACACGTTGTGAGAATTTTGTTACTGTGGGCCACGTCGTAGGAAGGAGAGGAGAGAATGATCCCTCACCCGTTGGACCGACCAGGTAAAAAAAGCAACAGGCACTTATCTGGTAATAGCTCTAAGATCTGCTGAATGCTGAGAAAAACTTAATTCATGGAGATCACAATCCTCGATCTTGAAGGACCGACGTGGATGTTAATTATAAGCGTTTAAGTTCACTCTTTAAGTGGACTAGCATTAGAAGAAGAAGATTATTTATATGGTAAATAGCGTAATGAATAAGTGTATTATTTTTTTATAATCTTTATTATCGTGACTTATAAAGTGTTTTTTTAGAGGTTTGTTTTTGGTGTTAATCTTTGATAGTTGATGACTGATTTGTGCTCAGTTTGGTTTGTCACTTAACCATGAATAGACTTACGTTAGAACGACGCTTACAAATTGTGAAAATTTGTTTCGAAAATCATGGTTCAGTTAGCGAAACCTTCCGTGCACTACGTTCATTTTACGGTCGACATAATCGTCCATCCGAGCAAGTAATTCGAATAACCATGGATCGTTTTCGCACCACGCATACTTAAATTGATAATATGCATCCGCAGACACGTTGTTTAGTGCGTACCGAAGAAGCTGTTGCTGTAGTGGAGCATAGTTTTGAGTAGGACCCGATTCACCATCATGCACAGCAATTGAAGCTGTGTCCATCCACTTTATGGAAGATTTTGCGAAAATAACTTATTTAACAAGCTTACAAAATCCAGCAAAAATTGAAACCTGTACGTCGTTTGTTCGGTGAAAAGGCCGAAAATGAGATTGTTCTTGATCCTCATTTTCAACACAAATTTTGTTCAGTGATGACGCTCATTTTTGATAGAATGGCTTTGTCAACAAGCAAAATTACTACAATTATAGTCCAAAAAAAGTAGTTACAAAATCCATAAACTATTATTAAGATGCTGTAACATCCATAAAATTTACCGTATGGGATAGTGGAATCATTGGTTCACATTTCTTTAAAATAATGCCGGCCAGAACGTAATAGTCAATTTATGATTACTGATTTCCTCAAAAATGATCCCGGCCAGAACGTTAGTCAATGGAGAGCTTTATAGATCCATGACTACTGACTTTTTCGTTCCCCAATTAAATGACATGAATGTGGAAGAGCTGTGGTTCCAACAAGACGGCGCAACATACCGCACGGCGCGCGCCACAATCAATTTATTGAAGGAAACATTCGATGAGCGCATAATTTCGCGTAATGGACCTGTGAATTGACCTCCAAGATCGTGTGATTTAGCACCATTGGATTGTTTTCTGTGGGGATGTGTAAAATTGCTGGTGTACGGCGATAAACCAGATACAATAGATGACTTGGAAGCCAACATTCGCCGCGTGTAACTGTATCAAAAAATTAGTCGAAAATTGGACTTCCAGATTGTGGTTTATTAGAGCCAGCTGCGACGTCTTTATGCGCAAAATCATATCTAAACACTAAAGGTTTAAAATTATCTTTCCAGTAAAGCCATTACCGCGATTTTTATATGTTTTATTTCATTTTAAATTTCTATACCTGTAAAAAAAAACATTATTTTCTTTAAATATGAATTAAATATCACAGACCTATGTTCTGAATAATTACAACTTCACAATAAGAATGTGTTCTCCTAAATTATTTTCTTTATATGATCCCCTCGTTCAATATAGTATGAGATTATTTTATTAAACAAACACGTATATTTCTTATTTTTAATCAAACATTTGCGCTAAGTCCCAGCCGAGTTCATTGCTGACACGTGTAAGACTAAATTCCAATTCAAAGAAATTCAAACATCATTCGTTTATTGTAATATTTCCTTTGAAAACGGTATTAATATTTTAACAATACAAATCTACTTTATTAGATGGCTCATGCATTTAATATCGTTTGACCTTTGCTGCCTACGATACCCTTCTGGTGTTTATATGAAAACCCCTAATTATTTATATACCATAATTCGAGGCTTCTCGCGCCATGGGTGAGAATACTTTTTTTTGATTATTTCTATGCCATTTTAAGTAAGTTCGCTTTGACATGCGAGCATAGACAAGTCTGTCAGTTGACAGTTGACATTTAACCTGCTATATACGTTCTTTACATCGACAAAATATTGATGTGAAATTTCAAACTGTAGTTAGATAGTCAGGCCTATTCTCAAAATTGCAATATTGAAATGAAGGTGATTGTTACACCAACCCTCAAAAATAGTGTTATATTTGAATGAGAGAGAGGGAGAGAGCGTGAGGGAGATAAACGTACCATAATCTATCAAAAATAGTGTTATATTTGAATGAGATAGAGGGAGAGAGAGAGAGAGTGAGGGAGATAAACGTACCATCATCTGTCAAAACTATCTGTCTATTTTTGAGGGTCGGTGTAACAATCACCTTCATTTCAATATTGCAATTTTGAGAATAGGCCCGATTATCAGAAATCGGATGGGTCATATATTTTGTTGTCTCAGTGATTATTTTATTATTGAAGAATGTCACTAAGAACCATGGATACTTACAAATGTTTATTCCGGAAGTAAGACAGATGGATTCAAGCTTCAACTTCTCCAGGTGAGTTTCAAATTCACCTAACGGAAAAATTGTACAACAACTGCCAATGGCCTGATATTTGACTAGAGTGAAGGTGCACGAGACTTGGTGAACTACAAAAGTCAAGAGTTATCTGCCAAGAATCGCATGAGACTGTAACATCCGTCTCAGAGATTGTATTGAGGCTAAAATCTTATAAAAATACCCGAGATAGATAGAGAATATATTTTTTCATATATTCGAATCATATTAAATAACACATCATAGTATTTTACGTAATATTTTTTTTGTTGAGCCTTTCGCCGAGTTTCTGGTAGCCAGATTATACAATGATAGGGAATATTTATATTCTAGCATATAGCATATAGAAATATATTAGATTAAATAAAATACACAAATAAATAATCACTTTGTATGAAAGCACAAATTATATTATACGCCAAGCTACGTCAGGTTGTATTTAAAACTAACAATAAATACTAAAAGAGTGCACTTATATATACATAAATAGAAAGATAGAATATAAAATTACATGTGAAAGAAAGAGGCAGAATACTTATACAGTTAGATAGAGCATCAAGGGAGACAAAATATAATATTATCTGCGAAAGAGAGTGAGAGAATACATATATAGTTAGACGGAACATTAAGGGAGGGGAAAATGTAGTGTTGATGGATATTACATTGATTTTAATCTAATATTTCATGCTTTCCACGAAAATAAAAAATGAATATTTTACTTCTTCGTATCAATACACCTCCTTTTTGTGTGAATGGGTTGTCTAGTAGGAAAAAAAGGGATGGGAAAAATAATGGAATTGCGTTAATAACAGTTATTCGTATTTTAAAATGTCTCTGGTGATTCAACGCTAGTATTATTACCGATACAATTTTATATAGCTCAAATGGTAATGTTTTAATAAAGGATATTTAATATCATTAGATGTACCACATGACAAAAAAATAAATATTACAAAGAACAATCTTACCAATGTTCTTAGCGGGAGATTTATGACTATTGTTGTGATGACAAGTGAACATACCTGAAACAAAACAAATTATAATTAAATAAATAAATAAAAAAATATAGAATTCAAAAGTCAAATTAAATAATCATTTATTCAAAGACCGTAAAGTTTTTTTTTTTTTTTGATTAAGATCTGAAATAATTGTCTCAAATATTGTATAATTCATGTTTATACTAAATTAAACTGCAGGTTGAATATTATGTTCTAGGTCGATTTTATTTGACCACCATTTTAGCATGCCAAATATTTGGCAGCTTGTATTTAATAGTCATAGAGAATAGTTTATTACAATTTATCATAGAGTATCAAACGCCTTAACAATGTGCTTAAGTCATTAAAACACTTTATCTAAATAATAATGGTAATGCTAATAATAATAATAAACAGTAAATAAATAAGTAATAACCATTAAAAAAATTCTTGGTAGCCGAATTGAATCGATTGGGTCTGCAACACATGTGGTTTCAACAGGACGATGCCACTTCACACACAGCCTTAGCTACATTTGAAATGTTGCGAGAAATTTATCCTGGCCGTATAATGTCAAAAACATATTTTCTGTGCGGGTACTTGAAAGAAAGGTCCACGCCAATAAGCCAACAATAATTCCGATGCTACAGGACAATATTTGAAATTAAATTCCTGAAATAACACGCGAAATATTTGAGAATGTTATGAAAAATATAGTTAAAAGAGCTAGAGGTCACTTGTCACTTAGTCACTTGGCCGATGTCATATTTCATAAATAATTATAATACACTTTTAAAATCAGCAATGTTATCTTTGTGGTTACGATTCATATTTTTATTTATTATCTTTATTTTATTAACCACTAAAATGAGTTTAAATACATCTACCGGTTTCGAAAAATACAATTTTCTTCTTCAGGATGTCATAACTAACTAAAACATATATTGTTTCTTCAAAGAAAATGGTATTTTTCGAAACCGGTAGATGTATTTAAACTCATTTTAGTGGTTAATAAAACAAAGATAATAAATAAAAATATAATTTTAATACATCAAGTAATTGATAAATAAAAACCAAATTAAAAAATTGCGTTGCAACATTAGCCTGGAACATAATATTCACCCTGTATGACTACCTGCGTAATATACATACAGATTCATTAAAAAATTATGTGTATAACAAGAATTTATGGTAGTCAAATAAAATTATTTTTAATGATATAAATATATTTTTAGAAATTTATTTATATTTCATATTTTAGTATTATATTGAATATATAATGACTATTTACTTTTCAATAAAATATTCATAAAATGCATATTGTAATTTATATAATATTGGTTTGATGGCTTTAGAGGCATCCGCCAGAGGTCTCAATCTTTACAGAAACGGTGCACTTGCAACGCGTCGCCCGTCATGACAGCGAACAAAAGCTGTCACAGGCTCATTGCAGTTTCTTCACCTGACGGACCTAGATGCACTTCACTAGCCATCACGAGCGCCCGTTCCGTGATGTAATTATAGAACATAACTTTAACTGTAAAGTAGTAAACTGACTAAGTATTATAAATCTCTGATTCCTGTTATGTCCCAACCTGACCTAGCTTAACCATATTTTTTTTGGTATATTAAATATAATGTTGGTACATAAAAATATTGATTTGTGAACACTCCGATAGAAATTGAAAATATCTATATATAATATAATATAATTACCGAAAAATAACAATAAAACGTTAGAAGGCTTCCGTTTAAAAGCAAAATGACTCAATTAATTGTAGAGTTCATGTGACCCGTGAGGAATATCAATTACACGAATTGATTCCCTACAACATGAACACAAACACACACACACACACACAACGTTGATTGACTTCTTCAAGTGTTTTGTAAGTTCCATTTCTCCCCATTTTCGTCGTTTGTACAGTGTGTTTCAAAAGTCAACCCTTAAAAATAAAAAAATATTTGTTTTGGTGCTATAAATTGATTAAAGAGCATTTTGAGTTTGGTTAGATAAAGCTACATCTGTTAATTTATTCATAAGAGTATTTTTAAATTATTAATTAATGTGTTTAAAACATTTTACAATTGTCATTGCGACAGGGAAATAAATTATCAAATTTAGTTTATAGATGGCGATAGTGTAGTGGCACTCGAAGTTATTCCACATATTAACATATATACAACTTTAAAAAATTAGATAGATATGTAAATTGATTATTGGGTGAGAATGGTGAACGTTATATTTGTATAAATAAATCGCTTAAGCCAGCCGAAGACAGGTCGTAAGTCCTGTAATTACTCATACTTCCATACATTTATATTAAATATAATAAAAAACTTGGACATATTGAAATATTGTCATTATTTAACTCATTGGTCACCAGTCACCGCCTGATGGCGCTAGAAGGATGTTCCATAAAAGAAAAAAAAAGTTTCAATTCTTCATGTAAAAAAAACAATATGAAAGTAGTAATTAAACAATCAATAATTCTTTAATTAAATAGTAAATGAAACAAATATTTTTTCTTATATTGTTCGACATACTATTATTATATAATTGATTTAATTAGTTTATTCTTCAAATGCTTACATAGTCGGAAGTACGGCTAATTTTTCGAACAGCCTAAAATCAACTACAGAAAATATTAAATAAAAATGATTTGTATTAATTAGAAAGATATACATATATAATCAATTTTATCGAAAAATACTATTGTTGCTACCGGGATTCGAACCTGAATCTCTTCGTACGTTAACCGATTATGCTACAGCACACAGTACATTGACGACAAATTTTGGAACACTTTTCAAATTGACACATCTATCGTTCCATTATTTGAAAGCCATCTACTTTACTTTTTACGGATCGGCAGAGATTCAGGTTCGAATCTCGATTGCAACAACAATATTTTTTATATATCTTTCTAATTAATACATTTAATTAGTATTTAAAATATCACATACCTATGTTCTGAATAATTACAACTTCACAATAATAAAAATGTATTGTTTATGACATCACAACAATTATATCTAATATATAATATTAAGTGTTAAAAATGTTATGAATTAGACTATTTTGGATCTAAAGTAACTCCATCCCATTTTGGATATAAGTAGTTTGACTAGATAGTGTTAATTTTTGATAATGTTTTATGCAAATATGATTTGATAAAATGTGATGAGGAAAGTATATATAAAAATATATTCAACACTATAATCTCAATTTTGACCAATCATTCTACACACAAACACACCTTGCTCTCCCTTTACCATTACAATAGTTGCAACCTCTCCACCCTTTCTCCCGCCTTTTTTATTTTTCTTTATCTTTTTCAATATTATACACTAGTGATGAGCTCAAAATCACGAACCGTGAGTCAATCACTGATATCTTTAAGTTACACTCACTATCAGTGATTGAATATCTGGAAATATTGTGATTCGCAATTAATTTATTTATATTTGGTTGTGAACCGTGATTCGGTGCATGTACATATGAAACGAAAATATGCATGAAGGAATGACGTCATAATTTGTGATAGGCGTCATCTAGTAAATTCTGCAAAAACATTTTACGCATTTGACCTGAAATGCTGAGAATTTGACGCAAAAAATAAACTCACATTTTCATTGTGATGATATTAAATTAGTTATATATTAATTATATACGCGATAATATGTTTTTTACGTAAATGAAGTTTGAATAATATAAATAAATATGTTCAAAATTATGTTTTTTTTCTTTATTCATTTACCTCACGTATCACAGTCACAGTTTTCAATCACTGATATTATCAAATACTAATCACAATCACACCAGTGAGTCAAAAGTAGCATTTTTTCTCATCACTATTATACACCTAAACATTTCTGTGGATTTTCATAATTAGCATCATATGTTAATTTTTTTTTTCATTTCATTTACAAGCAAGCCTGTTGGCCGCTTCCTACCTCGCTATGTACATATAAAGTAGTTGTTCTGAGGTAGGTAGCCATAAGGTTCCATGAGCTAAAACATAAGTTGAAAGTAAGATAACAAATTAAATTAAATGGTAAAAAACAGCAAAATCAAAAGGAGACAAATAGAGATAATAAGTAAATTGAACAAAGTAAATTTTTGATACAGACTAAAGATATGTCAGAAGTAAAATAAACGAAACAAGCAGAGAGCCAAGAAAATATGATAAGTACGAGGTAGGATGTAACGACAAAAAGAATTACATAAAATGAGTAGCTTTGATCATTTAAGAAACTCTTCCAGCTGACTTCATCCAATTTTGAAAAGCCATTCCTTAATAAGCACACATAATTGAGGATGCGATACCGTTGCCATCTCTTGTGGTAGCTTATTGTATATCCACGGTCCTATAAAACATGCATTTAGATTGTTTCATTCAGAAGCACGTTTGATGTGCGCGCCCAAGTTAGGTCCTTTGGCAGCCCACTTAGAATCACTGAGACAAACGGGATTATTTAATAGAACAAACGCATTTATTCACCCAAACAACAGATTACATCAATTTGTCACAGGCGTCTATGATTTTATTGAACACCTTCCTTTGGATGTAAATATCATGGACCATATTACTATATGTCCAGTTACAACATTTCACAATGTCCAAGATCTACTAAATAATGTGTTTACGCGCCTTTGTTCCTTCGATTGGCACATCTGGGATTTATTGTTTTTATTTATGTCAATGAATATTGCCGCCCTTTTCGCAGATTTAAGTACGCGCAAAATAACAAGCGCAATTGCATCCTGTACACAATACGGTAAAGAAATCTCTATAATCAATGCGCATTTTGGTCATTCGGAAACCTACCTAGAAGAAGAAGAACAGTAGTATGGAGCAGCTACGACGCCAGAGTATCAGCGCACTCAATATAAAGTCAGTGGTAGTGTACATATATAATATCTGACCATAATATTAAGAGGAAACACGGGAACTACACCTGTCGAAGGCACTCGCGGGAACACAATGCTGGAGCTGGGACGACCTACTTTAAAATATGGAAGGCGGCGATTGAAATCTGCCGTCAACGTTGCCGTTCCCGACTGGCAACACGAGAGACATCTGCACCCGGGAACTGTACTGAATGACTATACAAACCTTGTGTTTCATTCTCACCACCAAACGCTTATACAGATGCAAGAAAACTTGGCGTTCAACCTTTTTCAAAAACTCACTCTTTAAAAATGATGCCGGCCAGAACGTTAGTCAATATAGAGCGGTATACATTTACGCCATTAATGTAAAAGAGTTACGGTTACAACACAATGGCGCAGCATGCCAGCGCGCTCCACAACCAATGTACTGAAGGAAACATTCGATGAGTGCGTAATTTCGCGTAGTGGATCTGTGAATTGGCCTCCAAGATCGTGTGATCTATGGATTGTTTTCTGTAGGGATATGTGAAGCCGCTAGTCTATGCCAATAAACCAGAGACCATAGACGACTTGGAAACCAACATTCGTCGCGTTATCGCCGATATACGTCTTCAGCTGCTCCAAAAAGTAGTCGAAAATAGGATATTTATACACTAATGTAATAAAATTATATTTCTAGTAATGTCAATACCATGGCTAATACCACGATTTTTATGTGTTTTATTTCATTTTAAAGTTCTATATCTCTAAAAATACAATGGCAGTAGAGAAATCTTCTACTCGAGAAAAGATAAACCATCAATGGATCGAAATCACGTTATGTTATTGACAAGGAACACGATTATGCCATTTAAATAAGATAATGGAATTAGAATACTGAAATGGTCCATTGGTCCAAGCCTAGACAGGCTTGTACAACTGGAAATGTATTCGAAATATTCATTTTTCAAAATAATATCACATTTCGAAATTTCATATTTAATTATCAAGAACACAGACTACCCTTATTCGGCTTCATACGTTATACGGATATTTTTAAATTAATTTTCCCAGAGCAGGGCATTGTTTTGTTTTCACTAGAATCACCTCATCACGTAATTGGCGGGAATTTATTAAAGAAAAATCTATTATAAATGAAAAGGTGTATTTTAACTTTGATTATAGTTAAAATTGCATTAGAAATAATTAAACTACCCATGCAAATAATGTTTTTCTCGATAGAAATTTTTTAAAAATAATTCAGTTAAATGAACTTTTAATAATGAAAAATATACATAAAAATATTTTTTAAATCTCCCCTGTGGGAAACTGAATTTGAAACGGTCTTCCGCATGAAATCGGGGATAGGTAGTCGAACTAATAAAAATAAAATAGCAGTTTACAAATACATTAAGCTCTTTATCGATATTGGTTTATTACAAAATTTGCCAGAGCTACCGATTTGTTAAAAATAAAATAAAATTTTGAGTATGTCCAAATCTTTGTAGGAACCAATTATTGGGATTTATCCCCAGAGGGATTGTCATCAATTTATATATTATAGATGAATCACAGAGACTAAGTTATTATTTTTTATTTACATAAGGTTGAAGTTGAAGTCTTTGGCATTACATCAAATAATGGTGAAATATATAAATATGAAGTTTGAAAATTTGAAAAATACTACCTTTTCAGACGCATTCTGGTATAGATGTTAATAATAATGAATTTTATATATGCACATAAATAATATAGCCCCTATCTTCAGTAAAAAGAATCTCAGCTTCAGCGACATCTATTTATTTTTATTTTTATTAGTAACTATAGAATACTATGTAAAAATCTCTTTGGCCTGTGCACGTCTCAGTAGAAAAATTTCGTGTCGAGATGGGCACGTGTCTATAGGTACTGTTACATGATAATGAACGAAAAACGAATAAATTAATGAAAAATAAACCATAGATGGCGACAGCATAGTTGGTAATAAATAATTGAAATATTCCAACATTATGACATATATACAACTTCCAAAAGTTTGATAGATGTGGTAGCATAGGTAAATAGGTGAACGTTACATTGTGTAAAGTGATCACTTAAGCCAGTCGATGACAGGTCGTAAGCACTCTAATGCCCAATACTTCCATACTTTTCATGTAAATAAAAAATAATAGCTTCATCTCTATATATCTTGATAAAATAAAATATTTGTAAAAAAAATGAATATAAAAAAATGTATAAATAATACATATATCAGCATTCTTATACAATAATTTTGTACAATAGTCTTATACCGCTAGCCTTGCCTCGGTTGACAAATTCCCGTTAGATTCCATTCAAAGCGTCGTTCACTTTATTTCCTGCAGTAACCCTCCATTCGATATCATTTTCAGCCTTTCCGTTTCTATCAAACATACCTCCCAAATACACAAACTCTTCTACTTGTTCCAAACATTCATTACCTACAAGTGTTTAGCGTGTTTAGCACGGTGTCTTGCTTCCTTTCTACTCGAATACCATCACTTTCGACTTGTTATCATTCATCGTACATCGTACATTCTACTCACTAGACTCTGTAGTTCTTGTTTTTTTAAATAATGGTAAAAAATAAAATATAGTTTTCATTGCAAATTTTACTGGAGGAGCCTGTGAAAATATATATTCTGTGTTGAAACAAACACTGTTTGAACAAAGAATAATTTAAAATACACATATAACTCAAAAAAGGAGAAATATCGAAAAAAATCGTAAAATTTGAATTTTTACGTGTGATATTCCAGACCAGGTGTTTCATCACACCTTATATTTAAGATTTCGTTCCTAAAGGGATCAAAAGAAAAAGTAAAAATAAAAATATGCGATCGATTTTTGAGTCACCGTGTGTCCACAATAAAAGTCATTGGAAAAAAAAGGAAAGAGGCGTAATTGAGACAGAAAGAACGTGATAAATTTTATGATGAATTTTCTTAGAACGCGAGCGGAATACATAAAATCGCAAACGATAATCTTTTTTAAAGAGGATTCGCTCAAGGACTCTTTTTTTTATATTTTGTTTATTTCTTTTTTAAATGTGAGAGTTTGTCTCTCCAGGGGACCTTTGGCAGACTGAACGGATATGGCGCACGTACTACTGTGTACTTTAGACAGTATCAAGTACACATTGCCGTCTTAAAAATGAAGAAATCGTACTCTTTACAAAATGAGATGATCTCAATCTTAACACGCATAAGTCACCTTTAATATATAGCGGGCACTATTAAATTTTACATTTAAAGAAAACATATTTGTCCGGTATTTATGACATGATCGGATCAATGTGTGGATGCTCCATAAGATTTACCCCCCCCCCCCCTCCCAAACCGTTACCACAGAGCAAAAAATTTCTATGCGTAATCTATGACTTGTGAACTGTCAAGAAGAACTAACGTCCTGTTCGTGCTAGTTATTGTTAAGTTACTGGTGCTATTGTGTTTTGGTTTTCTCGCGGTTCGTGCCGAAACTGCTATTGTGTATTACAGTTCTTCGTGCTGATCATCGAAGAAATATCCGAAATATGTTCAGGTGAGTTGTGAATACAGCAAGAAAATCCAGGTAAGTCGTGTTCTTTCTGGTTGGTCCTTGAGCCCTTATTGTTCTGTACCTCTATCAAATTCCTATCACCCTTGCTACATTCCGTTTCACCACCCCCTCGTGTAAACATTATTTTATTAAAAAACTGAAATTGTCTAAAATTATTGAAATTAAATGTAATTCCTTCATTTTTCCCTGGTGAACTGTGCACACAAAACGCGTTGTGTATGTTTTATTATTGCGGATTGCCTACCAAATTAAATATATATTTTTTCGTTTGGAATGGCACTGGCATCGGCGCACTCACTAATAACTTTTACGAAGTTAACGGCAATTTCGTTTTTCGGCAAACTTATTAAAGGGGAAATGTTTCAACAAAGCCGACCTTGGGGTGTTTAGGGAAGTGGGCTGCCGATGATAATGTAATTCGGAAGGGTAGGGATTCTGCAAATCAGGGATGGGAAAATTCCGAAAAAAATAACAAATTGATTTGTAAATTTACATATCTGAACGAGTTTTATAACTCTGCTTCGAGTTTTGCTACCCAAATTATCACCCCTTCAATGTTTAAAGTTGTATTGTACGTTTGAGGTTATAATAAGTTATGGAGCGGTACATATGTTGTAAGAATCAGAAGGTTATGTGTGCCCCCATATATTGCACCCAGCATCTATGTGCTCTTTTGAATATAATCGTGGTGTGTAATAGGTATGTCATCAGAGCAGGTTGAACAAGATAAACCACTGATAGTCGATATAAGTTTATTGTTACTTGAGCACAGTAACAGTTGGAAAAATATGCAATAAAAAGTCTACACCGAGAATCGTTTGCTAGAGATCTTGACGGGAATAGCGCAGGGGCCGTGTTGGTGTCGGTACCGGGTGTGTTTTTGAGGCTGATGAGAGCCTAGTTTTGCATTCAGGGGTCGTCGGCGGTGTTAATGGTTGTAGTGGCGATAGACCTTCACATGCATATGATGATATTATCCAGATGAAAATCTTTTACTGCTGTCTTATTTGTTAACTTTTCCTTTTTCTTCTCAAGCCTTATCCATTCAATGGATTAATTTATTTAGTGTAAAGCCTGCAAAAGCTCTGACTGACTAAACAATAAATTAACACTTTGAATATAGCAAATTCGTGCAGAAGAAAGGCTCTCCACAATATATAGGCACATAATTATTGCATATTTTAAAATAAGAAAGAGCAGCCCTCATCCCTTGGAAGACGGGTAAACGTTGGACAAGCGGGGTCTTTCAAGCTGAGAGAATGAAAAGGCTGAAATACTATCCCTACAAACTCTGCGGAAATATGTGTGAGCGAATTACAATAGACAGAGAAAAATGGCAGACGTCAAATTAACATATAAAAGTGGTTTAAAAACAAATTTAATAAATAATTTAATATTTAAATGAATAACCACATCAAAATGATTGTGTTAAATATTTAAAAATAAAATATGATAGATTTGTGAAATAGTGAATTATATAATAATGTTTCGGAATCAATGCTCCTTTTCCCAAGACAAGAAATGTACTAAAACTAATTTACAAGTATAGAAAGGTAGATTTGCTTAATATTGTGGGAGGGGGTTAAATGTGGGTGAAGTTATAAATTATATAGGCATAAAATAACTACAATGGAAACAGGCTTAAATTATTTTGATTATTTACAATATTAAAGTTTTTTTGGACACTTTTACTAATACTAATTTAATGTATTAATTATAAATATATATATTTATACATATAAAATCAATTTTGTCGAAAAGTATTGTTTTTGCGCTACCGAGATTCGAACCTGGATCTCTATTTCCAATCCGGGGAAGTACACTACCAATTGTGTTATTGCGCCAGTATTTTTCATGACAAATTTTCGAACCTATATGTTACACTTTTTCAAATTAATACATCTGTTGTTCCATTATTTGAAAGCCATCTACGTTATTTTTACGGAATCACATATATTTTTGTGTAAACCGACTGCAGACGCCAGAATTATTAATTCATTTTTATTAAATTTTGGATACATTGATACAACTTATATCATTAAGGAAAACACATTTTTATTATGAAGTTGTAATTAATTGTAATAATTACAACTTCACAATAAGAATGTGTTCTCCTTAATACTTTTACTAATTTCTATTTCTAGGTTATTCAAATGAATATTGGTATGTAAGATTTTGAAACCTATAAATTAAAAAAGTGATTACAATATATTTAATGATTCGAAAATTCTGAATAATTATTATCGTTTAGATATCTCAAATGTTTATTAATTACCCTTTGTATATACAATTTTTGATGAATGCCCGATTTTTTCATGTTTAGGTCTTTATCCATATATATTTTTTTTAATGTTCCTAATTGTCATTTAGCATTAGGGTTATAATCATTATTAGTGACAATTTGCATAATGTAAAAAAATATTTTTTAATAATGTTCTCAGATTTTCATGATCGTTCAGAATCTGCAATGTAGAGTATTATAATCTATTCTATTAGGTGTCAAACACGTTTCAAATCCCATAGCATCATGTATAATTTTATTGAAAATGACTAACTATAATACAATTTTTTTACAGAAAATATTTAAAATATGATATTAAGTCTTATTTATTTATTTATTTATACACATATAACGTATAAGCATTATTCAGCCACAAAAAAGACAGTTTGTTACGTATATTTTACACAGGATTTAAAATGCATTGCCCAACTTGGCAAGCCTGTTTTAGGACAAATTGGTAAACAAATCACATTCACAAAACCAAATAACTCATTACAAAACACAATCAAATAGAATACGTCACATAAAAGGCAAGTTAACGTGAAAATATAAAAAACATATAAAAAAGGGAGAGAATAACACGAATGTGCAATGCAATATGTAAAATAATGTAAGCACATATAAGGTAAAGATAAATATGCAAGATCAAAACGAACAAAATGCAGTTATTTCCTCTCAGTATCTGATCTTTCTGATTTCAACAACTAATTTGAAACATCCTTTTTAAAAGCCTTAACGTCAGTTAAAGTTCTAATTTTATTTCCAATTTGATTGTATATTCTGGGAGCTTGAAAGGTGAAAAGGTGACCAAAAGTAGTTTTCATTCTGGGAACAATTTTAAGATTATTAACTCTTTCAATCCTCACAGATGGTGCGCATATTTTCTTGTGAAAGTTAATTAGTATATTCAGCACATATAATTGTCTTATATCGAAAACCTGAAATTCCCTAAAAAGTTTATCTGAAGGATACGAAAAGTCACGGCAGTGTATTACTCTGAGTATATTGGCTTACAATAACGTATACAAAATAAGGGTGTATCTGTATTGATGTTTTGTTAAGTGATAAACATCGTCTAAAGCGCTCGAAAACTGCGCAAAGAAGATTATGGTTCTAGTTTCAGTTCTGTGAAAATTGTTTGAGATATCTTATAGGTATCCGTTACAAATAATGTTTTAAATTGTTTTTTATCGCGCGCACAGTTTGGGAATAGTTTCCATAGATAAAGCGGAAGTAGGAAGACCGGAAGGGATGAAGACAAAGGAAACGGTTATCCTCCCCCCTCCACTTTTGAGAAGATACGGTTGATTTATTGGCCGGGACGTCACGCCCCAAAATCTCGATTCTCAGACTCAAACACTCATTTTCGAATCAGTGTCTGGTGGGGTTCTTAAATACGACCCTTATTTGCATTTACCGCAAAGTTGCTTTTTATATTACATTCCGTATGATATTCTAATAATTTATTATATATAAAAAAATCTATATATAAGTATAAGGGACTTCATGAGATAATTCACAGTAATATAAAAATTATTTAAAAAAAAAATGAAGTAAAAACAATAAGTACTCTCACAGTAACGTGAAAATGTAGAATGTATTATGTGTACAGTTCACTGAGAAGGAATAAAATGTTATTTAAAAAATAAGTCATATCACGTAATATGACGAGATTGGTATAAATTTTATTTTAAACTATTATTTGTGATGAATTAACAGTTTAAAATAAAAATAACATGGCTACACCGACCACTAAATAAATAGACATATACAAATGAAAATCCTAATCCCAAGATGTTTGCTTTGGTGGCACCCACGTGATCTAAGAGCTCGGTGATTTTTTTTAAAAATATGACTTGATTGGAACGAAAATTTATACGCCTACAATATAATATGT
The DNA here is from genome assembly GCA_031772225.1 of Eubasilissa splendida. Classification (NCBI taxonomy): domain Eukaryota; kingdom Metazoa; phylum Arthropoda; class Insecta; order Trichoptera; family Phryganeidae; genus Eubasilissa; species Eubasilissa splendida. The sequence continues at coordinate 3,135,736 of CM062867.1, forward strand.
ATTGATGTAAAAGAACACGTCAGAGGAAATATTTTTACTGTTGCATAAATAAGTCATAATCTATTTTGTTTATATTTCGTTGTGTAGAATGCCCCTCACCCCGCAAATAATGTTCCAAACCCCTCTTCTATATATACACTTCATATCATGTTTATTCATTTATTAGTCTGTGCATGGGTATTATATCTATATTATTTATGTACATGATGAAATTTGACGAGAATAGTCTCTACTTTCATCATTTAGAAACCACACAGCGATGCTGAACGTATCCAGTAATGCGGCATAAGCTCTAACTAGCCATAAAGATGTCGCGTACCTACTGCATGTAACAATATAAATCGCACTCGAACTGGCCGAGTTATTCTCCTATCAACGTCGCCCAAACAATATCTACTAAACCCTCTCCAATCTAATACAAGTTCCAATCGCTCTGATAACCTGCCGTCTATCACACCTTACGAGTGTTACAAACGTGAATAACAATATTATTCAATAGTTGATGTACACGATGAATCTACCTATAAACGATATGATTCACTAGGTACAATCACTCCTATATGTCGCATTTAACGTTTTAAAAATACCTACGAAATTATCGTGTTATACTGTACCTAAGAACATGTATTTTGAGGTACATTATGATATAACTATAATTTATGCGGTGAATAATTTAGAACCAGTTTTCTGGAATAAATCTAATCTCTAGCCACCTACATAGTTTATATTGATGGGGAACATCCTAAAATCTTAATACACAACCTTCACGGATTTCTTTACAATAAGTATCAGTCATTTGGAAAAAGCCATGGAAAGATAACGATAACACGGAAATACAGTATTTGTTTTGTCGTAACAACAAACCACAACACACTCCGCGATACTAAATGAACATGGAGGCATTTGAGTCATTTTTTGTCATCCGATACCCTCACATAATTCATAATCACATATTATCTTCATAAATCTTTCTGTGGAGATCATCGTCTGGTTACAAATCAAAGACACTAGTTAGCCACATAATCTCGCCGGTACCGACCTATTATTGACAACAATAATATGCGCGGGCAGCTGCCTAGGCAGCCGGCCCTGGCGATACACTTCTCTTTAACCTTTACCTTTTATCCTAAACTTCGTATCTAGAGTCAACATAAATCCATCATACAAGTGAATATTATTATTATTATTGTTCCAGACCAATTTTGCTTGGCCCCCCATTTTAGTTTGGCAGATATTTGTCAGTTCGCATTTGGTGGTCGTAGAGAGTAGTTGATTACAATTTATTATTGTAGTGACTTTCCAATTTGACTGCACCAGTGTGGTGCCTTTGGAAATACTATTTATATGTGTGATTGTTTATTTCAATAATATATTTACAGTATTGTATAATAATATACTCAGGTATTGCTTATTGCTAATGCGAAGGAAGTATGGGAAAAGAGCCCCGTTCCCCAGTAACGGCCTCTTACATCCCATAACCCCCACCACTCATCTCACACACACATACAGGCGTGATAGTTCTCACAATTATGGAGCATCTAACGCCTAAATAACGTGTTGAAGTAAGTAAAATATTTTTTCCAAATAATAATGGCAATGTTGGAAAACTTCTTGGTGACCCAATTGAATCGATTGAGCCTGCAACACATGTGGTTTCAACAGGACGGCGCCATCTCATACACAGGTCGAGCTACGCTTAAAATTTTGTGAGAAATTCCGGCCGCATAATGTTAACAAGTGGTGATATCGACTGGCCTCGCCAATAAGCCAACAACAATTCCGATACTACAAGATAATATTCTAAATGAAATAACACGCGAATCGTGCGAGAATGTTATATATGGTTAAAATAGCACGCATTTATACCGCTGCTAGAGGCAACCACTTGGCCAATATTATATTTTAAACATAATTGTAATAAATGATTTAATTAAAAAATAAAAAACAAATTTAATAATTGTGTTTAATTTTTTGTTTATTCATAAACAACACCGGCCTGGAATATAATATTCACCATATACATAATTCATAACCTCGAAATGTCTACCACGCAAGTATTGAAGTGTATTGGTTTGTACGTATGTAATTAATAGATATTGGCCATGTCTTTTGGCCTTTTCGCTTTCGATGAAGTTGTCTCGGGCATGTTAAAGCCTGAGAGTAATACAATCCATCACGAGAAGCACATACCGAGATCCTCTTAATTGTGAAGGGCAGATCAATGATGCTAGTGTACTGTGCAAGCAGAGAGCCATTTGTGAAATATAATACTTTGGGGATTCCGCCCCAGCAGGCCCTGTCAGTGTCTGGTGAGCACTTTGTTGTGTTTCTCACGTAAACATTAAAATAAAAGTCGACAGTGAAAAAAGTTGTAATATAAAAATCTTTCGGAAATAAAATCTGTTTAATATCTGACCTTTCCAGTCGACGTTTCGGATCCCATATGGAGGCAATTTAAATATATAAACACTCACACAATTCACTATTTTCGTTTACAGCGTTAGAACACGTCAAAATGCGCCATTATACCCATAAGCATTTAGTCGTTTTTTGTACGTTGGATGCGTATACAGTATTCGTAGACCTTGACAGGCAAAAGTCGAATACTTTCAAACTGTCGCTGGTATTTGATTCATAATTGAGAATGTTTATGTATTTCGATGCGCTCCATGCGCGCTGTATCGTTGTATGTTATAACTGGTTTCTAAAATACAGGATGAATATATTTGCAGCAGTGCCATTTTCGCCCTAAACGGCCTAAAATTAAAAACTTCATGGTATCCGGCACTTCAAAGCCATGGGAGTCAACATGTTATTAGACAGTAGAATGAACTAACACATAATACTACTCGCCTCATATAATAATTGTTTTAGACACGGTATCTAAGCCAGTACCTAAAAACTACACACTCTGATTTCGACACGGTACTGCAAACCAGTACTTATCAAAACATCAAAAGTCATACATTGCATCAGTCCTGCTGCTGGATGGGATACTGCAATGGGAATTTTTTAATCATTTTGTTAGAAATACTCAATGCAATGTAAATATCTATCTACAGAAAAAAATTATAGTGACAAACGGAATTCGAACACACATCATTATAAATATGAATTAAATATATTAATTAGAAATATATACATATAAAATCAATTTTTTCGAAAAATATTGTTGTTGCGCCACCGGGATTCAAACCTGGATCTCTTTCCTAACCGGGGAAGGTGCATTATCCAACTATGCTACAGCGACAATACTTTTAGCGACAATTTTCGAACCTATATGTTATCTTTTTGATATTAATACATTTAATCTAATATTTTGCAACAACAATATTTTTCATAGTTGGATAATGCACCTTCCCCGGTTAGGAAAGAGATCCAGGTTCGAATCCCGGTGGCGCAACAACAATATTTTTCGAAAAAATTGATTTTATATGTATATCTTTCGAATTAATATATTTAATTTATATTTAAAATATCACAGACCTATGTTTTGAATAATTACAACTTTACAATAAGAATGTGTTCTCCTAACATATCATTATATTGTCAAATTTCATTACGGCAACCACAACATAAACCATTTTTTTTTTTCTTTTTTTTTTTTAGGAGAACACATTCTTATTGTGCAGTTGTAATTATTCAGAACATAGGTCTGTGACATTTTAAATATGAATTAAATATATTAATTAGAAAGATATACATATAAAATCAATTTAATCGAAAAATATTATTGTTGCGCCACTGGGATTCGAACCTGGATCTCTTTCCTAACCGGGGAAGGTGCATTATCCAACTATTTTTTTTTCTCCTGTATAATATTGTTTGACATATGAGATCACCCCTGGAAAAACAGTACATATCTGTTTTTACAAATATTCATAAATAGACGGAGCTCCATCTTGGATGATAACCAGTGTTGTTGCAGATAAGATCACTTAGAAATTGTATTTAATAGAATTTTTAACGATGGAAAATTAATATATTTTTTTATTAACGATTTGACAATCTACAGCAGATATTGTTTGTTGTGTGTCGCCGTGCGATAAAAGAAAATCACGTAGATGGACTCGTTTTTTTTTAAATCTACAAAAGATTCATTTTACTCTTTATAATTGTGAGTTACGTGAGTTGTTATATGTGTGTGTGTGCGTCGCGCGTCGAGAAAAACGAGTCGGACGTCTGTGTGTATATGTATGAGCAAGAGCCTTACAAACTAACAATTTATGTAAAATTTGGTTCAAGCAAGCGGATGCTGAGACGTATGTAAGTTGGTAGAGTAGAGTGACTCTATTTTTCTCAGGATTCTAGAGTGCAAGTGAGTAAAATTTCAATATAATACATTTGTTTATGGGTGACATTTTTGGTCACAGATTGAGAAGGAATAATACAAAGGATAGCAGATCATAAAATACAAGAAGTCAAAAGAGCGAGAAGGCGATTGGATCAATCTAAAACGACTGATCTCTGCAGTCTGCGTCCTAAATTCAGGTGTCGCTCGTGTTGTTTACCTGATTTGTTGATAGTGGATTAAAACTGCTGCTCTTACACGTTGAAATATATTTTTTCATGCCGTATCAAACATTTTTCATTCAGTTGAAGCCCTTTATACATGGGTGATTGAAACTGGATGACTCAAATGGAATAGAAGTTAACTATATTAAAGTTACGTGGCGTAAACAACTCATTTAATTCAAATATATCATACCTAATGAGGTTTAACTCGGGTAAGGGTGATAAATAATGCATAATAATATTGCGCTTCTCCGTCTATTTTCCATAACTATGTATTGTATTTGGACTATAGTGATAGTGCTATTGTGGCTGTAAAGTGTTTGGCTAGATCCGTGAGATTAAAATTTTTGATCTTTTAAATATTCAATAACAATGTAAATGGGAAATGAAGTGTTCATTATCTTTATTACGTGTAAGAAAAACATACGTTAACGAAATCGTACGAATTTTTACGACTGTCAAGTATATTGACATCTGTCACTGCTATCTACGCTGTCAATGATAAGTGATCTCTCTTACCCAATAATGCACTTTCTTAGTCGCAATGTCAAAGCGACGCCAGGTGTTAATGTTTGCAACATAATATTTGTCAAAATCTAATGATAAAACCATTCATCAGATTCCGCCTTTACTTAAATGCATATTGGCCTCGAAGCGGCCACAACAGGGTCTAGCAGCAAGAAATCGGCCAGTTATATATTTAATTTAAGACTTATTTCAAAAAATCAGTTTACACAAATTAATTTTATTATTATAATAAATTATTTCGTTATTACATACTTTTTAATTTCTACCTTCTGCCAAAATATAATCTGCGATTTACTGTTCTTATGAATTAAATCTGCCGGCAAAGGTGCGTGGAGGGTGAATCTTCGATATATTTTTATTTTGTGCCATCTCGTTTCCCGGGGGAGTGCCTCTTCGCTTTCCCTGTGCTCCAAGGTCTTGTCAATTATATTATTTTATATTATCTTTGCGTAATGTATTGATGTAAATATTATATACTAATAATGTGAGTCAACCGGCATTTTTTTTTTCGCAGCTGTGCGGTAACAGCTGCCTAGTAGCATTAAAATATTTGTAGAACAGAGATAGGAGCCTTGAACTTATCGCATCGGTTCTGGGTAAGCGGTGGGTCTGCACTAATTTACAATTAATTTTAATAAGGGATGAAATAATAACAGTCATGACCGACTGATACTATTTATTTTGTTCGTGGTCTTCCCAGTTTTCTCATATCGTTCTCGATATTTATGGTTTTTTGAATTATGCGAACATCCCTCTTTGCGTACTGCTGTACGAGGACTGACAATTAAGTTCGTAGGCATTATGTGGCAACACTGCGATATCGGTAATGAGCTAGTCGCCGCATATTAACACCAAAATTCGTTCCCATAGGACAAACCGTTAATGCAATACTCACCCTGAAGATAATTAAGCGGTTACAAAAGCAGAGCCTGTCTGTATAGTTTGTGAATGGCTTTTTCACTAAAAGCTAGTCACCATAATATTTGTTCAATCTAGGCCTCTTTGACTACTCTATATAATAATCTCTAAAAATAAAATAAAGGCATGTGAATTGTGCAATTTCTGGGTCACAAAGGACCAGTAATCTCGGGAATCAGGATTCGGAACGACTGCTCGCCTTTCCTTGTATATGACGCCTCCGTAATCCCTGCAGTCGTCGCCGAGATTACACTATACATGGCACGCGGATGAGCAGATCTCCGCTACCGGCTGAAGATGGCGATGTCACAAGTTGACAGGATCACAAACAATACAGTGATGATGCACTGCAGCCGAAAGATCCACACCGCGAATGCTGTCGCGATGTTGAGATCGAACACAATATAGGTTTAGTTGACGTCTGCTGGCATCAAGGTCACATTTCACACTGGTGGGCGAGCATGAGGAAATGTATGGATGGGAATAATATTGTGTCAATAATATTGGTCACGGCTGATTCAAAAAGACGTGCCAAAATTGTGTTTACGAATTCAGAACAGCATGAATGCTCTTCATTGGGGTCATGAGCGGAGGAGAAACGAATTACGACGCATGCTCTAAACAACCTCACAAAGATACTAATCCTGCATTCCAAAAACGTTGGACTAATTAAGTGTACTACTTTAGTAGGGGATTTTTTTGAAGTGGGTCGTGTACCAGATAATGAATGTGTATGTTTTGTAATCGTATTTTTTTTCTACGATTTTTATTGTCAGTTTTCAAATCACACTTCTTATCAAAAATAAAATTAATTTAATTACGCCTCCTCCTCCTTCTGTCAGTACTTATATACTTATATGTCTACCACCTAAGCCTTGTCTCCTATATTTGTGTAAATTTAGTTTAATGTAGATGACCTGTCGATGAGAGTTACTGTTCCTCTCGAAACTCGAATAGTGCTAATAAACTCGAGTAAGGTTATAACTATGTTTTATTTATATCCATCTATTTTAATTTATTTAATTTAGCCACAATATAAAAAAACGTTTAAAAATGATTTAGGGTATGGTCTATTTTGAAGAGTACTGTGTAATAGATAACGAATAAGTATGATATTCTGTAATTAATTGTAATTTTTTCTACGAACTTTATTGTCAGATCTCGTTTCACACTTTGTATTAAATTAATTTAGTCGCATGATAAATAAATAGAGATAATTTATATATAAACAAGAAAACGACTAATTAATTTAAAACCATTAAAACATAAATGCACAATAGGCGAAATACATTCAGAATAGATTATATTCGTGTCTGGGTGCAAATATTGGCATTTAAACTCGGCCATAACGGAGACCGCTGTAGAATTAATATTTCGGCATCACGTCTCAGAAACGCTGAATCGGTGAAATTTTGGAAAATATTTTCTCCGATTTTACGCGCTCCGTTGGGTTTATCCGAACATTTCCCCTGGGCACTTTTCGGCGCTGAAGAATATGTAGGACCAGATTTTTCCATACACTGGCAAATGGTCCCACAATAAACGTCTATTTTGATCAGCCCTGCGAAGCCAGCTCTATTTTTGTATGGAAAATATTTAAAGTTGATTTTACATATCTTTTCTTTCACTTTTCTTAGATTAAATCTGTTGATGTAGTAATAAATCTTTCACATCTTTTGGATTCAATTTGTAGAAATGCTATAATTTTCACGTCTTTTCGATTAAATATTTTGATCATAAACAGTTCAAAGACGAAATAAAAATCTGGTTAATAAACTCATCTCGAGTGTATGTTCATAGGATGGTCACCCCTTCAATATAAACACGCGCTGAGTCAATATGAAACCCCCTAAAATGACTTGATGTGTTTTTGAGTTATGTATGAAAACGTATATTTTAAAAACAAATGTTCAAAATGTTTAAAAATTTTAAAAAGACACATCTGTTATGTAATTTTTTATTTCTATATATATCGTTCTGGCAGTCATACTGGATTTTAGATCACGTGATTATTATCAACAAGCGGTTTTATTTTAGGGGGAGTAGCAGAAACTTATACTCTATCTGCTGTGAGGTATTTTATTATTAACCCTGGTTTTAAACATGCAATATCAATGGATTTAAATTGATTTTGCGAGGAATAATGTATTCTGCATGTAGCTGACAAAAAAATCTACAGAACTGCACATTAACAGAGAGACAAATCTCAATTAAGACCATTCAATTTGCAGACATATTACCAATTTTCGACGTTTTTAAAATATGTTGTTCTATTAAAAACATACATTATTAAATAATATATTGTATTTAATCACATACTTTGAGGTTTCAGTTACTATTTAAAATCAAGTCTGATATCAAAAACGCAATAATTTCTAACTAAATAATATAATGAGTAATTTTTATTTTCCTTAATAGCTTCAGATCGCCGATCGATAGGGGCCGTAATGACGTCTAGTTCGCGCTTTCGTTTGCCGAAAATGCCGAAAATATATATCTTCACGCATATTTTACCCACAGTATGAATTCATATTAAATATATTCACCCAATGTTATATATAAGATGTTTTTTTTAATGATTTCAAAGGAAAACAACTTTTTCTTGAACAAAGTATACATTTTATATATGTCAATTTATACATATATAACACTTTAGCATTTTAAACACCAGCTATCTGTATCATAAATAGTATGTAATTATGAAACAGACATGTTACAAAAATGCAAACATGCCGTTTTAAATCGATAATATTAACCAAAATAATAAAATATTAGTTAGGTACATCAATAAATTATTTAATTTTGAATTAATTAATTCAAATGGCAACAAACATTTTTATTTCATTCCATATATTAATATGAAAAACTTGGATAAGTCTCTAGTCAATGCGTAGTACCGAATGCAAGAAAAACAACAATTTTATTGTTATTTCTTTCTATTTAAACCTTCCTCTCTCGCATGATTTACGTAACAAATAACGTCATTAATTATTTATCTAATACTTATAAGAATATAACAAATTTTATAATCTTTTTAAAATTATTGTCTTATACTGTATCTGGTAATTGGTTGAATTTATGTTGGAGTTTTATTAAGATTTTTGTTTACATCGATTAACTGTTTGTTTTCAAAATAAAATAAAATATTTGGTCATTTCTCAGACTTGCTCTGTCCAACTACTTGGAGATCAACCTTCGCTCATTGTCCTTGTATGATTCCAGTGATTACCGATTTTTCTCTGCTGTCTTTATATCTACTTAACGTTATATTGTAGATTGTGGAGAGCTTTACTTTACTGATACATTTGTTCGTCTCGTGGTATACGCAGCACACAACGTCACATCTTGTAAATGTCGGAAATAAGTTTTCCTTTCGATTTCATGGTTTTTATTAAAAAGTAGAATTCTTTTCTTTCTTATTTTATGTTTCTTATTACGTACTAGACGAAAGTCCGTCAATGATATGAGGGAAATTTTTTTTTTTTTAATTTACATAGAATAGTTTGTAGATTATCATTAAGATATACAAGATTAATATTATATTCCAAGCAGATTTTGTTTGGCAGACATTTTCACACAGACAGACAGTCAATTTACATTTGGTAGTCGTAAAAAGTAGTTGATTACAATTTATGAGAATCTATCAACTGACGCAAGACTAGCGGTTCACAATTTAGTCACGTGAAGCCTGGAGCTGGCAGAAGAGGAACAAAAGTAGACTGAATACATTGGAAATGAGATCACATAGGCGTATGAAGTATGAATAAGGAAAGAATGTAAAGCTGATCTTAGTATAGATAGTTTGGTCATATGGAACAGATGAATGAAGAGAGAATGTTAAGAAAGATATATGACGCAAGTGTTGATGACACCAGAAGTAAAGGACATCCGCGGAAGACTTGGCACGACCAGGTAATCCAGATACTGGATGATGGTTCTGTTAGAAGCCTCAATAATCGTCACTTGTATGAGAAGATGTGTGAATGTGGATGAGGCGATAATTGTGTATCAGGACAGAAGAGTGTGACGCTCTATCCGTTCTGCCTACTACCGCGGGGAAACGGCGTAACGGGTAAGTACAAAGTCATTAAAACAAAGCATCATGACGACGAACCTCATTTTGACTTAGCGGGTTTTGTTAATAAACAAAACAGCCAATATTGGGGCACTGAAAATTCTTACACCCACGCAGAGTTACTGTATGGTGCACCTTGTGGGTTGGCGGAAACATTTGGCCCTATTTCTTTCAGGATTCAAAAAACTTCTTGGTGGCCGAATTGGGTCGATTGAGCATGTAACCTATGTGGTTTCAACAGGACGGTGCCACCTCACACATAGCCCGAGTTACGCTTGAAATTTTTGTAAATGAAACAACGTCTGCCTGGAACACAATATATTATGAGTAAGTACCTACCTAGGATGATATCTGGATACACAAAAATCAGATGATTAATTTAAAATGCCCAGACGAAAATATTTTTTAATTAATGTTTATAATTTTTTTGCAATTTTCAGTTACACTCTAGGACCCTGAGACAAAATTATCTCCTTTATAAATGCATTGATCATCAAATCAATCTCCTAGATCAAATGTTGCAAATATCTTTAGGGCCGGTTATGTGAGCAATAGAAACTTTTTAATATATGGTAAAAAATGTTACTAAAGTAATTAGATAGTAAGAACGTGAATCGATGGTTAAATATGGCGGATCCTTCACACCTGTTTCAAAAGTCATCTATCACAATTAATCATTCAATAATCCGCTATTTTAGTCATGAAAGTTTGTCCGATGATGATCTCGTTGTTTTATTTACATTAGCACATAATCCGAAAATAAATCACATTTCATGATTATTCGTCTTGTCACACTGAGAGGCGAGATTGTCATCGAGTTTTACCAAGGGCGATAGTAAAAAATTATAATAGTAAAATTTACTATTAATCCGCACAGCCGGCCCTCACTGTTTTGGGCCTGCATAGAGAGGCCTAGTTTTAAATTTAATATGCAGGCACAATGGAAACCAAACTATTTCCCTAAAACACCACACTCGCAGATTTAGCGACGTACCTCATTTTAAATATTTAAACCGAGTTTGCACTCCCGAGTACCGCGTGACAAATTAATGGCATCACCTGAGTGCCGTCGCGTGACGTCACTCGTCCCGCGCTGCAAGATGGCGAACGGGAGAAAACAAAATGGTGGAACGTTCTCCCGCGGGCAATTTTTCAAATCAAACGGCCGCGTGGCAGGATGACAAACGACGTCGCGCGTGGAGCACATCCGATGGAGAGAAATCCTATCACTGGAAATTAGACGATGGAGTCTTCCAGAGCGAGGATCGGTAGCGTGTGGTAGGAGCGAGCTAGACGCTGGATGACATCTGGTCGACGTTTGATAAGAATCCGATATCGCTATTTATGACGTTGATTTTTTTAAATTTTACTTTTTTGTATTATATATTTACAAAAATTATGTTGGCGTTTGAAACCGTATTTGATTTACGAGTATGTCAATACATATTTTGACAACTGGCAAGCGCGTTGACCATCTTTACTTATCTATGCTGTCTTATCTCTTTACCATAGAATTTTTTAATTTATTTTATTGATTGATTTTGACAGTGTAAACATATTAAATCTAACATAATAACTATTTAACATGTGATACTAATAATGAAAATCCACAAAAATATTTAGATACATAAGTATGTTTAGATGCAGAAAATTAATTAAAAGAAAATAAGAAGGAGAAAGGTTAGAGAGGTTGCTACTATTAGGAGAACACATTCTTATTGTGAAGTTGTAATTATTCAGAACATAGGTCTGTGATATTTTAAATATGAATTAAATATATTATTAGAAAGATATACATATAAAATTAATTTTATCGAAAAATATTGTTGTTGCGCCACCGGGATTCGAACCTGGATCTCTTTCCTAACCGGGGAAGGTGCATTATCCAACTATGCTAGAGCGACAATATTTTTAGCGACAATTTTCGACAACAATATTTTTGAATAATATTGATTTTATATGTATGTCTTTCTAATTAATATATTTAATTCATATTTTGCTACTATTGTTACGGTAAAGGGAGAGCAAGATATGTTAGTAGGTAGAACGATTGGCCAAAATTGAGATTGTGGTGGTTCATAAGAAGCACCCTTTGAGCGTAGTAAGGTTAAGGTTGAAAGAGTAATTTTCTCATTATGGTATTTGCATGACCGGTGAATGAATGAATTTTGTATGTAAGATGTTCTACTTCTGGGATTGTGGACAGTCAATATGGCCTTGTAGTAGTTTGAAGATAAGTATTTGGTCAGCACGTGTTCTTCGATGTTCTATTGTGGAAGTTTGTTTAAAGAACTTTCTTAGTCGCAATATCAAAGCGACACAAGATGTGCTATGTCATTGTTGGATATGATAATATAAACTTTGGTTATATTTTCGACCTTTTATTTGTCATAATCTGCAAAGGAATTTTTTTTTAACGTATTCTAGATTCAGTGAGAAAACTATTCATCGGATTCCGTCTTCACGAATTCGCATTATACTGACAAAACACAATTTTTATGTTTATTATAGTCCATCAATGATTATCTAGATGTTATTTTTGTTTGTTTCGATATCTATCAATGCTTCGTACAAAGGTGAAATAATTTTAATTACATCTAAATTTTATTATGTATTAGTGGTTTATTTTTGGGAAAGCTCTATAAAAACATAGTTCTTTCAGTTTCCAATATATTTAAAAGAAATAAACGTTACATTGGTGCATTATCGTAATAAAATGTATATCTATAAAAAATATTACATAATAAATTATTTAAATAATTTTAGAGATATTCAAAACACGTTCGACAAACTTATATAAGACACGCGATCTAGCAACTATGGTGTATTTTCTTATTGAAAATGTGCACCAAAAGCAATCGGATATAGCTGCTAAGCCTGCGGCCGACTATTGTGGCTGCTACGCGGCCAGTGGTGGCTGCTGCGCGATTATGGTTTTATAGAAACTATTTTTCAATGCAGATAATATGATTTTGCAAGATATAGATATCTCACAGAGACGAAGATATTATTTTTACATGCGAAGTATGGAAGTGATCAATTTACATACTGTAACGTTCACCTATTTACCCATGCTACCACATCAATAAAATTTTTGGATGTTGTGTATATGATATCATATTGGAACATTTCAATTATTTACTACCAACTATGCTATTTCGGTAAAATGGTATTTTTCAAAACCGGTAGATGTATTTAAACTCAATAAGTGGTCAATGAAACAAAGTTAAAAAATAAAAATAATGAATTTAAACCACAATGTTATTATTGGTAATTTTAAAAATAGGTGAACGTTAGATTGTGTAAGGTGATCACTCAAGCCAGCCGATGACAGATCGTAAGTCCTGTAAGGCCCGACACTTCCAATAGCTTCGTCTCTGTGAGACATCTATATCTTGATGACAATCCCACAGGGGATAAATCCTAGTAATTGGTTCCTACAAAGATTTGGACATACTCCAAATATTATGATAATGTAACATTGTAATTTTTTCCATATTGGTAACAAATACGACATACTTTTTAATGCATTATTAAAATAAGAGAAATTCCGCATTGAAATATAGATTTTGTCGCGACCCTGACCGCGCACCAACAGAAAAATTAAATATAATGTATGTTATTAAGGAGAACACATTCGCATTGTGAAGTTGTAATTATTCGGAATATAGGTCTATGATATTTTAAATATTAATTAATACATGTTGATTGATTTTATATGCGTATCTTTCTAATAAATACATTCAATTAGTATTTAGAATGTACATTACATTGTGTACATGTACATTCATTAATGTACATTAATGAATGTACACGAATGTACATTAATGAATGTATATGAATGTACATAAATGTACATTAATGAATGTACATGAATGTACATTGATGAATGTACACAAATGTACATTAAAGAATGTACATTAATGAATCTACATGAATATACATCAATGTACACGAATGTACATGAATGTACATGAATGTACACAAATGTACATGAATGTACATTAATGAATGTGAATGTACATTAATAAATGTACATTAATGAATGTACATAGATGAATATACATAGATGAATGTACATAGATGAATGTACATAGATGAATGTACATTGATGAATGTATATTAATGAATGTACATGAATGTACATTAATGAATGTAAATTAATAAATGTACATTAATGAATGTACATAGATGAATGTACATTGATGAATGAACAATAATGAATGTACATTAGAATGGACATGAAGGCTGCACGGACCACAATAATGAATAATGTACGTGAGATATTTTCAATGTACTTAGTGTGTAACGTACACAATAGTGTACGTACACCCACCTCATGCATTAGACAAGAGTACACAATCGATATGTCTACAAACATTATTATATAAATGCCTTATTTATAAAACGATAAAAAAAAATTATTTCTAAAGATTCCTTAACAACTAATAATATTAAAAACTCATTTTCTTTGATTAAAATTTTTATGTGGGTTTTTATATAATTTTTATATTTTATATTCTTTCATCTTGAAATATACATACATACAATCTTCATTTGGAAACTCATTCCTAAATATATTATTCTAGTAATGAGCTGAAAATCACGAACCGTGAGTCAATCACTGTTATCTTTGAGTCACACTCACTATCAGTGATTAAATATCTGAGAATATCGTGATTCGTGAATCACGATATTCTTATTGTGTAGTTGAAATTATTCAGAACATAGGTCTGTGAAATTTTAAAAATATCTTTGATAATTCTGGCGTCTGCTATCAGATTACTCAAAGGTATTTGAGATTATGTAAAAATAAGATAGATGGCTCTTTCAAATAATGGAACGACTAAATGTATTAATATCAAAAAGGTAACATATAGGTTCGAAAAATTGTCGCTAAAAATATTGTCGCTGTAGCATAGTTGGATAATGCACCTTCTCCGGTTAGGAAAGAGATCCAGGTTCGAATCCCGGTGGCGTAAAAATAATATTTTTCGATATTGTTGATTTTATATGTATATCTTTCTAAATTATATACTATTTTTTTTTTTAATTCTACTGATTTTCTGACGACGTCGTTTTCTGTCGTTCCATTATTTGAAAGCCATGTACATTGTTTTTACGGAATTTCAAATACCTTTGAGTAAACCGACTGCAGACGCCATAATTATCAGTTACAACTTATATTATTAAGGAGAACACATTCTTATTGTCAAGTTGTAATTCAACAACTTAATATTATATATTTATTTATTTAAAGCTTAATATTTATTGTATATTTATGGCGTTAACCATTTTATTAATAGCAATTTTCACATTTCAAAGGCTAATCGAACTCAAATTTCTTACGGTAACACGAGTTGACAGCATGGCTGCATACGAGTATTTTATATTACGGTATAGTAAAGGTTAATAATAAATTGGTTATTCTATTCTGTCAATTCCGAAAACAATGACACTATTAGCTACTATCCGTTCGTAGGGCCATATAGCATGGCCGTTAGTCGATTGCTTTCAACTTGTATTTAATCCTTCCCAAACCATGCAGTAACACAGGTCTACCATCATAATTAAACCAGTAATATTTGGGTAAATACATGTACCATAAAATTCATATTTTAGATAATCCTAAAGAAAATATTAGCGCTTAGGAATGACTAGTGAAAAACCGATTATGAAAAGGGAATCGTACAAAAACAATATTTTTTTCCATTCAATCTGTTGTAAAATTAAATCGTTGGTATGATACCATTTGTGATATAAAAGACAGAGATCACACACTATTTTCACAGTGAAAAGAACAACAAACATATAAATATAATTATCTCCTACTTACGAATTAAACAAAGAGAGATAAGAAGGAAGGATACATTGTATAGGATTTAATGAATGCTCTAAATTATGTTATTAATCATTTTTTTTAAATTGAATGCTCAATATTAAGAGTAAATTCGTGCCATTAAAGCCACTTAAGTTAATAAAAACATTTTTTCCAACTGTTATTTACGGTAACACGAGTTGACAGCATGGCTGCGTTCGGGTATTTTTTTTATCATAGTATGGTAAAGGTTAATAAATATATTAAAATATGTACATGTTATATATAACATCGGTTCAACAATATATTGGAAATTGATATTGAAACCGGACAATAAAACTATTGAATGGCTCTGTTATACGTTTATTTAGACGTATTCAGGAGACCGTAAAGCCAACTTGAACAGACAGGAAGTGTGCTAACATCCACACAGGCTAGTCAAGAGAGACACGACAAGTTAGTCACCAAGAAAACAAACCAGTTTCACATACAATTTTGTTTTGTTTTGTTGCCATAGAAAAATAGAGAAATTAAATAAGATAAAGAGGTATATGTTGAGAATATGTTTAAACACTTAGGCCTAATTCACTCTGTATAACATTAGATTTTTACCGCGTACAACGGCCAAATACGTGGACGAAGTAAATACTAAAGGATGTTTTTTTTTAAGGTTTAGTACTTTAAAATTAAATTAAATACATAAAAATCGTGGTAGTGGCCAAAGTATTGGTTTTATTGGAAAGATAATTATATGTCATCAGTATTTAAATATGATTTCACGCATATAAGCGCAATTTGGAAGTCCAATATACGACGACTTTTTAGGAGCAGCTGGGGACGTATATATTGAAATAACGCGACGAATGTTAACTTTCAAGTCGTCTATCGTCTCTGGTTTACCATCGTAGACTAGCGACTTCACATATCTTACGCAAAATTATGCGCTCATCGAATGTTTCCTTCAATAAATTGAATGTGGTGCACGCTGTGTGGTATGCTGCGCCTTCTTGTTAAAACCACAGCTCTTCCACATGAATGCCATTCAATTGGGGAACGAAGAAGTCAGTAATCATTAATAATGGATCTATAGCGCTCTCCATTAACTGTAATGTTCTGGCCGGCATCATTTTTGAAAAAACATAGGACGAGTATTATCAATTAGAGAATGCATGGTGCGAAAACGATCCATGGTTATTCGAATTACTAAGTCGGATGGACGATTATATCAACCGTAAAATGTAGTGTTGCCAATTCGAAAAACGAATTTAAAAAAAAAAATTGGATATGAGTGTACGTGGTTTTAATAAATAACACCTGAAATATTTTCTACGTATATGCTCTACTGCGCATATTTTATGCGTAGACAACGTGGACTAATAATTCAATGTGTTAAATATATACATGTATGTAAAGCGTTCTATTTTTACCGCGTCCGCTAGGTACCGCATGAGTTGAAAAATACGTATTGTAAAAAACACGTAAACGTTATACAGACAGTAAATTTTCCTAAAGGCATATTGTATATTTCTAAAGTAAGTGGTTTCCTATATGTCGGTGTTACAATCTGAGTTTAAATTGAATTCATTGACCGCGTACATTTTGAACCTGTACACATTTATGTACTATATTTATCGTAATTGATTTTGCAAAATCATCACATCGTATAAACCATACAACTTTATCTGTACGTAATAGTATAAAATATTTATTTTATAAATAAACTAGATGAATAATACGTAACATACAAAATTTCTAAGTTTAAAAAGGTTTTATATAATTTATAAACATTTAAAATTATTATGTGACAAAAGTCTAGTAAAGTTACCAGGCTGAATAACTATCAGAGGTGATATCGATTGTCCCATATATTAAAATTACATGTTATATGTATAATATATCTAAAATAGTTCAATTTTATTAATAATCATATATGTTATTTGAAGATATTCATATTATTATTATTGTTTTTCACTTCTCACATAAAATTCTGTAAAAAATTAAGTATAAAATTTAATCTCATTCTTATTTTTCCATTAAAAAATGTATTAAATATGGCAGTTCCGTCCAGATACATTAACTGGAATAAATAATTATTTAATACTACATCAGAATTTACTTTATTACATCGTACGCCTCATTTTTTTTACAAAAGTAAAAATATATATTAATAATTAGATATCAGAACTATCTAAATTATTATCGACAATGAAGCGAATTATATTAAATATTTAAAATATTATAGCTAACTGTGCGTTTAACTTATTTTTCAGTACGTACGAATAATCTGAATGCGAATGACAAAAAAATCTATTTGCAAGTACCTAATAGTTTTTATTCTGACAGTGTATTGCATTTTAAAATTAGAACACCTGCGCAGTAGTTCTGCTTATTTATCACTTCATTTATTGCTACGTTATGTAATAAAGATCTAAGTTGTGTATATTTTCATATAGAAGTAGAAAATAATCATTTTTTGCTTAAGACAATAATAACTTTCACACTAGTTTAATCCTTCCTCATTAAATTTCCAAACAAACAGAATAAATCAACTCATTAGTACAGGCCTAATTTGTTCTATAGTCTATATTGACATTGCGAAGGCTCTATTAAGCTTTTATATCAAGTGCGATCACACCCTTCATAACAATTCTCCAAGGGGTGGTTTCTTGCGCCGAGTTTGCGGCCCCGATGTTGAGCAGTCGTATGTCTATAAAACACCCCACGATAAGGGGTTGGTCTCTCGCAGTTTTACGTCAAATAGCTATTCACTGACTGATCTGCCTGTAAAAACCTGTAACAGTCGTAAAATTGTTTCACGTATACTGAATTTTTTTTGTGTAGGTATTTATGGGGTGTACGAAGGCTGGCAAGTTGTCTCGGAGGTATTCATTGGGCTGAAGGTGATGGTGAAATGATAAATGCGATGGTTACATGGTGTTAACCAGCAAATCCGACCGTCCGCGTCGGGCTCCCGGGCAATACTTGAAGCGATTAAGGGATATACGGTAAAGGGATGGAATAATCTAGTTAAAGGAATTAATACCCTGATCCTCCAGGCTGGGGGTTTTTTTGATCACAGAGGCGAAGTCATGGCGAAGATCGTGGACGTCGGAGTTCCATGAGACAATGATATATTGAGGTCTCCAAAATTACCTAAAGTTGATCAGTACATCACGTAAAATTAATCTTCGTATGATCAAAATCCCGTGGCGGGTAGACATCGACATATGTGGCCCGCGCGGCGAACCTGACTTAGCCGCTGTGACACCAGAGCTAGAAGCGGTATGTGGCAAGCGATTCATAGAGGTCACCTACCAGGGTGGGGACAAGAACTCGCGCTAGTGCGTGAGGGAAAGGATTCCATTCTACTCTCGTGGCTCGCGCAAGCTAGCAGTATTACCTAGTGTTCCTCTTACTGTAGTAATTTGTACTTACTTATGTTCAATTTACAACCTACCTGGATATATTTATACAACCGGGAGCAATCAAATAAACAACAAGACAAGACTCGAGGTATGATTATTTACTGTCACACATCCCTGATTTTAGTTTCACCTAAAGTCCCTTCTGATATTTGTTTAAGTTTCTGGTAAATCTGAGTCTTTACCATCAAAAAAGTAACTGCTTCGTGACTTGACTTGACTTGTTGACACAATGCAAATGAAAATTGTCCGATTTGTGAAGATAATAATTGACGTCATCGCTACAACGCTGCAAGTATACGAGCTCCATATTGAGAATAGTCAAATTTATTAAAATCCTACAATTACAGTTAAGAGAGATCTTACTCACATAAAAGGGTCAACATTATGAGCGCACAGAGTGAAGTATCGGTAGATCACGATTCTGCTGTTCTAGATGGAATTCAGAGAAATCTGATTGCTCTCGTGTCCGACGACTGGTAAACGAAGAGGAGATATAAATTGAGAGATCTCTTTGAAACGGCTAAGATCCACCCAGAACTGAGTACTATCACGATGTTGACAATGCTGGATATATATATCGTTTCAATATTATATTTTATCACACGTTGCCCTAGCTGGCCTAGTGTCCTTCCTTGTCATGGATGGAACCTCATGTCACCGACTAGCTTCCATCGGTACTTATATTACTGTGGGTTTTCGCCAGGGCGGCGCCATGGACCATTATAGTTATATTTTGTTTGCAGGGGAAGGGAAAATGCATGAATACACAAATAGTTCACTTATGAATTGTAATTCCATAATTGTTTCTACAAATTTCAGCCGCTTCTCATACACAATCTACACTAAACGCTATCAGCTCTCATGTCTAATTTCACTTTGTCTTCGTTTTTCTACGTGGTACTTCTTATTCTGCGACGACCTTTGATATCCTTGGATATCCAAGCTCAACCCGCTACATGAAGCAGTCATCAAGTATTGTTCCAACAAACAAACTGTCATTGCATGAGTTTTGCCTCGGTTTTTGGGGCAAAACTCGCCGCCTAATCTAACATTCTCAGGGCTAAGGACGTTTTATTACTCGCCACGGCCCCTGAGAACCATGCCATCTTCTTATTCTTCCTCGATTTCATCATGGTGCACACTCCGATTGCGGACCCCACCAAGCGCGATTCGTTTCCAACCAGAAGTCACTGATCGGCCATTTATCATCTTCATAGACTCCTAACGCATTGCGGGCACCCGATTGGCTAACAAAAATTAAATTAATGTTGCACACGCATGAGGACGACTAAATTTAAATGTGACAATGTCTGTTTTAGAAATTTAAGACTGAAGAAGAATGGTTCATAATAGGGATCAATGAACGAAAAATCTTAAGGAAACTGAGACCCTTAAAATGTTGTAGGGCCAATAATGATGATGATGTGAAGTTATGTGAAGTTAAACATATTAGTTTCAAAATGCGAGGGAAAATACAGTAACTAATTTAAACTTGTTTAAATAGTTCAAAACCTACAATAGAAAAAACTCTAGTTGGGAGACATCGAACATAAATAAACTCTGCAAAGAACAAACGAAAATCCTTTTAACTCTAATATAGAACTAGATCAACAACAATAGTTTTAAAACTCTTCTTCTCAGATTCTTGTGCCATCTTAAATGTCTACTTTTATGACATTTTATCTGGCAGTTGATCTAATTTTTTATAATTTACATAAAACTATAATTTAAATCCTAACAAGTGAATATTACGAATAACCTAATTTTTGCTATTTAAGTATTTCTTATTTTTTTAATTTGTATTGAAAATTTAATATTGAACAAAACATGATTAAATTTATTTTCATTGCTTCGACCATTCAACATTATAGAGAAGCAGAGGTGTAATGCTAAATAAAAAAGCACTTGGGTGACATTAAATTAAAATCCCCCCCCCCCCACCCTTTTCCCGTTATTAAAATTTGATTTTAGCAAGTAATAAATTAGCCTTCGTTAACGCTTAAGCCATACATATGTCAAAATACTATCGAGCTTTAAAATGTGAATTTAGTAATTGCTGTTTATTTATCATGAGTTCATCTGTCTCCAAATGCATGTGGTCAATGGTGGAAATAATTGGATAGAATTTTTAACAAAAAAATCTATAAATTTCTTGGTAATGACTTTCACCTTCCAGTTATATATATATATATATATGTTGCATTCTCGTAATATCCGCCCGCTGCACGATATTAGATGTACAAAATTATATGGGGAATATTTTGAATCAAAACATTTTAAAATTTTCATAAGTATGTAGGTACTTACTTAAAAGTAAGCTCCATATCAAAATATATAACATGGTAGTACCACGGACAGCCCTGGATCCATTATACCACTGTAGATAAATATAATATTTTTAAACTTAGTAATAAAAATAAATTTTAACATTGTATGCTTAATTTATATTTAAATTACTTAATTTTTGTGTATCATATTTTTAAATTTCCTTAAAATATTAAACAAACTAATTTGATTTGTAACCATTTTAGTAACAAAATTAATATACATACGTAATAAAATGATTTTTTTTCGTTCTTTTAACAAATTACTAATAATACATTTTCAAATTTAAATTACAATCCTGTTATGTAAGCATAATAAAATAATTCAAAGTGGAAATTAAATCAATAAGAAGAAAAAAAACTTCTTTTTTAATACGAGTCTAATTTAAAATATTTAGAGGATATTAAGTTTTTTTGAAAACGATAATATTTTATCTGAATACATTCTCTCTAAGATGAAAGTTCATAATTTTTTTCTGTATTCTTTCCATTATATTATAATAGGACATATTTTATATATATTATAAATAATATTTTATGTATAGATACATGACTCAATAACAATGTTCACAGAATATGTGTCTAACCTCAACAATGTCAGATATAAAATCATTTAAAAAAAATGACAATTATGCGACTATTTCGAATAATTGAAAAATTGCGACTATTTTGAATAACTGATTCCTAATTATATGTTAAATACGAAAAAAAAAATTTCATAGAATTTCAAGCAGCTACACTATTTTTTGTTAGATAATTTATTAAAACTTAAACATGTAAAAACTAAAATCAATATTATTTTATTTTTATCTTTAATATTTTTAATATTGGCAAAATCAATTTTGTGGTTAAAACCCATTATTTTTAATAGATAATTTTCTAAACATTAATTAAATATATTAATTAGAAAGATATACATATAAAATCAATTTTATCGAAAAACATTGTTGTTGCGCCACCGGGATTCGAACCTGGATCTCTTTCCAAACCGGGGAGGGTGCATTATCCAACTATTATTATAGCGAAAAATTTTCTAACCTAATAGTTTCATTATTTAAAAGAGCCATCTACCTTATTTTTACGGAATCTCAAATACCTTTGAGTAATCTGATAGCAGACGCCATAATTATCAATTTATTTTTATTACATTTTGGACACATTGATACAACTTTATTATTAGGAGAATGTGTTCTTCTAATGATATTTTTGTTTTATTAATCACTTAATGAATTAAAATAGATCTACCGGTTTTGAAAAATATAATTTTCTTCATTAGGATGCCAGTATGTTATAGAATCATTTTTAGGAAAAAAAATTAAAATAGGAATTTTGTATCATCAAGTAACAATTTAAATTTGGTACTAAATTTATTTTTTAAATTATTATAGATTTGATTATTGTTTTAAAAAATAGATTTTATTAACGAAACAATAAAATATGTTTTTGATTTGTTACCGAAATAATTAAATTAACAATTTAAAATTATATTATTTTAGAAACGGTGCAGAATTTGCACATGTTTCTTGAATGCTTTCGACTAGTAATTTAGTCAGGTAAAGTATGGTATGTTACACCCTATATTGATGTACAGTATATTTGTATAACTATATTTTTGAGAATGTTTATAAGAGAAATAGAAGAAAACATTACACTCAATTGATTTCTGTCCAAGAATTGACAAGTTCTGTTATAAATTTGAAGTGTTAAACCACCACATTAACTAGCAAGGAACCGATCACAAAACCGATGACTGATGAAGCACAGTATACACGACTATACCTGGTGGGACGATCACTCACCAGATAGAGAGAAATACCTCCGACGAAGATCGATTAAGATCATTGTCGTGATGAAGAAAGACGTGACACTCTTCATTGTCACGGCGAAGATAAATTTTGTATAGTCGAGCAAAAAATGTAGTTTAATAATATGAATTCTCGATGCCAATATTGAACAAGATAGATGGTCACATTTGCAAACCGAAGTAAATATGTCACTAAAAAATGTTAAGGGTAAAAATCATTAATTCAAAAGAATCTGGCAGTAAGCCGAAAGCTTTATATTTCCGGTAGACTGTTCTTCGAACTTAGCTATGTCATCTTACGTAGGTAAGGTTCAGCAGATTTTCTAACTTTTCAGTAAATTTTTCCCTTCTGTATTGCCGTTCTTCTTCTTCTCGTGACTCTTTCGTTCAACGAACATTATTTGTCATGTTGGCTATTATCACTTTGTACAAAATCTCATTCATCTATGGATGTCTCATCACGTGACCGAGATATTGAAGTTTTTGGTTTTTTACTGCTGTAAATATGTTAGATCTTTATGATAAATCAACGAGTTGCCGGTCATCGTGCCGACGTCTGGAAGCACCCTATGTAGACACCGTGGATAGTGAAAGTCTGAAGGGAGTGACTGAAATAAAATATTTGGGAGTCAAAATAGATTCAAAATTGAATTTATCGCAAAATACAAGATATGTGACTAAAAAGATTGCTAAAAAATCTCACTTCTGGGAAGGATCAAAAGATTTATTAGAACTGAGTCTTGTAAAAGAGTAAAAAGATAAAAAAAACAGCTACGTAGGAAATAATCCTCACATCAACTACTGCAGCAGTATTTTGTTTTTGGATAACGAAGAGGAAATGCAACAATTGTCAGTATTGCAAAATAAAGCTTTAAGAATAATATTCAGAAAACTAGATATACTAAAATGAGTGCAATGTTGAAAGATCTGAATATGATGACCTTTAAGCAGAACATATATTTTAATATAATGGTATTTATTTATAAAATTCTCAATAAGAAAATATCAGCGGAATTTACACGAAAAATTGATGCAAATCAACATGAGCACGAGCATCGTACAAGAAGGGGTGATAGACCGAGACTGCCATTCACTAAGAAGGCCAAATCTCAGAAATCGAATATGAAGATTTTTAATGAAATGCCAGAAAACATAAGAAAGGTGGAGAAGTTAAATAGATTTTAAATGAAACTGACTAAATACGTAAAATATGAGTTTCAATAAAAAAAAAACTTAATCTTGTTTATATTAGAGCATATGTAGGAATGCTTATGTATGCACTATGTTAAGAATTAAATAAATAAAAGAGCACAACACATATTGCTATTTGTATGTGGTGCTGGTAAGACGTGAGAAATAGCGAAATCGGAAGACCTGCATCTCAGGTAAGTTGTGTTCTTCCTGGTATTTGGTTGGTGATTCATGGGTTCGTGCACGTCGCGCTTTGATATTCGACGAGTAAGTGATGGGCCGAGCACGCAACTTATCTGGTGCTATATTCAAAAGTTCAGACAAGAAGGTACACTGATTAACCAAACTCCTCCGGGACCATTAATGTCAGCAGCGACGCCAGAACACGTGACCCATGTTTGACGTGAAATTATGCGCAATCCGCGTAAATTGATAAGGAAGATTTCAGCCTGCACTGAAATAAAAAAATCAACAGGGCACGTTATTTTGAAACCTCAGCGAGAACGATGCTGAAACGTTTTGGAACAGCACGAACGCTTGGAAACATTGTTCACTGACGAACCATATTTTCATATCGATGGCTATGTTAATAAACAGAACATAAAATACTGGTGCCCTGACAACCAAAAAAAATGCCATCAAAAACGTTTGCATTGTCCAAAAATGACAGTATGATGTTCAATTTCTGCCCGAGAGATAATTGGCCCTTATTTTTTTAACCAGCGAAAGACAGTCACTGCTGACGTGTATTGCCGAATGATCGACGAGTTTTTGGTATCGCAACTACAGCTGTTTCTCGGATTTAACAACAGAATACAATTTCGGCAGGACGGGGCCACTTCACACACAGCTAGAGTTTCAATGGAGAAGCTGAGGGAATTTTTCCCAATAAATTAATCAGCAAATACGGAGACATACCCTGGACCCAGAGTAGCATCTGTTAAACCAACCTTAAACTGATACCGCTGTGTCTATTTCAGAGGATATATGAACGACACAGCGGCGCGCGCACCTCACTGAAGAGTGAGTACGCAATACTATGGACATCTCCATTCTCGTTACTTCTTCACCGAGGTTTATCTAGACTGCAATTTTCACATACAGCATTGCTTTAATTATAGTCGCGTAAAGCTGCCTTGAATAAATCAAGGAAGAAATCATTTTATTCTTCACTGAATGCCTGTAAGTTGAGTACTAAAATATAGTGATTAGAAAAAATCCTACTCTCGACTCACTTGTGTAATTGTGATTGATATTCGATAATATCAGTGATTGAAAACTGTGACTGTGATTATTAATACGCATGCGCCGCGCGATATCACAATACATGAAATAAATTTAAAAAAACAATTTTTAGTGTATTTACTTATATAATTCAAACATCATTTACATAAAAAACATATTTTAGCATATATATATCTAATTTATAATAATAACCTTTTAAAAAGTGTGTCGATTTTTTGGGTTAAATTCTCAGCATTTCGGAATCAAATGGGTAAAACTCTTTAACAGAATCGTTTATTGGATGGAGATTATAACGAATTATAACGTCATTCTTTCATGAATATTTTTTTTTTCATATGCACATGCGTCGAATCACGGTTCACCATGAAAGATAAATAAATTTGAAAAATGAATCACGAATCACAATATTCTCAGATATTTCTTATAGTGAGTGCGACTCAAAGGTATCAGTGATTGACTCACAGATCGTGATTTTAAGCTAATCACTACCAAAATATCTGAACACGAATGATGGTCCATCGATGTAGGACCATCGTTGCATATTATTATGGTATATTCACTCTCATAACTTGAAGTTTTGAGAAGCTTGTTAGTCTAGTGGTTAAAATTCGCAAAGTAATCTAGCGTTCAAGGAAACCACAAAGTTAGATATATTTTCTTAGCATAGGCATTTAGCTTTATTTGAAAATAGTAATTATATTGTTGTGTCATGTATTTTATATATCAATATTGGTGGTGGAATGAAACGTGGGTTTTAATATAATAATATTGTTTCGTATTTACAAACACACTTTTGTCTAGCCTTTTAAAATCGACGGCGACTAATGTTATTGATACATGTCCGCGTTCAAATTCCCATCCTTGACACATCCTACTGCTTGCCCTCAGTATGAATTGTAAGCCTGACGCCATCAGGTGTCACTTGATCAACATTATTTGTTTGATCTCAACATCGCCGTCTTCAGTCGGGAGCGGAGATTGCCGACTATCTTTGTGCACGCAGTATGTGATTTCGGAGGCGTTATACTTGAAGTTAGGTGAGCAGTCCTTTTAAATCCTGGTTCCTTCGAAAAATCTCTTTTCTCCTACTAACCTCTTCCAATATCCGTCTCCCGATGTCCTTCCCCACCTTGCGGTAATTCCGACTTATAACCAGAATTATGTATGTAGTATATAGGAAGTGAGACTTATCCTCGAGTGTAGATATCGGCGGTGTTATCGGTTAGCTAAGAGCGCTGATGATAGCAGTAAATTTAATTAGCACCTTTATACGAGTACGCACCTCTATATAAATTCGCTCAAAATGAAAACGAGTTCCTGTCCAGAGTTATAAAACTACCCTAAAGAAGGGTTAGTTTAATTGAAAATCGCGATGTAAATGAATGGATAAGATTGCAAAACCGTGCCTAAGAGCATTAGTCATCCGAAACATCCCCACATTCAGAATAAAAACTGAGATTTTCCCTGAAATGGTGTGCCATTTCTCCCCTTTCAGGAAAGTACATTTCATGTGTCTGTATGAATATTGTGAATACGATATTATTCATGTTTTGTGTTTAGGAAAATATGTGAAAGATGATAAGAAGGAAAGCAAGAGCACTTGAAATAATGTTATTTTATTCAAACCCACTGAAGGTTGATAAATACCTCCGCTGGCTTATTCAAAATACTCCGTTACTTATGTAAGCCCGCATATATCACTATAATCATGTGTATTATAATATCATCGTCATATTATATTCCTATCCAAGAAAAATAAACAAATTGTAAACGCTATATTAACATTAACTAACCCAACTAAAACTATCTGTAGTTAAACCTTTCTAACAAAGAAAACATATTTTTAACCTTTCCTTTACTGTGCGGGGTAATACAGTTACCCCAGAAATTTTTCAAATATTTAAAATTCAAAGTAATATTAAACAAAATATATATTTTTGCAATATTACCAGTTCCCAAAATAGAAAACATTTACAAAAAAATCTCAATCAATTATAGAAAATAACACTGCATAATTTGAAACAAGCACATCATTAAGGTTTAAAAATAACTTTAAAATCTCTAAATGTAACGCCAAATATTATCAGAAATTTTTTATATATTTAGAGATAACAAATTGCAATAGCCTCTCTACACAAATTAAAGAAATAAAATATATAAAAGAGTTAAGAAAGAAATTACATGAACACTTCAAAAAGACAATTAGAAAATAATCAACATTACAGAAGCACACAAATAGACAATAAATAAAATATTATATAAAATTATTATAGTGTAACTCTCTCTCCAAACACAATAGCTAGTCTCTTTTTTGGAGAGGTAAGCGGAAAAAAAACATGCAATTTTAAAAGTGTAAAATACTTAATTCATGTTATAAAAAAATTAAAATATGTCAAATAAATAAAAAAAAATCTTGATTAAATGGGAACTGGTGATTTTATTGACTTAACGTAGTTAAACGAAACAAATATGTTTAGATATTATGCGTGCCTTGGTTGTCTGGCCTGATTTAAAAAAATAGACGAGTATGTGTATTACTTTCATGTGGGTAATCTACGAAGCTTGCAGCGCGTCATAAGTTTTTGGGTCGCCCTGTTTTGAACATATTTACGGCGGTAAGTGTGAAATACAGATCGTGTATTGCTATTGCATCGGATTGGAGGCTGACTAGCCAGATATTGAGAAATCCATGGAAGAACATTAGAGGAACGACAGTGGAGTGCAGATCAGCAGATTGTCACAAGGGGTGAGGGAACGGGATAAAGAAAGGGCGATAGGAACTCGGTACAGGGACAGGAGAGTGAGGGCTCAAGAACCAACCAGGAACCACGACTTACCTTGATTTTCTTTGCTGTAGTCACAACTTTCCTGAACATCAGGAATAATTTCTTCGATTCACACAAAGCACTCTAAATATAATAGGAGTTTCGGCACGCGCCGCGAGGAACCGAAACACACACTAGCAACAGTACCTGTACAACAACTGTAACTTTGTAACATTGACACCTTGACAGTGCAAAATTCATATATAACACGCAGAAAAGTCGTGCTCTGTGGTAAGGGTTGAGGGAGGGGGGGGAGAGAGAATAAATAAGTATAGTAAACCTAATAGAGCATCCACATGCGCACGGCGACCGGCGATCTGGTCCTCAACCAACAATAGTTTTATTTATTGTTATTGTGTTTAGTTTGTAAAACTCCATGTTTATTTTTAATTAAATTATAATAAATATTATTATTGAGTACTACAATTTTGCGTAAGTATTGGTGAACGTTATATATATATTAAGTCCTGTAATTACCCCATACTTTCATATATTTTCCATTTAAATATAATAAAAAATAGCTTTGTCTCTATGAGATATTGAATATATGTTTAATATGTATAAATCATAAAGAAAGTCGGCAAATAATAAGTTATGAAGTACTTGTATAAGTTTCTGTAGCAGATATCGGTCGCCTCGTGGGCTAATTCACCCACTGAATTTAGATCAAGCTATAAAGTGTATATGTAGATTCTAATCAATGAAACCTGTGGATGAGGCGGAAACGACTTGCACAAAAGGTCGATGGAGATCTGAAGCAGGATCTGGTGGCGGTTGCCAACCAGGAAATCAGACATACAAGGCAAAGTGGCGGATCTGATCTTCAGCAGAGAGAAGCGAGCACAAGTCTCTTTGCATAAAAATAAGCAGATCTGCGAGAAGTCTAGATGTAGCGGTTCGCAATGATTCGATTGATTGGTGACATCTTATTGTTGATGTAACGAGGCGTCCGGATTACGGTAATATGGAATGATGTTATACCGAGTGTTAAATAAAATGTCGGCACACTGTGCAATCGTAATAATACGATGAATAGTACAATTGTTCAGATATATTGCGCGGCGTCGGCTTCTAGAATGTTCGTATTGGAATGGCAATATAACGCATTACACAACAGGATAGGAGTATTTAAATGTATGACTCGGTTATATAGTGGATAACGACGGATTACTTCGGATGCCACGACTCTTTCAATATTCGAGTCGGACCGTTGAGTAATACACCGCCGGAAACTGTTGTCGTATCAGAATTCTAGGCGAGTATGAGGGGAATGAGAGCTCTGTGGCAGAACCGGACCTTTAGATTCGGGGGAGTACATCTTTGAAATCTGAGCGGCTTCATACAAAATAGGTAAATAGTAATAGTTTGTGTCTTAAATATTGTACTTAGAAAATAAACTCACGCCAGTGTGATATGCGTTTAACGTGTGAAATTAACATATTTTAGTGTAAGTGGTACAAAAGTGAGCTCTATAATATTTTTATTGAGTTAAACGTTTCAAAATGTATAAAAATAGGACAGTTTTTAGACGTAGTAGGCCGTGTGGAAAGAATGTCCAAAGAGCAAATTCCGAAATAATTGTCTAACACCAGACCAATAGAACTCAGAAACTAGTGATGATCTAAGTCAAGATAGAGTGACAACGTTATCAAGGATATTTATATCAGATATTAATTTACATTAAAGGCCATCAGGAGCCAAGATCACATTAGTTTTAGTAATGATGTTATTTAGACAACACAGGACATTAAGAAAAACTATTTCAAAATGGAAATATTTTTATCAGTAAAATAGTATTCAATTTAAATATTAGTAGCCAGTGATTGACGATATCCTTGAATTAAACTACTTTCGATAAAATATTTCTCCACGAAAAATATTTCAAACAAGTATCCGATCTTTAGGACAGATCTATGCCGTGCACGCGTATGTACGTAATATCATGGACCATGTCCTTTGTACTCACCTGTTTTCTCTCTTTCCACTTTATATTTCAAAGTACGACCTTTTTCTGTGGTATATTGGTATATCCATAATATTATTGCACTTTCCCATTTTTTATCTGTGACTTACTGAACTGTATTAGACTCAGACTAGTGTCATTGCCAGTTGATGACTTGCAAAAATATCAGTGATTGATTCACGGATCTATCTTGATTCCATGGGTAGGTGTTTAGGTTAACCAGCAGTTCAAAATAACTGTTGGGACTAAAATCTTCCCTTAAAACAAAAAATGTTTATGTTAACCAAGAACAAAGGATTATAGATTATAAGAGGTGTGAAACCATAGCTAGTAGATCACTGTGTTTTGGATATCGGTCATGGGAAGTTATTCTTAAATAAATTCAATTAATATAGTGCATAGTTTACAAAGCATGTACTTCTCTTTTAACCACAGGAAGAAATAATAAACATTGATCATAACCAAAATAGCATTTTTGTGTTTATTATTGTCTATTCGCGATTGTCTAGATGTCATTTTTGTTCGTTTGGTGGCTAGTGCAAGGTCGCGATACAATATTTAGAATATATATTTGTGTACGTGATCTCATATCTGCCATCCTTTGTTCTAATGTTATTCTTCGTTTCTGGTGAATTAATACCCTTATTATTATAATATCTCTGTATTTACTATTACCCGACGTTACATTAATTTACTGAAACATAAATATGATAGCGCCGCTGGCTTTTCCTTTAGATGCGAAACCAGTGTAGTATGGATTTGTTGGGATTTTGAGATTACATCGTCTTTACGTGGGTATCCCACTTAACCTTTAACAAAGCATTTCAGTACGAATATTTGGAAGTTTCATACATAAAATAACTATGAAATATTTTTTACACAACTCACTAAAACAAGCCGTTAGTATACTTTTTACAAGTATTATTAAAAATAATGTAAACATTAAAAAAAAAATCTATATATATAGAGTAGAGTATCTGTGGGTGGGTAAGTGAGTTTGTTTTTTATATTTTATTTCAAGCTTGATGAAATTTTGCACACTTGACCTTTAAAACAAGAGAAATGTCACTGTTTATGATTGCGCAATGTCCGGGTCACGCGTCCCACAGAATAGAATATGAAAATTCTGATCGTAAATCGTAATCACCACAGGGTAAAAAAGGGAAAATAGGGAAACGTAGAATAGGAAAAGGTTGGTGAGAGAAAGGAAATCCAGTCGAAGGATTGGTGATCTCGGGAACCAGGATTTGGAAAGACTGCTCGCCTTACACCTCCGTATATCCCTGTGGTCTCCGCGAAATCACACAATGTTTGCACGAGGATGGTGACGACCTCCGCTCCCTACTGAAGATGGTGATGCCAATGTGCATCCACGGCACACACAAACAATATACACTATGATAATACAAAAATATCACACAAATATAGTACTGGTGCACTAGAGCTGAATAATCCACAATGCGAATGATGTGATGCGGTGTCGAGATTAACCAAACAATATTGATCACGTTGACATCTGTTGACGTCAAGGTCGCATTTCACACTGGTGGGCAAACATTAGGACAGGTCATGGTTAAGAAATTAGGACGCGGGCATGTGACAACAATAATGTTCGCGCCCGATATATACGGAACGTACGGAACAGTCTATATGAGATTTCGAAAAAATACCCCCATCCCCCTTTCTCTCCCTTGCTTGACGTTCAAAATAAAAGGAAAATTACTGTCTACAACAAAAAACCACCACCCCACTAAATGAGGCCTCTTCACTCTACGTAAATCTCGGGCAACGCTAGATACTTCAGCTAGTCTTTCACAAAAGAGGTAAAATCTCACATCTATCTGACCTAAGTCACTAAACATTCGAAAACATGGATCTGAAAGACCTGGAAATAGGCATCAAGTTACATTTGGAAAACTAAAAATTATACTTTCGTCAACAATTCAAAAACACCTGAAACTGAAGGTGTGTCACCAACAATGATCTATGAATCCTGCATACACACGAGTAATAAAACGGCCAATGCTTGGTGTGATACCCAATGACCCGTATTCAAGAAAGAGATTTCTTGAGAATTGGTCCTAAAATATTTACCGTATTCTTTTATAGGCAGATCCCCTTCATACATGCTATTTACTTATGTGTTGGACGTGACATAAATAGACCGTTATACAATACCTAAGAGTACGTATTTTTAGGTACAGTGTAATATAGGAATTCTGTGACGAGAACGGCGTGCTTGTGTACATTTTTAGCCGTTAAATGCGGCACATAGGAAAGTTTGTATATGGTGCACCATGCATATTAGTTTGTTTGTTAGTATTGTTCACATCCATAACAGTTGTACAAGTTCTGAAGCAATTTACGAATCAATCCTTTGCTAACTCTCAGATATCAAAATATCATTTAGAGGTTATCTTGGACATGGACTATATTAAACGAAATTAGTAAATCCGTGAAAAGATTCGGGTGACAGATATTGTACCAATGGTGACCGATCTTAAATGGCAACGGGCAGGACGTGTTATATTGTGAGAAGATAATAGATGAAACCAAAAAGTGACTACTTAAT
The DNA here is from genome assembly GCA_031772225.1 of Eubasilissa splendida. NCBI lineage: Eukaryota > Metazoa > Arthropoda > Insecta > Trichoptera > Phryganeidae > Eubasilissa > Eubasilissa splendida. The sequence goes on from CM062867.1 coordinate 3,168,939, forward strand.
CTTGTGGTGAGTTCTTCTTTAGTATCAATTCTGTTGGCTTCTAAATATTTAAAGGTGAAATTCTCTCATTGATCATTCGTTATTTAAGTTTCCAGTGCATCATTCTTTTTTGATATCCTTAGATATATGTGTTAGATTTTTATGACAAATCCATGGATTGCGGTCGCCGTACGCATGTCTGAACCAGTATGACTACATCATGGTCCATGTTCTAGTTACTTACCTGTTTTTCCCCCTTTATATCCAGAGAATGACCTTTTTCTGTGTGTGCTGTATTGTCTTTAATTAGTTAAAAAGTTAACATACTGCTATAGAGTTAACAAGTTGAACTGTTAAAGTTGACGTTTTTGCTATTGGGCGCGAGTCAAACTGTTGAAGTTGATATTTGAGCGTGTTAGACTGAATTGAAGTACATTACGCTATTGTGCCAGTGATCAGTTTTCTATTATTGTGCGTACAGAAACAAGTTTCATCTTTCTTATTGTGTGTGGTTTGGATGGTGCTTCGTGCGTATCAGCAAAGTATGTATTTTTGAAGTCAAAATATTTGTGGTCTCAGCGAAAGTAGATATCCTGACAAAGGAACACCACTGCAGGTAGGTCGTGTTCTTCCCGGTGCCTGGTTGGTCTTTGAGCCCCCTTTTTTTCCTGTTCCTATTCAAGATTCATTATATCTGTCCTACATATCGTTACCTATCCCTTACGCAATAGTCAATGTGTTCACCTCGGCAATCAGATTTATCATCTTCACAGTTTACGCCAAATAAATAAAAGTGCTGGATGAGGTTTACATTTTTCCAAAATCATCAGATCTTCTGTTCTCAAAATTTAGAAAGTGCCATTTATTATAAATCCTCCATCCACTTTGATGACTTTTGCCGATGTCTTCTCTAACGCGAAGTGAAAGCCCACTACACTGATTTAGACCCCCAATCACTTTGATACTTCTCCGACTATTAGTACCCTGCTGCTGGAGCTTTTCTGTACATAATCTAACAATATTAATCAGTTAACAAAACGCCATCTACAGGGTAGCTCAAAAAAAGGAGAACATCTCGAAAGACACGAGTTATTTCAAAACATAATGTAATTAATTATAATTCTTAATGTAATTTATTTTGCACAATATTTAGATAATCAGAAATCATCAAAACACTCCATATTGCATAATCAACTGGATTTAAATCTGGGATGTTCGGTGGCCATATGCCTGGCTCGATAAAATTAACATTCTCGTGACGAAGAAAGTTGATTGTATTTCTGGCTGTGTGAGATGAAAATCCGTCCTGCTGTAATGTCTAGCTATACTCCAGGCATTGTTTTGAAACTCTTTGATAATTTTCCTAGCACCGCGACGTTTTCCAATTCGCAAATTTTTGATCAGAATACTGACTTTTGCGGTGATATTTGACATTTTGAATTTGAAAAAACTAAATAAAAACAATGTGAAAATTAATAATCAAAGATGGCGACCAAAAATTATCGAAATAAAACGTAATATAGGTAAATAAATAAGCTATTGTCGATATAGTTAAACTAATTTTGATGTAATTATATTATATTTTACGAAATGTACTCCCTTTTTTTGGGCCACCCTGTATATTTACATAAACATGGCCTACATGTAGTTTGACAAATTTTACATTTAGTATTCAACAAAAATTTTGAGTTTGCGTTATTTGTACTGTATTTTATTTACTAGGTAACAAAAGATAACTATTTTCTAGCCCTGTGGTTTGTTTGTTCTGCTCTGAGACTGATGATCTCGCATTCAGAATTGACAGTTGAATTTATTCATAGACAAGCGCTGTGAGGAAGAGGTGAAGACGGATGATCATAGACAATTCTGTCGTCACGTGATAAATGACTAGTTACGTCCAGGTTCAAAATTGAGTGGTGAGAGATCTTCTAAAAATAGTAACCAATTTCAAATCGAAGCATTATTCAAAACCCAGTATAATTTAAGTCAGTTTTAAAATAATATTTAATCGAAATTTCTAACTTTTATTACATTTCTGGGAAAATGATTCGACTTTTAGTATTAATATTATTATACATTATGTTATATAAACGATATAATATTTATACACCGTTCTGTATTAAATGATTTCAGAAAGTTATATAATATTATGTATATATGTTACAAATATTTGAGTGCTACCGCAAGATGGTAAAATAACATTATATAAAACGGTTAAAATATTAATATTTTAATATAAATTGAAATCGTAGATGCGTATATTATAAAAGTACACATAATTAGTTTAATAAATAAAATATAATAATAGCATTGTACCCTAAATGGTGAACCAAAGAATTAATTGAAATGACAAGAGATAAAAAATTTGCCTATAAAAAGTATAAAATGAAAATGATTTCTTAGAATTCGTCAAATCACGAAAAAGCGTTAAACATTTATCAATAATTTTCTTAACAACATTGAACAATCTGTAATAATAAGATCTTTAAGTTCTCAGAAATTTTAAATAAAAAATATAAATTGATTTTTTCCCTGAATGCTTTGTTGAAGTCTATAATAATACTGTTACCGTATAATAATGATTACAGCTTCGTTGAACAAGATGTAGATTGTAGAATTAAGCAATTTGACATAAAAAAATCAGCAGGCCCAGATAATCTCTGGGAATAAGCAATAATACCTTAAAATGGATCCAAAGGAACTTTACGTTAAAATACATCTTTATAAATCTTTTCAATTTGAATCGTCTAGTGGGTCCCACCTTGGACCTGTTTTATTTTTACTATTCATAAACGACATTGTTGACATTTTTAATAGAGTTCATGTTCTGTTGTTTGCAGATGATCTTATAATACATAAAGCAATTTCTAACCTAAATGACTGGTGCTGTGCTAACGAACGTTATCTTAATGTAGAAAAATTTTAACAAATAAGTTTCAATAGAAATAAAAATCAATTCCCTTTTCAATACAGCATTAATAATATTAATCTAAATAGAGTCGCAGTAATGCGAGATTTGAGTTTGCTCTTCGACGAAAAATTGTCATTTATTCAACGAAATTTGCAACAACGCGATTAAATCCTTAGGATTTGTGTTAACCTTTTCATCACTAAGCGGTCAAAACTTTCGTGTTGTCCAAAGCGGGGTATAGAAACACCCCAGATCATATTCATACAGATGATAATAAAAAGTTCGTGACGGGCGTCGCGGACCCAACCACCTCGCCGAACGTTTCTAGTCCGAATAACGCGAGTCGCGATTAGTGATATAGCTGTCTCCCTCGTTCGCATCTGTGGTATGGGGCTACCCAGTGCATAAATTAGAGTGAAACAAATAATAAGCACAACAACTAAAAGATAACACAAAGGAGTATGGTATCGATACGCGCAGGTGTATGTACCGCGCGAAGATCATTGGAAAATTTGAAAAACAAAAAATGTTTGTCATTATTTCCGTTATAAAAAATAGGAATGAAATCGTTTGCACAATTATTGAGTTATCAAATTTAAAGTGATCTATGGGGAATGTTAATACCCCTCTTCGAGAAGGCAAGGTTAAGGACAGCCAAAAACTTTAACTCGCTCCGCTCACGAACAACTTTATATACATCTATTGTAAGAAGTACGCTGGAATTTAACTCCACTCTGTGGTCTCCCTAACTATGGCTCATATGTTATAAAAATCGAAAAAGTGCGACAAAAATTTCTAAGAATTATCAATTTTAAATTACATATTTCGATAGAAAATATAAGTAAAGATTATTTAATGAGTACTTCGCCTAAAAAAGTTAACCTGGTAAAGAGATGTGAGCGATCAATAGCATGTTGGAATGCCCTGAGTTGATACAAATAGTTTCGTATAAAGTATCAACTCAAACGAGAAAACATGAAGTGTTCATTGTAGGTACACATACAAATAATTATGCTGTTAACTCGCCAACATCGCGGATGCATCGGCTTGATAACAAGTTGAATTTCGTTGACATTTTTCGTTGCAGTTGCGTATGTGAATTGAAGAAATATTTGTACGTGAATTATACTTAGTTTTTCATGTTATATTTAAATTAAATAAATAATCATTATTATGTAAAAAGCCCACAAGGACTTTGATGGAAATAAATAATTTACTCAGCCTACGTTTTGGAATCAGATTTCAAAATGTAATTTGCGAGTGCTGAATTGTATTTTGGATCAATATGCTGTTAAAAACACCCCCTATCAAGTAAATTAGAATGCTGTAAATTTAATTAATAGAGGATGAAAACAACGTTTAAAAATGCCCGAAACTTTTCAAAAAATAAGCTCTTTTAAAAAATATCTTAATCCTGGCACGTTGGAAACCTTTTGGGCCTAATCTTTTATAAATTTCGTAGCTTTTATAATAATCTCCGGATTATTATAAAACCACCCTTAAATAGTAATGTACTTAAGCTGTAACTTGCGGATACAGTATAAAAAATTCCAACCCTTAATACTCTCTCCTCAAACGTTGAATTAATCAAAACCTTACGAAACAATACCATTGGAATTAGGAATTTACCAGATTCAATCATGTGATGAAATCTGTATTCTACTTCATTGGACGTTTTGGAAATCCCGTAGCCTTATTTTGGGGCCCATCGATTGACCCAGACATTGTAATTACAAAAGCTGGAAGGGGCTGGGACCCGACCTTTTGCTACCACATCTTCATCCAACGTATCGAATACTCAATCCGCAATTGGACTTCACGTCTTTCAAAGGACCAACGACTTTATACGGGGTGAATATTAAAAATTGTCTTTTTTTTTTTTTAAATGTATATATATATATATATTATATGTGACCACCCCTGCAATTACACTGTCTATAGTTTTGGGCACAACCATATAAAATGAATAAAAATACTATTACACACAATTTCTAAGTGATCTTACCTGCAACAACATCGTATATCATCCAAGATGGCCGACGCTAACAAATAAATAATTATTCACGCGATGGTGAATAATTATTTATTTGCTAACCATAGCTAAGACAGATGCTCAATATTTCAAAATTCATAACTACTTGTACTGTTCTAAATACTTTTGCTGTTACGTAAATGTATCATAAACTATCGGATTTATGTTTCCACCAAAAATGTGTGTAGAACACCACTCGTCCCGCAATTTATGTTACAAACCCTTCTTCTATATGTTCACATTTAGATTAAGAATTTTGTATAATACATTGAAGACCTTTGACATACATTCCTTAACGAACTATTACAAAAATGTGTATTCTAACTTTATACAAAATTTTATCTTAATATATAAAATTGAATTTATGTCAGTATATTTATTTTATATAATAATCCTATGTGCTTCAACTGATTTAAATTAATTAACACGTACTGCCCGGTGGGTCAAAACAAAACACGTCCGGCGGTGGTGGGTCATTTTAGACCCACCTCAAGTTTTCGGTTTTTCAACCGTTTTGTGGATAATTTTTTAAAGATATTTCATTTTATATATGATTTAATGAGATAATATGATGTACCGTAATGTTTCTGTTAAAAAATGAAAGTTAAAAATTAAAAGATATTCCGAATAATGTACATATTTTCACACATCAACAGACGCCCTACACAGCCAACATACAAACATCCACTGAGCATGTGATTTTCTCGTCGGAACCCGAGCAGGTAGTGTAATAAAACTGACAAGTCGGCGCAACGCCCCTCAAATAATTATATTACTGGCATTGTCTAGGACAAAAATAAGTCAAAACAAATACATGGACGCATACCTGGTATCTTTTGTTTATCCGCTCAAAATGTTAACGATATATGTTTCGGCCTAAGCGCTGAGATTCAATCAGACTGGCTTAGGTCAGTTTTTGAGCGTTTTTTCACACTTTTATCAATAACTCATTTGGATCTCATCCGATAACATTTATTTGTATCTCTATTTGAAAGTATTTAATAAAAGATTAGCTAGAAGGAAAACAGCATTAAACGAATATTTGTAGCGTAATTCATATTTTTACAAACACCCGGGTCAAAACTGACCCACCACCACAGAGTATGTTTTAATGAAGCTAATTACTCATTATATTTCATTAATGAATTAGTATTTCGGTTAATTGATTCTGATACCCAACACTTGTCACATTATTCCTCTAATTGAATAAATTTAAAAAAATATATATCATAAACCACCCTTTACGTAAAGTAGGTCTTAGGGCGCTAATATTGAAGATTCAAGAAAGGGTTGCCAAATGAAGCCTTTGAATAAATTGGCACTCGCTAGATCGATGGCGGACTTCTAAGGTTTTGAGAAGTTAAGAAGATATTGATTCGTTCTTAAAGAGGATACCCATAAAATGACGAACTGTGTATAGGGGATTAGGCGTGACCTGACTACGCCCCATTGGCGTATTTGTATAGTTCAACTAATTCAACGTGGTAAGAAATTACAAGTAATTTCATAAATTAATAATTCTTCTATTCCATGGTGCTTCTCTATATCTATATCTCTATATCTTCCTCGGTCTGCCTTTTGGTTGCTTCCACTGAGGATTCTACTTGTTAATTATTCCATATTCTCGACTTTTGTCGATTCCTAGGACTCGAGTCAATTTTCAAGTCCTGCAAATTCCCTGAAATCTACTCTATGAATTTAATTTAATTTAAATAAATATATAATGATTTTATTTTATTAAGAAAACATACAGTCTATCTGTAAAAACAAAAATCACAATGAGAGTGAAACAATAATTTGACCAGTTACATATTTTTTGTGAAATTACAGTATACTTTAAACAGTGAGGACAATTTAAAAAGAACTATAATGTGAGAGAGTAGTACAGAGGAGAGATACAAGTTATAAAGAAGAAAATATTACATGTATGAGAACTGTCACTTTGTGTATGTATATTTGCGTATGTGTGTGTGTCATGGAAGTGTGAGGATGAGTGGAGGGAGGTGGGTCTTATAAGGGGCCGCCTCAGTGGAAAGAGCTCTCTTCCATTTCAGCTTCTTCTCAATAACAAGACTATCCCTGAAGTGTATAATTTATATTGACAGTAATAATGTGTTGTAATAAACGTATAATATTGTTACCTGGAAACACTGAGTTTCACTCACAAGAATTAATTTAAAAAAATAAAAAATTATTATGAATTGCTTGTTGATTCATGTAGTTTTTTTTTGATGATATTAAGTTTATACGTGAATACAAAAACATATTGTGACGTTATAAATGGGGGTCACGTACAAAATTGCCTCGTCACTTATTTTTGTCAAGCACCTTGACATTTCACAAATAGTTACCCTCAAGTTGGTTACACATTCGGTGTTTCAGCTTATAAAAACAGTTGCATCTATGCTTCATTTTCAAACCATCGCCGAATCTGTCAGACTAAAATGTAGCTGTGTGTGATTCACTAGTGCATAATCTACTATTAACTTGTTAATCTAATCGCACGGTAAATGATTTTTACAGGAAACAAGATGTTTCCTTCTTGTTTTTGCCTCTAGTTTTGCCTCTGGTGGATACCTCGGGTTTTAACTTTAGTTTCTACTTTGGATTTACCTTGGAGTTAGTCGCTTCACTGTAGGCGACAATTTTTATTATGATGATCTACAACAATTCACGTCTACGAATCTGATAGCATCAGCCTGGATACTATGGACCAAAACGTGATGTGATGTCAAGAGATCTGGTGTCCCAAGGACGTCGAAATTGCGCCCAACCCGACGAGATGAGGATTTGTCATCTGGATTTTATTTTGTTTTATTTCTTGTAGTCTTGTGTTTTTCTTGATTAGATGTATTACTTTTACTGATGACTAACATCTTTTATTGATCACCTCCAGGTATTATTATAAATTTTTCCTAATTTAGGATGACGGCAGAATGTGACAAAAGTGAGGTGGATATGTGTGCTCAAGTAAAAGAACCCGCAGATCTTATGTTCTACACTGTCTAGCCGGTGAAAGGGAAGGAGGGATGTCTTTTACCCCGCAACATATAAATAATCAATAAAAATATATGAAAATAAGGTACTTATTTGGCCAATGTCAACTGAAGTTCCTTAATAGAGTATATAACATAATTCACTGTTTGAATAAACCAACAAAACCATTCAGTTTTATTTTTTAGTTGTAAATATCTGAGAACTAATTTCTTCTTAATGCATTATTTTTATGGCTGACCATATAAACTATGGAATCTTTCAATTTTGTTTTAAATATATACTAACATATGCAACTCTCGTCGCTGGGTCATTACCTGTAGTATGACATTGTTATTTTGTAATATTAGTTGTTTCTGTGCTAGTTTATCTTATTATTGGGAACGATCTGCCGACAGTGGTGCTCTGAGAACAATTCAGTCCGTTTTTATTTTTGTTTTGTCTTTTTCCCTTTCTCGGAGGCGTATTTTTTATTCCCTCGACTCGCGACTAAAGCTTCCACCTACGCGTATTATTCCCTCCTAGGTTGTGCTTGCTTGGGAAGTATAGAACCTTATTTGATCTCAACCTATTATAATTTGTTCCTTTTTTATTAAAAACACACATTCTTACATATTGTTATATTAGGAGAACACATTCTTATTGTGAAGTTGTAATTATTCAGAACATAGGTCTGTGATATTTTAAAATTAATATGATATCCCGGTGGCGCAACAATAATATATTTTTCGATAAAATTGATTTTATATGTATATATTTATAATTAATATATTTAATTCATATTTAAAAAAAAATATAACACAGACCTGTGTTCTGAATAATTACAACTTCACAATAAGAATGTATTCTCCTAAAAAAAATAATAAAGTTGTATCAATGTGTCCAAAAATTTAATAAAAATGAATTGATAATTCTGGCGTCTGCTATCAGATTTACTAAAAGCTATTTTGAGATTCTGTAAAAATAAGGTAGATGGCTCTGTCAAATGATGGATCGATTAAATGTATTAATATCAAAAAGGTAACATATAGGGTCGCAAAATTGTCGCTAAAAATAATGTCGCTGTAGCTTAGTTGGATAAAGCACCTCCCCCGGTTAGGGAAGAGATCCAGGTTCGATTCCCGGTGGCGCAACAACAATATTTTTCGATAAAATTGATTTTATATGTATATTTTTATAATTAATATATTTAATTCATATTAAAAAAAAATAATATATTGTTATAATTTACATAAATATTTTTCGCTGAAGGAGGGTTTTGTGATGGCGGCTGTGCTACTCCGTCTGGTCACTATGTGCGAGAAAAAATTGCACAGCTGCCTATTAGCATTAAAAAAATTCCAGCCTAGCGGTTGAACAGGACCATATAAGGGATTTTGCTTATAACAGCGGGACCACTCTCATTGTATTCCAATGGTCAGATGGGATTAACTGATGAATTACATCAAGAAAAATACGAAAGTCTCTAGTCTCAAGACCCGGAACTCGACACAGAAAAAAACCATGTAATCAGATTGTCTCAACACAGAATCCCTAGTCATGATCTTTGGTGTCATGTTACTTAGCATTTTTTCAACATGGCCTGCCATGGACAATGAATCATATTAAATATGTATTAACAATTAAACCTATTCAAATCTTTTTAATCGTGTTGTATTAATTTATTTACGACATTTCAGAGCAAGTACTACATCGCCAAGCCAACAACCAATTTTCAAATTTTTTTTTAAAACAAATAATACGTAGCTCATGTTTTAATGGAAATATATGAAAGTATAGGTAATTATAGAGCATATGACATGTCTTTGGCTGGCTTAAGTGATCAGTTTATATAAATATAACATTCACCATTCTCTCACCCTTCACCATCAATCTCCATATCTATCAAATTTTTGAAAGTTGTATATATGTTAATATGTGGACTCGTTTCGAGTACCACTACACTATCGCCATTTATGGACTAAATTTGATAATTATTTTCCAGAAACAGCATATGTCACAATAAGAATCTAATTATTTTTTAAAATTATTTAAAGCAGTATTCTTTATCTGTAAAATGATTTTTTTTAACACATTATACTAGAATATGCCTGAAAAATCAATATTTTTCAATTTTATATATTTTTTTATTTTGACCAGTGTATTGTTAGCAATATTTGAATATGCCCAAGAATATGATAGTTTAATAACAGTGCCTTTGTTGTTAAAAATCCAGTAATTGTGTGTTCTTGGACATATTCATACATTGTTAACAATTCGATATTATTAAGGAGAATAATATAATATAAGCTCCTTAATAATACAAGTTGTATCAATGTGTCCAAAATTTAATAAAAATGAATTGATAATTCTGGCGTCCGCAGTCGGTTTACTCAAAGGTATTTGAGATTCCGTAAAAACAATGTAGATGGCTTTCAAAAATAATGAGACGACAGATGTATTAATTTGAAAAAGTGTGACATATAGGTTCGAAAATTTGTCATGAAAAATACTGACGCTATAATACAATTGAGATCCAGGTTCGAATTTCGGTAGCGCAAAAACAATATTTTTCGACAAAATTTTGATTTTATATGTATATATTTATAATTAATACATTAATTCGATATTGTTCAGAATTTCATTCCATTTTTCAACCAATTTGTCCATTCCTTTTTTGGGTTGTTTTGTTAACAAAATGGTTGTCGAGCTAATTTCTGGCTTCAACGTCGCTGTTGATCGTAATGTCACGCAATTAATTGGAGAACGACCGATAAATGTGATAGTATGACGGAGCTAGGTCGGGACTGTTGGGTGGATGCGGCGTACTTTCCCAGTTGAGCTCTTGGATGTTGACCATTGGAGTATTGATTAAAGGAGAAAAAAATATATGCCGAAAATGATATTTTTTCTCAATTAGTCACTCTATTATTTAAGCACAAAAATTAAAAAAAAAACTATAAAATACAGGAAAATAGCGATACAGACATTTTAGTGTAGAAAAAATGCCATCGAATAGAATATAACTTTTTTGTCACAAAATAGTCATGTAGCAGGATTTCAAAAAAAACATACAGTGACATCAAACAAGCAACTTTTATAAAATTATATTAAATCACACTCTTGTCTTTCCAACCTGTATGTATGCTGTAGAGACTTGGACGATCCACAATAGCGACAAGCGAAAAATAGATATGAATGTCGTACAACTTCTTGGGCATCGAATGGTATATTAAACAACCACAAAAAATATATATATATATATATATTATTTAACACTCATTAGACAACTTAATATTATTTATTTGACATTTTTACAATTTTTTTATAGCATGAATAAAGTATTTTAAATTATTAAAATTACATGGATTTTTTTCCGCTTACCTCTACAAATAAGATACTAGCTCTTGTGCTTGGAGATGGAGTTACACTATAATAATTTTATATAGAGAGTTATTCGTTTGTAGTCTATAATTATTTATTGTCTATTTGTGTGGTTCTGAAGTGTTCTATAATATTGTTTATTTTCTAATTATGCTTTTCTGAATTGTTCGTTTAATTCATTTCTAAATCCTTTTATATCTTTTATTTCTTTAATTTGTGTAGAGAGGCTATTAAATTTTTTTATTCCTAAGCGTATAAAATTTTGCTGATAGTGTTTGGTGTTGCATTAGAAATTTCAAAGTTATTTTTAAACCTTAATGATGTGCTTGTTTCAAATTTTACAGTGTAATTTTCTTTAATAAATTGATTAATTGAGATTTAAAAAAAAAAATATATATTTTAAGAACTGGGAATTTTGCAAAAAGTGTTGAAAAAGTTAATATTTTTTTAAATATTACTTTGATGATTGTTTTCTGTATTATTTTTACCGAGTTCATTATGTTATTAAATGCTCCTCCCCACCCAATTATTCCATACTGGAGTAGTGAGTGAACAATAGCAAAATGTACATTTTCAAAGTTATTTATACTTAAAATGTATCTTAATCTTATTAATATATAAGCACATATATTTATGTAAGTCAATTCATAGCGACATTAGCTTACCGGCATACATTTATAATCTAAAATATAATTTTATTTTTTAACCTTTACCATACCATGATATAAAATACCCGAATGCAGCCATGCTGTCAACTCGTGTTTTCGTAAATAACAATTAGAAAAAATGTTTTTATTAGCTTAAATGTCTTTAATGGCAAGAATTCATTTTAAATATTGAGCATTCGATTTTGAAAAAATGATTAATAACATAATTTAGAGCATTCATTAAGTCCTATACAATGTTTCCTTCCTTCTTATCTCTTTTCATTTAATTAGTGAGAAAGAGACAATTATATTAGTATGTTTGTTGTTCTTTTCACTGTGAAAATAACATGTGATCTCTATCTTTCATATCACAAATTGTATTTTTATCAACGTATTAACTTTACAACGGATTGAATGGAAAAAATAATTGTTTTTGTACGATTCCCTTTTCATAATTGATTTTTCAATAGTTGTTCTTAAGCGCTAATATTTTTTTTAGGATTAACTAAAATATGAATTTTATGTTGCATGTATTTATCGAAACATTACAGGTTTAATTATGATAGTAGACCTGTGTTACAGCATGGTTTGGGAAGGGTTATTAACTAACATTTTACATATGAAAATAATTACTTTTCACTGATTAGTTTTAATGAACGCTACCTATTCGCGAAGTGTTCTGTAAATCTAGAACCATCATATTGTTATGACAAAGTCCTAGCATTACAATTGTGTCACGGATTTGTATCCCCTATGCATAAGTGCTTACCACTTTAGTACTTTTGCTACAAAGACTCTGATAAGTAGGCACTTAAAATACCTTATGAATTCCAAAGAATAAATTCAAACAAAATATAACGTCTACTTCAGAAGTACCGATATTTTACAGAGAACAGAAAAAATAATAATCGTTTGAATATTTTAAGGTATTTTTACGAAATGGTATTTTTTATAAATTCTTTAGCTATACTAAAAAAAATTGACTGGCGCTATGATGCGCGAGACTTTTCGTCTGTTTCTGGGTTGGCTTATTTTTGGAGTTGATTTTTTTTGATTTAGGATTGATTTGGTGTACTGGATGAACACACAGTTTGAAGGGATGATATAATCTAGGGGAACTTTGACACGTATTCCAAGATAACTATTATTAATTAACTAATATTTAGTGGTGGATTAATACCAGCGGCGTTCAGTCAGTACTTCGAAATTAGCTGTACTTAACTAGAATTTCTGCGAAATAATTCTAACTGGATTATGTATCTCGTTACATTCTTATCACAATTATTATAATTTTTTAAAGATTTTAATATATCATAATATTCGGTCAGATAAATATTTAATTTCGCTTTATTTCTCAAAATATAATGCACCCGTCTGATTATTAAGTATCTATGATTTTGATGAATTTTTAAATTGATGGTTTACGAATTTAACACAAGTCATCGTTTCGCCCATGACAATGTAGAAGTACTACATATATGCAAAAAGGGGAGAAATTTAGACATTTTTAAAAATATAGAAATTAATATTAACAATAATAATGTACTTAATATACAAACACCCCCTATTACATTTCCCCTCCTGTCAATTTAGCCCCGCCCACAACCATTACTTTCACATTTTACCTAAACCCTCTTCTTTCCAACCCCACTCTCATAACGCCCCCCGCCCCCCCTTCTTCTTCTCCTAGTTTTAAGTTATAGTTTATTACTGAAGATGATGCAGTAAGCATCGAACACGTTACAATGTTGATGTAAAGTGTAGTGTGACGTAAGCAAAATTTATTTTTTTCATTACCAATGGACTTCCACAAAGTAATCATAAAAATATTGAAAAAAAAAAACATGACATATTATTAACACAAGTTTTAAAGTCATTTAATATTATTTATTTATTTACTTCTGAACATAACAAATATTCAAATCATTAAGTATCATTCAAAAGTAATTTTCAACAAAGTCAATTAAAACCACATAAATATTTGCAAAATTATCAAACAAGAAGTGTCTGTTGACTTTTCCACTTAATCGATTTTGCAGTCTTTAACACGGTCACAGGTAATTATCACTTATAGAAAAATATTGTTTTCATTATAAACCCAATCATCAACTATTTTATCATATATACATCATTGTCAGTGCCGTAACTACAAAAATTAAACCCTAACGCAAAATAAAAAAGGGCTCAAAAACGATATTAAAACGATAACCCATTATTTATTGTATTTACAATACTAGTACTGATTACCTAAATAAATAAACTTTTTCAGTGATTTTAGTTTTTTTTTTCAAGCATAAATGTTATTATTTTTATACTTTTAAAATCAGCAATGTTATCTTTGTGTTTAAGATTCATATTTTTATTTATTATCTTTGTTTTATTAACCACTAAAATGAGTTTAAATAGATTCTGTCAAAGAAACAATATATGTTTTAGTTAGTTATGACATCCTGAAGAAGAAAATGGTATTTTTCGAAACCGGTAGATGTATTTAAACACATTTTAGTGGTTAATAAAACAAAGATAATAAATAAAAATATATTATTATTTTTGTTTTGCGGCAATGGTATGGTTCCTAACCCGACTTAACCCTATGTATTAGCGGAGTACTTACTTATATGTACATCGATATTGTTTTTAATGTATTTTATTAACCTTGGATAAGGAGTGGGTATTTGACTTGCGTCAACAATTATAATGAGGCCAAAATAATAAAGTACTTGTAATTGATATATGTATGATTTGTAATAAATGAGAAGTGTGCCATTCTCTTATTATTTTCCTTCGGCAACCACACTCGTAGCTCCAATTCTATATTGAATATTATATTTTTTCATATAATAAATTATTGTCCCTAATTACGAGTAATTACTTTTATAAGTACCTGGACAATAATCGTCCCATAGCTCGGCCGAATCAGCCGGTGAACCTCAAAGACACCATGCATACCTTTCTCACAAAAAATACTTGTACATGTTTTGTTTTTATTTTATAATACGCCGTCTTTGCGTTATATATTGCGTTAGAGAATATTTAACCAACTGATGTATGATGTAACTGGTATATCGGCCTCGCGATACGCATATTTGCAGCAAATAAGTTTTACTGGAGTTGATATGTTAAGGTGATCGAATGTAGGATAAGATGATAATGAAGGATATGGGTACATTCTTCAGGGTAAAAGTTTTGTGAAAAGGTTTGAATGCTACACAAGAATTTTATATAATATTTCTATAGTAAATTTATTTTTTCCTCTTTATTTGATGCTGTTAATCTTCATTTCAAAAAAACCTCTGACAACATAAATACATTGTTATGAAAAAAGCCTCCAAAGGTTACTCATTAAAATTTCCGAAATTGGAATTGGTACGTTTATTCAAAATCTCGTGCCTACCAACATTTTCGATTCCCCAAACCATTTAATATTCCCGTTTTACATTCCTTACCCTCCCACCCTCCCTCGGCAGGGGGCGAGACGTGTTTATGTTTCTTGTTTATATCGAATTTTCGATGACATAGAAGAAATAAAAATTGTTTATTATATCTGAAACCTATTTGTTTTCATGCGCTTGCGAAGGGAGACTTTTTTTTCATCCCCCTGATTTATAGGGCTGCCCTCGTTCCTTGCGCCATTTTCTCGTGAATTTTCGGAAGGGTATAAAAACGATTTCAATGTATATATTATATTGAAGGTGATAAATTCGGCAATGAAAAGATAATGAAATTTCAGGTAAATCAGATTTGGCCACTCACTTCGGTGGAGGTATTGTTTAATCACGAGATCTTTTAAACAAACATGTCTCAGTCGAATAGTTAATTTGAATAAAAAATAAATTATTATTAAGTCGTTAAAATAATATATAGTGAGCCGGACATAGAACTACATCTGTGACTATAAAGACAAACTAGCACCGCAACGTCCGCCGCACGCCGGAAGAGCTTACGTACATAGAGAGCTACTGACGCCACGAGGCGGCTCAAAACGTCGTTTCTTCGCCAATATTGTAATATATACTCAATAAGTCTATAATAATGATATCAATAAAAAATACATATATCAAAATGATTAGTAGTGGGATAAGATCACGTGGACTGTATCTAGAATAATTTTAAGTAGTTGACGCAACCCGAATTGGAAGTCTGAAGGAAAATAAGGCCTACCTTGATTTGAAGTCCTGGGTTGGGCATCGTCTTCACCTCTGGTTGACGAGCACGTTTATTATGCCGAACCGAGATATCAATCACTACACTTCCGGAAATCTGGAATCCACTTCCTCTGCAAGATCCCAGCGTTACGCACGGCATGGGTGTTGGGCGGCAGAAGGAAGAACACAAGTACATGATGCTTCGCTATCGGATCGCGATCGTAATCTGGTCCCGGCGGCGAAATTGCAAGTAATGACCCGGCAAGAGCGGGACAGGTATAGATTATTGGATGGACAAAAGGGGACAGGGAATGATCGCGTCAACAATTATTGTTAAATGTAGTATATTGTCAGCAGTTTTTTGTTTGTTCCTACCCTATAGCTTATTCCCAAACCAGTATATAATGTTCCTTTGACACAACTGGATGTTTTTGAATTTGAGGTGAAGAAGTGTTCTCATGTGATTATTTGTGTTGGATCACTGATTTTGTTGTGTTGTGATCGTGAGCTGTCCTTTGGTTCCGTGAGTCCATCCTGGTCCTCTATCGAAGGTCTCCCGATTCTATATCTCCATTCCCTCATTCCGATTCCCTATTTCTTATCTAACTCATCTCTTCCAATTTTATCATTCACAACGTGTGATTGGTGACTTGCGTCAATCACAATATGTTAAGCACACACGAATAATCGTTTGAAATTTATGGAAAAAATTATAATCATTATCCAAAATTCATACTTTTAAAAGTTATTTTATCTATTCAAGTTTAACCCTTCCCAAACCATGCAGTAACAAAGGTCAACCGCTCTAATTTAAACTGTAATATTTCGTTAAATACACGTAACGTGCAATTCATATTATAGTTAAATTGTAGGAAAGTATTTATGCTTAGAAATGACTAATGAAAATTCTAGTATGTAAGGCGAATCCTACAAAAATAATTATCTTTCAATTCCATCCGTTGTAAAATCAATTCGTTGACAAAAATATCATCATCGAGAAATCACACATTAATTGCACAATGAAAACAACAAACATACGAATATAATGGTATCTCTTTCTCAATAATTGATGAAAGATAGATGAAAAGGAAGGTTGTATTATATAATGCAACCTCCTATACAGGACTTGATGAATGCTCCGAATTATAACATTTTTTATATTTTAATCCTTAATATTTATGACATTAACCATTTTTTCACATTTCAAAGTCTAAAGAACTCTAATTTCTTACGGTAACACGAGTTGACAGCATGGCTGCGTGCGAGTTTTTTTTATATCATGGTATGGTAAGGTTAATCGCTTCCTTATAATACTAGAATAATCTATGTAGAGACGGGCACAAAGCTCTTAACAAAAAGACATAAAATTAATAATATTTTGAAATAAAAAGCTAAACTTTATTGTACAGGTTTCACAGATTACTTTTTGAAACTCGATATCATTATTCAAAAACATTCTACTGAAACACAAATATATTTATAATAAAGTTGTTTACTTTGATTTAAAATGAGAAGTCACCATGGAAAAGAATTAGATTAAAATTGAGCGAAATATCGGGTTTCCGTTTTGTGATACTTTATTAACACCTATTTCTGAATGAAAGCGATTGATTTTTTTTTGCTATGTCTGGTAAAGAAAACCTTTTTTCCCTCAAACAAATACCAGTGCTCGATTGCTTGAACTAGATTATCTTTAACCTTTACCATACCGTGATGTAAAATAGTCATACGCAGCCGTGCTGTCAACTCGTGTTACTGCAAGAAATTTTTAACGTTTCAAATGTGAATTTATTAGTTTAAATGGCTTTAAAATTATTAATCCTATAAACTTCTCTAAATATTGAACATTAATTACGAAAATGGAATGTCAAGTCCTATAGAACACTACATTCTTTTCTTATCTCTCTTCATTAAATTAGTGAGAAAGAGAGATCACATGTTCGTATGTTTGTTATTATTTTTATTGTGAAATTAATGCATCATCTCTATTTGTCTTACCACAAATGGTATTTTTTCCAGCATATTAATTTTACAACTGACTGAATTGAAAAATATTTTTTTTTTTTAGGATTCGCTTTACATAACTAGTTTTTCACTAGTCAGATCTAAACATAAACATTTTTCTTAGAATTAAGTAAATATGAATTTTATGTTGCGTATATTAACAGAAATATTACAATTTTAATTGGGGAGGAAAACCGATGTTACTGCGTGGTTTTGGAAGGGTTAACAAAGCCGAAATCAGCAAATTTACTGAATATTGCGTATTGTAGTATTTATTTCCGTGGAGTCTGTTTTATTCAATACGATATTAAATTATTTAAATTATTATAGTTAAATAAATTTTCTAAATATTGTAGACAATCTATGTAAGATAAAGTAAGGAATAAACAAATCAGAAGCGTTTCTAGTACAGTACCTAAATAGAACAAATAAATTGTCGTTGAGATGGTTAGGTTATGTGGAACATGTAAGTCAGAAGAGAACGATAGAGGCATCAGGAACAGAGGGTGCCCGCGAAAGACTTGGCATTACCAGATTAATAATGTACTGTATATTTACAAGTATAAGTCGCACCCAAAATCTATGGTCAAATTCTTTTGAAAAAAGGTTAATATGAAAAATATTATTACTGAACATTGTCAATATCTGAATCGCCAATTTATTCATAAATAGCATTGGTGGAAATATGAGGAAGAAGAAAGGAAGGCATTTACTTTTCGTTTGCTGGTTCATTTGTTGATTCATCTCCACCACAAATACAAGCGCCGCGGGGTGTCCACAATGTTAACACTCGCGAAAAGGATTATGATGTATAAGCGGGATTAAAGTAAGATTAATTTACAAGCGTTAGCGGAGTAAATAGAAGTTCAGTTGGAATCGTTTGCGGGTTGTTCGAACGTCAAATTTACTATTTTCAAAGCATAGATGGAGATGTCTATAGGCGCGACAAATAATAATGAAATATGCTTTATTTTATGATTTTTTCGCCATGCGTTCGAAATCTGTCACTTGGGTGGTGAAAGTTTTTCGTATTCTGCGCTAATGTATATCGAACAACGTTATCATCATCGAATGAACAGTCATCACAATGCCACATAAAACACTGGGATATTGAATAATTAACTGTCATAATGTACTGCAACTATCAACGTATCAATGTGTCACATGACTTTTGGAACAGCTGTGAAACGTCAATTATATTTAACTGTCGAATCTCGTTTTTACTATCGGATATCAGAGAGTAAAACGAGTTCACTGCGGGATGTACTTTCGAGAAGTAAATATTTTAATACCAACTATCGAATAATCAGTTTTCGCAAAAAAAAATATTAATTACGTGACTTTTTTTAATTAAAGTAAAAAGTTACCACCGATCACACAACCGACCCAGAAAATGTTTTTTTTTTTTTTTAATTACTTCATTTTAAGTGTCCCTTATTTTCGTTCGTAGCCCATGTGACACTCTCAATCTTACAGCTCCTTCCAACAGTACGTCCTCTTATCGCCGATCGTTCACGAATATTTTTTACAGACCTTTTTATAAACACGATGAAGAGTGTTTAACGCATGACCTCCATGGCAAAAAATATTAATGCCATTCAATAACATCGATAATATTGTCTTTGGCATTTTTCCAAAACGATTTTTTCGGCAGCACAAATAGAACGATAATATATTCAAGATATAATGTGAAGATAATATTTTTCTTAATATTTCCTATTCATTGATATTACAAAAAATAGAAATCGTTTATTATTTTGGAAATTCTTGACCAATGTTTTACAAAAGAAAAGTTGTTGCGGATAACAATTTACATTTGATGAGACCGCGTGTAGAATAAATGTACTATTTTTAAGTAAGTGCCGTTTCTGGATACCCGAAATGAGAATAATAAATTTTTAATTGTATTCATATTTTTTAGTTTTTAAAATTATATTTCACTGTTTTGATAGTGTATTGTAATTTTAAAACAAGATTAATTTCGTCGGCATGGGGCCTTCAGTACATAGAAAGATATTAATTAAGATGGCTTGGACACGACTGTCGTGTCCAAGCCATCTCAATTAATATATTTCTGTCTAAGGCTGTCGAAGGCAGATTGGATCATGATTGGTCAACAAGGTTTAAACGTTCAAATCTCGAGCCCATATCATTTACTCGTCATCTAGAGACCGTACAGCAAAGATGAACGCACCCAGCAAGGCCATGCTTGCAACACAACTTCCACCAGTTATAAAGACGTAGGGTACCGACGGCATGTAACAATATAAACGCGACCAGCTGCACCCGGACGGGCAGAGTCACAAGCATCATACAATCTATCGATGTTTCCCAGGCGTCATCTAGTCCGCGCACCAATAATTAAATTCCACCTTCGTACAATTTAACGTTAATAAATTCAGTTTATTTTCACATAACTTGTCACATTCATAAGTAGGCTATCGTGGCCAAAATTGGCCGCTACGTAGCTTTGCCGATGACATATTTATCCCCCAAAGGATTCAGTCTGGGGACTGCGGGGTTAGCTAGTGCATGAGTTCTGACATTACCACTGTAATAAAACAATGAATTGTGTCTCGGTGACTTCAATGGTGCGTGAAAAATCTGGGGGCAGTCTATCGTACCATTGATGATCCTGTATAAAATATAAGGTCGGTCTTCATCGTAAATCTACTGATTTTTACTTTTTTATTGTAGTTCAACATATCATGTATTTATATATGGGATAATTGTATCAATTTAATGCAAACGATACAAGAATAAAATACTGCCCACCTCTATACGGACTCTGCTCTAGTGATGTAGGCAGGTATCAAATGAAATGCACAGGTAATAATTAATAAAATCAAATAAATAAATTGGCGAGGAAATTGTGCTGTTAAAATATTAATAGAACTATTAGTTAAATTTGCAAAGCTCATAGGTGCCGGTGTGTATATTATAATTGACAGTATATTGGATGTCAGTCTTTTGTTTATTAAATTGTACTGAAACGGTTCAATTACTCCCTTAATTACAACCTACTCTGACGTTTATATGACTTCCGCCTGAAGTTGACCTCTGGACAAATAGCTGGACCAAAACGGATCGTCAACCAGCAAACGACATTATTATACGAAAATTAGTTTTAACAAGGAGTATTTTTTAGGGTTTTTGGGGTTAAGCTGTGTCAACAACTGACTGACAAGTTGAGTATCTTTATATATGAAGTATTAAGGAGAACACATTCTTATTGTGAAGTTGTAATTTTTCAAAACATAGGTCTGTTATATTTTTGATACCGGATTGAAAGAGATCCAGGCTCGTATCCCGGTAGTAACAACAATATTTTTCAATAAAATTGATTTTATATGTATGTCTTTTTAATTAATACATTTAATTTGTATATATGCAGTGAGAACGATAAACGATGATCTATCAGTGAGACTTTGATCTCTGAGAGTCAGGAAAAGTATGTGTGTACTAGATACGTCATTTTAATCAACGAGCAAAATATATACAAATATGGTTCATAGATTCATGCTGAACTCAGTTCTGTGCTCTAGCATACTCGAGTCAAATCTCATATACAAACACGGGGCATAAAAACAAAAATATGGAAACTGAATTCGAAACGTAAACCCGGATCGAGAGGGTCTAAATGATGAATGGATTACATAACGATTCCGGTCATAAATCGGAATAATCGCAGGGTAGGGAAGGGAAATTAGGGAAACCTTGGTACAGGATGAGGTCGATGAAGGGATAAAGGTCCCTGTCGAAGGACAAGTGATCTCGGAAATCAGGATTCGGAAGAACTGCTCGCTTCACCCTATATATGATGGCTCCATCACCCCTACAGTCGCCGCCGAGATCACACAAGTGGCACGCGGATGAGCAGATCTCCGCTTCCAATTGAAGATGGCGATATCATAATTTCACCCACGGTACAAACAATACGTGATCAAAATACAATATCACCAAAAAAGAGTGATGGTGCACTGGAGTTGAAAGTCCACACTGCGAATGCTATCGCGATGTCGAGATCAAACAAATATCGGTCACGTTGACGTCTGCTGACGTCAAGGTCACAATTCACATTGACAAGACGAGCATGAGGAAATGTATGGATGGGAATTTGGATGCGGAATTGTGTCAATAACAACGGTTGCGGCTGATTGGAAAGACGCGCCAAAAGTGTGTTTTTTGAATTCGCAACAGAAACAATTCATTAAGTATGGGTATTTAGTTAGTATCTTTGGAGACTCTAATGAGTAAGAAATATTTACATTAAACAAAAGACTACCATCCCAACTTAAAATACAATTTGGCAATACATTTTAAAATATTAACATTTATGTTTGTATTTTAATACAGCATATCCTGAAGGAGAGGATTGGATCAAGAACCAGGCTTTTGAAATTAGTTTTTAAAGAAAGTAGCAGGAGTATTATTATTTTTACTATGGAAATATATAGACTCAGGTTCGAATTCCGGTAATAACAAAATACTTTAACGATAGAGAGATTTTTTTTTTTGTATATCTGTAGCGATCATAATTCAAATCTACCGCCATCTCAGTCGGCATCGACGCTATCGACAACGCTGCCGGCTGCTGCCACAAGTCTGGCTCAATTCACCGCCAGGCAGTCTCTCCAGTATCAGCGTTTCACAACGGCGGTCTTGCCGGCTCGCGCTTGCCGAGCAAGACCGCCAATTTATTTCATTTCACGCACACATGCACCTTCTACATCACATCTTCATTCATTTAATCATTTCTATCTATTTTCATTGTCATAATGATTACTTGATCAAGGTATTTAATTTAATTAATGTATGTATGCGTTAAACATTTGAATTATTTTATCGTATATCAAAATTATTTAATGAAATTGTCGCTGTCGAGTAAGCCATGTGACGGTACGACAACCACTAGTTAACAACTGACAAACTACATCAGTATGTAGTCAACTATTAACTTGAATATTAAGCGACGTCCATTTGCCTGCATAATGTTTCACCAACTATTAGCGAGTCGCTATAGCTACAGTCGGCCTCCAGTATGTTTCAGTCATTCATTATTCAGGGGCGGATGGTAAAATTATTTACTAATATAAGTTGAATTTAATACAAAAAATATTCCTAAATCATAAACAAAAGGAAATTTATAAAAGGTTTAGAATATGGTGTAGATATGGTTACACTATCTGATGGGATAGGATCCCATGGACAGTATCGATTAAACTTGAAGTTTGATTCAGAAAGAAAATAATGGCATATTGATCTGGCCTACCTTGATCTATGTTAAGTCCCGAGTCGGACGACAATTTTCACCTCCACTTGACTCGCACTTTTATAGTGAACAACGGAGATATCACTGCACTTCTGGATGCTGCAGAAAACCGTTTATTTTTTGTGCTCCGGATGTTATGCACGGCGTTACTCTTGATCGTTAAAATACATACGTGTGTTGACAGCTTCGCATCGAAATGCAATCTGTTCCCTAAATCCCTAAATAATTAGTTGGCCAGAGCGGGAAAGGTATATTAAAGTTTATTGGATAGACGGTATATACAAGGAGTCTCGACTTGCGTCAACACTACGAATTCTGTCACATTAAAGAATAAAAGGAAAATTGGGCGCTGAGAACAAAGAAAAAACAAAGCTAATGATCGTTGATCGACATAACCAGCTTTAACGAACAGATGCCCTTCTAGACCTTGAAATTGTCAATGATTTCAGTTATCTCGAGTTCATAATTACTGACAACTGTAGCTGCGAGCCAGAAATTAAACGACGCATAGGTATGGCAAAAAATTGTATGTCCAGACTTGACAAAATATGAAAAGACCGCGGTATTTCCAAAACAACTACGATCAGGCTCGTGTAATCTCAGGAGCATTTTATATTTTTTGTGGTGTGAAATCTTGGAATCTAAAGGCAAGGGAGATAAGACAGGGGATACCTTTGAGATGTGATGCTAGAGGTACATGGACGGCGAGACATGCCAATATCTCCATTCTGCAGGAGCTGAATGTCAAGGACATACTCTCAACCATTTGTCTGAGACAAATCTTTTAATTTTTTGGGCATCTTGCTCGAAGGGAAGATAGCTTGGAGAAGCTCGTTGTGGTGGGCCGTGTCGAAAGACAAAATGGAAGAGGATAATTCTACATCCGTTAAACAACAGTGACAGTCCCTGTGGAGGAGTATAGTCAAGAATTTATGGAAATAGTGATTCTTAGTCATGAGGGACCGACGTGGATGATGTTGATCCTGAGCTAACAAATTCTGTCACGCATTCTGAAAATTTTAATAATAAAAAATATTCAGGTCTATTCTCAAAATTGCAATATTGAAATGAAGGTGATTGTTACACCAACCCTCAAAAATAGTGTTATATTTGAATGAGAGAGAGGGAGTGAGGGAGATAAACGTACCATAATCTGTCAAAACTATCTGTCTATTTTTGAGGGTTGGTGTAACAATCACCTTCATTTCAATATTGCAATTTTGAGAATAGGCCTGATTATCATATCTGCTATCACTAACTCAACTGATGTTTATGCTAAATGCGTCGACAGGAGGGAAGGGCTGTAGTTCGGACGGCAACGAAACTCGGCTCGATTGTTCATTGTGCCGACCGCTCAAGCGAGCGGTTGAAGTTTACGAAATTGTACTTGCGGAGTACTACCATATTGGACGCCTGGCAGAGTTCTTGGATCCTGCCAGGCCTAATAGAATACTCGTTGACTACGCAGAAGAATTTTGGGTTGTGATTTCTACCCTCGGTGTGGGAAGTTTGTCGAAATAACGGACGCTCGAAAACAGGAAAGGATACTGGGGATACTGAGTTCTCATCTCGGATCCCGCACGTTATTACGGACATGGGAGTACAATATAAGTGCCCCTGGACGAAGTACCATCGAATTCTTTATGGGAAAAGATTGAGAATAATTTTTAATTGTAAGTAATTATTTATAACATGGGGTGTTTTTTTATTGTAAATATTTTTGTAAAATACATAATTTATTTTTATTATTAAGGAGAATATATTCTTATTGTGAAATTGTAATTATTCAAAACGTAGGTCTGTATATTTTTAATACTAATTAAATGTATTTATTTGAAAGATATACATATAAAATCAATTTTATAAAAAAATATTGTTGTTGTTACAGGATCATTAGATCACTTCGACTCTAGTTTTTCGGCATATACTGGCGACTTCACATATATACAGTAAATAATCCAAAGATGTTAGATCATACATTATTGGAGGCCAATTCACTGGTCCATTACGCGAAATTATGCGCTCACAGAATATTTTCTTCAATAAATTGATCGTGTCACGTGTTATGTGGCCTGTTGCATCGTCTTGTTGAAACCACAGCTCTTCCACATTAATTCCATTCAATTGGGGAACAAAAATGTCAGTAATCATAGATCTATAGCGCTCTCCATTGATCAACGAATTGGCCGGCATAATTTTTGAAAACAACAGCTTCTTCGGTGCGCACTGTACGACTTCTCTGTGGATGCATGTTATCAATTAGAGTATGCGCGGTGCAAGAACGATCCATGGCTATTCGAATTACTTGATCGGATAAAGGATTATGTCGATCTTAAAATGGACGTAGATTGGACAATGATTTAAGAAATAAATTTGCATAATTTATAAGCGTTGTTCTGGCATAAGTCTATTCATGGTGAAATAGCAAACTAAACTGAGCACAAATCAGCTGTCAGCTGTCAATGTGACTATCGCTTGAAAATGTGTTGGCAATTCGAAAAAATCAAGTAGATTAAATGATTCAGGTTGGATATAAGATCCAGTTATACCAAATTATGATGATGATATTGTGGCAAATACACGCATAGAATATAGTTTACAACGTCTATGAGTTATTGAAAACGATTTTTTTTTAGTATTAACTTCATGCTGACCTACACGAGTATCTCATTTAAAATCTTGATGTTATAGCTTAAAATATATCCATCAATGAATTGTGTTTAAACACAGAAAGTAGCCTTTTTGAAGCCTGTTCTTTGAAATTATAATTTTACATTTTGATTTCCCAATCCGGACCTGCTGATGTCAAATGAGTGAAAATGATTGCAGTTTGATCATCGACCTCTATGCGTCAATTTGTTCCCACCGAATGTGATGTGGATGCACTCTGCAATTTGGCGGGTGGCTTTGGCGGGGGGGGGACTTCAATTTCAACTATTGGGAGCCCAACTGCAAAAGCGAATTTAAATTACTCTTTAAACATAAATTTTTTGTATAGCATAATATAATTGGATACACGTTTTTATGACTTTTTAATTTAAAAGCGATGAATTTTTTTTTATATGTATGAAAAATTAACAGACAGAAGTTAATACATTTTACGGTGTTAATTAGTTTCTAGGTAATTGATTAATTTATTTATCATGATGCAATTTCACTGTGGAAAAATATCAGATTATTTTATTCTCACATGTATTTACAAATATGTGATAACAAAAGGAAAAATATATGAACTAATGACATACTATCCTGATACAATATGAAGAACTGGATAGATTTTATGAGATTTTCGACTTGAAAATATCTGATCTAGCTTCCATAATATGCTTTGGAGACAATTTTCGGTTTAAACCACACAAAATACTTTTAATTGAATGCTCCATTTGAATGTTAATGTTTAATTTACTTATATCAAACTATCAAAATATATAGTTGTAGAAATTAATGATAGTTTAAGGTAACTTTATGTACACGTATTGCTCTCAGAATGTATGCCAAGTATGTTTTTATCTCCATCTAACAATCTCAACTTAACCCTTTCCAAATGATGCAGTAACACAGGTCTACCACCCAAATTAAATCTGTAATATTTCGGTAAATACACGCAACATAAAAATATTAACGTTTAGAATTGACTAGTAAAAAATCAAGTATTTAAGGCGAATCCTACAAAAAAAAAATAATTTAAATTTAAATTCAATTCGTTGTAAAATTAAAACGTTAACAAAAATACAATTTGTGTGAAGACAGAAAGAAATTACATATTAATTTTACAATGAAAAGAATAACAAACGTACGAATATAATGGTGTCTCTTTCTCACTAATTAAAGAAAGATAGATAAAAAAGAAGGTTGTATTATATAATGCAACCTCCTATGCAAGACTTGATGAATGCTCGGAATTATAATATTATATATATTTTTTTATATTTAATGCTTAATATTTATAGTAAATTTATTAACCGTTTTTTCACATTTCACAGCATGGCTGAGTACGAGTATTTTATATTACGGTATGGTAAAGGTTAAACAAATATCAGACATCTTATAGAGGCAAATAGTGATGAGAAAAACCGTTGTTTTAACCGTGATTATGACAGTGATTTGGAGATTATGTCTATATACATAACGTTCACCAATTCTCACCCCTCAAACAAACCATCAAATTTGGTCCATAGATGGCGATAGTGTAGTGGTACTCGAAGCGAGTCCACACACTATATATACAACTTTTTTTTTTTTATAAATGTTGAGTTTGAGGGGTGAGAATTGGTGAACGTTATGGTATATATATATAATCTCCAAATCGCTGTCACAATCATGATTAAAACAACGGTTTTGCTCATCACTATCTGTCACCATCAAATTTGGTCCATAGATGGCGATAGTGTAGTGGTACTCGAATCAAGGCCATATACTTATATACGACTTTAAAAAATTTGATAAATGTGGAGTTTGAGGGGTGAGAATTGGTGAACGTTATATATATATAAAGTGATCACTTAATACAGCCGAAGACAGGTCGTAAGCCCTGTAATTACCCCATGCTTTCATATATTTTCCATTAAATATAATAAAAAAGAAGCTGTCTCTATGAGATATCTGATATTTGTTTAATAATAGTGTTTTTGTAGGTAAAAATCCAGTAATTGTGTGTTCTTGGACTTATTCAAATATTGCTAATCTAAACTTAATATCCAAGTTTACCTCCAGAAACTAATCTAAACTAAATCTCTGAGATTGTCTCCATCCATGGATATGGACCATTATGAATGAAAAGTTATGGTTCAGACAATTAACGAAAAATAAATCTTCAATATCTCGGACATTTATTGACCCATCTAGAGGAGTATAAGATCTTAGTATTGTAAGTATCAAAAAAATCGGGGCCTCAGAAGATGAAGTATATCATGTCTGTTTACGCACTTTCTTGTTCCTTCGACTGACACACCTGTTTTTTTTTTATGTTGGTATGATTGATTTATGTAGTGTGAAGGTCGCCGCTTTCTGCAACCGGGTAATCGCTATCAAACCACGGTAGGAGCAACAATTGCGATTGGTAACATTTCCTAATAAGTAGCTCTCGGAGTCGTCGTCATTTCGGTCGGTCGGAATAATACCCGGAGATCGGGGCACATAAAGATCAATACTTCAGACCATCGGACTAACCCACGAAATCAAAACTATCAGTCTAGGTTAGTGGTGACTTTTCATTCTGGATATCATCAATAGAAAACCCGGAAACAACAATCTGTTCAAGGAATTCACTAGAACAGTGTCTAAGATAATGATTAGTCTAGAACATGTCAGACAAACTAATATTGATATTAACACGATGTACGTACGAGCTGAAGCGACTATTGAAAATACAGTTCATCGGTGAGTATGAACACATGAAATATTTCAGAACTACACGCACGCCTCTGAGAAGCTTGTAAAGTTATGCCAGAAACTATGTCGCAGGAGTTGATCTTGTTCTGACTAATGTTGTGGAAAAGTTTCATGTCTGAAGCTGTGCGACTGTTTTCTAACGAAAGTGTTTTGTGACATTCCGTTGCTATGGCGTAGTATAACATAATATGATGGGACATATTACATAACTTTACGCCAGTACCTATTATCAATCAGAATGTGGTTTTGGTTAGTTTCATATTTGTACTGGGTGTTCAAAACGTTATTACTCTATCGAGACTTTGAAGAGTTTCGAAAATGTACATAAGATAGTTTTGTATGTTTTTTTTTAAATGTTGAAAAGTTACATACGTGTTGTTACATAGTTGAATTATTTTTTTAAATATGTATTTTTGATAACTGTTGAAAGGTTTTTGGTGAAAATTTGTGGAATTCCACGATTATTTTGTAAATTGAGTCAAAAGACTGTTCATTGTGTTAAATGATATAACGTTTTCGAGAACATCTTACCATTGTCGATATTATATAGGGTGTCCAGCGGAAAATTTTCAATTTTAATATTGAAAAAAAAAACTACAATGTTATTCTCATATTTAAATTATAAAAAATGGAGTTTAACGACGATAATTTAACCTTTTATAAACAATATCGTCTAAATGCCGTCCATTTCTCTCAAGAAACTCTTGTAATCGGACTCTTAAATTTGCGAACACGCGAGAGCAAAGCGTTGGTTCAATGACAGAAACTTCATGGCTGGATCAACTTCATGGATTATTGCTGTAAACTCTCGACTTGAAGTATACCTACAAAAAAAATCACACGGTTTAAGGTCCAGTGACCGAGGTGCCCAGGGAATTTCTCCCTACTTGCTGATTAATTCATAGGGAAAAATTCCCATCAGCTTTTCTCCATTGAAACTCTAGCTATGTGTAGAGTGGCCCCGTCTTGCTGAAATTATGCTCTGTTATTAAAACCGGGAAACAGCTGCAGTTGCGGTACCAAAAACTTTACGACCATTTGGCAATACACGTCAGTAGTGACTGTCTCTCGTTGGTTAAAAAAATAATGGGAAATTATCCCTCGGGCAGAAATTTCATACCACACTGTCGTTTTTGGGCAATGCAAACATTTTTGAAGGCGTTCCCTTGGATCGTTGGAGCACCAGTATTTCATATTTTGTTTATTAACATAACTATCGATATGAAAATGTGCTTCGTCAGTAAACAATATGTTTCCAAGTGTTCGTGCTGTTCCAAAACGTTTCAGCATCGTTCTCGCTAAGGTTTCACGTAAAGAATAAACATTTTCGTTGAGAAACTGCACGATTTACAGTTTGTATGGGTGAAACTATAGTTTTTAGATTTTTTTATGTCAGCACAGGCTGCAATCTTCCTTATCGATTTACGCGAATTGCGCATAATTTCACGTCGAAATTGAGCCACATGTTCTGGCGTCGCTGCTGACGTTGATCGTCCCGGAGGAGATTAGTTAACCATAGTCCCTTCTTGTCTAAACTTTTGAATCCAACACCAGATAAGTTGCGTGCTCGGTCCATCACTTACTGAACTAATGAATCACCGCACATTAAATATTGTTCAACCGCGAACGTGCGGTGTTCTCCCGACCAGTGACTCATTGCGAATGACAATTCGGAAAATCACGCGCGTCGAACAATACCCCCCCCCCCACCCTACGTACCTCACCCATCATCAGGTTTAGGACCAATTACAAGTTAATCTATAATTTTTTTCGCTAAACACCCTATAGTTCAAATAAAATTAAAAAACACTTTCAGACAGTAATATATTGTGTGTTTGGAGTTAGCGGAATTGGGGGTGGAGGTGGAGTTAACATGTATAAGAGAGGGGATGTAATGGGTGGTATTTAAATATTTATTATATATATATTGTTATTTTTATTATTAAATATTTCAAAATTTTCTAGAATGTTTAACTTTCATCTTATGGCGTATCTACGTATAAGTTGTAAATTACCTTTATCAAATGCGTGCTCAGTCATTTCGGAGTATAGACTGAAGTTTTTTATACCTTTCTTGTGTTCTTCCAATCATCTTTTTATTCTTCTTCCGCTCTGTCCAATATAAAATACATCACAATACTTGCAACTCATCTTGTAGACTCCGCTTTTTTCTTCTTGGTGTATTTTTGATATCAAGATGATTATCAAGATATATATTTTAATATTGTTTTTTGTACAGAAGGCAGGGTTAAATTTTTTATAGTTACACAAATTAAATAAATCTGTTGTTTTTCCTACACACATTATTCTTCTTCGTGGCTTTTTTTTGTCGTTGTCTATTTTAACTCCACCCCCACCCCCACCCCCATCATCGTAAACTTAAAATTACTGTCTGAAAGTATCATTTAACACAATGAATAGCGTAGTGGAATAAAACAGTGTTTTGACAATTTACAAAATAATCTGATGACGATCTTTTCAAACGGACATGAGAATGGTTAATAGACAATTGGGTCATCCACCACTCTAATATTAATTATATCTCATCATTTCACACGTAACCTACAAAATCCTTCTGATTTGAGTCTACCCACTCACATACACAGAAACATCAATAATTGATTAAGAATTATGAATTATTAAATTTTAAAAAGCATTATAAATATCTATTAATATTAATGACAATTTATGCACCCAAAAATCGTCATATTACAATTATTTCAATTTTATTGTGTGTCGTAAATAATTAGTTTTGAGCAATTAATTTTCAAACATTTTACCAAAACCTTAAGAAAATTATATTTTTTTGGTTCTTTATTTAATTTTTCCAAATAATTAGACGGTCGTTTCGGCTGTCTAGGCCATTATCAAGTGTTGATAATGGCCTAGACAGCTGACAAAAAAATGTGTTTGATTCATTGTGTTAAATAACAATGGACTTCTATAAAATTAACACTGTACAGACGGAGCAGATTCAAAAAATAAAAGAATATTAAGCTTGTCTCGAGACATAAAACTCTGGGCGAATATAAATAAATAAATTAGTGTTTGCAATAAACAAAAATACATTTTCTTTTAATGTATGAATTTAAACCATTTTTATGATGATGGAGTGCCGGCAATTTTATACATTTTTCATAGATACGGACCCGTAGTTAAGCAAAACGAGTCAATTAAAAACTTGTGGAAGTGTTGGCGAACACGAAACAAGGTGTTTCGTAATTCATAATGGCAACGTAAAGTTGTTACAACGTAAAGCGGTTCATACAAATCCCGCGGGATTACGTACATAACAACAGGGCGTAGCGAAAAATATAGCGCCTCGGTGGAGGTTTCGAGGGGCGCGGTACCTTCATGCACGTGACGACGGAACCTAAGTTATATTTCACCAAGTACTATAATTCTACGCAGTTTTTCATAAAACATTAATAAATAATTATGGCGCGATAACCGCACACACGATGAAAATGATTTTTATTTTATTTTATAATTAACAGATCATTAACAGTCCAATGGCACAACACATAAAATATGGTTTATATTATAATTAAAAATATAGTATATTTCACTTGGTTCTATACCACTATTTATTGGTATATCTGATATGATATTTGCAATTTAACTGAACTTTTTTCAATCGTTTTATATTGAGCATTTCAATTTGAAATAAGTTTACTTCATATTTGTATGTTATTGACTTATTTTACACACTCTTACTTCATATTTGTATCTTATTTACTTATTTTACACACTCTTACTTCATATTTGTATCTTATTTACTTATTTTACGCACTCTTACTTCATATTTGTATGTTATTGACTTATTTTACACACTCTTACTTCATATTTGTATGTTATTGACTTATTTTACACACTCTTACTTCATATTTGTATCTTATTTACTTATTTTACACACTCTTACTTCATATTTGTATCTTATTTAGTTATTTTACACACTCTTACTTCATATTTGTATGTTATTGACTTATTTTACACACTCTCATATGCTATTATTGCTTCCTGTTATATTTATTTCCTGCATTATATTTATATGCTATTATTGCTTTCTGTTTTACTCTTTATATAATATTTTTTTACTTTTTATATACATTGAACATTGTATTTATATGCTCTCTAAATGTATTTGTGTTTTAATTTTCATACATATATTTTATATGCTATCTAACAAATATTTATATATTTTTCTACATTGAACAATGCAATTGCTGTAATGTTATCCAATTATAACAATATAATAACACTGTTCTGTACTGTGAATCAAAAAAATAAAATATTATTATTATTGTAATTATCTTCTTCGTGAAACAATGTGTACTTAAATTAAAAATATAAGCATAGATAAAAATAAAAATATAAAAGTATAAGTTGTGGATAACTAATTAGGAACTACTGTGAAAATAAATTTAAAGGGTGAATTTGGTTATTTATAATATTTAATTGCAATTAACATTTTTTATTATTTCTAAAATTGGCATTATAAATAATAGCGATGAAAATTGCTTTAGTCAAATAAACTACAATATTGTAATGAATGTTTGGAACAAGTAGATGAGTTTGTGTATTTTGGAAGTATGTTCGATAAAAACGGAAAGACAGAGAAAAATATCTAAAGGAGGGTAACTGCACGGAATAAAGTGAACGGCGCTTTGAATGGAATTATATCTAATGTAAACTTGTTAACTGAGGCAAGACTAGCGGTTCACGATGGAGTCCTGGTACGAAACTAGACTGAACGCAGTTGAAATGAGATCACTTAGGCGTATATGTGGCAGATCCATTTACAACAGCATAAATAATGAAGAAATAAGGAAAGAATGAAAAGCTGATCTTAGTATAGTAAGCAAGATTAAAAAGGGATCACTTAGGTGGTTTGGTAATATGGAACGGAATGAGGAGAGAATGGTAAGAAAGATATATGACACAAGTGTTGATGACACCGAAAGTAGAGGACGTTCGCGAAAGACTTAGCACGACCAGGTGAACCAGAAACTTTTTATTATACTAAGAATGTAATTCTTTATTTGGGTTATAAACAAATATAAATTGTTAATTAATTCAAATAAATATGTTGTGACGTAATAAGTCACCTACGAAATTGCCCCGTCAGTTATTTTTTGTCAAGCACCTTGACATTCACAAATAATTACCCTTATGTTAGTATCACATTCTGCGTCTGAGGTTATAAAAACGGTTGGATTTATGGTTCGTTTTCAAAACCATCGATAAAACTGTCAGATTTGGGCGGTTGAATAAACAACCGCAATAGTGTTACTAAAATGTAGCTGTGTGCGATTCACTATAACCGGAGGAAAAATATTTTATATTATTCAATCACTAGTGCATAATTTACTATTAACGTGTTAATCTAATTGCATGATAAATAATCTTTACAGGAAACAAGACGTTTCCCTCTGGATTATGCCTCTGGTGCATACCTCTAGATTTGACCATTTCTCTGGTTTCACTTTAATTTCTTCCGTTGGATATTACCTTGGAGTTAGTCGCCTCACTGTAGGTGACATTTTTTTATTATGATGATCATCTTCAACAAATTCCGTTTACGAATCCGATCTCATCGGCCTGAATGCTGCGTGTCAAACGTGACATCTGGTTGTCACATACAAGAAGGACGTCGAACTCGCGCCCAACCCGACGAGATGAGGATTTATCATCTGGATTTTATTTCTTATAGTCTTGTGTTTTCTTCTCATTACATGTCTTTTTTGTCTAATGAATAACATCTTTTATTTATCGCTTCCGGGTGTTACTATAAATTTTTCCCAGTTTAGGATGAAGGCAGAATATGATAACAATAAGGTGGGTATGTGTTGCTCAAGTAAAGAACCCGCGGATCTTGTGTTTTTCGCTGACTAGCCGGTGAATAGGAATGACGCAGGTCTTTACCTCCACAAATGACGCCCGAACGTATAACCATTTTTTTGGAGGTGAGTTGAAATTTAGATATTACTTATGGTAGTCTATGTATATTAGAGGTCTGCGAGAGCGGCTCCGTTTGGTTTAAGTTCTAGAATATTATATATATATATATATATAGTACCCGTACATTCCTCGCAAAAAAATGTCTAAAAATGAAAAAAACAGGCTGCGTGCCTTGTTCGCGTGAAAAATGTTTTATTTAATGTAAAAATATTATTGCCTTGGACGAGGCAACAGGGTTGTAGGTATGAAAAGAATCCGTTTGAAAAAAGCGTCTAACATTTTAAAGCATTTATATTTCATTTTTTTAAATTTAAAAGACACGGGGGTGGGCTATTTTGATAACTTTGAAGCTTTTATTTATTCTTGCCCTTAGTTTTTACAGCTGGAGTTTTAGACCTCTTAGAAATACCCTAGAATCTTATTAACATTTTACAAAATTGATATTTTAACCCATCGATGTGGAAAACCTTTATTCAGAAAGTTTCTGAGAAATAGAGACATTCATTTGTATCGCAGTCTATGATGTAAGCAACACCACATCTTTAAAGTATCGAACATGTTTCTTTCATTCCTTCTCAAGGTTTATGTTTGACTTTAGGGTGCATTCAGTAACGCCGGATTGGCGTCCGCAATGTTTTTCTTGCTGCTGCCTTAAGACAACTCATTTTAGTAGCCTAAATTATTGATATTATTTTCTTTTTAAGAATTCATATTTAGTGGATATGATTGACTATTGATATCTGAGGATCGACGATCGACGAGGGGAAGGTTTGTTTCGCAAAACTACTCAAATATAGACTCCAGTTTCAGAGCGTTATGAGATGAGTGCAAACATCGTGATGTGTAATGAAAAAGTGCTCGCTGTTTATTTAGAAATACAATCTGTGTAAAAAGTCGGAAAGGTCACAATAAATTTTAAGGTGTATTGTATAATATTTATCTCAGTCGAGAAGACACAATTTAAAACAACTGGTTAGGTTGGGTTTACGAGGAGAATAGCGCGAACCTGAATTTATTTAATTTTACTTAGACTTTATTGACATACATATTTTTTTTGTAACAGAGGTGAATATATTATAATATAACGTGGTAAACATAGTATTACTCGTAGTTTATTGTGTGGGATGGAGTAGACTCCACCTCTGATATATACAGCATTGTCCTGGCTACTTTGCTAAACTGAAGTCTGTGTTAAAGTAGCCACTTTTTCGACAAAGTTCGACTAGAATGAAAATAGAGTAAAAAAAAACATGTATATAAATTTTTAAAAATTAAGTAGTGTTGTAAAACTAGTGAATTATTAGTGTAGGCACTGTATAATGATTATGTTAGAATGTTGAATAGCCATTCTTCTGATTGCTCTCTACCCGATTGGATCATAAGTTGGGTCCATATTTGTGTAATCTTATTGAAGGTGAACGATTTTCAGTTGGTACTGTGTGTGTTGTACAGTTTCAGAGCTAAGAACATGTAGAATCTTTGATAAAATATCGTTGTTGCTCTCGAAACTGGCGTGTAGATGTTTGTTATTTGCCTTTTGTTGTGTCCATGATTTTTCGCTTGTGGTGAGTTGTTAGCATGGAAAAATTGGACGAGTTTATAGAT
Organism: Eubasilissa splendida; assembly: GCA_031772225.1. NCBI lineage: Eukaryota > Metazoa > Arthropoda > Insecta > Trichoptera > Phryganeidae > Eubasilissa > Eubasilissa splendida. Next base: position 3,205,243 of record CM062867.1, read on the forward strand.
ATGTCTTATGTCTAGGGCATTGTACTCTTTAAATATAAGATCCGATTGATATCTGATTGGTGGTCCTCATTAGCTCAGACTTTGTCACACCCTCTATCAAACATAATGATTTATGTCCTTTTATCGGCGATGCACCGAAGCTCTATCGTGCATCATCGAGTCACACTGCTTCTCTGTGTCTGCCTCACATACATTAAAGTGGGCATCAACACAGATTAAAAAACAGTATATTTGGTCGTGACATTTAATTTAGATTTAATAAGTAAACAAATTGAATTTGTCCCGCTAGTTCCGATGAAACAATAGACTTCAAAATGTCAGCCAAAGCGAAAATCTGAGAGCTTATTTAAAAGACAAATTTCTGAGAATTATTTTGAAAAATTCCACTAGGGAGATGAAAAATATATACTCGTGTTTGAACGGCCAAAAAAATATTTTATTTCTTCCGCGTTAAATAACAAGATCTTCTCATGTGCTCGGGGGGTATAACGATAGTGAAACTTTTTTTGAGAATTATTAAATTTTGTCTTTTTTGTTGGGTCGGGAATAAAAATATCGTCGGGCTATATTAAATCGTCTTTGATGAAAGTGGAATTTCTTAATTCAAGTTTCCTTCCCTTTTTCTTATATTAAAAGGCCCTTATTCTACGTATATTCTTTTCAACAACCCAAAAATTACATGAAGTGAGTGTACGTTGGTGAGCTTAATATTTCCCTTCGTAAAATATTTGGTATCCTTTTGAAAAATAAGGGACATTAATTCTAATAAAAGGTGTCTTAATTTTTTTGTTTAAGAACACTGTACTTACCGCACAAAGCTTTACTTAAGACTGGATCAATGGAATGTGAATTTAAAAAATATTGTCGTGATGAGTGATTTTTTGTTTTTTTTATATATATATTTTATATAGTATGGCAAATCTATTTATGACAGAGTAAAAATTTTAAAAAATAGTAGAGAATATCAACCAGATCTTAGTTTAGTGAATAGAATTAAAAAAGTATCTCTCAGGTGGCTTGGTCATATGGAACGGATAAATGAGGAGAGAATAATACGACGCAAATGCTCATAGCACCGGACGTCTGCAGAAGACTTTTAAATCAGATACTTTATTTTCTTATTTATCGTTTTCATTTAGTTGTATTTTAGTCTCTATTTTGTTCATCTCATCATTGGGATGTTACGGCCAGCAGTTCTGATCGGTTTGTTGTTAATTTTGTATTGTCCTTTTTCCTTTTTCCGGGGCGTGTTCTTTTTGTCCCTCGTCTCCCCGACTAAAGCTACATTTTAATTTATTTTTCATCTACTATGTCTATTTGTTAAAATGTTTGTAAAAAATTAATAAATAAATAAAGAATCGGGGCCAATGAGGGTTTTTGTGTTGACGGCTGTGTGCAGCTCCGGCTTGTCACTATGTGCGAGAAGAAACCGCACAGCTGCCAATTAGCATTAAAAAAATGCCAACCTGGCAGCGATTGAGTAGTACCATATAGGAGCCTTTGATTATAAATGGTTCTGGTTAAGAGGCGAGTTAAAAAAAAAGATATATTATCTCCGTGCATTAACGTTATCCGAACCGGGAAACCAAATATGCCAGCATATAATTATCTCCGAAGCGCAGCTAGACTTTCTTCCTTGAGTGCTAGAAAAGGAAAGTGCTTATAAAATTGAGATCAAGGTAAGGTCAGATTCCTTCCTATTATACCATTATTAATCCAAATCACGTTTCATCAAACAAATAATAATAACTAGAATTGATACAGTCCACCACGGTATCTATTTCCCACCAGGTTACTTGAAGAGAAAAGAAAAAAATCGCATTAATTAACACAAATCAAGTATAAAATATATTAATAAACAATTCATGGATGTAGTTAAAAGTAAGCAAACGTTTCATTAATACTAAAGGGTCTAAAGTGCTTAACGATTTTAAACCAAAAATAACAAAGTGGTCGCTTGATGTGGGTAGAAAGTAAAATGAAACTAATTTGTCATTTGTGCTAACCTAACAACCTACACATTTTTGTCATATAAAATCAATTTTAATGAATAATATTGATGTTGCGCTACCGGGATTAGAACCTGAATCTCTTTCCAAATAGAGAAAGGTGCATTATCCAACTATCCTACAGTGACAGTACTTTAGATGACAAATTTTCAAACAATGTGTCCAAAATTGAATAAAAATTAACCATTAATTCTGGCGTCTGCTATCAGTTTACTCAAAGTTATTTGATATTCCGTAAAAAAAAAATAGTTGGCTTTCAAATAATAGAACGATATATGTATTAATTTGAAAAGTGTAACATACGGGTTCGAAAATTTGTCATCAAAAGTACCGTCGCTGTAGCATAGTTGTATAATACACCTTTCTCGGTTTGGAAAGAGATCCAGTTTCAAATCCCAGTAGCGCAATAACATTTTTTTCGATAAAATTAATTTTATATGTATATCTTTCTAATTAAAACATTTAATTAGCGTTTAATAATGTGTTTTCCTTAAATTATAAATTTAAATTCACTCCAACGTAATGTAGAGTTTCCTTTCAATTATACCCACGCGTGACACAGAAAGACATTTGAATATTATATATAAGATACGGAATTTACCTGCTAGACTTAATGTCATTTGGATTGACAACGATCACAAAACTATTGAATATTCGATCAGTTTCCAAGAATTTGAGCCATTATTCGATATGTCAAAGCGCCTATACCTGTGCGCAATTTTAAGACATAACTCGTTATCATCTACATAAATTACTCCCACGATTCAAATACGTAACGTAAGATGTGACGTCATCTGTATTAATTCTCACCCCTGTACCAGCCAGTGCCAGGCACTCATATGCCTGGCAGTTGTGACGCCCCGACACATTCAGTGATCGAGTTAAATCATTTATCTTTATCTAACCAATCTATTGCTTCTATGCTCATCACAGCCCGGCGATGCTGACCGTACCCAGCGTGTACCGGTGCGCGAAATATAACTCCCATCAGCCTTAAAGATGCTCAGTAGCGATGGTATGCAACAACAGCAAGATAGCCCTCCACAAAACTAACTTGAATATTCAATCACTGGTGACTCGAAGATATCACTAAAATTTTGAGCTAATCACTAAAATCTATACAGGGTCGTGTGTCTGTCAGCTTCTAAATTAAAAAATATATATTCTGCCACAAAATTTTGAAATTAGTATTTCTTTTCAGAGTGAAGGAACTTTGCAACGGAAACCACGTGACTGACCACCATCTGTTGACAGAACCAAACTTGTCCAATATCGCTGCTTGTAGTTTTCGCAAAGTTTTTGATAAAAGTTATAACGTTCTCGCAAACAAAGCATTTTGTAAAAATTGTTATATATTCTCCCTTGTATTTAAGTATTTCTTAATGCATTAAAACCATTATATCTCAGTCAAAAAATAGATTTAGTTTAATATTTTTTTCAGCTTTAAAAATACGTGTAGTTATTCGAATAATGTAATTTTTAAATATCATATTGTAATGTAATGTTGCTCTTGTGGAGGTCTATTGCCCCACTCTCCCCCCTCCCTCCCCGACCAGCAAGGCGGTACCATCAACCAAACTTCTACCAGCCATAAAGATGCAGTATACTGGCCGAGCAAATGTATTGACATCTTCCGAGTGCAGCTTCAGAAACTGCTTCCGATCTTAGTTCGTTTACGTATTATATCCCGGCACCAACCTTCTTATACTTCATACTATTACTTATATTACTATGAATACCTACTTACATTACGGCTTATCAAAGTACATGCAATTTATACGAGTTAAATTAGTATTATTATTGTATTCGTTTCTGTTTTTACTTAAGTAACACATCAGGCCAACGAACTCGGTTACTTGGAAGCTCACTTGCGATACCAAGGGTTGGTATTTAGGTTTAGGCCCCCAGCGGGTGCAATGAACCCATAAAAAACTATTGGGACTAAAATCTTCCCTTAAAACAAAAAAATGTTTATATTAACCGAGAACAAAGGATTATACATAGATAATAAAAGACTCGAAGCCATAGCTAGCAGATCAATGTGTTTTGGGTATCGGTCATGGGAAGTTCTTACTAAATAAATTCATTATTTTCTCTTGTACCTTTAAATTCGACACTACACTGGTGCGAGAAATATAATTCGCGCACCCAGTACTAACCTAACTATCAAACCACTCGAAACCATATGAGGTGAGATCGTGGACCTTCAAAGATCCAGGATAACTTGAAAACCGTATTCGATTTTTTCTTCTACAAATTCAACGAAACCGTTTACGAGTTTGACAACATCAACGGTGTTGCCGTAAGTACCGTGAATACATTCATTCAATCTATGTAAATGAAAAGACAACAACTATTGTGAAACTGGGCTGTTAAACGCCGATAGTCGCTCTTTTTACAGTCTTGAATCTTCTTAAACTCTGCTGATCAGCCTCCGAATCTTCATATTACCAATTATCGTATAATAATAATACACGTAAAATATATCCGACCGAAACCGAAACCGTATCTCACCAGAAGCAGTTTCGCTTTTGTTTCCTGTTTTTAAATTCACACAAATAGAATGCACACATTCAAACTTTATACCTACCTATTTTTTAAAATTTTAATTTTATTGAGGGATTTTGACAGTGTAAATACATTAAAACAAACATAATAACTATTTAATATATGATACTAACAATGAAAATCCACAAAAATATTTAGACACATATGCGTGTTTAGATGCAGAAAATAAATTAAATGAGAAAAAGAGCGAGAAACGGTGGGAAGGTTGCAACTATTGTTGTGGTAAAGGGAGAGCAAGATGTGTTTATAGGTAAAATGATTGGCCAAAATTTAGATTGCGGTGGTTCATAAGAAGAACTCTTTGAACGTAGTAAGGTTAATGTTGAAAAAGTAAATTTCTCATTATGGTATTTGCATGACCGTGAATGAATAAATTTTGTATGTAAGATGTTCTATTTTATTTTTATTATTTATATTTTTATTTGTTAACTTTGTTTTAATAACCACTTATACATCTACCGGTTTCGAAATTTACCATTTTCTTCTTCAGGATGTCAATAATAACTAAAAACATATATTATTGTTTTTTTTACCAGAATCTATTTTTAACCTTTCCATAGCCATGTAGTAACACTGGTCTACCTCTCGGTACAGATCGGTTCTTGCCGCCGGAGCTAACAGCCGCGTCATTGATATTTCATTATTAATATTTCACATTAAATACTCAATATTAGAGTAAAAGTATAATGACAACTATTTTACAGCCATTAAAACTAGTAAAGGTATTTTTTTCTCATTTAAAATGCTAAAAATTACTCATTCATCAAAGTAACAGAAGTTGACATTATGGCTGCGTACGGGTATTTTTTATCACGGTATGTCGAGGGTTAAAAAAACAACAATTATTTAAAAAATGAATTTAGTACCCAACTCAAATTGTTACTTGATACAAATTTACTCAAATAAATTTTAGGAAAATTTTTTAGAATGAGACTCGTAGTTAAATTTATTTGGTTGTTTATAATTTTTTGATTAGTTTTAAACGTTTTATTTATCTCCAACGATTCCAAGTTATTTAATTTGTGACCAACACAGATGTTCTACTTGTGGGAATGTGAAACTTGAACTTTGGAAGGGTTTTTAACTTACCTACGATACTTGAGAGTGAATTAACAAAACTATGATTACTATAGACGATGTTTTTATGGTGCTAACCTGTAGATAGATTATCAGGCCTATTCTCAAAATTGCAATATTGAAATGAAGGTGATTGTTACACCAACCCTCAAAAATAGACAGATAGTTTTGACAGATTATGGTACGTTTATCTCCCTCACTCCCTCACTCTCTCTCCCTCTCTCTCATTCAAATATAACACTATTTTTGAGGGTTGGTGTAACAATCACCTTCATTTCAATATTGCAATTTTGAGAATAGGCCTGTATATTAGATCTCGAGATGTTCAGCAGCAGTTCGCACTTCGTATCAGTAATTTTACGTCGTTCTGGCTAATTTGCTAAACCCTCATCCATATTAATGGATCCAGTTATTTCTTCGAGAGCTTATGTTAATATCTCTTATTTTAGAAAACTCCATAAAATGTTTAACGTTAGCAAAAGGAAGGATAATAATTAGCTTATTATTATTAACAATGCGCTTTCGCTCATTAAAATCATAAAAATTTTATTCGACGCTTCATATAAATTATGCAAATTTTCCCATAAAATTTTGGCCTGCAAATGAAAGTACTTTGGCCTGGGCTTTCAGCCGTAAGAAACTGTGAATTTCAGTTTAAAATACTGCCACTTTATACGGTTTTTAAAAGTCATTAATGTAACAACAAGGTGGAGTGGTTCTCACCCCTTCGAAATAACACATTTTTAAGGGTGACATTGAAGTAATTCTGATGCTTAAATCCGATAGAATAATTAAAATCCTTAAATCAATTTGCCGTAAATATTCATGCACTTCAATAAACATTATTATTAATTTAATAGTTAATTAATTAAATTTTTAATTGGATCGGAATAATTTATAAAATTCTAATTACCATTTTGAAATTAAATATTTTTGAATTAATCTACATTAATAATTTATAACAGGACTGAATACTTTTCAACAAGGAAACATCAATAATAATAATAATAATATTTTATTACAGACAGATTCAATCTATATATTATTTTTAATGTATTGTAACAAAAAAATATGATATTTTTATTTTCAGTGAAAGTAAGTCATGATTAACTATGATGAATTAACAAAGTGTGGTTTATGGCTGTTCATGTGCAGTCTCTTCATCAAAGTTCCAAAATATTTGGTCCACCAATGTTTCCATGGTGTCCTCATGACTAATGACATGGCCAAAATATGTGACGATTCGGAGATGTGTCGTAGATCTATAATCAATTCATTTAGTTATAAGTAACGGGAATGTTAAAAATAAATTAATGAAAAAAATCGGATTTTTATTGTGTTAAATAATTATTTTTCTACAAATTTTACAAAACAAAATGCGATGCGACTTTAATGTGAAAACTTCTTACCGAAACTTCCCTCTACCCCTAATGCCGCTCTCGTTTCCCCCTCCCCACCCCCATCAAAGTAGTCGATAGTCTATTTTCTAGTTTTAAGATTTAGTTTATTACTGAAGACGACGCATTAAGCGTCGAAAACGTTTTAATTTTTAATAAAAGTGTAGTGTGAAGTACAAAACATTGTGTTTTATTTTAATAATTAAATATTTTTTTCAAAAAATTAAAAAGTTATTTATAATTTTTCTTCATTATTTATGTATTTACAAATTAATAAATGTATTATTGTAGAATGTGGATCGTAAAGATTATTTTAAATTTTAATGATAAAATGAATATCTACTACAAAAGGACAGTTAGCAGAGACTTAACTAATATTTTTGAATAAAGACTTAACTTTATGAGAACATTTATATCCATTCTCTATTATATTTGTTTTTATTCTAAAGCTTAAAACTTCCTTTCTCGTCAGCAGAAGGCCATTTGCCATTTCAACAACAAAATATGTAAAGTCAACTTCGGAATATTAATTTTGGATTTTGACGAAAGCCTTCGAAGTATTATTTGCGAGTCAAATTCGAAATGAAAAGCAAAAGTTTAATAATCGGCTTGTTTCTATTGCGTTTGTCATTAAAGTGTTAACCCTCTACCTTAACGATTCGTATAATAATATATGATTGTAAATAAATAAATATATTTTTAATACAAATTAAATGCTAATTTAATGTATTAATTATAAATATATACATATAAAATCAATTTTGTTGAAAAATATTGTTTTTGCGCTACCGGGATTCGAACCCGGATCTCTATTTCCAATCCGGAGAAGCACACTACCAATTGTGTTATAGCGCCAGTATTTTTCACGTTAAATTTTCGAACCTATATGTTACACGTTTTCAAAATAATACATCTGTCGTTCCATTATTTGAAAGCTATCTACATTGTTTTTACGGAATCTCAAATACCTTTGAGTGAACCGACTGCAGACGCCAGAATTATCAATTCATTTTTATTAAATTTTGTACATATTGATACAACTTATATTATTAAGGAGAACACAATATTTAAATATTAAAAATCACACACCTATGTTCTGAATAATTACAACTTCACAATAAAAATGTGTTCTCCTTAATAACAAATTAAAAATATCAACCAGAAAGATGTACAGAAAAATTCAATTGTATCGAAAAAATATTTTGTTAGCTCCAAAATTCGAACCAGTAACCCTTCCATGTCTCAGAGATTCGTCTCGCGCATTACTTCATGCTCATGACGTCATCGTTGTTTATCAGTTGAGTGATCATGACTCTTTCCAGCTGTAATTAAAACTAGATTAACGTTTTTACTTTAACTTAACTTGTGTTAATGTTAATGCTAACTTTATATAATAAATAGTAAAACAGATCTATGGAGATTTTAGGTGACGTTTGAGACAAAACCGACATTTTTTCTAAACGGGATTATCTTCCAAAATAATGAAACACTTTAACAGTCATATATTTTAAAGCGATAATGAATTTATAACACCTTACTGCAGCATTTGCAAGATTCAATTTTTTTAAATAATCTTTTTGTAAAAATGTACTTTAAGAACCAAAAGATCATATGTAACAACACCTAATTACAAAACTACATAAAACGTATTTGGAATAAATAGAGTTAAATATGTAGTTTTGTCCATTGATATTGCATGTTCAAAATCAGGGTGAGTTCCAAAATATTCCAAAGCAGACAGATTATAAGTTGCTATTCCCCCTAAAATGAAATCACACAATCGCAACGCTTGTTGATGATCACTTGATCTAAAATCCAGTATGGCTGCCAGAACGATATATTGTAAGGTGTAGCCCGCCACGACACCAGTAACGGCGGAGAGCATGATATGTGAGAACGTGAATCAGAAGCTACCTACTTACCATAATGTCGAGGTTCACCTTAACCATATTCTGGGAATATAAACTTTACTCAACAGAAAAATTGAGAAAGGTGATATTTTATAATTAAAACATTATTAACACGTTTTACACTAAATTTTATCAAGAGAACAAAGAAAACAGAAAATTATGAGAATTTTATTTTATTTTAAAATAAATAAAATAAAATTATAGAGCTACAAAATAGGTGGCAATGGCAATAATAATAGTATGTAAAAATGCGTCGACCTTGGGCGATTCTTTTTGTGTCTGCCGTAAAAAATCATTATCATCTTCTTGTATTCTCTCTTTTTGGTGTCCTGAGAGTAGCATCCACCGCTGTTTCCAAGTACCTGGCAATTGGTTAGGACACTCCTTCAACCGGCTGTCCACGCACGTATCTTCATCTCCCAGATAGACCATGATGAGAAATGACAAGATGTAATGGCACAAAGATGTAATGTGAAGTGAAAAGAAAGTAAGAAGAAAAAGAAAGAAGAAGTAAAAGAATGGAAATTAAAATATTTCCTGCAACAATCGAAATTTTTACGATACAATTAGGATTCGTAGTGCTTGTAAAATCGAAGTATTATTTGGATTTTTACCCTTCTAATTTCTCCATAGCGCAACATCTATACGCAACTCTCTGGCGTTGGTTCTGCGCCTGGATCTTGTATGGGCTCCATCCTCAGCGTATATTCTAATTCGAATTTACAGAATGACGGCAGCAGCTGAATGGCTGCCCACAGCCGACCCCCTCAGCTCGAAGCAGTGAGTAGAAATGATCTATGTACCTGCTAGTGCTGGTCCGACACTCGACTCGACGGTCATGAACCTAGCGGCCAACCTCGAAATTACTACTCGGCGATCCGAGCCAAACGCGAAGTTATTAAGCCAGGCTGTTTACTAGTTTAATTAGGTACTAACGTTACATTATTATTCTGCCAAGAATTCGTAACGTTATAATGTACAGAAAATAAAATTATATTACATTATCTCTTCAAAAAAGGGTCATGTAAAAGCAAACATTTTGTACACTTGCTTTTAAAATATATGTTTTCATTCATAACTCAAAAACACATAAAATCGTTTTATGGGGTTTGGGAATTGGACTTACAAAAGGATTTAACACTTTTCTTCAATGAAATGTATAAATTTCCCATTTAATTTCATTATCATCTGTGACTACGGTTTTATTTGTAAGAATAGAGTGATTATATTTGATAATTTGAAATAATATTTACTCTTGACTCGGGCCCAACCCCTCCGCGCTCACAGCGCAACCCTCGACGTGGGCGATGTGAATTTTTTATTCAACCCCTTATGTACTTGGCTGCCGAGTCATACAAATTTATGAATTCTTTATTAAGATCTCATCAAATACCTTTAAAACCATGAACTACCAAAATATATTCGTAAAATAACAAAAAAAAAAAAGGTATAAGTATTGAGTCTTGGTTATGGTTTTGTTCAATTTATTATAGAATCAGTATTTTAAACAAAAATTACAATTATTGTGATAATCCTAAAACTACGACCAGGATCCCTTGGGAATTACTTGGCTCCCAATTCCTTTAAAGTGAAACTCAGTCTTTCCAGGTAACAATATTATATTAAAGAGAACACATTCTTATTGTGAAGTTGTAATTATTCAGAACATAGGTCTGTGATGTTTTAAATACTAATCTAATGTATTAATTATAAATATATACATTAAATTAGTATTACAAACAATATTATACGCTTATTACAACACGTTATAGAGTAAATATAATTTATATATTCAGAGATAGACTAGTTATTCAGAAGAAGCTGTGATGAAAGAGAGCTATTTCCCCAGAGACGGTCTCTTATAAGGTTCATCCTCCACCACTCATCTACTCACTATCATGATACACACACACATGCATACATTTAAAAAGTGACAGTTCTCACAATGATATATTCTCAATTTTATTTTTCAGGATCTCATATTTCATATTTTGGGTGGTCTGATATCGAAATAGTTAAAGAGTTAATTACTGAGGTAATCATTCTTGTTGATTGTAACGCCAAGCATTTGGGAGAGAGACAGAAAAGTTGATAATCTGAGAGAGCGATGTTAGGACTGCAGGGTGGATGCCGCAGAACTTTCTAGTAGATTTCCTGGAGGACCATTTTATCCTTGATTAAAAGCGAAAAGAAGAATGTATCGAAAATGTTTGTTTTTCTCATCTTAACACTATTATTTAAGCTCAAAAATTAAGGAAAACTATAAGATACAAAAAATGGCGACTCTGAAGTTTTCAAGAAGAAAAAATTCTATCGAAGATTACATCATTTTTTGTCACAAAAAAATGTTTTAAAAATAAACCTCAAATACTTATTTAACGACTCAATATTTTGGTAATTTAGAATTGTTTTATTTTTTCAAATTTACCTCTTAAGATGGTCCCTTCCTGTGTTTACATCTAGCAATGAGACGTTTTATTTGTGAGGGGTAAACAACATTCAATAAAACAAAGAAGCCATTAGCTTGTTTAATTAAGTACCTTAGTACAATCATATTATTTGGAATCATTAAATACAATATTTGTGTTTCTTCAGTAAATTGTTGTTTGTATTTTAGATAATAATGGTAGCTGAGCATACATGCGCGTCGTTCATGGCATTTATTCATAATTTCACCCATTATTACGGTTTAAATTGAATAAATACTTCCACTTTCTCATAACTAAAGTTGGATCATTTATAAGTGACTTTAATCATAAAATTTCAAATGTTATTAACAAATTAATGAGATGTTGAATTTATATTCTATATGTAGACCATTTTTTAAATATATATAACATTGTAAAAATCGTATAAAGGATTAACCCTGCCTATCAGTTACAAACTTTTCAGTGCATCAGGCATCATTTTTCAGTAGTGTTTGTCAACCATGTCTATAATTAATCCCGCCGATTGCGAGGTGCTGAAAAGGCATTCTCCTGATTGATTATCCGATCAGATACCATCAATGCGCATAGGTCAGCGAACCAAGCTTAGGTCTGCTCACTAAGGGTGAGTGTCTGCTGAACAATGACGCGCATCTTAACATTGTTCTAAATACGGTAGAAGAGTTGCCGAAGTTTGGATGGGAGCTACTAGACCATTCTCCATTTTATGGCGTTTTCGATATTTGACATATTAAAACATTATATTAAATATTATTTCACAAAGACGAAGCTATTATTTTTATTTGAAAAACGTGGAAGTCTTGGACATTACAGGGCTTACGATCTGTCATCGGCTGGCTTAAGAGATCGTTAATAAATAAGTAAAAAAAAAATGTCAATAGATGACGACAGTATAATTGGTAATAAATAAGTGAAATGTTCCATCTTGATTTAATATATACAACTTCAAAAAAAAAAAAATTGATAGATGTGGTAGCGTGGGTAAATTGGTGAACGTTACATTGTGTAAAGAGACCACTTTAGCCAGCCGATGACAGGTCGTAAGCCCTGTAATGCCCAAGACTTCCATACTTCTCATATAAAAATAATAGCTTCATCTCTGTGAGACATCTTAATCTTGATGACAATCCCCCATGAGATAAAATCCAGTAATTAGTTTTTACAAAGATTTGGACATACTCAAAATATTGTAAAGATTATTTTATTAAACTGTAATTGATATTTAAGATAATTATTTCGAACGATATTTAAAAAGAACTCTATATTATTAAGGGTTAAGATGATAAACTTTAAATTAAATTCTCGCCTGCGTTAAATCAGTTTGTACGGTTCCGTTTATGAGTTTAAGTTATTCCCATTTTCTCATAAAACACTGAATCTTGATTTTAATATGATTAATAATTATTAATGTTTTGGAAAGAATATTTATGTTAATAATAATAGTTTATAGTTGAAATATTATATGTGATTCCAATTATTTCAATACCGGATTAACTGAAGGCAATATTTTATAGATTAAATGTGATTATTAAGAATTAATGTATCACTATTTACTGCCTTTTTTATTTTAAGGGAAACTAGAACTCGTTTCTCAAAATTTTCCAACCATATTATTGAAAAAGACCATTCTTTTAATAATAGCAGAGGGGACAATATTCTCTATAAAATATAGGTTTAGCCTCCAGTTGGACAATTTATAAGTCCTCAAAATAAAAAAAGGCAGTACATAGTGATACGCCAATTCTTAAGCCCCATATTAGGTTTGTTTCCTATAAAATCAATTTAATATCCAAAAACACTGTATTTTACTATTCCTTAATATTCCGTCTAACTGTATATGTATTCTATCTCTATCTTTCATATGTAATATTATATTATATCTCCCTCTTTATGTACATGTAAGTGCACTTTTTTTGTATTTATTGTTTGTTTTAAATACGTCCTGACGAAGCTTAAGCTACGTGAAATCGGTTGGTATGTAATAAGATTCGTAGTTTCATACAAAGTGAGTTTCTGCAAAAAAAATGTATATTTTATATTGTCATTATCAATAAATAAAAATTAAAAATAATAAAATGATGTTGTTTGTGTATATATGCATAATGATAAATATAAGAACTTGTTTGTTTTAAATAAGTGTACTTTTAAATTACGTTATATACCTACTTTTAAACAACAACAATCATGGCTCTATAGTCAGGGATGGGCCATGGAGATCTCCACTTCTCTGATCTCAGTCATGTTTTACCATTCATCCAGGTTCCTCTGGATCCCGCCCAGTCAATGGAGTTATGATTTTCTAATGCTCTAAACTCCTCTTTGCTTTATGACATGTCTGGTGGCTTATCGAAATAACTGAATCTTGATAAACTTGGCAAAGTCAAGTTCATCGCGGAACTCAAATATTATCATCGCAAACTAATACTTTCAAAAAGTAAAGATACCTAATATAAGCTTTACGCATTGTGTGCGCGAGGGGGTGGAGGGGATGTTGGAAGGGTGGTAGGAATTTGGTAGAGGGACAGAACAATAAGGGGCTCAAGAACTAACCAGGAAGAACACGACTTACCTGGATTTTCTTGCTGTTTTTACAACTCTCCTGAACTTCGGGATACTTCTTCGATGATTAGCACGAAGCATTGTGATACAGAATAGCCGATTCCGCACGCATTGCGAGAATACCGAATCACAATGGCACCAATAACCTTACAATAACTTCAAGTCAGTGACAAGTCATAGATCACACAGAAAAATTCGTGCTCTGCGGTAAAGATAAAGAGAGAGGGGGGGGGAGCAGATAAGTATAGTAAATCTAATGGAGCATTCACCGGCGATCTGGTCCTATCATAAATACCAAAGAAGTATCATGTTTAAAGTAATAAGTATTTTACAGGAGCTTGATACCCTTCCTTATATGTCGCTATAACGATATGCTACTCCACCCTCGTGGAGGGGACAATATGACCAGATATGCTGAGAGCCCTGAAAGTCGACCACTGACCTCTACTTGCACCTGATTGAACTGATATTTCTTCCAGAGCAACTGGTCCCTTTTTATCTCATGCAAATAAAATTATATAGCAGTCCCCCACTATAGATATAAAAACAAGTTGTTGAGTTAAATTATTAGAAAGATAATGCCGTTACAAGACAAAACGCGTATCAAGTAAATCTGACCCGGGTGTTTGTAAAAATATGAATTACGCTACAAATATTCGTTTAATGCCTCTTTTACTTCTAGATAATCTTTTATTAAATATTTCTTAATAATTTGAGATACAAATGAATGAAAGTTGACGAGATTTAAATGTGTTATTCATAAAAATGTGAAAAAACGCTCAAAAACTGACCTAAGACAGTCGCTTTTACGGAATTGAATCTCAACACTTACGCCGAAACATATATTGTCAGTATTTTTTACGCCGGGTAGACAAAAGATACCAAGTATGCGTCCATTTATTGTTAGCCAGTACAATTATTGTACAGAGTTATATTGTTATTTGTTTTGATTTATTTTCGTCTGGCGACCTCTAGATAATGGTAGTAGTATAACTATTTGAGAGGCGTTGTGCCTACTTGTAAGTTTTATGATTTTCAATATTGTTGTTGCTAATTATCGGTGGATGTTTGTATTTTGGCTGTGTAGAGCGTCTGTTAATGCGTAAGAATACGTACATTATTTGTAATATTTTTTTATTTTTTAGCAGAAATATTACGACACATTATGCAATTTCACTAAATCATATTTAAATTAAATATCTATAAAAATTTCCCAAAAAACGGTTGAAAAACAGAAAACTTGAGGTGGGTCTAAAATGACACTGGGCGGTAAGTGTTAAACGAACAGAATAAAAAAACAAGTGTTTTATTTTTACTATGACTCGGATGAATAAAAAAAAAAGTATTTAAAAAAATGAGGTTATTCAGGTGCGATATAATTTTGTTTTGTTTTACTAAGCACAGCCATCGCTAACAAACGTGGCCAGGGAAAATAAAAACACAAAACTGGAACCAGACATACAGAACAGGACGTAAAAGAGGATCGAGACTTACAAAGTCGAGACGTGGGTGAATTAATACAATTAGACCCACATGGCGACCGGCGGAGAACAACTCAAAAACACACATGCAGCTGGGAAAACGGATTAGTTTCGTTTGATGGAGGATGTGTCAGAAATGCGAGATGACTCCGAGGGAGAAACGGGATATTTTTTAAAAGAAATACGTAAGGGGGTGAAAAATAATAGCACACAGAAGAACACAACTTCTCCTTGTAAGGTACGCTTCGTATTTTTAATAATATTGTTATATAATACGCCATGAGATCAGAGTCGTAACTTAATATATTGGAACCAAATATAAAATGGCAAAAAAGGCCCTTGCTAAAATGTGTTCTGGCTGTGAATTTAGTCATTTAGTGATTAATTTAAAAAAAAAAAAAAAATTTAACTTATAAATAATTATTTAGGAGAACACATTCTTATTGTGAAGTTGTAATTATTCAGAACATAGGTCTGTGATATTTTAAATATGAATTAAATATATTAATTAATTATATATGAATTATGAATATTATAAATATATGAATTAAATATATTAATTAGGTATTTGAGATTCTGTAAAAATAAGGTAGATGGCTCTGTCAAATAATGGAACGATTAAATGTATTAATATCAAAAAAAGGTAACATATAGGTTCGAAAATTGTCGCTAAAAATATTGTCGCTGTAGCATAGTTGGATAATGCACCTCCCCCGGTTAGGAAAGAGATCCAGGTTCGAATCCCGGTGGCGCAACAACAATATTTTTCGATAAAATTGATTTTATGTGTATATCTTTATAAATAATTAACTATATTATAAATAATCACTAAGGATTGATTTTTTAGGATGTCCGCATTTCTAAACTGGTATCATGAGATACGCGCGAACGTCAGAGCGCACGATCCATAGAAAGGGAGTTCATTTGAGGAGTCAGCCATTGCTGTCAAACGGGGTGCTAACTGCACACAGTCAGCTCGCGGACTAACGGTGGATTATTGTTATAATTTATTACTGTTGAAGCAATCAATCTTCATTATAATTGCAGCGTAAGACTTACATTTTTTTATACAATGTAACGTTCACTATTCCACCCAATGTACCTCCTTATCTATCAAATTTTTGGAAGTTGTATATAAGCTAACATGTAGAAAACTAGAAATTAGCTGTCGCCATTTATGGACTGAACATTGATATTAGTTTGTTTTTGTTAGTAATGAAATACATTGTATGAATATCGAATTCTGCAACTTTATTACGGAACAGGAGGATATTGAGCGCTTAAAATAAGATCACATACCTTGGCCATGTATTCAATGATGATTAGACAAGACGATGATGACACAGAACCGCAGTGGAAATAGTTGAGCAAGTCGTGCAAATATACAGTAAGGAGGTGAAGAGGAACCCGTTTAAATCGTTCTTCATCAGCATGTACACCTGCGAGCCCTGGCCGACATACAAACAAGTGACGTATAACCGTCTCCGAATTCATACAGAATACTGTTCGGATTGGCGCATTATTGCAGCGCATCTACAATGTTTGCCGAAAGCCATATACATGGATTAGTTCCGCTTCTGAGATATCGAGTTGCGGGTGTAAAGCTGCGGCTGGAGGTCAGCGTCAACTTTCTGGTGCAAGCGGCGCTCTTATGGAAAGCTGGTTCCCTGAACAGAGAATGGAAACGACTACAGAATAGTTACAGATACATATATATGTGTGAACTTTTTATTTATTTATATTTTTTTCGCTTTTCTTTTCATAACATAAATAATATTTTGTTACTTAAATGTATTATCTTTATGGCGAATCGGGTCTTTACAAATATAAAACGATCACGCTGGAATAAACGTATTATTATTATTATTATTATTATTATTATTATTATTATTATTACAATAAATGTATTACGTTCGTATAAAAACGTAAACTACGTTTGCATAACTTATGTATAATATATAGTAATTACGAGGCACATTATTTAAGTAAGTACCGGATTTAAAAAAAAAATGAACTAATCATTTTCACAACACTTTACTTTCTACACCCGCCCGGGATGAAAACCATGTTAGTACTTCATCTTTGAGTTCATCATCGTGATCAAAACGCTTGCCACCAAGAAACTGCTTCAGATTAGAGAAAATATGGAAATTACTTGGCGCCAAATCAGGACAAAACTGGACACTTGCCGATGAACGTCTTTCACGCTTCTTGCATTCAATAGACGAATCACGGACATTATTTCACTATCGGCGAACTGATCTATTATCTTGAACATTTCAATCACTCACTACATTATATTAATGTTGTGAGTTGCATGTGGTGATTCAACAGATGAAGGAAACCATTGAGCATGCGCAACATCGCAACCGCAGCGCTACTTACTTAAAAAATTCGCGACGTACATACAATTATTATATAAATATGAATTAAATATATTAATTAGAAAGATATACATATAAAATTAATTTTATCGAAAAATATTATTGTTGCGCCACCGGGATTCGAACCTGGATCTCTTTCCTAACCGGGGAAGGTGCATTATCCAACTATGCTACAGCGACAATATTTTTAGCGACAATTTTCGAACCTATATGTTACCTTTTTTGATATTAATACATTTAATCGTTCCATTATTTGACAGAGCCATCTACCTTATTTTTACAGAATCTCAAATACCTTTGAGTAAACTGATAGCAGACGCCAGAATTATCAATTCATTTTTATTAAATTTTGGACACATTGATACAACATTATTATTTTTATGAGAACACATTCTTATTGTGAAGTTGTAATTATTCAGAATATAGGTCTGTGATATTTTTAAAATGAATTAAAAATAAGGTAGATGGCTCTGTCAAATAATGGAACGATTAAATGTATTAATATCAAAAAAAGGTAACATATAGGTTCGAAAATTGTCGCTAAAAATAATGTCGCTGTAGCATAGTTGGATAATGCACCTTCCCCGGTTAGGAAAGAGATCCAGGTTCGAATCCCGGTGGCGCAACAACAATATTTTTTGATAAAATTGATTTTATATGTATATCTTTCTAATTAATATATTTAATTCATATTTAAAATATCACAGACCTATGTTCTGAATAATTACAACTTCACAATAAGAATGTGTTCTCCTAAAAATAATTTTATAAATTAAATTGTATTTTTATATAGACTGCCTGACATTACCGTAAGTCAATAAGCGATCTATTTATTTTATCGAGGTTTATAGGAGAAGAGGATATAAGTGCATGTATTAATGTAGGATAGGACGCGTGTCCTGATTTTTCAGATCTGGTCATGAAACATAGAAAATCCATTAACATGCAAGGTAGATATACTGAATTGTGGTCATGCAGTAGGGTGGCTAGAAATACCCTTCACTCCGGGTAATGGATAGGTTAATGCGGGCGTCGACTATAATTTAAAAATCTAAAATAATAATCGCGAAAAAAATATTAATTACTTAAAAATGTTATTAGGAGAACATATCCTTATTGTGAAGTTGTGATTATTCAGAACATAGGTTTGTGATATTTTAAATACTAATTAAGTGTATATACAAATAAAAATGTTTTATCAAAAAAATATTGTTGTTGCTACGGGAATTTGCATTAACTGATTATGCTACATCAACACAGCGTAGGTAATGAATGTTTGGAACAAGTAGATGAGTTTGTGTATTTGGGAAGTATGTTCGATAGAAATGGAAAGGCTGAGAATGATATCGAAAGGAGGGTGACTGCAGGGAATAAAGTGAACGGTGCTTTGAATTAAATTATATCTAACATGAATTTGTCTGGAAGTGAGACCTGGAGCTGGCAGGCGACGAACGAAAGTAGACTGAATGCAGTGGAAAAAAATCACTAAGACGTATATGTGGCAAATCTATTTATGATAGAGTAAAGAATGAATAAATAAGAAAATAATGTAAAGCTGATGTTAGTATAGTGAGCAAGATTAAGAAATGATCACTTAGGTGGTTTGGTCACATGGAATGGATGAATGAAGAGAGAATGCTAAGAAAGGTATATGACGCTAGTGTCGATGGCACCAGAAATAGAGGACGTCCGCGGAAGACTTGGCATGACCAGGTAAACCAAATAATGGATGATGGTTCTGCCTCAATAATCGGCGAGCTTGTATGAAAAAATGTATGAATGTAGACGAGGCGAGAATTGTGTGTCAGGATAGACGAGTGTAGTGGTCTATCCTATCTGCCTACCCCCGTGGGAAAACAGCGTGATGGTAAGTAAGTAAGTAAGTAAGTAAGTAACACAGTGAGTTGAGGACAAATTTTCGAACTCATATGTCAATAATATTTCCATTTTTTTAAGATCAGCATATCCTTCATAATTATGCTTTTAATAACATTCGATGGCTGCTACGCGGCCATTGGTGACTTCTGCGCGGTAGTGTCTTAGTAGAATTTTTATTACAATGCGGAAATCCCTTATTATATTGCTTTAAATGAAATATAGATCTTGCGGAAACCCTGGCCATACAGCAGTCACCATAGCAACCCACCGGTCCTAGCAGCAGTGCTGCTTTCGCCAGTTTGTTTTCTATAAGTGTATTTGCTGAATTTGTACGAACGTGAAAAATATGAACAAAACATCCATGTCACATTTCACAGCAACATAGATAAGGAAAAGAACCATAGAGTGCGACACGATATGACAATGAGACACTTACGAAGTCGCCGCTGACGTCACATCCAGAAAGTCAAACATATGGACGGGGTAGCGCAATAGTATTATTAATAAATTAATTTAAGATAGCTTTATGTACACATAGCAGGTATGTAAATATAAAATTGTAATTTATCTATAGATTTTCTTAGCTCATACAAATTTCAAACAATAGAATAGTTTTTAATAGCGCTGAACATGTCGAATATTGTGCCTGGAAACTACGATTTGCGGACGGCATTGATTTTCTGTCACCATTTGAAGAAAATTGCTGCAGAATCGCATCGAATGCTTCTAAAAGCATACGGTGAGTATGTTCTTGGTAAATCACAGTTTTTTGAGAGGTTTAAAAAATTACTATGGACGGAAGACAATGCTCTGTGTTTGATGGGATCAGAAGGGTGTGAAACCTAGCGAAACCATTAATACTGACAACAAACGATCGATTTAAATCAAGAGTTGTATGAAAAACGATCAGAATATCAAAAAACGCAACACAAAGTGATTTTGCTTCACGACAATGCACCATCACACACAGCAAAACCTGTCAAGGAAACGATTGAGGCGTTTAGTTGGAAAATACTTTAGCATGCGGTTTACTCACCAAACTTGGCTCCGTCCGATTACTACTTATTTGCATCGATGGGACACGCGCTTGCTGAGCAGCGCTTCACTTCTTACAAAAATGGTTCGATGATTAGTTTTGCCTCTAAAGAGCAACAATTTTTTTGTTGTCGCATCCACGAATTGTCAGAGAGATGGGAAAAATGTATAGCTAGCGATGGACAATATTTTGAATAAAATATTTTGTTTCATTTTCATACAATAGATGTGTATTTTCTATACAAAAATTCTGATTTTATATTTACATACCCAAGTATGTATATAGCACATTTTTTTTAATGAATATTTTGTTTTTTATTACTGGATCTAATGATAAATTACACTACACGGTGCATTGTTAAAGCAATATAATAATGAATTTTTGAAATAAAATATAGATTTTACGAAAATTGCTTTTATGCTAGAAACCATATTTATTTGAATAAAGAATTCTCTTATTTTACAAGAGCGTATTATAATTAATGATGCCTCCCGCCTTTCCCGCTGCGCCCCGCGTGACAGGCGGCTCTCCTGAAATCTCGGCCGACCCCCGAAAGCGCTGGTAATATTCGCCCGGGGGTAGAAACCGCCCTTGCGGGGAAAAAAGAAGTAAAGAAGAGCACCTCTTCGTTTATCGCTCAGAGAAACCATCAAAAGTGAGAAATGGGTTCTTAAAACTGCGCTAAAACGTCTAATAATATTATCAGATGCTCTTTAAGGGCCTTAAAACCTAAATAATATATGAGTTTGGAGGGATTTTTATACCCATTTTGCCAGCGATTTGAGCCAGAATTACTATGGCACATTGTAGAGGTGCTTTTATACAAGCGCACTTGTGCAAATGGAATATATAAATATCTTTTTTTTTGTTATACGCACTCATACATATCGGTATTTTGATAACATAGAAGAGAATAAGTATATTTTTTATATCATTAAAAATACACATATAATTAATAATAATAAAATTAAATGTTCACATAAAGCTAACGCACTGTATTTATATATAATTTAAAGAAAAACTATTTTTTTTAACACCACTTTATTTGAATCTATAAACCAACCAGTTTCGGCTCAGGCCTGAACAAATATGTATTAATACAAATTAAATGTATTAATTAGAAAATATATATATAAAATCAATTTATCTAAAAAATATTCTTGTTACTACCGGGATTTGAACATGGATCCTTTCTTATTCGGAGAAATGCATTAACCGCTTACGCTACACACCGACACAGTAAGTTGACGCACAATAACTTTACAATAAGAATAAGAAAGAAATAATGAATTATTAAATATGGTCCATAGATGGCGATGGTGTAGCGGTACTCGAAGCGAGTCCACATACTAACATATATACAACTGTCAAAAATTTGATAAACGTGGAGATTGAGGGGTGAGAATTGATGAACGTTATATATATATATCACATAAGCCAGCCGAAGACAGGTCATAAGCCCCATACTTAAAAAATAGCTGTCTCTATGAGATATCTGATATTTGTTTAATAACAATGCATTTGTAGGTAAAAATCAGTAATTGTGTGTTCTTGGACATGTTCAAATATTGATAATAAGTGTTCTCCTTAAAAATATATAAGTTATATAGCGTATTACGGCTGGCAAATACATTGAGCATCTTTCACCCTGCCATAGATAAAAATATCATCCTGTCATCTCATCTATGTCTCATGATCGTATCGCGTCGCATTCTATGGTAATATATATATTCAATGGTTATAAGAATGTCTTTAAGTGGATATATGTATACTTCAATGTTAAAGAAAATCGTTCATACTTTTCCAAGGAGAGCAATACATAAAATTTATGTTAATGTATAAAGCAGCATAAAGTAATTTATATAAACTATAGTATATGTGAACCTTATATTTTACACGTGTATGTACTATTTAGTATTAAATCCCTTTACTTTGACTTGTTTTAATTTTCAAATAAAGATGTTTTAAAATTGCAAACATTACATCAAACAAAAATGTAATTTAATTAAAATATGTAAAAAATATATCACTGTTGAGAGCAGTCTACCGGCAACAAAAAGGTTCTAGTTTCAAGTTTTTTTAAAAAAAAAAAAGTCCTTTACATTTATTCAGTGACATATTTACTTTGGTTTAATTTAATCCTTTAGATGGCAAATAGGGGTTGGAAAAAAATATAAAAAATACCTCTTCACGAATTAAACATATAATATGCTTAAATTTTTTTTTTCATAATATACCCTAACGATGTCATGACTAACATCAAATAAAAACACAAATGTATTCTTAACATATATTACAGAGTTCTAATTAAGCGATGGGACCAATTTTTCATTAAAAAAATGTTACATAGTTAACTTGTAACTACTGAATTATTACCTTTTTTAAAAATATAAAAATTGGTTCACTACTATCATAAGGAAGATAGAAATACAATTTTATTACATTTATTTTTAACATATCATAATGGTTGCTTAACATTATACATACAAACTGCAGCCGACCTACGCAATTACCGAACAAAGGAGAATGTGAAAAAAAAAACGCGGAAGATCCGTCTCAGAGAACCCCGATGCCATAATGCACGCGCACAACATGTGTAAGGGTGTGATTCGAGAATGGGGCTCTTCAGCCACACTCGGACTCACAATCGATAATCATGGCAGACGTCATCCTCGTAACAAGGGACCGCGGAAGAAGAACAAGAAGACTAAATAATTTCAAAACAGTTTGACATTTGTGGGTACTGAATAAAATATGTACTCACCATGCTAACTAGGATGTATTTTTTGAGATTACTCTATGTTCGAGAGAATTCCTTCGATAGCTTGTTGTTCCCCGGGTTTCCTATTGACAATATAAAAGTCAATGTAAGCTTAAATGTCACCTGATGTAAAAGATGCTTGTTTCCTTACTCGTTGTGGTTCTTGTGCTCCGATCTGGTCCGGATGTGCCCACTGCTGAATCCGCGTATTATTTTTACCTTTTGTATGTTCTTATCTAACGGAAGGCCGAATGCGATTGATTCTCGCAGAAAAAACGGTAACGTTATACTCGCACGGACAATAATAGATACCAACATTCAAAACCTTGGGGTGCTAACCGAAGGAATAATAATATGCGTAAAAACTCTATTATTAAATTTTTTTAGGATATGGGGGAAACAAAATACAGATTTGTATGTGCTTGGCATTGAATTTTACATACTTTACCTAAGACGCACTCTCCAAATGGAAGCTTGGTCTATACGAATATAGTTTATTTAATTCTGTATATATCTTAATTTCCATTCGAAATTTAGTTCTGCTGTATCTGGAGACCGCATAGTGCAGTGCCAATTCTCCGACATTTTATTGAACGCTAAATCTCTTAAATTTATACAGTGCTGTCATTTCACTGAGGGTTTTAAGTATCATCGGGTATATTTTATAGCCTATTCTATCATGGATTCAAAGCCAGTGAAATTTGTCTCTCAAAAAGGGTACCATTGAAATATATTCCTTCACTTGACAACCATGGTGTTGAATTGAATACAAATTGCATTATTCTTAGTTTAAATTGTGACAACGCAATGTTTTATAATGCTCTCTGAATCGATTGTTAAAGAGGGGAGGGATAAGTGCTGAGTCTTCTTGCCTCCGACAAATGCGGTAACAACAATGGCGTAAGATTTTTTTTTGGAGACCCTATTGCGGGGAACATAATGTTTTTTAAAATTTTAACATTGTATATAATTGCATGAAGTATTAGCAAAAATGTGTAAAGTTTTTTACAAAATATATATTTTTTATATCGTTTCTTTTTGTATTTTTAACAATTTTTTATTGTTAGCGTTTTTATAAATTATGTTTAATAGGGTCAAGAACTGGGTAAAAAAGTGAAATGAGACGAAGATTATGGGGATCGGATGAGGGATCATATAGGCCGAGTGAGTTTATGATGGAAATTAATTTAGAATTAAATATATTAGATACGATAAATTGTGTATGTATTGTTTGAGTGAGGATATGTTTGAGTCTCTGTAAATGATTGTGTTTCTGACAAACCAGGGTGGTCTGTGGTTCATTTTTAATTTATCGCTCAGAGCTATCAAATTACACGGTTAGCTGCTATGGTCAGCTAATCTAAGAAGTATCCGTAAGCATCCAGCATGTAGCCAAAGGGTAAATACTTTAATATTATTTAATCACTAGTGCACAATTAACTGTAATTTATTTTAATCTAACCGCATGGTGAATAATCTTTTCAGGGAATCATTTCTATTCGGTCTACATTCATTTTCACACTTTATTTTTCTACAATTCTTTGTACAAATTCTATTGCGTCGGCCTGGATGCTGACAACCAACTACGACGATGGGTCATGGAGATGGTATGCTACGATAGAATGCGCACTGACGAGCATGAATTGGAAACCTCCATTATGCCATCTTTCGTAACATCTTGTCGTCACCAGCCTGTACTGTAGTACGTCGAACTCACACCCATCCTGACGAAATTAGGATTGTTAATTAGATTCCATTTGTCAACGTAAAACATCTTTTCATTTATCTCTCCCAGGTGTTATTAATAAATTTTCTCAGTTTAGGATGAAGGCAGAATGTGATAAACCAAGATGGGTATGCGTTTCTGAAGTGAAGAACCCGCAGTTCTTGTGTTCTCCACTGACAAGCCGGTGAAGAGGAAAGAACAGCATTCTTTATCCGCACAATATATATGTATACATGTTGGAGTGAATCAGAATGATTTTAAAGGTTATGTAGCAAATTATTTTATCAGTGTGAGAGTAGTGGATTCCCCAATATTTCATCCATCATTCTCATATGCGTTTGATGTCGTATTCGATATTCGTGATATATGTGATAGGCAGCAAGTTATGAGAATCTACTTACTGTTTGCACCGATTTGTTGAAGTCAAACCTTACAAATGTATTATAGAAGTTAACCCATACAATGAAGTTACGGCGTGATTTATTATCGGAGGCAGTTTCTAGACCTGTTGTCTGGAAGGCATCGATAGGAATAGTGATAATAATGAATAGGCCTTTCCGAGAACTGCCGTTAGCATCTTTAAGGCTAATGGGAGTTGCATTTCACATACCGGTACTTGATGGGTACGTTTAGCATCACTGAGCGCTGATTATGAGAGTAGAGGCGATACAAGAAGCGTCTTGAATTTTTTAATTTGTACATAACATATAAACATGTGGCAACTTTAAAAGTATACCATATACCTCACGTGTTTTATCCTCTGATTAAAGACTAATTTCTTGGTTCTAATTTAATATAATATTTAGTTTATTACAAGATATTTACAGTAATTATTAATTACATACTTTAGAGATAGACTAGTTACTCAGGAGGATCCGTGATGGAAGAGACCCGTTCCCTCAGAGACGGCCTCTAATAATGTTTTACCCCCACCACTTATCTACTCACTCTCCTGACAGCACACACACACACATCATACATACAAAGTAACACCTCTCACAGTTTATGTGAATCGTTGGCTAAAAATATAGTAACAACATAATGAGATAAACTTTTCCGAATTTTGTTGGAATGTACAGTGAGAGTATCATTTTCGTCGTACTATCAATAAAAGTAATCGTGATCTGCAGATAATTGCATAGATCTTCATTACTTTCATTACTATTTCAGTAGTGAGCTTTACATTCAAATTCTAACCACGTCGGTTCATCATGTTAGTGAACTATCGCGTGATCTAATTCCTACCTCTAAAAAAATAGTACACAATCGTGTGTTGTAGAAAGGTTGGCTTATTTAAAATATTTAAAATCAACATGTTATAACACAAAACGACTGCGAATTCGATTAAGGATAAAAAAATATCGTTTCATCTTTTATAAATACATTTTTACTTTTTACAAGGTAAGTTGGTACTGTGAACAATTTGTATTTAAGAGGAAAAAATAATGTTTATTTATGTTCGGCCGGGAGTGGAAATAATCTTGGAGTCAGGATCTCAAGGTGTGAAAACAAACAAAACGAAGATAATGTGTTTTTTTAGGACACCTCGAACGCCTGCCGTCCCCATCCCACGCCTCCGGAGCCCCCGCCCTAAATCAACGAAAGTGGCCGTACTTTGAATGTTTACGACACATTTTTTGGACGTTTATTGCTTTTTTAATTTTTAACTTAAAATATGTTTTCCACCCCTGTGACGCGCGTCGGTGATTATCAAGACGATACAAAAACGAGCTATCTCCACGTGCGTCATACATAACATTGCTTGACCTTGACTAACTAACATACTTTGGCTAATGTTGGTATTTCTTTAAATGTATATATATACTCAGTGTTGCGTAAAAGCATAGATGCCAGAAGAAACAAGATATTCGGAAGGAGGTTTGCACTTACCATAATCTGGGTCTTCTGACAACTTCAAGGTGGACTGTAAATTTATATTTATCACTATCTTCGTTCAGGGGTCCTAGTCCTTTAGAATCCACTTTATAGACGCGATGTCTCAATTTAATGCTATACTCCAATTCACGCATAACTACGCTGCTTCAAGGTCGCCGTTTGACTGGCAGCGGCGTGCCGGGTGAGGAGAGGAGGTGAGGGGGAAGGCATAGTACATTATTGTCGTTCAAGAATAAATATATGTCCCAAACACTCAGGTTGTACTAGCCAATTAAAGAATGTGTAAGGAAAAATGACATCTCAGGCGTGTTAAATAAAGATAACTATATCTTATGTTTTATTATCTGATTTTTTTTTGCGGTACGCAGTTGGAATACACTATAAAGTACAGATAGGTGTTAGATTTAGAAGTACAAAATAATTAACACTTTAAGAGAGAACTTCTTGAAAGCACCAGCCACTGAAGCAGAATGAATTTCTGGTCTTGGTACTCTCGTCACCACTTCACATCGCCCACTAGCGCCGAGTTTCTCTGTTGGTGTCTACTGCAAGCTCGCTGTGAAGTGGAATGCGGCGTGTCAGCGTGTTTGCGCAAACCAACGCCAGGTGGCACTATGAGTCCGCCACAATACTATTACATTAGACAGAGAGGATGAAGTGTCACACTCGTCGGTCATGCACATAACATTCACCTCTTCTCATGTAAAGTCGTCGATTGTTATAGGTTCTGATAGAACCATCTTCCAGAATCTGGAGTTTTTGATCTTTCTTACCATTCTCATCTCATTAATTGTTTCAAAATGGTCAAACGACCTAAGCAACTCTTTATTAATTCTATTCACTATGCTATGGTTTCTAATTTGTTCATTTTTTACTCCATCATATGAGATGATGTTTCCGTGAATGCCTTCACCAGCTCTTGTTCTCAGGTTTCCTATTGACAATATGGCCATGTATGTAGAATGAACACTACAACTAACCTTTGATTGACCATTGCTGATATTATTGTTTTTCTGGGAAGTTTTTCGACCGAGTGAAATGCTCGGATTACTGAACAAGAAATCTCAGAGGTGCTATTTGAAAGAACAAAAGGTACGTAAACAGATAGATACAGATACAAAAGATAGAACGGCGTGTCCAGCCCTACACCAGCTACATCAGACAACAGAGCATGAGTCAGTGAGTTCTCAATACCACGATTGCATACGATCACAAACTATTCTTTACTTGCGGAAAATTTGTAGGTGACCAACAGTTTTGGTAAGCATTGAAAGAAGTTATCATTTTACAAAGATTTTATATTCGAAAATACGGCGGTACAGTTCATTATTGCAACTAGAGAAGAAAAACAAGTAATATTTAAATAAGATTTCAAACAAACTTGATTCCCGAATCGAAAGCAACAATGTACATAAATATTAGTCGAAGAAATCATCACACCATAGATCATGTAGTTAAGCAAACAGAAAATTATTCTTAAAACAAACAATTTATATATTGAAGCACTCCTCACTATGATTATCTAAACGTGCCTTTTAAATAATTTCTACCAAAAAAATGAGTGTCCAAAAAAACGTGTCATGGCTTCAGTTTGAGTACAGAGAACAAAATGCTAACACGTCCAACGATGAAGGGTCATTTTAGACCCAACTCAAGTTTTCGGTTTTTCAGCCATTTTATGAAAGATTTTTTATAGATATTTCATTTTAAATATGATTTAATGAAATGGCATGATTTTATAATTAAAAAATATTCCGAATAATGTACATATTCTCACGCATTAACAGACGCCCCACATAGCCAAAATACAAACATCCACTGAGCATGTGATCTTCTCGTCGGAACCCGAGCAGGTAGTGTCATAAAACTTACAGGTAGGTGCAACGCCCCTCAAACAATTATATTACTGGCATTGTCTAGACGAAAATAAGTCAAAACAAATACGTGGATGCATATCTGGTATCCTTTGTCTACCCGCTCAAAATGTTGACAATGTATGTTTCGGCGTAAGTGCTGAGATTCAATCCGACTGTTTTAGGTCAGTATTTGAGCGTTTTTTCACATTTTTATCAATAACTCATTTGAATCTGGTCCGATAACATTTATTTGTATCTCAAATTATTTGAAAATATTTAATAAAAGATTAGCTAGAACGAAAACAGCATTAAACGAATATTTATAGTGTAATTCATATTTTTACAAACACCCGGGTCAAATCTGACCCACCGCCGCTGAGTATGTGTTAATCCTGAGTTAGCGGTGCAGGACGCTGATCTAGTAATTTAATATATTTTATCGGAAGACTTCAGCGTATCATAAGGTACTTTCCTGATATCTCTGCAGACAGCATCCATTGTCATCCGGTCGTAAATTAAAGGTATGACGTCCTGCATTGCCCATCAAGATCTTGTTTAAAACGATTTGAGCTGACATTAAAATTTCCTTGGTGCCTGGCATCACAGATTATGATTAATCAATTATCTCGCCATTGTTCATTATTAAGATTACCACCTCAAAGTATGTTGGGATAAGATCCCGTGGGCTTTATTGATTCAAATTGATGGTTTAGAAAAGAATAATGGCAGATA
Organism: Eubasilissa splendida; assembly: GCA_031772225.1. Lineage (NCBI taxonomy): Eukaryota > Metazoa > Arthropoda > Insecta > Trichoptera > Phryganeidae > Eubasilissa > Eubasilissa splendida. The sequence continues at coordinate 3,234,960 of CM062867.1, forward strand.
GATCTGGCCTACATTAATCTAAGTCCTGGGTTGAAGAACAATTTCACCTCCTCTTGACTCGCACTTTTGGAATGAAGATTGGAGATATCACTGCACTTCATGGATACTGGAGAAAACCGCTTTTTTCCACTTTTGATCACTGGTCCGTGTCGAAATACAATCTGGTTCCACATCGGCGAAATCACTAAGTAATTAGTTGGCCAGAGCGGGAAAGATTTAGTAAGGTTTATTGGAAAGACGGAATACACAGGGAGTCTCGACTTGTGTCAACATAGTATATGAAACGATCCAAAATGACGCCTTTCCCCTTAGCGGACCGTCACAAATTATGTTGGGTGCTACCATAAATAATGCGGTTTTTTCATATACATGAATTGAAAGTCGGAGGAGGGTGGGATAAACTACCTGCATCAGGTATAATTACTACCTGCTATAAAAGTAAAAGTTAGTAAGAAAGGAGCATAATTCGCTTTATAAGTTCAATATAGCCAACAAGGCAACGGAAAATGTGAGGAAAATTAATACAGTATATGGGGATCGGACAATTAGCGTAAACAAGTGTGATGATGAAGTTCCGAGCAGGATACTACAGCCTGTAGACTCGTAAGTCTCGTCGTAGAGTTCGACGAGGACGTCATGCAAGCCCTGGTAAAACAAAATCCCGTCGTAACTGTTGAGGAACTTCGACATTCGACCACCTGCGTGCCATCAGTACCGTCAATGGCTTCCTCTCAAATTTTCAGAGTCTAATCGCGTTCAGACAGTGACTCTGCGCTCTTCTCTGCTGTCACGTCTCAGGAATGAAACTTTTTTGAAAACGACGCCTCACCCACCATATTCGCCGGACACTGATTATCCGTACTGGAGGAGTATTTTTCGTCATGGAAAAGTAAATATTACCAAAAAGATGGTGGTGGGGATAAGGTCCCGTGGACTGTAATCTAGAAAGGTGTTAGCGCCGTTTAATGTACTCACGCACATACACACGCACACTGTGATAAATTATCAAAAAGATATCCTTTCCTTTTCTCCTTCCTAACCTATCTCTAGGCACGAGTGAGAAAGAAGATATCTCTACAGTCTAATTCGTCCGAACGACTTCACTGCGCTTATTGGAGCCGAACACGGCACTTTGCCGTCGCTGTAAATCCGCTTTACTACCGCTTATATTAATTAAGAAAATAATTATAATTAAATCCCGCTAATAAAAACAAAGAATTCCTTTAACGCGAGTGTCAACAAGTGTTTTGTTACATAATTCTGCGTCGCGAGTGAATTGGTGGACCCAGGGAGGAACTAGAACCAGCTCCATAGAGATTTACAAGTAAGTCCCATCCTTTATCTATCTCCCGATAATTCCACAAAATTCCAAAAGGTTTTAAGTATTTGACGCAACTCGAAATGGAAGTCTGAAGGAACATAAGGGCAAAGGGATATGGCCTACTATGTTTTGAAGTCCTGGGTTGGGCGTCGATTGCACCTCCGGTTGACGAGCACGTATATTATGCCGAACCGAGATCTCTATGACGGCACTTCCGAAAACGATTCAATTCCTCTCGCGGTCCAAGCGATATACACGGCGTGAGTGTAGGGCGACAGGAAGAAGCACAGAAAAACTTAATGTTTCGTGGTCGAAGCATAATCGGAGAGCGGAACAGGTATAGATGATTAGATGGATAAAAGAGAACAGGGAATGAGTATTCAACTTGCGCCAACAAATGGTATTGTATTGATGGTAAAGTATTGTAAAAAATGAAGGAGAGTATATTTTAGATTTTAAAAGAACTTTGTTTACATATTTACTTATAATCGTAACTTCACCTTTAAAAACGCATACACGTCTCAGATACACGTATCATATCATCCCTGGATAGAATGTAATAATTCCTACATATTTATTCATTATTTGTGATTAAAAATATACTAAATATCAGTAACAAAGTTCATGAAAATAAAAATATTCAACATATTTTTAAACGAGCAGTTCTATTTTTAATCCAGTTTCATCAGATATTTTACACGGATGGCATCCGATAAAACAAGTTCTACGTTTAAAGTAAGCTTAGTGTCATTAATAATGGTAGGGTGTTTAATAATTTACGTAAAATTTTGTCAGTAAATAACAAACATAACTTTGTTTTGATCCGCTGAGTTAGCGGAAACCCCGGTAGTTTAAACAAAGTTACTTTTATATTAATAGTTTACGTACGTTTTATGGTGAGGAGGTCAATCATCATCACTGCTGATGACCCCTGAACGCACCTTGTAGATATCTGGGTATGAAACACATTTCTTGACAGCCTCAAAAACATGCCCGGTACCGACCGTACGGTGCTAATAACATGCGCCCGCAGCCGTCTCACATTCAAGATCCCTAGTGCTCAATCAACAATAAACGTGTCAACCGTAAGTATTTTATTTTCTTCAACCTGCTCTGGCCATACATACACAATGCATTTCCGTAATCATTATCAAACGAACATGTGAATGATGGGTGGTTGGGCCACTCACATCATAGCAAATCCTTCTAATTCAGATATATCTTCACCAACTTTAATCATCGATCCAGATAAAACACAAATCTCATAATTTTTAATCTTTCCTCTCCGATGATGTAAACTGAGTTGACATTGCGTCTAATTATGTGAATATTTTAGTAAATATACTAAAGACAGAGTTCATATTTTAGGTATTCCTCCGTAATATATTTATGTATTGGATAAAATAATTATAATATATAAGTATTTACCATACGCAACAATAAAAAAGAATCTGACATGAATTTGTCACATTTGTCGCAGTGCGCGGGATACGGGGTGTCGGGTGTCGATCGTCACTTTAGTGGCAGAGCGTGCGCTGGCCGAGTTAGACGTGTCTTTTACGTCTTTATGCTGTTGTCGTTTGTGATAATCAATATTTTTTTCTCATTTTTAACACTTTTAGACAATAGTCGATACATGTATTGTAAATTATTAATGTAAGTATTTTAATGATTAATATAAGTAATAAATGTAAAATATTCATTTTTATCTGATTTAAAAATTGTAAACGTCTACATGTATACTGAGTTTACAATACCGGAATGCGAGTTTTTATTTTAGCATCGTATGAAAAAAGTTAATACAATATTTCGGTGGTGTCATTTTTTTATAACGTTAATTATCCCTCTAAAATGATATAAAAAAATATTTTTATATGTGAATGAATTGAAATTAATGAGGGTTTAAAATATCGATATGTCATGACTGCATTGCGAATGAGATTTGACTTTTTTTAATATTTTGCATTGGGAAGTGTATATCTACACTTTAAACCTTAGATTACTAAGTAAAACAGCACAAGTCTCAAATGGTATAACATTAAATTCAACTGTATCGCAGTGCTTTAAAATATCTGGGATCGAACTTTGAATTCTATTTTTCCATCCAGGGAAAAACAATAAGACGAAATCCAATTGGCGACAACCCTTCGGTTGCCCGTTTAACCTTTGATCCCCGGAGGCGCGACCCGATCTAACCCGAAGCGGAGCCGGAGATTGCCGAGTGGCCGCCGGGTGGCGAGGGGTCGTAAAGCAGGGATTCCAAATCCATAAAAGCACCCTTCAGATCTCGGGGTGTTTCTATCATTGGGTGGTTATACGCGGGCGATTTTACCGTAAATCGAACCTTGTTTTATCGCTTTTGTTTATTTTTGAGGACGAAAGGTGAAATCATTAGGAATTAAATGTCCTTTGATGAGAACGATCTACTTTTTATTTACAGTATTGATTTACAGTACAAGAGAATCACATTCAATGACCCACATGCGATGTTTTAACATTTATGTCTACTAGCAAATATGGTATCGGATATATTTTGTATGAAATAGTGGGAAACACTTTATTATAATGTTTACACATACTACCAAATATGTACATAGGCATATGAACTAACGGAAGTTTCTTGTTTCAATATTTTCATTTTGGCATCACTTACGCAATCAAATAGCTCGACGATTTTTTATAAATATATGACTGGATTGAAATGAAGATTTTAACGCTGACAATATAATATGCATTAATGTAAAAAAATACGTCTTGCAATGTTGATTATGCTCTTCCACTTTTTTCGGCATCCTGCAGATCTAAGGGCTGTCTATTGTGCTTGAAGTACCTGTTGTCTTTTCCATTTAGTTGGTCCAACGGGCGGGGATCTTCATATTCCTCTCTGTCCTTCGACGTGGCCCATACCGACACCACACATCCACACACCCATAGACCGAGCATAGCCGGTGGCGTAACGTCCTGGCATTCGATCCACCAGTGCCTGCACGTTACATAACAATATATCTTCGTAAGGGTGATTTTTTTCTTTATCCTGGCATTATCACATCCCATCTGGGGTCGGCAACCTTATTCATTTTGCTCCATTTTATTCTGTTCTGGGTTGCATTCTATCACGTTTCAATCTTTAAGATCGCGACTGACTGAAGCTATTCATTATTAGAAAAACACATTTTTATTGTGAAGTTGTAATTATTTAGAACATAGGTCTGTGATATTTTAAATATGAATTAATTAATTAGAAAGATATACATATAATAAAAATAAATTGATAATTCTGGAGTCTGCTATCAGTTTACTCAAAGGTATTTGAGATTCTGTAAAAATAAGGTAGATGGCTCTTTCAAATATTGGAACAATTAAATGTATTAATATCAAAAAGGTAACATATAGGTTCGAAAAATTGTCATTGTAGCATAGTTGGATAATGCACCATCCCCGGTTAGGAAAGAGATCCAGGTTCGAATCAATCGAACAACAATATTTTTCGATAAAATTGATTTTATATGTATATCTTTCTAATTAATATATTTAATTCATATTTAAGAAGCTATTCATGTTGCTGTTGTTCTTCTTGCTATCCTATCAATAGTGATGCCCACAATTTTATCTTCCTCCTTTTGGATCATATATACGTGTATACTATCTTAGTTGCCCCTTTCTTTTATGAACCTTAAAAGAACCCCGGGTCAAAAATATTCCGATATCATTTCAATTTTACTATTCCAATTTCGACTCCACCAGCCTATGTCGGCATTTTCATTTTTGAGTGATATGAAATCTTTGGTGAAATTCCAAGAAATTTATTGAAACTAACTTACAAGGCAATCCTTACCCATATCACCACAATGTCCATCAACAACATAATATCTGTCAACAGTAATTAATTAATAATCTATAAATACAAATATTTCGTGGGATTCCTACTAAAATATCTGATTACTGATTGTTCAGTATTTATGACAGATCCATAGGCCGCCGATGGCCGTGCGCGTGTGGTTGTTTCATTTCATTTACTGTTCTATCTATCCTCCCCCCCTCTATACCCTACACGACTTTTGTGTGTGTATTATCTATGACTTTTGAACTGACAATGAGAGTAGATGACCTACTATGTGCTCGTCACTAACTTATTTATAATTTGTTTTAAAGTTACTTGTTGCTAGTGTACATTCGGTTTCTCGCATGTGCGTGCCGAAACAGTTATTTTGTATCACAGTATTTTGTGCTGATCATCGTAAAAGTTTTTTGAAGTTGAGAAGCTGTGACACTAAGAGAGAAGATCCAGGTTAGTCACGTTATTACTGGAAATCGTCGAGTCTTTATTGTCCTGTTTCTATAACGAATTCTTATCACCCTTCCTACTTCCCGTTTTCCCACCTCTTGAGTAAACACTGATCATATAAATAAGATATGGTTATCAACAGTGGCCCAGATAACTTTTGAGTATTATATTTAAAAATCTCACATACGAATGAGTATGTATGTTACGTAAAAGCATAGATGCCGGAAGAAACAGGATATTTGGAAGGAAGTTCGCACTCACCACAATCCCGATCTTTTGACACCTTCAAGGTGGACTGTAAATTTAGGTTTTGTAACACAATCTCCGTTCAGGGTCCTAGTCCTTCAGATTGCACTGGATTAGACACAACGTCCCACTACAATTTTATACTGCAAAATTTACTCGTTACCGTACCGGTTCAGAGTCGCCGATCGACTGACGCGGAGGTAGGTGAGGAACGGAGGGGAGGTGGAAGGCACAGTACATTATTGTCGTTCAAGAATAAATATATGTCCCAAACAATGTAGATATATCTTATATTCTTAGGAAATGATACTCAGTACCGACAGCATGCAACGATACCAATGCGGCCATCAGAAATTGAAAATGCCGTCTCAAGAGCATCACTCTTCCTGTCGCCATCTATCAGTCGACAGCTCCAGAATTCGCCTCCGATAACAATTCGCACAGTGATGTCTTTTTGCGGATTAACTTCTACATACGACACCCCCCTGCAACAATACTGTATATCGGTTTTTTTAAATGTTGATAGACGGAGAGTCAGCCATCTTGGATGACATACAGTGTTGTTGCCGGGAAGGTCACTAACGAATTGTGTTTATTTGATATGGTTGTTTAATATACTATTTAATACCCAAGAAGATATACAACCCATTCATAACTCAGATCTGACCAAAAACGATATACAGTGTTGTTGCAGGAGGGGGTCTCTTTTAAAAAGTTTGATTACAATAAACTCAGTGCCAACAGTAAGTAGTAAATGTTCTCATAACCCGCAGCCTGCCACACTCACATATACGCAATACACTCCGCAAACATCAAACGGATACAAGAATTATGGATGAAATATTGGGGCATCTACTACTTTTGATCCTTTTGATTCGTATACCCATAACTCCCATTCCTTCAACCATCCATGATTATATAACCAACATTACTCTCGTGGTGTAGATTTCTTAAATTCCCCATAATTTGAATGTCACAATACAATCAATACTAATTAATCACCTGATATGTGGTATTGATGTGAAGCGAATGCGGTGGTATCAGTTCTGGAAGTTCATCTTCATTTTGATTACCCAAGACTTCCAAATACATGTCTCCAGTTGGACATCTTTTCTGAATTGTCCCAAAAGATACAATGAATCAAATAGGCACGACGCGCGCTGTTGAATATAATACAACACAATGTAAGTTAATTTATTGTTACAAATTTAAAAAAGCTGGAACCGGCTCAACCGCTGTGACTTAAAATCAGGAACAAAAATTATTTTCGGTCGATCAAAGCCCGCATCTGCCATACAGTTATATAATAAAATACAAAAGGAAGAATGTTAGTAGAGTGAAACATTAATAAGCCAGTTGTTGGAGTGAAACGAATATATGACGCAAAATAGGAGTTATTACAACTAAATATGAATTAAATATATTAATTATAAAGATATACATATAAAATCAATTTTATCGAAAAATATTGTTGTTGCGCCACCGGGATTCGAACCTGGATCTCTTTCCTAACCGGGGAAGGTGCTTTATCCAACTAAGCTACAGCGACAACATTTTTAGCGACAATTTTCGACCCTATATGTTACCTTTTTGATATTAATACATTTAATCGTTCCATCATTTGACAGAGCCATCTAGCTTATCTAGACCTATGTTCTGAATAATTACAACTTCACAATAAGAATGTGTTCTCCTAAATAAATTATTACAACTGTTAGAGCTACGATGGCAAAGGGAGTCCTTAAGAAAATGATAGCAAGATACAATTGCAACATGATCAATTATAATGTAGTTATCTGATCTTCATTATTACTACGTGTAATCCACTAAGACACGCTTGTAATCAATTAAGTCACACGCGCGTGCTCTATTTATAGACCACACAGAGTACATATTAGTTTCATATTTCTCGTATTCTTTCACTTCATCCAAGAGAAGGCTGTAGGCTACGTGTTTAAATAGTTATCGACAGCTTTCCCTTATTATTTGAAGGGTGGACCAGAAAATTTACATAGCAAAGCTTTGCGATAGTTCCTAAAACTTACTAGTTAAACGAGTTACACTTAAGTCAATTGAATTACTCACAAGCGATACATAGATCCACTCTCGTTAGGCTGTTTAATCAAAAAAGTTAAACTCAATCATACAATTTACATAACACATTAGAAATGTCATCACAGAGAAGTATGTTTAAGCCAGAAATTTAATTATTTTGTAGACTTGATAATTATTTTAATTATCGATGAAACATATGTTAAAATGTTTTAAGAAAGACGTACAGGGTGGCCCAAAAAAGTGAGACATTAAAATTAATTTTTAATTAAATTCAATATGTATTCATTTTTGTTAATTATAATGTTGTAAACATCTTTCTTACTTTTATTTATTTTCCCTTAAAAGTGACTGTTGAAGGTAGGTGGAAGATCTAATAGCCAATTCTGTACACAGCACTCACGAATCTCATGTTTTACACTGAATAAAGCCGGTAGACGCGTTGACACATGTCGCATACGTCACATAACAAATATGTCCCTGAATACAGAACACGATGAACACAGAATTTTTTGAAAATAATTGAATGAATAAATATATATCTGCATATATATTTGAATCTATATAATAATTTTAATGGATTTCTATATCTGTCAATTCTCTATTCAATTCTATCAAATGATGCACGTTTATTATTTTGGACCCTGCACAAAATAGGCCCACAACCTTGCAACCAAACCCTCTCTCCTCGATATAAATGTATATTATATTGAATGTTATCTGTTATAAATTTTGTCCAGTTCCATTATAGCACCCTGATGGAAATATAATCACCCCTAACTAATCACTCTTTCCCCGGATAACTCACCATATTACTCAGCCTGCACCAAATTTGAGTACATCGCTAGTATTTGGATATTATTATAAATTAATCAAGTATAATAGTAAAAAACTAAAAGTAAGTAAGTTTGATTTTAAAGTTGTTCTGATACTCTATGATACTTAAATATGATTGCTCTATCACCTTATATTTAATAATTTAAGTTAATCTATACTATATTGTCCTGAAGAAGTCTGGATCCAACTGAAACTCGTTAACTTTAGTGTATGTACATAATAAAGTAAATATGAATTAAATATATTAATTAGAAAGATATACATATAAAATCGATTCTATCGAAAAATATTGTTGTTGCACCACCGGGATTTGAACCTGGATCTCTTTCCTAACCGGGGAAGGTGCATTATCCAACTATGCTACAGCGACAATCTTCGAACCTATATGTTACCTTTTTGATATTAATACATTTAATCGTTCCATTATTTGACAGAGCCATCTATCTTATTTTTACAGAATCTCAAATACTTTTGAGTAAACTGATAGCAGACGCCAGAATTATCAATTCATTTTTATTAAATTTTGGACACATTGATTACACACTAGGTAGATGGCTCTGTCAAATAATGGAACGATTAAATGTATTAATATCAAAAAGGTAACATATAGGTTCGAAGATTGTCGCTAAAAATATTGTCGCTGTAGCATAGTTGGATAATGCACCTTCCCCGGACTTCACAGACCGTCTGTTCTGAATAATTACAACTTCACAATAAGAATCTGTTCTCCTACATAATAAAGTGGTTTAAAATTAAAAATTATATTATTTAATTATCTCCGTTCTTCACAAAACAAATAACATTTAAAATGATAGCCAATTAATTATTCAATCAATATTTTAAAACTATTACACAGTCGTAGCCGCATCTCGTTGAAAACAAATATTCAATTTTCTGTAATTCAATTAATTTTGAGTTCTTATTTGATTTATCGGCACGAATCGATATGTATATTTATTTAACTTATTTAGTAGATTTCAAAAAGCAGATATTTCAAGAATACTGCCTACTGAATTAGTTTCACCGCAGATCTGATTAATTAACATAAACTTGGCAGATCCGCCGGAGGGTCGTCACGGAGGGTTGAAATTTTAGGGTTTTTCTTTGATGGTTCGGGTTAATATGTAGGGATTATTTTGATAAACTCTTAGAAAGCTGGTTATAATTTACGGATTCTATTACATTAACTCTCTTATACTTAAGGATTTTCTTCAATGAAACTTACGGATGTAATATACTGCTATTTATTTCAAACACTTTTCATTACATTGATAATAATATTTCCAACACATCACTGTGTTTTTGGAATGTTTTGATTGAGTGATGATTCAACATTAAACACTATGGATTGATCTCATTGGTCAGTTGAAATTGCTTATATATAATTTACTGCATTAAACGAGTATTATATACAGAACATATACTATACTTCCTTGTTATTGGTATCTTTTCAGGTACTGGCTTTTTAAATCTTCACATGATGTTAATTCATTGATACTTGCCTATTCAGTAGTGATGAGCTCAAAATCACGAACCGTGAATCAATCACAGAATGTATGAAATGAAAATATTCATAAAGGAATATCTGGATTTAAGGAATTCTGCCAAAACGTTTTACATATTTGACTCGAAATGCTGAGAATTTGACCCGAAAAATAAACTCACTTTTTTAAGGGTTTTTATTCTCTTTGTGATTATATTAAATTATATATATATGCTAGAGTATGTTTTTTACGGAATGAAGTCTGAATAATATAAATAAATACGTTCAAAATTATGTTTTTTATTTAGTTAGTATATTGTGATATTGTGCGACACGTGCGTATTAGCAATGAAACTGTGATCTGTGCCATAGGTATATTTATATGACGTAAGTTCTCTTCTAAGCAATTTTTCCTTTTTTTTTTATTTCTAGTCACCCCTCGCGCATTTTGTATAGAAGGGTTCTCTCGTAGACTTCCGCTTCCTTCGTTTCCATAGGCAGAAATCGTCTAGACCCCTTGCAGGCCGGATCGTTCCTCTGTCAGTTTTATCTCGCTAATCTCGAAATCAAGAGTTGTGCGGGGTTAAAATCTGTGTTATTAGCTGTACTACTCTGTCTTGTGAAGATCTCTTCCTGCGCTCGTGTTAATATCACCTTAAATCGCTAATTTGTATCGTACCTCGTGTACTCCGAACAGCAATCTGCAGTAATCCAACTATACCTGCTGCCGCGTGCATATCATCCGATAGTCCCTGGGCTGAATTATCATCCTGTCAGCAAGATGATTTCTTGATTCGCCATAATTTTCCCGCCACGCTGAGACCACGCACCAGATCAACAGACGCATCCAAAACCATCTAATTGTTTCGAAAATTGAATATTTTGTCAGTAGTGCATTACACAAAAAAATAAATGACATAATGTCAGCATGTTTTTTTCATAATCAGAATTCAAAATAAATATACAATGTGAAGTAAAGCAATTTACCATTGAGTTGAGACACACATAATTGTAATAATGTAATCCAATAAAGAGTTAAATTTACAGCAAAATGTCGACTATCTCCGCATACTCATTCCCCAAAGAATGTATTCTGGGATCTGCGGAGTTAGCTAATGCATGAGTTTTGACATTACCACTGTAATAGAAAAATGTTTATTTTATTTTATTTATTTAATTTAGCGAAAATACAATGGCAAAATAAATTCAATTTTTAAATATATAATATAAATACATATGGTTTCATACATACATGGTTTTTCGACCATCTCTTGTGCTTGGAGAGGGAGTTACACTACAATAATTTTATATAATACCTTACATATTCTATTCATTGTCCATTTGTGTGCTTCTGAAGTATTCTGTAATACTGTTTATTGTCCAATTATGTGTTTTTGAAGTGTTCATTTAGTTTCTTTTTAAACTCTTTTATATCCTTTAATTTTTGTAGGGAGGCTATTGAAATTTTTTTTCCCTAAATATATAAAATTTTGCTGATAGTGTTTAGTGTTACATTTAGGGATTTTAAAGTTATTTTGTATCTCGATGACCTCAATGGTGCGTGAAAGTCAAGCAGACCAACAATCTGGAGGCAGTCTAGCATACCATTGATGATCCTGTATATAAATATAAGGTCGGTCCATCGTACATATCACTGATTATGTATTATAATTTCAGGATGTATTCCAATAATAAAAACTCTGATAAGTACACGTTAGATTTATTCCAAAGACCTGTTACGTATTATTTACTCTTGTGGAAGACGTGACATAAATAAGCTGTTATAGAGTATGTAAGAAGTATATGTTCTTAGGTACTGAATAACATGGGAATTTCGTTTCACGTACATAACACTACGTTATGCACGTGTTCTTTTAACCATTTAATTTCATCACTAGATATATATTTTGTACATGGTATACCATATATTAATTTTATTGTTGGTAGATGCACCGTGTACATGAATTTTCTGATATTTGTTATTTAAGTTCGTAATAACCAGTATTTATCGATGGATACTCTACTTGAGTTTATTAGCACTACTTTGTAGAATTTCATCAAAATGTATGAATATAAATGAAACAATGTTATTACGCTACTCGAGTTTATTAGCAACAGGTGAAGTATTAAAGTTTAATATTTCACCTGTATTTGAGTTACAGTTTCTCTCAAAACTCGAGTAGGGCTAATAAACCCAAGTAGAATAATAACATTGTTTCATTTATATCCATCCATTTTGATGAAATTCTATAAAGTTAATGCTGATTCTATCAAAAATATAGTATTTATTGATATTATTTCACATAGATAAAAAAAAATAACGATTGAAAAATTATGTACTTTACCGTTCATTTGTTCTTTTAGAATTATTGCAGGGATGATAATTCCCCCGTGACGTTTCGCGAAGAAAACACAGATCGACATCAAAGAGTGGCGCGCGCAAGTTTTGCGAAAACTGTTGTGCTGTGAAACTTTGCGAAATATTTTACATAATACGGACGATGCCGTATGCCGAATTCAATTTCGCAACTTTTCAATATGAAATTAAATTCATGTCCTAAATATAAATTTTCCATATTGCGATTGTCCCAGTTAGAAAGTTTGATTTGAAAACAATTTTCGTGGAGACAAATAAATTTATTTCACAACTTGAAGCGAATTCGTTTCGGAATTAATCATTTGTCGCAATTTATACTGTTTTGTAATTTATGGCGTATTTTGTACAGGTAATGGATACTTAAAATTGTAAAATAATTTAATCAAACTGTGTATTAAAATTAATGAAATGTTAATTAGAAACAAATAGAAAGAGAGTTATGTTGTCCTGAGACTTGTGGCGTCTGGACATTTTATAAACACAAATCTTTGTTATTTGTTGTAAGTGTTGGGTAGGGTGTCCAGCGGAAAATTAACAAGTTTAATATTAAATAATAAAAAAAACTACAATATTATTTATACAAAATGGAGTTTAACGATGCATATTTTACGTGTTATAAACAATATCGTCTAAATGTCGTCCATTTCTCTCACGACACTCTTGCAATCGGACTCTTAAATTTGCGAACACGCGAGAGCAAAGCGTTGGTTCAATGGCAGCAACTTCACGGCGGATATATTCTTGTAGGGCCTAAATAATTCAAGGATTGTTGCTGTAAACTTTCAACTAAGGTATTCCCACAAAAAAAAAGTGTAAGGTCCGGTGATCGAGGTGCCCAGGGTATGTCTCCGTACTTACTTACGTACTTATTAATTTATTGGGAAAAATTTCTTTCAGCTTCGCCATTGAAACTCTAGCTGTGTGTGGAGTAGCCCCGTCTTGCTGAAATTATGTTCTGTTGTTGAATCCGGGAAACAGCTACAGTTGCGGTACCAAAAACTCGTCGATCATTCGGCAATACACGTCAGCAGTGACTGTCTATCGCTAGTTCAAAAAATAATGAGTCCCGGAGGAGTTTGGTTAACCATTGTCCTTTCTGTCTGAACTTTTGAACCCAACACCACATAAGTTTCGTGTTTGGTTCATCACTTACTCGTCGAATATTAAAGTGAGTTCTAAAGCGCGACGCGCACGAACCAATGAATCACCGCACTTTAAATATTCCTCAACCGCGAACGCGTTGTGCGCTCCCGACCAATGGCTCATTATGACTGGCAAATCTTCAAATCACGCGCGTCGAACAATACTCCTCCCACTTACCTCACCCTGATTGTTTACGAGCATTTACAATTTAATCTTGAAATTTGTTCGCTAATTTGTTTCTATAAAAAAATTTAAAATATGTATTTTAAATTGTTTGCCTTTAGTCAAAAAATTTATGTCGCTTTCACCATACGCTTTTACATGGATTTGAAATATTAAACATTGTGACATATTTCAAATCCATTTCTTTAATTCTTAAATCGAGAATTCAAACTAATCTGTTATTTCCATTGGAGTAGCGAATATTTTTACTTGAAAATCCGAAGGCGCTTATTACGTTTTTTCATCTGACTTCATCATACAATTTATAGAATTTTAATTTAGTGGTGAACATATGGTCTCGTTTTTAATGTTTTATCACTTTTTAACGCTTTCTAAAGAAATTGTTTTTTTAAATTGACATTTACTCGCTGTGTTCGTTTCTATCTTTACTAAAGATAATTAAATAATTAATTATAAATATATATGAAGTATCAATAATGGCGTAATATTTTTTGGGGTACCCTATTAAACGTGAAACATGGTGAAATTTGTATTTCAAATTTCAGATATTTCTTTGCTTTGTATATAATTTTGTAAGGTAGTAGCAAAAATGGGTAATGTTTTCATAAAATATATTTTTATAATTTCCTTTTTGTATTTTTAGTTATTTTGTTGAATATTGTATTATTTTTTAAAATAATCAATATTTTTATTAAATTTGATTTGGGAAGAAGATGGAGGGGATCAGATGAGGGATCGTAAAGGCCGAGGGAGTTGATGGTAGGGTTTGAGATGGAAATCATTTTAGAAGATAAGTCGTTTATATGTTTTTTGAATGAGGGTATGTTTGAAACAGGGTGAGTTGGTGATTCTTCTAAGTATATAATATCAATCCAGTACTTTGAGTAGAAACACTATACGAAATAAAATAAATTTAATCAAGGACGTCCATCATGCTATTTATTAATTTGTAATCACTCAATCATCAAAGTTCCTCAACATGACGAATAGATATATAAAAATATATGAATCTGTATGGTAGTTTTAAATATGTTGTTAATTTTTCAGTATAACATTCATATAATTTATCCATAAAAAATGTATTTTGCAACATATTACTCCCCTAATTTCATTTCATACTAGAACTATCTATCAGGGTCATTTGGTTAACCTTTTGATAATCTGTTTGTACAAAAATAAATTAATCTTTATAAAATGGGGACCGAATTGTCGAATTTTGTTTTAAATTGCTTCTAACTAAATCTGTGTACAAAACTGTGATTTAAATGAATCAATATCCTTCGCCGTTCTTTCCAATAAACTGAAACATTTCATTAGTGCACTATTTAATAAAAAGGCAACTTTAAAAAGCTGAATAATCTTTGTTCCACGCACATTAAGTGCTCCGTAGCTATTTCATAAATGTATGCTTTACCTATTTAATTAATAATAATTCAATATTCTCGCTGCCGCGAGCCTTGAGGCGATGCCATTTTTGAAACGAGTACCTGCTTAATTTCCGGTTGATGCAACTCCATTACGAGGAATAAAATAATAAATAGTAGAACGTTGGAAAAAATGGAATGTACATTTCATTAATGCCGGCGTGATTTATGAAACATGTAGGTATTATATGCAGGATGTTCAAAAAGTTTCCAGAAAATTCTATTGAATTGATTCAATTTTACTTCTTCATTTTTCAGTACACGAATCATCCAAGTTGTGACGTAATTGACCGCGACAGTGTATTATCCTTAACCCTCGGATACTACGCTGGGCAGCCGGGACATTAATACTACAGTGGGATTCTGGACACCCCATATCCTTTTACTCAATTTTAACTATGCAAGGATCGCTTTTAAATAATCAATCAATTAAAAATATTTGTTTTGTTTAAGAATATATTTTTTTCAAATTATTAAAAATAGTTAGAAACCTTTTTAATTCTGTCTTCACATAATTGAGTTAGTAATTTAGATTAAAAAACTCTTAAAACGATTGGCACGATAAACCACAATACAAACTTGGAAATCACCTTTCTCTCTCCTTATAAATTAACTTGGAACGTTAAAAGGAACAAAAAATTACATTCTGAAAATAAATATTGTATAAAAATAGGTATATAATATTTTATTGAATATAAACAAAATAAAGTCAAAAATAATAGAAATCCGACCCGTCGATTTAGCGAGAAACTCAAAATTATTATGTTACACATATTACAGCGGGGTCCGGTAGACCCCAAAATGGGACTATCTTCTTGTTTCGTAAACAAAGACAGCCTTACTCACCTTGAACAGGCGTGGATTCTTGTCAATAGCTGGAGGAAAACTGACTGAACAGCTACACAACGTCCCGAGTAGCGAGACCATGGAATAGGGCATGCGCACTAGTTTTTATCTTACCTGGGGTCCAACAGACCCCATCATAGTATCCGAGGGTTAATACTATTTGTGCGACTGTAATGTTTTAGAGATTCCTTGATGTTTGTTGTGATGTTGGTAGTTGAAATAATAGTCCCAAGTCTTGATATAATTAACAATTTATTAGTACTTAACAAAGAATCAAAAGGGCGGGAGTTCATGGAGATCGCAATCCCTTGAATATTAACCCATTGATCGCGTTAACAAATAAGCATGACATTTACGATTTTACACTACGATAATGCAACTAATTTATGATTTGTTTTTTAAGTAATCGATAACAAAGGTTCTCAAGTATTCTCACGAACATAAACAAATACAGAAATCAGAACTATAATTACAAAATAACGTAAACAATATTATCCATGAGAGAACACAACAGCGCCCTGCGCCATCCCTACACTAGCGCCATTTGTGGTCATACGTACTAGAGTAAAGTAGTGTTCTGCACAGGCGCTGATTTCTGAGACTAATGCACACTATTTACAAGTTTTTAAATACTGACATTAAATTGAACTCTATAGTTTGAAACGCATTACATTCTACACGCATAAAATGAGTTTGATAATTTGAATAACTGAGCAACTTTTATTATTTCATGTTTGCTTATAAGATGGCTAATAATTCTTGACAAATATCGACAGATGTCTGTAGATTCCAAATAATTTTCGAACGATTTTCACCGCTCCTCAGCGCGTATGCACGCACTAGCAGCGGGCGAAACACGGCGACTCATATTTGAGTCACGCGCGCTGTGGGCATGTAAGGCGCGACTTATATATGAGTCACCCGCGGGAAATGGGTTAATCCACTTTTTCTAATCACAAATATTTCAAAATTGTCAATCCGCGAGAGTAGATCTGTTTGTAATATCTTTAACCATGTATTAAAATAAAATGTATGGTCATATTCTGATAAATGATTTGCAAATTCCGAGTCATTATTGCTATTTAAATATTTAAGATGTTCAATATAAAAATAATTACAATCGTTTAATTTAAGTTTATACTATTTATGTTATTTGAATTTAATTCATTAATTATATCACAAAATAAAAACCTATTTTAAGAATAACCATTACTTAACCTTTTAACTACCAATTCTATTTTAAATGGATTTACAAGCTGGAACCCGTCGACAGCAGATAGCAAAATGATTTAATAATATGAATTTAATCCCTGCAAGTTTTCAAGGTTCAAAATTACGTGTGAGCACGCTTATAGCTCAGCGCGATACACAAAGTTCAGCGTGTTAACGCGCTCGTGGTATTTAAAAGGCTAAAAAATTAATAAATACCGCTCCGCTGAAATTTTTCGAACACCCCTCACACATTCCCGTGCATGGGCCGTTTTGTTCAGTATGCAAAAAGCGTTTTTAAAACAAATGACGTGTGCTCGTATATCTGAATAAAACGCAAGGAAACAGTTTGCGAGATATTAACATAAAATCTTGCGATATAAATTATTCCACTTCGCGGCGCCCTCTGTTGCCTTTTTTATAAAATGTTTTTTAAATTTTTATTTATAGACGTGGATAAAAATTTATTTTTGCAGCCGGCACGTGATACCGATTAGTATCACGTACACGTAAAAGGAGTACATTTTAAAAGTTGGCGAATTGGAGAGTCGCGTGGCTTCGCTGATATCGAAACATTTTCTGACGAGTTACATTTTTGGTCGAAAATATGCCAAATTATTATATATTTCATTAATTAACTTAATTAATTTCGTTTTTCACTATGCATGAACTTAGACATTCAATAATTATGCATTTATATTATCTATAATAATATTATGTCAATGACATGAGGCGGTTTCGGCAGTGTCATTTGTGGCTGTAAAGTGCTTGCTTTAACGGTCAGGTCTGTGAGACGCGAGAAGGGTAAAAATGAACGTGTTTTTTAATATATATATATATATAGAGACATTCACATAGTGAGTGGTTGAAATGTTCAAGACAATAGATCAGCCCGCCGACTGTGAGATACGGTTAGTTATTCGTTTCTTGAATGCACGAAACACGATGTTTTACACAAATTTTGGCAGAACTAATTACATAAAAAAATTGCTTTGTGAGACGATCTACGTCAACATCGCGTATGTGTTTTTGTTAGGTGTACAGTTCACTAAGAAGGACAGAAAATATCCATATTATATATTGCGTTTTCTCATCCATAATTTATGATTTATTGGATGTAGTGTCATTTACCAGTAAAAAAAAAAAAGTTGTATAAATTTTGAACGTATTTTTAATATTTCTAGGTTAAGATTACTGAAATGTTTTATCTTTTATATGTTTAATTTGAAATGAAGGGAACATTGTCTTTATTATAAGTTTAAAAAAAAAATACATGACATCCGTCATTTTTTATTTTCTTATCTATACTGTCTATGGTATTACATAGAATAAAACGCTTTCCGTAATGTGAAAACAACGATTTTTGGTTATATTTCGACCTATATATTATAATACGGTAAGTCCTGATAAAAATGAAGGGAATTTTTTATTTTTACTAATTTAATACATATGTACGATAGGCATAACTTAATCAGTTGGCGTTACCAGCTGTCGACCTCACGAAGATATTTTATTTACGTGATAAAACTGTACAACCACATTTAAAAAAAATAGAAACGATTTATTAACTTTTTTTTAAAACCATTTTGAGTTATTTGTATTCATTAATTAACTGCTTTCGGAAAATACATTTTTATTTGTCAGGATGATTTAAAAGTAGGGTTAAATTTTTTTTTTAATAATATCTGCCTAAATTTGTAAATTATATCCTTTAATGATTGCCATTAAAATTTCATCGTAAAATTCAATTCCCAATTATAAAATAATCATATTCTTCACTTTTTGTCATTGAATAGCTGGCTTAGCGATCTATGGTCGAGGGGTTTGCGCCTCTTTCCAGGAGATCAGTAAGTTCACTTAAAAATATTTTTTTAACCCTTCCCAAACCATGCAGTAACACAGGTCTACCATCATAATTAAACCTGTAATATTTCGGTAAATACATGCAGCATCAAATTAATATTTTAGGTAATTATAAAGAAAATATTAGCGTTTATGAATGACTAGTGAAAAATCAATTATGAAAAGGGAATCGTACAAAAACAATTATTTTTTCCATTCATTCCGTTGTAAAATTAATACGTTGATAAATATACTATTTGTGATATGAAAGACAAAGATCACACACTATTTTCACAGTGGAATGAACAATAAACATACAAATATAATTGGCCATTTCTCACTAATTAAATTTAGAGAGATAAGAAGGAAGGACACATTATATAGGACTTAATGAATGCTCTAAATTATGTTATTAATCATTTTTTCAAAATTGAATGCTGAATATTTAGAATAAATTCGTGCCATTAAAGCCATTTAAGCTAATAAAAATATTTTTTCTATCTGTTATTTGCGGTAACACGAGTTGACAGCATGGCTGTGTTCGGGTATTTTATATCATGGTATGGTAAAGGTTAATGAATACCATCGTATTATTATTATTATAAACATGTGTGCATATAGTTTTCATTCGCAGACCATCACTGAGTGTGACTAACGTTCACACAAAGATTTACACGATCTTTGAATCTGTTCATGGTTATATAATATTCTTAAGTATAATTATTAGATGAAGAAAATCTTACCTTGAGCTGGAGCGTAGATGTTCAAATATAGGCAGTCTTCTGACTGGTTGACCAGGAACGGCAAGATCCTCTTCAAGTACTCCAGCCTTCCTTTAGATACTCTCTTCAACACTGCAGTCTCATTCCTAATATCTGGCAATACCTGGGGACACACTGGACTAAACCTATCGGCCACTTTAATTCCGGACCACAGCGCCCCAGAAACGGGAGGCATGAACCTCAACGACCCTAAGGGTGGGGACGCGTAGGGAATACCCCTGAAAACCTCCACGGGATCCAAGTAGCGAGACTCTAACGTGACGATCACTCCCCTTAGGTCTCCGTACTTAGTTCTCACGACCCTGGAGCTCAGGGTTCCCGAGCTGCGGTCACCCGTTTGACCTCCGCGCTGGTCGCCCGAAGAGGCCGCCTCGCACTTGACGGAGAAGAATCTCGTGGTGAAGGGTGGTAGCGTGAGGATCAGCAATGCATGGAAGAGGAGCATCATGCACGACGACAGACTCTTCATGCATTTGAAACGTGATCTGATGAATTTTCCCATCACTAGACGCTTTTACACATTTTAAATCACATTAATACTAAACGTTCAAAACCGCTTTTCCCGTAATCCGTCACATTTTATATTAAATTTCAATTAAGACATTATTATTATTAACATTACACTAAAATTAATAATTTTTTCAATTATAATATTCATTAAGTTTAATATTATTATTTTATCACAACAATCAATAAAAGGAACGACATTGTATTATTATAAAAAAAGATATATTTTTAAATTATTAAAAAATTATTTCTACTCCGCTATCACCGTTTAATACAGTTCTGAATATTTCAGTCAAATTAGGCAATTCTGAGAAATACGCAAGATTTTTTTCACAGGAGAGAGAGAGAGATCAGTACTGGAGTGATGTTAGCCCCTGAAAAAGAAAAAAAAATATATGATAACAAAATGGAAAAATAACAAAATACAATTTCGTTGAAAAGTATCCGAGTTCAGCTATTTGAAAAATCAATATTTGTTTATTTAAATTTTATAAAAATATATTCCTTTATTAAATGAATTAAATATTAAAATAATTAACCAAAAATGTCTTATTAAGCCACAATATCTTAATAATGCGAATTTGCTTATGAAAATAAAATAACGATCTTCAACATTATCGCTAAGCGGATAAAAACTAGAAAATTATGTAGTTGTAAAATATACTGGCTTGAACTGTCCTATAAGAGAGACGTGTCTAAGAGAAATCTCCCGTAGATAGCTAATGTTATTAGTGCGTTGTATGTATTAATATATTGGTATGTTCTACAGGGTGAATATTATGTTACAGGTCGATTTTATTTAGCTGCCAATTTAGTTTGGTTAATACTTGTCAGTTTGTATTTAATATTTGTAGAGAATAATTGATTACAATTTATTATAAAGTATTTAATACTCCAATAATGTGTTGAATTTATTAAAATATTTTATCGAAATAATAATGGCATTAATGGTGATCGCTATCTCGCATGTTGGAAAATTCATTAGTGGCCGAATTGGGTCAATTGGGCCTGCAATACATGTGGTTCTAACAGAATGGTGCCACTTCACATACAGCCCGATCTACGCTTTGTAATTATAAATAACACATATTCCCGGGTGCATAATTTCAAATGTAAAGTAGTGATATCGACTGGCCTCCTCGATCACCTGATTTGACGGTTTCCGACTAATTTATGTAGAAGTATTTCAAATAAAAGGTCTATGCTAATAAACCAACAACAATTCCGATGCTACAGAACAATATTTAAAACGAAATTGCTGAAATAACACGCGAATGCGAGGCTGTATCGTGACCAATGCCATATTTTATACATAATTGTAAAACACTATATAATTGATAAATAAAAATTAAATTTCAAAAGTATGTTTTGTTTCCTAGTTATTTAAAAACAACATCGGCCTGGAACATAATATTCACCCTTGTATGTATTACATGCTAACCTGAGGGTGTTACCTAGTGAGGGGCTTAATACTGACCTTGTAATTATAATCCATGAGAGACGATTTTGTATGGAGTATGTTAAAAAATCGAGTTATTTCATATTTGAAAGGTCGAAATGTGCGTACAGATACGATGATGCCTTAGTGTAATCCAAAGTTTGGCGCGTTAACTTGCTTATAAATGTATATTTAAAATAAAGCACATCATTAAGGTTTAAAAATAACTAATGTAACACCAAACACTATCAGCAAAATTTTATATATTTAGGGATAAAAAATTTCAATAGCCTCCCTACAAAAATTAAAGGATATAAAAGAGTTTAAAAAGAAACTAAATGAACACTTCAAAAACACATAATTGGAAAATAAACAATATTACAGAACACTTCAGAAGCACACAAATGGACAATGAATAGAATATGTAAGGTATTATATAAAATTATTGTATTGCAACTCCCTCTCCAAGCACAAGAGCTGGTCTCTTTTTTAGAGAGGCAAGCGAAAGAAAAACAATGCATTTTTAAACATGTAAAATACTTAATACATGTTATAAAAAATTGTAAAAATGTCAAATAAAAAAAAAAAAATTAAAATTAAATTAAATGATCAAAACTACATGTTCTATGTAAATATTTTCTATCCTTACATCTTACCTCGTATTTTTCATGTTTTCTTTGTTCCATTCTTGTTATTATTGTAATCCTGCTTTCTACCTTGTTTACTCTGATCTTTCTACTATATCTGTTCAATGTTATTTTTACTACCTTTCATGGCCACCTTTTTAAACATGTAATTATTTTTTACGTCGTTTCTTTAATATGCTCTGACCTTAATCTTCTTTCTATTCTGTTTCTTACTTCTCATATGTCTTTAGACTGTATCAAAATTATTACTTTATTCCTTTAACATAATCTTTATTTGTTTCCAATTTCATTTTGATGTTATTTACTATTTAATTTATTTAAATTAGTCCTACCTTACTTTACTTCTTACTTATGCACATATCAGTTTTTAGAAATATGAAAAATAATAATAAATAGCTAATTGAACCTAATGGCTATCTATCTCAGAACAGGTACTTTATATGTACCTAGCGAGGTAGGAAGCGGCTAACAGGCTTGCATATAAATAAAATGAAATATGTAATACTTCTACCCCTCAGAATAACAAGGTTCCATTTAACACTGGCACTGTTTTGAGATAATGAGCTCAAAAGTGTTGATTGAATTTCAACATACATTCATGTATATTTTGTTTTGAGTATGCAAATATGATCAGTTTTAAGGTCTTAACTTATTTTCAGTATCATCAATGAGCTCTGTGAGATGAGGGAAATTAAAAATAAACAAAAACATTGTAAATTAACAATAATGATCCATAAATTGAAATAAATAACTAATGCTTTAAGGTCTTACTATTTCCTTTAAAAGAGTTGGTGTGTATGGAAGAAATAAAGAATAATGGATTTGGAACTCTTTTCACGCGATAACTCAAATTAGCCCAAAATGTTAGTTTGAACTTTGTTATTCTAAGGGGTCGACTTAATGTACTTGCTAATATATTAAGTACCTTAATAATGTTTATATTGATGCAATCTTCAAAAGAACTGAAATCATTCGAATCAATATACTCAGTATTAATGGAAAAAAAATCACTTTTTTTAAATGCATAAATATTTGGTAAAACTATCTGATTATTTATATCATCATAACATACAGTAATTGCCAAGTTTACTTAGGCTTCCAAATATAGAAGAAACCTTTTCAAAGACATTTTACAAAAAAACTCATATCTCTGTTACGTCGTGAGACTACTATAACTTTTACTATGTTATTAAGTGCTTTAGAAAGATATACGACTCCGAATCATATTTCTGAGTTCCGCGAATTGATTCTTCTGCTCTTGGCAAATAAATATCAGCATGAAAGGACCTGAAGGCTTTTAAGTCTGATAGGACATATTTCATGTATTATATAGCCTCCTCTTTTGTATTCTACCCCAGACTTGCAATAAAATGGTCTGCCCTTAAGAAGTAACTTAAAGCAAGGTATACGAACTATATTTTTTCTCGTAATAAAAATGTTTTTGAATGCTCGTTCTCGCAAATTGAATTAAAGGAGAAAGGGATAAAGATACGTATTTTTCGATAAAAGTACAAGGGAAGGTAATACAGAGGGTGGTTTTAAATATGATAAAGTATTTCATCAAAATAAGGGACTATTTTCGCCGCTAGCTCGAAATACAAATGTTAGAAAATTATTTTGAAATGTGTATCTTCCTATATTTCACTATCATATTCGAATAAAAAGCGAAAGTACAGTGGAACCTCTATATTTGTCATATTTTGATAATGAACAAATGTTTTAATATTCGTTAATATTTTCTATACTGTCTAACTGGGTCAAAACACAGAATATGGCCGAAGAGTGTAACCCAAATTTTGCCATAGTCAACCAAAACATAAATAGATTCTGTTGTAATGTATCAGATAGAAACGGGCAACACTGGACAAGTTCTTTGCTAAATCGAGTGCTACTGAATCATCGGAAAATGAAAACCACCACCAGAATTAGAGTTATCTGATGTTTAAATTGTCTCCTTCTAAATATTAGTAACTTTCCTCCTATTCTGCTTCTACCATCAAATCTTCTCAATACAAAGTACAAAATAAAGTTTTGACATCAAATTTAAAACGGGTAGAAATTTTAATATAAGAGTAAAGGAGCATTTGAGATGTTTAAACAATAGTGGGTTTTCAGAATTTTCTAATCATTTGATATAAAATGGGCATGGTTTTGATAAAAAATTGGTATTGTCAATTTTACATGTAAACGGTGATGGTCACAAATTAAATCATTTGGAATCATTGGAGATAAATAAAGCGTGTAAAACTAATTAAAAAATTATAAACAACCAACTAAATTTAACTACGAGTCCCATTCTAAAATATTTTCCTAAAAATTATTCGAGTAACAATTTGAGTTGGGTACTAAATTTTTATTTTTTAAAAAATAGATTCTGATAAAGAAACAAAAACATATATTCTGAAAAATAAAATGGTATTTTTCGAAACCGGTAGATGTATTTAAACTCAAGTTAAGTTTACAAATAAATATTTAAAAAGTAAAATTTATTCATTTATGTGCTATTTTTGGGGGCTGTGAACGAATTAATTGAATTTCAGTTATTTGTTATTGGAAAAACTGTTTCTATATTCGTCAGGTTTCATATAAATTATATTTAGATTATATGGATACATAGAATAATAACGAATATAGAAGTTCCACTGTATTCATATATTTCAATTTTTTTATATCAACTTTATTACATATAATACATATAACATTACAATTTTTTTTTTGTCAAACTGCAGATCAGGTTTACGGCAAGGATTAACATTAACGTAATAAATTAAAGTTAAAGTACGTACAAAAAAACATAAAAATGAATGTATTTAAGTAAGTAACATAGTAAAAGTAAACAAAAATTTTAATAACAAAAAATAAATAAAAATGATATACAAAAAAGAAATCAAATTATATAAGAATGCGTTATTTTAGTTTAGGGTATCTCTGGGGTCTCTGGGGTCTCTTTTTTCATAATGTTTAATAATTCTCTATCGATTTTATTAAATATTGTTAGATACTCAGTTTTTTTTGCACAATTATTACAAACTTTCATCAAATTAAAGTAATATTATTGTACATTACTGTAAATATATTACTGTAATAAACAAAGTGTTGTTACACGTATCATACTGAGTTTCACTACATGCAACTTGAGTTTACAATAAGAAAAAATAATCCAAGGTAATCTGTGATAGTTTTTCTAAAGGCACCACACTGACGCTGTCAAATTGGAAAGTTTCTACAATAATCTTAATCTATACTGGAGTATACAGTCATTTATATTAACCTAATACCTAATCGGAGCAGTAGATATTGACTGGCAAAGATTGGCGGATTCAGTATGCAGGAGAGGTCTTCATCTAGCATTTAATCGACAATATTAATGATGACGTATACAATAGAATAAGATCCTCTAATTATTATGTTTGTGTAGGACATAACTTGAGTATGTTTTAAGTATTCACAAAATACTTTTAAGATAAATCTTCAATCATGAATATTATCAAGTAAACTTTCTAGTCCAAAAGAAAAGCCGGAAGGTATATACCTAAAGAAACTTCCAATCAGGGTCCAAATACAGATTGTAACAAAGTTGAGAATACGCCCATATTATTTTAAAGATGGTTCATAAAATTTCCAGGAAGTTTAAAATAAATTTTATGCCGTGTCCCGAAAATTGTATAATAGCGGAATAATCTTCTATCAATATTTAGGTAACTTAATATTATTTCACCGTAATTTATAAACACTGTCTGCCTAAACGTAGCCTGCAGAGTTTTAGGTAGCTCTAAATAAGAATTTGAATAATATCGATAATATACAGCGTTTTCCGCAGTATAAGACCGGTACAAGTTAATATTTTGATTAACCTTTGACTACCGAGGCGATGTCTTTATGGACGGCAATTTTAAATGACTACTAATGTATTAAAGATATTATTTTCAACATCGTACTTTTAAAGCAAATTGTTTAACCCTTCCCGAACTATGCAGTAACACAAGTCTACCTTCATAATTAAACTTGTAATATTTCGGCAAATACATGCAACACAAAATTCATATTTTGGATAATCTAAAAAAAATATTAGTGCTTAGGAATGACTAGTGAAAAACCAATTATGAAAAGAGAATCATACAAAAGCAATTGTTTTTTTCATTCAATCCGTTGGTAAAAATACAATTTGTGAAATGAAAGACACATAACACACATTATTTTCACAGTAAAAAGAACAACAAACATACAAATGTATTTGTCTCTTTCTCACTAATTAAATGAAGAGAGATAAGAAGATAAGGACACATTGTATAGGGCTTAATTAATGCTCTAAATTATGTTATTAATCATTGTTTCAAAATTGAATGCTCAATATTTAGAGTAAATTTTTGTCATTAAAGCCATTTAAGCTAATAAAAACATTTTTTCCAACTGTTATTGACGGTAACACGAGTTGACAGCATGGCTGCATTCGGGTATTTTATATCATGGTATGGTAAAGGTTAATAACAACATGATTGCGGTTTAGTGGTTACGATACTCACCTAGTTATCTAAAGAACAGGGGTTCGAGCCTCAAGTGTTTCCTATTTTCATAGTCCAAGCGTTTAGTTTACTTTTAAAATAGTAAGAATATTGTTATGATACATATATAAAAAAATATATATAGGTATTTTCTTTTTCTATAAAAACAATATATCACAAATTTGTATACATTCTCTCTTATAAAAACTACTAAAATGGTATTATGTCCAAATTTGGGGGTTAGGACGGTGGTTAAATGAAATAAATGTGATTGGCGGTCTTGCTCGACGAGCGCGAGCCGGCAAGACCGCCGTTGTGAAACGATGAAACTGGAGAGACTGCTTGGCAATGAATAATCGAGCCAGGCTTGTAGCAGCAGCTGGCAGCGCTGTCGCTAACGTCGTCGATGGATTTGAATTCCGATCGCTACAAAACTAATTGAAAAACTTAAATATCATCATTTGTTTTCGTTTTATCTTCAATACTAATTTATTAATTCTTTCTCTTCAGATATACTCGAATCGGTATAGTTTCCATATTCCAAACAATGAAATTTTTATCGATATATAAACAATCACAGTCAAACATGCATGTTTTCATCATTCAACCAAAAGCTGATTACTTGCTACTAGGCCCTGCTGGTGGTTGAAAGTTAACAACGGTGCATTGTGCATTTTTACTATATTGCTTTAGATGAAATATAGATTGTACGGAAGCCGTAGCCACGTGGCGGTTACCACAGGTCGATTGCTTTCCAGCTAGTGCATTCTATATTGCCTTACCTAGAATTATACAAACTGTGTTCTTATGACATTCATGAAAAAACTGAGATAGTTAGATACCGATAGATGATTATTGAACTAACATAAACATTATGAACAAAAATAAACATTCATCTGTCATTCGCGTTGCGTCACAAACATATTTTTTTCTATGCATTTGACATGATTTGACAGCGTGACCAGATATGCTCATTGCCGCGGATGCATCGGCATGGAAAAAAGTTGAAATTCGTTGACATTTTTCTTTACAGAAGCATACTTGAACTGAAGAAATATTTGTATGTAAATTATTAATATTTTTTTATGTTACATTTTAACTGTTATATTGTAATTACAATTAAAAATGTACTGTTTTGTACCCCACAAGGGTGTTGATGGAAATAAATAAATATATTTGCACCTGCTCGCGCCTCACAGACCTGGCCGTTTAACTGTGCACTTTTCAGTCATCGCTACTAACACAATATAATATTAGATAATTTCGGCCTCCTTGTCTGCCATGGTAACAGTTTAACTGGTTTGTGTACTCTCATGCACAAAACTAGTTGACTAACTCGCACACTGAAAGATTCATACAAGTACAAATTAAAGCTACACTGAGAAACAATACCTTTCCCTTACGGTGCTATAATAGTTAATATAAAGGGTGTCCAGCGGAAAATATTCAATTATAATATTAAATAGAAAAAAAAACTATAATGTTATTCTCATATTTTATTTATACAAAATGGAGTTTACGTTTTATAAACAATATCGTCTAAATGACGTCCATTTCCCTCAAGACACTCTTGCAATCGCACTCTTAAATATGCGAACACGCGAGAGCAAAGCGTTGGTTGAAATCACCGCATTTTAAATATTGTTCAACCGCGAACGCGCGCTGCGCTCCCGACCAGTGACTCATTGCAACTGACAATTCCGCAAATTACGCCCGTCTAACAATACCCCCCCCACTTACCTTATTCTGATGGTTTACGAGCGTTTTAATTTTGATATTTTGATAGCAATTTAATTTTGATATTTTTCCGCTAAACACCCTATATGTATATCAATTATTGTGTAAAAGTGCTAAACGTGAGAAAAAGCATTGATCATCACGAACGATAGCATAAAGACGCATAAGACACGTCTTACTCGGCTAGCGCACGCTCTGCCACCAAAGTAATGATCGGCATCCGGCCCCCCACGCCACTTGCACTGCACTTTTCGTAACTTTCCTAACTTACACATACACGTATTAACAGATTCACGTATATTAATCTATTACGGTGGAATACCTAAAATATGAACTCTATATTTAGTATATTTATAGAGATTATCAACTTTTCATATTATTTCTTACTTATTCATCATTTTATAGTTTTGTTTTTATGTATGCTTGTATTTTTAAATTTCAGAATACATTGTTTCCTGAAGAAGATACCATAGGTAACGAAACATGTAGAATAATTAATAAATAGTGGTTTAGACAAAGTATTTTGTATAATTATTAATATAAAATGAGGCCACTACGCAATTTTGCAAATATTGAAGAAATGTCAACTCAGCTTACATCATCGGAGAGAAAAGGTTATATATGAACTAATAATAATGATTATGGGGGTTTCACACCTCCGTCGACAGTTTTAGCGGAGAGTATAAGATTTGTGTTTACTATCCTCGGAATTACTTACCCACCATTTGTCAATAAAGTTTTACCTCATCGCTTTTAAATATTTATTAAATATGGGCAAATGTGAAAATAGGTTATAATTACATTAAAGAAATTAACATTTGAATATGATAAAGTGAATGAATTTATGATAACAAAAAAAGTGATCAATTTTATATACAAAATAAAGTAAAAAAAAATTGGAAAAAACTGAAAATAAAATGAAAAATTCACTTTCAAATTATTATTGATTTTGGTAAAAATAACGAGTCACGTGTATGAACGTAGCAAGTCACGTAGTTTCCAGGAATTATGAAAAATATCTTCGAGCACTCCGGTCATATTATTTACGCTTCGCGGCAGTCCGCTTTGTAGATTTATTTTTGCATCTGTTGAACTCTGGAAATCTTAACTTCAGCGGCAGACGTCGTTGGCTCCATCTTAAGCCGTGTTCACACAGATGTCGCTTGCGTGTTTTCACTTGTTTTTTACTCTTATAATCCAATTTTGTGCTATCAACCAAGCCTCGAGAGAGCTGGGAAATGTTTTAGTTTGTGTCTGTTTTTATTTTTATTTTTCGCATTTGTACATTTCTACTTTAAACCTATCGCCAAACTCGATTAACATTTTTAGCGTCAGTCATTTTTGACGTGAATAAAGTTTTTTTTTGTGTCTCTGTAAGGTCGAAAAATTCGAGATATTTATTTCACTCGTTGCTTGTTGTGACAAAAAATGTCTGATTCAAAATAATAATGGAACAAAAGTACCCATTTTTTTCTATATACAGGGTGTAACAGACCTAGTTCACAATAGTTTATGTATAACCAAATTACGAGTCGGAAATGTTCAAGGAATGTGTCTAATCTCAACCATGTCAAATGTATTTATTTAGAATAATTGATTCTAAATTATATATTGAATGCAATAATTTAATAATTTCGAGCGCCCAGACTACTTTGTGTTAGATTATTTAGGGCCAAGAGCAAATATATATATAAATTTAAATTTCGAAAATATTTATTTCAAAGTGCGTATACACGATTTTGTAAAAAATAATATTTTCCGTAGCGGTACATAATTTGCACATATTACTTAAAAAATTTTGACTCGTAATTTAGTCAGATATCCACCCATAAAATGTTGTGGACTAGGTTTGTTACATTCTATATGATGTAGTTTTAAAATTAAAATGTGATTAAATTGAATTTGTAACACCAAGATACTAAAACTGATACTTAAATATATCGACCCCTTAGAAAACAAGGTTCCAACTAACATTTAGGGATAATTTGAGTTATTGCGTGAAAGGGGGTGTAAATGCATTATTCTTTATTTATTCCATACATATAACGGATAACGGATATTAAAGAGAGCTGAAAGTTCCAACTGCATCAGTTATTTATTTTAATTTATGGATAAATATTGTTAGTTTACAATGTTTTTATTTATTTTTAATTTTCCTCATCTCATAGTAGTCATTGATAATACATGAATATATGTTGAAATTCAATCAACACTTTTGAGCTCATTATCTCAAAACAGTATCAGTATCAGATGGAACCTTGTTATTCTGAGGGGTCGATATCACAAATAAAAAATACCTAAATAATCAATTATATTAATATAGAAGTGGAAAATTGATAAATTACATAATGAGATATATAAAATCACATTCAACTTGCACTCACGTTATAACGCTATATATCAGTACGGATTCATCGTTTACACCAATCGTATGGTTGTACGAAGTAGTGACTCCGAGGTCGAACATTAATTTCAGTGCCATAACAACATTCATTTTATAGCTTGCATCAATATAAAAATTCTTCGTACAAATATTAAAATACATTAAGGAGAACGCATTCTTATTGTGAAGTTGTAATTATTCAGAACATAACATCCCGGTAGCGCAAAAACAATATTTTTCGACAAAATTGATTTTATATGTACATATTTATAATTAATACATTAAATTAATATTTATTATAATACATTTTATTTACATGCAAGCCTGTTGGAGTTTCCTACCTCGCTGTCTACATATAAAGTACCTGTTCTGAGGCAGGTAGACATAAGGTTCCACAAGCTAGAATATAATTTGGAAGTAAGGTAACAAATTAAATTAAATGGTAAAAAACATAAAAATCATAAGACAAAGGAGACAAGTAGATATAATAAGTAAATTGAACAAAGTAATTTTTTTCGATACACACTAAAGATATGTAACAAGTAAAAGAAAAGAAACAAGCAGGGAGAACAAACAAAACATGATAAGCACGAGGTAGAATGTAAGGACAAAAATAATTATATAAAATTAGTACCTTTGATCATTTAAGGAATTCTTCCTGCTGACTTCTTCTGGTAGCTTATTATATACCGGCGATCCTATAAAACATGCATGTCTTTAAGCAAATTAGGTTTTCATTAACGGGACAACTAGTTTTCTTTGAGTTTTTGCCGGAGTACATTTAAAATGTATGATAAGGCGCAGGATTCTGTTTTCATGTATTTATGTCTTTAAGCAGTCTTTATGAATAATTGCCTGATATTTAATTGAATTTTTAGAATAGTGGCTCTGATTTATGCTGAAATGATTTACTGAGAATTATTCTCATTATGGCTTTTTGCATTTTAATCAGTGGGTCGAATATTGTGATGGCGGCTCCACCCCAGACGACTATACCATATCTGATGATGCTCTGACAGAGTGCGAAATATACATTACGCATTTATTTCAGGTTCTGCACGTTCCTTAAAGTCTTGAAGCAGTACATAAGTTTCGTAAGCTTACCAGTTAATTTAGTTATCCCTAGATATCGAATGTTCTAAAGTCTCACATTTGCCATCACACGTGTTATACGCATCATATCACATTACATCGCCAATAATGTTGCTATTAGTGATCCGATTTGAAATAAATATTTAATCCAAATTATTGCATTCAACTGGTTTTTTCATTTTCGCTTATGAGTTAAAGATGCCGTTTTTATTTCTCAGTATTATGCACAGCCTCTGAAATCCTCGACACCAGCTGCTCATTTCCCTCTTTTATATTCGTAGATGACATTGTAATGTACGGCTAATGGCTGTGTATCCACCAACGCAATATTTCCCATCAATGTGTAACGTGCTTGTTGTCTAATGGTTGCGATACTCGCCTAGTGATCTAGTGGTCGGGGGTTAAGCAAGTAAGTATTATTTTCATACCACAAGCGTTTAGCTCAGTTTGAAAAATGTAAAAAGTACGCATCTCTATTTTTTTATCGAAAATAAAAATCTTTATAGAAAATCCCAGTTATTTCACGCGTGCGATAAATACTTGGATCGAACATGTATCCAAAGTATAGTCACCCCTCCAACATTATTGATATCCAGAGACAGTATTGTGAGTCATGAGAGACATATGAAGATACTTTTTTGGCAGCAACGATATTGTGACGAAAATATTACCGCAAGGTACCTACTGTATATATTTAGAATAGAACCAATCAGTGAAGCGAGCAGTAAAATAATTAAGTCTAGGATATAAATAATAATAATAAAAAAGTATCGTAAAAAATAAGGTTTTTGGATATCGAAACGGTCCTTAAGGATGTTACAATCAGCGAAAGAGCAGTCTAGACAATTTACAACATTTGAAAAATCATACTTAATGATGTGTTCCATCCAACTTATTTAACGTCGCTATATATGGAGGAGTAGTAAAGAATACAAACAGTACATACATTATGTATATTGGATTTTTTACTTCGATACAAAATTGCCAATTTACTAAAAAAAAAAATGAACGAAGAAATATTATTGAAAAATAATAAAATTATGTATAAAAACGTGAATTTGGACGAACAATTTTATTACATCAGATTCGTTGATGTGTGCGACCTTTTAGATATGGAATAATTTTTTAACTTTTGTTCATTAGGTTTTTTATGAAATTCTATGATTACTTTGTAAATTGATTTGAGACACTTTGTTTTATACCACCTCTCTTACCTCCAGACACATACATAATTACTGTCTGACAATGTTTTTAACTTTAGTTGAATTGTATTATTGATAATGCTAAGATGTTACCGAAAACGTTATAACGTTTAATATAATAAAATATAGTGGAATAAATTTCAAATCTTTTATTTTTACACTCTCCAATCTCCTTTCTTTCACTTTATTTTCTTCCCTTTCTCGAGGTCTCTGTGCCATTTTCATCTTTCCTTCCTTCTTTTACATGAATTCCGATATCCTACATATATAACAGCGTTATACCACTCCCCGTTTGCGATTCCGCGCATATCGCACAGCAACAAAATAATACAACAACAATATTTCAATAAATAATTTGAAACATCGCAGTCATCGAATCTGTCACGTGTGTGGCTTCAGTAGTGTCATTATGGCTTGGTTATACGGCCAAGTATGTGAGACGCGAGCAGGGAAGATTATTTAAATGTTTTTTATTTATATATTTAATAACAGTACGTAAATATATATTGAATATAAAATGGAGTATACATTGTCTTTATTACAAGTAAGGAAAAAAGTACATATTTAAGCGAAACCTTAAATTGATCATCTGTCATCTTTTATTTTGTCTATTGTAAAGGAGAAATCTTACTTACAATACAAATTGTCTATCCGCGATTCTTATATCTCATCTAGATCTCATTTTTGTTCGTTTCGACAGTTTACTTACAAAGATGGAATCATGGAAGCGCTCCATTTGTGAGTACTGAAAGATATTATCCCACAAGAGCAAACAAGCTTAAAACATTTCCAAGAATGAAAACTAGTTTTGGTCAAAAATTATTTACCTTTCAAGCTCCCAGAATATATAATCAAATTGAAAATAAAATTAGAAATTTAACTGATATTAGGACTTTTAAAAGAGATATTTCAAATTGGTTGTTGCAATTAGGAAGAGCAGATACAGAGAGTAAACTTTTTTATATAATGAAATAATTTGTTTAACTACTTTTGTGCGTTTTCATCTTGTATATTTCCATCCACCTTATATCTGATTACACTATTGGTATTACTATTATTATTATTTATATATATTTATTTTTTTCTTATCTATTTTTTATTCACTTTTTTTAAATATTTATATTAGTTTATCAATTTACCCTAAAACAGGCTTGCCTAGTTGGGCAATGTATTTAAATGTGTACAAATATATAAATACGATATGATACTATGATAATGTTTGAATAACTAAGATCTTGATCATGTTTTTATATACATGTCGATAGCGCCACCCCCATCATTCAATATCATCCTTATTTGGGGGTGAATAACTCTACTGTCGTTGAATGAATATAACTCGTACATTTTATTTGTATTCATATCAACAGTTCTAAATAAATAAATAAATAAAAATAAAATTTTTGAATATGAAATATCGTCGAAAGGCAAGTAGGTGCTTGTATAATTTTAAACTATAAAAATTCATAATCTGAAAAAAAGTGCAATTTATCCACCCAGAATGTGTGTAGAACGCCCCTCGTCTAATGTTCCAAACCCCTCTCCTATATGTACACTTTATTTCGTGTCTATTCATTTACTGGTCTGTGATGCTAAACAATAAACGCGTAAAAAGTGTCAAATGTAAGTATTTTTTCGTTTCATAACCTGCTCTAGGTAAATACATTCACAATACACTCCGCGACCATCGACCACGTACACGAGAGTGATGGGTGATTATTGGGGCAGACCTTCAAAATGAAAAACAATATATCCACTATAATTCCAAACATTCTTTGACCCCGACGTGATTTTCTTCTTCGCCCTCGCCGTTCAACGGCCTTTGGATATCATCGTTTTAGTAATTATGTCAAGCCATTGCCTCAGGTTCTTTAGCCATGATGAGGGTCTCGATTTCCAGCAATTATGAGGTGCAAGATCTCGGACGTCTCACTACATCTAATCTCTCTCATAATATCGAGAACACACAGCATCTGACCATCCGTATTCATAATCTAAGGTTGACATCGTGACTGCAGAACATCTTTTTCATGCAGATGAGGTTGCACGAGCTTGCTCAATACGACATTTGATTTCAATAGAAGGATCCCATATTTTATTTTAATTGCAACTCAGGTGTATAATATTTTATATCTTCTCCAATTTGATTACAATTTCGATGTGATGTAATATTTTTATAAATAGAGGGTGCTGACTGATGAATCTCTTTATATTGTGTTACGTCTAGGGATGAAAAAGGCTTCAGACAAATTATTTAAAAAATAATTTAATAATTAACGAAACAACACGTTATTACAAAAAGTGTCAGAATTTCGGATGAGGGCTCCGTGTTATGTTTAGACTAATTAATATCAAGCGGAAAATTAATGATATCGTGTAGCGGGCTGGTAGGTCGTGACAGATAAAACAAAATGCCAACAAAAAGAAAAAGTTTGAACGACACAACACTTAAATTTCGAACATTAACGAGCGAAAGGGTAACTCAAAATGTCGGCCGGGGTGACAAAATGGCGGAGGGTGACATATTGTTAAAAACTTTTGGCAAAACGGGGTTTGACGACGTAAAACGGGCGATTAAACCAAAATTGTGTGTCATCATATTATATGTATTACACGCAACGGTGATATAGTAAATTGACAATTTATTTTTCAGTCTCGTTAAAGGTGAGATTTGTCTTGAGAGCTCGGTTAAACTTTCGAGTGATTTATAATAGGGGCTGTGGTTTTTCTGAAGTTTGCCGGATAAAATGTACCGTAAAACGGCGTTAAAACAACGAAATAAAAATAGCGAATATGTAATGAAGAAAATAAAATAAGTAATCAAAATTATAATTGTTTAAAGATTTTTAACGGAAATGTTATTTGTTTTTCTTCTTCTTTGCTTATTCACTACTGAATGTCGTGATCCCCCCCTATCCGGTGCATTTGAGCCTACACTAGACAAGGGTCCAATATATCCACGCCCTACATTACTCTCGATATTGATACATTAGCAAGTATATATCAATTATTTTCCCAGCATATAGTATGGACATATGTATTGCCTAATTTTAAAACCCCCTAAAATGACTTTGTGTTTTTGAGTTATGAAAATGTATATTTTGAAAGCAAATGTACACAATGTAAAGTTTTTGATTTTTCATGAGCATTTTTTAATTCAATTCTGTAATGTATTTTTTTTTTGTATATATCGTTCTGGCAGCTATACTGGATTTCAGATCACATAAACGAATAATACAATACAAATCGGTCCATCATAATCAACTATCTATTATAAGTAGTATTTTGTTGTTCGATTTACTCTGGTCACACACACGCACGTGAATAATTAATAATTAATATTATTCAACTGAACAGGTAAGCACCCGGTGTTATTTATTCGGGGGTACTCGGACCCTTACACATAATCTTCTGATATCTCATGCCCTATCTTATCTACACATTAAATACGATATCATTTAAATTCTCAAAGGTTCTTTTCAGTTTCAATGCATATTAAATACCATAAATAAACTAAATAATTATTCTAGCTTAAATAAAAAATATACTTTTCGGGTTTGTAATGTCAGCCGCGAATAATTTTATTATCACATGCATGCATCCAAATACCTACCCCTTTACCCATCTTAATGCTCGTCTTCATTTTGAAATGTGACCTAGACCCCACCAGACGTTAACGTGATCGATATTGTGTTTGATCTCGACATCGCGATACCATTCGCGGTGTGGACCAGTTCAACTCCAGTGCACCAGCACTGTTTTTGTGTGATCTTTGTGTGTGTGAGTGCTTATTGTTTGATTGTATCGTGGATGAACATTAATCATTGAACATCGCCGTCTTCAGTCGGGAACGGAAATCGATCATTCGTGTGATTTCAAGGTAAAGCGAGCAGTCTTTCTAAATCCCAGTTCCCCGAAAATAACGCAGATCCTTTGACTAAATTCCCTTCCCCTCACTTTCTCTGAAAACGTTTCCCTATTCCTTCCCCACTTTGCGGTGATACCGATTTACAACCGGAATTATCGTTGTGTGACTCGAAGATTTCAAAATTCAATGAGTGCAGTATGTCAAGCGTTTACATAGCGTGGATGGATGAGTGCCACATATATTTCACATATTATTTTTAATATAATCGCGAAGTGTTTGTGTATGTGCATACATGCATGTGACCATCAGCAGATTTCAATACGTCGAGACGGATGAGTCCTAGGAGCTAGCCAATCACTTCTCCGCAGATCATTATTTCGTTAAAACCTTAAGCGAGCCACTACTGTTACCTACTTTATTCGCGCAATTAACTTTATACTCGTAGTACCTGCTAACGTAAACACCAACTTTGCAAATACGTTTTTTACAAATCCGCCTGCTCTACTTGCATCCCTACATGGCTGCCAGGAGCCTAGCTTTATATTCAGGTATTTGCAAGGTGCGTTCAGTGGCCGTCGGCGGTATTGCTGATTGTGGGAGCGATAGACCTCCACAAGATATTTGTGCGACTTGCTGTGTCCACATGATATGCATCATATCTTCGATTATGGGATCCGACATATACCTTTCCTCCATTATTAATCCATACAGTGCTATGGAGAATACCAAATATTTCACCAGACGGATTTCGGATCTTTTCAGGATGGAGCGATTTCTCAATTTCTTCGTCAGACTGAGCCTCGCTGATTTTACCATTTCAATTCATCTTCGGATTTCTGTTTCACACTCTCCATGTTTTGAAATAAAAACACTTTTTTTTTTTCATTCATAATAGTGAATTTGACATACCTTAGAACAGAATCGACACGCGTCACTGCGCATACTAATGCTGCAGTTTATTACAGGAATGATAAACATGCTGTTCCATCGAAAAGAGATATTAGCGGCAGCTCGCTGAGAAAAAGTTATTTGAATTTAATACGGTTTGTATGGAACAAAAAAAATCACATATGCCTCACAGTTACGAAATAAAACATAAATCTAACTTAGGTACTACACTTTTCCATAGTATGTAAGACATGTATAATATATGATATATATAAGAATACAAATAATTCAGACCATGTTCGAACAAACCATAACAAAATACAATAATCTGACGATCCAGAGAAACATATTATTTGTATCAATTGGTGAATTTTTTTGCTCTGTTTTATTTTTTTGTAATTTATTTATTGTTTATAAAGACTAAATAATATAATTCAAATTTATCGAAATATTAAATGGTTGATGTGGCAAAGTGTTGACGCATTTCCCGGGATAGAAAAAATTCCCGTATATTTTTCTTATCGATTAATTTAATTCGTTTTAATAATATCGTTGGACTTCATTCTCAAATTGCAACTTCGCAATAAGAATGTGTATTTATTTTTTTAAAATCCTATTATCCGACTGGACACGGTATTCTTCAGAACTGATTGCCTCATTGTGTAACTTTGTACGTATCTAACATTTAGTTTTTCGCCGTAATGAAATTATACGTTTTATAATTAAATCTTTTTTTTTTATTTTCACGGCTAACAAAAAAGAGGAAATCAAATCTCGCAGATTGCAGAATGAGAAACGTCCCCCAAAGGGTTTAAACTAAAGGTAAAATATAATTTTACGTTAATAAAGCTCGAAATTATTTTCTTTTCTTTAGCATATCTTTTTAATTTTGACGTAATTTACGGCTCTCTCTCCTCTAATGACACTGTTGGATATTTTTTAACTTCACATTCATTTACTAGGGTTTTAGAATTATTTTCAGTGCTCTGTTCGAGGTCTGCTTTTTAAAAACACAATCCAAGGAGTTCTAAAAAAGAGGTAATTTTTTTTTGGGCGGTCCTTTTTCAACAATTGCTATACGTAATTAATTTAAAATGAAATTCAAAGAAGAATAGGTTTTTTTGTTCCGAGAGTTGGAACACTATGATCATAACTAATATATAGAAATATATGAAAAGCTAATTTTTTTATCTATCGCTTGAAAAAATGGTAAACGACGCAGTCGTGGTTTCTTTGTAATCTAAATCAGGTGGAGGGGGTAAAACGCCATTTTCATATTTATAATCTAATTTATTTTACAATTAAATATATAATGGTTTACATTAAAAAAAATTCACTTACTTTTATATTATAATTTTAAATTAATTTTAGAGCAAAATACTTCATTGGTACTTTCACTCGATGCCCATATCATCACCATAAAAACAAAAACATTACGCACCATGGATTTTTTTAAATTTTTGTTTGTGATAGTGTTGCAGCAACGGTATTTTCTAAAAGCTTTCAAGAGCCATATTTCTTTCAATTTTTTTTTTTTATAAATTAGTGTCACCATACTATTTTGTTCTATATGGATGAACTCCAAATCAATAGGGGAGAAGGACTTTCTATTTTGTGTATTCACTACTTATTGCAATATATAATAGATAGACAGAGCTTCAGTCATCCTGGATTATATACATTATTATTGTAGGGAAGCTCACTTAGAAATTGTATTAAACAGTATTTTTATTTATTTTATAAGGATGATTAAAAGATTCACATCATTGTGACATTTATAAATCAAATCAAATAATATTGTGTATTAGTTAATACACAATATTATTTCAGGAAAAGTCTTAATTTTTCATCTGTAAAATTAAAGCTAATAATCTCAATCTTACCTAAACTTAAGTTAAAAAAATACATCCTCTATCAAGTCAAGAATTTCCATCGAAATCAAAACATAATATGCGATTAAAATCAATATATAAAATGCGCATAATTGTTCGCTTGAATTGTTCGCCCACAATTCTTCGCTTGAAAAATGTATCAAAAATATTTCTTTCCAATATATTCGGAAAACAGTTTTCGAAATCAAAAACTGTAAGATATTGTGACCGCGAATATTTATGGTCGCGAACAATTGAGGCAGGAAATAATTGTAGCTGCGAATAATTGTGGCCGCGAACAATAGTGGCCGCGAACAATTGTAGCTGCGAACAATTGTGGCCGCGAACAATTGTAGTTGAGGACAATTGTAGCCAGGAACAATTGTGAGCGATCAACGTTCCGGATTCCTTTACTAAAAGCGTGTCATACAGTTTATTTTAAAAATAAATTAAATCTATGAAAACAAGCATACTCTTTTTATTTTATAGTCCGTACTTAAAAAAGTACATGTAAAAGTGAATGTTGGACATTGGCAGTTTTCACACTAGGCGTTATGTTATTTTATACCACAAACCCTTTAGCCCACCTTCAATGGAGCCTTTTAGCCGGAAAATGAAAATGAAGCCTCTAAATGTAAATGTCCTTTCAAAATAATATTAAGTTTATAAAGTTATATTGTAAAGGCTGTCTGTGTCAAAGAGCAAAACCATTCACGAACCGAACCATATATATTTTTCAATATTGACGTACATAAATATAAATTTTCGTACATTACGTGACTTTAATCGACAATTTATTTTCAAATACCTGATAGTGGAATACTATAAGAAATATTATATCTATTGTATAAAACGATAAATTTATATGTTAACACTTTCGTATGGTGTACATTTATTATAAATGGGAACAAATTAAATGTTTTCCAAATTAAACACAATCCTTGTGAGCACTGTATTTAAAACAAAAATATAAAAAATACTTGCAGGGATATCAAATTTAGTAAAGTTGCACCAAAAATAGCAGTAAAGTGAAACGGTGTTACTGAATTCCAAGCGGTCAGCATTGTTATGTGAAACTTGTGATAATACCTGGAAAATGTTCGAAGTAGAATTACCACAAGACAAGACTAATTGGCTGAATGCAGATGTAATTGTCCAAAATATCTTAGAAGTTTAGTGTAGGGAGTGTCTTTGTTTTGTACAGGTTTTAAATAAAAACGATGTATGCAAAATTTAGCTCAGGCAGAGGAAGTGTGAGATCTCCGGGGGTTGATGAGAGCAGGGTTTTAAAGAATCACTATACAAAATGTGGAATAAACGGCATTCAATATAATATACATTTCTTTGAAAGAAAAGCGGAGTAGCCAGGGGAATATATATCTATGTTTTGTCAGGATCCTATAGAGTAACTGTAAAAAAATTGGTTTAGATCGGTAAAAGGGTATATGATTGTATACAGAACAAACAAATCCTGGTACCGACACTGATGTATCGAAGTGAGGTCTGAAGCTGGCAGAAAAGGAACGAAAGTAGACTGAATGCAGTGGAAATGAGATCACTTAGGCGTATTTGTGGCAAATCTATTTATGAAATAATGTACAGCTGATATTAGTATAGTGAGTAAGATTAAGATAGGATCACTTAGGTGGCTTGGTCATGTGGAACGGATGAATGAGGAGAGAATGGTAAGAAAGATATATGACGCAAGTGTTGACGGCACCAGAAATAGAGGACATCCAAGGAAGACTTGGCACGACCAGGTAAACCAGATAATGGAGGATGGTTCTGTTAGAAGCCTCAACAATCGGCGAGCTTGTATGAGAAGATGTATGAATGTGGATGAGGCGAGAATTTTGTCAGGACAGAAGAGTGTGGCGCTCTATCCCCTCTACCTACCCCCGCAAAATTACGGACCGTCAGTTAATCACTGATATTTTTGAGTCATACTATCAGCGATTGAATATCTGAGAATAACGTGATTCGTGATTCAATTTTTTTCTTTGTTAAAAATTCTATTGATTTTCTGACGCCGCTGTTTAAATCGATTATCACTTAATCAGCGCCATCTAGTTGATTATGTCAAAACATTCTACGCATATTTGCTGAGAATTTGACCCGACAAATAAATGAACATTTTTTTTAAGCATTTTATTTTTTATTCTCTTGGTGATGATATTAAATATTTATGCTAGAATATGTTATTTACGCAAATGATGTTTTATAATGTAAATAAATATGCTCAAAATTATGTTTTTTTTATTTCGTATATTGTGATATCGTGCGACGCATGCGCATTAATAATGCAACTGTGATCATGGTCACAGTTTTCAATCACTGATGTTATCGGATACCAATCACAATCACACCGGTTTGTCGAGAGTAGCATTTTTTCTCATCACTAATTGTGATGTTTGAATTTGCGTATTACATTAAAATTTTCTATATATCTATATTTTTAATATTTCAAATACATATAAAGCATTAATTTTTAAAACATTATTTAAAATAAAATAAACAGAAATTAATCCACATTATTCATTAAAGAAAATGTTAATAAAGTATTTTATTCATGCACATCATTTTAAACGTTCATGTGAATGCTTAAATTTTGTATCTAATGTAACTAGAGCGGCTGCCTACAGTTGACTCTTTAACAGTTATAATATATGAACCAATTTTATAATAGTGATTGAGAAAAAATTGAGATATTTTTTGTACAGCTTTTTAGTCAGATATTTAATATAATAAATTATACATTTTTTAGCAAAAATCTTCAAATTGAATTTTTCCGAAAATAAATTAAACTGACAATATTTTTTTTATTTAGAACTAAGGCGTTCGGAATATTTTGTGATATTAAATTAAATACTTGTTGTATACATATATTTATTTATATTTAGTTAAGTAAAATATTCTCAAATTTTAGCGATTATTTCATAGAGGACAGAGTGCGATATTGAGTGAATTATCTTTTGTAGCACGATTAGAAGTAAAATAAGAATAACTATCTTCAGAAAGCGGTATTTCTATGATGAAGAAAGTCACGGTTGTACAGTTTGGTGCATTCCATATTTTGATATGGTGTGGAATCATGAACCTTAAAGACAGAGTTAAAATATGATTGATGCCTTTGAGTTGTGGTACGAAGGAGACACATTTCGCATATCATGATGCGAGACGCACAAATGGTCACCATGCTGCAGGAACTTAATATCATGGACAGACTCTCAATCATTTTCCTGACTTCTGGGTAGCCTACTTTGCCGACTTATAATAATTGGCTGTCTAAATGGACGAATCAGACATGAAATTCGACTCTGGCATGTAACGTTTGGGTGGGAACGCTTGAAAAGAGGAAGCGGAGGAATACAGCGTAAACTAAAAGTGGGATCACCGCGACCCAGAGATGTACAGGCCTGGTCCACCCGCGGGTTAAGGAGAGACCCCGCTGCAGTGAGTAAGGAGGCGGC
Organism: Eubasilissa splendida; assembly: GCA_031772225.1. Classification (NCBI taxonomy): domain Eukaryota; kingdom Metazoa; phylum Arthropoda; class Insecta; order Trichoptera; family Phryganeidae; genus Eubasilissa; species Eubasilissa splendida. The sequence goes on from CM062867.1 coordinate 3,278,592, forward strand.
ATGCGAGCGATGGCTGATGTATAAGCGTTATGGATAAGGCTGAGACGGGATGGTGCCCGGTCTATCTCCTGGAGCAAGAAGGAATACGTGTGCGCCCGGACCGCTGCTGTATCGTCACTCACTCCGCGTTGGCTGATGTTGACAAATAGATAAAACATATAAAATAAACCTCTCTCAGAGGAAAATTGACCCGAAGAAAAAAGATCGAAATAACTTTGTACGTGCATCCAATGTCGGGATTAATTGTGAATAAATATGTAATGTATTGCACTAAAATTGCATTTGAATCAATAATCATTGTTGAAGTAAGTCGAATACTCATTCCTTGTCCCTTTTGTTCATCCAATAATCTATACTAATCCCGCTCTGGCCAACTCATTACTTGCGATTTCGCCAACGGGGGGACAGATTGCGCTTAGACATCGAGCTATCAAGATCCTGTGCCTTTTTTGCCGTCCAACATCCGCGCCGTGCGCGACGCTGGGACCGCGAAGAGGAAGCGTATTCAATAGAAGTGCAATGATCTCTCGGTTCCGCACAACAAACGTACTAGTCAACCGGAGGTGAAGACGACGCTGAACCCAGGACTTTGAAGCAAGGTAGGCAAGATCCATCTGCCCTTATGTTCCTTTAGACTTCCAATTCGGGTTGTGTCCACTGATTAATATTATTCTTGATCTTATTCCTTCAATTATCCCATTTGAGGTAGCATGTGATACCAGAGCACACACGCACATTTGAGACCTTGAGGTGTTCTGACAATCTTCACTCTAGTAGACTTCATAATATTTCTGTCTTGCCTAACCTAACCAATAATCACAAGCAATCAGCTGACGCCGAAAAGCTTGCTGAAATAACACTGCTGGTAAATAATTAAGTAAGGTAACTGTTGCCCCAAAAACCGATAAAATATTATACTTATAAAAAAAAATCTATTACTGAATCACTATCGTTCTTGAATCTTAAAAGTCTATTTGTAAAAAAGAATTATGTTACTGGTAGTAATTTTGATTTATTTCATTATTCTAACGCTATGTGTTATTCATCTGGAACTAGCATGCAGTGCGTACAATAAATTATACTTAATGCCGTGATAACTTTATAATATAAGATTTTTTATGATTCCGCAGCGTATATAATACAATGTAATATTGTAAGTATTTTGGTTGGAAATTTTGTCACTACACTCGCAATCTTCTGACTAATAACTTCGTAAGTGTTTCATTTTATACACGAAAGGGGAGGTTAACGCATAAATATATATTTTACAATTTGCTGTACTAACTGGATGTTTTGTATGTGGATGCGGTTAAAATTTAATGTTATGATTGAAGAAACAAAAGGCTATGATGCCCCTAATAAATTACACCAAGCGCTTACGTGTTATTTTGAATAATAACGCGGAGTGTGGCTAGATTAGGTTGAACAAGAAATACTAATTATAGCCGACAGACGTATATTGAAGATCGTCGCATAGTTATGGTTAGAAGTATATTGCATATGCAATAAAAAGTCGCACAGGAGCCGGCTTCCTTAACGATTACCAGCGCATATTATTGCTGTTTGTCATCCAATCAGTTCTCAATTAAAAAAAAAAATTAAATTAAAACAGTAATATTTAACAAATATGTGAATAATTGTATAGGCGAAGAATAATAATTGTTGCTGCGAACTATTATTGTGACTGAAAAATGAGACTATTCCAGCCACAGTACTGCCATTGATACATCTGTCGTTCCATTGTTAATACATTTACTCCGATAGGAAGAGATTTTATTTTATTTATTTTGACTTTATTGACATATATATTTTTATTGTAACAGATGTGAATATATTAGAATATAACATGATAAACATAAGATACAATCATATTGCAATTAAATATTAAGTTTATTGTGTAGGATGGAGTAGACTCCACCTCTGATATGTACAGCGTTGTCCTGACTACTTTGTTAGACTGAAATCTGTGTTAAAATAGACAGTTTTTTTCACGCTGTTGTGGTGTTATTTAAATTGTGTTTTTTAAATGTAGTGGGAGTGTTGTAGAACTAGTGTAGTATAGTAGTGTAGGTACTGTATAATGATTACATTAGAATATTGGAAATCCATGCTTCTGATTGCTCTCTATCCGAATTATCATATATTGGGTCCATATTTGTGTAATCTTATTGGAGTTGAACGATTTCCAGTTGGTACTGAGTATGTTGTACAGTTTCGGAGCTAAGAACATGTAGAATCTTTGATAAAATATTGTTGTTGCTCTCGGAACTGGCGTGTAGATGTTCGTTGTTTGTCATGTATTGGGTTTATTATTTATTGCTTGGGGTGAGTTGTTGTTAGCATGGAAAAATTGGACGAGTCTCAACATAAAGATTTATCTTATGTCTAGGGAATTGTACTCTTATCTAAAGGGACGACCATTTATTAGCTTAAAAATTGTTCTTTGTGCTCTTTTAGCCGACTCTAATATTATTTTTGCTGATCCTCCCCAAACTAAAATAGCATAATTAATTAAAAAAGAGCAATCCAGGTTCGATTCCTGGTAGCAGCAATAACAGTATCAATTTAAGATAGCTGTATATTATTTCAGAAACCCTGATTACACAGCGGCCACAATTGGTCACGAAGCCGTTTGTTTTCTACTAGTTTAGATAATTATTTGATTCAGTGATAACAATATATTTATAATAGGCGTTAGTCCTGTAACAGGTCTACAAAAATGTATTATGTACTTATATTATTATACGCACTCTTTGTAATTTAACAACAAACTGCTGAATAGGTCGAGCCACACAAAGCGTCTTTCATATTCTTTTATGGCTATGTAAGCAGTAATGTACTTAAATGTACACATCATAAAATATAAATGTTTTGCTCCCCTTTGACGTGTATTCATTTGACCTTTGACCAAAGATTCAACTAGTCACATCAAAGGAGGCCGCACGCCACTCAGTTATCACTTCAATAAGTTATAATGTGATACTTGTCTTTTTTTGTAATGATTCACTACCCTTAAGAATTTTTAAACGTATCTGAAAAGGAAGGAATTTAATATGATATTATTATTTAGTCAATTTTAATAAGTTTATAGGGATTGTAATTATAGGTAACCTTTAATATCCGATATATTGCTTCTAATTATGTAAATATCTCTGTAAATATACTAAATATAGAGTTCATATTTTACGCATTCCTTCGTAATATATGTATGTATTGGATAAATTGGTTACGCAATATGTGCACGGGGCGGTGCAGCTCTTACTTCAATGGTCTAATTACGGCTCGAAAATGGGTCATCATCATTCAAACAACGGATCAAAGATGCCCTTTAGACATAACTCTGAAGAACTCTTTAAATCCTTCCAAGTTTTGGATTAAAGACAACTGTTTACCAGATCAATCTTAAAAAAAAAAAACTTTATTTCCACGATCTGAAACAAAGGAAACTAGGAGCAAAACCTTAGGATACTTTTCAGTGCCAAAAATGAATACTAAATTCGGTCAACGGACTTTCTTGTTTTGTGCACCGCGTATTTTTAACAAATTGCCACTAGACCTTAAAGGGTCTTAAGTGATTAATGATTTTAAACCAAAAATAACAAAGTGGTTGCTTGATGCAGATAGAAAGCAAAATGAAACTATGTAATTTGTTATTTCTGCTAACCTAACTACCTACAAATTTTTGTCTCCAACTATGTATATTATAGACAAAAATATATTTTTTTTTTTTTTTACATAACTTTATATAACTTGATTTACTTACGATACCTAATAACGATTGTACCTTAACAATTACAACTTTTAAAAACTGTACAGGTAATTAATTGCTTTAGAACAGACCACGTATAGTTAAGTAATTATCTTTATTTTAATATGTATTATTTATGCTACAAAATAATAAAAAAATTAAATGTATTAATTAGAAATATATACATATAAATCAATATATCAAAAAAATATTGTTGTTGGTGCTGGGATTCGAATCTGGATCCCTTCCTATACTGGGAAACGAATTAACCGATTATGCTACACCAACACAGTGAGTTTACGATAAATTTTCGAACTTATACGTTAAACTTTAAAATTAATACATCTGTCGTTCTATTACTTGAAAGCAATCTTCTATATATTTAATCTACACCAACGACCTTTATACTCACGCAAAGTTACTGTGATATTATTTCTATTACTATTTATTTCAGGATGCAAGAAGCTGTGCTATAATCATTTTAGCCACATGTTGAAAAACTTCTTGGTGGTAGAATTCGGTCAATTGGTACTGCAACACATGTGGTTTCAATAGGGCAGTGCCACCTCATACACAGCCCAAGGTACGCTTGAAATTTTGCGAGAAAAATTTTTCCCGGCCGCATAATATCAAAAAGTAGTATTTTTAACAAATATTTAATAAAATAGCTGTACAAAGTAAAAACTATACAAATAGTTTTAATAGGCGATCCCTAGATGGGAAGGTGGTAGTAGAAAGAATGGTGCTCGAAAGACGACCTTCCAGACGGTTGCTGTGCCAAGAATATAATTTTAATTTTAATTATTACATATTACTGCCTACATATTTTTAAGACTCAGAAACATCTTAACACTTACAAATATGAAAATAATACATTACGTGTTTGTAGTCACATATGCAATACGGTATTATTGGATGAAGAAGTGCATATAAAACTTCAATATCACAATTAGAAATCACTCAAAAAAATTATTCTAAAAAAAAACATAACTATCTAAGTATCCAACTCTTCACAGATTTCAAAGTATCAAAAATAATAGACATATATAAAAAAATTACAATAATTCAAATTTTAAAAATTAAAAATAAATTACACATTAAAAGCGAATTTCGATCTACAAGATTTATACACCAAATTGATATTTCAAAACTAAAATATACCGCAACCCAAAATCACTATATTTATCAAGTCATCAATTTTTTTAACAATCTCCCCATCACAATTAAAAAAATTAGACTACTATAAATTTGTATCTGAAGTCAAAAACTATGTGCACAGACTAACTGAAACATAAATTATCTCGTATATACTCCTTCTCTATACACGAGTCTTAATCTGATAGAGAAAAAATAAATATTAAAAGAAATATATATTAAATATATTAATTAGAAAGATATACATATAAAATCAATTTTATCGAAAAATATTGTTGTTGCGCCACCGGAATTCAAACCTGGATCTCTTTCCAAACCGGGGAAGGTGTATTATCTAACTATGCTACAGCGACGATATTTTTAGCGACAAATTTTCGAACCTATATGTTATCTTTTTGATATTAATACATTTAATAGTTCCATTATTTGAAAACGATTCACGTTCGGATCCCGGTGGCGCAACAACAATATTTTTGATAAAATATATTTTATATGTATATCTTTCTGATTAATATATTTTATTCATATTGAAAATATCACAGGCCTATGTTCTGAATAATTACAACTTCACAATAAGAATGTGTTCTAGAAATATATATTATTTTAAAATTGTATTTTGTTTTCTAATATTAAAATGAATAATAAATAAAAATAAAAATAAATGTAAATTAGATTCCATTTTATAACTGAAAACATATTTTCATGTATCTCCTCCAGGTATCAATAATAAATTTTCCCAGTTCAGGACGAAAGCAGAATGTGGGAGATTATGGTTGGTAAGCATAACTGATGTTGTGGTTGGTATGCGTAAACCGTTATTTTGCTCTTACAGTACAACGGTCTCTACACAAACAATATATTTACAAAATAAGGTTTTTTAGCAAGGCGCGATTAAGATAACTGAAGCTATTTGTATTTATACAGGAAACAAAACAGATTTTGGTTCAATCTAGCCGTAGAACATTAAATAATATCACATGAAATTGAAATTGGGTTATATACAAGTCTGCGGGACATTTCGTGACAGTATGTAGTATAACACAGGCACATGCATATACTCCTCCCATTTAGCATAAAAGAGTTTTCGGATAACTTTTTCGCAGAATTCGCAACCTGGATGTCGTGTCAGGGGACCGTTCCGTACCTCCGTCGTACAACGTCAACAAAGGAAATAATTAAATGGAGATTGAGTTGGCAGTCTTTCCGCTCACCGAGAACCTAATGTCTCAATAAATAATATCAGTATATAAAATGCCTACGGAAAGTTTCCCAGCGCTTTCAGGTCTCGGAATTGTTTCAGAACAAACTACTATTCATATGCCGAATTTATACGATGATTTAAATGTTGACAGTATTAACATTTGAGTTGGGTACGTAAGGTCCGAAAAAATTTGGGTATCTCAGCCAGTGCTCACTGCAGAAGCGGACACCGCTACGGACCTAGATCACAGGATTAAAACAGCTTTACAAAAATGGTATATAATGACAGGAGTATTCTACTTGTCATGATCAAAGACCGACTACGAGGCGCGTTTTTTAAGTAAGCACCAGTTATTTTTTTAAAGAAACACAACATTTTTACATGACATTACTTTCTTCGGACGCTACACACCTTAAATTACTTCTCAACGTAGTCGCCAGTATTATTAGGGCACTTTTCATAACGGGGCACCCATTTTCGTGTACCTTTATCATAGAACGACGTCACTTGGGATGAAAACCATATCTGTACTCCGTTTTTGAATTCACCATCGTCATTAAAATGCTTGCCATCAAGAAACCGCTTCAGATGAAGGAAACTATGTAAATCACTTGGCACCAAATCATGATAAAACAGAACACACTTGACAATAAATTTCAGCTGGTTTCAGAAATTAAAAATGATTATAATTATCTCACACTCGGCGGTCTGATCTATTGTTTTGAATATTTCAACCACTCACTGCAAGATAGTCAAACTATGTAAATGTCTCTAACGTTACATGTGGTGAGATAACAGATGAAGGAAACCATTGCACAACTACTAGACCGAGAATATCCGGCAACGGTACTTACTTAAAAAACGCTCCTCTAATAATAAAACTGTTGTGTGACCAGCGACGCTCTAATAAAAAAAATTACATGTAAATGAAATATTGATCTTCAGATAGTCCGACGGAGTAACTACATGGTGCATATTATGTTACAGGCCGATTTTGTTTGGGCGCCATTTTGGTTTGCAGACATTTTTTAGTTTGCATTTGGTAGTCGTAGATAGTAGTTGACTGAAATTTATTATAAAGTATCTAACGCCTCAACAGAACGCAACAGCACATATTTTACAGCTCAATACTGATGACCCTGACTTTTGGAAAAAAATATGAGCGACGAATCTCATTACGACTTTTGCGGATTTTGTTTATAAATAAAACATTCATTATTGGGGCACTAAAAACCGTCAATTTATACACCGAGGACCTTTATACTCACGCAAGGTTACTGCGGTAACATTGAGCCCAATTTTTTCAGGATGCAAGCCGCAATGCTGTAATCATTAATGTTGATCGTTATCGTCACATGTTGAAAAACCTATTGCTGACCGAATTGAGTCGATTGGGTCTGCAACAGCATGGATGCATACGGGTATTATATATCACGGTATGGTAAAGGTTAACTAACATTATTTATTTTATTCTCAAAGTATTTAAACGTAAGATGATTTCCATTATTTCAAAGAGATTATTTTATGTACTATATATTACTATATGTGGTGAAAAATGAATAAATAAGGAAACAATCTAAAGGTGATCTTGAGTATAGTGAGCAAGATTAAGAAAATATCATTTATGTGGTATAGTCATATGGAACGATGAATGAGGACAGAATGGTAAGAAAGATATTTGACGCAAGTGTTGATGGCACCAGAAATATAGGACATCCGCAAAAGACTTGGCACGATCAGGTAAACTAGATACTGGAAGACGGTCGTTTTAAAAGCCACAATTACCGGTGAGCTTGTATGAGAAGATGCATGAATTTGGATGAGGCGAGGCTCGTGTGTCAGATCAGAAGAGTGTGACGCTCTATCCATTTAGGCGTGATGATAAGTAAGAATAAATAATAATTGGCATAAGTTTGTTGGTTCTAATGGTGCTCTTTTCGATTAATAAAATTGAGTGTAAGTTATGAAATATGATTTGAATTTAATGGTCGTAAACAGAAATTATTTTGATACCAACATAATCAGGCCTATTCTCAAAATTGCTATATTGAAATGAAGGTGATTGTTACACCAACCCTCAAAAATAGTGTTATATTTGAATGAGAGAGAGGGAGTGAGGGAGATAAACGTACCATAATCTGTCAAAACTATCTGTCTATTTTTGAGGGTTGGTGTAACAATCAATTGCAATTTTGAGAATATGCCTGAATATTTGCTGAGAAATAGGGCACAACTGTACTTACTTACATTTCTGATGTTTTTTTTTTAAATATTCTCAATAAGCTATTTTCTAATTAATAATTCTTAAAGCCTTGATAATTTCCCAGCTCGCACCGAGAGGAAAAGTAATTTGTGATTCCGAGCAAAACGAAAGTGTTTCATTAAAAACAACTCAAAGTAGGGGGCGAAACTTTGTATTGAGTTGACACAAAACGGCGTTCCGCATCGATCCGGTTAAATCATTCTTAATTCCGGCAAATCCGTCCACAGACGAATCGGAAGAAGGACGCAACTGTACGCACGGAGCCGACCCTTGTACTGCCGAGGGGGTGGCAATGACTCAATGAGGCACCCAACCCTTCCCTGCCCCAGTTAGTTAAAAATGCGAATATTTTTTAGCGATTTTTCAACATCACAAAATTCTCTTCTCTGTTTCAATGTGACCGATCTATAGGTGTGTGTTTGATGTAGATATATTCGACATTTAAGTAGCTAAGCACATTACAAATATATCAATGTGAAATCATCATTTTTTGTTTGCGGATCATTAAAAAATATTTATATTCCGAGATTGAATTTTTAAATAAAGAGCAGCGTTGCATATCTTGCAAAAGTTTAGGTCCCTTTAAAATTCGTTATATCATAGCAATATTTGAATATGTCCAAGAACACACAATTACTAGATTTTTACCTACAAAGGCACTGTTATTAAATAAATATCAGATATCTCATAGAGACGAAGCGATTTCGAAGATGTATAAAAATATGGGGTAATTACAGGGCTTAAGATCTGTCTTCGGCTCTCACTTCTCAACCTCCATATTTATCAAATTTTTAAAAGTTGTATATAAGTTATTACGTAGACTCGCTTCGGGTACCACTACACCATCGCCATATATGGACCAAATTTAATAATTCATTTTTCATTATATGTCAACTCAATGAGACTCAGTTAACTCAGAGATGGCAGACCACGCAAAATCAGAGGGTCATCATTTCGCCCATGACAACGTAGAAGTACTACATAAGGGGAGAAAATGAGATATTATACAACTAATAACTTGAACATTTTCGACTCGTATTTTTAAAATGCACGACCTCCTAAAGTATTGTGGACTAGGTCTGTGACATCCTACATACGATTTATTAAGGTACACTTTTTTAAAGGAAACAAATTTACTTTTACTGGATACATAATTCAGTAATTTGTATATATTTAAACAATAAATTGTATAGACACTACAGACTGACATACTTTTTATTTTATTTTTATAATTAACGATAGCTGGAGGCTGGGGGACTTAGACCCTCCAGCGTCCCTTAAGTGCTGTCTTTATTCATAAAAATCACATAACATAAATCCATAGAATATAGTTTTACATACATATGGAAAATTAAGGTGCAGCAGTTCAAGGCAGATACTTGGGGATCTATTCATCAAAAACCACTCCCAAAAGAGGGACAGTGGACGAGACACAAAATGGATTGAGTCATATTTACACAGACAGACTAACGGAGTCGCAAAATATGAGGTATGGAGAGCGAGTGGTAGGCGCGTAGGTGGAGTCCCACTCACGTAGACCGGCCTAACTACCCACCTAAGGGGTTCCAACGAGTCACCCATACCCGAATAAATTCCTTATATAAAACAAGATTCGTAATTAGGTCTGCATTCCTGGACGGGCGGTGTCCACAAAATATGGTCAAGCGTCTGTTCCACTCTCCCACATGTACACCACGGGGAATCCACAAGTCTAAACTCAAACAGTTCACTTCGGAATTGTCCATGCCCCGTAATCATCTGCCATTCAGAATGATTTAGGTCTGGAGGTTTCATCATGCCTCTCAACTTATAGACTGACCTACTATACATACTCGTAATATATACTTAAAGAAAGGTTATTTAGTATGTTAACACATTCAACGCATCAAGGCTCCCGATGTAATTTATACCGTTATAAGCAATTCGCGAAGTAATGGCAACTTCTCAGTGAGTATTTTATAAAAGGCTTTTTTGAAAAAGTTCGCCTTTCTATCGAGACTGCCCAATATAATGACCTCACATTATTTAAATAGCGCAAGGCTCCATTTCAGTTAAGACGCACCATTTAGATTCCTAGATTTGATATGAATTATGTAGAAGGAATATATTTAAAAATTAAAATTACGAAAGCATGCCGAATTTATCGATCATCGGCGCTTTGAACTCCGTGAACCGTGCAGGGTGAATGGACTATTTTTGGACAATGTATATAAAGGCTAGATATGCATCAATATTAAACGCAAAAACAAATTAAAATTAAAATATTTTTGACACTTCCCCTAAAAAATTTTTTTCATTATAATACAGGGTGAATATTATGTTTCAGGCCGATTTTTTATAGCCGCCATTTTAGTTTGGCAATTCGCATTTGATAATCGTAGAGAGTAGTTGATTAGAATTTAATATGGAGCATCTAACGCCTCAACAACGTCTTAAAATTATTAAAACTTTTTATTTAAATAAGAATGGTATTAATACAAATAATGGTGATAGCTATCGTCACATATTGTAAAACTTATTGGTGGCCAAAATGGGTTAATTAGACCTGCAACACATGTGGTTTACAGTAAATATGTTTTCATTAAAATTACATTTTCAGCACATTTCTCTTGACATAAATTTTATAATTAAAATTTTAAAACAGTGATATTTCTGATAATAATTATTTTTAAATAGCTACACAATTATTACCCTATATTAAGAAATGTCATGTTCATAATTCATTTGGGTAGAAAACAAAATGATAGTAACTAGCTACCTACAAATTTATATCGCTATTTGTGTATACTCTAGATAATAGTGTTTTTTATAACTTTTGATTTTAATTTAACAATATACAACTTGTTAAAACTCTACAGGTAATTGCTGTGGAACAGACCACGTCTAGTTAACACTTACAATGCGGTGGGTCAAAATAAAACACGTCCGGCGGTGGTAGGTCATTTTAGACATACCTCAAGTATACGGTTTTTCAACCGTTTTGTGGGAGATTTTTTATAGATATTTCATTTTAAATATGATTTAATGAAATGGCATGATGTGTCGTAATGTTTTTGCTAAAAAAAGTTTAAAATAAAAAAATATTCTGAATAATGTACATATTCTCACGCATCAACAGCCAAAATACAAACATCCACTGAGTATATGATCTTCTCGTCGAAACCCGAGCAGGTAGTGTCATAAAACTTACAGGCAGGCGCAACGCCTCTCAAATAATTATATTACTGCCATTGTCTAAGGGCTACTAGACGAAAATAATTCAAAACAAATACATGGACGCATACCTGGTATCCTTTGTCTACCCGCTCAAATTGTTGACATTATAAGTTTCGGCGTAAGCGCTGAGATTCAATCTGACTGTCTTAGGTCAGTCTTTGAGCGTTTTTTTACATTTTTATCAATAACTCTTTGAATCTCGTCCGATAACATTTATTTGTATCTCAAATTATTTGAAAATATTTAATAAAAGATTAGCTAGAAAAAAACCAGCATTAAGTGAATATTTTTACGAACACCCGCGTCAAATCTGAGCCATCACCGCAGAGTATGTATTAAAATGTTATGCTTGATTAATATGGAAGCAGATATGGTATAGAAAAAGCAACGCTATAAGGACGTCCTAAGATGAATAATAAAATACTTTATTAACACAAACCTCTGCATAATACCCATACTTTACAAATCGATGAATAAAAATGTCTTCATAAATTGTTCTCATAACTGAGCAATAACACTCTTATAAAATCTATCAGATCTGTGCTAAACGTCATATTTTAGTGATATGTATATATTTTATTGGTTTTGGCTTGGCTTAGTCATGCGAATATCTTGATCTTTTTGTTCACGTTTATCTCCGCAATGAATGTATCCTAATACGTATTTATATACCTGCGGTGACCCTGTGCGTGTCCACAGACATGGCCGTGTAGGGACTCACTCATCAACCATATAGGGTCGAAACCTAAGCAACCAATAAGTAGAGAATATACATCGTGATGCTACTGCCCTAGAAGCTAGTCGACAACTTCTCCGCAGGCTTTCCTCCCATCTACATGTGTAAGTCATCCACCAATAAACAGCAACTAATATAAGTGCTCTTTCAATCTTGCTCTAGTTACAATAACAATCACCCTACACTGCGACGTACACGCGTGAGACTAGAAGAGCTAGAAAGCATCAGGCTCACACCAACAAAATCTTCTGACACAATCACGAGTCAATCATATTAAACAACCACAACTTCTACATGACTATCTATAATAATACGTAAAAATATATTTAAATAAATATTATATTTGAAATAATTCATTTTTGAGACATTAACGCAGTATAACAAATGGTACGAACGTGAATAATAATATTATCCAATAATTCAAGTACGTAGTGCATCTATCTACAAATAAACGAATACATGATGCCCCATCTATACCTCATTTAATGGTCAAAAAGGATACCTGCAAGCCATATATGCAATTAATTCCCGCGTCATTCGTGTGCATAAAAGCACGTTTTCTTTTGTATATCTAATATATCTAGTATATCATAAGTTAATACCACGTAGACAAGAAATTTACCTAATAAGACACCACATAATATTTTGTAACCAGTTCTCTTCAAAAAATCCATCGTGAAACAACTTGACTTTTTATTGACGGAGAACATCCTTAAATTTCAATTCACAAACCTTCTCACACGTGTTCACAAATCATTATCAGAATAAAATATTCAGAAGCATGAAAAAATCAGCACTTGAGAAAAAATACAAAAACAAGTTAATACAATCTTTATTCTGTACCAACGTAATGACAAATATCCTGTCCTACTAGTTTTAAAAATTAACGTTAACTGTGCATTCTGTAGAATAATTTACTTAACTGCAGTGAAGTAACTAATTTACACTCATAATTTATTAAGGTAAACGAAATTAAGGTCAGCCGTTCCAAAAATGTGAGTTTACGAGATCTTTTTAAAAATTAAGCCAAATCCGTTCTCAAGTGTCTGCGGGAAAAATAGGTCATTTTAAAAATACCGTAAATGTCACGGCTTAAATTATATAAGGGCTATAAATATAACTGGTAACAAATTTAACTCGTAATAAATAATTAATTATGTAAATATTGTAAGGTTAAATTATAAAAATCATCACTAATCGCTCGTGTGGCGGAGAAAAATATTAATTATTAAAAGCACTTTTAAATATGAATTAAATATATTAATTAGAAAGATATACATATAAAATCAATTTTATCGAAAAATATTGTTGTTGCGCCACCGGGATTCGAACCTGGATCTCTTTCCTTACCGGGGAAGGTTTCCTAATTAATATATTTAATTCATATTTAAAATATCACAGACCATGTTCTGAATAATTACAACTTCACAATAAGAATGTGTTCTCCTAAATAAAAAAGCACTTTTCTTTGACATTTGGATACAATTACTAACTGGACCAAAGTTAACAATGTATGCACCATGCTTACATTCTAGGGATATTTATGGGTGGTTGGGTAGAGGGACAGGAATAGAAGAATGCAAACGGGTAAAATAAAAAGGTTGCGGTGGCCTAGATGATAGAATAGCCTTTTTTTCCACCATCTTCGGATAAAATGAATAAGTAAGAATCGTTACTTGAAGTAATATGTAATTTTGAAGCAAAAATAAGGCACATGAATGTTACCCCTATGTGAGTTTGAAATTCTTCAGTCAGCAGAAAATATTCTGGATACCTATTAAGCTATTACTTATAATGTGACTAAATAAGTATTTTAAAAGAGAACACACTATTATTGTGATGTTGATTTTAATACAAATTAAATGTATCAATAAGAAATATATACATAATATTATTGTTGCTACCGGGATTCGAACCTGGATCACTGCATATCCGGAGAGTGCATCAACCGATTATGCTACACCAACACACTAAGTTGACAAATTTTCGAACTTATATGTTGCACTTTTAAATTGATACAGCTGTCGTTCGGATAGGAAGAGATCCCGGTAGAAACAATAATACTTTTTTGATAAATTGATTTTATATACAGAGTGGTCTAAAAAAGTGAGAACATCTCGTAACACATGAGTTAATTCAGAACATAATATAATTAATTATAATTCTTAATGTAATTTTTTTTTCACAATATTTAGCTAATCAGAAATCATCAAAACGCCCCATATTGCATAATCTACTGGGCTTAAATCTGGCCTGTTCGGTGGCCACACGCCTGGCTCGATGAAATTAACATTCTCACGACGAAGAAAGTTGATTGTATTTCTGGCTGTGTGTGGAGATGTTCCTCCGTCCTGCTGTAATGTCCAATTATGCTGTAATGTATAGTTATATTCCAGGCTTTGTTTTGAAAATCTTTGATCATTTTCCTAGCGCCCCGATGTTTATCAATTCGAAAATTTTTTGACGGTTCTCTGCAGTGATTTTTGTCATTCTGGGCAACAATTTGTAAAAACCAAATATGAACAATGGGAAAATTAATAATCAAAGATGGCGATCGGAAATTATCGAAATAAAACTATTATTATAGATAAATATGTAACTAAGTAAATTAGTAAACAATTTAAGCTATTTTTGATATAGTTAAACTAATTTTGATGCAATTATATCACATTTTACGAAATGTTCTCACTTTTTTTGGGCCACCCTGTATACATCTTTCTTATTAATATATTTAATTTATATTAAGAATGTTTTTTAATCGGCACTCTGCTGCTTTGTTACTTACACCACCCTTCCTGAAATTGTGGTCTTCCCTTTCTTCACCTACCCACCTGGGTGTCCATTAAGAATTATTTTTAAGATCCGCGGATCCTGCCTCCTTTAGAGGTGACCTGCCTACCTGCCTACCTGCCTATCATGGCATCATTCTTCTTCTTCAAACTTCTTAAAATCTCGCAATAGTCCATAAATCATCAGCAACTTTTTCTGTCCAAAAACTGTCCAAAATTTATCTTAATTTGACAGTAACTTTTAAAGATTTACAACCGTAAGTCAATTTGAAACGGATGATAGTTTTATATAGTGTAGTTTTTTTTAACCATTACCATACCGTGATATAAAATACCCGAACGCAGCCATGCTGT
Organism: Eubasilissa splendida; assembly: GCA_031772225.1. Taxonomy (NCBI): domain Eukaryota; kingdom Metazoa; phylum Arthropoda; class Insecta; order Trichoptera; family Phryganeidae; genus Eubasilissa; species Eubasilissa splendida. The sequence continues at coordinate 3,294,054 of CM062867.1, forward strand.
CAACTCGTGTTACCCGTAATTAACAGTTAGAAAAAATGTTTGAAATGAGGGAAATTAAAAATAAATAAAAACATTGTAAATTAACAATAATGATTCATAAATTGAAATAAAAAACTGATGATTTATTATTTTACTATTTTCTTTAATATCCGTTAAATAGAGTTGGTGTGTATGGAAGAAATAAAGAATAATGCATTTGGAACTCTTTTCACGCAATAACTCAAATTAGCCCAAAATGTTAGTTGGAACCTTGTTATTCTATTTGATTAACTCGCAAATATTTTGTATCACAGGCGTTGGTACAAAGTTACTAAAGTTAAATGTTAGTTTATGACTAAAGATTTTATTAAATTTCCTAAATTATCACTTTATAGCGTTCATAGGCTCTGTGAAGTGGCGTATATTTGCCTTTTAATGCCCCAGCTAGGTAGCTACAATAATCTGGCATTTTTTCATTCTAAAGATATTTATTGGTACACCCGTCAGCCATACAGATATCTGGCTGGATTATAGAGCTCGCGAGGTCTATGAACACTTTTCAGTAACGACATGTCGTGACGGTAAGAAATAAAATTCAAAATTGTTTGAAAATGTTTCATTACCAAGCTGAATACTTTGCGAAATATGAATTAGTATATTTTTAGTATTATTTTATACAATACTTAGTTACATTTGTTGTAAATCATACGATTTCTTTAAGCGGACCCGTTCCTGTCTACGGATCTCAGACTAAACCCGAATTGCTAAGTGATATCTAATGTGCGTTTTTGCTTCTATGTAAAAACATATTTTTCTTTCCGCTGGGAAGGGCGCAGATAGCGAAATGTTTTTGTTAGCCCCTGTAAATGTGTTCACGTAAATAAAATTAATGTTAGTGCAGAAGTGGAAAAACTACGTTCTAAAAAATGTTTCTTTTTTCAATCTCAATGATAGATAAACTGAAATAATGGATAGATACAACGAAGAGAAACAAAATTATGCAAAATTAGATAGAATTAAACAACAAAAGTCGACTTTCTGTACTTGTGTGGAATTGTAAATTAAAATGGCATAAGTTCGAAAATAATCATTATATCAAATTAAGTTGCTTCCACTGGTACTTTCCAGGTATTAAGTATGTGTAAATTTAACACAGCAACATTTATTATAATTTCAAATATTGAAAGGCATTGAAACATTTCCTGGAACCGTTTTATAAATTATCATTCATGTACCAGTTTCTCTCAACAAAAGCAAGAAAAACAAATTATAGATATTTTAGAGAGATAATATAACAAATGATATAACATATAATAAATATATAAAATTGAAAATGGTATTTTCAAGCGTATTCAAATATAATATATACAGATAAAAAATAGAGCTTCCAATAAAATTCTCATTAGTGACATCTATGCTGTTTTAGGGAAATTAATATCAAATTTCAGACGTTAATTTCTGCATGGTAACATATATACAACAATATTTTTGAGTTTATCAAAATCTTTGTAGGAACTAATTACTGGGATTTATCCCCTGGGGGATTGTCATCAAGATATAGATATCTCACAGAGACAAAGCTATTATTATTGGGAAGTATGGAAGTCTTGGGTATTAGAAGGCTTAAGTGATTATTTTATACAATGTAACGTTTACCCATTTACCCTGTAATGCCGAAGACTTATATACTTCCAATGTAAAAATAATAGCTTTGTCTCTGTGAGACATCTATATCTTGATGATTAATATAAATCCCAGTAATTTATTCCGACAAAGATTTGGACATACTCAAAAATATTGATAAAATATACTAGTCTAAGTATGAAGTTAAAAATTGAACAATACTGCATTTTCAGACGTTTTCTAGTACATATGTTAATAATTTAAATGAATATCAAATTTTAAAAAAATCCATAGATGGCGACAGGTAATGAACAATTGAAATGTTCCAAAATTATAATTATAATTATAATTATAAATTTGATAGATGTGGTAGCATGGGTAAATAGGTGAACGTTACATTGTGTAAAGTAATCACTTAAGCCAGCCGATGTCAGGTCGTAAGCCATGTAATGCCCCAAGACTTCCATACTTCCCATGTAAAAATAATAGCTTCTTCTCTGTGAGACATCTATATCATATATATATAACTTTTAAAAATTTGATAGATATGGAGGATGATTGTGGGTGGAATGGTGAACGTTACATTGTGTAAAGTGATCACTTAAGCCAGCCAATGACAGGTTGTAAGCCCTCTAATTATCTATATTTTTCGATATAATATAATATAAACATTTTATATTATAATAACAATGCTTTTGGAGGTGATTACGTAATTACGTATTTATGGACATATAAAAAAAGTTAAAGAAAGAAAAGTTTAACTTTAGAGAATATATATATGTAATTATTTAAGATGTATTATAAAAAAAAATACGAGATGTTACTTTTTAAATTTCAAAACTACACAGTCAATAAACTTTAAAAACAATTATAAATACATTAGAAGAAGATGCAGTGATACATAATTATTTGTAATACTGTGATTAAGTAAATAGATTCATATATTTACTGCCATTTCATATATCATATTATGTATTAAGTATGTAGGTCCACGCGCTAAGAATTAACTTTAAAAATTCAGTTAATAATTTAGAAATGACAAATAAAGCTGCGCATCTGTTGCGCATAATTTTTCGAAAAATCAGGTGCAAATGTATAACAACTAAACACAATACTTCAATTGTTTTCGTTGAGCGATGTTCTGAATACACGCATTCGATTGAACAGACGTGTTGTAAAACACTGAAAATGTGTATTTGATACCTACGGACTTTTACGTACACTATTGTAATAATATATATATTTCAAAAATGGAAATTGACTTACACAGATGAATACAAAACCTCTTGTGACGAGATAGTCCATAGTATTTTTATAGGATAAATATTAGCAGAGTAACCTAAATTCATACATAGTGCACGCCACCGAACACAAACTATATATATATATATATATATATATTGTGCTAGGATGCTATTGCACCTGTATACATTATTATTATTTGTTTTCTTTTTCTTTAAAAAATCCGCTAGATGGCAGTACAGATTAACAAAAAATAGTAATGAATATTAAGATTCATTTATAATATTTGTGCTTTGTGCAATAGATGTCACTGATTAAGATATCGTATTCGCTTAAGATTTAAAGTTTTTTTTTACATGTCCATATTATTTCATTTATTTATTACTATATCCTTTATGTGTATGGTTTTAATAATATTCTGACGATAATCATATCAATTTAAGACAGCTCTAGATGTACATATGTATATAGCATGTATTATTTTACTAATAATTTGTTTACACTACACGGTGAATTGTTAAAGCAATATAATTAAGGATTTCCACGTTGAAATATATATTCTACGGAAACCGTGGCCCACCCGCAGGGCCTAGCAGCAACAGTGACCTGGCACAGTCCAACCATAACTATATATATATATGTGTGTGTGTGTGTATCATATAGATAAGTAAATACATAAAATAAAATAAATGTAATCTTATAGGTATAAGACTAACGAAGTCTTACACAAGCTAACATAGACAAGCGAAACAGATGGGGGAAAATTTCAAGATCCAACCACATGGGCGATATTATGAGATAAAAGACGCTCTATACTGAAGGCCGTGATATATTTTTATTTTTATTTTTCACAAACAAAAATTGTTTTTGAAAACACCGACTCAATTCAATTGAACTTTTTTCACGTTTCCTCCGATTTCGGTAGTCAAGCCCAATTGTAGCGGTGAAAATACATTTTCAATCGCGGAAAATCTTCCTTTTGAATTATGTATACGATAATTTTCTAAAATTTGGTTTCACCCAATCCCCCTCCCGGCCAAAATTTACATGCCTATTTCCAGTTATCGAAAATACTCGCTAAAGTCACGTTCGGTAATTCAATCACCGAAACGTGCCTTTCTAAAAAAAAAAAACGGTTTGTTTGCACTCCCTATTGAAAAACCACGAGAATGAAAATTCAAAAAAATATCAAGTAACACGTCCTAACACCAATCAATCTTCAATGGCGGGAGCATTTTCCATCGCGGATTAAACAGAATTTAGGGGAAATTTTTTGAAAATGTTCCATTCGGCGCCGGAGGGTGGACAAGTAGATTGCCGGGGTGAAGAGTAAACTCAATTTAATTTGTATCAATATTCGTGTTGAAACAAAAAAAAAAATCCGTCGTTTCCATTTTATTTTAGATGAAATCTATCTCACATTTTTAATTAACGTCCATGGACCGCCATAAGAACGAATGACTTTATTATTCTGAAGCTTCGAATTGAGCACGATTCTCAATAATTGTGTCGCAATATGGTTCTATACCCTTTGACCGATCTAAACTATAAAAAATTTTACCAAGTTATTTGCTCTTTTGATTCCTGCCAAAAATATACGTCGCACTATATATATTGTGGTAAATATTGGTGATTAGATGTATTGCTTTGCAGCGTGAAACTCGGACTGCTAAACATAATATAATTATTAGGAGAACACATTCTTATTGTGACGTTAGAACATAGGTCTGTGATATTTTAAATATGAATTAAATATATTAATTAGAAAGATATATATATAAAATCAATTTTATCGAAAAATATTGTTATTGCACCACTGGGATTCGAATCTGTATCTTAATAAAAATGAATTGATAATTCTGGTGTCTGCTATCAGATTACTCAAAGGTATTTGAGATTCTTTAAAAATAAGATATATGGCTCTTTCAAATAATGGAACAATTATAATCATATACGTATTAATATCAAAACGGTAACATATAGGTTTGCAAAATTTGTCGCTAAAATTATTGTCGCTGTAGCATAGTTGAATTATGCACCTTCCCTGGTTAGGAAAGAGATCCAGGTTGGAATCCCGGTGGTGCAACAACAATATTTTTCGATTACATTGATTTTATATGCATATCTTACTAATTAATATATTTAATTCATATTTACAATAATTATACTTTAAGTTAATATTGACTGGAAGAAGACCTTAACCTTTGCAGGCTCCCCCCACCGTGCACCTCGTGCACGGCGCACGGCTGGCATTCACACACGTATCCATCATCTGTCAAACTTTGGCGCGTAGCGCACTCACACACATTGTATTAACATAGTAATGAAACGCGCACGGGCCGCCTCGAGGAGTGGATCGGCCATGCCAAGCACTCATTGTGCCGTTCCCAGTATTTTTTCTATGGTATAACAACATCGGCGAAGCCATATTATCTTTTACCAAATTGTGTTATTGGCTTGAGCTATATTAAATGTTGTACTGGAGGTTGCTGCTATCCTGTGGTTTAATGCCTGCGATTTGAATGGACCCATCTGTCGAGATATTGGACGTCTTGGTAGATTATGGGACTGGAAAATACGAAAGGATTGGGATACTAAGCTGTATATTTTGGATCTAGGAGCTGCCGTGGACTCGGTTGGAGAAGGATAACCCAAAAACGCAAGCTCAATAAGAGTGATTTTTCTACGATCTAATTTTATTTAACATTGACACGGGAGTAATTTTAGGCTATAATTAATAATTGTTACACAAGTTTCCATACCGAACCGAGTCTGCCATCATGCTGTCTCTTCGGATATTGTTTACACTTGAATAAAATAGAGATTCAGATGTTTGGTCAAACCATTGTCTAAAGTTTTTAAGGTTTGAGGTTCTCCTTTTCCTTTTTGTCTAGTTTGCAAGTAATGTAGATATTAATATCTTGTTTTACATAATCACTCAACACCGGCGATGTAAACATTGGAAAAAAAATACATTAAAAAAAATAAACGAAATGTCATTTTGAGCTTTACGCGGGAAATTTGAAAGAAAATTGATACATTGCATTGGATTGATGTGTCAATTTCCTATGAAATATGAATTACCAGTTGTATTGGGTTATGGATGAACATATTCGAACAAAATTCAAATAGAAAACAAGCAAGTCCATTTCTATTTTGTATATTACTAGTCAGAAATTTTATAATTGAAAAACTGTAAACTACATGTAGATAATTATTTAACCCATTGATCGCGTTCATTAATACGCATGACATCTGTCATAAACGGCACTCTTTAGCGGCATTATGGTTTACGACTTTACACTACGATAATGCAATAAATTTATGATTTGCTTTTAATAAATCGATAGCAAAGGTTTTCAAGTATCCTCACAAACATTAAAAAAATACAGAAATCATAAACATAATTACAAAATAATGTAAACAAAATTAACAAAACCAAAAAATTATTCATGAGACAGTGAAGTAGTGATCTTGGCTGGTGATGACTCTGAGCGATACTGGCTGATACGAGGACCTTTATTATTCCGTGTTTTTTTATAAGATGGCTAATAATCCTTGACAAATATTCCAAATAGTTTTGGTACGATTTTCACCGCTCCTCAGCGCATATGTACGCACTAGCGGTGGGCAAAACACGGCGACACATATTCGAGTCCCCCGCGCTGTGGGTATGTAACGCGTGACTCATATATAAGTCACCCGCGGGGAATGGGTTAAATTACTTTTTTTTAGAGTTTGTAATAGTGTACCAAATAAGATGAATCTCTTAGTGTTATATCATTAACTCGACTATTACAGGAATTCAGGTAGTCAAGAACTCGATGTACAACAATACAGTTTATTGCGAATTTCAAAATTATGAATACAATACAAGGGACGTGTCTACGCGACACTTTTTTATCCCTTCCACGCTGCCGTTCTTGCCAACTTGCGCGCGTCATACAAACACTTTTTCATGATACATTATACTTAGTGAGATCTATCTATTGATAAATTTCATACTTATATTACTATTAATTAAATTCTTTTAATTTTCAAAAATTGCAACTTTATAATAAAAATGTAATTTCATTTAAAATAAATTGAATAAAATATGTCTTGCTCACGTTCTGGGCCCTACTTAAATATTCCTTATTTTTAGAACGTTGAATTTTAGAATCAATATTTTTATAGGACTGAGCCTAGTAGAATTATTTTGTGTTAAACTAGGCTGACAAATAATGTTCTGAGAATGAAAAAAATACTAATTAATATTGTACATAAATAAAAACGAGTTATAAAAATATTTAGGAGAACACATTCTTATTGTGAAGTTGTAATTATTCAAAACAGACGGTCTGTGATATTTTAAATATGAATTAAATATATTAATTATAAAGATATACATATATAATCAATTTTATCGAAAAATACTCTTGTTGCGCCACCGGGATTCGAACCTGGATCTCTTTCCTAACCGGGGAAGGTGCTTTATCCAACTAAGCTACAGCGACATCATTTTTAGCGACAATTTTCGACCCTATATGTTACCTTTTTGATATTAATACATTTAATCGTTCCATCATTTGACAGAGCCATCTACCTTATTTTTACAGAATCTCAAATACCTTTGAGTAAATACTTTTGAGTACCAGGTTCGAATCCCGGTGGCGCAACAACAGTATTTTTCAATAAAATTGATTCTATATGTATATCTTTATAATTAATATATTTAATTCGATTTTAAAAATAAAAATATTTATATAACGATATTATCTTAACAATCCAGCAATGAGATATTTATGATATCACTTCGAAAATACTCAAATAGGGGAGTATTAAGCGTTTCAAAAATCGAACACTCCGTGGGGATTTGCAAAAATGTCGTACTGCTTTGTGAGTTTTGATTTATGAGTTGCGTTTTGGTGGAAAACTTGTTAATCTACGATTCCTCGGATCGAGGAGTAACTTGGGGACGCATATTATATAATATTATACGAGGGAAAAGGAAGCGAGTGTCAATAGAAGTGAGCTACTCAAAATAACATATTTTATACTACTGTTATGAAATGAATCACCCTTTAGTAGTTATTTATTGAATTAACGATTAACGCGAAGCCTTGCATGGTTTCAGAGTTGTCAAAAGTTATACCAATTTTATAACGATTTTAATTTCAAACTAATTTCTCCGTACATCAATCCATGTATTCTATTTTATTTATTCTTAATATAGTACATACACATTGTGACGTTACAAATTTGGACCACGTACGAAATTGCCCCGTCACTAATTTTTTTGTCAAGCACCTTGCAATTCACAAATAGTTACCCTTAAGTTGGTATCACATTCGGTTTCTGAGGTTGTAAAAACGGTTGCATAAAGCTGTCAGACTAAAATGTAGCTGTGTGCGATTCACTATAGCCAGAGGGTAAGTATTTTTTATTGTTCAATCACTAGTGCATAATCTACTATTAACTTTTTAATCTAATCGCATAGTAAATAATTTTTACAGAAAACAAGGTATATGCCTTTCGTTTTTGACCTTTAATGACTATCTTTGGATATCGGCCGTGAGTTAGTCGCCTCGCTGAAGGTGACATTTTATATTATGATGATCAATCTTCAACAAATTCCGTAACGAATCCGATCGCGTCGGCCTGGATGCTGCGGGCCAAACGTGATGTGGAGCCAAGACATCTGGTTGTCAAGAAAGGACTTCGAACTCGCGCCCAACTCGACGAGATGAGGATTCGTCAAGTGAATTTTATTTTATTGTATTTCTTTTATTTATTATGTTTCATTCTGATTAGATGTTTTTCTTTTTCTAATTAATAATATCTTTTATTTATCGCCTCCAGCTGTTACTATATTTTTTTACCAGTTTAGGTCGAAGGCAGAATGTGACAAAAATAAGGTGGGTATGTGTTGCTAAAGTAAAGAACCCGCGGATCTCGCGTTCTTCACTGACTAGCCTGTTAAAGGGACGGACACAGGTATTTTACCCCCACAAATGACGCCCAAACGTTTAGGGCTTTGAAATCAGACATCCCCCACAATATGTAAAAATATATTTTCACTAATATAAATAAGATCAAAATGTTTATTTTTACTAAAACTTTTCATGCACATATTTGCTTAGTTTCATTTTGAATTTATGCAGTTTCTTCTCTTTTCTTACGTCATCTGGCATATCATTGAAAATCTTAATCGCACTGTACCTCATCGATTTCTGAGATTTTGTCTTCTTCCTGAATGTCAATCTTATGCTATCTTTTCCTCTTGTATGATGTTGATTTGAATCAATTTTTCTAATAAATTCTGTATATCTAAACCAAATTGTGTCAGAGTAAGGGTGCAAACATAGGTACCCTTCCTCTCCCAGGTCTCTTCATAGGCATAGACTTCACCACCACCTCCTTATGCTATAAATATGTTTTAAATTAAATAACAAATTTTGTTTAGTTACTCATTAGGATTCTGCGCGAAACAAAGGCATTTTCACCCCTTCCCCTCGCTGCCCCGCTCCTTTTCAGGTAATACAAATGTTTGTGAAGGGCTTTCACTCCCTCCACTCTCGTCAGCCATACACAAAATAACAAAGTAGAACGCCACCATTAAGACAGCACCTTACTTCTAGTCATAAAGACTCAAGGTACTGACTGCATGCAACAGCACACATGCATCAACTAGCGCCACTCACTTAACTTCACGAACTAATGTCCACCGCAGCAGTAGCTTTCAAGACGTCTCCAATCTTCGGTATATAGTTCGCGAATTTAAATTTAAACCTCAACCTAATTAAGTTTGTTTTAATAAATTCAGCACCAAAGTAAATAGTTTCCATCCATAATACATGCCTACCTATTATAGCTACACGTGTATATTATATTCAACACCATTCAAAATTTGTTAAGTTGCCTTTAGAATCTTGAGAAAATTATAATTATCCCACCTCCAGACGCCCCACCATCCTCAACCTAGATCAAATTTGCACACATCGTAATTAGACATTTAGGGTCTGCAAAAGACACAGGCATTACTTATTTTAAAATATAATTAAATTTGAATCCCGAGTAACACCGAAAAGCGATTGCTAGTATATTTAAAATAAATTATGTAAAGCAACACATTGGAAACAGTCAGGTATTATTATTATTTGAGGACCGTACCTAAGTCAGGATGGTTTCGAATGTGACATTTAAAATATGTAAATACAAAAATTTAAGTTTGTGATTCAGATTTATGTTACGTATTCTCCACTATGGAGAGGTCCCTGAGCATGACAGAATCACCCTTTCCGCATCACTGAGCCAGAACCTTTCTTATCCAAAATTCAGCTTCGATAAACGCTTAGTCTTTTGAGAAATATTCCTATACATGGGTATTCAATAGGTAAAGTTATCACAATCTAAATAACTATTATGTTTTACTTTTATTTATCGATGGTAATTATATGTATATAATTGTATAAGAGATGCAATTAGGTAATTGAATATACTGTTGTAGCAGTTTTATTCTCAGGTTTGGACCTTTAAAAGTTCTTGGGCGTAATTTCTCCCCATTTTGTGGGGCCAGAACTGCACTTTTCGTGAAAAATATGCAAAACTATGGTTGCAATCTTTCACTTTTGCATTTAGACCGTTATATATTTTTGGTGCTAGAAACAAATGGAACCTTTGTGCAAAAGTTTTGGCACAAGATAGTGACAGTTAGCCTGGGTCCTTGTTACGTGAGGGTGCGTAATTTGTTGGTAATATTGTTTATGCCGGTAAAAGTGTTTTAGTATACCAAGAATATATATTTGGCGGATGTCTAGGACGTGACATTCTTTGAAGAGTTCATTTGAAGGATAGCGAAAGGGTTTCTTATGAATAACGATTCTTATGAATATGTTACTATGAATTATTATTTTTGCTAATATGTACTGCCATCTAGCGGCTTTAAGCGGTATTTATTAAGAAAATACTGCATCTATTGCATCGTATAATGCAATGGATATAATGGATGCGAAACGCAATTATAATGTAGAACTCCATAATCACATATCGGTAAATTAATCTGCAAAGCTGCTAACTCCACCCATGGTCAAAAAACCGTTTTTGATTCCTTTATTTTCCTCTTTTATTGTTCTATAGTGCACCAAAAGCCAAAAATTTCCAACACGTGTTTTAAAACGGCTGCTGAATAATCTTAGATGATGGCAACAGAAATAGAGGACGTCCGCGGAAATCATAATGGATGCACCACATTATCATGGAAAATGAGCTAACTCCTAAAAGTATTTTACAATTTTGGTAAAAAAAATCAGCTAACTCCAAATATTTCCTATTACTACGAAATAAATGAAAATATCAATTAAATATCTCAACCACCCTATTTCTGCATAAACAATCTACCAAAGTGTATTTTGGAATTTTCGTAATCCGTTTATTTACAAAATTAAATAGTTTTTTGTTGCTCCCGAACATTTTAGAAAAAATGGAGTTAGCTGCTTTTCAGATTAAGATATCGATATGTGAAAATAAAAGACTTTTTTTTTTATTCTAATCGTTTAATTTACTTTAGACGCGTTTTCAGTCCATAAACTTAACTTAACAACTTGTATTTATATCTATAGCTATCTCCCACTAAAGATATAAACACAAGTTGTTGAGTTAATTTGTTAGATTGTTAATGCCCTTACAAGGCGAAACGCGTCTCAAGTAAATTAAACAAGAAAAATTAAAAAAAAAACAAGTGTTTTATTTTCACATTTAGGCATAACACTTGTAATATTATTTAGTCCATTTTCTTGTCACAATTCATTACAAATGAATCACGATTGTCACATTTCTGTTCTCGCGTGACACAGTTTTGTAGTTTTGAGATGTTTTTTTTTAATAATTCAACGTCCTTGTCTTTTATATCGCCGTTTGTCATCTCGCTAATAACTTTTGAGTTGGTTTTATGTCAAGTTGGCGTGCTGCTCGACAGTCTATGTTGGTGTTAAACATTCAAACTGTAAAACATTTTCACACAGGTAGAATATGATTATTCGGCGGACACACCTAATGTTGAACGTGTCACGAAACTTGCTTAAGAAATAGCGCGGAAGAAAATTTTGTCACATTTATTTACGTATTTCGCTGCTAATATTGCATGTTTATTTTTTTATGAATAAAAAATGTTTTGAAAGAAAATAAATAAGACGGAATTAGGATTGGTTGATTCTGAACTGTTGGATTTGTGATACTTTGAAAATTACCACCAATAATATAAAGATGATTGTGAGAACTGTCACTTTGTATGTATGTGTGTGTGTGTGTGTGTCAGGAGAGTGAGTAGAAGAGTGGTGGGGATAAAACATTATAAGAGGCCATTTCTGGGGGAACGGGTTTCTTCTCTTCCATCACGGATCCTCCTGAGTAACTAGTCTATTACTGAAGTGAGTAATAAACTGAATATTGTTACCCGAACATACTGAGTTTCACTACAAGGAATTGGGACCCCGAAATGAGTTCCTAGTCAAAGGATAGAACACCTAAGGTATATATTAATACTTCCTAAAGTTAGCACAATAACTAACAACCTTCAAAGTGTCATTATAGCTAAGTACTGTTAATATTATTTATGTTTTCCTCCTTCATTACAGTATTGACATATGTAGCGTCTAATTCCTAAACCTCCAAAAACGACTTTGTGTTTTTTTTAAGTATGTATGAAAACGTATATTTTGTAAGCAAATTTTAAAGAGACAATTATAGAATGTAATTTTTTTTTTCTGTTTTTATTGTTCTGGCAGCCATACTGGATTTTAGATCACATGATCATCAACAAGCGTTACGATTGGCTTATTTCGTTGCAACTTATACTCTGTCTGCTTTAGGGTATTTTGGAACTAACCCTGATTTTGAACATCTAATATTAATGGACTTAAGTGGCTTTGGCGTAAAATAATGTGTTCCGCATATAGCTGACAAAAAAGTCTATAAAACTGCATATTCGATTCAAATTATCTAAAATCTGTTTTAAGAGGTTTTGGAATTAGGCGTTGCAGATGAGACTCGGCTCGTAATGAACCTCCACAAGACTCGGGTCTCTTCAGCCAGATGTATCTACCGCTATGGTACGTTTCCATGTCTTTCTCAGCCCAAAGTTGTATCCAGGATAATTTCCTTTTCTAGGCTCTCACTTTATCGCATAATGTGGCTAAATAATTGGAAGAATCTTTTATTCACTGCTGTAGTTACGAGTAGGGCTCACTGTAATTGGATTTGGTGCAAGGCTGAGACATTGGTGTAGATCTCGTTACCTCTAGTTACGCAAGCACTAGACTGTGGTATTAAATAAAGTAAGTAAATAAGTAGGTACATAATCCTTTTTATATATAGCGCTTTCCCATATTTTATTTATGACTTACTAGACATTACTGGATCTAAGTAACTTGTCGGTGTAGTGGTTAAGACGTTGGCCTATTGATCTAGTGTTAGGGGGTTCGCGCCTCTAGTACACGAGCAAGTTAGTTCTATTTTCATAGTACAAGCATTTAGCTTAGTTTAAAAATAGTAATAATATTGATGTAACATATATTCCGTGTACACATCTCTATTTTTTTTAAATACAAAAATAAAAATAATAAATAATAAATGTTTTTTTTAAATGTATTTAATAACAGTAAGTAAATATTTATTCAATTTTAAATTAGGTGTACATTGTCTTTATTACGAATAAGAAAAATATACATTAGCGAAATCGTATTACGACTGGCAAGTATATTGAGCATCTGTTATCCTGTCATCTGATTTATGTCTCATGGTCATCTCGTGTTTTTGGTCACAGTTCCTGTCAAATGCGACCACTAAATGTAATTAATGACCCGAAATGATAAAACAATGTTGTGTTCGTATTTTAAAAAACGTATTTGAGTCGATATACAAATATATTTTTCAATGGTAATGGGTAAGAACATCGTTTGAACAATTTTAGGGAGAGCAATACTGAATGCACTAATAGAAAGAAATCGGCGATAGCCGATTGCTTATCTTCTAGTGTTTTTGATTGTAATGATAGATGCGTACATAAAATACGTGTTATATCAATTTTCTAACAATTTTCTCACTAAGCTTGTGATATGGTGCTTGGTGCTATGAAAATATGACTAATTTTGCTGTACCCTAAAATGAGGCTCAAACCTTCGACAATAATATTTTAATCACTTGCCCAACAAGTTACCCTATTATATATCATTTTACTAATATTTAATTAATTTTAAAAAATATTGATTTAATTTTAACGTGCTTATGTCTAGTGGTTACAATACTCGCCGAGTGATCTGGTAGTCTAGGGTTCGAGCCTCGTTTCAGGAGTCCATCAAGTTAGTTCTATTTTCGTAGCACAGGCGCTTAGCTTTGTTTAAAAATAGTAGGTATATTGATGTGACATGTATTCCGTATACGCATATCTGTTTGTTAAGCAAAAAAAATAGTAATTTACAAAGCTCTATAGATATTAATAAAGAACCTAAAATATTTTCAGTCTGCTATTTTCAGAACTCATTGATGGCAGCGTAAAGATTAGTATCTCTACCTATCACGTTCGGTTCCATGTCAGGGAAATTTTAATATTAATGCTATTTATTTGACCAAATTTATAAATATTTTTTATATACAGAAAAACATATTTTGTTCATGGGTAGTGTGATACAAATAACTGAGACTTTAAATAACTATATATTAATTTTCTGCATCTAAACATACTTACGTATCTAAATATTTTTGTGGATTTTCATTATTAGTATCGCATGTTAAATAGTTATTATGTTTATTACAATATGTTTACACTGTCAAAATCCTTCAATAAAATAAAAATAAATATTTCAAGTGTATTGCTTAAAATATCAGTTTTTATTTTCATGGGTAAATTATTCGTATACTTACCATAAAATGGTATATAACGGAACAGGCAAACCAGTTAAAAAGAAAATGTAACCAACGATTTATGTAAATTTAAATAGCTTACCAATAATGCAAAGGTCAAAGGTTAAAATAAAGTCTGATTTTATTATTGGTAAAATATATTATCCGATGTGTATTTCGATGACTTTTGCAATTGGTTGTATTTCTATCGAAATCTGTCTAAAAAAGCGGCGGTTAAAGTGATCAAACTTGTTGCAATCAATTGTCCGAAAACTACATCTGTAATTAAAACAAATCATTTAACTCACTTATAGATTCACAAAAAAATATCTAGTTATATTTGTATAAAAAAATAAATATACTTTTAAGTAATAATAGCTGGGACTAGAGCCATTTTGATTTAGAGTTATTAATTTAATTTGTTTTAATTATTAGAAAATATGTTCTGTTAAAATTACAACTTTACAAATAAAATCGATAATTATTAATTTAAGTATTTATATTAAGAAATGTGATTTATTTTAAAAGATCATAATAATAATTGACAAATTCTAATGCACAATTCAAGTTTTATACTGTTAGAATAAGAGTGTGTAAGGGGGGGGTGACAAATTACCATAATAAGATTGTATGTGTGAAAAAATTGGAAAAAAACCTGATAAATTTACTTTTAAATGCTTGATTTGCATATTTGACACGACTTATGCGTTTCTTTAACCGATAATCTGATTTTCGTCGCGTGTAACATCCGAATTAGTGGGGAAATTTGTGTAGAGAAACGGTCGAAAAAGATTGAATGTAGAAATAACTTATTAAGAGTAATATTTGCAGTTTAAATGGACACAAAAATAATCAAAGTAACTTTCTAACGGATTGTGATTTTGAGGTCTCCTAGTTATTTTATTTTACTCGGAAAACATAAAGTTTATCACAATAAAAGCTAAACATAATTAAGCCAGTTACATGTTTTCTCAGAAGATACAAAATACTTTATACAGTGAGTACAATTTAAAATTTAAGAAAGACTATAAAGCAGAAAAATGTAAGGAAAAAGTTGAGAATAAAAACTTTAGCACAGAGAAAAAAGTTGTAAATAAGAAAGTAAGAAAATATTCGAGGGGAAAGAAAAATGGGATAGGGAATAAAATCTGAGTGATAAGAATAAAAAGAAAAATAAAGGCCTTTAAAGTTTATGTGTTGAATTTAGATTTAATTGAGGTAACTGAAGTATTGAAAATATCTTGTTCGTTTAGGTGTGAAGGGGTGCTCGGCAAAAAAATGAGTTTTGTTTGGAATTGGTGTTGCAATGTAGAAGATTAAACGTAGGATTTGTTCTGGTTGACCTGGCTGGTATTCGAGTAATAGATATGCGTCTGAGTAAATCACGACAGTCTACTTCAGAGTTGGCTGTTTTGTGTAGAAAAATGACATCGGCCATGTCTCTTCATGAGTTTTGTAGTGATGGAACTTTGAAAATGATAGATGACTCAGCAGGGCTGGTTAAGGATCGATCACTACGAAAGTTAAGATATTTGAGGAAGATTATGATCGAAGAAAGCGCATTGACATTTTTTGAAAGTTGCATCGTAAGTAACAGTTCAAATTTGTATCAATATCTACTTACATAAAATTAATTGTATTAGAAGTGTACAGGTATTAGAAGGTAATCTTATAGTCATTTTTCATATCTTAAATTTTATTCATTAGAAAATAATTGCTTAACAATGTACTTTGTATAGGTAGGTACTGAGAACGCATTTTAAATTTAATTTCTCAATCGGGAGGTGAAATAATATATTTTATTAAGGAGAACATATTCTTATTGTGAAGTTGTAATTATTCAGAACACAGGTCTGTGATGATTTAAACATCACATACCTATGTTCTCCTTAATAATATAAGTTGTATCAATGTGTCCAAAAAATATAATAAAAAATGAATTGATAATTCTGGCGTCTGCAGTCGGTTTACTCAAAGGTATTTGTGATTCGCGAAAGATGTATTAATTGAAAAAAGTGTTACATATAGATTCGAAAATTTGTCATGAAAAACACTGGCGTTATAACACAATTGGTAGTGTACTTCCCCGGATTAGAAATAGAGATCCAGGTTCGAATCCCGGCAGCGCAAAAACAATATTTTTCGACAAAATTGATTTTATATGTATATATTTATAATTAATACATTAAATTAGTATTTAATATATTTTAATTTTCTAACACAATTTCCGAAACATTTCAAAATGAAAGTTTGACGTTTATGGATACTGAATAATATAATAAATGTAGTCACTTCATTTGAGATCTACATACACTCGTACGTATGTAGAAGAGGGAGCACTACAGCGAGGGTATTTTTCAATTTCTTTTATACGTATTGAAATTCTTTCGTATACGTGTTGTATACTTTTCGTATAATATTTTTCGATGTGATAACTATCTAAATGTAAGATGTTACTGGTATGTTAGAATGTGCTGATAATATGTATAAATTTTAAAAGAAATATTTTCAATTTTGTGTATTTTTTATCAAGTACATAGAACATTAACATGTGTAAATATATATACCTGTGTAAATATATGTATACCCCCTACATGTGTTAAATATATGTATATCCCCTACATGTGTAAATATATGTACATGTGTAAATATATGTATATGTGTAAATATATGTATATCCCCTATATATGTAAATATATGTATACCCCCTACATGTGTAAATATATGTATATCCCCTATATGTGTAATTATACTTATATTCCCTGTGATAAGCAAAAACGCTGTGCATTACTAAAAATTATGGAAAGTAAAAATAAATTAAATAATATTTAATTATGAAAAGTTTATGTAAACTTCAATCCGTTATTACCCATATTAACGTAACCTTGTCTATGTCGTGGCCCACGACTTTTGTCTTGCATGCTGGTCGGCAAATTGCCAGTACGTAAGCGTTGTTTGAATGTAATTTGTTCGTTCAATATCCATAATTACCGCACTGAACTAAATATTTTCCTACTAAAGTTACGTTAGTATCTTTACGTCTGCGAATTTTCTGCTTTTTACAAATAATTTGAGATTAATCCTAACTGAAAACTGCGCAGAATGACATTTCTACGTATTTGTTTTACTTGACAGACTAAACGTTTTGTTTTCATAGTATTATCTAACCTATGATTATAACGTTTAATTATTTATTTATATTATTTTGTTAAGTGTTCAAAAACATTAAAGACAAACAAGCTTTATAAATTAGCATAGCCTAAACTCATAACAGAATTAATTTAATTTTAACATTTAAATTTAATATTTAATTTAATATTGGTAGTAATTTACTAGCTCTATAAACTAAGTACGATCTAATCCGAAAGAGATGCCAGTTGCATATATATACGGACAATACGTGTGTATATGTTAAAAATGAATTTTCTCGGTTATCCCGCTTACGGTACTACCTGAAAAAATGTGTTCCACTATCATTTTAGAGCGACACTTTACCGATAAGGCACTATCCGAAACGTCGGGACAACAATAGCCCTTCTCAGGATCAACAGAGGTGGGAAAATATTATACTCAACCCGTGAAAATCTCAAATTTAACATATATATTTACTAACATGCGTCAAATTAATATTGCCAGAAGATAAAAATGATTTTTGCTATGCTAATATGCTGCTAAAACTGCAATCCATTTGAGCAGACTTATATCATGTAAGTGTAGTATTTATAGCTGGTTATTTATAGACTGAAAATTTTTAATGATATATAAATTTTATAATATTTCCATCGTAGAAATGGACATGAAAATATATTAACATTTTAAACAATCTGTATTACAATATTCTTTGCGACGAAAATATACCCAATATATAATATATTTTATCCATATCTACAATCTACTGCATTTTTTTCATGTATTGCCGTTCCACGCAGCCGTTGAATGTAATATAATAAAGTTTCTCGAGACATTCTCGAAGATTGATTTCGAATTAATATTCAATGCTGCAAATAGACCGTTAGATCAACTTTGATTTTTTATAACGTTCTGAGACCGCCTGGAGAATGTTCTAGGATATTCTACTACAACGTTAGTGCAAAAATATATGACGGTGATTGTGGAACGTATGAGTGAGGAGAGGACGTACAGAGGAAATCCATGATCTGGTAAATCAGATATTAAAAGATATCCCTGATTCAATGAGTGTACATTAGTGATGGTAAAATCATTATTTAAACCGTTATTGTGTTCCATGGTAACAACGATTGATAATCGATTAACGTAATTCTTCAAGCAATGACTAGTGCACTAGAAAATAAGTCTCAGAAAATTAAATCTTAGTTACCAATCATCATTCAATCGATCGTAACGGTATACCATTACTAGTGTGCATTAGATAAGTGGTATATGTCAAGACAGAAGAATGTGGTATTCCATCTTCTCTGCCCATCTCTGTGGAGACACGGTGTGATGACGAATACGTCTGCACAAAAAAAAAAAAACTACATTTCAAACATATTACAGGACATGTTTCAAAACTTTTTTACGGTATGTATTATACCAGTAATTGTAAATCGTTCTAATAATGGAACGATATATGTATCAATTTGAAAAGTGTAACATATAGGTTCGAAAATTTGTCCTCAATGCACTATGTTGGTATAGCATAATCGGTTAATACATTTTCCCCGGATAGGAAGAGATCCAGGTTCGAATCCCGATAACAATAACAATATTTTTCGATAAAATTGATTTGATATGTATATCTTTCTAATTAGTATATTTAATGTGTATTTTAATAAATTAATTTATATATAAATACTTCATTTATTTATCTTTTTACTGTACTTGTAATTTATTTTGCACATACATATTTTCTTAATTAAATATTGAATCTATGTAATTTTTATGCCATTTGGCATTTCATTGAAATTTTTTATAACATATTGATTTCTGAGATTTAGTCTTCTCCCAGAATATTAATTCGTTCATGTTAATTCGCCTTAATTTTTCTCACAAATACCTGTCGATATTTTTTCAAGGAGGATTTTAAAAATAAATACGTAACATTTAAATGTGTTTTCTACTCATTTTTCAGCATGTGTATATGTTTTTAATTTTATTTTCAAAGGTTTTTTTTTCGCAGTTGGTACATACTAATAATTATTAAATTTATTCTTCATTAGTTAAAAATACACGTGGAATAATAATAGAGTTATTATAGCAAGCATAATAGAAATTTAAAGTTGAATTAATTAAATGAAAAACAAGAATGACCTCAATGATTTTATATTATTTGAAAAATCATTCGATGCTATTACCAACGGAGTATAATTTCATTCAAATGTACACCACGACTACGATTGATACGATGCATTCTTCGGATTCAATTTTTAGCCACTCTTTCACATAAAACTGGCTAATTTTCTAATATCTATCCAATAACACGAATTAAGTTGTTTTTTTAACAGTTGGTTTTTCAGCATACATAAATGACTGTATGTATCACCACAGAAAATAGTCTAACGAATACTTTCATATAACATGACGTAGGCGTCCAATTGACAGGTCCATTTCTGGAAATGATTGAGTTTGCTGAATCGAAAAAAATATTTTAATGATAATTTGTATAAATGTGGTTCCAATGTGAAATGCTGCATGGCAAAATGGCAGACTATACTGAATAAAAATAACAATGACAGCTGGCAAAATATTAATAAAACGGTTATATGAAAATATGAAAATACGGAAATATGAAATTCTATCACATTTATACAATAACACTGTAAATTATTTGAAAAGACTGTATTAATGAATCTTCTAATCATTATTATAATATTTACTTTTAAAATTAGCAAAATTACCTTGGTGGTTAAAATTTATTATTTTTATTTTTTAACTTTGTTTCTTTAACCACTTATTGAGTTTAAATACATCTACCGGTTTTGAAAAATACAATTTTCTTCTTCAGGATGTCAATACTAATCATAAATATACGTTATTGTTTCTTTACCAGAATCTATTTTAAAAAAAAAACAATAATTATTTAATAAGTAAATTTAGTACCTAACTCAAATTGTTATTTAATACAAATTTATTAAGGAGAACAAATTCTTATTGTGAACACAATAAGAATGTTTCTTATCCTTAATAATATAAGTTGTATCAATGTGTCCAAAATTTAATAAAAATGAATTGATAATTCTGGCGTCTGCAGTCGGTTTACTCAAAGGTATTTGTGATTCCGTATAAATAATGGTACTATAGATGTATTAATTTTAGAAGGTGTAACATATAGGTTCGAAAATTTGTCATGAAAAATAATGGCGTTTATAACACAATTGGTAGTGTACTTCCCCAGATTGGAAATACAGATCCAGGTTCGAATACTGGTAGCGCAAAAATAATATTTTTCGACAAAATTGATTTTATATGTATATATTTATAATTAATACATTAAATTAGTATTTAATACAAATTTACTCGAATCATTTATAGGAAAAACTTTTAAAGTGGAATTCATAGTTAAATTTAGTTGGTTATTTATAATTTTTTGATTAGTTTTACACGCTTTATTTATCTCCAACGATTCAAAATAATTTAATTTGTGACCAACACCGTTTACATGCAAAATTGACAATCCCAATTTTTTATCAAAACCATGACCATTTTCTATCAAATGATTAGGAAATTCTGAAAACCCACTATTGTTCAAACATCTCAAGCGCTCATTTACTTTAATTATAGTTTTTTTTTTAATAGATTCTGGTAAAGAAACAACAACATATGTTTTTAGTTAGTATTGACATCCTGAAGAAGAAAATTGTATTTTTTGAAACCGGTAGATGTATTTAAACTCAATAAGTGGTTAACGAAACAAAGTTAAAAAATAAGAATAACTTATTATATTAAGTCAATGATATAATTTTTATCTGATAAATGTCATATTGTGACGTTTCTAAGTCAGAAGTATAACAAGGGTTCATTTTGATCACCCTGTATTACATCCGACATCCAGAATCCATTTTCATCTTACGTCTATGCGTCTTTTTACAAATGCCATCTACCGTCAGGCTTATCTCCACGCGTCTTGCTCGGGGTAGGGGTGTTAGACGTTTGAGGATTTCAAACAATTTTAAAGTTCATCGTGCTTATGCCTACAGCCTCGGAGGCCGGAGAATCCGTGAGTTATTCATAGTCGTTTGATTCATAGTTGACTCGCGTATATAGTAGATTGAAAAGAAATATATAAAACCGTGTAATCTTGTGCTGATACGACTGTAGCTTCATTCGTGTGTATTCATTGATCTGTATGGTCAAAACATGGACCCTGAGAAAGGAACGAACTTGACGGGATGTGGTGTCAGTGGCGTCGTATGGTGCGCGTGCTATATTCCAGCTACTCTCTTAATACTTTGATAATCAAATAAGATACAATTGATATAAATTCTTATTGCGTTCGTTTACTCAGTCAATGAACGCATACAAATTGTTTAGCTTAGCTTAAAAAATATATTTTTTAGGAGAACACATTCTTATTGTGAAGTTGTAATTATTCAGAACATAGTTAATAATTCTAGCGTCTACTATCAGATTCACTCAAAGGTATTTAAGATTCTGTAAAAATAAGGTAGATGGCTCTGTCAAATGATGGAACGATTAAATGTATTGATATCAAAAAGGTAACATATAAGGTCGAAAAATTGTCGATAAAAATAGTGCCGCTGTAGCTTAGTTGGATAAAGCACCTCCCCCGGTTAGGGAAGAGATCCAGGTTCGAATCCCGGTAGCGCAACAACAATGTTTTTATTTTTCGATAAAATTGATTTTATATGTATATCTTTATAATTAATATATTTAATTCATATTTAAAAAATATATATTTTTCAGAATCCTCCAAGGCCTATCGAATGCTCGAATTTATACTTTCAACCTAAAGACACTTCAAAAAACCATATTACTTCAAAATACTGTATGTAATACATACATTCATTCGCAGTCACTTCAGTACGCATCTCAAATCTGGAAACCATGGCAAATTACATACATTGCGAGATTAGAACGAATACAAAATAGGTTTCTTCGACACCTTAATGTTAGATAGTGAGGAGAAAAAATGCTATTATTGACTCCCTGGTGTGATTGTGATTGATGTTCGATAATATCAGTGATTGAAAACTGTGACTGTGATCACAGTTTCTGATTTCACGATACACCAAAAAAAAAAAAACATCATTTTGAGCGTATTTATTTATATTATTAAAACTTAATTTGCATAAAAAACATATTAGTAGAAAATTATTGCACATGCATACAAACACATACCCACAAAATGTAAAAAAATTAAGTTACCAAAAATCTAGCATAAATATGACCAACTAATACAAATTCCGGAAAATACGGTTGATGGCACTGATTCAAGTGATAATCGATTTAAAAAAAAAATTGATTCACGAATCACGATATTCCATATACTCAATCACTGATAGTGAGTGTGACTCAAAGATATAAGTGATTGATTAACGGTTCGTGATTTTCAGCTCATCACTAATGTTCCTACTAAACTTGCTGAACACGAACACGTGCCGACCAAATACTTATCTTGAGACTGCTGCAAGGCCATCCTTCAACATACCATCTAAATCGACCCGGTACTCCGTACTCTTCCATATTCCTAGAAGTAAAACACATTACACATAAAACTCATTCATTCACCGTCCATGCAAAAATAAGAAGTTAACAGAAATTGATTTTTTAGCCTTATTACGCCAAAAAATATTTTTTTATTAACTACTATTGTATTTCAAATATAATGCACATCTTGCTCTGCCTTTATCATAAGAGCAGTTTCAACTTCCCCATCCTTTCTCCTACCAGTTTTTTTTATCTTACTCTACTAATATTATATCACGAGTACTTATATTATGTATTAGTTTCATCTGCTATGTATTATGTTAGTTGTGTTGTAATAATTTATACTGTTAAAATCTCATTAATTAATTATATAAAAAAATACCTCGGAACAAAAAGTGTTAATGAAAGAATTTATGGTATAAAAGCCCCGAAGCGGCGGAAGGTGATCACAGTATTTTGGATATCGATTGTATGGAGGTATTTATTATATATTAAATTTCATGCAGTGTTTAAATAAATTATATCTCTTAAATTCAACACTGCGTTGGTGTGAGAAATGTAATTCACTTAACGTGGACTAGTAATTGTAAACCGTTATTGTATTAGATTGGTAACTGATATTTAACTGCTGGAGGTTTAGTTTCCAGTGTACCAGTTATTGTATTTTTTAAATTTATTATTGTTTTATTTACCATTTTTTTAAATAGATTCTGGCAAGGAAACAATAATATATGTTTTAGTTAGTTATGACATCCTGAAGAAGATAATGGTATTTTTAGAAACCGGTAGATGTATTTAAACTCAATTTAGTGGTTAATAAAACAAAGATAATATATAAAAAAAATATGAATTTTAACTAATAAGTTAATATTGATAATTTTAAAAGTATACTAGTTATTGCTCGAAGATTTTTTAGAAATAATCAGTTACCAACCATCGTTAGTTAAAATAACGATTTATTCAATACTACCAATTTCATCATTCTCCAGGAACTCTACACTAAAGAAAGTTATACAGAAAAATAATTATTTCATACATTGAGGGGGTTTGCGTGAAGAGACGGAGAAATTAGTGATCACGGAAAACGTACAAAAGGAGAGAGGGGAGGTCGATCTCCAATGAGATGGACTGGCCGGAGTCTTGGTACCAGCACTAAACAAGACCTACGGGGTGGCGGCAAGCAGTTCACGCTGTGGAATCAGAATAGAGGACATAGTAAATGCTCAAGGTCGGCTTATAATCATTTCACTAACTTGAACATCTCTAGCGGAGAACGGACAATCGTTAGATGAAGAAAGTGTTGAAGTGGAGACCCCGAACAGGAATAAGAAGCTGAGGACAGCTGAACGGGATACAGGTCGATTCCTTAGAATAACAAGGTTCTATCTGATACTGACACTGTTTTGAGATAATGAGCTCAAAAGTGTTGATTGAATTTCAACATGTTTTCATGTATATTTTGTTTCGAGTATGAAAATATGATCAGTTTTAAGGACATATTTTCAGTATCATCAATGACCACTGTGAGATGAAGGAATTCAAAAATAAAAAAAACATTATAAATTAACGTTCCATAAATTGAAATAAATAACTGATGCAGTTGAAACTTTCAGTTCTTGCTATTTCCTGTGATATCCGTTAACCCTTCCCAGGCCATGCAGTAACACAGGTCTACCATCATAATTAAACCTGTAATATTTCGGTAAATACATGCATCATAAAATTCATATTTTAGATAATTCTAAAGAAAATATTAGCGCTTAGGAATAACTAGTAAAAAACCAGTTATGAAAAAGGAATCTTACAAAAACAATTATTTTTTCCATTCAATCTGTTGTAAAATTAATACGTTGGTAAAAATACCATTTGCGATATGTGAGACAGAGATCACATACTATTTTCATAGTGAAAAGAACACCAAACATACAAATATAATTGTCTCTTTTTCACTAATTAAACGAAGAGAAATAAGAAGGAAGGATACATTGTATAGGACTTAATGAATGCTTTAAATTATGTTATTAATCATTTTTTCAAAATTGAATGCTCAAGAGTAAATTTGTGCCAATAAAGCCACATAAGCTAATAATTTTTATTTCTAACTACGGTAACACGAGTTGACAGCGTGGCTGCGTTCGTAAATTTTATATCACGGTATAGTAAAGATTAAATAGAGTTGGTGTGTATGGAAGAAATAAAGAATAACCATTCATTAAATAACTCAAATTAGCCCAAACATGTTATCTGGAATCTTGTTATTTATTCTAATGAGTCGAGATGTAGATGAATTTTTTTTTTATTTGTTTATGCCAGGTTTTTCATAGTCAAACTCGCATAGTACATTCATCAAGCATTCTTGATTTAAAAATAGTATTTAGATTAGTTAAACGATAAGCCCGTGCCATATATTTTATCAAATTTCCCATTAAAAAACTTATTCATCTCTCTCGAAAATTATTTATTTAACCCAACAGGACGCAGGTAGCTGAAATTTTTTTATATTACATCGCGCGCCTCATTTAATTTGTGTGTAATCTTTGTTTTGATGATTTATTTATTGTTTATGATAATTATAATAGTATGTTTATTTGAGGTGCACGGGTCATCTCATATTATATATATAACATATGAAATTCAAAATAATTCATAGTGTTATTGTGTCATTTATTTATTGAAATCCAATTCAAGAATTCGTTGTATTTCTGAGCATTACAGAAATCTGCAATTTTCTATGCTCGTGTTTGCCAGTCGATTGTTAAAGCTTATTATAGAACTATATATTTTATATGGTTCGTATTCACCTGATGCAATCAACAAATACATCCAACCCTCACATATTTAATAGTATTAATCATCTTAAACTAGTTCACAATCAAATACAATACATCCAACCAAAAAAAAACCCAACAAAATCTCTCTATAGTAATCAAATAACCAGTTGGTAAAATAATTAATAACTAAATTACAAGTTATCCTTTGTTACCATTAGATACAATTAATCGCGACGTCAACTAATAATACTAAGCACCTACTATGATATTAACTCACTTTCATTTTGGTTGAGTTTACTCGTCAGTTCGGAGCAGAATTCAGGCTAAAAACCCTTGAGATATATTTATATTACATTAGTTCTACTTTTCCAGTTCCATGCTTTAATCTAGGTATCAAAACTTTATTTCGCATCACTAATCTTCCCGGGATGAAGAGGTTCCTTTAGCAATTACTACGTTCATAACACCACTCACTTTAATCCCTGAGTACACCCTCTTTTTGAAATCTTTTTCAGTCTTCCTAATCCTACCCAACACACTACTCACTACACAGACACGCACACATTTCAAACACACATCGGATAATAAACAAATTAAGACTTAACGCAAAGCTGATTTCAGCGTAGTGAACAGGATTAAGAAAAGGTCGCTTACGGTTCGTTAGGTGGTTTGTTCATTTGGAACAATTTACTGAAGATAGATAGCATCAAAAATACAGGACACACACGAAAGACATCGACAAACTTACAGGAAAATATGTATGAATGTGGATGAGTTGTGACATTGTATTCTCTTTGCATACCTTCTACGAAACGGTGACACAAAGTGGTAAGTAATATTCACGTTTCTTACTATATAACAACCCTACTGACTTGATACATTTGATAATAACGTAAAATCACCCTCCCACCATACATCGTACCACTTTAGAACAATTAGCTTATTATATAAGTTTGAGAAGAACGTGATTTAAAATCTGATTAAAAATTTATGTAATATTCTGAAAAAATTGTTTGATTTTAATTTAACAAAATTTCAAGTCAAAACGTTTTTATCAATTCTTATCCATTATTCGCGCATTTATCGTGTCGAAATGTTTTGAATGAAATATTAAAAGTGAGTTTGAATTTTATGTTTTAAATGTTCATTAATTAATCAACGTGGATATCTTTCAGATAAAAAGTTCAGGAAGATCAAAGAAAATTACTGAAAGCTTCAATGAAAGCTAAGAGATGAAATATTTTCATGGTTGATTTTAATTGATAATATTTCACGTTACGTATTGATGCTGTTTTATGTTAAATGTACCTAGGTATTTTGGAGATAAAAACAACATAATAAACACTATAAACTTATTAAAAAATTAACAATAATAATAATATAATAACATGATGCTGTACCTGTTATTTAAACCAAAATTAGTGACGTGTTTTTCGGCTTTCCATTTTTAACACAAAAATCACAGTTAAATACAAATTTGCGAACGCACACATACATACATAAAATCACTTGTCAGTATAACACAACGCGAACGAATCACTCCCATTTTTTTGAACTCGCTCATTTTCCACTCAAAATACGGCCAAATTGAGTTCACTGTAACGTTTTCACATGACAGGCATTTACAGCCTCAAAATCCACGCGATATCGGTTCGGTTCCAGCACGATTTCGGTTCAGAATCGGTTCTGGTTCGCGGCGATTTTCGCATTTCCCGGACATGCCCGCTCAGAGGCGGATGTCGCCAAACTGACTACTCCGGTTGAGGTTATGTGTGTTGCGCAACCGGACTGCGCACCTTGGCACGAGCGCCGACGGAAATGGCCGAATGAGATTTTCCGCAGATCGGAGGGGAGATACGGAACCTTTTCTGTTTAAATGGTTAAGGGCGGAAAAATTATGTTTGTGGGTGTAAGAATAGCTGCACGTCTTGTTGTATTTGTTGCATAAGTATATATTTTAAAGCCAACCCTGATTGAGGTTAAGTATTGCATATCAAATAAGAGTTAAACGAGCTCACAACTTTATTTTTAACACTACATATATAATAGAAAATCAAAATATAAATCACATGGTAACGAATTCAAGCAAGCTTAGCTTTAAATAACTTATCATTATAGCGGATAGAGTGCCACACTCTTTTGTATTGGCTCAACGATTGTCTCATCTACATTCATAAATCTTCCCATGGATGTTTATTCAGGCTTCTAACGAGACATTTTCATCCTCTATATCTGGTGCGATCAATATTCACGTCAAATATATTTCTTACCATTCTCTATTCATTCGCATTGAACAAAATTAAGCCACTCATTCTTAATCTTATTCAATATATTAGAATCAGCTTTACTCAACTCGTTTTTGATTATTTCTCATCCTATCACAAATGAACTAACTATATGCCAAAGGTCCCGCATTTCCACTGCATTTAGTCAACTTTAATTTCTATTTTGCCAACTCTATGGTTTACATAAATCGCAGCTGATAAATTCCATTAGAAATTTCACCGTCATTCCCTACTAATATCTTAGTCAAGGCTTTCTTTTTTATCAAACGTACTTCCTAAGCATAAACACATCAGTTTTGATGTGCTATCATTCATTATAAGATCACGTTCCTTCCAAACATCGTATATCCTATTTATAAGAGTCTGAAAATCTTTTTTACTATTCGCTATTTTAATATTGCACCAGGATACAAGCAAATCATTCATTTACGGAACTACATTAATAAATTCCAGTTTTATTATGCAATTATGAATGCCATCATGCAGATGACTCAACTCCATGATCAGCTATCCCCAATGTCCTTTATATCCAACTCATTTTTACTGGAACATGCAGGTTTTTGAACTGGTGAATTTTTATTTTTTATTTTTTCTAATCGCAACCTATCCATCATTCCCTGATCAACCCTCAATACAACTTTTAATTTTAAATGCCACGATATGCATGAATTGTTTGCAATCCTAATATATCTATATCAACGTGTGAAAGAATGAAAATAGAAGGTTCGCAATCGCTTCTCTTGATACACCCCTAGCCGCGGGGTTGGACATCTTCGTCGCTTTCGGATATCATCGCCAAACCTCGAGAAAGCCCGCCGGTCCTCGGAAAAGTTCGACAATCTCCGCCCTCGTCCAACGTGGAGAGTTCTCCCGTGGAGATGAAAAAGTATTACCATCCCTTTCAAAGATATACCAATGTGGAGGCGCTGGCGGCGGTGTGGGGCAGGGGGCGGACGCTGGAGTCAGGGGGAGGGGGCTGTATAAACGAGGGTGTACTTTTAATAATGAAGATTTTTTGAGGTTGTTTAAATTGTTGTATCTCTGTATGATAATTAAATTGCTATAAAGATAAATGAAATAACTTCACTGGTTAAATGAAAAAATGTTGCGAACATGAAGAGATTTTATAAATTTTGGAGTTTATTTTATATAGTCAAATAAGAATGTTGTACTTATTATATTTTTTTATTGAGAAAATAAAAATATGTGTTTAGTAGTTTTGAATGTTACATTATCTATTTTTTTATAAATTAACAGCTCAACTTTATGATACATGATCAATTGTATTATTAAATAAATAAAATTTAACATAATTAATTTAAATTCAACTGCACATCATGCTTTAAATACACAATTTCTGCTAATTATAGCCTACAACACCCACCATTAACATCATATATAAATTGTCCAAAGAGCAACGAAAAGGGTAACTGTTGAAATATTGCTTACATTTTACGTGATACTTATTAAGTAGCTAGGCGAGAACAAAGTAATTACTACAAAATTTCACCTGGAAATACGCTATATTATTTTCAGTGTTTTTTCTGATTTCATCATGTACAAATATTATTAACAATATATGTTTTTATGTAGAACACATTCTTATTGTGAAGTTGCAATTTTTCATAACATGGATCTGTGATAATTTCAATACAAATTAAATGTATTAATTAAAAAGAAATACATATAACAAATTAATAATTCGAAAAAATATTGTTGTTGCTACCTGGATCTTTTCCTATCCGGAAAAATGTATTAACCTATTATGCTACACTAACACAGTAAGTTGACTACAAATTTTCGAACTTATATGTTGCACTTTCAAATTGATACATCTGTTGTATCATTATTTGAAAGACATCTTCTTTATATTTACGAAATCTCAAATACTTTTGAGTAAAATCGGATAGGAGACGCTGTATTTATTTAATACATTAAATTTGTATTAATAATATATCCAAAATGAAAATATTAATTTATTAAAGAAATTAACGGTAACCGCACATTTTTACGTGATACAACTGACAGTAGATCTTATTTGTTTTATTAAATTTGATCGTTAATACGAACGAGCACGTGAGGAAATTATATTTGTAATAGCGGAGTAGGTATTTATAATATATTACATAATAACAATAAAAAATTCATACGAATATTCTATCCAAAATGTTTAATTTTCTAATAGTATTAAAAAAAATATATATTTCCTTACAATTGCAAATGTATAAGAGCTAACTTGTGGTACAGTATATTGAAGATTTAACGCTAGGTCATGTTGATTAGTCGGTTCATACGTAACTTGTATCAGGCAGAAACTGGTGATAATAAACATCGCCACAGCCTACTCGATTTTGAGAAAAAAGTAGTAGATATTCACGCAACCCAATATTGTGACATATATGCTGTCATGTAAAAGCTACATAATAATTAATTTTTTTTCATACAATTTAAAAAAAAAAGTTAAGGTGTAATACAGTATCAAGCGGAGGGTATGCCGATCGCTAGCCGCGTCCTTGAGAATTCAGTCACTATGGAGCGTGTGTTCTTACCAGTTTTCCTTGAATAATTAATATCCCGACGAGTTGACATAAACAAGCCTCGAAGTACGACTTGATACCGATGAATTTTTTCCTATAGGTCTACCACAAATCAAAGGTATACATTTACAATCCTCCCTCTCTGGACCCATTAAAAGAAAATATCTGTATAAGTATCTATTAATGACTGTACTTAACTGTATTAAACCGATCCATTATTTTATTATAAAAATTTTATTATGAAAAATACTTTTGGGACACTTGTATAACAGTGCGTATTAGTACGTGCGTACATGCACAGTGTAATAATATTTATTTTAATAAAAAAAATAAAGTGATAGTTAGCAGTTTAAACTTAACACCCTTTATAAAAATAGAAGCGAGAAACTAGGAATAGCAGAACGGGGTGGTAGGTGTTGTGATTGGACGTGGTAAAAATCGCTCTCTCTGAGCGAGTAAGTGTTTGCAATGGTCAGATGGCTTGTTAGTGGATCGAGTGCGCTGCTTTCATCGCCTGTGAAATTCAAAAGCTTTCCAATTTAAAATATAACCAAAGTTATTTTTCATTTTCACTTTTGAATCAAAGATATTGTATTTGTAAAGAACTGACGTCAGAAAGAAAAAGAAAAATATTTATAATGAAAATTTTCATAAATTCACATACTAATATGGTTTGGGTAAGCAGTGCTTTCAAACACATGATATGTGATTAAAATATATAATACTAGCAATATTTACCCGGCATTAAGAATAAGATACAATTTAAAATAAGGCTTTAGGAAGAGAAATACGATAAGTGCCAATGTTTTGCGCAGGGTTCCCTGTGCAAAATTATGAACTGATGGCATTCAATAGAATACACATTTATATCTTGGGGTAGGGGGCGAATTGAGGCCATAGAGAGGGGAGGGTGCTTATGTTTTGCCCAGGTCCTAAAGAGTAACTGCAAAATTTAGTACAGAATTGTATAAAGGACAGATATTCATATTATACATACTTATAGATGGATACTAGCAGAAATAAATTGTGTCAATAAGCAAAGCAAGATGGTGCTTCGCGGCCATAGTAAATATTTCCGAAGAACCCATTTTTCCGATGTTTTAGATCTCATTGCAGGATCCACCATCAGGGTTAGTGTCGATGATGGACTCATAAGCTTTGGTGTTGTGTCAAGTATTGGCTTGCAATACCGTCTTAAATGTCAATACTTGACATAACAGGAATTGGGTTCGAAACGTCGAAGACACGCGGCAGAATAACACAGAAAAATGTATTATAAAATATTTTTTTTACTTACTCAGAGAAATGTCGATATTATAGGAATATGATTACTCGCGCCGGTCTTGGGCAACATGATTAATAAAGTAATAAATTGACATTTATGTTATGTAATAATATATTCTGCTGTTTCAATCACAAAACTGTTTGTTTTTATTTTTCGTTTTAATTAGTATTTAATTAGTAATGTTATTATGATATTTTTCATGTATTAACTATTAAGTTTTATATATTTTTTTTTAATATTTTCAATGGAATACAGCAAAAAAAATTTTCGCGGAAAGATTTTTTTACTCCTGCAATTTTATGTGAAATATTTAAAAATTTTATCGATACTATTCCTACTTAAAACTAATATATAAATTTAATGGATTGCATAAGTGTATATTGTAATTCTTGTAATGTAACAAAATTGATTTATAATACAAACTTAAGGATATAAACAATATTTTTTAATAATTTGTCGTGGTTGATATTTAAGTAGACGTGATATTTTTAAAAATGATTCAAGTTCGCTATTTACAAATTGTAATTACCATTAGAAGGTCATTTTTATACCCTTGATATAGATATAAGGGTTAATTTCAATTAAAATTCTTTTAAACAGAGAATCCAGTGTCTAAGGCTTACATTTCATCCCTCTCAAAGCGTAAATTGACCTCAGAACAAAATTAAAAAAGGGAGAAAAATGAAAAAATTTTCATTAGGTACCCAAATGATAAGGCAACAAAAAAAAATCAGTTCTAAGAAAGTAACAGCCTACAAGAACAACCCTGAGGCATCTTTTATGTTTTCGCTTATTATAAAGAGTCTTTCGCAATTTAATTATGAAGTACCTACTTTCATCCCTTAACTGTCGGATAGGCAGACTCGAGTCGGGGGTCGTAAGAGATTTTTAAGAAGACCCTCGCCCACCTCTAGTAAATATTGGGGTGCGTAAAAATATGTTAAACGGAATATAACATTTGTTTAGATGCACATATTTTACTGAAAATTTTTAAAAGTATTAGAATATAAGCGAGTTTTTTCAAATAAATACAAGATTTTTTTAAAAGAAACAACATTATTTTTACAATTCATTCATTCTTTGGATGCTACACACCTTAAACTACTTCTCAACATGGTCTGCACCATTAGTAAGGCACTTATCATAACGGGGCACCAATTTTTGTATATCTTCGTCATAGAATGACGCCGCCTGAGATGAAAACCATGTCTGTACTCCGCATTTGAGTTCATCATTGTCATCAAAACGCTTGCTACTAAGGAACCGATCCAGATGAAGGAAAATATGGAAATCACTTGGCGCCAAATCAGGACAAAACAGGACACACTTGGCAATGAATGTCAGTTGGTTCCATGTTTCGTGCATTTAAGAAACGAATCTGATCTATTGTCTTGAACATTTCAACCACTCACTACAAGATGGTCACACTATGTGAATGTCTCTAACGTTGCGTGTGATGACTCAACAGACGAAGGAAACTATTACGCATGCGCAACATCGCCACTGCAGCATAACACCGGGTTCTGTTATCCTTTATTTTAGTATTACTTTAATATGTTATTTGTGCTTTCGCTTCTTTGTTTTTATATATATATTGTATTAAAATTTATTTATTTAATATGCTCTTGTTTATACATCAATAAATTAGAAGTACTCGGGGTCTATGAAGGAAATTTTGTGTTGACAGTTGTATGGAATCGCTTTATCATTATGTGCGGAACATTGTTGTACAGTTGTCATAGAAGCATTAAATAAATGCCAATCTGGCGGCGAATGAGCTGATTTTGGGCTGGGCTTTTGCTTATAAATGATTCTGAGTAAGCGGTGGGTCTGCCCTCATAGCCATTCAACATTCAGTTCTGTAAGGAACTTCGACCTGCTCAGGCGCGGAAGGAATCTGGAACTGTTCAGAGCCATAGTGAGAGTGTAGATCTCTAGGTAAGAAATCCTGAGTCGACCTACTGGCTTGCTAGTCAGACTCCCTAGTGTATGCAATAGAGTATTGCTTGTAAACCACCAAGATGAGGTAAGAAGGAGGGGTATTGTTCGACGCGCGTGATTTGCTGATTTGCCAGTCGCAATGAGTCACTGGTCGGGAGCGTACCGCGCGTTCACGGTTGAGCAATATTTAAAGTGTGGTGATTCATTGGTTTATGTGCGTCGCGCTTTTTATACTCACTTTAATATTCAACCGAGCCCGCAACTTATCTGGTGTTGTAATCAAAAGTTCAGACAAGAAGAACAAATGATTAACCAAACTCCCTCGGGACCATCAACGTCAGCAGCGACGCCAGTACATGTGGCTCAAGTTCGACGTGAAATTATGCGAAATTCGTGTAAATCGATAAGGTAGATTTCAGCTTGTACTGGAATAAAAAAATCAACAGTGTACGTTATTTTGAAAAAGAAACTACAAACTGCAGGTCGTGCAGTTTGTTTACGAAAACTACTATTCTTTAGGTGAAACCTTATCTATAACGATGCTGGAACGTTTCGGAATAGCACGAACGCTTAGAAACATATTGTTTACTGACGAAGCACATTTTCATATCGATGGGTATATTAATAAACAGAACATGAGATACTGGTGCCCTGATAACCCAAGGGAACGCCATCATAAACGTTGGCATTGTGCTTAAACGATGTGTAGTGTTTAATTTCTGCCCGAGGGTTAATTGACCCTTATTTTTTTAACCAGCTAGAGACAGTCACTGCTGAAGTGTATTGCCGAATGATCGACGAGTTTTTGGTACCGCAACTGCATCTATTTCCGGGATTCAATAACAGAACACAATTTTAGCAAGACGGGGCCATTCCACATACAACTAGATTTTTAATGGAGAAGCTGAGGGGAATTTTTCCCAAGAAATTATTCAGCTAGTAGAGAGATATATCCTGGGCACCTCGGTCACCGGAACTTATACTTACGGATACCTTTACAGTTTACTGCAATAATCCTCCAACATTTTAGGCCCTACAATTAAATATCTGCCGTGAAGTCCACCGTATATATTTTTCACTTTATTTGGTGTGCTGTTTCCTGAATAATATTTACCGGCAGTGGTGCTCTGGTAGAGAATCAATTTCACGCCTTTTTTTTGTACCTGTCTTGTTTCTCAAGAGGGAGTGTTTTGAATATTCCTCTAGTTGCCCCTCTATCCACCGGCGCCTGTGTGTTATTGCTGTATCTTTGTTAATATTGTGTTATTATTATTCAGTGCATTGTAAAGGCTGTTTTCTTAGAGGTTCAGTACTTTGAAATAAAATAAAACACATATAAATCTTAATAATGGCCATGGAATTGACTTTATTGGAAAGATAATTTTATGCCATTAGTGTTTAAATATGGGGGCCGCGGCTGGCTTGAATAAAACGCAATCTGGAATTCCAATGAATGTTGGCTTCCAAGTCATCTGTCGTCTCTGGTTTATCGGCGTAGACTAGCAACTTTACATATCTCCATAGAAAATAATTCAAAAGTGTTAAATCACACGATCTTGAGGCTAATTCACAGGTCCTTTACGCGATATTTTGCGCTCATCGAATATTTCCTTCAATAAATTGATTATGGCGCGCGCTGTGTAGCATGTTGTGCCATCTTGTTAAAACCACAGCTCTTCCACATTAATGTCATTCAATTAGGGAACGAAAAAGTCAGTAGGTAATCATGGATCTGTAGCGCTCTCCATTGACTGTGACTTTCTGGCTGGCATCATTTTTGAAGAAATACGGACTAATGATTCAATCAGCCCATAAAACACACCATACAGTGACTTTGTGGTTTGTGGATTTTCTGCAATGCGGAAATTTTGCTCGTTGACGTAGACATTCAGCCAAAAATGAGCCAAATAGCTGAACAAAATTTTGTGTTGAAAATAAGAATCAAAAACATGATTTTAGAAATAAATTTGCACAATTTGCAAGCGTTGTTCTGGCTTAAGTCAATTCATGGTAAAATAGCAAACCAAACTGAGCACAAATCAGATGTCAGCTATCAAAAAGTGTTGCCAATTTGAAATTTTTTTAAAAAAAAAAACAATCCTTATGTCTTTCTCAATATTTTTTTTTATGTGTAACGAGTGTATTTTGGTTGGTAACCGTGCATCGTTGTTTGAACGCTTATGCGCTAGGCTGCGTATTGAATTTAAAAATGTCAACCTGGCGGTGAATGAATAGGACTGATGTTGGGGCATTTGTTTATAAACGGTCCTGGGTTAATGGTGGGTCACTTCATTAGCCATGGTGTTCTGCTTCTACCAGGGTTCCGAAATTCAGCGATCTTTTAAGCAGCGTATTATTTCGGTATAGTAAAATTAAGATGTTTCTCTATTATGACACTTATCGATCCCGATCATTATATAATATCAATCTTAAAAATAAACAAAATTTAAAATTGGTTCATTTATCTTATCGTTGGTCTGAAAAAATGTAAATTAAAAAAAAAAATAATAATAATATACAAGTCAAATGCAAACACCTACACACAACTAAAAATAAAAATAAATGATGGATAACCGCTTTTAAACGGTTATTTAAAAGCGTTACTTAAATAGTTATTTAATCAGTTATTTAAAGCGTTATTTAAAGTGTTATTTAAACGGTTATTGAATCGGTTATTTACACGGTTATTTAAGTGGTTATTTAAACGGTTATTTAAAGCGCTATTTAAAGGGTTATTTAAACCGTTGTTATTGATGACAGCGATTGTATTCGATCAAAACATTGATTTGCAACTGATTATTCGCAATTCTTCACTTGTACACTAAAAGATATAACTTCAACAGTTAAAACTTACTTACCACAGTCATAATGACGGGTGTTTAGAACCGAGACGTACGTCAACCATTGCACCGTCAAGAACATAGAATATTGTATGAAAAAAAAATCTTAATATTATAATTAGTTGTGCCCTTTCAGCGAATCGAACCAGCTACATTTTTCGTTTAAGCAATAATGGTTATTTTGCTTTGCGTCATGGTGCGTAGATGATATTTTTTTCACAAAACCACCCACGGCTTTTTCGTGGGTAGTTTCTTGATGAAGGAAACACTGTGATAACAGGATACGTCAATTAACTCCGTTCTCTGACAACAGCCTTCGCTCTCATTCTGTCTCGTTAATTAGCTCGCATGGAGGGAAAGAGACGTGCACAACCCTCGATGGAAAAGAAGGGTGGTTCTCAAATTATTTTATTTTATCATACGCGAAGGTAAATTGCGTAATTCTGGCGCACCCCCATCCACAGACTCCACACCTTAACTGTTTCATTTCACTGATACGACCTCGAAGGAGTATGCAGCTGTCTACAATATTTTCGCAACAAAATCTTGATATAATTTATCACCAGTATTATCTATAAAGGCGCATGCCCATTGTTGAAATAAATCTCAGAAATGTATATGAGATATGTAATGCCGGAATTTCAAAACACCCTTAAATGGATTTGGGATAATAAGAATTAAATATGCAGTTTTGTAGATTTTTTTTGTCAGATACATGTAGAACATATTGTTTCTCGCAAAATCCACTTAAATTCATTGATATTGTATGTTCAAAATCAGGGTTACTTCCAAAATACCCCAACGTAGACAGTATAAGTTATTAGAAGAATACATTCTTATTGTGGAGTTGTAATTATTCAGAGCATAGGTAATTATAATATAATTACAACTTCACAATAATAATGTGTTCTCCTGATAATAAAAATGTATCAATGTGTCCAAAAAATTTTTTATAAAAATTAATTGATAATTCTGGCGTCTACTTATGTATTTGAGATTCCGTAAAAATAAGGTAGATGGCTCTTTCAAATAATGGAACGATTAAATGTATTAATATCAAAAAGGTAACATATAGGTTCGAAAACTTGTTTGGAACATAGTTGGATAATGCACCTTTCTCGGTTTGGAAAGAGATCCAGGTTCGAATTTCGGTGGCGCAACAACAAAATATTTTTGGATAAAATTGATTTTATATGTATTTATACTAGTTAATGTATTTAATTCATATTTAGAGTAAAAGTTGCTTTTCCCCCTAAAATGAAATCAGCCAATCACAATGCTTGTTATGATCACGTGATATAAAATCCAGTATGGCTGCCAGAACAATATATATAGAAAAAAAAAATCATTAAAGAATAGTTTCTTTCAAAATGGTGTTGTAAAAATAAATATTCTGTACATTTGCTATCAAAATACTTTGTAGAGGGTTTTAGAATTAGGCGCTAAATACCATATATCATTAGGTACCATTTTCATGTATTGAGATTTTTATCTGGAGATATTGTTAGAAAATAATTTAAACGAATATAGCGTTGATATGACAACGAGACTTGTCATATGTACACAAATATCATGAATAACCATAGATAACTACAATTATTTATTCTGAAAGTTAGGCATTAAACTACAAATATTTATTCCGTTTAAACTGATGTCGGAAAGATTTAAACTCAGTGTGAAACTATAAAAGTCAAGAATAGTCTTCAAATATCTCACACATACATAATCCATGTTTCATGTTTAAAAAATTCACAAAAATATCATTGGAGAATTGTGTGGATTACAAAAATGTTTTGTAGGTGTCTGGTATCGATCCAGGTACCGGTAAAGTAGAGAAAGAGCACAACATAAAAATAAAAAATGTTAAAAATGTACGAAATTTTCTATCGCGATATTTGTAACGCAATTCGCGTGACAAATGTTACTGGGGGGTAGGCGTCGGTCCTTCATGACTAAGGGTCGTGATGTCCATGAAAACCCGCCCCTTTGACTAATCTCCTCCATTTTTCTCGTCATCCTGCATATCTTAGAGCTGACACCAGAAAATGGTTGAGGGTCTTGATGTTATTAAACTCCTTTTCTACCTTTTGCCCGAATCTTATCTGCGATGTACTGCTCTCGTGGTTTAAATCTGCCGGCAGTGGTGCGTGGAGGGTGAGTCTTTTATACGTTTTTTGCGAGTGCCTCTTCACTTCCTCTCTGCTCTCCGATCATGATTGTTAATTATATTATTGTTTTATTTTATATTGTCTTTATGTTATGTATTGTGTATATTAATTATATATTTACTAATAAAGTGAGTCAACCGGGAACAATGAGGGCAAATATTGTTTTGGCAGCTGTGCGGTATCGTCCTGTCAATAAGCGGGGCGTTATGGAACAGCTGCTTAGTAGACGGCATATAAGTAGGACCCTTGAGCTTATTGCATCGTTGCAGAATGGAGACATTGGTGTTTCTTCAACACCACATCTCATAGGCTTCTGTCTTCTCTTCCTTGCATTTAAAGCGTAAACTTAATGTGTGTTAAAAAATCATATTAATGCTACCTAAAATACAATCATTTTCGTATGTCAAATTTAAACTCCAAAACCAACCGAAATCGACTACAAAATATTACGTTATATTCGCGTAATAGTTCATAACGATTAATGGTAACGATACCCAGAAAAACTCAATCGATGGAACAAACGAATAATACATCAAAGACAAGCTTGATATGAATGATTCGCACACAATCGGATTGATGTAATACAATACTATTTTTTTCTGCTACTTTTTTCGCAAATTTAGCAAACCTGATAAATGTGTATTTTTCATTAACGCCCGGTATCATATCGCTCGGTTTTTGTATGTTATTGCTGTATTATATTATTATTATTATGTTAATATTATATAATATTATTATTATTATGTTAATATTATATAATATTATTATTATGTTAATATTATATAATATTATTATTATGTTAATATTATATAATATTATTATTATGTTAATATTATATAATATTATTATTATGTTAATATTATATAATATTATTATTATGTTAATATTATATAATATTATTATTATTATGTTAATATTATTATTATGTTAATATTATATAATATTATTATTATGTTAATATTATATAATATTATTATTATTATGTTAATATTATATTATTATTATTCTGTGCATTGTATATTTTACACAATAAAGATTTTTATATGGGGTCATGGATATGATGATGGACGTTTTGGTTGGCTGCCGTGCGTCGTTGCTTGGACGCTGAGCTTATACGCTAGCATAAAAAAAAACTAACCTGGCCGTGAATTTTGCCGTCCAACTGATTTGCAGTTTGGCAAATAATACTAATTAAATGGATTAATAAGAAAGATATACATGTAAAATTAATTTTGTCGAAAAATATTGTCATTGCTACCGGGATTTGAACATGGATCTCTTTCCAATCCGGGGAAGGTGCACGGTGCAGGTTAACCGACTATGCTAAAGCACACAGTATTATTGATGATAAATTGTCGAACAAATATATAACACTTTTCAAATTAATACATCTTTCATCAAAGAGCCTTTTTGAGGCTTCTGGGTCAAGCATGTTGAGATACATAATGTTAAGGGGATCGCCCGTGCAGGAATGTACAATATAAACGGTGTATTTTCATATTTAAATGTAATTTTTAAAATTGTATTTTTGTAACCGAAATAAATTAATCATGGACAATTGTTCGATATAATCGTTCATCAATAACCGTGGATTGTTTTTGCACCACGCATACTTTAATTAATAATACGCATCTGCAGAGACGTCGTACAGTGCGCACCGAAGTTGAACTCATTCGGTTCCTGAAGCTGTTGATTCCTCATCGAGAGTGCTATAGATCCACGATTACTGACTTTTTCGTTCCCCTATTGAATGGCATCAATGTGAAAGAGCTGTGGTGTTAACAAGACGGCGCAACATGCCGCACAGCGCGCGCCACAATCAATTTATTGAAGGACAAATGATGAAACGATGAGCGCAAAATGGACCTGTGAATTGACCTCCAAGATCGTGTGAATGAACACCTTTTGATTATTTTATGTAGCAGTATGTGAAGTCGCTAGTCTATGCCCATAAACCAGAGACAATAGACGACTTAGAAGCCAACATTTGTCACATTATTCCCGATATACGGCCCCGGCTGCTTCAAAAAGTGGTCGAAAATTAGACTTCCAGATTGCGCTCTATTCGAGCCAGCCGCAGCGCTTATATGCGCGAAATTATATTTAAACATGCCATTAGTGGCATAAAATATACAATATTATATATATTTTTATTTAATATCTTTATTTTATTAGCCACTAAAATGAGTTTAAATACATCTACCGGTTTCGAAAAATACCATTTTCTTCTTCAGGATGTCATAATTTAATCATTTAAAAAATCTATTTATCTTTAGTACCTAACTCAAATCATTACTTAATACAAATTTACTCGAATAATTTTTAGGAATAAAATTTTTAGAATGGTACTCGTAGTTAAATTTAGTTGGTTGTTTATAATTTTTTGATTAGTTTTACACGCTTTATTTATCTCCAACGATTCCAATTTTTTTAATTTGTGACCAACACCGTTTATATGCAAAATTGACAATCCCAATTTTTTATTAAAATCATGACCATTTTCTATCAAATGATTAGCAAATTCTGAAAACCCACTATTGTTCAAACATCTCAAATGCTCCCTTTTTAAATTTTTTTTTTTTAATAATAGATTCTGTCAAAGAAACAATATATGTTTTAGTTAGTTATGACATCCTGAAGAAGAAAATGGTATTTTTCGAAACCGGTAGATGTATTTAAACTCATTTTAGTGGTTAATAAAACAAAGATAATAAATAAAAATATGAATCTTAACCACAAAGATAACATTGCTGATTTTAAAAGTAATATTATATATAACTTTGACCAGAAATTTCAACTCCTAAGTATTTAAATTTGGATTCTAGTTCTACTGGCACACTCTCAATCACCAGTTTGCATCTTATCGGTCATCTAGAAATAGTCAAGGTATTAAGTATGGAATAAATATAATATTCCTCGTTTACGTGTTCTATCTCAGATATTGTTTTTATTATTTGTATCTTCTGGATATTTGAACTGACTGATAATGATTTGTATATACGTACGTGAAGGATTTAATACATATTACGATTTTAGGATGTACTTTTTCAATAAAAAGTTGAGTTGTTTCAAGTTGGATTTATTCAAGAGAATTGGTGTCTTATATAAGCAAATTTCCTGCCTACGTGATCTTTACTCGTGTATTTCATATGGTGGACATGATAATAATAGGTCATTTTACCATACCAAAGGACGTATGTACATAGATACATAAAAAATTCGGCACATAGAAAATGTTGTACATGGGGTATCATATATTCATTTGTAGATAGTTCAACCATGTACTTAGATTCTCCAATAACATTGTCATCTACGTTCGTGTTACAAGATTTTTGTTTGTTTGTTTCTGCCAATATCTGCATCATCTGAGTAACAAAACCACTTATCTTTCTTTTTCTTCTACTATAATAACACAAAGTTTTTAGGGATTTTTTTTCTATATGTTACAATAAGGTTATCGATTAAAATATTTTTTAATAACATGTCTTTAATGATGGAGAACCGTTGACGTTCAGATTTCTGGTAAAAGCCTAGAGACGTACCAATTAAGGGTGCGGTGCCTTCGGAAAGTAGGATGAATTGATATCTTACAAAAAGTGAAAGTTTTAATGACTAGGGGGTAAGTGTAAGGCATTTACAGGGGTGGTTTTAATTTCTTTAGAAACAAGGTCAAAGGTCAAACGGGGGACGAGAAATAAAACACGTCGTTTCCTTATAATGGATGATTTCATATTTGATACGATTTATTTTTGGGTTCAACTAGTTTAGGTACAAATTTTTATTAGTCGCGTAAGTCCTGACACATCCATCACAGTTCAAAAACAACAATCCGACAACCAGATATTGGAGGATGGTCCTGTTAGCAGCCTCAATAGTCGACGAGCTTGTGTGAGAAAATGTATGAATGTGGATGAGACGAGAATTGTGTGTCAGGACAGAAGAGTGTGGCGCTCTATCATGTCTGTCTACTCCCGCGGGGACCTACCGATTGTTATAATTCCACTATTAATTCACTGTATAAATCACATTTTCCTCCGTCTACAATTAAAGGGTTATACGAAAATTAATATTATCTCATCTTAGCGTTGGTTTATCATTCACACACATTTGATCAATTTATCTCAAATACATTAAATCTCCAAAAGACATAAATTAATATTGTTTCTTCTTATCATCCACAATCAGTCCCTCATAACCGAGAATCGTGATTTTAATGAAAACGCCCTTTTGCTGTGCCGTGCCTCTACTTTTCTAGGCATCTTACAGATCTAAGGACTGTCACCAGAAAAGTGCCTCTTAGTTGTTCCAACGGGTGGGTGATTTTCCTTCGACATAAGGCTAGGAAATTGGTCATCAGAGTGATAAAAAAGAAGCCATTTAGATATAACTATGAAGAACTCTTTAAATCCTTTCATGTTTTGAATATGTCAACTGTTTACAGATTAATCCTAAAACAATTTTAAAAAAAACTTAACTTCGTATCCACGATTCGATTCAAAGGAAACTAGGTGAAAAATTTTGTACCAAATTTGGTCAACGAACTTTTTTGTTTTGTGCACCGAGTATATTAAATAATTGCCACTTGACTTTAAAGAGTCTAAAGTGATTAACGATTATAAACTAAAAATAACAAAGTGGTTGCTTGATGTAGGTAGAATATAAAATGAAACTAATTTGTCATTTGTGGTAACCTAACTACCTACACATTTTGACTCCAACTATATTAAAGGAATCTTAACAAGATAATTACTTTAGAAGAGATCTCGTCTAGTAAAGAAATTATATTTATTTACAATGTATTATTTTATGCTAAAAAATATAAATAAATAAATAAGCTTCTCAAAGCTCTCGAAAGATCCCCAAAAAATTTAAGGAAAAATTCAGCTCCTGCAGAATGGTGAATGGTTCGTGCGTCATGCGCAACGTGTCTTCAGCACCACATCGCAACAGCATCAATCCGAATTTTCTCCCTTGCCTTAAGGGTGGGCACATTATTCCACACCAAAAATTAAGTCTATGGGAATTTAATATAATATATGATTGTGTTAGATAGTTATGCCGGACAATAAAAGTTAATTTTTGGTATTTATTACAGGACCGGATTGCCAGTCGCCGCACATGTGTGGATACTTTATTAGGATTACTATACCTATCTGTCCCTCCCCCCCCCGCCCCCCTTTACCCTTACCACAGAGCACGACTTTTTCTGTATATGATCTATGACTTTTGAACTGTCAAGAAGCGAACGTTTCACTGATTTTGTACAGTCATTGTTGCTGTGTGTTTCGGTTTTCTCGCAGTGCATGCGGAAGATTTACAATCACTATCACAGTGTGACGGACGCAAGTTGCCGATCACAGTGGTGGGTGATGAAATCGGAAGGGATGGGTGGATGAAAAATATGGAATCTTAAAATGAGGGAAGGATGCGATGAGAGTAAGGGAATCCTTCGATAGCGGACTAGGATGGCTTACAGGATAAGGCGGACATCTCGACTCACCTAAAGATGACGCTCATTGGCTTATCTTGAAGTTCATCCCAAAACTTAAACAGACCCTAATCGGCGATTCTGGTGAATCCATTGTACGCTATTCACTGAGTTTCACATATACAAATCTTGTTATTCCAGTGGATCCAATGAATGGTCCAGCTAGAACACCACTTTCTTTCCAAAATTTCGACAAATTTCATACATACAAAAGCGAACTAGCTGAGCCGGGGGACAGGTGTAGAATGAATTTTTAGTA
This sequence comes from Eubasilissa splendida, assembly GCA_031772225.1. Lineage (NCBI taxonomy): Eukaryota > Metazoa > Arthropoda > Insecta > Trichoptera > Phryganeidae > Eubasilissa > Eubasilissa splendida. Next base: position 3,338,977 of record CM062867.1, read on the forward strand.
GGCTAAGGGGTAGGAATACAACAACACCGGTGACAATTATACTACATTCAACAATAATCATTTTGGTTCAAGTATAGAAGTAAATGTGTTTACCTATATAAAAAATAAAATAATTCCAGGTAAGTCGTGCTTCCTGGTTGGTCCTTAAGTCCTTATTGTTCTTTCCCTATACCAAATTCCTATCACCCTTTCTACATCCCGTTTCACTACCCCCTTACTATTTATAATTATTATCCTATAGCTGTTGAAAAGGTGGCGGTCAGAAGAGTGAGTTTCGTTAGACGATCTTGTTGTTGTGTTGTTGCATGACGTCGGTACTGCTATTTAGAGTTTTGTTTCACGCAATAGTATCTGCAAGAACGTTCAGTATCTCCGGGCGGTAATGAGTAGAGTAGAGGAGATAGACCTCCACAACTCAGACCTTCGTTGTTTTGGATACACAGCGGTCTTTTCATATTTTAATAAAGAACATTTTTCATATCGGTTGTCTTAATCTATTAATCGTGTTCATAAATACGCATAGCATCTTTCATACGCGGCACCCTTTGGCGGCATTATAATTAACGACTTTACACTACGATAATGCAACAAATTTATGATTTGTTTTTAAGAAATCGATAGCAAAGGTTCTCAAGTATCCTCACAAACATAAACAAATACAGAAATCAGAATCATAATCACAAAATAACATAAACAAAATGATCCATGAGAGAACACAACGCATTACATTCTACACGCATAAACTGAATTTGAGAATTTGAATAACTAAGCGATATTGGATGATACGAGGACTTTTATTATTTCGTGTTTGTTTAAAAGATAGTTAATAATCCCGACAAACATCCAAATAATTTTGGTACGATTTTCACCGCTCCTCAGCGCGTATGTACGCACTAGCGGCGGGCAAAACGCGGAGACTCATATATGAGTCACCCGCGGGGAATGGGTTAAAATTTTAATTTCATCCATTGTCTCTTTGAACTTATAACCTGTAACCCTTTGCATATCGTCGGATAATAATTGTTCAGCAGATCAAGCGTTCATCGAGCGCGTTGACCTAGTTCTTCGATCTCTTATTCTCATTGTCTTCGCTTTATTAGATCGGCGCAGCGAGCAGTCTGCTGTTTACTAAGTATTTCCTCTCTCTCGAACCTCGCTTAACTTCGCAGACGACGAGGCCACGGGCCAGGTGCGGCAGGAATGTAAGGAACTGAAGCGATTGCACTCGGGAGTTAATTGGATTTCTTAAAACAATCGACTTGCCTAAGCCGTGCGCCGTAAGGTATTATGATAAACTATTTAACTAATATATTGTTATATACCAGCTGTTTCGTATTCTTTATTATTATTTTACAGATGAACAAATATACTTCCTTACCTGAATCAAAATTTAATTTGTTTCTACCCCTTATCCTATTCCCCATACAGTATACACTTGTTCCCCACCTCGGCAAGTGAACTCACTTTTGTGCGTGTGAAATAACACAAGATTTGTGTATGCGATATTCAGTGAACGATGTACGGTGGATTATTAAGAATCGCTGGTTCGAATCTGTTCATGTTTTGGGGTGAACTTTAGGTCGAGTCGATCTGTACTCCTTTTCCCGTGAGCCATTCTGGTTTGCTATCGAAGGATTTCCTTACTCTCATCCCATCCTCTCATTTTCAACTTCATCCATCCGCCCGATCCTATCATCATCCACCACTTGTAATCGGCGACTTGCGAACGTCACACCAGTCTTTCACCCCTTCTGAGACATTATGGTTTTGTGTGTCAGATTCAGACGGAGTGTTTAAAGTGTAGGGCATAGCAACCCCAATAAATGCAAAATGCTGAATCAACCCCTATCCTCTTGCTCGTATCGAAAACCATATTATGGAATATTTAGATGTAGATATAAAAAGCAGACACGTAACATGAAACTACTCACGGCTGAGGTTAACACTCATGTTTCGGAACGGGGCACAACATAACCCTAAAAATCTTATTTTTATAACTATTTATTAAATATTAATGATATTGAGCTTGTATTCATTATAGCCCTAGATATAAGACAAATCTTTATGTTGAGACTAGTCCAATTTTTCCATGCTAATAATAACTCACCCCACTCACTCAAGCAATAATTAATGGACACAACACAAGACAAACAACCAATTTCAAACGCCAGTTCCGAGAGCATCAACAATATTTTATCAAAGATTCTACATGTTCTTAGCTCCGAAACTGTACAACTCAGTACCAACTGGAAATCGTTAAATTCCAATAAGATTACACAAATATGGACCCAATATATGATCCAATCGGGTAAAAAGCAATCAGAAGCATGGCTATCCAACATTCTAACATAACCATTATACAGTGCCTACACTAATAATTCACTAGTTCTACAACATTTCCACAACATTTTTATTTAAAAATTTAGTATTTTTATCTCTATTTTTATTTCGGTCGAATCTTTTTCTCAAATAACACCAAAACAGCACGAAAAAAAAATGCCTACTTTAACACAGACTTTAGTCTAGTAATGTAGCCAGGACAATGCTGTATACATCAGAGGTGGAGTCTATTCCATCCCACACAATAAACTACGAGTATTTAATTGCAATATAATTGTATCTTATGTTTATCATGTTATATTCTAATATATTCACCTCTGTTACAACAAAAATATGTATGTCAATATAGCATAAATAAATAAATATCCCATAAAATAAAACAATAATGTATGGTAAGATAGTAAAAAGTAGAGAAAATTATGTTTTTCTATAGACAATCGGGACCATTTAATAAGTTAATTTCCATGACATGACGTATGTATTTAGATAAATCGCGTCTTAGATATCTTCGCTGACTTAGGACATGCACGTGCGCGGAGTGTTCGCGAACGCGACACGTCCGGCTGCATCATACTGCTCGCGTAGTTCCCGTCAGCCGGACGCTTAAGAGTAATGACACTTCAAAATTCTACGGTTTCTTATAAAATAACAACAAATTTGGTGGTATCTTGCTCGCATTGTACAAGAAATTTAATTAAAAATATGATAGAACAAGCTCAAACCATTATACTTCATTAAAAGTCAAATTTGAATGGGGTCACTCTGTACCCCGTTACGGCCCTCGATCCCGAATGTTAAAATCTAAATGTGCGAACTTGGTAGATCTGAGGAGATTCTGTAGTTTTTTGAGTGACGTTGAAAGACAGAGATACCAACCAATGGTCAACTTCTTCCATTCCCACCACACCTAAAGCTTCGCTCCGTCTTGACCGAGATACGATCGTGTGGGTTAAATTAATCAAACACTAAAAACATCAAAGCAAGATTTTTCTCGAGCCAAACGACAAATTCATTCCTCTCATGACGCGACCGACTATTTGAGTTATGTACATGGAGCTGTTGAATCGATGACAAAGCCCCGTGTCATATCGGGCAAATCGAACGCCTGCACGTTTGTACAGTTTTGTTCTTGCCGACCGAAATGCATTACGCGGCGAAACAATTTGGCGGATTAACGGTTGACGATAAATGGGATCAATCTATAATCACCATTTGCGGTACAAAAAAAACATTTCTATTTTTCAATTTGCGCTGTGACCTTTTTCATTTTATACAGCTTGAACATTATTTGTACGCTTTTTAAAATATGTCAAATAATAGTATTTCTATGACTAGGCGGTCGCCATTTTGCAATCAATGACAGCCAGCATCCCATCAACGGAATGTTCTTATCTATCAGTATACCTTGATAATACAAAGACTACTATATAATAAAATATGAATTAAATATATTAATTATAAAGATATACATATAAAATCAATTTTATCGAAAAATATTGTTGTTGCGCCACCGGGATACGAACCTGGATCTCTTCCCTAACCGGGGGAGGTGCTTTATCCAACTAAGCTACAGCGGCATTATTTTTAGCGACAATTTTTCGACCCTATATGTTACCTTTTTTTTTTGAAATTAATACATTTAATCGATCCATCATTTGACAGAGCCATCTATCTTATTTTTACAGAATCTCAAAATACCTTTGAGTAAATCTGATAGCAGACGCCAGAATTATCAATTCATTTTTATTAAATTTTGGACACATTGATACAACTTTATATCCCGGTGGCGCAACAACAATATTTTTCGATAAAATTGATTTTATATGTATATCTTTATAATTAATATATTTAATTCATATTTAAAATATCACAGACCTATGTTCTGAATAATTACAACTTCACGATAAGAATGTGTTCTAAAAAAAAAAAAAAACTATATATATCGAATCAACACTGATATTCCATTCAATTCTCGATGGCCTGAATACTATATTGTGTTCTATACTGACACGATAGTCTACTTTCATTAAGATTTCAGTGTTGTATAATATGGGGAATAAAATATTTTCAGTTCTTACTTTGCTGCATTTTATTGCAGTGATTTCGCCTAACAAAAGATAATCTTTAAAATAACCATTATACAATGTATTTTAAATTGTAAAATTTGATAACAAACTTTATTGAGATAACGTCGTACATTTTATTAATATTTTATGAGACATGTTGGCAGATTTTATTATTCGAGTTGAATTGAATATTATTTGTTCTACTTTGTTGAACACAACTATTTTTAAACTAGGAGTTGACCCATCTTTACCCGGCGTCGTGCTTGACTTTTAGAACCTAATTGGTTTATAGGATTCCATTATTATATGAATCTAGACGATGTCTTTCCACGGCTGCTGCTTGGATATTTAAAAAAATAATGTTTTTTTTATATCGTCAAAATACACCACAAAATTGAAAGTAGAAAAACTCAAAACAGTCTATAAAATATTGAATTGAATCATTGTAACCTTACCTTGAATAAATTAAGTGTACCTAAATAGTGAGTGTTGTCATTTCATTACATATTCACCAGATGCATAATTGTCTATCATACTCCACACGAACATCAGATACATACACGCGACATACTTTCAAGACCGAATGGGAATCGGAGATTACAGTCTGTTACGCATCACACTCAATTTACAATCTCCAAACTAATTAAGAGTCGGGAACATAACAATCCTCAGTACTGATGATCTATGCGCTCTGCCCAAGCTGCATACGCCATAACCAGAGCCTAACTCCAAAACCCCCAAAAACGGATTTCGGATAATAAGAGTTAAATATACAGTTGTGTAGATTTTTTTGTTAGCTACATATAGAAACACATTATATCTCGCAAAAGCTACGTAAATACATTGATATTGCATGTTCAAAATTAGGGTTAGTTCCAAAATATCCCAAAGTAGACAGAGTATAAGTTGGTTTTTTCCCTAAAATGAAATCACCCAAACACAACGCTTGTTGATGATCACGTGATCTACAATCCAGTATGACTGCCAGAACGATATATGTTAGCCCCGTTTAAAATTGTAATTCTATTAAGTTTTTGGTGTTTGACTTGTTCCCTTTCTTTCATATTATCTAATCCCTAGTCACAAGAAAGAAAGAAGTATTCACAGTAATTAAAATCTATCAACTGCTGCTAGATCAGTGTGCGCTTTGAACATTCTACGGATACACTACCGTCGCTTTACTCCGCTACCGCTTATTAATAATGTTACGTTAATTATATTATACTTGATAATCCTTTTCGCGAGTGTTATTATACACGCCGAGACGCTTGTTACTTGTGATGAAGAGGAATCAACGAACCAGCCAGCATCCAGCTGACCCAAAAAGTAAGTACCTTCCATCACAGAATAAATACTCTTTAAAAAATGCCGATGTAAAAACATTCAAAATATACGTTTTCATCCATAACTCAAAAATACATAAAGTCGTTTTAGGGGTTTTGGAAATAAGTGCTACATATCAATTGCATATAAAAATTCGTGTTCATGTCTGTTATTTCATTGGAAATAAACTTGTCGATTTATTTCTCCATTTTAAATTTATCTTGCGATTCAAGAGACCACGCATTTGGAACTCAATTGCATTGAATGAAACTGTCGATGTATAAAAAATACCATTTATTGTTAGTTTTTTTTTTTTTAATAGAGATGGGTAAATCAATATTCTTACTAGGAGAACACATTCTTATTATGGAGTTGTAATTATTCAGAACATAGGTGTGTGATATTTTAAATATGAATTAAATATATTAATAAGAAAGATAAACATATAATATCAATTTATCGAAAAATATTGTTGTTGCGCCACCGGGATTCGAACCTGGATCTCACTTTCCAAACCGGGAAAGTATTGACGACAAATTTTCGAATTACCTTTTTGATATTAATACATTTAATCATTTCATTATTTGAAAGAGCCATCTATTTTTCGATAAAATTGATTTTATATGTATATCTTTCTAATTAATATATTTAATTCTTATATAAAATAACACAGACCTATGTTCTGAATAATTACAACTTCGCAATGATAATGTGTTCTCCTAATAAAAGAAGTTGTATCAATGTATCCAAAATGTTATAAAAATGAATTGATAATTGAAGGTAGATGGCTCTTTTAAATAATGGATCAATTAAACGTATTAATATCAAAAAGGTAACATATAGGTTCCAAAATTTGTCGCTAAAAATATTGTCGCTGTAGCATAGTTGAATAATGTACCTTCCCCGGTTTGGAAAGAGATCCAGGTTGCAATTCCGGTGGCACAACAACAATATTTTTCGATAAAATTGATTAAATATGTATATCTTTCTAATTAATATATTTAATTCATATTTAAAATATTCTTACTAAGCTTAGGTTAGCAATTAGGAATGATCCTGGAACAAAACTCGAATCCCTGACAACTAAACACTAAGCAAGTGTTTCAACCACTAGACTTACAAGCTACTAGAAGTTATTAGAGTATTCATTAAAGCATTGAATTTGTAATGACTACCAAAAAAGCAATGGGCGTCTATTGTGGACGCTACGCAGCCGATAGAGGCCGCGCGGCGGCCAGGGTTTTCGTAGTACATATTCCTTAATATATTGCTTTAACAATGCATCATCTAGTGTAAACAAATTATTAGTAAAATTATACATGCAATATATATATGTACACCTAGAGCTATCTTAAATTGATATTAATAATTAAAAACATATAGTGAAGTTGATCAAATTTAATATAAGTAATATGGACAGGTTAAAAAAAACTTAAAATCTTAAATGAATACAATATACTGATTGGTGACATCTATTGCACGCTTCAGAAAGATTTTAAATGAATAATAATTTTTTTTTCTAATTTTGATACTGTAAATTCATGACGAAATCCATTTTAATTATTTATTAACAAACTTTTTATCTTTTTTCCACTATTAATTGTTTAATGTGATGTCATTGAGTTTGTATAGATGTGTGTGTGTGTGAGCGCCGCATCGTTGGGGCAGGATGTGTACCTGTGTGCGTGTGTGTGGGGATAAATAGGGGGCGCGCGGTCTCTTTTCTGCGTTAACGTTGACTTCGATACGAGTTTTATACCTTGTACCATCATTGTATTATTCTGATAATAAATATTTAATTGTCACATAAGAGTGTAAATTAGATAACCATTGATTCAACTACGAGGTGTACAACTGGAACGTACTAACTACGTCTGTCACGGCCATCTTCAGACTGGTACATATCCTAGCTTAAGATAAAAATGCACCAGTCTGAAGATGACCGTGAGAGGCTGAAACCGGTAATGGTCATTATATAATAAATAGTGAAAAAATTTTAAAAAGTGTTTAAATAAATCATTAATATTAATATCAGTTTGCAAACTAATCCAAACATACGATACCACCCGCACTGTGTGAGAACACTATACGTAGTCACCCAGCAGCTACAATTGGCCACGTCACGGTCATTATCCCAGCGATGAACAATATTTAATATTTGGTTGTATTATTTGTATTACTCGTGCTGTTACGTAGGTACCATGTCAAAATAGTGTGCACAGCCCGTTGGGTTATTATTGCCATCGAAGCGGCCTGCTGGTGAATTTTGTTCGCTCTGACAAAATTAGTTCAGTCCAAGCGAGTAACTTTAATATTGGCGATGTTAGTTTGTATTCAGGACGCGAGCGTGCACCAGATAAACCCAGCGTAACTGACTATGATCTGGTCAAATTATTACAACGTTTTTGAATTTATCAATTGGTATTTCAGTGCTGCAGCCCTCGGCCCCGTATCGGGGTTGATTCGGTCGTGTATTGCATCGGAGATTTTGTACGTGCTTCGTAGTAGTTATTCAAATTATGTACTCAAAGATTTAATTTGTATTTGAGAACATAAACTAAACTAGCAGAAAGCAATCGGCAACAGCCGATTGCATTCTGCTAGGCCCTGCGGAGTTTTTCATTCCAATCTCTAGTACAATGACTCACCAGGACCGACTTAATAAGCTCAAGGCCTATATTTTGGTCCTACTCTTACGCCACTTGGTCAGCTTTTTTTTTTATTGCTACAAATAAGGCTGTTCGATAGCGCCCCGCACACAGTGATACGGCCATACCACGCAGCCTCCTATACCAAATTCGCTCTCATTGTACCCGAAATTTTTATTATAATAACATAGTCTCCTACGTCTCCAAGCAAATAAACATCAATGAAGATATGTGGAGGTCTATCGCCTCCGCAATCATCAACACCGCTGATGACTGCTGAATGCACCTTGTAGTTACCTGGACAGTCTCAAAACCACGCCCGGTACCGACGACAATAACATGCACCGGCAGCTGCTCGGGAAGCCGGCTCCTGAGCGCCATTCTACTTGCTGCCGTCTTCCCGACCGCAAGCTCCGTTAATTACTTGCGCGTAATTCTGTTCTGTCTAATTTCTCAACATTTGGGTAAACTGTGCTCAGTAAACTTCTGTCAACTATAAGTAATCTTTCCCGTCTCCAGCCTACTCTAGTCAAGCTATACACATTCACACTTATTGAAATGAACACGTGGAAGAATGGTAGTGGTGGTGGTGGTGGAGGTGGAAGTTATTGGGGTACTCATTCACTCACACCACATCACATCCTTCTAATTTTTCGACCACATTTTGACATATATCGATAAATGATCATGTCTTATGTGTTGCAGGAAACGATGATTCTAAATAATAAAATAAAAACTATTAGCAACATTTGAATATGTCCAAGAACACATATTTACTGGATTTTTACCTACAAAGGCACTGTTATTTAAAAAATAATAGATATTTCATAGAGACGAAGCTGTTTTTTTATTATATTTAATTGAAAATACACGGAAGTATGGGTAATTACAGGGCTTACGGCCTGTTTTCGGATGACTTAAGTGATCATTTTATATACATATAAGGTTCACCATTCTTACTCATTTGTGACATATATGCTGTTTCGGGGAAATGAGTTATCAAATGTAGTCCATAGATGGCGATAGTGTAGTGGTACTCGAAGTGAGACCACATATTAACATATACACAACTTTAAAAAAAAATATTGATATGTGATATGGTGAGAATGATGAACGTTATATTTATATAAAGTGAACACTTAAGCCAGTCGATGGCAGGTCGTAAGCCCTGCAATTATCCATATTTACATATATTATCCATTAAATGTAATAAAAAAATAGCTTCGTCTCTATGAGATATTTATTATTTATTTAAAAGCCATTTATCTATTAAAAATGGTAAAAATATTTTATTGTACAATTTTTTTTTAAACTCACTGTACCTATCCCTAATCTTCACATAATCACCTCCTACATTTAAGCATGTATTGTATATGTTTACGAGCTTTGAAGTCTCGCTGTTGTTGTCATCCAACGCCGGTCCATTTAACCAATTGTGTCTAAATGCAGATAACGGCTGCTCGCCGCTGTAGACGGGAGTTAGAATACATTTAAATACAAAAAATATATATTTGGAAAATATGTATATATGTCGCTCTGGTGATAGAAACTGAAATTATCACATACTCTGCGGTGGTGGGTCATATTTGACCCGGGTGTCTGTAAAAATATGATTTACGCTACAAATATTAATTTAATGCTGTTTTCCATTTAGCTAGTCTGATATTAAATATTTTATAATAATATGAGATACAAATAAATGTTATCAGATGAGATTCAAATTAAAACTGACCTAAGACAGTCGTATTGAATCTCAACGCTAACGCTGAAACATATATTGTCAACATTTTGAGCGGGTAGACAAAATATACCAGGTATGCGTCCATGTATTTGTTTTGACTTATTTTCGTCTGACGGCCCCTAAACAATGCCAGTAATATAATTATTTGAGGGGCGTTGCGCCTACCTGTAAGTTTTATAACACTACCTGATCGGGTTCCGAAGTGAAGATCACATGCTCAGTGGATGTTTGTATATTGGCTGTGTAGGGCGTCTGTTGATGCGTGAGAATACGTACATTATTCGTAATATTTTAAAAATTTTAACTTTAATTTTTTAGTAGAAACATTACGGCATATCATGCCATTTCATTAAACCATATTTAAAATGAAATATCTATAAAAAATCTTCCACAATCTTCCATGGGTCTAAAATAAGGCACCACCGCCGGACGTGTTCTAATTTTCCATCGTTATAACATCTTAATTATACAAAGTGAGGATTATTGATTTCACTTAGCGCTGAACTACCGACCTGAAAAGACGTGTTCCGCGAACGTTTCAGCATGACACTTCACCGATAAGGAGACATAACAACATACGCGAGAGAACCAAGAAACTTCATTTTATAACATATATATGAGTATGTAAAACCTAAGCTGAATAGGTGTACAGTGAATAAAAAAGAAAACAAAATCATAATTTAATTCTGATCGTAATTCTATAGCATGTGGTGGTTTCCAAGAAAAATGTGTAAAACTTCGATGAAAACATTATCAAATTACGAACTGATTTTATACGGTTTTATAAAAATTCTTACGTTACCCATAAAATATCAAAGAAAATTTTATTGAATAAAAATATTATTTTGCGAAATAATGATTTTCAGCGAGATATTTCTATACACATATACATATTATTATACACCTATACATCGCTTTACGAGCGGAATGGCGGATTCTGAAAAAACAAACAAATTTCTCTATCACCGTACGATTCAATTATGGTAACGTATCGTATTTTGTAAAAATATATTCAATTTTTTAATCAAAGAAATTCATTAATTACGGGTCGTATCTATGGATCAGATTTCATTTAGAAATTCGATTCAAGTACGCGTAAAAAAATATCCACATGTGTTTCGTGAATTATAATGACGCAACCAGTACATAGTATAACATACATACGCGAAGTGTCAAACAAGCAAGATGTACAGTTTCGGCGCGCACGGTAGCGAGAAACCAAACTACAAATAAATAATACACTATCAACCCCACACAGCAGGATGATAATTAACAATTTCACAGTCTACTGTACCATTGGTAAACGATAACCTGACAGTTCAAAGATTAAAAAACATAGAGAACACACCTTAGAAAAATATCGTGTTCTGGTATAGGAGGAGAGGGTAATACGAACTCTATTCTATCTATGTAATGTTATGTCTCATTATAGAGATTGAACAATGTATAAAATGATATTTTACACATTAATTATTAGTACATATTTATTAATTTATTAGATTTTTTCTAATTGGGACAATAAAAATATATCTACCTATTTATATAAATGGTAGTAAGTTCTCGTCTACTTTCTAGAGAAACTAAATAATATGCTTTTTATAAGCATCTAACTAAGCTTGTACCGACGTACGCTTCCGAAATGGGAATTCTGACAATAGAAGACAAAAGACTTTAAGTATATTTGAAGAACAGATTCTCCGTGGAATAGGTCCAATTAAAGATGATGGTGTTATACAATAAACAAAGCCCTGTATGCCGTACGATAATATCAGTGTAGTCCAATCAATTTGTGGAAGTCTATTGCCTACACTCTTATGGTCACTGTCCAGTGAACATGAACACACCTAGCAGGTACCACCGGTGCGCAAAAAGAAGCTCGCAGTAGCTGTAAACACATACAGTACCAACACAATGTATCAATACTAATGCAGCCAGCAACCTTCTAGAAGGTTATCTCTCGACCGCCACCTTCCCAATAGCAATTACAGAAACAGTTAAACTTCTCCATAATAACATTTAACAGTGTCAACTGTAAGTATTTTTATATTTTTGTAACCAGCTCTGGCGATAATCACATCATATAATATAACATTTGCTTCTAACGCCAAAAATATACAATAGTCTAAATGTAAAAGTGAAAGATTGCAACCATAGTATTGTATATTTTTCATGAGAAGTGCAGTTCTGGCTCCACGAAATGGGGAGAAATTACGCTGAAGAACTTTTAAAGGTCCAAATCTGAGAATAAAACTGCTACAACAGTATATTGAATTACCTAATTGCATCTCTTGTTTAACTGTTTTTATATATATATTTTGTACATTGATCATTGCACTTTGCTTACTGTTATACCGGAGGAACACTGTCTGCTATAATACAGTAAATTACTAGTGTAGCAGGCAGGGTACTTTATTTCTTACTGATATGTAGTATTTACTTTACCAAATTTTACATGCATACCCTCGGTACATTTGTCTGATATTAGAAATATTACGCAACACTCAGTAATTAACTAGGTGAACATGTATACTTAATGAATATTAATTTGGAAGAGTAACACGTCAGACAGTTAGACATTTTTTATCAATGTAAGTACATATTATTATTATTAACGTTAGGTTATAGTATCTACCCCAACCCTATAAATCTATGGTAGTGATTTGCGCGAACCACAAACTAGCGCGCGGTTGACAGGCACATTTTTTCTGTGTTAAACGAGCGATACGCACGGTTGAATGACTCCGTGAAGATTATCAAAATGTAACTTCAATTTATCAGGAGAGACTAATGACTAATGATGCAATCTGTGATTTGGTTAAGATAAATGCGAGTCATCTTAATATTTTGATTGTACAACGATGTCCCTGCGATTTCGCTGTTGGCGGTCACGCGCACGGCGACGCCATGATTTAAGTATTTACTTTTGAGTCGGAAAAAATGCACTGCTGCCTTTTTTTGTTTTATTTAACCCTTTCCAAACCATGCAGTAACACAGGTCTACCATATTAATTAAACCTATAATACTTCGGTAAATACATGCAACATAAATTTCATATTTTAAATGATCCTAAAAAAATATTAACGCTCAGGAATGACTAGTGAAAAACCAATTATGAAAAGGAAATCGTACAAAAACAATTATTTTTTCCATTCAATCCGTTGTAAAATTAATACGTTGGTAAAAACACCATTTGTGATATGAAAGACAGAGATCACACACTATTTTCACAGTGAAAAGAACAACAAACATACAAATATAATTGTGTCTTTCTCACTAATTAAACGAAGAGAGATAAGAAGGAAGAACAACATTATACAGGACTTAATGAATGCTCTAAATTATGTTATTAATATTTTTTTCAAAATTGAATGCTCAATATTTAGAGTAAATTCGTGCCATTAAAGCCATTTAAGCTAATAAAAACATTTTTTATAACTGTTATTTACGGTAACACGAGTTGATAGCATGGCTGCTTTTGGATATTTTTTATCATGGTATGGTAAAGGTTAAACTAAACAATCTATCATGGATGACCGTCACGGAGGAAAGACGTGATTGGTGGATGGAAAAATTGTACAAAACTTGCAACACCGCTTTAATTTTTATTTATTGATCCGGAGTTGCGTACCTTAGATTTGGACCTTAGGACTTCGACCTGCGATCGATCCAAGGCGGATGAAGATACTTCGATTTAACTTCTATTGTCAAGATGTGTCAGAGTGATTTGTGAATGTCATTGTTACTCTATTAACCTAAACGTAAATTGAAAAGATGTAGTCTTAATCACCAATTTGTGTCCAGCTTATATTTGTATGATAGGCTTCTATGTCGAGGTTTTATATAGCATGAATTAAGTATTTTACATTTTTTTAAATTACATGGTTTTTCTTTCACTTATTTCTCCAAAAAAGAGACCAGCTCTTGTGCTTGGAGAGGGAGTTACGATACAATAATTGTATATAATACGTTACATATTCTATTCATTGTCCATTTGTGTGCTTCTGAAGTGTTCTATAATATTGTTTATTTTCCAATTATGTGTTTTTGAACTCTTTTATATCCTTTATTTCTTTGTTTTGTGTAGGGAGGCTATTTAAATGTTGTATGTATTAGGTCCGAATGTAATTGATTTATTCAATGAAGTTGTTTGTGTCTTTGATTATAGAAATTTGAACCACTTTCACTATTTTACTTCTCTATTTTCGCTAGAATAGCTGTCCATAGCTGATAGTGCGAGTAAGTATTCAATTCTGAGCATAGTAGACCCTATATCCTCATGCAATACCCTGAGTATACTCGGTGAACGTACGGACATAAAGTAGTGTACGTCACAATACAATATTACGTTGCGATCTGGCTCCTGCGGATAGAACGCCAGCGCAACGTCACCGGCTAGGCTCAGTCTGTGGGCGTATGTATATATGTGTGTGGTGTCGATATGGTTGACTCTGATGGATGGAAATGATCGAAAACCATAACGGACTCTATTTATATATCAATCATATTTTACTTACATAAAGATGATAAACTTGACATTGTAAGTACATAGAGAGTTCCAGATTTTCTATATCTAATAAGTACTTCTAACAAAGTTCGCCACTTCTGAATGACAGGGAGATACTTTATTTCGATACAGACATTAGTTCGTTCAAAGTATTATAATAATAAATAGTCCTAAACAAATGTTGTGCTGACAACAATGACCCATGTTCATATGATATGATTTTCCTGCATTTCAATAGTACACCGACTATTGATCCCCCGACAGTTGATCCTCGGACAGTTGATCTCTCGGACAGTTGATCCCTCTGCCAATTGATCTCCCGGATGATTGATCCCCCGAAGCTTCTTCAAGTACCTATTTATATTCGTAAATACCAGTATCCGTGAATGTGATTAATAGGGTGGGAGAAAATTTATAAAAGTATTGCTCTCGATAATTAGCACGTTTTCATATATATAATAAATCGTTTTTATGTTTAATATTATTACTTTTACGAATTGTGATAAACCATTTTTAATTTATTGTTTTAATATATTAATATAAACTTAAAATATAGTGTACGTAAATAATTATGAAACCATCATTTATTTAAATTACGATTTAAAATATAATTTTATATTAATTCTAAAACTAGGTACATGAAAATGCTTTGGGGACCAATTGTTCGGGAGAACAATTTGTGAAAAAAAGAACAACCTGTTCTAGAGATCAACTATCCGAAAGATCAACTGTCAGGGGAATCAATCGTCAGAGAACCCATTTCAATAACTGTTCAAAATTCAGTATCGCCACTGAACAGCACATCCCTGGCTCTATAACCTAGTGTGAACTCATGAATATACCTTCTCCTATAATCTGGAGGCCTCTGCACTGGACTGCTTTCCGCCTATTTCTGATGCCAAAAATCATTTAGTCTGTCTTGCAACCTCATTGGGGGGTCTTCTTATTCTTACACTTTCTTCAGATAGCAGCCATTTCGAGGTTGTACATCACTCGTTCGCTCTATAAAGCCTCCTCAGTTTTGTGATTTTGTGTCACATTCGACCACAGCTGAATGTAACACAACGAAATACAAATATCGACTAGGGTTGATTCTTAATATTACCCGTTATTCTCTTTGAATTGTAACATATAACATTCCGAATACTATTAATTCTCTTATATTTACGCGCAATTATTAATTATTCAATATTTTTAAAGGGATTTATTTGATTTCAGTGCCGATAAATCGGCGTTTATTTGCAAAATAACTTTCTTTTGAAGTTTGCATCAATATAATTTTTTTAAGTAATTAATACACTAGCAAGTATAATAAGTATTACATTTTATTTATAGGCAAGCCTGTTAGCCGCTTCCTACCTCACTAAGGTACATGTACAGTACCTGTTCTGAGATAGGTAGCCATTAGGTTCAATTAGGCATTTATTATTTCTTTTAATATTAATTAATTAATAAGTAAGAAGTAAAGTAAGGTAGGACCAATTTAAACAAATAAAATAGTAAAAAATTTAAAAATTTAAAATGAGACAAGTAGATAATAAGTAAAAGTAAAAATTAAGATACAGACTGTGAACATGTAAGAAGTAAGAAACAAAGTATGAAGAATATTAAAGAAACGGAATTAAAAAAAATAATAGTTTAAAATACGTAGATATGAGAAATAAGTGAAAAAAACACAGTAAAGATATAGTAGAAAAATTAGAAGAACAGAGTAAAAACAAGGTGTAAAGCAGGATTCGAATAGAATAAAGCAGGGAGCTATTATAACACTTCAATTTTTTTTGGGGTTGTTTTAAATTAGTGCTTGCTCTTGAACGAGAGCATAAAATATGATTTTATTTCATTCAATTACTGAAATAACTGTGTCACCGCGAACCCTTACAGAAAGGTTGAGTCTCTCCTGAATCCCCATTGTTAAAACTTTGTTGCGTATTTATACGACCTCATTGAAGTTATAATTTGGGGATCAGGCGCATATAAAAGCGGTGCTAAATCAATATTAAAAGCGGATAGATTTAGGGGTAGTAAAATAATATCGCTCTGTGCTCCAACCCGCCACCCGCCGCCTCTCTCCATGGGGCCTGGTACTGACTGCCATTTTAACGTCACATTTCATACATTTTACGAGACTTGCAAGAATAGCAAGCTTTTGTGGGGCACACATTATTTTACTATAAAATAGGGAAAACCGACAGCGCTGTATAAATAAATATTTTTCTTCGCGCTGCCAATGCACCAATTGGCAATTCGTTGTATTTTAGTCCTCTGGATATTTCTCCACAAACTTATTATGCTTGTATTTTTTAAAAATAATATTTTCAGTTATTATGAGTTTCAATTTTAAATTATAATTACAATCAAATGACGCATGGAGCAAGCTCGTGATATCTTTATCCGCATGAAAAATATATTCTGCGGT
Organism: Eubasilissa splendida; assembly: GCA_031772225.1. Classification (NCBI taxonomy): domain Eukaryota; kingdom Metazoa; phylum Arthropoda; class Insecta; order Trichoptera; family Phryganeidae; genus Eubasilissa; species Eubasilissa splendida. Next base: position 3,356,019 of record CM062867.1, read on the forward strand.
CATGATATCAACGTTAGATAACGAATGCGACTAGTTAGATGTTATGTGTTTTGCACATTATTTAATATCAAAAAAGCACGGACACTTATCGATAAATGATATGACAATCTAGAAAAAAATACTTAAAAATCGGATGAATAAAGAAAAATAAGTATTTAAAATAATAAAAACCCGAAAACTTCAATATCTCGAACATGTAATGAAACATCCAGAAAAGTATAAAATATTAAATTTTAAATAAAACACATTAAAAATATTTTTGCTGTGGCATAGTTGGATAATGCACCTTCCCCGTTTAGGAAAGAGATCCAGGTTCGAATCCCGGTGGCGCAACAAAATTGATTTTATATGTATACCTTTCTAATTAATATATTTAATTCATATTTAAAATATCACAGACCTATGTTCTGAATAATTACAACTTCACAATATGATTTACCGCGTGAGGGGGGTAAATACACTTGCTCCTAGACCATCATGACGTACCTAACAAAAAACAGACAGAGCTACAATAGCAGCTGATATGTTACGTGAGTAGTTACGCATGTTTATTCGATATTTAAACTCACTCATTTACTTTGTATATTTTTTTGAATAAACATCTTCTTACAAACGTGTATAACCGTTAACCCCATATACTACATTTCTTACGTGCCACATTTAATGACTTAAAATAACACGTGCTACCCGATCATCTGACCAGTTCTCACATTATTTCATATAAAGAAACACGTGTCCTTATATGTCACGTCCACCATATCCTGTAAATAGAAAGTAGGCAGGAATAATAACCTGCCTATATAAGACGCCTGTAGATCTTTAATGCTATTGATAAATTTGCCGTTCAAGTCGAGTTATTTTATTGTATTGTTATTAGGTAGTATTGAGAAACCATCACCTGAAAAAGTTAAAAAATAATAGGTGTTCTTGTCTTGTCAGTGTGAATAGTGACCTTGACGAAAGCAGACGTTAACTAGACCGATATTTATTCAATCTCGACATCGCAAAAGCATTAGCGGTATGGATTTATTCAGCTCCAGTGCATTAGTACTGTATTGTTTGTGATTTGTGTGCACAGTGATTGTCATTTTTTGTTTTGTGTGTCATGGGTGAAGCTGTGATATCACTGTCTTCAATCAGAAGTGGAGATCTGCCCATCAACGTGCCGTTTGTGTGATTTCGGCGGCGACTGCGGGAGTGACGAAGCCGTCATACACGAGGTAAGGCGAGCAGTCCTTCCAAATCTTGGTTCCCCGAGATCACTGGTCCTTCAACTGGAAACCCTACCCCTTTTTTACCCTTATATCCAAATTCCCTTATTTCTATCCTTCCCCCCTTCGGCGATTCCGATTTACAACCAGAATCGTCGTAATCCAATCCGCGGGACGCGCGATCCAAGGATCGCGCAATTCGTTCGGTAGATCCTATCGGTGCAGTTTTTATTCTGCATCTCGAGGAGTTTACAAGTACCTATTTACTTTACTTTGATTATTGAATTACGTTCAAACATAAACCAATGTTGGCCTATCTACATGCAAAGGTAATTAATACACAATTGTGTCATACAGCTACAATTTGAAAGCTTTACATAAGAAAAATAAAATTTCGTATCTGTCGACCGACCCAAATCAAGACACTCCCTTGACTGAAAATTTCGTCAACTGATTGAATTTAGAAAATCCAATAATATTGTTCTGCGCAGCTCTGGAACTCGCAAATGTTAAATAATATATGACACACTTTCGTACGGAATCACGTATCTGTTTTCTGCGAACGTCTAGATGTCAACATTTCAAACGTATACTGAATACTTTAAAATGTACGCAACGTTTTCTTTCTCGGAAATACTCGAACTCTGCTCCGTGTATTTCACACGCCCTTAAAATATTTTTATCATAGTATTAGCATGACGCTTCTCCAACTTAATTGAAGGAAAATAATTAATTCCAATTAAAGTTGTATTATTTTTATTTGAAGGCCGCGATTCACATGTCAATATCTAGGTCTATTGATTTATCTCTTGTCATCACCGCCCGGCGATACTGAACGCACCCTGCAGATACCGGTGCGTGAAACGAAACTCTTGGCAGCCGAAAATAAAAATGAGTATAAGGGATTAATATTGCAATGCTAGTATTACTACCTGGCGTCAGTATTGGCGCCAGGTAGGGCAAAAATGTAGGACCAAGATAGGAGTATTGAAATTACTATATCGGTCCTGGGTAAGCGGTGGGTTCGCTCTCATTGCGTCTGGTATTAACAAAATGAATGTCTCTATAAACTATTTGCGTATACTAACTTAATTATACAGTCAAAATACTCCATATATTTAAATTGTGCATATCAATAAGTCAAGTAGTTTTTCTTTCACAAAACCAGCTCTGACAATACATAAAACATCCACGCGACTATCAATCGGACACGTGATTGATAGATAAATATTGGAGCATTTACTATTCATACATTGACACTTACTGTCCTGGTGGATCATTTTAGACCCACCTCAAGTTTTCGGTTTTTCAACCGTTTTGTGGAAGATTTTTTATAGATATTTCATTTTAAATATGATTTAATGAAATTGAATTGCCGTAATGTTTCTGCTAAAAAATAAAGTTAAAAATTAAAAAAAAATTTACAAATAATGTACATATTCTCACACATCAATAGATGCCCTACACAGCCAAAATACAAACATTCACTGAACATGTAATCTTTTCGTCGGAACCCGAACAGGTAGTGTCATAAAACATACAAGTAGGCGCAATGCTCCTCAAATAGTTGTATTACTGGTTTACTGGTATTATCTAGGAGCCGCCAGACGAAAATAAGTCAAAACAAATACATGGACGCATACCTGGTATCTTTTGTCTACCCTCTCAAAATGTTGACAATATATAATTATGTGTAAGCGCTGAAATTCAATCCCGTAAACGCAACTAATTTTTGAGCGTTTTTTTACATTTTTATCAATAACTCATTTGAATCTCGTCCAATAACATTTATTTGTATCTCAAATTATTTGTAAATATTTAATAATAGATTAGCTAGAAGGAAAACAGCATTTAACGAATATTTGTAGCATAATTCATATTTTTACAAACACCCGGGTCAAATCTGACCCACCACCGCAGGGATGTGTTAAACAGTCTCATCGTTCAAAACATCACCTGTGTACGCCATAGTAGTAATCATATATTACACAAGTTTATACATGTTGATATTTCAATCCCAATAAGTGATGACACCATTACATATAAATATATATTTTATTGTGAAATTACAATTTCAAACAAGAAATCTATAATTCCGATTTAAAAGCTATTTACTTTATATTTTGTAAGAATATTCCAGGTTTGTAGGATGGTGGTAACCAAATATTTTTTTCGATAGAAAGTTTTTTTTTCTGCATATCTTTTTATGTATTCATTATATTTGTTTCAATGTATATATGTTTAAATAATTACCTCAGGTAGGTCGTGTTCTTCCTAGTATTTGGTTGGTCCTTAAGCCCTCCTGCCTTGTCATGTAACAAATTTCTTCCATCCATCGTACGCCCCAATTCCCAAACCCCATATGCAGACATATATAAAATGATGATACGCTTTCATGATCGTTTGTGTAGTGTTTCTTTCTAAGTGAGTCGAGACATGAATAACTAATGGGAGATGAGTACTAAAAATCAGTAATAATACGAAAACGTAGTTTTAATATACAATATTACATGATTAATAAAAGTCCTTCTTCTGAGGGGCTGCAAATGTTTTCGGTAAATGAAATTCATTTCTATACTTTGTATTTTGAGGGAAGAATGAAACTAGGCACGGTGCTCGGAACGGTTGAATCAAAGCCTCCCCGGAGAGGAATGAATTTGGCTGAATATTTCATAAAAATCCTTTTTTATTCGAAAGGAATCGTAATGCATTTTTAAAATGGTATTCGTTTTTTAAACTGATTTAAAAGCACCCTTAGTGGCGGCGGTAAAATACATGAACTCCTAGTATATAAATCTTACCTTTTACCTCAATGTGGCCTTTCAAAATTTTGCGTAGTTATTCTCTTGGACCCTGCGTTAAATATACCGTACTCATGCATATAATGTAGTCGATCTAGCCACCATAAATTCAACATTTTTTTTTAAAAAACTTCCCAAAAAAATGTCTCTCGGGGCGATCGAGTCCTGAAACTTGTATTAAACTTCATTAAAACTAAAAGCAGAACACCTAAAAGCAAAAGTTAAGGTTCCGGTACTTTAACTGTTGAAAAACTGGCTAAACGAGAGCCAGAAAACAAAGCTACTAAACGATGATAGTATCAAATTAATCAAAAATATAAGAAAAATACAACACACATATTTTGGGGTATCTAGAATCAAAAAATTTCCAACACACGGTTATTGATAAAAATTAATATTAAGGAATAAATTATGATTTATAGCTGAAATTTATTTATTTATTTATATTTTTATTAGTTATTGTCCTTGCATACTTGCATTAGCTTCTCATTAATATTGTTAAAATTAGAAGCCTTGAGTCAAAATCACTTCATTGGTTTCGCCAGCGTGCACGGCGCGTTCACGTACATGTTCACGTTTTTAACTCTTCAACCACAGATCTCTAAAGTCGTTCTAAATTTTATAATTCGTCTAGCTATCATATCATAGAAAAAATAAAATACACGTGTTACGAACGTGTTTAAACATTCACTCTACATGTATTTACTTACAACGGGTGCACTATGTACTAATTTTATATTATATTTATCACAACACAGCTAAAGGAGGAGCACGTGAACGAAATAAATAACATATTCCTATGTACTTGCATTCGAGTTCACACAAAAAGAACACCTGCATTATTTAGTGTGTTAAATTCTAAATTTCATGATATTATTAGTTCATCCCATAAATAATAGGAAGTCTTCAATTACATGTACTAAAAATCGGAGGGAAGCGGATAAACTACATCAGGTTTAATTACTACCTGCTAAAAAGCAGGTAGAAACTTATACTAACTGTAAGTTTTGAAGAGTGGCGTTCGATTTCGACAGTTAATTTTTCAAAGTTATAATGAAAGTGACAAATGAGCATATTTGGCATATTTTTCTTTAGGAGTTCAATAAAGGGAACAACGCAATGGAAAGTGCGAGGAATATTAATGCAGTATATGGGGATCGGACAATAAGCGTTAGCCAGTGTCAACGGTGGTTCCAGAAATTAACTACAGCCTAGACGACGAGCCTCGTAGTAGAGTTCGACGAGGACGTCCTGCAAACTATGGTGGAGAAAAATTACATCGTAGCTGTTAAGAAACTAGTAGAGATGCTTGGATTTGGTTATTTAACCCTTCCCAAATCATGCAGTAACGCAAATCTACAGCTCTTTTTAAGTCTGTAATATTTTGGTAAATATACGCAACACATACTTCATATTTTAGTTAATTTGTAGGATAATATTTAAGCTTAGAAATGAAATGAAACGAGTTGTGAACATGTGGAAATGGTGGATATTTAGCATTTATTTATTGACTGCAGCTGCAGCAGCTTCCAAGTTTTACACTAGCAACATATCATTAACATAAGCAGTCCAAATTATATGTACTCTATACAACAAAAGATAGCGCGTTCAGACTGCTTTTGTTAAAAAATGTTGTTATCGTTAACGGTATGCATCTATACTACAAAACCCACCCAGGTTGCTAATTCCAGAGCAACTTGGAATGTCAAGAAAACTAATAAATGTGGTAAAAATGTAAAAAATGGAATGTCAAGTGAGAATTTAAATTCTTGAACGTCTCCACATGTCTTCTACTTAACATAGTGGCACTAGAAAAAGTTATCAGTGATTCTAAATGTCCAACTAGCTAACATTTTTAACATGTTTATCTTTATATGTGAAATAATCTTTTTATATGCGAATATTTACAAATATCCACAAAACGAATAGCTTTTGTATGCGAATCTACTATTTGTTTATGTCGTTACATGACTCAATTTAGGATTTAACTGGATATTTATTATTACATTTTTGATTATCAATCGTAAAATTGGACGAGCATTTTAGGAAATGAAGGAGAGTGTATTTTAGATCAAAAAATATTTTTGATTATCTTAATTTTGAAACATAAAAAAGTATAAAATACCGCATTATTTATGGGTTGACCCAACATAAAAAAAAAATTACAAAAATTGGAAATTCAGTCTTTGTTCTGCACGTGTATACAGAATTGAATTAATTCATTGCATTAAAAAACCATTATTAATCACTAATATAAATTGCTAAGAGAACACATTCTTATTGTGAAGTTGTAATTATTCAGAACATTTTTAAAATATTAAAGATATACATATAAAATCAATTTTATCGAAAAATATTGTTGTTGCGCCACCGGGATTCAAACCTGGATCTCTTTTCTAACCGGAGAAGGTGTATTACAGCGACAATATTTTTAGCAACAAATTTTCGAACCTATATGTTACCTTTTTGATATTATTAGTGTAACGAAAACTTCCACTCCTTCTTTTAAGATTTTAATTTTATATTATTACAGTAAAGGATCTTGATTTGGGATCACAAGATTCTAGGAAGTTGATAGGTGTTAGCTCGTTGGGCTGGACACTTTTTTTGTCTCAGGATTGCTCGCGGTTCATTCAATATATGCTTATGGACAGGGTTTCGAAATAAAGGTCGATGTACTTTAGTAGGAATGACATGTATTCAGTTAAACCAGTATATGCCCCTAACGGAACATAAAGTGACTAAAAGTGATGGCAAAATTCTGAACAACATTGAAAAGTTTAATTTGCCAATCCCATATTGAACACTAAACATACCATAGAAAGCCATTCACTAGGAGATCCAATGTATTTTTACGAGTGAAATTTATTTTCCATCTTTCCTAAGGGAGGTATATTCAAGATTAATTATTCTCATTGAAAAACTATGGGTCACGGATATGGAAAATTAAGATCATATCGACCGAGCTAATTATATGTTTTTATTTTTTCATTTTATTAAATTATTAACTGAATTTCAAGATAATGAAAAAGGCGAATGATATGTCTTTAGCATGGTAGGTATGATTTTATTCTGTGAGAAAGTTTTGATCAGATTCTTTCGTTGAGAGTGCTGGTTTAGAATAAATTTTTAAATACATAAAATCAGAGGAGAAGTGAAATACAAATAAATTTACAAACTCCAGCATATGGAGAAAAGTTATTATTATAATCACCTGTATGGTGGTCAAAGAAACATTTATTCAGTCAGTAGGTTTGCGAAGGCGAGAACTGGGAGAGCTCCCTTTCCGGGAGAACGGAATAGACAGATATAATTAATGAAGCGTTGAATGTTTGTGAGGAATTCGGCAACAAGATGGCGACGGGTCTTTGATTTAAAGACGCAATTTTGTAAGGGTATTAATGACACGAGAGCAGGGAGTAGTAGGAGGGAGAGGCTCTGTTTGGATCATTGGAAGTGATGGAAGGCCGGAGTGATAGACTTCATGTTGAAGGCGAGGTCTTCCGGAGCAGATAAGGGCGATGGAGAAAGTTACCATGTATCTGGATTTTGGATAATTAGGCGGTGTTCACCAAGCTGGTTCGAATTTGTTAGAATTCGTTAAATTTGTCTTTTACAATTTCACACGACAAATTCTTATGGGTTTGCGATAGTACACTGTGATTTGCGAATAAAATTATTAATCAATAGATCAATATTTTTTCGTAAAGATTATTTTGAATAACTTTTATGACGCGAGTGATATATTTTAAGAAAAGACGCAAAAAGAAGCGTAATGGCTAAATTCTCGGACCCGCGGCCTATAGATGTTATAGGTGTTCATATTTCGAAGTCGTTTATCTTTAGTCAGTAAGAGAGGGGGAAAAGAAAGATTACAAGACTAGGAAAACGACGCCCATTTCAGAAAATGTATATAGGGAAGCACTAGAGGCGCGCGAAGGGGGGTATATTAGTAGTCCGACACGTGTCGTTGGATTAATTATTTTTCGACAAAGTCATACGAGTGTACGGGCCATTTTAAGGTCGTTGACGAAATAGCGCGTAATTTAATAATTTACGTGAGTAAATTGCAGATTTTTATAAACAGAAATGGTTTATATTTGAAGTGTGTGGTCTGTTTTCACAGTTTACGTGTTTTTTTTTATGCGATTTCTTAATTAGATCAAAGCTTAAAACATGCGTCAAAAGATGTGGAGAAATAATATACATGGCATTAGATTTAATCGTTCCATTATTAGGTTAGGAAAGAGATCCAGGTTCGAATCCCGGTGGGGCAACAACAATATTTTTTGATAAAATTGATTTTATATGTATATCTTTCTACTTAAAATATTTAATATAAATTGCTTTTAATTGAAATATATTTTGAATTTATTTACATTTGTATGTGAAAATTAAAACACTATCAATCAGGTATATAATTACTTTCATCTCAAACATTCCTAAATATAACCGCTAAGCATCCATTATGTAAAGTGAAATCCTCTCTCTATACATGTGCAAGTATTTAATCCGGTTTACGGGATCAAAGCACCTCCTATGTACAGGTAAGAGCACTCCATGTATGGAGTTACCGCTAGATGTATCCAGCGGTAACTTTGTCGTACACTGTGAAGTAGCTGAAGATAATTCTCTTCGGAGTGTTGCTGCTAAAAGATAAATATATACAAAAATAATTAGGTTTATTTAATTATGATTTGTAATCTAACGGAAGATGTTCAACTAATGCACACTTCTAATGCTAATAATGTATAGCTGTGAAATAAAGATACTCAACAAACGAAACAGGTCCAAAAATGTTATTTTTATTATTAAAACTGCTACAACCTATTTTATTTTTAGTTTATTTGTAACTATATAATACAATGTAAAAATCTGTTTGGACTATGCCCGTCTCACTAGAGAAATTCTATGTCGGAACGGGCATAGTTTACAAGCAATTGTACAATTAATTAGAATTACAAGTAGTAGATAGAATTACATTTATTAATATATGATAGGTGTACATGAAGAACAATTTTAAAGTGGACTTAATTTTTGGATCACTTTGTAGCATTAAGTAATATAAGTATGAGTCAATATGTTTGAGTGAGTGCACCAATACTGGCTCTACCCACATTATGAACCCAAGTTTTAATATATAGTTTCATGTTCTTTGAACAATTCAATTGATTTAAATCTTTTAGCATTCTATTAAATAGTTTAGGTCCAAAATATTTGTAGTTCCTTTGGCCATATGTTGTATGTGTTCTTGGGGTTTGTAGGTTATTTGTATTTGTCCGTGTGGAAATTATATTTTGAGTTATTTAAAAATGGGTCTGTATTTATATATATGCCTATATATTGAATATTGTATTTTCTACTCTTCTCTGTAGTTGTGTTAGTATGATATTTAACTGAACTTTTTTCAATCATTTTATATTGAGCATTACAATTTTACATTCAATTACTTCTTATTTTTATGTTATTTACTTATTTACTCTTACTTAGTTTTTTTAATTTTGTATAAATGTAATATTGCATTTAATTTAAGTTTTACATCATATTTATATGCTATCTAATTGCATCCTGTTTTATTATATATATTATGGCGTTATATCCGGTACCTACCGCGCATGAGATGTGACGGTCCTTGACATTTACAAAATGGCAGCACTGCACCGCGTAAGAAATAGTTTATCTGTGGTATTTCTTTTTTTTTTTTACGGCTGACGCGCACAAAATAGCTGCTACAGCTACCATCAAGAAAATGTGATTTCATATTGGATTAAGGAAGGGTGAGAATGATCAAATATATTGGGCATCTGTGTTATCCTGCATCATATTGTTAGATTTGTTTGCTATTTTACTTGTATGTTTGCAGGATGTGAAGCATCCCTTCTTTAGATGAAAGCAGAGAGGTCATGTATATAACAATACTTTTTTTTCTTTAAGCTTTTCTCATGAATAAAGCAGGACGGGGATACGATTTGGTCTCCTCCGCTTCTTTATTTCACAACTGAACTTGTTTTACAACATAAGAAGACACAAGGATTCCATGTGAGTTCAAATGGAAGAAGATAACCCAGCCTTCCTGACGTTTTGATGATAAGTAAGGAGATACAAGTATTTACGGGTGCCTCGGAACATCAACTCTCAGAACGACGATACCTCGCGTTTAAATGGTTGTAAAACGAATTTCGATGCAAATTATTAATATTTGAAGTATCGTTGTCTTTATTCAAATAATGACTTGCTAATCTTGTAATCACAATTGGACGAAAATCTATTATTTTGCTAAAGAAAGCATACTAAATCAATTTTTATTTGTGATCACATTTATTTGATACGATTTTTGCTATATTTAACCTGATAAACCCATCAGGGGATTTAAATTGTTGTAATATAATTTTCGAGGTGGAGATTTTAATTTCCAATGATTTCAAGTGTTTCATCTCACCATTAGTTTCAAATAATAACTTGTTGATTTAGATGTTCACACGTTAATAAGAAGACTTGCCAATAAATCTTTCTACGTAATCACATTCAAATGACAAGATTCTTATTACATTCTATCTTATAATTCATATGTTTTCGTATCTGAGTAAACCGTTAAATTATGTTGTTATAAAAATTTAAAACTAATTTTATTTTCCCTGAGAATGACAGCTGATGCGAATGAGAGGCAATATGGTGAATTATGTGCATCCGAATCACGCCCATCATGCTTTACACTGAGCGAGCCGGTGGACGGATGAAATACGACGTCACAATATATATATATATATATATATAAAATTTTGTATGTATTTTTCTACATCGGACGATGCATTTACTTACTCTAAGTTTTATTTTAATTATTACAATATATTAAATATGAATTAAATATAGTAATTAGAAAGATATACATATAAAATCATATAAAAAATATTGTTATTGCGCCACTGGGATTCGAACCTGGATCTCTTTCCTAACCGGGGAAGGTGCATTCTCCAATTATGCTACAGCGAAAATATTTTTAATGTGTTTTATTTAAAATTTAATATTTTATACTTTTCTGGATGTCTAAGTCTCTAAATTAGGAAAAGGAAATCCACTATCGCGCCAAACTAAAGAAGTTATTTTGAATGTATACAAGTATTTGAATGAAATTTACAAAACTAGCAATTCGGTAAGTATTATTATATGAATTTGTTTAATTTTATTTTATTTTATTTCAAATACGAATTAAATATAAAGATATACATATAAAATCAATTTTATTGAAAAATATTGTTGTTGCGCCACCGGGATTGAATCTCTTTCCAAACCGGGTAAGGTGCATTATCCGACTATGCTACAGCGACAATTTTCGAACCTATATGTTACCTATTTGATATTAATACATTTAATCGTTCCATAATTTGAAAGAGCCATCTACCTTATTTTTACAGAATCTCAAATACCTTTGAGTAAACTGATAGCAGACGCCAGAATTATCAATTAATTTTTATTAAATTTTGGACACATTGATTATATTGATATAACAATATATTTATATGCTATATAATTGCATCTTGATTAACTCTTTATATATATATTTATTTGTACATTGAATACTACACTTTGTTTATTTCTATACCGGAAAGGCACTGTCTGCTATAATACAGTAAACTACTAGTGTAGCGGGCGGGATACCAAAATATATGTTTTACTTTGCCGCAATGTTATCTGATTATAACAATATAACAACACACTGTAATAATAATCAAAAAATAAATATATTATCATAATTATTCATCTTCATTCAGGTTTAACTAGTTGAGCAGCCATTTCGTAGGTTATGCATCAGAAGGCCTCTCCATCTAAGCCACCTTAATTTTATGAATTTTGTGACATTCACCTCGTCGTAATAATATTCCTAATATACATGCCTAATATAAATAATATTGATGTGTACAAGACAGTCGGTGATAAATTAATAATTTTTTGAACATAAATTTATTTTAAGGGTTCAATAAACGTCAAAATTTCTAATGATTCATATCGCCAATGGCTCACAATCCATGAAAAATGTACATTTATAAAAATACGGTTTCATCAATAATAAAACTAAATTGCATATTAAATACAATACTTTGGGCAAAACTCGTTAATCATCTACCTAATCAGCCATCAGACACACGGATCGCACAAATACATATTCATTAATCGATTACTGTATATGTGCTTACATTCTACAACTTTTATTCTAAATTAGCCTCAACAATCCTGGGTGTGGGTGGACAGAACTGCTTTCACAATTTTTCGAAAAAATAAATTATAATATAGAGGAAGGTGTTCAAACTAGGGACACCTAATCATTTTTTTTAATGCATATACGAAAACATATATTTTTATTAGGAGAACATATTCTTATTGTGAAGTTACAATTATTCAGAACATAGGTCTGTGATATTTTAAATACTAATTAAATAATTATTTTAAATATGAATTAAATGTATTAATTATAAAGATATACATACAAAATCAATATTATCGAAAAATAAAAACATTCCCCCGGTTAGGGAAGAGATCCAGGTTCGAATCCCGGTAGCGCAACAACAATGTTTTTATTTTTCGATAATATTGATTTTGTATGTATATCTTTATAATTAATACATTTAATTCATATTTAAAATATCACAGAACTATGTTCTGAATAATTACAACTTCACAATAAGAATGTGTTCTCCTAAAAAATAATTATTTGTTACTGTGTTCGGAATAATTACAACTTCACAATAAGAACGTGTTCTCCTAATAATATATAAATTGTTTACTCAAAAGTATTTGAGATTTCGTAAAAACAATGTAGATGGGTTTCAAATAATGGCATGATAGATGTATTAATTTGAAAAAGTCTAACATGTAGGTTCGAAAATTTGTCGTCAATACTTCCAAACAACAGTATTTTTCGATAAAATCGATTTTATATGTATGTTTTTCTATTTTTTTTAATTAGTATTTAGAATTTATCATTTAATTAGTATTTAGAATATTTTTTGCCCTTGGTAATATTTGTTTACTTGTCATCGAGAAGTTGTGACCTTGCGGGCTGACGTCCCGCCCACGCTCACCGGCTAGCCAGTGTAGGTACACGAAAATAGGATTTCGTTATTCTGAACTTACCTATGACTATTATGGTTCAATGCTCGGCTTACCATTTTGTAAAAAATGATTTAATACAATTTAGGGCCAATGTGCTAAATATTAAAAGAAGTTAGGTTGCAGCAAGATAATATATTATAAACAATAGGGAAATTAACTGACTGCGGGAGAATTATGGACATATCCTAGATCAATAAAAATGGATAAAGATTTCAGGTTTTGCGTGAGATTAATATAGGGTGCCCAGCGGAAAATTTGAAATATTAACATAATAAATATATAATATAAATATTGAAATATTTCCAACGTTAATCTTTAATAAAAATAATTATTTCCTTTATTTATTACGCTAAGTATTTTCAAATAATAAATTAATCATGTTCAGTCATAGAAAGTGTTCTTAAAAACAATCATTCATTTTTTTACATGGGTAAGAAAATATTATTTTACGTTAAAAATTAAACTTTAAAAATACTGTTAACAGTACTCTAAAATTATAAATAAATACATGATAGGGTCGTATAAACGACGGATTTATTTTGTCTAAAGACGTCGGTTAAACGAAAGTACATATGTTATGTAAAGTATCAAAGTATGACATCTCAATTTTTAGACAAAATGATTTATGAATGTAGTTTTATAAATTATAAAACTTCTGTCAAGTCTATGAAATCATTATATTTTTAACAATTCAAAATACTTCAAATTAATAAGGATTTATATTTTTATTTAATATCTTTGTTTTATTAAGCAAGTGGTTAATAAAACAAAGATAATAAATAAAAATATGAATTTTAACCACAAAGTTAATATTGCTAATTTTAAAAGTATAATAAAAATTTATAATGTTATGACATCACAGTCTTAAGATAAGTTTTATAATCTATAAAACTACATTCATAACTCATTTTGTCTAAAAATGGTGTTGTCCCACTTTGATACTTTACGTCACATATATTGTATTACATATATTATATATGATTGTATAATATCATTGGTAACAGCATAATCTAAACTTATACCTAATGTACGCCACTGCCTACCAGCATGGAAGGGACCCCTGGAAATCCCTTCCATCAAACTGACAACGTTACATTATTACATATTAAGTTTTCACAATACCCGACCCGCCGCGTTCGCGAGCGTTCTAACAGGACAGCCCGATATTCCACAGATAAAAATTAATAGTCTTCTCGTTTTTCGATTGCCATTATATAGAGATTTATTGACAGTACTTACTTACTTACTTACCATCACGCCGTTTCCCCGAAGGGGTAGGCAGAGATAATAGAGCGCCACACTCATCTGTCCTGACATACAATTCTCGCCTCATCCACATTCATACATCTTCTCATACAAGCTCGCCAATTGTTGAGGCTTCTAACAGAGACATCCTCCATTATCTGGTTTGCCTGGTCGTACCAAGTCTTCCGTTGCGGTCGTCCACTGTTTCTGGTGCCATCAACACTTGCGTAATATATCAATCTTACCATTCTCTCCTCATTCATCCATTCCATATGACCAAATCACCTATGTGATTCTTTCTTAATCTCACTAACTATACTAACATCAGCTTTACATTCTTTCCTTATTTTTTCATTCTTTACTCTTTCATAAATAGACTTGCCACATATACGCCTAAGTGATCCCATTTCCACTGCAGTACCGACCCTCATCATAGCTATTCCACCAGATCGTCGGGTCGAACCGTGAGAGTACCGATCGTGAGCAATGTGTACGGTGAGAGAACGAAAGAATGTGTAGTGCCAAGAATATTTAATAACCTCAATAAAGACTTATTAAATATCATTAAAAATAAAGAGACTCCAGTGACCACCCTTAAATATAAAATTAGAGTACACGTTATCACTTAATTATTTGTTTTCTTATATTTCTTTTTTTTGTTGATTAAACACTGTTAATTACTGTGTGTGTAGGGAAATTATTGCCATACAATTGTTCTGCAGTTTGGCAAATGTTAAAAATTATAACATATATTATAACGATATGTTATAGTTCCTACCGGCCACGAGATATTATTTTGAGTTGACATTTAGCAAATGGTAACATTGCACCGCCCTAAGGAATTTTTCCTTATGGCAATTATTTTGTTGACGGCTCCAGAGCGTGTGCAATAAGTTGCTTATAAAATTATTATCAAAAAATGTGATTTGCAGACCTCTTCCTGTCACGACATCTCTGAGGCGTCATTTGGATGACAATACTAATTTCTTCGTGAAGGATTACTCACGAGCTAAGCGTGATGGGAACACGATTGGGTTCCATCTGCTCAATCTATTTTATAACATGAAGATGCAAGGGTTTCTGCGCCACTTCAGGAACCACGCCGGGAAGCAGATGACCCAGCTTTTATAACGTTGGCGGTGAGACGAGATACAAAGTGTGTTACGGGGTGACTCGGAACAACAAAAACTGAATTCAATGTAGGGATTGTTCCTAAAGAGTCTTGTGTCTAATTGTTTTGAAGGAAATTCTTAGTTGCAAAATTTTGAAGAGGTAGTAAATTATAATAATTATTCTCACATTCTCACCTCTGATTTTAATGCCTGTTGCTAATTTTGTTATAGACGATTTGTTGAAGATCTATTTTTGTTGACGTTTCGAAGAAAGTCTTTTATTGAAATCACATTGTTATGATATTATTTTTGTGCTATATTACCTTGTAAATTCTAACATTTTCTTTTTCTATCATGCTTCAATTTTGTACGCAAATAGCAAATTAATTATAATGTTGTAAATCTCAAACTTATTGTATTACTTTTTCCTTGTGAATGATTACTGATGTGGATGGGAGACAGTATGGTGTATTCTGTGCATCAGGACCACGCATCTCATGCTTTCCCTTGAGCGAAACCGGAGGACGAAGACGTCACATGTTGGCGCATCCAGCGTGAGACAAGATCACGTCACAATATGTATATAATAAAGTTATTATATATCTTGACGGCAGTAAAAATAATAATATTTAACAAATAATAAGCTTACATCGTATTTACATAATATGTATATTGATTAATGTTTTGATGATAGAAAATACATTGTTTATAAGAGAACGTTATGACGTCAGAAAACATAAATTTTACAATGGTCAGTTGAAAATAAGAAAGATAAATATGGGTAAATTATTTCACAACCTTGCGGTAGAGCATTATGGACACATCAGCTGACGCCCATATCAGCCCATACACACAACAGTGCCGACCTCGTGACCTTTGATTTTGTCTATCCTATGTACACTCATCCTTATCACACCTTTCAACCCTCACCTTTGGAGGTTTTCTGGTTCCCTCGTACCGGAAATAAATATTTGATTTGGCCACTTTCTTAGTAATAGGCAGAAATTATTACACTGCCACAAATCGTTCTGAAATACTACGTTAAACTAGTGGAAGATTAATGCCTAAACCTTTTCTGGAACCATCTAATTAAACACCATAAATATATAAGTCGAAATGTCGTAAATATTGAGACTATAAAGGGGACCCTACGAGTGGCCAACGATAAGTTATGCTTGTGCGATTGATATCGAATGATTGAAGAGTTTTGGAACAGAACAATCCAAATTTGCTGTAAATCGTCACGAGATTGAAGTAATTATTTTAAAATGTTCTGTATTAAAAAAGAGCTTATCTCTATTCATATTAGGAGAACACATTCTTATTGTGAAGTTGTAATTATTCAGAACAGACGGTCTGTGATATTTTAAATATGAATTAAATATATTAATTAGAAAGATATACATATAAAATTAATTTTATCGAAAAATATTGTTGTTGCGCTACCGGAATTCGAACCTGGGTCTCTTTTCAAACCGGGGAAGGTGCATTATCCAACTATGCTACAGCGAAAATATTTTTAGCGACAAATTTCGAACCTATATGTTACCTTTTTGATATTAATACATTTAATCATTCCTTTATTTGAAAGAGCCATCTACCTTATTTTTACAGAATTTCAAATACCTTTGAGTAAACTGATAGCAGACAGATAGAGATAGAAGGTATTTGAGATTCTGTAAAAATAGTAACTCTTTCAATATGAAACGATTACATTTGTAAGAATTCAAGATATTTGGTTAATATACAAATAGAATAAAGGTATTTGAGATTCTGTAAAAATAAGGTAGACGGCTCTTTCAAGTAATGGAACGATTAAATGTATGGGATGTATATTAAACGATTATTTGGGATTAATATATAAATATGAATTAAATATATTATTGATATATACATTTAATCATTTTATGAAAACATATTATTTTCAGATTCAATACCTTTGAGTAAACTGATAGCAGACAGATAGAGATAGAAGGTATTTGAGATTCTGTAAAAATAAGGTAGACGGCTCTTTCAAGTAATGGAACGATTAAATGTATGGGATGTATATTAAACGATTATTTGGGATTAATATATAAATATGAATTAAATATATTAATTAGATAGATATACATATAAAATCAATTTTATCGAAAAATATTGTTGTTGCGCCACCGGGATTCGAACCTTGATCTCTTTCCAAACCGGGGAAGGTGCATTATCCAACTATGCTACAGCGACGATATTTTTAGCTACAAATTTTCGAACCTACACATTCCCTTTTTGATATTAATACATTTAATCGTTCCATTATTTGAAAAGCCATCTACCTTATTTTTACGGAATCTTGGAATCTTAAATTTTGGACACATTGATACAACTTTATTATTAGGAGAATACATTCATAAGTATTAATTTTTAATTATAGGTATATATCTAATTTATTATTTTTCGTCATCCAACTTAACTCCAAGTCACGCCACACCGAGCTCCGGTGGAATACAGATACATATCGCTACCTGTCCGTCTCGGGTGATAACCCGACCGCCGCTACGAACATCATATGATGCGCGAATAATTCGCTCTTCAGACGCTACGCGCATCATATGATGCGCGTATGATATTTTGTTGAATACTCCGTGACAGCGCGGCAAATCGAGCGGGGAAATATACCAAAAATTAGTTCGATCTATACTGTTGCTGACATCTTACGTTAGTCACGTGAAATATTGTTATTTGTTTATATAAATCAGTTTAAAAACGAAGACATCTTGAAACGCCGTTCAGTTTATTTGAATTTGGCGGCGCCGACTCATCCCCCGCTTGTCGTGTGTTCGAGGTCACTAGTATTTGTCGGAAGTGTGCGTTGATATGAAATATTGACATCGCGATCTGTGTTTTGTGGATAATTGAAACAATATATTGTATCGGAAACTACATTCATTATTACTGTGATCTTATTTAAATTGGTGTTTACATTCAAAATGTTGATATTGTTCTGACTATTTGTGTTTTGGGAATCGGTTATATTTTCAGACAATATTCGTTTATTAGAAACAGATGCTTGTACTGTGCTACGTATAATCATAATTATTTAAATTTAAAAATTGTGTACCTTTTAAAATGGCGGGCCGCAGACTTACAGAGGAAGAAATATTAGAAACATTTTTAGATGTGGACTCTGATTTAGAAATAAGTGAAGATGAGCAACATGAAACGATGAATGAAGATGTCAGTGAAAGTGAATCAAACCCCCCTGGGACAAGCCAATCTCATAACCGTTCTAGTAGTTCACATCAAAGTGAAAATGCTGACTTTTTGCCTTCTTGGACCTCTGGTCCATTTATCCCAGTTATTCACGAGTTCGATGAGTTTGTGTCAGGTATAGACCCATCTACCTTATTTACTGAAAATTCATCAGAAATCGACTTTTTTGAATACTTCTTGAACAGAGAAATTATGACAAAAATAGTTGACGAAACTAACAGATATTACACAGCTACCGTTTCAGTACAGGAACCTTCCCAAAAATCCAGACTTCGTAGATGGGTAGACACGTCTGTCGAAGAAATGTACGTTTTTTTTGCAGTATCAATGTTAATGACGAGAAATCGACATCTTACTATCGAGGAACATTGGTCAACCGACCCGTTGCTCGCTAGTAATATTTTTGGGAAAACTATGCCCAGAGATCGATATGAAATTTTACTGCGCATGTTGCACTTCTCAGATCCTGACACACAAGTCCCCGGTGACAGACTTCATAAACTAAAAATCCTAGTTGACCATACGCGAAACATTTTCAAAAAAACATTAATGCCTTTTGAAAATTTATGTATAGATGAGAGCATAATTGTTTTCAAAGGGCGTTTGATTTTTAAACAATTTATCCCGACCAAACGTCACCGGTGTGGAATTAAAATGTTTGTTTTGTGTGACGTCAAGACAGATTTTATTTTAGATTTCATTATTTATTGTGGTAAAGGGACTGACATAACTGACACTGAATGTCTCGGAGTCACAGGGGCGGTGGTAACGACATTACTTCAAGACTACTTCAATAAAGGACATAACCTTTTCGTCGATAACTGGTACACTAGCCCTCGTTTATTTGATTTTCTGCACGAGAAAAAGACTAATGCGTGCGGTACGGTGCGGAAAACACGGAAAGGTATGGCCACATTTCATAAATTAAAAAAAGGTGAAATGGACGCCAAACATCGTGGACCTCTTTTAGCATTGAAATGGCGCGATAAAAGAGAAGTCCACATGCTAACAACCTTGCATGACGATTCCATGTGTGCGACAGGCAAAATACATTGGAAAACGGGTCAACCTATAATTAAACCGAAATGTGTCAATGACTATAATAAGTGTATGGGTTCTGTTGATAAAGTGGACATGATGTTGAGTAGTGTAAGTTGCTTGCGAAAAACAATAAAATGGTACAAGAAAGTGGCTTTTCATATAATTGATTTATTTTTATTAAACTCACAAATAGTTTACAAAATGATAACGAAAAAAAATGTTAGTTTAGCAGACTTTCAATTAGCCTTAATAAGACAATTATTAGAAAAATATCACATTACGCACAAATCACCAGCACCCCATCCCCGTACGTTACATGATTCGCCCCTAAGACTAACTGCTAGGGCATTAGCAAAGCATATGCCTGAGCCAATAACGGGAAACAAATCCCAAAGACTTCAGAGAGCCTGTCGAGTTTGCGCCGCGTCCAAAACTAGAAAAATGTCACAATATAAATGCTCGCAGTGTAATGTGACATTGTGCGTGTGGCCGTGTTTTAGGACCTATCACGAAAAACAAACATTTTGATAATACTTTAATATAATTTTTTCTCCAAACCACTTTAAAACTTTTTTAAATAACTGTTACGTATGAGTGTTGTTATATTGAAGATAACGGCGCAGTTCTCGAAGGAGCGGGTAAGTACCGCTGTTATTATATTATTTATCGTGTGAGCGGACATCTCTGATGCGACACTTGACTTGATGTGATATATTAATGTTTACATATTCTAGTCATCTGTGCTCTTTTGTTTATTTATGTATTCCAAGGGACTTTATAAGAATGTAAACATTATTTTCAAATATCTTCAAGAAACGTGAAAAAATATAAGCATACTCGTAAGTGCATAATAAAGATATCGGCGCAGCAATCCAATTCAACGAGGTCGGTATAATCGTATAAACAGTGTGACTGTATTTGTGACCGCGCGAGAGTATACGTAAGTCGGCGACCATTTTTAGGGATCATTGTTTTGTTCAGTCAATATTTATATTATCTTAAGGATTTGAACATCTCAATTGATTGTTTATATTAACAACATTATCGGAGAAGTATTTTCAAGTGATAAATCATGCACAGGATGCGTGCATCTATATCTAAATGTCATTTTAAAAGTTGTGTTCAACCAAATTTACGACTTTCGAAAATAGGCCCGCGCAAGGGATATCATTTTAATATCGTTTGCAAGCTAATATTACAAAACCAAGTCAAGTTCTCTCCGTTAATGTCAAACACGGCAGAGCATCGCCCGTTCAACTTACTCAACTATAGTCAGTGTAATAAAGGATGGATGATTTGAGAAATAATTTTTAACGTCAACCGTTTTCTAAATCCTCCACAAATGTCTTCCACTTTTTCTCTTTTTCATTATTATTAGTTACCACGTTTTTCCGCAAAGCTTTGAGACTACTCTGTCTTGTATCTCGGCGTATGTGATTGCAGTTTTTCAATACTCTCTACATAGTTATGGACTTAAAAATTATTTAATTCTTTATTGTTGTATACAATTTTGGATCCAATATTAACTTAACGAGATAGAACTGTGTTACGTACTCTATTTTAATTCATATGTGATGATAAATATTCCCTTAGCCTTCTCAGTAAGGCAGAGTAAATTCAAGTAGTCATTTCTTAACTTGTTGATACCATGTTAATACCATAAAAAAGTAGACGGATGACGACCTACTATCAATTAATACTGATAAAACATACTTTCACACACAAAATCCTGTACTCAAGAAGACTTTTATAACAAATGTTCATCAGTTGAAGAAAAATACTGTATCGAGTACCTAGGAATCATAAAAGATAACAAACTCAAATGAAAGATTACAAACAAAATAAGGAAAATTGCCTACATATCTGTAGACTCAGAAACATCTTACAAATCTTAAAATAACATATTACATGCTCGTACAGTCGCATTTACAATACGGTATTATTGTATGGGGAGGATCATTTAAAACTTAAATATCATAATTACAAATCATTCAAAAAGTGATGACAAAAATTCTTCACAGATTTCAAAGTACCTAAAATAATAAACATATATAAAAAAAATTCAATTATCCAAATATTTATAATCAAAAATAAATTACGTATTAGAACCGAATTCCGATCTACAAGATTTAGAAACCAAATTGATATTCCAAAACTAAAATATACCGCGACTCAAAATCACTATAATCAAGGCTTGAATTTTTTTAACAATCTCCCCATCACAATTAGAAATTATACACATAAACCCCTAAATACGAGGTTAACTTTCATAGAGAAAAAAATAAATGTTAAAATAAATATATACAGAATGGCCCAAAAAAAGTGTGAACATCTCGTAACACATGAGTTATTTCAAAACATAATAAATCTTTTTTTTCTTCATAATATTTAGCTAATCAGAAAACATCAAAACACCCCATATTGCATTATCTACTGGGTTTAAATCTGGGCTGTTTGGTGGCCACATACCTGGCTCGATGAAATTAACATTCTCTTGATGAAGAAAGTCGATTGTATTTCTGGGTGTGTGTGATGAAACTCCGTCCTGCTGTAATGTCTAGCTATACTCCAGGTTTTGTTTTGAAACTCTTTGATCATTTTCCTAGCACCCCGACGTTTTTCAATTCGCAAATTTTTGATCAGAATACGGTCTTCTACAGTAATTTTTTGATTTTTAAAAAACAAATATTAAATAAAAAATAAAAATAACTTTTCATCTGGAGGACTGTTCTCCACTTCATCATTATCTGTTATTCTTATTTTGTTCACTTGGTTATTCGTATTTACTATCTTCTGCCTAAATGTTATCTGCGATGTACTGTTTTTATGGGTTAAATCTGCCGGCAGTGGTGAGTGGAGGGTGAGTCTCCTATATGTTTTTATATTTGTATTATATTACATTATTGTAATATTTTTTTTACTAATAAGTGGGTCAACTGGAAACAATGAGGGCAAATATTGTTTTGGCTGCTATATGGTATCGCTCTGTAAATATGTGGGCGCTATCAGTTCCAGGCGGCGAATGAGTAGAACCAAGATAGAAGTCTTGGGTTTATTGCATCGGTCTTGAGTAAGCGATAGGTCCGCCCTCATTGGCCCACCACAGCAACCTTCCCCAAGCTTTCTACCCATCTCATGGAATGCCTAAAAATTTAAGACTAATGGTTGAGTCTGTCCTTTATCTTCAGTTCCTGTTGAATGTAATATTTGTGCGTCCATTGTATGTGCAACATGTATCTCCAGCATCACATTTCAAATTCATAAATCCATCTTCTATCCTTTGCCGTCGTTTACTCGTTAACACATACTCTGCGGTGGTGGGTCAGATTTGACCCGGGTGTTTGTAAAAGTATGAATTACGCTACAAATATTCATTTAATGCTGTTTTCCTTCTAGCTAATCTTTTATTAAATATTTCCAAAAAAATTTTAAATACAAATAAATGTTATCAGACGAGATTCAAATGAGTTATTGATAAAAATATGAAAAAACGCTCAAAAATCAGTCGTTTTTACGGAATTGAAACTCAGCGCTTACACCGAAATATATATTGTCAACATTTTAAGCGAGTAGACAAAGGATACCAGGTATGCGTCCATGTATTTGTTTTGACTTATTTTCGTCTGGCGGCCCCTAGACAATACTAGTAGTATAACTATTTGAGGGGCGTTGCGCCTACCTGTAAGTTTTATGACACTACCTGTTCGAGTACCGACGAGAAGATTACATGCTCAGTGAATGTTTGTATTTTGGCTGTGTAGGGCGTCTGTTGATGCGTGAGAATATGTACATTATTTGTAAAAAAATAATAATTTTTTTAGCAGAAACATTACGGCATATCATGCCATTTCATTAAATCATATTTAAAATTAAATATCTATAAAAAATCTCCAACAAAACGGTTGAATACCTGAAAACTTGAGGTGGGTCTAAAATGACCCACCACCGCCGAACTTGTTTTCTTTTGAGGTGACACATCATCAATATTGTCAATAAAAATATTCAAGTGAATCTCGTAGCACGTGTGTGACGTAACCAAAGTCGTAGAACCGTTCGTAGAGCGCATTGTCTACAGTATTTTCCAACGGACGCCTTGTCGGGTCCCGAAGGAAATTAGCCGTAGTGGTTCTAAATCGTTAGTTTACAAGTAAATTACACCGCAGTATCAAGAAAAGACGACTATTGCTCATGCAGTATATGACGTCACAATACATTGTAAAACTTTACTAAAAAAAAAACTATATTATTTCTTTATATTTTCAACAAAATGTCTACCTTAATTGCAACTTCTTTACGCTGCAAAATACTTAATCATTAGCATTATTAGAAGATTTATATTTCATTACTGAATAGCGTGTTATTCTAATAGTTAATACACTCGCTTAGTAATCTAGCGGTCGAACGTTTGAACCTTTTACCAGGATATTAGCAAGATAGTCCTATTTTCATAACACAAATATTTAGCCTAGTTATACGTCCACATTCTTAGTAGTATCATTCGCCGTTCATGCAGATACCATAATGAGAAGTTAACATAAATTGACATTTGAACCAATCATTCTACCTACAAACACATCTTGCTCTCCCTTTACCACGACAATAGTTTCAACCTCCCCACCTTTTCTCTCACTAGTTTCTATCTTCTTTGTAAACTGCTATATTATCTTCATTACTTCATTGCCTGAACATATCTGTGGATTTTTATAATTATTTTCATATGCTATATACTATGATTATTTATTCTGCCAAAATCCCTCTTAATTAATTAAGTGATAAGTCTTAAAATAGTAATAATATGGATGTGATGCATATTACGTTTTTTTTTTTAAATTAAAAAAAAGTACTAAGTCAAAAGATCTCATTTTAAGATCTCATTTCAAAGATGTTTAACCTTTTATTTCTATGACACAATTACGCATCCGGGTCACCTGTAACGTAACTGCATCAAAATCATGCGAGTATTCATGTTAACTTTGTTTGAACTAATACGTGCGTAAATTTCAAGCTGAAAGAGTCAATTTTATGTTGGCTATTCAAAAAATATCTACGTGTGTACTTTGGCATAAAAATGGGCGATCAAAAATGAGTCAGTGCGAGAGACTTTCTGGCCAAAAGGTCACCCTGCCTATTCACCTGTGATTTATGGATAATTTTAAATTTAAAAGCTGTGCTGAAGGAACAAAACTAATAATATAAGTGATATTCAACAGTTCCAGGCCAAATACATAGATGCACGAGAAGAGTACCTTGAAGGTGATAATACTCAATAGTGTGTGTATAGTTCCAGTTTTTATAGGGGCTTTCTGGGATTTAAATTGTCACACCTTGTTTATCTATGTAATGGTATTTTATTGGATAGTATACCAGTGGTTACCAATTTATATTGTGTACCAATTTGATTGAATATACCGTTTTAATTAAATATGCAATTTTGATTAAGTATACCACTTTGATTGAATATACCATTTCAATTAAATATGCAATTTTGATTTAATACACCGATTGAATATACCGTTTTGATTGAATATATCATTTTGATTTAATTTACTTACAATTTTGATTGAATATACCATTTTGATTGAATATTCTATTTTAATTGAATATACAATTTTGATTGAAAATACATTTTTTTTTATTATACCATGATGATTGAATATGCCATTTCGATTGAATATACTATTTTGATCGATTTTACCATTTTGATGGAATATACCATTTTGATTGATTTAAAATCCACACTACTGGAATTTCGAAACTACAGCATCTTCATCAGAAGGGACGCCCACTAACTAATCCATAAATAAAATATGCAAAAAAAAATATTCTCGGGCGGGGATGTGGTCTCAGTCATGACGGGAATGGGAGGAGGAGATATTGAACTAGTTGGTATTCATTTAATTTTGATTATCTGAAAGTGTAACATTCTGACTTCGGAATTCTTGAAATGTCATTCTTGAATTCCGCATTTTATTTCACCTCCGTTAACTGGTGATGGTTGAACCTTTATTGTGACTCTAACGATTATTTGCAAACTGATTATTCGTAATTTTTCGAGTAAACTTGAGTACACTGAAAAGTATACCTCCAACAGATAAATCTTAGTTAGCAATCACAGTAACATAATGGTTAACTATTACTACTGTTAACGCTACGGTTCAATATGTTCTTATACTTTTAAAATAAGCAATGTTATCTTTGTGGTTAAGAATACAATATACAAAGAATATACAAATAATAGTATAGGAAATTTACTCATAAATTCTAAAGACAAAGATGATAAATTTAACAATTCTGGTGTCTATAAACTTAGTTGCAAGGATTGTGCTGCATTTTACATTGGTAAAACGGGTAGAAATTTTAATATAAGAGTAAGGGAGCATTTGAGATGTTTGAACAATAGTGGATTTTCAGAATTTGCTAATCATTTGATAGAAAATGGTCATGATTTTGATAAAAAATTGGGATTGTCAATTTTGCATATAAACGGTGTTGGTCACAAATTAAATAATTTGGAATCGTTGGAGATAAATAAAGCGTGTAAAACTAATCAAAAAATTATAAACAACCAACTAAATTTAACTACGAGTCCCATTCTAAAATTTTTTCCTAAAAATTATTCGAGTAAATTTGTATTAAGTAATGATTTGAGTTAGGTACTAAAAAAAAAAAAATAATTTTTCTTTTAAAAATAGATTTTTAAAAATAGATTCTGTCAAAGAAACAATGTATGTTTTAGTTAGTTATGACATCCTGAAGAAGAAAATGGTATTTTTCGAAACCGGTAGATGTATTTAAACTCATTTTAGTGGTTAATTAAACAAAGATAAAAAATAAAAATACAATATGTTCTTATTCAAAAACTGCTCTTAAGAAATCCCGGTCAAGACTTACTTCATTCCAGCTGGCAATATGCACTCTTGTTGCTTTATTTTACAAATTGTCTCATGTATGGTTGTGTTGTGACTGCAGTTACAAACTTCCGAGTTTCATGAGACCGTCAAAAAAGAAGAAAAATGTAATATACCAGTAATTAATTCAAAAATTAAAATGGAATCTATAATATTTTAGTCGAGGTGATATTTTTCACGTACATTAGCGATAGGTAGTTAATGAAACGGCAGTTTGAAATACCTCAATTCCGCTAACAGCCGGATATCCGCCGTGCAGCCAACGTGTTGCATGTTAAACACCCGTACACGATCGGATGGCGTGTGTATTGCTCCATTACCGAGAATCGCAAACCTATTTGCGTTTTTAAATCAAAAAATGCAGGCGCTTATCGAGACTAATGTTTTAGAAAATATTAATCATCGAATAGATGACGTTATTTAATAACATTTAATTTTTTTATTAAACGTGTTCTGTTCGGTTATCGTCAATTACTTACTGCTAGGCCCTGCGGCCGGCTATTGTGGCCACACTTAAAGAAAATAACGAGGTAATTAAAATTATTTCATCTTTGTAAGTTAGCTGTCAAAGTGACATAAGAATCGTCGATAGACAATTTCTATGGTAAGCGATATCGCTTCATAAAGATGACAGATCGACCCTTCAGAATAACAAGGTTCCATGTGACAATGACAATTGTTTTTAGATAATGAGCTCAAAAGTGTTGATTGAATTTCAGCCTATATTCATGTATATTTTGTTTTGAGTATACAAATATGATCAGTTTTGAGGTCTTAACATATTTTCAGTATTATCAATGACCACTGTGAGATGAGTGAAATTAAAAATAATAATAAACTTTGTAAATTAACAATAATAATCCATAAATTGAAATGAATAACTGATGAAGTTGGAACATTCAGCTTTTGATATTTCTTTTAATATCCGTTAAATAGAGTTGGTGTATATAGAAGAAATAAAGAATAATGCATTTGGAACCCATTTCACGCAATAACTCAAATTAGCCCAAAATGTTAGTTGGAACCTTGTTATTTATTATAAGGGGTCGATATATATTACGATTTCTGGTGCATTGTATATTTTTGTGTAGTGTGGAATTATGGAACCTGAAAGCCAAGAAAAAAAGGTGGATTGATACTGTTTGGGGCATATACTTTTTGCCATATGCCACTTTATGCAGCTTTGTAAAATACCTGTTAAAACCAGGTAAACCATATATAATGGAGTCCAGTTAGAAGCCTCAATAAATCGACAATGAATATGGATTTGGTGGGAGTTCTGTTTAACACTTACTGCTCGGTGGGTTAAAACAATACACGTCCGGCGGTTGTGGGTCATTTTAGACCCACCTCAATTTTTCGGTTTTCAACCGTTTTGTGGAAGATTTTTTATAGATATTTCATTTTAAATATAATTTAATGAAACGGCATGATGTGCCGTTATGTTTCTGCTAAAAAATTAAAGTTTAAAATATTACGAATAATGTACATATATTCACGCATCAACAGACGTCCTACACAGCCAAAATACAAACATCCACTGAGCATGTGATCATCTCGTCGGTTGGTGATTGCACTACCTGCTGGTGAGTAACAGTGGTTATAAACAATTAAAATGTATCATTTATTTTTTATATATTAGTATTTTTACACGTAAACCCCATATGAAAATAATTTAAACATTGCGATAATATTTATTTGTATCTCAAATTATTTGGAAATATTTATTAAAAGATTAGCTACAAGGAAAACAGCACTTAACAAATATTTGTAGCATAATTCGTATTTTTACAAACACCTGGGTCAGATCTGACCCATCACCGCAGAGGATGTATTATGTATAGAAGAGTGTGGAGCTTTACACCCTCTGCCCACCCCTCCGTGGAGATATGATGAGCAGAAAGATTGGCAATGAAGGCATGATATGATATGATGGAAAATAAGTGAGTAATAATAATAATAACAGTAAGTAAAAATCCAGTTATTGTGTATTCTTGGACATATTTAAACATTGCTAAAGTAATATTCTGGTCAAAATAAGAAAAATATATAAAAATTGAAAAATATTTATTTTTCAAGCGTATTCTAGTAAAATGTGTTAATAACATTTTACAGATAAAAAATATTGCTATAAATAATTTTCTAAAAAATCAGATTCTCATTGAGTTGACATATATGCTGTTTCAAGGAAAAAATGAATTATCAAATTTGATATATAGATGGCGATGGTGTAGTGGTACTCGAAGCGAGTCCACATATTAACATATATATAACTTTCAAAAATTTGATAGATATAGAAATAGTGATAGGGTGAGAATGGTGAACGTTATATTTATATAAAGTGATCACTTAAGCCAGCCAAAGACAGGTCGTGAGCTCTGTAATAACCCCATATTTCTATATATTTTCAATTAAATATAACAAAAATAGCTTCGTCTCTATGAGATATCTGATATTTATTTAAAAACAGTGCCATTGTAGGTAAAAATCTAGTAATTGTGAATAAATCTATTAAAATTAGGATAAGATTGTAACTTATTTGAATTTACCAATCACCTTACTAAAAATAATAAATAGTGTACGATCTCCGGTTCGCACTAACCATGGAAGAGATTACATCAATTCCGGTTGTATGTCGGAATTATCGTAAGGCGGGAGACGGACACACGAAAAGGTTGGTGGGGGGAGAGGGATTTCCGAAGAACCAGCAATCTCGGGGACCGGGATTTAGAAGGACTACTCGCCTTACCTTAAGGTATGATGCCTCCGAAATCACACACTGCACACACGATGATGGTGACGAGA
This sequence comes from Eubasilissa splendida, assembly GCA_031772225.1. NCBI lineage: Eukaryota > Metazoa > Arthropoda > Insecta > Trichoptera > Phryganeidae > Eubasilissa > Eubasilissa splendida. The sequence continues at coordinate 3,385,496 of CM062867.1, forward strand.
TGATCTTCGCTCCCGACTGAAGACGGTGGTGTCACTTTTCACTCACGGCGCATACAAACAATAACATAATGATGAAGTTGACACCTGGTGACGTCAGACTTACAATTCCCACTGAGGGCGAACAGTAGGATGAGTCACGGATAGAAATTTAGACGCGGATATATGTCAATAACATTAGTCGCGGTCGATATTAAAACGAGCGTAGTAAGTGTGTTTTACGTGTTATACAGAACAAAGAGTTTATTAATTAAATATATAATAGCACCTACCCAATACGTCCTAACTATTGACTTCAAATAATTACATACGTATGAAAATTTGAAAATAAAATGATATATTACATTAGTATGAAGTATAAATTCCCTTTAAAATATACGAATTACGGGGATATGTGACATATTTGTTCTTAAGGCTTAATTAACAAAGGGAAAAAAAAACATTTATCATGACAGAAATTTGGTGGGTAATTATATAAATTATTTTCTACAGATTTTAAACACTATAAATTCCGAAAATATTTTATTTTTCCAGTAAAGCCAGATCTCTTTATTCCGACAATCCCAGCTCATTGCAGAAATGCATTCTCTCCCGCCCCCCAGCGTTCGGGGCTGTAATGCAGCAAAGTCCACTGCGCAGGGGGTTGAAGTTTTAAAGCTGGAGCGATACAAATTGCACATTTAAGTCTACCCCTGAGAGACAGAGTGCCAATGTATAATATCAATGTCGCGATATGCCCGTCACCAAATACTCTAAAACCTCATGTTAAAATTAATATTTTTGGAAATTTCACTTTGTAACATGGGGTTGATTTATTTTCCGCCTAAACAGTATATTTAAAAACTGATTAAAAAGACCTGTGTTCCTTATTCGTAATTTTTTTTATAGATGTATAAGAGATGAGGCGTGCGTGTTGAAGTTATTCAAACTATAATTGACTCGAAATTGTGTCAGAAGGTTAGGATGCTGTGAGACAGAATCTTCAAACTTCTTGTCTCATGTGTAATGATTGTGTGTCGCAGTGTAGTGTCTGTTGTAACTAGAGCAGGGTGTATAAATGAAAGAGCACTTAGAAGGTTTAGTTTATTGAGGTGATGAATTAATACAATTTATTAGGAGAACACATTCTCATTGTGAAGTTGTAATTATTCAGAACATAGGTCTGTGATGTTTTTAATACATTTAATTTGTATTTATACAATTTATATGCAATGCTGGTGTTAGGACGGCCTACGGAGAAGTGATCGCTAGTTGCTTGGCAGTAACCGTCTCTGGTCCTAATGGTTATTTGCTGCTGCTCATTGGTCGCTCTGGTTCGGGCCCTAATGGTTGATAGATGAGCCCTTACCCGGCCATGTCTACGGGAGCGAGTAGGGTCACCACAGGTGAACACATAAACAAATGTTCAATGACTTGAATCAAAAGTATTATTGTTTAATGTTGTGCTATTGACACCAGTTTTTAGTTTGTTCCTACTCCTTAGTCCACACCTGTTCCCCAGATTGACTAGTTCGTTTTCGAGATTGTGGTATCAAAAAAATATTATATTTATGTTTTTGTACCTTAAATAGCTTTTATATGATTTCACTCTATTTTAATAAATTAGGTTTAACATATTTTCAATTTTAAACTTACGTATAATAATTCAATGTCAGGATGATATTATTACGCATGGGAAAGATTTGGACAGGAATTTTTATTATTTGTTCTGTATTTTTTTCCTTTTTGAACATAAAATAATAATTTGACTCCTACTGTTGAGTTGACGAGTTGAACTGAAAGTTGACTTTTGCGCTATTGAGCGTATCAAACTGTTGAACGTTAACATTTGTTTCATTATTACTATTTTATGTAAGTGGGTAGTGTTTCGTGCGTATTATCGAGGTGCGTGTTCCTGATGTGAGAAGACCTATGGCTGCAACTAAAGAAAAAAATCAGACAATACGAGTATCAACACTGCAGGTAGGTCATGTTCTTTCTGGTATCTGGTTGTTCCTTCAGCCCTTCTATATATTTTTATGGCCAAAGATTAGCGCAATGTAGCCAAATATTGATATCGAGTTTGGTCTTATTAGTAAGTAATAAATGGTATGTACTAAAATATAATTCTTTCAAATAGTTTTAGAAACAAACCAAAAACTCATTAATTCATCTAAAAATATATTAGAAAGTCTTTCAAAAACCACAGATATTTACTTAAACACTTTGTCAAGGATCTTTGAAGCTGTGCTCTCAATTACATTTATGATTTTATCGTAGAGTGGAAGATGACGGTCCGCCTTAATTTCCTTTGATAAGAATTTTAATGTCTGGCCGCGTTATCTCGTTAAGCCCATCGAAATACTAACAAAAACCATCCGTTTCAAGGAGATTTCTGCTCATCTTCATAATTACGATATCAAGTGAACATTAATTTATCATTATCAAATGATGTCGCTTTGATATCCACGTTAGAGACGGGAAAATATTATTTACCCCTTTTTATAGCTAATTATGATAGCGTTTCATTTACAGAAGAAAGCAACTCAAGCATCATTGTCTGGAGATCAATATTCATAATATTTTTTTTACTGATAGCTAATTTTCCATCGCTAATCGATAACCGTTTTTTTTAGCAGAAAAACGGCGATATCGGATTTATTTCAGCAGGACAACAGCTGTAGCGGACTTCTTTCAGCAGGACAGCAGCGATAGTGGATGTCTTTCAGCAGGACAACAGCGATAGTTGATTGTTTTTAGTAGAATAGCAACAGTAGCTGGTTGTTATAAGTAGCTGTTTTTTTTCAGTAGAACATCATTGACAACTGATTTCTTTCAGCGGGACAGCTGGGGCAAATTATAGTTTTAGGCAGAACAACGTTGGTAGATGATTGCTTTCAGCAAAATAGCAGGGGCAAACGATTTTTTTCAGCAGAATAGGGGCGACTGCTAATTCCTTTTAGTATAACAGCAGTGGTTGCCAATTGCTTTTAGCAGCACTGCAGCGAAAACCGGTTATTTACCTTGGATAGTTATTATGAAAGCTAATGGTTCCGGAATTGATAATACAGAAATGTTAACAATTCATTTAAACAATAATTAATTTCAGGTGTATGACATACATATCTGAGAAAATCTATATTTAATTCATTATTATGGAGAACACATTCTTATTGTGAAGTTGTAATTATGTATAAACCTATGTTCTTAATAATTACAACTTCACAATAAGAATGTGTCCTCCATAATAATAAAAGTTTTATCAAAAATGAATTGATAATTCTGGTGTCTGCAGTCGGTTCACTCAAAGGTATTTGAGATTCCGTAAAAACAATGTAGATGGCTTACAAATAACGGAACGACAGATGTATTAATTTGAAAAAGTGTAACATATAGGTTCGAAAATTTGTCATGAAAAATACTGGCGCTATAACACAATCGTTAGTGTACTTCTCCGGATTGGAAATACAGATCCAGGTTCGAATCCCGATAGCGTAAGAACAATATCTTTCGACAAAATTGATTTTATATGTATATATTTATAATTAATACATTAAATTTGTATTTAATTAATTAGTTACATTTACATGCATAACTTTAATCATATTATCTACGTTCCTATACCTTTATTAGTATCACATGCTTGTATTATAATTTACGACTCACCACTGGTCTTATCTCAATTCAGCGAAACGCGGTGTGCGCTCTCCGTGTGACCGATGATAAAAAATTCAACAATACCGTAATCAGATATACTCGTAAATCAAGACTGGGCCTTCGCGATGTAAAAAAATGTCTCAGTCTGTTAATCCTTTCAGTCACGTGACGGAGAATTACACTCATCCCTGTATATTCACGTACTCTGACTCAGTCGGATCATAAAATCAAGGAAAATCCGTAACATTTCACTTAACCCTTTTTCTACTCCCCGCCCCCGGCCGATCGTTAGTACATCCTGTCCTTTTCTGACCCCAAACGGCCGAGCCGGTCATAGCCGTGTTATTGTAGCCGGAAGCAATGAATTGGCCAAATGATATATGTTGTGTAACATGTTAACCCTCGCATAACCACAGCTTTGTTAGGGGTGTGTTTCAAATTGAGGGCTTTGCCGAAATAACCATGAAGATGGTCGGGTACGTAGGGATAGTAAAAAGGTAAATTATGCGGCTCGTGAAATTTATTCAAAAACAGGGTGTTGAACCGTGCCGTTATTTTAATATTTAGTGTTAAAATTTTTAATCTATGTGGATATGAGTGACATTTTTCATATTTCATATTTGCGTATTTGTCGCGTCGGAAGAATAATGCGGGCGATGTTTTAAATTATGGGACACGAACAGTTTTCGAGTTAACTTTTCGATTTTAGCCTCGTACAGGAACCGTGGTGTATACGCGATAGGGTGATACAGATGTCAGAACAGATGCTGACCCCGAGTGATCATTACTCTTAATAACGGGTAATTGTTCGTCCAGGAACTTTTGCGTAATACACAAAACTTCAGATTTTTAAGACACTTTTTCAGCACGTGGATATTCCGCTGGAAGATGCTAGGAAGATGGATGGAAAGTTAGAGACAACAAAAATACTGCGGATCATCTCTTTCTATGAAAATAAAACACTTCTTTTTTGATTCTACGTGTTTAATTATATAATTATAATTATAGCTACAGTGGGGGACAGCTATACAATTTTATTTAAATTATAATGCCTGGTGGCATAAGATCCTGTGGACTGCTTTGATTAAAATAATGATTAGTGGACGTAATCCGAAGTGAATTCAGTAAGAAAAATATTGACAAATGGATCTGGCCTACCTTGCTGTACTGGGTCGGACGTCGTTTTCACCTCCAATTGACTAGTACGTTTTTTGTGAAGAACCGAGAGATCACTGCACTTCTGAAACTGTTGAGAACACAGCTTCTTCTTAGTTGGGGCGTGATGCACGGCACTGCTGTCGGACGGCAGAAAAAAGGAACAAGATCTTGACAGTTCGGTATCAGAAAGCAATCTGTCCCCCCGTCTGCGAAAGCCATTGGTGGCCAGAGCGGGACAGGAATATTAAGGTATATTGGAAGGGTAAATATATAGTGTGAGTACACGTTTTGTGTCAACGATACTCTTACGTAAATTAAACTAGTAGAATAAAAAAATAAATGCTTTATGCAGAGGATGGTTCTGTTAGAAGCCTCAACAATCGGCGAGCTTGTATGAGAAGATGTATGAATGTGGATGAGGCGAGAATTGTGTGTCAGGACAGAAGAGTGTGGCGCTCTATTCTCTCTGCCTACCCCCGCGTGGAAATGGCGTGATGGTAAGTAAGTAAAGTGTTAAAAAAACACAAATTTCTTGCAATAACACGTGTTGACAGCATGGCTGCGTAGGATATTTTTAGCGTGGTATGGTAAAGGTTAAAAAAAAAAATCCGTTACTTACTTAAAAAATGCGCCGCCTAAATATTTTTTCTTGAAAATTTTGCTTCTGTTAAAATAGATTTTCAAATAATTAAATCAATTTTTGTGATTTATCAGCTGGCAACTGAAACGTAATAACAATCAATTTCCGAACATCGAAGGTTAAACGATGCACGTAAATTTATACGATGGCAATAATTCATCGCCCTGAGGGCAGCAAGGAAGTGCTTTACCGTGATTGATCTGGACTAAAGTGATGATGCTCTATAATCATACCTTATCCCATTGAGGCACAATAATAAATTTTTATATAAATTAATCTACATTGTTCAGGGCCACTCTAATTCTAAGACAGCCTTTCAAGAACACCCGTAAAACGTTTAGTTTCTAAGCTTCATACTAAAATACTTGATTTACTAAAGATCTCTTCAATTTATCAAATTTACTTGTGATTATGATACAATTAAAAAATTTAAATTTTATCGCACAGAAATTACTCGCCGACGATTAATTGATACGATAAGACACGTGTTAATTATTTAAAGGTGTAATCATCGACGTGGCGCCAAAAAACCCGTGGGATAGATTTAGGAAAGAAAAGATACATTAGAAGAACGTCTTAAGCGGCGGGCTGTCGCCGTTTTACGTATGTACTTGCAAAATACCTATATGTATTGTAATTAATTTGAATAATTGCAAGAGTATTCTGCTGCGGCAGGCATTGAACATATTTTGTGTTTCATTTCTTTCGACCTCATTATCATCATCATCATCGCCGATTGAGATCATTAGATCGTTCAAGATATATCATATAAGAATAAGTCTAAAACTGTATACAGATATACAGTATTATTGCAGGAGTGGTCTCATTTATATAACCATACAATTAAGAAATATAATATTTATTAATTTTACCAAAAAAATATCATAGTTACGATTTAATCCCAAACAAATTTCGTTATTACATTTAAAAATATATTTTATATCGTTTTTATACCGTAACTGAAAAGAACTTTGTCAAATTTAGCAAGAGCGGGAAAAATATTCCATACGGTAGAAAATTAATTCCGCGGAACATACGATTAAATTGGTGAAACGATTCCTTGTCACGCACCGTACAATGTCGATCGTCTGTGAATGCTGAAAAGAGTTGATAATTTGAGATGAAAGATTTAATGAGGCAAATTATTATTTCTAGAGATTTCCATCGAGACTCTAGTAGAAATGACCAGCCTGACGAAGATACTGATAAATTATCTAATATAGATTTTATTGCAATAAATTTCCATATCCCACCACGAATATCACAATCACAACCTCTTTTCAGCATTCTTACAAGTCTAACCAATTCTGAATTACGCTCTTCTACAGTGGGAATGTGCTGAGCTAACAGTGACTTATTAACCGACTGATATATATTGTAACCTGTGACCAACAAAAATAATGGGTGGATAGAAAATAGGGAATCGGAAATGAGGGAATGATGAGGGTAAGGAATTCCTTCGATAACGGACCAGGATGGACTCACGGAACCAAAAAAGCAGCAAAATCACGGCGGTATATGAACTATCTAACTGTGATCCAACAAATAATCACATGACAACACTTTCTCTCTTCAATTTTAAAACCAAACAAGTCGAGCTAAAGGAACAATGTGTACTGATTGGAAGTAGGCTAAGGGGTGGGAACAAAACTATACATATGTGAATTCGGAACATCACTAATATTTATGAAACAAAAATAATAATATTAATCGTTCAGTGTGTAAATGTTTTTTTTTTTGTTAGTATATATAACTTTTTATTTTATATTATCTTACTTATTCTCATATATTTATATTTAACAACTGAGTATTATGTTTATCCATATTATTCTCTTGTCGTAAGTTCTGTGATATTTTAATACAAATTAAATTAATCAACAAAAAAATAAAAAATTATCGTAAAAATATTTAGTCGCTACCTGTTTGGGACACATATTTCTTCTTGACCGAAGATAATGCATTATGCTTCCCATCCTTCCCTTCGCTTCCCGGCCTCGCTGCCAAACGAATCGATTGGTGACCTTGAACCAGTGCAGTTTTAAGTGTACGAAAAGGATAGTTCAATATTATACTAATTCGAGACTTTGCGTCTATACTTTGTTTCGGAACTTTTGACGAAATAGTGATTAAAATATAAAAAGTCCATAATTTGGAGATTTCTGCCGAACCCGGATTATTATTAGTGTTCCTTCCCTATCCTGAATTTTTCCGGCATCTATGCTTGTACGTAACACTACAGGAATTCGAACCGAATTCATACACCTCAAAAAATTGTGTGTGTGTTACTACCTACTGGTACAAAGTGAAAATAAAAATTATATAAGATATTCAGTACACCCTACTGGAAGACATTTTTATTTTTTTCAGGATAATCTATTATTATGTATCTGTCGCCGTTGAATTCCTTCGATAGCTAGCCTTATTTTAGCTTAGCTAGGTATTTTATTGATTATATCTGCTGAGCATGTCACTCCAAAGTATGCAGAAAAAACACTCATCTACCCTATCTGCGATCACTCCTGGTAATCTGAATCGGTCTCCTGATGTTCTTCTATGATTTTCTCCTACTCCCGGCTGGTTGATCCGATAAATTGACCCCTTAGAATAATAAGATTCCAATCCAATTTTTGAGCTAATTTGAGTTATTGCGTGAAAAGGGTTCCAAATGCATTATTCTTTATTTCTTCCATACACATCAACTTTATTTAACGGATATTAAAGGAAATAGCAAGAGCTGAAAGTTCCAACTGCATCAGTTATTTATTTCAATTTATGGATCATTATTGTTAATTTACAATGTTTTATTTTATTTTAAATTTCATTCATCTCACAGTGGTCTTTGATAATACTGAAAATAAGTTAAGACCTTAAAACTGATCATATTTGCATACTCAAAGCAAAATATACATGAATATATGTTGAAATTCAATCAACACTTTTGAGCTCATTATCTCAAAACATTGATTGTCAGTACCAGATGAAACCTTGTTATTCTGAGAGGTCGAAATACCAAAAATAATAGGCAAATATTCTGCATATACCACCATATAAAAATGTTTAACTAATGCCTCCACAAAAGGTTAAAAGCTTGCAGTCTTGCCCATAAAAAATAGAGGTAAGATACTCAAGTTTTTAAAAACCAGAGCTAACAGAGTATATATAATATCTAAACAGTATCATTTCAAATACTAATTAAATGTGTTAATTAGAAAGATGTACGAGTATTGTTGTTGCTACCGGGATTCGAACCTGAATCCCTTCCTATCCGGGGAACGCGCATTAACCGATTATGTTATACCGACTATTTCTATATTTCCTGGTCCTAGGTTTTCTATTGATGATAAGACCGTGTCGCTCTAGCAAGACATATCACTACCAACCTCGACTGCTGGCTGATGTTATATGTTCTCTTGGTCGGTCTCTACAAATCCTCCATCTCCATCTTCCCCGGATTGAAAAAAGATCCAGTTTCGAATCCTGGTAGTTTTCAATAAAATTGATTTTATACATTTAATACATTTAATTTGTATTTAAAAAAATATCACAGAACTATGTTTTGAATAATTACAACTTCACAATAATAATGCGTTCTCTTTAATAGTATCATTTTCTTTCCATTTAGAAAGGGCACACGTACAAAAAAAAATCAACCAAGTTATTCAAGAACATAAAGTTTTAATAAATTTATTGCATACACCCCTAAAACATTACTTTTCCATGGCAATAAATGCCACACGTAGAAACAATATAATAAACGACCACGTGATTTTTATTACAACAACCTAAAGTAATATTGTACTGTTTATTTTAAGTACTGTGCATATTATCCGTGAAATGGAAAACATTAATATTTTTTATTCGGAAATGAAAGGCGAACGAGGATTAATTTCTGCGTTGTGTTTGTAATAATTTTCCGCAAATATGCTGTGACTTTGCCCTGATAACCAAACACAAATTCCTCAAACATTTGTATTATTATTTACTCATTTTCTGAAGCATAGTTTAATACGGAGAATCGCCGATGCAAAGAAAATTAAAGGCAATACTTTATTTTTACTAAAAATATTTTCTGAAAATCTGTTACGCAGTACTTATTAGATCATACAGCTCAACACTGAAATTGTAACAACAATAATAATAATATGGTGCCATTTTCTTAAAAAAATTCACTTCGAGAGATGGTGGGATAATATCCCATGGACTGTATCGATTACAATAATGATCAATTGACGCAATCCGAATTGGATTCAAGAGATGAATATTGGCAAATGCATCTGGTCTACCTTGATCTCGATCCTGGATTGAACGTCAAGTTTTTACTTCCAGTTGACTCGCACTTTTTTAGTGAAGAACCGAGACATCACTGCACTTTTGGAGCTGTTTAAAACACCACCTCTTCGTGGTCTACTGGCGCTACTTTCGGATATTATAAAAACACAGATATTAACAGTTCGGTGTCAGAAGGCAATCTGTTCCCACGTCGGTGAAATCCCTATGTCATTAGTTGGCCAAAGCAGGACAGGTATATTTAGGTTTATATTGGAAGGAGAAAATGCACAGGGAGTAGGTACTCGACTTACGTTAACAAGAGAGCTGTTTTTTCTTCATGATTCATGGATCACCGATCGCCATCTTGTACGCATGTGAATACGATAAAGTGAATGGTTACTGTCTATTACCTCATATTACCTTCTCCCTATACCCAGAATACAATTTTTTTCTGTGGTGTCCTCTATGGTATTAGATAGTTAACGATTACCATTACTTTTTGTAAATAGTTACATTTTTGATTTGTTTTTATTGTAGGCTCCTACTTAGAGTTACCCACCACTTATACTTTATAGATTTGTTTTTATCTATGCTTGTATTTTTAATTTTAGTATACATTGTTTTCTGTAAAAGATGCAATAAGTATAGAAACATGTTGATTTATCAATAAATACTGGTTTAAACAAAGTGTTTTGTCTAATTATTTATATTACCATTGGGTACGTTAGGTAGTAAAAACAGTGTGAATTATCGGCCTGCTGTGTGGGGCAGTTAATGTATTATTTGTGTATTTTTCGCTGTACATGCAAAAACCTGTACATCTTGCTATTGTGCATGATACTTCGCGCCATCATCAAAGTGTGTGTTTCAGAGTACTTCGTGCGAAACAACGGAGTACTTATTTTGAAGCCAAAATCTGTGGCTCCAGCGGTAGAAAAAATTCCACACATCTAAAGTTCAACTTCTGGTAATGGCTGGTCGGTCCTACAACCCTTCCTGCGGCTGAAGTAGAGGCTGACCTGAAAGTCGTCTAGGGATGGAAAGCTCTTAAAGACAGAGGCGTCAAGATTTCTTCCTTACCATATACAGAAGAAAATATGACAGATACGTCAGATAATTAATATACGATTTCGCTAAAATAAGTATTTTTTTCTTACTCGTAATAAAGATATATGAAAGAGAAAACATTTAAGTAATCTTCGCTGCTTGCGTCTCACAGACTTGTCCGTTTAAAGAAGCACTATACAACCATAATGACACTACTGAAGCCACATTGAGAAATTTCATTTTTTTTTATTATTAAATATGAGAAATTAAGTTAATTACATACCTACAATAATAAACGTTTATCAAGTCTGATAAAAACATTCTAACATACTTATGAAGGAAAATATTTTATTATTATTGGATTGACTGATTTTATCGCAGAATATTCCATGATCCTGATCCTCCAGGTAGTTCTGTAGTCAGAATGGGGAAGTACAATAGACGAAACGTCAATTAAACCTAATAACCTCTTCAACTGACTTCTGTTCGCGCTTGATTGGTTTGTTGAAGAAGCACTACGTTAATCGTAGATACACAATCTGAAGCTCTATATTTGGATGGCTTTTGCGCGGTTAACTTGTGATGTTAAATAATATAATATTACATCCAACCCACCGGCAACAAACGTGAATATTTTACTTAAAAAATATTGAAAAGCCTTAAAATTAAAATCATTAGTGCTCTAATAGTTACGTGTAAACGTCGCGTCCGTGTGTGAGTGTGTGTTTGTTGACAAATAAGAATGGAATGTAATTTTATCACAATTTTATTATTTTTGACAATTGAATATTACATTTGTTAGAAAACTGTCGCTAAGCACTGTACATTGTGAAAAAACATTTCTATTTTCTGTTTAATATATTTATTATTAAAGATGAAGAATGACTTTGCATAGAAACTAAAAAATATATTTAAAAAAAAATAGATTTTTTTTTTTTGTATAACTAGTACATTTCTCCCGCCTACTAGGTATTATTTTTTTAAATTTAAGTTTTTAGTGTAAAAGGAATGTGAACTAATTATGTATGTTATGTAAGGAGTGCTTCTGTGAGTGTTCAAAATAGCATAATTTGAGGTTAGGTATAATTTAAATAATATCTCCTTCGGTCTAGCTCAGTATGTAGTGAGATATCTTATCTTTTAAATAGGCTGTGAGTCAATGCCATTCAAATGGAGAACATTCCAATAAAAAAAGACGATACAGTTTATAGACAATTTATTCAGAAATGTTATACAAAATACAAGAATCAGAGTATGGAGGAAATAACATTTACACAATGGGGCAATATTTATATGCAGATGAATAGATAGATAATATTATAAACAGATGTGCGCCTTGAAGGAGGCGGGCTAGCTTAAATTTCTTAAATAAATATTTCACGGAATCAATAGGCTGTAGGGTACAGGTGACGGTGTAAAGACTCCTGATCGAACGATGCCGACAGGAAGACATGAATGATCAGGCAGGCGACAGCAGAAACGGTTAGCATGGGTCCGTAGTAGATGCCGGAAAATTGTATAGAATGATGAGACTGTGATGCAATATGTTTGGGAAGCATCGGCTGATGCAAGCGGCACCAGGATTTCTGCGGATGTTGTCGGGTGTGGTCAAGATTTTGCCAATGTGCCTAGCAAGATAAGATGGTGGAATTTCGAGCTCCAAGTGATTCTTGTAAGACCGGTGATTAAATTGTAGTTGGTTCGTCATGACAATTCTAGCGAGACCGCATGGAACATGTAATGGCGGTCAGTTACACTTCACAATAATAACAAGATAGCTGTAGATATCTCGGATCACTCGAGGATATGATAGTAACAATTTACACAATAAATAGTAAATCTGACTGTGGATTACGATGAATTATTCCAAACTAATGGTTCATTGGATCGAGGTAAGTTATTTATCGGAATTCAAAACATCTGAAACTGTTAGCGCTTAGAGTTCGCCGGGCAGAATGGCGGTTGGGAACAGCGTTGGCAAACAGAAAATGAAAATCTACATGTTTGCTTGTACAATACGAGGGACTAGAACATCCTCGCGCAGTTGAATTATTTTTGACGGTAGGTACTCAGATATTAAAATAAACCCACTGCAAGTTAATGAGGCATGCATTCAAGTAGGAAAGAAATACAAGATAAAAATACTGGTAGGTAATGAATATTTCTAACAAGTATTTGTGAAGTATATTTGATAGAAATGGAAAGGCTCAGAACGACAACGAAAAGAGGGTGACTTAAAGGAAAGAAAAATTTATAGCGGGAACTTGTCAACCGAGGTAACGATTTTATAACATTATAAAACTGATGTCGCATTCAAAATCGCTCCGTCATTATTTTTAATGCACACTACCTTAGTAATTACAAACAACACCCTCGGGTTGGCAATTCGCGCTGTTTCAAAATTTATAAAATCGGTCGTAGTCTATGGATCAGGTTAATTTTCGCTCAGAGCTGACCGTGAGGATCAGAGATGTAACCGAAGGGTAAATACTTTATTTATTATTATATCACTAGTACACAGTTTACTGTAATTTGTTTTAACCTAATTGCATGATGAACTATCTTTTTAGGAAACAATATGTTTCCTTTTTGTCAACATTACTTCTCTCTACATTATTTTTTATATATTTCTTTCAACTCTTATTTCGTCAGCTTAGAAACTTGAGAAGGTAACCACGTGACGATGGGTCACCGAGATACTCTATTTTGGATGGATGTCATAATTTGGGTGACGTTATAAGACATAATTTGGATGATGACGTTATCTGGCCCTTGGGGATCCGGGGAATATGATGGAATATCACACAAACGAGAATGGATTTTGAGGTTACGCCATCTTTTGTTAAATTTTGAATCTTATTGTCACCAGCGTGTACTAAAGCTCATCTAACCCGGCGGAATTTTGATTTGGATTGTATTTATTCTAATTTAACCGGTTTTTTTTATTTGATTCCATTTTATAACGTAAAACATCATTTCATTTATCTCTCCCAGGTGTTGATAATAAATTTTCCTGGTTTAGGACGAAGGCAGAATGTTATAGATCAAGGTTTAATGCGTTTCTCGCCGTTCTTATCTTCTCCACTGAATAACCGGTGATGAGAATAGAACACCGTTCTTTACCCTCACAATGTATAGACATGAAGCCTAAAGCTGGTAGAAAAGGAGAGAATGTAGACTGAAAGCGGTGGTAATGAAATAAGACATACTTGTCAAAACAGCAACATTCTGTATTGAAGTTGATAAATTTAGAAATTAATGGAGATTTGTTACACTTAAAATAAAATACCTCGAAATATAGTGCTGGAAGAGGATTATGAAAATTAATTAACTTCAATACACTGTGTTTCTAACTAGTGATATAAGAAAACATGGAACGAAGAAGAAGAAGAAGAGAGGCAAGGGAAACATTATTTATTCCACAATATTTTGAGTATGTCCAAATCTTTGTAGGCACCAATTACTGTGATTTATCAACCGAGGGGTTGTCATCAAGATACATAGATGTCTCCTAAAGACGAAACTATTATTTATTTTTACATGGGAATTGGGTATTACAGGGCTTACGACCCAAAAAAACGTTAAAAAAATTTACGTCAAAAAAAGAGTCTAGGCTTCATGTTACATGAGAATCAATATCAAATTTAAAAAAAACATAAATAGCGACAGCATAGTTGATAATAAATAATTGAAAGATGTCTACATGATAACATATATACAACTACCAAAAAATTTGATAAGGTGTGGTAGTCGAGTATGGGTAAATTTGTGAACGTTACATTATGTATGGTGATCACTTAAGCCAGCCGATGACAGGTCGTAAGCTCTGTAATACCCTAGACTTCCATACTTACCTTCTCACGTAAAAATAAATAATAGCTTCGTCTCTGTGAGAGATCTATATTCTGATGTTTTATTCCATTTGCTGGAGTAGGGAAGCTATCGAGAAGAAAAAGACATGGCACAGATAGAGTTCGATGGAGAGAGCTAAAATAAGAAGAATAAATAGTTATAGCAGACCATTATAAAGAACCGTGTCCATGTAAGAAGACACGATGAGATAATAATGAGATTTAGTTTAAATTTTGATGTATAAATGTTACCTATTAGCATATTAGTACATATTCATGGTACACTTCGGTGGTATTAAAGGTTTGAGTGAAACTTTCAGTGACAATTGTACAGTAATATACAATATTTACACAAATAACGAGACGAACGGTAGCGCTGAAAAAGAGACCGCGCCCCGTGCGTGACCACAATTTATATCCGCACATACACTCCCATTCACACACATACGTACGTAAGGCTCACACACATTTATCGGTACAATCCAAGAACATTACAATAAATAAACTTACAGATCACTTTAAGATTTGTAGAAAGAGATAAAAACTCTAACAAGTAAAACACTAATATTACCTAACGACCATAGATTGCTAGAGCTATCTATTATGAAAATTGATATTGACAAATTTATGTGACAAGTGACAAATGTCAGGTGTCAGAACACAATCGATTTAATGACTAATTCATGTGCAATGTGAAATTAGCTTAATTAAATTATGCATTATCTTGAGTAAGCGCCGGTGCTGCCGCGGGGTCGCATCTGGCACTATAATGTACTGAAGTCTGTACAAAGCCCAGTGCATAGACAGAAAAGTCTGCAAAACAACGGAGAGACACTGAACCAAGCTCTCCATCATTTCAAGAGGGAGTGTGGGTGGTACAGTGCAGTACCACCCACACTCCTTACCTTAAACAATCCCACGCACAGGCCTCTGCCATCGCCAATCCAAGAAACCATGGAAGACAACATCTTTGTAACGAGGGACCGCCGAAGAAGAACATTAATATAACGCATTAAATTACAAACATTTATTTTGTATTAATTGTTGCTGAAGGAATTCAAAATTATCCAACTGACGTTTAGCGTAAGTGAATATCTGAGACATGGTATATATGGTACATCAAAATCCGTATCTCAAGTCGAAAATCTCTTTAAATACTAATTAAATGTATTAATTAGAAAGATATATATATACTTATATATAAAATCAATTTTATCGAAAAATTATGTGGTTGCGCTACGTAGATTCGAACCTGAACCTCTTTTCCAATCCGGGGAAGGTGCATTACCAACTATGCTACGGCGGTAGTACTCTTAACGACAAATTTTCGAACCCATATGTTACAGTTTTCAAATTAATACATGTATCGTTGAAAAGCGTAGTAAAAAGTACTGTTTGCTGTAGCATAGTTATTGGAAAAGAGATCCAGGTTCGAATCCCGGTAGCACAACAACAATATATTTTGATAAAATTGATGTTATATGTATATCTTTCTAATTAATACATTTAATTAGTATTTAAAATATCACGTTCTGAATAATTACAACTTCACAATAAGAATGTGTTCTCCTTAATAGTATTACATATAGGTAGTTGGGCACTTTCGTAAAAATATATATATTTTTTAAAATTTAATATTTTTAATCGTAAATTTGTGACACCGGCTCAAAACGAAAATTTGTCTCTCTGAAGACTTTTGCAAATTGCTTTCATTGTCTGACAATGAATGACAGAAGCTAAGAAATGCGTAGACGGATGAATAATTAAAAGTTGTGGAGGCACTGCCTCATGGGTAACAGTGGAAATTATTAATCGCCTGGATCCCGGTGGTCGGAAGTGTTCCTCGGGTATGTTCGACTATTTCCGGCTGCATGGGTCCGCAATAGAAATTATACGAATTTTGGTTCTGTAATAACGGCTGGAAATATTAACTGGATACCGCATTTTCTTTTAAATATTGTTTTTTTCAAAAATAGATTTTGATGAATTTGTCTTTTCCCGTTTTCAATTAGAAGGGATTTTAATTTTTTTGTGGATTATAATTTATATGGCTCAGTTATTATGTCATATTAGACAAATTTAATAGAATAGCATATATAGTACTGTGAATAATAATATATTTTTGACATATGAAATGAGACATTTGAAACAAATTACATAATCACTTAGAAAGATACAACATAACAGTGTTTTAATATATTATGCTATAGTAATTACTATACCATTCTCATCAAATTTGATCATTATTATGAAAGTGGTCTAAGTCATCTATCTTTCGTTTGGAGATATTTAAAGGTTTGCGATTAAATGGATTAAAAAATATTTTTACACTACAAAACCCAATGCTTCAAAATATATTTAGTCTACTAGATTTATGATTAATTACGATATATAAATGTTGCATGTAGCTTAGAAGGTTAAAAAATATTTAAGATTAAAATGACTTGGACTTAGTAACAATACACTGAATGTAACGCTTTAAAATTTTGACAATTATTATAATATGTATCAAATTGTATTAATTTAAAACAATGTGATGCGAAATAATTGATAAACGAACTTTTTTCAATTTCTTGACTTAGACCACTTTCATAATGACACTTACAGCCCAGTGGGTCAAAACAAAACACGTCCGGCGGTGGTGGGTTATTTTGGACCCACCTCAAGTTTTCAGTTTTTCAACCGTTTTGTTGGCAATTTTTTATAGATATTTCATTTTAAATATGATTTAATGAAATTGCACGATGTGCCGTATTGTTTCTGCTTAAAAATTAAAAATATACGAATAATGTACATATTTTCACACATCAAAAGACGCCCTATACAGCTAAAATACAAACATCCACTGAACATGTGACCTTCTCGTCGGAACCCGAGCAGGTAGTGTCATAAAACTTACGTAGGCGCAACGCCCCTCAAATAGTTATATTACTAGTATTTTCTAGAGACCGCCAGATGAAATTCAAAACAAATACATAGACGCATACCTGGTATCATTTGTCTACCCGCTCAAAATGTTGACAATATGTTTTTATATTCAAATTCAATTCGACTGTATTAGGTTAGTTTTCGACCCGTTTTTCACATCTCTTTAAAAACTCATTTTAATTTCGTCCGATAATGTTTATTTGTATCTCAAATTATTTGAAAATTTTGAATAAAAGATTATCTAGAAGGAAAACGGCATTAAATTAATATTTGTAGCGTAATTCATATTTTTACAAACACCCAGGACAAATTTGACCCACCACCGCAGAGTATATGATAATGGGCAATTATGTAAAAAAAAAGTTGTGAGACATATATTTTTCAGTAAGAAAAGTTTTCAGAAAGTATTTGTCCTTATAAAATTGTCTTGAAAAATACAGTATCGGTTTATTAACTTGTGGAGATTGCGACAAAGAAAATATATGTTAAAAACGCGAGAAACCAATATACGAGTATGGAAGAATACCGCCGTTGCCTAAAAAATAACTTTTTATCAGAATTTTCTAATCACAGAATTAAAACTAATAGCCATAAACCAAAAGTTGTCCAACTTGGTATATTATAAAGAATAAATAATCAATTACATAAGAATGGACTAAAGATTAAAATAATTAAAATTCGGTGAAAACACTAATGAATTACATTACTTACCCTTAATGTTCATATTTCTATTTACGACAGAAAGAATTATCTCCTTCCATTCCCCACTAATTAAACTGAATATGTAGATACGAAAATGCATTTTAAATACTAATTAAATGTGTTAATTAAAAAGATAGTCTAAATTAAATAAATAATGGAACGATTAAATGTATTAATATCAAAAAGGTAACATGTAGGTTCAAAAATTGTCGCTAAAATATTGTCGCTGTAGCATAGTTGGATAATGCTCCTTCCCCGGTTAGGAAATAGATCCAGGTTAACAATATTTTTCGATAAAACTGATTTTATATGTATATCTTTCTAATTAATATATTTAATTCATATTTAAAATATCACAGAGCTATGTTCTGAATAATTACAACTTCACAATAAGAATGTGTTCTCCTAAATTAAAAAGATAGTCATATGAAATTAATTTTATCGAAAAATATTGTTGTTGCTACCGAGATTCGAACCTGAATCTCTTTCCAACACGAGTAAGGTACATAAACCAACTATGCTACAGTAGATGATACTTTTGACGATAAATTTAAAAGAGAGCCAGGTTCGAATCCATGTAGCAGCAAACAATATTTTTCGATAAAATTGATTTTATATGTGTATTTTTCTAATTAATAAATTTGATTAGTATTTAAAATATTACATATATTCTGAATAATTACAACATCACAATAAGAATGTGTTCTCCTTAATAAACTATATTTAATTAAGACTTGATGATAAGAGGGACTGTAGCTTTCGAAATAATACAAAAAAATAACTAAACATGTGTAGTTCAATATTTAGTTTGTTTGAAAAATTAATAGGAAAACTTTCATGCGGTCACACCATATTTTTTATTCATGCACTATAAGTATCAAGTCCATCATATGTTTTGCAATTTTATTTTACTACAATAATCTAATTACGATTATAATGAAAAATTTTATTTGTTGCGAATACACCACCGAGTTGGGTAATTATCTCTCACCGGAACATATATTTTTCGGAGAATATTCCTTTCTTTTGAAACTAAATGTTTTTAGATTCAGTTTCTTTTCGAGGCTTTTGTAAGGGTCCATGCCTAACACGCGTGTGTAACATCAGGGTGGTATTATTGTGTGGTAGATTGTAATTTTTGATATGATGCTCGGAAATTTCTATTTCATGAGTTTTCAAAGAAAAAATAACAGCCATTTCTGCACAATGAATTCTCAACGTGATTTCGTTGACATATAATTTTTTGAAGGCAATGTGACTCCAGGACATTTAAAAATTGTATAAAATACTAAATAATTGAGACAACCCCGGCCGTTTAGGATTTTTATTTATTTATTTGTGTATAAATATATTAATGCACTGTGCCTCCCCCTCTCCTTTCTCTTAACCGTCCGTCCGATCAGTTGATTAGAGACCTTGAACCAATACGGTTACAACGCATATTGTACAGTCAATACTGTTATACAATCTTTAGACTTCGCGTCTATACTTTGAGTCGGAACCTTGACAAAACAGTGAGTGATAGATGTGCCAGCAGAATCCGCATCGGTGAGTGCCTATTCCTTCCTGTTTTTAGATTCTTCCAACATCTATGCTTGTACGCAACACCAGTAACAGCATTGTACATCGTTTTGGGGCAGATCTGAGTTGTGAATGGTGAAAGAGGAGAGGATGGGGAGGAAATGGAAAAGAGATGCAATAAAAGTATATAATAATTGGTTATTATAACTCCCACCTGCCTTCAACAGTCATTCTCGAGGAAAAATAAATAAAATAAGAGATAAATTTACAACATTATAATTTGAAAAAATTATTACACAACTAATATAAATGAAAAATTAATGTAGTTACAAAGAATCGCTTCGATAAAACTATACCTTAAAATACAAAGTAGCTCCATTCAGAAGCATAAATGGAATTGATTCATCAAGTCTAACCACAGAGAAATAAGTCAACTGTCTTTCCTATTTAACAATACCACCGGTTGGTGGAAAAAATTTACCAGCGCTCGAGGAGCAATACTAATGTAATGAAAAGTTCATTTTTAGTGGGACACCAGGTCGAATTTTACTGGACAAGTTTTGCTCCACGATGAAAATATAATTTGGGTTACTTATGTAAGTTGACGTTGTTCACGGCGAGATATTGAAGTAATGGTTTCACCTTCCATATGGAGATAATTTGAGTGGATGCTACCCTGGTCCATGTGTAATCATCAAAACAGCCTTCACATAGTTAGATGAAGTGATGAATCGTACGAAAATGACACCTCCCTAGCATGAAGGTCTATTCTCAGGAAGGGATTTACATCCTGCAAGAAACAAACACACTTACACAACACGACACAACGTAAAACGGATGCCTAACATTAGACATAATTATCCTCACCATTCGTTTTAAATATAGAATCACAAGTTTGTACGAAATGCAGACAGCGCTTCTCCTGTTAACGGAAAAGCTTAGAAAAATATCATTTTGCGTGGCACTATTGCAATTGCTGTGATATGTTAAGCATAGAGGGCACTATCAGCGGGTAGGTACTATAACGTATTCTTATAATATATATGCATACGTTATTTATGTTAATAGTTATTAAAAAGTTGGCGTAGTTTAATTTTAGAGGGAAACAATTCATAGTTTAAAATCAAGTTAATAGAATTAATTATACGAAATTAGTGTAAAAAAAAATCGGATATTTTGGTATAGGACTTGTGGTTAAATTTAGTAGTTTATTTATGATATTTTTAATGACTAACTATAATTAGTTTGCGTCAAATATTAAAAATAAATTATTATATATATTCCTAACTGTAACTGCTATAAATATTAAAAATTTTCATATAGATGCTTGGTTACTTTCGGTGAGTAGATTGCCCTCTGCAATTCCGATTAATCAATCTCACCGAGTACCTTCACCGCCCTAAATACCGACAATGGCCGCATTGTGGGACGGCCACAAAGATCTCCGTCACGGGATGCTGTGTACAATGTATGTCGCGCAGTATTTTACTACTTGGATAGTTTGATTAATTAATTAAAGGTATTCTACTCGGTTGCCTTTGGACAGCATTGTGACCAAATAAACTGAATATCGCTTCAACAATGAACAATTGCAGCGTCAAGAGTATTATGCAGTACTGTTGAGGAGACTCCGGATTCATGTACTAATAGCATATAATAATTATTATAATGCTATAAGGGATGCTTTTCTGAGTTGACAAAATAAAAGTTTTATATCGAAATTTTATAAATCTACTTTTATTAATATTAGATATGATGGGATCCCGTGGACTGTGTCGACTACAATACTGATCTGTCGATACAATCCGAATTGGAATTATGAAGGAAATAAAGGCAGATGGATCTGGCCTACCTTGCTCTAAAGTCCTGGGGATGAGCGTCGTCTTTACCTCCGGTTGACTAGCACGTTTATTGTGCCGAACCGACAAATCACTGCACTTCCAGCACTGTGTAGAATACTTCTTCTTTGCGGACTCAGCGTTACGCACGGCGCCGCTTTTTTGGACGTTAAAAAAGAACATAGATCTTGACAGTTCGATTTCTGAGCACAATCTGTCCCCTCAGTGGCGAACTCGAAAGTAATTAGTTGGCCAGAGCGGGACAGGTATAGATTAAGATTTGGATATTGGATGGACAAGGGGTGGGTACTTGACTTGGCTGATTTCAAATATAATTAAGCAAAATTATATCATATTAATGTATCTGAAATTTGCATCGGTACCCCACGGCCGTATTAGATAATGTTGGCAAATAGAAAAATTTCGTAAATAGAAAAACAAATAAAAGTAACCTCCCTCAGAGGAAAGATCTAAAGAACATTGTATGCGCATCCATTGTCGGGAATAATTGTGTTTTATGAATAAATATGTAATGTGAAAAACAGAGTTACCATTGAATCAATAATCATTCCATCCGAGGTAGTAGATGATACCAGAGCACACACACACATACTTTCAGTAACTCTCCTTGGATTCCCATAATATTTCAGCTGTTACAAAGAACCAAATATTTTCTGCATTAAATCTAATCCACCATACATAAAAACCGGATTAAGGGCGTGCAGCTAGCTGATAATTACTTTTTATGTCTCTGCGTTTGTTTATATAATTTTTCTTCTTGTATATTTATGTCACACCCGTGAGTAACTGCCTTGAATACCAATAAATTACAACCCCCTTGCCCGCTTGCATAAACACACAGTTGCTGTAGAACGCTTCAGCTGGTGGGAAATTGTAATGCAATTCGCGGTGGATTTAGGAAGGTCCATTATAATTCACCCACAAACCGGTTCACGATTACCATGTGGCTTCGGTATATCCCATTACTGATTGACCTGCGGTTGGACGTCGAGGGTAAAATTCAACAAATTATCGGATGTTAATTTCTGATAGAGCGTTATTATGTACACAATAGAGACTGTAAATTTTAATCAGCGCATCTCCTTCCCTTTCTTTCTTAACGTATCCTTAAGCACAAGGAAGAAAGAATATGTCGCAGTGATTAAAAATCTTCCAACTGCAGCAAATTCAGTGCGCTTGGAACTTTTATACGGATAACTACCGTCGCTTCACTCCGCTAATGCTTATTAATTAATCTTACCTTTATTCTTTTCGCGAGTGTTAGTATACACTCTGAGATGCTTGTATTTGTGGTGTAGAGGAATTAACAAATCAACCAGCATCTGGCAGATGAAAAGTAAGTGCCTTCCTTTCTTACTCATATTTTCACCACTGTATTTACAAATGTTCTTTTTTTTTCTAAGGTGCTAGTTTCCTTAATCTTCTGGATACTCAAAGGTATTTGAGATTCTGTAAAAATAAGGTAGATGGCTCATTCAAATAATGAAACGAAGAAATGTATTAATATCAAAAAAGGTAACATATAGGTTCGAAAAATTGTCGCTAAAAATATTGTCGCTATAGCATAGTTGGATAATGCACCTTCCCCAGTTAGGAAAGAAATCTAGGTTCGACCAGGCGCAACAACAATATTTTTCGATACAATTAATTTTATATGTATATCTTTCTAATTAATATATTTCAAATATCACAGGCCTATGTTCTGAATAATTACAACTTCACAATGAGAATGTGTTCTCCTGAAAATAATTCTCGTTTATTGTCTTAGATTATTACTTGTTTAACGCTACTGCAATTGTAGGAATAGAAAATAATAAATTGAGCATATGACATATTGTAGGGGTGTTTTTAAAAACTGCAAATTCCTGGCTTGCGGGTTATTCCAAAAGGCTTTGCATGCCCAAGGCTTTTACGGGATTTTTAACCGCATCGCCCGTTAAACCTCCCTTTATGGATTCAAGAAATATATTACTTAGCCCACCTTCCGCTCTCACGAGGCTTAGAACCAGGTTTTAAGGCTTTCAAAACAGCTGCAAAATATTGTTTACTTACCCGAAATACCACCCCTCACTACATAAACCACAGTCGATTTTGGTTATCGCAAAATGTATTTCGTTTTAAAAAACCGCGTTCCAGAAATTTTACCAGGTAGTGGGCGACGTGTGGAAATTTTCATAAATAATCTGTGCATATTTAAAATTGAAAATCTATTTTTATACCATAAGAATATATGGAAGTTCTGAATTGTGAATGATTTTGTGTGAAAATACTGGTTGTGGATAGTGCAAATGTATCATAAAACACATCTCAAATTACAGGATGTAAGGTAGTTCAAGAAGTAGTATAGTAGTATAGCATTTATATTTTATTTACACCCTATCCCAAATCGTTTTGAGAGTTGTTTCGATTCGTCATAATTACATTTTTATTTTATTATTACATTCAGTCATTATTTACATTATCATCATAATACCATCATAGGTTGGCTCCGGTATCATCGTAACAGAACCACACCTGTACAATTTGACGTGTGACTCGTTATCATATCAAATTCAGAAAGCAGCCAGAGAGAAGCTATAGAAACCATACACTCCCAAAATACGTCACAATTATGTGTTGCAGTCACAAAACTCGGTCAAAGTCCGGTAGAAATTTACTCTGTCCAGGTCGCAAGAGGTGCGAGGAAGAGTCAGTAGAATGCTTCGTTATGTCTCTCTAGCGACTGCTCTTTCTGGCATCGTTCATCCCAACAACTCCCAGCGAGAGACCCACACCTTAATAAATCCCGGAAATGTCCGAGATTCCTTTCATTTCTTAATAAGTTATCGTTCCGGGGGATCCGATGAGGTATTCCTTCTAATCCCACAATCATGATCTCACGTGCATCATTCATAATCACACAGTCCCAGAGGATGTGCTCCTGTTCACGGACAAGTCCTAAGTCGAAGAGTTTACTCATGAAATGCCCATGCTACGAAATCATCTGCATCTCGTAGTGGTTCAGCGCCGGAAGACCACTCCCAGCTTTCATTTTCACCGCCACCAAGAGGAGAAAGCTGTAAGTCCATCTGCCCTGCATGGCAGTGTCCCACCTTTCATCCCACTTTCTCAATATCATTGTTCGCATTCGAGCAACCAGATCCTGGAATCGGTCATCTAATGGCCTGAGAGTCGTTCCAAAATGATCGACCTTCAGACCCTTCCTCAAGAAGTGGCGGGCTAAAATTTCCATTACTTCAAGGTCTGTTACATATCAAGTTTTATAGTATTCATAGCAAAAGTGACATTTATTTGAAATAATACATATATAAATATTGTCACATTTGGGTCAGGCTAATCGAGCATGCCATAGATCGAATGCCAGGTCCCGAGCTTCATGTCACTGGCTAGCTGCATCAGCTATTAGAAGGTACACAGATTGTTAACGGGTGAAGTCTACGGGCTGCTTCACGAGGAGGTTGGATACACAATAATAACCAATTTGTTCACTTTACAAACTATATTTGAACACAAGAAGTAATACACCCTCATTTCTTGTGCAGCAGGTAGTCCGCGCGGATCATCATCAAGATCTTTGATCCATCATCTCAGATTTACCAGCTCCGGAACATGCTATCATCTCACCAATGTGGCCAAGGACTCCTGGCCACTTCAGCCTTGTCCTTCTCTCTTTTGCTTTTTCTTCCACGTGGCAGCTGGCTATATTTTTATTCCACCTATCACCACCTCCAGTCTTGATCTAATTGAACCAAGAAATCTTGCGTACAAGCGTAGATGCCGAAAGAATTCGGGATACGGAAGGAATTTGGCATCTCCAAAATGTGGACTGTATGTTTTTAATTCATTATTTGGTCGTGGTTTCCTTTGACGAGGTCTCAAATTAGTATAATATTGTAATCATTTAGGTAAACGTATACCGAAATCGTACAGCGCCGCCAATCAATTGGTCCATAGTACATTATTTTAGTTCAAGAATAAATATGTATTTACACAAATAAATATATATCCCAAACATCCTTACCCCCGAAAATGTTTAGAATATATATTTGTATATATGAAATTTCGCCAGCTTTCTTGGCCCCGTGCGCTGGTTGCCCGATGTGCTGGTCTCTCATTGGTGGCTGGACTGCGGCAGGTCACACACAGAGTGCGCTATTCTATAACTGACGTTTGGTGGGCCCCACACGTGGACGCATGCATCTTATAACGTCACAGTATATTGTTGGCATTGGACATAGAAAAAATAAACGTTGACAAATACCTAACATATTTTAGATGGACAAGAAAACGACACGAAAAAAAAACCTAGTAAATACTACATAAAAAAGTTAGGAACAAAAACAAGGAAAAGTTATTTATATGTTGAATTGCAGAATATTGTTAATAAGTTATTTGAAAATAGATAATAAAACAGAAAATATATAAATGTTAGTAGACAAGTTATTGTAAGCTCTGTACATTCTTATTAATGTGCGGTAAGTTTCGCGATTTTGGAAATAAATTTACACAATTTCCAAGCGTTGTTCTAGCGTAAGTTTATCACGGTGAAATGCCAAATCAAACTGAGCACAAATCAGCTGTCAGCTATCAAATTGGCTATCGCCGGAATAAGTGTTGCCGATTCGAAAAAAACAGCATTTATAAACAAGATTTTTCCGCTAAAAACACACAATGATATATTCACTCATATATATTTAGGGTAAATTTACGATTTGCTCTTAAATCCATTTGCGTTCAAAGATCACAATTATTATTACAATATATCATCTGTTCTACACAGTGATTAAATTCTGCTTTCCAAGTTTTGAGTTGTAATTAAGACCAAAGTTTATAATGTTGCCAGATTCGATCAGCGAAGCAACCTTCATACGTCATTAATTAAAGCCTTACTTCATACAGTTATGTTTAATGGTATGTGATTAGATCACAAATTTGCCATAAACTTAGAGAAGTCCTCGATAAATCAGGAACATCTCACAGTATTTGATAAGCCTATTATATACCGCTTAAGTAATATGACTTCCAATTTTCCGACAGTCCAATATGTATGAATTTTCCTAATGGCGGGATCTAAACAGAGTTCTAATAAGGACTCTTGTATAGTCCTCTAAATAGCTGAGATTATGGCTACTATCCCATGACATTATGGAATAAATCAAGTCAAATTACTATCAAATTGTCACAAGTGTTTACAAAATTACAGCGTTCTTTGAAAAGAGTCTCAAATAAAACTAAATAAATTTTTATTTATTTTTGTACTTATTTATTTATCGTACCGTACCGGAATTTTTAAAAAAGACCACTTTACATTCTTCGGGCGCTACACACCTTAAACTACTTTTCAACATAGTACTAAATTACTTGTCACAACGGGGCACCAATTTTTGTATACATTCATCATACTCCGTATTTGAGTTCATAATCGTCATCAAAACGCTTGCCACCAAGGAACCGTTTCAGAAAAAGGAAAATATGGAAATCACTTAGCGGCAAATCAGGACACACTTGGTGTTGCGTAAAAGCATAGATGCCGGAAGAAACAAGATATTCGGAAGGAAGTTCCACTCGCCACAATTCCGATCTTCTGGCACCTCCAAGGTGGACTGTTACTTTAGGTTTTGTAACACAATCTCCATTCAGGGTCTTGAGTCCTTCAGATTGCACAGGACAGACATTTAGACTCGTTTGTTATACTGCAAAATTTACTTGTTACCGCACCGGTTCAGGGTCGCCGATCGACTGATACGGCGGCAGGTGAGAAAGGGAGGGGAGGTGGAAGGCACAGTACATTATCTTCGTTCAAGCATAAATATATGTCCCAAACACTTGGTGATGAGTGTCAGCTGGATTTATGTTCCGTGCATTCAAGAAACGAATCACGGACTGTATTTCACAGTGCGCGGGGTGGTATAATCTATTGTCTTGAACATTTCAAGTGTTTCTGTTTTGTCCTGATTTGGTGATAATGATGAACTCAAATACTTGGTTTTCATCCCAGGTATACCGAAGGTATACAAAAATTAGTGCCCTGTTATGACAAGTGCCTTAATAATGGTAGCAACTATGTTGAGAAGTAGTTTAAATATGTAACATCTGAAGAAAGTAAGGTGTTGTAAAAATGATGTGTTACTTTAAAAAAAATATTCCGGTACATATTGTTTGTAATAAACGTAAATTTGGGGTCGAATCACGTCGTATTTGCGAACACAAACGCTTCACTTTACAGTAACGTTGTATTCCACATACCCGCAAAGTCCACGGTCATTTCTCGGTAATGTATCGGAAACAGTAAACTTTTTAGGTGCGTCACGCCATAAATATTAAGTTTCTCGCAAATAATTAATTTTTCAGAAACCCGAAAGTTTTCCTCGACCGATGAAGTGCTCCAAGATCCTTTCATTACACGCGGTTTGGAAGTTCGGAGTGGCGAGCTGCAAACAATAATGAGATTATTGAAGGGAGGCCAATAAGCAGACCCCGGCGCTGGAAACTTTCAATTATTCCGAGCTTTTGTCGGAGGTTCTGGCTGAAAAAATCCGGAAACTACTCGAGGTCTCGTTCAATTACATCGCTTGCATTGTTAGCTCATTTTCATGATCGGGGAACTGTTTCGGATTTATTGGATCCATTGTTCGTGAAGTAACTGATATTAAAAAAAAAAACATTATCCTCAATAAATACTTCACATATTATACCTCTACGGAATTTGAAAATAGCAGACTAAAATCTTATTTCTATATCCGACGTAATAGGGAATTTATTATTATTTTGTTCTATTAATAATAAAGTTGTATCAATGTGTCCAAAATTTTATAAAAATGAATTAATAATTAATAATTAATAATTTAATAAAAATTACTCAAAGGTATTTGAGATTGTGTAAAAATAAGATAGATGGCTCTTTCAAATAATGGAACGATCAATAATATAATAGTTTGAAAATTTGTCGCTAAAAATATCGTCGTTGTAGCATAGTTGGATAATGCACCTTCTCCGGTTTGGAAAGAGATCCAGGTTTGAATCCTGGTGACGCAACAACAATATTTTTCGATAAAATTGATTTTATATGTATATCTTTCTAATTAATATATTTAATTTATTATTGTTTCCATTTTAGGACTACTCTGTGAAAAAATATTTTTGTGAATCAACTATAACGATATGACGAAAAAAATTTTTTTTTCGTCATATCTTTAATCGTATCAGTGTATTTTTTTTTATTAATCGTGCAAAGGATGAATACATTAACTAAAGATTCTTTATATTATGAACTCGAAAATAAGAAGTGTTTCAAAATCAAATGTTAAACATCAAATTGAGATATTAGATAATTAATTTATTATTTATTGTTTATTACATATACATTCATTTTCATTTTAATGGGAAAAAATATTGACAATAAGATGTTAGATGAATTACTTAGAAAGATATAAAGTAAAAAATCAATCTTTCGAAAAAATGTGCAATTTTTACAGAGTGTAACAGACCTAGTCCACAGTACTCTATGGGTGGATACCTGAATATAATATCATATAACAACCTGTTCTTTTGCTTTGTATTTTAAGGTGGTCATCATTTTTTTAAATGTTTAATTAGTTTTTATTGATTTTGTTAAATATTATTGGCACAACATATCCTCTTGTTCTCTCATCGTACACATTGTTCCCTATCTGTACTCTCATGGTTAGACCCGACGATCTGGTTGAATAGCTACGGTAAGGATCAGTATTTATATTTACATTATTTATCAATTCTTTGAACATAGCATATGTTACTTCGAATATTGGCAACTGGTAAGATCAACTCTTTTGTCAACTGGTAAGATTTTCCATATTGTAAATAGTATTTGTAGTTTCCAATTAAAATTAATATAAATGTATTATTCCAATTTGCAATAAGGTGCGTATTGTTCTAGTATATTCCTTCGATAGCTTGTTATTTCCAGGTTTCCTATTGATAATATAAAATGCAGGTAAAAAAATCTCCATTAACCTGGAATTACTGATGCTGTTTCTCTGCTCGTGATGGGTTGTGTTGTCTTCTTTTGTGCTCCTATCTTAGATCTGGATTTGATCTCCGCGAATGGCTGAAATAATTAACTTCCCGGAGTCGATTAGTAGATCTTTATCCGGAAAAGTACCAACTTTAATTGTCAACTATTTTGACCGTGGTTTGACAACGATTCACTGGTCGCAGAACAAAGAGCACTTAACGGCTAGTCCGAACGCGGTGCATTCTTTCAAGGGATTTGCGAGGATAATTGGGCCGTGTAAACAATAAAATTAAGTGAACGTGCCGCTTTCTTAGGGGATTTAGGGAACATTTTATGACGGTCCATCCCCGAGATATGCATTTCATCTTAAATGTATACTGTTGGCGACGTACTTTTTGAATAATTATAATTTACGACGGCCGTAGTTAGCCAGCCGAAAAAGGTCTCGGATCTCGTACGGGAGATCCCAAATATTTATTAACACAAAGTAAAATGCTTCTGTAATTGAGTAAAAGAGAGCACCCAATCACCGTCTAAGGGATGGACCGAGGGACGTGTTGAGGACACCCCCTAAGGTGCTTAAAAGGCCGGACGCAGCGACAGAGAGATCACACAGCACTTAAACTCAGAACTTATCATTCAGAACTTATCACTCAGAACTTATCACTCAGAACTTATCACTCAGAACTTATAACTCAGAACATCAGATATCACTCAGAACATAAACTCAGAACTTAGACTTAGAATCAGACCAGAGTTAGAGACTTAGAATCAATCAGTTTGAAAAAATTCAGCGAAGAGAGTGAGCCGGGGAGTCAGTTGAAGAACCAGCAGCTATCAGACTGTTAGCGATCAGCAGCTGAAGGTAGTCAGAATGGAAAATCTCGAACGACAGTTGAATCCAGCAGAGTCCATTGAATATAGCAGCTGGATCGGACAGCTTAAATCTAGACAGTCAAGGGTCTAGCAAAGAGAGTTACATTCGCGCAATAAATAAATAATCTGGGTGGACGCGGTCGGGAAGATAGCAGGCTGGACAAAGGGGGAAGGGAATGGCGAAAAGGATATCGAAAAGCATTCGCGTTAGAAGCATTTATTCGCTGGAATTAGCAGGGAGACTGCCTGTGAACGGTGGCAGAGCGTATTGAAGTCATCACACTCGAAACGGCTGAAGATGGGGGACGCTTGGAACTTCTAGGAAGGTGAGAAGAATCTTGGTACGTCCAACGAGACGCCCAAGATCACGGCGGCCATCCGCAAAACCGTAGTTAACTTGTGTGACAAAATCATAACAAAAGATGTCCTCCACTCTTTGAACAAATGAGTTTTAATTTTATTGTATTGAGGAATTTTGACAGTGTTAATATATAACAAATATAATAAATATTTAACATATGGTACTAATAATATGAAATCCCACAAACATATTTAGATACATAGGTGTGCTTAGATGCAGAAAATAAATGAAAAGAGAAAAAAAGGGAGAAAGGGTGGGGAGGTTGCAACTAGTGTTACGGTAAAGGGAGAGCAAGATGTGTTTATAGGTAAAATTGAGATTGTTGTGGTTTATAAGAAAAACCCTTTGAGTGTAGTAAGGCTAATGTTGTAAAAATCAATTTCTCATTATGGTGATGACAGTGAAAGGAATCAGAACTCAAATCATGCAATTATCTTTGTCGGTCAAACTCTTATTTATATAAATTATATTGTTTATCATGTGATATGATTTGGCATTATTTAGATCATTAATATCCATCTAAGCTAGCTACTCTGACATCTTATACCTGTGTGTATCTGTACACTCACAGACTGAGCCAAGCCGGCGGCGTGATGTGCTGGTGTTCGATCCACCGGTGCCAGCGCGTTACGTAACAATATATAAATCTTTTTTTTATAATGTATTCAAACTGTGTAATCCTCCATATAATATAAACCAGGATTAATAAAAAAATATATATAATAATGTAACTTAACACTCACCGACTGAAGTAATAATCTCGCAGCATCGCGACGTCACAGCGACTGCTCTGTCGAGAGTAAAGCGACCACGAAAAATAGATATTTATTAAATAAAATATTATACATTAGAGATATTCTCCATTTGAGAAGAAGTAATAGTGGAGAAGTACCATAAAAGTCATTACAACAGAAAGTTGGTCTTCATACAATGGGACTCGGGAAGTGAAAAGAAAAATAAGCTGAAAGCGCCTTCTTGGCTGGTTAATTCATGAAAATTAATGCTGAAACTTTGCTTTTTTTTTTCAGTATGCCCGTCTTCGTTTCAAAGGAAATATTTATTTTATGTTTTGAAACTTTTTCTCATTTAGCGTTCTTAATTTGACAGAAATACTATTATTTATTTTGGTCTATTGTACAACTGTAAAGTTTCATCTCTTTGTTACATTGTAATTGAGTTGATTTCTAGAAGCGTTGTTTCAGAGATAACGTTTATTAACGTTGCATTTATCTGCGGCAATATTAATTCCGAAACAATTCAGTCACACCGTTGCGTACAAGCGTAGATGTCGGAAGAATCTCAGGACACGGAAGGAATAGGCACTCACCACCAATCCGGATTACGCTGGCACCTCCAAAATGTGGACTGTATATCACACTCACTATGTCCATCAAGGGTTTCCACAATGTATAAACGTAAAGTCTCGAAATTTGTTTAACAGTATTAACTGTTTCGTACACTTTGTTACTGGACTGGTTTAAGGTTGCCAATCGACAGCTTCGTGTTACATGGTGGGGACACGGGGCATTATTTTTATTTTAAGTACATAATTAATATATTTATACACTAAATAAATATATGTCCCAAATACACGCCATCATCAATATCCTGAGGTATTTTCATAATTAGAAATATTCACTTTCTGTAAGAAAGTATGATATTAAACGATTTAAAAAAAAAGCTAATTATCCACTATTGAAAATGAGTTCTATATTTAGAAGGTTTTTTTGAAAGATTTGTATTTGGAATGATTACAATGATTTGGAATGATTTGGAATATATACAAAAGTGAAAAATAAAAGAGAGGGTGATAATATTTTAAGATTGCTGATATTCGTAGCATTAATTTTTCGGTTAGACATAATTCAAAATTTTATTATAAAATTTATTATTATTAATGTTTGAAATTTTACATATTTATAATAAAAGCCATAGATTCGATGATTCAGAATATATAAAAATCTAAAAATCACTCAACACTATTATTAATAACTAATTAAACCTTACAAATAACCCGTTATTTAGTATATTCCCTATTTAAATATCTCCCTATTAGTTACCTCCACAATCTTACCAAGACTCAGCCTACATCCCGTTATAAATGTCGTTTAAATTTTATATAATAAGATTCTTATGAAGATACGTTAGTATTGAAACTGTTTAACATAAAATAACACAGTGGTTTAAACAAAGTTAAATATATTTTTATGTATTATCTTTGTTTTATTAACCACTAAATTGATAGAAAATGGTCATGGTTTTGATAAAAAATTGGGATTGTCAATTTTGCATATAAACTTAAATAAAATTAAATGTTGGTCACAAATTAACTAATTTGGAATCGTTGAAGATAAATAAAGCGTGTAAAACGATTCAAAAAATTATAAACAACCAACTAAATTAAACTACGAGTCCCATTCTAAAATTTTTCCTAAAAATTATTCGAGTAAATTTGTATTAAGTAATGATTTGAGTTAGGTTCTAAAATTATTATTTTTTCTTAAAAATAGATTCTGGCAAAGAAACAATAATATATGTTTTAGTTAGTTATGACATCCTGAAGAAGAAAATGGTATTTTTCGAAACCGGTAGATGTATTTAAACTCAATTTAGTGGTTAATAAATAAAAATATGAATTTTAACCACAAAGTTAATATTGCTAATTTTAAAAGTATAAACTTAAATATAAATATTTATTTTATATAAATCAAGATTGCGTTGCGGATCAAACGCTTAATGCTTCCGGAGAAATTAAGTCGGGCGGTGAGCGTGAAGGCAATTACGTATTGGGTGGATTGGGAAGTAGAGATTTCCTGTGTAGAAGAGCTACATACCTTAAGCTACCCTTAAAACTCCTGATGTGATTAAAATAACGAATATGGAAGTAAAAAAGAACATAAAATACTCTACGTCAGACATATCAATTATAATTAATGCAATATTGAAGCATACCATGCGAAATATACAAAAAATGTAGACGTATATTTATTTAACATATATTTATTATTTTAAAC
This sequence comes from Eubasilissa splendida, assembly GCA_031772225.1. Taxonomy (NCBI): domain Eukaryota; kingdom Metazoa; phylum Arthropoda; class Insecta; order Trichoptera; family Phryganeidae; genus Eubasilissa; species Eubasilissa splendida. Next base: position 3,419,348 of record CM062867.1, read on the forward strand.
ATCATTGAGCAGGTCCCGTTTCACGAAATAATGATTGCATTTAATGGAATATTTGGATGAAATACACTGTTGATTTTCTAACAAAATAGGCAGAGAGACCATGATACAAAACATACATTCAAATCTCGCCACAGTTACATTCATACTCGTCGATTTTCGAGGTTTCTAACTGGATCATCTTCTAGTACATAGTTTACTTGTTTATTCTAAATCTTTCAACCTCTGGTCATCACTCAATCAATACTCGCATCAAATGTATATATTTCTTACTATCCTGTACTAATAATTCATTCCAAATGGCTAAATCACAAGAGAGATATTTTCTTAAATTTCATTCACTACGCTGAGATCACTTTTATATTTATTTTTTAATTAAAACTAGACCAACAAAAACGTATTGCTAGACGTTTGTCTGCAGGTACATTAAATATTACATTTAATATAATCAAAACATAAAAACTAATTAATTACACTTTAAACACTATATTTACTGAAATATTCTAATTACAGGTGAATATTATGTTCCATGCCGATTTTATTTGGCTAGTATTTTAGTTTGACAAACATTTGTCAGTTTAAATTTGATAGTCGTAGAGAGTAGTTGATTACAATTTATTGTAGAGCATCTAACGCCTCAAAAACGTATTAAAGTTAGTTAAACATTTTATCTAAATAATATTGGCAATGCTGTAACTAGTTTAAAAAAATCATTTTGTGCTTAAAAGTAAGACAGGTTATTATCGATAAGCCATCTTTATCATTTTTTCCAAATTGGGAGAGAGCGTACTGTTTTGAAAAAACTCAGTTTATTTTTTAGTGTCGGTACAACAAATTGTAACGCTCTCGATCTATACTTATTGGTGATTTTGGGAATTGTTAGTTCAGATTAGCTACACCTATTGTATTTTTTTCGTGTGAAACCACCCTATTTTGAGCATACATCCATTCATCGCGTACACGCTTGAGTTATCCTCGAATTTTGCGAGATCAAATATTCTAAAATAGTTACTAAATACATTGTTAGAAACGAGACCTAAATCTTTCTTATTCAAACTGATCTGTCAACACATGTGTCCATGCACACACATACACACAAACTCCGCGATAATATTCAAAATAACCTGTAAGCGCTGGTGTAACTGATGGGAACACCAGGCACTCAACCTTCTGATTCGTAACAGTCTATTTTAAGCGCATCTTCACACATATCCTCAAAATGTGATGATAATGAAGAACTTCATTTACTTTCTGCATCAAATTCTGTCTCAAAACGGCTATCCCTATTTGTTTGCGCATATTTGATATTCTTAGATGGTAACTCCTTGATTTCAATGTTGTTTTTACTATGTGGACGGAGCGCCTCTTAACATGATAGAAACTATCCAGATGTCACCGGAATCGGTCCGCTATCAAGAAACGTTTTATCCGAGGAATCTGTGGAGATCGCAGAAATCATCAGGGAATCAGTAGAGGATCATCCAGTGATCTGTCTTGCTAGAGTCACATGGTCTTATCAAGTAGCCAATCAAGTAACGAATTGACTAAAATAAGCATAAATATATTAATTAGAAAGATATACATATAAAATTAATTATATCGAAAAATATTGTTGTTGCGCCACCGGAATGCGAACCTGGATCTTTATCCTAACCGGGGAAGGTGCATTATCCAACTATGCTACAGCGACAATATTTTTAGCGAAAAATTTTTGAACCTATATGTGTTATCTTTTTGATATTAATACATTTAATCAAATAATGGTTCGAATCCCGGTGGCGCAACAAAAATATTTATCGATAAAATTTATTTTATATGTATATCTTTCTAATTAATATATTTAATTTATTATCTTTTTAGTTTTCAAATAAACAGCTGGTACATTTGACATCTTTGCAGATTTCATATAATCATATAATAATTTATGGTATGCTTCTTAAATAACCCATATGCTCTATATCTGAGAAAGATCACTGCAATGATAGAGGCGAGGAATAACATAAAGTCAACTTCAGATAACTTAAAAGCATTTCTGCAAGAGAAACGCATATTTTTAAACTTTATAAAATAAAATTTCTCTCTTTCTGCAGTGCATCGAATCTGCCAACTGAGTTAATTTGATAGCACCGTATCAAAAGCATTCATATTCGCAAGTCAGCTAGGTATAATGTAATGAAAATTGTTTGATCAAATTCTGTTTGATGGTATTTTATTATTTGAAAAATGACTAGAAATATTGGTATCTGAATAACTGTATTCTTCCTAATGTAATTGCATAAATTTGATTTATAAAAGTTAAGAAAATATTGACTTGGATGATGGAAAAGGGTTAAATTAATTGTAAATATGTTGTGAACTGGTTCTTATGTGTGTATTGTGAACTGGTTCTTGTGTATGTATTGTGAACTGGTTCTTGTGTGTGTTTTATGAACTGGTTCTTACTTACTTACTTACTTACCATCACGCCGTTTCAGGCAGAGAGGATAGAGCACCACACTTTTCTGTCCTGACACACAATTTTCACATTCATACATCTTCTCATGCAAGCTTAACAAATATTGAGGCTTCTAACATGACCATCCTCCAGTATCTGTTTTACGTGGTCATGCCAACTCTTCCACGGATGTCCTTTACTTCTGTTACCATCAACACTTGCGTCATATATCTTCCTTAGCATTCTCTCCTTATTCATCCCTTCCATATACGTTCCTCTTCTGCCAGCTCCAGGCCTCACTTCCATATATCTATATCGGTACCAGGACTCTATTGTGAATCGCTAGTCTTCCCATTAGCTATAATTCCATTCAAAGCGCCGTTCACTTTATTTCCTGTAGTCACTCTCATTTCGATATATTTCTCTGTTGTACCGTTTCCATCGAACATACTTCCCAAATACACAAACTCATCTACTTATTTCAAACATTAATTACATACAAGTATTTTGTATGTTGTTTTGCTTTCGTCTTTCTCGAATACCATTACTTTCAACTTGTTGACATTCATCATGAGGTCGCTTTCCTTGCACACATCGTACATTCTACTCACTAGTTTTTGTAATTCTTGTTCATTATTCACCATTAATACTGCATCATGGGCGTACAATAAACAGCATACAATCAAATTGCTCATTTTCGCTACCACATTCATATACATCAGTTCTTTCACACAATTATCAATATACAAGTTGAACAGCCATGGAGACATTACACAACCCAGCTTGACATCCTTTGTAATGTCAAACCGTGGTGTGAATGATCCATTGATCCTTACACACGCAGAACTTCCTTCATAGAGGAATACGATTGCATGTATAAGTTAGCCATTCACCCTGTAATGAGAGAGTACCTTCCATAACCTTTATCTTATAACTATCTACAATTGCACAAAAAAGTTTTTGGTTTTTCGCTAAAAACCTTTCCGTCATCACTCGTAGAGAAAACATCTGATCCATGCATCCTCTTCCATCCACAAGGGCTCCTTGAATGTCCCATACTTTTTATTTTGCCACCGTTCTTGCTCTTTATATTAAAATTCTTCCACATAGTTAGTATTAATATAATTAGTCAAAAATATTTAAAAATTTCAAAAACAATATTTTTCGACAAAATTGATTTTATATGTAGATATTTATAATTAATACTTAAAACATCACAGACCTAAGTTCTGAATAATTAAAACCTCACAATGAGAATGCGTTCTCCTTAATACTAACTAAAGTATTTTTTGACATATTTACGATACAATTTGTTAATTTTACCAACATAAATGATAATGAATTGTTAACCCATTCCCCGCGGGTGACTCAAATATGAGTCGCCGTGTTTCGCTCACCGCTAGTGCATACATACGCGTTGGGGAGCGGTAAAAATTGTACCAAAATTATTTGGAATTTTTATCCTACCGACATCTGTCCATATTTGTCAAGGATTATTAGACATATTATAAACAAATACGAAATAATAAAAGTCCTCGTATCATCCAATATAGCTCAGTTATTCAAATTTTCAAACTCAGTTTATGCATATAGAATGTAATGCGTTTTAAATTATAGAGTTGAATTTAATGTCAGAATTTTAAAACTTGTAAATAGTATACATTAGTCTCTGAAATCAGCGCCTGCGCAGATCACTGATTCACTATAGTACGTATGACCACAAATAGCGCTAGTGTAGCGATGGTTTAGGACACTGTTGTGTTCTCTCATTGATAATTTTGTTTACGTTATTTCGTAATTATAGTTCTGATTTCTGTATTTGTTTATATTCGTAAGGATACTTGAGAACCTTTTCTATCGATTTCTTAAAAACAAATCATTATCGTAGTGTAAAGTCGTAAATTATAATGCCACCAAAGAGTGCCGCGTATGAAAAATGTCATGCGTATTTATGATCGCGATCAATGGGTTAATAACAGTATGCAGACGATCCAGTACTGATAATTAATGAAAAAACTTAGACTGACGCTAATGTATCTGCAAATAAAGATGTTAATATCATTAAAAAGTGTTGATAACCATCTATCAATTAATACTGATACAACATACTTACTACGATTTACTAGTCAACAGATAGATAACACCGAAATTAATATTTAAATTCATACGAAAGCTTGCACTCAAGAAGACTCTTATGACCAATGTTCATCAATTGAAGAAAAAGTCTATCATGTACCTAGGAGTCATAATAGATATCAAACTCAAATGGAAATAACATATTACTAATCTTACAAACAAAATAAGGAAAACTGCTAACATGTTTTTAAAATATGGCATTTGCAATATGGCATTATTGTCCTATAAAACTTCAATGTCACAATTTGAAATCTCTCAAAAAATGAATATAAAAATTATTCTTAAAAAAAAGACCAACCAAGTATACAACTCTTCACAAATTTGAAAATATCTAACATAATAGACATATACAAAAAAAAAAATTCAAATTTTCAAAATTAAAAAAAAATTAAATTTTAGAAACGAATTTCGATCTACAAGATTTAGAGACCAAATTGATATTCCAAAACTAAAATATACCGCAACCCAAAATCACTATTTTTATCAAGGCATCAATTTTTTTAGCAATCTCCCCATCACAATTAGAAAAATTACAGACTACTATAAATTTGTATCTGAAGTAAAAAAAATGTATACATAGACTAACTAAAACATAAACTCTCGTATATACTCCTCTATACACGAGTCTTACTCTCATAGAGAAGAAATAAATGTTAAAAGAAATATATATCTTACTGATTATTCAAAAGACTTTTTTTATAGTTTTTATTATCTATATTTATATTTTTAATTTTAGTATACATTGTTTCCTGAAGAAGATACTATAGGTATGGAAACTTAATGATTTATTATTTATTTTTATTAATAAATTTATTAAAAATGAATTGATAATTCTGGCGTCTGCTATCAGATTACTTAAAGGTATTTGAGATTCCGTAAAAATAAGGTAGATGGCTCTTTAAAATAATGAAACTATTAAATGTATTAATATCAAAAATGTAACATATAAGTTCGAAAATTTGTCGCTAAAAATATCGTCGCTGTAGCATAGTTGGATAATGTACCTTCCCCGGTTTGAAAAGAGATCCACGTTCGAATTTCGGTGGCGCAACAACAATATTTTTTGATAGAATTGATTTTATATGTATATCTTTCTAATGAATATATTTAATTCATATTTAAAACTTTTTTTACTACTTATCACACAACCGGCCCCTAACACATTTTATAAAAAGTCTAGGCGCTCTATGAAAGAAATTATTTTAAACAAGGTGTTAAAATTTTTTCGCATTTCACAGAATGTCTGGAAAGAAATTCCATAAATTGCCAATATTCTACGGTTCTTTGGTAACATATTATAGCTAGTTGTCGTATAGAGGAATTCTCGTCGCAACTTACAGGTATCCGAAAGGTATTGCGCAATCTATTTTCAATATCTAGGATAGAAATAAACGTTTTCAGGCTGGAAGAACCTGAACAAGAAGACACTTCAGTAACCCGTGTTTCTAGATGGAAGAAAATATAGTCACACTTTTCGTTAAAAAGAACATAAGTCATGTGTGTTTGGGACATATATTTATTTTGCGTATAAATTTATTAATTACTTGAACGAAAATAATACCCTGTGCCTTCTTTCTTCCATTCACCCCCCGGCCGCGCCAGACCAGTCGATCAGCGGTCCTATATCGGAACTGTACGAACACCAAATAAAATGTCTGAGACTTATACATCTACACCTTGTGTCGGAACCTTTGGCGAAATAGTGTGTGTGAAATCATCAATATACAGTCCACTTTGGAGGTACTACCAGACTCCGGATCGGTGGTGTAAAAGGTCTCACCTTTTAGTACATTAGAGGTTATGTAGATGTGAGATATTCACCTTTAATCCGAATGCTCGAGTAGCTCGACAGAGCACAGATTATCCTTCTCACGTGAATTATGGAGAACATTTCATTAAAACATGGTTTAGGTTATTCTAAGACAATGTGAGCTTATTTAATAAAATGGTAAATATAAATAGATCAGAATTACTATTATGAAATATGAGGGCTGATATAAATGGCCCTCATAAAAAATAAAGTACAGGAATACCTGGTAGCCCTTTCTAGTTCCATGCTCGGACGACACCCGTTGCTGGCTTTAGATATCTCTGTCTTTATCCACAACATGTATTTATTTTTTTAAAAAATCATCAAAATGGCACGGTAAAAACTGATTTTTACAACGCGGACTTACAATGTTATCAGAGCACTGAATAACTATTAGAGGTGATACAAATATTGTTATCTATAATCAATTTATTTTGTTTATTTGTTTACAAAACTGTTACTGTGATCTCACTATAAAAAGTGTCAATAATATATTAATTCATTATATTATTTAACCTTTACCATGCCGTGATATAAAAATACTCGTACGCAGCCATGCTGTCAACTCGTGTTACCGTAAGAAATTAGAGTTATATTTGCCTTTAAATTGTAACAAAATGTATTGAGCATTAAATATACAAAAATATTTAATATTGTAATTCGGAGCATTCATCAAGTTCTGTATAGGAGATTGCATTGTATAATATAACCTTCCTTTTTATCTATCTTCACTTAATTAGTGAGAAAGAGACACCATTATATTCGTATGTTATTTTTTTTACTGTGAAATTAATCTGTGATTTCTATCTGTCTTGCCACAAATTGTATTTTTATCAACGTATTAATTTTACAATGGAATTTATTTTTGTAGGATTTGCCGTACATAATTAATTTTTCACTAGTAATTTCTAAGCGTAAATATTTTCCTTCAAATTAACTAAAATATGAAGTGTATGTTGCGTATATTTACCGAAATATTAAAGATTTAATTAGAGCGGTAGACCTGTCCCATGGTTTGGGAAGGGTTAAAATATGCTATCGAAAATGTTACTATCCGTTGTCCTTATAAAGGGACCCATTGAATATACGGACCTTCAAAAAGTTTTTTAATCTTCATGTTGAATTCGTAATGTCTGTGTTCTCCAACTATCGGTTTATAAACATATATTTTTCTGCTTCCTAAAACGCTTCCCATTATTCTTTCTTTTTTTACATTTAATGTAAAATATTAAATTTACGTATCATCTAAATATATCTAAGAAACAAAAATATTTTTATTTATTTATTTAAAATAAGTACATGGGTAAATTATATATAAATTATTAAGGAGAACACATTCTTTTTGTGATGTAATTATTCAGAACATAGGTCTGTGATATATTTATAATTAATACATTAAATTAGTATTTTATATATAAATTATTTAATATCGCTATACAGTTCTAAGAGAGTTAACATAGTAGTGAACGTGAAAGTTGTGAGTTCTAATAACATAAAAACCTATCAAAATTTCTTACCTACTAAAGATCTACCAAATTCGCATCATTTAGGGAAATTGTTTAATTAAAAATAACAAAATATGAAGGCATATTATTCACAATAAAAGAACATGATTGTTAAAATGAACGAGTTTAATACAATGTAATTTATTTAAACTAAAGTAATATAATTAAAAGGGAACTTCGTATACAAAATCAAGCCTCTGATAGTAGTCATTAGTGATATCTTTGAGTCACATTCACCATCAGTGATTGAATATCTGGGAATGTCGTGATTAATTTTTTAATTTTATTTATTGATTTATGATTCGGCGCATGCGCAAATGATATGAAAATATTCATGAAGAAATGACGTTTTAATTTGTGAGAAGCGCCATCTAGTAGATTCTGCCAAAAAGTTTTACGCATTTGACACGAAATGTTGAGAATTTGACCCGAAAAATAAACTTATATATTTTAAGGGTTTTCATTCTCTTTGTGACTATATTAAATAAAATACATATTAATTATACATGCAAAAATATGTTTCTTATGTAAATGAAGTATGAATAATATAAGTAAATATGCTGAAAATTATGTTTTTTTATTTATTTCATGTATCGTGTATCGTGCGGCGCACGCGTATTAGTAATGAAACTGTGATCACAGTCACAGTTTAAAATCACTCATATTATCAAACATCAATCACAATCACACCAGTGAGTCAAGAGTAGCATTTTATCTCATCACTAGTATTCACATCAATGAAATATTACAGACCAAATCATACGTCGTTCCATTCCGCATAACATGGAGGTAGATCTTACATTACCATAGAATGGTGCTCGCCTTCTCATCGAATGTCGTACCGAGATACAAACTCCAAATGTATGGTCTGGCATGATCAAATCTTCTACCAGCCAGAAAATATCCAGAATTGCGGATCTCCATAATCAAACAAATGCTCAAAACGTCTCGCGAGAATTCCCCCGTCTACCAGGATCCGATGGTCTACCAATCCAATGTAACACCATCAAACAATCTCACCCAAGACTGATGTAGCAACAATAGCATGTTCTAGTATCGGACATCGTAAACGCCGCCGCTCAGCTGGCCTTCCAGCTTCCATTACTACGTAATATTTAGTAATTTCATATGCATAAAAAATTTCCCTAAGGTTTAAATTTATAACGTAATATGGCGAATCACAGCGTGTAGAACATCTGGCGACACAATCACCAAGCTTTCCAAATTACCGACGAGTTGCGCCGGACAACCGCCAGGGGGACGTACCAAACGGTACTAGTAAAGCTGCCGGGAGATTTGAGCTGACACCACCATCCTGTTCCCGTGGCTGGCGTCTTCAACAAGTCTTGTTTAAGTCTAACATACCTTGTACGTAGGAATTTTATATCTACCTTTAATTAATAGTGTGTTACCATACCGGACGAGAATAAATCAGCAACACAAACCCAAGTTATTGTATTCTTAATCTAACACACCCTAACTGTTATCCTTCACTATATCGCTAAAGTAACAACTTACATTAGAATACTAATTATATGTAATAATTAGAAAGATATACATATAAAATGAATTTTATGGAAAACATTGTTGTTGCGCTACCGTCATTCGAACCTGGATCTCTCTCCAAACCGGGGAAGGTGCATTATTCAACTATGCTACAGTAACAGTACTTTTAACGACAAATTTTCGAACTTATATATTACATTTTTTCAAATTAATACATATATCGTTACATTATTTGAAAGCCTGTTTTTACGGAATCTCAAATACCTTTGAGTAAACCAAAAGCAGACGCCAGAATTAATTTTATTTTTTAAATTTTTGGACACATTGATACAACTTATATATTATTAAGGAGAACAAATTCTTATTGTGTAGTTGTAATTATTCAAAACATAGGTTTGTGATATTATAAATACTAATTAAATGCATTAATTTGAAAGATATACATACAAGATATAAATTTTATCGAAAGATGTTGTTGTTGCATAGTTGGACAATGCACATTTCCCGGTTTGGAAAGAGATCCATCTTCGAATCCCGGTAGATCCTCGATTTTATATGTATGTCTTTCTAATAAATACATTTAATTAGTATTTAAAATATCATAGAACTATGTTCTGAATAATTACAACTTCACAATAATAATGTGTTTTAAAAACTTACATTAGAAATAATTCGTCAATAATTACAGTAAATTAAGATTTTTTATATCTTAATTTATTTAAGAAATCAAGAAACATTTATTTATTTAGTATTTATAATAAAATAAATGCACACATAATATAAAAGATGTTTATTTAAAAAATATATGATTTTAGTGAAAAGTATAATATTTAATTGGTTATAATATAAAATACTTTGTACGTACAAATATTATTAGTATTTTATTCACGTTTGATGAGAATGGCTTTCACCACCCTACTCAAATATTGTATATGTTTAACGCGAGTGCTAAAGTTGTTGCAAAGCTAACGTATGGTAAATTGGGGGCTGGACCTGCCCCTAATTTCTGATTCACCCTTTGTACTTGAAGTCTCTGTAAAGTGCATAAACTACAACACCATCTTTCGGTCATTGGACCGCAACTTTAAGATTGTGGCAAATAGAGTGAACTTTAGGGTAAGTGTATGACCGAGAATACTGAAATATGAAATCAACTCAAATAATGTTTCGTAAGCTGCAAGATTCATTTATGAAATATGCTGGGTCTTTGGGGAATACGTCACGACTATTTCATGTTATTTCAAAGCTATTTCATGAATATTTATGTAATATTTACAAATCATCGTCATCATCAACCTATGTCTCTCCACTGCCTCCCCCAAGGAGAACCATTTCTCTCTGTTTCTCACTTTAATATTTTCATTACCATACAGTAACACAAGTCTACCGTTCGGTATAGATCGGTAATTGCATTAGATTACGTATTATTACAATATTTAGTGTAAAAGTATGTTAACAACTATATGCCATCAAAACTAATAAATTCATTTTTTAAATTTTAAATTCTTAAAACATACACATTTCTCATGGTAACACATGTTGACATTTTGGCGGTGTAAGAGTATTTTTTATCATGTATGCTGAGGGTTAAAATAATTATAAACTTCAAATGCCGAATATGACAATTTCAAATAAAATTCTTATTTGTGGAAATTTTGTGGGTTAGGTTAGGTTAGGTTAAACAGATAACGAAAATTAATTGTTCTTAATGAAAACATATTTTTATTGTGTAGTAGTGTTGTAGTTGTGTAGTGTAACATAATTCTGCGGTATTTTTATACAAGTTAAATTAATCAAAATGAAAAAAATATTTATTAAAAAATATCAGTTGCTACCGAGATTACCTTGACAATACCGGTAACAATCAGATATTTTTTCGCTAAATAGATTTCTTTATATATCCTATAGATGTTATTAGGAGAACACATTCTTATTGTGATGTTGTAATTATTCAGAACACAGGTCAGTAATAATTTAAACACTAATTAAATGTATTAATCAGAAAGATATACATATAAAATCAATTTTATCGAAAAATAATGTCGTTGCGCCACCGGGATACGAACGTGGATCTCTTTTCAAATCGGGGAAGGTGCATTATCCAATTACGCTACGACAACATTGTTTTTTACGACAAATTTTCGAACCTGTATGTTACTCTAATCTATCGCTCCATTATTTGTAAGCCATCTACATCACCATCCCCGATAATATTTTTATATATACGATAATATTTTTTCGATAAAATTTATTTTATATGCATCTCTTTCTAATTAATACATTTAATTAGTATTCTTATTGTTACGTTCTTGTCTTTTAGTACGTCTTTAGTGTACACCTCGTAATGTGAAGGTCCAAGAATAGACTTTGTAACAATTAATCTTTTATTACAATACGCTACAATTTAGTATTACAAGGTGTATCACTAGTATAGGTCAAACTATTAAGCCGATGAACCGCAGATGAGTTAATATTTTTTTTCCAGAATAATCTTCCAAAATAATTGAATTGCAAAAACATCCTCGGGAACCACAGTTTCCTTCGTAATACAGTACAATGCTAGTGTAGTTTAATAATTAAAATGTAGTGTTCGATCATACAGTTTATACTTATTATAAATGGCTATTACAAATATGTTAATTAATTAGTCAGGATATTATTTTCGACGTCACTGGCTATTGGAACATCCATTTTAATGGCTTGGCCACGCATTCATTGAATCGCGGGAAGGGGAGAGAGGGGGGGTAGAAATAATTGTTTTAAATAATATATGGAGCGGTGAGATTATGCCATTAATGTAGCTATGTAAGCACAGTAGCCGGAGGGGAATTATCTGGATATTTATATGTTATCAAATAATTGGCGAATTCATTATACGCGAATGATAATTCATCGGCCATAATAATAATAAATTGTTTTAAGCGGAAAATTATAATTTGTGTTTTATTAAACAGTTAAATTGATTTTATTAAAGCAGTAATCATTTCAACAAATTATTATATATTTTTAACACAAATGAAATTAATCAAAATTTCATGATTAAATTGTAATTGCTCGTAAACCATCAGGGTGAGGTAAGTGTGAGGTGTATTGTTCGGCGCGCGTGATTTTCGGATTTTCTAGTCGCAATGAGGAATATTTAAAGTGCGGTGATTTATTGGTTCATGCGCGTCGCACTTTTTGTTCTCACTTTAATATTCGACGAGTAAATCATTAAAAAGAAACCCCTAAAAAGTCATGTTACTATGCCCCTAGAACCTGTCATTCGCCGCGCATCGCGAATGGATTATATATATTTTATTATTTATTTATTTATTATTATTTTACACGCCTTATTCAGGCATTAAGATAATTTGTAAAATAACAGAAAATTACAAGAGAATATCAATGCACAAAGAAAAAAAAATACATATCATCATGTTATAACATTATTAAAAATAAATAATAAATATAAAATGTGAAGTAGCAATTTATCCGTCACCATTGAGTTGAGACACAAAAAATTGTAATACTGTAATCCAATAAATAATTAAATTAACAGCAAAAATGTCGCCTACCTCCGCATATTCATTCCCCAAAGAATGCATTCTGGGGACTGCGGAGTTAGCTAGTGCATGAATTCTGACATTACCACTGTAATAAAACAATGAATTGTGTCTCGATGACCTCAATGGTGCGCGAAAGTCAAGCAGACCAACAATCCGGGGGCAGTCTATCGTACCATTGATGGTCCTGTATATAATGGAGATAACAATTTCAGACGGCTAAGGAGATTATCATAATTGATATCCTTAGAGCGTATATTTAATTTTAAAGTAATAAATCTTAGAAAGTTTCTCTGGATTCTTTCAATTGTCGTCGATACAGTGCATACATACGTATTTTTATAAAAAGTCTAATATAAACAAAATCAAAATCGTTTATTTTGCCTAGAACTTATCTTTCACGTATCTGCTTAGTTTCATTTTGAATCCATGCAGTCTCTCGTCTTTTCTTATGTCTACTGGTATTTCATTAAAAATCTTCATCGATTTCTGAGATTTAGCCTTTTTTCAGAATGGCAGTCTCAGTCTATCTTTTCCTCTTGTATGATGTTCGTGCTCATGTTGATTTGCAACAATTTTTCGTATAAATTCTCGATACTTTCCTAGTGAGGATTTTATAAATAAATACCATTACATGTTCAGATCTTTCAGCATTGCACTGAGTATTATTTTTTAAGCTTTATTTTGCAACACTGACAATTGTATTCAAAATAAAATACTGCTGCAGTATTTGATGTGAGGAATAATAACAGAGTTGTATACTATTTTACAAGACTACTTACTAATGATGATATATCAATATTTATTTTAAGGTTTCCGTGAGTGCTAGTATATGGGACTGGTATCTCTTCTAAGCTATAAAACTACCTTCTGTGTAAGAAATTTGACATTAATTAAAAATTAATAACGAAAAGTAATATGTTTTAATACCTAAATATCTTCAGAAAATAAATTATTGCTAACTAAATGGTACCCAGAGTAAATCTTTTGTAGCGGGCGTCAGTTCCTAATCTTTGCACGTAGCTGAACCTGATAGATGTACCAACTAGCATATCTGTAACTGAGATGTTACAACATACGATTATAATCAGTAATTTAAAATAACACTGTTATAGTTATCTACCTCTTTGTTTGTTTATCTTGTGAAGTATTCCTATACTATACCGATTAGCATTATAAAGATCGAACACTAGATCAGTCTATAGTTAATGGTGAACTGCATTACATATGAAATTTAATGAAGAGATAATAATAAGATCGAACGCCCTCGCAACGTTACCGGCTTGTCTTAGTCTGTGGGTGTGTGTGTGTAAGGTGTCAGAGTGGCTGGCTCAGATGGATGAAAATGGTATCAAACAATAAAAACACTTGATTTACACATTAATAAAATTGAACAATTTATTCAAGAACCACAAGAAACCCTGACATAATGATTTATACGAGTAGAGTCTTTCATCTTCTTTACACGCCTTAGTTCTATTCACCGAGTGTGGACACTATTGGTTACGAAACTGACACTATTTTATGGTAAGGTACGATGTGATGTGCAGACGGGCTCCCGGATTGTCACGAACCCAGACCAAAATTTCGCTTGCATTTTAGAGGCTTCCAAAAGGCGCTATCTTGACGCTACAGTGTGAGTTTTGTTCACCTCGGTCTCCCATTGATCGCTCGTAGCCTCTCGCTCGTCTCCTTAACTTTTACGGGCAAATCAAGGCCCAATTATCTCTTGATCTGTCGTAAAAATAATAATACTTAAACTCTGTTTCTGATCATCGATATTTTTAAATTTTTCAGCGAAGCGCCGTCCGACGTTCGCTCCACGCACCTCGCCAGCCCGCGCGGAAGTCCTTCCTTCCCCACAAACCCACTCCTCGTCCCCCTCGTCCAGCCTTCTCACTAATAAGAAACTGCGTCCACTCAAGGTCGTTATAGTAGATTGCTGTCGGTGCCGCCGCTCAAATTTAAAATGTCACAAGGTACATAGAAATATCGATTATATACAATAATACGATTAAAAGAGCTACACACTTGATAATAAAATCTTTTTTGTTTTACTGTTTTGTATTATTTGTGTACAATTTCAAAGTTTTCATAATTTTTCAACATGTATTTCCATACGAGTACAAGGGTGAAAAATGACGTAAATAAATATATCTGTGTCTGTCATTTAGTGCATTAAGTATGGAGATTAATGAGCTATCCCGAAATCAAAATTTAACAGAGAATTATGCGGCTCGACTACCATGACAGGTAATTTATTCGTATGATGCTTAATTACTGGCGATATTCGAAATCAATAAAATATTTATTTCGTGAGGCAAATATTCTCAATCAGCTATTTTAAAACACTTTTTATTTAAAGTTTGAAAGATGTTTTATTCTTGATGTGACTTCGAACTAACTTATTCAACTAACTAGTCGCTAAACTTGAAGTGGCATTTTTGCTATGGCTCGCTTGACTTATGGCCCTTGTAAATATAAATGATTGTATCTGAATATAATCTCCGAGATAAGCATAAGTTCGCACAGAGAGAAAAAACTCAAATGAATTCGATTTAACAACGAGACGCGACATGTGCGTAGAAACGTCACCATTCAAACTCACCCATTCGACAAACGGAACATCAATAGTTAATATATTGACTTTTGATGTTTGACATACAACGTGATGTTAGATGTGAGATGGTGATTTTTTTTTAAATCGAGATATGTACACATATTATGTGTCAACAATATTCTTCCTATTTTCGAACTAAGCTGTTTGGGAAATATATGTATTTGGTGTATAAATATTAATTATTGAACAAAAATAATAATAATAATGCAAATTGCGGACGAGCATGCATATGAAATTGTTACAAATGGTTCGCAATTTTTGTAAAAAACCCACGGCTAGAGAACAGTCGTTAGTTACGTCATACACAAGGTTACGCTAATCCGAGTAATAACGTCTAGAATTTAATAGGATCTTTTCACAATATAAAGATGTTAGAATGTGTTCTCTTAATAATAAATTTGTTCCAATGTATCCAAAATTTAATAAAAATGAATTAATAATTCTGGCGTCTACTATCAAATTACTCAAAGGTATTTGAGATTCCATAAAAATAAGGTAGATGAATCTTCCAAATAATCAAACGATTAAATGTATTAATATCAAAAAGGTAACATATAGGTTCGAAAATTTGTCGCTAAAAATATAGCATAGTTGGATAATGCACATTCCCCGGTTTGGAAAGAGATCCAGGATCGAATCCCGGTGGCGCAACAACAACATTTTTAGATAAAATTGATTTTATATGTATATCTTTCTAATTAACATATTTAATATAATTCAAATTTAAAGATTATTTAATTTATTTTTATTTCTCAAATTTTTTAGTAAAGTACAGATTTTTCGCTTGTATGCATTGCACGCCCCTGGTTACAGGTGAATCTAAAATTTTCTTCATCGTTCATATCTTTGATTCTAAG
Source organism: Eubasilissa splendida (assembly GCA_031772225.1). Lineage (NCBI taxonomy): Eukaryota > Metazoa > Arthropoda > Insecta > Trichoptera > Phryganeidae > Eubasilissa > Eubasilissa splendida. The sequence goes on from CM062867.1 coordinate 3,435,758, forward strand.
TGTTCTAAGTGTTCATAAAATATTTAACAGTCGTGATATTATTTTATCGTCTCCAATCAAATGATAAGAATAACAGTTTTAAGCCACCAAAGATCACTCAAAGCGGAATCACCATAGTTCTAACACGTGTTCTGTTGGATGAAGGCATCTCCAAGTGTATCCCACTTTCATTTCTTTCCATCGTTATTAACATCGTCTAATTCCAAATCCCCCAAAAAAAATGAAGATTGTTTTGTCAGCTACATACAGAACACATTGATTCTCGCAAAAGCCATTTAAGTTCATTAATATTGCATATTCAAAATCAGGTTTAGTTCCAAAATACCACAACGCAGACAGAGTATATATTACTATTCATCCAATCACAACGCTTGTTGATGATCACGTGATCTAAAATCCAGTATGGCTGCCAGAATTAATGTGTAGAAAAAAATGGTACATTTACTTTCAAAATATACGTTTTCATCCAAAACTCAAAAACACGTAATGTCGTTTACGGGGGTTTTGAAATTAGGCGCTACATATGCTTATGCTGCCGTGTATTTCCGCAATTTTAAGATTTCATCAGTCTAGCGGGTTTTAGGGCAGCTTGTCGATCTGTTGATTCCCCTCGGATACCTATGTACGTTTGGATTCGTATGATTGTCTGATATTTAATAACATATCAATATATTTTTTTATATTTGCAAATTGAACTTTGTGGTTTATAATGTTCATTTTTTTTAGAATATTATTTAACTCTGTTTATAATATCCATTAAATGAGTCATTTTAAAACTCCAACCGGTTCCGGAAAATACCATTTCCTTCTCCAGATAAATACATTATGATCCGCCTCTATAATTCGGACCATTATTAGTGTTCTGATATTTCTGTATTCACTTTGGCTTAAAGTGAGGAATACAACAATAGCTCGGCGTGAACAAAAGAGCACTTAGCTCGCACAATAAAAGATTACGGCATTACGCGATTACACAAGGACTGACAATTAAGTTCTTAAAATATTTTTCGTGCACATTATGTGGCAACACTGGAATAAAGCCGGAATTAGTTTCCAAAGGACAAACTGTTAATGCAAGATTATATCCGTAGGTAATTAAATGGTAACGAGCGCGACAGAGTCTAGTCTAGCCTGAATTGTTTGAAAACAAAAACTGGACTTGCATCAGGACAATGGTCTAGCGTATTGCTGCAATGGACTTTTTCACCTGCCTTGCTTGATCTGGTTCCTTTTGACCTTTTTATATTCTCTAAAATCAGGTTCTATTCCCTAAAATCAACGTAATACACAAGGAATCATCATTGAAAGTCACGAGTGGAGTGGAAACGGATTACGACGCTTGCTCTAGATAGTCACACATATGATTTTGAATATTGATTTTTGCAGTAGAAAAAACATTAGACTGAGTGCGTTGTTTTGGAACGTGACTATTTCGAAGGGACTGTGCACTTCTCTCTCTCTCTCACACAATGACTTTGCATCTAGTAAACTGGTGTTCAGTAATGAACGAAATTTGAGAAATGCTATAAACTATAGCTATTATTTTATGAAATGGTAATTGCAACTTTAAACACTTAAAATAATGTTATAGCTTGGATGAATAAAGAGAAATTTGTTTAAACAAATCAAATCAGTAAACGTTAGATCTTGTACATGGTGGCCCAAAAAAAGTGAGAACACATCGTAACACATGAGTTATTTCATAACATAATATAATCAATTATAATTCTTAATATAATTTTTTTTGCACAATATTTAGCTAATTATAAATTATCAAAACACCCCATATTACATAATTTACTGGGCTTAAATCTGGGCTGTTTGGTGGCCACATGCCTGGCTCGATGAAATTAACATTCTCACGACGAAGAAAGTTGATTATATTTCTGGCTGTGTGAGATGGAGCTCCATCCTGCTGCAATTTAAAGTTATCCTGCAATGTCTAGCTATACTCCAGGCATTGTTTTGAAACTCTTTAATCATTTTCCTAGCACCCCGACGTTTTTCAAATCGCAAATTTTTGATCAGAATACGGTCTCCTGCAGTGATTTTTGTCATCCTGGCAACAATTTGAAAAAAACAAATATAAACAATGAGAAAATTAATAAACAAAGATAGCGACCGAAAATTGTCAAAATTAAAGGTAATATAGGTTAATAAGTAAGTAAGTAAATAAATGAAGTACTATGATATAGTAAAACTAATTTTGATGTAATTATATCACATTTAACGAAATGTATATCCACATTCACGTCGATACCTCGTGATTGAGGATCACGATCTCCATGAACTCTCGCCATTTTAACTGTGCTCCTCTAGTTTTCTCGGCATCCTGCAGACCTCTTTCTCTTCGTCCTACGACTTATCTCACCACAACAAAGTTCTCTCTTCTGGCAAGATGCCCAAAAAATTAAAGAATTCGTCGTTGTCTCAGGCTCAGTCTGTCCTTTATGTATGATTCTTGCAGAATGGAGAATCTCGCTTATACGTAACCGCATCTCAAAGGCACTGATCAGTCGTTTCTCTCTTGCTCTTAGAGTCCACAATTCCACACCATATAAAAATAGACTGTACAAGCTTGAGCTTCGTTATTATCATAATACAGAGAAAAATTGCTGGACATCTTCGCTGAAGAATTTCAGGCAATTCTCTATGCTGCACTAAGCAAAATGATATTAGCCAACGTACATTGAACGGTTTAATACGAGGATTGAGAAGAAGAAGACGTATATAATTAATAGTCTAGGTAGATTAAGAACAAGGTGGAGTACTACGAGTGTCGTCTTAAATTCTACCCTTTCAAATACAACAAATGCACGATTGCCAATATAACATACACAACTTGCAGCAAAACAAAACAGAATTCACGGTATATTTAAAAATGTAAGTTAATAAAATTAACATTCAATTTATTTGTGAATATCCCCAGTTAGGGGATGTAATATAATATTTAGTAGTATTTGGTCAGCGTTTGTGCGTCGGTCGAGTAGTTCGGATAATAACGCAACCCAGTTTGGATGCGCGCTTCCTACGGTTCGGGTGGTGATATAAAATAGTCGGAAAACCTCCCTTGTGGAATTATTACCTCGTGTAGTAACATACACATACACATAAAACACTGCCTGCTGGATGCTGCAATATAAACGAGAGGTAATAACGGAATCGATAAAATGAGTTAATACACCAAACCACACAATCTATAATGTACGTGTTATATTATTTATTTTAAATATGAATTAAATATATTAATTGGAAACGTGTACATATAAAATCAATTCGATCGAAAAATATTATTATTGCGCTACCGGGATTCGAACCTGGATCGCCGATGGCGCAACTACAATATTTTTCGATAGAATTGATTTTATATGTATATGTTTCTAATTAATATATTTAATTCATATTTAAAATATCACAGACCTATGTTCTGAATAATTACAACTTCACAATAAGAATGTGTTCTACTAATTATATAGTTGTATCAATGTGTCCAAAATTTTATAAAAATGAATTGAGAATTCTGACGTCTGCTATCAGATTACTCAAAAGTATTTAATATACCGTAAAAATAAGGTAGATGGCTCTTTCAAATAATGGAACGATTAAATGTATTAATATCAAAAAGGTAACATATAGGTTCGAAAATTTGTCGTCAAAAGTACTGTCGGTTTAGAAAGATATCGAGGTTTGAATCCCGGTGGCGTAACAACAATATTTTTCGATAGAATTGATTTTATGTATATATGTTTCTAATTAATATATTTAATTTACCTTTAAAATATCACCGATTTATGTTCTGAATAATTACAACTTCACAATAATAATGTGTTCTCCTAATAATATTATTTATTTATTTATTTAATTTATTTAATTCTTAAAGTATATAAAAAGGTGAAAAATCTTCATAATGTAAGAGATGTTCACTGTCTCCTTCTAGACCGAAGTCTGTACTAAAGGAGACAGGTTCATCCGTTGTATCTTATACAAATATGAAATTATTTTTTATTTTATTTTTATCTAAATCAAAAATACCCATGATTGGAACACTATTCAAAAGGAAAAATGAATATATAGAAATGACGTTCTGTTCATGTGATCATTTCCATGAATCTTTGCTTAGTTTCCTCTCTGCCAACACCCAATAACCAGCTCCTGAGATGGTGTTTCAATTTGTCCATCGGCAAAATGTCATAGGCTTTGGGCGCCAGAAACACATGGAAGGATTGACCACAGCTTGTTTTCATTTTAGGCTTCACGGTGATCCTATTATTGTTTGCTCTCGTAACATAACTATGAGATGGGTATTGATGAAGCTCTTTGTCGGAATGAAAATAAAGTATCAGCCTTTTTAACAATTTATAATTCTCACATTATTTAAAAATACACGGACGCTAATAATTTGTTAAGGATTACACATTTTTCTTATGAAGTTGCATTTTCAGAACATAAAAATTTATAAATCTAAAAAATATTTAGTTACAATTTGTATGCATAAGGGAGTGATGAAATATTGGAAGGAATTTGGTATAGGGACATATCAGTAAGGGCTCAAGCGACAACCAGGAAGCACGACTTACCTGGATTTTTTTACTGTACTCACAGCTCTCCTAAACTTCAAGAAACTTCTACGATAATTAGCACGAAGCACTATGTATCACCCAATGGTGATTGTAAATCTTCGGTGCACACTGCGAGAAACCGAAACACAAGGATAATTCAAATCAGTGTGACGAGCTCATATCAGGACATTCGCACTTTTTGACAGTTCATAAGTCATAGACCATACACAAATAAAGTCATTTTCTGTGATAAGGGTAAATGGCGGAGGGAGGGGGGTGGATAGATATTTGTCTGTGTATCTTTCTAGTTGATTAATTTAATTTGTATAATTAATTTGTGATACGATTCATGAAATCGTTGTGAGCATTGTGTTAAATTATTCTTTATGGTTTCTGGAACATTAGTGTAGACCTAGCCTGAAAAAAGTCAAAAGATTGCACGTTCCGGGTGGCCAATAGATAATATCTGAAACGAAAAATTACGTATCTAGTAAATTTCTGACAAAATATCTCAATTGTTTTCTAGTTTATATGAGGTTTCTAAAGGGTGAATATTATGTTCCAGGTCGATTTTGTTTGGCCGCCATTTTGGTTTGGCAGCTATTTGTTTGTTCGTAATATGAGCTACGTTTGAAATTGTTAAAAAGTGGAGATATCAACTGGTTTCCTCGATCACCTGATTTGACATCTCCTGAGTATTTTCTGTCCAATAAGCCAATAAAAATTCCGATGCTACAAGACAATATTGAAAATGAAATTGGTGAAATAACATACGAAGTATGCGAGAATGTTATGAAAAATATGGTTAAAGGAGCACGCATTTGTGCCGCTGCCAGAGGCGACCATTTGGCCGATTATTCCATACATAATTGTAACAAACCAAATAATTGATAAATTGAATTTAAATAATTGTTTTTCATTTCATAGTTATTCAAAAACAACATCTGCCTGGAAGATAATATTCACCCTGTAAGTCTAAAAGATAAAAAATAGACCGTGTCCTTAGAACATGTATTTTATATGTATTTGATGAGGCTAGTTGTTACGTACTTTCGTGATCAGCACTTTCCAAGTTGTATACCTCGCAAAAAATTGTTGGTAGTCCAATGAGAAACTTTCCACGTGCCAATTATAATCTTTATTACAATAATAATACTGCTATGGTACAAAGTGCACAACTATTCACGGAGAAAAACAGTAGAGAAAAAAGGCCGCGCGTAATTCTTTTAAAGCTCGCCACACACACACACCCACATACATCTACAACCGGCGGTACTGGCGCGCTGACACACACACATTCACACAATCTCAAGGAAGTCACACTAGTAGTGGCCGACAGGCTTGAAAACATTAATAAATTAGCTATACCTATTGTTTACGTAAACGCCAACAGTCAGAACTTCCGTGTTTTTCGAAGTGGGGTATAGAAACACCCCAGATCATATTCATACAAACGATAATAAAAAGTTCATGACAGGTGATGTGATCCCAACCGCCTCGCCGGACGTCTCTTGTCCGAATACCGAATCGGCGATAAGCGATATAGCTGTCTTCTTCGTTCGGATCTGTGGCCTGTGAAATATAAGCAGAATAATTTAAGATAAGACATAGGGGCATGATATTGACATGCGCAAGTGTATGTACCGAGCGAAGATCACTGGACTGAAAACAATATTTTAAAATTTTATACGCCTAGAAATTTGAAAAACAATTGACAAAATTTTCGTCACTTTTTCCGTGAACATGAAGAATAATTGTCGAGTTATCGAGTTTAAAGCGATCTACGGGGAATGTGAATACCCCGCTTTGGGAAGGTAAGGTTAACAATATGCACACATATGATATATGAACTGCACTAACCTTTTTAATTTTGCTGTCCGATTTCTGATCCGATGCTGTTGTTTTTTAAGCTGGGTTGTCTTCTTTAGATTTCGACCGACCGAAGCGCACACTAGTGGTTTATTTGGACCGCTGGACTGGTCGAAGTACGGGATGTAATTGAATGACACCTGTCGGTTACCGTATTCTTAGCTTTCCGAAAAAAAGGGCGGCAATATTCACACAAACACACACATGCACATTATTATGAATCATGTATTAAAAATATTATAAGCTATTTTACGTTTTTTACTAATTATTGTATGAAAAGTCACTATTTGTAAATTTAATTGGAAATATCTATTTTAAAGTCTAATTTAGTACGCTTTACATTTTTTAATTTAACATAGAATCTTTAGAAGAATTTACCATACAAGTACGTCTACTGAACTTTATATAAGTTTATAAGTAAATCTTAATTAGTTTAATCTCCTAGCGTCTGGTCTGCTCTCATCCGATGTTTTAGAGTAAAGTTCAAGTTAAATTAGAGTCTGCAAAAAAGTTGCTCCTCGAATAAGCCGGTGAGATTTCGAAGGTCCGATATTTGAGAGGTTAATATCCTAAACAATATTACGCTGCAAATGCAAGAACTCATATTCAACAGTATCTATTGCCAGTAAGAAAAAATCACCGAAGTTGCATTTTTGTCCAATTTAATAGAATCGTAATCTATAATAATATTGCGCTACCCAACTATATCTGTGACTTTTATATGCCGGCTTCAGTAGTATCATTATGGCTGTATAGTGCTTGAATAAACGGCCAGGTCTGTAAAAACGAACATGTTTTTAATATCTCTAGGTTAAGATTACTTAAATGTTTTTTTTCTTTTATATATTCAATAACAATGTGTAAATATATATATATATATATTGTGGGAGTAAAAGACCTGCGTTCTTCCCTTTCACCGGCTAATCAGTGAAGAATACGAGATCTGCGGGTTGTTTTACTTGAGCAACACATATCTACCTTATTTTTATCACATTCTGCCTTCATCCTACACTGGGAAAATTTATAGTTACACCTGGAGGTGATAAATAAAAGATGGTATTCATTAGAAAAAGAAAAATATTTAATCAGAATGAAACAAAATAAATAATAATCTCGCCGGGTTGGGCGCGAGTTCGACGTCATTCTTGCATGTGATAACCAGATGTCTTGGCTCCACATCATCTATGGCTGGCAGCATACAGGCCGACGCGATCGGATTCGTAAACAGAATTTATTGAAGATTGATCATCATAATAATAAATATCGCCTACAGTGAGGCGACTGACTCACCTGTTTCCTGTAAAGATTATTTAACATGCGATTAGATTAACAAGTTAACAGTAAATTCTGCACTTGTGATTGAATAATAAAAAATACTTACCCTCTTGTTATAGTGAATAGCACACGGTTACATTTAGTACGCGGTTTGTTCAACCGCACAAATCTGACAGCTTCTTCGATGGTTTTGAAAATGAACCATAAATGCAACCGTTTTTATAACCTCAGACGCAGAGTGTGATGCCAACTTAAGGGTAATTATATGTGAATGTCAAGGTGCTTGACAAAAAATAAGTGACGGGGCAATTTCGTACGTGACCCCAATTTATAACGTCACAAAATTTAATTTGAAATGAAAACATATTTGAAATCGTATATTGACATCTGTCATCTTTTCTTGTGTCTATGGTAGCATATAAATTGTCTATATACGATTCTTATATGTCATTTTTGTTCGTTTTGACAGCTAACTTACAAAGATGGAATAATTTTTGTGTGTTTTATTTTGGGGAAAGCTCTTATTGATATCCTGACCGCGTAGCGGTCATCAATGGCAGCGTATAATAATTATAGAATGGCCGCGTATAATACGATAACAAAAATGTATAATACGATAATAAAAATGCGTAAAATATGATAATAATAACGCACCGGGTTCAGAAACGGGAATGGGATCTGGCGGGGATGCTTCAAGCCCCGGTCTAGCCACTTAAAAAAAACTAAGATACGAACCTTTTACATTTATATATTCAAGAATTTATATTTACATTTTATAAAAGCTTACATAATGATAATATTATAAATTATGACAGTTTTTTAACTATTATAAATTAATACTAGTCTTGTTTTATATTAAATATTTATTCATCCAAACCACAACATGTTCATTTGTAATTCTATCCATTCGGCATATTTTGAAAACTCGTCCTTAAGTCGTCTTATTGTTTTTTCAGTAAGTGTGTAAGGCTTCTATTCCATAAAATAATATAAAAAATATATATCATCGGACCATTCGCATTCGTAATCAAAGGTTGGAAGAGCTTGTTCAATGCGATCGGCTGCTCATTGATTACTATGTTTTGGATATCAGTTGTAAAAAGTTATTTTTATATTAATAAATTAATTATCTTGCAAAGTGCTTATAGTTTTTTTATTATCTATTTTTGACATTATTTTACTCGTTCCGTTGTATTAAAATAGAATAATGAATTAATTTGAATTTATAAATTACGTAACACCTGATTAAACTCAATTTGTAGAAATTTTGCGTTTATTCAGTAAACAATTATCAAACCCACCAATAATTGTCGGTCCTAGTGCATTAGCAAATACAACTTGGGATTTATGCACATATAATAAACAAGTGAATAAATGCAATTGTTTGTTTATTTACGGCCAATTTCAAAATTGCACTGGCATCTATACATATCTATTTAATTATTAAGAAGAACGCGTTATTTTTGTGAAGTTAATAATTAAATGTGTTAATTAGAAAGATATACACAAAAAATCAATTTTATCGAAAAAAAATGATGTTGCGCTACCGGGATTCATACTTGGATCTCTTTCCATTTCGGGGAAGGTTCGAATCCCGGTAGCAACAACAATATTTTTCGATAAAATCGATTTTATACGAACATCTTTCTAATTAATACATTTAATTAGTATTCTAAAGTGTATTAAACTTTTCGGTATGTTGTATCGTGAGACTTTCTGCATCAGGTGTTCGGGCGTTCATTGTAAAATGACAAACCAAACTGAGCACAAATCAGCTGTCAAATTGGCTGACACACACTCTTTACAATCCTCGTACTTGTGATCCTTTCGAGTCTATAATGACTAATTTTAATACTAGTCACCAAATCTGTGTATCAATTAGTAATGAAAATATTTTTTACAGAAAAGAAATATTTTGTTATAAAATCTAGCACACGTATACTTTATATACGAGTACTAGTTTTCTCGCTCTATGCTATTGTTATACAACCAATCGTGGATATAGTAATATTTTTTTAAACCTGTACAGATCTGGAATCGCGATTCCTTTGCTCCTTGTTTGTGAAACAAATACAATTGTCTTTCTCGTAGGAAATGTGTGAATAGAAACAATAAACCAATATGGAGTCGAGACGTTGAGAAAAATTGTAAAATATGTAATATAATAAATGTAAGCAAAATATCTCGGAAATGTACGAAGAAGTAATAATATATGATGATAGTTTGCCTTGAATTCAATTTAATCTATTTAATTACCCCAAATACATCTGTGAATGTCCATTGCCTCCACTCTCGAAACAACTTCACAAACGAAGCTTCAATTAGCTGTAGATAAACACACTCAGTACCGACGGCATGTAGCAATACCATCGCGGCCAACGGCGGTTGGGAATGGGGATAACAATTCGAGTAGCAACTATATTTGTAAGTGTTGACTTCTGCTTTTGTAAACTTTGTGACTACAATAACCTTAGCGCTAACAGTACGTGATTTATTTTTAATAACCGTCTGCCTGCTTTTAAACGAGCACGTGATCACTATCACACTAATCACATCGCATCCTTATCAATATAACCTTCAAAATTCTTTTGATTCGCATCTGTCGCACATTCAATAACTTATTAGCATTAATTGAACCATCCAACATTCCTGCTTATCGAGATCACACAATCTCCGATCACAATTGAATACGGCGATGTCACAAGTTTACCCACGGTAAACAAACAACAAACAATACGTGACCAAAACACAATATCACAAAATATAGTGTTTGTGCACTGGAGCTGAAAGTTCCACACCGCGAATGCTATCGCGATGCCAAGATCGAACAAATATCGGACAAGATGACGTCTGCAGGTCACAATTCACACTGACAAGACAAGCATGAGGAAATGTATTGGTGAAAATTTTGATACAGAATTGTGTCAATACAACGGTTGCGGCTGAATCGAAGTGGCGCTCCAAAAGGGTACTTACGAATTCGGAACACCTATTAAAATAAATATTGTTTCTATTTCTTATTTCTCCTTCATTTCACAACAGACTAGAAAAGTTTTATCACATTTATTTCCTTATCTACATCTGCCCACTACTTGTGAACTTAGACTTTCATCCGAGAAATCCAGATTCTTTTAACCAGTTAAATTCTGCAATGCAAGAGCGGCAGCCTCGGGCAACAGAAACTTGGAAAAAGTTGCAGTTCAGCGCAGCAACAAAGAAGACAAGTTCCACAATAACCCTGAGGGGTTCTGCCTGACAATCTCTAAAATCTGGTAACTACACAAAAAGATAGTGTTGTTTAAAAAGTTATCAGGATTTACAAAATTAGAAAATTTCCACAGGTATTTAAATACAGACGGACCTCGACTTTCGTACGATTTACTTTCGTACAATTCACTATTTAGTACATTATCTTTCTGAATTTAAAAAAAGCGCATTCGATCGGTTAGTGCTCCAAAGTTGTCATTTTACCTATTAAAGTTTGGCAACCTGTATAGGTTTATGATAATTGAACGAATAATTACACTGAGAACATTGCAATAGTTTCTCTCCAGTGTGCGTTCCACATCACTTTTTAAGCGTCCTTTATGATCGCATGAATAATTTCACTGAGAACATTGCAATAGTTTATCTCCAGTGTGCGTTACACATGACTTGTTAGGCTTCTTTATGATTGCACAAATAATTTCACTGAGAACATTGCAATAGTTTCTCTCCAGTGTGCGTTACACATCACTTTTTAAGCATCCTTTATGATTGCACGAATAATTACACTGAGAACATTGCAATAATTTCTTTTTATGTGCGTTACACATGACTTTTCAGGCTTCCTTTATAATTGCATTGTGAACACGAAGAAAGTTTCTCACCAGAATATGAAAGCACATGACATTTTAACGATCTTTTCTGATTGCACGAAATAATTACTGTTCCGTTTTCGTAATAAATTAAATTTATTATTATATTGTAGGTGAACACTTTCATACATATTCATTCATTCATGTTATTGTAACTGTAGTATATTGTCACCAATATTTAGTTTATTCATACCCCATAGTCTATTCTCCCCAGTACATATTGTCCTTTTGGAAGTCGAAGAGAGGAAGTGTTCTCATATGAATTTGTGTTGAATCACTACTCTGCATACACCGTTGTGATTTTGTTATTTGTAAACGTCACACTCATCAGAGTACATCTACATTTAATGAACTTCTGGAAGTGCAACGTGACGGCGTCATCAACCAGGTGAGTCGAGCTGTCCTTTGGTTCTGTGAGTCCATCCTGGTCCGCTATTGAAAGTATCCCTCCTCCCATACTCCCATCCCCTCTCCCTCATCACTCAATCCCTATTACAACCTAACCTAACCCATCCTTCCATCACCATCATCCATCCACCACTTTTGGTGACCGGCGACTTGCATCGGTTACAATTACACTGTGAACATTAAAGTACTTTCTCTCCAGTGTGCGTAAAGCACATGACTTTATAGGTATCCTTTTTGATTGGATGAATAATTACACTGTTAACATGAATAAATTTTCTCCCCAGAATGTGAAAGATCTTTTCTGATTACACATAAAACTAATTTCTTTTCCGTATAGATCAGCAAATATTTATTTACTTCTCCTTTCCGATTACAAGAATATTTACACTGAGAACATGAAAATAGTTTCTCACTAGTGGCACATGATTTTTTAAGTTTTGTTTTCGATTGCATGAATAATTGCACTGTGAACAAGAAAATAGTTTATCTGTATTTAAGTTGCCTTTCCGATTGCACAAATAATTAAACTGGAAGAAAAATATCATACAATCAACTCGTGATGAATTTATTAAAGTATAAATTCTCTTTCGTATACTTTTTACCGCGTGTTTTTTCCCTCTTCTTTCGTACATTTCGACATTAGTACATTTTTGAGATATTGTTTTCGGATTGGATCGGGTCAAGTATCGGAGGCTAACCAGCCGGATATTTATGGACAAACCATCAAGGAGACGACAGCTGATTATAGATCAGCAGATTACTGACCAGATCAAACAAATTAGTGGTATTACTATCATAATTTTGAATGACAAACTCTGTAAACATAACCGATATAAAACCGTGTAGACAAGGTTCAATTTGATATCGAGATTCGACACGTTCCCATAAAGGTCATAAAAACCATATATACCAAGTAATTATTCTGAAATTTAGACAAACAAACCTAACTAACGAATAGACCATAAGTGATGTCTGACGTTCAATGTACAACAAGCTTGAAGTAAGACACGATACACGATAGACTACGAAAGCCAAGAGAGTTATTTCCAAAGAATCTCGTCGGAGAATAATCCCAATCTCAGAGAGACACTTTCCATATAGCAAATTGTCTCGATAAATAAACATTAAATCAGTTTTAAATCACTTTCTATAGCCAGTAGAAATCTTTAGCAACTGAGGCACAATGACCGATACAGAAGTCACCAAATTTCATCTTCATATATTTTCTAAGTGAGGCATCCATGCTTTCCCGTTCGAAAACGACTATCTATTTAATTATAATGTTTCTCAAAAACTTTTGAGTAGAACGTGGTAGGTAGCGCGTGGACGTCCAATCTATTGTATTAACAAAATACAATTAATTAATGTTAATGAAATTACATTTTTATTCTTGAAGTTACGGTTCAAAAAATACGAGGATAAGTCAAAAATTATCAATATTTTTCATTTTACAATTTATTTACACAGACTTTACGGAAGACAAGCAGAACCATGGCTGGTGTTTAAAGAAGACGCTACCTCACCGATGGTAACTCGCCTATTCGCTAGAACCATCTCACGAGCTTGCTGAATCTTGTCGTCCGTGGTGGAGGTTGACGGGCATCTTAGTCCTTCTTCGTGCGTCACACTCGTCCGACCACTTTTAAACATCTCGATCCATAAAAAAAAAAACAGTTTTATGTGATAAGGCACTGTCCCCGTATTGTGATAGTTTATGATAAATTTCGACCCCTTTCACACCCTCCGACCAGATAAATCAGATCACCACTCGTTGTTTACACATGTTTAAACTGCAATAGCCGGAAGGCAAATGACGCGATCGGGATCATATTTTTCACAGCGACCGCTGTCGTGCCAACTTCTAGCACGCATCTATGACAACCTAGAAGAAGTGTTATTGCGAAAGTCTAAATAGTTTTTATTAATTATGTATTAATAAATCCGAGATAAACTATGTTAAAAATAGTAACTTAATAATAAATATTAATATAAGTATGTACTAGAAAAAATTATTAAAATTAAAAAATATATTATTGATTTCATGTATCGAAGAATCACCATTGGGGTAAAATAGTAGTAACATGAAAAGCCGTAGCGCACTATAAATAATAGTATAGATCATCCCCTAAGTCGTTGGACCAATGACGTAACAATAATTGCAGGAAATAGCTGGATGCGGATGACAGAAGATAGAAATGAGAGGCTGTGGCTAGAGGGAATGGGACGAATAAGAAATATTGTTTAAAATTTTATATCAAACGATTTAAAATGCTAGATTGTTATTAAAGTGTTAAATTATAAATATGATCATATATATCTATATTATGAATAGATAAAATAAAAATTAAAATCTCCGTCGCTCGAAATCGCATTCCAGAGTCCAGGTACTGGTACACAGTTTACTTTTGAGGATTAAAGCATGACGTGAAAATAGAAGTTGACAATCTTAAGTTCTTAATTAATATACTGAGCTGTTACAAAGTTACAAGAGTAACTATTTTTAGAGAAAATTTAATATTAATATTAACTATTTTTATTAGTTAACTGTATTTTAATAACCACTTATTGAATTAAAATACATCTACCGGTTTCGAAAAATATCATTTTCTTCTTCGGGATTTAAATGACTAAACAAAAACATATGTTATTGCTTCTATAACAGAATCTATTTTTAAAAACAATAATTATTTAAAACATAAATTTAGTACCTAATTTAAATTGTTATTCAATGATACAAAATTACTAGAAAAATTTTAGAATGGGTCTTGTGGATAAATTTAGTTGGTTGTTTATAATTGTTGCTAATTTAAAAAATATTATTATTAATATACTCACCAAAACCAACTTAAATGAAAATTTTCATACTTTGAAATACGTTTGCATCATTAAATAGTACGATGATTTTTACCATTTCGATTTATTTATCGTTGCCAATTAAATACTTTGGTAATATTATAACTTTTTTAATCGTTATTTATTTTTGTGGAGGTCTATCTGAACGCACCTTGCAGATATCTGGGTGTAAAACTAGACTCTCATCAGCCGAAAAAACACATATGTGCTAATACGAAGCCGGCCCCTGAATGACCACTTCTCTCGCAGCCGCCTCCCGACAAGAATTGTAACAAACTCAAAAAGCATTTATAAACTTCTGTCAACTGTAAATTGTCTTTCTTGTTCAACCTGTTCACGCCCACACACAAACTCTGCGATCATATTAAAAAAAAAACACATGTAATATATTTGGGGGTATCAGGCACTCACACAGATTCATAACATTAATCCTAACCGCATCCTAATACATATCCCTATAATATATTGTAAGAATTTAAAATACCTTCCAATACAACTCAAATCAAATGTCAAACTATTTGTGAATATAGATAATTATCCGAATCCGTATCTAAGTACATTAAATCCCGATTATGTGTTCCATTGAGGTATAATATGCAAAAGGTATCAATTATAATTAACCTCACCTTGATAACTGGTAACAAATAATTCCAATTGAAAAGCTTGCGCCAACGGACAATGGATCATTATATACAATATATTGGCATGTATGATATTATATAAATCTGTAATTCTCCCAGGTACGCACCCAATCGTACAATATATCTTATATTACTATAATCTCTATCATGATACGGTAGGCATAATCTTCTCAAAATAGAACAATTAAACGGATTTTAAAAAAAACAAAATTAATGTGAATAGAGTGAACTTTGAATAACTCTTTGAACCGCACACAGAGTCTCCTCCTATCTCGGTCCCTCACCATCTACAATTAACATCCCTTAGGAGAAAAACATCTCTCGATTCCCCAATCATACAATTAACTTATCCAGTTTCCACTTAAGATAACGGAGACATCTTGAAGTCTGCTAATAAGTCTGTTAAAATGCATCACAGCCCCGACTGCCAGAACCTCCCCGCACTCTCTCTACCCTCACCCTCCCGCCCCTTGATTGGACGCCTTTGTCTCGTGGTTACGGCGTCGGCGTCGGTTGGTTTTGCAAAGTGGCTACTTTACGGCAAACGATCTCGAGGGGTAGTTGACCTTCGACGCGCGGAGCCTCCGCTGGAGGTGAGGGATGAGGGTTGTTAATAAACACGGAGACACGACTAATTGGGACGAGATTGATTTTTAACAACATATTTGATTAAATACTAGGTTAAGTACTAATATAATATAATTTATTTGTGAAATTTTCGATACACATAAAACTAGAGATTATTTATAATTTATTTCAGAAAATCAAGAAAATACTTATTCCCGAATACAAAAGAAATGCCAATTTGTTTATTGATAAATATAGGGTGTAAAGCGGAAAAAATTTGAGATTAAATCTAGATGAAGGAGCACCACTTCAGGTAGGTCGTTTTCTTCCTGGTATCTGATTTGTCCTTGGGACCCTCCTGTTTTATCCTTGTACTCAATTCCTTTAATCCGTCCTACATTTCAATTCACAACCCCTTGTGCAAAGGGATACGAATATAATTCCATCGAAAATAAATTACCTCTGTGCACAATAAGGGAACATGATCCATCTCTGAGAATTTATCAAAATCATGGATTTTAGTTAAAAAAATATAAAATAAAAACGGGTATTAAAACAAGAAGCAGCCGATTTGAAATTATCGTAATTTTTCTAACGGTGCTTTTTGAAAGTTGATATTTATTGTGAAGGGATATTATGAAAGTAACGGATCAATTGTGGACCCATCGCACAGAATTACTCGCTGAGGACGCGTCAATTAATTGATGCGATAAGACACGTGTCATTAATTTGAAGGTGTAATCATCGGCATGGCGCCATAAAACCTGTGAGATAGATTCGGCAGCCTGTCGCCGAGCAGGTACTTGCAAATATGACTATATGTATTGTTATGTATCTGAATAAAAACAGGGTATTCTGCAGGCGGGGAGCCATTCTCGATTGTGTCGTGTCGCCGTAGTGTACCTATATTGAACATCTTTTGTGTTTCATTTCTTTCGACCTCATCATCATCATCATCATCATCGCCGGTTGAGAGAAGTTGAGATCGGCGAACTGCCTTTGTCTACATTCTTGTTTCATGTACTAAACAGTGTGTATTGAAAAAGCGTGCAATTTTCAGTTGATGGACCTCATTTTCAGCTCAATGGATACTTGCATTTGGGGAAAGACAAATCCAAGTATCATCCAGAAAAAAAGCAGTCACTGATTGTGCGCTTTATTGGCTGAAAGAGTTATTGGACCATTTTTCTTTGAAAATGAAGCAGTTATTTATTTTTATATATCAAGTTATTTTTATAATAAATAGGATACCTCTTATTATATATGCCATTTAAAAATAAAATTGGCGTGGTGGAAAACGATTTAATTATTTTTGCGCGTGTTTTTACAACTCAATGGCACTATTAAGGTTATAAAGTTGGGCCAGGTACATGTCGCTATTGATGTTGTGGTGCTTTTAGCTATTTCTGTTCGGAATTTGCCACTTCTGGTGCTTATCATTGCCATTCCAGTCAAATTAAAAAAAAACAAAACGGCGAATAATTATGCATTTTCGTCATATATTAAATGTTACATATTTGAGAATGTTCAAGAACACACAGTTACTGGATTTTTTACCTCCAAAGGCATTGTTATTAAACAAACTATAGATACCTCATAGAGACGAAGCTATTTATATTATATTACATAGGAAAATATGAAAGTACAGGTAATTACAGGGCTTACGATCTATCTTCGACTTGTTTATGTTAAATTGACTTTTAGGCGTATTCTAATATTATTTTTATTTGTTAACTTTGTTTTATTAACCACTCATTGAGTTTAAATACATCTACCGGTTTCGAAAAATATAATTTTTTTCATCAGGATGTCAATACCAACTAAAATCACATGTTATTGTTTCTTTATCAGAATCTATTTAAAAAAAAAACAGTTTTTAAAAAAATTAATTTAGTACCTGACTCAAATTGTTACTTAATACAAATTTACTCGAATAATTTTTAGGAAAGAATTTTATAATGAGACTCGTAGTTAAGTTTAGTTGGTTATTTATAATTTTTTGATTAGTTTAACACGTTTTTATTTATCTCCAACGATTCCAAATTATTTAATTTATGACCAACACTGTTTACATGCAAAATTGATAATCCCAATTTTTTATCAAAACCATGACCATTTTCTATCAAATGATTAGCAAATTCTGAAAACCCACTTTTGTTCAAACATCTCAAATGCTCCTTTAAAATAATGAAATTTAACTGCAAAGTTAATTTTGCTAATTTCAAAAGTAGTATTCTAGTATAATGTGTTAATAATTTGTCATATATAAAGATAAAAAATATAGCTTACATATTTTCTAAAAAAAATAAAATTCTCATTAGTAACATCCATGCTGTTTCAGGGAAATGAATATCAAATTTCAAACCATAGATGGCGACAGCGAAGTTGTAGTTTCTACATAGTAACATATATACAACTTACAAAATTTGATAGATATGGAGGTTGATTGGGTCCCTGTAATTACCCACACTTCCATATTTTCCCATAAAATATAATATAAATATATCTATAATTTGTTTATTAAATTTACGACGACATTTTTAATGAATTAATGTTTTTGTACATAAATAATTTGAATAATTATTAGAAATATGAATTAAATATATTAATTATAAAGATATACACATAAAATCAATTTTATCGAAAAATATTGTTGTTGCGCTACCGGGATTTGAACCTGGATCTCTTCCCTAACCGGGGGATGTGCTTTATCTTTATCCAACTAAGCTACAGCGGCATTATTTTTAGCGACAATTTTTCGACCCTATATGTTACCTTTTTGAAATCAATACATTTAATCGTTCCATCATTTGCTTAGTTGGATAAAGCACCTCCCCCGGTTAGGGAAGAGATCCAGGTTCGAATCCCGGTAGCGCAACAACAATATTTTTCGATAAAATAGATTTTATATGTATATCTTTATAATTAATATATTTAATTCATATTTAAAATATCACAGACCTATGTTCTGAATAATTACAACTTCACAATAAGAATGTGTTCTCCTAAAAAATAATTATTATTATATTTGTATATTATTTCCATAGACCACCAAAATATAATTTTTCCTGTAACAGAGATATAAAAATATTAAAAATAAAATAATAATTATATAATAAGTCTTTACGTTTTTTTAAAAAATACTATTTTATTTTTTTAGGACAAAAAAGAAATTCAATAACATTTTTTCTGCTCTAAAATGTCAATGTCGTCGTTTTCCAGTATATTATAGTTTTTATTAATTTTTGGGCTTAAATAATGAAGTGATAAGTTGAGAAAAGCGAAAATTTTCTACATATACTTCTTTTCGCCTTTCATCAAGTTTCCAATGGTCATCCAGGATCCTCAACTGGGAAAACATGCCGCATCCACTCTGCAGTCACGACCTCAATTCGTCAGATCATCACCTTTTTCTGTCGCTCTCCAATCAAATGCGTGGCGTTACGTTCAACAACGACAATGAGCTCAAAAATTAGCTCAATATCTATTTCGATACCAGACCAGCTGATTTTTTATAGAAAATTCTTGGAAAAAATGTTTGTAAGATGGGATGAGTCCTGAATAATAATATAAAATATATTATTGATTGAAATATTGTAATTTATATATACAGGGTGGCGCAAAAAAAGTGAAAACATTTCATTATTTCAAAACATAATGACATGAGTTATTTCAAAACATAATATAATTAACTATAAATCTTAATGTAATTTTTTTTGCACAATATTTAGCCAATCACAAATTATCAAAACATTTCATATTACATAATCTACTGGGTTTAAATCTGGGCTGTTTAGTGGCCATATGCCTGGCTCCATGAAATTAACATTCTCACGACGAAGAAAGTTGATTATATTTCTGGCTTTGTTTTGGAACTCTTTAATCATTTTCCTAGCACCCCGACGTTTTTCAATTCACAAATTTTTGATCAGTCTTCTTCAGTAATTTTTGTCATCTTGGCAACAATTTGAAAAAAACAAATATAAACAATGGGAAAATTAATAATCAAAGATGGCGACCGAAAATTGTCGAATTAAAACATAATATAGGTAAATAGGTAAGTAAATTAAAATAATATTTAAGCTATTGTTGATATAGTTAAACTAATTTTGAAGTAACTATATCACATTTTACGAAATGTTTTCACTTTTTTTTGGCCACCCTGTAAATATTGATTTTATTAAAAATAATTAAACAAGACCATGAATAGTTATTAAACTTATTTATCCGTTGAAGTCAGCAAAGTTAACAATATTTTTTTAATTATCTCAAGCAGCCGTAACGTACAGAGAATCACCCGAATAGAGCAATATGCACCAAGAACGTGCGCCCAATTTGAAATTACTGCTAAGCAACTAAATTACACGGTAAAGATGTACAGTTTAACCCAAACGGGGGTAATAAATCATCCCCTGTGGTTGACTTCAAAGATAATGCTTGTATGTTCGTTGTACACATGGAAATTACCTTAATGGAGAACCCGGTAAACCTTGGGTGGTTTTTAACTTATCTTGCCACAATCTCAATTCATATTAATTTCGGACCGTAAGTTTGTCACATATGGTCACATATGTTGAAATAAAAAACTTGTCTTTTGATTCTACTCGTTTAATTGCCATTTTTGTCATTTTTTGTTTCTCTCTAGCCGTGTTTTAAAATTATATAACTATCCTTTTCTACGTATTACCTATTTATGACATTAAAATATCTTTAGTGTTGAAACAGAATAGTTACTTAGAATTCAAAAATGTATGGAAATCCTCAGAATGTTGTCCCATTTTGTATAGCTGTCTCCCACTATATATATTAATACAAGTAGTTGAAAAATATGAATTAAATATATTAATTAGAAAGATATACATATAAAATCAATTTTATCGAATAATATTGTTGTTGTGCCACCGGGATTCGAACCTGGATCTCTTTCCTAACCGGGGAATGTGCATTATCCAACTATGCTACAGCGACAATGTTTTTAGCGACAATTTTCGAACCTATATGTTACCTTTTTGATATTAATACATTTAATCGTTCCATTATTTGAAAGAGCCATCTGCCTTATTTTTACAGAATCTCAAATACCTTTGATTAAACTGATAGCAGACGCCAGAACTATCAATCCATTATTATTAAATTTTTGACACATTGATACAACTTTATTATTAGGAGAACACATTCTTATTGAATATGTAATAATTACAACTTCACAATAATAATGTGTTCTCCTAACAAGTTAAGTTGTTAGATTGATAATGCGCTTACAAAACGGAACGCGTCATAGAATCATAAAACAAGTTCATTACGTAATTCCTTAGTCGGTTTAACGAATTTTGTTTTTCTTTGGTCGAGTCATTATTAAGATTTATCACTCTGTAACTCAAATATAAAATAAATACAAAATCTTCAAACATTGAGGCAAATTCTAAAATTGTTATATACTTCCGTAAACGTTCTTTCTATACACGGGCTGCCACTGTTATTTTTAATAAAAGAAAATTATCACAACTAAGCTCTAAATAGGGTGGCTTCACACGGAAAAAATACAAGAGGTGTAGCCAATTTGAATTTAACAATTTCTAAAATTCATAAAATAAAATATTGATCGAAGACATTAGAATTTATTATTTCTACACTGAAAAATAAACTGCCCAGGTTTCTTAATAAGAAGAAATAAAAGGTGGCTTTCAATAATGTCTCAATTGTCAGAATAAAATGGATTGTTGAAATGTGACACTGATTATTTATTATGTTTGATTATCTTAAATCTAATCATTGATACGAATGTACCTGCAGACAAATGTCTAGTAAAATGTTTTATTAATCTAGTCTAATTATATTTAAAAAAAAGTCTAATTAATAAAAAAATAAAAAGTATTTTATTTTCAAATGTGGTTATGGAGATCTACAAACTTACCTCGGAAATAGTAAATATTTAACTTAAATATAAATAATAATATAAAGAAACATGCTCGATGATGCTTCGAGATGGGGTGTTGGTGTATATAGTCGACCAATGTAAATTGGCGAGCGGCTACTTTTTGAACCAACATTTCCTCCGTCCGCGTGTGGCTCCCTCTTCATAAGGTTCAGATGATCTACAGAAGCACCCTCTGTCGTTCGCCAATTTACGTTGGTCGGACTACACCATAGACTGCGAAACGTATTCCATTATTTGTATTAAAAAGAGGCTTTTCCAACATGAGGAAAATAATTGTGTATTCATACTTTAGGCGTGTTGCTAAAAAAAAATGGAGATAACCTGAAAAAAACGAAATATATAAGATACAAATTAAACCCCTATTAGGGATTAGGTTATTAGCTATATATTCATATATTTTATTTAAATAGAGATGTGTACACGTAATACGTGTCACGTGATCTTGATAGTCTCTTTAAACGAGGCTAGAACCCCTGACCACTAGATCACTTGGGGAGTACGTAACTGCTAGACCACAAACACGAACTATCGCCCTTGAAGCAGAAAAATAATAATTTTAAATAAATTACTCTTCCTTCGCAGTTGTCACACATGTATGTAACCGTATTATGTGAGTTAACTACGCGGTTAATAAATAAAAAAACACAAATGCTGCTAGCGAGTGATGGAGTGACGCTGAGCGCGGCTTCTCTCGGCAGAAGCCCTGGTCTCCCTACCCCGGTTGTAGATGTCGCCCGCGTCATCGGTCAGCTAGATTTGAATCGTCGGCCCCGCGTAATGTAATTCTTTCACTTGATTAAAACGGAAAAAAAATCAGTTTTATCGTTAATAAATGGACAAATTCCAAATTGGAAAATCTACACAGACCCTTTTCTACAGCTCGCTACAATATTTTTCGAATTCGATTTAGTCGTCATTGTTATTGCGAGATTAAAATGGACCAGTCAATATTGATTTATCAAATTTGAGATTATTTATCTTTTGTCTGGCGTCCAACGGAACTATTAATTGGGAAAGTTTTTAACAAAAACTCTGAATTAAACCGGTTTAAACAAATGGAAGCAAAGAAGTTAACTCGTTTTATAAAGCTAGTAGCTTACGGTTTAAATTTATAATTTTAACATCGGGAGCATTTTTTTGTGCAAGTTTATCTATATGAATTTATTATCCACTCTTGAAAAATATTAATACTATTATTCTTGGGAAGTTTTTCATGTTATTGAGTAAAGGAGCTAAAATATTTTATTATATAAAATAATACCACATTCAAAGTCTATCGGAATGCATACAGTTAAATCAGCTTCAAAGACACACTTGCAGCGTTTCGCAATACGTCTGCTCGAGCGAAGACGTGTATTCAGAACACCGCGCGTTGCGAGAGTTGCGTTTAGCACGCACGTGTCTGGGAAAATTTTTGCGAATAAACACTTGCGCATCTTTATTTGTCAATTTTAAATTCTTCTGCTAGTCTACTGTTACTGTTTTAGTTAATACGTTAACATAAGAACCGAATTATTTTCCCGTGGATTTACATACCTAATATATAATATATCAAATAAATATTTAATTTACATTTATTTCACATTATTATAATATCTCTGTGTATGGGTATGTGGGTGAGCGCTGAATGCTCCACATATTTCACCCAGCGTTCACATGTTAAATATTGGTCGCGTGTTCGTTTGATCAAGATCGCGGAGATGTATTGTGAATGTGTGTGGCCAACAGGCCAAGGCCAACTGTTATTGATACTCGCAGTAAAAGCGGCAATCATACACTCGCACAGACTATCATAGATACCAACATGTAAAAATTATAGTTGCCAACTGAAGGAGTATTAAAATGCGTAAACAATACCATACAATAAATTAACGCGCAAGTAGTACAGTAGTGTAAATAAAATGACGAATGAGCCATCTTCGCATCTTAGCACATGTTATTCGGTCGATACCGGGCGTGTTTTGGAGGCTGTCAGGAGCTCTGTTTTATGCCCAGATATTTACATGTTACGTTCAGCGGTCGTCGACGGTGTTAATATTGTGGAGGTGATAGACCTCCATTAATCTTATCAAATATAAAATTCGGAAAAAAAATTGCGTCATAACTTGTATACATTACAAATTAATTTATTCAGAGTATATATATGCAGTGAAAAATAAATTAGGCTAGTATTTAGTAATATTCAAATATGTGGTTACTATTTTATTCAATTCCATTGAATAGATACCATTCCGGATCAAACTTTATTACTATGTGTAGTTGGATATTAAATTTCGCTTATAATATGAAATCTAGCGTAGAATTTAATTAAAAATACGAGTGCATAGTGCTACGACAATTTACTACAAAATTAATCTATAAATCTAGACTTTTACCTTTGACCAATGCTGGTCAGATAAAATTATAAGGTATGTTATTGGGCTAAATTGGAATTAAAGCGCAAAAGACAGGAAGGTTTACATTCAATACTGGATGCAGAACAGTAGAAAAGATGATTAAAACGTGAATTTTAGTAGTTAATAGATAATAGTTAAACATCTTATAATGTCACATTAATACTAAATTATGTTAATTTTTACGTAAATATTGCTAGAAAGGACAGTTTCGATAGAAAGAGACGACAATAAAATTGTTGATCTTCTCGCATTTGAGACAAGTGTCAGAAATAATTCATATTATGATTTGTCCACCTTTTTCCATATCAATATTATGGAATGAAATAAATTGTGTGTTGTCATTTGAATTAATCCGTCGAAAATTAAATAATTTATTGAATTATCTACCTGGTTGATATATTTGGATAAGATTTTGAGATCAGTCAAAGTACCTACACAATGTTCTACATTAAAAATGTCAGAAGCATTTAATTACAATAAATTCAACTATAGAAAGCCCTATCTACAGTAGCAAACTTCCCTGTACCAGCGACATCAAATACCCAGGTGTTACGCTAGATTCCAAACTCACATGGTGCAAACATTACTAAATAAAGAAAAGGCTGCATCATGTGCACTCTGCGCAATGTACCCACTAATAGGCAGGAATAGCAAAATTGCCACCGACAACAAGCTCCTCTTATACAAGGCCGCCATAAGGCCTATCTCCTCTACGCAGCCTTCCTCCTCCTGGAATCAATCCTTCCAGAATAAGATCATCAGACTAGCGCTGTATACACCTAAATGGACCAGAATTACGCAACCCCTGTATTCCTCCAGTAAAAAAATACATAAAACACCTCTCCAAGCATTTTTATGATGAACTCCCACAGCACCGGAACCCCACGATAAACGTTCTGTCAACCTATGACTTAAAGGCCCCCTCGTGTATTAAACGTCCCAAAACCGTCCTTTTTTATAGGTTGTTTCCTGCCCCAGCTAGCAGCCTAATAATAATATATACAATAATAATAAACACACCCCATTTTTGCTAATGCGCTCATAAGGCATACATCACGATGAAAGTGCAAGAGGTCCAAATGGACCCCGTACTCTGAATGAAATGATATAAAAGTCAAAGTCAGAAGCGAACAAAATAATCTTTTAATTCTTCTGTCACATAATGCGTCAAAACGACAGTTTAGAAAAGGAGATTATACTGAGTCCAACTTTTTTTAAAAACCGTTTTAATTACATTTTATCTGTGAACATTAATAAATACATAATTACAAAGTGCAGAGGTAAACACAACTTGCGCTCTGTTGAGATAGGGCACGGACCCGCGTGCAACGGACTCTAATTATATTACTGGACAAATATTTAGAAAAGTCACTTCATATTGTTTGAATATTCACATGTTTCGGGCAGGACGAATTATATTACTTCTTTGCTACATTTATGGGATTATTTATTCGTTTGACTATAAAAACAATGGTTGGTAAAACATACAATAACTATCGGCTTTTATGTCTTTTTAAATTCATCTCACCTTTTTTAATTTCAAGTAGATGTTGTTTGATTTTCACTGTAAAAGAATTATAATAAATATGAATCAAATATATTAATTAGAAATATATACATACAAAATCAATTTTATCGAAAAATATTGTTGTTGCCCCACCGGGATTCGAACCTGGACCTTTTTCTAAACCGGGGAAGGTGCATTATCCAACTATGTTACAGCGACGATATTTTTAGCGACAAATTTTCATACTTTTAAAATCAGCAATGTTATCTTTGTGTTTAAGATTCATATTTTTATTTATTATCTTTGTTTTATTAAATTTAAATCAAATAAATTTGTATTAAGTAATGATTTGAGTTAGGTACTAAAAAAAATATTTTTTTTTTTAAAAATAGATTCTGTGAAAGAAACAATATATGTTTTAGTTAGTTATGACATCCTGAAGAAGAAAATGGTATTTTTCGAAACCGGTAGATGTATTTAAACTCATTTTAGTGGTTAATAAAACAAAGATAATAAATAAAAATACAAATTTTCATATTTAAATTCTGATTTTCTGAATAATTACAACTTCACAAAAATAATGTGTTCTCCTAATAAAATTATAATACAATAAAAACTCAGAAATGTGTTTGTCATGTGGCGTAAAGTATTTATTTATTTATTTAGACTTTATTGATATACATATTTTTGTATAACACAATATACAATTATATTGCAATTAAATACTCGTAGTTTATTGTGTGGAATGGAGTAGACTCCACCTCTGATATATACAGCGTTGTCATGGTAAATTTTTCTAGACAAGTCTGTGTTGAAGTAATCAGGTTTTTTCGTGCTGTTTTGGTGTTATTTAAGATAAAGGTTGTAAAACAATTTTTTTTAATAAAAATGTAGTGGGAGTGTTGTAGAACTAGTGAATTACTAGTGTAGGCAATGTATAATGATTATTTTAGAATGTTGGATAGCGATGCTTCTGATTACTCTCTACCCGATTGGATCATATATTATATTAAGTATGTAACATTTACTGTGACACCTGTTTTCACGCTTTTCTCTGTGATATTAAGCACTTTTAGTGTTTTTAAAATTCTGTTATTTTAATATTTTAAAATATTCCAGTAATAGATTTAATGCGGCCGCATCTTTTTATTCTTCTTCCTCTGTCATACTTGTTTTTTTACTAATTTATCTATGAGATTAGAGAGGCTTTTTCGGTTTTTAAAAATTGTGTATATACAGAAAAATTCAAGGTGGGCCTGCGTGGGTGGAACTCCACCTACGTGCCTACCTCTCACGCTCCGTGCCTCGTGTTTTGCAACTCCGTTAGTCTGTCCGTGTAAGTGTGACTCAATCCATTTTGTGTCTCGTCCACTGTTTTTATTTTGGGAGTATTTTTTGATGAATGGAGCCTTGAACAACTGCACCATAATTTTCCATTAATTTTCCATCTGTATGAAATACTATATTTTTATGGATGTATGTAATACGATTTTCTATGAATAAAGACAGCACTTAAGGGACGCTGGAGCGACTAAAAAAAAATTATATCTGAATTGATTAAGTCCACTTTGTATTCTCTTTTTTCCATCGAGAGCAAGAATGCATCCAATAGAGAGGGAAAAAAAATCAAGTGAATAAATCAACAGACACTTCTCTAGTGACATCTTTCAGATCTGCTGGATACTGCAAAAGGTGGAGAAATATAGTTGGGCAGGAGATCATGGAAGTTATGTCATGAGCGACTGACGCGAATGATGATTTCGGGTTGACAAATTGTATGCGCAATAAATAATCAATTTTAAATTAATGCTTATAATCCATTGTGCTTCCAATATTGGTAAACAAATTAAAATGAATTAATTGTCAAAAATTGATAAATATTACCGATAATTTACAGTCGAAATCAATGATCACCTCTTTATTAGGGCAAAAATACGGCAGGCAGCTCTGTATGCACATCCACATTCATCCTCGCAAAATACTCTCGAACTGGCCAAACATCAACACGATGTGATGAACTGGCCAACAATGGAAATGATTTAAAAGTGGCCTTAATTACAGACCAAATAGCTCCAGGCCATAATTAACAAGAATGTATTGGGACAGTAGCGTGTCATCCGCGGGGGATACACGTGCCGTACATGTCACCTATGTGTGCCGAACGTGTGCTTCGTTCAGCCGAAAAACACGTCACATATTGCCTTTTAAACTAATTTAATTAATGTGCCGCGTAATTATATTCATAATGGCACGCGCGCTACTGAGTTAAATGAAAATAAACATTATATTTAAAGCCTAGTGGTGCACGGTGGATTTAATTGTTTTTGTTTATTATCAAAAATAACTTTGTATCAGAAAATTATTTCCGTCAGCACCGAATTACGTACAGAATAAAGACTGTATTAGATATCTCTTTTTTTTATTCTTTCTCAAGTGCTAGTTTTTCAATCGTCATTATATTTTAACTAACTCATCCTGATTATAGAAAGATGCGTGAAGATTATGTAAATATTAAGATTTCAGAATGATAATAAAAACTCGGTATGTTGTTTCACGTAAGATTTTTTCAGATAATTAAAAAGTTTTTTTTTTTTGTATGGAATTCAAAAAGGTAACATAAAATTGAAAAATTGTCGCTAAAAATAATGCCGCTGTAGCGTAACAACAATATCGATAAAATTGATTTTATATGTATATCTTTATAATTAATATATTTAATTCATATTTAAAATATCACAGACCTATGTTCTGAATAATAACAACTTCACAATAAGGATGTGTTCTCCTAAAAAAATAATAAAGTTGTATCAATGTGTCCACAATTTAATAAAAATGAATTGATAATTCTAGCGTCTACTATCAGATTTACTTAAAGGTATTTTGAGTTTCTGTAAAAATAAGGTAGATGGCTCTGTCAAATGATGGAATGATTAAATGTATTGAATTCTAAAAGGTAACATATAAAGTCGAAAAATTGTCGCTAAAAATAATGCCACTGTAGCTTAGTTGGATAAAGCACCTCCCCCGGCTAGGGAAGAGATCCAGGTTCGAATCTCGGTAGCGCAACAACAATATTTTTCGATAAAATTGATTTTATATGTATATCTTTATAATTAATATATTTAATTCATATTTAAAATTAAACAGTTGCTTATAAAATATTTACAGGCATCTTATATAGGCAGAATTCCTGCCTACGTGCTTTTAACTAGAGTACAGTGGACGTGAATATATATATATATATATATATATATATTTATATTGTGATCGTGAAGAGCGGCGTTAAATCCTCTTCATCGGCTAGTCAGTGGAGAATACAAGAATCGCGGGTTCTTCACCTCAGAAACGCATACCCACCTTGATTTGTCACATTCTGCTTTCATCCTAAATTCGAAAAATGTATTAATAATACCTGGGAGAGATAAATGAAAACATGTTTTACGTTACCTAATGTAATCTTATCAAAAAGGAACACAGTTAAAATTAGAACAAAATACAATTAAAATTAACAATTCTATGTTAGTCGAGTTGGGCGCGCGTATTATATATCCTAAACGATAACATTAATTTTAGAACAAAAAAATCTAATCTTTAATCAAATTATTTAGGAGAACACATTCTTATTGTGAAGTTGTAATTATTCAGAACATAGGTCTGTGATATTTTAAATATGAATTAAATATATTAATTAGAAAGATATACATATAAAATCAATTTAATCGAAAAATATTATTGTTGCGCCACCGGGATTCGAACCTGGATCTCTTTCCTTACCGGGGAAGGTGCTTTATCCAACTAAGCTACAGCGACAATATTTTTAGCGACAATTTTCGACCCTATATGTTACCTTTTTGATATTAATACATTTAAAATTTAAAATAAGGTAGATGGCTCTGTCAAATGATGGAACGATTAAATGTATTAATATCAAAAAGGTAACATATAGGGCCGAAAATTGTCGCTAAAAATATTGTCACTGTAGCTTAGTTGGATAAAGCACCTTCTCCGGTTAGGAAAGAGATCCAGGTTCGAATCCCGGTGGCGCAACAATAATATTTTTCGATTAAATTGATTTTATATGTATATCTTCTTAATTAATATATTTAATTCATATTTAATCAAATTAATTAATTATACAGTCATTGATCAACTTTCATTGCGGCCGATCTAATAATGAACATTTAAATATGTCAAGTTGAGACAGAAACTAATTCACAGTAGAATAACTGAGTAGGAATTCTGCACAGGAGTGCAGTTAATTATCTAGTTTGATAAGACTTGTCTGAAATGAAGCTGGCTTCTGAGAGATGAAGTAAGTAATTAGTGTTTGCGATCAGCAGACGCTGATTTACCTTGTTTGGTATTCTCCTTACTTATTTACGATTACACCATTTACCTGCGGGGGTAGGCAGAGAGGATAGGGCGCTACACTTTTCTGTACTGACATACTATTTTAGCCTCATCTACATTCATACATCTTCTCATACATGCTCGCTGATTATTGTGGTTTCTAACAGGGCCATTTTCCAGTATCTGGTATACCTGGCACTGCCAAGTATTCTGCGTATGTCCTCTATTCGTTCCATATGACCAAACCACCTAAGTGATCTTCTAGATTATTTCCTTATTTCTTCATTCTATACTCTGTTATAAATGAATCTGCTACTTATTCGCCTACGTGATTTCATTTCCAATGTATTCAGTCTACTCTCGTTCCTTTTCTGCCAGCTCCAGGCCTTACTTCCATACATGAGTATCGGTACCAGGACTACAGTATGCAGGTACCGCTAGTTTAACTCGGTTGACAAGTTTCTATTTGCTATAATTCCATTCAAAACGCCGTTCACTTTGTTCCCTGCAGTCATCCTCCTTTCGATATCTTTCTCAGTCTTACCATTTATATCAAACGTACTTTTCAAATACACAAACTCATCTACTCGTTCCAAACATTCATTACCTACGAGTATTTAGCAAGATGTCTTGCTTTCCTCCTTCTCGAATATCATCACTTTCGGTTTCCTTGCATACATCTTACTCACTAGACTTTGTATTTCTTATTCATTATTCGCCATTAATATTGCATCATCGGCATAAAATAAACAGCATACAATCAAATCGTTCATTTTTGCTCCTACATTCTTCATACAGTTCTTTCACACAATTATTCATATACAAATTGAACAGCCATGGAAACATTACACAACTCTGCTTGACACCCTTTATATTGTCAAACCGTAGTGTGAATGATCCATTGATCCTTACACATGCAGAACTTTCTTTATATAGAGATAAGATTGCGTGTATAAGTTTACTATTCACCCTATAATCAGAGAATACCTTCCTTAACCTTTATCTTATAATTCTTTTCATATCAGGATTTTTTGATTGCCTTCCAGAATAATTTTATATTGTCCTGGAAATTCATATTTAACCCTTCCTGTCTTTTCAGCCGCTCTTTCCTATCTTTCACAACAGATTTAATTTTTTTTTTACAAGAATTGTATAGATCTTTTGCTCTAAAGTGTTTATCCCTATTTACTGTCAAAAGATAAAGCCACGTATTTTTTTATTCTTTCAGAGTTTCTTTATGCCATCGTCTTACTTCCTTCCTTGGGTAGCTATGCTACAGGTTTCCTTCGCTGATTCGCATAGAGTATCCTTAATGTATTTATTTAGATCACTTACTCCTTTCACACTCAGCTTTTCAAACACTTTCCTTCCAATTTTCTTCTGACGCCATCCTTTTGCAGATTCGCAATTTTGTGTCTTGATGGCGCCGATATTCTTCGCTAATCCAAAATTGGTTATATCTTACTGGTAATGACACTTACATAACAAAATACTGATACAATAGCGATAAAGCGCAATCATATTATTAGATGATCAGATCAATAGTATGATACATGGTAAAATTATAAATGTATGGATAAAAAAATTATACAAAGATATCACACTGTAGAAGAGAGTGATTTGTGCAACAGTTCAGAGCAGAACTGAATGAGTCATACAAGAGATTCAGAGCGGAATATAATCCGTCTTGCAAGAAATGAAAAATGACAGAAAATAGAAAAAGTTGTGTAAGAGTTACAAAGTAGAATAGATGCAAAACTGAAAAAAAATTCATGCAAAATAACGTGATAAAGACAATGAATTGTGTGTTCATCATGTCAAAAATCCACCAAATTTAACCCTTCCCTAGCCATGCAGTAACATAGGTCTACCGAGCCAATCAAATCGTATTTCTACAAATATGCACAATGTGAAACTTACATTTTAACTAGTCCTAAAAAAATCTTTTGC
Source organism: Eubasilissa splendida (assembly GCA_031772225.1). Taxonomy (NCBI): domain Eukaryota; kingdom Metazoa; phylum Arthropoda; class Insecta; order Trichoptera; family Phryganeidae; genus Eubasilissa; species Eubasilissa splendida. The sequence goes on from CM062867.1 coordinate 3,467,928, forward strand.
ACTTAGAAATGACTAGTGGAAAACCAATTATGTAAAGCGAATCATAATAAAAAAAATCATTTTTGAATTCAATGCTATGTAAAGTTGATGCGTTGCATGCTATCTGCGTTAAAAATACCACTTGTACCACGTGAAAAAGATAACACGTTAATTTTAATGATGAGAAATATAGATGCAGATCATGTTACAAGATAATGTTTGAGTTACAATGCGTTACAAGAATAATATTTGAGAATAAAATAAGCGTATTTATTATTTCTTATTATATTAAAAGTAACTGTGACATTAACTGTCTTAAAGCCATGTAAGCTTGTAAAAGCATTTTATTCCCATTTAAAGTGTTAAAAAAACTCAAATTTCTTGCAGTAACACGAGTTGACAGCATGGCTGCGTAGGGTATTTTTAGCACGGTATGGTAAAGGTTAAGAATCAATTGCTATCTTTATAATTTGTATCGTCAGCGTGCAATTGAATAATTTAATTAGGCCATAGAAAGCACTTGTAACTCTATGTAGAGTATATAATTAGTAACATGCCTATTTATGCACTTTTCTATTCCTTCGGCTGGCACCCCTGGTTTTTGTGTTTGTTGGTAGTTATGTGGTTATGTAGTGTGATGGTCACCGCTTTCTATGACCGGAGAATAGCTGTCAAACCACGGTCAGAGAGGTTGACGATTGTACGATTCGTCAGATATGGACCTATTAAACCGCTCCGGTATTTAATTATTTCGGCCGGTTGAAATAATACGTGGAGTTCAAGTTGGCGCATCCAGATCCAAGATAAACAAGACGTTAACCTTTCCCATACAGTGATATAAAATACTCGTACGCAGCCGTGATGTCAACTCGTGTTACCGTAAGCAATTAGAATTTTATTAGTCTTTAAAATGTGAAAAAATGGTTAGTAAAATATGTTATATTATAATTCGGACCATTAATCAAGTTTTGTATTCTAGGTTGCATTGTATAATACAACCTTCTTTTTTATCTATATTCATTTAATTAGTGAGAAAGAAACACCATTATATTCGTACGTTTGTTATTGTTTTTTTACTGTGAAATTAATGTGCGATTTCTTTCCGTCTTGCCACAAATAGTATTTTTGATAACATATTAATTTTACAAAGGAATGAATTAAAAATAATTATTTTTGTAGGATTCGCCTTACGTAATTGATTTTTCACTAGTCATTTATAAGCATAAATATTTTCCTTCAAATCAACTAAAATATGAAGTGTATGTTGAGTATATTTACCAAAATATTACAGATTTAATAAGAGCGGTAGACCTGCGTTACTGCATGGTTTGGGAAGGGTTAATGCCATTGTTTTAAATGGCCAGTATAATACAATTTAGTCAGTTGTTCTTATTGTGAAGTTGTAATTATTCAGAACAGACGGTCTGTGATATTTTAAATATGAATTAAATATATTAATTAGAAAGATATACTTTATATATTTATCGAAAAATATTGTTATTGCCCCACCGAGATTCGATCCTGGATTTCTATCCATACCGGTGTATGTATGTAAGATGTATTATCCAACTATGCTACAGCGACGATATTTTTAGCGACAAATTTTCATATTTAAAATATCACAGACCTATGTTCTGAATAATTACAATTTCACAATAAAAATGTGTCCAAAAATTTAATAATAATGAATTGATCATTCTAGCGTCTGCTATCAGTTTACTCAAAGATATTTGAGATTCTGTAAAAATAAGGTAGATGGATCTTTCAAATAATGGAACGATTAAATGTATTAATATCAAAAAAGTAACAAATAGGTTCGAAAATTGTCGCTAAAAATATTTTCGCTGTAGCGTAGTTGGATAATGTACCTTCCCGGTAAGGAAAGAGATCCAGGTTCGAATCCCGATGGCGCAACAACAATATTTTTCGATAAAAATGATTTTACATGTATATCTTTCTAACTAATATATTTAATTCATATTGTTAGTTCTAAACGTCATTTTATTTTTAAAGATGGCTTCACCGATTTAAAGATCTTTCACTCGCCCTATAGCACGTAGGCTCTTTCGCAGAACCTCTTTGTCCCGCGGCACGTGATTCTCACGTGATTAGTTCCACGTAACCCTTCCGTGACCCGTGATTGACGTTTTCCGTAACCCAGCCGGCACTAACGCGCGGCGGCCGCTATTTGTATCCACACACAGCAAACATCCATCACGAGAAATGAAACCGCGGCGGGCGATCTTGATAGCATTGCTGACTTGACATTTGACAATAAAAAACAAGAGATTTGCGTATCAGAAATGTGTATTTTCCCTTCGGTAAAAAAGAACGGACGTCCATAAAGAATCCAATTTACCCCGACCCACCTAATATAGGGTGTGTCGCCCCCGGCATTTGTCATTGAATTGAATATCATTTGTACCTATATATTTTTTCCTTCAACAACATATTATACAATAATAAATGTAAAATGGAACATGTGCATTTGCGACATGCGACAATATAGGTAAAAATGTATATCGAAAATATCACAAATCAAAATTGTACATCTATACTGACATTTCTTGCGGGACGAGGGGCATTCTACACACATTCTTGGTGGAAACATAAATTCGATAGTTTATGACACATTTGTGCAACATTAAAAGTATTTACTCATCGAAAATTAAATCTTTACGTAAACAAGACATATTTTTTACTTTAATGCATATTATTTTGTCAGCGTTAAAATTTTTCAGATATGTAAAAAAAGTCGCAGAGCTGTTTATTTGCGTGAGTTGTACCAAAGTGCTCACATGTGTGACACCAAAATGCAAATATTGAAACAAGGAATTTGAGTTTATTTATTAGACTTTATTGACATACTAGTTTTTGTTATAACAGATGTGAATATATTATAATATAACATGATAAACATAAGATACAATTATATTGCAATTAAGTATATACTTTTTTTTTTTTTGCTCTGTCAAATGATGGAACGATTAAATGTATTGATATCAAAAAGGTAACATATAAGGTCGAAAAATTGTCGATAAAAATAGTGCCGCTGTAGCTTAGTTGGATAAAGCACCTCCCCCGGTTAGAGAAGAGATCCAGGTTCGAATCCCGGTAGCGCAACAACAATGTTTTTATTTTTCGATAAAATTGATTTTATATGTATATCTTTATAATTAATATATTTAATTCATATTTAAAGTATATACTAGTAGTTTATTGTGTTGGATGGAGTAGACTCCACCTCTGATGTATGCAACATTGTTCTGGCTACTTTGCTGGACTGCCGTCTGTGTAATAGTAGCCAATTTTTTTTGTGTCGTTTATTTAGTTCAAGAAAAATAAAGATTCAACAGGAATAAAAATAAAAATAGAGGAAAAAAAATGTAGTGAGAGTGTTGTAGAACTAGTGAATTATTAGTGTAGACACTATAATGATTATTTTAGATAGCGATGCTTCTAATTGATCTCTATCGAATTGGACCATATATTGGGTTCATATTTGTAATGTGTAATCTTATTGGAAGTGAACGATTTCCAGTTGGTGCTGAGTGTGTTGTACAGTTTCGGAGCTAAGAACATGTAGAATCTTTGATACAATGTCGTTGTTGCTCTCAGAACTGGGGTGCAGATGTTCGTCGTTTGTCTCGTGTTTTGTCCATGATTTATTGCTTGGGGTGAGTTTTTGTTAGCATGGAAATATTGGACTTATAGATTTGTCTTATATCTAGGGCATTGTACTCTTTAAATATGGATAACTACGCTAGTCAGTCTAAACTAGTTAGTTCATGTCATTATTTTAAATTTACGTATGTTTGGGTACGTTAAATCCAGTACCTCAATAAAAACGTATATTTTTTATACCGAACTCGTGTTTCGACATCGCTGCTGATCTTGATAGTGATTTGCTTTATAACTGTACTAATAAGATTTAAAATATATCCCATGATGATGAGAGACACTGCCTCTCAAAACTATAGTAACTCAACGTGTGTGTAGTACGTCTTTAACCAGTTAAACTTTTACGTAACGTGAGATGAAGCAGTTTATTCTATGGAGTATTTTTGGTACAAAGTCCCGGAAAATCAATTGAGTCTAAGGTATATAGATGAAAATGTAATAAATAAAACGTATATAAAATGCGAACCTACCATCGACACCTTATTTCAATGAGACAAATAACATAATAAACAAAACAACAACACGAATACGTATCATTCGAAATTTAGACTCTTACGAGTGCAATATCAGTCTCATGCCTTTCAGGAACAAATACCAATTACCCGGGCACTATTTTCTGAATTAAAACAACGCGCTTGATCCACCGTACCGAGGCGCAACCTAGCAGACGGCGTTGACTAAACTTTCAAAAAATGTATTTTTTTATGAATTAAACTTATATTTAAGATGTATATTAATCAGTGGCGGTCGGTGACTTTTTGTAGAAGGGATGCTGGATAATAAGTTTAAACCTAATATCAAACATACAAATGTAACATATACCTAATCGAAGGATATTAAAAGTTTTAATAACTCGGCTTCAAGTATTCAAACCGAACTGTCAAAATAAATTTCTCAAAATATTCCACTTGCTTTAAACATTGGATGCTGTTAACGAACGCGTATGCGAATGCGTATACGTTCGGAGACATTGATAGGCAAAACTAAATGCGCATTCGCAAAAGTCGAATACTTTCAAACTCTGTGGATACGGAACGAATGATAGAATCCACTGTTGCTGGAATCTGTTCGAAAGTTAAGAATGTATATGTATTTCGACTCGCTCCGTACGCGCGCCATGTAGTGTGTGTTATAATTGGTCTCTGGTACTGTTTTCGGTTAGAAACAAAAAGTCAACAATAAAAGGGATGCGGAGCATCCAAAGCATGTATGAAGCGACCGCGTCTGATATTAAATGTAATTTATTTAAGTTACACGCAAGTACAAGGTTGTTCAAAATGATGGGGACTCAATTTCGTAACAGTTGAGGTAGTCCAAGTTATCTGCTCGCTCTACTATTTGACATTCATGAACTACGCACGAAACTCTCTTCAATTCGTCGCACGTCCACCTCTGATACACGCGTATAGCTTGAAGTTTTTCCTTTAAATAAACATCTAAAGGCACGCTGCACTGCACAGTATAGTTACCGAGTCAGTTTTACCGAACTCACGAACACAAAAAACTTTGTACTGCATAGTGGCTTTTTCTCACAATAGACGCGAAATGACTGCTTGGTGTCGCGAATACTCTAGCAGTCGTTTGCGCAACTATGAGCGATCTAGCGGTGGGATTCGAAACTTTCGGACCTCCTCTATCAATTGCTATTTAGGTCATGCCACATCCCTGTATTTTGTTAGAATACGGCAGCACTGTATGTAAGGTATTCTCGCGGTATTATGATTACCTTTAAATAGAAAATATGTTTCGATGTAATGGTGTATATGTACAAAATCCTCAAATCAAAGGAAATATCGGTTGAATTTATACGAAAAATTGATGCAAAATATCATGAGCACAAGTATTGTACAAAAAAGAAAGAGATAGACTGAGATTGCCATTCAGGAAGAATGCCAAATCTTAGAAATCGATGATATATAGTGCGTGAAATTTTTTAATGAAATACTAGAAAACATAGCAAAAGAGGAGACTTTGAACAGATTTAAAGTGAAACTGACCAGATATTATGATTTTAATCTTGTTTATATATGAGTATTTATGTATGCATTATATTAATGCATCTATCTACCTAAAAATCAACTAATATATGATGTACATTTCTAAGTAGTGCTAAAAAAAGAACACCTGCAAGCTCTGTTCACGATTGAATTCCAAGGTTATATCATATCTAAGAACACGTGTTCTTAGGTATAGTAAAATTATATATTTATCTCACCACATAAAGTATAAAGGAATTTGAAAAAAATACGTCTCAGTAGCTACAGCAGCCGCGACGATTGACTACCGTGAAGATTCTTGAAAAATATTTTTGTCAGGAAAGTCTGACGTTCTTGGAATCAAGTAACTTGCTAGAATAGAGTTGAAAGAAGCAGACTAATGGAAAACACGTAATGCCGAGGAATGAAGAAGATCAGCAATGAAAGACCGACCAAGTTTTGGAGGTGTGCATTCTGCCCTGCGACGTACGCTACTGTACGTTTCAGCTGTTCGTGTGGCGCTTTTATACTTTACGGCCATTCAAGCGAACTTTTTGATTTACACACACGCGATATCCGCACATAATAAATTCCTTTGTGACGTCATACATTTATAAGACTTGAACCATACAGTAGAATTGGATCCATTTTTAAACTGTCAAAAAGCTGTGATTCGTTTTCGATAATTCTAAAAATGAATTATTATTCATTCGGGCGATTCAATGCTGAATTATTAACGTAATGAGAATTTTTTTTAGGGCGGCTGCTTGAAACATCACGTCTCGACATCATTGCTAATTTGTGTAAAATTATATTGATTGATCGGTTGAGTATGTGTTCCGCTACAGAAACAAAAACTGTATGCATGGGTGGTTCGCCGGTTCGCTCTGGTAGCTCGGAAGAAAGATTGTCTGCAGCGTTGTTGCAGCTGTCCAGGGTGTTCCAAAATCTCGTCCCGTGTAGCAGCCAAGTCGTGAGTTAAATTCCCGTTCCGTGTCCAAAGACGATGCCAAGTCAGGAAAGCCAAAGAACCAATAGTCAAAGTAGTTAAGCAAGGTCGAAAGATGAGAAGAAATAAAAAGTCCATTTGCTTTATCAAGTCCAGTGGGCGAGAGAACGAATAGACGATAGTGATCTTTGCAGTCACTGACCATTATTTAATTTCACAACTAAAAATACCACGAGCGCAACAGGCTCCAGGAAGATCTCCTCCAATCAAAATGCGGACCGTCCCCCTGCCGCCCCGACTGCGGTCAGCGCAGCCACCCCCTGGCGGCGAGATCTCGAAACATGTTCATTTTTCTCGCCGCACAGTGGGAACGGCAGACTCTGAAATTCTCCGGCATTTCCTCTCTCCTCTTTACAATTTTACTTTTTCAGGCACCGCGAGTATTTATCTTATAGTCTTTATTGCTCCTCGGATGCCAGATAAGGTCTTAATCCTGGGGCGATGGACCCGGGAATTAAATTATCCCACCTCAACTTGAAAACTCGTTTTCGATGCCAAAATGATTTTGAGGTGTATAATCTTAATCGCCGGGCGATCGCCCCTTCCATTCTCGTTTTAAATTAATGTCATCTATTCATACAAATAATTTCCTAACTCTAATTATCAGTAAAAATTAAGTTCGGCATTGTCTGCGCGCCGGCGGTGGCGGATTCTCGTAGCGCCCGCTACCCCCTCCACTCGGCGGTCCGTTGACGCAGTGGCGGGAGAATCCAGTGGCGCGGGTGCCCGGGCGGAATGTTCTGTGACGCGGAAAAAATGGGCTCTTCCTATTCCTTCATTTCTCAGGCCACTTTTCTCGCGTCCGTAGTTCGCAAGCTGTGCTGAACAGTATGGAACCGTTGAAAAATGCAAAAACACAAATAAATCGACAATAAATATATCCTTATACCTACTTTCATACTGAACCAGTGTATATAAAATGTTAAAAATTGAGTATAATATTAATGGGGTGACTCGGTGTTGTGGCGCTTGACATTTGGACCTGCTGTCGCTAGTGTCGTCGGTCAGCCGGTAGTGGCGATGGTGACGGCGGATTAAAATCCACCGGTTTTGTTCTACATATGTCCAATGAGGTATTTGTCGATTTATAGTATCACTATGCCATTTACTTAATTCGATATATAGAATTTTTTTATAAAGGACAGCTGGAGGGGTAAGGGGGACCCATCCTTTTCCGGGACCGATTTAGAAGCTAGAGCTTTCTTGTTGGTCCCACTCACAAAATCTAATAATAATACGCGACTTTAATTCAATAATATATTCAAGTTTACGCAGTATATAAAACGAAAAAATTCAATGTTAGCAATTTTTGCATAATTTAAAATTTAGACCCTCCAGCGTCTATTTATTGCTGCATTTATACATAAAAAACATAATATAAATCCATAGAATACATAGTTTTACATATAGATGGAAAATTAATGTGCAGTAGTTTATCAAAAATACTCGCAAAGAGGGACAGTGGACGATACAAAAAATGGATTAAGTCACACATACACGGACAAACTTACGGAGTTGCAAATACCCACCCAGAATTACTTACCTAAGGAGCTCCAACGAGTCACCCATACCCGAATAAATTCCTCAAATAAAACAAGATTCGTCCCAAACCAACCACCAACTCGATATATTGTTTGACGTGCGAACTAACCAATGGCGTCAATCATGCTGTAAAATGTAAAACTTGAAAATATAATATAAAATCTCAATTATAAACTAACCTTCCGGATCACCCGTTATAATGAATGTGGATACGTAAAACACCATTCACATTTTTTTGTCGCTAGGAAGACGTTAACCTTAAGGAAGAAATCGTCACTGTGGTCCGCTTAATGAGAAGTGGCTGTTTAATGGTCGTTACAGACAGTTACGAGTGAACGGACTATAGCGAGAGGATTAACCCGAAAACGGCAACATGGTAAAGCCGATTGCCTCACGTCCACTCCACTAAACTGATTCAACATTTTCTTTACTGAGGCCAGCATCAGGTTATAACTGAGTCAGGTGTGCGACATTTCATTAACATCTATTCATGTATTAAATCTTTTTTTTTCAAATTATTTCTGCATATCATTTGATCTGCGATCGGGACACGGATCCGAACGCACCCAGCAATACAGTGGGCAACACCACTGAGAGACGTCAGACCAGCGCATGCACCAGAATGCAGCCAGTCTAAATTGTCCTTCCGTCGCCAGGACCGGACGCCAGCGTTCGTTTCTAACGAAATTCTATGTTAACATATATGTTCGCATAAACTATCAAAACCTACCATTCCTACAAATCCAAGTTAAATGCCATAATCTACACGAGTACAAGTGTGAAGCCGACTTTGGGAGCAGCTTTACATTCACATAATAATCATCCATATCAAATGTAAATACAATAATAACTCATTATATACCTGCATTAGTTATGTGTTATCTGAGTTGTCGAGTCACTCGGATATAGTTATCAGAAGTGATCAGAAGGTATCGAACATGTAATTACGCGAATAAAGTTAAAGACTAGATTGGCTCGCACGAGGTATTGTCGAATGAACGGTCTGCGTAGAAGTGGCTGGCCGTGGATCCGTCACGATGTATTGACATCTACTATTGGTCGCTACGTTTCGACACTATATGGCTGTAAAGTGTTAATTTTAGGTAGCCAGGTCTATGAGGCGTGAGCAGGCCTCCGCATATGTATAAAAATGAATACTTAAATTTCATCATATCTTAAGAAACTACAACTAAACGTTAATTATTAAAACGTATTCATACCTGTTTGGGGTGTTTCATATCCTTCAATTGGTAGCCTTGGGTTTTATGTTGGTGCTATGCCTGGGCTACTTAACTTGACTGAAAGTAATCAGCCGCCTTCGGAATCGGTCTGCTATCAAGAAACGCTGTAGGAAGTTTATTTGGCACACGCCAGGAATGACCGACTAAGAGAACATATGTACAACATCAGGCATCAGCAGAGGATCAGCTAGCAGTCCAGGTTGGTAGTGATATATCTTACTAGAGCGACACGGTCTTATTATCAATTGAAAACCTAGGACCAGGAAGGTGTTTACGTGCACAGTATCATAATTCTTTGATATATTTTAGAATTAGATTTTTTAAATATTTTTATTTATCATTAAAACTTGTATCAAGTCGCGTATGGAATGAAACGTGCTTGATATCTTGAAGGTGTGGAATGGCGTCGTAAGCTGCATATACCATGGACTGTGGAACGAACAAATATCACCATTATTTGGAATGTTCGTACTGGAGAAATATTATACTGCTAGACTGCGCGATCAGGTTCTCAATAGAATTTATATTTCAATGATTGAGCTTTCCTCAAAACAAACCACACATAAATAACATGTCGATGTAATTAAAATTATTCCACCTTTGTGATGTATAAGAATCGCGGATAGACAATTTCTATAACACAATAAACAGCATAGATAAGAAAAGTTGACAGATGTCAATATACTTGCTAGTTGTCTTTCGCTAAAATATGTTTATTTTCTTACTCATAAAAAGACAATGTACGCATTATTTCAAATTCATATTATTATTGAATATATTATATAAAATAAATAAAAACATTTAATTAATCTTAACCTAGAGATATTAACACGTACGTTTTTTCTCTGCTCGCGACTCATTTAAGCAAGCACTTTATAGCCATAAATGATACTACCGAAGCCGCCACATCAGAAAGTCATAGATATAGATTATTATGGATACTCTCAGTATATCCTCTGGTGATGTAAATTGTTTGTGAATGCGAGAGAAGGTATGCTTAAAGGACTGGAATGAGAAGGTCACAACTGAGTTAGGGACCTGGATCTGTTCGGGTCTTCATTAGGGTGTGAGTGCTTAGTGGGGAGTCCTATGGCGGGGGTCTGATTGTTTTTCCGATCTGACTCCCCTGTGCATTGCTACCTGAGTGATATCTGCCAGCAGTGGTATTCAAGCTGTGAGTTGATGTTTTTGTTTTGTTTTGCCTTGTTCCCAGCAGGGGTGTGTCCTTCTTTTTCCCGGCCATGCTGAATTGTGTGCGCTACGTTGCCATTGTGTTAGACCTGGAACATCATTTCTATTTGTAGTATATAATGATAGATGTATACTTATCGATTACTAATTAAATTTGAATTACTTCTTGGGAACAGAAAATAGCTTGAGAAAGCTTGTGGTAAAGATCCCCTACCCGTTAGATCGAATAAGTGGACAAGGCAACAGGTACTTCTCTGGTGACAGACTGAGATCTGCAGGATGGCGAGAAAGTGGAGAAACATAGTCAAGAGGACTGGGGTACATGAAAATTATGAACCTCAGTCATGAAGGACTGACGTGGATGATGAATATATATCATGCCAAAGGATAGTGAGGGGTTTATCTTGTTCGGTAGGCATATATCACCGCCTTGTTGTTCACGTAGCATGGCGTTACAGTTTCCTTTTAGCATTATAAAATACCAATCTGGCAGCAAATGAGAAGGACAGATATGAAAGCGCAATAGGTCACCTCTCACTGTACTCTTAGATACTTTTAACATGTTTTAAAATATAGTAAGAAAACGTATATAGATTACCTGAAAAAATAGAGATTATTGGGTCTAAAGAAACTGTAATCCTGCACCGATAGGATCTAACGAACGTATTGCGCGATCTCCGGGTCGTAAATCGGAATCGCTGCTGGGGGTGGGGAGGAAAGAAATAAGGGATCCAGGATGGTCAATAATGGGTATAGATTTTAGTCGAAGGATCAGTGATCTCGGGGAACCGGAATTCGGAAGGACTGATAGCCTTACCTTGTGTATGACGCCTCCGTCACTCCTGCAGTCGCCGCCGAGAATCACACAAACGGAACGCAGATGGGCAGATCTTCGCTTCCAATTGAAGACGGGGATTTCAGAGCTTCACCCGCGGCACACAAAACAACAAATATCACTGTGCACACAAAGAATACAGTGCTGATGCACTGGAGCTGAATAAATTAATGCTATCGCGATATTGCGCTCGAACAAATATCGGTCTGCTGACGTCAAGGTTACTATTCACACTGACAAGACAAGCATTAAGGAAAAGGTATGGGTGTGAATTTGAACGCGAAAGTTGTCAATAACATGGGTCGCGGCTGATTCGCAAGCCACGCCAAAAATGTGTTTTACGTATCCTGAAGATTGGAATTGTTTTAACGAAGAGTAAGATGGTGCTGGGTGCTGTATCGGAAGCTCTATTAATATTTAAGTTACTTTAATAAAACACAAATTACACATTATCAGATCTGAAACATTAAATATGGTATTACATATATAATATTGACACCCTGACAATAATAAATAACTGTATCGGTTGACATTTGACATTTGGAATTTTTTTTGTATTTTTTCATGATTCAGTTATCACACGAACAATCAGTATAGATGTTGGTATTGATGGTAAAATACACGTATATCATTAATCATGATGTCTAGATATTATAACGATTCTAGCCAGTAAGCAAGATCTAGAGTAATGATGTTATTGTAATTAAGTCAGTACGTGCTTTATTATTCTGACAGTTCCTGAGGCCACGTGTGATTTTGATATTATTTTGTTAATTTAACTTCTGTTTCGCTATTTATCTATTCTCTTCTTTCTTCTACAAGAGGTAGACGATTCATCGTTTGGCTAAATTAGATTTTGAAAACTCTTTGAATGAAATTCGAATATTTCGTAATTCAAATATTTCGTAATTCGAATATTTCGTAATTCAAATATTTCATAATTCGAATATTTGATTTGATGATATGACATTTTTTTTCCCACTCTTTCCCGGAATCGTACAAATTTGAAACTTATTTTATCGGTTCCACACACAAAAACGCGAAACGCGAAAAGACAATTACAATAGAAAAAAAAAGGAAAACAAAATCTTAACGTAAGAAGGTACATTACAAACAAATAGATAAACAATTGTTGTGTACGAAAGTAAAGAAACCAGTGGGTACAAGACAGCCACTAAAGGGCTATCTATCAAATACACTCTCCCGTGAAGGGACTTGGATGAAACACAATGATGTATGAGTCACGTCATACACGGTACAGGCCAACGGAGTACGAATGTCATTATTACATATTCAACTATTTGCCTGAGAAGAATAAAAAAACAAAAAAAATGAGAGAAGATGGCTTGGAGAAGCTAACACTCGTTGTATCGACCAAGCTCTAAAGGTCACGAGAGATTTTCTGGTGATGCATGATCAAGTTTATATAGATCACGATTTTTACCGGCTTGTTTAAGTGATCACTTTGCACAATGAAACGTTCACCTATTTTACCCACGCTACCACATTAATCAAAATTTTTGAAGTTGTATATATGTTATTATGTTAAAACCTTTCAATTATTTATTACCAACTACGCTGTCGCCATCTACGGTTTTTTTTTTTAAATTAGATATTCATTATCATGTAACAGTATAGATGTCGCTGAGACTCTTTTTTTGACCAAAGTATGGTGCTTTATGTGTATATATTAAATTCATTCGAATTATTAATATATATACTAGAATATGTCTATTTATATTATATTTATAGTATATTTCACAATATTTTAAGTATGTCCAAATCTTTGTAGTAATCGATTACTGGGATTTATTCCCTGACAGATTGTCATCAAGATATGTATTGTATATGTCTCACAGATGTGAAGCTATTTTTTTTATTTACACTATTTAATTACATGGTTTATGGTTTTTAAAAAATATAATAATAATCTTGTTTATATTAGAGCATATATAAAAAATACTTATGTATGCACTACATTAAGAATAAATAAACAACTCCTTTCCTCATCCCGAAAGTTATAAATAATTTAAAAAAAGAACTGCTATAAGGATTATTTATTTGACAGCAGAAATGTACAACTGATGTCAAAGATAATTGAAGCATATACGGCTGACCTGAACGTAATGTCAATTATGATGATTGCTACCCCCATTACTGACTGCGGAGTCTCTTCATAATGAAGTAAGCACCCAGAAACGTGCGACATGATGTGCAAAGTGCAATTATTGTTTGAATAATTTAGGGGAACATTTGCCTCAATGGTCTGGGGTCGTAACAAGGTTTTTAGGAACAGACGTTTTGTTTTACATAGGTTTTTATGTCAGTGAGGTTGAAAGTTGCAAAGACATCATTGAAACTATGTAATATAAAATAGTGTTTATAAAAACATAATGTAAACTTAATTAATTAGTTTATTTTTAACTTAATTATATTGATTGAATCAGGTATATGCCATATTCATATTCATATTGTTGATTTACACTGTTAACACTAAACTGTTACTTAAAAAAAAAAAAAAATTAAAAATATAGTCAATCCAAGAGTTATGTAGTGGTATATTTATTAGCACTAGAAACAGCAATAAATTGTGATTTTATGAAAAAAAATGAATGATAATTCGCTTACAATAATTTCAAATAATTGGCACCCCTGGTTTTTCTTGTTGATTGGTATGAAAAATATATGTAGTGTGAATGTTTCCGCACCGGAGATCGAAGGATCGCAGTCAAACCACGGTTAGAGCACAATTGCGTTTGATACTTTATTTTTCATCTTTTACTAAGTAGCTCTGAGAGTGCGCATTTAAGTCGGTCGGAATATTACCTAGAAATAAGAAGAACAATACATTGAACCAACCCACGGCGCCAAAGAAACAGCTACTGTCAATCAAGGTTAGTGGTGATTTGTATTCTGCGTGTGTGACCATATTATCAATTGGAAACCCGGGAACAACCAGCTATCGAAGGCATTTACGGAAACACCATCATGTTCATATATTTATTCAATCAACTAGGCTCGTAGTGAGGACAGGATTTGGTCAATTATGTGTGTGAGAAAAATAAGTTTTAACTCAGATTTATTAAGTACAAATTAATAATATTGTACGGGACTCTAAATATAAGTTGAGTATCAAGTTGACCTCTTTCTGCAATTGTAGATTGCTATCTAGAATCGAGATGAAGCCCGGTGAAGAAGTAAATCATTTTCTTATACCGCCCGCAACATTCCTACGTCTTTACGTTAGTTTGGCTTGGTATCCACTGTAACGGGGACTCTCGTTGGTGATATACATTTTCAAAGGTTGTGTAATTATGAGATATTTTACCTATCTTATCGTTTGCTCGACTAGCTCCTTCTAGATAGTCCTTCTCATATAGGTTGTGGGTATCAAAGGCAGAATATTGGAAATCACTTTAATAAAAGATAGATATGGTTTTGCTATGGCGGTGGTGGCTATTTATTCAAAAAAGAATTTAGCAATGGTTCAGAATTAATACGACGTGATGATATAAAATACAATGGATACAGGAATACAACATAATACAAATCAAAATAAGTAAATGTATTAAATCAAGATTATACATATTCTTTCTTATCCGTGGTGGATCACATGAGTTCATTCCGCTGAGCGGAGACCACTTTTATCAGCGAATGCTGAGATAACTTTAGCGATGACATAATTTAGATATGGTGATCATGAATACCTTGATTAATATACAATGATTAGTACAATAATATGTTATGGAGTAGACCTGTACATAGATTCGGTGTGGTCGAGATTATGAGAAGATGGCTTGCTGAGGATGGGACAGGCGATTGACCCTTGATGGATGTGGAGGAGTTCTGTCGCAGCAGAAGTGCACGAGAAGAAGCGAGGAAGAAGACGATGGTGATGTCCAAACAGCGAGATGAATACTCGAATGATGGATGTTCAGTGGCGGAGATTTAGCCGGATGGTTGTCGGAAGCGTGATGTAATAGCGCGTGGTCGCGATACAAAATGGCGTGCTCTCCAAATGCAGAACGAGGTTCATACGCTGGTTCTGATAGGAATATTAGCACTACGCGAACCACGGCACACGATATAGTTATAAATTGATGTCACAATATAGTTATAAATTGATGTCACAATATAGTTATAAATTGATGTCACAATATAGTTATAAATTGATGTCACAATATAGTTATAAATTCCATATTATAAATTTTACGTCATATTAACTGTTGCGTAAAAGCATAGATGCAGGAAGAAACGGGATATTCGGAAGGAGGTTTGCACTCACCACAATCCAGTTCTTCTGACACCTCCAAGGTGGACTGTAAACTTTATCACTATCTTTGTTCAGGGGTTCTAGTTCTTTAGAATGCACTGTATTAGACGCGACGTCTCAATTTAATACTATTCTTCGATTCACGCATAACTACATTGCTTCAAGGTCGCCGTTTGACTGGTGTGGTGGCGTGCCGGGTGAGGAGGGGGAAGGCACAGTACATTATCTACGTTCAAGAATAAATAAGTAATTATATGTCCCAAACATTAACGATCTTAAAACTCTTGAATATCGAGTTGGTGAGGTTACTTTGTAGAATTGACAGAGTCCGTGTCGACTTCAATGGTGGTTGGAGCGGATCTCCTTAGCGGATGGGGCGCGCTGACGGAAACGGATATGCTGGTTGTCGTGTCTATGCACGTACGAGTGGTTAGACCAAATTTAGGACTGTTAGCCGCGGCTGAATTTAGGATATTGAAAATAAACCCATGACACCACATATGCCGTTCCGTTTCAAGATAGTATTTTTTTAAATGTAAATCCAAGTTAAGATAAATTCCTTATTCACTTACATCTTTAGGATACCCGCAATGTACTTAAAAGTAATTCAATAGTCTTGCAAAAACTATTCGGTTTTCCACTACAAAGGTCGTCTTCAACATCCTGCCACCCGCGATTAAACTAAACTAAATTTGTAATCATAAAATGATTGAACAAACTCTGACATTATTTTAAATAATTAATTTATTTTAATAATTAACTTAATAAACGCATCTGAATGCTATCCATTTTTATAAAAATATCTAAAAACACTAAATTGAACTATTAAACCTGAACTGAAATACCAAGTGACGTCACATATATATTTATAATATTTCTTACCAATATTTTAGTGCGACACTAAAGACTAGTGAATATTTTCAGCATTATCTAAATCAAATAAATAGATTACAAAATTTTACCTCCCACCTTTTTGTCAATGAAATTTCTAGCAAAGGGTAGGAAATACATTTCAGCCCTTAGCAATAAAACGACTCATTGGGTTACTATTTATTCGAAGTGATTAATTGATGCCAAACAGGTAATTTAGCATGCAACAGAGGCCTTTAAAGGTATCGGAGGTTGGTCGGCGATTTATTTGACGTTCCGTGACCTCAAATTTAAGCATCCATAACAAAATGATTTAACAGCTAAACATTTTATGGGGCTGTTCAGTTTATTTGCCGATTACGTAGTTAATTGATTAGGGTTGGATAAAAGTCTCACGGGGTAGTTTAATTTGATTTTCTGCAAATATATATAAAAAAAAAATAACATGACAGTGAGTTATTCAGTTATTGGTTGTTATTACATTAACAATGACATTAAGTAAGCAATTAAAATTTTGTTGGTTCTGCTATACATTAGTAGAAATGTATGAATGTGGATGAATGTGAAGATAGCAGAAAGTGAGTGTGACAATCTATAATCCTGCGATAAAGCCACGAATAAACATAAAACATTTAAAGAGAACACATTATTATTTATTGAGTTTTTCAGAACATAGTTCTGTGATATTTTAATACAAATTAAATGCATCAATTAGAAATATATATATAAAAAAATATTGTTGTTGCGCCACAGGGATTCGAACCTGGATCTCTTCCCTAAAATTGATAAATTGATCAAATTGATTTTATATGTATATCTTTAAAATTAATATATTTAAAATATCACAGACCTATATTCTGAATAATTACAACTTCACAATAACAATGTGTTCTCCTAAAAAATAATTAAGTTGTATCAATGTGTCCAAAAATTTAATAAAAATGAATTGATAATTCTGGCGTCTGCTATCAGATTTACTCAAAGGTATTTTGAGATTCTGTAAAAATAAGGTAGATGGCTCTGTCAAATGATGGAACGATTAAATGTATTAATATCAAAAAGGTAACATATAGGGTCGAAAAATTGTCGCTAAAAATAATGTCGCTGTAGCTTAGTTGGATAAAGCACCTCCCCCGGTTAGGGAAGAGATCCAGGTTCGAATCCCGGTGGCGCAACAACAATATTTTTCGATAAAATTGATTTTATATGTATATATTTATAATTAATATATTTAATTCATATTTAGAAATATATACATACAGATAATTCAATTTATCGAAAAATATTTTAGCTGCCACCGGGACTCGAACAAGGACCTCTTTCTAAAATAATTTTTCGATAAATTGAGATTATCTCTATTGTGTATTAAAATATAAAATTCACTCATCCATGTTCCTCGTGACAGAATCGCGATATGCATAAACTCTGACCCTCTTGACAACGCTCCTTCACTTTTCTCGGCATCCGTAGATCTTAGGGCTGTCACCAGAGAAGTTCCTGTTGCCTTTCCAATGGGTGGTGGATCTTCCTCTTCCTCTTCGTCCTTCGACGTGGCCTACCACAACAAGCTTCTCCAAGCTATCTTCCTGTTTACGCACCTTGTTACTTCGATTGACACCACTAGATTTCCTGGTTTATAATAATGTATATGTGTGTGTATGTAAGTATTTCTGCCTTTTTTTCGGAAGCTAAGAAGACGATAACCGACAGGCTTCATTCTTATTACATCCCGTGTTTCAAACACTGCAGCTGTCAAAATAAACCACCAGTGCTCACTTCGGTCGGTCAAAGAACAACACTATCGAACTAGAAAGACAGCAAAATTAAAGAGGTTAGTGCAGTTCATATATCATATGTATGCTTACTGTTAATCGGAAACCTGGTAACCAGCTATTAAAGGTTAAATACTTCCCTTCTAGCAAAATGCCCAAAAAATTGAAAGGTTTGCCGCAGGCAAACGGTAGTGTCTGTCCTTGATGTTCAGCTCCTGCAAAATGGAGACATTCGCGCGTCTCGCCTTCCATTATGTGCGCAACATGTGCCTCCAGCACCACATATCGAAGGCGTCTTTACACCCTTGCCTTTCACATGTCGCGGTCCATGATTTCACATCGTATAAAAATATAAAATGCACCAGAAACTGCACAAGCCTGACCTTCGTTGTCTTGGAATTTTTTTTGTCAAGTTTCGACATAGAACTGTTCGCCATACCTATGCTTTGTTTAATTTCTGGCTCTCAGCTACCTTCCTCAGTAATAATTAGATCTCTATACAATATGAACATGAAAACTTTGAAATTTGTGTATGCCTAATACTGCTTATGTAAGTAATAAACATCGGCTGTAACGGAATCGCATATTGATTTAAATCAAATACACTTACTATTGTAAATCGTAATAAATTATTTATGTAACCAATGTCTAAACTAATGTAAGACATAAATCTGTGGCTCGAGACTAAAACAACCTACGTCAAAAATGGACGTATATAAAATTTCAGACATGGAATCTCTGTTTACGCGCTTTGATACTTTGATATATAGGCCTGGTATAAATATGTGTGGATTTAAAAACAGAAAACAAAAGCGAAGCTGCTTCTGCAAAGTGACTGTTTTTCGGTTCGGACGGACTTATTTTACGGCGGCGATTTAAAAACATTTTGTATTGTATATTTACGGTTTTTGATTGTGACCAGCAGAGTTAAGGACCACCAGACTACAAGAAGAGCGACCATCGGCGTCTACCAGCCCAGGTTTACAAAGGTTGGTGTATTTTGGATTTGCGTAGACTGAATTACTGTATTCAACATTACATATAGAAAACTCAGGACTAGCTATCGAAGTATTTACATCTCTATATGTAAAATAATCCTAAACACTTCCATCCGATTGTTGAGATCTCCAGCTTAAAAGCATAATTGTACAGTTTGTACTCTATCGATATCTGTTCGAGCATGTAATACACGTTTACTTTATATACGACCAAGTCCACTGTGCACCATCATATATCACGTGTTTTGCTACAGTTAACCTCGAAGATCATGCGCTTTACAATACACTAATTTTATTAACACTTACTGCCCGGTGGGTCAAAACAAAACACGTCCGGCGGTGGTGGTTCATTTTAAACCCACCTCTAGTTTTCAGTTTTTCAACCGTTTTGTGGAAGACTGTTTATAGATATTTTATTTTAAATATTATTTAATGAAATGGCATGATGTGCCGTAATGTTTCTGCTAAAAAATTAAAAAATATTACGAATAATGTACATATTTTCACGCATAGATAGATGCCCTACACAGCCAAAATACAAACATCCACTGAGTATAATCTTCTTGTCGGAACCCGAATAGGTAGTGTCATAAAACTTACAAGTAGGCGCAACGCCCCTCAATTATATTACTGGTATTGTTTAGGGGCCGCCAGACGAAAATAATTCAAAACAAATACATGGATGCATACCTGATATCCTTTGTCTACCCCCTCAAAATGTTGACAATATTTATTTCGGTGTAAGCGCTGAGATTCAATCCCGTAAAAGCGACTGATTTTTGAGGGGTTTTTTACATTTTTATCAATAACTCATTTGAATCTCGTCCGATGGCATTTATTTGTATCTCAAATTATTTGAAAATATTTAATAAAAGATTAGCTAGAAGGAAAACAGCATTAAACGAATATTTGTAGCGTAATTCATATTTTTACAAACACCCGGGTAAAATATGACCCACCACCACAGAGGATGTGTTAAAAATATTTTGTTCATTCTCTTCAATTGTAACACTTCATTTTCTTAACTATTTTCCTTTAACCTTTCCATTCCGATGATGTAAACTGAGTTAACATTGCCTCTAATTATGTGAATATATCTGTAAATATACTCAATACTGAGTTTATATTTCAGTTATTCATCTGTAAAATATGTTTATATTACCAATATATAAGTATTTATAATAAGCAACAATAAAAATGTTTTCTCGAAGAACCTGACGTGAATTTGTCAATACGTGTACTTGTACGTGCAAAGTGGTGCTGAAGACGATAATTGCTATATATATATGTGAGTGTTGAAGTTATTCAAATATATGTGTGATTCGAGATTGTGTTTGAAGATTAAGATGCTGTGAGGCAGACGCTTCTAACTTATTCTTGTCTCACGCGTTTTGGTTTTATGTCGCAGTGTAGGGTGTCTATTGTAACTAGAGCAGGGTATATAAATTGTATTTATTGAGGTGATGAATTAATACAATTTAAATAAAAAGTTTAAACTCTGCAGTGGTTTGCTGGAGATACTATCGAGTAGCGATACTGGTATTGGGACGGCCTGTGAAGAAGTGGTCGATAGATGCTTGACAGTAACCATCTCTAATGCATAATGTTAAATTGCGTTTGCTGATTGGTTGTTCTGGTTCGAGCCCTAATGGTTGATAGATGAGCCCTTACCCGGCCATGTCTACGGACGTGAGTAGGGTCACCACAATGCGTTCAATTTTCTGCACCAAAAATCGAAAACATTTTTTGGGTCTTAAAAGTTAAAATAATTAAATTAATCAATGTGATTTAGAAAGTTGGAGGTATTGGTAGATCTGAAGAATCAGAATAAAATACATTTGGATGCGAGGAATGCTCGAGTTTTGCGATAATCTCTTCGAGATGATGCTCATTTTCCATCGCACCTTGGACTTACTATAAAATGGTCTCAATTTGATTAGAGAAAAGTTATGGACTTGTTCACGTGCCCTTTACAAGCACACTACAGTATAGGACATGTGTACAAGAATAAAGTTAATAGGTTGTTCTGTTTTTCTCTGGCGTTTTCATTTCTGATTCTTTTCTCCAATGACACTTAGGAGGAGCGTAGTTCTTTCAGTGTTTTTAAATATGTCTGTAAAGACTTTTAATATCCGAGTTTATAATTTTATTCTGTATTCAAATACACCTGAACTAACGTAATCAGTCGACTATTCACTTATATTAAAATTAAAATAAACAAAATAATACTTGAGCTGTTTTAACACCAAGACACACAGGTGTTTCAAATCAAAGTTAAGAAGGCGCAAATAATCAGGTAACTCTATGAACGCTCGTAATAATGAAGTATTTAGTTCAGATGGTGAAATCAGTTCTGGATCGAAATGAGAAGGTTTATTAATTGAAAACATGATCCACGCATTTAGTTGAAAATTTAAACGATTCCTGTTTTGCGTTAATATTTATTATTATTTTAAACTACTGGTTCGATAAGTTGAAATATGAAATAATTTAAGGTAAATGAAAATGGTGCTTTGTCACGTTTTATGTAATTTTCAAGATACGCAATTCATCTACGTGTTCACGTAATGATATTACTTCTTCTTTCTTTATTATTGACACCCCTGAATTTGTAATAATTCATTTCAAATATCAGCAACAAGCAATATTGTTAACCTTTCCTCTCCGATGATATAAACTGTATATATACGCAACAATAACAAAAGCTTTCTCGAAGAACCTGACGTGAATTTGTCAATACGTGTATGTGTGCGTGCGGAGGTGCTTGATGCCGATCTGCACTTTAGCGGAGCGTGCGCTGGGCAAATTAGACGTGTCTTGATGTTGTCGTTTATGATGGTCAATATTTTTTCTCATTTTTAGCACTTTTACATAATAACTGATATATGTATTTTTTTATTTGTTTATTTAATTATTAGAAAATATTATACATTTTTAGAATAATCAGTATGAGAGTAAGACACGTGTATAGAGAATAAGTATATACGAGAATTTATGTTTCAGTTAGTCTGTGTACATATTTTTTTAACTTCAGATACAAATTTATAGTAGTCTGTAATTTTTCTAATTGTGATGGGGAGATTGTTAAAAAATTTGATATCTTGATAAATATAGTGATTTTGGGTTGCGGTATATTTCACTTATATATACATTATATATATTCTATACTTACTTATATATATATATATATAATATATATTCACTTATATTATTTAGAAATTTTTACAATTTTTATAATATATGAGTTATTTGTGTATTTTACAAAAATTAAATTACATATTTTTTTGGATCGCTTACTTCTCCAAAAAAAGAGACTAGCTCTTATGCTTGGAACAGGACTTACACTGTAATAATTTATATAGAATTAGAAGTTGTACATTTGTTATCTGCAATACTATTAATCATCTAACTACACAATTTACACTCATTTAATTAATTTTTTAGTTCTTTTATATCTTTTATCATTTTAATTTGTGTAGGGAGGCTATTGAAGTTTTTTATCCCTAAGTATATGAAATTTAGCTGTTAGTTTTTGGCGTCACGTTTAAGAATTTAAAAATTATTTTTAAATTTTAATGATGTACTTGTTTCAAGTTTTACAGTATTAAATGTTTTCTCTTCTGAGAACTGAGAATTTTCCAAAAAGTGTTTGTGTTGAAAAAGTTGATATTTTTATAATTATTCTTTGTGTTATTTTTACCGAATTTATTGTGTTATTGTATACTCCTCCCCATTCAATTATTCCATACTAGAGTAGTGAGTGAACAATAGCAAAATATACCTTTTTAAAATTATTTATACTTAAAATGTTTCTTAATCTTAGGAATATACACACTTATAAATACATTTTCTTATTCTCTTCACCAATTCGCATTAGTTTGTGTGCCATTTTAGATTTTGATCGATAGTTATTGTGTTACTGATTAATATAAGCAATAAATGTAAAATATTCATATTAATCCGACCTAAAAATAGCAAAAGTCTACATGTACACTGAGTTTACAGCGTCGGAACGCGCGTTTATATTTTAGCAACGTAAGGGAATGGTTAAGTATGAAGATAACCAATGACTATTTTTGATTTAGCACACGAAGTTGAGATAAGACAGATCTATAATGTGCACCACAGAGCACCGTGGTAATTACAACAGCACACAGAGTACGCCTTATGATAAACGATGTGCGCGCACACTAAATTAGGAGATGGGGGAATATAGCTCCGGCTGGCGCGCAGCGGTCGACGAGACTACATGATACAGTCAGCTCTTAGACTAAATAGATTCAGATAGATTTATAACTTGAGAAATTAAATATATAACTATGTGAGTATGACTGTGATGTCAACACCTATCATTTTCATCAGATCAACTTAATCTAATACTAGTGACTATATAAAAAGTGTACAAGAGTTCATGCAGCTTAATATGAATAGAAACACCTTTTTGGAGCCTATAAAAATTGATTCCTTAGCTCAACCCATTGCAACTAATTTATAACTGTTAGTATTAATAGTGTTTGGGACTTATATTTATATATATAATTTTTAAACTAAAATAATGCACTGTGCCTTCCTCCCCTTCCCTTCTCTTCCCGGCTTCGATTGGCGACCTTGAGTCAGTACGGTTACACGTGTACGGTACAGTTTACAATATTATACTAATTTGAAACTTCGCGTCTATACTGTGTCGTAATCTTTGACGAAATAGCGAGTAAAATATACAGTCCACATCTTCGGAGATGCCAGCAGAATCCGGATTGTGGTGAATGCCAAATTCCTTCCTGTCCTGACATTATTCCAGTATCTATTCTTTGTTTGCAACAAATAGCCTTAAAAAACTTTCATCATTCCCATAGGAAAAGTTCACGATCACCATCGAAATCAAGTTTCCCATGGACATCGCCATTAAATTTCAAATAGTTGGTCACTTGTTGCAGGCCTGACGTAAAATTGCGTGTCGATTAGAATTCTGACTAGCTATTATTCCGTTAGACCAAAATACAGAAAACTATAACTTAAACGTAGTATGTACGTAGCGACGGGAATGTTGATTGGGGGTGAGTGGGAATATAGATGGCAATGATTATAATGGACGCGAATGGTGAAGTCAAATGAAGTAAAATAGGACGTCTCCAAAGGATCTAGTAAGGTAAATCAGATATTGGAGCATGGTCCTGTTAAATCAACATCCGAGGATCGTGCAAGATATTATGTCAGTGGACGAGATAAATGTATAAATTAAAGAGGTATAATCGATTAAAATAATAAATAAATATTAATTATTTTTAAGGACATTCCGGATATTTATTAGGGTGTGGGTCTCCCGCTGAGGGTTGCTGGGAAGGATGATGCCGGGAAGAGAAGTTGCTAAAGAGACCTAATGGAGCATTCCACTGGCTCTTCCTCACACCTCTTGCGACCTGGATAACGTGAATTTACGCCGGTCCGTGACCAAGTTCCACGACTGCATCACATAAATGTGATATCTACCCTCCCCTTTTGGAGGTGCATGACTTATACGGCTTCTCTCTGCCTGCCCACTGAATTTAATGTGATAACAAGTTACACGTCAAATTGTACAGGCATGGCTCTGGTACAATGATACCGGAGCCAACCTGTGATGACATTAAGATGTTAATAACTAAATGTAATAACAAAAATAATAATTTAATATTGTCCGATTGTAATAATAAAAAAAAGGAAAAAAAAATATTATGAAGGAAAGCCATAAGGTTTTCGTAACTGCCGGAACTTAACTAACTGCTCTAAAAATATAGTTCAAAAACAAGCTTTTAGATTTTGTAAAATATTGCATGCATTGCTATGTTGAGTGGAATCGAAACGAGAGTAAACAACTCTTAAAACGATTCCGGAATAGAGTGCGACACTTTGGGGTTTTCTTCTTAGTTTTAAGGAGAACACATTATTATTGTGAAGTTATAGTTTTTTAGAATATAGTTTCGGTGGCAACTAAAATATTTTTTCGAGAAATTGATTTTATCTGTTTATACTTTTAATTTGTATTAAAATATCACAGAACTATGTTATGAAAAACTGCAACTTCACAATAATAGTATATTTGCCTTAAAAATATATAAGTTGTATTAATGTTTCCAAAATTTAATCAAAACGAATAAATTAATCCTTTCGGATTTTACTCAAAGGTGTATGAGAATCTCCGTAAAAATAAAGTAGATGGCTTTCAAAAAATGGAATAAGAGATGTATCAATTTGAAAGTGCAACGTATAAGTCATAACTTACTATGTTGACGTGGTGTATATATAATAAATATTTTAATACAAATAAAATTAATCATAATATATCGAAGAAATATTTTTGTTGCCACCGGGACTTAAACCTGGAACCCTTTCTTTCCGTGCAAGTGGGCTCACCGGTCGATATATTATGATTAATTTTAATAACTAAAAGCTTGTTTTTGAACTATATTTTTAGAGCAGTTAGTTAAGTTCCGGCAGTTACGAAAACCTTAAGGCTTTCCTTCATAATATTTGTTTTTATTTTCTTTATTATTACAATTGGTCAATATTAAATTATTATTTTTGTTATTACATATATATTTCCAGGTTTAAGTCCTGGTGGCAACAAAAATATTTCTTCGATATATTATGATTAATTTTATTTGTATTAAAATATTTATTATATATACATACACGTTATCTTTCCAATCTTCATACATGCAGTGTAAACTCAAACAGTTCGCCTTAGATGCCTTTGAAATGCATTGCTGGAGAAAAATATTATGCATCAATGGATACCTCAATTCTGCAACAAATTCAACCACAGCATACTCAGTGAGTCTTCCAATTCTTTGGCCGTATTATCTACCAAAGTGACATCTTAGAAAATGTGATTATTCTGAGCACAACTTTGAACTAGGGCATGCATTATCGGTTTTTGGTAAACCTATATACCGGTAAATATGGCTAAATTCTATTTCCGAATTACCTGTAAATAAATTTCCAAGTACCGGTAATTTCGATAAATTATTTATTTACTTATAAATGTATTATATAATAATATTTTAAAATAACAATTTTTGCAGAAAGCAGGATCATTGAGTGTTTTGTCGTACGGTTTGTTTAACTGGAATTTCGTAGAATTTTCTTGTTGAAAATCACGTGTTAAGCTTACGGTGTTTCATTGATTATTTTTTATTCATTATTCACTCTTTCAACATTTCTTCACAGAAATATCATCAGTTATTAAAATAATAAAAATATCCTTATTCATTTTACGGTAAATTTACATGCCCTAATGAGTTCCACCAGGATGCGTTGCATCTGGCTAGGGCGACCCAGGACCGGGACTTACGGAGGAACATTATGAGCTGAGTATCATCTGATTGAGGTCACTATATGCTAATGGAATTTTAATTTATCGGAATTCGACGAATTGTTGTTATACTAGATTTGCTGGAATTGTAGCTTGTCGGATTGTTGACTGTCAGGAATTAAACTTATAGCAATTTCGACCTTCAGAATTTTAGTTTGTTAGATTCTTGATTATCAGGATTTAGTCTTTTAGGATTAGACCCTCAGAATTTTATTTGTTGTAACTTTATTTTCAAGATTTTGACCTTAAAGTCAAATTTTTTCTCAGTATTTATTTATTTTTATTTTTTAGAGAAACAAACAGTACAATAATATTAACTAATATAAAACATGATATATAAAATAATACCAGTGAAGTTTCTTCGGAATAGTATAATATTAAATAAGAAATAGTACATCATTAAAAAAACTGATAAACAAAAGAGTGTTTTTACTCTTAACATATTTTGTTTATTTATTTATTATTATACACGCCCTATTCAGGCATTAACAGAATTTGTAAAATAACAGAAAATTACAACAGAAGTGCAATACACAAGAAAAAAAAGTCATAGTGTCAGCATGTTTTTACATAATCAAAATTAAACATAAATATAAAATGTGAAGTAGAAATTTATCCGTCACCATTCAAATGAGACACAACAAATTTTAATAGTGTAGTCCCCATATTCATTCCCCAAAGAATGCATTCTGGGGACTGCGGAGTTGCTAGTGCCTGAGTTCTGACATTACCACTGTAATAGAACAATGAATTGTGTCTCGATGACCTTAAAGGTGCGTGAAAGTCAAGCAGACCAACAATCTGTGGGCAGTAAATCATACCATTGATGATGCTGTATAATTTTGGCAGTAGGTTAAAAATTTATTAATGTAATCCTGTAATAGGAGACAATGGTGATATAATCGTCTGCAAATAGCGAAAATTTAGCATTTAAAGAACATTTTTTAGTGTCATTAATATAGATTAAGAATAAAATAGGTCCAAGGTGTGAGCCCTGTGAGACTCCAGATGGGATATTACTAAACAAAACTAAACCCTTGGATCACAACTGCCTGATTTTTGATATAGGAAATAAAACCATATGTATAGGTCTCCGTGTATACACAAGCTTTTGAGAAGTCAGAATACTTGTAATCCTTTATCCATCATCTTCAAAATAATGTCGGTAAATTGTAAAAGATTATTTTGTGAAAATATAATACCTCTTGGTCTAGACTCTGTTGAATTGTGCGATACTTGGGGTATTAAACAGTATCTGAAATTCATGATCCCATAACCATCGCCATTCTTCTATTACGTCACACTTTCTGATTATCATACTGCAGTACACAGTTTTGAAACGCATAGTTAAATCGTTTCCGTTCTCATTCTCGTCTGAATAAAATAAAAGATTAATATATGGTATATAACCGAAACTTTACCTATTTCTTTGACTTGGAATGTGTAACTTGAATTTTGCAGAAACGAGAACGACATGGGGTTGTTTTAATACAACCTTCTTACTTGGACGAGATCCAAAAACAAACGGAGCTAGTTTTCAGTAGGTGCTTTATCAACATAATGTTCAGCATTCAATTCATAAAGTATTTTAATTTCATTAAAATTTATTTTAATAAAATTTATTTTTCAGTTTTTGAATATACTAAAGTTATATTTTATGATTGGC
Organism: Eubasilissa splendida; assembly: GCA_031772225.1. Taxonomy (NCBI): domain Eukaryota; kingdom Metazoa; phylum Arthropoda; class Insecta; order Trichoptera; family Phryganeidae; genus Eubasilissa; species Eubasilissa splendida. Next base: position 3,496,312 of record CM062867.1, read on the forward strand.
ATTTAATAAGGTTAATGCTTTTAAATATAAGTTTGTTTTATAATATATTAGATTTTTACTCAAATATTATATTTGCCGATTGTGTGGAGGAGTGTGTGCGCGAGGGTGTGATTATGTATGACAGTATCAGAAGAATAAGAACGGAATGGTAATCCGTCTCCTTGGCCGATTTACCATTCGAGAAGGTAAACCGGCAGTATTGGCAGAAAAGGTAAAGAGAACAAGAAACGAGTACTGACGGTTTTCACTGAATTTATTTAAAGTAAATTTAATAAAAGTTAAAATATACTGATTTATTGTACGCGGTGGAAACTGAGTGAATTATAAAAGAAGCTAACGATGCCGAAGGTAAATAGAAAGTAAAAAAGCTGTGTTGGGTTCTGACGGTCCCTGTGACTAATAACTGTGTTTATCTAGTGGTGCGTATCTTCGATGTGACGCTCTTTGCTTGACGATTCATAGATGGTGGCAGGTATTTGCAACAATCGTACAATATTGGACGTCATTTCTCAAAACAGAATATGACGTATTTGATTTGATTTTGTTGCATTGATTTTTTTAAGAAATATTTGCATTTAATGCTTGAATATTTCTTATAATGGATAACAAAACATTTTGATTTCTCTATAGAGAAAAATAATTAATTACATTTAATGTATTGATGTAATGACGCAGTACTAACGGTGAACAATGAACAAGAACTACAGAGTCTAGTGAGTAGAATGTACGATGCATGCAAGGAAAGCGACCTTATTTTAAATGTATACAAGTCGAAAGTGATAATATTCGAGAAGGATGAAAGCAAAACAACATGCAAAATACTTGTAGGTAATGAATGTTAGGAACAAGTAGATGAGTTTGTGTATTTAGGAAATATGTTAGATAGAAACGGAAAGGCTGAGAATGATATCGAAGGGAGGGTGACTGCAGGGAATAAAGTGAACGGCGCATTGAATGGAATTATATCTAACGGCAATTTATCATCCGTGGCAAGACTAGCGGGACACAATGGAGTCCTGGTACCGACACAGATGTATGGAAGTGAGGCCTGAAGCTGGCAGAAGAGCAACGAAAGTTGACTGAATGCAGTGGAAATGAGATCACTTTGGCGTATATATGGCAAATATATTTATGACAGAGTAAAAAATAAAGAAATAAGGAAAGAATGTAAAGCTGATGTTATTATAGTAAGTACTATTAATAAAATATTACTTAGGTAGTTTGATCATATGGAAAAGATGAATGAAGAGAAAATAGTAAGAAAGATATACGACGCAAGTGTTGATGCCACCAGAAATGGAGGACGTCTGCGGAAGACTTGGCACGACCAGGTAAACCAGATAATGGATTATGGTTCTGTTATGAGCCACATCAATCGGCGAGCTTGTATGAGAAGATGTATGAATGTGAATGAGATAAGAATTGTGTGTCAGGACAGAAGAGTCTGGCGCTCTATCCTCTCTGCCTATCCCCGCGGAGAAACGGCGTGACGGTAAGTAAGTAATGTATTTCGACCAACAAATATTAATGTTGGAACATTGTGGACGATGTTTACGTGATTTTATATTTGTATTTTAATTTTGTTTTAATATCATTTATTAGTATTGTAAATAAATAAAATAAATAACAAATTCTTTTGTTGTTAGTTAGTTAATCATACATATATATATGTATGTGTGTGTATTCAAGAAATCGAAAAATAATCAATATATACATATTATATATGTATATAATATATTTAAGAAAAATGTTCATTGTCCACTGGCTTCACCATAGTGTGGAAGGTAGTAATTCAAGATGGGAAATATTCTCATTTCAAAAAAGGTCTACCCTTCGTATTAACCCCTGTCTACCACAGCCGATCAGTGAACAAAGTTATACGCTTCTTGTTCAATATTTAGATTAAGTTCCTATTTAAAACACCATAAAATAGCATGATTACCTATGTATGTTAAAATTTATTCTCAGTCATTTATTAATTATATTTTTTATAAAATACTAGCTAGTACCCGGCATATTTGTATTTTAATTCTTATTATTGAAGTGTTTTTGGATACACAATATTTTTTTGTTTTTCCGTCTGGTGCGTATACGAAAAAGCGATAATTCTTGGAAAATTCGCCACAGAGAATCCTAAAAATAGCCAATCAATGTGTCTGTATTTCATATTTCACGACATATGGTTTTCCATGAAACTGATAGTCGTGGCGCGCAGATCGCTTTCTTCGGCGAACTTTCTCATTGTAAAATGGTTGTACTAATTCAAAAACCTTCGCGGGCGTGCGCATAGTAACTCACTATATGAAATACATACATTTGTTGAAACGAAACCTTCGCGGGCGTGTAAATAACACTCACCAAAGTTTCATCGCAATCAGATGAACGGTATAGGAACGTATACGGAACAATCAAACAAACAAATATTCATTTATATATATATATATATATATATAAGAATAAGACTATTGATACAGACTTTTTTACCAACATGCCATTTTCTTTCAGGGGTTGGTTGAGACTCACTACTCAAACATGCCCGTCAATTTTTGAACCTTCGTCTCTTAATATCTTAATTTATGTGATAAGTGTGTCTACATATAGATTATACCATTTATTTTACAATTATTGTTCACAAAACTAATTAAATAAATGTTTTAAAATTTATGTTTGTGTCTTATGTTTACACCCTTTGACTGATACTCTTTAGACCCATAATATGCAAAATATCAAAGAGGTTATATTACAAGAGTCGAAACAAATGTGGTAATTTGAAGCTTCAATGGTGATTTCACGAAATTCGTACGGACACGTCAATTAGTCATCTCCTGCCTATCGCTGGTAACGCTTGTGGTCTAATTATTGGTGACTTGTGCTGTCAAACTGTGTTCATCGAACTCATATAAAATATCAAAAACATTAAGTGTTATTTGATTTCATCGGTAAGAAGTATTTTTTTATGTTTTAATTTTGCTCATACCTTAATATCGGCACCTATCACAGAAACGCGTTAAGTCCAAATTTTTAAATTTTTAATTACTATAAATTAATATAGAGTACATACTTGTATACTTGAACTGCTTTTATTGAAGTTAAACTTTATTAGTTAGTCCAATAAATGGAATTGAATATATATGTGAAAAAATTATAATATTATTTAAAAATATTAAATACCATGATAGTTTACCACAATATATAAAAAAATATGAATGCATCAGGAATTACAAGATATAAAAAATATACTGATTTTGAATTGTTTTTCAGCAATAACAAAAATAGATTTATAGAAAATAAATCAAATGAGGAAGATAGTGAAAATCTATCAGAATTTCTAGTTACAAATTTGACGGAAATTTCTAAGCAAATAATTTCTTATATTGGTGGATTCGTTGTGCGATAATTAGCTCAGAAGTTATATTGCACGACCTGTGTAGACAGTCTCCTTGTCAACGAGAATTAGTTCGCCAAAGTTTTATCATACAGAAAGATTGGGGAGGGTTATTACATCCGTCTCAAAATGTTATTGATATCTGTTCACGAGCATATTCGATGCTGAAAATTATACTTCAAGGATACACTACAAAACACCCTCCCAAACAATTTCATAATATTGATAATTTAGTATCAAAAGCGTTAAAGAAATTGTTAAATGTAAATTTATTTGACAGTTTAAAAGTTCATTGTAAAAAAACGCATCCTCTAGAATTGCAATTGGTGAGAGCTGTGATGGATAGGTATTTGTCTATTCGAGTAAGGTATCTTACAAAATTAACAAATATGAAACCTACCAAAAGGCAGTATTACATTATATTGTTAATTTTCAGTGGTTACTATTAAGTGAAATGGAAAATCACATTTATTAATTTATCGTAATTATCTCACACTCTAAATACTACTTATCTCTCTTTTCAATACAAAAATAGTATTCTGATGTGCACGTACACTGTTAATGTAAAAATTGTTATGTGAATTAGCTATTTCGGCGTTAAATCATTTAAGGGCGTACTTTTATTTTTCCAGTTTGAAATTCGAGAAAATCCTCGTAAATCACATAGTATTCGTTTTACAGAAACATTAGCCGTAATTTTGTTTCCGTAACTACCCACTACCCGGAAAATCTAATACTGTTTGATTTAATAATGAATCCCCACAAACTTGGTCATATTCATTAAACTCGTTAATTCAGTAAATAAATTAAAGTAAATTCAGTAAATAAAAATAGATAACGAATTTTAACGTTATCTTTGACGATTTTAAAACGATTAAAAACATCTCAAAGAATGATAACGCAACATTTTGAAATATACAAATTAGTGAGAAAATAAAATAAATTTACGTAATTAGTTATTTTGTGAAAATTGACTTATGGTGTTGTTGTAAGTAACACTCTTTACGTTCGGGTATTTTCGAGAGCTGCCGATCATACTCACATATGATAAGATCTGACTTGACAAAATTTATCTCAGAATAACGGCATAGTTCAACTCTGGATAAATCTCTTTGCAAAATACAGATACTTTCCTTTTGTCCCCTTATGTGCCTTCACCGAATATAATTTTTTTTAAACACAATAATTAGAAACACATACAAATAAAATCAATTTTATCGAAAAATATTTTTGTTGCTACCGGGATTCGAACCTGGATCTCTTCTTATCCGGGTAACATGCATTAACCGATTATGCTATACCAACGCAGTGCATTGACAACAAAAAACTTCGCCACAAATATATGTTCTTAGATTTGACTATGATGAGAATATGTTTTAGGCATTCCAACGTTCGCTTCTTTGTTCGATACACTCCATCGGTACCATATTACGGTCGCTTACCATCTCGGACTGCTATAAAACTCACCGTGCCCGCATCTAACGCAAATTACTCGTGGACGGCATATCCGCGGCGAAACTACTAGCATATTTTGTCTCGCCTGTTGGCCCTGGCTCTTTTTATCACGGTGAGTTATCGTTAGATTTGTCTCAGTGAAATATTTCCAAAGACACCACTTTTCTCGATTTATTTTCATACTTATTGGCCAAATATTTCCAAATTATGATTTTTTTGCCACAACTTTTCACTTGTATCTAATAAACTTTGTATATCTATTTATTTTGTATGCACAGCGAAGCTTTAAGCTATCGTTTAGCATTTGTTTCGTTCCGATCGGGATTATGTCACAGCGTCCCGAAGTTTACAGCGCGCTTCAATCCGTGCCACTTACATAACCCCCTGAGAGGACAGGGAAATACAATCCAACAAAATCTTACATATATCTTTAATTCATTGACCTTCCATCTGCGTCGTGTACTTTCTGAGATATAAGCATTTGAACATATATTCCATACCTCTAACTGTTTTAAAAGATGTATTCACGTCAAAAGTGTAGCGTCTAAGACAAGTAAATTCAAGAACTTCATCTATCAGACACAACTTATAAAACTTTTTTAACTTCTCTGTACACGTTTTACATGCAAAACTTTTCGCATATCCAGAAGGCTCCGCAGAACGTGTTCGTGTGATTTCAATTATATCACGGCACGCAGGGGAAGCTGGGAGATCGATCGCTATCAAACACCTCCAGAACCCTTCAGAACGTACAGAAATCGGCCGTTATGAACTCGCTGCGTACGCGGTATAACAACCCAACGAACTTTGCCCCGGGAAGTTTGGCGAGAGTTGTTCGTAGGTAATAAACAAGATATAGTATGCAGATAGGGGATGAATTACGTGGATTCGTGTAGTTATATGATTACACTATTTGAAAATTTTGTAATAGTGCAAAATTGTACCTTCTTTTCAGCGTCATATCATTATTGAGAACAGAATCCGAAGTGCAAGTTGCGCTTTTGACAAACTACCATCGCGATTTGCGCAAAATAATTTTGGTAGTTGGGCTATGTAGAGAGAAGGACCGATCAGCTATCACCGCACCGAGATACATGACCAACAGAACTTAAAAAGGCTAAAGCTGGTAAATAGACAATGTATTCAAAGATATAATCATTGTTAGAAACTCATGACTGAAAAAGATTTATAAAAGGAAAATTCTTGACGATAATAATGTATTATGTTAAAAGGTACTTGTGTCTATGATTATTTATATCAGATTTTTTTATTCAAAAACATAAAATAACGTGAATTTCCGGTTTTTTTTCAAAAATGTTTCAGAAATAAAATAAAAATGTATAATTTTTTTGAAGTAATTTAAAAATTAGGCCAAAAAAATTAAAGTCATTTTAAGGCTTAATAGTTGCTGGTATGGTAGTAAAAAACTAATGTCTAATGGATCGAGAGTATTCCAATTCACTTATGCGCTTATCGAATGTTTGCTTCAGTAAATTGATTGTGGCACGTGCTGTGTGGCTTGTTGAAACCACAGTTCTTCCATATTAATGCCATTCAATTAGTGAACGAAAAATCTTCCATAAAGTGGATGGACACAGCTCCAATTGCTGTGCACGATGGCGAATCGACTCATTCGGATCCTCCTCAATACCACGCTCCGCTGCAGCAACAGCTTCTTCGGTGCGCACTGTACGACATCTCTGCAGATGCGTATTATCAATATGCGTGGTGTGAAAACGATCCATAGTTATTTGAATTACATATGGACATAGTGCACGGCAAGTTTCGCGAACTGAACCACGTTTTTAGAAATAAATTTGCACATTCTATTCATTGTGAAATGGCAAACCGAACTGAGCACAAATCAGCTGTCAGCTATCAAATTGGCTGATGCTGGAAAAAGCGTTGCCAATTCGAAAAACTAACCTCCAAAAAATAAGACTAAATTCAAACTAAAACAAGTGCAATCGTCTGTATTGATGAAATGTTTTTAACGCGTTATTTATTAAATTGTTTATTTGTCACGGAAGTTATTTTTTCGCTAACTAAAATAACTTTTTTAATTAACTAAGTAAATTTATCCAAATTTCCTTATTACGGAAATCAATTATTTTTGAATCATTATCGATATGGGTTGGTATACACGTCCCAATGCTTATCCCCTTTCAGACATAATAAATCTTTCTCCGTTCTGATTAAATTATCTAATCTGGCCAACCACAGTGCCCTGTGGGATGTGTAGGCTGTGGATGTGGGCGAGTCGCGGAACAACCAGCCTTAAGGGTATTACGCTTGATTACAGCAAGGGAGCAGTAATTAAATTTAACGCAAATTTTAAAAATGGGTTTAATTTTTTAAAATATGAATTAAATATATTAATTAGAAATATATACATATAAAATAAATTATTATCGAAAAATATTGTTGTTGCGCCACCGGGATTCGAACCTTACCTAACCGGTGGAGGTGCATTATCCAACTATGCTACAGTGACAATATCTTTATCGACAAACTTTCGAACCTATATCTTACCATTTTGATATTAATAAATTTAATCGTTTCATTATTTTAAAGAGCCATCTACTTTATTTTTACAGAATAATACACCTTCCCCGGTTAGGAAAGAGATCCAGGTCCGAATCCTGGTGGCGCAACAACAATATTTTTTGATAAAATTGATTTTATATGTACATCTATCTTTCTAATTAATATATTTAATTCATATTTAAAATATCACAGACCTATGTTCTGAATAATTACAACTTCACAATAAGAATGTGTTCTCCTAATAATTTTTATTTTTATTTAATCTACTTCGATTAGTGCAATATATATATATATTGGTGCAATATATATATATATATTTATTTTTTAAATACAATTTCGTTTTTAAATACACATGTTACATCGATATTTTTAGTTTTATGCTTCGAATATAGAACTAACTTACTGATCACATGGAACGAGACTCGAATCCTTGACCACTAACTGCATAGGTGAATGTTTTAACCAGTAGTCCAACAAACTAGTAAAGCAAATTAAATGCATAAATTAGAAAGATATATGTACGGATAAACTCAATTTATCGAAAAAATATTTTAGGTGCCACCAAGCAGGATTTATTTCTATCCATAAAAGTGCGATAACCAATTACACTGCGTCAGCCTCGTAAATAGACGACAAATTTTCGAACTTATTTATGTGTTACAGATATTTCAAATGTATACAATTTATATTCCATTTATTACAATATTTTTTTGATAAATTGAGTTTTTCTGTATTTAAAGGTGTCACATGTTCTGGCATCGCTGCTGACGTTGATGATCCCGAAGGAGTTTGGTTAATCATTGTCCCTTCTTGTCTGAACTTTTGAACCCAGCACCAGATAGGTTGCTTACTCAGCCCATCACTTGGTCGTTCAAAAAGTTCAAAAAAGTTCGTGAGTTCAAAAAGCACGACGCGCACGAACCAATGAATCACCGCACTTTAAATATTGCTCAACCGCGAACGCACGGTGCGCTCCCGACCAGTAACTCATTGCGACTGGCAAATCCGCAAATCACGCGCGTCGAACAATACCCCCCCACTTACCTCTCACCCTGGTGGTTTTACGAGCAATTATAATTTAATGTTGAAATTTTTCCGCTGGACACCCTTTACGTATATCTTTCTAATTGATGTGTTTAATTTATATTAAAATATCAAAGGACTGTTCTAAAGAAATTACAACTTCAAAAATAATAATGTTTTCTCTTTAAAATGAACTATTAATGATTGGTTTATTTTCACTATTGGTGATATATTTCTAATTTAGATATATCCAAGAAATATCAATGATTTTCTTCTATGTATCGATACGTCCTATGTAAAATGTCGTAACTAACGAGATTTATAGTATTTCTCATGTATTTGAAACATATTTTGAGTGGCAGAATTTTTTTTTATTAATATTGTTTAATTTAATACACTTTTGGCGAGCTTTAAGATCGGCCACGAAAATGTTATTGTCCACATGTCCGCTTCCATATTCCGGTCCTCCATCCGTCTATCCGATCCATTCCTAATACTCGACCCCGCAGTATGAATTTGGCTCTTGGCGCTATCGGGCGCCTCTAGATCAAGATTATGGATTTAGGTATTGATACTATTGTGTGGTCACTGCTTCAAAATTTAAATTGTTTTTTATTTTATTGTTTTTCCCATGTCGGTAGTGTGTTTTCATCTTTCCATCTACGCCCCTACTAAGGACACACATGTTTATTTATTTTTGTAATCATTTATTTTACTGTTACTTTTACTACTACTTCTTTGTTTTAATATATATTGTACTTTTAAAATCAGCAATATTATCTTTGTGGTTAAGATTCATATTTTTATTTATTATCTTTGTTTTATTAACCACTAAAATGAGTTTAAATACATCTACCGGTTTCGAAAAATACCATTTTCTTCTTCAGCATGTCATAACAAACTAAAACATATATTGTTTCTTTGACGGAATCTATTTTAAAAAAAAAAAAAAAAAATTGTTTTTTGTTCCTAACTCAAATAATATATATTGTATTGAAATTTATTTATTTAATATGTTTTTGTTTATACCTCAATAAAGTGAAAGATGTCGGGGTCAACGAGGGCAATTTTGTGTTGACAAATGTGCGGCACCGCCCTGTCACTGTGTGCGGGACGTTGTTGCATAGTTGTCATAGTAGCATTAAATAAATGCCAACCTGGCGGCGAATAAGCAAGACCGTATATGAGCTTTTGCTTATAAACAGTCCTGCATCTTGCCTGTCCTGCATCTTCTGTCTTGCTTATAAACCTAACCTAACTTAACCTAACCTAACCTAACCTTTCAACTCTGGTGCTATGGTGTACTTATATTAAGTTTTTCGATTTGGATTGATTATTTTGTGGATGTATTCCGTTAAGTCATCATCTTCATTGGGATCTGAAATCATTGGATAGCATATTGTGGTTTTGGCGGCGACTACAGAAGTTTGGAGACGTCGTCCTTGAGGTAATGCGAGTAAAGCCCGGTACCCTGAAACCACTAATCTTTCGATAGAATCCTTTCCTCATTTACCTGTTCCTATACCCATCTCTCCATTTCCTTTCCCACCTTGCGGTAATTCGGACTTACAACCTTAATTGTCGGATCCTCTCCGCGGGACGTGCAACCCAGAGAGTGTACTAATATTCTAATAATGATTTTTAAACACTCTTAAATTGTCCATTTATTTACGTCGTACATTATCTATGAGCGAATTGGAAATAAATACTTGACTTTTTGGAAAAGGTGTTTTCAATAAATAGTGAGTTCTTGAGGCATCAACATTTTACAGATAATATTGTGATCTTCTCAGATGATCCAGATGACCTTCAAAAGAGTATGTAAAACTGATCAAGTTAATCATAGGTACCAATGTGCACTTCCAGAGCTTACGGTTGCGAATCATGGACTTTCCACAAAAGAGAGGTTAAATAACTTATATTAACGCAAATGGGTCATGGGAAGGTGTATATTAACGCAATGGGGCATGGGAAGGTGTATATTAACACAATGGGGCATGGGAATGTGTATATTAACGCAATGGGGCATGGAATAGTGTATGTTAACAAAATGGGGCATAGGAAGGTATATATTAGGCATCACACGAAGGTACGGGAAAAGAAAAGCGTTGACATAATAAAATACTCACTTACGTCGCAATTTGTTGTACTTATACAACAATTTGTGCAGTCATCTAGTAGTAGTGGTCATCGAGGAGTCTGATTGCCCTAAAAATGGATAGAGACACAAACAGCGGAAATACTTAGAGAAGCCTTCATCCAGCAGTAGATAGAATAGCTATTAGATAAGATAAACCTTTATAGACATAATATTTTTTACTTTATTTATTTATTATTTTTCATCTGTAATAAAAAGTGTGCCATATAATGTACATCAAAATAGATATATATTTAATTAAGAAATAAACTTAATCCAGCAGCTGTTACCGATGTAATATAATTTTTCTAATTTAGATCTTCTTTATGTCAATACTCTCTTAAAATACATTATTTACACAAAAAGTGTAAAACAGATAGAGAACGATTTTTCGTATAGATCAAGAAATTTCTTGCAGTTTTTTCATTAAAATTTGAGTGTCAATTTTTCGGCTTAGGGAAGAAAAAAAAATCAAGCGGGTACAAAATATTTAAAAAAAAAATTAAAATAAATACTTACTTGACCGCCAAAAAATATCAAAAAATACATACATTTTTGCTGTAGATACTGAAAATCACAATTTGGATCATGGTTGACATATTATGTTGTCCACAAGTTTAAATCATGTTTTTTCTTAACTTCACACCTTGGACGAATTTAAATGCCTTTTTTACGAGTATAAGTCGCACCCTAAATTTAATACACTTATTAGTTGACTATGTGGGATGCAGTAAGTATCCACCTCTAATATAAAGTATTCTCCTTGGCTACGTAGTTAGGCTATCCTCTGAGTATTGATGATGAAAAATATGTTTATATTTTAATGGTCTAGTTATATATTCAATTTAAATATCCATCAGAACGTCACGTTTAAATTAACATTTATGAATATTTTTTCTAAATATGAATTAAATATATTAATTATAAAGATATACATATAAAATCAATTTTAACGAAAAATATTGTTGTTGCGCCACCGGGATTCGAACCTGATGGTCAAATTATGGAACGATTAAATGTATTAATATCAAAAAGGTAACATATAGGTTCGAAAATTGTCGCTAAAAATATTGTCGCTGTAGCTTAGTTGGATAAAGCACCTTCCCCGGTTAGGAAAGAGATCCGGGTTCGAATCCCGGTGGCGAAACAACAATATTTTTCGATAAAATTGATTTCATATGTATATCTTTCTAATTAATATATTTAATTCATATTTAAAATATCACAGACCTATGTTCTGAATAATTACAACTTCACAATAAAAATGTGTTCTCCTAAATATTTTTTCTATTCATATATCTGAAAAATATTGCAATATAAAATAATATACCATTTTAGAATCAATATTGATGTGAAATTTACATAATATGAACGTAAAAGTCCTTTGAAGTTTAGTGTAACGTGATCAGTAAAACCTACTTTGTTACGGTAACGTAGTTGCACCATGCGGTTTCCTTTCTTGCGGTCATTGGACGGTGATGTTTCTATTAAAAATGCAGTAGTTGCGATGCATTTACTGCATGCAGTGAAACTCGGTGCACAAAAATGCATCCAGAAAAACGAAATAAATTGAGCAAGAATAACGCGGTGGAAGGCATTTAACCGAACTAATAAAATCTTACAATTCCTACGTATAATAAAAAAGGAAAACACATTATTATTGTGAAATTGCAATTTTTTCAAAATTTAGGCGTCGTATAACATTAATTAAATTCTATTAAGTTTTTTGGCGTTTAACTTGTGCCTCCATATCTCCTTCCCTTTTTTTCCTCACTTATCCTTAAGCACAGGAAAGAAATAAGATGTCGCAGTGATTAAAGTCTTCCCAAGTTCAGTGCGCTTGAAAAATTTATACAGATAACTACCGTCGCTTTACTCCACTAACGTTTATTAATTAATCTTACCTTAATCCCATTTACACATCGTAATCGCACTCGTAAGTGCTAGTATACACGCCGCAACACTTGTATTTATGGTAGAGAGGAATCTATAAATAAACCAATATCCGGTAGATGACATGTAAGTGCCTTCATTTCTTCCTCATACTTCCACCAGTTCTGTTTTATTTTAATACAGGTCCAGCAGAAATAACTCCCCGATTTTTAAGGTTAATAAAATAGACACTATAACAATATTATACAAAAATTTAAAATTATTTCCACATACCTTTTGTTATGTCTACCTCTCCTTAAAATTCCGCATTACTTTTCTTGTCATTCCCAATGGTATTGCAGCCATTTGTTTGTGGATAACAGATTTCATGTCATCGAGGGTTATTGGCTTCTGTTTAAAGACTTCAGCCTTTGTACGTCTCCAGAGAAAAAAAATCACATGCTGCAAGATCGGGTGACCGTGCAGGCCAAGACATCTTATCTTGTGAAATAAGACGTTCGGGAAACATCACACTTAGAAAATTCAAAAAAATGGTAAAACATTGTGGTGGGATAAAATCCCGTGGACTGGATTGGAGCAACAGAGAAATATTGGCAACTTAATCTGGTCTACCTTGATCTCGATTCTGGGTTGGACTTCAAGTATCACAACCAGTTGACTTGCACTTTTGTAGTAAAGAACCGAGATATCACTGTACTTACGGATGTTTAAAACACCGCTTCTTCGTGGTCCTAGCGTTACGCACGGCGCTACTCTCATACTTTAAAAAAAGAACAGATGTTAATAGTTTCGTGACGAAATGCCATCTGTTCCCACGTCAGCGAAACCCCTAAGTAATTAGTTGGCCAGAGCGATAGGTATACTAAGGTTTATATTGGAAGAACAAAATGCACAGGAAGTAGGTACTCGACTTGCGTCAACATATTGGGTCACAAAATGGCATGCTAAAACCATGCTCTGTATTACTAGTGCTGCACCAACAGCGGTGGGAAATCGGGGACTTATTTCTGTACAATCCCTGTTACAACAAAAATATTTTTTCAATAAATTGATTATATCTATATATCTATCTATTTAATTTGTATTTCTATTATTTTTGACTAATTACCTTAGGATCACACCGTTTTACTGCGAGGGTGGGCAAAGAGGATAGAGCATAACTCTATTTTATCCTGACTTACATTAATTATTAATTATTGAAGCTTCTAACATGAACATCTTCCAGTACCTGGTTTACCTTTTCGTGCCAATTATTTCGTGTACGTCCTCTATTTCAGGTGCCATAAACGCTTGCGTCATGTATCTTTCTTACTATTCTCTCCTCATTTAAGGGATCCTTTTTAATCCTATTCACTATTCTAAGATTAGCTTTACATTTTCTTATAACTTCTTCATTACTGTTGTGTAATTTAATTTACTATCACATAATTTCACTGTATGTCTAGGTAAAGAGGAAAACGCCACATTCTGTATCATTCTAGCCTCGCATTCACTTTCATCCATGCTCTTCGATTTTTAAAGTTCCTAAATGTCAGACAGAGAGATTAGAGACAACAAAACAGCCCAGAAAACTGTATATAAAGGAAAATAACTTTTGTCGATAGTGAAAGCCGTGAAGATGAATCTAATAAACAAATCTTTATCAATAAATCATGACACATACATCTAGCCTTGTTAGTATACTTACACGCGTCTTTTAAATTACATTTTTGCCGATTTAAAGACCAATTTAGTAGTAATGTAAGGTCCCTTGTTCGTGTGAAGTAGTTTTTTTCCAATTATTTCACACTTGATCATATTTTCAAACTCACGTGTTAAGCTTGCACCTAGAATCAGCATAATTAGATGACGCCCCCTATAAACAAAGTGCATCTTATAAACTTTGTCAATCATGTGTGATTGGTGAAGTTTTCACTTCACTCAATATTGAAGCAAGTTGAGTACTCCATGTGCATTCTGTCGTTCATTTTGGCTAACGTGGGATAGATTTAATTTCATATCAACACGTTTTTCGTATGGATCAAAAGTTTCGCCGTGCGTAAAATCCATTCTGAAGTGCAGTGATATCTCTGTTCTTCACAACAAAAGTGCGAGTCAACTGTAGGTGTACATTGCCGTCCAACTCAGGACTGAGATCAAGATAAGCCAGGTCCATCTGTCATTATTCTTTTCTTGCTCCAATTCGGGTTACGTCAACTAAACAGTAATTTAAATCGACACAATCTAGTTCAGCCTAAGTAATATTCGATGATGTAGATATAGATGGATGTTGTCAAAATGCGCGGTAGGATTACTCGTGGTCCCGATACAAGATGGCATGGCGTGTCAGTGGAATGTTCGAGATTCCAACGGCTGGCGAGTTAAAGCAGATGCACACGTGAACACAGAATAAGAGTCACAAAACAAAGTGGTAAAATCAATAACAAAGATTTAACGTTCGCACAACTCTTGATATCGAGATTGGTGAGATAATCTTATACAGGGACGGTGCTGCGATCCAGCTTTAACGGAATCTGGACGTGGTCTGCCTAAGAAGCTGACGGAAGCGGATATCTAACAGCAATTCTTTTTATGGAGAACGCGACGGGTGATTAGAATCAGACTGCAACATTTATCTAGGAGAGAACTTTATGCTATAGAAAATAAACCTACGACAAGACATAACGGAAATAGTAGCTTTTATAAATTATCATTTTATATTTATCAAAAATGGATTGAAAACATACTGTTTGGGACATATATTTATTTGTTAATTACTTATATATTCTTGAACGAAAATAAAGTACTGTGACTTCCCCTCTCCTCCCTCTCCTCACCCGGCACGCCGCCGTCAAGTCGAACGGCGACTTTGAAGCGGTGCGGTAATTCGTGAATCGAAGAATATTATTCAATTGAGACGTCGCGTCTATACGGTGTATTCTAAATGACTAGACGAAGATAGTGATAAATTTACAGTCCACCTTGGAGGTGTCTGAAGAACTGGATTGTGGTGAGTGCAAACCTCCTTCCGTATATCCTATTTTCTTCCGGCATCTATGCTTGTACGCAACACATACAAAGTTGTTTGTCTTTAATTTTTATCAAAATTAAACTATTTGATGTTTGCAGTCAATTCATATGAAAGAGTTTGCCAACAGTAAGTCATAAACATATTTGGAATAAAGCTAATACCTAGCGACGATTCCAGAAACTTTACAGTCTACCCTAGAACAAATTTATATTTCTGGCGCCGTCAACACCATCGTGTCTTTAACTTAAACTTATTAAATGATACAAATTAATACAGATTACGACTATAAATTATTATAAAAGTTTTTATTTCAGACTAGCAGTCGATAAATGTTACACGAAGTGGAAAATAAATTATTACGTAGATATTATTTTATCAGAAATCCATGAAGATTATTTTTTCAAAAGATATTTGGTCCAAAAATAATTATATCGAAAGTTTTTTTGCCAAAGACATTTTCAGGCTTATTCTACGCGAAGTAAGTTAATTATTTCTGTATTTTTCAATAACGATAAAGTGATGTACTAACCGTGAAAATATATCATGCTTAGTATTTTATTAGAAATGTTTTTTAAAAAATATATATTTATTATTACGTTATATTTGGTACCTACCGCGCACGAGATAGGTTGGGAATTGACATTCACCAATTGGCAACACTGACCGCGTAAGGAAATTTTTTTTTCGGTTGACAAATGTCGACGTGCACGGGCGTTAGTCCGATGTAAAAACAACGAAGATGTGACTTCGTGTAAGTGAAGAAGAGTGAGAATAATTAAATATGTTTGGCATCTGTGTTGTCCTGCACTATAAGTAATTTTCTATTCGCTAATTGTGTGTATAATTTCAGGATGGACGCATCTGTTCTTCTTCTTCGTTATTTTTTTGTTACCTTCTTCTTAAACTACTTCTTCTGACATGACGGGAAAGTGGTCATGCCACGACAATACTTTCTACTTCAGGAAGGATTTTTCCTGAAGAATGAAGGAGGGGGTACGATTTGATCTCTGCCGCCAATCAGTACACGACGGGATAATTTTACAACCGATGATGACGCAAGAAATTCATGGCGAGCTAAAACGCAAGAAGATGACCCAGCCTTCCTGACGTTCTGGCCAGTCAGAGATACAAGTAATTACGGGTGCCTCGGACTAGTCAAATCTGGATGAAGATTGTGGATTTACTTCGCATGTATGGTTGTAAAATAAATTTTGTTGTCTTATTTTTTCTTTTCATTTTTTTATTTAAAATTAATAACTTTTTGGTCGTGTTCAACCAATTTATGATATGATTTATTGCTACATTTAACCTGACAAACTGGTCAGGTGATAAATTTGTGTAATGTTATTTCTTAGGTGAAGATTTTCACATTTCAAAGAATCAAGTGTTTTTATCACACTATTACTTGTACAATAATCTGTTGAATAAATATTCAAATGGTAGTAAAATTTTATTATTTTTATTGAGGCAAAAATTGCCAATCTAATCTTTTCATCTTATCACATTCTAGCAATGGATCTCTTACTGCTTTCTACTTAAATATTCATATGTTTTCTTGTATTAAAGTAAGTGATAAAATTTGTAATAATCTTTTATTTTTCCCTGAGTATGATGGCTGAAGTGACAGGCAAGACACATGTTAAATTCTGTATCTATATCCCATCATGTAAACCTCTGAGCAAGCCGGTGGTGTGAAAGCATGGCGTCCTATCCTGATGATTATCAGTCACATATAGGCGACCACGTCACAATATATGTATACAGGGTGTAACAGACTTAGTCCACAATATTTTATGGGTAGATACCTGACTAAATTACGAGTCGAAAATATCCAAGATATATGTACCCAATCTCAACCATACCAGAGATATAAGCTATTAAAAAAATCATAATTATGCGATTATTTCGATTAATTGAAATATTACATTAATTTCTAATTATATATTGTGGGGGTAAAAGACCTGCGTCTTTCCCTTTCACCGGCTAGTCAGTGTAGAACATAAGATCCGCAGGTTCTTTTACTTGAGTAACACATATCCACCTCATTTTTGTCACATTCTGCCTTCATCCTAAACTGGAAAAAAAATATAGTAATACCTTGAGGTGATACATAAAAGATGTTATTCATTAGAAAAAGAAAAACATCTAATTCAGAAAAAACACAAGACTACAAGAAATAAAATAAAATAAAATCCAGATGACAAATCCTCATCTCGTCTGGTTGGGCGCGAGTACGAAATTCTTCCTGCATGGGACACCAGATATCTTAGCGTCACATCACGTTTGACAGCCAGTATCCAGGCCAATGCGACCTGATTCGTAGACGGAGTTTGTTGTAGATGATCATCATAAATAAAAAATGTCGAGTGAGTGAGGCGACTAACTCCAAGGTAGTAGTTAAAATCGTATACCAAAGGCAAAAACCAAGGGTCAAATCCAGATGCAGAATCTAGAAATATACACCAGAAACCAAAGGCATAAACCAGAGGCATAATTAAGAGGGAAATGTCATGTTTCCTGTAAAGATTAATTACCATGCGATTAGATTAAAAAGTTAATAGTAGATTATGCACTAGTGATTGAAAAATAAAAAATACTTACTCTCTGGCTACAGTGAATCACACACAGCTACATTTTAGTCTGACAGCTTCGTCGATGGTTTTGAAAATGAACCGTGGTTATAACAGTTTTTCTAAGCTCAGACACAGAGTGTGATGCCAACTTAAGGGTAATTATTGTTTAATTGCAAGGTGCTTGACAAAAAATAAGTAACGGGGCAATTTCGTACGTGGTCCAAATTTATAACGTCACAATATTGAATACAATAAATTAAAAGTCATTGAATTTCGAGCGCTTAGACTACTTTTTGTTAGGTGATTTAGGGTCTGAAACATTAATAATAGAACAATTTCTCAAATATTTATTTCGAAGTACGTAGATATCAAGCCTAACACGATTTTGTAACGATTTCAAACTATAATATATTCCGTAACAGTGCAGATTTTTCACATAAACCTTGAACATTTTCAACTCCTCATTTAGTCAGGCATCGACTCTAAATTACGAGTCGAAAATTAAAATGTAGCTGGGATGTGTGATGGAAGGCAGTCTCCATTTGGGATGGAGGAATCTTCGGAACTTGCAGCGTGACGGCCGCGATCGCATACGATGTATGATCAAGTGTGTGCACTAGTTGCGGTGCACGGATTTCGAGGTTACGTGGCCATCATTTTAAACTTAGTTGTGATATCAAGAGAGGACGACAGTTCATCATCATCAGGGGGGATCAACCTTACGGTGATGACTTACCTTGCGTCCTATCCGAGATGCTTGCCATATAATCGATATAACGATGCATCGGGATGATTATTGTTATATTTCCATGTCAAGTTGTATTTGTGAATAGATGCCGGAATGAAGAGATCGATTATTCGATATTTTTTTAGGAGAACACATTCTTATTGTGAAGTTGTAATTATTCAGAACACAGGTGTGTGATATTTTAAATATGAATTAAATATATTAATTATAAAGATATACATATAAAATCAATTTTATCTAAAAATATTGTTGTTGCGCCACCGGGATTCGAACCTGGATCTCTTTCCTAACCGGGGAAGGTGCTTTATCCCAACTAAGCTACAGCGACATTATTTTTAGCGACAATTTTTCGACCATGTTACCTTTTTGATATTAATACATTTAATCGTTCCATCATTTGACAGAGCCATCTATCTTATTTTTACATTTTATGTTAAACAGTATTATTGGTAATTAACCTCTAACATTAATTAGCTTTGATTCCTAGTCCGAATTACACAACACTGTGCCTGATTCCTTGAAGGTGCATCGGTCAGACTTTGACAGATGTCAAATATGTCACTTTTTGTAAAAGTACCTATTGACCCATCAGCTCGGTTTGTCGGTTTTGGAACGTTAAAGTAGAATTGTGATAGTATTCAACGGATTATTTCTGTAGTGCAACTCATTGTGAATATTAGAAGTGGATTAATCAGAGTCACCAGTGTCGTTGGAGTGTAAAATTGATGTGAGCTTCAGGAGAAGACAGAAATAGCGTCACATTATCAGTAGAATCGAGCTGTTCTTCCGTACCTCGCAATTCCTCTCACCTAGTCCATTCATTATCGAAGGATTCCCTAATCATTCCTCTACCCATCCACCCGTCTCTACATCTTTCATCATTCCATTCCCTTCCGATCCCATTACACCCGCCGTGTTACCGGCGACTCGCCTCGGTTACAACATGAGTATAGCATAATATAATTCCGCATTTAAACAAAGAGGAATATTAAGATCTCTACCATCTATTCTTTGAACGGCGCGTAAGTCATATTTAACTGGCATTTAAGGCCCATTACTTTTCCAATTACTTCGGACATAGGTCTATTCTGGTCCGTCCATATGGCACATTGGCTCGATAAATAACCTTTTTTTATTAGCTTATTTTCCTTTCACGAAAATACAAAAAACTAAATTAGAACTATTTTTATTTTTTATCTTTGTTTAATTAACCACTAAAATGAGTTTAAATACATCTACCGGTTTCGAAAAATACCATTTTCTTCTTCAGGATGTCATAACTAACTAAAACATACATTGTTTCTTTGACAGAATCTATTTTTAAAAGAAAAATTTTTTTTTTTTAGTACCTAACTCAAATCATTACTTAATACAAATTTACTCGAATAATTTTTAGGAAAAAATTTTAGAATGGGACTCGTAGTTAAATTTAGTTGGTTGTTTATAATTTTTTGATTAGTTTTACACGCTTTATTTATCTCCAACGATTCCAAATTATTTAATTTGTGACCAACACCGTTTATATGCAAAATTGACAATCCCAATTTTTTATCAAAATCATGACCATTTTCTATCAAATGATTAGCAAATTCTGAAAATCCACTATTGTTCAAACATCTCAAATGCTCCCTTACTCTTATATTAAAATTTCTACCCGTTTTACTGTCAAAGAAACAATGTATGTTTTAGTTAGTTATGACATCCTGAAGAAGAAAATGGTATTTTTCGAAACCGGTAGATGTATTTAAACTCATTTTAGTGGTTAATTAAACAAAGATAAAAAATAAAAATAAGAATCTTAACCACAAAGATAACATTGCTTATTTTAAAAGTATAAATTAGAACTGTATAAAAAAATATGTTTGTAAGAATATATTAACCTAAAAATGAATATCACCAATCAAGTTTTACACAGATATTCTAATTTGTTTATACAAACTTACATATGATATCCCCATGTCCTTCTTTGTGTTATGCGTAAGGAAATTTGAAATGCAACTGATACATACATTGTAACGTTGCAGCTACGTCCCAGTAAGCACTACTTCTATGTAATGGCAACTGAAAAACGAGAACACCCTTCTATTCTTTATCTATGGAATACCAGGCTGACCTGTTAGAACGTTCGAGAGCGCAGCGCGTCAGTATTGTGAAAACTTAATATGTAGTCGTTTTAGAGGAAGGGTGAGTAATGTGAGATATTAGATTCGCATGCTCAGTCTTTAGTTGCATGGATGATACCGTGAGTCTACCCGCCTCCTTTGGGCGTCGGTTGAGGTATTCCATCAATGTTCTTATTTTTAATTGGCATGAATCTGACGACGATGGCCATAGGCACAGAACAAGAATCGTATGGAGACATTTGGAGGTTAAAACGCCGAGTTGTCTTGGGGAAACGCAACTCGTGCTGAGGTGGACGATCGGCGAGGATACCTGACGGATGGATGACAGCGTTGCAGCCTGTAAAATATTCTGTTAGTCACACGGAATGTGCCGAATTTTGAGGGTGGTCAAGAACGACGATAATCAACATCACGTCAGTATCATTGCACTAGTCATTGTCAAATCCATATGTTTGATTTAATACGTTTTGCGTTTCTTAAATTCAGTAATAGTTATCACACGTAAATCCTGAAATCTTTAACCTAGAATGTTTCATGTCAAACGCTCAGAGCGATTACCTTAATTTGACATAATGTCAATAGTTCTTCCACAGTCAGTTAGATTTCTTATTGTTCTATAATATATTGTAATACAACTTATTTTAATCTGTATAATACTTTATTTTTCAAAATGGTATACCGATCATTGCGTCAGAATAATCATAGATAAGTTCAGAGTAACGTACCCACATTTTCGTGTACTTCCACTGACTGGCCATATATTGCCTTGGAAGATGTATCAATTTTCCTTGAATACACAACTTAGGTGGAGATGTGACCCTATTGTTTTGAAGGTACATTTTTAAAATAAATAGTTAGTTTATATTGTCAAATATTACAAAACTGTAATAAGGCTGTATTTTGGATAGATATGACTATTGAAATTATGTGCTATGTAGGTACATAGGGAGATACATGTTTATTTAAATAACGTTATTCGTACGTCATCCGTATTGGTCTTAGGACGGGTCTAATTACTCTTACACTAGTAGAATAATAGTTTCATATTTTCCACTTTTGTGTCACATATAGTGGCCTCAATTAGATGGTAATAATATACCTTCACAAGTCACGATTCTTAGTTGCCCTTACAGGAACTTTCCAGTAAGATTCAATACATCTATTGTGGGCACTCTTTTAGATCTTCTCAGTCCAAAGTTTTGACCAGGATAATTTTCTTTTCTAGGTTATTACTTTAACGCTTTTGGTTGAAGAATTTTTCGTTAACTGCTGTAGATAGGATTTGCTGTGGTTGGATTTATTGTAATACTGAAACATTCGTGTATCATGCTGTCCTGATTAGGGCCTGCAGGCTCACCTTAAACAAGTACTTCTGATATTAATAACCTACAAACATCAGCCACCCCTTACTGGTGACTTAACAAATAAAGCAAAGCCAAACTCTTTCAACCCCTACATGCTATTAACCAAACGAAGGAAAAATCTTGAGAAAATTCTGGATACAGATCTCAAGCATTTTGTCCGTATATAAATATATTTAAACCTATCATTCAATTAAGAAACAAACGTGTTTCGTAACGTGTTTTTAAATCTTTAATGTGAACATCCTTCCACTGAGAATTTTTCCCAAATTACTTGTCTTTATTTACGCTCAGGGGCAGCCCTTAATTAAGGCATGTCCCCGTGGGGCTGCGCCCCGAAACACGTTGGATCCAGGGCTGACCCTTCATCGACCCCTTTTTCGATTTATTATTAATTTAGCCACCCGTCTGGCGAAGGGGTGTGCCGGTACCGGTACCGAGGTGAGAAACAGGCTTTACCTGAACAGGGGTAAATGTTAATTTAATATGTACCAGGTAAGTCCGGGTGTATGTGTGTAATAATTAATTGCAGGTGTGCGTTATACTTTTTTAATAAATCTCCAAGTTCGTTCTGTTACAGAAGTTTGTTTGAGAGACAGTTTGTGGTAGTCTACAGATGTACGAGGGGAGGCTGGAGTAGGTACTTACTCTTCTTCATTTTTCGTACTATTTAGACACAACCGCAGTATTTATGGATCTTATACTAGTTATTTAATTATATTTGATAACATCATCGTTTAGATATAGATCATTTAACTTTGTTAACCAACTGATTTCTTAAAATACCATTTACTTCGTTAGGATGTCAAATAATCTACACAAAACCATATACATCACGTTATTCTAAAGTATTTAAAACCTATTTGAAAAAAATAAATTATAATAATTATATTTTCTAAGACGCAATAACTTTGTGGTCTGACATATCAGAATAAATAAAACACAATCACGAATTTTATTAAACGTCAACCGGTTTTGCTTAGCTCAAGCTTCGTTAGGGCGTATTTAAAACTAACAAAAAATATAAAAATAGTGCATAGATAGAATACATATACCTGTATGGAAAAGAGGGAGACAAACTAAGATTATAGAGGGAAGGGGAAAGTACAATGTTGATAGGTATTTAATTGTTTATTATTATTTTATTTTATATAGGGCTAATGGTAGGGTTTTCTGATGTTATACACAGAAATCCTTAGATATATTGACGTGTAGTGAATATAAAGCTTTGCAATAAGAGTTCGGCACTGAAAGACAGCGACAGGTATTTGTTTCCATCCACTAAGCACCCCTTTAGTAAATAAGGGTTAATATGAATAATTTCTCGAATTTTTATAAAAATGAATTTTCTTGTACGATTGAGTGCTTTGATTTCATAAATTAATTAAAAAAATATTTGGTCGCAAGTATTCAAATAATTATTATATTTTAATGTTTCAAATATTCACCATAAATTTTGACATATGAAACTTTATCTGTGGATATGACGAATTCACTAAAATCATAGAGAAGTCAGAAAAATCTATGTTTTTTGATAGATTTGAATTTTTATACTTAGTTTATTGTTATAATACCATGATGCCTACAAATATTGATATTGTGTTTATTTATTTATTTTCTTTGCTTAATACATAGTTATGATTTTTCACGAAACTCTAAAGTAAAATATATTTTTTTAATTTTGCTTCTTTTGAATTAGAATACCGTATTTTATTGAAAACCAAGCATTTTGTAGAAATCCGAGAAGTTATCGAAAATTAGTATAAACTTAAAAGTGTTATTATTGTTTCAGTACTTGCTACAAGATAGTATTTTATTTTTCATTTTTGAAATCAAGGCACTCAATTCTACAGGAATATATTTAAACACAAAAATATTTTTTTTGTATAAATTAGATAAAAGCACAGACTGCCAAAGTATATTTTTCTAATTAAAACATTTAATTAGTAATTAAAATATCACAGACCTATTATCTGAATAATTACAACTTCACAATAAGAATGTGCTCTTCTCAATAATACATAAGTTGTACCAACATGTCCAAAATTTAATAAAAAAATCAATTGTTAATTCTGGCGTCTGCTATTAGTTTACTTAAATGTAGGTTCAAAAATTTGTCGTCAAAAATATTGTCGCTGTAGCATAGTTGGATAATGCACCTTCTCTGGTTTGAAAAGAGATTCAGGTTCGAATTCCGGTAGCGCAACAAGAATATATTTCGATAAAATTGATTTTATATGTATATCTTTCTAAATAATAAATTTAATTATTATTGAAAATTCTATGTTTCAATATTTTCAATTTGGTGTCACTCATGTGATCGTTTTGGTACCACTTGAGCAATCAAATAGCTCCGCAACTTTTTTTAAATATGTGACTCGATTGGAACGAAAATTTAAACGCTGACAATATAATATGCATTAATGTAAAAAATACGTCTTGTGTACACAAAGATTTAATTTTCGAATAGAGAATACTTTTACTATTGCATATATGTGTCATAAACTATCGGATTTATATTTCGACCAAGAATGTGTGTAGAATGCCCCTCGTCCCGCAACTAATATTCCCCAAACCTCTCTCCTTTATACATACTTTTTTTTTTAAATAGAGATACACGTCACATCAATATTCTTACAATTTTCAAACTAAGCTAAACACTTGCGCTATGAAAATAGGACTAACTTGCTGGTGTGCCGGAATGAGGCGCGAATCTCCGACCACTAGATCAATAGGCCAACGTCTTGACGACTACACCAACAAGCCACTCGTTTATTTATATACTTTATTTCATGTCAATCCATTTACTGGTCTGTGAAGAAAAGCTATTCTCCGTGCATGCCGGAAAAGTGTTTAGAAATAGCAACATATTTTCTTATATGACTCATCTGTATAGCAACGTTCTATCCATTGTTAGATGAAGACCTCTCCAAGTGTTTTCAACATTTTGTTCAACTGCGTTTGTCAGACTTCAGAGATCATTGCTATTTCATTTTTGGCGTATTTTAATTCATATTATATTCAATTTACGCTAGTAAGAACATAATTTCTATGAGACGTAACATCCATCTGATACCAGTATCCGGAACTCTCACCACCTACAATTCATCGCTGAAACAATTTATCGCGTCTACAATTCATAGCCCAACAATTCACCGCCGAGGTAATTCATTGTCTCGATAAAATTGTTATTTGAATACCTAAGGACGGCAAAAATAAAAATACTGGATAAATACTTGACGGTAAACATTCGTAGATCAATTATCAAATTTAATCATTCTTAAACTTTAAGAAATTAATTGTATTAAAAATATTTTAAAACCATCATTATCCACGTCTGACTGAGGATCGTGATGAACTCAGGTCCTTTTGAATTTGCTCCTCCACTTTTCTCGGAATCCTGCAGACCATAGAGCTGTCATTATATAAGTACCTATTTCACAGTGTACGATATAAGTCTGGCAATTCGGACGAATTTATTCGGGTATGGGTGACTCGTTGGAGCTCCTTAGGTGGGTAGTCAGGCCGGCCTGTGTGGGTAGGACTCCACCTACGCACCTACATCTCACCCTCGTGTTTTTTGCATATCCGTCAGTCTGTCCGTGTAAGTGTTACTCGATCATTTTGTGTCTCGTCTACTGTCCCACTTTTGAGTGTTTATGATGAATTGATCCCTGAGTGTCTGCCTTGAACAACTGCACCTTCATTTTCCATCTGCATGTAATACTATGTTTTTTATAAAATTGTGTAATATGATTTTTATGAATAAGGACAGCACTTAAGGGACGCTGGTGGGTTAAAAAAAAATTAATTGCCAATAACCAACCATCTTGAATTTCTTCTCCTTTTTCGTTTTGTAATTGTTAAAATGTAATTGAACTAAAGTCGCGTATTTTTTATTAGCCTTGATGAGTAGCACCGACAAGGAAGCCCTCGCTTTTAAACCGGTCTCCCCCTTCCAGCTGTTCTTTATTAATACGGAATCATTTTATATGTGATTTTAATATTTAACGCATACATGTTATGGTTCATTTTAACTAGTGATAGTTGGTAAAAATACAATTTGTGATATGAAAGACAGAGATCACATACTATTTTCACAGTGAAAAGAAGAACAAATATACAAATATAATTGACTCTTTCTCACTAATTAAATGAAGAGAGATAAGAAGATAAGACACATTGTATACGACTTAATGAATGCTTTAAATTATGTTATTAATCATTTTATTCAAAATTGAATGTACAATATTTAGTGTAAATAAATTCGTGCCATTAAAGCCATTTAAGGTAATAAAAACATTTTTTCCAACTGTTTTTTACGGTAATGCGAGTTGACAGCATGGCTGCGTTCGGGTATTTTATATCATGGTATGGTAAAGGTTAAACGTTAATACGTTATTAACTTTATTTTTAAAACCACTATGAACTATTCATATTCACCAACTGGTTTCAGAAAATATATTTTCTTTCATAAAGATGATAAAAAATCTTTAATACAAATTAAATGTATTAATTCGAAAAATAAACATATAAAATCAATTTACCGATAAAATATTGTTTTAGCTACCGGAATTCGAACCTGGATCTCTTCCTATCCGGGGAAATATATTAACCGATTAGTAAGTTGACGACAATTTTTTTGAACTTATATGTTGCACTTTCGAATTGATACATTGTGTAAAAATATAAAAATATATTTTATAATGATTTTATGTAAAATTGAGTTTTGAAAACACATTATTTTTGTTATAAATTAAAAATATTATATATTGAACCTTATAGTACTCGACTATTTGTGAACACCATGTATATGTAGCTTTATTTAAAAAACAAAATTGATCCTTTAAAAGAGAAACAATGGCGTGCATAATTTTAAAAATGTTATAAAGTTGATTGAGGTGAATTTTGACCGACAGTGGCTAATTTCCAGCTCAATGATTTCAGTCTGAACTCGTGGACTTAATAGATCATGCGCGTGATGATAAGTAGTAGGATTAATTCTATGTTCTTTGGAGTTGCGTCATCATGGATTCTGTTAGTGTTTAACTCTTGTAAGAAGCCAAACAGCTTCCTGGACCACTACCACTCAGATCTGGTCAATACAATACTAAGAAAAGCGCATTTTCGAATTGTACTAGAAATAACATTTTTGATAATATTTATTAATACGTCTTTTTTTACATTAATATAAACATAGATATATATTGCCTAATTCCAAAACCCCCTAAAACAAATTTCTGATAATTTGAGTAAAATATGCAGTATTGTAAAAATTTTTGTCAGCTACATCTACAAAATATTGTTTCTCGCAAAAGCCACATAAATCCATTGATATTGCATGTTCAAAATCAGATTTATTTCCAAAATACCCTAAAGCAGACAGAGTATAAGTTGTTATTCCCCCTAAAATGAAATCAGCCAATAACTATGCTTGTTGGTGATGACGTTATCTAAAATCCAGTATGACTGCCAGAACGATAAACATTAACGCCGTTTAAAATTAATTAATTTATATCTATTAAGTTTTTGGTGTTTGACCTTTTGCCTCATGCATACCAAATTTTAACCTATGTATATCCATCCCTTTCTTTCTTTATTACCTATCTCTAAGCACAAAGAAGAAAGAAGAATTCACAGTAATTAAAATCTATCAACAGCAGCAAGATCAGTG
The DNA here is from genome assembly GCA_031772225.1 of Eubasilissa splendida. Classification (NCBI taxonomy): domain Eukaryota; kingdom Metazoa; phylum Arthropoda; class Insecta; order Trichoptera; family Phryganeidae; genus Eubasilissa; species Eubasilissa splendida. The sequence continues at coordinate 3,524,241 of CM062867.1, forward strand.
TGCGCTTCGAATTTTCTACGGATACACTACCGTCGCTTCACTCCGCTACCGCTTATTGATAATCTTACGTTAATTCTATTATACTTGATAATTATTTTCTATTATATTTAATAATTTGAGAGGAATAAATGAACCAATCAGCATGCAGCCGACCCAAAAAGTATGTGCCTTGCTTTCATCCTCATATTTCAATCAATATATACAGAAAAATAAATTTTACATAACAGAATTTATTTATTTATTTATTGACATAAATATTTTTGTTATAATAGAGGTGAATATATTATAATATAACATTGTAATATGTTTATTGTGTGGGATGGAGTAGACTCCACCTCTGATATATACAGCGTTGTCCTGGCTACTTTGCTAGACTGAAGTCTGTGTTAAAGTGACCAGTTTTGTTCGTGCTGTTATTTAAAATTCGACAGGAATAAAAATAGAGATAAATAAAAATAAATATATATATATATATAGAATAATAGAAAATGAAATGGGAGTGTTGTAGAATTAGTGTAGGCACTGTATAATGGTTATGTTAGAATGTTGGACAGCCATGTTTCTGCATGTTGGGTCCATATTTGTGTAATCTTATTGGAGTTGAACGATTTCCAGTTGGTACTGAGTTATACAGTTTCGGAGCTAAGAACATGTAGAATCTTTGATAAAATGTTGTTTTTGCTCTCGGAACTGGCGTGTAGATGTTCGTTGTTTGTCTTGTGTTGTGTCGGGTGAGTTGTTGTTAGCATAGATAAATTAGACGAGTCTCAACATAAAGATTTATCTAATATCTAGGCCATTGTACTCTAAATATAAGATCTGATGGATATCTAAAGGGACGATCATTTATTACCTTGTGAATTGTATTTTGTGCTCTTTTAGCCGATTTTAATATTGTTTTTGCTGCTCCTCTCCAAATTAAAATAGATCTCTCTTTATTGTCTCTTTAAAAAATTCTGATATAAAACAAACAAAATATACATTATTTTTATTTAAATATGAATTAAATATATTAATTAGAAAGATATACATGTAAAATCAACACCGGAATTCGAACTTGGATCGCTTTCCAAACCGGGGAAGGTGCATTATAATAATTATAACTTCACAATAATAATTTGTTCTCCTGATATTTTTGTTTGTTAATATTGTTTTATTAATCGCTCATTGAGTTTAAATACATCAACCGGTTTCGAAAAATACAATTTTCTTCTTCAGGAAGTCAATACTATTCAAAATATGTTGTTTCTTTACCAGAATCAAAAACACATTGAGTAATTTTAGGGGATTTTTAAATTAGGCGTTATATATATTATTTCAAAATTATAACATAATGTACAAATTTAGTAGTATATATACTCTTCTTAAGGAGAACACATTCTTATTGTGAAGTTGTAATTATTCAGAACATAGGTCTGTGATGTTTTAAATCCCGGTAGCTTATCCCGGTAGCGCAAAAACAATATTTTTGGACAAAATTGATTTTATATGTATATATTTATAATTACTAAATTAGTATATATACTCATTTAGAAGGATCGTCTTTATTTACTTGCGTCACTTTCTACATAAAGTGTATTTATATTTCTAATATATTTATTTCTGTATTGAAGCTGTTGTGAATATAGTTCCGGACAAATGTCAGTGCAACTGAACGCACCCTACACCAGACACTATCTTGCCACGTTTTGCGGAACGCGTGGTGCGCGCGCATGTTCTCACGCTATCTCCAGCCTCGACATTAACATTCGTACCTAACTCCGTTTCAACCGCATAAATTCTAATCACTTAATTCCAATTAACCTTTGTTAATTATCTTAAATAATTTTAGCGTAAACTTGTAAATAGGGACGCATTTCTATTCAATTTACCTTTTCTGTTTTTACTGCCTGTCTTCACTGTCTACCTATATTCAAACCACACCAAGATACACTCCGCAACATACCTATAAGAGCACGAGAGTAAAGCTGACTTTGGAACTTTGAAAGCTGTGTATACTCTTACATAACATGAAATCTAAATATGTTAATTAGAAAGATATACATATAAAATCAATTTAATGGAAAATATTGCTATTGCGCCAACGGGATTCGAACCATGATCACTTTCCAAACCGGGGAAGGTGCATTATCCAACTATGCTATAGCGACAATATTTTTAGCGACAAATTTTCGAACCCACCTTTTTGAATACATTAAATCGATCCATTATTTGACAGAGCCATTTACCTTATTTTTACAGAATCTCAAATACCTTGAGATGTTTGCAACAACAATATTTTTCGATTAAATTGATTTTATATGTATATCTTTCTAATATATATAATTCATATTTAAAATATCACAGACCTATGTTCTGAATAATTACAACTTCACAATAATAATTGGGTTCTACTAAAGATATATAGATAATGAGTGGAAGCACGTCTTTTTAAGAATATGTTTGCTTGTACCTACGTCAATTCTGCTGAGATTCAAGCTACGAGCTGCAGGCATCCGCAGTGATGAACTGTGAATATTTTAGGGATGAATATACGAAGGGTTGCAGGCTGTTGACAGGGCAACAGATTTCGTTTGGTAATAATAAATGGATCAGCGCGGAAAAACGTAATAAAATGAATGTTCAGATTTATTCTTAGTCAGACTAACTACATAACTAGCTAGCTTATTAACACGCCGTTTCTCTGCAGGGGTAGGTAGAGAGGATAGAGCGCCACACTCTTCAGTCCTGACACAATTCTCATCCATATTCATACATCTTCTCATACAAGGTCGTCGATTATTTAAGCTTTTAACACTTGGTGGGTCATTTTAGACCCACCCCAAGTTTTTGGTATTTTAACCGTTTTTTTGTAGATTTTTTAAAGATATATTATTTTTAATATGATTTAATGAAATAGTATGATGTATCGTAATCTTTCTACTAAAAATAAAAGTTTTTATAAAAAATATTACGAATAATGTACGTATTCTTGCGCATTGACTAACGGCCTGTTCGGATCAAATACAAGCATCCACTGAATACATGACCTTCTCGTCAGCTCGACTACCTGCCGGTGTGTCAGTGGTTATAAATATTTTACCTTCTTTGAATTATAATTGATTTTTTAAATATAATTATTTTTTATTTTTTCCACAAACAGAATGAAAATAGTAATAAAATAAAAATATTATAGTAAAAAATTGTCTGGTTTACATCTCCACCCCTACCCGCTTCCAAACTATGTAGAAGTCGCTTTTTGTCATTTAAATATTTTTCAACCATAATGTATTTTTAAACATCATTTATAATTATAATTCAACAGCAACAACAATATTTTAAAGCCGACATAGGTCCAGGTAGGGTAATAAAACTTAATATTTTAAAAATTACCCTTTCTGGGGAAATACATACATATGTTACCGCCAGACGAAAATAAGTCAATACAAAATAAATATGTGTTCAATAATTAGACTGGATCACAATACACATACCTGGAATCATTTGTGAACCTTCTCCACGAATCGTTGGAAAGGAGAGTAATAAAGGCGGCAAAAATGTTTAAAAGGTTAACAATATATGATTTAGCGTGAGCGGTGAAAGGTAATCCCATAAAAGCGACCGCCTTAGGTCAGTTTTGTGGTATAGGGTGTCAGTGGTTTTTTTCACATTTTTATCAATAACTCACTTGAATCTGGTCCAATAATATTAATTTGTGTCTCAAATTATTTGTAAATGTTTAATAAAAGATTATCTAGAAGGAAAACAGCATTAAAGGAATATTTTTGGCGTAATTCATATATTTACAAACATCCGGGTCAGATCTGACCCACCACCGCAGAGTATGTGTTAACAAGATCATCTTTCAGGATTTAGTTTACGCGATAGCGTGATGTTTTCCGCTTATGTCTTATATTTCTGGTGCTATTAGTAAAGTCAGTTCTTTGAAATAAGCAAAAAACTAAAATTTCTGCGAAATAAATTAAAACGAAATGTACCTTGTAGCACTCCACTATTAACAACTAGTTTATCAATTATGCAGTCAATAACTTTAACCTGCTGAACTCTGCCTTTCAAATGGTACTGCAAGTAAGTCATACACTACACCTCGAATGCCATAGTTTTCTAGTTTCGATAAAACAGTTTTTCATCACTTGATTTATCAAAAGCTTTCTGGATATTTAAAAATAAAGCTAGACATCTTTTGTGATTATCTAAATCATCGCTAACATTTTTATTTAATTTGTAGATTGTATTAGAACTACTCAATTTATTAAGAAAACCAGATTGATTAGTTGATATGACACTGTGTTATCAAAAAAGCTTTCTAATCGTTTTTTTTACACATTTTTCGAATATCTTAGCGAAATTAGATAGCAGAGTAATCGGTCTATAATTTGTAAGATTCTCAGAATTTGAAATGGATGTTATAAACACCAGGAAAAATTCATTTGTTTAATGATAAATTAAAAAAAATATTTCAATGGTTTGATTAAATTGTTTTGACATTTTTTTTATTATACACGATGAGGATTATCTATTCCAGATGTATTTAGTTTTAGAATTTTGATCAATATTTCTATTTCGTCTTCGTTTATCGGGGTTAGGAATATAGATTCATTTAATTTTATTAAGTTAAGTGAATCGGTTTTTAATTATATGTACAATCCGTTTTTATCTATTTAGCCAAATTTTCAACTACTGAGATGAAATAATGGTTGAACTCATTACTCATTTTCTTGTTAATACTCATCATCGGTATTAGGTTGAGTCATAAATAACTTCCGCCCAAGTACATAGTACCTACTTTTTGTTGTTTACGCACACAATGGGTTACCCAGATAAGGGATTTTTGTTTTTTTACACAGTTTTACTTTTAAGTTTGATTAATCTTTAAACAGCAGTCTAGTATTGTGCACGTTACATTAAAAACATTAACGTGTTACAATTTTTTTACAATGTGATGCTTTGGAAATTTAACCTTTACCATACCATGCCAAAAATACCCAACGCAGCCATGCTGTCAAGTCGTAATACTGCAAAATATTTGAGTTTTTTTAACAAAATGGGAATAAAATGCTTTAAATATAATTATAAATGATAAATATAATAATTAAATACGTTCATTTTATTCTCAAATGTTATTCTTGTAACGCATATGATCTTCATATTTATCTCACATCATTTAAATGAATGTGTGATCTTTGTCATGTGGTACAAGTGGTATTTTTAAAGCACATAGAATGCAATGCATCACTTTTACATAGCATTGAATTAAAAAATGATTATTTTAATTATAATTCGCTTTACATAATTGATTTTTCACTAGTCATTTCTAAGTTCAAATGATTTTTTTAGCACTAGGTAAAATGTAAGTGTTACATTGTGCATATTTATAAAAATACGATTTAATTGGCTCGGTAGACCTATGTTACTTTACTGCGTGTCTAGGGAAGGGTTAAACAAGGCAATAGTGCTGCAGTGCAATATGCAGTGCGTACGGGAAGGAGTAATAACCTATCGGGCAGTTAGAAATTGGCTTGTCAAATTTCGTTTTGGAGACGTGACCTTGAAATACGAACCGACGTCGGATCGACCTTCAGACTTAGATGAAGTCCATTTTACCTCATCCACCATACTCACCGGACCTTTTTCCAACAGATTTCTACCTTTTATGCTCCTCGCATAATTTTTTAAACGGCAAAAATTTCAATTCTAACCAGGCAGTAAATGAGGCTGTCTCAGACTTATTCCAGTCCAAACTAGCCAAATTTTATAGGGAAGGAATCGATAAATTTAAAACAATTTGGAAACAAGTCATATCAAATAATGGAGAATACATTTATATTAATATATATATAATTTTTTTTTTTTGGTTGAAAAATAAATGTATGAAAAAAAAACGGAAGTTATTTATGACTCAACCTAATAATATTTTTTTCTTTGGTCTCTATACCATTAATCGATTTAATTTTTTCTGTAATATTTGTTATCATGTTATTCAGACCTTAATATATCATAATATTCTCTAAGATAAATAAATAAATAGTTATTTTGTTTTATTTCCTTAAAAATACCGTTAAATACAGTTTATTTTAATGTACTGACTGCACGAGTGATGTTTCTTGTATAATAGTATTTTATCACGTCTCTGCATGGTCGAAAATTATATTAATATTTATGTTGTCATCATTCAAATCACTTTGTGGTTTGACATATTAGATTGAATAAAACACTTTGTATGAAATCACGAATTCTCAAACTTCGTTAGGACGTATTTAAAACTAACAATAAATTCAAAATCAGTGCACGTATATATATATATATATACAGGGAGATAGAATATAAAATTAATTGTAAAAGTATACACATAATATATACAGTTATATAGAACATCAATGGAGACAGAATATAAAACTATATGCGAAAAATAGAAACAATACATATACAGTTAAACGGGACATTAAGGGAGGGGGAAATACATTTAGTGGGATAAGATCCCGTGAACTGTATCGATTAAAGTTATGGTTTAGTTGACGCAAAGTGTATTAGATTCACAAAATAAATAATGCCAGATGGATCTGGTCTACCTTGATCTAAGACCTGGATTGGACGATAATTTTCACCTCCACTTGACTCGCACTTTTGTAGTGAAGAACGGAGATCTTACTGAACTTCCGGATGCTGAAAAATACCGCTTCTTTTTCGTGGTCCGGATGTTACGCATGGCGTTACTCTCAACCGTTAAAATAAACACATGTGTTGACAGCTCGGTATTGAAATGCAAACTCTTCACACTAAGTAATTAATTGGTCATAGTAGGAATGGTATATTAAAGTTTATTGGTTAGACGGAATACACAGGGAGTCTTGATGTCTAATTATATTTATATTAGGTGACTCGTAGCCTGGCGTGACGTGTAGATTAATGGCATTTAAAATTATAATTTATTATATTTAAAGTATTACAAGCTAGAATGTTATAAATGGTTTGGATTCTAAATTGAAATGGATAGTATTCTCATCTGCTATTTATCCCGTGGAACAATGGTCACGTCCCTACTTCAAGGAGCGTAAATAAATTTCTTCCGTGTGGGGAAGACGCCCCCTGTAGGTGTGTCGATGATTTATCGCACTTTACAAGGGAGGCTTGCAAAGAAATCCACTCTAAAAGAGAAAAATCAAGTAACATTGGTAGAAACCTCCATTTGGTTTCGAATCTTAGGTTTCGCAATAAGTGCAAAGTGTAAAAATTATACTGTCTTTTAAATATATTTTAAATTATACATTGTGGGGCTAGAAGATCTGCGTCCTTCCCTTTCACCGGCTAGTCAGTGCAGAATACGATATTCGCGGGTTCTTTACTTGAGCAACATATATCCACCTTATTTTTGTCACATTCTGCCTTCATCCTAAACTGGGAAAAATTTATAGTAACAAACACCTGGAGGCGATAAATAAAATATGTTAGTCATTACAAGAAGAAAGGCATCTTATCAGAATGAAACATAATAAATACAATAAAATAAAATCCACTTGACGAATCCTCATCTCGTCGGGTCGGGCGTGAGTTCGACATCCTTTCTTGACAACCAGATGTCTTGGCTCCACATTATATTTGGCCCGCAGCATCTAGGCTGACGCGATCGGAGTCATAATGGAATTTGTTGAAGATTGATCATCATAATAAAAAATTTCGCATGGCAGTAAGGCGACTAACTTACGGCCGATATCCAAAGGTAGTAATTAAAGGTCATAAACGAAAGGTATACACCAGAAGTATGCACCAGAAACCAAAGGCATAAACCAGAGGCATAATCCAGAGAGAAACGTCTTGTTTCCTGTAAAGATTATTTACCATGCGATTAGATTTACAAATTAATAATAAATAGTGCACTAGTGATTGAATAATAAAAAATACTTACCTTCTGGTTATAGTGGATAGCACACAGTTTCATTTTAGTACATTTCCGTGGTTTGTTCAACCGCACAAATCTGACAGCTTCTTCGCGATGGTTTTGAAAATGAACCATAGATGCAACCGTTTTTATAACCTCAGACACAAAGTGTGATGCCAACTTAAGGGTAATTATTTGTGAATGTCAAGGTGCTTGACAAAAAAATAAGTGACGCGGTAATTCCGTACGTGGCCCAAATTTATAACATCACAACATATAAATAAAGGATTTGTGGCAATTATGGTGTGCTGCAATATTTGATCCCTACCAAGCTACTGACCAAGTATACAGGAAGTCCACCAAGCAATGTTAGACACGGAGTGATAAAATAACTTACATTAGTTATTTGACAAAAACACTCACCTAAAGTTACAGTTTATTTATAAATGATGTATAGACGTTTGATATTTTAAGTATGGGATGACGACAGTCAAAAAGTGTTAAATAAAAAGTACAATATCTTGGATTTGTTGGTGATTTATTAGTTTGGTAATTTACACTTGATTAGACTTGTAGAAGATACCAGTCGCGAGAACAGAATGGATGCCGGTAGCCCAACTCTTCTGCACTGTTCACTGCAATGTTACCATGCGGGCGTCGATACTTCGGCCAGTTAGTTGTTGTGTCGCCAGATGGCCTACACGGTGCGTTTTGCCACAGACGCATTTGATAAAATTGAGATTGCCAAGGAATGCACCGATATATAGTTTATTGTCCGATTGTTAAACATATGGTCGTATGTGCATGGAAGCTGGTAGGTGGAGAAGTGCTCGTTTCATACTGTTCCGCTGCTTTTTCGCACCTTGCTTCTTTTCTATGCGCATACTTGACCTAACGCATGATCGGCTTTACTCCAAGTACCATAGATGGCTCCTGCTGTACGATATAATATGTGAATATATAATTTAACCCATTAATCGCGTTCATAAATACGCATGACATCTTTCATAGGCGGTACTCTTTAGCGGCATTATAATTTACGATTGTACAGTATGATAATGCAATAAATTTATGATTTGTTTTTAAGAAATCGATAGCAAAGGTACTAAGTAAATAGGAAACAAATACAGATATCGGAACCATAATTACAAAATAACGTAAACAAAATTATCCACGAGAGAACACAATAGCGCCCACCCAGCGATAGTACACGAGCGCCTTGTCTTCTAAGTACGTCTTCAGTGTACACCTCGTAATGTGAAGGTCCAAAAAATACTCTTTGTAACAATTACACGTTTAGTACAGTAAGATACAATTTAGTTACAAGGTATATCACTAGTACAAGTAAAACGCGTCGCCCTTTATAAACCCGCACACACGCCCCGGCGGTGCGGCATTCACACACACAACTGTACAATTCCAAGGACAACACAAATAATAAAATGGTTTATAAACTTTTTTTAATATAGCAAGGTTAATTAATATTTATAAAGAATAAAGTTAAAATTTCTTTATGATATTTGCACGAACGGTGGATGAACGATTTTGTATTTATGAAGTTCTACTTCTAGGAATGTGGAAAAGTACGGTCTGTCGGGTCGATCTGGATGAAATGTGGAGATATAGTAGATCTAATTGGCTAGGACAGTCAATAGGTATGTTCTTACAGTAATTTAAATAATAGTATTTGATCAGTACTTTGATATTCCAGATGCTGCTTATAACCACAAGAAAACAAATGTGGTTTACCGATTCCACTTCTCTCAACTAGCAATGATGATGGTGAGGTCAGAAGAAATGAATCACAGAGATATATTCTTTCTAGGGACACTGAGGCAAAAAAAGGATTTCCTGATCGCAGGGAACCTGCTTTTATTTCACTTTGGACAATAACAGTATTATTTATTCATTAAATAATTAATCATTGACGATATTTAAACACGAGTTTCGATATAACATACCTTCTATTCCTAACATTTCCACAAAATACTTACAGACGCCAGTTAGGCGGCATTGTTGACAGTGTCACTCATTGTTTTGAGCGGCCGCCGATTTGATATCACGCATTCGGGCGCCTGTCCCATCTCTAATTTTGATTATATATTTTGCGATCGCCCTCAGGTGCCACTGATACCATAAGTTCGCTGTCACTATCGCATTCCCAGAGTTGACACACTGTCGGAGAATTTCAGATTACTTTAATAGTTCCACCTTATGTTTAAATCATTTTTGGTAACGTATCGTTTATGTAATGGTCGCAATTCTTCATCGTTTTATAGTATATATTATTAATTGGCGCCATTTTAAGAGCCTAGCTCGCCGCACAATACCGTTCTGTTGTTGCTAAATACTGCAAGCAAGTATCGCATGGGAATTCAATTTAAATCCTGTTCAATATAACAGGGTTTTCATATTGTGGAAGATTGCTGTATCTGGGTAGCAGTTAAATGATAGATTGAACGTGTTGAAGAAACCTATTTTGTTACAATTTATGTAATCTATTGTGGATTCCAGGATCGATATGCGTACTGCAATCAAATGCATAATACAATATTTTGAGGTGTAAATAAAATTACTGTTTTTTAGGATAACACATTATTATCGTGAAGTTTGAGTTTTTCAGAACAAATCAACTAGAAAGACATACAGAAAAAACCCATTTTATTGAAAAAATATTTTAGTTCCTACCGGGATTCGAACCTGGACCTTTTTCTACAGATTCGCCACACCAACTGAATAGGTTAACAATCAATTTTGAACTTGCACGCCATAGCTCTTTCAAATTTGTACAAATCTCAAATATATTTGAGTAATATACGCTAAGAGAGTTTATATTCATTTTCATATAGATTATTTGACACTTAATGAGTTGTATTTAACACACCAACGGCTTTTGGAAAATACCATTTCTTTCATCAGGATGTCAAATGGACTAACTAAAACCATATTTTTCAAGTAGTCATACTTATTAAAAATAAATCTAGCACTTAACATGAATAGTTACGATGATAGTTTTTCAGAATTTTCAAAACATTTTTTTAAAAAAATGATCCAGTTCATATTAAAAATAGCAGTTATGATTAAAATTTTGGGATTGGTGGAATAAATAATGTTGTTCTTAAATTGAAAAATTTAGATTCATCGGATATAAATAAAGTCTGTATAATTTAACCATAATATTATTAACCAACTAAATTTAATCACAAGTCCTATGCTAAAAATAATTTCTTTGTAATTTTTGGACGCGGTATTTGATTGGTGAGAAGGCTAGACAAGGAGTGGATTTGTGGGGAATGCAGGACTTCCGCGCGGGCTGGCGGCGTGTGTGGAGCGAGCGCTGGACGACATTTTGCCGTAAACATTAAGAAAAATTTAGACGCGGAGAATTCGGGAGATATCTGGACCCCGATTCACTAGCGTCAAGGAAGGATAACCTGCTGGGACTCGTGTGAAAATTACCGGCGGGCAGCTGTGTGAACGAGTCGAGGCCGTCCAACTTGGCCTCATATAAGATGGCGTGCCTTTGATGTCAATCAGAGGCGAGACGAAATTTTGGCCCGGGTGCGTGTCGGCTTGAAGACGGCCGCCACCACAACCCTTCGGATGAGTAAAGTATCAGTGAAATCGCAAACCCCGTAAAGTGTCTCCCTGTCACTCAGTAGTGGCAAACTTTGTTTGAAATACCTATTAGTTATAGAAGATCTGGAACTCTCTACGTGCTTACAATGTCGGTTTTCTCATATTTAATGTAATTAAAGCGTGATTAATATGTAAATAGTGTTGTTATTGTTTGAGACCATTCTCATTCTTCCGAGACAGCCATACCGACACTACACACACATACACCCACAGACGAGTCTAGCCGGTGACGTTGCAATGGCGTTTGATCCACCGGAGTCTGATCTCAACGTAACAATGCAAAAAAAAACAATATCCTATAGCTAGATATATTTGAAAGGGAACTGACATGATGATATTGGAGCGAAGTATCAAATTCCCTTGAATCTTTGATGTACAAGTATATTTTACAAAGTAAGTAAGAAATTGTAATGCTGCTGTACTGTACTTAGGTAATTATTTAATTTATATCGTGTATTATTACGTACTAGTGATGAGATGAATTAAGATTGTGATTGGTACTTTCAATTATTAAGTATTAAATGTGATTGAACGATTAAAGGGTTAACTTCTAATATATCTGTGATTGCTCGCTAAATAACGAATAATTGCAGATATTGGAATCTATCATATTTTTACGAGTATAAGTCGCATACATTCCCAATTTTTTTTTAAAATATAAATTTGCAAGTTTAGTCAAATTTCTAAGTTATCAAATATTGCACATTGTTTAGGTACTTGTAAAATATATTTAAACATACTTTTTCATATTCTGTCCTATTTACGATAAACGACTATGGACGGACGTGACACTAGACAATAGTATCAAGCATTGGACGTTTGGGCATTTTGGGTTTTACATGCATGGGCGAGTATCACGGAGAGTCACGTGTGGACTATTGTAATAACATCTATGCTGGCCTACCAATGCTATCAATCCATACTAAATGCGGCAGCATGGATAATATATGGGGTTTCTAAATTATTTCATATTACATCCCTTTTACATGAGCTACATTGGCTACACATCTCTGAAAGAGTTGAATTTAAATTGTGCTGGTTGATGTACAAGGCGCCACATAACTAAACTTTTAATACTAGACAGTGAATGGTAGACGTAAAACTCTCAGGTCAGCCGAAGTAACGGTTATATAACTGACTAACCATTGTCAGAAGTCTAAATTTAGTGAACGGGCGTTTGTGGTGGTAAGCCCAAAATCGTGGAATTCATTTCCCTCCGTCATAAGAGTGGGGAGATCTCCGCTTCCGATTGAAGATGGCGATATCATAACTTCACCAACTCCACATAAAACAACAATCAATATGCACACAAATCACAAGATCATAAACAAAACAGTCCTGGTGCACTGGAGCTAAACAAATCCACACCGCTAATGCTATCGCGATGTCGCGCTCGAAAAAATATCGGTCACGTTGACGTCTGCTGATGTCAAGGTCAGATTCACAATGAAGACAAGCATTAAGGAAAGAGGATGGGTGTGAATTTTGACGTGAAAGGTGTCAATAACATGGGTCGCGGTCGATTTGCAAGATGCGTCAAAAATGTGTTCTACGAATCCTGAACACAAAAAATTAAAGGTCCTTAAATTTCGAGAGGCCAGAATATTATTTGTTAAGTGATTTAGGACCTGTGTTAAAGAAATATATTAATAATGAATTAATTTCGGTTTTGTAAAAAAATAAAAAATATGTTTTCCGTAACGGTGCAGAATTTGCACATATTTTATGAACATTTTTGACTCGTAATTTAGTCAGGTATCCACCCATAAAATATTATAGTTTATCTCATAACTAATATGTATGTCTTTCACGTTCATCTTAGGACGAGTTTTAAATATGATTCAAATAAAAAATACGAAGAAAAACACAGACAAACGTTCATCGATATGAGTTTCGACTTTCAAATAATCAGTTCTTTAAACACGTTCAGAATGAAAATAAAAAAGGGATGTAATTTCATTTATTTGGTCGGCACCTTCGCATTCCTCGCGCGTCTCGCCCATTTCTTCTTCTCCATTATTCATCGAAGCTTTTTACCGACGTCAGATTAATTTATAGCCTTTCATGTATGCGATTTAAGGCTGTATTAGCTTTACCCTTAATATGACTAGAATAAGCTCTAAGGGAGATTAAATATTTGGATCGCTTTGCAACAGCAAACCACCCCTGCAAGAAAACGATCCAGAACGTTAAAATAAAAGATGAAAGCGACTTAATTGATGCCTTTTTCATTATTTTATTTTTCTAGGAAACCGCCACAGGTCGTATGTTACGTAATTTATGTGAATCTTTTTCAAACATAAGAGACATTATACAATAACCTTTCCTCTCCCATGATGTAAACCGAGTTAACATTGCCTCTTATTATGTGAATATCTCTGTAAATATACTAAGTACAGAGTTCATATTTTAGGTATACCTCCGTAATATATTTATGTATTGGATAAAATAACTACAATACTAAAAAAATGTTTTCTCGAAGAACCCGATGTGAATTTGTCAATGCGTGAACGAGAACGTACGCATTGATGCAGAGGGCGTAGTGTGCGGGACGCGGGGTGTCGAATGCCGATCGTCACTTAGTGGCAGAGCGTGCGCCGGCAAGTTAGTAGTTTCTTATACGTGATAATCAATGTTTTTTCTCATTTTTAGCACATGTACACAATAACTGATGTAAATATTCACTTATATATATATATATATATATATATATCAACTATTATTTTAATGATTAATATAAGTAAGAAATGTAAAATATTAATATTTATCAGACTTAAAAACCGCAAAAGTCTACATGTACACTGAGTTTACAGCACTGCTATACGCGTTTTTATTTTAGCACCGTAAGTGAAAGATTAAACGTGAAAAATCTCTACCAATCTTCAAGGGATACCTTATCGGTGTCGCAAATGCCGCTCTGAAATGATCGTGAAACACGTATTTTCAGGCCGGCAGGTTAGTGCTAAATGAAATCACTAATCTTTACATTGTATAATTACAATGTTTACGACCTAATGTTTGGCTTCTGATAATTCTGTGAGATAAAATATAACTATTGTTATTTGTTTGTACGATAGGTGTTTGGTTCGTAGACACTTATGCTACATATTTTTTTACTACGAGCAGAAAAATGAGAAACGTTTTTCCTTTTTTCTCTATGACCAATGTCAGCCGGATCAGGCTATTTAGCCGAGCTACATATCTACAAGATTAATTTTTCAGAAATGTTTGATTGAAATCAAATCAGAACTTCGAGAGTTTCATGTCCACAAAATATGTTATTTAATAAATGTATAAATTAGAAATATAAAATGAATAATAATATAAAATTTCCGATTTTGAGATTCCGAAAAACAAAGTAGATGGCTTTCAAATAATGGAACGGTAGATGTATTAATTTAAAAAAATATAACATATAGGTTAGAAAATTTGTCGTCAAAGTACTGTCACTGTAGCATAATTTGATTATGCACCTTCCCCGGTTTGGAAACAGATCCAGGTTCGAATCCCGGTAGCGCAACAATAATATTTTTCGATAAAATTGATTTTATATATATAGTATATATGTAGTATATATATATATATATATATATAGATTTAATACTTCCACAACCTGAAATAAACTTTATTTTAAAATTTAGTATTACTATCAGCAGTTTTAGTTTTGTTCCTACCCATTCCCATTAGCCCATTACCAATCAGTATACATTGTTGTTTTTGAAGTTGAGAAGAGGAATTGTTCTTATGTGATTATTCGTGTTGGATCACTAGTTCGTATATCGCTGTGTTTTTGGTGTGTCGTGAACGTTGAAACCCATCAGTGTGCCAGTTTCGTACAGTGGGT
Source organism: Eubasilissa splendida (assembly GCA_031772225.1). Taxonomy (NCBI): domain Eukaryota; kingdom Metazoa; phylum Arthropoda; class Insecta; order Trichoptera; family Phryganeidae; genus Eubasilissa; species Eubasilissa splendida. Next base: position 3,539,600 of record CM062867.1, read on the forward strand.
GAACATCCTGAAGAGCATAGAGACGGCGTCATCAAACAGGTATCCTTGTGGTTTCGTGAGTCCACTCTGGTCCGCTATAGAAGGAATATGTATACAATGTGTCCTCTTCATTTAATTAGTGAGAAAGAGATAATTATATGTGTATGTTTGTTGTTCTTGTCACTGTGAAAATAGTGCGTGATCTCTGTCTTTCATATCACAAATTGTATTTTTACAAACGTATTAATATTACAATGAATTGAATGGAAAAAATAATTGTTTTTGTACGATTCCCTTTTCATAATTGGTTTTTCACTAGTCATTCTTAAGCGATAATATTTTCTTTAAGATTAAATAAAATATGAGTTTTATGTTGCATGTATTTAACGAAATATTACAAGTTAATTATGATGGTAGACCTGTGTTACAGCATGATTTGGGAAGGGTTAAAAAAATGCCAATCTGACTGGTAAGCGATGGGTCACCATTCGCTGATACCGATGATGGATACCGATGAATAAAAACCGCACAAATAATTCAGAATTATCCGTTTCGCTTCACTATTTCAAACCACCCGATATGCAGTTTAACCTTACACCGGGAGTCAGAAGCAAGACTCAAACCACGGTTCTGCTCGTAAATTATTCAACATCTGAATATATTCTACGCCAACAATACTCCGCCATTAAATGCAATGCTGTATGTATTTACAGTCGTTGTAAATGCGATACTAGTTCAGAAGTATGCTCTCGAAACTGAGGTTGGCTGGGGAAAAAAAAGAGCAAAAGGTTATGACAAGACTTGCATAACAATAACCCTGGGGTGGTTTAGGGGGTGGATCCAGATTTTCCACGTTGAAAATGAAAAGAGTAACTTTGAATGGATTCAGAAAAATATATATGTCACGTACTGTATTCTACTGTATAATTAAATTATTAAATTAATCACAAATTATAACATTTAAACGCATATTTTTATACTTTTAAAATTGGAAAAATTTACATTGTGATTAAAATTCATTATTGGGAGAACACATTCTTATTGTGAAGTTGTAATTATTCAGATATTTTAAATGTGAATTAAATATATTGATTAGAAAGATATACATATAAAATCAATTTTAATGTTATCTCTGGCGTCTGCTGTCAGATTACTCAAAGGTACGTGTTCGTGTATTCGTGTCCACAAAATATGTTATTTAATAAATGTATTAATCAAAAATATAAAATGAATAATAATATAAAATTTTCGATTTTGAGATTCCGGGAAAATAAGGTAGATGGCTCTTTCAAATAATGGAGCAATTAAATGTATTAATATCAAAAAGAAGTTAGAAAATTTGTCGCTAAAAATATCGTCGCTGTAGCATAGTTGGAAAGAAATCCAGATTCGAATCCCGGTGACGCAACAACAATATTTTTCGATAAAATTGATTTTATATGTATATCTTTCTAATTAATATATTTAACATTCATTATTTTTATTTGTTTTATTAACCACTTATTGAGTTTAAATACATCTACCGGTTTCGAAAAATATCATAGATTCTGTTAAAGAAACAATAACACATGTTTTTGACTAGTTATTGACATACTGAAGAAGAAAATGATATTTTTCTAAACCGGTAGATGTATTTAAACTCAATGTTGACATATAAAAATATTCGTATTATTATATGAGGAAAATTCAAGCATTACGTGTTTATAGCAGAAGTAGCGAAAACGAACCAAGACAATATTCTCTCCTCGAAACCAGAACAATCTTAGATTCTTACATAAATAACAGTGAGGGGACTGTTTATAAGCATAAACTCCTATATGGTTGTACTCATTCGTCGCCTGGTTGGCATTTTTTTTAATACTACCAGGTAGTTGTGCAGCTGCGTCTCGTGTATAGTGACAGGACGGAGCCAAACAGCTGTCATCTCAAAACCCTCACGGTCCCCGGCTCTTTTTTATTCAGCGATTTTTTTTTACAAAAAATATAATGACACGTATAATTGTGCAATCAGAAAAAATATAAAAATCATTAGAATATTTTTGAATACCTTCGTCATCGAACGACGCTGCCTGTGATAAAAACCATGTCTGTACTCTGTCTTGATGTAGGAAAATATGGAAATAACTTGGCGCCAAATCAGGATAAAATAAGACACACTTGACGATGAACATCAGCTGGTTTCATGTTTCGTGCATTCAAGAAACGAATCACGGACCGCGACTCGCAGTCAGTTGGCAGATCTATTATCTTGAACATTTCAACTACTCACTGAAACATGGCCAGACTATTGTGAATGTGTGCGGTGAGTCAACATATGAAGGAAACCTTTGCGCATGCGCAATATCGCATTAGCAGAGCAGCGCTGCACTAGGGATATCCGGTAACGGTGCTTACTTAAAAAACGCGCTATTTCGGACAGCAAATTTTCTTTGGAAAAAAATTTAATTTTGAAAAAAAAGGTTATATTTACGTTTTTACCAATTTGTCACTTATTTTCAATGTAATGTATAAACTTCCATTCAATTTTCATTTGTGACGAATAAAATAACATTCAAGTCATTTGTACGATTAGAAGTTTCGATTGGCGGAGTGTGTATAATAATATATTAATTTCAGTGCCGATAAATCGGCGTCTGTTTTTATAACACCATTCCTTTTATAGGTTGCGGCAATATAAAAATCCTTAGTACATATATTTAAATACATTTTATTTACATGCAAGGCCGCTTCCTACCACGCTAGGCACATATAAAGTACCTGTTCTGAGGTAGGTAGCCATTAGGTTCCATAAGCTAAAATATAAGTTGGAAGTGAAGTAACAAATTAAATTAAATGGTAAAAAACTGAAAAATCAAAAGAGAAGTCGAGTAAAAGTTTTTTTTTTAATGCAGACTAAATATATGTAAGAAGTAAAAGAAAAAAAAAGCAGGGAGCAAACAACACGCGATATTTTAAATATTAATTAGAAAGATATACACATAAAATTGGTGCATTATCCAACTATGCTACAGCGACAGTATTTTTGACGAGAAATTCGAAAAAGTGTAACACATGGGTTCGAAAATTAGTCGTCAAAAGTGAAAGTTTGGAAAGAGATTCAGATTCGAATTCCGGTTACGCAACAACAATATTTTTCGATAAAATTGATTTTATATTAATATCTTTTTAATTAATTCATTTAATAAGTATTTAAAATATCAAGTTTTGTTTGCTCCCTGCTTGTTTCTTTTCTTATACTTTTTATATATAGTTAGTCTGTATTATAAAAAAAAACTTTTACTCGACTTCTCTCCTTTTGATTTTTATATATATTTATAATTATTACATTTAATTAGTATTTTAAATATGTTCTGAATAATTACAACTTCACAATAAGAATGTGTTCTTCTTAATAAAACATGATAAGTACAAGGTAGGATATAAAGACAAAAATAATTATATGAGTAGCTTTGATCATTTATGGAACTCTTCCAGCTGACTTCTTCCAATTTTGAAAAGCCATTCCTTTATACGCACACAGAGTTGAGGATACGATACTGTTGCCATCTCTTATGGTAACTTATATATACTTATATAACTTATATATAACTTATGTATACCGGCGATTCTATAAAGCATGCACGTCTTTAAGCAAATGAGATTTTCATTAATGGGACTGCAAGTTTTCTTTGAGTTTTTGCCCGAGTATACTTAGAATGTGTGATAAGGTGTAGGATTCTGTTTTCATGTATGTCTTTAAACAGAGTGTTAACGCCGTTTAACGCACTTATACACGCATATCGGCTATGCGCATTTATCAAAATTTAAACCTAATATCTCCTTCACTTTCTTTTCCTAACCTATTCCTTGAGCACGAGGAAGAAGGAAAGAGGTCGCTGCAATCAACACTCTCGAGCTGCAACGAGCCTAGTATGTGCTTAGAACTGTATACGGGCTAATCTTCTAATGGGTTATTTATATATATAATCTCGCTAAAAAATACAAATAATCCTTTATGCGAGTGTTAATAGTGTTTACACATTCTGCGCCGCATGTCTTGTGGTTGGAAAAGAGAGACAATTGATCCAGCATCAGGCACACCGAAAAAGTAAGTGCCTTCCTATCTTACAATATTTCCACCAAAGAGTCTTTATGAATAATTGCCTGATATTTAGCACCTTGAGTTTTTGGAATAGCTGCTCTGATTCATGATTAATGAATACGTGATCATAGATAAAACAAGAGTTATAGTACTGCATGTATAGACCGAAGAACTTTCGCGAAGAAAAATATAATGTTTTATCATTTCACATATCATTCTTGGAGCATTGAATATTCAGCAGCTCAGCCGGATATTTAGAGACATCTCCCACGCGCGCGTTACAAATATCGTTTCAATTTTTTCACCATTTTCTGAGCCATTTCCCAGGCGATTTCGTAAATTTTTATGTTGAATTCTTTCGGTATTTTGCACCGAAAAGTCCCCCAGTATGTTTTTTTATCCATTGTTAGTCAAGATACGAACAGGTAAATCAAAATTATTTATTAGCTTTACGAATTTTGCAAAAGATTTCTTTGCAACATTATTCATTACAAAGTAAGAAAATATTATTAAGCCTTGGTACAGTATCTCTATGGCTAGACGTTGTTTTAACCATTCCCTTACGATGCTAAAATGAAAACGCGCGTTCCGGTGCTCTAAACTCAGTGCACATGTAGACTTTTTCGATTTTAAAGTGGGATAAATATTTATTACTTATATTAATCATTTAAATAATATTTAACATATATATATATATAAGTGAATATATATATATAATAATAATGCTTAAAATGAAAAAAATATTAATCATTATAAACGACAGCACAAAGACGCATATAAGACACGTCTAACTCGGCCAGCGCACACTATATCACCAAAGTGACGATCGGTATCCGGCACTCCACCGTCCATGTGAGTTAGTTACTTGATCTAGCTTGGTGATTTTAGACTTATGAGCGCTCAATATTATATTATTAAATTTTTCACATTTATCTAGTTTCCAACGTAACTAAGTGTGAGATCTGTCAGTTGTTTAGTAATTGTTTAATTGTTTAATTTGCGATATCTCCTGATTAAGAACACGAAACATTTAGCAGAGGATAAAACACCAAAATTTACATGCAGTTTTTTTGCAAGATTGTGGTTGGAAATTCACATTGAATAAATTCCTTCAGCGGCGCCGCATCCCTGGTGAAAACTTACACATTGTTCCGGTTGGATTTGAGAGAGAATTGCAAATTATTATTTGTTGTTCTTGTCCCACCCGGAAGCAGGAAATAAAATAAAAATATATTTTCTCGTCTTCCCGCTCGTATGAAAAATGTATTTAAATGTATCTACTTACATAAGTGTAATATATGCATTTCTTAAAGTACGGTGAAGTCTCTGTAAGAGCTTGTTTTTTCTTACTAATGAAATGTAATTTTTTCTAGTACGGATTCATTTAAAAAAATCTATGTTTTTAAATACGTCTGAAGTAATAATGAATTGTTTTTTAGCCTCGATAGTTATTCGTTTTAATGGAACCTAGATTGAACAAGTCAATTTCTAACTAGGACAACACATTTCCAAAACAAGAGGGATATGCGAAGAAATTTTGAAAAAAATTAAATGCATTCGGACGTTTAAATATGATTTTTAAATCTTCCACCATTAAACCAATGCATATATGGAGGGCAGAGACTGCACAGCTTAGCTTAATTCACCTAGTGACGTGGCACGTGCAGAGCAACTCCCACCAGCCATAAAAATATTGGGTACCGATGGCATGTAACAATACGAACGCGATCAGCAACACTAGTACGTCTATTCTACCAATCGATGTCGCCCAAGTAACAGCTCCACAAGGTACCTCCAATCGCAGTTCACGAGTCTAGCAGTAAATTCTACCTTTCGCAAGTTATTTCTGTTTTTGTAATTTACATAAATACCAATTACAATAGACTCCGCGATATATTTATTCAAAAAAAAAAACTTTGCTTTACTGCGTTGAATTTTTGGTTAGTTTCATTAGCACTGTCTTGATGAAGGTACTGCTTCCTCTCCTCGATCCTTGGATCTCATGAATCTTTCGCCTCCACAAGATTTAGTTCTCGGCGACTGTCTTACAGTTCGGAATCTGTAGCAGCTCTTCTGCTTCCTTCTTTTCACCATTCTTCCAGCAAAGTCGGGGTCTTCCCATTTTTCTATCGATTGAGGTTTTCATTAAGGATACTTACTGCATCTACAAGCCTACGAGTCGCAGTAGTTTCACATGAATGGAGAGTCCGACATGATCGTATGATAATACCGTTGTAAAGAAAACGATCGTTAACGTGAAAAGAATCAACGTGGTTAATTTAACATTAGATTAAATAAAACACCGTATAAAATCACCAATTTTATTAAATGCTTAGGTCAAGCTTCGTCAGGGCGTATTTAAAACTAACAATAAATACAAAAAAAAGTGCACTTATATATACATAAAGAGGGAGATAGAATATAAAATTACATACGAAAGAGGAACAGAATACATATTATTAAACTATGTATTTGACAACTTTCATTTTTATATATTGTATTATTATAACAAATTATTATATCTAGTTTATATTGATCTTGTATTATATAAATGTTGAAAGCCACCCTCATAATTCAAGATCTTTCTTATTTGAGGTTGCATAACTCTACTATTGTTTTTTAATTGTCGAATATACAGGGTGGGCCAACTTGGACTGACTGATGTTAAATATAACTTTAGTAATTTTAATATTTTATGTTTTGGAGATGCCCAAGTGAGTAAGTAGCACGTCGATTAGTACTTGATACTTTATCGTACAGCCTCCATAGCTTCTTCATTGCGAACAGGTCGATGAACATTTGATCGGGGCTGATTTAATTTAGCGCCCCGCTCCTCAAGCCTGATTACTGTTTCTAATAATCTTTGCACTGGGAGCTGTTGCAGCATAGTAACAAAAAATCTTCGGAAAACATAATAAAATTCAATAATTTTAACCCGTTCTTACACTGCGTATGTAGCCATAATAAAATTTCTTAAAATTCTCTATAATCTGTAAAAAATAAAGTTGAAAAATTATAATCGCAAAAATTACAAATTTTTAAAAACAGTCAGTCCAAGTTGGCCCATCCTGTATAAATAAACTTAAACTTAAATGTACATTTACGAAAAAAGGGAAGACAAACTAAAACAATAGAGCATCAAAAGAGAGGAACATTGAGGTAGGGAAAAGTCCCACTATTTTTGTATTTAAATACTTTATTTTCAAATACGTCCTGGTGAAGCTTGAACTAAGAGAAACCGGTTGGCTTTTAATAAAATTAGTGGTTCTATACAAAGCGATTATGTTTAATTTAATCGTATTTGTCAAACTACAAAGTGATTGCTTTTTACGAAAATATAATTTAACATTGTTATTTATTTAAAATATCAGCCATGCCGTTGGGAGGGAAGATATAATAACAAATATATTTGTTAATTTTCTCTGAAATTGAGTTTATATATATTTTTTTTTATTAAACAACTTTACGATACCGAGCCACTTTATAAACAAGAATACAATATATATAATATATAAAAAAGCATCGGGACAAACTATTCAATTTAGTGAACAGTTCGTCTGTTAAAGAAGTCAAATTCAAAAAAATATTACTCAGAAAGTCGATTACATAATAACGTTTTAAATTTCATCTCACTTACAACAACCTAATTCGTAATTCAAATTTGAAAGCTTCCCCGAAGGTGCTGTGCTCGAAATTCAGCGTAACTTAGGTACAGCCTTTCTGCTGTATCCCATATCTCGGAATAGTGGCTTCGTTACAATGTATTTCTCATAGAATTGTTCCCATTATGTAGCCATTGCATATCTCGCCCTGGGTGATCATTTCGCAAAACACTTGATGCATATTTCTAGAGCGCAAAGCTGGTGTGGCAGTTCAAAAATGAAACGTGTCCAAATTAAATTGAAAAAATCTTCGTACTTTATAGATGGTCGTTGCTGGTTTAATGATAATTTAAAATGAAGATTTAAGGGGGGGATATCTTCGTTTTGCGTAATTGCTAAATATCTACTATAATAACGTTGTTTGCAAAAATTAGTTCAAGAAGGGGAGAGATAAGATGGTCGGGGATGCATAATAGGGTGTGAGGCGGACAGTTAACGCCATCTTGTGTCCCACGCGCTAAAGCTATATTAGACGTGACGCGAGTTTAAATAGCGACGGAGTCCCCCTGTTGATGAGCCACAGAGGCCCGGGGCCCGGAGGGTTTCTATAGCCAGCTAAGCCGCCATTCTCTCTCGTAAACCCGGCCTGGCAGCAGCATTCAACTATTCTGTCTACTGAGTAAATCATTTGATTTTGTAACGTAATTTATCTTACCAGACTTAATGCACCAGATTTTCTTCTAAATAAACAACTTGACAAAACTTAGGTAGGTATGTATTTTTATTTGTTAAATACATGTGATGCTTGCACTCATATCGTAACCTTCTGTAAACTGGAGTCTTTGTATTTTGTGGAATAATCCCCTGGAATCGCCGATTGTCGATCATCAGTCAATAACCCATTTACTAAAGACGTATTTTCCTTCAGATCCTTGAATACGACTGAACAAAAGTTTGATCGTCTTAAATATAACACGAGAATTTATATCGAGGGACAAAAACACCTTCCTTCTGCCTCTGACTACCTATTTATATGATGAAGGATAAAAGATGGTGAATTGCATAGAATTACTCGCCGAAGAGGCACCAATTAGTCGATACGATAAGACACGTGTCAGAAATCTGAAGGTGTAATCATGGGCGTGGCGTCAAAAAACCCGTGAGATACAGATTTTAGGAAAAAAAAGACATCTTAGTAAAACACTACAAGCGGCGGCCTATCGCCGAGTACGTACTTGCAAATATGACTGAATGTATTGTTATGTATCTGAATTAAAACAGAGTAATGTGCAGGCGGAAAGTAGTCTGCCTAAATTGAACATCTTTTGTATTTAATTTGTTTCGACCTCATAATCATCATCATCGTCGCTGGTTGAGAGAAGCTGAGATCGGCGAACCACCCTTGTTTTCTGTACGGAACAGACGGCACAAATACCAGACAGACAGACAGATAGACAGACATTCAGTTTTACGATACGAGCAACACCTGCATCCCGGGTTCAGGCGTCTGCGGAGAGAAACCGCGCAACCGGTCCGGCCCGATCGGTCGCTGATGACAATCCTTCCGCTTCGCCACACAAACTAATGGTCAAAGCGCCGAGCGCGATCGAAACTGAGTTCGCCAATCTCGCTCCGCTCAATCTTCGTACTTCAATCTATGCTATTCTGTACTCTTCATTTCTCGGTTCTTACTCAATAAAAGACATGCCCCCACATTGTCCCTTCACCGACAGCTTTAGTCCGTAGAACATGAGTGGGTGAGTTTTTTATGACCAGGATCGCATACTCACTTTAAAATTATAAATGTATAAATATGTAATATTATTCTATCTTTCTTTTTCTTGTGGATTTTTAAAAAATATAAACATTAAATGGTAAATGAATTTCTATAAACATTGAAAATTTTTGTTTTATTTTAATAATTATACAAAATAATTTATTTAAACTACTATTTATTAATTATCCTACATGTTTCGATACCTATAGTATCATCTTCAGGAAACAATGTATACTGAAATTAAAAATACAAGCAGAGATATAAACAAAACTATAAAATGATGAATAAGTAAGAACTAATATGAAAACAAATTTAAAAGGTTACTCTTTGCAAAGAGGATTTGGTTATTTATAATATTTACCTTGCTACGAGTATTCACACTTTTTCTTATATATAAAATTTCAAATTTATCTAAATGTAAACTCCTAGTATTTGTATGTATAATTTATAAACCCTTGTTAATATCAAAAGAATGGTTTGTTTCCAAAAGGTGATTGGAAAATGCTCCTTAATTCTAATATCAAAGTTTTACTTGTATATAAATAATTGCAATTCCTCGTTATTTAATATATAATTCTTTTATTTATTATTAGTGTGACAAATACAAATACTAGGGGTTTACAGTTAGAAAAATTGCAAATAGTTATCTTTTAAATTTGTTTTCATATTAGTTATTACTTATTCACCATTTATTAGTTTTTTTTTATCTCTGCTTATATTTTTATTTCAGTATACATTGTTTCCTGACGATGATACCATAGGTATCGAAACATATAGAATAATAAATAAATAGTGATTTAAAGAAATTATTTTGTATAATTATTAATATAAAATGAGGCTACAAAGTAATTTTGCAAATATTGAAGAATTTGCTTTAGTTTGACATATATTGTATATTCTAATATAAAAATATAAGAGTAAATGGAACGAATGATTGTCAGCATGAAGGTGGGGTTATCTTTGTAGTCGAGATTTGGATGCTTTGCAAATAGTACTTTGTAGCATCGCTTGGATTGGTGCACATTTGGTTTACTTCGAATCCGAGAAACTTGCCGCAGTAGCTATATTCTACTGTGCTTTAGTATTACTCTTGTTTCCATTGCTTTACAATAATGCAACAAAAGAATAAATCAGTTTGAAAGTGTAACATACAAGTTCGAAAATTTGTCGTCAACTTACTGCGTTGGTGCAGCATAATCGGTTAATGCATTTCCCCGGATAGGAAGAGATCCAGATTTTATTTGTGCATAGATTTAATTTCTATTACAAAAATCTCTTTTAAACTATCATATCTGAGAATCGTTTCCAATAATTCCGTTGCCTTGAGACTTCAATACAGAAAAAAACCACCGAGAAGATGGCATCAAGTGATATTTCAGCATGATAATGTCCATCTGTATACTGAAAACATCATAAAAATAGCTATTATACATTATCCGTCCTCTATCCAATAATGTTCTGCTGTGTTATGCAAGTCAGAAATTGATTGATATTAATATTAAAAATATTAATTTGAAATATATTAATTATAAAGATATACATATAAAATCAATTTTATCGAAAAATATTGTTGTTGCTCCACCGGGATTCGAACCTGGATCTATTTCCAAACCGGGGAAGGTGCATTATCCAACTATGCTACAGCGACAAATTTTCGAACCTATATGTTACCTTTTTGATATTAATACATTTAATCGTTCTATTATTTAAAAGAGCCATCTATCTTATTTTTACGGAATCTCAAATACCTTTGAGTAATCTGATAGCAGACGCCAGAATTAAGAATTCATTATTATTAAAGTTTGGACACATTGATACGATTTTATTATTAGGAGAACACTTTATCATTGTGAAGTTGTAATTATTCAGAACATAGGTCATATTTAAAATATCACAGACCTATGTTCACAATAATAATGTGTTCTTCTCATAATATTAATTTGAATGCATTGTTACAAAATATTCATTACTCGATTAAAATATACACATGGCATATTTAAAAAATATATATATTCCAGTGCGACCTCCAATAAACGCTATTAAAAATAAATCTATTCAATATCAACCTAAAATGCATGGTTATTTATTCGCTAGTAAAATTTTTACTCAGGGACTTCCTCATCCAATCTCCGCGTACATTTTCTCTTCATACACGCGTCACTGAAAGGCGACAAAAGCCAACCCCTGTTGAAGTTAATGGAAGCTACCTTTCATCCCCAAACGTCTACGGTATGTCTGTCTTATGAATTTTCTACAAGAACCTCCCCGGGAGAGAAACACCCCCCGGAGCTAGTTGGTTAGTTTTCATCTCGTGTGTGACGAGTTTTCATCTCATGGTAGCTTCTCATATCTTGTACATTATGCAATCTTTCACAGCTGAAACCAGCGCCGATATTAACTGTTACACAAGTATTTATTATATGGAAGGCGATCACTGAAAGTTAAGTACAATTTAAATCATTTTTTTTAATGATTAATTAGGTAGTGGTCGCTTCGTTACGACGTTTCCGTGCCAATTAATTTTGCATATTGGCATGTTGGCGGCCATTGTTAAAAAAAAAAAAAATTACCGAAAAATGAATGAAGTCTATCGTACAACCTATTATAACGAATTAATACAAAAATAATATATCTATTTATTTCGCATCTCATAACCTGTGAAAAAAACGAAGAAAAATGTAAAATAAGTTATTTTTTTCGGAGAAATGCATTAAAACAGGTGTCGCAGAATAATCCGCACATTATTTATTATATATTTATTATTAAAATCTATAACTTGGTACACGTTATTGCTTCAAATAATTGAAATATTTAAATAATTTTAATATAAATTAAATTAATCAACTTGAAAAATATACAGAATAAAACAATTTTTCAATTCGATTCAAACCTGGACTTTACCTATCCGAGGAAACGCGTTATCTAGTTTCACCATATAAACTATGTACTTTTATGACAAATTATAAAACTAATATTCCATAGCTCTATCAAATTAATTCATCTGTTATTCCACTTATACACGCTAGGAGATGCCAGAATTAAATCAAAACTGCAACGTTACAACAATAATGTGTTCTCCACACAGACCACCAAATACATAGACATGAATTTAAAAAAAATCCTTTACCCAAAATTTGCATTTTGGTGGCATCCACGTGATCACTTTGATGCCACTCACGCAATCAAAGAGTTCGGCGAGTTTTTTTTTTAATATGACTCGATTGGAATGAAAATTTAAACCCTGACAATATAATATGCATTTATGTAAAAAAAGATTTAATTTTCGAATATTAAATACTTTTACTAATCAAATCTATTAATTAGAAAGATATACATATAAAATCAATTTTATCGAAAAATATTGTTGCGGCGTTACCGGAATTCGAACCCGGATCTCTTTCCTAACTGGGGAAGGTGCACTTTGTATTACAAAGTAGATGGCTTTCAAATAATAAAACGATAGATTGATTTGAAAAAGTGTAACATATAGTTTTCAAAAATAATGTCGCTGTAGCATAGTTGGATAATGCACATTCCCGGGTTTGGAAAGAGATCCAGGTTCGAATTCCGATAGTGCAACAATATTTTCAGATAAAATTGATTTTATATGTATATCTTTCTAATTAATACATTTAATTGGTATTTAAAATAGCACAGACCTATGTTCTGAATAATTACAACTTCATAATAAAAATGTGTTCTAATAATAACATTCACTTTTGCATAAATATGTCATAATCTATCAGATACGTTGGATACATAAGTGTAAAATGCCCTTCGCCTCGCAAATAATGTTTTTTTCCAATTCCTTAGTGTCTACGATACTCTGAGTACTCTACATGCGGCTAGACCGAAAAATCTACTTCTACAAGTGCATCAGCGCTAATCGCTTTGACACTTTTACTAACTAACTTATTGTAATAATCATCATATGTGTTTTATATTAATACATGAATTGGAAGGGAAAAAATTCTGATAAAAAACCCTCTAAACAATTTACTGGAAGTTAAATATTGCAAATTAATTAGGCGCGACACTTTATGTACAGTGCCGCCTTATTCTAACATAATACTTCAAATAATGTTCCAAACCCCTCTCTATATATATATACTTCATTTACTACTCTGTGCTTCTCCATAAATTTTTTTAAATTGTTGATTTTTGCAATAAAATTAGGTAATATTAATCTTAGACTGAAGAGTGCAATGCGAAGATAAAGATATTTGTCAGGGTTTAATTCAGTTGTGCGCACTGACCGAAACCCTTTTCACAGATCCGTAGTATTGTAGCCTCTGCATTGTAGCCTCTGCCTCCCCATTGTTTCGATGATAAAGTATCCGCGAACTCGCCAACGATATTCAAATTCCCAAATATAAATCATTGTTTACCCAAAAACCGAGAAAAATCACCTTTCCTACACCTCAATTGTCGTTTATCAATGCGGTTTAAACCGCCGAATAAATCATAGTGAAAGCCTTGCGATAAATCTGTGAACAAAAAAGAAATACCCTAAAGCTACCAGTCACCGGGGTTGCCTAAGGTTCCAAACGGAGGGACGGTAAGATTGCGGTTTTCTACCCGATAAAAAATAAGACAACAGCCTTTCAACAGGGATGATATTACAAATGCAGTCTTTGGGGCGGTTGTGTGATCAGTAGCAAATTTTGACCGTAGTAAATTTTTACTATAGCAAACATTTCACCGTTATCGTGGTAAAAAATATTTGCTGGTTGTTCGTATATTCAATTTACTACTGTTAAGGTTAATGACGTGTAATAATGTGTGCAAGGCGAATAATTATCAAATACTTAAGAATTTTGACAAGATTGATTTATTTTAAATATTTACCTTTGGCAGTACACATGCTTTAAATATTTATTTATTATTATTATACTCGCCCTATTCAGGCATTAATATAATTATACTTTTAAAATCAGCAATGTTATATTTGTGGTTAAGATTCATATTTTTATTTATTATCTTTGTTTTATTAACCACTAAAATGAGTTTAAATACATCTACCGGTTTCGAAAAATACCATTTTCTTCTTCAGGATGTCATAACTAACTAAAACATATATTGTTTCTTTGACAACTAAAACATATATTGTTTCTTTGACAGAATCTATTTTTAAAAAATCTATTTATCTTTAGTACCTAACTCAAATCATTACTTAATACAAATTTACTCGAATAATTTTTAGGAAAAAATTTTAGAATGGGACTCGTAGTTAAATTTAGTTGGTTGTTTATAATTTTTTGATTAGTTTTACATGCTTTATTTATCTCCAACGATTCCAAATTATTTAATTTGTGACCAACACCGACACCAACACCAACACATTTTAGTGGTTAATAAAACAAAGATAATAAATAAAAATATGAATCTTAACCACAAAGATAACATTGCTGATTTTAAAAGTAAAAATATTGTTGTTGCACCACCGGGATTCGAACCTGGATCTCTTTCCCAACCGGGGAAGGTGCAATATCCAACTATGCTACAGCGATAATATTTTTAGCGACAATTTTCGAACCTTTGATATTAATACATTTAATCGTTTTAAAAAATATATATATTAATATAATTTGTAAAATAACAGAAAATTACAACAGAAGTGTAATTCGCAAAGAAAAAAATTTCACGGTGTCTGCATGTTTTTACATAATCAAAATTAAACATTATTATAAAATGTTATATAGCAACTTATCCGTCACCGTTGAGTTGAGACACAAAAAATTCTAATAGTGTAGTCCTATAAATAATTAAATTAACAGCAAAATTGTCGACTACCTCCGCATATTCATTCCCCAAAGAATGCATTCTGGGGACTGCGGAGTTAACTAGTGCCTGAATTATGACATTACCACTGTAATAAAACAATGAATTGTGTCTCGATGACCAACAATCTGGCGGCAGTCAATCATACCATTGATGATCCTATATAGAAATATAAGGTCGGTCATATGTTCGAAATCTGTTATTTTGATGGTGAAAAATCTTCCGATGAACTGTCATCACTAAAATAGTGTAATCTTGAATGATTTATTGTTACTTTAAAAGTTTCAATGTGTCAGATGACTTTTCAAACAGCTGTGAAGAGTCCGCCATTTTTAAACGATGATTGACGATTTTACCATCAGATATCGGACAGTAAAAATAAACGTACTTTCGATAAGTAAATAATTTTTGCGAACAAACCGTTTCCGTAAATAAAAATATATGCATATAAAATCAATTTTATCGAAAAATATTATTGTTACGCTACAGGGATTTGAACCTGGATCTATTTTCAAACAGAGGAAGGTGCATTATCCAATTATGCTACAGCGACGATATTTTTAGCGACAAATTTTCGAACCTATATGTTACCTTTTTTGATATTAATACATTTAATCATTTCATTATTTGAAAGAGCCATCTTCGTTATTTTTACGGAATCTCAAATACCTTTGAGTAATCTGATAGAAGACGCCAGAATTATCAATTCATTTTTATTAAATTTTGGACACATTGACACAACTTTATTATTAGGAGAACACATTCTTATTGTGAAGTTGTAATTATTCAGAACATAGGTCTGTGATATTTTAAATATGAATTGAATATATTAATTAGAAAGATATACATATAAAATCAATTTCATCGAAAAATATTGTTGTTGCGCCACCAGGATTCGAACCTGGATCTGTTTCCAAACCGGTGAAGATGCATTATCCAACTATGCTACAGCGACGATATTTTTAGCGACAAATTTAGCACTGATCACACAACCGGGCCTTAGACGAACTAATTATATATACTTAAAAGGTGAATTTCGGTAACTTGAAATTGCATAATATGTTCTTTTTTTCTGGAGTGAAATTGAACAAAATTTGGAATGGATTGAAAATCAATATAGGATCGGCAAGGGTAGTGAGGAAGAGAATAACTGTATAAAATTTAATTTATGTAGATTAGATAATCACGCCATTAGCGAAATCACAACATAGCTATTAAATTAATATTATTTGTATGATTACTCATATAAGTATTTATTTACTTAGTTCATTTATATTTTTTATTGATTATTAAATATATGTAGACAACTTAAAGTCAATTACAGGTTGTAGAACACAATGATAACAAGAAATAAACTGTGTGTCCCAAATAACTTTTTCATTTTGGTTCATTCGCTCCACCAACGCAACGAGCCGAGGAGGGGCGGGGGGTATGCCGATAGATAGCCGCGTCCTTGGGAATTCAGTCGCTATGGAGCGTATTCTTACCAGCTGTTTGTGAAATTTTCCATGGAAAATTGATATTCCGACGAGGTGAGATAAACTGGCTTTCCTATGGGGCCACATTAAAGTAAACATTAAGTAAAAATCCTCCCTCTCTGGACAAATAAAAAGAAAATATCCGAGAAGAAATGGCAGCGATCATGGAGAACACATGCCGAGCAGTTCTTGGAAATTTTGAAGAGTTTAGAAGAGTGCCAGCGAAATGACGGATCTCATTTAGAAAACAACATTTAAAAAATATATATTCCCAGGGACTGTACTTGAATGCTAAATAAACATTTTGTAATTAAGCCAATCCATTATTTTATTACAGAGTTTTGCTAAAGTAGTGAATTTATTTAATTCACGAAATATATTTACAAAACAATTTTTCACCTTCCTGTGCTTTGTCGTGTTGAGATATTGGACATTTACAATAAATATTTTATGTACAATAAAAAAAATTAAATGTATAAACGGATATGTATAAAATGTATGGCCTATTATGAAGTTACTATGTACATACAATGTGTAACATGTATGTTGCATCTACATGTTTCTAAGTGTATCAGAATAATTAGGCACTATTCCTGTGAATGCATTCGACAGCTATTGTTCCCGAGTTTACAATTGATAATAATATAATCATGTATGTAGAAATAACACTATCACTAACCTGGACTGACAGTAGCTGTTTCTTGTGGCATCGTGTCTGGTCCAATGTTATTGTTCTTATTATCTCTGGATAGTTTTCTAACTGACCGAAATGCGCGCTCCCATCAATCGGATTATTGAGAGCTCCTCGCCGGTCAATATACTGACAGCAATTGAGCTACGCTGGTCGTTTGACAGCGATCCTTCAATCTCTGAAAGCGGCAACATTCACACAACATATAATGACCGATACCAATCAAGGAGAAATCCCAGGGGTCCAGTCGAAAGAACAAAAGATGCGTAAACAGGCACATTAAGTGAATGACGAATCTACCTATGTGCGAGTGGTGGGTACCTCAATAATCACTCATCACTCACGTGTTAGTTTTATGATTGCGGAGTGCATTATGTGAGTGTGTGTGTGGTCAGAGCATATTATGAAAGAAAAACTACTTACGTTTGTCACCTGATTTATTGTCGAGCATAGTTTATACATTTAGAGAAATGGTTAAGGGGTTACGCGCACGTTTTTCAAAACATAAATGTTTAATTTAATCCAAAACAAAGCATGATTTTATAGTACAAGCCGGTAAAATCTCCGGAAACTTGTACTGCGGTGTATACGATAGCATGAGAACATATTATCAGAAACATACGAAAAAAATAATTATGTTAGAAGATGCCAACATCTGCTTAATGATCGGAGGATTTTTCGAAATTTTGATTTTTACCAAAATGGCAGTGGTTTTACTGAAAAATCACAGTAAAACGTTTTTGAGATATTGTATACACCGTATCGACCTTTTTTGATAAGTGCGCGTAGTCCCTTAAGTTGTGTAATGAATACTCTACATACATCTGAGGTCCGAGAGCAGTTGCGGAAGTATTAATATTGGCACCCGATGTCGGTACTGGGTGCATTTTAACGGTTGTTGGGAGCTCTGTTTCACACACCGGTATAAGCAAGGTGCGTTCAGAGTCATAAACTTCCATAACATGTATTTTTAAACGATAGCGTGATTGAAAAGCTTGATGGAAAATACATTTTCACATTATTCCACACATAATCTTTACAGATGAATTAGATCGTGACTTGACACAGAAGGTGGCGGCTCACGTGTAAGTTGACATAAAAATAAAATTAAAAAAATATATTTTGTATTTTTCTTTACAAATATTTCCAAGCACTGATATTTTTGAATACGATTCGATATTTGCTCATAGCGTATTCGGTCCGCGTGTCCGCGAGGGATCCGAACCCTTTTTCATCCCTTAAATATTTTTTCGCCCATTGTACATTAATTTTTTCTCGCGTTTCTTACGACGGCTCAACTTGTGGGCAAAATGGAAACAAATTGAATCGGCACAACCCGACACCATCATAAACGCCGGGAGGTTCTGTGCGTAAACGTACAAATTTATAAAATATCGATTATAATATGCTACCAACCGCCAGTGCCAGCTCTTATAAATGAACCTCCTGTGATTTAGTTTAAAGAGCCCTAAAATGAACACACCCTTACCTGAAACCGTTCCAGAAATTTATACTCCCTTGTCTGTTCCACTCAAAAATGATTGCAGACTGTGAAAAGATTTAATCTTAAATATGAATTTAATATATTCGGGATTCGAACTTGGATCTCATTCCAAACCGGGGTAGCTGCATTATCCAACGATGCTACAGCGACGATATTTTTAGCGACAAATTTTAGAACCTATTTGTTACCTTTTTGATATTAATACATTTAACCGTTTAATTATTTGAAAGAGCCATTTACCTTATTTTTACGGAATCTCAAATACCTTTGAGTAAAATTGATTTTATATGTATATCTTTCTAATTAATGTATTTAATTCATATTTAAAATATCACTGATCTATGTTCTGAATAATTACTACTTCACAATAAGAATGTGTTCTCCTAATAAAAATTTAATCATTTAGTATAAAAATTACTTAATAAAATTAAAACTTCCAACACCCTTTAAATGTTGTCTTGTTCATAATTTACAATATGCTATCTACTCAAAGAGAATATATTTATAATACATATCAATTAATAATTTATAAAAATTTAACAAGATATGTGTTTATGCAATATGGAGTTATTGGAGAGAGAGAGAGAGAGAGAGAGAGAGAAGTACTGTCTACTAATAATACCGTGCCGGTGACACTAACAATCGCAGTACACGTTTTCTTCTCTCTCTTAAAAAGATACCAGTACAAAAATATCAAATCAAATATTAAATCAGTGGGTACAAGGCAGCCATCAAAGGGCTTACTAACAAAGACACTCTCTCATGAAGGGAAATGACGAAACACAATTTTGCCCATTATTATGAAAGTGGTCTAAGTCATGTTTCTTTCATTTTCGTTTGTATTATAATAGATTTATAATTTATTTCGACAACTGTATAAATAAATTTAAAAAATAAGCTTGAAATGACTTAGGTACTCTAGTATCAAAATAAACACTAGCGGAATACTGCTGAATTTAACGCTTCAAATTTTTCAAAAATTATTACAAATTGCATCATATTTTATTAATTTAAATAATTGATAAAAGATTTTTTTTCACGCCATACCCTGTACAGGCCAACAGAGTTACGTACACGAGTGATGCAGAAAACGACAGAAACATATCCGATGATTCATGTATTCGTGGACCTCCTATGGTGTGCGGAAAATTGCTCGCAAACAATTGGTCGCCCACAGGAAAATTGCTCGACAGGAAAGTTGCTCACCGATTACGTTACAGGATGTTTTAAACATGTATTTTCAATTATTATTTACAAACAATTGTCGGCAACTAAAAGCATTTATAAAAGCTTATTAAGATTAAGAATGTAATTTAAATTCTACGATTCCTAAAACAACAAATATTTGTATTAATAATATAATTTTATTGCAACGCTAATCGTCCAAAATAAAAATAAAATAATATTAATAAAATTCGTTAAGTTACAATAAATCATATACGAGAGAAATATGTATAAATATTTAAAAAATATATTTTTGAGGTATGCCACGCAGAAATTCTATCAATGTTCTGTTTGGATAATCGGTAACAATAACAATTTTTTAGTCATGATATTTTTTTCTTGACGTATTAGAATCACATCGGCTTATATATATATTGTAGGTTAGGTCAGAAAAGGCAAAAAGCAATTGTTGGTGAGCAACTTTCCAGGCGAGCAATTGTGAACGAGCAACTGTGGGCGAGCAATTGTTCGCGAGCAATTTTCTGGTAATCGTAGTGTGCAGCATATTTCATTATTGACATACAGTGACCGTAAGTAGATAAGATTTGGTTCGCGATGCACCTCGAGTCCCGGTCCTGAGTTGCACTCCCAGCTGATTCCAGAGTCTCTTCAGTCAGATACAACGTGTCTATTGATCATTGTAGTATTCTTCCAGGTTTTCTATAGCTCTTGGTTATTCGTAGAATAATCTCCTTTCCTTGGCTGTCACTATGACGTTTAATAATGTGGTAAAAGAATTGCAAGAATCTTTTGTTTACTGTTGTAGACAAGGCTTACTGTGGTTGGTTTTCAGGCATTCGTACAATGAAATTGAAAAAGTAACAAAACATTATAAGCATGCTTTGTAAGTTGTAATATAAATGAAAGAATGAACAGGCTCGTGCAACCATTATTTGAATGAAAAGGATATTCTACAGCCATGACCTCAACCTGAGATTACGAATGAGAATAGTCAGATGCTATATGTTGTCGATTTTATTTTATAGAATGGATGATGGACATTTGGATCTACAGAAGAATGCTCAAAATAAGCTAGATGGATAGAATTACAAAAGAAGAGCAATAAAATACGAAAACTTAAATATCTCGGACGTGAGATGAAACATCCAGAGAATTATGAGATATTACATCCCATAATGCAAGGAAAGAAAAAAAGAAGAAGAAAAGCATCATGGTAGGGTAGGGTAGACCCACCGCTTATCTAGGACCATATAAACAAAAGCTAATATATGGTTCTACGCATTCGCCACACAGCTGTTGTTTATGTAAATGTCTTCGATAGCTGGTTCCCAGGTTTTCGATTAACACATATGATATATGAACTGCACTAACCTTTTATTTTTGCTGCCTTTCTGGTCCAATGTTGTTATTCTTTTCTCTGGGTTATCTTCTTTAGATTTAGACAGACCGAAGCGCACTGGTGGTTTATTTGGACCGCTGGACTGGTCGAAGCACGAGATGTAAAAATAATGACGACTGTCAGTCACCGTCTTCTCAGCTTTCCGAAAAAAGGGTGGCAATACTCACACACTTAGTATAAATCAAAAAATCCAGCGGTTCCAATCGAAGTAATAAGGCGTATAAAGAGCTGTCAACATAAAATTGCCATTATAGATTCCGACAACTTCCATTATATTGAGATATAAACAAAAACGTATTAAATAAATAAATTTCTATACAATATATATAAAAAACAAAGAAGCAAAAGTATAAATAACAGATTAAAGTAACACTAAAATAAATAATAAATAACATTAGTTGAAACAAATAAACATACGTGTACACTAGAACCTAAGGCAATAATTTGACCAGTCTACTGTAAAGCTTTGTTGGGCGATGATAGCCGTGATAGAAGTGATGATAGCCGACATAATAGCCAAGATATGTTATATGTATGTATGTATAAGGCACGAAAAAATAATAAAAAATCTGAATATATCATATTAGATATCCTTAGTGGCTTTAATTATTTATTTATTTATAAAAAAATAAACTTTTTTTTTTCTTACATACCCTTGAAACGGTGAACTGTGAACTATGCTAGTTGCCACTGTTACCTCGCGTATAATATAATGCTTTTGAGTGAAAATTGTCAAGAAGGTTTCTTCTCGTTTGTTGGATATTAAGGGTAATAAATTTTTCCTAGAAATTCAATACGTTTCTGGCGTGAAATCGCCTAGATTCCAATTTTACATCAAACATTTTAGATTTGTGGTAATCAGATTATATCACTTTTCATTGCTGGAATCGTATGGCTTCGGTTCGTGTAGGATTCGTAATAAACTTGACGCAGTTGAAAGCAAGTCAATCTACTTACTTATCAGAAGTTATTAGAAGAAATAACTTGCCTTTAAGCTTTAAAATTGTTGAAAGCAATACGGTTTAGGAAATATCTAAGCTAAAACGGACGTAAATAGCCTTGTTTGATTTTAACCTTTACCATACCATGATAAAATATATCCAAACGCAGCCATGCTGTCTACTTGTGTTACCGTAAATAACAGTTATAAAAAATGTTTTTATTAGCTTAAATGGCTTTAATGGCACGAATTAACTCTAAATATTGAACATTCAATTTTGAAAAAAATGATTAATAATATAATTTAGAGCATTCATTAAGTCCTATACAATGTGTCCTTCCTTCCTATCTTTCTTCATTTAATTAGTGAGATCGAGAAAATTCTATTTGTATGTTTGTTGTTCTTTTCACTGTGAAAATAGTGTGTGATCTCTGTCTTTCATATTACAAATTGTATTTTTATCAACGTATTAATTTTACAACGGATTGAATGGAAAAATAATTGTTTTTGTACGAGTCCCTTTTCATAATTGGTTTTTCAGTAGTCATTCCTGAGCGCTAATATTTTCTTTAGGATTATCTAAAATGAATTTTATGTTGCATGAATTTACCAAAATATTACAGGTTTAATTATGATGGTAGACCTGTGTTACTGCATGGTTTGGGAAGGGTTAATAACTATCCAATGATCGCCGGTCGCCATTTGCGCGCAATATAAACGCGACATATATAGAATGGTTCCTGTCTATTACCAATCCTCTACCTCGCTCTCCTTATAACCAGAACACGATCTTTTCTATGGTATGTTCACTATAGTTTTGCAGTTGTACCTCCGAACTGTCAGGTTATCGTTTACCGGTGGTATGATAAGCTGTAGAATTGTTAATTATCGTCCTGCTATGTGGGATTAATAGTGTATTGTTTGTGTGTAATCGGTTTCTCGCTACCGTGCGAACCGATTAGTGCTGCACATTGTGCATGGTGCTGTTTGACACATTCATGCTATCATCAAAAGTGTATGACCAAGTGTACTTCGTGCGGACCAGCGTTGTACGTGTCTTAGAGCAAGAAGACACACATTTAGGTCTTGTTTTCTGAATTTGGGTTATCCTTCAGCCCTTCCTTCCATCCTTACTGTCTCCCTTATTTTCCTACAAGATAAAACTCAAAGCAAAAACTCCATAATGCTTGAAAAAACAAAAGTTTCAATCCTGACCTACGGTGTCGAAACTTGGGTACTGAGAAAATGTGTTATCCACAGTGAGAGATAAAAGTTGACCTACCACTTACCCAGGACCGTTCTACGATCGATAGCTCCCGTATCTTACCCTTCTCATTCGCCGCCAGGTTGTCATTTTCTTAATGCTAAAAACCAACTGTGCCCCACCTAAACACCACAGGGGCGTTACACGGCTACCAGACAAAACACGCTCCTCACTGTCCTCCGGCAAAAGATCTATTTATTATTCATTCAATATAAAAGTGTACACGAAACAACAATAATTCACACAGATCAGTAAACAAATATATATTATTACGCTCCAATTGTCTTTGTAGGATGCACGAACTGTTCACTACCGAACGACCTCAGGACATTGATCAAACACAATCAGCCAGTCGTACTCGAAGAGAGCACGAGCGTCAAGACTTAAGAAACCACCAATTAACAATTTAGTAACGTAAAAAGGTTGCAGGTGCGTGGGAAATCTTTCATCAATTCATTATTTGAATAAACTAAAAAGACACACAGAAAAAAATTAAATATAAAATATTTAGTAGCTAAAGGGATTCGACTCTGAATCTCTTCCTATCCGGAAAAGCGCGTTCATGTTTTGAATTTATATTCTGTAATCTTTCCAACTGATACATCTTTTATTATGACAACACATTCTTATTGTGAAGTTGTGATTATATTTTAAGATATTTGAAATTCCGTAAAAATAAGGTAGATGGAACGATTAAATGTATAAATATCAAAAAGGTAACATATAGGTTCGAAAATTTGTCGCTAAAAAATCGTCGCTGTAGCATAATTGGATAATGCACCTATCCCGGTTTGGAAAGAGATCCAGGTTCGAATCCCGATGGCGTAACAACAATATTTTCGATAAAATTGATTTTATATGTGTATCTTTCTAATTAATATATTTAAGATACATCTTTTATTCCATTTTTAAAAGCAATCCACTTTATACTGTTATTTTTATTTTCACAACAAAACTTTGTACTACACACTCATTGGGTTATTTACACTACAATAATTATAATAACTAAACTATATACAGTTTTGTGTTTATTTGGGTAGTGGGGTGGGATGCCATCCGTTTAATAATTCATCTAAAATTCCGCCCGCCGCTGGCACGCATTAAATGACTGACTGGCCATAAAATCTGTCCCACTGCAACGCGCCGCGCGACTTGCGCTCACGCCGGATCCGACGCGTTTTTTATGCCGGTACTGTGAAAAACGCAGTGACGGCGCGCGGTCGGCATGATTTATTGCGCCGTAAATTTTCTTTTGTATTAAAAACACATTTACGGAGTACAATAATGCGAGGCGCGCTGCAACAGCGAATAGTAAAGCATGCAAATTCACGCTAGAGGAATGATATTGTAAATCCAGTTTCAAAACGAACGAGCAATTTATTTTCTGGTATATGTCGAGTGTAATGGGCAATGTGCGTGGTTCATGCACGCGTTCTTGAGAGT
Source organism: Eubasilissa splendida (assembly GCA_031772225.1). Classification (NCBI taxonomy): domain Eukaryota; kingdom Metazoa; phylum Arthropoda; class Insecta; order Trichoptera; family Phryganeidae; genus Eubasilissa; species Eubasilissa splendida. The sequence continues at coordinate 3,564,724 of CM062867.1, forward strand.
TATGAGTGACTCAATAAAAATTATGGCCTGACTGCGAAACATATATGTTTTTCCCTACCGATTTAGTCATATAGTAAACAAAGATCTTAGATATTAAGTAAAATTACAATAACTTTGTATGAAAGCACGAAACTTAAGCTATATCAGGACTAATCATAGATAGAAGAATAGTGCACTAATATATATATATATATATAAAGAGGGAGATAAAAATACATGTGAAATAGAGGGACAGAATACATATATAGTTAAATAAATTAAGTTTTTATTTATTATCTTTGTTTTATTAACCACTAAATTGAGTTTAAATAAATTTACCGGTAATCTACCTAACTAGTTGACATCCTATTTGGTATTTATTTATAATGGTATTTTTTGAAACCGCTAGATGTATTTAAACTCAATTTAGTGGTTAATAAAACAAGGATAATAAATAAAAATATGAATTTTAACCACAAAGATAATATTGCTAATTTTAAAAGTAAAATAAATTAAGAGATACAGAATACATTTAGAGATAAAAGGGACATTAAGGAATATATCCATCGACACTACTTTTCCACTTCTGTCCCTATTTTTCACATGTATTTTTATATTATATCTCCCTCTTTATTATATATATAATATATAAGTGCACTCTTCTTGTATCTACGATTAGTCCTGATGTAGCTTGAGTTAAGCGAAACCGGTTGACGTATAATAAATTTCGTGGTTTCATACAAAGTTATTGTTATTTTACTTCATATAATATGCCAAACCACAAAGTTATTGCTTTTTATGATGTTATAAAAGATCTTAGATTCTTTCACTAGCGTATATATTTCCGTAGAGGTAGTTCATCATCTTCTTCTTCTTTGACTTAAGCAATCAACCCTTTAAGAATGACATGTGATGACTTCATTTAAAAGAACAACTACAATATTGTTATAAAATCGGATATATAAAAAGTCAATACCATTCATATTAAAACAATTTAATATGTGGAATTGTGGTGTTAGGTTGTTAAGTGGAATGAAACGCGCGGTTGGTGCAGTTCGTTTATTGATGTAGCGGATAGAGAAGGGAGAATACAGGAGATAGTCAGCGAGAAATACGAAGATCAGAGAAGTGTGTCGGCGGTGTTTATCATCTCTAGCACCACCCATAGCGGGGCGGCGGAACGGAAGATGCGTTGTAGGTGAGCGATCTGACAATTTAATCCCAAGTTATCTCGACACAGAATCTCTTGTGATGTTTGATGTCCTGTTATCCGGCATTATTTTAACATGGTATTGACAAATAAATCGATTCAAGTGTTTTTAATAGTGAAGTATTAATTTATTTACGATATTTCAGAGCTAGTATTACTTCGCCAAGCCAATAACCAATTCTAAACAATTAATATATTTTTTAAACAAATAATAGATATCTCATAAAGACGAAGCTATTTTTTATTATATTTAATGGAAATATAAGATGTCAAAAAAAAACTACAATGTTATTCTCATGGTTTATATATACAAAATGAAGTTTAACGATGCGGATATTTCACATTTTATAAACAATATCATCTAAATGCTGTCCATTTCTCTGACACTCTTGCAATCGGACTCTTAAATTTGCAAACACGTGAGAGCAAAGCGTTGGGTTAATGGAATGGCAGCAACTTCACAGCGGATATTTTCTTGTAGGGCCTGAATTGTTCAAGGATTATTGCTGTAAACTCTTGACTTAAGGTATCTGCATAAAGTCACACTGTGTAAGGTCCGGTGATCGAGGTACCCAGGGTATTTCTCCGTACTTGCTGATTAATTTATTGGGAAAATTTCCCCTCAGTTTATCCATTGAAACTCAAGCTGTGTGTGAAATGGTCCCGTCTTGCTGAAATTGTGTTCTGTTGTTGAACTCGGAAAACAGTTGCAATTGCGATACCAAAAACTCGTCGATCATTCGGCAACACACGTCAGCAGTGACTGTCTCTCGCTGGTTAAAAAAAATAAGGGCTAATTATTCCTAGGGCATAAATTACACACCACACTGTCGTTTTTGGACAATGCAAACGTTTTTGATGACATTCCCTTGGGTTGTCGGGGCACCAGTATTGCATGTTCTATATATTAATATACACATGGATATGAAAATATGCTTCGTCAGTAAACAATATGTTTCCAAGCGTTCGTGCTATTCCAAAACGTTCCAGCATTGTTCTCGCTAAGATTTGTCATTTTCGTTGAGAAATTGCACGATTTGCAGTTTGTATGGGTGAAACTGTAATTTATTTTTCAAAATAAAGTGCACTGTTGATTTTTTATTTTAAAACTAATGGCTGAAATCTTCCTTATTGATTTACGTGGATTGCGCATAATTTCACGTCGAACTTAAGCCACGTGTTCTGGCGATGCTGCTGATGTTGATAGTCCCGGAGGAGTTTGGTTAATTATTGTCCCTTCTTGCCTGAACTTTTGAACACAATACCAGTTAAGTTGCGTGCCCAACGAATATAAAAGTGAGTACAAAAAGCGCAACGCACACGAACAGATGAATGAACCGCAAACGCGCGGTGCGCTCCCGACCAGTAACTTATTGTAACTGTCAAATCAGCAAATCACGCTCGTCAAACAATACCCCTCCCACTTACCTCGCCCTGATGGTTAACGAGCAATTACAATTTAATATTGAAATTTTTCCGCTGGTCATCCTATATATGGAAGTATTTACAGGATATACAACCTGTCTTCGGCTGGCTTAAGTGATCACTTTACATAAATATAATGTTCACCATTCCCACCCATTAATCAATCTCCATATCCATCAATTTTTGAACATTGTATATATGTTAATAAGTGGAAACACTTCGAGTACCACTACATTATCGCTATCTATGGACTAAATACTATATTTATTTCCCTAAAATAGTATATATATCACAACGATATTACAATTAATTATTGAGAATGTTTCCGCATATTTATATTAAATATAATAAAAAACAGCTTCGTTTCTATGAGATATCTATTATTTGTATCTCTATTTTATTGTCTTACTTAATATTACTACTTCGCCATATGTACTCTAGTGTGCTATTAAAATTGTAATTTTTCTGTAGATATATTATATATTTTATATTTAGGAGAACACATTCTTATTGTGAAGTTGTAATTATTCAGAACATAGGTCTGTGATATTTTAAATACCAATTAAATATACTAATTAGAAAACTTATTGTAAAAATAAGCTAGATGGCTCTGTCAAATGATGGAACGATTAAATGTATTAATATCAAAAAGGTAACATATAGGGTTGAAAATTGTCGCTGTAGCATAGTTGTATAATACATCTTCCCCGGTTAGGGAAGAGATCCAGGTTCGAATCCCGGTAGCGCAACAACAATATTTTTCGATAAAATTGATTTTATATGTATATCTTTATAATTAATATATTTAATTCATATTTATTTTAATATATTTTATACCCCAAATGAAAGCCTCACTTATTACAAACGGTAAACTGTATATAGATTCGAAAAATTCTAGATGCTTTGCGGAGTGAAACTAATATGGAAGCATTGGCTCTTAAAACGAATCCTGAAAAATGGTGAGACTATTCATTAGTGGTCAACCTACGTCGAATGATCTTCTAAGAAAAACAAATCCCCATGTCTAACATAAGCAGAAATAATCTAGCAATACAGTCTAAAATAATTAATATTCTTCCCGTTTTAAACAATTTTGGCCGGACATTATATTCAGCGAGGCAGTGAGGAATTCCGCTTGTAATTCCGGTTATGTTAACTGAAATAGAAACGCTCGTGGCGGGAAAATTTTGAATATAGAAGCACACTTTACCGGCCATACTCGGCCGTCGGCAGCTACAGGGTGTTACGTGTGAATGTGTCATATATTTGTCACATGCAAAGCAAGCCTGCACGCGGTCACTTCGACTCTGGAAGTCTATGGGTGTAAATCATTTTATTCCGGATAAAGTTTCAAAATAAATATATGCTGTAATAATTTTCACAATTGTAAAAGTTTTATTCAGCTATCAGAATTATGTGAACACATTAATTAATCTAATTTTAAAATTGTGGATTACGACATTTCGGTCGTAAATTAGAATCACCGCAAGGTACGGGAGGGAAGTAGGGAAACGTGGTACAGGATGAGGTCGGTGAGGAGATAAGGGTTCTGGTCGAAGGATCAGTAATCTCGGGTACCGGGATTCGGAAGAACTGCTCGATTTACCTTGCATATGATGCCTCGGTAATCCTTGCCGATCCCAATTAAGTACAGCGATGTCACAAGTTCACCAATGGCACACAACCAACAAACAATACATGATCAAAATACAATATCACAAAATACAGTGCTGGTGCATTGTAGCTGAAAGGTCCACACCGCGAATGCTATCGCGATGTCAAGATCGAACAAAGATTGGTCAAGTTGACGTCTGTTCACACACTGAAAAGACGAGCATGATGAAATGTACGGATGGAAATTTGGATGCGGAATATGTCAATAATAGTGGTCGCGGCTGAATCGAAAAGATGCGCCAAAAGTTTTTTTACGAATTCTGAACACTAATGTAGAATAATTTTAATTAAGAATGTTATATAAGTTGTAAAATATTAAGAAGAATCTTATAAAGACGTATATGGAGCACAATAATATTTGTATGTTAAAGTTAATGTTTGCGCAAGGCATTGAGAATTGTAATGTTGGACGGTAGGAAACAATTCAGAACAAGAACAGAGAAGGAATAAAAGGCTGAAACACCAACCAGACACAAGAAAGAACACGACCTATCTACAGCAGTGTTCTTCTTTAAGAGTGACCACAGGTCACACTGATTTCGTTGTTACGCACGAAATCCCTCGTACACAAACTTCGTTAATAAGCACAAAGTGAACACTGCACGCACCACATTCAATAGTAAGATGAACAATTAACAATAGACTTTACTGATACGCACCATACACAATAAGTACAAGTTAGTACCATACGCGCAACAGTGTAAAGTACACTTAAAACTGACACCCACAATACACACAACAGAAAAAAAGGACGTACTTTAACTTGGGGGGGATAAATAGGTACTAGGACAGCTGCATTCAGATCGGATAGTTAATATACTAAACGTTATACTTTTAACATTCTGCTCTCATCGTATTGGGGTAGTCATCATCATAAGCTCTACGACCACCGGTGGGTCATGATCTCTTCAAGAATTTTCCTCCACCGATATTTATTATCTGCATGCAGTTTCTCTCTCGTTCAAGATTTTTAAGACAGATATGTCATTGATGACATAGTCACTCGTTAGCATTCCCAAGCTCCTGCGTCCTGCTGGGGTTCACTGTTCTGCCATCCTCTTTACATGATCGAACCACCAAAATTTTCCTATTTTAATCAATTTACAGATGCTTATATTATCACACGATGTATTGAGATCATTGTTGTAATGTTTAAGCCTTACTTTGTTAACTTAAATAGGCCAAAAAAAACCTTTTCAAATACTAAATTTTCAATTTTTATTCATGATCCTTCCACCTATGTCTTTCTATTTTAATAACCTTGAGATCTTAAAAAATATAAAACTCATTATTATGATGTCTATGCCAAAACTTATTTCACAATATTAAGGTAGTCATGTAGTGCTTAATTAAAGGGGCGCTAGGAGGGATCCACTCTTTCCCGGAACCGTTGTAGAAGTTTCAACTTATTTTATCGGTTCCACACACAGTACTACAGAAACATGAAATGTACAATACTAATACACAAAAGAAAGGAGATAAAAAACCTAAAGCTAATGTAAGAAATTGCGAAAACGAACATAGATTTTAATTTAACCCTCCTGCGCCCTTTTAAGTGCTATCTTTATTTATTTTTAAAATACAGGTACACAACATTACAAACAATCAGATAATCAAGTGTTATGTACGAAAGTAAAGAAAGCAGTGATTACAAGACAGCCACCAAAGGGCTAACTATCAAGTACAGTCTCCCATGAAGGGACTAGGACGAAACACAATGATGTATGAGTCACGCCATGCACGGTACAGGCCAACTAAGTTTCGCATGATTTTGTGTGTTTTAAAAATTTGACTTATGAAAAGCGAAGTGTCCGCGTTCTCGCTGACACGATCTTGTCATCATCTGCCTAGTCATGTAGTGCTATTAATATTATTGATAAATTGATATCATCATCATCGGCTATCTGTTATGTCTGAGTAAGAGTACCTTTCACAATTATAGGTCCACAGGAAGCTGACAAGTCTAATCCTGGATCTACAAGTTCTGGGACATCTTGGACATGGAAAGATATCAGCTGCGGGCTGACTTCTGTGCCCTGTTGCTCGTCTTCTTTCCCTGACAAAGCACACTGCTGTTTCTGCTTTGAAGTGTTAGATACTAATATTGCTCTCTAGTTAGACCTGTTTTCTTGCTGTTATTTGCCAGGTATCATCCTTAAACTATAGTATTTTTCTAGGGTAACTGGGAGTGGATAATTTCCTTTGTTAATTAAAGGTTGATATAAAGTTATTTGATTTCTGAAACCATGCTAATATGTTTTAATTTTATTTTTAGTACTTAACATAGTTTATATACTTACAGAATACGTGTATGCAACTCTGGTATCCTGGAATGAAACTCGAACTCCCGACCACTTCTTCAATAAGTACGTTAATCTATATAATTAAGTACTTTTTAAAAACAGTGGAACTTTTAGGATTTTAGCATAAAATTAAAAATTAGGTATTTATTGTATTCAAGATTATTATATCGCGTGTGGAACCCCATCCCTTATATATATTAAAATAAACCCGCATTGAAGTAATGACTTTTACAACGATATTCTTAGATGCATTGTTAACTTTTGAACTTAAATGCAGTTTCTACTGCATTCTAGTACATTTGACATTTCATATTCGAGCACGTTTTTATAGAAAATTTAACTATTTATGAACCGATCCACGGTGTCACGCAAAAGTGTAATAATAAAATTGAAAATATGGAAGATGGATTAGCCACGTTATAGAAAACGTGAAAGAGAACTGAGAAACTCCAAAACGACTTCGGAAAACTACGCTACTGGAAAACTACTGGTTAAATAATGATTTAAAAAAAGATTTCAGGTTTTAAAATGAAGAGATTTGGTCCGAGACAGATAGCCTGGATAACGTTTTTGTACTTGGACTTGGATAACCTCGTATAGTCAAATGGGTTGGTGAAAACAGTATGCGGAAAGGAATTTAGAATAGCCTACCAGAACCAGAAAGAAACGCGACCCACATGAGAGTTGCTCCTTTCGGTATCTGGATTTTCCACAAGTATTTTGGCTCCAGAAAACCACACTTTATTGATAGTTCAAAGTGATATGATACGCACTATGCACAATAGCAGATGAAATTACTTATCGGTACGCATGGTAGCGAGAAACCAATTACACACAAACAGTACACTATCAGCCCCGCACTGCAGAGCGATACTTTGCAAGCAAAAAGAACTTGGCGAAATTCAACGCACCAGACGGTAAACGATTACTGTCAAACTTCAACTCGACAATATATAACAAAAACCACAGAAAAAGTCGTTTTCTGGGTATAGGTGGGGGAAACACGTAAGTGACGGAAAGGTACCTTTATATCTACATATGCCGTGTTCACATGCGCGCACATGGCGACCGACGATGAATAAATTAAAAAGACCGACAATGATGAATTATTAAAAATATATTGTGGGGGTAGAAGACCTGCATCCTTCCTTTTCACAGGCTAGCCAGTGTAGAACATGAGATCCGCGGGTTCTTTTACTTGAGCAACACTCACCACCTCACTTTTGTCGCATTCTGTCTTCACCCTAAACTGGGAAAAAATATAGTAATACCTGGAGGTGATAAATAAAAGATGTTGTTCATTTGAAAAAGAAAGACATGTAATCAGAAAAACACAAGAAATAAAACTAAATAAAATCCAGACGACAAATCCTCATCTCGTCGGGTTGGGCGTGAGGGCGGCGTCCTTCTTGTATGTAACAACCAGATGTCTTAGCGTCACATTGCATTTGACATGCAGCATCTAGGCCGACGCGATCAGGTTCGTAGACGTGATACGTTGTAGACGATTATCATAAATAAAAATGTCGCCCACAGTGAGGTGTAAGTAATTAAAATCGTATACCAAAGGCAAAAAACCATGGGTCAAATCCAGATGCAGAATCCATAAATATGCATCATAAACCAAAGGCATAAACCAGAGGCAATGCCCGAGGGAAACGTCCTGTTTCCCTCTGGCTATAGTGAATCGCACACAGCTACATTTTAGTTTAACAACTTCGTCGATAGTTTTGAAAATTAACTACATGCAACAGTTTTCATAACCTCAAACAGAGTGCCAACTTAAGGGTAATTATTTGTGAATGTCAACGTGCTTAACAAAAATTAAGAGATATGGAAATGTCGTACGGGGACCAAATTTATAACGTCACAATATATGTATACCTTTTTGTTAGCCATTATCCGAGAGACGATGTGGTTGTCTACATGTCATACAGCTGAGGCGGGCATCATTATGTTGGTAGCTGAAGTTCTTCATGGACGATTACCGAAGAAATGATAAGGCGACTTGAAGCATGCGCAGGTTCCATTATTATTCACAAAACCGGCCCAAGGGTGTAGCGAGTTCGGGCCTCGCAACAGAAAAAGCCAAAATTAAGAAAAAAGCGGAGAAAAAGCTACAGTTTGAACATAATAAAAAGTTTATGAGCATTATAAAATATATAATACAAGAAATGCAAGACAAACGTCATATAAATCCAGAAGAGCCATCTTCTTCATCTCCAAATATCATCACAAATGTTTCCACTGAAGTGTTGCCCTGGAGAATGGCAGCTATTTCTCTATTATCATAATAATTACAGCTTATAAGGTGCTGTTAGAAAACACTAACCGAAAAACTCACCTGGGCTGTAATTTTAATAATAACTGGGAAATGAACTAAAAAATCAATGAAGATTCGGAAATTGAAATATTATGCCCATGTGAAGCGAAACTTGAGAGATATATGTAAAAAAATACTCTCCACTTTATTATCAGTGCAAGATTGAATAACGAAAAAGAGGGTCTGGTCGCAAGAGTACGTAGTAACAGTCTTTTTTTTTTAAATCAAGGATAGGGGAGCACAAAAAAAGGCTAGGGCCGGCACTGATTACTCAGTTCTTAGGTCAACGATATCAAAGCACGTAACGCGCACTAGTGCTAGGCATTTGCAGACAAATAGTATTAAACTGATTGTAAACATGTACAGTATAATATCAATTTAAAACTGAGCCTTTTTCACGAGGAATATATCCTGTGATAATAACCTTCTATCTCTTACATAAATTTTAAATGACGCGTGTTTTATCTATCTGTCTATTCCATAAAATGAGGTTGTTGTTTAGTATATGTAGGAACAAATTACCTCAGAAAACAGTACCGAGAAACTGTGAGCTTTGACAAATGCCGGGATATTAATTCAGCTCCTACGTTATTAGCCAAACCCCAGTCTGAATTATATTCTGAAAATGAGACAGTATCACTTGACAAATTTCGGAGGCCCACAATTCCCCGAGTGCTAAGTGACGCCATTCCCATTTCGGCCTAATTAAATTTGTATGCAAAGCCAAGTCGGCAAAAGCGCATACACTGTTCTCCCACGGCGAGTTGTATCATATTATTTCTAGAATACGTTCCGGCGCTGAAGCATCTCTTTGGCGATACTCTTTAACTGCCATTCCCTGCATAGGAGCAGCCACCACGAGAATTTGGAGCCGATTACTACAGACGCAAAGTTAAATAAAAAATTTCACTAAAAAATATTTCGTGTAATTGATACAACAAGATTCATTAACTGGCATTAATACCAAACTGATATATTGAGTTTCAAATTTAATATTAAATTTTCAAGTTCTTTGGAGGATTGGATGTAACGAACGTGTTCAAACATGGTTCCAAGAATCTATCTTAAATCTACCTAATGCTGTTATTATACATGCCCTATTCAAGCATTAACACAATTTGTAAAATAACAGAAATTTTTATTAGAAGTGTAATACACAAAGAAAAAAAAATATATATAAAATATGAAGTAAAGCAATTTATCGACCACCATTGAGTTGAGATACAAAAAATTGTAGTAATTTAGTTCTATAAAGGGTTAAATTTACAGCAAAAATGTCGACTACCTTCGCATATTCATTCCCCAAAAAATGCAATCTGGGGACTGCGGAGTTAGCTAATACATGAGTTCTGACATTACCACTGTAATAGCACAATGAGTTGTGTCTTGATGACCTCAATGGTACGTGAAAGTCAAGCAGATCAACAATCCGGGGGGAGTCTATCATACCATTGATGATCCTGTATAGAAATATAAGATCGGTCATCGTACGTCTCACTGATCATTTAAACAATTTCAGACGGCTAAGGAGATAATCATAATTGATATCCTCAGAGCGTATATTTTATTTAAAATTAATGAATCATAAAAACTTTATCTGGATTCTTTCAACCGCCGTCGAGTGAACAATGAAGTGAGGCGACCATATGACTGAATTATATTCGACCTGAGGTCTGATTAGAGACGTGTAGAGGACTTTATAAGTGTGCAGATCTGAAAAATCTTTTGCAGTCCGCAAAACAAATTCAAAAATTTTGAGATTTTTATTAAATATCGAATCAGTGTGGAGAATGAATGATAATTTGCTGTCAAATATTACACCCAGATCATTAATCCCTTTGACTTATACCAAGTTAACATTATATTTACCACGCCAACGGTCTAATGGAGAACACACGAATGAAGTAAATATATAAACTTACTTCCAAACTCAAATTATCTTGAAAAAAATAACTGGACTACTTACTTTGTAAATGCCACAATGCACAGGTCCATACGGAATAAGTCCACGTGGACAGTTGAATAATTGTAATTACTTCTTCAATATTTATAAAATTACTTTGTGGCCTCATTTTATATTAATAATTAGACAAAATACTTTGTTTAAACAACTATTTATTGATTATTCTGTATGTTTCGACACCTACTATATGTTCTTCAGGAAACAATGTATACTGAAATTAAAAAATAGAATTAAGGAGCACTTGAGATGCCTAAATAACAACTATTCAGAATTTGCCAATTACCTTTTGAAAACAAACCATTATTTTGATTTAAACAAGGGTTTAGAAATTATATATACAAATACTAGGGGTTTACAATTAGATAAATTTGAAACTTTATAAATAAGAAAAAGTGTTAATAGCAAGCTTAATATTATAAATAACCAAATCCTCTTTGCAAATAGTCACCCTTTAAATTTGTTTTCATATTAGTTCTTACTAATTCACCACTTTATAGTTTTGTTTTTATCTATGCTTGTATTTTTCGATTTCAGTATACATTGTTTCCTAAAGAAGATACTCTAGGTATATAGGTAATGAGATAATGTGTTCCATCAGAAGATGCTTATTTTATTTGTACAATAACAATAAACGTGTGTCTTTCGTTTGGATTCCTGCACATAAGGGAATTCAGGGAAATGAATGTGCTGATAAACTGGCCAAGAAGGTTACTCTTTCCGGAGTTTTTCCCCATCAATTCCATATCCTGATGTATGGCAGACTTAATATGGTAAAAAAACGTACGAATTCTATCTGGTCTGCACAATGGATGGATCCAAACAATCACAAGGGTAATCGGCTTAAAATAATCCAAAGATCTATTCCCCGCACCCCTTGGTTCTCCAACATTAAATATCTCTAGATGAGAATTGTGTTCAGATTGAACATAATAGACTCCCCAATGTGTGAGTGTGGTGCCGAGGAGGAAACCCTTGACCATGTATTTTTTGCCTGTCCATTGCGGATCACAGGTTTTTTTTACAATAATCTTGTCAATGGTAATTTTCAACTCCCGGTTAACTTGTGTCATCTTCTTTCCCTCAACTCGCCACATTTAATCTATATAATATCAAATTTCTTGAACGTCAATGGTATTAACTTGTGACGCAATATTCCCTAATATTGTTGTACTGCTTTCTATGAAATAATGTTTTAACTTGTTTAATGGCACAAATCACTCTTGAAGGGTGGATTGCCTGTTTAGAAGAAGATACACTATAGGTGTTGAAACATGTAGAATAATCAATAAATAGTGTCTAATTATTAAACTTGTAATTAATTAGCAAAAGTTTACCGATTGTAATGTTGTATATCTCTAATCACTGTTAATTTTAATTTAATAGCTATTATTTTTCTACTAAATATAAATAAATACTTTAGTTAAGAATCAAAGATTTTAAATCGCGCCAATGCCGATGGCGATCCCAGAAGGTAACGTGAATATTGAATTCAAACCATTGACTGTTTTTCCTCAGGGACGGTTCCGTTGATCTCTATTAACTTGTACTGTGTAATTATCTGTAGAGTAAAATATGATGAGTAAGCAGAAGACTGTTTCGTGTGGGTTAATATTCTCAGTATATGCGAGGTCAAAGGCTAAAAATAATACTCGGCTCGCTATTTGATACGGTATTGCCGGTTTATTATATACTATATTTCGCGGCTTTCTTACACAAAATCTATTGTGTTTTATTGTCTAAAAAGTCTACACTTTTTTATAAATTTCACATACCTATATTATACATAAAATCTATTACGTTTTACACGGTAAATTTTTCAGAAAGCTGCCGACTTTAAATCTATTTCCTCAGAAGTCTACGCATATTATAAAGAAGTCACTGTTTCCAAGAATTCACTAGTAGACGAAATTGTCTGCATATTATTCAACATATTTCCATAAAATTTTATTTCTGCAGCATATTAAAATTATTTGGCGACGTCAGTTACCAGTTCGATTAGTTGATCTTTGGCCGTAAAACGTATTGCACATTTTTTACGCTATTTAAGGCCTCATATAGCATTGTCATTTTTTGTGTTTAAGAATGGTTCTGTTAAATTGTACTATGATAGACTACTTCCCTTTATTTATTTGATAATAAATTTAAACTTCAACACAGAAAGTTTTATTGATTATTCAATTCATTAACCTTTTAACTGTCTACTCTATTTGAAATATAAGACTCTACGTAGGATAAGACTAGGTTTTATGGGTCTTGACTTATCTATCAAAAGTGGGAACCTGTCATACACAGATGGAAAAATGATTTAAAAATATGACATTAATCTCCGCATGTTTGCAAGGTCCAAAAGTACGTGTTAACACGCTTATATCTTGGCGTGACATATACAATTTGGCGCGTTAACGCGCTCATGGCATTTAAAACGTTAAACGCATCTCACCGAGCCGGATGTTGTGACAGTGATCTGTATCGTAAGTAGTATTTTACTATCATTATTTTGTAAAATTAGTGGCAATTGATATTGAGATGGGGTACATAATCAGTGCTTAGCGTCAAACACCGATGTGACGTCATTGGTTATCCTACAAAAATGTGACGCACCACAGCGTTTTGGGTGACACGCCAGCGTTCACTAATATCAGAGTTATCAAAGAACACGTGTCCCGCCACCAAACGTCTACCAGACAACAAATTTAGAATTCATCACTACGTACATATCACACGTGTATTTTTTTGGGTCTCACTTTGTGAAAAAATCATTTAATTGAAATAAATAATTAATTAATTGACATCAAATCAAATACATATTGTGACATATGACACGCCGACAAAGTTATGTTAGATTTTCTGAAATGTTGACACGCCGAGCCCGAAAGGTTCGCCATCAGTGTCCCACAAGGATGTGCAAAATATAAAATCGCGTGTGACTTCACAAAAATGTATTGGATTTCAAATATATCACTTTCTCGCGCTGCACTACACTCCTCGTGTCGATATAACAATCGTCCCGGTGAATGGAGTTCAATTGTGCGACAAATAACTTCATAATATAGAAGTCGGTGAAGCCTCAAGATGTAAAATTTATGGCTTCACTGGAGTTCTAACTATTGTATGTATGCCGAACTAGCCTTGAATATTCACCAACATTTAATATTTAGGAGAACACATGTAATTATTCAGAACACAGGTCTGTGATATTTTAAATATTAATTAAATATAAAAATTAGAAAGATAATATAAAATCAATTTTATCGAAAAATATTGTTGCATATTTAATTCACATTTACAATATCACAGAGCTATGTTCTGAATAATTACAACTTCACAATAAGAATGTGTTCTCCTAATAATAAAGTTGTATCAATGTGTCCAACATTTAATAAAAATTAATTGATAATTCTGGCGTCTGCTATCAGTTTACTCAAAGGTATTTGAGATTTTGTAAAAATAAGGTAGATGGCTCTGTCAAATGATGGAACGATTAAATGTATTAATATCAAAAAGGTAACATATAGCGTCGAAAATTGTCACTAAAAATAATGTCGCTGTAGCTTAGTTGGATAAAGCACCTTCCCCGGTTAGGAAAGAGATCCAGGTTCGAATCCCGGTGGCGCAACAACTATATCTTTATAATTAATATATTTAATTCATATTAATATTATATAAAATCACATTAAATTATTTTTGTGATAAAAAAAAATTTTTCGTCTCTATGGGATATCCATTATATGTATTATAGCCTACATGATAATTAATGTTCTTTTTGAACGGATAAGGTATGTTCGATGTTATCATTATTTGAAAATTTAGTATTTGTTTTTGGAATCCTCAGTGCCAAAATTTATTAGCCGTCTTTTTCTGGAGTTTTTTTTTTCAGAAGAAACATTGACCGTATTCAGTTAACATTTTTATATTTTTTACACCGAAAATATGTACTAACTTTTCTTAGTTACGTAGCAACGGTAGGCTTTCACAAATTTATTTGTGTGGCATATTTTATACGACGATCTTATTGAATGTCAAAATATTATTATGTAATCATTTCGTTTCACAACTGTATCACAAACCGGTATATGTCGTCGGATTGGACATTTCAATAAGATGTACGATTCAAGTGTGCGATTCGATATGAATATGGGGAAATATTTTTCCGATCTGCATACAAAGCGACCGAAACGAAGAGAAATCGTGTTCAGTTGGCATTCTTTAATAATATTTATTGCGAAATTGAAATTATCCATGGAATATGTGGAATTAATAATAAAACATTAATAATTAATATGAATTATTGTTAATTTCGTACGACAATTTTTATTAAATTATTATTATTATTTTTAACACAAATTAAATGTATCAATAAGAATAGTTGGTAATGCACCTTCCCCTAATTAGAAAAGAGATCCGGATTCGAATCCCGGTTGCGTAACAACAATATTTTTAGATAAAATTGATTTTATATGTACATCTTTATAATTGATACGTTTAATTAGTATTTTAAAAATATCACAGACCTATGTTCTGAATAATTACAACTTCACAATTAAGTTATATCAATGTGTCCAAAATTTAATAACAATGAATTGTTAATTGTGGCGTCTGCTATCGGTTTATTCAAAGGTATTTGAGATTCTGTAAAAAACAATGTAGTTGGCTTTCAAATAATGAAACGATAAATGTATTAATTTGAAAAAGTTTTACATATAAAGTCGAAAATTTGTCGTCAAAAATACTGTCGCTGTAGCATAGTTGGTAATGCACCTTCCACCGATTGGAAAAGAGATCCAGGTTCGAATCTCGGTAGCACAACAACAATTTTTTTCGATAAAATTGATTTTATATGTATACCTTTCTATTTTTATTTATTATCTTTGTTTTATTAACCACTAAAATGAGTTTAAATACATCTACCGGTTTCGAAAAATACCATTTTCTTCTTCAGGATGTCATAATATTGTATAATATTGTCAGGATGGAGTTATGACATCCTGAAAAAGAAAATGGTATATTTCGAAACCGGTAGATGTATTTAAACTCATTTTAGTGGTTAATAAAACAAAGATAATAAATAAAAATATGAATCTTAACCACAAAGATAACATTGCTGATTTTAAAAGTATACCTTTCTAATTAATACATTTAATTAGTATTTAAAATATCACAGACCTATGTTCTGAATAATTACAACCTCACAATGAGAATGTGTTCTACTAATAATAAGAAAGATATACAGATAAAATCATTTATCTAAAAAATTTTTTTTTTTTGCTACCCGGACTCAAACCAAGAACCGGAAATACGCTGATCTATTACATCATGTCAACATTGTAAGTTAACGACAAATTTTCAAACAAATGTTGCACTTTCAAATTGATACATTTCTCATTTCATTATTTGAAAGTCCGGCTGGCAAAAAAAATATTTTTGCAATAAATTTATTTTATCTGTCGGTGTATTTTTATTGAGTGTATTTTTTTTTTGAAACTGTTATACCTTGTATGTTGGTATCTCTCTCTTTCTATCGTAATACTTAACAACAGAGTGTACCCGTATCATATGTGCCGCAATAAAGAGTAATATTAATTAATTATCAGTCTTATTATTAACAAGTACGACAAATATTGTATTAAAATAATGGTACAAAAAACCCCGCTATTCGTCCGTCTCTCTACTAATACAACTCAGCATTCGTCCAACATTTTCGAATTAAATTCAACATGACTCGTACGTTTGCCAGGAATTCCTACTTGTTTCTGCTAATTGATTGGCCCACCCCTCAGAGGATATTTTACATTTACTGCCATCTATCGATTGCCGGTTCCAGGATTCATTATCACGATGACAACGGAAATCATAAGGTTGAGGTCACCAATTATGGAGGATGCGTTTATAAAAGTATTATGTTATTATGAATTATGATTGTGTGGGTCTGTTGATAATTGTAGATTAGACGGATAGTAAAAGATGGGTGCCCCATATAAATCACACAATGCTCACGTATTCGGTGTGTGTTTAATCACGCAGATGTATTGTGTACGTGAGTGTGACCAGAACATGTTGGTGAACTGAAAGATGAAACAACATTCGTTTATTGTTGGGCGCACTTACAGTTTAGAAATAAACTATACAATGAAAATACTATACATGGGAGCGTTTTCTGGAGTTCTTGTCTGAAAGGCGGCGGCGAAAGGAGTGAAGCTCACGAGTGGGTATTCCCTTATTGCGGAGGCATGTTATTGTTGTCACGTTTTTACGGCTGTCAGGAGCGCTGGTTTTACGCACCGGTAAATGTGAGTTGCGCATAGCGGTCGTCGGCGGTAATGATAGCTGTGGAGGTGATAGACCTCCACAATCTTTAATAATCTCGCTTATATCATATTTAGTGATACCACGATGATGCCATATTTTCGCCAATTAACCCAGAACATTATTGACATCTTCCATTTACATCCTTCTCCCTTCTCCCTTCTACACTCTTACTCAAAGATATCAATCCGTAAACTTTAATAGACCCACCTCAAGTGCCGTAATGTTTCTGCTAAAAAATAAAGTTTAAATTAAAAAATATTCCAAATAATGTACACATTCTCACGCATCAACATATGCCCTACACAGGCAAAATACAAACATCTACTAATCATGTAATCTTCTTGTCGGAACACGAGCAGGTTGTGTCATAAAACTTACAGGTAGGCGCAACGCCCCTCAAATAATTATATTACTGGCATTGTCTAGGGGCATAAGTCAAAACAAATACATGGACGCATACCTGGTATCCTTTGTCTACCCGCTCAAAATATTGATAATATATGTTTCGGCGTAGGCGCTGAGATTCAATCCGACTGCCTAAGGTCAGTTTTTGAGCATATTTTCACATTTTCATCAATAACTCATTTAAATGTCGTCAGATTATTTGAAAATATTTAATAAAAGTTTAGCTAGAAGGAAAACAGCATTAAACGAACATTTACAGAGTAATTCATATTTTTACAAACACCCAGGTCAAATCTGATAAATATCCAATCAGACATATTTTTAAAACCTTACCGTTCCGGCGTTACATGATACACGTGCGATACATTTTATAGCCGACACCACATGGAGATAGATTACATGGAGAGTATACGTACATTAATAATAATATTATTATGATTTATCTCATTATTACTTCGAAAGGTATTTTTTTTAATATTCAAAAATATATTTAAAGAATTAACGGAAATTTTATTTTCTCTTCATTATTAAAAGTAAGTAAGTACCTACAATTTAAAAGCATTTAGTGGTGAAGTTATCGCGAGTTAGAGTTTGAGAGGTTCCACCCCTATTTTTGATCAAACACAACCATAAACCTTTGTTAGCTCGCCTTAATTTCAAGCTATTGCCGGAAAATTACCTTAAAAAAATCTTTTATCATCATGAAAATATCGTTTTCCGGCTTAAGTAGTCTAAGCTGGCCATTTAAAAAAAAATCTATTCAAACATAATTATTTATTTAATTTCTTAGATTTTTAAAAATAGAGTTGGGGGGTTGTGGTTACAAAATATTTTTGACTGTGATTGTGTCAAAATGATTTGTGGATTTCACTAAACTAAAGCCCCTAACTATCTTCTAGTTTCACGCGTGTTAGTGCATGTCGCAGTATATATGGTGAGTTTGTGTGTGTGTGTGTGATTATTTTTGTTTTGTCTAGAGAAAGGCATTTAAAATGAAAGAACACTTACAAAAGTTGGCGTTTATTGCTGGATGAATTATACAAAAGCGGGTTCGACGAGTATACAGTTAAATTCGTGTATGTAGTTGGATACTGGAGTAGCTCGCTCGAGATGTGGATGAAAGGACGGTCTGCGGAGAAGTGATCGCTAGCTCCTAGGGCAGTGTCCGTCACGATGTATTACATTTGCTGATTGGTCAGTTTGGTTTCGGCTCTATATAGCTGTTAGGTAAGTCCCTACACAGCCGTGTCCGTGGGGTGCGTACAGAATCGCCACAATAGTAAGATTCATTCTAGATCTGCTCATCTGATTATTATCTCGCTATATTCATTCGATTACCAGCCGTTTTCTCGACCATAAACTCTAGTTCAGCCTTCAGTAGCTACACGGCAGATTAGCCTAAAAAACTATACAATTATGTATAGTCGTCGGAATTGTCGGGAATTGCAGGTAAGATTTTTTTAGAAATTGTGTATAACAGTATTTTTATTTGTTTTTTAACCATTACCATACCATGATATAAAATACTCGTACGCGGCCATGCTGTCAATTCGTGTTACCGTAAGAAATAAGAGTTCTATTAGCTTTTGAAATATGAAAAAATGCGTTTGAAAAAATGGTTAATGTCATAAATAAACTATAAATATTAAGCATTAAATATAAAAAAAATATATATAATATTATAATTCGGAGCATTCATCAAGTCCTGCATTGAAGGTTGCATTATATAATACAACCTTCCTTTTTATCTATATTTTCTTAATTAGTGAGAAAGAGACACCATTATATTCGTTTGTTTGTTATTATTTTCATTGTGAAATTAATATGTGATTTCTTTCTGTTTTCACACACGTGGTATTTTTGTCAACGTATTAATTTTACAACGGATTGAATTGAAAGATAATTATCTTTGTAGAATTAGACTTAGATGTTTGATTTTTCACTAGTCATTTCAAATGCGAAAAACGTTTTGGCAGAATCTACTAGATGGCGCTTATAATGAATTATAATGTCACTAATGTGAATATTTTCAATTCATTTGCACATGCGCCGAATCATAAATCAATAAATAAAACAAAATAATTAATCACAAATCACGATATTTCCAGATATTTAATCACTGATAGTGAGTGTGACTCAGATATATCAATGATTGACTCACGGTTCGTGATTTTGAAATTATTACTAAACGTTATGTACCTATAATGCAACGTGAATTTGAATACTAAATAATTGCACAAAATTTGAAATGTATCATCCCTTAGCGGCTTTGCGAGGTAGCGCGCGGTAGGCTAGTAAAAGCAAAGTCGATACAGGCGTTGTGTTACAACAAACACAAAGTTTGAAGCTGACATTATCAGAACTTGAAACTGAATTAGCGTGATGGCGACAAGATACTGCGAAAGATTCAGAACAAACTTTGGGCACCCCAACATCCCTATGCATAGATAAAGTCTAAAGATAAACATACCGACAGAACCACTTTAAGAAGATACATCATTACAGTTAGAACAATTTTTTTTAAATAGAGATTCGTACACGGAAAACGTGTCATATCAATATCCTTACTGTTTTCAAACTAAGCGTAAAACTTGATGGCCTCCTGGAACGAGGCTCTAACCCCCGACCATTTGATCACTAGGCTTGTTCTATAACCACTTGACCAAAAAAAGCACGTTACATTAAAAGTACATATTTTAGTTTTGAAAAATTACAACATGTTTTGATTTCGACTTCAACGTCATTAATTTATGACTTACGATAATAATTATGCACTAGGGATAACATGTGGCTGGCACATGTTCAACACGCTATCATTGAACAAATAAATAAAATCTTATGTGCAGAGTTTTCTGAGCTATTTTGCCATGCGTGTCTGATCTCTCTGGAGTATGTGAATTATTCAGGAATATAACACGTTTATTTTAGAAGCATTTTATCAAAAGAATATTAATTTTAAAATCCCACATTGTTTAGAAAATCAGTTTCATTAATATTATAAATAATTATTTATTTTCTATCTATGACCAATGCGAAACGGAATGTAGGAAGGATGATATGAATTTGGTATAGAAATAGAACAATAAACGCTCAAGGACCAACCAGTAAGAACACGACCTAACTGAATTTTCTTGCTGTATTCACAACTCTCCTGAATAGCTATTTCGGCATGCACTGCGAGAAAACCGAAAACACAACAGCACCGATAACTTTACAATATCTTCCAGTCAGCGACGAGCACAAGCAGGACATTCACCCTTCCCGACAGTAGTTCACAAGTCGGATCACACACGGAAAAAGTCGTGCTCTGTGGTAACAGTGAATAGAGGCGGGGCAGATAGGTATAGTAAACTTATTTTAGACCTTTTATAGTAGACCGATTTAAAAATTTTAAGAAGATGTAGGTACGTATCATACTATGTGGATGAAGAGAATGATCAAATTTGGAATATTAAGCGTTCTATCACATTAGCCAACCCAAATTAAAATGAATTATATACCGCTTACAATAACAATGTTACGGAATTAATGAACCAATTTAAATCCGAAATTTGACCAAATTTAATTCAAAATATTGCGCCCACAATTATGTTGTAATGATTATTGGATCGTTTGTATTCGCCTTTACAAACATATAATATATACATTTCAAGATTCGAAGGGACCCGGAGCAGACATTGGGGTTGTGGCCTTATCTGGCGACCCATACGACACATATTTGTCCCGGGATGTATCTCAGAACCGAGGGATGTTTCAAAATGGCTGTCGCTGAGGTGGTGGTAGGCAAACAGTGTTGCGCGTGTAGTTTGCGTCTTAAAATGTTTTTATTTTTATTTGTTAACTTTTATTTTATGAACCATTTATTGAGTTTAAATACATCTACCAGTTTCTAAAAATATTTTTTTCTTCTTCAGGATATCAATACTAATCAAAAACATGATATTGTTTCTTTTACAGAAACTATTTTTAAAAAATAAATTTAGTACCTAACACAAATTATTACTTGATACAAAATTACTCGAATAATTTTTAGGAAAAAATTTTAGAATGGGACTTGTAGTTAAATTTAGTTGGTTGTTTATAATTTTTTGATTAGTTTTACACGCTTTATTTATCTGCAACGATTCCAAATTATTTAATTTATGACCAACACCGTTTACATGCAAAATTAACAATCCCAATTTTTTATCACAACCATGACCGTTTTCTATCAAATGATTAGAAAATTCTGAAAACTTACTATTGTTCAAACCTCTCAAATGCTTCTTTACTCTTGTATTAAAATTTCTTCCCATTTTATCAATATAAAATGCAGCACAATCCTTGCAACTATGTTTATAGACGCCAGAATTGTTAAAAGTATTAAAATATTATTATTTACATTAATAAAATCTTTTTTTTTCTACGTATTGTAACATTAAAATACGATTGCTGCACGAGTATAATCAGCTGAAAACAGTTTATTTATAAAATTTTTGATTTAGATTCAGATAAAAATGTTCTCAGATTTTTACGGGAGTTTAGAATCTTCTGGGCGATATGTTGCAAGATCAAACCTGAAGATGGATCCAAAACTTTTGCAAGGGGATCTGAAACTTTCGCCAGAGGTCTAATATATATGGCAGAATAGACAAAAAATATCTAAATAGAAATTTGGATAGTTTATTAATATATATACTAATTTATTTATATCATAAGCACTCCTATATAAACAAGATTAAAGTATTTTCTTTGACTAAAACTTATCTTTTACATATATCCTTTCTTATGTTTTCTGGCATTTCATTAAAAATCTTCATCGCACTGTACATCATCGACTTCTGAGATTTGACCTTCTTCCTGGATGGCAGTCTCAGTCCATCCCTACCTCTTGTACGATGCTCGTGCTCATGTTGATTTGCATCAATTTTTCATGTAAATTCCGCTGATATTTTCTAATTGAGAATTTTGTAAATAAATTTAGTTCATTATATTCAGTTTTTTCGGCATTGCACTGATCCGATTATATCTATTTTTTCTGAGTACTATTCTCAAAGCTTTATTTTGCAACACTGACAATTGTTGCATTTCTTCATCGTTAGGCAAAAACAATATTTTACAAGACTCGGTACTAATAAATCTTCTGATCCTTCCAAGTGAGGTTTTCTTATCAATTTTTTAGTCACGTATCTTGTATTTTGCGATAAATTCAATTTTGAATCTATTATGACTCCCAAATATTTTATTTTAGTCATTTCTTTCAGACGATGATAATTCTTGGTATGATTGGTAATATTTTATTTCCAATGTTTATGAATTTAGTTTTAGTTTACTTTTCTTCAGCTAATGATTAATGTACATTGTAAATAATGTTTTTTTCCTTGCAGTAAAGGAATTTAAGTCTGAGACCCGAATATGCTTTCTACATGAGCGTGTTGTTGATTTAGGGGTTCATCTGAAAATGAACCCCTAAATGAAGCTAAGTAATTAAAAGTGTAATGTGGAACTCATGATCGTGACAAGGATCCACAGAGGTTACTCGAGCGCTCCTATCGTTTTTCTTTTGTTTGGGTCTGGTTGTTTGTCGATTCCAATACCTTCCCTGTTATGTATGAAACAAGCAATACAATTCAGAATTTCGTTATGTTTTACCGGTGCTGTTTGCGTATATCTTCATATGATTTTATTGATTTTACTGATAATAAACGCAGTAGAGCGGTGATATAAATCATACGATTCAGGATGTATTCGGTCAATGAATATAACTCGGGTTATTTTTATTTTATTTATTATTTAGATACACATAAAATATATATGTATTGTACAGCTATAAAAAAAAGCAGTTTGTTACATATATTTTACACAGATTTTAAATGCATTATCCAACTAGGCAAGCCTGTGTTAGGGCAAATTGGCAAACAAATTACATTTTACAATACCAAATAACTCATTGAAGGCAAACGAACGATGTTATATTTTTTTAATACTTCAGCTGTTGATGAGAGTTACCGTATCTCTTGAATCTCGAGTAGTGCTAATAAACTCAAGTAGAGTTATAATATTGTTTTATTTATATCCATCTATTATGATGAAACTCTATAAAATTAATGCCGATTCTATCGGTAATATAAGCTTGTAGAGGATTAGAGGAGGCACGTATCCTATAATGGACTGCAAAGTATAATATTGATAAATTTTATATAAAGTATTATTATCTTATTATTATGTATAATATCTTATAATTGAAGTAAAGTGTATCTTTTATAATATATTTTCATTTTACTTTCTGGACATCTTGCAAGTCTTGGATGTTGTTTCATTATAGTTATATAATGCTTGATTAAACGGCCTGGTTTGTGAGACGCCAGCGGGGTAAAAAATAACGTGTTGTTTTAAGGGAGGTTTGGATTAGTTAAATGTTTTTTTTTTTATATATTCAATAACAGTATGTAAATATATATCCGCGAAATTGTATTACGGCTGGCAAATATATTGAGCATCTATCATCCTGTCATCTCATCTGTGTCTCATGGTCATATCGCATCACACTCCATGGTCACAAGGTTTTTTTTAAATGAATCTTTTAGAAAATAATATTTAATAACGAAAAGCTTTAACAGTCCGATTATGACACACGGTGAGTATATATATGCCGAAACATTTGGAATAGCGAAACATTGAAATACCCACTTACATACAAATTGTTACAATCTTCCACCGAACACTTCCCTTTATCGGGAATATGGGTTTAGGGTGTCGCCATTTCTATGTCTGCAACGGATGGTTCTACTTCGTATCTGGGATTTACATATACGAGCATAAAAGTAGCTGTAAATCTAGATATTAATGTAATAAATTAAATTGTATGCGCAAGACCTGCACTTGTACAACATCCATCGCAACAAAATGCTTATTTTTTACGCGTTTAACCCTTCCCTGGCCACGCAGTAACATAGGTCTACCGACCCAATTAAATCGTATTTCTATAAAAATCATTTGCACTTGGAAATGACAAGTGGAAAACCAATTATATAAAGCGCGTCATAATAAAAATAATCATTTTTTCAATTCAAGCTGTATAAAATTGCTACTTTAAAAATACCACTTGTACTGCGTAAAGATCACGCATTAGTTTAAATGATGAAAGATAAAGATGAAGATCATGTTAGATGGGTATTTTGATGAATGCATTACAAGAACAACGTTTGAGAATAAAATTATATTTATAGCAACTATGACAATAACTATTTTAAAGTCATTTAATCTTGTAAAAGCTTTTTATTCCCATCAAAAGTATTAAAAAAAATCCAATTTCTTGCAGTAACACGAGTTGACAGTATGACTGCGTATGGTATTTTTAACATGGTATGGTAAAGGTTAAAAAATAACAAAGGTGTGCAAGGTTTTTAGTCAGAGGTCGAGCTCGATTGAGATAATTTTAGGTCGGGTTGTTAATTGTAATCGGGAATAGTAATGGAAGTGTATCTTGAAATATGAAGAGTTAGATGAGCGAGTCGGCGGCTTCAGCCCTGCCGGAAGAAGTGTCGTCAGCGAGCGATCGGGTCAGACCGGCACGGTATTCGAGCTGCGAGTCGACCCATTTGTGTTATTTTGTCTTGTCCTACATAAGGGACTATTTTTTTTTCTTTGTCGGCCGCTTTGCTCTTCGGCTATCCTAGATTGTACCCACCGAACCGAAACACCACTTTCATTGGTTGTACGAAGGCGAGGCAAAAATTATCTACACTTTCACCAAAACACACCTTTAAGGTTTTCATACTATCTTCTGAGCGTGCACGAGTCGGTACGATTGCGGTCAGGTGCGCAAAATTTGAACCCAATCTCGTAATTTCCCTTTCGGCTATTGCAGTGTAAACAAGTTCGCTCTGCTAACAGTTTACACCAATGAGGAACAACGAGCAGTGATCCGATTTCTCTGGTCCGGAGGGTGTGAAAGGGGTTAAAATTCATACTAGACTTTTATCACAATACAAGGACAGTGCTTTATCACGCAAAAGTGATTTTTTATGGATCGTGAAGTTTAAAAGTGGCCGGACGGGTGTGATGCACGAAGAGAGAGCAGGATGCCCCTCAATCTTTAACCAGGGACGACAAGATTCAGCAAGCTGGAAAGATGATTCTAGCAAACAGGCGATCTATCATCGGTGAGGTAGCGTCTTCTTTAAACATCTCATATCATCCACGACGAGCTTGGTTTTCATAAAGTCTGTGTATATAAATTCTAGAACGAAATATGTCTATTCATTGATAGCTAATTTATTTTGTATTTATTCACTTACCATAATATATGTTATATTCTAAATAATAGTGATATTTCTTGCCAAAGGACAGTGAAGGGTGTATTTTGCCCAGTAGCCGTATATCGCCACTTTGTTGTCCATGTAGCATGGCAACAGGGTGTAGTTACCGTTTAGAATTTAAAAAAATCCATGACAAAGCGAAAGGCACCATGGGCCATCTGGCGGTCCTGCCACCAAGCGGCCGAGTACTGACGCGATGTGTCGGATGCCCGCTAGGGGAACATTCCGCAAGGCTGCCGAGCACGGGGAACGAGATAGCCATTCTGTTCTCGTGACTGGTGACTTCTACATGCCTGGTAAAGTGTAAATTACCGTGTACTTAAATACTTCATACCTTCCTCAATGTTAAATTTAATTCTTAACATAGTGCATACATAAGCGCTCCTATATAAACATGATTAAAGTATTTTCTTTTACTAAAACTTATCTTTTACATATTTGGTCAGTTTCATTTTAAATCTATTCAATTTTTCCTTCTTTTTTATGTTTTCAAGCATTTCATTAAAACATTTCATCGCACTACACATCATCGATTTCTGAGATTTAGCTTCTTCCTGAATGGCATTCCCAGTCTATCTCTTCCTCTTATACAATGCTCGTGCTCATGTTGATTTGCACCAATTTTTCGTGTAAATTCCGCTAATATATTCTTATCGAGGATTTTGTAAATAAATACCATTAAATTTAAATATATTTTCTGCTTAAAGTTTATCATATTCAGATCTTTAAGCATTGCACTGATGCGAGTTTATTCTCATAGCTTTATTTTGAAACACTGACAATTATTCAATTTCTTCATCATTAGACAAAAACTAAATAACAGTAGTTGATGTGAGAAACAATAACATTGTTGTGTACTATTTTACAAGACTCAGTACTAATAAATCTTCTGATCCTTCCCAGAAGTGAGATTTTCTTAGCACTCTTTTAAGTCACGTATCTTGTATTTTGCGATAAATTTAATTTTGAATCTATTATGACTCCCAAATATTTTATTTCACTTTTATTTCCAACGTATTGTACTTTTTACTTATCACGCTTTGACTATCAATTCTGCCATACTCAAAACACCAAAATAGTATTAAATCGTAGAGCAGTCTTAGATAAATGGTGAATCATCTCTCACTCATACGGTTTTTCTGCACTAAAGCTTGAAGAACCTGGATACAGATATCGCCCGCGTCTTTGGTCAGCAGGGGACAATAACTATAGTAAATATAAATAAATAAATATTGTGACTTCACTTTAAATTACGTCTCAACTTCAGCGACATCTATACTATTACATGAGAAATAATTTACAAAAAATGTCATGGCGACAGCATAATTGGTAATAAATAAGTGAAATGTTCCATCTTGATTTAAAAAATACAACTTCCAAAATTTGATAGATGTGGTAGCGTGGGTAAATAGGTGAACATTACATTGTGTAAAGTGATCACATAAGCCAGCCGATGACAGGTCGTAAGCCCTGTAATGCCCAAGACTTCCATACTTCTCATATAAAAATAATAGCTTCGTCTCTGTGAGACATCTTAATCTTATAGTAAATCTGTTAGTTGCATAGTAAACAGAAATAAGCAGAAATCATAATTATGATTAGTAAAGTAGTTAAATCATCCTCTCCGGTGGTGGGTCAGATCTGACCCGGGTGTTTGTAAAAATATGAATTACGCTACAAATATTCGTTTAATGCTGTTTTCCTTCTAGCTAATATTTTATTAAATATTTATAAATAATTTGAGATACAAAAATATTATCGGAAGAGATGTTTAAATTATTTTCATTCGGTTTACGTGTAAAAAATAATAATACATAAAAAATAAATAATACATTTAAATTGTTTATAACCACTGTTACTCACCAGCAGGTAGTGCAATCGCCAACCGACGAGAAGATCACACGCTTAGTGGATGTTTGTATTTTGGCTATTTAGGGCGTCTAGAATATGTACATTATTCGTAATATTTTATAATATTTAACTTTAATTTTATTAGCAAACGGTTGAAAAACTGAAAAAAAAGATGGGTCTAAAATGACCCACTACCGCCGGACGTGTACTGTTTTGACCCACCGGGCAGTAAGTGTTAAATCATGTGAAAATGTGTAAGTAAAAAGATAAGAATATTGATATTATTTTATATGCATGATGGAGGCAATAGAAAGTCGAACAGAAGAACATGAAAATGAACAAAGCAAGGAGGTATGCTTGTGAATCTTCTCCATATTTCGGAATCATCGATTAGGTCGCTTGATTTTTTGTCATTTTACCTAAGGATTTTTGTCATTTTACCTTTCGAGTCTCCTGTCGTCGTATCAAACAAATAGCTCAGGCCCCGTCGACATGTCAGTGATTCGAAGAATTCTCAAGATTGACGCAATAAGACTAATCTCGTCTGAAAAAGTCATATCTAACAAATTTACGCAGAGCAGAAAATAAAAGGACAACTCATATCGTAATGTTACATTTTTGTTCAAAAATCTTGCCATTTTTCATGGAAATAAACTATTGAATTCTTTTGATGTCTAAT
This sequence comes from Eubasilissa splendida, assembly GCA_031772225.1. Taxonomy (NCBI): domain Eukaryota; kingdom Metazoa; phylum Arthropoda; class Insecta; order Trichoptera; family Phryganeidae; genus Eubasilissa; species Eubasilissa splendida. Next base: position 3,593,142 of record CM062867.1, read on the forward strand.
ACTTCATCGTGAAAGGTAGTAAAATAAAATATATCTTTATATATGTAAAAATCAAATGTCTTTTCGTGTGAAATTGATTTTTTTTTTGCAACTAAGTCGATTTTTATTTATTTATGTATGCGTATATACGGTACGTAGTACGATTTTAATAAAGAAATACAATAATTATGTGTCCTTACAGGTTAATATTTGTATTAGATCGAGTAAGCTCCAAAGTGAGAAAATTAATTTATATTTTCAAAATTTTACGCAGCTTCATGAATGTTACTTTATTAAAAATTGTATACTATTCACTTTGTCAGAGTCTTATCAGTTACGCAATATGTGCATGGGGCGGAGCAGCTTTTACTTCAATGGATTCTCTAATTGAGGCTCAGAAATGGGTAATTTAGAGTAATCAATAAGTAATAATCCTTTCAAGTTTTGGATATAAGACAACTGTTTACCAGAGCAATCTTAAAACTATTTTTTTTTTTATTAACTTAACTTCTACGATCCGATCCAAAGATAACTAGAAGCAAAGCCTTAGGATACTTGCCAAAATTTAATATCAAATTCGCTCAACAGACTTTCTTATTTTGTGCTCCGCGAATATTTAACAAATTACCACTAGACGTGTCAAGTATATTATTTCGCCACAGTCAATATACTCGTGTTTTAAATTCTTTGATCCTAATTACTAAATATTCATAAAAGAAACATCTATACCTTGTATACCATATAAATAATCAAGAATTTGTAAAATAAAAGTTAATTTTATAACCATTTTTAAATATCTTCAAAATTGAATCCGCGCAAATATTAATATTACGCGTAATTTCATCATACAATTCCGTTTAAAATCGCGCGTACACAGGAAGTATATTCTAAAAATAGACTATTCAAGGGCACACGTGTTGTTCCAACAAAACCAGGATGAACGCGTCACGAGCTCCTGCTGTTTAGAATTTATTGTCCAATCTTTCCTATTTTTAAAGGTGTTGTGTAATTCTCGTTTTTCCTCCTCCCTAAATTTGCGCCGTTGCTAGAATGGCTATATACACGACCCCCACTTAGTTTCGCGAGCAGAAAAAATCAACATCTGTACCCATTATAAGCGCGCGTCCTAGAATTTATCGATTTACGATCTTTCCCGGTCATTTCTTGTAAAATATATCAGTCGCTGTAAAACGATTTATTTCGAGAATCATCTTTAACAGTTGTAATATTAATATCTATGTGAGATAATAATTTACTCGGCATGTCACAGTGAACTTTTCCAAAATCTCAAAATCGTGACCTCAATCTATCGCGTATGTAATATACAAAACCGGATAAGAATTTCGCCATATTAGATTATCAAGAAATTTTACATTCGTTTGAACAAATTTGACGCCTATTTGTGAACACCGTCATAATATGTAGATCCTAGGTACATTTTCTACTACTTTCTCCATCGCCTAACTGCTCCGGAAGACCTCGCATTCACCAAGAAGTCATCCCCTACGCCTGCCATCAGCTTCATCCAGGAAGATCGCCTCTGCTCACCTGACGACTCCAGGCTGCGCGTGCCATCAGATACGCCGTCACCATGTTCCTCAATTAAAACTAAGGTACCGTGCGCACTCCAGTGTTCCGCATTTATATAAACCTACAACTCTTCGAAATCTACATTCTGAACATTTCCACTCTCGCCGAAAGTGATCCCTCCAGTTTTCTCCGTTTGAAACTCAGCTGACCATACAAAGTTATCCTCGACCATCGTATAGATTATAATAACCTCGAATTACTCCATAAAACTTTATTTGTATTATAATACATTTCATTTCTATCGTAAATCTTGGTTGTGTATAAATGTTTGTCACTTTACTTTTCCATAAAATTTTATTATTAAGATTATTCATAAACCGGAGCACTTACCGAAAAGCAAGTTCTGATCAAACTTGCCTACATAATAAAACCATACCCGACCAGCTCTAGTTAAATAAACATCTCGTTCCGTTATTTTTTGATAAGACTACCCACAATTTATTAAAATAATTAGACTCAGTCGAGTATGATCTTAATATCCATTCGGTGTCTTCACAGTCTCCATGTACAGAATTAATCTTGTATAAATCAGTCATCGATTATGAGAAGTTAGAAAAAAGTTATTACTCTGTCTAGATACATTATAATTTGTCAAGTGTGATGTGACGGCCTCAATACCGCACACGCAGAAGCAGCAAGTCTTTGTATTGTATTTTATTTATTACGATATGTGATCTTCCCATGTAAACCTTTTATCTTATTTTTCGCCATCACAACATTTCACTTTTATATTATCTTTGTTCTGTTCATAACTTTTTAACTGAATATATGTCATTCCGTACTAAATGTACATAAACCTTTTATTTCGATACCCTGATCATAAAAGCATATATTGAGTAGAACCTCGAGAAAACCTTGAGACGAAAGAGAGGTGTTCTATCCGCAGAGATGGCATCTTCATCTTCAACATTAACTTCAAAGGTAGGACTTCGAGAACCTAATCAAGATCTTTTTATTGTTAATAACGTACATTATATAAATTTAAAAACAACTATAGAAGTTTTCGTTACAGACCTTAAAGGGTCTAAAGTGATTAACGACATACATCAAACCAAAAATAACAAAGTGGTTGCTTGATATGGTTAGAAAGCAAAATGAATCTAACTGTCATTTGTGCTAACCTAACTACATACATATGTTTGTCTTCAACTATTATATATTACAGATAATAATATTTCTATAACTTTTTTTCATTAATATTTTATAACTTCGGATTGTAGTTTTTTCACATAACTTTCTTAACATTATACTTACATCAACAACAACAATTACAACTTTTTAAAAATATACAGGTTTAGAACAGACCACGTCTAGTAAATTAATAACCTTTACTTCTTCATGTGTACTATGTACGCTACAAAAAAATAAATTAAAACAGTAATAGTGCATTTAACCATTATATTTTAATGAAAATGTGGCTTTTAAAACATTTGTTCATTTTTCAAAATAGTAAAAAATAAATCTATTATCATAAATTTGAAAATTGTTACATCATATCATTAAGTTACATACTTTGTGGTGTAACACGATTATTTTATTTTCAATACAAAACTTTGTACTACACACTTTGGGTTATTTTCGTTACTAGTTTCGAGGAAGTGCAGTCCCTCTTATCATGAGGTGATAATTTAATCAACTACAGTATTGTAGTCTATTCGGGCAATGGGGCGGAGCTAGAGACGAGGGGGATGTTTCGGTTGTTAACGAGAATATGGACAGTAAAATCGAAGTGTTAGGAAATATTAAGTAGTTAATTGGCTTTTCTCTGAATTTAAATTGTTTTGTATTTCAACAGTTTCTAAATTTCAAAGGATTTATTAATCCTTTATATGGCACGAATGGAGAAGTTTTAGTCTAAACTCCCCCTCTTCTAAAGCTCCGCTCCCTTGTCCGAATAGATTACAATATTGTATTTAGTTTAATTATCACCTGATGATGCTTCCTCTGGACTGCATATCTTAAAACTAGTGTTGAAATTAACACAACATGTGTGTAGTGCAAAGTTTTGTTATGAAAATTAAAATAATTATAACGTTATCAATCGTATTTGTGGTTCTGCAGTTGAAGTTGAATTTTCAAACTTTTAGAATAGCGTTTACCATTTGGGTGCGTTGACTGTTGTGAATTATCATACCGCTGTGCGAGGCAGTTATTTATATGTGTGTAATCGGTTTCTCGCTACTATGCGAGTCGATTTAGTGCTATTGTGTAAGATATTGTTTGACACTTTTGAGCTATCACCGAAAGTGTATATTCAAGTGTACTTCATGTTGAACAGCTTTATGCGTGTCTTGGAGTCGAAGGGCCTGTAGATCCAGTGGAAGAAGATCCAGTTAACGGTAGAAACGTTTCATAGGTGGGTCGCGTTTTCTGGTTCTGGGTGATCTTTCAGCCAGTCCCCGTTCCCATATTCTTATGCCTCGCCATGCAATTTCACCACTCTCGTGTTCAGATATTTGATTCTGTAAAGGTAATATTTTTATATTTGTAGATGAGACTCACCCTAGCGCTTCTTGAAACCTGGTAAATTTGTGTTGAATATATCGATTTTAGAAGTGAAATCATTTTCATTTTTGAATTGTTTCCTTATAAAAATGTTGAACTACAAAATATGAACAAGTCCGAAAAATGTTGAAATATTGTGTAAAGTATTCACTACCAAGCAGGTGTGCCTTTACTTGACTTGCAGAGTAGAAAAATCTTTTTTCTTCCGTACAATTGAGTTGCAACTCGCTAGGCGCTTGAGAAATTTTACCATTTGCATCTTCAAGATGGAAGTACACGGCGTTTCGGAAATATTTTTTTTGCATTAACGTAAGAAATGATTATTGATTTTTTTAGACCGATGTATACAGATAGGCCCTTCAAATGGCTACAGTAACCATAGCGTAAATAAACAGTATATTGTGTCATGTATGCTGTTTATTCAGTCAACATTTTTGAACACAAAATGGAATTTATCAATATTTTACAGTTTTTTTTATCGTTAGTCGCATTTAACTTACGCTAATTGTAAAATATATTTAGACCATGTAGGTACAAGAGTTTAAATTCTCATTTTCTATTACCTTCTTTGCGCACAATTTCCGGCCGACGGACCCGAATTCGCCAAGTATACCATATGCATCAATTGACGCACTGACAACATAATTAAGGATATTGTTTAAATACTAATTTAAAACATCACAGACCTAAATAGACATGAATAAATACAACTTCACAATAAGAATGTGTTCTCCTTAATGATATTGTTTAATATCAAATATTGACGATTGAATCCCCCGGAACGATAACCTATTAAAAAATTAAAGTAATCTCGGACATTTCCGGGAATTTATTAGGGTGTGGGTCTCCCGCTGGGGGTTGCTGGGATGCACGATACCAGGAAGAGCTGTGGCAAGACAGACCTAACGAAGCATTCTACAGGCTCTTCCTCGCACTTCTTGCGTCTTAGACAGGGTGAATTTTTGCCAGACTGTGACTGAGTTCTGCGGCTGCAACACATAAATGTAACGTCTACCCTTCCCTTTTGGGGCTGCATGATTTTTATAGCTTCTTTCTGGCTGCCCTTTGAATTTAATGTGATAACGAGTCTAACGTCAATTGTACAGGTATGACTCTGGTACGATGATACTGGAGCTGATGAATCGAAACAACTCTGTAAAAGATTTCGGGACGTGTTAATAAATAACTAAAATTACAGATTGACCCAGTTTTATCCTAATGACGTAAAGGAGTATTTTCAGATTCGTACTAGCCATGATATATGAAATTAGGTTATGTCAATTATCATAACCTTTTAATTTTCTACTATTTTCTTTATTAAGAACTCATCAATATAAAATGAAATAAAAAATAAAAAAATTTAAGGAGAAAATACTGCTTTCAAATAATGGAATAACAGATGTATCTATTTAAAAGTGCAACATATGAGATCGAAAATTTGTCTAAAAAATTGATAAATTTATTGTATCTGTATATCTTTCTTATTGATACATTTAATTTATATTAAAGTATAAATAATGTTGAAAATTCTAAGTTACGATGTTAAGGTATTTTAATTCCACCCTATGCATGTAAAACACCTGCATTTTTCTCACTTGCAAGGGCACTTCAATTTGCATCTGCGCATTTTAAGGCAACAGTTCTGGGTAAAAAATATTCAACAGACTGCAAACACTAGATGCACTAAATCTTAAATATCAGGTTTTCTACATTAAATATCAGACTGTTTTCTATATTTTTGCGCATCTTCGAAAACTAAACTTATTTAATTATTATTCTTATTCTTCCCCAGGTTTAGCATATGACCTCCATAAAATTGACTGCGGTTCACCGCTTCGTGTTCAAACTCGTATTTCCTGACACACAACTGTCGTCTCATCTACATTCACCTGTCTCTAACAATATTTGGTTAACCTGGTCATGCCAAGACTTTTGCGGTCGTCCGCCGCTTCTGGTGCCATCAACACTTGCAAAATATATCGTGACATTGCAACTTATTCACGTTCGAAATTGCCCCATCATTAGTTTTAATGCCAAGTATCTCGTAATCACGAACAACGCCCTCATGTTGGTAACGCGATCTGTTTTAAGGGCTATAAAAACGGTCGCCATCTATGGCTCATTTTCAATTTATCGCTCAGAGCTGTCAAATTACGCGGCTCACTGCTGCGGTAACCGTCACTTGTTTTATTGCCAAGCACCTCGAAATCACAAATAATTGTTCTTACGTTGGTGTCGCAATCTGTTTTGAAAGAACTGTAAGATTTGCGCGGTTCAATTGCCGCATCCAGCATTACTAATATTTTATGTAATTGTGAGCAATCCGACATTTAAATAAGGGTAAATATTTTTATTTTATTCAATCACTGGTGCACAATTAATTATAATTTGTTTTAATCTAACTGTATGGTGAATAATATTTTCAGGGAACGAGACGTTTCCCTTCTGTCTACATTCATTTTCACACTTTATTTTTCTTCAATTCTTTATACAAATCCTATTGCATCAGCATGGATGCTGAGAACCAACTACGACGATGCTACATAACAACATCTTGTTGTCAGCAGCCGGCATTGAATAACGTTGAACTCACGCCTAAGCCGACGAAATTAAGATTGTTAATTTGAATTGTAATTTGTTCTAATTTTAATTATGTTCCTTTTTAATTAGATTGCCTTAGTTAACGTTTAACATATTTTCATTTATCTCTCCCAGATATTATTCATAAATTTTACCAGTTTATGATAAAGGCAGAATGTGACAAACTAAAGTGGGTATGCGTTTCTGAGATGAAGAACCCGCGGTTCTTGTGTTCTCCACTGACTAGCCAGTGAGAAAGAAAGACACCGTCTTTTACCCTCGCAATATATTTCTCTCAATTCTCTCGTCATTTATTCATTCCATATGACCAATACAACTAAATGATCCTTTATTAATCTTACTCACAATGCTAATATCAGCTTTACATTCTCTTCTAATATGTAAATTTCTTTACTCTATCATAAATGAATTTGTCACACACACTATCTCATTTCCAGTACATTCAATCTAATTTATGTCCTATTTTGCCAGCTTTATGCTACAATTCTAATATATATATATCAGTGTTGGTATCAAATTTTCATTGAGTAACGCTAGTATTGATTTGATTATCGCCTGGCAGTGGCTGATATTAGTGTGCCTATCCAACTGCGGTATCGAACTGTTTTGGTTCCGAAATATTTTTATGGAAAACATTATGATGTTTCCTGCAGCTAATTTGGGCCTGATATGTAGCTATATGAGACGTGCCTATGTGTGAGATTAACCCCCATAATATTCCTGGACAAAAATAGAGAATTATAAGATGATCATTCCATGACCACTCTTCTGTAATATAATGAAAGGAAAGAGAAGAAGGGATGCGTCCATCCTGGAATTACAAAAACAATTAGCAAATAAATCTTACAATATGGTGCAGGATAACACAGATGCTTAATATATGTGGTTATTCTCACCCTTCCTCAATTCTATACGAAATTACATATTTGTTATTTTTGCATCGGAACAACTTCCCGTGCTCGTCAATACTTGTCAAAACAATGAACGGTAGCGAGAATTTATTTCCTACGCGGTGTTGCCAATTGGTAAATGTCAACTCCCAACATATCTTGTGCATGGTAGGTACGAAATATAACGTAATATTATATATATATATATAAAGTGATCACTTCAATCAGCCGAAGACAGGTCATAAGCCCTGTAATTACCACATACTTCCATATATTTTCCATTAAATATAATAAAAAATATCTTTGTCTCTATGAGATATCTGATATTTGCGAACTGAGAGTCTTAGTTCACAATGTGTGAAAATTGTTGTACTTTATCTTCAAAACGTTATCTATACATTTCATTATCTTCCATTTTGTAATAACGAATATTAAATATATTAATTATAAAGATATTCATATAAAATCAATTTTATCTAAAAATATTGTTGTTGTGCCATCGGGATTTGAACTTGGATCTCTTTACAAACCGGGAAAGGTGCATTATCCAACTATTTGAACCTATATGTTACCTTTTTGATATTAAAACATCGTTCCATTATTTAAAAGAGCCATGTACCTTATTTTTACGGAATCTCAAATACCTTTGAGTAATCTGATAGCTGACGACAGAATTATCAATTAATTTTTATTAAATTTTGGACACATTGATACAACTTTATTATTAGGAGAACACATTCGTATTGTGAAGTTGTAATTATTCAGAACATGGATCTGTGATATTTAAATCATATTTAAAATATCACAGTCCTATGTTCTGAATGATTATAATAAGAATGTGTTCTCCTAATGATTCAATATTCATCAAGAAGGGGTAGGAAATATCTAATTTTAGGCATCTGTGTTACGTGCATCGTGTTATATGAGTGTGTTGTATTATATTTGTTTTCTTAGTCGGCAGACCCCATTATCTGGATGAAGTACCGCTTAAGCTGATTTTTGAATGCCTCAGATGAGAGCTATGGACTGAGTAGGATGAGGATCAGGATTAGGTTCCATCTGCTCGAATCGTTTAAACATCACGCCGTGAACGACGTCAATTTACAAGTAATCCTAAAAGTTCATCTGCTAATGTGAAATTTTACCACACGAGGATTGCTCCTCAACCGCTAATCGATGGTTTCCATCTACTGGCGGTATTGTCCAATAGGAATGATAGTTTCTTAACCTTTCCAAAATCATGCAGTAACACGGGGTCTACCGCCCTAATTAAAACTGCAATATTTCGGTTAATATACGCAACATAAAATTCATATTTTAGTTAAATATAAAGAAAATGTTTATGCTTAGAATTGACTAGTGAAAGTCCAGTTGTGTAAAGCGAATCATACATTATAATTATTTTTCAATTCAGTAAATTGTAAAATAAGTATGTTGGAAAAAATACCATTTGTGGTAAAACAATAGATGTGGAACATTAATTTCACAATAAAAATTATAACAAACATACAAATATATGATCTGTCTTTGTCACTAATTTAATAAAGAGAAATAAGAAAAAAGGTCGTATTGTATAGGATTTGATGAATGCTCTAAATTATATTAGGATATGGATCCAATTTTTGTAATTAATGCTCCATATTTAGAGTAAGTTTATAGAATTAATCATTTTAAAGCAATTTTAACTAATAAGAGCTTTCTCAATATTTAAAATTTCTTACGGTAACACGAGTTGACAGCATGGTTACATATGGATATTTTATATCACGGTATGGTAAAGGTTAATTTAGCTGTGTTTGAACTTGATGAATAAATTCCACATATACCGCTGATTGAAGTTACTTTGTGTATTGAAATGTAGTTTAACAGTGATTTCTCGCAAATAATTTGTGTAAAATATAATGTTGTAAAATCTCTCTCAATTTTTTATTTATATTTTCTTAAGAATGATTGCTAAAGGCTGGTGGGAGATAGAGTAGCCAATTCTATTCATAATACTCACAATATCATGTTCTACCTTGGGTAAAACCTGTGGACACGCGTCAGCGTCGGGCAAATCACAACGATCCTGGGTAAGCGGCGGTTCCACCCTCATTGGCTGTTAGGAGCTCTGGTTTTACGCACCGGTAAATACAAGGTGCGTTCAGAGGTTGTCGGTGGTGACGATGATTGTAGTAGCAATCGTCACACGCAATCTAACGACGCATGCCGATCTGTTAGCACCGAGCGGTAGACCTGTTGATGTACAGCTACGGAATGGTTCAGACACTCTAAAGACCATATTTAATGTCTTATTTTTATTGTGAAACACTTGCTTTAAGTATGTCTATGAAAAAAATATAAAATAATGTACCCTCCGCTTTTTGATAGTAAACAGTTATAGGTATGGAAAAAAATCATATCGAAAACATTTAAACATCGTAAATTTGACGGATAAAAATTTATTTTATCTTCAAATTTATTGTATCAATATCATTTATAGGGAGATAATTTTTTTTGGTTCGTTTACTTAGGTAAATATTGAACTCGAATTGTTCTATTATTTTAATAAACGGCTCTACCGGCTGTGTCGATCGGCTAAATGTATTTCCAGTTTAAAAGCAAATACAACTACATCGTGATTGGCAATTTAAAATACTCTCATATCATGAACTACCGATCTCTCGGGAAAATGAAGAAAATTACCACCGCGATGAAAATTACTGTCGGATTGGATTTATTAGATTTAAAAAAAATCTTATTAACTACAAATAGCCCGATAATAAAGGTGGGAAGTTTATAATTTTAAGATTAAATAAAATACAATTACTTTGTATGAAACCACGAAATTTATTATACGTCGAGCAGTTTCGTTTATCTCGAGCTTCGTCAGGACGTATTTAAAACTAAAACTAAATAATGCACTTATATATACATAATGACGGAGATAGAATATAACATTAAATTTTTCCCCCCTCCCTTAATGTTCCGCCTATCTGTTTATGTATTCTGTCTCTCTCTTTCACATGTAATTTTATATTCTATCTTCCTCTTTACGTATATATAAGTGCACTCTTTTTATATTTATGGTTAGTTTTAAATACGTCCTGACGATGATTGAGATAAGCGAAACCGGTTGACGTATATTCAATTTCGTGGGTTCATACAATGTGATTGCTTTCTATGAAAATATTATATTTTTTATGAGACTTAATTAATTTAAAAATTAAATAACCAAAATTCTTTACATTATTTGATGCAGTAACCGCACACGAGGACGTGATAGATTACACGAATGGACAGATATAAGGAAACTATATCATTCTGGGGTAATGAATATCGCTAGTATGGAGACGTGTAGATTGTCAGTATGGTATAGTAATGTTGGCGATATTGAATAAATAGATGATTTGATAATAACATTCGATCAGCAGTCATCAGTCAAGCAAAAAAGCTTTGCATTACTAAAAATTCTGGGAAACAAATATAAATTCAGTAATTGGATTAACATAAACGGAAACATTATTTTACAATTAGCACCATCTGTGTATCAATAGAGACGTTAATTGATTAGTTCTTAAAACTACCACGACAACTCACCGCTGTACCCATGGCGCTTTTGTGTATTCGCCGCATTGAGCTATTCATATTACTCTGTTCTATCAGCGTATCATATTAGCGTCAGTACGAGTTTTTAAATTTATTATTAGTGCTGTTTCGTCTGCATGAGATATTATTTTACCTTGTAACTTAAGTTTAAATATATCATTAGAATATGAATTAAATATATTAATTAGAAAGATATACATATAAAATCAATTTAATCGAAAAATATTATTGTTGCGCCACCGGGATTCGAACCTGTATCTCTTTCCTAACCGGGGAAGGTATCCAACTAAGCTACAGCGACAATATTTTTAGCGACAATTTTCGAACCTATATGTTACCTTTTTGATATTAATACATTTAATCTTTCCATAATTTGACAGAGCCATCTACCTTATTTTAACAGAATCTCAAATACCTTTGAGTAAACTGATAGCAGACGCCAGAATTATCAATTCATTTTTATTAAATTTTGGACACATTGATACAACTTTATTATTTAGGAGAACACATTCTTATTGTGAAGTTGTTAATAATAATTACAACTTCACAATAAGAATGTGTTCTCCTGAATATCATTACAGTATAATATCAATAAAAATGGTCCAACTACTGTGCCTTGTGGTATGCCAAAGTCAGTGGTTACAGTTCTGTGTGTTCTTTCCAGATCTGGTTGGTCTTTAAGCCTATCCAGTCTTGTCCCAACCCTCTTATTCACACAACTGCATATAACCACATCAATGAATCGAAGATTGCACTTTCATAAATCTCAAATATCTAACTGTCCAAATGTATTAGAGAGGAAACACAATTTTCACCACTGTAGATAGTTCATCATTTAATATAATATGCAAATTTATAATTTCAAAATGTTCCCATTATCACAGCTGGTAACTTAGCGAGCTCTGCCACTTGTACCAGCTCTTGCGGATGAAAGATAATTAATAATATGTAAAATAGCTACTCAGGAATCCGTTCTGATGACTGAGTAAGGACTTGTTTATATTTCTGAACATTTTATTATTAATTAGAAAATTATTTTATTATGAATATAAAACAGATGACTCGCTTAAAATGATATAAAACAAAATGTTTTCATATATTATTCTCGCCGTTTGTACCTACGTTATATTTTTAATAATGCTTTAAGAGCGTAAGCTATACACACATATTTCAAATAAAAAAGTTATATAAATCGTCTGGCACTGAATGAAACATGAAAAAATATTGTTTTGTGGCTAAGCTTGGCTGTGGCTGAAACTTTACATATTCAACTTTCTTTTTTTTTTCAGATCAGTGGATCTGTCATAAAAACTTGATAATATGCCGATAGATTTTGTATTATTAAGGCATCAATTTATAGCTACATAAACAATGAAACTTTAATAAGATTTTGAACATGATTTTAATGTTTTTGAACGCTTTTTGGAAGCGATAAATTGTTCAATTTCGCTACAGAATAATATCGCTTAACTCATTCTCGACATGCAAGCGGCGCCACCTTGACTTGAGTGCCTCCAAGGCAACATCTGTAGATTAATTTAAGAGCAGCCTCCGCTTTACGAAATTATTGAAATAAGTTCCAACGAAACTTGCGAGACGAGGGGTGCAGCGAACAACCTGACCAACCCCACGAGTTCCGACAAATTAACGTTGCATCTGTTTCCAGCACTTGAGGGTGCACTTTTTCGATAATTTTTCCAGCTGCCGCGTTTTTAATTAACAGCTTAACCCAATCGACAGTTATAGTCTGTAAACCGTAGATGAATGTAAAGGGTGTCCAGCGTAAAATTTTCAATTTAAAATAAAAAAACTTATTATTATTCTTATAATTATTCTCATATTTATTTATACAAAATGGAATTTAACGATGTGAATTTTACCGTATATTTCTCTCAAGACACTCTTGAAATCGGACTTAAATTTGCGAACACGCGAGAGCAAAGCGTTGGTTCAATGGCAGAAACTTCACGGCGGATATTTTCATATAAGGCCTGAATTGTTCGAGGATCGTTGCTGTAAACTCTCGACTTAAGGTATCTCCACAAAAAAAAACGCACGGTGTAAGGTCCGATGACTGAGGTGCCCAGGGTATATCTCTGTACTAGCTGATTAATTTATTGGGAAAAATTCTCCTCAGCTTCTCCATTACAAATAAAAAGTGATTTCATTCAAATTAAATATTTTGACTTGAATGGTAAAATCAATAACAATTACACAATATATTAAAGGTTTGAGTAAAATTTTATTACGCAAAATGTGACATACTAAACTGCATGAAAACATTTTGGTTTTACAATATTTTAGTGACACAAAATTGCTTATTTACTGTTCCGTACAGGAAACAAGAACCGTATTTGCAGAGGTGATTCGCCGGTTCACTCTGGTATCTTCAGTTGCGATATCTGCAGCGGCGTGCAATGGTCCAGGGGGATCCAAAATCGTCGTGCATTGTAGTAGCCAAAGTCAAAAATATTCTAGGTTCGGTCCAAAGCCGTAGCAAAGTCGTAATTCTAGAAGGTCCAGAAGAATAGTAGGATCGAAACGAGGTGAAGATGAATAAAAACACAATTTCTACTTAAACGAGCACAGAAGCGAGAAGAGAAAAAGAGAATGCTCTTTGTAGCTGCTGAACCAGTATTTATTCAGATACATCTGGGTTAGGCGTGTGAGGCCCCCCGTTTCGCGTTGGACCAATCGAAGTGGGCAGACAGACCCCGCGCCACCCCGATTCGGTGCAGCGTAGCCAACACGCGCAGTAATCGTCTTGATCATCGCTATCGCCTTCCGCCTCGTCTCCCGTGTGGACTTCTGCTGCAAAGTACTCCTCCATCCATCAAGGGTCCATCACTGGTCACATTATGCTGGCCACTGTCTCACCCGACCCATGTGCACCACCACCACCTTTACACCAAAATTGTGCTTACCATTGTAATCCTCGAGGTATTTATTGATTATCCATATTCTAATTTGTGTCTTCGTCTTGTAACATCAGCTTGGCTGATAAAAGTGGTATCCGCTCCAGTGCTATCCATCACGATTAGATAACTGATCATTCTTGAATTGATTTATACAATTACTATCCGAGTTGCGCATTGTGTATCCTGTATCTTGCATTTACTTTGTATTTCATATCACCCATTTTTGTCAATCATCATATTCTATACTAATAATTCTGATCTATCTATAAATTCTGTTTTCTTGATTAAATGCACATTGTCTTAGAATAAATGTGTTTTCTTTGAACTTGTCTCTGATACCCACAGCCCACATGAGAAGGATAATCCGTGCTCTGATCGAGCTAGTGAAAATATACCCACGACACCTTGTTCTTCACTGTATAGTGCTTGATTAAGCGGCCGGGTCTTTAAATACATTTAAATGTTTTCTCTTTTATATACTTATTAACAGTACTAAAATATATATTCAATTTTATTGAAGTATACATTGTAAATCAAAACATAGCGTGAATGAAATCATACCATTGTTTTCTATGGTCGCACTGTCATAGAATGATACGACGCTGACAGATTGTATTTAATAATCATTTATATGATCTCAGTTTTTTCAAGAACGTCTTAAGGGGAATAAGTTGATACGTAATACTAATAATCTTACATTCATTTCAGGGAGGATTTTTTTGTTTATTATGGTCTATTCTCGAATAAAGGTGGAGTGTGGATTATTTTGCCTAACTTCTTGCTTACCTGCTAGTTAGAATCTAATAACTTTAAAATACATCGATATTACTCAATGTATTGTTGAACATTTAAGTGTTTTGATATAACAATTAATATATAATTTTAAGTATGAATTAAATAAATACATATAAAATCAATTCTATCGAAAATATTGTTGTTGCGCCACCGGGATTCGAACCTGGATCTACTTCCTAACCGAGGATGGTGCATTATCCAACTATGCTACAGTGACAATTTTTTAATCGTTCCATTATTTGAAAGAGCCATCTACCTTATTTTATATAATATTATATAATTATACAACAGGCTTCCGTCTTGTTAAATTCATTAACAATTTATTACTACTATAAGTACCTACACTAATTAGCACGTTAAAACGTCGGTTCATTTTTTAATATTTGAACTTGTTATTGAAAAACCATCCAAAGTCTCAACCGTAAACCTAATATAAAGGTTTTACCCGACAAAAGTTTTCCCACACAAAAACTTATTCGGGAAAAACGTATTACGAAAAGTTTTTTTGCCAAAGTTGAAGGAATAAAGCGACCATACTGTGGCTTGCAATGCATTTAACCCAAAACTAGAAGCCATTTCCTTTACCGTCAATAAATATTTAATATTTCATTAAAAATTATTTATTAAACACTAGGGTAGTAAAACATGTTTCATCGTGATTGACTGTAGCTCCAACATTATACAGTAGTTTTGATTACGTTAAAAATGCTTCTTTGTTGTATTTATTAAAATAAAAAATGTTATGATTTAATGAGTAATGGTGTTAACATGTGACGAAATAACAATATTTTATAAAATAAACAGAATAGGAGTTTTAAATATGAATTAAATATATTAATTTGAAAGATATACATATAAAATCAATTTTCCTAACCGAGTAAGGTGCATTATCCAACTATGTTACAGCGACAATATTTTTAGCGACAATTTTCGAACCTATATGTTACCTTTTTGATATTAATACATTCAATCGTTCCATTATTTGACAGAGCCATCTACCTTATTTTTACAGAATCTCAAATACCTTCGAGTAAACTGATAGCAGACGCCAGAATTATCAATTCATTTTTATTAAATTTTGGATACATTGATACAACTGTATTATTGTAGGAGTACACATTCTTATTGTGAAGTTTTAATTATTCAGAACATAGGTCTGTGATATTTTAAATATGAATTAAATATATAACTAAAATCCCGGTGGCGCAACAACAATATTTTTCGATAAAATTGATTTTATATGTATACTTTTCTAATTAATATATTTAATTCATATTTAAAATATCACAGACCTACGTTCTGAATAATTACAACTTCACAATGAGAATGTGTTCTCCTAAAAAAAAAAAAATAGGCGTTTTTAAGTTATTGTGTTATGCGTTGGCACCCCGTGGATCGAACACTAGCGCATCACGCCACCGGCTGGGCTCAGTCTGCGGGTGTCTCTAGTGTAGTGTGTAGTGTGTCAGTGTGGCTGTCTCGGATGGATGAGAACGGTCTTAAACAAATGAAGCGATACAATTTATTCATGATCACAACAAATAACCGACAACATATTTATTTGAACGATTTGCGTCTTACCATCTTCTTCACTTGTCGTCGTTCTCTTCTCCAGGCAAGGACACTAGTTTGTTATCAGTTGAACACAATTGTATGGTCATTACAAGATTGAGAGATTTCTTAAGTGTTGAATGAATGACGTCGCAGTCGTGCCAAAATTATCTCTCGCCATTGAGAGACTTACAGATTGTTACATGATCCATTTCTTCCATGCCAGTTCAGATTGTTTTCCAGCCACCAACAACGGGATGGGTCCATGATACGGACCTCAAACCTCCCGTATCCACCACATCTCTGAAATCCTTCTTCCAAATCTCTCAAAATATGGAGCGCTCTACTTACCTTACCGGCTCAAGTGCAAGTTCGCCTTTATCTTTTCGCATTCTCTCTCTTTCAGCCCGCTACCACTCGGATAGGTAATGTAGCGCTCGGTCTGCTGCGTAATTTTTAAATGTCACAAAGCTTACGCTTATGTCGTTGGTCAATTTTGTCAGATATATTCTTCTAAAAGAATAATAACATCATGGGTGAAGAACCTGAGGTAATGGTTTGGCAAACGTCCTTTGAACAGATAAGGCACGAGGAGAAGAAGAATATATATTTTATGTCCTTTAATTTTTAGACTTGGCTTATTTATTTGTAGCGTGGATTCTTCCAGATATGACGAGCTGGTTTTTAAATATTCCGTTTATACCTTAAATAGGGCCGTTGTTCTCCCAACGTTATTCCTTTAAATTGTTTATTACTTGAGACGCGTTTTGCCTTTTAAGGGCATTATCAATCTAACAATTTAACTCAACAACTTGTATTTATTCTATTGTAGGGGACAGGTATACAATTTTAATTGTATGAGATAAAAAGGGACAACATTATTCTTTGGAATTCTGAGGATAACCATAAATTTTTTAATGCTTCTAATTATTCTAAAAAACTATTATGTTTCACACTTAAATTTATTTTATTTTGTTAAAAAACAGCATAAGTAACAACTCCATACAAAACAGATCAACCGAAAAGAATTTTCAATTCACTAAATAGACAATTATATGACTTGAGTAGTTCACTATCATAAATACAGTACAGAGTAATATGAATAGCTCGATGCGGAGAATACAAAAGAGCAACAAGAGTTGTCGTGGTAATTTACTGGTACACGTTGGTTAGTAGATTAACCTAGTTTTAAGAACTAATCAATTAAAGTCTCTATTGATACACAGATGAAGCTAATTGTAAAATAATGTTTCCGTGTATGTTAATCCAATTATATAATTTATATTTGTTTCTCAGAATTTTAAGTAATGCACTGCTTTTTTTCTTGTAAGAAAATCTTATTTAGGGCAAACTTTGTTTACAAGTTACAAAGTTATAAATAATGAATAATTATTATAAGGTCGGTTAAATCTGAAGGTAAGGTTTTCCGCAAGCCCTCCAGGGTTAAGGTTTTATTTCTGTTGGTTAAACAGAGTTACTTAATTTTCAACTAGCTCAAAGGTTTAAAAGTTAATCCCTACAGAGATGCATGTTTTTCTCATTTTCTGGTTCAAATTAACGGCGTAGAGGAGAGAAAATAATATTTATTTGGTTTAACTGCATTTCAAAGCTGAGTGCAATATGATTATATTTAGAACTACTCTGATGAATCGTATTTTGGTATTCTTAATATATAGATGTTGTGAATAAAAGTCAATACGAAAAACTGTTAATACATATTTAGAACATATTCATAAAAAATAATTCATTTTATAATATTGATTGCTCTGTTTTATTGTCGCTAATCAACATCCATGTACCTGCCAGAGACAATAGAATTATTTTAGAAAATTACTGTAACAATACTGGGAAGGTTGCTCAGTATAATTATCTATTACACAGAATTCAAAACCAGGGTATTTCTGATGTATGGAATATAACAATACTAAAACAACATTGAATGAGATGATGAAAGAGATATTTTGAACGCAGTTATCGAAAAGATAAATTTATAATTTGAGGTATTTATAAAAACAAAACCGCTAGTGACGAAAATAGGGTAAGACGTGTTTTAAAATGATTATCTGGCTATATTGGCAGTTTTGTACTTTTTTAAATATTCAATAAAAAGTCATTATTATTGTGACAGCTGATTTGTGGTGAGTTGGGTTCGCCATTTTACCATGAACAGACTTACGCCAGAACAACGCTAGCAAATTGTGCAAATTTATTTCGAAAATCGTGGTTCAGTTCGCGAAACTTACCGTGCACTACGTCAATTTTACGCTCGACATAATCGTCCATCAGAGCAAGTAATTCAAATACCCGTGGATCGTTTTCGCACCACGATGTATACTCTAATTGATAATACGCATCCGCAGAGATGTCGTACAGTGCGCACCGAAGAAGCTGTTGCTGCAGCGGAGCGTAGTATTGAGGAGGACCCGAATGAGTCGATTCGCCATCGAGAGCGCTACAGATCCACGATTACTGACATTTTCGTTCCCCAAGTGAATGGCATCAATGTCGAAGAGCTGTGGTTTCAACAAGACGGCGCAACATGCTACACAGCGCGCCGCAATCAATTCACTGAAGGAGACATTCGATGGGCGCTTAATTTCGCACAATGGACCTGTGAATTGGCTTCCGAGATCGTTTGATTTAACACCTTTGTATTATTTTCTGTGGGGATATGTGAAGTCGCTAGTCTACGCCGATAAACCAGAGAATACACGACTTGTAAGTCAATATTCGTTGCGCTATTGCCGATATACATCCCCAGCTGTAAAAGTGGACGAAAATTGAACGTCCAGATTGCGCTTTATTTGAGCAACACTAATGGCATAAAATTATCTTTCCAATAAAACCGATACCATGGCCATTACCACGATTTTTATATTCTATTTAATTTTAAAGTTCTATACTTCTGAAAAACGCAATTTTGTTCCGTGACATTTAAAACAACATTTTATATATGAATATTAAATATATTAATTAGAAAGATATACATATAAAATCAATTATATCGAAAAATATTGTATTTTTATTTATTATCTTTGTTTTATTAACCACTAAATGTCATGACATCCTGAAGAAGAAAATGGTATTTTTCGAAACCGGTAGATGTATTTAAACTCATTTTAGTGGTTAATAAAACAAAGATAATAAATAAAAATATGAATCTTAACCACAAAGATAACATTTAACAAACTGATTTTAAAAGTAGAAAAATATTGTTATTGCGCCACCGGGATTTGAACTTGGATCTCTTTCCAAATCGGTGAAGGTAGATGGCTCTTTCAAATAATGGAATATCAAAATTGTAACATATAGGTTCGAAAATTTGTCGCTAAAAATATTGTCGCTGTAGCATAGTTGGATAATGCACCTTCCCCGGTTTGGAAAGAGATCCAGGTTCGAATTCCGGTGGCGCAACAACAATACTTTTCTATTAAATTGCTTTCATTTGTATATGTTTCAAATTAACATATTTAACTCATATTTAAAATATCACAGACCTATGTTCTGATTAATTTCAACATCACAATAAGAATGTGTTCTAAAAACAACTTTTAAATATTAAATTAATAGACCGTGAGACCCAATTACGATTGCAGTAATGGAAAACATACTAAAACACCGAGGCTTGAGAAAATGGTATAGATATATTGTGTCCTTATCAGTAATCGAACCCAGTGGCTCCAGTATGAAAATCCAGTGTCATGCTTACCGGTAGCAACAAAATATTTTTTTGATAGATTTCTTCTGTACCAGTTGAGTCATTTATTTAGTTTCATAATAAATAATTGCTCTTGAAAACTCTGTATGTTATAGAAACATTTTATTAAAGCTTATCAATTTTAAAATCTGTTTACAAATATGTTCATCTCAATTTCATCAATTGAACAGTTGCCTTGTTTCTTCTGAACTTCTCAAAGGATTCGTTTTTCTCCAACAATAATTTTCGAATGGGTCATACGGACATATTAACTTACACATTTATTTATATGACGTCATCATCATGAACAATGACGGGGTCTTAATTTTATGACACGGATTAAATTTACGAGGAGGGAAGTAGTAATGGTTTTGTAATTCGTTTCCTAAATTGATTACTGTTGAAACTAGGGCACACGAATTCCGATAGTTTAAAACAATATAATTGTGTTTCCTCATAATCTGATTTATTCTGAATTATATATACAAGCATCACTCAAAAGTAGTCCAAGGGCGTGAACCTTAACGGTCGTATAATGTTTCTCTTTGAATATTTAGAAACAAACCACTATCTGTTAAACTTGTTCGAAAGCTATTAAGCCTGTATTTACGCATATTATTTTTCTTTCGGTTGGCAGCCCAAGTTTTTGAATGTTGGTACCTATGATATCTCGTACGAGTGTAAAGTTGCTGCTATTTCTACGAGTATCGATCGCAGTCGGCACATTCTGACCAGATCAAAGCACAAGGACCACGAGAAGCAAGGAAATAAACATCTTTAATATCAGGTTAGTGGTGACATTTATCCGGGGAACAATGAGCTATCGAAGGGATTCTCTAGAACACCTGAGTGCGACGCTTGATAATTTAATTCACGGAATTTCCGCAAAGTCGCTCGTGTTGCTCGCAACGTAAAGCTGGCCACATACGCAACGGTATACCTGTTCATGTGAACATGACAAGTATACCGAAATTAACTTGTGATAATCTCTGTCAATCACGGGTAAGGTAGCGCTAGTAGGTCTTCTCGTCAACCTATGAAAGAAAAAGAAGCCAATACAGTCGCGTCAATTTATAAAGGAACTAAACATGAAGATTGCTGTAATTATTTAACCCTTCCCAAACCATGCTGTAACATTTGCGTTTTCGCGAAACTCACATAAATTCATCTTCATGTTTGAACAAACGCCAAAATTACAATCACATTACGTCATATTTCACCCCGCCTTGACGCGCCCACCCCAATCGGTACCTACCCGGTTCGACAATAATTCAGGCCACAATAAACTGCGCTGCATAAATCAATTGCAGCGCTACCTAATCTAGACAAATGATTCCAGTCGCGCGGGTGTTATCTTGCGAAATGAAAATTAACGAGAGTGAAGTCGAAACACTGGCGTTGTGAAACTATACCACTGAAAGATGGCTTTCATCCATCACCGTGGTGTGGCCGCCGCGCTGTAGTTTGTTTGGCTCATTCATTAATTTACACTAACTTGTTGCCTGTAAGCTAGAAGCGTGGTGGCAAAATCTTGTAGGTTGCCTTTTCGTTCATGGTATCGTGACTTAGGTGGTTTTTGAGATCTTTTATTTATGTGGAGACGGCGATTCAAATCTATTATTTATTTATATTTTGAGAGTTGTTTACTCTCGTTTCGATTCGTCAATATTATATTTTTTATTATATTAACATTTGAATACCATCATAGGTTGTCTCCGGTATCGTATCAGAGCCACACCTGTACAATTTGACGTGATACTCGTTATCACATTAAATTCAAAAGGCAGCCAGAGATAAGCTATATAAATCATGCACCCCCAAAAGGGGAGGGAAGACGTCACATTTATGTGTTGCAGTCGCAGAACTCGAATAGGTATCGGCTCCCTCGGTAAGGTATAAAAAGAATCTCGGATATTTCTGGGAATTTATTTGGGTGTGGGTCTCTCGCTGGGTGTTGCTGGGATAAGCGATGCCTGGAAGAGCAGTGGCTAAAGAAACCTAGCCGAGCATTCTACTAGCTCTCCCTTGCACTTCTTTTGACCTGGATAAGGTAAATTTCAAATCCAGCTGACCAATACCGATTCCGGTAACATGTATATCCAGGGTCCAGGACTCAGCAGAGAGAAGCCGCGCTGAGTTTAGCCGCGTATCATTCTACCAAAAAATCCACCATATTTTCTTAACTTTTTAACTACCAACTCAATTTGAAATGAAAGAAATTACATAAAGTAAGACTAGACTTTAAGAGTTTTGACATATCTATCATCCACAGAACTCTTGATTTAAAAATATGACTTGGATCCCTCCAAATTTTCAAGGTCCAAAGATGCGTGTTAACATGCTTATAGCTTGGCGTGACATACATTGCATTTAAAAGGTTAAACCTCTCCCGGGGGAGAATTTCAACTCAAAGTACCAGTATGCTTAGGAGGGTTGTGTTACATAAAATTTAGGTACTTAAGAGACTTGTCACTCAAAGCGTTCATATTCTTCTTCTGTATAGTCGACTGGCCAAACCATTGCCTAAGTTTCTTCAGCTTTGACGTTCTCCTTCTTCCAGTTTGTTTGGTTCATTCATTAACCTTCACTAACTTATTACCTGCAAGCTAAAAGCATGATAGAATTACGACCCTGGCACGCTTCTTGGTTCATGACATCACAATATTTTTGTAATTAAGTATATATTTGTAATTGATATTAGTTGAACTCTACTGAGAGAGAGTTGTGATTGATATGTTTGAGAAAGTTAAGAAAAAAGAATTTTGATTTCTAATAGTTTTTTTTATAGCTGACAGGGGACCGAAAGGACACACCCTTTTCCGAAGCCGTTTTATTGAATTTGAACTCATGTTCAATTCAACTCAAAAAGTTTATGAACATTATAATACAAGAAAAGCAAGACGAACGTCATATAGATCCAGAAGAGCCATCTTCTGTTTTTTAAATACCATCACATCTGATGTTAAAAGAGGTTCTGTTAAAAACTGTTAAAACTCCCCTGGGCTGTAATTTTAATAATAACTGGGAAATGAACTAAAAAATCAATGAAGATTCTTAAATTTGAATATTTTGCCCATATGAAGCGAAACTTGAGAGATATATGTAAAAAAAGTACTCTCCACCTTGTCATCAACGCAAGATTGAATCACGAAAAAGAGGGTCTTGTAGCTGCGGAATTTGAGAGTCTGAGATTTCGCCCGAGGGCACCACAGAGACTTGGGTCGGCACTGGCTTCAATTTTCAGCAATCGTTTCCTGCATTCAAAAAAGCAAGATCTGATATTTTTCTGGATGTTACACTACGTATGGCATCAATGTTACTTTCTAGAAGTACCGTGTCATTAGCATAAATCTTGTGAGGCATCAACAAAATTTTATTTTATTTTACAACGTACTATTCATCGACACACTGTAAATCAAGGTATTCTTATACAGAGGTGAGATACTCCCTGTTTGCCACTCACTTGGCGCTAGAGGTAGATGACGTGACACATCTTACAATATTAAGTGAAATATACGTAAATTATCGTATAAAAGACGTAGTGTTGATAGGCGTGTGATAACGGTCGCAAAGTGAGAAGTGACTTAAAAGACCTATCCATTCCTGGCATCAGAAATTGACAGAAATAAGATATTAGAAGAGGAATAGATGAAAGAACGACTGTTAGAACTGCGTGCCATAGATAAAGGTGGAGAAAAATCATAAAGGACATCAGTAATAAAAAAGGTCTTTAAAATGAGAGAAGCGACTGAACAGAGACTCATTAAACATAAAAGTTATAAAGCTGCAAAAATGACAGCTTACCAGCTGTCATTTTGGTACTGTCAACTATGGTACTGTCATTACCATGACAGTACCATTGTTGGCCTGCGCCGTGATTGGCAAAACTCAAATCGTAATCCAGATCTTTTCTCTTTGCGAGAGTCTGAATACCTGGCTTTTAAATACCTGTCTTATTCCACTGTATCTAATTTTATTATTTGTTCGGAGGTAATCCTCAGCACTATTTTTTTTCTCTATAATTTGTTTATATGACATTTGTTTATATTTTTTCTTGTACTCTTTGTTATATTTTATGTTAATATTGTTTGCATGCATATGTTACTACAATAAATAAAGACAGCACTTAAAGTACACCGGAAGATTAGATGAATTTTGCTCGTGACTCAAGGACTAATAATTAGTTTTGGATTTGCTCTTATATTAAAATAGTTTAAAATCGCGTTAGTATTGCATTGCAGTGTGAAATCAATAAAGGTAGTTTCAAACTGTTAAAACGGTTCCGGTAAAGGTTGTAAAAAAAAAAAAAAGTTGTCATTTTCATCAATATGGCTTAAAAGATTTAATAAAATAAAATTCGTCCGTATGCAAACGCTATGTTAAAATCAGTAATAATCGCAGTATCGGATAGTAAAAATATAAGCTTTTTATGGGATATCAATATGAGGTAGCTACGCTAAAATACGGCTACCGTCGATGTTGCTAGTTTTTCAATTGAACTTATATTTTATTAAGGAAAACACATCCCTATTGTGAAGTTGTAATTATTCAGAACACAGGATTGTGATATTTTTTAAAATACAAATTAAATCTATTAATTAGAAAGATATACATATATAATCAATTTGTACATAGGTTCGAAAATTTGTCGACAAAGGTACTGTCTGCTGTAGCATAGTTGGATAATGAACCTTCCCCGGATTGGAAAGAGATCCAGGTTCCAATCCCGGTAGCAAAAACAACATATTTTTTGATAAAATTAATTATATTTGTATATCTTTCTAATTAATACATTATAACGTTACGAATTCTTGACAGAAGAAGAATGTATCGTTAGTACCTAATTTAACTTGTTAATACCCTGGTTAAATAATTTCGAGTTCGGCTCGTATCGCCGAGTAGTAATTTCGATGGTGGCCACTAGGTTCGTGACCGCTGCTTTGAGTGACGGACCAGCGATAGCCGGTACATGGATCATTTCTACTCGCCGCTTTGCGCCTCACAATATTTAATAAGTATTTAAAATAACTTATATTTATTATTATAAAATAATATTGAAATCGCAAACTAAACTGAGTACAAATCAGCTGTCGGCTGTCAAATTGGCTATCGCTGGAAATATTCTTGTTAATTCAATAAATAAACTTCTAAAAAAAACAACCCTTCATGTACATATTTAGAAACTCTGCATGATTCGGTTAGTAGCCCTGATTTAAAATAATACATGAGTATGTACAATCCTGTTGTGTGGGTAATACCGCAAACTTGCGACGTGCCAGAGTTAATTGTTGGCGGCTGCTGGAAGTCGACCGAAAAACATCAGAATATTGCAGAAACCGGTTTACCGCCCAGCAGATTGCAGGCCACGTTAAGCAGGTTAGTGGTTATTATCTGCATAATTTGGAATTTATATTCTGTGAACATTACCAATAGAAAAGCAAGATAGATAGCCCTTTTGTAATTATAGGAATAGGGCGATTGTTTTTATATGAAATGAAAGCATATTGTTACAGCAACACTTGGAACGGGTCTCATATTAAAATAATCATTTTTCTTTTCACTTTTTTTTATTCTTCTTCTTTTGATCTGTATCCAGTGTTGACTCTTTTTAACAGTGTTTTATTTGTAAAATTTCCTGTTACTTGCACTTTGCTTATTATAATCTCATGTGTTTTTAGTGAATTGATTAATTTCGTGTTTCTATGTTGGGGGGTGGGGGGGGGGTAATCACTTTAGTGATTATGTGAGAAGGATTTGAAGGGTGAGTATCGAGGGCCCTATATCTCCTCGCTTCTTCAGTATGTATATGAAATGTTAAGAATAATAGTGATTTGGTGTTTGCATGTTTACGATACAGATTGAATTTACATTACTTGTTATATTAAAAAGTATAAGATAAAATGTAGTACATTGGAGGCGATGCCGAGGTCCAGTAGATGTATCCAAGAAGCTGACCAGGAAAAGAGTAGTCAATTCTAGGTTTCGTCTAGGACTGGTTGCGGCGCGACGTATTATATTTTATCATACGGTCATGTCTATGGGGTCCAATCAAGACTACCACAGCTTAATAAATAAAAGCCAATTTTTATATATTCTTAACTATAATCGAAAATTAAAGCCCTGGAGGTAAAATATCCGGCCCGCGTATTTAAAATTCGCAAACATCGTGCCGATAGAGATAGAACATGAAAAAAATATGCTGTATCTCCATCAGCTCTCGGAGCTTAAAGCTCTTGAAATATAAAGCTTCATCATCCCTAATATGTATCAGCTGATCGCTTCAGAAAAAAAGTACATAAAATCCGATGATAAAGCCTGCCGTTGTTTACGGTAAATCTGTTGATACAAATCATAAATTAATAATTATCTTGTTATACCGTGAGTGCATCGTTTTGATTTTTCTACCAACAACACGTGTCCGGTGTTGTCCGTAATTGAAATCTGGTTATTATTTAAAATGACTGAATCTCTTGTAAAGAAAAGTTTAAGAACGAACTCTGTTTTCTCATTTGAGAAACGACCATCCACTAATCTACGTACTCTAAAATAATATACGAGTATGATATAATATCACCTGAAATTATTACAACAATTCTAATTTGTATTCCGATTGGGATAGCCTTAAGATAGCCTACATTGGTTCGAGTTTGATGAAACGTCAAATTTATATCACAGAACATAATATGTTAGAATAAATAGGTTTCTAGAAAATATTGACCCATGCTTTTAACATTCCCAATAATGGTTATAAATAATAATAATACATTTATTAGGTTCACTTTTTACATGCATTATGTACTTACATTGATAAATAATGTCTAACGGTCTGGCGTATTACTCTTCCAAATTAATATTCATTAAGTATACATTTTCGCCTAGTTAATTACTATGGGTGTTGCGTAATATTTCTAATATCAGACAAATGTACCGAGGGTACGCATATAAAATTTGGCAAAGTAAATACAACATATCAGTAAGAAAGTAAGACATATATTTGGATAACCTGTCTGCTACACTAGTAATTTACTGTATTATAGTAGACAGTGTTCCTCCGGTATAACAGTAAGCAAAGTGCAATGATCAAAATACAAAAAATATATATAAAAACAGTTAAATAAGAGAGCAATTAGGTAATTCAATATACTATTGTAGCAGTTTTATTCTCAGGTTATAAATGTAAATAAAATATATGGTAAATTAATGTACACAGACGAATTTATTGATGCGATACTATTTCATTTATATGTTTAATTGAAGGTTTCCACGAGCACAAGTCTATGAAAATGTTGCATATATATGGTGGAAATATGAGGAATAAAGGAAGGCACTTACATTTTGTCTGCCGAACGCTGGTTTATTTGTAAATTCCTCTCCACCACAAATACAAGCGTCGCGGGGTGTCTACAATGTTAACACTCACGAAAAGGATTATGATGTATAGACAGCATTAAAGTAAGATTAATTATAATGAAGTTATCCGCACAAAAGTTCCAAACGCACTGAATTTGCTGCAGTTGGAAGACTTTAATCACTGCGACATCTCCTTTCTTTCTTGTGCTTTAGAATAGGTAAGGAAAAAAAGGGAAGGATATACGCAGGTTAAATTTTGGTGAACCACGAATTGAATGTATGCATGAGGCAACAAGTCAAATGCCAAAAAACTTAATAGAATTTATTTAATTTAATTTTTAATTTGAAACATATATTACGAATATAATTTAAATAATTAGTTGCTTTTTGCCTTTTCTGACCTAATCCAACCTAAGTTTAACCTACAATTGTATATATATATATATATATATATATATTATATAAGCGGCTGTGATACTAATATCAAGAAAAATATATTGTGATATTGTGATATAAATAATTGTTAACGATTATTCAAATAGAAAATTAATCGAACTTCTGCGTGTCATAGCTCAAAATTGCAATTTTTGAATACTTATACATATTTCTCTCGTATATTAATTATTGTCACTTAATGAATATAATGTTTTGGTAATTTTTATTTTTTTATTACTATTGTTTTATTTTTTTATTGGACGATTATTATTATTAATACTTAATATTTATTGTTTTAGGAACCGTAGGATTTAAATCATATTCTTAATCTTAATAAGCCTTTATAAATATTTTTAGTTGACGACAATTGTTTGTAAATAATAATTGAAAATATATGTATATGTTTTTCAATAAACGTGTTTCTTAATCTATATTATCTATATTCATGTAAAAAAGAACTAAAACATCCTGTCACGCAATTGGCGAGAAACTTTCCTGGCGAAAAATTGTGTGGCGAGCAACTTTCCTTGCGAGCAATTCTGTGGCGAGCAACTTTCATAGCGAGAAATTATGTGGTGAGCAACTTTCCTGGCGAGCAATTGTGTGGCGAGCAACTTTCCTGGCGAAAAATTGTGTGGCGAGCAACTTTCCTTGCGAGCAATTCTGTGGCGAGCAACTTTCCTAGCGAGCAATTGTGTGGCGAGCAACTTTCCTGGCGAGCAATTGTGTGGCGAGCAACTTTCCTGGCGAAAAATTGTGTGGCGAGCAACTTTCATAGCGAGAAATTGTGTGGCGAGCAACTTTCCTGGCGAAAAATTGTGTGGCGAGCAACTTTCTTGGCGAGCAATTATGTGTCGAGCAACATTCCTGGCTGAGTCTCTTTAACTTCATATAACCCATATATCCACCGCAGTTGACCTATTCCAGACCTTTCTCGGCCATTGGAAAAATATTTTATTCATTGTTGTATTTAAGGCTTACTGTGATTGGATTTATTACAGGATTGAACCATTTGTGTGTTGTACTGTCCAAGAAATACGTAACATCCTTCTCCAGTGAAACATTATGAAGGCGTCTATTTTATGTTTGTCGCTAACAAGGCCGACCGAGAATGGGGCGAGCACGTGCCAGAAGATCCATCTGCTTCTTCAAATATCATCACAAACGTCTCCGCTGTAGTGTTGCCCTGGAGAACTGCAGCTAATTTTCAGTATCACAATAATTACAGCTTATGGGGTGCCGTTAAAAAAGGCTCACCCAAAATCTCACCTCAATTATAATTTTAACACTCACTGCCCGGTGGGTCAAAACAAGACCCGTCCGGCGGTGATGGGTCATTTAAAACCCACTTCATGTTTTCAGTTTTTCAACTGTTTTGTGGGAGATTTTTATAGATATTTCATTTTAAATATGATTTAATAAAATGACATCATCATGCCATCTGCACATCTGCCGTAATGTTTCAGCTAAAAAATAAAAGTAAAAAATATTACAAATAATGTTCATATTCTTACGCATTAACAGACGCTCTATAGAGCCAAAATACAAGCATCCACTGAGCATGTGATTTTCTCGTCGGAACCCGAGCAGGTAGTGTTATAAAACTTACAGATAGGCGCAACGCTCTTCAAATAATTATATTACTGGCATTGTCTAGGGGCCGTCCGACGAAAATAAGTGAAAACAAATACATGGTCTCATACCTGGTATCCTTTGTCTACGCGCTCAAAATATTGACAATATATGTTTTAGGTCAGTGTTTGAGCGTTTTTTCACATTTTTATCAATGACTCATTTGAATCTCGTCCGATAAAATTTATTTGTATCTCAAATAATTTGAAAATATTTAATATAAGATTAGCTAGAAGTAAGACACAATTAATCGAATAATTGTAGCGTAATTCATATTTTTACAAACACCCGGGTCAAATTTGACCCACCATCGCAGAGTATGTGTTAATAATAACTTAAAAATGGGCTAAGAAATCAATGAAGATTCGAAAACTGGAATATTTTGCACATGTGAAGTGAAACTTGAGAGATATGTGTAATAAAACCCTCTCCACCTTATCATCAGCGCAATATTGAATCACAAAAAAAAGGGTCTGGTAGCTCGAGGGCATGAAGTTTAGGAAGACAAGTGTGTGAACCAACATAAATATAATTTAATACTAATTACATGCATGAATTATAAAATATATACATATAAAATCAATTTTATCTAAAAATATTGTAGTTGTGCTACCGGGATTTAAAAACATCACAGACTGTTCTGAATAATTACAACTTCACAATAAGAATGTGTTCTCCTTAATAATTATAATTTCTTGCTGATGTTATGATTTTTTCATATTCTGTACAGTTGGTTTATAGCATCTTTAGCTTGTTATGTGCGTCTTTGAATTTCTTGCCCGCTATCACCAGTGTTTGTGAACAGCACGCCCAAATAGATTGCCTCATATCCTTCTATATTGGAAGTTTGTTGTGATGCATCAGCACTATTTTTAAAACTAAATACGGAAAAATAAGAAATAAACACATCCAAAAAGAAATAAACCGACGAAGAATAATTCTAAATATTTAACAATTCGTAAATTAGCGAACTTTGTGCAACCTGAGCTTGGAAAGAGGAACCATCGCGACAGGATCCAATTGATGCAAGAGTACAAAACGAGATAAAATCTGGAAACGATAGATGCAAGACAAGCTTCTAACACTCAACTGCAACTAGCTAAAGATGCAGCCACAGGCAACAGAAGAAATTGAAAAAAAATCTATGAAGTGACCCTTCAAAAAAAAATTAAACTGTGATATCCCAGTATTGTGTGTCCACGGGTGCGCGACATGGGAAGTGATAGGTGTGTGTGTACGTGTACGTAGAATATAATATAAGTGAGCTGCTCTGGACAGAGAGTGCTCGTACTACTTCGACGCGAATTAAATAACTTGTACATTGTATTATATTCAGGCATTAACATATTTTGTAAAATAATATAAAATTTCATCAGAAATGCAAATACACAACTTTTTTTTTATATAATATCAGCATGTTCAAGTAAAGTTGAATACCATTGAGTTGAGATAAAAATAATTGTAAATAAATAGTTATATTTACAGCAAAAATGTCGACTACCTCCGCATGCATATTCATTCCCCAAATAATGCAATCTAGGGACTGCAAAGTTAGCTGATGCATGTGTTCTAACATTACCACTGTAATAGAATAATGAATTATGTCTCGATGACCTCGATGGCGCGTGAAAGTCAAGCAGTTCAACAATCTAAGGGCAGTCTATCATACCATTGATGATCCTGTATAGCATTTTAAGGTCGATCATCGTACATTACGTCTCACTGATAATTTTAACAATTTCAGATAGCTAAGGAGATAATCATAATTAATATCCTCAGAGAGAATATTCAATTTAAAAATAAATAATCTTTCAACCGTATTATATTCGAGTATTTAATAAACTGCTGATTGTCACATGACAACAGAGTTTGATTACCGACCCACCACTTGGATTACAATAAGGATTTGTCAGGAGACGAATCTGTAACCCGTGTTTTAGAATATACTACTGGTTGTCAGTGTCACAACCGGCGCAGAAGGTTATTACAGAAACATATGTTTTTATGTGTGATTATTGGAAAGTAGACATTTTGACGTGACATATTCTAGGATACACCGACTAAAGTAAATCATGAAAAACCAACAGAAAGTAAACCGACGGATTATCATTCCCATTTCATCGTTCTGATACAACATCGTCACATATAATCACAAATCACACATTACGCACGCACACCTCCGTAGTCGCACAGAAGTGTCGCCATTGGCTGGTAACGAAACTTAATAAAAAATACAATCGGATTTTTTGTAACACTGCCTTTATATTGTAACGTATTTCACAAACAAAACGATTATTTTCTCAAGTTTAGTATCAATAAAAACTAAACGTAAAAACGTCTAAAGCCTTACTCCGAGGGCAAAAAAAGGCTTTTACAGTATGAAAACAGTTTGGTCCTCACAGGATTAGCACCATAATTTAACCGGTATAAAAATAACGGTGGTACAGAAAATAACCTGCATACCGGCGATAACGGCATGACAAATGTTTAATTGCGTGGTCACCCTATACTCCCTTGTCGAGAGGGAGAAGAAATATGGGGAAATGTGTGTATTAAAAAGAGATAAATAGGTGACCATGTTTCGAGCAATATATAATGGTAGCTGCTTTTGTTTGTAATCGTGTATAGAATATAATTTCAACCTAATTTAATATATATATATCTAGCTAAAAAAAATTAAATATTAATTATAATAATTAAGTTAATAAACAAGCAGAAATTGAGTTCTGGTACCAACACTTATGTATGAAAATAAAACCTGAAGCAGACAAAAGAGGATCGAACGTATACCGAATGATACTATCGCCTCCGATGACATCATCGACGCTGACGACTCCATATACCGGTTCATGAAACAGAGCTCTTAATGTCCTTAAAAACGCACCCAGTACCGACGTCGGGAGCCAATTTGAGTGCGTCCGTAATCGTCTAAAAGACCAGCTCTCGGGACTCACTCTTCAGACCGCCGCCTTCTATATATCTTTTTAGTACATATGTAAATCAAATTAAAAATAAATTATGAAAAAATGAACAAGATATGAAAAATAATAATATACATAACGTTATTAACAATCTAGTTTTAAGAATATATATTTAATATAGACAAATGTATCGCAACCCCATACACTTGAACATTTTCTTAAATTTGCGTTTATAGTACGGTGGAACCCCGATTTTAAGTTTATGAAGTGACTAATAAAAAAAATGTAAAGAAAGGGAAAATGTAAATTGGGGGTTTAAAAAAAACAGACTCAACTTATTTTTCATTTAAAAAATCAAATTTTTTTTTTTGTTATTTTTAAATAGTTCTTTCATACTGAAAGAACATACAACATATGGTCAAAAGAACTACAAATATTTTGGACCTAAATTATTTAATAGAATGCTAAAAGATTTAAATCAATTGAATTGTCCCAAGAACATGAAACTATATATTAAAACTTGGATTCGTAATATGGCTAGAGCCAGTATTGGTGCACTCACCCAAACATATTGACTCATACCTATATTAATTATTGCTACAAAGTGAAACAAAAAATATGTCCACTTTAAAATTGTTCTTCATATACACCTCTTATCTAGTAATAAATGTAATTCTACCTACTACTTGTAATTCTAATTAATTGAACAATTGCTTGTAAACTATGCCCGTCTCGACACAGTATTTCTTTAGTGAGACGGGCACAGTCCAAACAGATTTTTACATTGTATTATATAGTTACAAAAAAAAAAAAAAATTAAAAGTTGTTGGTGATACATTACTAATACTAGTAAAATATGATTTGAGGCCTAAATATATATATATTTTCTAGCATAAATTGTACATATGAAAAAAAAAAAGGTTTTTGTTTTACTGGTTCATTTGAGCTAGATATTTTCAATACTTCAGTAACAACAATTAAATGAAAATTCTTTAAATAAGCCTTAATGGCATTCCTTATTACTCTCTGTCTCATTTTCCTTTCCCCTCACCCTCCCATTCTCTTGGAAATTTTTCTTCTTTATAACTTTAACCTCTCATCTGTTTATATTGTTTATATTTTTATTTACTACTTTTTCTCTCATTTCTATTATTTTTACTGTTATTTATTGTATTTCTCATTTTTTTGTAGCGTAAAATTAATTTCCTATTAAAGTCTTAAATAATAAGTTATTTATCTATTTAATAAGTTATTTTCAAATTATTGTCATCACTGTGTCGATTACAAGCTGAATATTATGTTCCAGGCCGATTTTGTTGGGTCCCCATTTTGGTTTGGAAAATATTTTACAATTTCTATTTGACAGTCATAAAGTATAATTGATTACAATTTATTATGTAGTATAGTATATCACTGACCAACATGCGTTGGTCTTAAAATAGTTCTTATCTTATCTAGATATTAATAATGATTTAGTTATCACCGTAATTTTTAACCTTACCGTGCTGTAAACTCAGTGTACATGTAGACTCTAGCTATTTTTACGTCGAATAAATATGAATATTTTACACTTATTACTTATATTAATCATTAAAATAATAGTTGACAAATTATATAAGAAAATATTTATATCATTTATTGTGTAAAAGTTTTAAAAATGTAAAAAATATTGATCATCATGAACGATGACATAAGACAGGTCTAACTCGGTCAGCGAACGCTCTGCCACTAAGTGACGATCGGCATCCGGCACCCAGCGCATTGCACACACGTATTGACAAATTCACGTCGGGTTCTTCTTGACAACATTTTTTATTGTTGCGTATGGTAAATACTTATGTATTGTAATTATTGTATCTAATTTATAAATATACTACGAAGGAATACCTAAAATATGAATTATTAATTTAAAATATTTACAGAGATATTCACATAATTAGAGACAATGTTAACTCAGTTTACGCAGTTGGAGAGGAATGATTAAATAATATAATTATATGTATAGATTATCGATTTGGGATGTGAAAAATATCGCTAGTAAAATGATATTTTAACGCTGTGGAATGTGGTGTAGGAAGCCATCGAAGATATTACGGTCGGTGATGTATAGCGGAGTTTTTGTGGTGACATTTATGGACGCCAGTGTTACTCGGGACGGCAGACGGGGGCGTAAAGAGACCGATCGCTGATGCAGTGCCATTACTTATACAAATGGTCAGCGACACTGACTGAGAAAGGATCGACCTTCTATCTAAAATAAAAATAATATGTGTTCCGTATGACACATTTTTTATACATCCCGCATATATGCATTTAATACTTGAAACACAATTATTATTTATTAATTAATTATTAGTTGTATTAATGTGTCCAAAATATAATAAAAATGAATTGATAATTCTGACGTCTGCTATCAGTTTACTCAAAGGTATTTGAGATTCTGTAAAAATAAGGTAGATGGCTCTGTCGAATGATGGATCGATTAAATGTATTAATATCAAAAAGGTAACATATAGGGTCGAAAATTGTCGCTAAAAATATTGTCGCTGTAGCTTATTTGGATAAAGCACCTCCCCCGGTTAGGTTAGGTTAGGTTTTTATCTTATGGCTTTCCATCATAGTTAACTTTTTTCTTTTTCTTTATTATACAGCACTATTATTACATTTTGTCATTAACTGACATAGGTTGGCTCCGGTATCATCGTATCAGAGCCATACCTGTACATTGTGTATAAATTAGGCGCGAGACTCGTTATCATATTAAATTCAGAAGGTAGCCAGAGAGAAGCTATAGAAGTCGAGCACCCTTAAAAAGGAAGGGTAAACGTCACATTTACAAGATGTTTGAAGTCATAACCCGGCAGAGATATAGAGATGTGAGGGAGAGCTAGTGGAATACTCCGTTAGATCTCCCTAGCCACCGCTCTTCCCAACTTCGTCCATCCCAGCAGTCCCCAGCGGGAGACCCACACCCTAATAAATACCCGGAAAAGTCCGAGATTTATTTAATTTCTTAATAGAGTCGTTAATTCATTCCGTTCAATTTAAGGTGAACTTCAGGATAAGCCGGTGACGGCGTCGCGTCACCATCAGGTGAGTCGAACTGTCACTTATCCCGTAAGTCATCCTGGTCCGCTATCGAAGGATTCCCTATTTCCAATTTCTTACGGCTAACTATCCATCGACCCATTTCTTCTGTCTAATCCATCCCGTCAAATTTCATCATCATGACCAATGTGATCGGGGACTTGCATTAATAACAATGTTCAATAAAAACAAAAATATGTATATTTTTAGTGAATTTTTAACTTTTACAATGTTTATTTATTTAACACTACGCAGAATGCAAACAGTTTCAGTGAAACAAAAGTCGGGGCCCTGGAAGAAGGACAGCATCATGGCTGAAGAACCTAAGATAATGATTTGAGCAGTCCACTGTAAAGCTTTTTCGGGCTGCAGTAAATAAATATATGATAACCAATGTCCATTGTATGGATACGGAATTTTTCTGAGATTACTCTGCTGTGGAGTTCGGTGTATGAGTGAAGTGCGCGGTTGGTGTAGAGTCATTTATTGCAAGGATAAAGAACATGAAGAATGCAGAAGATAGCTGTGAGTGAAATACCAAGTGCAGAAGAACGAGTTGGAGGTGTCCGGTCTTGCCGGGCGAAACCTATTGTAGCGAGGCGGTGAACCAGAAGATGTGTTGTCGGCGAGCGATCAGGCCTGACTGAGGCGGCTGCTCCTTGCAGCAACCTGCGTCCTCAATCAAAGTGTTGCTCGTGTCGTTCGTCTGTTAGTATCACGCGTAGTATGACGCGAGTTAGTATCACATAAAAAATACAATAATGTTGAACTCTGTTTGGTCTTAGTTGTTATCTTGTTTTCTTTCTTTGTTATTTGTAGACCTTAAAGTGTGCTGGACATCACACCCACAGCCTCGCATGAAAGGTTCATATAACACAATACTATTTTAACCTTTACCATACCATGACATAAAATATCCGAATGCAGCCATGCTGTCAACTCGTGTTACCGTAAATAACAGTTAGAAAAAATGTTTTTATTAGCTTATATGGCTTTAATGGCATGAATTTACTTTAATTGAGCATTCGATTTTGAAAAAATGATTAATTACATAATTTTGAGCATTCATTTAGTCGTATACAATGTGTCCTGTCTTCTTATCTCTCTTCATTTAATTAGTGAGAAAGATATCATTATATTTGTACGTTTGTTGCTCTTTTCACTGTGAAAATAGTGTGTGATCTCTGTCTTTCATATTAAAAATTGTATTTTTACTAACGTATTAATTTTACAACGGATTGAATGGAAAAAAATAATTGTTTTTGTACGATTCCCTTTTTATAATTGGTTTTTCACTAGTCATTCTTAAGCGCTAATATTTTATTTAGGATTATCTAAAATTTGAATTTTATGTTGCATGTATTTACCGAAATATCACAGGTTTAATTATGATGGTAGACCTGTGGTACAGCATGGTTCGGGAAGGGTTAATGTATTTCCCCGCAGGTGTTGACAGACATGGCTGATCTCCAATGTTTTGATTTTGCCAGATATTATGCATATAAATTATTTATTCAGACACAGATCACAGATGTTCCCGATTCTCATGCTTATCTGAGCATATTTATGTAATTCTAATATTATATTCATTACATCAATCTCGTTACGATATCAATTACGTTATCGTTACGATATCAATTACGTTATCGTTACGATATCAATTACGAAATTTTTCGAATTGATGAATAATGAATCAATCTTCGTATGGAAATTTTATATATATTTGAATTAATGAGTTTCACGTTTTATGAGTGGATTTATTATTTATTAGGTCCCACGAGTACACGCTCAAAAAGTTAAAGGTTATATTTGATTTCTGACATATTAATGTATGAATAAAATTAATTAATTTATAAGACCCAGGATACCGAATGCCACACGTCATCTCATCATCTATCCTAGGCATAGCTCATGTGACGTGCCAAAATGTTGAATAATCCCTTTAATGGATTGTTGAACTTAAGTGCGAGTATAACTATATATATTGTGACATTACAAACTGATGTCACGTTCGACATTGCCCCGTCATTTGTTTTAATGCCAAGTACCTCGTAATCACGAATAATGCCCTCAGGTTGGTAACGTATTTTATAAAAACGGTTATATTGTGAGAGTAGAAACTGTTGTGACCGTTTTAAACATTTATAACAGACCGCGTTACCAACCTGAGGGCATTATTCGTGATTACGAGGTACTTGGCATTAAAACAAGTATGTGTATATGTATATAGTATGTCTAGTGTCGTTACAATGATCTTGAGGCACAAATTATTATAGGCAGGTTATTAAATACGTTTGGATAGTGGAACTTGTTTTAAAAAAAGGGATTTGTTCCTAAACACGTCCTTTTTTCACAGTTTTCGCTTTTTCCATCTCGTGGAAAAAGAAGACAGTGTGGACCAAGAAACCAAGAATCAAAAACATTCTTAGAGTAGAGATGAAAAGTAGCATAGAACCTGTTACGACCTTAAATAGCAATAGTGGTGGGATGAGATCCCGTGGACTGTATCGATTAAATTTAATGATTAGTTGACGCAATCCGAATTGGAACAAGAAAATAATATTAGTAGATGGATCTGGCCTACCTTGATCTCGGTCCTGGGTTGGACGTCAAGTTTCACCTCCAGTTGACTCGCACTTTTGTAGTTAAGAACGGAGATATCACTGCACTTCCGGAGATGTTTAAAACACCGCTCATTCGTGGTCCTGGCGTAATGCACGGCGTTAGTCTCGAATGTTAAAAGAAACACAGATATGAAATGAAAAATAACAATAAATACATAATAAATATTCAAATACCGCCCATTACTTCCATTCCCACTTCCGTTAACTCTAAACACACCATATATTACTGTCTGAAAGTGTTTTTAATTTTAGTTAAATTATAATATTGATAATGGGAAGATATTTCCGAAAACATTCTAATGTTTAACATAATAAAATATTGTGGAATAAATCAGTGCTGTAACTTAATTTACAAAATGAAAAAATAATATTAATCTTCCAAATATATTTTTCTGGTTTAAGATTCTTCTCCAGAATTGTTTTAATTATAAAATCTTTAATGTTGTTTCATACGCTTGAGAGTAATAAAGTTCAGTTTTTCCTGCAAATTACGGATGACTGGAGCTGTTCCAAACCAAATGCAGTGGTTTCCTTTGACCGGAAGTTTCGTCATACAAAACGAATAAGGCGCTGTAAGGTATGTGAATACAGAGAAGAATATTTTTAGAAAATCTAACATTAATTTATCAAAAAAAATATCCTATTTAAGAAAATACAGAAAACAGATTTCACGGCAGAATGATATTTTAGCTTATTTTATTTTAACAATGCAGGTATTTTAAATATTTATTTTGCCATATATATATATATATATATACAATAAAATAATAGGCTCGGCTAGCAGCGATCTACGGTCACTAGTAATCAGTAATAAGGAAAGCAATGCTTAAAAATAAGACAAAACTGGCGATTTTCAAGTCCTATGGCTATCAAATTAAGATGATAATGAAGAAGAAACGCTCAAATATCCAGGTTGCAGAGATGATGTACGTACGAGGAGTAGCGGGAGTGATGTTAAGGGATAAAATTATGAACGATATTTTTGGCGCGTCTTGCGAAACGGCCGCGACTCATGTTATTGACACCTTTTCTCCATCCAAATTCTCCAACCATACCTTCTTAATGCTCGTCTTTAGTATTAAATTTGACATTGACGTCAGCAGACGTCAACGTGACTGATACTTGTTCGATTGCGATATCGCGATAGCATTCGCGGTGTGGATTTGTCAACTCCAGTGCACCAGCACCGTAACTTGTGATATTGGGTTTGATCATGTAGTATTTGTTTGTTATTTGTGTGCCCCGAATGAAGTTGTGATATCGCCATCTTCAATTGATGATCATCCGCGAGCCGTTTGTATGATTTCGGCGGCGACTGCAAGGGTGACGGAGGCGTCATACACAAGGTAAGGCGAGCAGTTCTTCAGAATCCCGGTTTCCAGAGATCATCGGTCCTTCGACTGGAATCCATACCAATCATCGACCTTTATCCTTTATGTCCAGGTTTCCTTATTTCCTACATATTACAATTAACACGCTCTTGGAGACCAATTCACAGATTCATTTCGCAAAATTATGCGCTCATCGAATGTTTCCTTTAATTTATTAATTGTGGCTCACGCTGTGTGGTATATTGTGGCATTTTGTTCAAATCGCAGCTCTTCCACCTTAATACTACTTAATCGGGGAACGAAAAAGTCTGTAATTATGGATGTATTGCTGTACACGATGGTGAATTGACTCATTCAGGTCCTTCTCAATATTATGCTCTATTACAGCAACAGCTTCTTCAGTGCGCACTGTACGACGTCTCTGCGGATGCGTATTGTCAAATAGAGTATGCGTGGTGCGAAAACGATTCATAGATATTCCGAATTACTTTCTTGGATGGACGATTATGTCGACCGTAAAACGGACGTAGCGGATGGTAGGATGGCGAACTTAACCATTATTTTCGAAATAAATAAATTAAATAGAAAAAAATAGCAAACCAAACTGAGCACAAATCAGCTGTCAAAAAATTGTGCCAATTTGAAAAATAAATCTACGTAGATTTAAAGATTAACATGATTTGTCATTAAATCATGGAACTTGACTGGATTGGTCCCTGCATATGACAATATTTTCATCCAGGAAATATGTGTTAAAAATACTACATTTTACGACGGTTAACGAAACATATCGTATATTTTTATATGTTGAAATTTCTTAGTATTAATTAAAATCTTTTTACTCCCTTCAAAATTACGAACACAATTAAATCCATGGAATAAAAATGATTAAATTTTTTATTCACCTAATCCTGAAATTGGCCCGTAATTTCGTTCCTTTTGGAGGGCTGCCGGACGCGTCCAGAAATGTTTATCTTCCGTTAGTCCGACCAGGGAAGGTTCGTAAATCTTTTAGAATAATTAATGATCGGTCTGAGTAGTACAAATTGCATCTAACGTCAAGTTTGACAGACGCTTAGTATCGCTTCCACTTTCGATGTAAAAATTGGATACTTACTTCTGAAGATATATTGTATTTTATATACACGGTTCCATGGCATACCTGAATATGTTAAGTATATTTGAGTAAGCACTAAATTTGAAGGAGTTTAATACTCAAAAATAAACATAACGCAGCTGACAATGAAAGTCTTTATATTGTTGAAACGACTTTGTAGAAAATACAAAGTATTATAATATACCTGGTATTCCATATTCGTAAAAACACATTTTTGACACCTTTAACCTTTACCATACCATGATATAAATTTCTCGAACGCAGCCATGCTGTCAACTCGTGTTACCGTAAGAAATTAGAGTTCTATAAGCCTTTAAAATGTGAAAAAAAGGTTAATGCCGTAAATTTACTATAAATATTAGCATTAAATATTTAAAAATATACATATTATATTTCGGAGCATTCATCAAGTCCTGTATAAACGGTTGCATTATATAATACAACCTTTATTTTTATTTATCTTTCATTAATTAGTGAGAAAGAGACACCATTATATTCGTATGTTTGTTATTCTTTTCACTGTGAAATTAATACTTGTTTTCTTTCTGTCTTGACACAAATGCTATTTTTGTCAACGTATTAATTTTCAATGAATTGAATTGAACGATAATTATTTTTGTAGGATTCGCCTAATATATTTGATTTTTCACTAGTCATTTCTAAGGGTAAATATTTTCCTTCAATTGAACTAAAATATGAATTGTATATTGCATATATTTACCGAAATATTACAGGTTGAAAAATAGCGGTAGACCTGTGTTACTCATGGTTTGGAAAAGGTTAATATAGGTATTTTATTATTACATATCCTCGACCTATTCATCCCAATGTTTGCTCTCAGTGTGAATTTGAAGCCTGACGCCACCAGACGTCACTTGATCAATATTGTTTTGTTTTGATCTCGATATCGCGATTCCATTCGTAGTGAAGCACTGTTTTGTATGATCTTGTATTGTGATCATATTGTTTGTTATTTGTGTGTGCCTTGGATGAACTGTGACATCGCCGTCTTTAGTCAGGATCAAAAATCGTCGACTATTCTCGTATACGCAGTGTGTTATTTCGGCGGCGCCTCCAGATACTTCGGAGGCGTCATACTTGAGGTAAGGCGAGTATTCCTTCTAAATACTTATCGGATCTTTCAAAAAATCTCTTTCTCTTCATCAATTTTCTTCTATATTCGTCTCCCGATATTCCTTCCCACCTTGCCGTAATTTAGACTTACAACCGTAATTCTACGAGATATGCGACCCGGAGATCGCACAGGATTCTTCTATTGAAATCAAATGCCACATCGAGCAAGCTCGCGACAGTCACGATCTCTACTTTACATTACGAATGAGAATGATCAAATGCCACGTGTTCTCGGTATTGGGAACGGAAGCAAAAATACTTAATGAAGAATTGATTATTTTCAAATTATCTGTTTCTATTTCAACACTCACCTCTCATATTTTAATTTACCTTCTTCTCCTCACCCATTCAACTGATTACCAAATATTTACTGGCGTCTAATATAGGTAGATTTCTCACCTACGTGCTATTTACCCTTGTACTTTATGTAATGGACGTGATATAAAAAATCAATTATATCATACATAAGAACATGTGTGTTTTTATATACGAATAACGTGGGGATTAGTTGCAAGTATAGCTTGCAGGTATCCTTTTGTTGCCGTTAAGTGCGGCACATAGGAAATATTGTGCATGGGGCATCATATATTAATTTATTTTAATGTATTTTTAATTTCAGTATACATTGTTTCCTAAAGAAGATACCATAGGTATTGAAACTTGTAGCATAGTCAATAAACAGTGGTTTAAACAAAGTATTTTGTCTAATTAATTATATAAAAAGAGGCCACAAAGTAATTTCACAAATATTAAAGAAGTTACCATACATTCGTTTAGATACTAATTAAATGTATTAATTAGAAATATATACATATAAAATCAATTTTATATGAAAAATATTGCTGTTGCGCTACCGGG
Source organism: Eubasilissa splendida (assembly GCA_031772225.1). Taxonomy (NCBI): domain Eukaryota; kingdom Metazoa; phylum Arthropoda; class Insecta; order Trichoptera; family Phryganeidae; genus Eubasilissa; species Eubasilissa splendida. The sequence continues at coordinate 3,635,745 of CM062867.1, forward strand.
ATTCGAACCTGGATGATCTCTTTCCAAAGCGGGGAAGGTGCATTACCCAACTATACTACAGCGACTGTACTTTTGACGACAAATTTTCAAACCTATATGTTACACTTTTCAAATTAATACATCTATCGTTCCATTATTATCACAGACATATGTTATGAATAATTATTACAACTTCACAATAAGAATGTGTTCTCTTTAATAATATATTCGTTTGTTTGTTGGTAGATATGTACCTGAATTCTCGGATAATATTATTATTCTTATTTGTAACGCCTATGTTATTAAAAACAGTGGGCTATATATATATATTCCTAGTTTACCATTGCATCAATTTTAACACATACTCTGCGGCAGTGGGTCTGGTTTGACCCGGCTGTTGGTAAAAATATGAATTACGTTTCTCTAGCTATTTTCCTTCTAGCTAATCTTTTATTAAATATTTTCAAATAATTTGAGATAAAAACAAATGTTATCAAACGAGATTCAAATGAGTTATTGGTAAAAATGTGAAAAAACGCTTAAAAACTGACCTAAAACATATATTGTCAATATTTTGAGCTGATAGACAAAGAATACCAGATATGCGTTTATGTATTTGTGTTCACTTATTTTTGTCTGGCGGCCCCTAGACAATGCCAGTAATATAATTATTTGACGGGCGTTGCGCCTACCTGTAAGTACCTACCTGACACTATCTGCTCGAGTTCCGACGAGAAGATCACATACTCAGTGGATGTTTGTATATTGGCTGTGTAGGGCGTCTGTTGATGCGTGAGAATACGTACATTATTCGTAATATTTTTTAATTTTTAACTTTAATTTTTTAGTAGAAACATAACGGCACATCGTGCTATTTCATTAAATTATATTTAAAATGAAATATCTATAAAAAACGATTAAAAAACCAAAAACTTGAGGTGGGTTTAAAATGACCCACCACCGCCGAGAGCGTTTTGTTTTACCCATCGGGCAGTAAGTGTTAACCAGTCGCATTGGAAAATTTGGATTAATCGCAATGTCAGAATAACTTATTCCGTCAATTTATGCCAAGTGTTCTCAATTTGTTGTATAAAACAAGATTCTAGAGACATATTTTGTGAAACTGTTGTAAGCATCCATTGTTAGTCGCTTGCAATAATCCAGTAGAATATATTAGTAGTTAGCGACAAATTTTCGAACCTATATGTTACCTTTTTGATAATAATACATTTAATCGTTCCATTATTTGAAAGAAAAAATATTGTCGCTCTAGCATAGTCGGATAATGCACCTACCCCGGTTTGGAAAGAGATTCAGGTTCGAATCCCGGCGGGCGCAACAAAAATTGATTTTATGTGTACATCTTTCTAATTAATATATTCAATGTTCTGAATAATTACATATTCGCAATAAGTATGTGTTTTTCTAACATTTAATTTGTATTTAACTTTAATTTACTTTTTCTATCTTTAGTGTACATGTAGACCGACTAAGGTTCCGCACAAATATGCTACACGCCAAAAAGTCACACGTCAGTACTGACATGTATAAGTTGTTTTTAAAGCAGGAATAGCACGTCTTTACCGAGATTCATTAATTTGAACGTGAATAATGCTTAAAAATCTAATTTTCATCTCTACGATCCAGTACCCACTTAAAAACAAAATCGTAAAAAAAACTAACGGCGTCAAGTTCGAAACTCGAAAACAAAAAACACGTTATTTTATAATCCGTTAAGCTCCGAGTTACGAAAGTGTACAATATAACTGCGAAATGACCCTCTCTGCTCCGACTCTGACATTGTCCCATGAATAATATTTAATACCTACATCTCAAGCCATTGGCGTAGCGAGAAATTGCCTTGGGCGGGCGAATAAACCGGCCTCTCTTGACACAACTGTTTTACGACTGTCGTCGACAGTTGACTATATTTTCACAACCTGTAGAAAATAAATATCCCTAGTTTCTGAAATATGCGATGGAATAATAAGTATTCAAACAATACTTGTTTATAGAATATGAGCGTTACAGTTTAACGATGTGTCTCCGTGAAAGCGTTCTGTCTTTAAATGCTTGGCATTGAGCAATACTGGCGCACTGCCATAAATGTACAGTGTATATGAAATGACGGTGAATTTGAACTGTAAATCCGAATTTACAGGATCAAAATGAATAAATTGCGCAATCTCCGACGATTCCGGACGTAAATCGGAATCACCGCAAGGTATGAGAGGGAAGCAAGGAAACCTTGATGAGGGGATAGGGGTTCTAGTCGAAGGACCAGTGAATTTTGGGAAACTGCTCCCGTTTGCCTTGTATATCCCTGCAGTTGCCACCGAGGACACACAAAACGGCACCCGGATAAGCCAATCTCCGCTTCTGAATTAAATACGGCGATGTCACAGGTTCACCCACGGCACACGCACAACAAACAATATCACTATGCATACAAATCACAAGATCACAAAATACAGTGCTGGTGTACTGGAGCTGAAATGTCTACACCGCGAATGCTATCGCGATATCGAGATATCGGTCAAGTTGACGTTTGCTGACGTCAATGTCATAATTCAGACTGAAAAGACGAGTATTAGGAAATACATGGATGGGAATTTTGATGCGGAAATGTTTCAATAACATGAGTCGCGACTGATTCGAAGAGACGCGCTAAAAGGGTGTTTATGAATTTGGTATACTACTATTCAATTGACTAAATTGATATATACACATTTGATATATCATATCCCATAACCAGAAAGAAGATTTCAAAACTAATATGTTTTTAAAAATGTTTGTAAACATGTTTTCAAGAACAATTTTCAAACTGCCACTGTTACCAGATAATCATTTTCAAACACATTTCCCTCAACTTTCATAAATTATTTTGTTCCTTAACCCGTTATATAAAACAATATAATCAGATTGTGTCAGCCATGGCTAGCTAGTAGAATACAGATAATAAAAGTAGATAGGCTTTTATTCAGTTTAATACAATTTATTTAAAATGTTACAATGTGGAGATTTATCACAAATATATATTCAAAGGTTAATTATTGTCGTAAGATGATACAAAGTTAATTGTTAAAATCTTGTATATACGTATAAAGCACGTGTGCTGCGGGCGTTGACCAAAAAGGGAATGGAATTCCGGGTCGTGTGATGGTACCATCTTTCGTCGTCACAACAAGCTACCATCGTGTATGTTTATTCTTAATATAGTGCATACATAAGTATTTTTATATACGCTCTAATATAAACAAGATCAAAATCGTTCATTTTTACTACAACTTATCTTTTACATATTTGCTTAATTTTATTTTAAATCTATGTAGTTTCTCCTCTTTTCCTATGTTTTCTGGCATTTCATTAAAAATCTTCATCGCACTGTACATCACTGATTTCTGATTCCTGAATGGCAGTCTCAGTCTATCTTTTCCTCTTGTTTGATATTCATGCTCATGTTGATGTGCATCAATTTTTCTTATAAATTCTGCAGATATTTTCTTAGTGTAAGGAAAATATAGATCCTGCGTCGAATAGGATCGACCAAACGAATTGCGCGATCTTCGATTCGCACGCCCAGCGGATTGGATTACGATGATTTCGGTCGTAAATCAGAATCGTTGAAGGGGGCGATAAAGGAAGGAAGGGATTTGGATTAACGGGGATAAGGCTCGATGATGGGAGGGAATCCAGTCGAAAGATGAGTGGATCTCAGGGAATCGGGAATCTGAAGGACTGCTCGCCTTACCTCGTGCACGACGCCTCCGTTACTCCCGCAGTCGCAGCCAATATCACACAAACAGCACGCGGGCAGGCAGATCTCTGCTTCCAAATGAAGACGGCGATATCACTCACTTCACCCGCGGCTCACACAATAATTACTGTGCGCAAATCACAGGATTACAATACAATGAAATCCTGTGATTTACACCACACCGATAATGCAATCCATACTAATAAAAATCCACACCGATAATGCAATCGCGGTGTCGCAACCGAACAAGTATCGCGTCGCGTTAACATTTACTGACGTCAAAGTTACAATTCGCACTGGTCAAGTTGTAGGGAAAAAGGGTGGGTGGGAATTTTAATGAAAAAGGTGTCAATAATATGGGTCGCGGCCGATTCTCAAGATGCGCCAAAATGTATTCTATAAATGCGGAACACTAAGTCTATTCCAACTACAGCGCTGAAATATAATTTGTTGGGATGTGAGTGTTGAAGTTATTTAAATTATGATTAATTAAGGTTATGATGCTGTCAGACCGAAGCTCTTAACCTCTTCTTATCTCACGCGTGTTGCAGTATAGGGTATCTGTTGTAACTAAAGCGAGGTATACAAATGAAAGAGCACTTACAAGATTTCGTTTATTGAGGTGACGAATTTATACAATTAAATGCGCAGTTGAACTTTCGAGTGGCTCGCTGGAGATGCGGTTGAACAGCGATGTTAATTGCTTGAACAGTACCCGTATCCAGTGCTAATGGTTGCTAATGGTTATTGGTCACTCTGATTTGGGCTCTAATGGTTGATAGGTGTGCTGTTACGGTGCTTTCTTGAAGATCTGACTTGTATTTGTAAAGATTTTTACCAAATAGGTAAATTTTAGCAAAGCCACTCTATCATTCATGAGTCATGACTCAGTATAATTTGTTTGTTATCATCGCATCATGTAGTGTGAATACTTTTAATATTAAAAAAGTACATTGCGTTATTATAAAATAGGTTTATATTACAATTACCAGCTATGTTATGCTTTGAAGAAGTTAATTAATTGAATGTAGATTTTTAAGGTACAAAAGTTTTATTTATTGTGTATTTAAAATCATTTAAATGTGCTTTTTTATTTTTACATTGCTGAATAAGGCCCCCTTTTTAACAACTTTTTTTCCTAAAGATTTCCGTTACTTAAATTCTCCTTCCAGTGATGCCAAACACGTTGCCTGACCATCGTGTCTTAGGACGTATAAAAGGTTTATTTAAATTCAAGGGACTGGGCCCCTGGGGCCGCCCAGGCCAGCCCAGCAGTCGCTCCGCCACTGGCTCAAACTTAATCTCGTCTTTACCACCGGCGCTTACTTAAGATAAACCGCGCCGTATGCCGTTAATCCCGAGTTAAAGGTTATAGCTCTGCTCAATCTTCACTTAAGGTTAAAATTGTCCTTAATCTTAAGTTCGCATTATAAATATTGCCATTAAACGTGGACCCAGTCGTCAAATGTTAAGCTGAGAACTTTCCCCGTTTTATTAAAGCTTGATAAATAATTAATTCTCGATGTTGCCACGTCATTAGGTTTAATCGCTCTCTCAAACTCTCTCTCTTGAGTAACTATTTCAGAAAAAAGGGAGATTTATATTTCTACGAAGACATTTTGGACGGCGGTTTAATGAATATTCACCTCAAGATTTCAACACTATTACGCATTGTAAGTTGTTAAGGGATATATATCCTGAAGCCTGAAGAGGCGTTAAAAATATTGTCGCTGTAGCATACTTGGAAAGAGATCCAGGTTCGAATCCCGATAGCGCAACAACAATATTTTTCGATAAAATTGATTTTATATGTATATCTTTATATATCGTGTTTTCTTCCGGCATCTATGCTTTTACGCAACTCCACCAGATAAGTACCTATTAATCAGCTACGGTAATTAATTATTTCTGCCGGTAGAAATAATACGTGAAGATCAAATCGGCGCATCCAGACCCAAGATCGATATATTACAGTCCACCTTGGAGGTGTCTGAAGAACTAGATTATGGTGAGTGCAAACCTCCTTCTGTATATCATGTTTTCTTCCGGCATCAATGCTTTTACGCAACTCCATCAGATAAGTACCTATTAATCAGCTACGGTAATTAATTATTTCGGCTGGTCGAAATAATACGTGAAGATCGAATCATCCAGACCCAAAATCGAAGCACAAAATAAAAGCAATATAACCCACAACGGCATCCGTAATATTAGGTTAATGGTGATTTTTCTACCTGAATTGACTTTCGTAATATCAATTGAAAACCTGTGAATAACAAGCCGTTGTAGAACTTATCTAGAACATAAGGATTTGTTCAAGCGAACGTTATTCTCCTTCATGCTGAGCGTCGTGGTTTCCTGTTTGGAACTTGGTGAAAAAAAATGAACTATTAGGTAATATCGACAGCACGCTCTGGGACATTGATTCGTGACTGCGATTTATTTTAACGTTGCTGTTTTTAATATTGACCAAAGTCGACAAACACATTTCATTCGTCTATTTAGTCAAGACAAAACTGCTTTATCTATCTTGTAATACCATATCGAAATCAGATGCTTTCGATGTGGTATTTCGAGAAACATTAAGACTATTAAGATTTGACTAAGGATCTATGAAGGCAGTAGTACTACAATTATGTAGTTATTTGTAGCATAGTCGATAGAATCAAGAAAGTTTTACTGAGATTATGTGGAGTATATAAGTAAGAATGGGAAGGTAAATAACATATTAGAAAAGTGTTGAACGTCCTAGCGTAATTAACGTAATATTGAAGAACAGTTTTGTCGCAAGCTTCAATTATTGCAATTAATTATGCAGTTAGTTAAGACTATCAAAAACAATGCACTGATAATGGGGTTCGAAACATCGTCCAAAGATATCTTAAACGAAAGACAGTGACTGATTGAGGGGATAGGAAGATATAGGATGTAAGAAGGATAGAATGAATTTGTGAGAGGGACGGACAATAATAGGGAATCGGGGTGGGCTGAAGGACGACTTAGAGCTAGAAAACACGACCCACCTGTAACATGCTAGATATCTAGATTTACTACTGGGTCCACAGTGGCTCCAGGATACGTATTTTGTTGTTCCGCATGAAGTACTCTTGTTCATATACTTCGGTGATGGCGCAACAAGCACAATGCACAATAGCAAGGTTCACGTGATTTGGCACACACACAATTTTCGTCAATTTATCATTTCCACACGGCAGGACGATAATTCACAATTTTACAGTCTATTGGTTATCGATAACACTCAGTTCAAAGTTTGAATTCCAACTGGTCGAAAAATCTATAGAAAACACCACCACAGAAAAGGGTCAAAAACTGGGTATAGGAGGAGAGAGTAGTGGATAGGTAATGGACAGGAACTATTGAGCAAATCTTGTTAAAAAAATCGAACGGACAGAAAACAATAAAAATGACATAACAAGTTTAAATAAAACATTGATTTTAAAAATGACGTAAAAAATAATGTTGAACATTACAATAGATGATGTAGATATCCGGATTTCCCGTATGCCATTCGCCTATTGTTTGGGGGCCGATAGACTGCGGAAATTGTGGAGAGCACTTATTTTTTATTGAATATTGAATTGGTTTCAACGGCCATGGGGGATACACGGGTTAGGCGCGGCGGCAGCGTGTGGAAATCTCGAGAGGCAGTCTGCAAGGCTCTGTCGCTGTCAAATGATTTGAGAGCGTACTTACGACTTGGGAAAAATGTGAAAATGTTGTTATTGAAAATATTGTTTTCATTATTTCAACTCGATATCGGATTAATTTCACGATTTATATATAGTTACTTAAGAATTTTTTTATGATTGTCATTAATAGTCTAAGAAAAAAATTAAATATGTATTTGAAAAGAAAACGTAGATTCCGCGCTGATAGGATCTGCTGTAACAAACATTGCGCGATCTCCGAGTCGCGCGTCCCGCGGATTGGAATACGTCGATCCGGTCGTAAATCGGAATCGCCGAAGGAGTGGGGGGGCGGTAAAGGAAGGAAGGAAATAAGGGTCGATGATGGGATAGGGAAACCAGTCAGAAGGATCAGTGGATCTTGGGGAATCGGGAATCTGAAGGACTGCTCGCCTACCTCGTGTATGACGCCTCCGTTACACCCGCAGTCGCAGCCGGGCGGGCAAATCTCCGCTTCCAAGTGAAGACGGCGATATCAATCTCGTCACCCGCAGCTCACAATATAACAGTGCTGATGCACCGGAGGTAAACAAAATCCACACCGATATTGCGGTGCCGTAATCGAACAAGTATCGCGTCGCGTTAACGTCTGCTATCCTCAAGGTTAAGGAAAAGAAGGATGGGTGGGAATTTGAACGTGGAAAGGTGTCAGTATTCAAACAGCATTATTTTATAAACCACACATCCAGCAAAGGTGTATTTGAAACGCAACTAGCTAAAAAAAATAGTATGCAAGCCGGGGTGCTGAAAAATCCTAAATAAAAAACGAAAACAGGAGAACAGCTATAGTTTGAACAAAATAAAAAGTTTATGAACATTACAAAATGCATGATACAAGAAAAACAAGACGAACGTCATATAGATCTAGAAGATCCATTTGCTTCTTCAAATATCATCAATAACGTCTCCGCTGTAGTGTTGCCCTAGAGAATGGCAGCTAATTCTACAGTATCACAATAATTACAGCTTAAGGGGTGCCGTAAAAAAAGTCTCACCCAAAAATTCACCTCAGCTGTAATCTTAATAATAACTGGGAAATGAGCTTAGAAATCAATGAAGACTCGGAAATTGGAATATTTTGCCCATGTGAAACGAAACTTGAAAGATATATGTAATACAACACTCTCCGCTTTATCATCAACACAAGATTGAATCAAGAAAAAGAGGGTGTGGTCGCAGGAGAAATTTCGCCCGAGGGCGCCACAGAGACTAGAGCCGGCACTGGTTAAGAACACATAACGCAGTTTTTACTAACGTTTTTAAAACAACGCGTTATTTAAGTGACGGCGGCCATTACTGATGCACTCGTTGAGCCCCTCTCGGAAGTTATCAGGCAAAATGGCAGACACTTCCCGGGTGGTTTGAGAGCTTCTTAATTTTTGGACCGATGTTGGATGCGGAGGCCAGCCGACATCACCACGCATGACACAACGTGTCCAGAAAACATATCTTTGATGACTTCAAGAAAATGATGAGATGTGTGGGCCGTTGCATCGTCTTGTTGAAACAAAACATATTCTGCACCATATTCATTGAAAATGGATGCGCAAAGTGTTGTGTTGCTGTCGGCGATCCACACGATACTCACCATAATTGACACTAAAAACAGCACCTTTAAAATCTGTTAATATCCTCACTTCCTCCCGAGGCGTAGCTGTGCCTTTTCAAAATAAGGGAGTTCTTTATGCCGCACGTGTATATGCTCATGACTGAGCATCGCGATCCTTTATTATGCTTCTACAACATCAGCACAGTGTTTCTGGTCTTGTTTCAGACTTGATCCATCCATTTTATTGAAAATTGTCTTCTTTATTCATGTATTAAGGAGTGGAACGCTAAATGTTCATGTGGTGCATCGTCTAGTCAACACTCCAATGTCGCTATTTAATTTCAATATTGAATTAAATACCATAAAAACAAATAGCACTTAATAACGGGTACAATACAGATTTGATATACACGATTTTTAAGAATAGCTTAAAATAGTACATTAATTACTTGTTAATTTTTATCTAGATCACATATAAAACATAATAATAGTAATGATTATCGATGTAGTATTTAACTTTAGAATCAAATATCTAACCACATACTAACATACATACAACTTTCAAAATTTTTATTAATGTGGATATTGAGGGGTGAGAATTGATGAAACATATAATATATACAGATGGCCCAAAAACAGTGATAACATCTCGTAACAAACGAGTTATTTCAAAACATAATATAATTAATTATAATTCCTAATATAAGTTTTTTGCAGAATATTTAGCTAATCATAAATCATCAAAACACCTCATATTGCATAATCTACTAGATTTTAAATCTGGGCTGTTCGGTGGCCACATGCCTGGCTCGATAAAATTAACATTCTCACGACGAAGAAAGTTGATTGTATTTCTGGCTGTGTGAGATGGAGCTCCATCCTGCTGTAATGTCTAGCTATACTCCAGGCGTTGTTTTGAAACTCTTTGATCATTTTCCTAGCACCCCAATGTTTTTCAATTTGCAAATTTTTGATCAGAATACGGTCTTCTTCAGTGATTTTTGTCATTCTGGGCAACAATTTGATAAAACCAAAATGGGAAAATTAATAATCAAAGATGGCGAACAAAGTATTTTTTATAATGTAATTTTTAAAATATTGAAGAATTGATATTGAATCATTTATAATCATTAGAAATAAATCAAGCATGTAAAATTAACCAAAAAATTATAAATAACCGACTATCTTTAACTACAGGTCCTATTCTAAAGAAAATTCTAGTAATTTTGTATCATTAAATCAATTCACATGTCTTTCATCATCGTAACAATTTAGATAAGGTACTAGATTTATTTTTAAATAATATTTATTTTATTTTTCAAATAGATAACATGATATATTCGTATATGGTTTTTGTTAGTTAATTTGACATCTCAGGAAATAGTATTTTCCGAAAGCGGTTGGTGTATTAATAAATTAAATTAAATAATGTATAAAAAAATTAACACTAGCGACCAAGTTGAGTTTGAAAATATTAAAAATAAAAATATATTACTTCTCTTTCAACACCAACACCACATCTCGAAGGCATTGTGTATGTTTATTATTTTTTCGACTAAATCATATTTTTAATATACACGCATTTTTATTTTGTTATTGCAATTTTAGAACACAGTTCTGTGATATTTAATAATGATTAATTAGAAAGATGTACATGAAAATCTATCTATCAAAAAAATATTAGTTGCGAATTTGTTGACAAGGTGTAACGTAATTCCCCGAATAGGAAAATTTCCACGTTCGTGTCCCGGTAGCAACTGTATAGGTAACGGATAGATGCCTCAACCCCTACTCACATGTAAAAAATTGTGTTTAACATCGCTGGATATCGTAATTGGATGTTAGGGGTTGTAGATCAATGTTGGTAAACTATAAGGTGACTTACTGATTTTTCTATGATAAATTCTATTTTTTGAAAATATTTAAACTACTGTTAGTTAAGATGTTCGATATTTAAATAGCCCTGTTGGTGTCGAACAGCCGCTGCACGCCGGAGCCGAAAACAGAGCGGTCAACTTGACCGGCAGCTCTGTGTAACGTTTATAGATGGATTTTTATATTAAGTATATTTTACTAATTTATTGATGTTAAATAATAATGATTTAATACGGCCTATGCAGGGTGTAACAGACCTAGTCCATAATATCTTACTAAATTACGAGTTGCATTACAATATAATTATATCAAAAAAATCGTAATTATGCGATTAATTTAAATATTTTATTATTTCTTAAATTAAAGGTTATCGAATTTTGAGCGGTTAGACTATTTTTTGTTTTGTAATTATATATAGATATAGATTAATAATGGATAAAATTCGCAAATAACTAAAAGCTTAACATGATTTTGTAAAAATTTCAATCAATAATATTATTCGTAACAGTAGAATTTGCACATATTCTTTGAATATTTTCGACTCGGGATTTAGTCAGGTAACCACCCATAAAAAATGTGGACTAGGTCTGTTACACTCTGTATATTTATAAAATATATCACTAAATTACTGAAAGAAAAGTGGTTTATTTTGTTACGGTTTTTTGGAATATTTTTTACCCTAAAATAGACAAATCGAAAGCAATACACGCATAAACGTATTTTATTTCTCTCTCTCTCTCTCTGCGAGGATACATTATTCACGCGGGCGACTAACACATTCTCGGGACTAACGCGCTCTATCCGTATTTTTTATTCCATTTATTGGAATTTCCCCGAAGAGTTGCCTGCGTTGATGTACGATGAAAACCTACCGGCGCAGCTCCGGAAAACACATCAGTCTGTTCGCCAGCATCCCAAAGGATTCCAAATGTATTATTAATATTTTCATGGTGACTCTGGAAAAAAAACATATGTCAGGCTAAGTGGAAATGTCAAACAAGAGATCCGTTACAAACTAATATTATAGGGGAAAGTTTTCTATCCGCTTTAGGCTTAATATTATACGACACTATATATTAATTTATGATAAGTTTTGGAAAAAAATAAATATATGATATCATATGTCGAGACATTACTTCAATAAGTTACTCTGCAATGACATGTGTTATCGTGCCGAAACGTCTGTCTAGGTTTCCTAAAGGATACGATCTAATAACCAACAATAATATTTTTCCTCACAAAATTAACGGAACTCACATTCTAAATATATAAAGTAAGGATTAGTGTATTTACTTAGCGCTGTACTGCCGGCCTGAAAATACGTGTTTCACGATCGTTTCCGATAAAGCACCCCCTGAAGATCGGTAATGAGATTTATTTACGGTAATGAGTAAAGAACCAAGAAACTTCCTTTGTAACATACAAACTGGTAGAATTATAAGGAAGAAGAGAAAATACTTACTTTTCGTCTGCTGGATGCTGGTTTATTCATAAATTCCTCTCCACCACAAATAACAAGCGTCGCGGCGTGTATAGTAACACTCGCGAAAAAATTATTATTGAGTATAAGCGGAATTGAGTATAAGATTATTAATAAGCGATAGTGGGGTGAAACGAAGGTAGTGTTTCCGTAGAAAGATCAAAGCGCACTGAGCTTGCTGCAGTTAGAAGATTTATAATCACAGCGACATATTCTTTCTTCCTTGGGCATAGGGATAGGGATAGGTAAGAAAGGGAAAGATATACACAGATTAAAAAAATTGTAAATAGCAAATTGAATTTATGAGGCAACAAGTCAAACACTAAAAACATAATTAAATTAAAATAATTAATTAATATGAAACGGCTCTAACACGAACATATGTACATATAATAAGTACTCGAGTGAAAACGATAGCTGCGCTAGAAATAATTTTTATTAATACATAAATTAGCTAACATGGTTGAATTCATAATGCCAGCCTCACTGGCCCACATGTTTTTGCAATACATGTTTCTCACATGTTTTTGCATTATACGTTTTTCACATGTTTTTACACATATTTTTGCAATATACGTTTTTCACATTTTTTGCAATACACGTTTTTCATTTGTTTTTGCAAGATACGTTTTTCACATGTTTTTACACATATTTTTGAATATACGTTTTTCACAATTTTTTGCAATACACGTTTTTCATTTGTTTTTGCAATATACGTTTTTCACATGTTTTTACACATATTTTTGCAATATACGTTTTTCACATGTTTTTACACATATTTTTGCATATACGTTTTTCACATTTTTTGCAATACACGTTTTTCATTTGTTTTTGCAAGATACGTTTTTCACATGTTTTTACACATATTTTTGCAATATACGTTTTTCACATGTTTTTACACATATTTTTGCAATATACGTGTTTTCACATGTTTTTACACATATTTTTGCATATACGTTTTTCACATTTTTTTGCAATACACGTTTTTCATATGTTTTTGCAATATGCGTTTTTCATCATGTTTTTACACATATTTTTGCATATACGTTTTTCACATTTTTTTGCAATACACGTTTTTCATATGTTTTTGCAAGATACGTTTTTCACATGTTTTTACACATATTTTTGCATATACGTTTTTCACATTTTTTTGCAATACACGTTTTTCATATGTTTTTGCAAGATACGTTTTTCACATGTTTTTACACATATTTTTGCATTATACGTTTTTCACATGTTTTTACACATATTTTTGCATATACGTTTTTCACATTTTTTTGCAATACACGTTTTTCATATGTTTTTGCAAGATACGTTTTTCACATGTTTTTACACATATTTTTGCATTATACGTTTTTCACATGTTTTTACACATATTTTTGCATTATACGTTTTTCACATGTTTTTACACATATTTTTGCAATATACGTTTTTCACATGTTTTTATACATATTTTTGCAATATACGTTTTTCACATGTTTTTACACATATTTTTGCAATATACGTTTTTCACATGTTTTTATACATATTTTTGCAATATACGTTTTTCACATGTTTTTACACATATTTTTGCAATATACGTTTTTCACATGTTTTTACACATATTTTTGCATTATACGTTTTTCACATGTTTTTACACATATTTTTGCATATACGTTTTTCACATTTTTTTGCAATACACGTTTTTCATATGTTTTTGCAATATACGTTTTTCACATGTTTTTACACATATTTTTGCAATATACGTTTTTCACATGTTTTTATACATATTTTTGCAATATACGTTTTTCACATGTTTTTACACATATTTTTGCATATACGTTTTTCACATTTTTTTGCAATACACGTTTTTCATATGTTTTTGCAAGATACGTTTTTCACATGTTTTTACACATATTTTTGCATTATACGTTTTTCACATGTTTTTACACATATTTTTGCATTATACGTTTTTCACATGTTTTTACACATATTTTTGCATATACGTTTTTCACATTTTTTTGCAATACACGTTTTTCATATGTTTTTGCAAGATACGTTTTTCACATGTTTTTACACATATTTTTGCATATACGTTTTTCACATTTTTTTGCAATACACGTTTTTCATATGTTTTTGCAAGATACGTTTTTCACATGTTTTTACACATATTTTTGCATATACGTTTTTCACATTTTTTTGCAATACACGTTTTTCATATGTTTTTGCAATATACGTGTTTTTGCAACACATGTTTTTACACATATTTTTGCAATATACGTTTTTCACATGTTTTTACACATATTTTTGCATATTAGTTTTTCACATTTTTTGCAATACTCGTTTTTCATTTGTTTTTGATAGATACGTTTTTCACATGTTTTTACACATATTTTTGCATTATACGTTTTTCACATGTTTTTACACATATTTTTGCATTATACGTTTTTCACATGTTTTTACACATATTTTTGCATTATACGTTTTTCACATGTTTTTACACATATTTTTGCATTATACGTTTTTCACATGTTTTTACACATATTTTTGCATTATACGTTTTTCACATGTTTTTACACATATTTTTGCATTATACGTTTTTCACATGTTTTTACACATATTTTTGCATTATACGTTTTTCACACGTTTTTCATATGTTTTTGCATTATACGTTTTTCACATGTTTTTACACATATTTTTGCATTATACGTTTTTCACATGTTTTTACACATATTTTTGCATTATACGTTTTTCACATGTTTTTACACATATTTTTGCATATACGTTTTTCACATTTTTTTGCAATACACGTTTTTCATATGTTTTTGCAAGATACGTTTTTCACATGTTTTTACACATATTTTTGCATATACGTTTTTCACATTTTTTTGCAATACACGTTTTTCATATGTTTTTGCAAGATACGTTTTTCACATGTTTTTACACATATTTTTGCATATACGTTTTTCACATTTTTTTGCAATACACGTTTTTCATATGTTTTTGCAAGATACGTTTTTCACATGTTTTTACACATATTTTTGCATTATACGTTTTTCACATGTTTTTACACATATTTTTGCATTATACGTTTTTCACATGTTTTTACACATATTTTTGCATATACGTTTTTCACATTTTTTTGCAATACACGTTTTTCATATGTTTTTGCAAGATACGTTTTTCACATGTTTTTACACATATTTTTGCATATACGTTTTTCACATTTTTTTGCAATACACGTTTTTCATATGTTTTTGCAAGATACGTTTTTCACATGTTTTTACACATATTTTTGCATATACGTTTTTCACATTTTTTTGCAATACACGTTTTTCATATGTTTTTGCAAGATACGTTTTTCACATGTTTTTACACATATTTTTGCATATACGTTTTTCACATTTTTTTGCAATACACGTTTTTCATATGTTTTTGCAATATACGTTTTTCACATGTTTTTACACATATTTTTGCAATATACGTTTTTCACATGTTTTTACACATATTTTTGCAATATACGTTTTTCACATGTTTTTACACATATTTTTGCAATATACGTTTTTCACATGTTTTTACACATATTTTTGCATTATACGTTTTTCACATGTTTTTATACATATTTTTGCAATATACGTTTTTCACATGTTTTTACACATATTTTTGCAATAATCGTGTTTTTGCAATACATGTTTTTACACATATTTTTGCAAAATGCGTGTTTTTACAATTCATGTTCTTACACATGTTTTTGCAATACATGTTTTTCACATGTTTTTACACATATTTTTGCATTATACGTTTTTCACATGTTTTTACACATATTTTTGCAATATACGTTTTTCACATGTTTTTATACATATTTTTGCAATATACGTTTTTCACATGTTTTTACACATATTTTTGCAATATACGTTTTTCACATTTTTTTGCAATACACGTTTTTCATATGTTTTTGCAAGATACGTTTTTCACATGTTTTTACACATATTTTTGCATATACGTTTTTCACATTTTTTTGCAATACACGTTTTTCATATGTTTTTGCAAGATACGTTTTTCACATGTTTTTACACATATTTTTGCATTATACGTTTTTCACATGTTTTTACACATATTTTTGCATTATACGTTTTTCACATGTTTTTACACATATTTTTGCATATACGTTTTTCACATTTTTTTGCAATACACGTTTTTCATATGTTTTTGCAAGATACGTTTTTCACATGTTTTTACACATATTTTTGCATATACGTTTTTCACATTTTTTTGCAATACACGTTTTTCATATGTTTTTGCAAGATACGTTTTTCACATGTTTTTACACATATTTTTGCATATACGTTTTTCACATTTTTTTGCAATACACGTTTTTCATATGTTTTTGCAAGATACGTTTTTCACATGTTTTTACACATATTTTTGCAAAATGCGTGTTTTTACAATTCATGTTCTTACACATGTTTTTGCAATACATGTTTTTCACATGTTTTTGCAATACATGTTTTTCACATGTTTTTGCAAGATACGTTTTTCACATGTTTTTATACATATTTTTGCAATATACGTTTTTCACATGTTTTTACACATATTTTTGCAATATACGTTTTTCACATGTTTTTATACATATTTTTGCAATATACGTTTTTCAAATGTTTTTACACATATATTTGCAATATACGTTTTTCACATGTTTTTACACATATTTTTGCAATATACGTTTTTCACATGTTTTTATACATATTTTTGCAATATACGTTTTTCACATGTTTTTACACATATTTTTGCAATAATCGTGTTTTTGCAATACATGTTTTTACACATATTTTTGCATTATACGTTTTTCACATGTTTTTACACATATTTTTGCATTATACGTTTTTCACATGTTTTTACACATATTTTTGCATTATACGTTTTTCACATGTTTTTACACATATTTTTGCATATATGTTTTTCACATTTTTTTGCAATACACGTTTTTCATATGTTTTTGCAAGATACGTTTTTCACATGTTTTTACACATATTTTTGCATATACGTTTTTCACATTTTTTTGCAATTCACGTTTTTCATATGTTTTTGCAAGATACGTTTTTCACATGTTTTTACACATATTTTTGCATATACGTTTTTCACATTTTTTTGCAATACACGTTTTTCATATGTTTTTGCAAGATACGTTTTTCACATGTTTTTACACATATTTTTGCATTATACGTTTTTCACATGTTTTTACACATATTTTTGCATTATACGTTTTTCACATGTTTTTACACATATTTTTGCATATACGTTTTTCACATTTTTTTGCAATACACGTTTTTCATATGTTTTTGCAAGATACGTTTTTCACATGTTTTTACACATATTTTTGCATATACGTTTTTCACATTTTTTTGCAATACACGTTTTTCATATGTTTTTGCAAGATACGTTTTTCACATGTTTTTACACATATTTTTGCATATACGTTTTTCACATTTTTTTTCAATACACGTTTTTCATATGTTTTTGCAAGATACGTTTTTCACATGTTTTTACACATATTTTTGCAATATACGTTTTTCACATGTTTTTACACATATTTTTGCATATACGTTTTTCACATTTTTTGCAATACACGTTTTTCATATGTTTTTGCAAGATACGTTTTTCACATGTTTTTACACATATTTTTGCATATACGTTTTTCACATTTTTTTGCAATACACGTTTTTCATATGTTTTTGCAAGATACGTTTTTCACATGTTTTTACACATATTTTTGCATATACGTTTTTTACATTTTTTTGCAATACACGTTTTTCATATGTTTTTGCAAGATACGTTTTTCACATGTTTTTACACATATTTTTGCATATACGTTTTTCACATTTTTTTGCAATACACGTTTTCCATATGTTTTTGCAAGATACGTTTTTCACATGTTTTTACACATATTTTTGCATTATACGTTTTTCACATGTTTTTACACATATTTTTGCATATACGTTTTTCACATTTTTTTGCAATACACGTTTTTCATATGTTTTTGCAAGATACGTTTTTCACATGTTTTTACACATATTTTTGCATTATACGTTTTTCACATGTTTTTACACATATTTTTGCAATATACGTTTTTCACATGTTTTTACACATATTTTTGCAATATACGTTTTTCACATGTTTTTACACATATTTTTGCAATATACGTTTTTCACATGTTTTTACACATATTTTTGCAATATACGTTTTTCACATGTTTTTACACATATTTTTGCATTATACGTTTTTCACATGTTTTTACACATATTTTTGCATTATACGTTTTTCACATGTTTTTACACATATTTTTGCATATACGTTTTTCACATTTTTTTGCAATACACGTTTTTCATATGTTTTTGCAAGATACGTTTTTCACATGTTTTTACACATATTTTTGCATATACGTTTTTCACATTTTTTTGCAATACACGTTTTTCATATGTTTTTGCAAGATACGTTTTTCACATGTTTTTACACATATTTTTGCATTATACGTTTTTCACATGTTTTTACACATATTTTTGCATATACGTTTTTCACATTTTTTTGCAATACACGTTTTTCATATGTTTTTGCAAGATACGTTTTTCACATGTTTTTACACATATTTTGCATTATACGTTTTTCACATGTTTTTACACATATTTTTGCATTATACGTTTTTCACATGTTTTTACACATATTTTTGCATTATACGTTTTTCACATGTTTTTACACATATTTTTGCATTATACGTTTTTCACATGTTTTTACACATATTTTTGCATTATACGTTTTTCACATGTTTTTACACATATTTTTGCATTATACGTTTTTCACATGTTTTTACACATATTTTTGCATTATACGTTTTTCACATGTTTTTACACATATTTTTGCATTATACGTTTTTCACATGTTTTTACACATATTTTTGCATTATACGTTTTTCACATGTTTTTTACACATATTTTTGCATATACGTTTTTCACATTTTTTTGCAATACACGTTTTTCATATGTTTTTGCAAGATACGTTTTTCACATGTTTTTACACATATTTTTGCATTATACGTTTTTCACATGTTTTTACACATATTTTTGCATTATACGTTTTTCACATGTTTTTACACATATTTTTGCATATACGTTTTTCACATTTTTTTGCAATACACGTTTTTCATATGTTTTTGCAAGATACGTTTTTCACATGTTTTTACACATATTTTTGCATATACGTTTTTCACATTTTTTTGCAATACACGTTTTTCATATGTTTTTGCAAGATACGTTTTTCACATGTTTTTACACATATTTTTGCATATACGTTTTTCACATTTTTTTGCAATACACGTTTTTCATATGTTTTTGCAAGATACGTTTTTCACATGTTTTTACACATATTTTTGCATTATACGTTTTTCACATGTTTTTACACATATTTTTGCATATACGTTTTTCACATTTTTTTGCAATACACGTTTTTCATATGTTTTTGCAAGATACGTTTTTCACATGTTTTTACACATATTTTTGCATTATACGTTTTTCACATGTTTTTACACATATTTTTGCATTATACGTTTTTCACATGTTTTTACACATATTTTTGCATTATACGTTTTTCACATGTTTTTACACATATTTTTGCATTATACGTTTTTCACATGTTTTTACACATATTTTTGCATATACGTTTTTCACATTTTTTTGCAATACACGTTTTTCATATGTTTTTGCAAGATACGTTTTTCACATGTTTTTACACATATTTTTGCATATACGTTTTTCACATTTTTTTGCAATACACGTTTTTCATATGTTTTTGCAAGATACGTTTTTCACATGTTTTTACACATATTTTTGCATATACGTTTTTCACATTTTTTTGCAATACACGTTTTTCATATGTTTTTGCAAGATACGTTTTTCACATGTTTTTACACATATTTTTGCATTATACGTTTTTCACATGTTTTTACACATATTTTTGCATTATACGTTTTTCACATGTTTTTACACATATTTTTGCATATACGTTTTTCACATTTTTTTGCAATACACGTTTTTCATATGTTTTTGCAAGATACGTTTTTCACATGTTTTT
Source organism: Eubasilissa splendida (assembly GCA_031772225.1). Classification (NCBI taxonomy): domain Eukaryota; kingdom Metazoa; phylum Arthropoda; class Insecta; order Trichoptera; family Phryganeidae; genus Eubasilissa; species Eubasilissa splendida. The sequence continues at coordinate 3,656,192 of CM062867.1, forward strand.
ACACATATTTTTGCATATACGTTTTTCACATTTTTTTGCAATACACGTTTTTCATATGTTTTTGCAAGATACGTTTTTCACATGTTTTTACACATATTTTTGCATATACGTTTTTCACATTTTTTTGCAATACACGTTTTTCATATGTTTTTGCAAGATACGTTTTTCACATGTTTTTACACATATTTTTGCATATACGTTTTTCACATTTTTTTGCAATACACGTTTTTCATATGTTTTTGCAAGATACGTTTTTCACATGTTTTTACACATATTTTTGCAATATACGTTTTTCACATGTTTTTATACATATTTTTGCAATATACGTTTTTCACATGTTTTTACACATATTTTTGCAATATACGTTTTTCACATGTTTTTACACATATTTTTGCAATATACGTTTTTCACATGTTTTTATACATATTTTTGCAATATACGTTTTTCACATGTTTTTACACATATTTTTGCAATATACGTTTTTCACATGTTTTTACACATATTTTTGCATTATACGTTTTTCACATGTTTTTACACATATTTTTGCATTATACGTTTTTCACATGTTTTTATACATATTTTTGCAATATACGTTTTTCACATGTTTTTACACATATTTTTGCAATATACGTTTTTCACATGTTTTTATACATATTTTTGCAATATACGTTTTTCACATGTTTTTACACATATTTTTGCAATAATCGTGTTTTTGCAATACATGTTTTTACACATATTTTTGCATATACGTTTTTCACATTTTTTTGCAATACACGTTTTTCATATGTTTTTGCAAGATACGTTTTTCACATGTTTTTACACATATTTTTGCATATACGTTTTTCACATTTTTTTGCAATACACGTTTTTCATATGTTTTTGCAAGATACGTTTTTCACATGTTTTTACACATATTTTTGCATATACGTTTTTCACATTTTTTTGCAATACACGTTTTTCATATGTTTTTGCAAGATACGTTTTTCACATGTTTTTACACATATTTTTGCATATACGTTTTTCACATTTTTTTGCAATACACGTTTTTCATATGTTTTTGCAAGATACGTTTTTCACATGTTTTTACACATATTTTTGCAATATACGTTTTTCACATGTTTTTACACATATTTTTGCATATACGTTTTTCACATTTTTTTGCAATACACGTTTTTCATATGTTTTTGCAAGATACGTTTTTCACATGTTTTTACACATATTTTTGCATTATACGTTTTTCACATGTTTTTACACATATTTTTGCATTATACGTTTTTCACATGTTTTTACACATATTTTTGCAATATACGTTTTTCACATGTTTTTACACATATTTTTGCAATATACGTTTTTCACATGTTTTTATACATATTTTTGCAATATACGTTTTTCACATGTTTTTACACATATTTTTGCAATATACGTTTTTCACATGTTTTTATACATATTTTTGCAATATACGTTTTTCACATGTTTTTATACATATTTTTGCAATATACGTTTTTCACATGTTTTTATACATATTTTTGCAATATACGTTTTTCACATGTTTTTACACATATTTTTGCAATATACGTTTTTCACATGTTTTTACACATATTTTTGCAATATACGTTTTTCACATGTTTTTACACATATTTTTGCATATACGTTTTTCACATTTTTTGCAATACACGTTTTTCATTTGTTTTTGCAAGATACGTTTTTCACATGTTTTTACACATATTTTTGCAATATACGTTTTTCACATGTTTTTACACATATTTTTGCAATATACGTTTTTCACATGTTTTTACACATATTTTTGCATATACGTTTTTCACATTTTTTGCAATACACGTTTTTCATTTGTTTTTGCAAGATACGTTTTTCACATGTTTTTGCAATACACGTTTTTCACATGTTTGTGCTATATACGTGTTTTTGCAATACACGTTTTTACACATATTTTTTGCAATATGCGTGTTTTTACAATTCATGTTTTTGCAATACGTGTGTTTTTACAATACATGTTTTTACACATATTTTTGCAATATGCGTGTTTTTACAATTCATGTTTTTGCAATACGTGTGTTTTTACAATACATGTTTTTACACATATTTTTGCAATATGCGTGTTTTTACAATTCATGTTTTTACACACATTTTTTCAATACATGTTTTTGCAATACGAAGCGAGCAACGATTTTTAATTTTTATAATTCCATTTCTTGCTATGGACTACGGTTAACGCTGTGAAAGGTTTCTGTATTCACAAAAATATCGATTTCTATTAGACTGTAGGGACCGAAATTTTTGTGCCCCTTTCTAACGTGGACTCCAATAGACTTCATTGGCAAAGTTACGCCACTGAATCGAGTCTCCGATAGTTTATTCATCGCTACCAATTATCGTTACAGTCGCACACAATAACGATGCACCATCACTATCCTTAACCATAGGATTACTGTCTCAGGGACACCCTAAGTAGTATATAAACAAATAAATTTAAAAAAATATATTTTTAACTTTTAATAATCCTTTCTCAGACAAAGTCCTTTCAATTCGAGGATCCTAAGAGGACCGAAAAAAGTAATCATAAAAAGAGTCAATGTAAGAGATCTGGATTTCATCTGTCAAGTATTTCTTACATTTTGTTGTTCCTTTAAAAAAAATTTTTTCAAGTGCATAAATATTTCCGTTAAAAACAGTATTAACTTGTCGTCTTTATTTCCTTTTAAACATGAATTCATTAGAGAAAAGGTAATTGAAAAATATTTTTTTGACTCGAGTATTTTACAAGTCTTTAATTATGATTCGCTTCTAATATTTGCTCGAACAATTTCAATTTTTGAGACGGCCTTTGATATCTTTTTTTTAAAAAGAGTTTAAGAACAAGGAATTCAATTTTTATAGCCAAGGTAGGCAGCAATATTTTTAAATGAAAAAATTTTCGAAAGCCTCGTTAATCCGAACCTTGGTAATTAGAAATTTGGTTAATCCGATATTTAAAAAAAGAGAAAATAAATTTGAAATTGATTAAGAACAAAGTTTAAGTGGTTTTTTTGCTTTAAGGAAATAGATGATATATATATTTCGTAGGTTTAGAGGAGAAGGGAATATGGAGTTCGTGACATCTGCCCAAATAACGCATTTCGAATACGGTAACATGATATGGGGAATTGCGAGTAATATTGTGACATTTATATTTGAACAGCGGCGCCGACAGCAATCTACCATACTGACCTTGAAGGACACGGTATCCGATTGGTGAGAAGGCTAAGCGAATGGAACAAAGAGTGGGTTCTTTCGTGCGAGCGAGCGGCGTGGGTGGAGCGCCGTGTGGCGTTTAGCCGAGGCAAATGAAGGAGAATTTATCACAATAAGATTGTTAGACACAGTGCATATGGGAGATGAGGCCCCGATTCACTCGCATGGTGGATGAATAGTCTAGCTGGGACTAGTGTGGGTGTCTTCCTACTTGGAGCTGCTCAAGATGGCGTGCCTTCGAAAGTTATAGAAGGCGAGATGGAATATTGGTCTAGGCGCATAGTGTCCGGAAGATGGTTGTCACCCACCATACAAATGGGTAAGTCAAGTATCATAGAAACCGTAACTCCTAAAAGTGTTTCCTCGTTAGTCGGGGAAGTAGCGAACTTTGTTTGAAATACATATTAGTTATAGAGGATCTAGAACTCTCTACGTGCTTACAATGTTGTATTTCTCATGTTAATGTGTAAATCGATTGTTTGAAACCATTCCCATCCATCCGAGTCAGCCATACCGACACCACACACACATACACACCCACAGACTGAGCCTAGCCGGTGACGTTACGATAGCGTTTGATCCACCGGAGCCTAATCTAATTTCAGCGTAATAATGTGTTGTAAGAATCAGAAGGTTATGTATATGAGCAACTGGTGCTCTCATATATTTCACCCAGCGCTCAAATGCTCTTTTGAATATGATCGCGGTATATGAATATGTGTGGTCAAAGCAGATTGAATAAGATAAACTAAGTTTATTGTTGCTTGAACGCAGTTACAGTTAGAAAATATGCAATAAAAGTCTACACCGAAGATAGTTTATCAAAGACTTTAACGGGAAGGTAGCCGCGAGAGGAGTGGCTCGGTTGCTCAGACACTGGCTTTCCATATATTATTGGAATAATTGTTTAAGTCGGTAGCGGGCGTCTTTTTGCGGCTGATGAGAGTCTAGTTTTACACCCAGATATCTGCAAGATACGTTCAGGGGCCGTCTGCGGTGATGATGGTTATCGAGGCGATTTACCTCGATAAGGGCAATCGAAAAGGGATGAAATTGAAAGGAATCTCGACTGTGCGCCACTTTAAAAAATGTTAAATATAATATTTTATTGGAAGCATATTTAACCCCTTTTCATTAATTAATTATATTTAAAAAATTAAACAGTGTTATTATAATGATAAAGTGTATGCAGAAGGGTTGGATAATATATAAATAAAAGTTTGTAATATTTATTTATTTAATTGAGAAAACAATCAAATTACCGAGAAAAGTTATGTAACTAAATAAATTCATCTGTTAATAATATATGTATGTAATATCTTACTACTGTTAATTTGATAACTAACATTTTTACTTTAAATTAAAAATTTATGTGAATTTCCTCCATATTTGTATTTTTAAATACAAAGTAAAAGCATATAAATATTTTTTTTTTTATAGGTTTACTTTAAGAATTGGCAACACTTTTTCCAGAAATATCCAATTTGTGTTCAGTTTGGTTCGCCATTTAAACATGAATAGACTTACGCCAGAACAATGCTTGCAAATTTATTTAGAAAACCGTAGTTCAGTTTGCGAAACTTACCGTCCTTTAATCGTCCATCCGAGCAAGTAATTCGAATAACCATGGATCGTTTTGGCACTGCGTATACTTTAATTGATAATACGCATCCGTGGAGACGTCGTACAGTAAGCATTGAAGAAGCTGTTGTTTCTTTAAAATCGATGCCGGCCAGAACATTACAGTCAATGGAGAGCGCTATAGACCCATGATTACTGACATCATCATTCCCCAATTGAATGGCGTTAATGTAGAAGAGATGTGGTTTCAAAAAGACAACACAGTGTGCGCCACAATCAATTTATTCAAGGAAATATTCCATGAACGCATCATTTCGCGTAATGGATCTGTGATTTAATACCTTTTGATTATTTTTTGTAGAGATATATGATGTGGCTAATCTACGCCGATAAACCAAAGATGATAGACGACTTGGAAGCCAACTCAGCACCGACGTCATGCAATAATATTATGGCGGCCAGCGTCGGTCGGAAAGTGCGTTTCTTTAGATTTAGTCTTCCTATAGCCATCTTCCCGATAATAACCCGACTATAACAATTCGCGCAGTAACTTCATTGCAGGGGTTAACTTTTACATTTGTAAAGTTTGACTACAAAAAACTCAATGAAAACAGTAAGTGGTTTCATTCCTACCAAACTCACATACACACAATTTATTTCGCAACTTCAGGGCATCGACTATTCTTACATTAATCACATCACATCATTTGAATAATCTTTAAACTCCTCCTGAAACGACTTCAACATAAATCCACACAAACACATTTTTTGTAAAAAGGACAGCTTGAGGGGGGAGGGGCATCCTTTCCCGGGACCGATTTAGAAGCTAGGGCTTAATTCAATTACATTTTTACAATTAAAAATGAAAAAGGAGAAGAAATTTAATGTGGTTATTAGTAATTAAGATTTAAAATTTAGACCTTCCAGCGTCCCTTAAGTGCTGTCTTTATTCATAAAAAAATCTTATAACATAGTTTTACATATAGATGAAAATTTAATAGATAATTAAGGTGCAGTAGTTCAAGGCAGACACTCAGGGATCTATTCATCAAAAATATTCGCAAAGAGGGATAGTGATAGATAGACACAAAATGGATTGAGTCACACTTACACGGACAGACTAACGGAGTTGCGCGTAAGTGGAGTCTAACTCACGCAGGATGATCTAACCACCCACCTAAGGAGTTCCAACGAGTCACTCATACCTGAATAAATTCCTTATATAAAACAAGATTCGTCCCATTACTAATTAGGTCGGCAGTGTCATACGTTCACGTGCATCTTTAGTATCTCGCAAGTTCACAAAATATGCTCAGGCATCTATTCCACTCTCCCACAAATACTGTGAATGCTCTGATACGATGCTATGGTGACTCTGAATATGATTTTAGTATAAACTTGATGATAGCACAGATGATGACCTCCTCGACGTCCTAAATGAATGACTTTGGAATTGGTTAAATTAGATTAGCGTAAAGTACAACATATATTTTTTTTTAATAAAATCTAGCATAGTGGTATAGTGTTTTTAAAAGCACTGAACAGTAACTCAACAAACGTACAGACATTATGTTTTAAGGTATATTTAGATAAATATATTTAGGGGTATTTTCAAATATGAAAATGACCGGATGTCGTAAATAAAATAAATCGTAAACCGTTCATATTTCTATGACACATTGCCGGATATCCTATAGGTAAAGGCATACAATTACCTACACAGCGGAGCCTTATTGTTAAGTGAAGGCTCCGCCCTGTGTGTGTTTTGTTTTGGCGCCGCCGGAAGTGAAATAAATGGCGGGAAACTATCCATTGCGGGATCCTCCCCATTCGGTTTCGTCCGGAAGAACGGTGTTGGGTGAAATTTGAGGTTGCTGTTGGCTTTTCTCAAATTATGTACGTGGTCCATGCACTTGGAGTAATTCATTTTAAATAAACTCGTAATTTAATATTTAAGTGCGCGTTATCATTGAAACACAGGTTTCTTAAAAATTAAAATATCTGCTAAATAATTTATACTACTAAAAAAAAAATCTACCAAATAACTAAATTTCCATGTAGAGCGATGGACCAAGAAGATTAATTTGACATATGTAAAAAAAATGTGCATTACTAAAGATTATAGAAAATAAATGGTCCAACTGGTCAACTAAAGAAAATAATCAATTACAACAAACTAAAATAAGATCTAAAAAGTGACCCTTTGGCATCTACTTTAACAACACACGAAGAAAATCCTAAAGGGTCCCATCCTATCCCGGAATCGTTTTGAGAGTTGTTTACTCTCGTTCCGATTCCACTCAACAAAGCAACGCGTGCAATAGTTTATAAAATCTTAAAGCTTATTTTTGGACTATATTTTAAAGTTATAGCGGTTAGTTAAGTTCCGGCAGTTAGCTTATGGCGCTCCTTCATATTAACTTTATTTTTCCTTTTCTTTATTATTAAAATTTGTCAATATTACATCTTTTTCCTATTACATTCAGTTATTAACATCATAATACCATCATAGGTTGGCTCCGACATCATCGTACCAGAGCCATACCTCTACAATTTGACGTGAGACTCATTATCACATTAAATTCAAAAGGCAGCCAGAAAGAAGTTATAGAAATCATGCACCCCCAAAAGGGGAGGGCAGACGTCACATTTACGTGTTGCAGTCGCAGAACTCGGTCACAGTCTGGCAGAAATTCACCCTGTCTAGGTCGCAAGAGGTGCGAGGGAGAGCCAGTAGTATGCTCCGTTAGGTCTCTCTAACCACTGCTCTTTCCGGCATCATCTACCCCAGTATCCCCCAACGGGAGACCCATACCCTAATAAATCTCGGAAATGTCAGAGATTCCTTTCATTTCTTAATAGGTCATCGTTTTGGGGGATCCGATAACCCATTCCTTCTATTCCCGAAATCATTATCTCACGTGCATTATTCATAACCTCACAGTCTCAGAGGATGTGCTGAGCGCAAACACATGATACAAATGAGACTATAGAGATGTTTACCCATACACTAAACACGTACCTTACAAACAATACTGTATTTAATTTTGTTCAGCATAATAAACGCCATATATGTAATCATCTCAAAGTTTTGATAACTTCAGGTCAAATAAATAAAGGATGTTTAGCGGAAAATTTTCAAGTTTAATATTAAATAACAAAAAATCTACAATATTATTCTCATATTTTAATTATATAAAATTGAGTTTAACGATGCGAATTTTATGTTTTATAAATAATATCGTCTATATGTCGTCAATTTCTTTCAAAACATTCTTGCAATCGGACTCTTAAATTTGCGATCACGTGAGAACAAAGCGTTGGTTCAATGGCAGCAACTTCACGGCGGATATTTTCTTGTAGGGTCTGAATTAATCGAGGATTGTTGCTGTAGACTCTCAACTTAAGGTATTCCCATAAAAAAGTCGCACGGTGTAAGGTCTGGAGACCGAGGTGCCCAGCTTTTCCATTGAAATTCTAGCTGTGTGTGGAGTGGACCCATCTTGCTGAAATTGTGTTCTGTTGTTGAACCCGGGAAACAGCTGCGGTTGTTGTACCAAAAACTCGTCGATCATTCGGCAATACACATCAGCAGTGACTGTCTCTCGCTGGTTAAAAAAATAAGGACCAATTATCCCTTAGACAGAAATTGCACACCGCACTGTCGTTTTTGGAAAATACAAACGTTTTTGATGGCGTCTCCTTGGATTATCGGGGCATTAGTATCTCATGTTCTGTTTATTATTAACATAGCCATCGATATAAAAATATGCTTCGTCAGTAAATAATATGTTTCTAAGCGTTTGTGTTGTTCCAAAACGTTTCATCATCGTTCTCGCTAAGGTTTCTCGTAAAGAATAGTCATTTTCGATGAGAAACTGTACGATTTGCAGTTTGTATAAGTGAAAATGTAGTTTATTTTTCAAAATAACGTGCACTGTTGATTTTTTATTCTAGTAAAGGCTGCAATTTTCCTTATCGATTTACGCGAATTGCGCATAATTTCACGTCGAACTTGAGGCACAAGTTCTGGCATCGCTGCTGACGGTCTCGGAGATATTTGGTTAACCATCGTCCCTTCTTGTCTGAACTTTTGAACCCAACACCAGATAAGGTGCGCGTTTGGCCTATCACATACTCGTCGAATATTAAAGTGAGTACATAAAGCGCGACGCGCGCGAACCACTGAATCACCGCACTTTAAATATTGCTCAACCGCGAACGCGCGGTGCCCTCCCGACCAGTGACTCATAACTCAGCGACTGATAATCCCGAAAATCACGTGCGTCGAACAATACTCCTCCCACTTACATCACCCTGATGATTTATGAGCAATTACAATTTAATCTTGAAATTTTTCCGCTGAACACCATACAGTAACCTAAAACGAAACAAAATGTACATGAAAGTTAAAAGTACCCAAATTTCATTAATATTGTAAATGCATACAAAAAGTTTACAAATAAGTGTCAATTTTAAATCAAGATTACAAAAAAAGCTTATTACCAAAAAAAATTATTTAAGTCAAAATGTATTCCAAAAAAATATGGCGGATTATCAATGATCTACGCTTAAAAATAAACACAATTAAATAATAAGACAAAATACTTTGTTTAAACCGCTATTTATTGATACATAAACATGGTATCTTCTTCAAGAAATAATGTGTACTAAAATTAAAAATACATAAAGCACAGATAAAAATAAAACTATAAAGTGGTGGATAAGCATGTAGTAACTACTGTGAAAACAAATATAAGTTTTGTTTTTATCTATGCTTGTATTTTTAATTTTAGTATACATTGTTTCCTGATGAAGATACTATAGGTATCGAAACATGTTGAATAGTGGTGTAAAGAAAACATAGATCCCGCGCCGATAGGATCTACCATAACCAAAATTGCGCGATCTCCGAGTCGCGCGTTCAATACAATCCAGTCGAAGGACCAATTGATCTCGGGGAATCAGGAATCTGAAGTACTGCTCGCCTTACCTCGTGCATAACGCCTCCGTTACTCCTGCAATCGCAGCCGAGATCACACAAACCGCTTCCAAATGAAGACGGCGATATCAATCACGTCACTCGCGGCTCACAAAATAATCACTATGCACAAATCACAGGATCACAATACAGTACTGATGCACCGGAGTTGAACAAATCCACACCGCTAATGCAATCGCGGTGTCGTAACCGAACAAGTATCGCGTCGCGTTAACGTCTCCTGACGTCAAGGTCACTATTCACACTGGTCAAGTAGTACGGAAAAAGGATGGGTGGGAATTTGAGCGTGGAAAGGTGTCGATAATATAGGTCGCGACCGATTCTCAAGAAGTGCCAAAAATGTGTTCGATGAATACAGACAAGTGGTTTAAACAAAGTATTTTGTATTATTATTATTATTATATGTGGACACAAATAAATTTGAACTAATATTGAAGAAATAAATACAATGGCCGAAGCCATAACCAATATTGAAGTTTTGGACTTGCTGTCCATTAAATAGAATTCTAAACTCATTGCTAATGAATTTATTGATCATTACACCAACATGGGTCTCAGACTAGTAGATTATTTTTTGTAAGCGCATTTTTTAAGTAAGTCGGAATTATTTTTTAAAGAATCCAACACTTTATTTTCTTCAGTGTCAATGTCAATGTCAGCTAGTTTCATGTTTCGTGCATTCAAGAAACGAATCATGGACCGCATCTCACAGTCGGCGGGCTGATCTATTGTCTTGAATATTTCAACCACTCACTGCAAGATAGCTATAATATGTGAATTTCTTTAATGTTGTATGTGGTGCGCCAACAGATGAAGAAAAACATCGTGTACTTACTTAAAAATCGCGCCTCGTACGTACTAAATACATAATATTTATTTTTAGGATGTAAATGTGATGGTAATTGAGTGGACAAGGGTAGCACGAAGAGGTTTCAAGTATCTCAAGGTTGTGATATTAAAGTTGCATGATTTATAATCCAGGTATAAAAGTTATGTCGTTAAGCCGACTTGCGGCATTAGGTGTAGGTTAGTTTACACGATAAAGTTATTAAAACATCTCTCCTACGATTGATATATGACCGAATGTACGAGCGCGAGGAACTTTGACTCGTTGGAGATAGCCGAGTTTGCAAGGCGCGGAGTTTTGATTAACGATGTAAGAACTCTACGTGCGTGCATGTTAGTATTTTGATAAATGAAATGTTTAGATAATGTAATGAAAATGTATATTCTTTCGGATCGCGACCACCATTAATAATTAATTTCAGTGGAGATCATTTAACATAAAACCACCATTGATGGATATAGCTGGAAATTGAATATGCCTGTAATAAACGCGATTATCGCACATTTTCATGTGATATAACTGCAAAGGATGTATGTTCTGTGTGCGGGAATTCAGGCAGTCAAGATAACTCGACGAAATAACAATACAGTTTATTACAGATCTCACAAGAAAGGTGGGACGCTGCCACAGAGGGCATATGGACTAACACCTTTCTGCCCTTCGTGGCGGTGAAAATTAAAGGTGGGAGGGGTCCTTCGGCGCTGGATCACTACAAGATGCAGATGATCTCGGGGTATAGGCATTTTATGGATAAACTCTTCGACTTAGGACTTGTCCGTGAACCGTGGTGAGGTAGACGCCGGAGCACATCCTTTGGGACTGTGGGTTTATGAATGATGCACGTGAGATCATGATTGCGGAATTAGAATGAATAGGTCATCGGATCCCCCGGAACGATGACCTATTAAGAAATGAAAGGAATTTTGGACATTTCAGGAATTTATTAGGGTATGGGTCTCTCGCTGAGGGTTGCTGGGAAGGATGACACCGGGAATAGTAGCAGACCTAACGGAACATTTTACTGGCTTGGGTGAATATCTACCGAACTGTGACCGAGTTCTGCGACTGCAACAAATAAATGTGACGTCTACCCTCTCCTTTTAGGGGTGCATGATTTCTATAGCTTCTCTCTGGCCGCCCTCTGAATTCAATGTGATAACGAATCTCACGTCAAATTGTATAAGTATGGCTTTGGTACGATGATATCGGAGCCAACCTATGATTGTATTAAGATGTTAATAACTGAATGTGATATTGACGAATTGACAGGAGAGTAAACAACTCTCTAAACGATTCCGGGATGGGATGTAAATAAATACAGATCTCATAATTATAAGTGCATGTATTCTGATCTATGATTCATTTGCAAGTGTGCGTGGCGTGATTTTATACCTACCACTCTCTCAGTCGTGCCAACATGCGCGCTTCACACATTCGGATATCCAGAAACATTACAATAACTAACAGCAAATATTGCAGATCTGCAGTTAAGTTAAGTTGTTGGGTATGCACATTGATTCAGATCTTTTAATTAATACACAAATAAGTAAAACTGTCAGTGCATGCTGCCATCAACTGAGACAGATTAAAAGTATTCAGAGACATCATCCTCTTGAGTAAACCCGTCTACTCATTGTGGTGTCACGTGTGGACTATTTTAACAGCATCTAATTTTAACAGCCTGCCAATGTTTCAACTGGATAGATTTCAATCCATTCTAAATGCGGCTGCATGGATAATATATGGAGTTTCCAAATACTCTCATATGACATCCCTTTTATATCAGCATCATTGGCTCCGGTACCTGGAAGAGTTGAATTTAAATTGTGCTGGTTGATGTACATGGCCTCTCTATATATTTAATAGCTTTGTATCTTCAAGACCTTTGTATTCCAGTCAATTCGAATAGTAGAAATCAAACTCTGTTCTCGTAGAAGGGTTGTAGAACCGATCAGCCGTTGCCAGAAGTCTAAATTTAGTGAACGGGCATTCGCAGTGGCAGGCCCAAAAGCGTGGAACTCTTTGCTCTCCGTTATAAGAAGCAGTGCCACAGAGACTTTATTTAAAAATATACTAAAAACGCACCTTTTCAAAAAGTCATTTCAATAAGTGAAAATAACAATTTTTCATTTTAAATACAAAGATAATTGTAGTACTATAAACAGTTTATGTGTAAGGCGCCCTTGAGGTGAAAGTTTTTATGAAAATGGCGCTATACAAATTATCCATAATTATTATTATTATTGATTAATACACGTTATCACGGATAGACAGATGAACAAAACTAACTAAGTAACTAACCATTACGCCGTTGAGTAGGTAAAGTCGATAGAGCGCCACACTCTTCTGTCCTGACACACAATTCTTTCATCATCCACAATCGTATAACTTCTCATGCAAACTCATCAATTGTGGAGGCCTTTAACACGATCATTTTCTAGTTTTTGATTTACCAAGTCTTCTGCGGATTTCTGGTGCCTTCAATACGTGGGTCATATATCTTTCTTACTTATTCTCTCCTCATTCGTCCATTCTACGTGATCAAACTACTTTACTTAACGCACAGACATCAGTAAATTATATATAGGATAGGTCTATGCGTGTTACATTATTTAATAAAAAAATATTTTAGAATTTTCAGGCATTTATTTAGACACATATTATATATAAACAGTGTACAGCTACAAAAAAAAAAAAAAGTTTGTTACAAATATTTTACACAGATTTTTAAATGCATTGCCCAACTAGGCATGCCCTTTTTACCTTTTTAGGGCAAATCGGTAAACAAGTTACATTTCAAGATACCGAATAACTCACTGAAGGCAAAACATAATCAAATGGAATACGTAACATACAAGACAAATAAATGTGAAAATATAAAAAATATATGAAAAATAGAAAAAACAACATGTACATTACAAAATACCTAAATCACTAAGCGTTAACACATTTCTCTAGTGTGTAATTAAATAATATTCATGCATAATGCGTTTTAAATTAATTAAATATTACGTACTTGTGAAATAAACTAATTTTTTTAAATTGCTTAATTATCTTCACAAGGGTTCATTAATTACAGAAATTTCGTGGACTACAATAATTAACCAAAATTTAATTACTTATTAATGTATATTACACACCAGTGGTGGCTCGCGATTAAAAATTATGTCGTGTAATATTAAAAAGCTTAATAGTTTTATTTATGAACATGGTGTTTTGCCCACACCTATTAGATGATACAATGTTGACTATATGAGAACAGTTGACTTGTTGTGACAGTAAAGCGAGTGTAACGCGAAAAGGTTTCATCGCCAATAACTATGTTGTTTATGGTTCGATTTTAAGAAATGTAAAAAAAAATACTATAAAAAATCAATTTTATAAAACTATTTTTCTTTATTTTCCTTTCATGTTGGAGATTCGTCACGAGTGCGCAAAGCGATATATGAATCATATTTCACGAGGTTTAGAATGACGCATCTAGTACATATGTACTTTTACCCACTCTCAGAGATCATCGTGGACACGAGTTACAACTACAAAAATATATCGAATTGACATCAACCTCAAGAATGCTCAGCTCATCACCTGCTCCTCATTTCCCACTTTTTCGTATTGGTAGACAATATATTCCACTGACACCAATGAGATGTTTTACATCTATCTGTCACTCGTCAAAAATTTTTTTTTAAAGGTTAGTAAATTATTAATTTCAAAGTTGATTATACACGAAAGCCAAAATATTTTTTTACATTGTAATCTAATCAAGTTATTGCAGATAATAATCAACACGAATTAAAAAAATATAAATTATTTAATTAAGTTTCAGTAGACTGAATTTTCGCTTCACAAAGAAAAAGAAGTTATTTTTTAAATGTCTGTCCGTAGCTTTCTTCCGTCAAGGGATGAAATGGGGAAATTTTCAAAATTTGGAATAATAGGCTCTGGAATTCAATTAATTTTTCCGCCTTATAAAAATCATGAAAGTGCGTATCTGTAGCAGAAATTAAATTCTTTGTAGGCTTTCAATAAGGCTATTATTTTAATGGATAACTAATGAGTAAAAAGGTCGCATCTTTAAGAGTACTACCAAACTAAAATTCATTAATGCCACTGTTAAGAAATATATACACTCATTGAGAGTAATTTAAAATCATAATGTACCTATAACTATATATATATATAATGTGACGTCGTTTTCTTACACGGCCACCGACTCGCTCAGGGTATAGCATGAAGTGCATGGTTCTGATGCACAGAATTCACCATGTCGCCTGCCACTCACATCAGCTACCATTCTCAGAGAAAATAATAAGATTAGTTTTATGTTTTTATAGTAAAAAAAATATTATATAATCAGATATGAAAACATATAAATAGTAAAGTAATTTGAATATGATAACATAAAAAGATTGATTGACAATTTTGCCTTAATACAATAATGTAATTCTTACTACCGTGTGAACATCTAAATCAACAAATTATTATTTAAAAGTAATAGTGAGATAAAACACTTTGATTCATTGAATGTGAAAATCTTCACCTAGGAAATTATATTACAACAATTAGCAAACAAATATTACAATACGATGCAGGATAACATAAATGCGTAACATATTTGATTATTCTCATTCTTCTTTAATTAAATACGAGGTTACATCTTCGTGCTTTCAGCATCGGAACAACTTCTTCGTGCTCGTAAAACTGTCAAAAGAAAGAACGCTAGCGAGAATTTTTTTCTTACGCGTTACAGTGTTGCCAATTGGTAAATGTCAACTCCCAACATATCTCGTGCGCGATAGGTACCAAATATAACGTCATAATATATATTATATTATTAAGTTATAGTTCCTACCTTCAGATAGTGGTGTCTTTGATTGCCGTTTAGTAGCAATTGCAACACCATCTGTGTTACGTGTGTCGTGTTGTATTTTTTAAATACGACATTGGTGAAGTAGCAGCCTCTGGCAGCGGAACAAATGCGTACTCTTTTAACCATATTTTTCATAATACTCTCGCGCACGCTTCGCGTGTTATTTCAGAAATTTCATTTCGAATATTGTCCTGTAGCATCGCAATTGATATCGACTTATTGACGTAGACCTCTCTTTTCATGTACCCCCACTGAAAATAATCGGTAGCCGTCAAATCAGGTGATCGTGGAGGCCAGTCGATTTCACCACTTTTTGACATTTTTAAAAATTTCAAGCATAGCTCGGGCTGTGTATTACGTGGCATTGTCACATGTGTTGCAGATTCATTCGACCCAATTCGGTTATCAAACATGTGACGATTGCGATCACCCTCAATGGTTACAGCATTACCATTATCATTTATATAAAATGTTTTAATGATAACTATTCTCTACGATTACTAAATGCAAACTGACAAATATATGCCAAACCAAAATGACGGCCAAACAAAATCACCAGGTACAATGCACCAGAGACTACAATCCTGACCTTTGTTGTCTTGGAAATTACATATTTTCTCAATTCTGGATATACAACTTTTCACTAAACGTAAGTGTCATTTAATGTATGATAACATTATCAAGAATCTATATGTTTTGCAAAATTGTCAATAAAACATAAATTTATTTGTAAAATTATAAAAATATTATTAATTTTATTTTTAGATAAGTTGTATCAATGTGTCCAAAATATAATAAAAATGAATTAATAATTCTGGCGTCTGCTATCAGATTACTCAAAGGTATTTGAGATTCCGTAAAAACAAAGTAGATGACTTTCAAATAATGGAACGATATATGTATTAATTTTAAAAGTGTAACATATAGGTTCAAAAATTTGTCGTCAAAAGTACTGTCGCTGTAGCATAGTTGGATAATGCACCTTTCCCGATTTGGAAAGAGATCTAGGTTCGAATCCTGGTAGCGCAACAACAATATTTATCGATAAAATTGATTTCATATGTATATCTTTCTAATTAATACATTTAATAGAAGTGTTCTGAATAATTACAACTTCACAATACTAATGTTTTTTTTCTAATAAAATTAATGTTTTTGAATTTTCTTGAGAATGTTATTTGAAAACATTTTTTAGCATTCAGGAGGAGTTTGTTCACCTTGCAGTAGACTGCATTTTGGATTTTATGGCAGTCATATAGCGAGCTCACTTTGGCAAAGATCTTCATATCATACGCGTAAAGAAGAAATATGGTAAATTGAAATTTATTGATACTAATACAGAATACTGTTCTGATTGGCGCGTTATTGCAGCGCATCTACAATTTTTACCAAGGCGGTATACATGGTTTCGTTCCGCTTCTGAGACATCGAGTCGCGGACGTAAAGCTGCGGCTGGAGCTCAGCACCAACTCTCTGGTGCAAGCGGCGCTCTCATGGAAAGCTGGTTCCCTGACCAGAGAATGGCAACGCCAACAGAATAGCTACATATACAACAATGGCTGTGACTGAACAAGTTATATATGTAATATTTATATTTTGTGTGTATGTATGTGTGAACTTTTTACTTTTTTATTTATTATTATTTTCCTTGGTTTTCTTTTTCTCTTTACATTATATTTATTTCGTAACTTTATATATGTAAATACATAAAAAAATCTGATCACGCTGGAATAAACACATTATTTTTATTTATTAGTTTCTTGTATAATTATAAGAACCTGGATGTAATACTCGTCACAAGTCATATGGGATCACCGTGAATGATAATCCTAAAACTTGTGTTTGGGATAGATTTAAATTAATATTATCTATAGGAAGGTAAATAATTAAATAATAACAAACGCTCACAGCTTAACAATACATATATAAGGATTGCAATAATTCTAATAATTTTTTATTTATTTTTGTTATAAATAGCAATTTAAATAATTTTGAATCTCCGTGTTACAGTAGCACGATAACAATCTCTCTCGCTATGTACACATCAGTTGGAACTTTCCTCATTATATGATCCGGGCTTAAGAACCCGCCGTATTAATACCGGCTTACGGATTTCAGTTCAAAAAACAGCCCCTGAAACTTTGTCATATCAGGCTAAGTCAGACGCCGCTCGGTAGCCTGCAGACGGGCGGATCCGTAAAAGGTTTCGAGCGGGGGCACAGATGACCCTAATTAGCGGATTAGTTTCAGACTTACCTTTTCATTGATTACTGATTTTGAATTTGAATTAAATTACGAATGATATTTTACCAAAAAAAAATACCAAAGAAAGATTTTAAGAAAGTTGGTTAGGTCTTTTGAAATAAAAATCCAATTAATTCAAATTAAATACTAATTAAATGTATTAATTATAAAGATATACATATAAAATCAATTTTATCGAAAAATATTGTTGTTGTATTAACCGACTATGCTACAGAACACATATTAATTAATATATTTATCGTTCAATTATTTGAAAGCCATCTACTTTATTCTTAGTAATACTCTCTCAAATACCTTTGAATAGTCCGATAGGAGACGCCAGAATTAACAATTCATTTTTATTAAATTTGGGACACATTGATACAACTTATATATTATTAAGGGGTATAAAATAAAGTAGATGTCCTTCAAATAATGGTATTATTCCGACGACACTACCCAGTATACGAGATCAACATTATCAGTATTGTAAAGGGATATTACAATAATTATAAAATCAAATTTGCTTACACGCTTTTATACTTTGATAGGTAGACCTGGTATAAAATTTTGAATATGTGTATTATTTTTGTGTGGATTTAAAACAAAAAACAAAAGCAAAGCTGCTACTGGAAAGACACAGTTTTTCGGTTCGGACGGACTTATTTACGGCGGCGATATAAAAACATATTGTATTATATATTTTCGGACTATCGGTTGTGAGAAAGTTTTCAGAGGCTGGCCAGCAGAGTTAAGGAGACCACTAGACTACAAGGAGAGCGACATCGGCGTCTACCAGCTCAGGTTCACAAAGGTGGGTGTATTTTGGATTTGCATAGATTGAATTACTGTATTCAACATTACCTATAGAAAATCCAGGACTAGTTATTGAAATATTAACGGCTGATATATTTTCCATTATTGCTCAGGACTTTGTTTCTCGATGTCTGTTTTATAAAAACTGTCTGGTCTAGTATGGAAATAGATATCGAGCTAATTTCTGAGGTCAGCGCCGTTGTTGAACGTAACGCCAGGCATTTTATTATAAAGTGATCGAAATAGATGATCTTCTGACGGAACGAGATCGAAATTGTGAAGTGGATGTCGCAGAATTATCCAGTTGAGCATCTGAATCAATTTAAAGCATTAAAAAAAAATCGCAAAGACTTAGGTGACCTTATATTTTTGATTAAAAATAAAAGTTTTTGGATCGGTCAGCTTTTCGTTCATCTCAGACTGCTTGAACGTTATATGCATCTTCCCTTCATCGCTGTTGGTTCACTAAGGGATGAATTGTTAACTTGGGTATTCATGATACAATTAATTAATTATATTTTCTAAATTCACAGTAACACGACATGTTACATGGTCTCCAGCCCGCGGGTCCCCACCCGCTGACGTAGACTTGTACGCACGAGAGACGTAGTTGACGATGGTGGGTCGGGAGAATGGGAAGCGTGCTGTTAATCCTGATTTTAAAATACGAATTAATACAGGGAACCAATCCACGTAAAGCTGTCGCATGCGTGAATAATTTTGATAATTTATTTGTTTATGCGACATTAATGTCTTAACCTGTCGTTGACTTATTTAAAGTTTACGTATATGTATTAGCAATATAATCAAAATACATATTTTTCGACGTAAGTGTGGTAAAATTAAACGAAGGTTGTTTAGGTAGTCGTATATTGTACAAGCTGGTTTGATTAAACGGTAGCAAAGCGAGTCGGAGCGATCGAGTTGGCGGGAGCCTGTGTCGTTGATCAGCGGCGGATTAGAATCGCCGCTCCCACATCTTCATTCTATATAGATAAACAAACATTTAACTTAATACTATATCCATATCATGTTTTTAACACATAACATTTTAACCCTTCCCAAACCATGCAGTAACACAGATCTACCGCTCTAATTAAATCTGTAATATTTCGGTAAATATACGCACTATCCACTTCATATTTTAATTAATTTGAAGGAAAATATTTACGCTTAGAAATGACTAGTGAAAAATCAATTATATCAGTCAAATCCTACAATAATAATTATTTTTAATTCATTCCGTTGTAAAATTAATACGTTGATAAAAATACAATTTGTGGCAAGATAGTAAGAAATCACACATTAATTTCACAGTGAAAACAATAACAAACGTACGAATATAATGGTGTCCCTTTCTTATTAATTAAATGAAGATAGATAAAAAAAAGAAGGTTGTATTATACAATGCAACCTCACATACATAACTTGATGAATGCTACAAATTATAATATTACATATTTTTTTAATATCTAATGCTCAATACTTGAAGTAAATTTATGGCATTAACCATTTTTTCACATTTTAAAGGATAATAGAACTCTAATTTCTTACGGTAACACGAGATGACAGCACGGCTGCGTACGAGTATTTTATACGTACGTATTTATTTGTACGTAATGAAAGCTCTAAATTATGTTATTAAACATTTTTTCAAAATTAAATGCTCAATATTTTGAATAAATTCGTGCCATTGAAGCTAATAAAAATATTTTTTTTATATTTTTATTTATTATCTTTGTTTTATTAACCACTAAAATGAGTTTTAATATATCTACCGGTTTCGAAAAATACCATTTTCTTCTTCAGGATGTCATAACTAACTAAAACATATATTGTTTCTTTGATAGAATCTATTTTTAAAAAATCTATTTTTTAATTTATTTTTTTTTAGTACCTAACTCAAATCATTACTTAATACAAATTTACTCGAATAATTTTTAGGAAAAAATTTTAGAATGGGACTCGTAGTTAAATTTAGTTGGTTGTTTATAATTTTTTGATTAGTTTCACACGCTTTATTTATCTCCAACGATTCCAAATTATTTAATTTGTGACCAACACCGTTTATATGCAAAATTGACAATCCCAATTTTTTATCAAAATCATGACCATTTTCTATCAAATGATGAGCAAATTCTAAAAACCCACTATTGTTCAAACATCTCAAATGCTCCCTTACTCTTATATTAAAATTTCTACCCGTTTTACCAACATAAAATGCAACACAATCTTTGCAACTAAGTTTATTGACTATTTACGGTAACACGAGTTGACAGCATGGCTGAGTTTGGATATTTCATGTCATGGTATGGTAAAGGTTAATATAATTATACCTTTCCTTTTGTTTATACAAGTTACGTCATATTTGACAGATAACTCTATCCACATCATCCATCAAACAATAGATTAATCAATCTTTAATAATATCTAATGACAGGTATTATTATATTGTTCGCCCAGTTCTCAAAAAATTACTATCTATTTGAGCTAATAATGTAAAATTAATACCTTACGTCAAAAAATACTCTGATCACGTTTCGTCACGCAGTATATTCTTTTTGTATTTATAAATAACGAGAATGCCAATTTATACAGAATTCGTTATACAACCATGTGTCATATAAATATTGTTGAAGTCTTGCATACAGCAACGACTGTTTTATGTGAGTAAAATCGTAATGCTCCGTTAATATATGTCCCTTGTATACTTATGCCAACCACTGAATGTCTATTCTTGTGCTTTTCATGTATATTTTGTATTCCGGATTCGTAAAACACATTTTGGCACGTCTTGCGAATCGGCCGCGACCCATGTTATTGACACCTTTCCACGTCACACCCATAACCTTTCTTTAATGCTCGTCTTATTAGTGTAAAATCTGGCAGACGTCAAGGTGACCGATATTTATTCGATCGCGACATCGCGATAGCATTCGCGGTGTAGATTTGTCAGCTCCAGTGTACCAGGATTATAATTTGTGATATTGTGTTCGATCACGTATCGTTTGTTTTTTGAGTGCCGCGGGTGAAATTGTGATATCGCTGTCTACAATTTTTATTTATTTATTAGATGACATACATGTTTTTGTTCTAACAGAGGTGAATATATTATAACATAATACACATAAGAGGAATGGAGTAGACTTCACCTTTGATATATAATACAGCTTTGTCTTGGCTACTTTGCTAGACTGAAGTCTGTGTTAAAGTACCCAGTTTTTTTTTCGTGCTATTGTGGTGTTATTTAATGAAGATTTGAGAGAAAAAAAAATTGAGATAAAAAAAGAAAAAAAACAATAATAAAGTAATGTGGCCATATAATTAAAATCATTTTTAAACCATTTATTTATTATTTAATATGTTTGATCATCGACAGGTATAAAAAAAAAATAAAAAAAATATGTTTAAAAAATAAAAAATATGTAGTTGGAGTGTTGTAGGACTAGTGAATTATTAGTGTATTGGAAGCGGAGATCTGCCCATCCGCGTGTCGTTTATGTGATCTCGGAAAGGAAAGGGAAGGGGGGACTTGGACTCAAGCCGGCGAGGCGGGTGGAGCGCGCCGTGCGGCGCTTCGCCGATAATGTGGATAGTTTTGGAAGAAAGAATTCAGAGATGCGGTAGATACGGGAGGTTTAAGGTTTCCGATACTTCCACATCGTGGACAAATTTCCTGATTGGAGGCAGGAGGAGAACCTCGGCTGGTAGCTGTGCGGATCTGCGCGGGAGAAATGGTTCTTGTAACATTATGGACGTCTCTCGATGGCGAGAGAAAATTTTAGAGCGGCTGCCACATCATTTATTCAACATTAAAGTAACCTCTCAACCTTGTAATAATCATAGAATTAGTGTCAAATTTATAACAATGTATGGAAATAACGATGACAAGTGAAGAAGATAAAAAGACTCAAATCGTGCAAATATGTTGTCGGTTATTTGTTGTATTATGTGTTTCATCTGTAAATCAAGTGTTTAATTTGTTTAAGATAATTCCCATCCATCCGAGACAGCCACACTGACACATTGCACTACAGACACCCACAGACTGAGCCTAGCCGGTGGCGTGATACGATCCACCGGAGTCAGCGCACTGCATAACAATGTATATAAAATGAAATGTAAAATCCCACCTGCAACCCTCTGTGACCAAAAAGTACTTCCTTTTCTTCTGAGCTAGGTGATGTAAGACAGTCTACGAAAGGTAACATGAAACGAGAAATTGTCCACTGTAACTTGAGCATGTAAGCCTCAATTTATATCTGTACAACAATTTTCTTCCTACATCAGTTGATATAAAAATAGCACACGATGGTTTACACAAAGTTGAAAGTAGATACAATTTGTAATTATGTCTAACCATAAATATCAACGCTACAAACATCAAACATAAAGAAGTTTTCTAGTGAGGGATCTCTTTCCATCGCAACTTCTCCATAATTACTAGTCTATCTCTGAATTGTATAATTATAAATTACTGTAAATACTTCTTATATTAAACGTGTAATTGTTACCTGGACATGGAGTTATTTTAACATAGAACTGAACCCAAATAACTCGACAGTAAAGAGAGAACAGAACACCGAGGGAAGCTGGTGGTACTACGAAAGACACCACATTTATAATAATCTAAATTTTGTTCATTAATGCAAGCGTTGCTTTGCTCCGTGGAATCGAAACAGGAGTGCACAACTCTTATAATAATTCTGGGATATCGTTTAATTAAATTATACTATTATGTGCGTGGTTAAAAATAAATAAATCAAATCTAAACAACCCCACGCACGCATTTAAGTTTTTTTAACAGCCCGCGTTCAATTTCTGAACCAGAAATATTATTATTATATGGTGGGTAGATTTTTCAGGCAGTTCAATGCCTCCGAGGTAGCCTTGTGGGCTTCTGAAGCGTCTCCCGGGAAATCGGGTATGTTTCCGCGATGTTTGTAAGCGAGTTACACGATTTTCTCAAATTTCCGCGTAGACGCGGTCCCGCTGCGTGACGTTGTGTACTCCCGTTCTGAAAGTACAGATCTCCCGTGGGCGTCCTCTCGTGAGAGAGATTGAGTAGGTAAATATGCCTCGACCTGTCATTCACCCCGTGAAGAGGGTCAGATGCTGCGCAACGAAACGTCAAGCTAATATGATAAGTCTAGGAGATAAGTCTCCTCGAACCCCCGGGACATGTGACCCAGAAATATTCACTACTTCGCGTGTTCACCGTATATTCCGAGACAAAAAAATAACATTCGGAACAGCGGCTAAATTTTTACACATGGAACGGAATTCCCTCGCGACAACGCGGGCGGTACTTGTGTAAAATATATATGAAATAAGCGACAAAAATACTTATTATAAAAATTCGTTTAAATAGTTTAGGTAGCTACAGTTATTGAACTTATATACCCGGTGAAATACTGACTGATTAGGGACTTAAAGCTTATCAGAAGAATGCTCCAAAATTAATGTATAGAGTTACAAATGAAGATGTTATGGTTTGGGTGAATTTAAAATGTAAGTATTTAAAACAATAAAAATTCGAAAACTTCAACATTTCCGACATGTAATGACACATCCACAGAAATATAAAGTCTTACACTTCATAATTGACGAAAAATTGATGCAAATCAACATGAGCACGAGCATCGTACAAGGGGAAGGGATAGACTGAGACTGCCATTCTCAATCTCAGAAATCGATGATGTACAGTGCGATGATTTTTTTTATTGAAATGACAAAAAACATAGGAAAGGAGGAGAAATTGAATAGATTTAAAATAAAATTGACCAAATATGTTAAAATATAAGTTTTAGTAAAAGAAAAGGCTTTAATCTTGTTTATATTAGAGCATGTATAAGAGTGCTTATGTATGCACTATGTTAAGAATTAAAAATAATAATAATAATAATGCAAGAAGTCGGTATTCAAAAATGAGAACATCATGATTAAAGAACATATGGCAAGGTTTTTCTGGGCCACAGTGAACAAAGTGATTAATTAGAAAGATATACATATAAAATCAATTTTATCAAAAAATATTATTATTGCTATCGGGATTCGAATCAGGATCTCTTCCAATCCGGAGAACGTGTATTAACCGTTTTTGCTACACCGGCACAGTGGATTGACGACAAATTTTCTAATTTATATGTTACACTTTTCAAATTAATACATCTATCGTTCCATTATTTGCAAGCCATCATCTTTGTTTTTACGGAATCTCAAATACTTTTTAGTAAGCCGATAGGAGATGTCAGAATTAATAATTTATTTTAATTAAGGAAGCGTCATATTTAAGGTAAGGCGAGCTCCATCTTTGCTCGTCGTGGACGTCTGTGCGTCCTTCGGAGAACTCCCTGCACCATTTGCGGACGTGTTGGACGCTGATGCAAGCTGTGTCATAAACTTCTTCCAACTGTCGATGAATTTCAACAGGTTTAAGCTTCTTCGCGTTTAAAAATCGAATCACCGAACGGATTTCACACCTGGCGGTAACGGCGATGGTGGGTTCCATAGCGGATGGCTGCCAGGCCTTTACTGAGCGTCGCAGCGTTTGCTCCCGGTAATGGGGATGTAGTTAAGGGACCAACAATCAAGGCGGTGTTGCCGGATTTCGCCTAGCATCTCGCGTGGCGAGTGTACAGCGTAAGGAACCTTATTTTTTACTTGACCCTCGTATTATAAACTGTACCGTACATGTATAACCGTATCGCTTCAAGGTCGCCAACCGACTGGTCAGCAGCGTGGCTGGGTGGGGAAGGGAAAACACAGTGCATTGTTTTCTTTCAATAATTAATATATATTTACACCAAATAAATATGTTCTAAAAATCCGGGGACTAGGCTTCTGCCGAGAGATGCCGCTCCGAGTCTCGCTCGGCGCTTCATACTCCGCTTACCTTAGGTACTATTTTTTTTAATACCTTATTAATACAAAACTGCACAAACATCCATGTTTCGTTCCACCGCCAACCTCTATAGAAATATGAATGGAGAAATGAATGGCTACAGTGAAGAAATATGCAGAAAATATCAGGTAATGGTATATGGTATATCGAGACGAGGATGCCGGAAACGATATGCATGGGCCGAAGTGTCATGTAATGGGATAAGTTTTTAATAATACATAATGACTGCCGACGTAAAATTCCTGGTTTTCTATTAGTTATATCTCCCGACAATTTCACTCTAAATTATGCACAAAAAATCACGCACCTACCTTATCCACTTCTAACAGCATCCAGAACCCAATCCGATCAGATAAATAGCGAAAATAGTCCGTAAGCTTTATCCCGCACGTTGTATCAATGTGTCCAAAATTTAATTAAAATGAATTGACAACTCTGGCGTGTGTTATCAGATTACTCAAAGGTATTTGAGATTCTGTAAAAATAAGGTAGATGGCTCTTTTAAGTAATGAAATGATCAAATGTATTAATATCAATACAGGCTCGAAAATTTGTCGCTGAAAATATTGTCGCTGTAGCATAGTTGGATAATGCACCTTTCCCGGTTAGAAAAGAGATCTAGGTTTGAATCCCGATGGCGCAACTACAATATTTTTTGATAAAATTAATTTTACATGTGTATCATTCTAATTAACAAACATATTTAATTCATATTTTAAAGATAAAATATTTTTGTTGCTACCCGGACTCAAACCAGGAACCCTTCATATTCGATAAAGTTCTCTGACCTATTACATCACGTCGATATAGTAAATTAACGACAAATTTTTGAACATATATGTTGCATTTTCAAATTGATACACCAGTTATTCCATTATTTGAAAGCAATCTACTTTATATTTACGGAAAATCTCGAACACCTTTGAGTTTATTTATTTAATTCTTAACACTTACTGTCCGGTGGGTCTTTCTCGACACACTTCAAGTTTTCGGTTTTTCAACCGTTTTGTGTGAGATTTTTTTATAGATATTTCACTATAAATATAATTTAATGAAATGGCACGATGTGCCGTAATGTTCCTGCTAAAAAATTAAAAAATATTACGAATAAGGTACATATTCTCACGCATCAACAGACGCCCTACACAGTCAAAATACAAACATCCACTGAGCATGTGATCTTCTCGTCGGTTGGCGATTGCACTACCTGCTTGAAAATGCTTAATTTATTATTAGGAAAACACATTCTTATTGTGAAGTTGTAATAATTCAGAACATAGGTCTGTGATATTTTAACAATTTAAAAAAATGAATTGATAATTCTGGCGTCTGCTATCAGATTATGTGAGATTCCGTAAAAATAAGTTAGATGGATTTTTCAAATAATGAAACGATTAAATGTATTTATATCAAAAAGATAACATATAGGTTAGAAAATTTGTCGCTAAAAATATCGTCGGTGTAGCATAGTTGGATAATGCACCTTCCCCGGTTTGGAAAGAGATCTAGGTTGGAATCTAATCGAATTGAATCTAAATTTTTCAATAAAATTGATTATATATATATATTTCTAATTAATATATTTAATTCCTCCCTAATTTGTTTTTTATATATTAGTATTTTTTACACGTGTACCGGATGAAAATAATTTAAAAATCTAGTCCGATAATACTTATTTGTATCTCAAATTATTTGGAAATATATAATAAATATAGCTAGAAGGAAAACAGCATAAAATGAATATTTGTAGCGTAATTCTTATTTTTACGAACACCCGGGTCAGATCTGACCCACCACAGGATGTGTTAACATAGTGCGTATATAAACATTCCTATATATACTCTAATATGAACAAGACTAAAATATTTTCTTTTATTTCACTTTAAATCTTTTCAATTTCTTCTCCATTCTTATGTTTTCTGACATTTCATTAAAAATCTTCATCGATTTCTGAGATTTGACCTTCTTCCCGAATGGCAGTCTCAGTCTATTCCTTCCTTTTATACGATGCTCGTGCTCATGTTGATTTGCATCAATCTTTCGTGTAAATTCCGCCGATATTTTCTTATTGAGGATTTTATAAATAAATACCATTATATTAAAATATATTTTCTGTTTAAAGGTCATCATATTCAGATCTATGAGTGAAAAGACAGAATTAATTCATTTTAATTAAAATTTGATAAAATTAATAGAAAAATTCTTGATGCGAGCCCGGGTGGTAACAAAAATACTTTTTAGATAAATTGTTTTTATCTGTATATGTTTTATTGATATATTTAATTTGTATTGAAATATCACTGGAGTGTATTCTGAAAAACTACAATTTCATAATAATAATACATTTTTTTTAACCCTCAGGATACTGTGAAAATATTCGTACACAGCTATAATTTCAACTTGTGTTGCCGTGAGTAATGTGTAATTCTGAAGCATTATAAGTGAGAAAAAATGCCTTTACTGGTTTCAATGGCGGTAAAATATTTATTATCATACTTTTACTATAAATATGATAATATAACGGAGCATTCATCGAATCCAATCTAACGATGCCAAGTATCGATGGATACGGAAGGGTTAATAATATATTATTTTATTACAGATCGATATTACAATATGCAGTGTTTAGCGTGGTATCCCATCTAGGGAATGTTTAGGCCTCGCAGTCAAAGTGTTAAAAAGTTTTAGTGAAATAGTTACGTTAAAAGGCCTTTTTATGCGCAATAAAAGTGTATTTTTGAGACAATCGGACCAACAGTAAAACATAACTGCCGAATAAAACCCGCAATTTTTACCACATTCAGTTTCGTGTCGTGAAAATACGACATAATCTGTGAAAGAAATCGTTCATAAATTTTCCGTTATAGACGGCTGGTTTTCTCTCTTAAATTTGCCATCCCTTTGTTTAAAACAAGTCCCCTTTCCTTTAACTACGAAGGTTTCCTCATATAAAATCTGTCTTTATCAAGGAAATCTCCCGCCTGTGTCTGTCAAACATTGAAGTATATGTACATATTTTTATATGAAGGTGGTGACATTGTGAATTTTAAAAACCAACCTATTAAGGGAATTATCACATTCAATTTTGCTGTAGGGATTATTCTTGACATGAAAAACTAATTAATTACTGTTTGTCAATAATAATTAATTAAATTACATCTTATTAAAGACAATACAGTATTATTGTGAAGTTATAACTTTTCAGAACATAGTTGTATCGCACAGAATTACTCGCCGAGGAGGCGCTATATAATTGATACGATTAGACACGTGTCAATAATTTAAAGGTGTAATCATCGACGTGGCGCCAAAAAACCCACGGGATAGATTTCAGGAAAACAAAGACGTCTTAGTAAAATGTAGGTACTTGCAAATATGACTATATGTATTATTTTATGAACTGTTGGCTAAAGCCTATATTGCCTATATTGAACATCTTTTGTGTTTCATTTCTTTTAACTTCACTTTAATATTATACTGCGATTTCACTCGTTACCGTACCGGTTCAGGGTCGCCGTTCGACTGATGCGGATTCGTGCACAATACACTAGTTTCATTCATGAATAAATATACGTCCCAAGCAATTGGTATTCGTAATTTGGAGCTCATTACTACAAATTTTGTATAGTTACTCTTATACCACCCCTCTCCCATCAATATAAATGTGTATTATATTGAACGTCGTAAAACTGTTGCTATCCCGTGGGGGTAGTCAAAGAGGGTAGAGCGCCACATTTTTCTATCCTGACACATATTTTTTTCCACATCCACATTCATTCATATTTTAATACAAGCTCGTCGATAATTGCGACTTCTGACAAGTGATGAGTTCAAAATCACGAACCGTGAGTCAATCACTGATATCTTTGAGTCAAATTCACTATATACATATGGGAAGATCGTGATTCATTTTATAATTTTATTTTTATTTAGTTGTAAACCGTGATTCGGCGCATGTGCATTCGAAATGAAAATATCCATGAAGAAATGACGTTATAATCGGTCAAAACGTTTTACGCATTTAACCCGAAATGCTGAAAATTTGACCCGAAAAACAAACGTTCATTTTTTAAAGGGGTTTTGTTCTCTTTGTGATAATATTAAATTAGATATATATATTAATTATATATGCTAAAATATGTTACTCGAAATGTTTTTATTTTATTTATTTATTTCGTGTATTGTGATATCGTGTGGCGCATGCGTATTAGTAATGGAACTGTGATCAGTCACAGTTTTCAATCACTGATATTATCGATATATTATCAATCACAATCACACCAGTGAGTCACGAGTGACATTTTTTCTCATCACTACTTCTAGAAGAACTATCTTCCAGAATTTTGTTTACGTTCTCTATTTCTGTTGCCATCAACACTAGCGTCGTATATCTTTTTTACTTCTTCTCACTTCTATCCTCTTTCATTCATTCCATATGATTAAACCATCTAAGCGACCTTTTTTAATTTTATTTACTCTAATATCTTCCTTTTTTACTCTACTACATATACACCCAAATGATCTCAGTTTATCACACATAGACACCCAAATGATCTCATTTTATCCCACATACACACCCAAATGATCTAATTTTATTCCACATAGACACCCAAATGATCTCATTTCATCCCACATATATACCCAAATGATCTCATTTTTGGTGGTAACCAACATAGCCTGGATAATTTGATAAAATATTATAATTGTTAAAAAGAAATTAATTAAAATGAACACACGACAATGTAAAACAACGTTAAACAGATCTTAAATTCATGTCACACGGCAACAAAAAAAAGACAAACTATAAAGTCAATTCTAGCACGTATAAGTGTGTGGTTATCACGTCAAAAATAGTAAATAAATCTTCCTCTTAAATTTTTCTTGATTTTTAAAATAATTTAATATTGTGAATCTCATTAAATTTTCTTTATTTTTTATTAGAAGATATAATGAGATATTATATATTTTTAAACATAATCAGTAATTATATATATATATTTCTATATATAGAGAAGGAGTATATAATAGTGTATATAATTTATGTGTCTGCTAGTCTATATACATAATTCTTGGTTTCAGATACAAATTTATAATTTAATGCCTAGATAAATAAAGTGGTTTTGGGTTGCGGTATATTTAAGTTTTGGAATATCAATTTTGTCTCTAGATCGTAAATCGCTTCTAATATTTAATTTAAAAAATTTCGATTATTGTAATTTTTTTTATGTATGTCTATTATTTTTGATACTTTTAATTATGTAAAGATTTGGACATTTTGATAGTCATTTTAGAATTATTTTTATCATCATTTTTTGAGTAATTTCTAATTGTGATGTTGAAGTTTATATGCTCCTCCCCATCCAATAATACCGTATTGCAAATGGGACTGTACAAACGCGTAATATATTATTTTTAGTCTTAAAAATATGTAGGCAGTTTTCTTTATTTTGTTTATTAGATAATATGATCTTTCCATTTGAGTTTGTTATCTATAGTGAAACCTCTACATATCGTTTTTGAAGGGACCTACTAAAATAAACTATAAATATTGGAAAAGTTATATTCATACATCATTCTCTAAAAATATACATATTTCACGTATAAATAAATGTGTTTAAATACAAATAAAATAAGAAAGCTGTACAGAAACAAAAAAAAAATGTAACTTTGTATCATATATAATCTTTCATCACGTGTTTTGGCTGTTGCGTTATTGCCGCGAGTAAACAGTATTTTTTCGATATAGCAAATTACATTTTTTTCGGCCTCAGTTATTGGAACGTGCATAAAAATACTCACTCTTTAATGTCAATGTGCCGTTAGGCAGGCAATTATTAAATAAGCCAGTGTAACAAAATATGCTGCGTAATTTAAACGAATAATGCATAGATGAACGATAAACGATTATTCGGGAAACGATCGATCGAGATTCCACTGTATTTTGATTCCTAGATACTTGATACAGAAGTTTTCTTCAATAGATGATAAGATATATAATATAATATAAGATTCTTCTTGAGTACAAGCGTATGGTGTAAATTTTAATATTAATTTTAGTGTTACCTTTCTGTTAAATAGCAAATCGGAGACAGCATGTTTTATCAGTATTAATTGATAGTAAGTTATCATAGAAGTACATAGTAGGTTTTATCATAAATTATTAGTAGCGTATCGTCCGCATACGATATTATTTTACCATGTAATTTAATTATTCATTATTGGTGGATTAATTCCTATATCATTAGAATCATCACTTCGTTTACTATTGGATGAAGGCACGCTGTCCTATGGTATTCTTTGAATCTTTGACCTTTTTCAGCTGTTCCGAATTTGTAAAACACATTTTTGACGGGTCTTTCGAATGGGCGGCGACCCATGTTATTGGCACATTACCCCGTCCGAATTCCCATCCATACCTTTCCCCAGTGTGAATTGTGACTTTGACGTCAGCAGACGTCAACATGACCGATATTTGTTCGATCGCAAAATCGCAATAGCATTCGCGGTGTGGACTTGTCAGCTCCAGTGCACCAGCGCTGTATTTTGTCATATTGTGTTTGATTACGTATTGTTTGTTGTTTGTTTGTACCGTGGGTGAAATTGTGATCTCGGCGGCGACTGGAGGGATAAACGAGGCGTAATATACAAGGTAAGGTGAGCAGTCCTTCTGAATCCCGGTTCCCGAGATCACTGATTTTTCGTCCTCTCATTGACTATTTTCTTCTCTACCCTGCGATTATTCCGATTTACGACCGGAATCGCCGTAATCCGAATCATCGTGCGACTCTGAGATCGTGCAATTTGTTTATTTGGATCCTATCGATTCGGATTTACGTTCTGTCAACTTTACTATTTTAAATATGAATTAAATATATTAATTATAAAGATATACATATAAAATCAATTTAATCGAAAAATATTGGATCTCTTTCCTAACCGGTGAAGGTGCTTTATCCAACTAAGCTACAGCGAAATTATTTTTAGCAACAATTTTCGACCATATATGTTACCTTTTTGATATTAATACATTTAATCGTTCCATCATTTGACAGAGCCATCTACCTTATTTTTACAGAATCTTAAATACCTTTGAGTAAACTGATAGCAGACGCCAGAATTATCAATTCATTTTTATTAAATTTTAGACACATTGATACAACTTTATTATTTAGGAGAACACATTCTTATTGTGAAGTTGTAATTATTCAGAACGTAGGTCTGTGAATTTTAAAATATCACAGACCGTCTGTCTAATTACAACTTCACAATAAGAATGTGTTCTCCTAAATAACTTTACTATTCACCATAACCATCATCGACTTCTCATGGTCCGCTCATATTCCTCGCCATGCTACTGAAAATGCTCTATTAATTTCGTGTATTATGTGGGCTATTACTACATACATCACAGATATTGTGACGCATATGCCAGTTGATTAATATTGGGTTGCTCCTTTATCGAAAAAGGCGAGTGAAATGTTAACATTTTTCTTAATACTTTAGTCGGATATGGACAGAATTCTTTTGATAAAATCGGTAAAGATAGAGACATATCGTAGCCAGTAAATCGCTTTCGAATATTCAAAATATTCTACCTTATTTAACCGCTCCGTATATTCTTGGTATAACTTCACTCCTACGAACTACGCCTAAATTCGTCGTAACCATGAGAGATACCCCATCAGGGACGGATGTTTTCGCTTCATAAAACACAGATGTCGATAGAGGTCTTTTCCGAAGCGGGTATTCGCGGAAAATGGTTCGGAGATTCGCTAAGATATCGGGATACCGCCTGCCCCACTGTTTATATATCGGGCTGTTTAAAACCTCCTCCGTTTTTATGGTTATTTAAAGGCTGGGTTTTTGACTTAGGTAAGGCGTCTTCCCTATAATACTCATCCCACCGTCTTTCGGAAATCTTTCACTCAGGTTATTTACGAAACACACCCATGGACACCGATCACACAAAAAAAAACATTTGATCAAAATCTTAATCATAAAATTTACAGAAAAAAAAATGTTCTCATACCAAACTAAATTCGTATGACAATAATATATTAGAACGCATTCTTATTGTGAAGTTGTAATTATTCAGAACATAGGTCTGTGCTATTTTAAATATGAATTAGAAAGATATACATATAAAATCAATTTTATCAAAAAATATTGTTGATGCGCCATCTGGATTCAAATAATGGAACGATTAAATGAATCAATATCATAAAAAGGTAACATATAGGTTCGAAAATTTGTCTCTAAAAATATTGTCGCTGTAGCATAGTTGGATAATGCTCCTTCCATGGTAAGGAAACAGATCCAGATTCGAAACCCAGTGGCGAACAATAATATTTTTTAATAAAATTGATTATATATATATATATATAAATTTCTAATTAATATATTTAATTCATATTTTTCAAAAATATATGTAATAAAATGCAAAGAATAAACCAAAAAAATTGAATATCATCACAAATCTCCCAGGACCATTTTTTGATAATATACTGTTCTTAGATATGTGAGATCCAGAATCAAAAGCAGACGTGTCCACTTTACCTGTTTTCGAGTAAAATCCAAAAAAATCATTGTACCAAAACTGTCACGTTTGGAAACATATTGAAAATGATCAGTAACCACAGGTCACATGACTAAATGCTGCCGTCTTATTGGCTGAATACATATGTGTCCGAGTTTGAATTAATTATCCATTAGACGTGTCTGATATTGAAGTAAGTGGTTTAATTTTTATAGGCTAGTTAGTAGTGATCAGCTTAAAATCACGAACTGTGATATCTTTGAGTCACACTTGCTATCAGTGCACATCACTCGCAGGATTTACATCATCAGGTATCAAGAGGCCGTTAGGCCTTAACCACCTTAACCTTTACCATACCGTGATATAAAATACTCCCACGCAACAATGCTGTCAACTCGTGTTACCGTAAGAAAATTGAGTTCTATTAGCCTTTAAAATGTGAAAAAATGATTAATACCATAAAGTATTAAATATTGAGCATTAAATATTAAAAAAATATGTAATATTATATTTTGGAGCATTCATCAAGTTTTGTATAGGAGGTAGCATTGTATAATACAACCTTCTTTTTTATGTATCTTCATTTAATTAGTGACAATTAATTATATTCGTATGTTTGTTATTGTTTGTACTGTAAAATTAATGTGATTTACTTCTGTCTTGCCATAAATGCTATTTTTGTCAATGTATTAATTTTACAACGGAATGAATTAAAAATAATTATTTTTGTAGAATTCGCCTTACGTAATTGATTATTCACTAGTCATTTCTAAGCGTAAATATTTTCCTTCAATCTAACTAAAATATGAAGTGTATGTTGCGTATATTTACCGAAATATTACAGATTTAATCAGAGGGATAGATCTGTGTGACTGCATGGTTTGGGAAGGGTTAAAACTCACTAGACTGACGAAATCATCAAATACGTGGAAGCAAATAACAGTAGACAGAGAAAAGTGAGATACACTTTGGAAGGCCTTAAAAACGGATAATAATATTAATACTGATACCTAGATAAAAATTTCCATAGGATTCTCTGTCAATCTTTGCCGCTCCAACGGAATTAACTTAATTCTAATCGAAACAGATAAATTTTAGAATGCTATACCATTTAGTGATATACTATATCTATCGTCTGCCTGTGAGTCTTAAAATATGGGCCCGCTCATTGCCATTTACGATTTTATGTAGTGACATTAACATCGTTCACTTTGATCTACGATATCTCTATATTAGTTTAATTTTTATGAGACGATGTATTTTGAAACATCGCAATATCATAAAATTGTATTTCTTTAATACCATGAAATCTTATGGAATCTAATAAAAATGAAATTCGATAAAAATGTATTAAGCCACACTCAACTCTAACTGAGATTTTGACGTTAAAGATTCAATACCATTACACATATGTTTAGTGTGTGTTCACAACTGTGGGAATTATTTAATAAATAAAGCTAAGAAATATATTGTAAAACATATTTATCTTAATTTGCAATGACACCTTAAATTAATATTTGGGTTTTTATTATTCATTTATATCAACAGTTATACACTAGATATGACTTTTTTATTAGATGTATATTACCATAACACTCATGTAAAATTAAGAACATACAAGCATTATAAAAAGACCGCGACCATTAAATTCACTTTCCGCGTGCCATAAATTTGACATAATATTGAAAATTGTTAAAATACGAAATATATATTATTTTAATCTTGAAGCTATGATTATAAATCTAAGTTGAGAGAAATTAACAAAATGTTAAATATTAAATTGTTCCTATTTACATACTTTGAGGCTTCAGCTACTATGTGAAATTGAGTTTTATATCAAAAACACTATTATTTTTTATTATGAATAATATTTATATCAATCCTATTAATGTGTGTTTTTATTGGAATTTTACATTTCATTTCATTAATTAAAAAATAATAAAAGACATACAGTAAATAATAGGATCGATATAAATGAAACAATATCTGAAACACTTAGCATCTGTTGAAATCATGACTGCAGATCATATTTTGCAAGCGGATAAACGATTCCAAGTTAATCTAAATAATAAATAACTAAAATATTTTTTAAGCCGCTTAAACTAATTTTTGCATATAAATAATATTAATTTCCGGCCAGAAATTGGCTATTTTTACAAATTAAATAAATACTAATTAAATGTATTAATTAGAAAGATATACATATAAAATAAATTATATCGAAAAATATTGTTTTTGCTACCGGGATTCGAACCCGATCTCTTTTCAAATCGGGAAAGGTACATTATCCAACTATACTACAGCGGCAATACTTTTGACGACAAATTTTTTAATCTATATGTTACACTGATAGCGCAACAACAATACTTTTCAATAAAATTGATTGTATATGTATATATTTCTGATTAATACATTTAAATAGTATTTAAAATATCACAGACCTGTGTTCTGAATAATTACAACTTCTCAATAAGAATGTGTTCTCCTTAATAAAATTAAATAAATTGAGTAACTCAATTTTCTTAGAATTAAACCATGAGAATAATTATTAATGCATCTCACGTCTAATCTAAAGCATACGTGGAAACGATTTTGGAAGGATTCAAAAGTGAATAGTAAAGTACCTATGATGAACTAGACGATAAAAGCTTAAGAAGGAAGTAGTGGAGAAGTATGAATCGCATTCAAAACTGACATGCATATTTAATGCATATATGGTGTTTTTCTATACAAATGTGGAGTTCCTCAAACAACGGAAATTTTTCAGATATTCTCAGAGATTTACAAATAAACTACGCTTTAATGATAAACTTGTACCCCGAAAATTATAATATTTTTACATCGTTATTTATTATAACCTAATTATTGCAAACTATAATTATTAATATGTTATACCCTTTTCTGCACAAGTATATGCTTTTTAGAGATGTTTAGAATAAAAAAAAATGTATTGTATCATTGTACTTATAACAGATTAATAAATAAATAAATTAAATTAAAATAAAAAAATCAGCTGGCAAAATCAAAGGGTTTTTAATAGCATTCCATTCATTAGAATTGATAAATTACCAAAGTTAAACAAAATAATAAAAAAAACTATAAATATACAACTAAAGAATACAATAATAATACATTTTCAAGAATTTTCTATATTAAGGCAATTTTGTGGGACGCTAAAAACCAATTATAATGCTAATATTTTCTTAATTATTGCAAATGACATTCAGTTTATTAGTTTTACATTAGTGTAGAGATTTTATCTAAGTAATAGTTTTTTATATTCTATTGTATAACGTCTGATCTAAATGAATAATAAAAATAATTTTTGAAATTTTCTTATCCCTTCGACTGGTATCCTTGATTTTATTTTTTGTTGGTATGATTAATTTATGTAGTGTGAAGGTCGCCGCTTTCTGCGATCGGGGAATTGCTGTCAAACCACGGTCGGAGCAACAATTGAAGTCGGTATTCAGCTAGATAAGGACCTATTAATCGGATCCTGTGTATAATTGTTTCGGTTGTTCGAAACAATACGTGAAGATCGAGTTGGCGCGTCCAGACCCAAGATCGGAGCACAAAGGGAGAACAATAGGTACAACCCACGGTAAGCAAATAAACATTATCTGTAATACCAGGTAAGCGGTGACTTTTTCTAACTGCATTGAATGCTTTAAATCAACAGGAAACCCGAAAATAGCCATTTGTCGAAATAATTTACTAGAAAAAATTACATATTTCATCTTCAACTGAACATCGAGGATATGTGATCTACCTCTAAGTTGTGACATACTCGTAACTTCTCTCTGGCAAATAAGACTGTATCTAGCCTGTATCCATAGTACCACAGATACGAAATGTTCTTGGAAAGAAAATAAGAGATGTGTGAGAGGGATCTTTAATAACCCGTATCAGAAACGTAGTGTGGTTTTGTTTAACAGATCAATATTTAGTTCACAATAATTCATAATCGTATAATTATTCTTACAACTAAGTAACATGTATGTATGCAAATAACATTATTAATGAGCACTACAGCATAATAATTCAATATAAAACATAAAACTTCAATGTCACAATTAGAAATCATTCAAAAAATTATAATAAAAATTATTTAAAAAAATAGTCTATTCAAGTATACAACTTTTCACAGATTTCAAAGTACCAAAAATAATTTAATTATCCAAATTTGTAAAATTAAAAATCAATTAAAGAAGCGAATACCGATCTACAAGATCTAGATACCAAACTAATATTCCAAAACTAAAATATATCGCAACCTAAAATCACTATATTTATCAAGGCATCAATTTTTTTAACAATCTTTCCATCACAATTAGAAGAATTACAGACTACTATCAATTTGTATATGAAGTAAAAAAAAATATGTGTACAAACTAACTGAAACATAAATTATCTCATATGTACTCCTTCTGTATACGCGAGTCCTACTCTCATAATGAAGAAATAAATGTTAAAGGAAATATATATATATCCTATTGATAATTATAAAATGTATTATATTTTCTAATGACACATAAAACAAACATTAAATTTAATTTTTTATTTTCATAAATTTGATTCAGCCTTCTTTTTAATGTTATATATAATGTTATAGAATTAGACCACAAATTCGACAATTCTACATTTATTTTAAACATAATTCGTGTTGAGCAAAACAATTTCGCAGAATCATGCAAACATTAGATAAATTCTAAAATACCAAAAATGTATTTCTTGCCGTATTGTATTTTAAGATTATAAAATTATATAGCCGTTCTTGTCTACAAATTACCCACGACATTAAAATACCATTAGTGTTTAAAACTGAATCGCTAGGTACTTGGAATAATTAAAAGCATTAAAAATGTATGGAAATCCTCAGAATTCCATTGAATAATGTTTTACCTTTTCATATCATGTAAATTAATTGTATAGCTGTCCCCTATTATAGTTATAAATACAAATGTTGAGTTAAAACTGTTAAAATAATAATGCCCTTGCAAGGCGAAACGCATCTTAAATAAATAAAACAAGTAGATTAAAACACAAATGTTTTATTTTCGTATGTTTTTTTTATTTAATGTTATTTTACACTTATAACATATGTTGTATATACATAACATAATTAATTATAATTTATTTTTTTACTCAAAATTACCTATCTCAGTAGAGAAATCAATTCTCGTGATTGAATTGGGGAGTATTAAAGTTTTAAAATAATGTAAAGGTAGGTATAGAAGTAAGATATAAATATAGAATTAAATTATTAAATATATAAACATAATCAAATTAGAACTTGTAATTGCTGTCGGAGTGTTCTAATATTTATTTGATTTGCGATTTGAAGGCTTTATATTTTTTTTCCTTTTTTCGATTTTATATGGAAGGGCATTAAAAAGATGTATAGCCTGATAGGCGTAATGGTGTTGAGAAACAGTAGTTTTAAATTTGGGGATTTCGAATGTAGGTTACTTATTTTTGTCCAAATTGTTGAATTGAAATGGTCTTTGTGAATTTGTAGCAGTGCGTTATTTTTGAAGATTTTATTTAAACTATGACAAACCATATGGTTATGATTTTGTTTAGTTGGCGGAATAACACTGTAAAAAATCGGCTACAAAAATATATAAAAAAATTACGTAATATATAAAATTACTTAAAATGTACATAATGTATATATGTAAGGCAGGTAAAAAAATATACCTACTTTCAAAACCTACCCGCATAGTTGTATTTTTGCCCAAGCCAAAGAATCTCACTCAACATGGCTCTCGGGCAAAAAGTTCTACGGGTCTTTTCAGTTCCGTGTTTGAGTTTGTTCGTCAAATATTGTGTCCGAATTAAAAGAAAATGTGTTGTATATATTTTTAAAATAATCGATCACCTGTCATGTGTGAACATTCTTTCAATGATAGATCTTCGAAGGATGGAAGTATGACGTGATGTCTTCCATCACGTGCTGAATTCACCCAGCAGCAAAAGCGCGTGCGTAAAAAAACGACGCACGTTCTCGTTCATAGTTCATTATTTTATCAGCACCTATTACGCAAAGAATCTAACTTTCGTTACTACCTAACCTTAAATAAATTCAATTTATGTATTTCATTATACAGGTGGCCCAAAAAAAGTGAGAACATGTGTTATTTCGAAACATTATTTAATTAATTAAAATTCTTAATGTAATTTTTTTGTACAATATTTAGCTATTCCTAAATCATTAAAAAGAAACATATTATATAATGTACTGGATTTAAATCTGGGCTGTTCGGTGGACCGGCTCGATGAAATTTACATTCCCACGACGAAGAAAGTTGATTCTGGCTATGTGAGATGGAGCTCCGTCCCTGCTGTAAGGTTCAGTTATGCTGTAATGTCTAGCTATACTCCAGGCTTTGTTTTGAAACTATTCGATTGTTTTTCTAGCATCCCAACGTTTTTCAATTCGAAAATTTTTGATCAGAATACGGTCTTCTGCGGTGATTTTTATGTCATTCTGGGCAACAATTAGAAAAAACAAATATAAACAATGGGAAAATTAATAATCAAAGATGGCGACCGGAAATTGTCGAAATAAAACGTAATATAGGTAAATAGGTGAATAAGTAAACTATTTATGCTATTGTTGATATAGTTAAACTAATTTAAATTTAATTATATTACTTTTTTTGGGCCATCCTGTATATATAGTTAAATAGAACATCAAGGAGATAAAATATAAAATTATATAAACATCTCTCTTTTTCAGTCGGTCGACGTGCTCATGACTGAGCATCGCGGTTTTCCATTCTGCTCTACTCTTCGCGATCTTGGGCGTTGTTATTGCGACGTGTACCGAGGCTCAGGTCATGTCTTGGACTTGTTAATTCTATTGGAGATCGACGTCTTGCACTCCCCTCTTGTACGTTCTTCGTCATCACCAATTTCTCCATCTCTTTTAGCAACACGCTATGTTGCACGTTTTGCCGCATTTTGGTTTGTATGTTTGCATTTGGTAGTCGTAAACAGTAATTGATTATAATGTATAATGGAGCATCTAACGCCTCAACAACATGTTAAGTCATTAAAACATTGTATCTAAATATTAATGGCAATGCTGTAAGCATTGTTGGTGGTTGCAATCGTCACATGTTGGAAAACTTCTAAGCTTGAAATTTTTCCCGGCCGCATTATGTCAAAAAGTGGTGATATCGACTGGCATCCTCAATCACCTGGTTTGACGGCTTCCGACTATTTTCTGTGGGGGTACTTGAAAGGAAAGGTCTACGCCAACAAGCCAACAACAATTCCGATGCTACAGGACAATATTCGAAGTGAAATTGCTGAAATAATATGTGAAGTTTGCGAGAATGTTATGAAAAATACGATGCCGCTGCCGGAGGCTGCCACTTGGCCGATATCATATTCCATACATAAGTGCACCTTTCTTTCTTTTCATAGTACTTCTCTTATACATGCTACTATGGAGTTGGGTTATTGCAAAATACAAGACACATGACTAAAAAGATTGCTAAGAAAATCTCACTTCTGGGAAGGATCAGAATGTTTATTAGTACTGAGTCTTGTAAAATAGTTTACAACTCTGTTATTATTCCTCACATCAACTACTGCAGCAGCATTTTGTTTTTGGCTAACGTAGAAGAAATGCAATAATTGTTAGTGCTGCAAAATAAAGCTTTGAGAATAATACTCAGAAAAAATAGATACACTCGGATCAGTGCAATGCTGAAAAATCTGAATATACCTTTAAGCAGAAAATATATTTTAATACAATGGTATTTATTTACAAAATCGTAAATAAGAAAATATCAGCGGAATTCACACGAAAAATTGATGCAAATCAACATGAGCACGAGCATCGTACAAGAGAAAGAAATCGACTGAGATTACCATTCAGGAAGAAGGCCAAATCTCCAAAATCGATAATGTATAGTGCGATGAAATTTTTTTAATGAAATGCCAGAAAACATAAGAAAGGAAGAAAAATTGAATAGATTTTAAATAAAACTGACTAAATATATAAAATATAAATTTTAGTAAAAGAAAATACTTTAATCTTGTTTATATTAGTGCATATAAAAGGAGTGCTTATGTATGCACTATGTTAGGAATTAAATAAATAAATTAAATATAGTAAAATTATCTCAATTTTTTTCACCAGGGTAACATCTCATATTGCCGTATCGACTACCTCTTATTACGATTGATGCACTTCGTAGCTATTAAATGCTTTTTGTATTCAGAAAAATGCCGAGGCAAGAAAAATAATGTTTTGGTAATTCGAGCTTATATCTCAGTCAGACGGCTATTGGACGGTGACTTTTCTACAAAAATTGCAATACATGTGATGCACTGCACTAAGACTCGGAGCATAAAACTGCATCTCGAGAAATGAGATGAACTTTGAGACTGAACAACGTGAAAGAAAACTTCTAATGCAAATATTATATGAATAAAAAGTCATGATTTGACTGAACTTCATACAGATTTCGCTCTCAATAAATCTTGTTCACTTAATATTATCATTATATAATATATGTACATATTTTATAAAGTATTCAAATTTATTATTATCTGTGTGTCTGATCGAGAGAGTTGATAAAATACGTGACGTAGGAAGGGTGGAAGGAATTTTGGTGAGGAACCACCGCGGGGTAGAAGGACCACCCAGAACCAAAAAAACATGACCCACCTGTGAAATGCTCCTTTCACTGAATCCACAGACCTTCTGGCTTCATGACACGTACC
Source organism: Eubasilissa splendida (assembly GCA_031772225.1). NCBI lineage: Eukaryota > Metazoa > Arthropoda > Insecta > Trichoptera > Phryganeidae > Eubasilissa > Eubasilissa splendida. The sequence continues at coordinate 3,698,989 of CM062867.1, forward strand.
TACTTCGCTGTTCCGCACGAAGTGTAACACAAAAAGCAGATGTACAGGATTCGGCACGCACGGTAGCTAGAAAACCGAACATACACAATACACTTTTCGTCAATTTATCATTTCCACACGGCAGGACGATCATTCACAATTTTACAGCCTACCGTACCACACTGGTAAACGATAACTGTCAGTTCAAAGGTTTAACTTTAACTGATCCAAAAAATTATAGAGAATACAACCACATAAAATATCATATTCTGGGTATAAGATGGAGGGGGTATTGAATAGGTAATATACAAGAATTATTATTTATATCGTGTTCATATTGCGCACAAACAGCGACAGTTAGTTAGGATTGAACAGTATGTATTCAACGTTATTTTTGTAAAAAATTCGTCTCAAGAGCGCTTTAGGTATAATCTCTTTGTTCTAATAAACAAGTGATTAAAAATAAATAAAATATTCTAAAATAACATCAAATTTAAAATCATATACGAACTTATAGGTATTATTTTATGAAACGGTAGCTTTTCAGTCTCTTTTTAAATAATACCTACTTTTGATGCACTTACTTATAATGGAGGGCAAAGAGTTCCACTGATCGTTGACTACTAGCAATGGCTGGTTAGTTTTACAATCCTTTCTGCAGGCTGAACTAGAGACTGACCTAAGATTTTGAAATCTACCATTCGGCATGGACGCAGAACTCTTGAAGATACACAGGTACCGTGTCATGTGTCGACTTGTACATCAATCAGCATAATCAAATGGAGCTAGTTTTGTTCATGTAGTTAGGATGTAGTTCACGCTAAAGAGATGTTACATGAAAGAATTTTGACGCTTCATATATAACACTGGAAAACAAAATGATTTTTGATATTTTTATGTGCTGATTCTAAAAATATCTGTTTTTTCGTACCAGCTCTAGTTGATTTTAGTTCTGATAAAAGGCAAAAATAATGAGGAGGCCGGAATTGAAATTTCGTCCCTAAAATTAAAATATAATTAGTCAGATTCAATTACTTAGTATTATCTGAGTAACCCCTACCACCAACTAATTAATTTCTCGTTCATATTATCTCTGCCTTACACGGTTCAGTTTACTATTGAGTTTTCTTAGATGAAGTTGTGCTATCATTTTGTGTAAAGTTTAGGCGATATTTAGTAATTAAGTAAAAAGTACAGAAGTAAAAATAAGATGATTTTATTCTAAAATAGTCTAATATAGCGTACCTCAAAAACAAGATCTGAAAGAACAAATCTTATATTTTGTATTCTGCACCCAAAAATTACCTAGATACAGTTAAAAATCGCTGGTACCAAAATATGTGTTGCTCATACTGCTGCATTCAGGATATATTGGCAGCTAGCATAAATACTATTACAGTAGTTTGTACAAAATACAACAAATGCATTTATGAGTAGAGTCAAGTGTTTGTATAAATTTATCCACGCTGTGTAATTATATGCGGAATATCACTTTAGGTTTCCGGCAACGGCTGGTCGCTTCTAAAACCCTTTATGCGGTTGAAGTAGAGGCTGACCTGAGAGTCTACCATTCAAATTGACTGGGATGCAGAGCTCTTGAAGATACAGAGGCGCCATGTTATGTGTCGTCTTGTATATCAGCCAGCCCAAATTCAGACTTTTACTATTCCGTCTTAGTTGATAAAGGATTCATATTTTTATTTATTATCTTTGTTTTATTAACCACTAAAATGAGTTTAAATACATCTACCGGTTTCGAAAAATACCATTTTATTCTTCAGGATGTCATAACTAACTAAAACATATATTGTTTCTTTGACAGAATCTATTTTTTAAATTTTTTTTTTTTTTTTAGTACCTAACTCAAATCATTACTTAATACAAATTTACTCGAATAATTTTTAGGAAAAAATTTTAGAATGGGACTCGTAGTTAAATTTAGTTAGTTGTTTATAATTTAAACTCATTTTAGTGGTTAATAAAACAAAGATAATAAATAAAAATATGAATCTTAACCACAAAGATAACATTGCTGATTTTAAAAGGATAAAGGATTCACTAACATTTTTATTGATTTGTATTTTCATAGAAAGATCTGAATCGATGTGCACACCCAACAACTTAACTGGGGATTTTACCTGATATGGCTACCTATAGTACCTCTATTTTAGATAAATTTATTGTAGGTATGTCTGTTTTTTATACATTTAATGTAGGTATGTCTGTTTTGTATAAATTTAATGTAGGTATGTATGTTTTGTATAATGTATGTATGTTATATGTCAATGTTTATTTATGTTAATCTGGATTTTATCCAATGGATTCAATTCCAATATCATGGTGATGCCTAGAGACAAATGAGGAGTGCAAATTTGGAAGGAATAGTCTTTTTTTGTCTCGTACTAATGAGCCAATAGCTGGGCAGCGCGTTCAGCCCTGCTCAGTTATCGCACATTATCCCAATTTTTATGCGATTCTTAATGTCCTGTACTTTAGTAAAGGTTCTATATAAGATATTATCATCAATTTTCGATACTTAAAGGCATATTTTTGGCTTTAAAAAATAACAAGTACCTAACAGGTCCGATGTCTTTCGAAACCTTTAACGGGAGTTGTGCTCTGTAGTTTTATATTCTTTCAAACTTTCGCAATTTTGAAAAACTTTTATTTAATATTTTACACTGCCGATAAGTTTGGAGATTAAGAAATCTTTGACAAGTCGGTCTTAAATTTGTAATAGCCTCTTTAAATACTTAATTATACTTTATGGAGGGAACTCGGGTCGGATATAATCTGAAGTTCGGCCAGAAAGCGATAAACAAAACGACGTTAGTTGATTTGCTTTACGAGGTTTTTGAAGCAAAAGTCGGACTGGTAATTAGATTTTTAGGTCTCTTTACCCGAGAACGAGACACGGCTTTAATTTACTAACATAATTATATTAATTACTGTATTGTTCGCGCTTTTTTCTACACTTAGTTCTTATATTGGAATAAGCTTTCTTCCTTCTCTGGGCCCGTTAGAAAAAATCATGGCAATGTTTACTTTGGATTTCTTATCCTTAATTTTAAAACAATTTGCCTACTTTTTATTATTTGTTAAAAAATTTATTAACTTGCACCCATATATACGATGAAATGACATCTTTGGTAAAGTAAAGCCTCACGTCGTATAGACAGCATCAATCTCGCAAAGTAGCAACAAACTTGTATAAAATTGTAACATTTCTAAATTAACCAGTTGACTTAACTGTAAGTATATTTTACTCATTTATATCTTGTACAATGACTTAATTCCACATTGTTTGAATCAAATGTTTATTCAGACAAATTATAGATATCTCATAGAGACGAAGCTATTATATTATATGGGAAGTATGGAAGTATAGGTATTGCAGGACTTACGACCTGTCTTCGGCTAGCTAAGTGATCACTTTATACAATGTAACATTCACCATTCCACCCAATCAACCTCCGTATCTATCAAATTTATGGAAATTGTATATATGCTACCATGTAGAAACACTTCGCTGTCGCCATCTATGGACTGAAATTTGATTTATGTAAAGTGATCACTTACTTTCATACTTCCATACTCCCATATCATATAATATAAATAGATTCGTCTCTATAAGATATATATAATTTGTCTTAATAACAATGCGGACATTCTCAAATATTATTAATTGTTTAATCCTCAATATAATTCATATTTATAAGGTTATACAATAGTTTACACTTACTTGCAAATTAAAAAATAGATATATATTATTAGTTCATCAAATGTTTATCCATTATAATATTTGAAGTGGAGGAATTCCAAAAATTTCATTAAACTAATCAAATAGTAGATATTACACCCTTCAGGAACATATTTGGGGTTAAATTTAATATGTCCGCAGGACCAGCGTCAGGATATTGACAATCCAACATAAATTTTATATAACTTTTTCTACAAGTGTATCATAATAAATAACTATATACGCAAGTTGCAATTATATACAAAGCAGGGGTGAAAATGTTATCAAACATCTGAAAAAAAAAATTGTAGTATTTAAAAAATTCAAATTCTTTATAGGTAATATACACGCGATTACATCACCTAATCTACTTCTTACATAAGTTTTTTCGACAAATTTTAGAAGAGATGATAAACAATGTAAATATGAATACCGACCCTCACCATAGCTCTTCTGCCAGATCCTCGGGACGAACGATGTGTACGGTGAGAGAAGGAGAGAATATATTATGCCAAGAATTTTTAATAAAATCAATAAACAATATAAACTAAATAACAAAAAAAAACTGAATAATAATAAAATCATTAAACATTATGGAAAATAAAAAGACATCAGTAAACACACTAAAATGAGTCAAACACAATCTTATCTAATTATTTAATTTCTCTATTGTGTTACATTAGTAAAAAAAAATATTACTGATAAAATTTTAGTTTACCTTAATTACTATGTTAATTACTTTTATTAGGAAAATCATATTTATTAATTTTACATTTAGGAGAACACGTTCTTATTGTAAATTTGTAATTATTCAGAACATAGGTCTGTGATATTTTATACATGGATAATGCACCTTCCCCGGTTAGGAAAGAGATCCAGGTTCGAATACAACAATATTTTTCGATAAAATTAATTTTATATGTATATCCTTCTAATAAATATATTAAAAATATTACAGACCTATGTTCTGAATAATTACAACTTCACAATAAGAATGTGTTGTCCTAATAATAAAGTTGTTTCAATGTGTACAAAATTTAATAAAAATGAATTGATAATTCTGGCGTCTGCTATCAGATTACTCAATGGTATTTGAGATTCTGTAAAAATAAGGTAGATGGCTCTTTCAAATAATGGAACGATTAAATGTATTAATATCAAAAAAGTTAACATAAAGGTTCGAAAATTTGTCGCTAAAAATATTGTTGGATAATGCACCTTCCCCGGTTTGGAAAGAGATACAGGTTTGAATCCAGGTGGCGCAACAATAATATTTTATATCTATATCTTTCTAATTAATATATTTAATTCATATTTTAATTTTATATCTATCTATTTATTAGAAATACAATTAATAAAAGTGTAAAAATGTAATAAAAAACCTTCTTAAAATTTAATAGAGCAAGAGAAATATAGTTAAGATTTAATAATGCTATTAAGATACATATCACAGATATATTTCATACAAATCAAATAAAACAATTTAATTCTAAAATGTACGATGTCATTAAGAATATTCGGTATTTTTAACTAATTTACCATTACGCCGTTTACCCGCGAAGGTAGGCTGAGAAGATAAAGCGCCACACTGCTCTGTCCTGACACACAATTCTCGCATCATTCACACTCATATATCTTATCATACAAGCTCGCCAATTATTAAGGCTTCTAATAGGACCATCCTCCAGTATCTGGTTTACCTAGATGTGCTAAATCTTTCGCGCTTCGACTTCTGGTGCCATCAATACATATTTTTCTTACTATTCTCTCCTCATTCAATCATCCCATATGTCTAAGCTACTTACCTAAGTGATCCTTTTTTAATCTTACTCACAGTATTTTTAAAGCATATTTTAAAAACAATCGCTGTGTGCGACACCTGACGAAATAATAAAACAAGGGACACCTGACGAAATAATAAAACAAGGGACACCTGACGAAATAATAAAACAAGGGACACCTGACGAAATAATAAAACAAGGGACACCTGACGAAATAATAAAAATATTTTAAAATTCTTTGTCATTTGTGGTTTGTTTCAGTATTATATAACATTATAAAACAATTAAGACAGAGTTTTTTTTAATAGATTTATAGCAAAAAAAATTGTCAATTTAAAAAACAAAACTTTTAGAAAAATTAATAAATTATAGTGAACAACGTTGTGTTTTATTTTATTAATTAATTAATTAAATTTTCTAAAAGTTAATTATAACGAACATCCACAAAGTTATCAGGAAAATTTTGAAATATTAAAAATTATTAGTGTTAATAAATCTCACTTCCCAAACCATGCCTCTCTGGGCGAATTCCGTGTTCAACCGATACATTAAACCACCGGGCCTGGACAACCCGAACATCCCCTAAATTTGAACTATTTAGATGGCGGATTCACTTCACCCCAAAGTGAAATCTAAGCCCCATACTATATTATATTACCATTGATATCAAAACAATCTTGACAAATTTCAAATTAACAAATTTCTCCAAACACTGCCTGGTTTCATCCTAACTTAATGTCACCGATCACATAATAACATACCAGTAAAAATAAAAAATAATTTATTATGGATAACACATTCTTATTGTGAAGTTGTAATTATTCATAACGTAGGTCTGTGATATTTTAAATACTAATTAAATGTATTAATTAGAAAAATTTTCCTGTAATATGAATTTTATCGAAAAATATTGTTTTTGCGCTACCGGAACCTGGATCTCTTTCCAAACCTGGGAAGATGGATTATCCAACTATGCTACGGCGACGTTACTTTTGACGACAAATTTTCGATCCCATATGTTACACTTTCAAATTAATATATCTAGCGTTCCATTAGTTGAAAGCCATCTACTTTATTTTACGGAATTTCAAATAATGGTATTTTAAATATCACAGACCTATATTCTGAATAATTACAACTTCACAATAAGAATGTGTTCTCCTAAAGAATTAATTTTACATAATTTAACAAAAATCATTAATTTATGTACATACCTGTATTCTTATTTGGAATTCCAATAAATACCTTAAAGGCTTTCACGGGTTTGTTTTCACGTTTCTGTTTTATCTACCCCATTTTTATATTAAATTCTGTTGTTAATCAGATGTTACGTGATATTAATAAATAATTGAAAAGATTACCTAGCCGAAAAGCCCACCCTCGCAATACAACACTTGACGCTCTCGAGGTGGATAATATATCCATATTCAAGGGAGGTTTATGACGGCTCTCGATTCAGACACGTCTGATTTGTATTCAGGAGGCATGACTTAGTATCTTAGGGGCTGCATCCGGTAAGCTCTAAGGCTGGAAGGCTCTAAGGGTCGGGAAGTAGAACCTTCGTTAGTTATTCACTAACTTTTCAGACGTTCAATCCGGCCCGAAAACTCACTGCAAATGGTCATTGTAAAGATTCGTGATGACGAGGAGTTCATTATTTGAATTCTCTCAAAGGAAAATTACATTATTATTGTTTAAATTAAATCGTTTACATAACTCGCTCCGCGATTTGATTATAAATTTAAATATTATTAAGAGAAGGGAATTTATTACACATTACAGAGATACCTACATGTGATGGTTACCAATTTCTTAAAATGTTTAATGACGTGCTTATTGGTCTAGTGGTTAAGACACTCGCATAGTGAGCCAGTGGTTGGGGGTACAAACCTCGTACCAGGAGATCAGCATTGTTTACAAATAGTAATAATACTGACGGGACATGTATTTCGTGTACGAATCTATATTTTTTTTTAATGTACTCGACAATACTCTACGTGTTGCTAGACTGCCTAATCTACTACTACAAGTGCATCAGAATAATATATCTATTAGTTTAGTACTAAATAAAAAAGTACCAGCGCGGTATTTGAATGATGAAGAGCCTCCTCCCCCACCTCTCCGACCTTTTTCATAATTAAGAAATTATTTTAGCCAGCTATAAATTAGCTAATAATAAATTAGCAATTATGTTGTAATCGCTAAAACCATGCAAATATCATGACTGTTTATTGAAATTCAGTTCACATATTTAATTTGTCTTCAAGTGCATGTGGTCAATGGTTGAAAGAATGGGATTATTTTGTGAAATGGTCCGGTTCTGTTTTATTTTTTCTGCATTCTCGTATTATCCGTCCGCTGCATATTCCATGCGGAATATTTTGTATTAAAATAACTTTTATATATACTCGAAAAGTAAGTTCCACGTCAAAAGAAGTGCCCGTTCTGATCCCACTACACCACTGAATCGGGTAAACATCACAAGAAGAGCGATAAGTCTAATTAAAAACTAAAATTAATTATGTAGACGCGGACACTCTATAAACATTGTCCCCTTATTGTTATATAATATTTAAAGCTAACTAAAATAAATATCGTTTATCTGTTCGAGTAATCGTCATATATAGTAATAAACAAATTATCACGTACACGGACGTCATCGTATTTTTAAAAAAAATTTAAAAGACATGTAATAGCAAATATTATTTTCACAGGCCTCTTATATAATACAATAATTTTAAAATACATATAATTTATAACCATCATCTTCATTAGCAACCATTTTATATCCACTGCTGGATAAAGGCCTCCCCAAATATCAACATTGTTATCTGTCCAACGTTAATTTGATGATTTCCAGTTCAGCGGATTTTGGGACGATTTGTTGGTCTCTTGAGTCCTCTAGGGTACTACTGAATGACTGTATTCATCCAACGATTGTTCGTCCTTCAATTACATCAACTACTTTTGTCTGTTTTTATGTCTACCCATTTCTATTCCGGTCTCTTTGTGTGATGTTCAATATACATCTTTCAATGACTCATATTGAGTTTTTGGACCTCTTTTAAATAAAACTTCGTTTTAAACACACATGAAACTCTTTTCAAAACCGTATTGGAAGACAAACTCATGATAATCACGTGCGGGAAAGGGATATGTAATTATTATTATTAGGGACAGGAACAGGAATAAAAAACAGCGAGCTCATGGACCAACCAGACACTAATTAGAAACACAACCTACCTGAGGTATCAGGATTTCTTCTTCCACTTGAGCCATAGGTCTTCTAGCTTCAAAACACTACTTCGTTGTACCACACGAAGCATTCTCAAACTCACACTTCGTTGATAGCACGAAGTAGGATGATACAACAACAACAGCCACTATCAGTCCCAAGCGGGACGATTATTCACTATTCAACTTATCATTCCCACACGGCAGAAAGATAACTTGTCAACTTGATAGTCTAACGTACACCAATAGCAAACGTTAACTTCTCAACTGGTCCAAAACCATATATAACATACAGAAAACAGTCGTGATCTGAGTTTAGGGAATGTGGTAATGGGATAGAAACTATTATCTATATGTCGCGTTCAATAGATCAAAAAAGTCAAACACATAATTAACATACAAATGCACTCCAGCCCAGCTTCATTCAGGGGACAATTTCTTCGGATATGTCTCCTGCTATAGAAATTGGTTGCCCTAGAAAAACATAATTATTGTAAATATGAATTAAATGTATTAATTAGATATATATACATATAAAATCAATATTATCGAAAAATATTGTTACTGCGCCACCTGCATTAAAACCTGGATCTCTTTTCAAACCGCGATAATATTTTTAGCGACAAATTTTCGAACCTACATGTTACCTTTTTGATATTAATAAATTTGAACGTTCCATTATTTGAAAGAGCCATCTACCTTATTTTTACGAAATCTCAAATACCTTTGAGTAATCTGATAGCAGACGCTAGAATTATCAACCCATTTTTATTAAGTTTTGGACACGTTGATACAACTTTATTATTAGGAGAACACATTCTTATTGTGAAGTTGTAATTATTCAGAACATAGGTCTGTTATATTTTAAATATGAATTAAATGTATTAATTAGAAAGATATACATATAAAATCAATTTTATATGTATATAAAATAAGGCAGATGGCTCTTTCAAATAATGGAACGATTAAATGTATTAATATCAAAGGTAGCATATAGGTTCGAAAATTTGTCGCTTAAAATATTGTCGCTGTAGCATAGTTGGATAATGCACCTTCCCCGGTTTGGAATGAGATCTATAACAACAACAATATTTTTCGATAAAATTGATTTTATATGTATATCTTTCTAATTAATATATTTAATTAGTATTTAAAATATCACAGACCTACGTTCTGAATAATTACAATTTCACAATTAGAATGTGTTCTCCTTTCATAATTATTGACTTGTTCAAACTGGGCTTCAATAACATAAATGATTTCTTACTTTTTTCCATACTTACTTCCTCAAATTAAAATCTTAAAAGTATTTTAAAAATTTACCCATTTTAAAGAAAGTGTTGTGTTAACATTTTTATCAACATAACTAATCTTTTTGAATCTCAAAAATACCTTAATAGATCGATTTAAAATTGTATAACATCCCTCTTTAAAAAATCATACCTACAAGTTTATCCCTGGAGCGATTCCTTGAGGAAATGTTCACATTTCCTGATTTTTTCTTCGCAGTAACGGGCGAACAAAAGGCTGGGGGATGGCAGGAAGCCGAGTCCTTTATTAAATCTCCAGGATAAGCCCCGTAGCCATTCATCCCTTGGTGTCACGATTCTCAGCCCTCGAGGGCCGCGGGAAAGTTTAAGCGACGAATCACCTCGTTTGCGGAATTTGGATCATTTTTAAACTAATTAATATATTTTTACTCGCGGTAGTTTCAATCGTGACTTGCATTAATTAACTATAATTAAGAAATATCAATAAATATTAAATAATAGTTTGATTTTTGTTACAGCATAATATTTTATTTCTGCTAACTGATTTCTCATATGTATAATTTAATATTCGTCTGCCCGTGTCACTTAGCAACATAATAAAACTGTTATCTAACTGTGTCATATATTACTATAATAATAAACAACAGCTGTCTATGTGGCATCCATATTAGTATTGCTCTTCCCCGTCTATTATTCTTATTAATGTGGCGGATTAGGTCGTAGTGTCACTTGTAGTTGTGAAGTGCTTGCTTAAACGGCCAGGTCTGCGAGACGCGAAAAGGGTAAAAATGATCGTATTTTTAACGTGTTTTCTCTTTCATATATTCAATAACAGTACGTAAATATGTTAAGCCATTTTTGTGACTGGTTGTTTGGGACATATATTTATTTGTTAATTTCTGATTTATTCTTGAACGAAAATAATGTACTGTGCCTTCACCTCGCCTCCCTCTCCACACACGGCATGCCGTCGTACTATCGAAAGGCGACCTTGAAGCGGTACGGTAATTCGTGAATCGAAGAATATTATTCATTTGAGACGTCGCGTCTATACAGTGAATTCTAAAGGACCCTAGACGAAGATAGTAATAAATATACAGTCCACCTTGAAGGTGTCTGAAGAACTGGATTATGGTGAGTGCAGACCTCCTTCCGTATATCCTGTTTTCTTCCGGGATCCGGTGATTGTGTTGATTGAAACGATAATTGAATTAATTCTTAGAGCAATTGTTACTGATATACGTTAGAATTAAACTATTATTATTATCGATCAAGTGACAAAAAGTGAATTGGCGCGCATGCGCAACATAAATTATTATTTTCATTAATTATTTATTAATTTTTATTCAATTTAATACGAATAATATCCGTAATAGCTATTGTACATAACACACATGAATATTTATAAAATTATATATTTTTTAAAGTTAAATAAAATTCTTAGCCTCGATATTTAAATTTTGTTGAACAACAAAAGTAAATGGTTAACATAGTGTAATATATAAATGGTTTTCTCAGCAAGAGAAAGTTCCAGGTTTGAATCCCGATAGTGGCAATATAATTTTTAGATAAATATATACAAGTATATTCTGTGTGTGATTCATTTAATTTGTTTTAATTATTAAAGAACTATATTCTACAATTACAACTTTGCTATTATGAACGCAGATAACCGAGAAACTATGTACATGCAAATACCTACAATCTAACAAATACATAAAACCTCATTTTTTATGATTTTTAAAAAAGAACACCTACCAGCCATACATCCGACTAATTCTCACATTATTTCGTGCGTGAAAACACGTGTCCTTATACACCTACAATTTAAGGGTATAATATTACGTCTTCCATTTATTAAAAATATGAAGTAATTTTGCCTGTAAAAGACGCCGGTATATATTTGATTCTCAGTTCTCTTGAATAAACCCAACGTGAATCAACTTGTGTTTTTATTGACGGAGTTTTTATTAATACCTAAATAATCTTCACGCATCTCTCAAGAAATCATTATCCATATATTAAAATATCCAGAAGATACAGTCTATTATTTACATTTACAATTACAATTTCATTAAAAATATTTTTTTGTCTCTGCTTTGGTTTAGTGACGAACATTTAAACACATTTATTTAATTTTTATTGTCTTGTCCGCCGCTCGATCCGGAGTTCACCTTCCACCGCGTGTCGCCACAGCCGATGTCGCAGCAACTTGACAGGTCCTCGGCAGCGGCTGCTCGGGGAAGCGCCAGATAGGCCGCAATTAGTGCGCCAGTTGTGTCGAGTGTGGAGTAGGTCCTGCTCCAGCAGGCGCAGCTGCCGACGACAGTTCGGCTCCGATAAATTACCCCCGTTTTTGATTCAGAACACTGCACTCGCCACATTGGGGAGTTCTTGATTTTTAAATTGCAAATCTCTCGTCTTGTAAAGCTTATGATCAAATCGTTCACGTGTTCTATTCATACTTAAAACACTGAATAATAAATAGTAATATTTTAAATATGAATTAAATATATTAATTATAAAGATATACATATAAAATCAATTTTATCGAAAAATAAAAACATTGTTGTTGCGCTACCGGGATTCGAACCTGGATCTCTTCCCTAACCGGGGGAGGTGCTTTATCCAACTAAGCTACAGCGGCACTATTTTTATCGACAATTTTTCGACCTTATATGTTACCTTTTTGATATCAATACATTTAATCGTTCCATCATTTGACAGAGCCATCTACCTTATTTTTACAGAATCTCAAATACCTTTGAGTGAATCTGATAGTAGACGCTAGAATTATTAATTCATTTTTATTAAATTTTGGACACATTGATACAACTTTATTATTTTTTAGGAGAACACAATAAAGTTGTATTAACAACTTAAGTATAAGGAGACAGTATTATTTTCCAGTATTTGGTATACCTGGCTTGACCAGGTTTTTCGAGGATGTTATCTAATTCTCTCATAAAATTATATTATAAAGTATTTTAGTTTTAAAATGACTAAGGATAGCAGATTGTGAAGTTACAGTTTTTCAGAACATACTCGTAGTTTTGTGATATTTTAACACAAATTAAATGATATACAGATTAAATCGAATTATCAAAAAAAAAATTTTTGTTGCCTCCCGGACTCGAACCAGAATCCCTTCCTATCCGGGGAAGTACGCTGATATATTACACCACCTTAACATTGTGATTTAATGATAAATTCTAGAATTTATATGTTGCACTTTCGAATTGATACATTTGGTGCGTCCGGGTGGCAACAATTTTTTTTTTATATAAATTGATTTTATCTGTACCTATAACTTTCATACTGATACATTTAATTTGTATCAGTTTTTAAATGTACATTTTACATGTCATTAACCTATACTTTTTTGTATTTATAATTATGTTAAAGTCATGCTTTGAAAATGACTGACGCACCAGCCCCAGTGTTAATGAAGCGCTCTTGGTACACACCAGTACAATCTAATTAATACAAACATGTCACCAGCCTAGAATACGTACTTATTATGTGCAAGAAAACGCAAGGAACTTAGTCACTTGATATCCAATAAATAGCCGATTGTACGTTAACATGTTCACAATCCATGTCGCTCCCTCGTGACTAAGAATCGCAATCTCCATAAACTTCCACTGTATTAATTATGCTCTACGTCTTTTCTTGGTCTTGCAGTTCTTAGAGCTGTCATCAGAGAAGTAACTGTGATATTTCTCTTCCTCTTCGTCATTTGACGTGACCCACCTCAACGAGCTTCTCCAAGCTATCTTCCTTTCTTACCAGATGCCCAAAAAATTAAAGGATTCAATTTCTTCAATTCTTGTCCTGTTCAACTTCTTCAGAATGACGACATGTCTGGTTCGCTAGCAGTTTACAATAAACGGGAACAACGGGTAGTGATCAGGTTTCTCTGGTTCGAGGGTGTGAAAGGGGCTGAAATTCATCGTAGACTTTTATCACAATACGGGGACTGTACTTTATCACGTAAGGGCGTTTTTTGTGGATTGAAAAGTTGCACGAATAAGGAACACGATTCCCGTCAAACTTCACGACGGACGATAAGATTCAGCCTGTTCAAGAGATGGTTCTAGCTAATAGGCGAGTTACCATCGGTGAGGTAGCGTCTTCTTTGAACATCAGCCATGGTTTTGCCCATCAAATCATCCGCGAAGATGTTGGCGAGTATATAGTCTGTATAACTAAATTGTTGAACGAAAAAATAAATTTTGATTTGCCCTTGTAGAATGATCGGTTGTATTATTTTTATTACATTTTGTGACAACAATTTCGATAATAGCAATTATCATAAAGCAAAGTAAAAAGCCTTTGCTGATTATATCCTTTTATTTATTTTTGTATATTAGATATGTACTATTTAACCAATTTATGAGTTAGTCGCTTACGAATAATAACGATAGAATCTGTCTTCTGCTAATTTTCAGGTATTTTTTTTTGATAGTGTTAATTTTTCATGGCCTTGTCAAATCGTGACGAAATAAGTATTCTTATATTATTCATAGAGGGTGACTGCAGAGAATAAAGCGAACGGCACATTGAATGGAATTATAGCTAATAGTAACTTGTCAACTGAGACAAGTACACAATGGAGTTTTGGTACTGACACTAATGTAAAAAAAGTACATGAATGCAGTGTAAATGACATCACTTAGGCGTATATGTAGCAGATCCATTTATGACAGAGTAAAAAATGAAGAAATAAGGAAAGAATGTAAAGCTGATCATAGTATAGTGAGTAAGATTAAGAAAGGATCACTTTTTTTTTTTTCTAGCGTATCAGAAAAGTTTATTTTTATTTTTTATTAATATAAAAAATATAATACAATTTGAATAATCAGCGGATATATATATTTTACATTTGTTTCTTCTCTATGAGAGTAAGACTCGTGTATGGTAAGTCATATGGAACGGATGAATGAGGAGAGAATGGTAAGAGAGATATATAACGCAAGTGTTGATGTCGCGGAAGACTTGACATGACCAGGTAAACCAGATATTGGAGGATGGTTCTGTTAGAATTCTCAATAATCGTTGAGCTTGTATGAGAAGTATAATGATTGAGCTTGTATTATATGAATGTGGATGAGGTGAGAATTGTGTGTCAGGATAGAAGAATGTGGCGCTCTTTCCTCTCTGCCTACCCCTGCGGAGAAACGGCATAGTGGTAAGTAAGTAAGAATTTTTTAGCACTATACTCGAGTTTCGAGGGAAAGAGTATCTCTCAACGACAGGTAATGTATTAAACTGTCGATGAGAGTTACCGTTTCTCTCGAAACTCGAGTAGTGCTAATAAACTCAAGTATAGTTATAACATTGTTTTATTTATATCCATTCATAATTATTCTTCTTCACCAGCTGGGGATCGTGACTTCGAGTTGTGACCTGTTGATGACCTTGACGATTCTCTCTCACGAGTGTCTGCAACCAGCAATTCGGAAAGCATTTGTGAAAGAAAAGTCAGTAGCGTTTTTGATATAATTGGTCCATCGAGTCGAATTGGAGACATCCCTCTTTCTCTATGTCCTTACTCCTTTCCAGTCACTATCAGTTTTTCCTCTCTGGAGGTGTAGTGTTCGATAAATTGGAGGATGCTTCTGCGCAAGATCATATACTTCATATACATATATATTATTTATTACCTTGTTAGTGAGGCATCTATTTTTCCGTTGGAAACGACCATCTTTTTAACTACGAGTACAATATTACTCAATAACCTTTCAGTAAAACCTGTATTCCATTTTTAAAAGAAATCAACATTATATTGCAATAAATTCCAGATACCTTTGAGTAAAATGCTTAAGGAGACGCCAGAATTAAATGATATAATCCATTTTATTAAATTTAGATGAACTTTGATACAACTAATATATTTATGTATAGTTCTGATATATATATTATATTTTAGCACGTTTTACTCAAAGGTATTTGAAATTCACCGCTATATAAAGTTGATCGCTTTTAAAAATGGAATAATAGATGTATTTTTTTTGCTTATTTATTTATTTACATTTACATTCTTACATATTATACAGTATAAACAATTTATATTTTATAATGTAAAATATGTAATTTATATCAAATGGAAAGATTACAAAATATTAATATAAATTCAAAATTTGTCAAAAATGTATTCCATTGCTATAACGAAGGGGTCTTGGTTCGAATTTCGGTATCAACTAAATATTTTTTCGATAAATGGATTTTTCTGTGTATCTTTCTAGTTGATTGATTTAATTTGTTTTTCATCTTCCTTCTGTCTATCCCAGATGTTCCCAAACTTTTTTGTGTCGTAGACCCCTTGCCATGTTTTTCGGTTTTTGGTAGACCCACTACTTACCTGATATTGATTTTTTGTAAATTTCTAATTGTAGAGAAGTTTAGTGTTAAAAACTTAAACCACAAAGCGAATGCCTACATCCTACAACTTACAGAATTTTATAAACATTTATAATAATTTTTTTACTTCATAGGTACTTTTATAAATAATGTATATGTCTTTATATTATAAGATTATAATGTAAGTAAATAGGTACTATCAGTGTATGTTGAGATCCACTATCGTGGACCCCCATTTTCATTTCATGGACCCCCAAATTTTTTTTTTCTCTGACGTAGACCCCTTGCAGGTTATCATAGACCCCTGGGGGTCGATATAGACCACTTTGGGAATCACTGATCTACCCTATCCTTTCTCCCTATATTCATTTCACATTTTGCTTAGTCATTCTTTAGGGACCCGCTAAACACATAAGCCTCCTCTATCCAGCTACCCCTTTCCCTCCGTTCTATATAAATAAGTATTACATTGAATGCTATCCGTTTCAAATTTTGCATAGTTGCTTAATCCCACATTCCTTCCTTCATCCCTAGGATATCACAACCACCCTTACCTGGATTAAATTGTATATAAACATTGCTATTATTTAGAGCACACGCAAAACAATGGCCACTCTTCTTTCTAAACCCCTATCTAAAATTTAAGTTATAACAAATTCTGAATGGTGTGGACCGCAAGTTATTTAAAAGTTCTTCGAAATTGACATTATTGTACTGGGGATCTACTACGTGTTTAAAGTATGGAAGCGTGCAATGAAAATATATGAGTACTAAGAATAATCTTTATTTAATACCAAGCTCCTTTCAGATGGATTTACTCGACATACTAAATATATCTGCCTAATTCACATCACGGCTGGGTCCATACCTCTCGAGGGGTTTAGGTTTAGTTCAAAAGAAGTAGAACGGTTGGTTTGAGTATTAAAAAAGATCTGTTTTTGAAAAATTATTCAGATGATAGAAATAGAAAACACATCATAAATGATTCTAGCTAAAATACTAACATATATACAACTTTTAAAAATTTGACAAATGTGGAGATTGAGGGGTTAGAATTGGTGAACTTTATATATATATGTATATAAAGTGATCACTTAAGCCAGCCGAAGACAAGTCGTAAGCCCTGTAATTATCCTGTACTACCATATATTTTCCATTAAATATAATAATAAATAGGTTTGTCTTTATGAGATATGTGGTATTTGTTTAATAACAGTGCCTTTGTAGGTAAAAATTCTATAATTGTGAGCTATTGTATGTAAATCTTTTTCTTCTCGCTGTGTTCTTTCAGTCTGTTTAGATATCGAACGTTAGCTGGATCATGTTGACGAGAATATTGTTGATTCTAATTTATTTCTGTTATTTGATTTAATTTATATTTATTTAATTATGTTGTTTAAATTAATTAATATTTCTGGCTTAAATTGATTGTATTGTATTGTATCAGGTTTGCATAGGAAACGATATAAATGATAATCGATTTTTATTTACAACGTGTGTCGTTTATTCACTGAATTTAATTGAAGACTTAATTTAAATTTACAACAGGTAATTCAACAAATATAAAGCCGATCAAAATCTGCAGACATAGCATCTAAGCTTCAAGGGTGTCATAGGTAAAAGCTATCGAGTCTTCTCTCAACCCCTTTTCTCACTTTTTATCACTGAATATTATTCTGAATACAAATTCTTAATATCCATAATAATATTACGGTTCCTCATCTACGTCTGTGGGTTTCTGATGCTGGCTTCAGTGGTGTCATTATGGCTGTTTAGTGGTTGCTTAAACGGCGATGTCTATGAGACGCGATCATGGCACAAAATAACTTATTTCTAATATCTCTAATTTTTTATATCCGCGAAATTGTATTACGGCTGGCAAATATATTGAGCATTTGTCATCCTGTCATTGCATCTATGTTTCGTATTCATATCGCGTCGCACTTTATGGTCACAGTTTCTTATCTATGGTAGAACTATCAAATTATGACAAATCATATGCTTTAAATAAATATCTGATATCTCATAGAGACGAAGCAATTTATGTTATATTTAATGAAAAATATATATGTAAATATGGGGTAATTACAGAGCTTACAATCTGTCTTCGGCTGCCTTAAGTGATCACTTTATATATATATATATATAACGTTCACCAATTCTCACCCCTCGATCTCCACATTTATCAAAACTGTTTTTAAAGTTTTATATATGTTATTACGTGGACTCGCTTCGATTACCACTACAACATCGCCATCTATGGACCAAATTTGATAATTTATTTTCTTGAAACAGCATATATGTTAAATTAATGAGAATCTGATTTATTTTGAAAATAATTTAAAGCAATATTCTTTATCTGTAAAATGTTTTTTTTAACACATACTAGAATATGCTTGAAAACTCAATATTTTTTATTTTTTATATATTTTTCTTATTTTAACCAGTATATTATTTTAGCATATTCAAATATTGCTATATTAATGTTTTGTCGTATTTTTCATGAATATTTTTAAGTGAATATTTCAAAGTTAATACGTAAGAACACCGTTTGTACAATTCCATGGACAGCAATATGCGATGCTATATAATATCGGCTATCGCTGATTACTTTTTGCTGCTAGGACCTGCGGGCGGCTAATGTGGCCGCTATGGCTTCCGTAGAATCTATATTTTATTTAAAACAATATAATAAGGATGCTAAAGTCACCGATAGCCAATGCGACCCTGATCAAGCTGGGCCATGTAGCAAGCAATAGCCATGATAGCATAGAAGTAATCTTATCTGCTAGTCTCTATGGTTTATATGTAGAACATCGTAGAGTAAAGAACACCCACGTTCGTCGAAATACCTTTTTTCATCATACAACAGTGAACAAAATCGTTAGCACTTTTCCAATACCCGTTTCAACTTTGTATCTACAAAAAAAAAGATTTCTCCGATATTCTGTACAATGCTACTAATTAACGATGAACTATCGCTGTCCAGGGAGTGTGCTCTGAAATCAATGATGCCGAAGTCATAATTGATATTAGCGGATTATGAATTAATTTAGATTCTGGTAATAAATTGGTTAATCAGACAGCCCTGTGAATAATGACTCTTTGTGTCCCAGTAATATTGTATATATGTCTAATATTATATTTGAACGCTTGGCTAACCACAAATAATTATTATTGTGATTAAAATTATAATTCAACTTATTTAGGAAGATATAGAATTTTTAAAAGATGTTGTGGAGGTCAATCGTCTTCATTATCATCATCATCGCCGCTGACCCTGAATGCACCTTGCATACACCGGTGCGTAAAAAATACCTCCTAATAGCCATAAACACTCCCGGTACCGATGTCAAGCAACAATAACATGCGACCAGCAGTCATTTCGAAGACCATGTCGCGAGCTTCACTCTTCTCGCAGTTTTTAGGGCGCTCGTACTGGGAGTGGATGGATACCATCTCCTCCAGGATAATGAAGAAGTACAACTTCGAGCATATATCTAGCGGCTACAAACTGCGGTGGAATATATATAATAAAACGCCGCTAAGTTTACAACTTAAAAACTATTTCGACGAAGGATAGCTGGTCTCCGATGAAGTAATAACCAAATTCATGATAGCGGAGGTGGCGAAAGTTAAAGATTCGTGGCTGCTGAAGGGTTTTACGTGCACAGTTTCACAGGCGGAAGAGCTGTGGCTGGCGCAACGTCGCCTTGAACCTGAACGTGCCTTTTGATGTGATAAACGAACGAGTTAAAGGGAGATGGGTGCACTTAGCTTCCGGAAGGGTCTACAACACATACTTCCGGTCCAGGTACCGGGAAGGAACGACATCACCGACGAGGAGTTGACGCAGCATCCCGACGACAAGCCGGAAGCCGTACAGATCTATTTGCAGAACTATTTTCCTAAATCTGTTAACTGTTCTCAATAATAAACTGTTTCGTTCCATAACCCGCTCTGGCCACACACACCTATACAATACATTCCACAATCATCAACGACGGACACGTGAGTGATGCGTGATTATTGGGGCACCACCACTCACACATAAGCAAATTCATCATTCATCTAATCTGTCTACACATTTACATAACTGATTATACATTTTATACATATTCATGCAGCAACAAAAATGTTGATTATTTCATCCTAAAAAGTCAAAAAATTTCTGTATGTTCGGTATTTATGACAGATCCACAGATCGCCGATGGCCGTGGTCTGTTTATTATACCTATCTGCTCCCCTTCCACCTTCCAATCCTTTAATTTTCTGGGTATCTTGTGAGAAGGGAAGATAGCTTGGAGAAACTCGTTGAAGTGGTCCACGTTGAAGGATAAAGAAGAGGGGAAAGATCGCCTATCCATTAGACAGACCAAGTGGAAAGGGTAACAGGTTTTTTTATGACAGCTAAAAGACATGCGAAAGTGGAGAAGCATAGTCAAGATGGTGAGAGTTTATCGAGATTCACGATCATCATGAGGAATGGACGTGAATAATGAATTAGTAATTTGGCTTGGGGTATCTTAAGTACCATCATCGTGTACTTAATGCTAAAATTCACAGTTCCCTGATATATCTGGATCTTGATGCATAATACCTCTTTATTCTTCACGATTATGATTCAGATAGATCGCAGCATTTAAAGAAGGTCATATTAACTCATTTAGTTGCTCTATCCCTCTTGTAAGATAAATTATTGTTTGTGAATATTACATTTTGGATTCACATGTGTTGTGTGATGGCATAGATGCCGGAAGAAACATGATTCGGAAGGAAGTTCCACTCACCACAATCCGTTCTCCTGGCACCTCCAATGTGGACTGTAACTTAGAGTTTTGACACTATCTCCGGTCAGGATCTTGAATGATTCAGACTGCAATAGATGGTCACGTAGACACACTTCTCACTCTATTTTACACTGCGAAAACCTTTGTAACCGTACCGGTTCGGGGTCACCGATCGACTGGCCCCGTGGCAGACGAGGAAGGGGGGGGAGGTGGAAGGCACAGTACATCATTCTCGCTCAAGCACAAATATGTCCCAAACATCATGTATGTATTATGAATGATGTGATCGACCGCGAAGATGATCCTGATGTCAATATCGTAAATCATCTACATTTTAAAGGTTCAGCCTTATTGTTACAATTTCCAAATAACTCAATAATTTTTCTCAATTTCCGGTACATATTCCGGTCCTGTAAACCGGGAAATTGTATTATTTTTTTGGTCCTTCGAGCCGGAGTCCGTACATTTTTGAGATCTACGATCTTTGCATTTTTAATCCATTTTCCTGTATTAAACACATTTTAGTTTACTTAGTATTAATAAATTGTTTGATTGTTACCGGAAAATTGATTTATTTTTTTGGTCCTTCGAGCCGGATTCCGTACATTTTTTGAGATCTACAATCCTTACATTTTTTATCTATTTTCTTATATTAAACACGTTCACTTAGTACAAATAAATTGTTTGACAGTCACTTAGGTAAAAATGCTGTATGTATAAAAGTCAAACCTTTTTCCACGCACTATTTAACATTTTCGCAATGTTAGTTATGCCGGCGAAGCTGCATTCCTCTTAAAACTGAGATCCAAAATTAATCTCTGTCTCACTGCATTCATATACACAAGACAGCTCGTAATACATGAGGGATACCAGAATAGTCCTTCGCCGTACTCAGGGCGAGGAAGGATTCTAACAAGTTCAGCGCAGTTCAATAAGAATCATTACTCTTTGAATCGCTGCACGAGGAAGTTCACAACAGAGGCCGCATCGCTAGTCGATGACGAAGCGGATTTAAATAGTTAAAGGTGAACAACAGATGTTCACAAAGTCGGAATATAAAATTCGACGAACAAAACGAAGTACAAAAAAATGATTTATAGACAACGTATTCCCGAACACATTACCTAAGACCCTCTCAGTGAAAATCTATTACAACAAATCAGCTCCGTATACCAAACAACAGACAGCTGTGTAATAATAAATATGTATCTGTCCGCAATGCTCTGGATTTCGTTTGAACTGAAAACAAATATTACAAAATCTCTAAAACCTATGAATAGCTACGCCAATAGTACATTTTGTCGATAATAATTTATTAAAGAAAACACATTCTGATTATGGAGTTGGAGTTTTTTTCAGAACACAGTTTTGTGACATTTTAATAATATTTTTTTTTTTTTTTAGGAGAACACATTCTCCTAAAAATAATAAAGTTGTATCAATGTGTCCAAAATTTAATAAAAAATGAATTAATAATTCTAGCTTCTACTATCAGATTCACTCAAAGGTATTTGAGATTCTGTAAAAATAAGGTAGATGGCTCTGTCAAATGATGGAAAGATTAAATGTATTGATATCAAAAAGGTAACATATAAGGCCGAAAAATTGTCAATAAAAATAGTGCCGCTGTAGCTTAGTTGGATAAAGCACCTCCCCCGGTTAGGGAAGAGATCCAGGTTCGAATCTCGGTAGCGCAACAACAATGTTTTTATTTTTCGATGAAATTGATTTTATATGTATATCTTTATAATTAATATATTTAATTCATATTTTAATAATAATTTAATTTAATACTTCCACGGATAGGAAGGGTTCCTGGCTCGATTCTGAGTGGCAACAAAAATATTTTTTCGATAGAATCTAACTGATACATTTAATTTGTATTAAGATAATAATTTGGATACTTTTGTTAATTTTTCACACGTTTGAGCTGTTTTGTCAATAATATAGTTTCGAGAGGTGAAGTCCCTCTCATCATCAGGTGATAACTAAACTTAACACAGTTGGGTGCCGACCTATTCGGATGAGGTAGGACGAGGAATGGTAAAGCGGTATTTTCGGTTGTAAATGGGAATACGGACAGTAAATGACGTCATATTAATTAGTATTTACTACGATTTTTTTACGATACGATACGGTCTTAACTTATATAAATATTGTAATGAATATAAAAGTACAATCTTAAGAGAGACTGGAAGCTTTAAAAATGTGGTGCTGGAGTAAAATAATGAAACTCATCGGCACAACTGTTCGTAGTCACAGTGATAAAAAAAAATGTGGAGTTAAAATACAATATGTTCCAAATTCGTAAACATACTTTTGGCGCGTCTTTTCGATTCAGCCGCGACCACGTTTTTGGTGAAACTGTGTGAAATTGCATGATTATTTTGTAAATTGAGTTAAAACACTGTTTTATTCCACTATATGTGTTAAACGTTATATCGTTTTCGGGAACATCTTCCCATTATCAATATTATAATTCAACTAAAATGAAAAACACTTTCAGACAGTAATATATGGCGTGTTTATTGGAGTTTAGTGAAATACAAAGTGCATACGGAATCCAAAATAATCTAAAATTGTACATCCACATTTTACATGCCTAACTGACACCGTGCGGAATGGGATATAATTGAAGATAAAGTATACAAAATAGTTAGTTTGAAAGCTAGCACGAAGAAGAAATCACTGGATAGAAAGTAGAAAAATTTAATATTATCATTAAAAACAATTAATTTAATAAATAAAGTTCCCTCAACAAGTGATATTTATAATCGTAAATAAAACCATAGATAAAAAATATATTAATCTGCTTCAAAATGAATTAAAATTTAATCCAAAGAAAACGTAGAGTTAATAATTGATCTTGATTTAGCTGTAAACGAGTTTAGTTTAATAAAATAACACTAAAATTTGAAACAAGCACATCATTAAGGTTTAAAAATAACTTTATATCCCTAAATGTAACACCAAACACTATCACCAAAATTTTATATATTTAGGGGTAAAAAAATTCAATAGACTCCCAACACAAATTTTTAAAAAAATGTTCAGTAATAAATTAAATTAACACTTCAGAAGCGCACAAATATACAATAAATAAAATATTATATAAAATTATTATAGTGTAACTCCCTCCCCAAGCACAAGAGCTATCTTTTTTTGGAGAGATAAGCGAAAAAAAAACATGTAATTTTAATAATGTAAAATACTTCATTCATGTTATAAAAAAATTGTAAAAAATTTCAAATAAAAAAATACAAGCATGCCAAAATAATACAAAAATACAATCAAATAAATAAAAATAATAAATATCGTAACAAACAATGAAAAACTTATTTGAAAAATATTATATGTAGCAAAGGCAACAAAAAAAAAAGCAAGCCGATAAAGGCAACAGTATTGTCATTCTCTATAAAAGCGATTATTTAAAAAAAATCAAAAACATACTTAGTGACATATTAACCGGGTCGCAGTGAACAAATTGATGAACGCCCATTGAACGGATAGGGTACAAATAGAAGAATAAGAATTATTAATATTACCCTTCTACGAATATTAAAATCTAATTCTCATTTTAGTAATTGAGGCAAAACATACAAGCACGTGTCCCAAACCACAAAATCAAATCCGCTGTCAAACGCATAAAAAATTGGCATCTCGTTTGATTTTTGATATTTTTTACCTTCCGCCCCTCTTCTCCTGGATCCCGCATTGTCGCGCAGTAGCGCGCGTTTATTTCTGGAGACGCCTGGGCCGCGGACGAGCGTGCGACGTACGTCGCGCCGCACCGAACGGATGCCCCACGCGCCAGAGGGGAAAGAGCGAGAGAGGCGGGTTGCAGCGGTGTATTTCTGGCGGTGTGTTGTGCTCCCGTAATATGTCCACGATACAACTGGATTCAGTTTTAGCATCGGGGACAAACACGCACTGGTTCTTCAATGGAGATGATCGATAATTTTTTATTAATTATTGGATTAAAAAATAAATTATATTTAAGTACAGCCCCTGGGAAATTATTTCTTAAAAATTATGTTTTCTAAATGTGATCCGTTATTTCGCTGGCACTCTTCTAAACGGGAGGCAACATTTCTGAGAACTGCTCGACACGTATTCTTCGTGATCGCTGCTGTTTCTCTTCGGATATTTTATTTTAATTGAATAATATGAATCTTTAATACATTAGGCACATTGGTAGAAGAGATTGAGATAGCCTGGAAGATTGGTGATCACGGGAAATGCATTACGACGGAGGCTGAGAGATTGATCTCCAATGAGATGGACAGACTGAGTTCGAAAAATAGTCGGAGCCTCGCTACACGTTACGTTTAATTGATGCAATAGTTTAAATTTCAGTAATAAGAAATAAATTTTACGCTGCATAGAAATCGATGAAAAAAGTAAAAACCCTATCTTCTAGGAATAGAAAAAAAACAATAAAAATAAAAGAAAGGAGAGAAAAGGTAGAAAATAAATAAAAGAAGTGGAGAGATAAAACATAAAAATAACAAATCATGGCAGACCCTGCAATGGGAAACGGCCAGAAAGGTCCGATATACACGGCAGATTAACCCAGAAAACTATTCACAGAATATTGTGAACGGCCGTGAAAACCTAAAAACATTGATTTAATAAAAGTAACTGAAGAATGTAAAGCTGATCTTAGTATAGTGAGTAAGATTAAGAAATGATCACTTAAATAGTTTTGTCATATGCAACCGATGTATGAGGACAGAATGGTAAGAAAGATATATGTCACAAGTGTTGATGGTAGCAGAAGTAGAGGACGTCCGCAGAAGACTTGGCACGACCACGTAAACCAAATACTGGAGGATGACTCTGTTAGAAGCCTCAATAGTCGTCGAGCTTGTATGAGAAGATGTATGAATGTGGATGAGGCGAGAATTGTGTGTCAGTCCTATAACGGTGTGATGGTAAGTAAGTAAGTAACTGAAATATGAAAATGTCTAATTCATTGAACTGTGAGATGAAATAAAGGCAGGCTTGGTAGAATAATCAGTTCTGTTTTGTATTAGTGTAACAATGTGGAAGACTAAATGAGAGATAAGTTCTAGTTAACTTAGATGGTACCCGAATGGATATGGGTCTGAGTAAATCAGAGCAGTCAGCTATTTTTTGTTAGAAGATAATGCCGACCGTATCTCTACGGATGGTATTTTAAAATTAAATTTTAAAAAAAATAGATGACTCCTCAGTGTTAGTTAAGATTCAATAACTATGATTGTTGAGATATTTAAAAACACTATTTTGTATTTTATGTATCGTATGAGAAATACAACAACTTAAAATGATCTATATGTTGGTTAAGATACTTTATAGAGGACAGATAGATTAAAATAATTCTGAATTATTTATCGGTCTTGGCAAGTTAGCCCTTGCAGATTATTAAACCCTTAAAGTCTCCCCTACAATGCTTCGGTATGTCTCACATAGTTTGTCCGCCGTCTTAATGGAGTCTTAATTAATTACAATTGCAACGCACGTAAGTTTAAGAATCCGTGCCCTCTGTCGAATATTCCTCCCAACTATGTTGTGCCCCGTCCGCCGGGTTTGTTTTGAAGTTTCAGTCCGAGACGCGCTCCTTTAATTATACGCGGCGTCGCGACGTCCGAAGTTTCCACAATCCCCGGCGTCGTTCTTTCCTGTCACCTCGGACGCAGGAATTCCTGTATTTTTTATTTCAAATCCGGGAATACGGCGAAGTTAGCATTAACGCCCAAACGCGGGCACGCTCTTTCAAATACCTGCGCCCAAAACAATTGCAAAAGTGATTATTTGTGAATATAAGTGTGAACAATATGACTTAAATTCCACAAAATTGTGGTTAAATGTTATAATATAAAAGTGAATATTAAAACAGTTGTGAACTAAGCAAATTTAATTGTACCTGCATCAGGATTACCATAGTTTGTGCATTATGTTTATTATAACTATGTTTTTTTTAATTATATTTTTTCTCGATCAATGCGCTCATGACTGAGCATCTCGGTCATCTACTCTGTTATATCTACTTCTACAGCGAGAATTGTTTATCTCTACTATTTTGCGATCTTAGGCCTTGTTTAGTGCGATGTATAGCAAGGCTCCAGTCATGTCTCGATCTATACATCTAATTGGAGATCAACTCTGCATTCTTGTACATTCCACCAATATTTCTATCTCTTCTAGCAACATGCCTAAAGTATTAAGGAATTACTTGACTGGATGTTGTAGTATGCCTTTTTTTACTACGGAGCTTCTATGGTATACGCAGTATGTAATTGTGTCTCATATCTCGACCTCTACAGAACTATGGAGATCACCAGAGATTTAACCAATCAGTTATTTTACATCTTTTATTACGAACTAATTTTACCATATTTCATATTAATAGGCTGAGAATTAAATAATCTTGTATACATATATTTCATCAATTTTCCACTAGAAATAAAGACAAAGTTAGATCGTACGTGGTCACCCACGACATTTTGTAGTGACATCTTGTACTGACGCTCGGTAACCTTTCCCAAACCATGTATTTTAATTGGGACCTGTGTGGTCCCAATTAAACATGTAATATTTCCTTAAAAAACAACACAAATTTGTATAATTTAGTTAATCCTCAGGAAAATATTTGAGATTAAAAATGACGAGTGAAAAACCAATTATGTAAAGCGAATCCTACAAAAATATAAATTTATCAATTTAGTCTGTTGTAAAATTAATAGGTAGACAAAAATAACATTTGTGGTAGACAGAAACAGATCACACATTAATTTGACAGTGAAGAGAACAACAAACATAAGAATATAATTATAAATACTAATTAAATGTATTAACTAGAAATATATACATATAAAATAATTTGAAAAGTGTAACATATAGATTTGAAAATTTGTCCTCAAAAGTACGTACTGTCGCTGTAGCACCTTCCATGGTTTGGAAAGAGGTCTAAGTTCAAATCGCAACAACAATATTTTTCGGTAAAATTGATTTTATATGTATATCTTTCTAATTAATGCATTTAAATAGTATTTAAAATATCATAGACCTATGTTTTGAATAATTATAACTTCACAATAAGAATGTGTTCTCCTTAATAATATAATTATGTCGCTATCTCACTAATAAAGTGAAGAGTTAAGAAGAAATGTCGTATTGTATAGTACTTGATGAATGCTCTGAATTAGATTATTATATTAATCCTTTTTTTAATATTTAATGCTCAACATTTAGAATAAATTTGTGATATTAAAGCCATTTAAGCTAATCACCACGTTATTTCTCATTTAAAATGTTAAAAAACTCGAATTTCCTACTGTCACACGAGTTGACAGCATGGCTGCGTACATGTATAGTGCTTAAACAGGAATTAGCTTCACACGTCGGAAGCATCAAATAAAAAAATTACGATTATATTTTACAAATATAAACTAGTGTATATGCGCCTATCACATAACTCCTCTTTCCTTATCGAATTTAATTTTGATATCCAAAATTTTTTTTTTAAATGAAATGGCTACTATATCACATCAAACTTATTAGTTAAGTAATCTATGTTACAATGCGGAAATCCCGTATTATATCGCTTTAACAATAGTGCATTTTGTATTTTTAATATAATGCTTTAGATGAAATATAGATACTACGGAAACCATGACCGCATATATGTCATCATGGGCCGCGTAGCAGCTACTATTGGCTGCTTCGCAGCTACAATAGCCACCGCAGATCCTAGCTGCAATATCACATCATTAAACTTGTTAGTTATTGGCTTATTGACCGTGATAAAAATTTACAATGATTCAAGGAGGGTGTAGGCGATTGAAAACGATTTTAATTTTAAATACTAATTTAATGTATTAATTATAAATATATACATATAAAATCAATTTTGTCGAAAAATATTGTTTTTGCGCTATCGGAATTTAGATATATGAATATACTGGGATAAAAACAATATTTTTCGACAAAATTGATTTTATATGTATACATTTACAATAAATTAGTATTTAAAACATCACAGACCGTATGTTCTGAATAATTACAACTTCACAATAAGAATGTGTTATCCTTAATAGATTTTAATTTTAATTAAATGAATCAACTAAAAATAAACACATTCTATTTATCGAAAAACATGTTATTTTATTAAAATTGTATCAAAAATACCACAGAACAACATTTTTACATTTCTTATTTTAATATTACAAATGTTATAATCACTGCATATAAGTCTTTATGATTACAGCATTAAATCATTTTGCGAAGGGAATAAAAAATATCCAGCATCCATTAGAGACGAGAGTTAAATAATCTCGTGAAAATCTCAAATACTTGTGTATTCTCTATCATCACACTAAGCATCATAATTTATATTTGAGTTTTTGGTATTTTGTGAGCGTTTGAAGTTCTCGCTGATTTATCATATTCCATCACATTTCCATAAACAGCACCACCTAATAATGTTTACGTTGTAATATTATGAATTTATAAACAAAGTTTTTTCAAAAGAGAAAGAAATAATAGCATTCGTATGGCATACACCCGGTTTACCAGAGAGAAAATATCATTTTCTATGTTTATTATTTGTATCTGTTGGATTTAAAAAAATGTTTTCTCTGTGCGCGGTATAATAATATTCAAATTACAGTATTTCAGCATGTGTGTTCGCACGCACTGAAAATATCGAAACGTGTTTTGTAGATAATTTACATATATACAATGTTTAGCTATAGTTACACAAGGATGTATGCATTGTAAAATGTTTAGTTAAATGATTTATTTACGTTACAAAGACATTTTACATTAAACGTTAAAATAAGATGAAATAAATGAAAAAAAATTAAAATCAAATAGACATTGCAAACAAGTCAAATTAAAAATGAAAAAATAAACAATATATGAAATATAATTATATTTACATATAATTTAATTTACAATATTGTCTTCATTGGGAGATCACATTCTCATTGTGAAGCTGTAATTATTCAGAACATGGGTCTGTGATATTTTAAATATGAATTAAATATATTAATTAGAAAGATATACATATAAAATCAATTTTATCGAAAAATAATGTTGTTGCGCCACCGGGATTCGAATCTGGATCTCTTTCCTAACCGGGGAAGGTGCATTATTCAAATATGCTACAGTGACAATATTTTTAGCGACAAATTTTTGAATCTATATGTTACCTTTTTGATATTAATACATTTAATCGTTTCATTATTTAAAATAGCCATCTATCTTATTTTTATCAGATTACTCAAAGGTATTTGTGATTCTGTAAAAATATGGCAGATGGCTCTTTCAAATAATGGAACGATTAAATATATTAATATCAAAAAGGTAACATATGGGTTCGAAAATTTGTCGCTAAAAATATTGTCGCTGTAGCATAGTTAGATAATGCACCTTCCCCGGTTAGGAAAGAGATCCAGGTTCGAATCAATAAATTGATTTAATATGTTTATATATAGCAGGGTTGAATGCTTTAATGAATTTCAATGGACTCGAGTCGAATCCTGCAATAGATATTTTTTAGTCAACAAATTTAATCAAAATCAATCAGGTATTACCAAAACTTCTTAGAAGGAATTAATACATAGAGCACTAGCAAACTTCCTTGAATTTATTTTAACAAGATGACAGGATCAAGATCATATTACGGTGTACTATTTAAAAACAATGTATAAAAATAATAATAGCCCTTACCTAAAAGTAAAAATTGATATAGGAGAAAGAGAAGTCAAATAAAAAGATTACAAATGCCGTACATTATATATATATTTATTAACAGTATATTACCATGCATCTTGTGACGGTCTCAAATTAATTCTGTTATGAATAAATATACTTTTAAAATCAGTAATATTATCTTTGTGGTTAAGATTCATATTTTTATTTATTACCTTTGTTTTATTAACCACTAAAATGAGTTTAAATACATCTACCGGTTTCGAAAAATACCATTTTCTTCTTCAGGATGTCATAACTAACTTTTTTTTTTTAAAATAGATTCTGTCAAAGAAACAATATATGTTTTAGTTAGTTATGACATCCTGAAGAAGAAAATGGTATTTTTCGAAACCGGTAGATGTATTTAAACTCATTTTAGTGGTTAATAAAACAAAGATAATTAATAAAAATATGAATAAATATGTTAGAATTTTTTTGTAACTAAATAATAATTCCACACATCAGTGATATCTGCATGCCTGTTACCCATGTTTTGTATTCTGTGTAGTGGATAGTTAAACTGAGCAACCGTACCAGTATTGTTACAATATTAAGGTAAAATGATTCTAGTATTTTTGTCAGGAACATGTTGATTAGCCGCAATTAATCAGGGCTATCAGTTATGATACAAAATTTAAAATAAATACAATAGGTTAAAAATTAAGTTCATTGAACATTTAAGAGAATCATAATTTAATTACTTTTTTGGTATATTCAGTTTATAATTGACAAATCTCAGAAGTTTATTTTGTGCTTTATCGTGTACGTCATATAACGCAACTATTAAGGGTCCTGATAAAGTCAAATCGGTCTCTCATAATTGCAATCTGCAATCTGTGGTGGGTTTTGACCTCCCCGAGAATTTTCCTTGATTAAATTAATCTCCATTTCTCTCTAGTTCTAGACCTTCAAAGCAAATGTGTTCTTGAAGATATTGTCCCAAAATGTAGGCATAATAATATAATGCCACACTTATATATAAATTTGCCTCATTCAAATTTATATATTTTCATAACCGTCGAATGTCGAGGCTTCTAAAATAATTGACTTATATTTCGGGGACTCATCTCAAAAACATTTACATTACAGTATAAACTTAAGCCAAAAGCGAGCTATGATTCATTATCGCACGTTTCTTGTTTGCTGAGTAAAATTAGGCAACTGATACACGCCGACTTTTACCGGCAAATCACTGAGACGAGAGATTAAAGTCTCATCCTCAGGTTATGCTGCTAATAATGATGTTGTAGTAGTACAACATACTGAATTGCCATCTGAGATTGTATTTATTTGAACTGAGGCGCTTTACTTGGCGAAAGAAATATAATATTTCTTAATCGCTATGGTGTAAAAAGTATATATGTGTGTAGAAAATAATTTATATTCTTAAAAAA
Organism: Eubasilissa splendida; assembly: GCA_031772225.1. Taxonomy (NCBI): domain Eukaryota; kingdom Metazoa; phylum Arthropoda; class Insecta; order Trichoptera; family Phryganeidae; genus Eubasilissa; species Eubasilissa splendida. The sequence continues at coordinate 3,731,281 of CM062867.1, forward strand.
TATTAAAATTATTCTATGGAATATATTTAATTTATTTAATGATATGGTACATATATTATAATGTAGAATAAGACCAAGTTTATAATGGAATGCATCGGTAAACTCAAGTCTGTTTGAAATACAACTTTTGCGATGTGTACTTTGTAACACGTTAGTTCAAGCAAAGACGTGTACTAAGAACACCGCTCCGCGTTAACGGGATAACTATTGCGGTTAGTTCATATACGTTTGGGATAGATTTTGTGAAAAATTATGCAAATCACATGCCCAGCTTTATTTGTTACTTTTCAGCTTTTCCACAAGATGGTTGAAAGAAATATGTATATATATTATATTAGTAAAGTGCATAGTTATATGTGGAATATAAAATTAAAAATGAACGATCTTGTTTTTTATGGAAGATTATCATAAATAAATTACACACATATATATATTTTAGAAAAACATTAACCTTGATGATTGATCTTCTAATGGAAGTCAAAATTCTGAAAATCTGTATAGGTTATGTTGGTTTTTAAAATTGTCTCTGTTCTCTATACAATCCTACATCCGATGAACTGTTAAACTAAATTTCACATAGTTATTCTATAAGACCCTGCACAAAACATATGCAGCCCATTTCTTAGATGTAAAAATTTTGTCTAGTTACATTCTAGGACCCTGAGGAATGTACAGTTATCCCATATCACTATCCCCCTCCACCCAGGGGTGAATTTAGCATAAATGCCGCTTTGTGAAACATTTTAGAGACCTTTTCTCTTGGATAAGAACATAATAAAATCTATCAATATTTTTTGAGCTAAAATAGTATTCCAAGGTTGTAATTAGTTAATTATTAAAGAGAACACGTTCTGATTGTAAAATTGTAATTATTCAGAACATAGGTCTGTGATATATTAAATACAAATTAAATATATTAATTAGAAATATATACCTACATACATAACAGGAATCTCTACCAATCCGGGGAAAATGTATTAATAATAATTAATAAAGTAGATGGCTTTCAAATAATGGAACGATAGATGTATCAATTTGAAAAGTGTAACATATAGGTTCGAAAATTTGTTGTCAATGTACTGTGTGCTGTAGCATAATCGGTTAAATGCACGTTTTCTGGATTGTAAGATATCCTGGTTCGATTCCCGGTAGGTAACAATAATATTTTTTGACAGAATTGATTTTATATGTACGTTTTTCTAATTAATACATTTAATTAATTAATTATTAACCTTAATTTTTTTTTAAGTTTGTTTCATTAAGCACTTATTGAGTTTAAATACATCAACCCAATATGTGGTTCAATGAAACAAAGGTAAAAAATAAAAATAATGAATTTTAACTACAATATTAATTTTGCTTATTTCAAAAGTATAATTATTACCCTTTTTATTATTCTTGCTTCTCCGTTCTTCTAAAATGTGACGCGAGGGATTCTGTAAATCTAGCTGGACCAAATTTTACATACATCGTTACTCTTTAGAGCCTGCGCTAAACAAAAGCACCTCCTCCCTCCATTTCCTGACCCCCTAATAATAATTAATCTAAATCCCGGGCATTTCATTTTTTTTCAGCTACAAATAACGTTTACCCTTTAGGAAGCAAGTTAATAAAACGTCTGTCCCGATAATTAATGATAGTGTTATGGCGTCCTGGGATATATTTAACCCTTTCAACGAAGCACAACAGATGCTGGATGCAGCGCGCGCTGTATTTACTTTTTTTACTTCCTTGACTTTCTTTGATTCGAAGCGAGCGGGGTTTATTTTTACGACATGCGCATCCTTAACATAGGGGTTAACAAGACATTTCCAGTGTACCGAATAAATGCACCACAGTACATATTTTAAACTTAAATTACATGTTATATTCAGTTGTTTAGTCCACACGTTCAAGTATAGTAAATTGTGTAAACAAAATCAAAACTTATTTAAAAACAAAATATTATAATACATTAAAAAATATTATTTCATGTACGTACATGCTTGTTATCGAGGCCAAGCTCACTGAGTTTATCCCGTGCTGGTGCAAACATTTTACACTGTTAATCAACAAATAAAAAATGAAAAAAATAAAAAATGACGTTTTTTATTATTACAAATACTAATTAATTGAATTAATTAAAAAGACGTAAATATGAAATCAATTTTATCGAAAATATTTATTAAACCGATATTATGTATCATTATAAAATTCTTTTAAATATTTTGTTTTACGTATAAGTAATGTTGGTATTAAAGTAAATATTTTAAAATCTCAAAAAATAAATAAAGCGTGTAAAATTAACCAAAGATATTAGAAATAACCAACAAAATTTAATGTAAGTAGTTTCTAATTTTTTTATATTAATTGTGTATCATTAAGTCGATTTCCACATATTTTATCATCGTAACAATTTAGGCTAGGTACAAGATTTATTGTAGAATAATTATAATTTTAATTATTAAAAAAAAAAATTATACATTTTTGGTTAGTTAATTTGGCATCCTGAAGAACAAAATTATATATTAAATATGAATTAAATATATAATAAATAAATTTTATCGAAAAATATCAGATTACTCAAACGTATTTGATTTTCTGTAAAAATAAGGTAGATGGCTCTTTTAAATAATGGAACGATGAAATGTATTTATATTAAAATGGTAACATATAGGTTCGAAAATTGGTCGTTATCTTTCTAATTAATATTTAAAATATCACAGACCGTCTGTTCTGAATAATTACAACTTCACAATAAGAATGTGTTCTTCTCAATAATGATATTAATACATTTAATCGTTCCATTATTTGAATCCCGGTGGCGCAACAACAATATTTTTCGATAAAATTGATTTTATATGTATATCTTTCTAATTAATATATTTAATTCACATTTAAAATATCACAGACCGTCTGTTCTGAATAATTACAACTTCACAATAAGAATGTGTTCTCCTAATAAGAAATTATATTTTATAAAACCGATTGGCTTATTAATTAAGTGGTGGAAAAAAACAAAGTTATATATACTAAAAATGAATTTTAACCACAAAGTTAATTTTGCTAATATTAAAAATATATATCATTTGTTATTGAGTATGCAACAACCCACTTATTTAGTTGGATATCGATCGACGATGTTTCACATTCAAAATAATTGTAACAGGTGCAATATGGACATGGTACAGAAGGAAATTATATATTACGTGTACAAATGCTCATATACCTACTAAAAATCAAATAAATATTTGTATTTTTATTATTTTACAATAATGCTACGAGTTGCACTTAATATAATTCCGTAATATTAATTTTTATTTTATTTATTTTTTATTAATATTAAAAATATAATACAATTTGATCTTTATGAGATTAAGATTAGATTAGATTAATATTCACCTAAAATTAATATTCAAGTATTGAAAACGCCACGACATTTATTGACGATATATTAATAATATTTCATGCGCATTAAAAATAAATATGAATTAAATATATTAATTATAAAGATATACATATAAAATCAATTTTATCGAAAAATATTGTTGTTGCGCCACCGGGATTCGAACCTGGATCTCTTCCCTAACCGGGGGAGGTGCTTTATCCAACTAAGCTACAGCGACATTATTTTTAGCGACAATTTTTCGACCTTATATGTTACCTTTTTGATATCAATACATTTAATCGTTCCATCATTTGACAGAGCCATCTACCTTATTTTTACAGAATCTCAAATACCTTTGAGTGAATCTGATAGTAGACGCTAGAATTATTAATTCATTTTTATTAAATTTTGGACACATTGATACAACTTTATTATTTTTTAGGAGAACACATTCTTATTGTGAAGTTGTAATTATTCAGAACACAGGTCTGTGATATTTTAAATATGAATTAAATATATTAATTATAAAGGTATACATATAAAATCAATTTTATAAGGATGTGTTCTCCTAAAAAAAAAAAAAGCATTAAAAATAGCACGATATACATTCGTGTCAGTATCATTCATTATAAAACGGTTAATTTTAATTATTTATTTTAGGTAAATACCGTATATATACTGAATTTGAAAATATCTTCTTTTAATGATATATTTTAATTTTTTAACATGTCAATTTCTAAAAAATATGTTAATCACGTTTAATGGGTATAACGGAATACAATATTTATTAACCATTTATTTTCGTCTCTTATTTTTCTGATTGCTCTGGTACAATTTTTTTTGCATGCGCAGTGAGCTAAATAAGATGTTGATAAGTTTTTTAGACCATTCAACCCCTCAGAATAACAAGGTTACATCTGACACTGACACTGTTTTGAGATAATGAGCTCAAAAGTGTTGATTGAATTTCAACATATATTCATGTATACTTTGTTTTGAGTATGCAAATATGATCAGTTTTAAGGTCTCAACTTATGTGAGATGAGGTAAATTAAAAATAAAAATAAAAACATTGTAAATTAATAATAATGATTTATAATTTGAAACAAATAACTGATACAGTTGGAAGGCTTTCAGATCTTGCTATTTCCTTTATTGTAGAGTTGGTGTGTATGGAAGAAATAAATAATAATGCATTTGAAACCCTTTTCACGCAATAACTCAAATTAGCCCAAAATGTTAGTTGGAACCTTGTTATTCTAAGTTTAACCTTGTCAAAAATTGTATAATTCTAATAGTCAAAAAAGATTAGTATGCGAAAAATTCAAGATTCCGCTGAAAATAATAATAAAATAGCAAACATTAATTAATTCCATCGCAGCTGTTGAAGATTCCATGAAAAGTAAAGAAAATAAATGATTTGCTAATAATACTTCAATCTGTGGTCTCCTTGCTGATAGTTAAGACCGCCATAAATATTCACCATCTTGATGTTGCAAGATGTTCAGATTTATTGGGTCTCGCTTATTTTTAGTCCAGTAAACGAATACTAGTAATTTTAAAATCTTGGTCTTATTTCATTTTGAGACTTTGATTCATATTCCAGGAAACGCTGCCGATACAATAGCCGTGTTTTCTCAGTAGCAGCTTGACATTTAATAGTCGGGGTTCTTCCAGCGTAAGCGGTGATTTCTATTTGTAGCTTGATACTCGCTGAAGCACCTGTTTTACGATTTCTGGAATCAATTCTTCTCCAGACATCTCCAGCTCATTTTAATCATTGCTTCCTTGTTATACGATATTTCGATTGCACTGGCAATAAGAATTGTTTTACTTCGCTTTGTAAATATATATTTTGTAAAACAATCATATTTTCTTACTTCCTGCAAAACAGAGTATAAAATTTATTAATAATATAATTATACGAATTAAATATCTAGTAAATTTCATAATCACCGACATTTTCGTTCACTAGGAGGGTCGGGGGCAAGCAGAGGCGTGTAGTTCATTCTCACTAAAAAGCTGTGCATTACTGAAAATTCTAGGAAAAAAATATTAATTAAATAATCCATATATTATAAGCGAACAATTATACTAGCTAAATCTGTTCCCGACTAAAACTACCCCGACTAACCGCCGCTGCATCAGTAGTGCTAATGTCGTCATATGCTGTATTTTGAGCTATTAAAATTGTTATCTTCTATTTAAAGCTATCGTTCTACTAAATACATATAATTGGCTACCCACTGAAATGCACGAAGTCTTTACTTATGCTGTTTTTAACAGAATAAAGTTAAATTTGATTGCAAAACTAGTTGAACACACTACCACAAACATGGATAAGGGACGCAAAGTACTAGCCATCTTTCTAGACTTAACGATGGCTTTTGATACTATATCACACTCTTTGCTTTTAAATAAGCTCAATAACATTGGTATCTATATATTAGTTCAAAAACTACCTTGAAAATAGGAAACAAACTGTAGAAATTAATGGCACACGCAGTGATCCAATGTACATTAAATATGGAGTACCTCAAGGTAGCACACTCGGTCCGATACTCTTTATAATATATAACAATGAAATTTTAAATAAAACTTTGTAGTATGAAATTAAAATTAGTTATGCTGATGATACTGCAATCATTATAAATGTTAGTTAGAAGTTAGAAGTACTCTAGACTATCACCTTCTAACATTTAACTAAAATAAACATATTTTAATGCCTTTTTGTAAAAAAAAAAAATAGAACCATGTCGTCCTATATATTAATAGAATACATACATGCATTTTGGACTCAAATCAAATATGTAACTGTGACATAATTGAAAAATTGAATGAGAAAATTTTTCTCGGATTGATGAAAATTTGCGATGGGTTGCTTATACCGATTGAGTAAGCTCCAAAGTAAAAAAATCAATTTACATATTCAAAATTTTACGCAGCTTTATAAATATTACTTTATTAAGAATGGTATACTACTCACTTTGTCAGAGTCTAATTAGTTACGCAATATATGCATAGGGTGGTGCAGCTCTTACTTCAATGGATCCTCTATTTAAGGCTCAGAAATGAGTCATCAGAGTAAAAAATAAGAGGCCATTTAGACATAACTCTGAAGAACTCTTTAAATCCTTTCAAGTTTTGCATATAAGACAACTGTTTACCAGAGCAATCTTAAAACTATTTTTTAAGAAAAAATTAACTTTGCTTCCTCGATCCGATCCACATAAAATCAGTAGCAAAACCTTAAGATACCACTCAGTGCCAAAATTTAATACAAAATTTGCTCAACGTACTTTCTTATTTTGTGCTCCGAGAATATTTAATAAATTGCCACTATACCTCAAAGGGTCTCGAGAGATTAATGACTTCAAATCAAAAATAACAAAGTGGTTGCTTGATGTGAGTAGAAAGAAAAATGAAACATTTGTCATTTGTGGTAACCTAACCTAACCACCCACACATTCTTGTCACCGACTATTGTATATTACTGATAATAATATTTTCATAACTTTTTTTCAATATCTTTTTAAAACATCTGATTATACTTTTTTTCTCATAACTTTTTATAACTCACTCATTATACTTATTAACCTCTCAACATTAATAAGTTTTAAAATTTGTACAGTACATTTTACTAGACGTAGTCTGTTCAAAAGCAATTACCTTTATTTTTCATATGTACTATTGATGCTACAAAAAAGTAAATAAATAAAGTGAGTCTGTGTACAGAATAAAAAATATACAGTGTGGTCTTGCTATTTTAAAGTCGGCATTTTTTATCATCACGTTATAAAGGAAATGTAAAAAACACCAGTAATCCAGATTCTCATATCACCCGCCACTAGAGAATTTCACTCTGAAGTATTTGAATTCGTTGACTTGATTTTAGCACAGACCAGTAAATAAATATACATAAAATAATTTGAACATATTGGGGAGAGATTTGGAACATCAATTGTGGAACACACCTTCTACACACATCCTTGGTGGGAACATAAATCCGATAATGCTAAATATATACAACAGTAAAATAATTTACTATTCGAAAATTAAATCTTTGTGTAAACGATACATATTTTTTACATGATTGCATATTATATTGTCAGTGCTTAAATTTTCGTTCCAATCGAGTCACATTTTTAAGAAAATCCGCGGAGCTATTTGATTGCGTAAGTGGTAGTGGTTAGTTGTTTCATGTCTATATATTTGGTGGGTCTGTGGATCCTGGTGTTTTCCTACAACCATTACCACTGATTTTTTAAATTATATTTTGTATTACGTCTAAGTTGCATAATTGTCTAGACATTTTCAAATCAAGAAGATGACTGAGGCTTATAAACTCTATAGATTAATACATTAACAAATCTGAAAAAAAAAATAGTTTAAACGTTTTCGTGATTAAAATCAGGTTCCTACTATATGTATATATATTTACAACAGACTAATACACCCTCCTAAATTCATACAGTTCACAATCCCTACAAAATAAATTAGTATTGTTCAAGGCAATCATCCACTATACTCACATACGCGAGTCCCATCTGGGATTCAAGTAACACAAAAATTTTAGAATTTAAACAAAACTACATTTTTATAAGAATCACAAACTCACCCTGGTTTTTCAGAAACACAATCATTCACAGAGACTCAAACGACAAAAATTTATTCTAAATCGTCCATCCCAAACCCTTCCATAAATTCCCTCGGCCTGTATGATCCCTCATCCGATCCCCGTCATCTTCGTCTCATTTCAATTCTTTACTCTGTTCTTGATCCAATTGAACAAAATTTATAAAAAGATTCTATTAAAAACTTTCACCGAAAATAAAAATTCTGAATTCTATAAAAAAGAATTAACAAAATGTATTATATTAAAAACTGTTACCATTGTTGCTATTACTTTATGCAATTATATACAAAGTTAAAATTACCTGATATTAAAAAAAAATGTTCCCAGCAATAGGGTCTCCCAAAAAAATCTTACGCCATCGTTGTTACCTCATATGTCGGAGACAAGAGGGCTCAGCCCTTGTCCCTCCCCCGTTAAACAATCGAATCAGAGACTATGTATAAAGAAATCAGTTTTTTCAGAGGAGATTATTAGTTCTACGAGGGTTGTAGTAAAATGACGTATGACACCATATTTATTTTTGACGAATATTACGTAGTATAAAATTATACCGGTAGAGTTGTGGCAAATGTTAAGGTTATTGGGAGCTGCCGGCGCACAAGTACATTAATTTTGTAATTCATTAATATTAATATTTTAAATCATTAATATATAGAATATACACCTAAAAGCAAACAATTATATTTATTAAACAAATATCAGATATCTCATACAGACAAAGCTATGTTTTAATATATTTTCCATTAATGTAATAAAAAATTGGTTTGTATGCATAAAATATCTGATATTTGTTTAACAGTGCATTTGTAGGTAAAAATCCAGTAATTGTGTGTTCTTGGACATATTCAAATATTGCTAATATAATTTACTGATCAAAATAAGAAAATATATAAAAAATTGAAAAATATTGATTTTTCAGGCGTATTCTAGTATAACATGTTAAAAAACATTATACAGATAAAGAATATTGCTTTAAAATAATTTAAAAAAATATATATTCTCATATTGATGACATATATGCTGTTTAAAATATATATATATTAAATTTGATCCATAAATGGCGTATTAACATATATAAAACTTTCAAAAATTGAATAAATGTAGAGATTGAGGGGTGAGAATTGGTGAACGTTATTTATATAGATAACGTTATATATTCAATTCACAAGCCCTATATTACCCCATACTTTCATAAATTTTCCATTAAATTTAGCTTTGTCGTTTTGAGATATCTGATATTTGTTTAAAGAGATCCAAGTTCGAATCCCGGTAGCGCAACAACAATATATTTCGATAAAATTGATTGTACATGTATATTTTTCTAATTAATACATTTAATTAGTATTTAAAATATCACGGACCAATGTTCTCAATAATTACAACTTCACAATATTAATGTGTTCTCCTTAATGATAATATATATGAGGCAAGTGTTGATAGCATCAGAAATGGAGGACGTCCGCGGAAGACTTGGAATATATGGAAGATGGTCCTATTAGAAACCTCAATAATCCACGTGCTTGCCTGAGAAGACGTTTGAATGTGGAAAGTATGAGAACTCTGTGTCAGAACAGAAGAGTGTGGCGTTGTATTCTCTCTGCTTACCCCCGCTGAAACGGTGTGATGGTGAGATAAAAAGATTTTTTTGTGTGTTATATTAATGTTTTAAGATTTAGACCAGACGTATTTTCGTGCACTAAAATACAAACGGTATTTTTATTGTGCAAGTAGATAGATTTTGCAAAATTTTAACATTTATCTTTTTCAATGTGTGTTCGCTCGCGCGTCTGTCTGGGGCGCAATTGTCTGTCGAAGTAAATTATATCCTTCTTTGCTAGTTTCAACATTCTTTTGATATTTTAATGGGGAGAGGAACGCTTCATGGGCTATTAATATACACGCTGGTGCTGGTATCGGCTGCGATCCAGAGACATGACAATTTCCGAGTCAAAGATCAAGCAGAAGTCTTCTTATTTATATGTAAATGTCTGTGTTACCACCTTCGCCTATGTGCGAGCGGTTTGGAAAATATATTACATTCCATTCTTTGCGAAACATCAGAGATGTTTATAACTGTCTTGATTATTCTAGAAAGACTTTGTTCTGAATACCTGAATTATTTGTGTCTTTGTGTATTACCCCCGCCGTATAATTTAAATCCTCAAGTAGAACGTAGCAACCGGGTGTAATTTTTGACTGCCTTTGAAAGAAAAATTTCGCGTAGAATTTACGGCTCCAAACGATGGTCACATATATATATATATAGAGCGTGAAGCCGTTTGGCGTATGTGGAGATATATGCCGGTGAGGTAAAATCTGTTAAATTTGAAACATTTCGCTGGGGTACAAGGTTATGTTCGCTGATCGCCAGAGCGCAGAAGAGTGGGTATGCTCAAAATGAGATGGCTTTATGGTGTTGTAGTAGACTGTCGGGCGATGAACTAAAAGACGATGGTGATGATGATGATGATAATGATAATAATGATGATGATTACGACGATTATGATGATGATTACGACGATTATGATGATGATTACGACGATTATGATGATGATTACTAAGATTATGATGATGATGATGTTCATTACGATGATATGATGATGATGATGATCATTACGGTGATTGTGATGATGATTACGAAGATGATGATGATGATCATTACGATGATTGTGATGATGATTACGAAGATGATGATGATGATCATTACGATGATTATGATGATAATGATGATGACTACGATGATTATGCTGATGATTACGAAGATGATGATGATGACCATTATGATTATTATGATGATTACGATGATTGTGATGATGATTATGAAGATGATGATGATGATGATGATGATGATTACGATGATTACGATGATTATGATGATGATTACGAAGATGATGATGATGATGATGATAATTACGATGATTATGATGATGATAATTATGATGATGATAATTACGATGATTGTGATGATGATGATTACGATGATTGTGATGATGATGATGATGATGATTACGATGATTATGATGATGATAATTACAATGATTGTGATGATGATAATTACGATGATTGTGATGATAATGATTAGGATGGAATTTAATTTAGAATAAAATAAGGTCGATAAATCGTGTATGTGTCGTCGGAGTGAGGCTCTGTGAATGATTGTGTTTCTAACAAACCAGGGTGAGCTCGTGATACTCCCAAGGATGCAGTTTTGTTTGGATTCTAAAATTGTTTTGTTACTTAAACCCCAAATGGGACTTGCGTATATGAGAATAGGATGGATAATTGCTTTGTACAAGAGTAAGTTGTTCTGTAGGATCTATTAATTTGAAAAATGTAAAATTTATCGACAATGGTACTGTCTGCTGTAGTATAGTTGGATAATGCATCTTACCCGGATTGAAAAGAGATCCAGGTTCGAATCCCGGTAGCAACAATAATACATTTTTCGACAAAATGGATTATATATGTATATCTTTCTAATTAATACATATAATTAGTATTTTAAAAAAAAAGTATTTTGTTAATGATTACATAATATGATGAATGAATATGTAAGTTATGTGTGTGAGCGCTGCGTGCCACTTATATTTCACCCAGCGTTCACGTGTTTGTTTGATAATGATTGCGGAGATGTATTGTGTGTGTGTGTGATCAGACCATGTTGAAGAAGAGAAACTACTTACGGTTGACACGAGTTTATTGTTGATTAAATATAGTTACAATATAGAAATATATAATGAAAAGCGTATCGGGCGTGTTTTTGCGGCTATCAGAAATACTGGTTTAAGCACCGCTAAATGTGAGATGCGTTCAAGGTTCGCCGGCGGTAATAATGGTTGTAGAGGCGATAGACCTTCACATGTATGTATGGTTTGCAGTTTTTTAAAGCGTTCCTGGCCACATCGATGGTGATATTGACACTATTCTAGTAAATTCATTCGATAGCTTATTATTCTATTAATTCTTCTATTAACAATATGAAAGTCAATGCAGGTAGAAAAATCACCACTAACCTAGAATTACGGATGCTGTTTCTCTGCCTGTCGTGGGTTGTATTGTTATATTTTTGAGATCTGATCTTGGGTCTGGTCTGATCATTGACACGATCTTTTTCCTTTTCGTTTTAATTATTGAATAATTTAGCAAGAACGCGAAAAATTTGTAAAAATATAGTTTCAATTTGAAACTACACAATTATTTGATAGTTTTATTTAAAAATTTTAACCAACACTAAATCATATGAATTGCCTAATCAATTTTGTAACACACATTTGGTAGTTTTTTGGCAAAGTTCACATTCGAGTTTGTTTGGCTAATTTGCCAAGTGCGTTGACGCTTACCCTTTACAAGTGTTGTATCATGATAACTATTCATATTATTTTAGCTCGTTTTGAACGCTCACACAGAATGTAAAACATTGTATTCATTTGTGAACAAACGACAATCACAAGCGCTAAAATGTAGTGAATTGGACAATAATATTTTTAAAACTATTTTGAAGTTGTGAGTGTCTAACGTCAAATTCATATCATAGACTCTTAAATATACTGCAGTGAAAAAAGTGATATAGATTCAAAAGAATCAACTTTAAATTATTGACTTAGTCAAAAGTGCGTTGGTTTCAGAGTGATATAAAACTGAAACGTGTAAAGAAATAAGAAAGTGTCGTAACATTTAAGAACAGTGATTGTTAGTGCTAACTATAATATGTACATTTAAAATGGCGTCATTTACATTCCAAAGTTCCCGAAGGTCCTCGAAGCGGTCCCAGAGGTCAAAGCCCGCCGCATCATTCCTCGTGTGCTCGCTACTTCCTTGGGTGTTCCTGGGCCTCTTGGGGCAGTCCGGGGCCCAGCTGCACGACGAATCGTTCCCTGCGCACCCACGTGACGAAGAGAATGGGAAGAGACTGACGAGAGAGTATAGGCTGAAGCAGGGTATGGTGAAGGGGCTCGTCCTGGAGCCGAGGGATGGGAAGGGCCTGGATGGGGTGGAAGTCTTCCTCGGTATACCCTACGCGGGGCCGCCTGTAGGAGGCATGCGGTTTATGCCACCAGGTAATTAATTGATATACATTTTTATTTTATTATTTATTTCATATTTAGATTTTTTGTAAAAATAATTACATGTATGTAAACAGAGTTTAACAAAGAATTTTTTAATTTTAGGATTTTTTTACTTTATTTATTTAGATTGAGAATGATATCGAAAGGAGGTTGACTGCAGGAAATAAAGTGAACGGCGCTTTGAATGGAATTATTTCTAACGGGAATTGAGTGGAAATGAGATCACTTAGGAGTATATGTGGCAAATCTATTTATGACACAGTAAAGAATGAAGAAATAAGGAAATAATGTAAAGCTGATGTTAGTATAGTGAGTAAGATTAAGAAAGGATCACTTAGGTGGTTTGGTTATATAGAACGGATGAATGAGAAGAGAATGATAAGAAATATATATAACGCAAGTGTTGATGGCACCAGACATAGAGGACGTCCGCGGAAGACTTGACACGACCAGGTAAACCAGATAATGGAGGACGGTTCTGTTAGAAACCTCAACAATCGGCGAGCTTGTATGAGAAGATGTATGAATGTGGATGAGGCGAGAATTATGTGTCAGGACAGAAGAGTGTGGCACTCTTATCCTCTCTGCCTACCCCTGCGGGGAAACGGCGTGATGGTAAGTAAATAAATTTAGGCCCATTATTGTTCAAACATTGAAAATGCTCCTTTACTCTTATATTAATATTTCGACTTGTTTTACCAATATAGAAAGCACCACAAACCTCACAACTAAGTTTATAGACAAAAGAATTGTTAAATTTATCATCTTTGTGTTTAGAATTTATATAAAATGCCGGTCTAATGTTTCGTGGTAGGTGTTTAGATAGATATTTGATTCGAAAATTTCTTTATGCACAAAATCCTAAGCCAATAATCATTATATTTTATCTGTGGTATATATAAAAGTCGACTAATATATTCTTATAATTTATTTTTTAAAATAGCGTCTATATTTTATGTTCTATATTTTAACCATAAAGTTGATTTCGCTAATCTTAAAAAAAAGTATAATAATTTTCTAATAAATTATTGGAGAATTCAGAAAAACCATTACTAGTTAAACATCTTGACACTTATGTTAAAACTTCGACCTGTTTTTTTAATATAGAAAGCAGTACAATCTTTACAGATAAATTTATAATATAAACACCGGAATTATTAAATATATCATCTTTGTCTTTGGAATTTTCCTATATTTATGTTTGTGTAAAATGCCTGTTTAATGTTTATTGGCTAGAGTTTAGATATTTGATTCGAAAATTTATATATAAATAAAATCCAATGCCAATAATCATAATTATTATTACGTTTTATCTGTGAGATATATAAAAATTTACTAGTAATATATTATTTAAATTTATTTTTTAAAAACGTGTCTATTAATTCTGTAAATCAAATAAATTACTCATTAAGTGGATATTATAATCAAAGTTAGATTATCTATGATAAAAAAAATATAATGCTGTTGGATAATGCCACTAAACACTTTTGTAACACTTATTTTAGCATGTCACGTGTACCTGAAGTTTATTATCGGGGGTATGGCGTATACGTATACGAATTAGACAGAATTTAGGTGGATTTTTCTCAAAGTTATGTAAGATTTGAATGGTTTCAGAATGATCATAGAATAAAATATTTTATGAAAAACCCGTTAAAAGATACAAGTCGTTGTTGGTAGATGCTGCTACCCAGGACGTGCATGCGGTCGGCAGATTATAATTATAATTTAAAATAACGTAGATAAAATTTAATTTTGTTTTTACTATGGTCAAGGGTTATAATTATATCACAAGTCTAACCTTTCAAAATAGCAGGTGTACCAAAAGTATTTTTAATTTTGGTTCATTCGATACACTAACGTTTCGAGTGAGAGAGGGGCCGAGGGTATGCCGATCACTAGCCGCGTCCTTGGTAATTCAGTCGCTATGGAACGTATCCTTACCAGTTGTTCATGAAATTTTCCATTTAAAATTGATATCCCGACGAGGTGTCACAAACTGGCCTCCATGTAGCCCCGACTTGATACCAACGGAATTTTTCTTGTGGGACTATCTTAAATCAAAGGTATACAGTAACAATCGTCCCTTTCTGAACCAATTAAGAGAAAATATCCGAGAAGAAGCTGCAGCGATCACGGAAGATATGTGCTGAGCAGTTGTCAGAAATGTTGCCTCCCGTTTAGAAGAGTGCCAGCGAAATAACAGATCACATTTAGAAAACATAATTTTTTTTAAATATTTTCTCAAAGTCTACTTAAATACAAAATAAAGATTTTTTTATTAAGCCCATCCATTATTTTATTAAAGAATTTTTATTACGAAATAGACTTTTGGGATACTTATATATAGTGTAATATCTTTATGTAGTGATGTAATATATGTGTAGTAATTAAACATGCTCGCTTTACAACAATTCACAACAGTTAAACTAAAGCTAGTAATAGCTAGAAGAAGTCCCGTGGAAGAAGGCTGCTTCTCAGATCTGCACGGATTATATCTTCTCCGGGCTTCCCCGGGAGGTACACGCACACATACACCCATACATCTGTCAATCTGTCGCACACACACCCACACATATTATTAGAACAAAAATATTAGATATCACATACAGTTGTAGGTATTTATCGTTTTAGATTTTAGAGATAGTTTCACTGTTTAATCGAATCTTATGGTTTTTAATCATTCTACCAATCTCAATCTGGTCGCGCGTGGGAGTAGGGTAACGGGATGTAGGAATAGTGATAGGAATTTGGTAGAGCGACAAAACAATTAGGGCTCAAGGTCAAGGGCAGGAAGAATACGACTTACCTGAATTTTCTTGCTGTACTCACAGCTCTCCTGAACTTCAGGAAATAGCGATTGTAAATCTTCGGTACGCACTGCGAGAAGCCGAAACACAATAATAATTCAAGTCTGCGTGATGAGCTCGTAGCAGAATATTCACTCATCTTGACAGTTTATAAGTCATAGATAACACACAGAAAAATATGTGCTCTGAGGTAAGCGTAAAGGGAGGGGAAGGGTAAATAAAGTAAATCCAATGCAGAAAAAATGCAAAATTCGTTAACTAGTTATAAAATAAATTCTATATATATATATATTTTTTTTTAATGATTTAGTTTACTGCGTTGTTTTACATTCCCAGAATATTTAAGATTTATTTTCAAACGCGTAATACGGGGATATTAGTTAAATACCTATGTATATAAAACACGATAAACATTTTTTTATATTATTTATGAAGCACAAAATAGCGGCGGCACTTACGCGAGGAGCGGACCAACCGCGCGAGTTTATTTGCACTTTGTAATTTTTTATCGTTTTCAATTATTCATACACATAACGAAATGAATATTGCGCCGCGCTACGGCGGCCGTCATCGTTACCGACGGAGTATTTTAGAATTTGTTAAAATTAATTCTGCCAAGTTTTGGACGGGCGTAAAATCAAAACATTTCTCTCGGCCAATGACATTTTGACGGACGTTTCATAAAATTGAAAAAAAATACATTACAAGTGTATATTTATAAACTGAATATATTCTTCGATTTTTCGAACACAAAATAATTAATAATTTGAATATTTTTTAAGGATTATCGTGATTTAAACATTTTAAATGCGGTCAACTAGTTAACGTGACAAACGTTGAATATCATGACAAAAGGACCGAAGAAGAACTGGAAGAGTCACAGCGGTGGATAAATTCGTTACATCTGGCTGCAGAGACCCTGGAGTCAGCTGTGAGGCGAACCTGGACCAGGACTCGTGGAGATGTGTTACGAGCCGAGTCTCATGTGATTGCGAAAACTATATGTCAGTCACAACTGACATACAGTTAACCCATTCCTCGCGGGTGACTCATATATGAGTCGCGCCTTACATGGCGACAGCGCGGGTGACTCAAATATGAGTCGCGCCTTACATGGCGACAGCGCGGGTGACTCAAATATGAGTCGCGCCTTACATGGCGACAGCGCGGGTGACTCAAATATGAGTCGCGCCTTACATGGCGACAGCGCGGGTGACTCAAATATGAGTCGCTGTGTTTCGCCCGCCGCTAGTGCGTACATGCGCGCTGAGGAGGGGTGAAAATCGTACCACAATTACGTAGTCTGTTAATTTGAATTCCTAAAGACCTTGTTGTAAGTTTGAGGCATTCGTGTTAATGTGTACTAAAATAAGTATTTTTCACATTACAAATTATGTAATGTTATTAGTACATGTAATTTTATTACGTTGTATTAAAGAATCAAAAAAAAATTTTCCAAAGTATAATCAAAATTGAAAAACTATTTTTTATTACAACTATCTAATAATAATACGATTTTATTCGGGGGTAACGTGTTTACCCCGCGAATGTAAAATTTTGAAATCGCATAGCAAAGGTTAAACGCCTGTCAAAACAATTCTGAACAGTGTTTTGCGATAATACTAAAATGTTTATTGAAGTGTGACTTTTCAAAACTTAGTCTCAAATTTGCGATGTGAGAAAATCTATAAATATTTGATTAACTTATTTGTGTTACTTTAAATAATTTTATGTTTATTTATTTAGTCATTTGAATAATATTCATTCAGAAATAATTTTTAAAAAATCGCAGAATTAAAAGATTGTTTAATTTACTAGGTAAATCAATTACATTTTTTTTTTGCGTAGTTTTTCGTTATGGTAGGAATTTATAAGGGTAAAGAAACTATCAAGCTGGCGTTTTGTGCTATTATAGCATATTATAATATTTTTTATAAGAGGTCAGTTACAGGTTAAAATCTTATTTTCTAAATCATCCATAAATGGGCTCGTTGGAGCCTCTCGGGTATGTATAAATTAAATATATTAATTAGAAAGATATACATACAAAATCAATTTTATCGAAAAATATTGTTGTTGTGCCACAGCGATTCGAACTTGAATTTCTTTCCAAACCTATGTTCTGAATAATTAAAACTTCACAATAAGAATGTGTTCTCCTAATATATAAATTAACTTGCAATATCTTTCCTTCATTATATATACGCAAAACTGCTCATAATGTTAATATTTGTGTCTAAGAACATTTTAGATGTTTAAACAGTAATGGTTTCTCGGAATATTCCAACCATATTATTTTAAAATACCATTCTTTTAATAATACCACAAGGTCAATATTCTTCATAAAATGGGTTTAGCCTCCAGCTGGACAATTTAGAAGCCCTCGAAATAAAAAAGGCAATACATAGTGGTACGCCGATTATCAATAATAAAATTAATTTTTGCATTAAGCCCATATTAGGCATGTTTCTTTTAAAATCAATTTAATATCCATCAACACTGTATTTTACCCTCGCTTAATGTTTCGTCTATTTGTATATGTATTCTGTCTCTATCTTTTGTGTATAATTTTATATTCTGTCTCCCTTGATATTCTATTTAACTATATATGTGTTCCGTCTCTCTCTTTCACATGTAATTTTATATTCTATCTCCCTCATTGTGTATATATAAGTGAACTCTTTTTGCATTTATGATCAGTTTTAAATACGTCCTGATGAAGCTTGAGATAAACGAAACCGGTTGATGTGTAATACATTTCTTAATTTCATACAAAGGGATTTCATTTAATATAATTAATTACATTTTTATATTTAAATTATTTATTTAATCAAGTCACATAGAAAAACCACCCTTCAATCTCTGTTCCATGTATTTTCAGGCAGTGCCACTCAATGGTCGGGGCTGAAGTTGGCCACCAGCTTTGCTCCAGTGTGTCCTCAAACATTACCAGACTTGAAGAAAGAGTCCTTCATGTCGGCGGGGAGGTACAATTACCTGAAGAGACTCATGCCCTTCCTAAAGAACCAGTCAGAGGACTGTCTGTACCTGAACATCTACGTGCCCTACAGTGGTGAGTCCTAGTTTAATATTTAAGGGTTTGCGACGAATCGCAGAGAGGAATATTATTGTGTATTTATTCAGATTTTCATGTTTATTTTACAGCTAGTTCAATTTTATTAAAACAATAATTTAAGTAATAAAACCTATTAATTATTTCGTTCAGATTCAGATATGGGATTGAATTCTCAAAGATCCATTAATTTTTTAGAGTAAGTTTAAAGTCTGGACAGTTTGACTGTATGATTTTATTAATAACATTTGAATAATGATATTTTTAATATTATGGTTTCTAACATTACCCTTATTGACAGGTTTTGTGAAATTTGCCTGAACGTGATGCAGTAATGTTATTGTCTGATGCATCATTGTCTTCGTCGAACAGTTGATCCATATAAACAAAAATAATAATAAAAGTATAACAAAAATTTTACCAATTACATGTTTTCTCTGAAATAAAAATATATTTGATGCAATGGAGACAATTATTTTAAAACGACTTATTTAATGCATAAGCAGCTTATTAAGATAAATTACAGTAACATTGAGACAAGTGAGAGAAAAAGTAGAAAATAAAAATATAAACAGATGAGGGATAAAAGATAAAAATAAAATAATTTACTAAAGGAACGGGAGGGTGATGGGAAAGGTAAGGAAAATGGAATTGGGAATAAAATCTGTGTGATAAAAATAAAATGAAGGCCATTAAGGTTTATGTATTGATTTTAGATTTAATTGAGCTAACTGGAGTACTGAAAATGTCTAGTTTATTTAAGTGTGAATTGAAATAATGAGAGGCTCGGTAGAAAAATGAGTTATGTTTGATAATATGTTACAATGTGCAAATGTAATTCATAGAATCTAGACTCTTTGAACATCGGTCAAGAAATTTAAGAAATCAAGGAAAGAGTACGTACTACATCTGATGTTTATTTTGTGTGTAATTTATAGATAAATATATGGCAGGTATTTTAAGATATATAATATGATGGGACCCCTGTTGTCCTAGATGGCGCCTGTCACGTGGGTATCTTACCTTGCTTATGTGAGCGTCTTGGCTAGACGCGCTTTGCTTGTCCAGTGCGTCGCTAGATAGCGACATATATTCACTACAAAATCAAGAGAATTATAGTTTGGAGAGCGAGAGGTGCATTGTGTATGGCTGCGTGGAAACATTAAAAATGTCATTAATTAAATTGAAAACTTTATTAAAATTAGCCTTTGTATCCAGACTTTATTCTCACCATTGTACAATCAATCAATTATGATTAACAAAACAAATTAAGAAAAGTGTAGCAGATCTCATTAGCGTATTAGTAATACTTCATTAAAATTAATATTAGCTATAATATAATATAGTGATCACTTCAGGCAATAGATAATCTAAGATATTCAATGATTGATACAAACAAAAGCAAATAAAACTATACATTTAAACAATCAACTTATTAGAAATTTATTGATGACAAGATTATGTAGACAAAAAATAACCAATCATTTTTAAATATATTATGTGTTTATGTAAATTCCTTCGATAGCTGGTACCAAGATTTTTGATCAACAATAAGCGCACATATAATATACAAACTGCACAAAACTTTTATTTTTGCTGTCTTTCTAGTCCGATGTTGTTGTTCTTTTAGCTGGGTTCAGTTGGGTTTTAGATTTAGATGGTTTATTTAGACCGCTGTACTGGTCGAAGCTGACGTAATGTAATTGAATAACGTCTGTCGGTTACTGTATTCTTAGGTTTCCGAAAAAAAGGCGGCAATACTCTCACACACACACACACATGTACATTATTATAAACCAAAAAACCCAGTGAATATTATGCCAGTGGAAATTTGAAAAGAAAAATGATTCATTGCATTGGGGTGAATTTATTTTTGAGTATTCAAATTTGATGGATATGTGGTTTTAAAAGTTCGTTTATTAATGTCAAAAATTGGAATTATTTATAATTATTCTAATATTAAATATTTTTATTTTTTTTAATATTTGCAAATTGAACTTTGTTCGTTGTGTTAATTTTAATATACATTATTTACCTTTGTTTTTTAACCACTTAATGAATTATTTGAATACACCAACCGATTTCAGAAAATACCATTTCCTTCGACGGGATATCAAATTAATTACGATATTAATATTTCAAGACGTTGGTTATTTAACAGTGTTTATGGCGTTTAAATAAAATGGAAGAAGATCCAGTCTAGAAAAATAAACGCTTGAATGACGTCCCGAAATGGAATTTAAACACTAATTGAAAAGTAATCTTTAAGAGGAGACTTTCATTTTTCCAGTTTGAAAATCGAGAAAATTTACGCGAATAACATACGCTTTCAAAATGAGACTAATAGTTAATTTCAATCATAAATATTTAATGACGTTATCTGTTACGCAAATCATGCGAGAGAGGAATGTTTTAATAAAAAAACACGAAAATAAAATTGTTGATTTTCTTGCATTCAATATCAGTGTCAAAAATAACTCGTATCTAGAGTCTTTTCCACGTTTTTCAACATAAAATTATGGAATGAAATAACATGTCTGTTGTCATTCGAATTAATCTAACAAAAAATAAATAATTTGTGAAGTACCTAATTGATTCATATGCAAAGGTTTCCTTCATTTGTTGACTCACAACATGCAACGTTAGAGACATTCGCATAGTGTAGCCATGTTGTGGTGAGTGGTTGAAAAGTTTAAGACAGCATATCAAACCGCCTACTATGAGATACGGAGAAACATGTAACCAGCTGACATTCATTGCCAAGTGTGTCCTGTTTTGTCCTGATTTAGCGACAAGTGATTTCCATATTTTTCTTCATCTGAAGCGGTTCCTTGGTGGCAAACGTTTTGATGACGATGATGATCTCAAAGACGGAGTACAGTCATGGTTTTCATCCCAGGCGGCGTCGTTCTAATTAATAATGATGGCGAGTATATTGAGAAATAGTTTATGGCATGGATGTCCAACCGGTCGATCGCGAGCCAAAACTTGGTCGATCCCGAAACCCATCAAGAAATTTTTTGTTTTTAGATTTCTTAAAAAGTAAAATAGACCCCAAAAGTCGAACCAGTTGACTCGAAATGATTCGTGATTATTTTAAATTGTAGGGGATAGTATACATATAACGATATTTAGTCTTTAAAGTGTACATTTAAACTTTGAAAAATGCCCGTCGCGACACAGAATTTCTCTAGTGAAACGGGCACAGTCCAAACAGATTTTTACATTGTATTATATAGTTACTAATAAAATAAATAAATAAATATAAAATACCAATAAAATTATCCATAAGAATCTTATTAGAAGTCGATCCCAAGCAAATTTAAAATAGAAAAGTAGCTCCCAGTGATCAAATGTTGGACACCCTTGGTTTACGGAGTGTAGCGTGCGAAGAAAGTAAAGTGTTGTTAAAAAGATGTGTTTCTTTAAAAAATTACGGTACTACCAAAAAAAAACGTGCCTCAATGTACAATTATGGAATTTCAATTAAAAACTGAAGACGTTAATACTCGTACTTGTAGTTTAAAAAGAAGCTCGAAACTGATAGGCTACGAGCCTATGTTTCCAGTAAGAATCTTATAGCCAATCAGATGCCTTAACCCTTCCCAAACCATGCAGAAACACATTTCTACTATGCCAATTGAACCTATAATATTTCGGCAATTACATGCTACATAGAATTCATATTTTACTTAACCCTAAGGAAATCATTTGCCCTTAGAAATAGCTAGTGAAAAACCAATTTCGAAGAGAATTCTACAAAAATAATTAAACAAATTCAATCCGTTGTAAAATTAATACGTTGGCAAAAATGTCATTTGTGGTATGATAGAAAGCGATCATACTTTAATTTCACAGTGAAAAGAATAAGAAACATAAGAATATAGTTATATCTCTTTCTCACTAATTGAATGAAGAGAGAAAAGAACAAAGGTCGCATTGTATAGAACTTGATGAATGTTTCAAATTTCATATATTATTATATTTAATCCTTTATTGACAAATAATGGTCAATATTTAGACAATAATTATTTAAAAAACATTTTTTCTCATTTAGAATGATAAAAAATTAAATTTCCTTACGGTAACACGAGTTGACAGCATGGCTGCGTATGAGTATTTTATATCACGGTATAATAAAGGTTAAGGCCTCTACCGTGGCTTTAGATGCGATGTGTTTAGATATTATTTGTTTTATAAAAAAAAGCCCTCGAAAAATTATATAAATTTAGTACTTTAAGAAATATACAGGATGTAACAGACCTAGTTCACAATATTTAATGGGTGGATACCTGACTAAATTACGAGTGGAAAATGTTTAAGGAATTTGTGCAAATCGGCACCGTTGTTTGAATTTTTTACAAAATCTTGTTAAGCTTTAAGTCTACGTACTTTAACATAAATATTTACGAAATGTATCCACTATTAATCTGTATTTTTTTCTTCAGGCCTTAAATATAGTCTAGCCGCTCAACATTTGACGACTTTTAATTTCTTTAGTTTAATATATTATATTATTTAAAATCAATAAAATATTTTAATTAATAGAAATAATTGCAAAATAACGATTTTTTTTGAAATGCTTGTATCTCTGATATGGTCACATATTCCTTCAACATTTTCGATGCGTAACTCAAGTCACGTATCCATTTATAATATATCGTGGGTTAGGTCTGCTATACCCTGCATATAAATATTTATTTATTTATTTATTATATTATCAATAATTAAAAATAACAGAGTGTGCGTGAAAAAAAACATTTATTATGAGTCGTTCATGGTTCTATTTAAACATATATTTTTTTTATATTTAAGACGTTTTATTTCGACTCGATAGTAGCTTGTCTCCTCACAGGTAAACATAATTTATTCTGCCTAGGGAAGAAACTACCCCCACCAACAGAGTACACGAGACAATGTAAAATACGGCATCTGAATAAGACAACAGGGATGCTATTCATGTTTGGGGGAGAAATGCTTTTTAAATTTCCCCGTGACGTAACGAATGTAAATAAGGGAAAATTTTTGGGACGCTAAAGAAAATAAGATGGAGCTGTCACGCTAATTATGCATCCCTTAGTTCGTAGTTCTAAAATAGCATTGTCAAAATATATGACAGTGGAGTACATTAAATTATTTTAAGCCATTTTGAAATTTGTGAATCTTGAATAAGGTTGACTTTTTATATTAAACTATTTATTTGAACATATATGCATATATAATATCAGACATGAAACCGACACTGCAACAATACTGTATAGTTTTAGGGTAGAGCTGAGATTTTTTTTTTATATATATAATATAATTTTATATATACCATATATATATTTTGTATTATCCAATTAAGTGTTTTTGAAGTGATATGAATTCATATGCATTATATGTGTACCGAATAAAACCAATACAACCATATAAAATAAATAATAATACTATTACAAATAATTTCTTAGTCATTTTACCTACAACAGCAATGTATATCATCCAAGATGGCCGATGCTCCGTCTATCTATCAACATTTCTAAAAATCGATATACAGTGTTGTTTCAGGAGGGATTCATATATATTTATTTATTTATTATTATTATAGTGCACACATAAGAATTCTTATATATGCTCTAATATATTATAAACAAGATCAAAATCGTTTCTTTTACTACAACTTATCTTTCACATGTTTGCTTCGTTTAATTTTTAATTCATTTATATAAGTATCTACAAATGTTTAATTTACTAATGTCTAATTGGTGACTCTTCTAGCTTAGATTGCGTTTCGACACGGAATCGTTTGCCATTATCACGGCTTTATATAAAAAGTTATGATATTTAAAAAAACTGACACTGCAAAAAAAAAAATAACAATATTTTTTCTCTTCACCTAACAATAGCTGGCAGAATTACCAGAAGCCAAACATTAGATCGTAAATATCATAATTATATAAAATAATGATTGGTGAATTCACTTATTGCTGAACTAGTCTACACGCAACACCACAAATGCATTTATGTGCCCAAGAGGAATGTCTCCGAATACTATTTATTTGTCTCATTTGACAGAGCATGCACTGACAGTTTTTATGATTTGTGTATTCACACTCGACAACCTAACTATAGATTTAGCGTTTGCAAATATTGATTCCTGTATTAAATTTTTCCTTCAAGGTGTTGCTGTCCATAGTAGTTTTGTTATATAGTGACGATAGACCTCTACATTTTGTATATTTTTGGCGCCCGTCTAAAGACGGGGGTTTAAACACTAGTTTGTGATAATACCATGATTAAAAAAATTCAGGGTCTTTTAAAGAATTTTCTCTAGATAAAATAATCCTAGATGAAATTCAAAATGAAATCCTGAAGTAGTAAGATAAAACTTAAATATCAACTTCAAAATTCGCTTTAAATCTACTTGTCAAAATTAAAAGCACGATTAATTCTCAATTCCGAGAAACGAAATCTTGTAACCTAATAACTAGACAAATACACGATGTAGTATATTTCACCCGAAGGTTTACTTTTATTTCGACCCTTTGTACAATTTAAACCAGTACGCACAGGGGTGCTAACCATTTTGCAATTATGCTTAAATGAAATTCGCCGAAGAAGTTCTCTGACAAAAAAAGATGAAACGTGAAAATCACAAAAGCGCTCGCAATAAAGAATTTTAACACGAACATGGTATTTTTTTCATTAATACCAAGAATAACATAATATAATAAAACCATTTAATATATCGTACTACAGCTGTCTATACACATAGCCGCTGCCGTCGATTGTTTGCTGGTAGGCTCTACGGGAAGCTATTACGGCCGCTGCACGATCAGTGCTTTCGTAGAATCTATTTTCAATACATAAATCTCTTATCGTATTACTTTAACAATAGTGCATTGTGCATCCTTATTATATTGCTTTAGATGAAATATAGATTCTACAGAAGCTCTTGCCGCGCAGCGGTCACCACGGGCCACATGGCAGCCGCAATAGTCGCTCGCAGATCCCAGCAGCAAGCAATCTGAAATAACTGATTACTTTTCTGCTAGTGCATCTTGTATTGCCCTCTCTAGAATTGTACAAACGGTGTTCTTACGAATAAACTTTGAAATATATATGTCTATCATCTCGGACTTTATTGAAAAAACTGAGATCATATTTACGTAAATGATTATTAAACAAACTTGTAGATAGTCGTTGAATAATTTTGTTTGTATAGTCACGCAGAAGTTGCATGACTGCTGTATCTTCTAGAAGTATCCACGTCAAAAAGTAATTGTTAATAACGGCAGATGACCAAAAATGCTATTTTGGCATGCGTTGCATCTGAGAACCCATTTGTCGACTCGGAACACTAAGATTCAGATATACAAAACCTCTTAAGACTTGTTTTTCCATAAGGATCTTAATATGGGTATTCAGTTGAGAAGATAACAATGAAAACATGAATTGAACATTATTTTTTGTGTGTATAATAAATTCAACTAATTGTACATCAAATATTTTTTTTTTGTATTAATTAAAAATGTACATTATTATAGCGAATGGACATTATTTATACGGAACGTAAATTATGTTACGAATATGTAGTATTTTTGTATGGTAAAAAATAATAATAAAAATAAAATCCTAGATGTTTTACGAAGCGGTGCGTGCGATATATATATATATATATAATCGATTTTATCTAAAAATATTGTTGTTTCTATCGGTATTCGAACCTGGATCTCTTTCCAATCCTGGAAAGGTGCGCCAACTATGCATAATTTTCGAACCTATATGTTAAATTTTTCAAATTAATACATCTATAGTTCCATTATTTGAAAGCCATCTACTTTATTTTTACGAAATATCAAATACATTTGAGTAGTCCGATAGGAGACGCCAGAGTTAACAATATTGATACAACTTATATATTATTAAGGAGAACTCATTCTTATTGTGAAGTTGTAATTATTCAGAACAGTTGTGATATTTTAAATACTAATTAAATTTATTAATTAGAAAGATATATAAGATTAAATAAAATTCGAAAGAGATCCAGGTTCGAATCCAGCGACAACAAAGTTTTTCGGTAAAATTGATTTTATATGTATATCTTTCTAAGTAATACATTTAATTAGTATTTTAAATATCAGACATATAGGGTGGCCCAAAAACAGTGAGAACATTTCGTAAAATATGATATAATTACATCAAAATTAGTTTAACTATATCAATAATAGCTTAAATAGTTTACTAATTTACTTACTTATCTATTTATCTATATTATGTTTTATTTCAATAGTTTCCGAAGGCTATCTTTGATTATTAATTTTCCCATTGGTTATATTTGGTTTTATTCAATTTGTTGACCAGAATGACAAAAATCACTGCAGAAGACCATATTCTAATCTAAAATTTGCGAGTTGAAAAACGTTAGGATGCCAGAAAAATGAACAAAGAGTTTCAAAACAAAGCCTGGAGTATAGCTAGATATTACAGCATAACTGGACATTACAGCAGGACGGAGCTCCATCTCCCACAGCCAGAAATACAATCAACTTTTTTCGTTGTGAAAATGTTAATTTCATCGAGTCAGCCACGTGGCCATCTAACAACCCAGATTTAAACCCAGTAGATTACGCAATATGGGGTGTTTTTATGATTTCTGATTAGCTAAATATTGTGCAAAAAAAATTACACTAATAATTATAATTAAATATATTATGTTTTGAAATAACTCATGTGTTACGAGATGTTCTCACTTTTTTCACCCTGTGTTATGAATAATTCTGTGTTCTCCTTAATAATAAATAAATGATTAGGGGTACGGAGGAATTATCATCGACAAAGCCAATCTTGTCACTAACTATTACAATTTCCCTTTCATTCCACAACTATTTCGCATATCCTTGAATTTATCGACCTACATACTTTTACCTACTGTTTTACTCTACTAGATTTATCGCGATAAATACTCCACAGTAAATTGATGGAACTACCCTTCTATTGTATGTTATTATAAGTCGATTGAAAATACAGCCTCTGTCCTGTACGGTATCAAAGATTATTATTCGGGTTTAAAATTTTTAAGTGTACTCAGAATGAAACTAGGTTTTTTCATGCTGAAAAATTGTATTTAATTAATTCTGCTTAACTCTTTGATGTAAGAGTTTAAATTACCTTGTTTTATAAATTGGAACATTTTTTTTTGGATGGCGGCCAAGTTAAACCAATACTACTCTTGCTTTTACAAAAGAAATTTCTTGGAATACTTAATGTATTATTCATCTTAAATTCTAATTAATCATCGTAAAAAATATTAAGTTTCATTTAGTATTAATTCATTTATTAACCATGAAAACCAGACTATTTTCATATGAAAACTTCTTCTTCTTTGGCGGTCATTCGTTGAGAGGAAAGACACATGTTCATATAAACTTTCGATAGTCAGTATTGTTTTGAGTTTTCTATTGATAAGGTACAACGTATGCCATTTCAGGCTATGCAAGTAAAGCCACTAAACTAATTTGTCTGGTTGTAATTTTCTGACGTCTCGTTTCTCCTGGCTACCCTGCTGAAGGCCTTCTGTCTGCTTTTAGGTTGTAAACCTTCGACCCTTAAACCACTTTAAAAACGATATATTATATATTTCGCACGCACCGCCGTTAATATGGATCTGTTCCGAGGTATTATAGTATTACCTGTAGTATTATATGGTTGCAAATCATGGGTTTTATATAGCTTATCACAGATATTTGAGGAAGATCTTAGGTATAAAATGGGAAGAGTGCAAAACAAACTTGAGTTTCCTGGAAGAAGCTAACATCGTTAGTATCGAAACTACGATAAAACGCTAACTACGATGGGTAGGGTATGGATGACATATGATTCAATGACGTGAATCTAAGTAAATGTGGCATAGACCCTAAATACTGGAGAACAGTGACGTTAAAAGTACATTTTGAAGGGGAAAATAGCGAACAGAAGAGGGCTGATGTAATTACCAAAAAATGGAGAAAGAGGAAAGAAAAGGAGGAAGATCTGTCTCTCAGAACCCACCTACCCATAGTAAAAAAATCAAAAAGGAGACAAGTAGAGAATAAGTAAAAGGAACAAAACGAAAATGTAGATACAGACTAAAGACATGTAAGAAGTAAGGAACAGAGAATAAATAGCATTAAAGTAAGAGCGTATTAAAGAAACGGAGTAAAAAATAATGACAGATTAAAACAAGTAGACATGAGAAACAGTAAAGATATGGTAGAAAGATCAGAGTAGAGTAAAAAAACGAACATAGTAAAAACAAGGTAAAAAGCAGGCTTATAGTAGAAACAAGCAGGGAGCAAACAAAACATGATAAATTCGAATTAAATGTATTAATTAGAAAGATATACACATAAAATCAATTTATCGAAAAATATTGTTAATGCGCTACCGAGATTCGAACCTGGATCTCTTTCCAAACCGGGAAAGGTGCATTATCCAACTATGCTACAGCGACAGTACTTTTGATGAAAAATTTTCGAACTTATATGTTACACTTTTCAAATTAATACATCTATCGTCCCATTATTTGAAAGCCATCTACTAATACCTTTGAGTAAATCTATAATTACAACTTCACAATAAGAATGTGTTCTCCTTAATAAAACATGATAAGTACGAAGTAGGCTGCAAGAACAGAAAATGATTGTATCGACACTATTGATAAATTTATTTGGGGTCCTTTAAAAGCAAATATATATTATATAAGGTTAATAATCGTCTGAACGTATAATATATGCTTACTATAAGCCAAATTCACACTGTTCACTTAGAACCCATGCGTCCCTGTATCTGTACTGTAGTTTTAGTTTTCCTATTTCCCTAATTACCTTTATAATGTACCTTAATGTATTTTTTGGACTATCTACGACTTGTCAATTTACACATTAAAAATAAAAAATATATGCTTACTATTAGCCAAATTCACACTGTTTCCTTAGAACCCATGCGTCCCTGTATCTGTACTGTAGTTTTAGTTTTCCTATTTCCCTAATTACCTTTATAATGTACATGTCTTTTTTGGACTATCTACGACTTGTCAATTTACACATTAAAAATATTAAATAATTTGTTTTAATTAAATCTATCACACTTATGCTATACTATTGCAGTATACTATTGATGGAGAGTAGTCTTTCATGGTAAGTTTGTTTTACGCAACAAAAGACGTAGCTCAATTTTAAATTACAATAATTGCTTCATCATTAGTACTTTGGGCTAACCATAGCATGTCCAATATGCGCCACCACCACATTTCTAAAGCACTTATTATCTTATACTCTACCTCTTGTGGTACCTGTTTCAGCTCTGTTTAATATAAATGGAAATACGAGACAAGAAAATAATTAAAATAAAATTCAAATGTTTGATAATTGAATAAAACTATTTCAATACAAAATCGAGACTTCATCAAATTTTTCTCACTCTGCGGGTTAGGGATAAATGAAATTAACTAGATTAGGCACTTCTTAAGTATTTGACGAGAAATATGAAAATGTTATATCTTCGATATTAATAATGTACATCCAATAAGGAACCTCTTTGGATTCTTAGAATATTTATTTATTATAATTAAGGATGTCTATAAATTGTTGAGAATTATTTATGTACTTTGAAATAGATTGGTAATCAGTAACAGGTAATTTATATTTTTAATCATTTTGTTGACATTTTTTTGGTAATTGTGTATTTATTCTGAACTCGGCTATTTTTACAATCTTTATCTAAACGTCATCTTCTTCTTCGCTGTAGGTCCTCCATTACTGTATATCGTGACTCTTCCGCCATTATCTCGATCATGGTCCACCAGCCGTTTCTATTTCAATCCGAACTTGGGCGTTTATCGAGGAGAGCGAAGCGCTCTATCGTCTCGGGGATCTTCCTTTACTTCGTCTGTCCACCACATTTCCAAGAAATGCCGAGTTTTCTTCATCATCATCGTGTTACGGATATCCATTTTTATATTATAAAATAGCATTCACGATTTTCCAACAACGTGATAAAAATCACAAACTGTGAGTCAATTATATATATATAAATATCTAAATCACAATCACTACCAGTGATTATTATTAAAAAATATCGTGATTTTTGTCTGAATATATATTAGCTAACTTATGTATTAATTTTTTTTAATAATAAAATAAATTCGTAGTTTGGAATATTTTGATTTGATTTTTATTATTTTATTTATTATTTCAGAATGATTTTTATAAAAATAACAATGAAATAGTGTTAGAATAATACTTAGATTTGTTATTAATTTTTATTTTGTCTAGCTATTGTGATATTATCAGAAAACGATGATCACAGCTAGTTTTCAATCACCGATATCATTAAATACCAATTATGCCTCACATCAGTGGGTTAAAATTACCAATTTATCAATTTACAAGTTATTTCTTAACTGAGAAGAATTATAAGATAATTTTTCCCTAGTGACAAAGAGAGTATCTACCATCTCACCATCAAGCGAATCACCAGTTTACGCACATACAATACTACACACAGCCTGTGATATATATAAACTAAATTTTGCACAGTTCTTCTTTAGGACCTTCGTAGAATATATATATATATATATATACCATCTTACCCCTCTCCCTCGGTTAACCTTTACCATGCCATGATATAAAATACCCGAGCGCAGCCATGCTGTCAACTGGTGTTACCGTAAATAACTATTAGAAAAAATGTTTTTATTAGCTTAAATGGTTTTAATGACACGAATTTACTCTAAATATTATTTAGTCGTATACAATGGGTTCTTCATTCTTATCTCTCATCATTTAATTAGTGAGAAAGAGACAATTATATTTGTATGTTTGTTGTTCTTTACAGTGTGTGATCTCTGTCTTTCATATCACAACTGGTATTTTAACCAACATATTAATTTTACAACGGATTGAATGGAAAAAAAAAAGTTTTTATACGATTCCCTTTTCATAATTGTTTTTTCACTAGTCATTCCTAAGCGCTAATATTTTCTTTAGGATTATCTTAAATATGAATTTTATGTTGTATGTATTTATCGAAATATTACAGGTTTAATTATGATGGTGGACCTGTGTTACTGCATGGTTTGGGAAGGGTTAAACTCCCACTACCGAGAATTTAAATGCGTGTTACATTTAATTTTTTAAAAGTTTCATGTTATTTAGAGCCCAGCTTAAAACGTAGGAACCCTCTCACTTCACCCTCTTCACAGATACTCGTTAGGACCCCGCGCAAAACTTATAAAGGCTCACCCTGGCCAAACCACACCCTCTCAATGATATAAATGTGCATTATATTGAACAACATCTGAATTGAATTCAGAGGTAAATGTGGTCATCCTAGCCCACTTTCCTGAATATCTCGCCTTGTCAATGCCAGGAGCAAATTATGTAAACATCGTAATTAGATATTGAGGGCTTGCGCAAAACAAAAGTACCCCTCTCCCAAAGTTATAATCTAAAATGGGGGTTTAAAATCACAATCCGGGCAAAGCCGATTACTGACAGCTTGCTTATTATAAGAGGAAATACAAAAAACTTATTTCAAGTATTAAATACATCATCAAACAGATTTTCAGAATTTTTTTTATATAAATGAATATTTCATAACAATTAAGGCATTTCGTTTCCGACAAACCGACACGAATTAAGTTTCGGTCAATCTTCAAAAGATCAACGTCATTATACTTATCCGTCTCACATATTTCACAAGTGTATTATGACGGAGCCAGCCGTCTGGCGTGAACATTTCTAAGCTCCGTCCGGTTCCCGACGATGGCAAGAAAGCACGGGCAAACTTGATTATAAAGACAATTTTAAAATTTTCAGAAGCTGGATGGCTATGTTCCTGTCGAATGCGATGTCAGCAGAATAGCTGGACAAGTTTAGTCATAGTCCATTCGCATCTGGCAGGCAGAAGTTTTTTTTTCTAATATTTTTTATCTTCGGCGGGAGCAACGTTTCTTAAAAGTGATTCCGCTCTCTAATATTCTCTACTAAGTGTACAATTAAAAATTGAATTTTCAATATAACCCAAGCAACTTTTTTCAAAATTAAAATTATAAATTGTTTTAATGATGAAGTTTCTACATTATGTAATAAATAAATCATCGGCAGAAAGCTTCCATTGCTATATTTGTGGTTTGACATGTAAGATTAAATAAAATACAATCACTTTGTATGAAACCACGAAATGTATTATACGTCAACCGGTTTCGCTTATCTCAAGCTTCTTCAAGACGCATTTAAAACTAATCATAAATACAAAAAAGTGCACTTATACATACATAAAGAGGGAGATAGAATATAAAATTACATGTGAAAGAGAAAGACATAATACATATATAGTTAAATAGAACATCAAGGGAGACACAATATAAAATTATATACGAAAGAGAAAGACAAAATTCATATACAGATTGACGAAATCCCTTAATGTTCCGTCTATCTGTATATGTATTCTGTCTCTCTCTTTTGCATATAATTTAATATTCTGTCGTCATTGTGAAGCTTGAAAAGAGAAAATACTAAATTGTTATAAGCTCTACCGAATATTATTCACGTCAACACTCCAACCTATATTATTCGAGAAAGAGATATAACAACTGGCGCAGTCGATCCAAAGTAAATTAGGAGAAAAACTTTAGAATACTTTTCAATGTCGAAAATTAAAACCAAATACTACCAACACATTTTTATCTCCAACTATTGTATATTACAGACAAAAATATTTTTATAACTTTTTTACAAAAACCTTTTATAACTTCAGATTGTACTTTTTTCACATAACTTTTCATAACTTACTTTATATTATACTTACTAACCCTTACTTTATAATGATTGTACCTTAATAATTACAACTTTTAAAAACTGTACAGGTAATTGCTTTAGAACAGATTTATTTTCATATATGTACTATTCACGCTACAAAAAATAAAATGATAATATCTGGCACCGCGAAATATAATATTATAATTTAGAAGTTTTCGAAAAATCACTCTACAGTAGAGATATTTAGTTTCAATATTCACATAAATGGCAATATCCAAGTTTTTACTAGAAAATTACGTAATAAGATAAACGCTAATAGTGAGATAGAAAACAAAGGTTCACGACACAAAAACACCTTAAAAATAGGCCATAAAACCAGCAAGAACAAAAATATGATCGCATCGGATAAAAATTATAAATAAAAAACGACCACTAAATATGATACAATATAAATTGTGACATTCAAAAAATAATTGGCAAACATACCAAGACGTGCACAAACTAATACACATTTTAAAAAAATGAAGTATCAGACTCAAACGCGTATTCTGAAGTGTCATGCGTCACCAATTGCGATAATACTTCTTCGCCTGGTAATAGCAATCACTATTGATCAGTAGCGTGTAATAGGCATGAATTTAGATTATGCTGCTAAAATTTATGATGTTCTATAGGTTATTTTTTTGTGATAGTATATCTGTGAGTTTATTCCTATTGCTGAAACTTATAAATTAAAATATTTTACAATGTAAAATTATACCGGGTTTATAATAGGTTTCGCACTTGCGAATTTTTGCAACACGCCTGCTCAAGCAAAGGCATGTATTCTAAACCACGTGCGGTGTGAGTTGCATTAGCTTATATACGTTTGGGATAGATTTTTGAGAAAAATCATAAGAAACACGTGCGAAGCTTTATTTGTCATGTCTAAATGTTATTACGTGGATTGAACGCCAGCGCATCACGCCCCCAGCTTGGCTCAGTCTGCGGGTGTCTCTAGTGTAATGTGTCAGAGTGGCTGTCTCGGATGGATGGGAATAGTCTAAAATAAATTAAACACTTAGTTTACACATGAAATACATAATACCATTTATTCACAATCACAACAACATGAGTATTTTTATCTTCTTTACTTCTCATCGTTTTTTCCTCCAGGCGAGGATACTACTTTTTAATGAATTTAACACTAATATTATGGTTATTATAAGGTTAAGAGGATACTTGAATGTTAAATTAATGACGTGGCAGCCGTGCTAAAATTATCTCTTGCCATCGAGGGACTTGATCCATTTCTCCCGTACCGGTCCATACAGCTCCCAGCGGATGACTAGATGATGAATCCATCTCAAATCTTCCGTATCTAACGCATATCTAAATTCCTCCTTCAAAATATCTCTTTCCGCCCGCCTCCACTCGGATCAGTAATGTAGCGCTCGGTCTACCGCACAATTTTTAAATGTCACAATGTTTCCATCAAATGATTCACTGACATGACAATTTTTAATTATTTCTTCGTGGACCTACAAATTTTATACATAATATATCACAAAAGTATAAAATTTAGATTTATTTCACAAAAGTTACAGCTATGTATAGCTTTTTTGATCATATAGATGCACGCCTCTGCTGACGATGGTGTTTATTGTTCTACGCAGTTAAAATAGGTATCCTGGTAATGACTGTGACCAGCTGTGCCGCCAATATGATTTATAAAATAATATGAATGGGCTTATTGTAAAATTGAATCATCGCGAATCTTCCGTTAAAAAAAGCCAATGAGTCAAGTTTTAAGAATGTGTTACAATGAAGAATAGTATTTTGCAATATTGTTTACACGCACGGGTATAACAGCGTGCAGTTAATATATTTAAATTAGTTAATCTATTTCTATGCGTGACATCTAAAAAGTGTTTTTTTTAGAGGTATAAAACTTTAAAATGAAATAAAATACATAAAAATCGTGGTAATGGCGAAGTTATTGGCTTTATTGGAAAAATAGTTTTATGCCATGAGCAGCTGAGGATGTACATCGGCGATAACGCGACGAATGTTGGCTTCCAAGTCATCTATCATCTCTGGTTTATCGGCGTTTAGCGATTTCACATTTCCCCACAGAAAATAATTTCAAAGATGTTAAATCACACTATCTTGGAGGCCGATTCACAGGTCAATTACACAAAATTATGCGCTCACCGAATGTATCCTTCAATAATTTGATTATGCCGCACGCTGTGTGGAATGTTGCGCCATCTTGTTGAAACCACAGCTCTTCCACACTAATGCCATTCGATTGTGGAACGAAAAAGTCAGTAATCATGCATCTATTGCTGTGCACGATAGCGAATTGACTCACTCGGGTCCTTCTCAATACTACGCTCTACTGCAGCAACAGGTTGGACGTGAATTTACACCTCCACTTGACTCGCACTTTTTTAGTGAAGAACAAAAATATCACTGCACTTGCGGATGGTAAAGAACACCGCTTCTCTGCGGTCCGGATTTGTACACACGGCAACAATTTTGATCCACAAAAAAACCTGTTGACAGCTCGGCGTCGAAACGCAATCTGTTCCCACGTCGGCGAAATCCCTAAGTAATTAGTTGACCAGAGCGGGAAAGGTATATTATAGTTTATTGGATAAACGGAATGCACATAGAGTATTCAACTTGCGTCAACAAGTGACAGGAAGGAGAACATATGATAACACTCTCTAATAGGCGCTCAAGCTATTATCTCAAATGCAGAAAGATTATTTATTTTCGCAATAATGGTTCTTGCTATCATAATTCTTATTTTTATTTCAAAGCTTAGGTCCCAGTAAATATTTTAAAATTCTTGATATTAGTGCCAACGATTGACGAATGTATATTCTCAACATTTTGTCAAGGTACTCATTATTTTAAACAGTGCTTCTTAAATGTTCATGTTGAGTCCAGAGGTTCTACTGATCTCAATAATATATTTTCTTCTTCTTTGAAATAGACAATCCACCCTTCAAGAGTGATTTGTGATATTAATCAAGTTAAAACATAATTTTATAGAAAAAAGTACAATATTATTATAGAATAGAAAATATATTACAAGTCAATACCATTGACGTTCAAGAAATTTGTTATTATATAGCTTAAATGTGGCGAGTTAAGGAAAAGAAGATGACACAAGTTAACCGAGAGTTGAAAATTACCATTGACAAGATTATTGTAAAAAAAACCTGTGATCCGCAATAGACAGGCAAAAAGATATGGTCAAGGGTTTCCTCCTCGGCACCACACTCACACATTGAAGAATCTATTAAGTTCAATATGAATAACCTGGCAATACCCAATTCTCATTCTAGAGATATTTGATATTGTTCTTTTGAAGATTTTCCTTTTGGAGTATCAGGGAGTGCAGGGAATAAATCTTTGAATTATTTTAAGCCTGAATCCATTCATTGTGCAGTCTAACTAGAATTCGTACATTTTTTAATCATATTAATTCTATCATACATCGGGATATGGAATTGATGAGGCAAAATTTCAGAAAGAAAGGCTTCCTTGGCCAGTTTATCAGCACATTAAAATAATATATTTTAGTAGAGTTCAATTATATACGAGTATTGGCGTATTATTATTATTAATTATTACACAAAATTAACATAGATAAATAGCTTATTAGATTGTATGGTCAGCATGGATTTGGATACGTCCAACGCAGACAATTCTTTGTATCAGAGAAGTTCCTGTGTATTATTTTCATATTAATAAATTATATGTAACAAATAATAATGAAAAATATATATAGTCCCTGCATTCACTTGCATATTCGCGTAATAATTCACATTTTTATCATAGGTATTGTTTTACTGTTTCCATATTATCAATCTAACAATTTAACTCAACAACTTGTATTTATATCAATAGTAGGGAACAGCTATACAATTTTAATATTATGAGATAAAAAGGGACAACATTATTCATTGAAATTCTGATGATTTCCATACATTTTTGAATGCTTCTTATTATTCTATGTAACCATTCTGTTTCAACACTACTGATATTCTAATGTCATTGATAATATGTATAAAAATAATGCTATAATATTTTATTTTTAAATAAATTTATTTAAAAAAATGGGCGTTACAGAAATATTCAAACAAATAATATAAATTAAAATAAAGACACAGTACCATAATGCAGGTTTTTAATTTGTATTTCTTATTATTGTTAATAATATGTAATTAATATATATATTTTAATATGTTTGAGGTTCTGTTGATTTACAATTTTACATTACGAAATTCCAAGAAGGCGCCATCGTTACACGTGTATCTGACAATGTGACTTGTGCAGCAATTTTTTCTGACTTGACTCATTACTGAGAAACATGACTTCCTCGCCACTGACCGTAATATACCAGACTTAAATAAGATAATAAATATTTTATATATCATCATCATTAATTACTTCAGCATCTTCAAATGTCCGAAGCGCCAATATGTGATGAGTAGTGTGACAAAATGTATTGTATCATGTGAGATGTAAGCTGACAGTATTGATAGAAGAAACGATTATTCACATTTTTATTTCAATAAATTTATTAAGAATGAAAAAACACAAAAATTTAAGTTTATTGATAGCTGATTGTACGCTGTAGAATGGAGTGAGTGGAAGCCAAAAAAAAAGTGAGTTAAGAAGCTGGTACTGCGCGTCAGGGTTATATAAGATACATAGACGGTGATAGGCGTCCGCCATAGGCCACCCACATTTCGCCTCGAATTGGAAGGCAAATTTAAATAATATAAATCTCTGAGCAATCTCCGGCTTAGTTACATACATTAAGTGTATAGAAAAAAATATAGAGTATAAATAATATTCTCATTTGCATAGCGTAATCCACCCACACTCAAAGATAACGTCAGCTTAATTAAAGATTATTTAAAAATTCATAGGTGGCGCCTGCCAAGTCGTTAGAAGATAAGATATTATAAGAAATTTTTAATTGGAGCCGTAAAATCTCTTCCATCGTTATAGCAAATTACATGAAAATAACTTTATTACTTTATTTGTTAATTTTAAATATTATAATAAATTTAATTAACTAATTAGATAAATATACCTATAGAAAAATTAAAGTGTGTAAAATGCATTACTATTTTTCCATATTAACCTCTTTTTAAATGGAATAATATATGTGTATTATGCAATCTCCGGGTCACATGTCCCACGAAATGGAATACAACAATTTTGGTCGTAAATCAGAATCACCACAAAGTGTGGGAGGAAGTAGAGAAACGTGGTACAGGATGAGGTCAGTGAGGGGATAGGGGTTCTAGTCGAAAGACCAGTAATCTCGGGAAGGGACTGCTTGCCTTACCTTGTATAACGCCTCCATAATCGCTGCACACAATAAATGGCATGCGGATGAGCTGATCTCCGTTTCCAATTGAAGACGGCGATGTCACAAGTTCACCCACGGCACAAAAAAATAGTATCACTGTGCACATAAATCACAGAATCACAAATAATACAGTGCTGGTGCACTGGAGCTGAAAGGGTCCATACCGCGAATGCTATCGCGATGTCTAGATCGAACACAATATCGGTCAAGTTAACGTCTGCTGGCATCGAGGTCATATGAAATGAAAAGACGCGCTAAAAGTGTGTTTACGATTTCGGAACAATAGATATATCATGAAAAAGACTACACAATATAAGTCTCAAATAAATGGTTAACGTGGCGAAATGGTAACGCATTTTCCCGGATAGGAAAAACTTCGGGTTCGTATCCCGATGGCGATTTTTTTCTGTACACCTTTCTAATTGAATTATTTAATTTGTATTGAATCACAAAACAATGTTCTGTTATTGCAAATTCACAATAAAATGTGTTATCATTCAAATATAAATATTTTGTTGTCTATAATCTGCAGGAACTTTTATGTTGAAGAATAAAAGATTTGTTGGCAGAAGAAATAATCTATTTCTGTAGTGATGTTTTCAGGGCTCGTTCCGTCAATCAACTATGCCGTGTGTGTGTGTGTGTGTGTGTGTGTGTGTAAAGTTAAACAAGTAGGTCAATAGTATATAGTGGTCGGGGGTTCGCGCCTCGTTCCAGGACACCAGCAAGTTAGTTCTATTTTCATAGCACCATAGCACATATTGATGTGACATGTATTCCGTGTACGCATCTTTATTTTTCCTCTTTCATCCT
Organism: Eubasilissa splendida; assembly: GCA_031772225.1. Lineage (NCBI taxonomy): Eukaryota > Metazoa > Arthropoda > Insecta > Trichoptera > Phryganeidae > Eubasilissa > Eubasilissa splendida. The sequence continues at coordinate 3,771,206 of CM062867.1, forward strand.
CATCTTTAATCCTCTTTCAGTGCAAAGTATTTATTCGCCGAATGCTTACTGCCTCAGTAATAATCACATGTACACCTTTCAGAGGTACACCGTCCCCGGTCCGACGATTTTATTCCCGTCGGCGGTTCCAAAATCACCCTCGAGAGGTATATGGTTGTCTGCTCGCCTTCAATATATTATTTCGTATTGTTAAATTCATTCTTGAAAAAAATAACTGTTATCCTGTATTCATTGTTTGCTATACAGTGGTACCGCGACTTACGCGAACTCAGAGTTACGCGATTCGTTTGGCGACACTGCCGCTAGACTGCCGCCCGCTATATCAGTGTTTCTCTTACTGTGATTGCTAGAAACTGATATCGCTCATCTGGTAGAAGAAGTTATTAATCTTGGCAAGCAATTAGGTTTGGAAGTCAATGCTAACGATGTCAACAACGAATTGTTAGATTCACTTAGTCAGGAGCTAACAATCGATGAGCTCATAGAAACGACAATGAAGACGCTTCAGATACGATTCCACCAGAAAAGCACATGACAATTGCAAGCTCAGACAGATAGTCTCAGCTCAATTAAAAATGGCTTAAAATTTTTAGAAAACATAGACTCCAACGAAGAATGCGTTATAGCTACGAAGCAAGGAATAAAAACATTATTAGCTTGCTACGAAGAAATTATGCGTGAAAAAGAAGGTATTGTGTCGTCAGATGAATTTCTTAAATTTTATGAAGCCATCGACATCGTTTTTTTAATATTTTGTATTAATATAAACTGCAATTTTATTAAATAGTTTTCTTCTAAACTAGTGTTTTTGTTAGTCCTTTTGAAAATTTAATGTATTTATATGCAAAGTTGTACCCCGCCTTACGCGAATTCGAGTTAAGCGATTTTTGTCGGGCCCACCTATCGCGTAAACTTCGGGGTATTACTGTATTGTGTATTTTCTATGATTTTTTTCGTAGATGGTGAAATAAACGACAAATGAAACGAAAAAATTTTACGTATCTGAAATCACGTCTCACGTCAATTTTGCTTAACAGTACACACCACGTAGGACGGCACCGAGGGTACAGTACTCCATCATAGTAGTACGCATTTATCGCTCCAATCCGTAATGTAAATGATAGAGTGAATTTTTATTGATTTATTAATTAATTGGCAACTATATAATACATATATAAAAATGTAGTTGAACTGAACTCATCTCACTAGAGAAATTCTGAGAAATTCTACAAATAAATTAGTATATTACAAGAGTAAAAAACCATTATTAAGTGGACTTTCAAATAAATTATTTTGAAGACATTTGTGACAACAATTATTAAATGTTTGAATCAATATGTTTGGAGTTCATGTTATTGAGACAATTCAATTGGTTTAAACTTTCAGCATCATATTAAATAGTTTAGGCCCAAAATATTTGCAGTTCCTTTGGCCATATATTGTATATGCTCTTAGAGTTTGTAGGTTATGTGTATTTGTCTGCGTGGTAATGATATTTTGAGTTGTTTCAAAATGTGTCTATTTGTATATATTTTGTATATATGTATATATTTTGTGAGTGTTTCGCCAATAACTTCACTATTTGTGGTCTAATTTGGATAAAATAAACAAAATTGAATTCTTTTGACTACTAGTTAAATTTACTAGGTAAACAAAAACATATTTACTTTGTTTTTCTTCGTCGCCAACGAGACAAAGTTACCGACTTAATTTATAATTTCTTAAGTCGTTTAAACGAAATCAATTACGACATTGTCGAATTCACCATTTGCTCATTTTCGTCTTTCGTATACGTAGATGACATTTTATTATGTATCTCTACGCTGCACAACACCAGCATGGTGTTTTATATCAATCTATCGTAAGAAATGGTTTCTAAGAATATTTTTGGTCCAATATCACTCATATTGCAGCTCAAAGTTTTACCCATTTTTACGGTAATTTCACAATTCAGCAATTAACAAGAATGCTTTGAAACGGAGGTCGTTAAACAAACCATAAACAATGTTCTACTTAGTCTCTGAGTAATTCAAACATAACGTGTTTCTTGTAAATTTAAATACGCGTACATTCTGAATGAACAAACTCGTGCCAAGAATGCGACGCGTACTATGTCCGTATGCGCGTTCGTTATTATTTTGTACCGAGAAGTTTTTCATTTGACTTTTTATTTCATCCCGCTGTAGTGGAACGGCAGTCTCGCCAGCATTTCTGGCAAAAAATCTGCAAAATTGTTTCAAAAGTTTCTTACAAAAATAATCTGAAAATTTTAGTAATAATTTCGAAACGTTGTAGTGGAAAAATAACTGAAAAGTTAATAAGGCATCTATACACCATCATGCTGGATTCTCACGTAATATCACGATTACATAGATGAGATTTGTCTCGAGAATTGATCAATTTAAACACATAGACTTTATTTATTTTATTATTATTATATTGATTTTCAACAAGTCGTTAATGACTCTGAAAGATGGTCCTAGAATGACATTAATGTGTGTATAATGTAAAAACAATTGTAAACAATTCGGGAGATATCGAGTTATATGCCAGAAGTCCACTCTCGCCGAGGCGAGGCATGCGAGGCAAAGCTATATGGCACGAAACGACCCGTGTCGACACGAGATAGGCGAGGCAAGCCGAGAACTGCTGTACATTCTCGTTTTAGCATCAGCGTCAGCAGTCCACTCTCGCCGTGCCTCTGCGAGAGTGGACTGCTGGCAACGAATACACTTTTGTGAATCATGGTTAACCTTTCCTCTCCGAGTATGTAAACTGAGTTGACATTGCCTCTAATTATGTGAATATCTCTGTTAATAGACTAAATACTTACTTACTTACCATGATGCCGTTTCTCCGCGGAAGTAGGCAGAGAGGATAGAGCGCCACACTCCTCTGTCCTGACACGCAATTATCGCCTGGTTCACATTCATACATCTTCTCATACAAACTTGCCGATTGTTGAGGCTTCTAACAGAACCATCCTCCATTATCTGGTTTACGTGGTCGTGCCAAGTCTTCCGCAGACGTCCTCTATTTATGGTTCCATCAACACTTGCGTCATATATTTATCTTACCATTCAATAGATTTGCCACATATACACCTAAGTGATCTCATTTCTACTGCATTCAGTCTACTTTAGTTCCTCTTCTGCCAGCTACAGGCATCACTTCCATACATCAGTGTCCATACTAAGACTCCATTGTGCACCGCTAGTTTTGCCTCGGTTGGCAAATTTCCGTTAGATATAATTCCATTCAATGCGTCTAAATACAGAGTTGATATTTTGGGTATTCCTAAGTAATATATTTATGTATTGGATGTAATAATTAAAATATACAAGTATTTACCATACACGACAATAAAAAATGTTTTTTCGAAGAATCTGACGTGAATTTGCCAATACGTATATTTGTACGTATGGAGTGGAGTAAAAGGCGTAGTGCGCGGGACAAGAGGAGCCGGATGCCGACCATCACTTTAGTGGTGGAGCGTGCGCCAGCTGAGTCTATCGTTCGTGATAACCAATGTTTTTTCTCATTTTTAGCACTTTTACACAATAATTGATATATATGAACTATTATTTGAATGATTAACATAAGTAATAAATGTAAAATGTTCATATTTATCCGACTTAAAAATTGAATAAGTCTACATGTACACTGAGTTTACAGTACAGAAATGCGAAATTATTTTAACACCGTAAGGGAAAGGTTAAAAATATATTTATTTAAAACTTCGATACGTTTAAAATTTCGTATGTTCCTTGCCGACCTCGAATCCACATCGAGATAGCTAGTATTTTATTTGTATTATTTTCATTTGTCCTCTTGTATAATTTGCAATTACCTATAATATAAATATGGCTGAACTCCATTACCAAATTACCGGTAAATAAATTTCTAAGTACCGGTAATTTCGGTAAATTATTTTTCATTCTTTAATGTATCTTATAATAATATTCTTAAACTAGGATATTATGTAACGATATTTGCAGAAATCAGGAACGTTGAGTGTATTGTTGTATGGTTCGTTAACCTGGAATTATGTGGAATTTATGTGGAATGGACAACTCATACAGAATACTGTTCGGATTGACGCGTTATTGCAGCGCATCTACAATGTTTACCGAAGGCCGTATACATGGATTCGTTCCGCTTTTGAGACATCGAGTTGCAGGCGGAATGCTGATTCCCTGACCAGAGAATGGCAATGCAAAAACAATGGATGTGACTGTAGTAGTTATATATGTGTGAACTTATTACTTTTAAATTTTTATAAATTTATTTTTTAATTGGTTTTATTTTTCTTTTTCATAGCAATATATTTATTTCATAACTTCAATGTATAACAAAAAGCCTGATCACGCTGGAATAAATTTTATTTATTATAATTAATATTATTATTATTAATAATACAATGCACGCACGTAAGCTGGGGATCCGAGACTAACCATCGCAAAAATCATTAGTCAGGCTAACGGTACGTAATTGATTATTATTCATCCCTTAGCGGCAATTCTGCCTTCCGACAAATACTTTTTAGTGTCTCTTCTGAAGTTTAGTGATGTCCAGTTGCACTATACATTGTCTCTGTTAATATTTTTTCATTGCAATTTTATTAATTATTAATTTTTTAAATAATATATAACGTTGTGTATAATATAATGAGTAATCATCGTGTAAAACAAATATATACAATTTATTTTTTATTAAATTTATTTTTTATTAAATTTATTTTTTATTCAATTTATTTTTTTCAATTTGCCATTTTCCAGTAAATTTGCATGCCGTAGTTGGTTACAGTGGCTCAAGCAACGAGCAACGTCAAACAGCTACGAGTATGTTCTGAAAAATCCAACTTCACAACAAAAATAAAAATTCTCCTTAAAAATATATAAGTTATATAAAAGTTTATTCATTCTGGCGTATATTTTATTAAAAGGTATTTGGTATTCACCGCAATATAAATGGAAAGATTACAGAATATAAGTTCAAAATTTGTCAAAAGTGTATTTGATCACTATAGCGATAATGGTAATGCACTTTACCCGGATATGAAAAGGTCCAGAAAATATTTAGAGTATGTCCAAATCTTTGTAGGAACTAATTACTGGGTTTTATCCCCTGGGGGATTGTCATCAAGATTAAGATGTCTCATCTTGATTTAATATATACAACTTCCAAAAATTTGATAGATGTGGTAGCGTGGGTAAATATGTGAATGTTAAATTGTGTAAAATTTTCACTTAAGTCAGCCGATGACAGGTCGTAAACCCTGTAACACCCAAAACTTTCATACTTCTCATATAAAAAATAATAGCTTCGTCTCTGTGAGACATCTTAATCTTAATTCAATTTGTATTAGAAATTATAAAATTAACATTTTAATGCATCAACCTAAATAAGGTTTAAGAACATTTATTTTATTGTTAATTGATGCTTGGAACAACACGTATGTGATAATATCTACGAGTATATAAGGTTTAAGACCCAACTAAGAAGGCAGCTGAGAAAGCGGAAGGATGCTGCATCCTGCATTAACAGTTACATACTTAGGATTAAGCTGTGCTAAGCAGATTATACATGATTGCACACTGCACACTTGGCAAATGGGTTAACCAACAAGAGCTCTACAAGAAATAATATTGATTTTATTTCTAGACGTTCTCAAATAATATTATATTTAAGCTGTTCCAAGATGTATAATATTTTCCGTAAAGCTGTCTAATTTATCTTTTTTTTTATTTCCTTGTTATATTATATTATATTCAGGTATCCATTTATAAAATACTGTGGACTAAGTCTGTTACACCCTGTAAAAATTGTACTTCTTTTCGAAAGATTGATTTTTTTCTTTATATATAATTTGAATGTGAATTAAATATATTAATTAGAAAAATATACATATAAAATCAACTTTATCGAAAAATATTGTTGTTGCGCCACCTGAATTTGAACCTGAATCTCTTTCCTGGCCGGGGAAGGTGCATTATCCAACTATGCTACAGTGACGATATTTTTAGGGACAAATTTTCGAACCTATATGTTACCTTTTTGATATTAATACATTTAATTGTTCCATTATTTGAAAGAGCCATCTACCTTATTTTTAAAGAATCTCAAATACATGAGTAATCTGATAGCAGACGCCAGAATTATCAATTCATTTTTATTAAATTTTTGACACATTGATACAACTTTATTATTAGGAGAACACATTCTAGTTAATAAATATATTTATTAGAAAGATATACATATAAAATCAATTTTATCGAAAAATATTATTGTTGCGCCGAAATCATAGAACGTTGTCCAAATAATAGAATGATTCAATGTATTAATATCAAAATGGTAACATATAGGTTCGGAAATTTGTCGCTAAAAATAACGTCGCTGTAGTATAGTTGGATAATGCACCTTCCCCGGTTTTGAAAGAGATCCAGATTCGAATCCTGATTTTATATGTATATCTATCTAATTAATATATTTAATTCATATTTAAAATATCACACACCTATATGTTCTGAATAATTACAACTTCACAATGAGAATGTGTTCTCCTAATTATATATAATTCATCTAACATTTCCTTTATCTAATTTTCCACCCTTATTATATTTTATTTATAAAAAAAAAGTGTTTAACTATGTAAGCAGTGTAGGCAATCCTAGCCGTAAAAATACCATGCGGTTTGACAAAAAATAAAATTAAAATTAATATATGTGTAATAAAGAATAAATAAAATAAATAAAAAACCAACGTGTCTGTTGTTTTATATGGATAGAGAGTTTGCAATTCTAATATTTTTTTTATTACTACGTTAATACATTTTTTGTATTGGAAGTCCATTATGATGTAAGGATACATGCGTCCACGTATTAGTGCCCACCATAACCATTAGATGTAAGATCTTACATATTTTCACTAGAGTCACATCATTTTTTAAAAATGTTTAATAGGTCTTTATTTGGTTTTGTTAATTATTATTGGCACAACACATCCTCTCGTTCTCTCACCGTCCAAATTGTTCGCGTTCGAAACTCTCGCGGTTCCACCCGACGAGCTGGTTGAATAGCTATTGTGAGAATCAGTGTTTATATTTACATTATTTATCAACACTAAGATTAGATCTAGTAAATAATTTACTATAATCATCTTTATAAAAATACTTCGTTCTGTTATCTACTATAAGTTTTAAAAATCTTAAATGTAACTGTTTAATTTTATTAATATATGCATTATATATCAGTCCATAGCTACTCACTCCATAACTGATAACCGAGGCGACCATCGCAGAGTACTATAGCCCGAGAGGTGTATAACTTTAACATATAAATGCATGTAGGAAGCGCGGTTCCAAAAAAAATCCTTATTAAAAACCCAGATGGTAGGAGAAGAAATGGGAATAACCTCAACATCGTTGGGAAGTAAAGAATGGCGCAGTAAATCTATTACTGATTCTCAACTGGAAGACAGTCGCCGAGAACCGGAGCACGTTGAAATAAAAAATTCAGAAGACCAAGACTTGATATGCGCTGCAGGGTTGTCTATGACTGTCTGAATGAATTATTTTATAAAACATACATAGTTAAGTATACAGATTTTCTAAACATTTCTAGAAATGTTAACCTTTACATATAGAACAAAGAATGCTTTTCACATTCGCTAATCGTCAAATGAGCGTGAAGTTTAACGTCAATCCGTAGACTATTTATAAAAACGTGTACATCAAGATGTTAAAGATAGAGCTTTAAAATATAGTATTTGAGGAGCTGGTGCTTTTATTATATATAAATATCATTCAGTAAGCATCCTAATCACAGTCCACATTTCTCGTCCCAATATTTTCATTTTAGTATCACCCACGTGAATACATTAGTACCACTTACGCAATCCAATAACTCCGCGACTTTTTTTAAATATATTACTCGATTGGAACGAAAATTTAAATGCTGACAATATAATATGCATTATTGTAAAAGATACGTCTTGTTTACACAAAGATTTAATTTTCGAAGAGTAAACATTTTTATTATTTTTTTATTCTTCTTTTTATTATTATTTTTTAATTTAAACTAGACCCACAAAACGTCTTGCTAGACGTTTGTCTGCAGGTACATTCATATCAATTTTATTACATTTAATATAATCAAAACATAACAACTAATCAGTCATAGTTTAAACAATTCATTTCAGGCATGTGTCATAAACTATCAGATTTATTTTTCTATTAAAGAATGTGTCCCGCAACTAGTGTTCCGGTAATCTAGTGGTCTGGGGTTTACGTCTCGTTCTAGAAGACCAGCTAGTTTATCCTATGAAACTATGAAAATCATAGTATAAGCGTTTAGCTCAGTATGAAAATAGTAAGGATGATGATGTGACATGTACTCCGTGTGCAGCTCTATTTAAAATATATATATATGTATATCAGAGAAAAATGCTTTATTTACTCCAATTATATTTCTGTAGTGTCTAATTTATATTTCCTTAGTACCAATAATAAAATTAATATCACATTTGTAAACTTTATTATTACAGAAAAAGTCACACAATCACAATAAAAGGATTCAAAAATAGGCGTATTGTTTATGTACTCATTTCTTCAGATTCAGTGTCCGATTTTTTTAAATCACTTTTCGACTAGTTAGACGTCATCGATTAAAAGACGTACACTGAATTCAGAGACACCAAAATAGGAAAAAATACATGCTCTTTATAATCGAGGAAACACGGTACATTGTTTAAACGCTTGCAAGAAAATTAATTCAATTATTTAAGAAGAACATCTTACCACCGATATTCACAACACAGTGATCAACGCTTCGAGACTTTTAAACCTTAAATCCTTTATCTATGTTAACGTTAACAATGTATGTTTTTAAGGGAAGATTTATGAATTAATCTAAACCATTTCTATACGTTCATTCAACTACCTGCTTAACACTTACTGCCCGGTGGAAAAAACAATACACGTCCGGCGGTGGTGGGTCATTTTAGACACACCTCAAATTTTCCGTTTTTCAACCGTTTTATGGAAGATTTTTTATAGATATTTTATTTTAAATATGATTTAATAAAACGGCATGATGTGCTGAAATGTTTCTGCTAAAAAAATAAAGTTAAAAATTAAAAAATATTACGAATAATGCACGCATCAACAGACGCCCTACACAGCCAAAATACAAACATCCACTGAGTATGTGATCTCGTCGGTTGGCGATTGTTTCCACCTGCTGGTGTGTAACAGTGGTTAAAAACAATTAAAATGTATTATTTGTTTTTTATATATTTGTATTTTTTACACTAAAACTGGATGATAATATTTATATTATACTCGTATATATAAATACATTATAAAAATTATATCATTTTTATATGAAATGCAATCAACAATATTATAAGCAGATGCAAATTAATGTAATTGACATAGTTTTAAAAAATAAGTTTAATAATAGACAACTTATACACAAAATAGATATAATATTGATTGTGTTCTGTGAATTCCGGTCAGTAAATTGTAGGAATTGTCAGAATATAATTGTCAAACAAATAAATAACATTTGACCCATGGTCGACCCGCTTCTAAATTGTATCAGAACTACCTATTGTCATTTATAATTAGCAACAACAATATTGAAAACCCAACCAGGTAGTGTCATAAAACTTGTAGGTAGGCGCAACGCCCCTCAACTATTGATATTACTGGCATTGTCTAGTGGCCGCCATACGAAAATATGTATAAAAAAAAATACATGAACGCATACCTGTAAAAAATATGCTCGAAATTCTTCTCTGCATGTCTCATTACATGCCTAAGAAATTGAAATTTTAGTATTTTTATTGTTTTAATTACTTATTTTTCTTTAGTCATCCGAACCATAATAATAATTTGTATTAAATTAAATTTGTATCAATTGTATCTAATTTGATGAGCCAGAATATAACCCGCAATTTATTTTATTTGTCATTGACGTCGGGCGCGCATATTCAAAGCTGCGTACGCCACTCGGTCAAAAATTACAACTACCAGGCGCGTTTTATTAGTAAGTACCGTTGCCAGATATTCCCGGTATAGCGCTGAGGTTGTGATGTAACGCATGCGCGATGATTTCCTTCATCTGTTGACTCACCACATCACATGTTAGATACATTTACATAATATGGCCATGTAGTGAGTGGTTAAAATGTTCAAGATAATAGAATTTAGAATGTGTTTTTCTAATAATAAAGTTGTATCAATGTGTCCAAAATTTAGTAAAAATGAATTGATAATTATGGCGTCTGCTATCAGTTTACTCAAAGATATTTGAGATTCTGTAAAAATGAGGTAGATGGCTCTTTCAAATAATGGAACGATTAAATGTATTAATATCAAAAAGGTAACATATAGGTTCGAAAATTGTCGCTGTAGCATAGTTGGATAATGCACCTTCCCCGGTTAGGAAAGAGATCCAAGTTCGAATCCCGGTGGCGCAACAACAATATTTTTCGATAAAATTGGTTTTATATGTATATCTTTCTAATTAATATATTTAATTCATATTTAAAATATCACAGACCTATGTTCTGAATAATTACAACTTCACAATAAGAATGTGTTCTCCTAATAATTTAAAGCATTCATTAAGTCGTATACAATGTGTCTTTCCTTCTTATCTCTCTTCATTTAATAAGTGAAAAAGAGACAATTATATTTGTTGTTCTTTTCACTGTGAAAATAGTGTGTGATTTCTGTCTTTTATATCACAAATGGTATTTTTACCAACGTATTAATTTTATAACGAATTAAATAAAAGAATTAATTGTTTTTGTACGATTCCCTTTTCATAATTAGTTTTTTACTAGTCATTCCTAAGCTCTAATATTTTCTTTATATAAATTTAATGTTGCATATATTCACCGAAATGTTATAGGTTTAATTATGATGGTAGACGGTTCTTACTTATAAAACGCGCCTCGCATATCACTTTGTAACATAAATATTATATTTTAAGCAATACAAATTCATAATTGTTTTTACTATGCAAGTTCGTAACAACATTTGTAACATTAGTACATCTTTCTAACCACCTTGTTCTAATTACGCAATCAATGGAATTGCTTGCGAGAAATCTGGATTCGCACTAATGCAAAATCCTGTAGAACGTTCCAGGTTAATCGCTAACGTAACAACAGTTGACGTGACAATATGTATATAGCATTTTGTAACGGAATGCGTCGTATACCTGATAGCGCCCTAGAGGACAAACAATATTGGAACCACAGACCAGTAAATGAATAGACATGAAATAAAGTGTACATATAGCAGAGGGGTTTAAAACATTAGTTGCGGAACGATGAGCATTCTACACATATTCTTTGTGGAAACATCAATCCGTTAGTTTATGACAAATTAAATATTTATGTAAACAAGTCGTATTTTTTTACATTATAGCATATTATATTGTTAGTGTTTAAATTTTCGTTCCAATTGATTCAAATTCGGTTATATCGAGCACGGTTATAGTGAGATCACGGCTATAATGAAAAAATACTTATTATTATTTTGATTCAGGCCTGTTTTCATGCAACACTTCACTGTGTTAGTGAGTTCGCTTCACTGATATAACGTATAAAAATATTATTAACAAGTGAACAAAATACACTAATTCTTGAGAAGTCAGCCGACGAGGTTCCTTATTGTTTACAATTCCTTTCAGGTTTGTGAATTCTTAGAAAAATACAATGGGTGTTTATTTCTTGTGCGTAGTAAGTAGCAGTAAGTTGTAAACGGTATTTTCAATTTTGTTAAAAAATCATGTGATTGAATGTAATTTTTCTTTAAAATGTTTTTGTTCATACAATTATAGATTTTTGATTTTTCATATGTATTTGACTTTCTTTTAATTTTATTGGGTATTAAACATTTTTTGTAATAACAAGTATCGGTTATAATGAGTAAATTTAGCTGGAACTTTCGTATTCGTTTAAAAAAAAAATCGCTGAGCTAGTTGATTGCGTACGTGGTACCAAAATGATTACATGTGTGACACCAAATTGTAACAAGGAATATACGTAAGTTCATGTCTATATATTTGGTAGTCTTTGATTGGAATTGATTGGATTCTCTGTTCCGACCCATATGAGGAATACAGCGTAATGATAAAATAAATCATTTATGTAAGATAGGTTGAATACCGAATTTTTGATTGCCGAATAAAAAACTGTTAAATATTTAAAGTAAACCTTGATTTATTCCTGAAAACTATCCAAACCCACGAATTACACTTTCAAATTAGGGGATGCCGATCGAACCGTCGACTGGGAGCCCCGGGACTATAAATCGTCGATATTTTTTATAGGCTCGGTATTTTTGCATGGCTCTTTAACGGGCGCCGTATCATCCCCGAAGTCATGCGGCATGACGGCCCGAAATTACGGGATCGTATCGGAAAATATTACGGTACGACGCGTGGGAAATTCGAGCGCCCAATCAGGAAACGGATCCGACACGGGAAGCCATTTTTATTGATAGCGGCCATGATTTTGTGATTTTTTGTTGTCCCGGTGATTGGGATCGTACATCGTTGCGATCACTGGAGTAAGACATTGAATACTTTCAGAAATACAGGCGTTTTTCAAAACATGACAACAAGATGGCTTAATTTCGTTTTACACCACACACTCAGAATTGTACCTGTTTGGGACATATATTTATTTCGTGTATAAATATTAATTATTGAACGAAAATAATGCACCGTGCCTTCCCCTCCCTATCCGTCCCTTCCCGGCCGATCAGTCGATTGGCAACCTTGAACCAATGCATATTCGAGACATCGCGTCTATTCTGTGTCGGAACCTTTGACGAAATAGTGAGTTAAAATGTACAGTCCACATCTTCGGAGATGTACCTATTACGTACCAAATAATGACTATATTTCCGTTATTCGTAATGATTTTCGGGTGATGGTTTTGTCAATCTTCATATGATTTTGTATAATTTAATAATATGATTGCGCTTCGTCGCTATTGGATTTGTACATGTCAGTTTAATTGTCAAATATCAAAGTAGTCTTTGAAAATCCGCCAGATGGCAGTACAGATAAGCAAAATATTATAATGAATATTAATATTCATTAACTAACTAAATAACTTACCATCACGTCGTTTCACCGTCTTCTCATACAAGGTCGCCAATTATTGAGGCATCCAACAGGACCATCATCCAGTATCTGGTTTACTTGGTAGTGCCAAGTCTTCCGCAGACGTTCTCTACTTCTGGTACCATAAACACTTGCGTCATATATCTTCCTTTCCATTCTCACCTTACTGATCCGTTCCATATGACCAAATCACCTAAGTGATCATTTCTTAATCTTACTCACTATACTAAGATCACCTTCACATTACTTCCTTATTTTTTCATTCTTTACTCTATCATAAATAGGTCTGTGACATATACGCCTAAGTGATTTCATTTCCACTGCATTCAGTCTACTTTCGTTTCTCTTCTGCCAGCTACAGGCCTCACTCCCATATATCAGTGTCGATACCAGGACTTCATTGTATATAGCTAGTTTTATTTACAAATCCGCTAAACGGCAGTACATGCTAGCAAAAAAAAATTATGATTATTAATATTATTTTACAATATATCCGTATTGTGTAATAGATGTCACTAATTAAGATATGGTATTCAATTAAAAATTTAAGTTTATTTACTCTACTAATATTTTGTTTACACTACATGATGCAATGTTAAAGCGATATAATAAGAGATTTTTACATTGACTTATGGATTCTATGGAAACCCTGGCCACAAAGGGGCAATGATAGCCACACGCAGGGCCTAGCAGTGAGTCTGAGTGAGAGCACAATCTATGTTTTAATCACATGTTATTTACACAGCTCTTGTGATACCGAGCGGACGAGGTAAAAATAGACCATTATACATATATACAAAATAATTGTTCACAATAAGAATATGTTCTCCTAAATAATAAAGTTGTATCAATGTGTCCAAAATTTAATAAAAATGAATTGATAATTCTGGCGTCTGCTATCAGTTTACTCAAACGTATTTGAGATTCTGTAAAAATAAGGTAGATGGCTCTGTCAAATGATGGAACGATTAAATGTATTAATATTAAAAAGGTAACATATAGGGTCGAAAATTGTCGCTAAAAGTATTGTCGCTGTAGCTTAGTTGGATAAAGCACCTTCCCCGGTTAGGAAAGAGATCCAAGTTTGAATCCCGGTGGCGCAACAACAATATTTTTCGATAGAATTGATTTTATATATATATATCTTTATAATTAATATATTTAATTCATATTCAAAATAATTTTATTTAACTGCCCACGTCGACTGCATACGAACCAACGTATTGGAGCGTTTACGTAGTAAATAGTCCAGGTGTTCTTTTTTAAGACGGCGTGAACTCGAACGCAATAGAAATATATTTTTTATTTCGTCCACGTGTTTTTTACTCGGCCAATGTTACGGTAAACATATAATATGTATATATAATGCATCCGTTGTACAATTCTGTTGTTACGGACCAAAGATCAAACTTTACAACAACCGGATGTACGCTTTGCTATTTGCAGGGCCAGTTCTGTCAATCTACATTGTAACGCGCTGCGCCAGTGTGCGAAGTCTAAAGTCACTTCGTCAGAGGCTAAACAGATTCAAAAGTAGAGATTCGCGAGTAGATAAAACAGTCTCGGAACAGGCGAGGTCAATAGTTGAAATAAAACTACATATTAGAGATGGATAACCATTAAAATTGTGTTTGATTATAACGATGATTGGTATCTGATATTAAACTGTTGAAGGTTTAACACTTACTGCCCGGTGAGTAAAAACAAAACACGTCCGGCGGTGGTGGGTCATTTTAGACCCGTCTCATATTTTCAGTTTTTCAACCGTTATGTCGGATATTTTTAATAAACATTTAATTTCAAATGTGATTTAATGAAATAGCATGATGTGCCGTAATATTTCTGCTAAAATATTAAAGTAAAAAATATTACGAATAATCTACATATTCTCACGCATCAACAGACGCCCTACACAGCCAAAATACAAACATCCACTGGGCATGTGATCTTCTCGTCAGAACCCGAGCAGGTAGTGTCATAAAACTTACAGGAAGGAGCAACGCCCCTCAAATAATTATATTACCGGCATTGTCTAGGGGGCCGCCAGACGAAAATAAGTCAAAACAAATACATGGACCTGGTATCCTTTGTCTACCCACCGTAAAAAATTAGCTCAATATGTTGATATCATATGTTTCCGCATAAGCGCTAAGATTCAATCCCGTAAAAGCGACTGTCTTAGGTCAATTTATGAGCGTTTTTTCATATTTTTATCAATAACTTATTTGAATCTCGTCCGATAACATTTATTTGTATCTCAAATTATTTGGAAATATTTACAAAGGATGTGCGACCGTGGTTTGTCAGCGATTTCCCAGTCGCCGAAATCTGTGACATTCACATTACACAAATGTATCATACCAACAACAAGCAAAACCAGGGGTGCCAGTCGAAGGAATAATAAAGTACGTAAACGGTGGCTTTGGCTTCCAAATGCATACCACTAAACAACCTCATTAACAAACAAGTATTTTGTTAAAGTTCAAGGTTGGGTGATATACCACCAGCGGTTTAGTTACTCGAGATGTTTTTCTCATCTCAAATGACATTTATATTGATGAAAGCAGTAAAAATGAGAACATTTTTATATTTTATAAAAAATGTGTAATCTAAAGGTAGTAGATAAAATCGATATCATATAAAAACATTCTCAAATAACTTTATAGAATTTATTAATATTATTTTTTCATTCTCAATTACTTTATCGTGATTTGATTCACATACTATTTCTGAGAATATTTGAAAGTCTAGCCGAAACTATGACAAAGGCAATAATTCCCTTTTTACAAGGTCACTTAAGTACTCCACTCCTGGGACAATTTCTAGAAACTGACACGACCTGCGTATCTATATCATTCGTAGACTTTCATAATGCTTATAGCAGACGTGATATTGAATACTAGAAGCTTACAGAAATCTCACGTGGAATCAAGTGCTTATTACAAGTGGTATTTCGTGTGGTCAGTTAAAAAATATTAATAACAAAGCCCACACAGAATTGATATAGTCGGGGTGGGGTGGGAGGTATGCTGATCGCTAGCCGCGTCCTTGGGAATTCAGTCAATAGACTTTTTCCTATAAGGCTTTCTTAAATCAAAGGTATACAGTAACAATCCTCCCTATCTGCACCAATTAAAAGAAAATGTCCAAGAAGAAATGACAGCGACCACAAAGAAAACGTGCCGAGCAGATTTCAGAAATTTTGCCTCCCGTTTAGAAGAGTGCCAGCGAAATAACGGATCACATTTATAAAACGTATTTTTATTTTATTAAACCCATCCATTATTTTACCAGTATTTATCCAGTATTTTGGGACACTTTGTATAAAGCATTGTACTAGTTACTTTGCTGCACTACCCTCTGTGTACTGATGATGATAGAGGTGTTAATATTTTAATGGTCTTGTTAAATTTATTCCTTTTTGATTCCTCAATCATGTATATGAAATGTTACCACTTTATGTAAAGAGTGAATAAGTTTTAATAGCAATCGCATGACTATGTAAAGCGGGCGTATTACGAATGAAACAGTATTTACAAAAGTATCATTCATTTATCAAATGGAGCACAATTGAATTTACACTGTTTGTTAAATTAATGTTCAAGATTGACAACGTTCACTGAGATTCGCGCGAAAAGATGGCCAGGAGAAGAGTTTCTCGGAATGGTTGCGTCGCAGTGTATTGCTGTTTGCTTTTCTGCATGTACCAGGCAGACTGTAGGCCCGTCAAGTGTAGATATGCTTACCCGGCTATGTTTGTAAGGCGCGGCTATGTTAAAGCTACTTGTAAGAGGTTAATATATGGCTTAAGAGGGACGATCAAAACTAATTATATATTGAATATTGAACTAGCTGAAATAAATCGCCTCATATTAAAGATAAACCAGCAATAATCAACATGATAATTTTACTCAAAACAATTTCACATATTAACACATGCAAAAAAAAATTGTTGTGCAGTATATCGCACATAGGCAAATTAAAAACTTCTAGAAAGATTAAATGTTTATTCTACAAATCTTTGCGGTTCGACTTAAGTAAAGGATAAGGATAATAATTTTATTATACATGAGTTTAATGGTGAAACAATAAATTTTTTATTTATTTTTTAGTAGCTATTGGTAATATTATTAAAATATTATTTTGAATAATGGTGTGCGATAAACGGCAACACTAAACTTTATATAGCAGAGTAATAAACTTAAATAAATTATTGTGAAGAAAATTATTCAGAAAAAGGAAATCGACAGTCAGTCTACTCAAACGCTAGTTTTCGAATAACTTTCCAGCTATACGATTGGTGGCTGTCCGCGTGTCCTGTATGTCGTGTACAACCGACTATACCCCCTCCTCAATTCCTACAGTTTACTATCCTTACAAAACAAATGACTCTTGTACAAAGCAATCATCCGTCCTATACTCACATCAAGGGTTCATATGGGGTTCAAGTAACACAAAAAATTTAGAATTCAAATAATACTACATCCTTAGAAAAATTACAAACTCACCCTGGTTTGTCAGAAACACAATCACTAAATCACAATTTAAATTTAATTCTAAATTAATTTCCATCCCAAACACTTCCATAAACTTGCTCGGCCTATATGATCCCTCATCCTATCCCCATCATCTTCGTCCCATTTCACTTCTTTACCCTGTTCTTGACCCTATTGAACAAAATTTATAAAAAGATTCTATAAAAACACTAAAAACATAAAAATTTGTTAAAAATTCAACAAAATTAAACAAAAAAAGAATTATCTAAATATAAAAAAATAAAAAAATGTATTATATAAAAAAAATTTTACCCATTTTTGCTACTACTTTATACAATTATATACAAAGTTAAAATTACCTGATATTAAAAAAAAAACAATTTCACCATATTCACCGTATAGGATCGCCGAAAAAATCTTATGCCATTGTTGTTACCTCATATGTCGGAGACAAGAGGGCTCAGCCCTTATCCCTCCCCCCTTTAACTATCGAATCAGAGACAGCGGTCTGTATTTGAAATATCACCTTCAAATATAATACTAACTAGTTAAAGATGCCGCATTTATTTCTCAGTATTTTGCGCATTTTCCTCTTTCGTATTCGTACACTACATTTTCCTACGCGCCAGCAGCGCGTTTTATTCCGTCACCTATATTTTTATTTTTAAATTTAATTAAAAAAGTATTCCTTTTTTGCATCATTTGACTGTTAAAATTTGCCACAAGACAGAGAACAGAGAAAGAACCACAGTCAGAATATCTGAACTCCGTTCCGCAGCGGGCGCTCTTCATCAGTGAATTTTGGCACAGGACCGGTGCAAAGTGGTGATTTATCACCCAGTCCGCTCCGCTGGCAGGTCCGTACGGTAATCTGCATATAAATACCGATATCTTCCAGCCAAAACATGGTAACGACCATTTTTTCTTTCTAAACTGGTTTGAAAAAAATTGTTCTACTAAAATAAAAAAATGAACTTGATTAGATTTGTGATTTTTTTTATTTATTATGAATATCCTCATTGGCTTGTACCTTTCATTTGATGATTATAAGTTTATGATGTTATGGATGTGGACTCTACCTACAGGTTAAATGAATCAATTAGAAAAATATAATAAAAAAATCAAATTATCGATAAAATTGCTGGTTGGTACCGAGATTCGAACCTCTTCCTATCCCGGGAGAGTGCGTTACCATTTATTATCAGCCTGTTACCACTCGTTATTTTAAATACTTATTAAATGTATTAATTAGAAATATATACATATAAAATCAATTTTATTTTTAATTAACTACTACTATTATTTTAAAAAATGTAAAGAAGATGGCTTTAAATAATGATACGATAGATGTATCAGTTTTAAAAGTGTAGCATATAAGTTCGAAAATTTGTCGTCAATGCATCGTGTTGGTGTAGTATAATCGGTAAATACACCTTCCCCGGTTTGGAAAGAGATCCAGGTTCGAATTCTGGTGGCACAACAACAATATTTTTCGATACAATTGATAATATAATATATCTTTCTAATTAATACATTTAATTAGTATTTAAAATATCACAGACCTATGTTCTGAATAATTACAACTTCACAATAAGAATGTGTTCTGCTTAATAATGTTTATATTGTTACGGTGCATTCTGGCCTTAGAGGATAGGAAGCCTGTGTGGGTGTTCGTGTGTGGCTTGCTACCTCGGATAGGCGGATATAATTTAAAGAACAAACACTGAAGTGAGACATTACACTATTTATTACATACGACATAATAAATTCCGACATTGTAAACACGTTAATAGTCTTTGAAATCGTTTTCTTTTGTTAAAATTTCATCTCAATGAGGACACCCAGCTTGCCAAGGGGTAAAGCCACAACAAATGCCAGGCTGCCATGGGGATTATTGTAGCCTTGGTCCTAGGTCTCAGAAGGTTACCCTGACGCCATCTCGTGCATCGAGCCTATACGTCTGCCATCGCTCGCTACCGGCCTCCCAGCTGGTTGTTCCTCTAATTCTGCGGATGGATCAGGCCCAGTTTCAATCTTTGAATCAAGTGAGGGAACTGGTCTTCATTATCTCCCGCCATCATTTCCCTTGCGGGAGCGGTACAGGCCACCGTGCGCCTCTCCCAAGAATGACGTGTTCCCCCTCTCTTTGGGGGTTCATCTCCTGTCCACCGTCCGCGCCAACAATTGCAGCATTTTGGTAAAATAAGCCGCCCAGGCATCAGCGCGCAGATTCAAACATCACAATATATATATATAGAGAATAATGCATATACATATATATATATATAAATATGTATGCATTATCCTCTTCTCGCTCAAACATTCCACGTGACCAAAACGATAATTTATTAATTCTAATAACTATGCTACAAAAAGCTCATAATTTATTCAATATGTTAGATTTAACCACTAAATAGTTTAGGTTGTTTGTTTTTTTTAAATATATTTTTTTGTTTACGGGGTTTTGAAGGAGTGGTATCGACGTACCGCGAGATGCCGACACTGTAATACTAGCTTGCTATTTGTGTGCTACTGGAGATAATAAATCTCATCCTAGAAAATACCGGGTGGTGATCTAAAGGAGTAAAATAGTGTACCAACATGCAATAGCATTTTATTAAAAATTAACACGAAAAAATAAAGCTAATTTAGTGCTCTGACATAGAGATGTGGTACTGAAGACTTTTGCGCATACCATAGTTGGCGAGACGCATGAATATCTTAATTATGCAGATACTAAACATCAAGGAGAGACTATCATCTCAGGCATCTTACGACAAGGGAAGATAGCTTGGAGAAACTTGTTGTGGTGGGCCACGTCGAAGGACGAAGGAAAATAGGAATATCCCTCATTCGTTGGATTGACCAAGTGAAAAAAGTGACAGGCACTTCTCCAGTGACAGCTATAAAATCTGCAGGATGCCGAGCAGCTCATGGAAATAACAATCCTTAATCATGAGGGACAGATGATTGATGATGAGGGATAGATGATTATTATATTCTGACCTATCACTCCTCAACTGAGCGTCTTACAGTGTATTTTTTTCATAACACTTTTTACTTATTTATCTCATTGTAGTGACCCTGCACGCGCCACACTGGCATGGCCGTATTGGAGCACACCCACAAACCATATAGGGCCCGATCCAGGATAACCAATAAGAAAACGCAATTAAACAATATGTATTAGAGACTGTCACTGCCAAGCATCTATCGACCACTTCTTCGCAGGCCGTCCCAACATCAGCATCGATAGTCGACAGCATCTCCAGTTTAAACCGCGTATTTAAATTGTATCAATTCATAACCTCAATAAATGAAAGATTTATATACCCTGCTCTAGTTTCAACAGACACACGTGAGACAAGAAGAATTTAGGAGTTTCTGTCTCACAGCATCCTAACTTTTTGACACAATCTCGAGTCAATCACATATATTTAATTAACTTCGACACATACACACCACAACTCTTACCTGAATAATTCAAGTACAGAATCATCATTCAATGGTATTTACGACAATGGCATTATTTTGCTTTAATGATCAGATGTAAGAAGCCAAGTTCTAACTCTTCTCCATTCTCTTACATCAAACCATATTTTAACCTTACTAAATAAATTAACATTTGAAATAGATCGCATCTTGTTCGCATATTCGCAAAAAATCTAACGCTTCTGATAGTAACTTCTGTGAAAAAACTTTTTATTACCGATTCAGTAAGAGAATAGTTCCAAGCAAATATTTTATTGATATCTAGAAAAACAACCCGCTAAAAAACAATTCCCCACTCGATAATAATATATGATAGTCTAACATTATTCATTCAGGCGAACAAACTACCCTCCAGAATAAATAATGACAATTGACAGAGTTCGTAGCGGTAACTTTGTGGACAGGCATTTTTAACTACTATTTTTTTATATATCTAATACATTTTACTTAACACTGTGATTATAATGCATTTTATTAATATCTACCATATTAGATCGACAATTTTCTCCCCGTAGTAAAATAAAATATATATTTAGTTAGGTAGACACAAATAATCTATCAATTGAAATCATAAATCGACATTTTTTATGTATCAAAAATCATTATTATTCTGTTGATTAAAGAAATTTTAATATAATATATTTATAATATAAGTTCAAAGCCAAAAAGTTACGTATAAATTTAATTGGTAGAGTTCGGTAATTATGACAGGATCAGATCGCTGGTCCTGATGCTCCTTTATGTTGACTACCCATCTGTTTCCTCCCCTCCACCCTATACATAAACCTCATTGCACGAGTATGAAGTGAACGTCCCACTGATCTGTTATTTGTACAGTGACTGTTGCTATTGTGTTTCGGTTTCTCGCAGTGCGTGTCGAAGATTTACAATCACTATTGAGTGATATACAATATTTAATGCTAATGTCGAAGAAGTCTCCTGAAGTTCAGGAGAGCTGTGAGTACAGCAAGAAAATCCAGGTAAGTCATGCTTCCTGGTTGGTCCTTGAGCCATTATCACCCTTTCTACATTACCTGTAACTCTACCCATTTCCTCAACCCTCTTGTGTAAATATATACATACTTATTGTAAAATTAATTTTTATTTTAATGAAATTTACCTACAAAAGAGGTGTTAAAAAAGTTGGAATTTGTTAGTCTCAAAATCATTCACTAAAATTTAAATATTTCAAAAATAATTCCATTGACAAGACGATATCAACGTCATATTATATATCTACGCCAAATGTCGGAAACCATATACGTAGAGGCGTTACGTGGGCATATGACGTCACAACACAAGTTTGACGTCAAGGAAGGAAGGGACTGTTTCCGTAGCGATAGGAAATTACGTTATTTAAAAACGTTAGAGAAACTTTATTTGACAAAATTATTATTTTCTTATTACTTTTTTTCCATAGTTGAAAATCAAATTCACCTTTTTTTAATGTATTTATTTATTTATTGATATTGTGTTTAGTTCATTTGTTATGTTTTTAATAAATATTATTATTGAGTTCTGGTAGTTTGCGTAAAAGATTATTTAAATGCTACAGGTGTTTCGGCGGCCATTTTCAATTTTGGCCATTTACCCCTTTTTTAGGTGATTTTGGTAAAGCCGATACAAATATTTTAAAAAAAAATTGACATATATCATATAACCATTGTACAGCTACAAAAAGAGGACAGTTTGTTACATATATTTTACACAGATTTTTAAATGCATTGCCCAACTAGGCAAGCCTATTTTAGAGCAAAATGGCAAAAAAATTACTTTTCACTAAACCAAATAACTCATTGAAGACAAAACACGATCAAATAAAATACGAAACACACAAGCCAAGTAAACGTGAAAATATATAAAATGAGAAAAAAAAATACCAATGTGCAATACAATATGTAAAAGAATGTAAGTGCATACAAGATAAAGAAAAATATGCAAGATCATAGTTATAATGCTGCCAGTACAACACCCAAAATATATTTTTTAATTATTTCATAATATAAAACAGTTGACGGTCAGTATCTTCTCTACCTAATTTCAACAACCAATTTGAAACATCCCTTTTAAAAGCCCTAATATCACTTAAAGTTCTAATATTATTTACAATTTGATTGTATATTCTGGGAGCTTGAAAGGTGAATAATCTTTGACCAAAGGTAGTTTTCATTCTTGGAACTATTTTAAGATTATTTGATCTTGTGGGATAATATATTTCAGTCCTCACAGATGGAGCGTTGTATTTTCCTACGAAAGCTAGTTAGTATATTTACCACATATATTCTTATATCGAAAACCTGAAATTTCCTAAAAAGTGTCTCTGAAGGATATGAAAAGTCACGGCACTGTATTACTGTGTAATAGCTTTCTGAGCAATTATTTTTATGAAATGCAATTTTTCTATTAAGGGTTTGTTTTCCGACAGGTGAAATTAACTATAATAAAATCGATCACATCCCTATATAGAAATGAAATGTACCAATTTGAAAAATATACATACAAAAAAACTCAATTTACCGAAAAACTATTTTCGCTGCCACCGGGATTTGAACCATGATCTCTTCCTATCCAGGATAGTGCGATAACCAATTATACTATATCAGCCTCATAAATAGTCTACAAATATTCGAACTTATATGTTGCAGCTATTTCAAATTGATTACGTTACTTATTTTTTTTTTAGAACACTTTCTTATTGTGAAATTGTAATTATTCAGAACATAGGTCAGTGATATTTTAAATATATTAATTAGAAAGATATACATATAAAATCAATTTTATCGAAAAATATTGTTGTTGCGCCATCGGGATTATTTGATTACGTTACATATAATTAAAAGCAATCACCTTTTTATTGCGAATTCATTTGAAAAATTATCGAAGAGTTTCTGGTTCAAATTACGGTGGTAGCTAAAATATTTTTTCGATAAATTGATTTTATCTGTATGTCTATCTTTCTAATTGATGCATTTAATTTGTATTAAAATATTACAGAACTATGTTCTTAAAAAATTACAACTTCACAAATAATAATGTGTTCTCTTTAAAATACATCCCTATATGTTTATGATTATAAAGGACAGCTTGAGGGTACCCACCCTTTCCCGAAACCGGTTTAGAATCTAGGGCTTCTTTTCCTGTCCCATTCATCAAAGTTAATAAAAATACGCGAATTTAATTAAATTACATATTTAAGTATAAGCAAAACGAAAAAGAAGAAGAATTTAAATGTGGTTATTAGCAATTAAGTTTTAAAATTTTGACTCTCCAGCGTCCCTTGATTGCTGTTTTTATTCATAAAAAATCAGATAACATAGTTTTATATACAGATGAAAAATTAATGGAAAATTAAGGTGCAGTAGTTAAAGGTAGACACTCAGGGACTCACAAGAGGGACAATGAACGAGTTACAAAATGGATTGAGTCACACTTACATGGACAGACTAACGGAGTTGCAAAACATGAGGTATGTGGAGAGTGAGAGGTAGACGCGTAGGTGGAGTCCCACCCGCGCAGGCCGACCTAACTACCCACCTAAGGAGCTCAAACGAGTCACCTATACCCGAATAAATACCTTATATAAAACAAGATTAGGTCCATTACTAATTAGGTCTGCATTCCTGAGAGGGCGGTGTCTAAGTCCATTTATGATTGTGTTGAACTATTAAATATAAATGTCTTATATAATAAAGATTTTGCTCTGCAATTTCAGTGCTAGTGGGGGGTTGATAAAGGGAGTGGTCATAAAACAAGGGAGAAGTAATCCTTGGAAACATTTTTGACCGGGGCTTCTCGTAAATAATCAATTTTTCACTCGGATGGTCCCCTTGGGACGCCGTCAAAACTGACCACGCAATATTATTATTATTCGTTGGACCTCATACATCTCTCCGATGACTGTACAGCCAGTCCTCTCGTGACAACCAGGTTACTTCACACCAACCTCGGTTGGTAAATTAAATCGATGTTTGTACTGTTTCTCTGATCCTATCTTTGTCCTTGAGAATAGTAGACATGGTAGAATGCGCTAGGTCTAAATCACATCCTATCATCTTCACATTATTTGCAGCTTCATTTTCAATTGAAGATCTATAAAATTCTTCTGCTTCTCTTTGGTAAAATTGTGCTCTTTCTATTGGTTAATATCATAGAATATCAACACAATTTTATTTTATTTTGTTTGATAAGAACTCGCTGATAAGCGTTAAGTATGCTTTGTGGACTCAATTTTAAAGATACAAATTAGTTACATGTGTCATCATCCATACATATAAAAATTATTTCATTAATTAATATACTGTGTGCTGTAGCATAATCGGTTAATGCGTTAATGCATAATTTTTTTTCTGTTAATGTCGTTTTGGTAGCTATACTGGATTTTAGATCACGTGATCATTAACAAGCATTGTGATTGGCTGATTACATTTTAGGGGGAAAAGCAACTTATACTCTGTCTGTCTTAGGGTATTTTGGAACAAACCCTGATTTTTAACATGCAATATCAATGGATTTATGTAGCTTTTGCGAGAATAAATGAATTCTGCATGTAGCTAATCTGCAAAACTACATATTTAACTCTAATTATCTTAAATCCATTTTAGGGGGTTTTGGAATTGGACACTACATCTCTACATTAAAAAAAAGTTCAATTATATTTTTTTGCACAATCAAATACGATATGAACATCGTGATTGTAAGCACCTTGGTAAGACAGTTAAACGCACAGACCACCAGATATATATACATGAACTAACCCAATTTGTTGATCCCTATATTTTCATTTTGGTGTCACTCACGTGATCACTTTCATACCACTCACGCAATCAAATAGCCAAATAGATCAGTGCCTTTTTTTAAAAGTGCGACTCGATTGGAACGAAAATTAAAACACTGATAATATAATATGCATTAAATGTAAAAAATACGTCTTGTTTACATTCTTCCATAAATGTGTCATAAACTATCGGATTTATGTTTCCACCAAGAATGTGTGTAGAATGCTCTTCGTCTCGCAACTAATGTTCCGAACCCCTCTCTTATGGGTACACTTTATTTTATGTCTAATTAATTTACTGGTCTGTGGGTACACAGTGTTAACACATACAGCCCGGTGGGTAAAAACAAAACACGTCCGGCGGTGGCCCACCTTATGTTTTCGGTTTTTCTCGGAGATTTTTTATAAATATTTCATTTTAAATATGATTTAATGAAATGGCATGATGTGCCGTAATGTTTCTGCTAAAAAATTAAAGAATATGACGAATAATGTACATATTCTCACGCCTCAACTAACGCCCTACACAGCCAAAATACAAACATCCACTGGGTATGTGATCTTCTCGTCGGAACCCGAGCAGGTAGTGTCATAAAACTTACAGGTAGGAGATAACGCCCCTCAAATAATTACATTACCGGCATTGTCTAGAAGGCTGCCAGACGAAAATAAGTCAAAACAAATACATGGACGCATACCTGGTATCCTTTGTCTACCCGCTCAAAATGTTAACAATACATGTTTCGGCGTATGCGTTGAGATTCAATTCGATTGTCTTAGGTCAGTTTTTGAGCGTTTTTTCACATTTTTATCAATAACTCATCGATAACATTTATTTGTATCTAAAATTATTCGAAAATATTTAATGAAAGATTAGCTAAATTAGCTAGGAAAACAGCATTAAATTAATATTTGTAGCGTAATTCATATTTTTACAAACACCCGGGTCAAATTTGACCCACCACCACAGAGAATGTGTTAACAAACATTTGTGGAAAAGGGTTGTAGTGAAGTATTAATATAGAATTTCTTTAGCTCGGAGGTACAATAAAAACATTTCATCCGAAAAAATCAAGAAAATAATGATTGCGACCGTGAATTGTTAAGGGTGGATTTATCTTCCCTTAAACTCAATTCTCCTTTCATCGCTTGAAGAAGGTCGAAACAAAAGATTTCCCAAAGGAAATGCTTCTACAATTGTGTATTTTTTTTAACTTTCTAGAAGCTGTCTTTGCACTGTTTACTTTAATCTAGAAGGGTATCGTGCAGAGGGGATGATTTTCGGTCTAATTATGTTTCATCGTATCGTGTTTATTTCTCAGATATTACTTTTTTCCTGACTATATTTAAACTCTGATTATGTTATATTAGTATATATTGTATATACAAAGATCGGTCAGAAAATATGGTTACAACATTTAAAAAAATCAAATTGTGTATATATTTTTATGAAATTTACAGAGATTCTAACACAGGCATATATTTAGTTATTTTTCTACTTAAGATCAGATCGATACATTTTTGTAAGTGTGGCAACATCTTTTGTATATTAGTGTCGAAGAACTCACGCACCACCTCCATTAGCCATTTTTCAACCATCTCTTTAACCTCTTAGTCAGAAAAAACTTTTCCAGCTAAAAATTCCTTAACCTTCAAGCGGTCGCGCGGGGTCGAACCGACCTCCTTTGGCGAGTATTCCTTCATAAAATCATTCTTTCACATTGTAGGTACTTTCCATCTCTAGTAGCTTGTGATAGGTTCATTACGCACATTAATGAACTATTTCCATCCCTTTCCCGCTTACCTTGTGCCGTACAGATAGATTTTGTTTCAGTTGCGCTCAGGCGTCATCGGTTACGCGTGCCTAGCGTTCAAGGAGTCGAAAAAATTACGCGCCACTTTTTACTTGTGTGATTAAAGTTCGCATTGTTGTGCGTATTTTTATTATAAACAATGATTCAGAGACATATTAGGGATAATTAAATATGCGAAGAAGACTTCTAGAAGAAGATAGAGAACCAACGTTCAGTGACAAAGGTTCACCTATCAGATGTGGAAGAAACTGAAGAAATCCAATTTGTTAATGAAGCAAGCAGCTCAGACGATGATGATGTACTCCTATCAGTTAGAGCTGCAGAGATACATCATCAGCTAAATGACGTGATAAAGTGGCGAAAAGGGTGAGACGTCAATCACTAAATATTTTGACAGAAGAGGTTGCGTTCGTAGAAATTGTGTGGGGGTAACTACTTTTGTGCAATTCTAGAATTTATTAATATGTGAAATTTAGGGACTCTGAAGAAGATTACTGACTTGAATTTTGAGTAATTGATGAATTAATGTATTTTATAAAGTTTAGGTAAGATAATTATGGTTTGTAGCCAAAATGTTTCCAAATCCGAAGACAATATTTCATACTATGAAGAATAGTTATATTAATTTGTGTTTTATAATATCTAAAAATGAAAAAAAGGTCGTTACGACTACACGCGACTGCTGCCGTTTCAAAAGACCGAGCGCCCGCTTGAAGGTTAAGCCTAATGAAAAGATGACTATCGCTGGGAGCAAGATCTTGTGACCACGATCTTGCGAACTGATGGGGTGGTTTTGAACTACTTCAAGGGAGGTCGTGTGTCGCCATTGTAACGACTATCTTTTGAACTCAGGGGTGTAATGACACACCCAAGATTCAACCCTCGTCGCAATTGAATCCAAGTAAAGATGAAGGCAAAGGGCATAGAACCACTCAGTGCGAAATGACGTTGCGACGGGTGCGAGCACCGGACTGACTAACGCAACCTCTCGTTCAAAACGTTACAAGACCACCACCCCTCCACCCTTCGCATTCCACCATGTGCAGCAGCGTCGACAAAAAAATACCTTCCGATCGCAGTGGCCTTGTAATCTTATTTTCAAAACTACTCTCGTAATTAGATACATTAACATATTAATTATATAGGTGTCATAATTTAATTCCCTGAATACACAGACCGTATACCGCAGACCAGTAAACTAATAGATATGAAATAATGTGTACATATAGGAAAGGGGTTTGGAATATTAGTTTGCGGGACGGGGGGCATTCTACACACATTCTAGGTGAAAACATAAATCCGATAGTTTATGATACATACGTTATGATTAATATTTCAAGTTAATAAAATTATTGATTATTACACGTTAGATTTATTTTTAAGAACAGCTCCTAAAATATTCACCGTGTAGATTCACAGCCTACGTGCTATATATACTTATATGGCGGACGTGACATAAATAAGCTGTTATACAATACCTAAGAATAAGCGTACTTAGATACAGTATAACTTGATAATTCAGTCGCTAGAACAGCGTGCAGGTGTTCTTTTTTAGCTGTTAAATGTGACACGTGTATTATTTGGCATATGGATAGATGCTCCGTGTACATGAATTCTCAGATTATATTCACGTTCTTAATTGTAAGTGATATTAAAATATTTATATTAAATTAATATTAAAACATGAAATGTTATGGAATACACGTATATTAGATACTCACGGATAGTTGGATGTTCTGAAAGTTTCCGGTACCGTGTTTTTAAAAAGATCAACTTTTAAATTCCTTCAGAATTTTTTATACATTGTTACTGTTTTCAGAATAGCATACTTAGCATGTTACTGCAGATTTTTTAACCATTCTTTTCATCTTGATCTGTGAACCATAAACAAGATTATATTTATTCAAAACACCTGAACAAGCAACTTATTTAATCCGGCATATTATTCAAATATATATTCAAGTCTGGGTCCACTTGGGATGAAACCTTATTACCTGTGACCGGTAGGATCTCTCAGAGGTGTCTTGTGGCAGGGGTCCAACTAGGGGGCGATTTAAATGAAAATTACATTTGTTTACGTACATTTTTATTATTATGGGTTTTAACCATTCAATAAGTTTTATAATTATGGTCATATAAAGAATTTATTTAGGTTATAATTTTAAATACAATTAAACACTTAACCTTGGCATTTTAAAAATATTTTTAAATAATTGTCACGTGTTTTGTCAACGGCAAATAATTTTAATATTAATTCTTAAATATACGATAAAACTTAAATTTTCTTAATTTTTACTACAAAACTTTGTATTACACACGCACACGTTGGGTTATTTTCACCACTAGTTTCGAGAGGTGCAGTCTTTATCATCATCAGGTGATAAATAAACTAAATATCTACAGTATTGTAGTCTATTTGGGCAATGAGGCGGGGCTTGAGAAGAGGGGGTACGTATCAGTCGTTAACGAGAATACGGACAGTAAAGGCGAAGTGTTAGGAAACGTTATATTGTTAATAAGTGTTTTCTCCGAATTCAAATTCTTTTATATTTCTACGATTTCCAAATTATTCAGAATCATTTTTTATTAGGTATCGAGTGAATAAGTTTTATTCTATGACTAACGAAAGAGTAGTTTGTTTAAATTGTGTGGTCCGAAGCGTCTACTGATGGACAATGATGATATTTGAGGAGGTGCATTGCGAGCCGAGCTGAGAGATGAAAATAATTGATTTAAAATATTCAAACAAATAATTTAAAAAAATGTGAAAATATATACCATCATAAACTTTACCAATCAACTTCATAGAAAAGTAATCCAACTGCTGTGAGCATATTAAATTTCTAGTTAGTTCCGGAGTTTTTTGTACACACGAATCAAAAAAAAAAAAACTTTCACGTAGTTATTAAACTTGTGTATGTGTATTTGACACCTCTCTTGTTCCTTTCGCTTTGATTTCCAAAAATAGCCCACGGCAATAACTCAGACGAACGTGTCTTAATACAAGGGAAAAGTATCGGGTAACTCGGGAATTCGTTTCCAAAAAACGCTCTCACCCTATAAATGATACCCACCCTGTATTCTGGAGAACCATTTGATACACAATTTCGTCGTATGAATAAAGGATAAGAAGTATAAGGGTTGAAATACAAAACCATACGCAATCCAACCCTCAAAAATTCTAGGAAAATTTGGAATTCATAGCACAACCCACAGAAGGTACCTTCAATGATTTAATTTAAAAAAATCGATTTTCTGTTTTCACTAATTTTAGAATTTATTTACACCAAAATTTCTAAAACCAGCACTTATACATGGAACAGAGACGTGGAACCTCACCGTTAATGTCATACACACATTAAAAATTTCCCAAAGAGCCATGGAAATGGCTATGCTTGGAGTATCTGAGTGAGATCGAGTACCTAACGTACAAATTCGCCGGAAAACGAAGGTAATGGATGTTGTACAAAAAATCTGCATGTCAGAGCGGAAATGGGCTGGACATATTTTTTAAAGATAAGATGGACGATAGGGTGGGGTGGGGAGGCCTCGAATTGATATAAGAAGTGTTGACCGTCGTCAATGGAATGGTAGAGCCACGAGTCAGAAGAGTGGTGAGCAATGTATGGATGAGAAGATCTGAAGACAGAAAGAATTGGTGATCCTTGAAGTGACGATGAATTAAATATTAGTATGAATAATTTTGTGATGTTTTTATATAACAATAAAAATCGTCGCTTAAAAGGTTCCTCCTTTCCATATTGTCATCACACCATGACGTCAGACGCCCAAGTTATATCTGTATATATCTTCTTTCCACGGTACCTCCTCCAATCAATGCGGTGGCCACCAGCATGGCAATTTTCAGTTTGTTTACTGCAGACATATGTCGGTCGATATATTTTTTATTTCTTCTTTATTACATATACATTCATTACAATTTTTTTTTTCATACTGCATGGCAGTTTTACGGCAAGGATTGCCTTTTACATATTTTGTACGAATAAAACATAACAAGGGGGAAAAAATTGATAAAGAGATGTTAGATTTAGATGAACTATGTAGAAAGATATGAGGAATAAAATATATATAAATATAATAAATATATATATAGAAAATTATCAATCTTTCGAATAGTTAAACAATTTTTACAGTATGTAATAGACTTAGTCCATAGTATTTATGTGTTAATACCAGAACATAATATAATATAACAAGGAAATAAAAAATTAGACAAGAATATGTTCTAAATACTAATTTAATGTATTAATTAAAAATATATACATATAAAATCAATTTTGTCGAAAAATATTGTTTTTGAGCTACCGGAATTCGAACCTGGATTTCTATTTCCAATCCGGGGAAGTACACTACCAATTGTGTTATAGCGCCAGTATTTTTCATGACAAATTAAAAAAAAAAAAGATTTTATATGTTTATATATTTATAATTAATACATTAAAGTAGTATTAAAACATCACAGACCTATAGGTCTTATCTATAGGTTTAATAGGTCTTTATTGATTTTGTTGATTACTCTTGGCACAGCACATTCTCTCGTTCTCTCACTGTATACATTGTTCGCGGAGAAAACGAAGATTAAATAGAAAAGGAGGAGAAATAGGAGAAAACGAAGATAAAAGGATTTGAGGAAAGAGTGTATGACAAAGTATTTGACGTTATTGGCAGATTTTTCCTAGAAAATTGTTTCCATTATTTATTACAAAGTATTCAGAATTAAATTATTATTAACATAATTTATTTTACAATAATACATATCGCCGAGTATTTGTTTTTAACACTTACAGTCCGATGGATCAAAATAAAACACGTCCAGCGGTGGTGGGTCAGTTTAGACCCACCTCAATTTTTCGGTTTTTCAACCGTTTTGTGGGAGATTTTTTATAGATATTTCATTTTAAATATGATTTAATGAAATGGCATGATATACATACTTTTATATAAATAGAAGGGGATGGATACCCAGGGGGTGGATGTTCATGTTTAATGCAAGGTCTTAAAATGTATCAATGTAATTGAGTTTTAAATCAAACGACTATTTTTATGGCGGGTCCAAGTATGTAAAATGTATACCTAATACGAACATAAACAACAATATTATCCAAGATTGCATATATGTGTATTTACCAACAAACAAACAAATACATGATGCTCCATTAAACTGCATGTCATTCTCGTGACTAATTCTCACGTTATTCGTAAATAAAAACACGTGTCCTTAAGTATAATACAACGGCCAATTCATGTCAAGTCTGCCACATAAAATACACGTAGGCAGGAAATCAACGTATGTACGACGCTGGTAAATATTTTGTAACCAATTCTCTTGAATAAATCCAACGTGAAACAACTTGACTTTTTATTGACGGAGTATATCTTAAAATTGTAGTATCTACCCGCATGTCTGTACAAATTATTATTTAAGGTTTTTTTGTGATTATTCAAAAATAAATTGAGATTGTTAAAAGTTAAACTACTCTATTTAGCGTTTAACTGCCTGGACATCAGCAAAAGAGGAAATATGCTAATGAACGCTTAATGTGCTTGGTTGTACAATTTTACTGTTTTTTGCTGAGGGTATAAAACTATTTTAAAAGTGGCTAGATGTATTTCTACCCGACATTATTTTTACAATGTGTCTGTGAGATGTTTGTGTGTTATAGCGTTTATTAGGAAAATAAGTTTCCGTAATGTATTGCTCCCATAGGTGCAAAAATTGGTTGAGAAATGTTTCTAGCGGTCTAATATTAATAGGTCTGGTATGAAAAAATGACAAATTTTATTATATGTATCAAACTCGGAGTTTCTTTAACTTATTTTTTGTTATATATAAATATATATTTTTTATATTTATTTAGTACACCAACATATCTGACCCTTAAACTTTAAAATGTTATGTTTGTTTTTAATTATACAGAATGTAAATTGTATTCCTATAAAGACATGTGAGCACCTTAATTTTATATGACGGAAACCCCAAAGGGTCCCACCCTATCCCGGAATCGTTTTGAGAGTTGTTTACTCTCGCTTTATTTCCACTCAACAAAGCGAAGCGTGTAATATTTTACACAATCTTCTAAGTTTTTTTCGAAAATATTTTTATGTTAGAAGTTCCGTCAGTTAGTTACTAAAGACTTTCCTTCATATTAACTCTTTCCTTTTTCTTTATTATATGGCACAATTATTACATTTTTTTAAATACATTCTGTCATAAATATCATATTTACATTATATGTTGGCTCCTGTATCATCATTTCAGAGCCATACCTGTACAATTTGACGTGAGACTCGTTATCATATTAAATTCAGAAGGCAGCCAGAGAGAAGCTACATAAGTCATGCACCTCCAAAAAGAAAGGGTAAACGTCACATTTATGTAATATTTGAATATGTCCAATAACACACAATTACTGAATTTTCACTTACAAAGCCAATGTTATTAAATAAACAATAGATATCTTATAGAGGCGAAGCTAATTCAATCTGTCTTCGGCTGGCTTAAGTGATCACTTTATATAAATATAACGTTAACCATTCTCACCCATTTATTAATCTTCCTTATATATCAATTTTTTTAAAGTTGTATGTATGTTAATATGTCGACTCACTTCGAGTACCAGGCTTTTAATTTAGACGGATACGTAGGAATTTAGACACGGATACGTAATAACAACGCTACTGCGACAACAACCTTCACTTACAATAAGATTACACAAATATGTACCCAATTAGGTAGAGATCAATCAGAAGCATTGCTATCCAATATTCTAATATAATTATTATTAGGTTTTCTGACCCGAGTCCACCCGGGAATGGATTCCCAGGAAAAAACTGGGTTTTTGATGCATCGAGTCCCGGGAATGCTTATGTCGACTCCCGGCATTCGTAATAATTTTGTAAGAGTGTAAATAAAATAATTTCGTCCAAATTTTTTGTCTTACGAACGCAGTTAAAAAGAAATATTTGGGTCAAAATAAAAAAAGCATATTTTTCGAATGGGCTTCAGAAAACAATAACAATAGGTTCAGGAAACAATAAATCGCAAAAAGTCGCAAAATACAGAGTTACAAATTATTGGAAATTTGACGACTGTCGGTGAAGTGCAATAAAAATACATGAGTGAGTGCTTTTGTTGAAATTTTTTTTACCGAATTATGCCCTGGCTCGTAACAGTTTCGAAGTCATTCGGTAATAGAAATTCTTAACCGTCATATAGTTGTAGCACAATATTTTTAGTTCATCAAACGAACAACGTTGTGTTTCTGCGAGAACTTTTAACATTTATAAGTATTTTTTTACGATTATACTATTATTGATTAAGTATTTTTAATTTTATTCTTAAGTAATTTGCTTTTATTTTTAAGCTAAATATGGAAAATCAGTCGCAAGTTTGGAAACATTTCATAAAATGCAAGAATAAAGAAACGGCACAATGTCAAATATGTACATACAATATATTTCATTCAAATTAAATCTTTTAAATGTTTTTTTTTAGATATAGATAGTTTAATTTATAATATCAATTTAATTGAAATAAAATTAACAATGTTTATAAAAAACAAACATAAAACCTTTTATTTCATAAAAAAAAATTATTAACATATCACGAGACCTGGCATCCCGGGAATGATCCAGAGCTGCGAATCGAGTCCCGGGAATGAAAAAAAGTCCGAGAATAGAGAAACCCTTATCATTATACAGTGTCTACACTAATAATTTACCAGTACAAAACCTCACAAATTTTTTTTTCCTCTATTTTTATTTATATTCCTGTAGAATCTTTCTTAAATTAAATAACACCACAACAGCACGAAAAAAACTGGCTACTTTAACACAGACGGCAGTCTAGCAAAGTAGCCAGACAACGCTGTATATATCAAAGGTGGAGTCTACTTCATCCCGTACAATAAACTAATTAAATTGCAATATAATTGTATCTTATGTATATCATGTTATATTATAATATATTCACCTCTGTTACAATTAAAACATGTATGTCAATAGAATCTAATTATGGGCGGTAGATATTGAAATGCGCCAAACAATAGTTTTAAGAAAAGTGATATATAAACGTTTTCTAGCATTAATAATGAAATTTTAAAGTATTTCCAACTCGTTTATTTTGTTAATGTCATTATACAATGTACACATTCAAGAAATCGCATTAAAAACGCAATATTGCTATGGTAGGCATCTAGTCTGAATGTTTCGTGCTTCTTGCTATTGCATTCTACGCTATTCTTGCGTGAATAGTGACCTTGACGTCAGCAGACGTTAACGCGACGCGATACTTGTTCGGTTGCGACACCACGATTGTATTAGTGCTGTGGATTTGTTCAACTCCGGTGCATCATCACGGTATTGTGATTTTTGCACAGTGATTATTGTGTGAGCCGCGGGTGAAGTGAGTGATATCGTCGTCTTCATTTGGAAGCGAAGATCTGCCCGCTCGCGTGCTGTTTGTGTGATCTCGGCTGCGACTGCGGGAGTAACAGAGGCGTCATATACGAGGTAAGGCGAGCAGTCTTTCAGATTCCCGATTCCCCGAAATTCACTGGTCCTTCGACTGGACTCCCTATCCCATCATCGATCCTTATCCCTGTTAATCCAAATCCCTTCCTTCCTTCCTTCCTTCCTTCCTTTAACCTCCCCTCCCTTTGGCGATTCCGATTTACGACCGGAATCGTCCTAATCCTATCCACAAAACGCGCGACACGAAGATCGCGCAATTTTGTTACAGTAGATCCTATCGACGCGGGATCTACATTTTCTTTTCATTTTATTTAATGCACTATCACTTCGAGCTATTTTTAAATGTCTATAATAATAGTGCTTGTTAGTCTGTTAAAAAATTAAAACATTACATTTCCAAAGCCAATATTGATGTTTTAACTAATGTACACTGGTTTTATTGCGTTTTATCAGTGTAAATATTTAAAAATGTTACATAAATATTTGAAATATACTCTGATGTTTATTTCAGATCTAAAACACTTCTCAAGTGTATGTTTATTGAAATCCATATTTTTTTAAATGTGAAAATGCATCGGTATTTTATAAAGTAAAATATTATTTATTTATTATTTTATGCGGAACGGAAAAATAAAATATTATTTAAAGGTCCCAAAAGTCCCTGGAAATTTATTTTTTAAGAATTATGTTTTCTAAATGTGATCCGTGTTATTTTGCTGGCACTCTTCTAAACGGGAGGCGAAATTTCTGAGAACTGAGAGGATTGTTACTGTATACCTTTTGTTTAAGTCCATCGTTGTCAAGTCGGGGCTACATGGAGGCCAGTTTATGTCATCAATTTATGATATCTATTATCCCGAGAAAATTTCACGAACAACTGGTGAGGACAGCCAAGGACGCAGCTAGCGATCGGCATATGCCTCGCTCCTCTCCCGCACGTTGCGTTGGTTCAGCGAATGAACCAAAATGAAAAATACTTTTGTGACACACTGTACTTCACCGATATTTTATAGGTTTCACTTTTTGGGGATTACAACGGAATCGATCACGTTGGTGTCACCAGTTTAGGGGGATTAAGATTAAAAAGTTATGAATTATGGTTGATGTTTGTGTGAGCGTGTTGTATGTAAATCTGAAGAATTTGGTAGGTTGTGTGCATGGTAAAATTGCTTAATGTATGAGTGATAAAAAAACACAGTTTATAAGTATGGAGCAGTAAATCTGTGCAATAAAACAATAACATAATTTTTTTAACTGTTTTTTATTTATTTTCATCCAGTTCCGAATCATTTTTAGAGTTGTTTACTCTCGTTTCGATTCGTCATTATTACATATTTTTTTATTTATTACATTTTGTCATTATTAACAATATAATCATAAGGGTGGCTCCGGTATCATCGTACCAGAGCCATACCTGTACAATTCGACGTGAGACTCGTTATCACATTAAATTCAGAAGGCAGCCAGAAAGAAGCTATATAAATCATACACCCCCAAAAGGGGAGGGCAGACGTCACATTTATGTGTTGCAGTCGCAGAACTCGGTCACAGTCCGGCAGAAATTCACCCTGTCTAGGTCGCAAGAAATGCGAGGGATAGCCAGTAGAATGTTCCGTTAGGTCTCTCTAGCCACTGCTCTTCTCGGCATCGTCCATTTCAGCAATTCTCGGCGAGAGACTCACACCTTAATAAATATAATAAATATTGTTGGCAGACTATAGTCGAGTTCTGGGTCTATAACACATAAATGTGACGTCTACCCTCCCCTTTCGGGGATACATGATTTATATAGCTTCTCTCTGGCTGTCCTCTGAATGTAATGTGATAACGAGTGTTGCGTACAAGCATAAATGCCGGAAGAATTCAAGATACGGAATAAATTTGGCATTCACCAGAATCCGGATTCTGCTGACATCTCCAACGATGCGGACTGTATACTGTTTAACTCACTATTTCGTCAAGGTTCCGACACAAAGTACGTAAAGTCTCGAGATAAGTATAACATGTTAAACGTTATAACCATTCTGGTTCAAGGTCACCAAAATCAACTGGTCGGAGACGAAATCGGGTGGTGATAACCCATTAAGGAAAGGAAGGCACAGTCCATTAATTTCGTTTAATATTTAATATTTAATTTCTACACAAATAAAGATATGTCCCAAACAACGAGTCTCACGTCAAATTGTACAGGTATGGCATTGGTATAATGATAACGGAGCCAACCTATGATGGTATTAAAATGTTAATAACTGAATGTAATAAAATAAAAAAAGTAATATTGAGGAATCGAAACGAGAGTTAACAATTTTTAAAACGACTCTGGGATAGGGTGTTAATAAATATCACTTTTATTATGATTACCTGTTATAATTATCACTTCCGTTATTACCTGTTATTGCTGTTATGATGTACTAATGAAAGAATTGATTAGGAAACGTGCCGACAAGCTAAAATGGCTTGGCATGATCTAGAATAATGAAACTGTACAAAAAAATAATAATGTTGAGAATATTTATCTTTCACATGTATTGATTAATGATTCCAAGTAAAGGGTGTCCAGCGGAAAATGTTCAAGTTTAAT
Source organism: Eubasilissa splendida (assembly GCA_031772225.1). Classification (NCBI taxonomy): domain Eukaryota; kingdom Metazoa; phylum Arthropoda; class Insecta; order Trichoptera; family Phryganeidae; genus Eubasilissa; species Eubasilissa splendida. The sequence goes on from CM062867.1 coordinate 3,810,004, forward strand.
ATTAAATATAAAAAAACTACAATGTTATTCTCATATTTTGTTTATACAAAATTGAGTTTAACGATGCGTCTTTTATGTTTTATAAAAAATATCGTCTAAATGTCGTCCATTTCTCTCAGTACGAACACGCGAGAGCAAAGCCTTGGTTCAATGGCAGCAAATTCAAGGGCGGATATTTTCTTGGAAGACCTGAATTGTTCAAAGATTGTTACTGTAAACTCTCGACTTAAGGTATCCCCATAAAAAAAGTCACACGGTGTAAGGTCCGGTGACCGAGGTGCCCAGGGTATGTCTCCGTACTTGCTGATTAATTTATTGGGAGAAATTTCCCTCAGCTTCTCCATTGAAACTCTAACTGTGTGTGGAATTATGTTCTGTTGTTAAATCCGGAAAACAGCTTCAGTTGAAGTACCAAAAACTTGTCAATCATTCGGCAATATACGTCAGCAGTGACTCTTTTGCTGGTTAAAAAAATACGGGCAGAAATTACACACCACACTGTCGTTTTTGGACAATGCAAACGTTTTTTATGGCGTTGCCTTAAGTTGTCGAGGCACCAGTATCTCATGTTCTGTTTACTAACATAGCCATCGATATGAAAATGTGCTTCTTCCAAAACGTTTCAGCATCATTCTCGGTAAGGTTTCATGTAAAGAATATTTATTTTCATTGAAAAACCGCACGACTTGCAGTTTGTATAGGTGAAAGTGTAGTTTCTTTTTCAAAATAACGTGCGCTGACGATTTTTTTATTTTAATACAGGCTGCAATCTTCCTTATAGATTTCACGACGAACTTGAACAACATGGTCTGGCATCGCTGATGTTGTCGATGATGATCCCTGAGGAGTTTGGTTAACCATTGTTCCTTCTTGTCTGAACTTTTGAACCCAACACCAGATAAGTTACGTGCTCGGCCAACCAATAAATCACCGCATTTTAAATGTTGCTCAACAGCGAACTGGCAAATCAGCAAATCACGCGCGTCGAACAATACTCCTCCCACTTACCTCACCCTGATGGTTTACGAGCAATTACAATTTAATCTTGAAATTTTCCCGCTGGACACCCTTTATTTGCACTTCAGATATTTCAATAATAATAAACATAGGCACCTACCCAAAAGGTAAAGCAAAACATACGGGGGCTATTTATAAATTAACGCTCACAAAACAGATGTTAGGTGTAAAAATAATATCCTCTTCGGAAACATCGCCGCGTTAATGAGAGAAACACGTTTTTATGTGTTTCGTGCTTTTATATACATATACATAAAATATTACGCACTTGAAAAATTACAGCTATCAATTCTTCAAGGTGAAAGTGACTATTTTGAGATGCTTTTTAGTGATATTTTTATTTTGAGTAACAGTCAGCTGCAACTATTTGATTATAAGGCGTTTTAACAACTTCATTTAATTATTTTTGGCCACAAAATTTACGTAAATAACATGATTAAAACCCTGTTTTAATCATCTAATGTTATATTGATAGTTGGATCAAATTAACTATGATTGCTATGAAGGTGATTGTACTTCTATACCTAAAAACAGGATTTACAGAGAGAAATAAAGACAGACGGATATAAACAAACCATAATCTGTCAAATGTCAAAAGTTAAAAATGTTGACAGGATTTTTTAAAGTCATTAATTATATAACAAGAGCCATAAGACATTTAAAAAATATATTATATTACCATAGACAAAAAACATTCACATAACCAATCGTTGAAATTGATACTTTGGTGTCGAGTCACTCAAACGTGAAAGACGACAAAAATGACGAAGTATGCGAAGTTATATAATAGCAATGTAGATGAGAATGGACCCGATAATCTTTCTGAGTAACATTGAAATGTGTTTTTTTGTCATAAAATACTCCACTGATCGATAATTTAAAAAAAGTCATGACTTGGTACCTGTATCGGACACTATACATATCGTCACTCGCCGAGGAGGTGCCAATTAATTGGTACGATAAGACACGTGTCAATAATTTAAAGGTGTAACTAGGTAAACCCGTGGGATAGATATCAGGAAAACAAAGACGTCTTAGTAAAACGTACAGCGGTAGCCTATCGCCGTGTAGGTACTTGCAAATATGACTATGTGTATTGTTATGCATTTGAATAAAAACAGAGTATTCTCGATTTTGCCACCATAGTGTCTATATTGAACATATTTTATTTTTCATTTATTTTGATCTCATAATCATCATCATCATCGTCGGTTGAGGGAAGCTGAGATTGGCAAACTACCCTTGTCCACATTCTTGTTTCCTATATGGAACAGTACCTCTCTCCTATATTAAATCATTTGATTTAAGCTAATACTCCTGGTTCGAAAAAAAAAGGTTTTGTTAATGTTTTTTTTTTAATCTATTAGATTAAATAATCGGTCATTGAAGACTAAATAAAAATTATTTGCCCCATTCTCTTTCTAATCTTATTAAAAAATCACTCTCCCGACTTCACATACAAGAAATGATCTTCAATGAAATGTTGTCCCATTCATGCATACTTGATCAACATCTATTCCTTTTATACTAGCGTAGATAACTTCTCTGATTCTTGATTTAAGTGCAAATATTAACGGAGGTTTTTCTTATGATGTCTGTCTTGGGAATAATTGCATCTTCATAATTCACTATGCAGAATTGACGCACACAGATTTTGAGTTTGAGCATGTACATGTTTCCAGAAGGTCTCCATTACTGACAATAATAAGTTCCTAAACTATTTCAGGATGGGCAAACCATTATTTAGGCGAAATAAATAACAAGTTTTGATTTAATGCATTCGTGAAACATGAACTTGGGGGCGGTTTTAAGTCCATGATCACAACAGGGTATATATCACAAAGCAATATATATATTGAATATCACATTGAATTCCAATGTTATCCGAAATGATGTACCTTCGTTGTATTTTTAATTAGAGTTTGATAACCTTGCTATGGTAAATGGTTAAGTTCTGTTGTACAATGATGAAGGATTACGTGTTGTGAAAGTACGGTACCCCCAATGTCAACCGTATCTTTATGCTCAGGTGTATCGCAAAGTAAATTGTGGAAATGTATCGTATACAAGCAGCAGGGATGATGATCGAGATAAAATGCTACTTGCTGCTAGCACTGAGTTTATTAATACAAGTTACAATCGAGTTTGAACTAATTGCACGATGAATTCGTAGATGGCTGCTGGTGCACTAGACATCTCTAAATTGTTGTTATCCGTTACACATTTGCGAATGTAACATCTCAATCTTGTTATTGATTGACTGTAATAACCAGACAAGTACTATAAAAAGAAAAAGCACCAAGAATCTCCCATTGAAATTGCACGTTTTTAGATAACTACAGATTTTTCTGATCAAATATTATAGAACTAACAGAATACAGCTTGACAAACGATTTATATTTTTATACATGGTGAGTATTATGTTCCAGGCCTATCTTGTTTTTGAATAACTTTAAAATTTTAAACAATTATTTAATTTGGTTTTTATTTATCAATTACTAAGTTTATTACAATTATGTATAAAATATAAAATTGGCCAAGCGACCGCTTCTGTCAGCGGCGAAAATGATCTTTTAATCATATTTTTCATAACATTCTCGCACACTTCGCGTGCTATTTCAGCAATTTCATTTCAAATATTATCTTGTAGCATCGAAATTCTTATTGGCTTATTGGAATAAATCTTTCCTTTTTCTAGTATACCCACAGAAAATAGTCGAATTGTAATCAATCAAAATCTCTACCATTATCAAATAAAAACTGTCAAATATCTACCAAACCGATTCGCCAGGAACATAATATTTATTTTGTACAAGATATTACTGAAATGAATCCAAGAATTCTAATTCTAATTATTAATAGGATCTGTATTACACGCAGAAAAAAATGAAGCGCAAAAAAGGTTAATAGTTTAATTTTGGACTATTTTTCTTAGAAAATATGATTAACTTACGACCGCCGGATGCAGAGAACAATCCCTCGCCATCAATTTTATAAATCAAAAATATTTAAACTATAAATCATATGTTTGTATTTATATATTTTTCTTCAACCCACGTTGGGTGTATTATGCTTGTCTAATTGGCCGCCGTTTCTCTCCAGCCTGTCTTCCGCAACGAGCTATTTCCTGTTATTATTAATATCATGAAAGAGCAACCCACGTTTCAGCGAATAGTACCGAGTAGTGATGGGAAAAAATGTTACACCCAACTCACTGTTGTGATTGTGATTGGTATTCGATAATATCAGTGATTGCAAACTGTGACTGTGATCACAGCTTCATCACTAATGAATGCGCATGCGCCGCACTATGTATCCGTATCTATTTATATTATTAAAATATTACTTGCGTAAAAAACATATTTTAGCATAAATAATTATTATAAATCTAATTTAAAATCATCACAAAAAAATGAAAATACTTAAAAAAATGTATATTTATTTTTCGGGTCAAATTCTCAGCAAATATGCGTAAAACGTTTAGCAGATAGATCGCGGTTATCAAATTACGAAAAATCCGATAGATGGCGCTGATTCAAGAGATAATCCGACAAAAAGATAAAAAAAAAATATTGTGAATCAAGATATTCAATCACTAATAGTGAGTGTGACTGAAAGATAAGAGTGATTTTGAGCTCATCACTAGTACAGAGCTTCACTCTTCACCATACTTGTTCCTGACACTTTCAGTTTGGGTGTTCAAACCAAATCATTGTTCAATTGTGTTCATATTCTACGATCTTCTGTGTTTTTTCTAGCCCGCGAGCTCATTCCAAAAATATTTATTTATTTTGTATTTTTTTTCTTTTTACTTTAATTATTATTATTATTCTAAATTTGTATTTGCTAAACGAATTATGTATAATATGATTATTGACTAAAAATATAAAATGTGACCCCAGTGAGGCAGATATTAAAATACTAAATGTACACAATATGATATGAAATAAAAAAATACCATGGATGTCCCCATTTTACAAGAATTACATCATTGATAGTCTTAATATTTTTTCTAAGACGAATTTTCAAATTTTTTGGACATCTTGCGAGAGAACAATATAGGTCAAAGGACGGAAAAGAAGAGATACTTGGGAATATGAGAGGCTGAGGTTAATATTGAATGTCATGAATTAGTAATTCATAAATGAAATATATGGAGTAATTAGCTTCATTAAATGATGCATTATCTAGCGTATGCTATCGACGCCGGTGCTATCCTGGGGTCGCATCTGTGACCCTACTGTACTAGAAGTAATACGAGTCTGTACAAACCCCTGTTCATAGACGGAAAAGGCTGCAAAATTACGGAGAGCACCAGTCGTCTCGGAACACCCTTACCACTGAACCAAACTCTCCATTATTCGAAGAGTGAGTGTGGGTGGTACAGTACAGTACCACCTACACCGTAAATAACCCCACGCACAGGCCTCTGCCATGGCCATCCCAAGAATCCATGTAAAACGTCTTCCTCGTAACGGGGGACCACCGAAGAAGAAGATGAATCGGTGGATCATGTTAGTATGCCCTAAATATTTCAGCCGTTTTTCATATGCTTAAATATTATTCATGTGTTCGTTTGATCGTGTTTGCGGCGATGTATTGTATATTGCAGACTAGAGCGGGTTGGAGACGAGAAATACCATTTACAGTTGACAGAAGTTAAGAGCATATTTTACAGAAATGTGTAAAAATTCGACTATACAACAAAGTTATGCGCGAGTAGTTAACAGGGCTTGTGGTCGGAAAGACGACTTCGAAGTCACTAGAGTTTCCCGGGTGGCTGCCAGGTGCGTTCAGGTGTCGTCGGCGGTATTGTTGATTATGAAGATGACAGATTCCCACACGTTGGACCAACCAAGTGATAACAGCAATATGCACATTCCCGGTGACATGGATAAAACATTTGCCAGAATTTTTTTTGATCACCTCTTTCGCATGCAGCTCTTAGATCTGAAAGTGAAAAATGACGTATTTTAGCGCAAATATCAAGAATTTATTACCCATTAAAGGTTTTTGATACATCTTCGTGCAATTTGGCACTCGACCCGGTACGTCATTTCCGTCACTCAGAGCGACTTCTAATTATACGGTCGTTCTCGTTATCCGTATAAATCTTCAGTCAATAAGTTTCCAATGTCCACCTACCTACCCGAGCGTGCAAGCGTTCCTTCTGCCCGAACCTAGAGTTGCACTGCTAGTTTATTTCTGCCGCGGACTGTCCCCGTAATTGGTTTTGGCAACGCGCCAATGGCTTGGTGAAATTTTCGATCCACCGTATCTAACGCCGAGGTGCGATTTGTTATTACTCAGAAAATTGTTTACGGTACTGGGATATAATTCAAATCAATTATAAACGTCTTCGTATTAAAAAGTAAATAAAAAAAAATTGTTTTGGGGTAGAACTGAGCTATGAGTTCATATTCATCTTCTACTACTGGACTACATCCCAGGGTGAGATTTAGCTTCCTCTATAAGTGCTCTCCATCGACTCCTATCCATGGCCATTGTTGTCCAGTTCCCAGACCCTTTCATCATGCTCCAGTCCTTTAATAATAAAAGATTTCGACCGAAAATTGTCGAAATAAAACGTAATCGAGGTAAATAAACAAGTAAGTAAGTAAATTAAACTACTAAAGCTATTGTTGATATAGTAAAACTAATTTTGATGTAATTATATCACATTTTACGAAATGTTCTATGTCTTTTTTTGGGCCATCCATCCATCAATATTAAAAATCTCATACAATAATAATTTCCATAAAATATTACGTACTAGGACTATTACACCCTGCATATAGAAGTATAGTAATGTATCGAGACTAAGATGTCGACCCCTTAGAATAATAAGGTTTCTACTAACATTTTGGACTAATTTGAGTTATTTCGTGAAAAGATTTCTAAATGCATTATTTTTTATTTCTTCCATACACATCAACTCTATTTAACGGATATTAAAATAAATAGCAAGGGCTGAAAGTTATTTATTAAAAAATTTATGGATCATTATTGTCAATTTACAATGCTTTTTTTTAATTTCCCTCATCTCACAGTGGTCATTGATAATACTGAAAATAAGTTAAGACCTTAAAACTGATCATATTTGAATACTCAAAACAAAATATACATGAATATATTGTTGAAATTCAATAAACGCTTTTGAGCTCATTATCTCAAAACAGTGCCAGTGTCAGATGGAACCTTGTTATTCTGAGAGGTCGATATGTCAAAAAAGTGTCGACTTTAAAATAATTGTAATGCCCTGCGGTCGTCTGTAGTAGAATCAAACTCCTTTGTCAGGTGACAATTAACACTAATTTATTCATGCAAGATTACAGAATATTTACAACAGTGTAGAGTATTAGAGATAGTACTAGATCGCGTCAGAATCCAGAAGTAGGAGAGCTCGCCCAATGAGCGCGCCCGCTTTTGAGCCTTACCCATACTAATACACACAGATGTCCCACTCGTTCTTCTCGTCGCGCGACACACACACACATAGTATAAAAATTCATGGATCTCATAATAATAAACAAGATTTATTGAAGAGTCCATGAAATATAGAGAAAGCCTACATCCTGTAGCATGTATGAACATGCTTCATGCCTCCAATATGTAGAATTGGCGTCGTATATTGTATGCACCATGAACTGCGAGACGAATGAATGCTTGGTTCCTGGAGCATAGCCAGGAACTCTGTACTAAGCAAAGCCGTAAGAAAAGTCTTCCCACTACATACAGGAAAAAAATCTTTCATACTTTGGGCTTATTCCTAGAAGTAAAGTGATAAAAATAGCCTCGATAAATTAGCGAGAAGTTGATCTTCAACAAAATGGACAGATCAAGATCGTGACATGATATTTCGCACAAAACTATGCCCAGGATCACAAAAGGTAGAGACAAAAAGTTATTGAAGTGGGATATTTAGTTGAGGACCAAGATGATCAGTCTTGAGAGAGGTTCAAAGTTAGTTATTAGTAATTATATATTAGAAAGAAAAAAAAAATGTATTTATTATCTTTGTTTTATAAACCACTAAATTGAGTTTAAATACATCTACCGGTTTCTAAAAATACCATTTTCTTCTTCAGGATGTCATAACTAACTAAAACATATAGTTTCTTTGACAAAATCTATTTAAAAAAAAAAAAAATTTTTTTTAGTACCTAACTCAAATCATTAATATAAAATTTACTCCCATTCTAAAAATTTTTCCTAAAAATTATTCGAGTAAATTTGTATTAAGTAATGATTTGAGTTAGGTACTAAAAAATTTATTTTTTTTTAAAATAGATTCTGTCAAAGAAACAATATTTGTTTTAGTTAGTTATGACATCCTGAAGAAGAAAATGGTATTTTTCGAAACCGGTAGATGTATTTAAACTCAATTTAGTGGTTAATAAACCAAAGATAATAAATAAAAATATGAATTTTAACCACAAAGATAATATTGCTAATTTTAAAAGTATAAAAAAAATATTTGTAAGTGATGATGATGATAAGGCCCTGCTTCATTAATAGCAGCACAGATATTGTTTTGAAGTGCTTGGAGTATTTCTGGAACATTGGCGTATATCTTATCGTTCATATAACCTAAAAAAAATCCGGGGACCAATTGATATTGTGGAGAATCTGCTAACGCCTTACAGACCTAGCCGTGTAAACAAATATTTTACAGCCATTTTTATAAGAATTCTAATAACATAATAAATAAGTGAAATACTCTCGCTATCCCATGATTGAAACACTATGCAAAACAGACAAATTAATATAAAGAAATGATGTTCTGTTTATGTGATTATTTCCATGAATCTTTGCTCAGTTTCCTTTCTGCCAACACCCAATAACCAGCTCCTGAGATGGTGTTGGAGATTGTCCATCGAGAATTGTTTCATACTGCTCGGTAAAATGTTTAGAATTTGAAAGGATTGACCAAAGCTTGTTTTCATTTTAGGCTTCACGGTGATCCTATTAAATTATTATTATCCTGAAAATAAAGGATCAGCCTTTTTACATAGAGTTGTGGAATATCAAGAAGCTGACATTTCTCAAATAGTGTGTCAGAGGGAAATCTATATGGTTTTCGGTAGATGATTCTGAGAATGGATTTTTTTGTGATTACTAATTCCACCCCAATCTAAGATCGCGTAGCTATGAATGGATTGGTAGAGAGCAATGTATATTGTTTTCAGCATACATTTCTCTAGAACATTCTTAAGATATATGAAGAAAAATGTCAGCTTTCTTATTTTAATGCAAAGTTTATTGATATGCTCAGACTAGTTTAAGAGTTAGTCAAACCAAATGCCAAGGTATTTAGTACTTTTTAATCTCTCCTTTTTTAGGTATTTAGTAGTGTGAGTGTTACAATTATGAAGTTTTAACAAATTATTGAGATTTGTTTGAATAATAATCATTTTGACAATTTTATCCCATTTGAATATTAAAAGCAAATTTTGTACGGCTTTTAACACAAATGAATGTAGTTTTCAAAAAAAGTACATTGAAACGTACATTCCCACAGACTACCAAATATATAGACATGAACTAATGGATGGTGTCACTCACGTGATCAATTTGGTACTACTTACGCAATCGAATAGCTCTGCGACTTTTTAAAAAAAATATGACTCGATCGGAACGAAAATTTAAACGCTGACAATACAATGTGCATTAATGTAAAAAATACGTTTTGTTTATACAAAGATTTCATTTTCGATGAGTAAATACTTTTACTGTTGCATAAATGTGTTATACACTATCGGATTTATGTTTTCATAAATAATGTGTGTAAAATGCCCCTCGTTCCGCAACTAATGTTCTGAACCCCTCTCCTATATATACACTTTATTTCATATCTATTCATTCAAAGGTCTGTGTAAATTTCGTAATAATTATATTATAATAGTTTTCATGATTTATTATTTTAGTCAAAATCAGTCAGTTTTTTCAGTTTAAAAATAAACTCAAAACTGTAGATAGTAAATTTTAAATTTGAATACAAACTGCTGTATCAAAATACATGTTAGTTTACCTCAAAATAAGTTAAGCCATCCGAACGAAAAATGAATACATTCGTAATCATGCAATGTAATATTGCGACGCTGAAAATAGATTTCAGAAAATTTCGCTTTATTTCGATTATATCTTTTTATTTTATATTTCGCAACATGGCCATTTAGATGTATAGTAAAATATGTGTATGTATTTATAAATGAAATTAATTCCGGTAATTAGGTAGATTTTGCTTGCGAGTGCGAGTTAACTTTTTTCTCTATGTTCAATATTGACGAAGTAACACTTGTGCCTCTATTAATAGGACAAGAAACATTAGATATTAATTAATCAATTAATAATAATAGCTAGATACCAAATAATCAAATTAATTTATCCAATAGTCTAATATTAAAGTTGTTCCCGTGTAATCCTTACCCTTCTCTCTCACCCCCTATTTGATACTCTATCCCATTCTAATATGCTGTTACTCTGTCTTATTACCCTCCTATCTATATATGTATATCTGGACTTAGGTTAGTCTATACTTTATTATCCTGAAGAATGGGTAATATATTTTTAATACAAATTAAATGTATTAATTAGAAAGATATACATATAAAATTAATATTTATCGAAAAATATTATTGTTGCTACCGAGATTTGAACATGAATCTCTTCCTATCCGGAGGAAATGCATTATCCGATTATGCTACACCAACACAGTGCGTTGATGACAAATTTTTGAACCTATATATTACACTTTTCAAATTGATCTATCGTTCCATTATTTGAAAGCCATCTTCTTTATATTTACGTAATCTCAAATACGTTTGAGTAATCCGATAGGAGACGCTAGAATTAATAATTCATTTTTATTAAATATTGGACACATTGATACAACTTATATATTATTAAGGAGAACACATTCTTATTGCGAAGTTGTAATTATTCAGAAGTGATATTTTATTTAATACAAATTAGAGATATTTATTAGAAAGATATATTAAATATGAATTAAATATATTAATTATAAAGATATACATATAAAATCAATTCTATCGAAAAATATTGTTGTTGCGCCACCGGGATTCGAACCTGGATCTGTTTCCGAGGTTTGGGAGGTGCTTTATCCAACTAAGCTACAGCGACAATATTTTTAGCGACAATTTTCGACCCTATATGTTACCTTTTTGCTATTAATACATTTAATCGTTCCATCATTTGACAGAGCCATCTACATTATTTTTACAGAATCTCAAATACCTTTGAGTAAACTGATAGCAGACGCCAGAATTATCAATTCATTTTTATTAAATTTTGAAAAAAAAAAGATATATACTAAAATAAATTTTATCGAAACAAATTTTTGTAATTATTGATTATTTTTAATTTTTTTTTTAATAAATACGCTAAAAATTATCCTATATTTGTGTATTTCATGTATTATGAATATTGTGAGGAATTAAACTCTGATCATAGTTACAGGTTTTGTCAATCACTGATATTATCAAATACCAATCACAATCACACCAGTGAGTCAAGAGTAGGATTTTTTCTCATCACTATTTAAATCCAAACATTATATTATTTAATTGTAATAATTAATTTGCCACTCGTGTTTGACAAGCCTGTCGGTATGGTGTCATCGATTAAACTCTTGTAATTCCGTCGGAAAAACAAACACTCTCGAGATACAAGTCTTCTCGCAAGTTGGAAACTTTATCAATTTCCCACATACATTATATAAACTTTCACATTTCGGAAAACATATTATATTCATTTTGTACGTCAAGACTTCTTAAATTGTCATTCAAACTGAGAACAACTTTGCCAATTTCGGCGCGATAAGTATTACGTCACACCTTCAAGTTTCTGTGCAGGTATATGATATTTTATTATCGGGCATAAAGCAAGTCAAAACAAATCATAATTACATTTTCAGTTTGGCACGAAACGAGTTAAATTCAACAATCAACATTGTATTAACCTTTCTCATACCATGATATAAAATACTCATATGCAGCCATGCTGTCAACTCGTGTTACCGTAAGAAATTTATAATATTTCAAATGTGAAGAAAGCTTCTATTAGTTTAATGGCTTTAAAATTATTAATCCTACAAATTTACTCTAATTACGAAAATGGGATCAATATCCTAATATAATTCAAAGCATTCATCAAGTCCTACACAATACTATCCTTTTTCGTATCTCTCTACATTAAATTAGTGAGAAAGAGAGATCATATATTCGTCAGTTAGATATTATTTTTAGTGTGAAATTAATGTACCATCTCTAAATGTCTTACCACAAATAGTATTATTTCCAGCATATTAATTTTACAACTGACTGAATTGAAACATAATTATTTTTGTAGGATTCGCTTTACACAATTGATTTTTCACTAGTCAGTTATAAGTATAAACATTTTCCTTAGAATTATCTTAAATATGAATTTTTTCTTGAAAATATTAACCGAAATTTACAGTTTTAATTGAGGCGAAAGATTTATATTACTGCATGGTTTTGGAAGGGTTAACTTTTAACGAAATACGTTATACTTGTCAACATTAATATCTATTGAAATATAATTTTAACTACATACCAGAAACAATACACAGTTTTGTATATGTATTTATTATTAATCTAGTGCAAACATAAATCTATAATAATATTACGCTTCCCCGTCTATATATATATGACTTTCTGGATGAGTATTCAGTAATGTCATTTGTGGCTGTAAAGTACTTATCGTATTATGGCTGGCAAATATATTGAGTATCTGTCATCCTGTCATAGATAAAAAAAGCATCCTATCATCTCATGGTCATATCGTGTCGCATTCTATGGTCGTAGTATTTTCTTAATCTACGGTAGAACTGTCAAATATGAAATTAATGTTTTGTTGGTATTTTTCAAGAATATTAATTAAGTACGAATACAGTTTATACAATTCCAGGGAGAGAAATATAGAATGCTCTAAGAGATAAGCAATAGACGATAGCCATACGTGCCGGCCTAGAAATACGTAAAACACGATCGGAGCGGCACTTCATGAAGATGGGTAATGAGATTTAAGCGAAACTTTGAGACAACAATTATTCTTTTCAGGACCAACAGACGTAGGATGACCAAGAAACTTTATTTCTAACATAATGTTTATATGTAACACTGATGTAACCGATTTAGTTACACACAAAAATGCTAATAACTCTGCTAAATTGCAAGCTGTGGACACAAAATATTGTTTATTCACATTCACAATTGTCAGATTTAAAATCACTCATTATTAGCTTCAAACTGAGATGGTATTTTTCTCATAATTTATAAACATATATATTTACATACATATATGCTTTAATATAAATATAAATATTTCCTTTTTCATAATAACTTATGTTGCACATATGTGCTTAATTTAATTTTGAATTTATGTGATTTCTCCTTTTTTCTTATATCATCTAGCATTTCATTGAAAATCTTCATCGCACTGTACATTATTATTTTCTGAGATTCAGCCTTCTTCCTGAATATCAGCCTCATTCTATCTCTTCCTCTCGTTCGATATTGATTTGTCTCAATTTTAATTATCAATTCTGCCTGGAGTTTTTTTCTTCAGTGGAGTATGGAAATGTAGGCAATTACAGGGCTAACGATCTGTCTTCGGCTGCCTTAAGTGATCACTATATACAAATATAATGTTCACCATTCTCACCCATTAATTAATATCCGTATCAATTCCATGTATTTCCATTAAATATAATAAAAAATAGCTTCGTCTCTAAGAGATATATATTATTTGTTTAATAACAGTGCCTTCGTAGGTTAAAATCCAGTAATTGTGTGTTCTTAGATATATTCAAATATTGTTAATAATATACTGGTCAAAATAAGAAAATATAAAATTGAAAAATATTGATTTTTCAGTCTTATTCTTGTATAATGTGTTAAAAACATTTTACCGATAAAGAATATTGCTTTAAATAATTTTAAAAAATAATTATATTCTCATTGTGACATATATGGTGTTTCCGGGAAATAAATGTTCATAATAATTAGTCCATAAATGGCGATAGTGTAGTGGTACTCAAAATATTTCCACATATTAACATATATACAACATCCAAAAAATTCATAGATATGGAGATTGATTAATGGGTGAAAATGGTGAACGTTTTATTTGTGTAAAGTGATCACTTAAGCCAGCCGAAGACAAGTTGTAAGCCCTTCAATTACCCATTCTTTCACATATTTCCATTAAATATAATAAAAAATAGCTTCATCTCTATGAGATATCTATTATTTGTTTAATTAAATATTTTCTTAATTAATTAATTTCAGCGGTTCTTAAAACTAGGTAACGGCCATTCTCGACCCGCCCTGCGAACAGATTAACGAATTCACCAAAGAACACCATTAACAAAAACTGCCCTTAAATATTGTAATGGCCCAACTATTTGTAGAAAATCCCCAGCTGGAGCATTAACCCCTTTTTTCCAAAAAAACAAAAACCGTCCGGCGACCCTTCGCGGCCGAAACTGCAAAAACAATTTGCTCTCACTTTTTACACATTAACCCTTTCCAACCTTTGCCTATTTTCTTCGGGGCAGACAAACGAAGGACAAATGGTATAAAAAAGAGGTCAAGTCAATGGATAAGTCGGAGATTTGGATAATTATCCTTTCCAAGTTCTTGCGCGCGTCGGGTGAACTATAAATCACATTGCCGCCCCTAGGAGGACCGTTCCCAAACTATTTCTCTCTTGAAGATTGAGCATTTGTCTCTCGACCTTTAAAACCTTAATTTTACTTTTATTTAAGATTTATCCTCTGACAAATATATAATGTTATTTTATCAAATAATTGCTTTACATGTCTCAGGCACATATATCACAATATACCTAAAAATATTCTTGGTTTTACACACTTCGGAATTGTGTTTATTGCATATATTTTACACACATTTTAAAATGCATTGCCCAACTAGGCAAGCCTGTTTTAGATCAAATTGGTAAACAAATACATTTCACAAAATCAAAACTCATTGAAGGCAAAACACAATCAAACAAATTACGTAACATACAAAGCAAGTAAACGTGAAAATATTTTAAACAAAGATATATTAAAATATAAAAAAGAGAGAAATAAAAATATCAATGTGCAATACAATACTCAATGTAAGTACATATAAGGTAAAGGTAAATATGCAAAATTATCTGAAAAAGTTTACTCTCAGTATCTGTTATTTCTGTTTTCAACAATCAATTTGATACATCCCTTTTAAGCTTTACCATACGCAGCCATGCTGTCAACTCGTGTTACCGTAAATAACAGTTAGAAAAAATGTTTTTATTACGTTAAACGGCTTTAATGGCACAAATTTACCCTAAATATTGAGCATTCAATTTTGAAAAAATGGTTAATAACATAATTTAGATCATTCATTAAGTCCTAAACAATGTGTCCTTCCTTATCTCTCTTCATTTAATTAGTGAGGAAGAGACAATTATATTTGTATGTTTGTTATTCTTTTCACTATGAAAATAGTGTGTGATCTCTGTCTTTCATATCACAAATTGTATTTTTATTAACGTATTAATTTTACAACAGATTCAATGGAAAACATAATTGTTTGTTTGTGGCATGTATTTACTGAAATATTACAGGTATGATGATGGTAGACCTGTGTTACTGTATTGTTTGGGAAGGGTTAAAAGCCTTAATGTCAGTTAAAGTTCTAATTTTATTTCGAATTTCAATTCCAATGTTTGACCAAAAGTAGTTTTCATGCTTATAATATTTTATATGGTGTTTAATTATATCATTCGATGCCCAAAAAAATAAAGGTGTGGCATTCAAACCCAGATCTGCCCAATACCGATATACAATGTTGTTGCAGGGGTGATTTCATATGGCCATTCTCAATACATGTGCAAAAAATTAAGATAACACGTAGAGGCATGAAAATATATATGCTGGACACTTGAAGGGACAGGATCAGTAGAAAATGGGCAGGCCACCTCGCTCGGAGGACGGACAATCGCTGGAAGGAGAAGCGGAAGACGATAATAATGATGACATTCAACATTAGAAAAGAAACAACCAAATTGTACTAATGCTTTTATGGTGATTCGTTGCAAACATCTTTTGCGCGGTAGAACGCATCCACGCGGATAAGCCCAGGGGCTTGCAGTGCATACAAATAAAAAAGCTGTGCATAACTAAAAATTCTGTGAAACAAATATAAATTAAAAAATTAAATTAACATAAACGAAAACATTATTTTGAAATTAGCGCCATCTGTGTACTAGTAAAGACTTTAATTGCTTAGTTCTAAAAACTATCATAACTCACCGCTGTACTCATGGCGCTTTTTTTTATTCGCCGCATCGTGCTATTTACATTTCTCGGTTCTGTATTTAAGCTAGTGAATTACTCAAGTCATATAAATGGATAATTACTGCATTGAAAATTCCTTTCGGTTGATCCGTTTTATATGGAGTCGTTACCTAAGCTGTTTTTTAACAGAATAACATTAGAAAGGGTTACAACTGCTTGCAAATAATTGAAGTGTCTACTTTCTCTTTTACTAATTCGCAAATTTAACTATCTTACTGTTTTTAACCTGTTGATTTTAAATTTGGTGCATAGATTGGTTTTTAATTTGAGAAAAACAAAAATCAATTAGCAGAACTATTTGTTACGTTAGCCTTTAATAAAATTAATTATTTCCTTTAGTTATTACGTGAATTAGTTTCAAACAATAAATTAATCATGTTCAGTCATATAAAGTGTTCTCAAAAACGTCCATACATTTTTTATATTATTAAGAAAGTATTATTTTACGTTAAAACTTAAACCTTAAAAACACTATTAATAGTACTCTAAAATTATAAATAAATACATGGTAGGGTCGTATAAAAGACGGATTTATTTTGTCCAAAGACGTTGGTTAACCGAAAGTCATATATTACATATGATTATAAAATATTATTGGTAACAACATAACCTAAATATATACCTACTGCACGCCACTAAATAAGCCAATGTACGCCAGACATATCGAGCGGTCCGCGAGAACGTACCCAATACGCGCCTTGCGGCGGCCACCTCAGTCACTATTCCTACCGACGTCACACACCCCGGCAGCTTCATCGCATCATCTCAAATCTCGTATAGTTTGCGTTTTAATTATTATTAAGTGTCAATTGTAACTTGCTCGAATAAATTCAATGCCAACAGTAAAGATATCATACTTGCTTTATTATATACAACATGATTTACTCATCATACTAGACACCCATCGCACACACTCACTCAACAAGTTGAACACATCTAAAAATTCCAAACATTGAAAATGTTGAACCCTTTTAAATCTCCGTTTGGGTAGGAATAAGATATAAAATAAATTCTTAAAAATCTTCACTAAAGGCAAAGTAATTTTCCAAGAAACAACAAATTTTATTTTTATGAAAGTATGTATATATCATATTATATTATACAACACGTTCTTCTTCTTATTTCTCCTCAACGAGTTTCTTATAAAATATTGTAGAGTATTCAATGTTGAAATCCTGTTAGTTAAATGAATAAAAGATTTTATGAAACTTGGATTTTGCGCGCGTAAATAAAATTATTCCAAACAAATCTCCCGGCTCGAGTCGCAAACTAAAGAATTTTTTATAATTCCGTTTGTTTTTGATGAAAAAATGTGTTTGCAACTCGATTTGGAAATGTCACTTTTATCGGAAAAATGTTTCCGTAAAATAGCAGTCAAAAAAATAAAAATGTTAGTGTTTTTCGTAGAATCGTTTTAATGTTAAATGCTTGTTAAATAAATTAAAAATTAATTTAATTGTATAATTAAAAATTTTGGCACCACTGTCAAATTGAGTTTTATTCATTTCGATTAAAGTAATGTCAAATGGGAATTTAATTATTTCTCTTCCTCTCTCTTCTAATATTTATACATGCCAATGCAATGCTCATCGTGCATCTACCCATCAGCACGTTACTTTCTTTTCGGCTTGAGACCTGTCAGCAGCTTTTGGAATTCACTCCGTTCTACAGCGTATAATTAATAACTTGATTCTTTGTAATTTAACTTTGAATAATAATCTTTTGCAAAACGCTTCGTTGTGGCACATTTGGTGATATATCTGTTACTCCCATAATGACATACTACATTATCTCAACTTCGCTAACCTCCAAAGCCATGCGGTTTTTTTATAATATTTTTATACTTTTATGCATAATTAAGATAAAATAAGTTCTTTTTTAATCTAAAATATACTCACCTTTGTTTTCTACAATGCTCTTCCATCATTCTGGTCGCTTTTCTAAAAATCACTTTCCATTACGAAAAATACTCCTCTAGTACTGTTCTGACCTCATCTACACAATTCATATATTTTCCGTCAAAATAACTTTGTAGACTGCTGAATAAATTATAACGCGCACGAACCAATAAATCACCGCACTTTAAATATTGCTCAACCGCGAACGCGCGGTGCACTCGCGACCAGTGACTCATTGCGACTGGCAAATCCGCAAATCACGCGCGTCGAACAATATTCCTCCCACTTACCTCGCGCTGATGGTTTACGAGCAACACCCTGTACCCGTTTTTATAGCAGGTATTAATTAAATTTGATGCAGGTAGTTTATTCCGCCTCCCTTCGACTTTTAGTTCATGTTATTGAAAAAAATGCATTATTTATGGGATGACCTAATATTTTTGTGTAAGCCTTCATCTATATCTTCTGTTCTCAATAACTTTTCTGAGATATGCGTCGTGTCTAAGAAAGGTCGTGTCCATTGGCTTCTATGATTTTTGTCTGTGTTTATTATGGATCTATAGGGATTCAAGGTTAAGTTGTTACAATAGTGAGGGTGTAGATATTTGTGGATCAGGAGGATTTACTTATCTATGAATAATAGATGCCCCAATAATCATCCATCACTCACATGTTCGTTTGATGATGATTTCGTAGTGCATTGTGTGTGGCTAGAGCAGGTTATAAAACGTAAACTATTTACTCTTGACACAAGTGTATTATTTAGCACAGTTTACAGAATAAAATAGCCGTACAATTAAATGTCTACATAAAAGAGTTTCATGGAGATGTTATCTGGAAGGCGGCGGCAAAAAGAGTGAGGTCCGAGAACCGGCCCTCTAGATGGCTGTAGGTGCATTATAGTATTGGTAATCGGCGTCGGTACTGAGTGCACAAGATGCGTTCTGACTGCCATAGCTCTATTTGCTCGCACTGCTCTCAGAATATCCTCATTTCTTAATTCTTTCAGTCCAGCTCACTTATTCATCCCGTCCTTCTCCAGCACCACATCGAGATGCTTCTAACCTACTTTGCTCGATTTGGTTATAATTAAAATTTTACTTTTTATAAATTTGACGTTGAACTTTTCATTACTAAACTAATCTATGTGTGTGCAAAGTGTATTTATGGTTATGTAAGTTCTTTTTCCAAAGCAACAAAAATAAAAAATAAGATAAAAAATTGTGTAAGATCCAAAAATAATTGTGTCAAAAGTATATATAACAGTTCTAAAAATAAATACATCGGGAGATAATTTGATAAAAAAAATGAACTCTGTAATATTATTTCTAGGAATGAATTTGGCTTAAGAAGTAATTAATATTATTTTCTCCATTAAGAGATTTATTAATAATAAATGATGTAGATCATAAGAAGAAGTTCGGATAAACTATATTTCCAAATAAAAATAATTTTAAATATTCAAATAGCCTTATAATGCGAACAGCATCCGTATGGTGAATGTAATTTGAAAAACATATTGTAATTTAAATAAAAAAATATTTTAGTAGAATTTCCTTGTGTTTGAATTGATATTTTCCGTTTTTCCTGTAGGTCTTCTATTATTTCTCTGATACATACATATATTGGTATATGATGAATTTTTGGACACGATAATTTTGGTAGTTCTTATAAAAAATGACAACTGAGTTCATTTACCAGCCTTATTCGCTATCTTATTTAACCCTCAACATACCATGATAGAAAATACTCGTACGCAGCCATAATGTCAACATGTGTTACCGTGAGGAATGCGTAATTTTTAAGCATTTAAAATGTTTTCAAAAATATGATATAATTTGAATAATCAGTGGATATATATATATATTAACATTTGTTTCTTATCTATGAGAGTAAGACTCGTGTATAGAGAAGGAGTATATATGAGTTAATTTATGTTTCAGTTAGTCTGTGTACATATTTTTTTTACTTCAGTTACAAATTTATGATAGTCCGTAATTTTTCTAATTGTGATTGTTAAAAAAATTGATGCTTTGATAAATATATTGATTTTGAGTTGCGGTATATTTTAGTTTTGGGTTATCAATTTGATCTCTATATCTTGTAGATCGGAATACACTTCAAAAATTTAATTGATTTTTAATTTTGAAAATTTATATTATTGATTTTTTTTTTGTATATGTCTACTATTTTTGGTACTTAAAAATCTGTGAAAAGTTGTACACTTGGATAGTCTTTTTTTTTGTTTAAGCATAATTTTTATTATCATTTTTTACGTGATTTTATCTAATTGTGACATTGAAGTTTTGTATGCACCTCCCCATCCAATAATGCGGTATTACAAATGTGTTATCATACTTTAAATATTGATAGATATGACACTATAAGGAACCAATCATCGTACGCAATCTAAGGATGCTTGCGTAAGCGCGAATAGTAGATCTGTATTACGGCATGGTCACGGGAGGGTTAATAATGAAGTTTTTCAAATAATTCGTCGAGCACATTTACCTATACAGACGAAATCTACCCAATCGGTTATTATTTTCACACGTCTTTTTCGACGGGCACTTCAGGTAGTCAGTGGTACGAAAATCCCGCCAAATAAAGCTATTAACTTGTTTTAAAGTAAACATAATTACCTATTAGTATTCAAAGAAACGACATTTACCTTTGAGAATTGCTCGAGTCTGAAATTAGTGCCAAGCATTATTTGTTATTTCTTTGATACCGTGTATTTAGCCGGAGCATTATCATTCAACCGGCCCCTTTCTTTGAAGCGACGATTTCGCCGGCCGGGACCTTGGGATTTTTGGGTTTTCTTTTTTTTGAAAATAAATATTGCGGACTCGCTTTTCTTTATATCAATTTTCCGAACCATTTACCTCCACGTTTCTCGCTTGACCACTTTTCCTCCCCATACAATCATATCTTTATGAGCCAACTTACCTTTTCTCGGATGTGGAATATTAATTTTTTCGCCGGGAAAATTTCAAGGGCGCACGGGAAACCTAATAACGTTGAAAACTGCGGGTCGGCCAATCCTGAGACGCTGTGACTACCTTTTAGAATCTAATTGAATTGTAATTTTATCACATTGTATTTGCAATCCCAATATCGTTATTTGTATTTCACATTAGGAAATTGATACTGCAAGTCTTCTACTACCCTTCCGTAGCCATGCAGTAACACATGTCTACCGCTCGGCAAGATCGATACTTGCCACCGTTAGATTGCATACGATGAATGCTCTGTTATATTATTATATTTATCAGTATTTATAGTAAAAGTATGATAAAAGTATTTTACCACCATTGAAACTAGTAAAGGCATTTTACCTCACATTCCTCACGGTAACACAAGTTGACATTATGGCTGCGTACGGGTTTTTTCTATCATGGTATGCTGAGGGTTAAAGTGAGGTATCATGGATTTTTCGTACTTTTCTATATAATGTTTTCGATTAGTCACAGATTGATCGTGAAGTGTACTGTCTTTTGGCATTGTTTGTGTTTGATACCCCCTCCTCCTATACCAGAACACGACCCTTTTCTGTAGTTGTGTTCTCTAAGGTATTTCAGTGCATGCCGCGTTGAAACAAATAGTTGGTTTGTGTTAATTACCGTCCTGCTGTTTGGGGCTGATATTTTTTTGTATGTAATCAGTTTCTCGCTACCGTGCGAATCGGCTTAGTGCTGTACATTTTTCCACTGTACATGGTGTTGTTTGACACTTTCGCGCTATCACCGAAAGTGTAATTCGTGTTGAATAATTTTGTACATGTCTTGGAACCAGAAGACCTGTGTATCCGGTGGAAGAAGATCCAGATACTGAATGGAGTGTTTTACAGATGGGTCGTGCTTTCTAGTTCTGGATGGTCTTTTATCAGCCCCCTGTTCCTCTTTCAAATTTTTTCTACCCTTCCTGCATCCAATATTTTTCCACCCTCTCGTTCAGATAGTTTGGTTTATCTGTGGTGGTTGTTTTTAATGAGAATAAAATACGCGGTTAGTGTAGTCATGTATTAGGTCAGAGATAGATAAGAAAAATACAGAAAGCGTGAAATATAAAGAGTTAGATAAAAGAGTCGGTGGCGTTTGGTATCAGTCGAGCGAGACCCGTCGTGGCTGATCAACAAAGCGGAAGATGTGTCGTCGACGAGCGATCATACTAGATTGAGGCCTGCTGCTCTCTGCTTCAGCCTGGGTTCTAAATGCCAGTGGTGACCGATAACCGGCCAATATTGGCCGGTTATCGGTTATCATAATTTTTTTAAATAAATAAATGTAAAGCCGATCTTAAAATAGTCAATAAGATTAAAAAATGATACTTTAGGTGGTGTAATCATAAAAAACGTAAGTGTTGATGGTACCAGAAATATATGACATCTGCGGAAGACTTGGTACTACCAGGTAAAGCAGATACTGATAGATGGTCCTGTTAGAATACTCAATAATCAAAGAGCTTGTATGAGAAGATATATGCATGTGGATGAGAATTGTGTGTCAGGATAGAAGAGTGTGGCGCTCTACCTTATCTGCCTACCCCCGTAGGAAACGGCTTGATTGTAAGTTATTTCATTAGTTAGAAAATATGATGTACTAATTACCAAAAAAATAGAATTGGTTTAACACAAGACAGCTTAACTTGACCAATTAACGCAAATACTATAATTCCGGATCTCGCAGCCCTTGAATATAACAGTAATATATAATGCTACTGTTTTTATCTAAATTAATATGATATATAATAATTACAATTATTGGTGAGAAACATAAAATTAGTATTTTTGTAAAACAATATTTTGTTTGTACAACGTTAATATCAATTTGGCCCTGAAATTCATTAAAATACATACAAGATTAAAAAAATAAAATATACTTAAATAAGCGATTTTTTTCATTGTCATATATGTAGGGGACAGCGGTTTAAATTTACCGTCGTTTCACAGTCGGCACCGACACCAGCGACATCCGGATTCAATACCTAGCCGGCGGTAAAGTGCTGCCACCACAGTCTGGTCCGATCGCTCATCGTTCCGCTGTTCTGCCACGCCGCCGACTCGCTCCTCTGCTATCCGCAATTCTCGCTTATTTATATTGAATTTTTACACGCATACCTTCGGTACTCTCTGTTCAATCTTCTGTCACAATAAACGACTACATCAGCCGCACATTTCCATTTCATTCTCACTATACTCGATATATACCTAATATATATCGAATATAGAACCTAATCATGCATTTCTGTAGAACAAACTTTATATAATGTCCAAGATAAGTGGTTGTAGAAAATAAACATTTCGATCGTGTTTATATTAGAGCACTTATAAATATTTAGAATAAATTAATAAATATAAATAAATTCATGTTTAAGTGTCTGTCAGCGATTCAGTCGTGTCATAATGGACATAATAGATTGATCCGAAAGTATTATAATCTTCTAAAAGAAACAATGTTAACTTAGTCAGATAGATAGTTAGTCTTGGTCGTCCCTTTAGATATCCATCAGATCTTATATTTAAAGAGTACAATGCCCTTCACATAAAACAAATCTTTATGTTGAGACTCGTCCAATTTTTCCATGCTAACAACAATTCACCCCAAGTAATAAATCATAAACACAACATAAGACAAACAACGAACGTGTACATGTTCTTAGCTCCAAAACCGTACAACACACTCAGTATCAACTGGAAATCGTTTAACTCCAATAAGATTACACAAATATGGACCAAATAGTAGAGACCAATCAGAATCATGGCTATCCAACATTCTAATATAATCATTATACAATGCCTACACTAAAAATTCACTAGTTCTACAACACTCCCATTACATTTTTATTTAAAAAATATATATATTTCTGTAGAATTTTTATCTTAAATAACACTAAAACAGCACGAAAAAAACTGGCTACTTTAACACAGACTTCAGTCTAGCAAAGTATATATCAGATGTGGAGCCATAGTAAACTACGAGTATTTAATTGCAATATATTTGTATCTTATGTTTATCATGTTATATTATAATATTTTCACATATTTTAGAATAAAAATAAATTATTAGTTATCACTGCAAGCTCTTTTGAGGTCAGTTGAGGATCCGCATCGACCATGGCCAGGAGTTTCTCGTCATCAACTTCATTGGGATGTCCAGCGCGGCGTTTGTCTTCCAGTGATGAATTCCTCCAACGCAACTTGCTAAACCACACAGACCTAGTTTAAACTTTTAAGAGACGTTCACCATGCACTGCACAAATATTCATATCGAGTCAGTTGCATTGGGCTCCTCTTTAAATACTAATTTAATGTATTAATTATATGTATATATTTATAATTAATACATTAAATTAATATTTAAAATATCACAGACCTGTGTTCCGAATAATTACAACTTCACAATAAGAATGTGTTCTCCTTAATAATCCTCTTTAAATTTATACAATCTACATCATTTTTTTGGGCTTGTTATACGATTGAAGTTGAAAGGAAACTAAATAAATCAGGTATAATGTATCCCTTTTTAAAAGCAATGAAAACAAAATAGATTTCAAGATATAAGGACAGATATTCACACAATCTCTAAACAAGTAACGTTAGGACATTAAACTTTCGCATCAAATATATACCTATAATAGTTAGCTAAATAACTACAAAATAATTATACAGGGTGAATATTATGTTCCAGACCGATATTGGTTTTAAACATCATTTTTTAATTTGATTTTCATTTATCAATTATTTGGTTTATTACAATTATATATGAAATATGATACTGCTACGGGTGTTCTCACTTTTTAGGCCACCCTGTATATTTTTTCATTATAAAATTAGAATACAAGTGGTGTACATATGACTTGTTTGCTAAAGTATTAGAGTATATTAATATTCAAGCGAAATAACGAAAAAAAAAATCGTATATGTATTAAGGGCATTTTCTGTTAATTAATCTCAAGGATAAACTTATCATAATTAATGCGCTATAATTTAGAAGCGTATAATTGGAATCATCCTTCAGTCTTGTCACGTTGACAGATGACGTTGTTTGTGTTTGTAATTAGGGAATCCGAACGGAAACCGGTACCGGGATTTCCGTCTAGTTTACAATCATTATAATCCCGAGATTAGAACATGTAATCCCGAAACTTTCTGGATTGAATTTTTTTGTAAATTACATCCGAAATACTTCTTCTTGCACAACACGTCCTTCGGTTCTAGAGCCGTGTTTATCGCTGGACTCTGTTAACTTATTTATTTGATGTATTCATCTTACGCAGGAAGCCATCCCCGGGATCACGAATTTCTCCAAACTTATCGTTTCTTCTGGCAACATGTTCAAAGTATACATTTGTCGAAAGTCTTTCTGTTATCCTTAACTCCTTTAGGATAGAGACGTTTGCGCACCTCGCAGTCACGCACACGCAGTATCTACCTTCAGAACTACATTTCAAAGGCAACCAACATATCATGTTTCCAATTTGTACAGTGCTATGGAGAAAACAAAGATTTTTGTTACTTTTAGGATGGACCGATTTCTACATACCTTCGGCAGACTGGTCATAGGATTAATTATCTATATGTCATAGGTAAACTAGTGATTTCTCCTAATTTAAATATCCATTATAACATTATTAGCTATAATTGCAAAATTAGAAAACGAAATTAATTTTTCGATAGTCATAAACTAAAACTTTCCCACTCGCTACATAATTACAGATTAAAAATGGCTAATTAAGAATCCGTTGAAACGCAAAAGAATTTTTCAATTACTTAATAAAAAATAGCTTTGTCTCTATGAGATATCTGATATTTGTTTAATAACAGTGCCTGTGTGGGTAAAAATACAGTAATTGTGTGTTCTTGGACATATTCAAATGTTGCTAAAATACTGCAATGGCTTACGACCCGAATAAAATATAATCCCACACCCACGGAGAAGTAAATACATAGGTTTTTTGCGAAATGTGTAAAATAATGTTTGCGTTACACGAAAATAAATTGACTCACCTTCCAAAGTAACTCACGCTTTATTAGGCTTACAAAAAGGAGATGTAGTAATATTTTCTAAAGTCAAAACAAGATATATTCCGTCCATTCTTCCCGTGTGAAATATGTACGGCCTTAGTGTTAAAGATTAAAATGATTTATACGGAATACACGTTTCGGTGAATATTTTACGGGACATAAAACTGAGTTATGACTTTATCATTTTCCTTTTGCGGAAGAATTTTATTGGCGCTCCCCCGCCATCTGTTGACAAACACGTGCAGCTTTTTGTTGTTGGTTGTTGTGCACTGAAAATAATGCGAGTCCCCGCTAAGCAGTTGACTCTCGAAAGCATAGATGTCAGGTCTCGTAAATAAGTTTAATTTTTAATATTATTTTAATGTGGATATTTTTTGTACATTCCCGTATTTCTGTTCAAAACAGATTATTTAAACGAGTTTAGCTTTTAATAAATTTATTTGATTTCAATCAAAACGTTTACAATAAAAATGTTCACACAATTCTTTCATTGAGATTATGATGCGTTACGAAAGTTATTATACCATCCACGTATGTGCCTACCGTCGTACCAGACAGTGACAGATGCTTGTATCAGGCGGTAATGACTGGAGCGCGTGTTTATATTTCGAGTTCTGGTGAACCGATTTTGTAAAATCCAACGCACTGTACATTATTTTGGTCATACATTATACATATGATTTTTAATGAATAAATTCAGGTAAATTAGCTCACTGAAGTGATAAGATTTTTTTCTCAAAATTTTCAAATTACAACAAACTCTACCCCCTCCTAAATTCGTACAGTTCACTATCCATAAAAAAACAAATTACTATTATACAAAGCAATCATTTGTTCTATACTCACATACGCGAGCCCCATCTGGGGTTCAAATAACATAACAATTTTAAATCCAAACGTAACAACATCCTTAGCAGAATCTTAAACTCACCTCGGTTTGTCAGAAACACAATCATTCACTGAGAATCAAACATACCTCACTCAAACTACACATACATGATTTATATTCTAAATTAATTTTCATCCATAAAGTCTCTAGGCCTATATGATCCCTCATCCGATCCCCATCATTTTCGTCCCATATCACTTCTTTACCCAACAGAATATAATTTATAAAAATATTAAAAAACTTCACTAACAATAAAAAATTGTTAAAGCAACAAAAACAAATTAAAAAAGAATTAACAAAATATACGTAAAAAACTTTACCCATTTTTGCCACCACTTTATACAATTATATACAAAGTTTAAATAAAACATGTTCCCCGCAATAGGGTCTTCCAAAAAAATCTCATGCCATTGTTGTTATCTCATATGTCGGAGACAAGAGGGCTCAGCCCTTATCCCCCCCCTCTCTTTAACAATCGAATCAGAGTATATAAATTAATATAAAATACTATGGAATTACTTAGATTATAGAGAAAAATTTATGTGAAAAAATACGAAATGATACTAAATTTGAGCTTTTGGTTATCAGGAATTAACTATCGCATCTTCGCTATTAATTTGCTTCGCTTAAAATATTATACAGCACTACGTCATGAAAAAATAACTCAAAAATATTTTTCTCTTGTTTTTAATTTTCAATGCAGCACCGTTACGAGCGAAATGTGATTTTCACAATTTTATTCGGGGAGGCTTTATTGGACGTCAAAACTTAAGAAGGTTTTGTTTCCAAAGTGACATTGAAGAAGTCTGAAGTCATCAATCAGGAGTCAAAATTTTAACATGGAGATTACGATTTTTCCGATGTGGCACGACCCTTCTCGAGGAATCAAATTAAAAGTTTGCGATTAAAACTAGGGGAGTGGGCACCTGAAACTTTATACACTCGACCTCTCAGTGGCTGGGTGTTATACTTCGTATTATATATTATGTAGTATTCTGTTGGGGTGGAGTAAAAAATGATTATTTTAAATATATACATATATTATAGATGTCTCACATAGACGAAGCTATTATTTTTATATGGGAAGGTAAGTATGGGAGTCTTAGGAATCACTTTACACAACGTAGTATTCACCAATTCTACTCATGCTCGACTACCACACCCATCAATTTTTGAAAGTTGTACATATGTTATCATGTAGAAACCTTCCAATTTATTTTACAAACTGCGCTGTCGCAATCTATGGTTGAAAATTTGATATTCATTCACATGTAACAGTATAGATGTCGCTGAAGCTGAGGCTCTTTTTGACAGAAGTATGAAGCTATATTCTTTGTGCGAATTTGTAAAAATTCTCCCGAATTATTAACATGTATATTGGAATACACTTGAAAATTTAGTATTTTTTATTTTTTATAACCTCTTATTTAGACCAGTATATCCACAATATTTAAAAATGTCCAAATCTATATAGGAACACAATTACTAAATTTTATCCCGAGGGATTGTCATTAAGATATATATTATAGATAGCTCACATATGTTTTTACATAGACTTGGACATACTCAAAGATTTCTTTAACAAAACTTTTGTTTATACATCGCAAAAAAAATGAAATAATGTAAAATTAATGATCATTTATAGAAAGTTAATAATATAATTAATACAAATCGGCAATAGTCTTAAACAATTAGGTACATATACCTAGTATTGTAACTAGGCAACAAGAACTGTATTTGATGGGGCGATTCGCCGATTTTTGTAATCAGTAGTAACTTTTTACTAATGCCCGTAGTAAGAATCCTTTGCGGGTTAAATTTACTACTGTTAAAGTATAGATGGGGATGTCTATAGGCGTGACAAATAAATATGAAATATGCTTTATTTTATGCATTATCTATAGATTTTTTCGCCTAGGCGTTTGAAATCTGTCACTTTGATGGTGAATTTTTTTCATATTATCTACTAATGTATCTTATACACTGAAACCATCATCGGACGAACTCTATACGAAATCCTTTTGATAGTGCACTTAATACTTTTTTTACTTTAATGCATATTATATTGTCAGCGTTTAAATTTTCGTTAGAATCTAGTCAAATATTAAAAAAAAAATTGCGGAGCTGTTTGATTGCGTAAGTGGTACCAAAATGATCACGTGAAAATAGGTTAGGTGCGTTGTTAGTTCATGTCTATATTTTCCGAATTTTCGAATATTTTAATCATGATATATGAAAACACCTTGGAAACATAGGTTATCCATCGGAAGGTGGAAATAATTAGACAGGAAACTTATGCCATAGGTGAAATAAAAAAATAAATAATTGTATATTTAGTTTGAATAAATGGCTGCGGGAAGGACATAATACTAAAAATTGACTTAAGAGATTACCCTCAGAATGGCACAAAAGTGATGTCTGGGGCGCAATTCCGTGTCCCTCTGGGTAACATAATTGTTATGTGAGGTTTCAACGTAAGACGTTGGGAAAGATATGAAAATTGTATATATTTTAGAATGGCCGTATATCTGCCAGGAAACATTTTTAGTATCAGTGTGACAACTAATCTATTAAAAAATGCCAACTCGACCCCCAGGATGCTCAAAGATGAGATGGGTGGAGAATTTTTGAAAGGATGCAGAAAGGATGCTTCGTTATTTGGAGACCGCAGCTCAAGACAGAAATATTAAAAAATCCTAAGGGCAAAGGAAATGGCTTACAAATATAATATTTTTACAGTAGATAAAATGTGTATGTGCGGATTGTTGGCGGTGCACGGTGTTGTCGTGCGAAGGGTTAATAAAAATATATGGTTCTAAAAGTTTCGTAAATTTTTTGGATAAGTTAAGAAGGTTGTATCGGTTAGATTCAACAAAATTATTAAGGAGAACACATTCTTATTGTGATGTTGTAATTATACGGAACATAGGTCTGCGATATTTTAAATAATAATTAAATGTATTAATTAGAAAGAAATACATATAATATCAATTTTATCGAAAAATATTGTTGTTGCTACCGGAATTCTATCTTGGATCTCTTTCCGATCCGGAGAAGGTGGATTAACCAACTATTTTACAGCAAACCGTACTTTTGATGACAAATTTTCAAACCCATATTGTACACTTTTCAAATGAATACATCTATTGGTTCCATTATTTGACAGCCATCTACTTTATTTTTACGGAATCTCGAATACCCTTAAGTAAACCGAAAGCAGACGCCTAAATTAACATTTAATTTTTATTAAATTTTGAACACATTGGCACAACGTATTATTCTGAAGATGTAATTAATCAGAATCAATAATTAATCAGTGGCTTTCAAATAATGGAACGATAGATGTATTCATTTAAAAAGTGTAACATATGGGTTCGAAAATTTGTCGTCAAAAGCAGCATAGTTAGTTAATGCCCCTTCCCCGGATTAAAAAGAGATCCAGGTTCGAATCCCGGTAGCGACAATAATATTTTTCGATAAAATTTATTTTACATGTATATCTTTCTAATTAATACATTTAATTTGTATTTAAACTAAATTATTAATTTTTTCATTTGTCTGAAACGAACCCTTCAACTTTTTTGGTCATCTTGCGAGAAGGGAAGATAGCTTGAAGATACTTGTTGTGGGTCACGTCGAAGGACGAAAAGAAAGAAAAAAATCCTCCGTCCGTTGGACTGATCAAATGGAAAAGGCAACAGGCACTTCTCTAGTGATAACTCTGAGATCTGCGAGACTTTTATGAGACGATTTGGACAAGCCTTAGTATTGGACC
The DNA here is from genome assembly GCA_031772225.1 of Eubasilissa splendida. Lineage (NCBI taxonomy): Eukaryota > Metazoa > Arthropoda > Insecta > Trichoptera > Phryganeidae > Eubasilissa > Eubasilissa splendida. The sequence goes on from CM062867.1 coordinate 3,841,000, forward strand.
AAAATAAGTTACAACAATATCGAACTACAAAACCAAACCTACTTAGTAAACATCGGGGCATAATATGGTATAAATTGTCATTATTGCAGTCGATTCCATTTCTTTCAGGAAATAAAAAGGTTCCGGAGAAACAAGGGTGTAGTAATAATGACCTCGACGACACCCCTATATAAATATTTCAGTTTAGAGGACAAAACTTTTTATTTCACGGACGTTATTACGTTGCTTCGCACATAGACAGCATCACTTTACGTGTTCGTTCGCAACTCAGGTTTTCAAGGATTTTATAAGGGTCCCTAATGCAAACGGACTTCATGGCCCTAATATACATACATAAGGGTAAACATTTCTCGAAAATGAATATTGTTTCTGTCCGCACGGCCGTATCGAGACTAAAAAATATTACGCTAGGAATTTCAAAAGATTCTGAGAAAAAATATGTAAAAATGGTTCTACGTAACTATTATAATATCACAATTTGAATAAATATTATATTGTTTAACAATTTTTGAATGTCCGGCTTCCGAATGTTTTGAAAAGGGTTAAGAAAATTTATGGTAGGTATAAATTAAACGTAAAGTTGATTTTTGACAAGGGGTTGTTTTTGCGAAGCCAAAAGTTGTTGTATATCCGTTTTCATAAATGTGAAACATGCGGTAATTGGATTTCAAGATATATATTAAACATTCTCACGATCGTAAAATTTAAAAATAAACATATATTTTAAATATGAATTAAATACATTAATTAGAAAGATATACATATAAAATATTGTTGTTGCGCCACCGGGATTCGAAGCTAGATCTCTTTCCTAACCTATGCTACGGCGACAATATTTTTAGTGACAAATTTTCGAACCTATGTGTTACATTTTTTGATATTAATACATTTAATCGTTCCATTATTTGAAACAGCCATCTACCTTATTTTTACAGAATCTCAAATACCTTTGAGTAAACTGATAGCAATTCATTTTATTATTATTATTATTATTATTTATTTATCAATTAAATTTTTGACACATTGATGAAACTTTATTATTAGGAGAACACATTTGTCTGTGATATTTTAAATAATTAATATATTAATATATTTAATTCATATTTAAAATATCACAGACCTATGTTCTGAATAATTACAACTTGTGCTCTCCTAATAAACATATATTTGAATTTTAAATGTACAAGAGTATTATTAACTTAAAATTAAATTTTTATTAATCAGCGATGTTTGAATATGTCCAATAACACACAATTACCGGATTTTTATCTACAAATGCACTGTTAAACAAATATCAGATATCTCATAGAGACAAAGCTATTTTTTATTATATTTAATGTAAAAATATATGGGGTAATTACAGGGCTTGCGACCTGCCTTCGGCTGACTCAAGTGATCAACTTTATATATATATATATAACGATTAACGTCCACCAATTCTCACCCCTCAATCTCCATACTTATCAAATTTTTGAAAGTTGAATATATGTTATATTCCGGCTACCTACCTTCTTATACTTCTCACTTCTTACTATTACTTATATTACCGTTACGATCTACTAACTTTACGGTTTATTAAAGTAGATGCAATTTATACAAGTTAAATTCATACTTACATATTATGACAGGTCAACGAACTCGGTTACTTGGAAGCCCACTTGAGATACCAAGGATCGATGTTCAGGTTAACCAGCGAGTTCAATGAACCCATCAAAACTGTTGGGACTAAAAGCTTACCTTAAAACAAAAAATGTATATATAAACCAAGAACAAAGAATTATAGATAATAAAAGACCCAAAGCCATAGTTAGCAGATCACTGTATTTTGGGTATCGATTATGGGAAGTTCTTCTTAAATAAATTCATTATTTTCTCTTGAATAGTGAACACAGGATGCACTTCTCCTTTAAATTCGGCAATACGCTGGTGCGATAAATATAATTTGTGAACTCGCTTCAAGTACCACTACACCATCGCCATCTATGGACTCAATTGAGGGGTGAGAATTAGTGAACGTTATATATATATATATATATATATATATAAAGTGATCACTTAAACCAGCCGAAGACAGGTCGTAATCCCTGTAATTACACCATACTTTCATATATTTTCCCATTAAATATAATATAAAATGGCTTTTTCTCTATAAGATATCTGATATTTGTTTAATTAATCAATTAGAAAAATATCTATATATTGAAAATATAATTTGGTTGATACCGGAAACGTGTTGTTTAATATGTATTACCGGATATTAAATATGTATTAAAAATTCCGCAAATATTCTCAAATTGAAACTTGTGTCGTCATTAAAAATACACAATTTGATTTAAAATTTATCCAAACTAAATAAAATGAATAGATCCAATCCTGGCGACACCTACGGTCTATTAATCAAAGGTATTTGAAATAAATTACCATATACAGTAGATTGCTTTTAAACATGGAATAATAAATATGTCAATATATCAACAATTTGTCGAAAACGTAAACAGTTGATAATGGGAAATGGTAACACGTCTCCCTGGTTAAAATAAGTTCTGGGTTCGTATCCCGGCAGTAACCAAATGATTTTTCGGTAAATATAATTTTAAATATGAATTAAATATATTAATTATAAAGATATACATATAAAAACAATTTTATCGAAAAATATTGTTGTTGCGCCACCGGGATTCGAACCTGGATCTCTTTCCTAACCGGGGAAGGTGCTTTATCCAACAGCGACAATATTTTTAGCGACAATTTTCGACCCTATATGTTACATTTTTGATATTAATACATTTAATCGTTCCATCATTTGACAGAGCCATTAAAATTAATTAGTAATTTAAAATATCACAGACCGTCTGTTCTGAATAATTACAACTTCACAATAAGAATGTGTTCTCCTAAAAAATATAATTTTTATATATCTTTCTAATTTATTAATTAATTTTTATTAGATGTGTATTTACTTCGCAATCAAAAAAATTACTGAATTGTTACTTTTTTATTAAGGAATTATTAAAGCGTGGAACAAAGCTATTACATATTATTGTATTAATTATAAATGTATACATATAAAATCCATTTTGTCGAAAAATATTGTTTTTGCGCTACCGAGATTCAAATCTGGATCTCTATTTCCAATCCGGGGAAGTACACTACCAATTGTGTTATAGCGCTAGTATTTTTCATGACAAATTTTCGAACCTATATGTTACACATTTTCAAATTAACACATCTGTGATTTCATTATTTTTGAAATTAAAATTTGAAATGTGTTCTCCTTAAGAAAATTTAAACGCTACAATATAATATGCATTAATGTAAAAAAAAAAAAAATTATGTTTCCACCAAGAATGTGTGTAAAATGCCTCTCGTCCCGCAACTAATGTTACAAATCCCTTTCTTATATAAATATGTTATTTCATGTTTATTAATTAACTGGTCTGTGCACTATGCTAAAATGAGTTTACATTGTTTCCTGATTTGTCAATTTTTTACTTTTATCATAGATAGATAGTATTTTCACTGTATTCAGTCAACATTTTTATTCACTCGTGCCATCTTCAAGCTTCACTGATAAAAAATAGTACTTACCTTTATATAAAAACGCATTAAAATTTATATTGTCTTGTTTATTCAGAAATGCCCAAATATCATATTTTTAATAACGTCACTTCACCAAAAAATCATCTCATTGTTACAGTTCTGCTTTTTACTATATTTAAACTAATACTAAGAAAATAAGGCTGACTTGCTGGTATTCCGAATTGAGGCTCATATCACCGCATCGTATGCCTAAACCAGGGTTTGCCAGACCGCGGCTTGCGAGCCTCATGCGGGTCTTTTCATAGGAGTTTGCGACTATTCAACTCATTATTATCAATTATATTTCATACATGAAATAGTTTGCCTGAAATATATGATATAATCAAACAATTAACATTTTACAATATTTGACTAACTATTTATGCAAATAAACATTCTAAATTCGCACTGTAATGTTTAATGTCGCACGTCCCACGGAATGGAATACGACAATTCTGGTCGTAAATCGGAATCACCGCAGGTATGGGAAGAGTAAGGAATCTTTGGTGAAGGATCGCTCGCCTTACCTTATACATGACGCCTCCGTAATCCCTGCAGTCACCACCGAAATCCCACAATGGCACGCGGATGAGCCGATCTCCGATCTCAATTGAATACGGCAATGTCACAATTTCACCTACGGCACGCAAACAACAAACAATACGTGATCAAAACACAGTATCATAAAATACGGTGCTGGTGCACTGGAGCTGAAATGTCCACACCGCGAATGCTATCGCGATGTCGAGATCGAACAAATATCGGTCTAGTTGCAAGATCATCGCCTTCAATATATATTTTTTTTTTATATAAATAGTACACTGAGGTACGGAATCAAATAACTCCCATATATTCCATTCTTCTAATTAGCCTACGACCGTTTTGTGAATTAGAGGTTTAAATAAATAGCTAGATTTTTTTCTCGTTTTTTTTCGTCATTAAAATAGCCTCAGTAGAAATGAAAATTTTGATATTCTGTTTAATTAATATTTGAAAGTTTGCCGATCCCTGGCCTAAACCAAAAAGCAAGTCGATTTAGTAAAAAAATATCGCTTTTTTTCGGGCAAACGTACCACGTAGTCTTGCCTCCGACTTTTTTACTATTGTAAACAAAGTAACGTTGTAAAAAGTAATTGGATTCTTTGCTGAGGGATGAGACATTGAAGAATTTCACAGAGGGAGATTTATTTAATAATTACACTCAAAAAGTATTCCGGATTTTTTCACCGCATTCTCAATTATAAATTAATGTGCATTTTTAATATTCTTCCGAATTCATAAAACACACTTTTGGCGCGTTATTTCGATTCAGCCGCAATCGTTGTTATTGACACAATTCCGCATCCAAATTCCGATCCATAGATTTTCTCATGTTCGTCTTGTCAGTGTAAACGTCAGCAGACATCAACTTGACCGATATTTGTTCGATATCAACATCACGATAGCATTCGCGGTGTGGACATTTCAGCTCCAGTGCACCAGTACTGTATTTTGTGATATTGTGTTTTTGATCATGTATTGTATCATGGTTGTATGTGTGCAGTGGTTGAACTTGTGACATCGACTCATCCGCATGCCATTTGTGTGATTTCGGCGGCGGCTGCAGGGATAACGGAGACGTTATATACAAGAATCCGTCAGTCCTACAGAATTCCGGTTCCCGAGATCACTGATCCTTTGACTAGAATCCTTATCATCTCATTGACCTCACCCTGTACCATGGTTTCCCTACTACCCAATAAATTGCCACCCCGAAAAATTATCCACAGACAAATACGCGCCGACAATAACGTGCTAAATAAAATTACAAAATTAAAAATAATTTAAAAAAAAACTTTTTTTGTTTTATTTGATTTCGCAGGACCGCTCATCGACAGAAATTTACTAGGGCTGCCGGTTTTAGTTTTGCGCTAAATTTTCAAAATTTGAAAACGAATTTTAAATTTTGTAAGCTAGTTTTGAATTGAAGCTAAAATTAATATGCAATTATTGTTTAATAATTATTATATAGTAACAATGATTATGCTTATATTTGTCGTTCGAAAGAATGACATTTTTTTTAATCAATTTTTTCAATTTCATTACGAATATTATTTTATAATTTGATTTACATAATTTTTTATTATCATCTTCTGGCTCTCCCTCGTACCTCTTGAAACACATTAATGTGAGGTTTACCCTCCCCTATTAGGGGTGCATGATTTTTATAACTTATCTCTGGCTGCCTTCTGAATTTAATGTGATAATGAGTCTCACGTCAAATTGTACAGGTATGGCTCTGGTACGATGATACTGGAGTCAACCTATGATAGTATTAAGATGTTAATAACTGAATGTTATAAAAAAATATGTAATGTTGACGAATCAAAATGAGAGTAAATAAATCTCAAAACGATTCTGGGATAGGATGTGAATAAATTTAAAAAAAATTAAAATTTAATCATCTTCTACTTTTTTTCAGATTTTCTATCCTATTTTTCAAAAAAACTGTTTTTAATTAAAATATGTAAGAAAATATATTTTCACACCCTCATCTACATTAATAAAGTTTTTGTTACACTAGTTGTAAAGGATGGGCCAACTTGAGCTGACTCTTATTAAAAATGAATAACTTTGGCGGGGTTTATTTTTAATTATATTTTTTTTAGATAATAAAGAATTACTAAAATTTATAATGGCTATATACCCAGTGCAAGAGCGCGTCAAAATGATTGAATTTTATTATGTTTTTTATTTTTATCGGTGACCGGCTAATTTAAAAAAATGCAGAGTTTGCTTGGCCTCCCCGTTCCCCAGATTTGACAGCGCCTGATTTCTTTTCGTGGGGCTACTCAAAAGGCTTAGTTTATACGAACATACCAGTAACAATTCTGGAGCTTAAACAAAATATTCGTGCAGAAATAACAAATTTGAAGACAGAAACGTAGCGCAATGTAATGCAAAATACTTTAGAAAGAGCAATTATTTGTCAATAAGAAAATGGATATCATTTAAATGGTGTTATTTTCCACACATAGATTAAAAAAAGTTACCAAAGTACACTTTCACGGAATAATATATTTTTTAAATAAATATTAAAATTACAAAAGTTATATGCATTTTACATCAGTCAGTTCAAGTTCTTGGAATCTGTATTTATCGCAATTTACGCTAAATTGAAATAGATATGTTTGACATCGTTAAGAACTGATTGGTGTTTCAAAATGACTTAATAAGTGGTTATTATAAACAAAGTTAAATAATCTAAAAAATAAACCACAAAGTTAAATTTGCAAATAATAAAATTATTTAAATATGTATTAGAGTATTACAATAAATGAATTAAACATTTCAATAATTTACAAGACCAAAGTCTTATAATAATTGATTATTTACAGAATAAGACATGCTTAAAAGTAACAAAAACAAATCACACTCAGTACCAACTGGAAATCGTTCAACTCCAATAAGATTACACAAATATATAGTTTTTATGATTATAACTTCAGTTTTTATTCACATATAATTAATATTTTAATTGCAAAAGAATCTACATTAAATGTATAACTTTTCCTTCTACGGCAGATGTTCAAAACTATTACCGTTCTGGTTAATACACTGCTGATAACGGTGTTCTATTGATTCACAAACTTCAACAAACAATTAATTTGGTGCATCAGCGTATTCTTGTTCAATTGCGGTTTTTAATTCTTGCATAGACTTTATTTTTAAGGTAACTCCACAAAAAAAAGTCGAGTGTCGTCAGGTCTGGGTATTCGTATCCTTAACCTTTGCCATACCGTGATATAAAATACTCTTACGCAGCCATGCTGTCAACACGTGTTACCGTAAGGTATTAAAATTCTATTAAACTTTGAAATGTGAAAAAATGCTTTTGAAATAATGGTTAACGCTATAAATTTACTATAAATATTAAGCATTAAATATAAAAAATATTAATATAATTTGGAGCATTCATCAAGTCCTGCATACGAGGTTGCATTATATAATACAACCTTCCATTTTATCTATTTTTCTTTAATTAGTGAGAAAGAAAAACCATAATATTTGTATGTTTGTTATTTTTTTCCTATATGTGATGCCTTTTTCAAATGGTATTTTTGTCAACGTATTAATTTTACAACGAATTGAATCGAAAGATAATTATTTTTGTAGGATTTGCCTTAAATACTTGATTTTTCACTAGTAATTTCTAAGAGTAAATATTTTCCTTTAATTTAACTACAATATGAATTGCATGTTGCGTGTATTTACCGAAATATTACAGGTTTTATTAGAGCGGTAAACCTGTGTTATTTCATGGCTTGGGAAGGGTTAAATACACCATTGAGCTACCAAGGAGAGTATATGAGTATATATTTTTAGTAGTTGCCAATTATTTTTTAACATTTATGGAAGGATTTCGCCTCCACTCTCTTCATCGAGACGGTTCGCGCATCAACTCCCACCAGCCATAAAAACGTGGGGTAACATACCCGCACACAATATTTATAATCGACACTACCTCCCATACCATCACCATTACTTTCCAAATGCGACGGATGGAGAATATATTAGTTTATGAAATGTTTGTAAACTAAGTCAACGAACGCCAGCGCACCACGCCACCGGCTAAACTCAGCTTGTGGGTAAGGTCTGGGTGGTGTAGTATTGTCTATCACGGAAAGATGGGAATGGTAGAAATATGAACACTAGTTTACACATGATGCACACTATATTTACAATAAACACAAGAGATGTCCGACACAATAATACGAACAAATAGTTCGAATCTTCTGTTTCAATCCAACGTTTTTCCGAACTACTTCGCTGCTGTTTAGATCGACTCGGAAACACATGATAGAATTACAGTTATACAAGTAATTACTCAATCAGTTGGGTTGTTGCGACGGCCGTCCTCCAGCTGACCCGCGCCCGGACCAAAGTTGCACGCCATCTTACACGTCTCCTAGCGGGCAATCTCTCCACAGGTCCAGACAGACGATCACGCGGGGAAATCGTAGACCAAGATCTCCCAATCCACCGCATCTGCTATCTTTTGTTTCCCATATTTGTCCTTCGCACGGCCTCGCTCCCGTCACCACGCCAACGATAGAAGAATCGACGAGTAACAGCTCAGTTGCGCAAAGGTTTGTGTATTTTCATTTACGTAAGTTGAATAAATATATTCAACAAATCAATTAGAAAATCCAGGACTAGCTATCGAAGTTAATTACGGGAACAAATTGAGTATATGCGCCTAGCTTTAGATGTGTAGGGGTTGCCAGTGTAAGGGTTGTAGTTGTTTAATATGATTGACTCGTGATTGTGTCAGAAGATTTTATTGATGTAAGACTGAATATCTTCTAGTCTCACACGTGTTTATTGTATATCGCAGTGTATATGGTGTGTGTATAGTTGTAACTAGAGCAAGGTATTTATTTGAAAGAGCACATATGAAAGTTACAAATGTGGATAGAAGAAGATGTCACTGAGAGAACGGTCTGCGGAGAAGTGGTCGCCAGCTGTTTGGGCAGTATCCGTCACGATACCGATGATGAGCCCTTACACAGCCTGTAGATGCGTGCACGGTCCCCACAGTTGAATTAACTGAAAGTTTTTCGAAGCCACTTATCATAATAGGTCACTTAGGAAGGACAAAGTGACATGACGATCTGCAGATATCACCTATTCTTACGGGAATATAGAAGGGGTTTATCTTGTGGGCGAGGACACGCCTGAGGCGAGGGATGCAGGGAGATTCGGGACATCGTTTTGCTATTATGGCTTTCCTCTGATAAATCGTGTGACTCTAACACTAACTTGTTAGAGTTTATCTGGATACAATAATGAGTTGGTTAAATATAGATAAAAGCCCAACAGGACTCGTACCTAACGGAAACTGGAAACATATTTAATGAAATTGTGATTATACATAATTTATTATTTTCATTTTATTGAAAAAAAATATTTTCTTGTGAAACTGCGATTTCAAAACATAATTTTAAAATCAATTAAATGAATCAATATATAAAAAAAATATATTTGATACCACCAGGATACGAACCCGGAACTTTTCGTTTATTAACTATATATTATTCCATTTTTAAAAGTAATCAATTTATATTGAACTTATTAACTCAAAGATTTCTGAGTTAGATGAAAAATTAACAAAGTCCCAAATAAAAACGTTAACGTGGCGTTTCCGCTAAACAGGAAAAATTTCGGGTTCGTATTCCGGTGGTAACCAAACATTTTTTCATATATATATTTTTTATATAACTTATTGATTCATCTAATCTATTTTACTACAATTGTTATATGGGTGTATTTTAAAAAATATTTAATATATTGTGATATTTTGTTCCACTTATTGAAGAATGGGAACCGAACTTGAAAGTATTCGCTTTGGTTAGCATATTGTTTTCTTTGACTCTCATAATTGAAAAAGAGAACTAAAACGCAATTTCTTAGAAAACCTTTATGAGCTATTAAAATAATTTCTGAGCAAAATGAATTTAATATTAAATGAAATCACCGGAATATTGATCCAATTAGGTTAGGTTAACATAATCTAACCTATAATTTATCAGTTAGATTACCATACCTAATAACGTATAAAATTATGCTCAAATTTTGGTGCCCATGTATTATTCTTGGTAGTAGAGTCAGCATGTTTAGTGATAAAGCTAATAGCCACAAATAACATTATTTTTAAGATATCTGTTACTTAATTACCATTGCACAATTGTTGGTGCTCAAATATTATTATTGGTGACAAAAGTGACAATTTATGGATCAAATCACTATTACATTTTGTGTTTGGTTAAATACATGCCTTAAAGAGTCACCTTTTACTAGCAGTAAGTAATCGGCTGTTGTTGACGAGAGCCGATTGCTTACTGCTAGGCCTTGCGGGTGGCTATTTTGGTTTCAATAGAATCTATATTTAAGTGATAGGGCTTTTCCCAATTTCCCAAAATTATTCCATCTTTGTAAGTTAGCTGTCAAAACAAACAAGAATGATATCTATATGACATATTAGAATTGTGAATAGACAATATATATGGTAAGTAAGATTTCTCATTTATCATATACAACACATGTCAATATACGATTTCGCTTAAATATATTTTTTTTCATAAATATATGTACTCTTATTGAATATATAAAAGAGAAAACATTAGTAATTTTAACCTAAAGATATTAAAAAACCATTGGTTTTTGCTATGCTCTCGTCTTATTATGCGGCCGTTTAATCAAACAATATACAGCCATAACCACAATATTAATGATCACATTACTGAAGCCGCTACATCAAAAAAGTCATAGATATTATTATTCATATTATTATAAATGTATAAAAACTAAGCAAACAAATAATATTTGATATCATTATTTTTTGCTTAGTTTTGATATTTTTACAAAATTTTACCTACATTTAAGCCGAGTTTCAAAGAAATTCTCTAAGTTATGTGGATATCTATTTTTTCGTACAAGTTACCCTTTTTAACCCCTGGCGAAGCAGGTTTACCAACGTGATCGCACGCTTGTTGGAGCTCAGGGGTTTGTTTCAGAACCGCCCTCGACTTGAGCACCTACCTTCACGCCTTGTCCATTCACGATAGCTGTAACGTTGTTATTACCATTCTTACTCGTATAAAGAAGGGACGTTCTTAGACAATCATTTAATTCATTTTTCTACATTTAATTTATTTTTAATAGATATTGTGTCGTGAGTCTATTTTAAAACCATCGTAAGTAATCATCGTTCCATGCAAACCGTACATTTTCATTTTTCCCATTTTGCAAACGCAGATTCGCCCCGAAGACCGTTGAACAAGGCACGAGCTTCGTCCCGCTACCGGTAAAATCTCGTGTTTTAAGACTTGTGAGATATTTATTTTGGACGTAAATCCTTCACCATTGACCGTGTCTGTATTGTGACCTAACATCTGTGTTACCGTAAGTTCTGGATTAAATTTTTTTCATACTGTTTGTGTGTAAACTTGTTCATCGAACCCATGCGCACGCCATCTAGTACGCTATCGCGCGAGATTCCTTCGTACCTAGTCTCCTCTGCAGAGCATCATCGGAGTATACACGCCACTAGATCTGTATTCTCCCATCCCTCGGAAATATTCACATACAATATTCCAACTGCCGCTCGCAACGAAGCCACGTGTAATTCAATTACCACGCGCCCGACATAATATCATTTATTTATTAACTGTTTTATTTATTTCGAACCTGGATCTCTTTCCAAACCGGGGAAGGTGCAATATCCAACTATGCTACAGCGACAATATTTTTTAAATACTAATTTAATGTATTAATTAACAATATTTTTCGACAAAATTGATTTTATATATATATATATATATTTATAATTAAAACATTAAATTAGTATTTAAAATATCACAGACCTATGTTTTGAATAATTACAACTTCACAATAAGAATGTGTTCTCCTTAACAATATTTTTAGCGACAAATTTTCTAACCTATTTGATATTAATACATTTAATCGTTCCATTATTTGAAAGAGCCATTTACCTTATTTTTACGATATATTAAATACTTTTGAGTAATCTGATAGCTGACGCCAGAATTATCAATTCATTTTTAATAAATTTTGGACACATTGAATTACAACAACAATATTTTTCGATAAAATTGATTTTATATGTAGTATATCTTTCTAATTAATTCATATTAAAAATATCACAGACCTATGTTTTGAATAATTACAACTTCACAATAAGAATGTGTTCTCTTTAACAATATTTTTAGCGACAAATTTTTAATATTAATACATTTAATCGTTCTATTATTTGAAAGAGCCATCTACCTTATCTTTACACGATCTCAAATACCTTTGAGTAATCTGATAGCAGACGCCAGAATTATCAATTCATTTTTATTAAATTTTGGACACATTGAACTGCAACAACAATAGTTTTCGATAAAATTGATTTTATATGTGGTATATCTTTCTAATTAATACATTTAATTCATATTAATATCAATAATATCAATAATTCTGAATAATTACAACTTCACAATAAGAATGTGTTCTCTAAATGAGAAGCTTTTCACATTAATTGATTATTCATTATTAGCTCGTCGTTTCCTGGGTCTTTAAGATACAAAATATTAAATATTTGGTGAGGTGGTACAACTGAAATTTAAACGTCTTTATTCTTTTGATATAAATTAGGTATCACGGCATAAAAACATGCAGTATAGATACTTTTATCAGATAAAATAAATGCTTAGCGTTATGTATATAATGTTTCCGTTGTTTATTTTATTAGTGTTCTGTACAGGAAACAAGAATGTAGTCAATGTAACCGGTGATGATGATGATGATTATGAGGTGGAAAGAAATGAAACACAAAAGATGTTCAATATCGGTACACTACGGCGACACGACACAATCGAGAATGTCTTCCGCCTGCAGAATACCCTGTTTTTATTCAGATGTATAACAATACATACAGTCATATTTACATATACCTACACAGCGACAGGCCGCTGCTGAAATGTTTTACTAAGAATAATAGTCTTTGTTTTCCTGAAAACTATCCCACGGGTTAATGGCGTCACGCTTATGATTGCACCTTTAAAATACTGACACGTGTCTTATCATACCAATTATATGGCGCCTCTGCTGCGATCTCCAAATTCTGTGCGATATAATTCGTATTGCTAAAAATTGTATATATACCATTTCTAGTGAAAACTATTAATCCGGACCGATAGGATCAAAATGAATTACGCAAACTCCGGGTCGCGCTTCCCGCGGAATGGAAAACGACAATTCTGGTCGAAAATCGGAATCACCGCAAGGTACGGAAGGGAAGTAGGGAAACGTGGTATAAGATGAGGTCGGTGTGAGGGGATAAGGATTCTACGAGGACCAGTGATCAGTGATTCGGAAGGACTGCTTGCCTTACCTTGTATATGATACCTTCGCAATCCCTACAGTTGCCGCCAAGAATACACAATGGCACGCAGATTAGTCGATCTCCGATCCCAATCGAATACAGCGATGTCACAAGTTCACCCACGGCACACAAACAATAAACAATGCATGATCAAAATACAGTGCTGGTGCACTGGAGCTGAAAGGTCCACACCGCGAATGCTATCGTAATGTCGAGATCGAACAAATATCGGTGACATTTCACACTGACAAGGCGAGCATGAGGAAATGTATGGATGAAAATTTGAATACGGAATTGTGTCAATAACAACGGTTCCGGCTGATTCGAAAAGACGCGCCAAAAGTATGTTTACAAGTTCGGAACATTTAGTATTCGAAAAAACTCGAAACTACGTTAAATGTGCGCCGGAATCGAGAAGGTTTTGTGAATCTGCCGTCCAGGGTTGCCAACTAATAAATAATACATGAATTTATTCCATTATATCGCGCGCCCGTTGACCCGCGCCGGCCCTGCGTTGCGCACACAACACACCCGCAGATAGCGCTAGTGGGCAATAAATTACCGTTACACAATTGGGGTTCCCGTCCCGGTTAAACCAAAGATTGCAAAAAAAATTGACGGAGGTTAAGCGACTTGACAAAATATGCGCGACACTAACGTTCTCCTCATTTCGTGTTGTCGACATTTTCACAATATGTGTGGAGACGCACACACGTATCTGGGCATCACAATGGTAAGCAAAAACTTTAATTTTGACCAGTGGTAGATGTACCATAAAAGGTACGCCAATGCACCAAATTCGAGGGCAAGCGAAACATACCATTTATATAACAAAACTTTACAGGACAACCTGAAAATTTATTTGGGAATATTTATTGATTTGTACATAAAATGGAATATTCATTCAACTGAACTAGCTAAAATATTGCGAAAATTAATTTTTATATGAGGTGTATCGGAATTTTTTTTCATTTTTATTGTTATCGCTCTTGAATGGTCAGTTGTGCTTCATCAGCCAATCTTAAACAACATGTTTTGGATCGTTTCGTTGACTTTACATATCTAAGCTGTATTGGAAAGTAAATTTGAATTGAAGTGAATTTATTCGAAATATTATGTTTTACCATTTCTTGAAGAAAGAGACCGCAACAAGTGCTACAAAAAATATTTGTGATATACTGGGGGATATTTTGGATATTCGAAAATGTCAGAGGTGGCTTAAACAGTATCAATCCGAAAATTTTAGTTTAAAAAATAATCATGGAAGTGGAAAACCAGTTAACCTTTACCATACCGTGATATAATATACTCGTACGCTGCCATGCTGTCAACTCGTGTCACCGTAAGAAATTAGAGTTCTATTATCCTTGAAAATGTGAAAAAATGGTTAATGCCATAAATTTACTTTAAATATTGAGCATTAAATATAAAAATAATACGTATTATTATAATTCGGAGTATTCATGAAGTTCTGTATAGGAGGTTGCATTCCTTCAATTTTATCTATCATCATTTAATTAATAAGAGACACCATTATATTCGATGTTTGTTATTGTTTTCACTGTGAAATTAATGTGTGATTTATTTTTGTCTTTCCACAGATGGTATTTTTCTCGACGTATTAATTTTTCAACGGAATAAAATAAAAATAATTAATTTTATAGGATTCGCCGTACATACTTAATTTTTTAGTAGTCATTTCTAAGCATAAATATTCTCTTTCAAATTAACTAAAATATTAAGTGTATATTTACCGAAATATTACAGATTTAATTTGAGCGGTAGACCTGTGTTACTGCATGGTTTGGGAAGGGTTAAAGTGTATGACGATATTTTTGCTGATCTGATTGAACAAAATCCAATATCAACGATTCAAGAACTCGCGAACTAACCCGGATGGTTATCGAGATATAAATGTCTTACAAAGACAAAGCTATTATTTTAACGTGGGAAGTATGGAAGTCTTGGGTATTACAGGGCTTACGACACGTCATCGACTGGATTAAGTGCTTAGGTGACGATACATTATTTGTGCTGCCTTCAAAAGGGTGTTGAATTGTACACGAATAAATATATATTCATATATAATATTATATTAATGATGTTTATTATATATTAAATCAGAGATTTGTATTTTTAAAATACTGCTGATAATGATTAAAATAATAATAAATCAATTTGAAGAGTTTTTCATAAAACTTTTTGTTACTATAATATAATACAGGTACATATACAATTTGGATAAAACATTAATTGTCAATTTTATAACAATACCGAAGTAGATAAGAATGAATATTTTTACACAATCATTTGTCAAACAATAGATTTTGTGAAACATAAAACCAACTCACGAAAAGAGGTTGTTGATTTTAAACAAAGCCATGTTTTAAAAATAACAACTGATATAATGAGACCATTTAAAAAAAATAGTATCATTGTTTCATTTTTGTTTTAATTTTAACATCACGTGATCTTTAGAAATCTATTCAAATAATATTTTATTTGATTATTAATTTTATTTAATTAAAAATATATATTATATTTGTTATTTAAATCAATTTTTTTTACAGTGATATAATATATCGATTAACATAGGCAGCTCGAACCAAATTAGCACAAATGGAAATATAAGATTAAGAGAACACATTCTTATCGTGAAGTTTTAATTATTAAAGAGATCCAGGTTTGAATCCCAACAATATTTTTCGATAAAATTGATTTTATATGTATATCTTTCTAATTAATATGTTTAATTCATATTGGAAATATATGAGTTTCGGTATTTATGATAGGACTAGATCGCCGGTCGCCATGTGCATGTGTGTGAGTTTATTATATCTACCTGTTCCACCCCCCCCCCCCGTTTCTCTTCTTTTCTGTGGGTTATCTTTGTCTTTTGAACCGTCAAAAAGTGTGGATATTCTGGTACGAGCTTGTCACACTGAGTTTAATTATTATTGTGTATTCGGTTTCTCGCAGTGTGTGCGAAAGATTTACAATCACTATTGGGTGATATACAGTGCTTGGTAGTATATTTTCTCGAACAGGAAGAGGTCCAGGTTCGAATCCTAGAAAGACCAGGCACGAGACGTATGACCGGAGTTTTGCTACACGTCGCACTAATCAATGCCCAAGTGCGAAGAGACAGAATAGAAAAGAGAGAGATATGATTAGAACTGCAGACCAAGGTGAAGAATTATAATGATTATTTTTAAAAGCGCACGTGCCAATGCGCAAGCCATATTACAAACAGCACAAACAGTCGATGGGCAAACAATCAATGAGACAAAAAACAACCTAAAGGGAACCCAAAGGTTTTTAGTAATTGATTAGAATATTGGATAGCCAAATAGAAGCATGGCTATCCAACATTCTAACATAATCATTATACATTGTCAAAACCAATAATTCACTAGTTCTACAATACTACCCCTACAGTTTAACACCACAACAGCACGAAAAAAACTGGCTACTTTAACACAGACTTTAGTCTACCAAAGTAGTCAGGACAACGCTGTATATATCAGAGATGGAATCTACTCCATCCCATACAATAAACTACGAGTATTTAATTGCAATATAATTGTATCTTATGTTTATCATGTTATATTATAAAATATTTACCCCTGTTACAATAAAAATATGTGTGTCAATAAAGTTTAAATATTTACATTATATTACAACAATATTTTTCGATAAAACTGATTTTATTTGTATACATTTCTAATTAATACATTTAATTAGTATTTAAAATATCACAGACCTATGTTCTGAATAATTACAACTTCACATCAAGAATGTGTTCTCCTTAATAATAATTATTCAATTATTTGTGTATTTTATTTTATAAATACGATATATGTGCATGGGATAGCAATACTCTAGCTATCCATTGTATATTCAATAAATATATAAAATATTTATGTATCTAAACAGAATAAAGAAACAACCCTAGGTCAACCCCCGACGGACCTCATCTACCGTTTTCAAGATACACTAGGGAACATAATTTGTGGCTTTTTACTGTTTGATTGGTCAGAATCGCGTAAAAGGTTCTGCTATTTCCTTGATCAAATTTTAAACTAGAATGGATCCGAGATAATGTAGTTTTAATAATAAATGTTAAATTTACATTTTGACAATAAAATTACAGAGTTTATTATTACTGTAAAAATAATCATCTCTTAACGAAGAGAAATGTATTCGAATGTTAAATTTAATATCTAACTATGCATATAAAGTAGTGTCTGTTGGTTTGTTTGTTTTTTATACAATTCTACAGTTTTATTTCGAGGTTTATAAAATTTTGCACACTTGACCTTCATAACAAGAGGAAGGTCATTGTCTCGGTGAGATTTCTAAAAACACTCTCATCCCCATTTTCCACATCTTAAAGCAGAATTTTGGTATTTATTGATGAAATTTTGCACATTTGATGTTCAAATTAAGAGAAAAATTACTATCTACATCGATATTGGTTTATGGGATGAGCAGACACTTTTTATTTGTAAGGAGGTTCATCTTATGTCAAGTTTTCCTTTATGCGACTGTCCACTATTTCATAAATTTCCATGTTATTCCAAATTTCTACATTATTTCCAAATCATACAATCTTAGAGACCAATCCACAGGTCCATTACGCTTATAAAATGTTTCCTTCAATAAAATTATTGTGGAGCGCGCTGTGTAGCACGTTGCGCTGTTTTGTTGAAGGGGTGTTGTTTAGTTGGGGACGTATATCGGCAATAACGCGACGAGTGTTGGTTTTTAAGCCGTTTATCGTCTGTGGTTTATCGGCGTAGACTAGCGACTTCACATATATTCACAAAAAATAAACCAAAGGTAATATATCACACGATCTTGGAGGTTAATTCACGGGATTGTGGCGCACGCTGTGTGACATGTTTAGTCGTCTTGTTGAAACCACAGCTCTTCCACATTTGTGCCATTCAATTGGGGAACGAAAAGATTGAAAAATTTCTGTGAACGATGGCGTATCGATTAATTCGGGTCTTCTTCAATATTATGCTTCACTGCAGCAATATCTTCTCCGGTGCGCGCTGAACGACGTCTCTGCAGATGCGTACAATCAATTAGAGTATGCGTAGTGCTAAAATTATCCACAGATATTCAAATTACTTGCTCAGATGGACGATTATGTCGACCGTAAATTTCGCAAACTGAACCACGATTTTCTAAATAAATTTGCAAGCGTTGTTCTAACGTAAGTCTATTCATGGTGAAATGGCAAACTAAACTAAGCACAAATCAGCTATCGCTGGAAAAAGTTTTGCCAATTCGAAAAACAAACCTCTAAAAAAACACCCTTTACTAACTGCTGTTATTGTCAAGTGTAGTCATGTGAAAATTGAGAAATGAGAAGGGTAAAATATGTTCATTATTTTTTATTAGACTTTTTGAATGATTTATTATTTAACAGTACACGATTAAAATGATTAATATTATATAATAATATTGTATTATGATCAGATTCTATTAAATGATTAGAAAACTCTGAGAAACTGTCACTGTTTAGGCAACACGGTAAATATGTATCTTGAATGATTAAACTAAAACAATTTTGTATGCGTGTTTGCTTTTTGGTCGCTTTCGGAGCGACCACTCCGTACTCAGAACTAATCTCAAATACCTATCTAATTTATCTCGGATTTATATGTTGCTTGAGTCATTAATCTTCGCATGGTATATGTTTGACTTTTGTATTTGTGCACCTTAACTCGTTTTATATGGCCAAAATAATACGTATAATTTTCAATTTATGATTTATGGAAAACAATAGTAAGGAAAACATGTCATGGGTTTTATATTTTACAAAATACTAAAAAGTGACTGCTTAAAGTATTTATAAAAAGGATTTACTAGATATTAATCATTAATTTAAATATATATATTGAAATATAATAGTTTTTGTTTAAAGTAATTTCTAAGAAACACCTTTTTCTATCATTTTGTGAATTTTTTATTTTTGAGTTATCATGTATGTATCTAAGTAGTCTCATGATTTTAAAATATTGCAGTTCGTAATAATAAAATTATATTTTTTTAAATATTATATATTGAATGAATTAATTTTTATTTTAAAATACACAAGTTTCGAGAAAAGCAGTCTTCCTCATCTACAGGTGTAAAATAAACTAGTGCTGCTCTTCCCGAAACTAGTAGTGTTATTAGATAAACAATAATTGTGTATGTAGGTACAAAGTTAAAATAAAAATAATATATTTTTTATTTAAAATGATATATAATATTTATTATTCATAAGATACGTAAGAAATGTATAAAAATGAAATAAAATCAAATAATAGTACAAAGGAATGATGAATGAAATAACCTTACATAAAATGATATTTTTTACTGTTACGATTACTCAAAGGAACTAACCCTTAATTCACTGTAGATTTTTGCGTATAGCAAATAAAGATGTGGTCCTTTATTTTATATTTCAAATGTAGTTTGAGATCTTCCTCAATATTGAAAATAGTCTTACGTAATCACATTATATATAAATTAAACAATGTTATAACTCTACTTGAGTTTATTAGCACTATTCTAGTTTCGAGAGAAACTGTAAACAGTAATAGTAACGAGTAGTGCTAATACATTTAAGTAGAGTTATAACATTGTTTTATTTATATCCATACATTACGTAACCACGTCGCACTAGGCAGGATGTGAATTATCTTTGCTACTCAAAAACAGGAGACTCTCAGGGATGTAAAAATATTAATATTTGAAAATACAATTTTTTTTTTCTAATGAAGTTGAGATTATTGAAAATATCGATTTAGAGATAGAAATGAACAAATTCGTAGAGATTTTAAAACTTATCTTAGTATAGAGAATATGATTTAAAAAAAGCTTACCTTGTTTTACATGTAAAGTGAATGAAAGAGGAGATGATGGTAAGTACGAAAGTAGATGACACCAGAAAGACAGAACGTCCGCGAAAGACTTGGCAGGACCAGATAAATATCGACCACGTACACAAATAAGGTGGGATGTATATGGTTTGATAGGATGGTAACATATCATCCATATGTTAAAAAAGACAATTCTAGCGAATAAAATTATGCCTAATAAAATTTGGATAGATGTACCAATAGTCAGTAGATATAAGAACTAACAAGTTTGTGCAAGAACGTAGTCAGAACTGGGGTGACCTTTGAAAAAACAGCATAAGTGTGTTTTTAAGGAGAATATATTTTTGTTGTATAGTTGCAATTTCAAAACATGCTTCTGTAGTATTTTTAATACAAATTAAATTACTCAACATCTTTTTTACTAATATTTATTACTCAATATTTTTTTCTTTATTTCCCTTACAGTGATAAAATAAAAACGCGCGTTCCGGTGCTGTAAACTCAGTGTACATGTAGACTTTTGCGATTTTTAAGTCGGATGAATATGAATATTATACATTTATTACATATATCAATCAATAAAATAATACAAAGCATATGAAATAAATATTCTAAATGAATAACTATTAATAATCACAAGGAATACAAGCGCGTCAAATCTAACCTTTTAACAATACGCAACTGACATTGCCCAACTGCTGACAACTGACATTGCCCTGACCCGCCGCAGTGTTGACATAACAAAAAAATAGCTAATGTTAGTAGTCTAAATAAATCTAGTAAACAATTGTTTACGTAGAGATAATAATATAGTCGGGAAATTGATACCACAGTAAGATATATAACTTGATAAACTTAATGGTACGTTAAAGTACCGTCAAGGTAGAAAGGGTTAAAAAGAGTGATAATACCAATACAAATAACCGTTTTTTATTTAGAAACACTTGAAGAGTAGCTGTAAAGGACAATATACAATTAATGCTGGGACGAACATTAGTCTTTTGAACTTTTAAAACGTTATTGTGACTGTGATTATGTTCAATTGTAATGATGATTAGTAACTGAGACTTAACTATTGGAGGTTTAGTTTCTAATGTACCGGAAAATTAAGAATAATCAGTTACCAGTCGTTGTTACAATCGAACACAATCACAGTCACAATAACGATATGAATAACTGTTTACATGAGTTAAATAACTCTTTAAATAACGTGTTAAATAACTGTTGAAATATCTGTTTATTAAACTGTTTAAATAATTGTTAAAATAACTATTTGAATAACTGTTTAATTAACGTGTTAAATAACGCGTTAAATAACTATTTAAATAACGTTTTAAATAACTGTTTAAATAACGTGTTAAATAACTGTTTAATTAACGTGTCAAATAACTGTTTAAATAACGTGTTAAATAACTATTTTCTTTTGACACTATTTCATATACGAAAAATATTTTGAGCAATCTATGGGTTAAGTAGTATAGAATGATATATAAGTGTCATTTTTTAATGCTCAAGATATCACTAACGCAAAATAAGATTCTGGTTAAAATGATAAATTAAAATAAATGTTCAAATTATTAATAATGTCGAATTTTATTAAAAAGTTTATAGACTCTACGAAGCAAGTTTAAAAAAAATATACATTTAATATGATATTAAACCAAAACGAAGATATATATATTTGATATTAGAGAAAAAAGTTTGAATACGTAATCTTTAAATGTAATATTTATATTAAATGTATTGAATTTGAAAGTAAAATTGATATGAAAACGATTCCATTTTGATCGTAAGGGTTAGATTCGTCCGATTTTCCGCCCGACTAACCTTCGGTACTGAAGGTTACATCAGTTTGTTACTTGAAGGGTATATTAAGATATACAAGTTTATAAGATTCATGTATTTATTTTCTGTTTATTTTCATTCTATCTGGGAACTGCCAAAAGAAATATGAAAGAAGACATTTTTATATATTTTATTAATACGATATTAGAATTTTATCTTTTGAGAAATATATTTAAATCATTCAATCAAGTTTGTTATAATATCATTAGTGTTTATACATACGTATGTAAATAAAAACGTGTATAGGATTAGCATAATAGATAACATGCATCTCAAGTTTGCGTTTGTTCCTATCATTCTATTGTTGTTACATGTCGTTACTTTATCGAGCTCAACATTTTTGGTATTTTTGTCTATCGAAATATTGTTTTCTCTGAACTGGATTGTCTTCTAAATTAAATATTACAAGGTAAACACCATAAATATTTTTTATTATCCAACGGTAATGTGAGAAATGTAGAGAAACAGCCGTAGTTATATTAACATGTGGGGGGTGGCGATTCATATCCATTGCCATCATGACCGCTCCCAGGTGATCGACGACACAGGCGACATCGACAGGAATCTTAAACCGGTTTACATAAAACATGATTATACAAATACTCACCATGAACGGTGAGCCGCACTAAAAAATCGGCTTACCATTCGTGTGCGTATATATCACAATATTCACATTGGTTATTATTAGAATGGCAGTAGTAAAGTAACTGATTTAAAACGCTTGAATATCGTTTATTAAGATTAATAATTTCACATGTATAATCTCACTCTGAATGTCGATGTGCTCGTATACATTCTGCTTCAACAGAACCGCTTGCCTTCACTATTCGCAATCCTGAGCCTTGTTTAATGAGGCTCCGCCATATCGTATGCTCTTATACATTCCAGTGATTACCAATCTCTTCATAGATATAAAGGATGCATCCAGCTTATGCATTGTCATGTGGCTGCTGTCCTCCAGTGGTGGTTCAGGTAGGCGAGTTCGGAACCGTGTACCGATCACTATATGACCATATATGTTATGAAATTTTTTACTTACAATAATATCCAGATATGTGTTAGAAGTTTAGGGATTTCGGTATAACAGTGTTACTTATAGACAGGTAAAAGTCAAAACTCATTCAAACAATTAACAAAGTTTGTTAATTAAATCATCAATTATATTTATTGATATGTTCATCCATCACGTTTAGGTCCCTGAAGGGACTTAGCTTTAATGGATACATCCATCATATCATTTCACACCTTGTATATAGTATGATGCGTAGTCTCACGGGTGGAGTGAAACGAGAAAGGGTTGAGATGGGGTTGCGTATTCTGCACTGTCAAAAATTAAGTAAAACCAGTTTATATGCGATCTCCACGGAATTCCGGTTGTTAGTCGGAATTACCGCAAGGCGGGGGAAAACATTGAGAGACGGATATAAGAAGAAGTAGATGAGGGGAAAGAGATTTTTCGAAGGATCAGCGATCTCAAAACGCCGTCGAAATCACTGCGTGCACGAGGATAAGTCGACGATCTCCGCTTCTGACTGAAAAAAGTAGTATCACTGTTCACTTAGGGTACACACAAACAATAAACACTATGATCTCCCAAAACAGTGCTCCACTGCACTGGAGGTAATTGTCCACACCGCGAATGGTATCACGATATCGAGATCAAACAAACATAATAATCAAGTGACATCCAATGGCGTCAGGCTAAAAGCGTGTTTCAAAAATATTTATAACATTTAAAGTAATAACTTTAATGTTATAACGCTGGAGGTGGATGATAACTAATGAACGAATGATACAGAAAGATTTTCGACAACATGTTAAAAATTAATTCTTGCATACTTTAGTATTGTTACATGTTAGCAGAAAACGAGTAAGATAACGCTTTTCTGTCAGAAGAGTAGATCAAATCGAATAGTTGACAGGATCCTCTTTAAACACAGCTCAAGACTGGAAGGAATGTAGAAGTACAAAGTAGTACAAAAGTTCACAAAGTTCCATACATATCAAGGGACCAGGAAACTCAACAATAAGCACGTGATAAAAGGGAAAAAGAAAAAAATTATAATGAGTATAAATTAACTTTTTATAAAATAAAATATAAAAATGCGGATATGGAATACATACCAGTAAATGAATAGACAAAATAATGAAATAAAGTGTACATATAGGAGAGAAGTTTGGAACATTAGTTGCGGGACGAGGGGTATTCTACACATATTCTTGGTGGAAACATAAATCCGATAGTATATGACACATTTATGCAAAAGTAAAAATATTTACTCTTCAAATATTAAATATGTGTGTAAACAAGTTGTATTTTTTACATTAATGCATATTATATTGTCAGCGTTTAGATTTTCGTTCCAATCGAGTCATATTTATTTTTAAAAAGTCGGAGAGCTAGTGGTACCAAAGTGATCACGTGGGTGACACCAAAATGAAAATATTGGCACAAGAAATTAGCGTTAGTTCACGTCTATATATTTGGTGGTCTGTGGTGTCACTAGACGCTTGTGATGGTCTTCTGGAACGAGGCTTGAACTCCCAACCATTACATTACTTATCGTAACCACTAGACCACAAGCACGTCACTTTGTTTTATTATATATAATTCTGGTTGCAGAATAACTAATAGCCAATATAATAATACAGCTAATACAGTCTCTGGTCTCGCCGCCAGACGGCCAGATGTCGGAACTTGATGGATATTGGCTAAATATACAGAGTACACATGACTGGTGCATGTGTAGCGTATTAAAGTACACGATTATGCAAATTATACTCAGACATGATTGCGTGAAAAAGTGCTGCAAAAGGTTTCGTGACGCAATTTCTGGAAAATTTCATTTATCACTTTTTCCATTATGACCATGAGACCTCAAACCGCAATGTATATACTAGCAGATTGCTTAGTGCTAGGCCCTGTAGGCGACTATTGTGGACGCTTCTCGGCTAATAGCTGTATATATATATATATATGAGTGTAATAATTGTGAGTATCAGAGTCTTAGTAGAATCTATATTTCAATGCAGAAATCCCTACATTCTTGAAATAAAGGAATAAAACAATCAC
Organism: Eubasilissa splendida; assembly: GCA_031772225.1. Classification (NCBI taxonomy): domain Eukaryota; kingdom Metazoa; phylum Arthropoda; class Insecta; order Trichoptera; family Phryganeidae; genus Eubasilissa; species Eubasilissa splendida. The sequence continues at coordinate 3,866,306 of CM062867.1, forward strand.
GTCACATTTGACAGTAACATAGATAAGAAAATAAACCATAGAGTGCGACGTGATATGACCATGAGACATAGATGAGATGACATGATGCTTTTTTTACATATGGCAGGAGTCTCACAGACCTGGCTGTTTAAGCAAGTACTTTACAGCCTATCGAAGTAGCCATTTATATTGTAAGTTTAGAATAAGAACTCACTGGATTAATTATGAATGCATGTTACATTTATGTTTCTACGACTGGCAATACGGGAATCACGATTAACCAATAGCTCTTTTAGATTTTTTGAGATGGCTGCCCATCGCTTTCGGCCGGAAAGAGCTGTCAGCCAAGGGCGCAATTGCCAGCAAAATAATTTATTATATATATATTGTGATGTGAATTTCGTGGACACGATAACTCTTTTACGTTTTATCTTAGTTGCTTTACCTGATACACGATCTTGTTCAAAAATGTAAAACTACTAGACTAGACTCTGGCACAAGGCTACCTAATCGAATTTTATAGAATATTTTCAGTACCATTTATGCGTGTTAACACCTTTGATAGCAATGAATCCTGGTCCAAGGTTTTCTATTGACAATTAGACCATGTCGCTCTAGAAAGACATATCACTACCAACCTGGACCGCTGGCTGATTCTCGATGCTGTATGTTCTTGGCCGATCTCCACGAATTCCTGGCGTACGCCAAATAAACTTCCTACTGCGTTTCTTGATAGCGGACCGTACCACCAACATAGAATCCCAGGGCCAGCAAATCGAAGAATATCAAACACGAATCTTGCGGTACCAACATTGCAGCTCGCACTTTCGAGATCACGAACTGGGCGTTTTCTAATATGGCCCGTGTATTATCGCACATTTTTCGCATCTACAGAGACAAAACGGTAAAAAGGCGAAATAAACTTTATCGAAAAAATATCCCACTTTAACGATATCCCAGCCCGTGATCTGCTACTAGACTTTATTTATTTTCGCTCAAAATCTTTAATCGAACTTTAAATCGTACCGATTCCGAACGCTTTTTCTGGAATTCCGGGAATATATTAACCAGAAAAATACACTCGAGTGTCCCTAATGCGAGATTAAGTACCTAGCGGATTTTAAATGGGTAATATATACACTTGTGGCGACATATATTATGTGTCCTAGAAATTGGATTTTCAATTTACACGACGTGTCGCGCTACGTTGATTTGTGTCTCGTACGAAGCGGTGAATCATACTTACATTTATATCTGTTTTCTAGAAAATCAACATAACATTTTCAATACTCATATTTAATAAAAAAAAAAATTGAATACTACAAATCGAAAACTTGAATAAATAGGCTACGTTCGGCTATAAAAATTATATTTCATAATGTGACGCTGTTGAAAGACAGGCGTGACAATGCACTAATACATTATACAAGCAGTAGTGATGAGAAAAAATGCTACTCTTGACTCACTGTTGTGATTGTGATTGATGTTCGATAACATCAGTGATTAAAAAGTGTGACTGTGATCACAGTTTCATTACTAATACGCATACACGAAATAATAAAAAAACAATTTTAAGCGTATTTTATAATATAATTCAAACATTATTTCCATAAAAAACATATTCTAGCATGTATATCTAATTAACAATAATAGCATCATAAAGATAATGAAAACCTTTTAAAAAATGTGTTCATTTTTCGGGTAAAATTCTCAGCATTTCGGAGTCAAATGCGTAATACTTTTTGCAGAATCTACTAGATATCACTTTTCACGAATTATAACGTCATTTATTTATGAATATTTTTGTTTCATATGCATATGCGCCGAATCACGGTTCACAACTAAACATAAATAATTTTAAAAAATGAATCACGAATCACGATATTTTTAGATATTCAATCACTGATAGTGTATGTGACTCAAAGATATCAGTGATTGATTCACAGTTCGTGATTTTAAGCTCATCACTAACAAACAGATAAGCAATCGACGCAACTTAAAATCACGAACCGCGAGTCAATCATATATATATCTTTTTTATTTCTCTATATAAATAATATAAAATAAATAAATTGTTAATTCTAGCATCTCTTATCAAAGGTATTTGAAATTTCGTAAAAATAAAAAAGATGGATTTCAAATAATGGAACGATAGATCAATTTGAAAAATGTAACATATAGGTTCGAAAATTTATCGTCAATGCACTGTGTTGCCGTAGCGTAATCGGATAATACAATTTTCCCGGATTGGAATAGACCCAGGTTCGAATTGCGGAAAGTGCTTTATTCTATGGTATACTATAGACAGTATAGATAAGAAAAGTTTTTTTTTTTTTGATAGATGTCATGTATGCTTTTTAGTTAGTAATATAGACAACGTATACATCATTTCAAATTGAATACATAAAATATTTCAATAATCCTATCCTGGAGATATTAAAAACACGTTGGTTTTTGCCCTGTTTGCGTCTCACAAACAAATGACACTACCGAAGCCGCCACATCCAGAAAGTCATAGTCATACACGGAAGTGTAATGTTATTATTTTTGCCGTTATCACCTTCTATAGATAGTCCTGGGTTTTCTGATTGGTTTATTGAATGTTTTCATGTAACTAATGTAAATGAAAAAAACACAAACCTTTGCGAAACTGGGCTGTTACTCGCCGATTTTTTGCCGTCTTGAATCTTTTGAAAATGCGACCTCTGAAGTTGTAGCACAACCGATAATCCGAAAAATACAACACAAAACTGTTTATATATCACTGCCGTAAAATATAAGACTGACTCCGAAAACGTCTCTGAACAGAAGCGGTTTCGCTTTTGTTTCCTGTTTTAAATTTACATGTTTAAAGTATAATACCAGGCCTACCCATCGAAGTATTAAACGCGTAAACAATTATAAAGGCACAATATACCTAGAAAGCTTTCATTAAAAATAAAATCAGATCTAAGAACACAGTAATTCAAACATTAAAAAATATCAACCCTTTGTGGGAGATAATAATTCTATCCCGAGGGCTGATTGAGACAGAGCGCTGCCATTTAAGGTTGTCTCGGGGCCCGGTGGCTTTGTGACAATAATAAATCACAGTTATATCTGAGAACACGCCACTGATTGACTAAATTATATCACGCAAAATGATTAATTCAAACATTCGAAGCCTCGACTAGATTAAGGTTTAGCAAATAAGGGATGTGACATCAATGGTGCTCGTGTGGGGGTAATTTGAAGATGATGGATGACTGAAGAAACTCACTTTTCTCAGAGACTTGAGCATCTTCATCGCTCTAGAGATGATCGATTTCAATTTACATATTATGTACTTTTTTATAGATAGATGTATCAATATGATAGCTACAGTAATTTACGACCATATATAATTAATTCTGAAACAGGGTTATGTAAGAAGGTAAGTGATGAAAAAAATGCTATTCTTGACTCGCTGGTGTGATTGTGATTGATATATCTAATTTGTGCTCAGTTTGATTTGCCATTTCATCATGAATAAACTTGCTCCAGAACAAAGCCTGTAAATTGTGTAAATTTATTTCGAAACTCGTGGTCCAGTTCGAAAAACTTACCGTGCGCTACGTCCATTTTATGGTTGACATAATCATCCATGGGAGTAAGTAATTCGAATAATCTTGGATCTTTTTTTGCACTACGCATACTCTAATTGATAATACTCATCCGCAGAGATGTCGTACAGTGCGCACCGGAGAAGCTGTTACTGCAATGTAACATAATATTAAGGAGGACCCGAATGAGTCAATTTGTCATCGTTCACAGCAATTTTTCGACCTTTTCATTCCCTAATTGAATGGAATTAATCTGGAAGAGCTGTGGTTTCAACAAGACGACGAAACATGTCACACAGCGTGCGCCACAATCCTGTGAATTAACCTCCAAGATCGTGTGATATATTACCTTTCGTTTATTTTCTTTGAAGATATGTAAAATCGCTAGTCTATGTCGATAAACCGGATACAATAGACGGCTTATAAACCAACATTCGTCGCGTTACTGCCGATATACGTCCCCAACTGCTCTAAAAGTGGTATTTTACACGAAATCATATTTTAATACCAATAGCATAATATTATCTTTCCAATAAAGTCAATATCATAGCCATTACCACGATTTGTGTGTGTTTTATTTCATTTTAAAGTTCTGTACCTTTAAAAAAAACACATTTAGTTTTAAAATAATAAAATTATCAATTTGACATGTATTCGTGACCTCTATTTCATTTGTCAAAAAATTCTTACATAAAGTTGAGAGAAAATATTAATGAACTTAATAACTCAACCCGTAGATGGTGCCAAAGTCACTCACAAATAGCACATGAAGGAATGTACAGAGTTGGTTAGTAATGGGTTGACTTGTGAAATTGGTTCAGATTGGTGTCAAAGTATGAAGGATTGTAGATAGATTATAGTAAAATACGGATATCCAGTTTTATATACATATTAAGATTATCGAAATATTTCGATGAATTCGTTTAACATTTTTATAATTTTTACATATTAAATAAATAAGCACTTAGTATACGGTATATCTAACGAGTTTTGTTTATTTAATAATAATAGTTAAAACAATGTTTTTCAAAATGATTGCTAAATATGTCGAACTTTAATTTTAATTTAACCAAAAATATTCTTCGTCATATTGCAAGGTTTTGCAATTCAGGCCCAAAGCAAAACCCAAATAAAAAGCTATCTTCTAATCCAATGAGGCTTTGAAATCTGAGAGACTGAAACGTGCGCATTCTAATCCGCGAGCAAAACATATGGTGTGACGATTCATAGATCGCTTCGTACTAAGTTTTGTACCGTTCCTTAGGCGCACTCGCGTTTAGTCTCCGAGAGAAATCTCATTTGTGGACATGAGACAACAGCGCGCTATTTTTACAGTTTCCCGGAAAAATATATTCCACGTTAAAAGGCAGATACAGCGAAACATTACGGCCTAATACACATAAATATTGTGGCTTACGTCTAATGAAGAAAAATCACTTTCGACTTTTTGCTAACGTCATCAATTCTACGTCATAATAATATATCACGTGGTTACGAGTTCTGGAACGTGCATTTAGGCGGGGGGACGCCAACACAGACAGGCTAAAAAAAATGTTACCAGATGAGCGGGGCAATTTGTAACCAAGGTTACGCGTAATTTGGGTCATGTGTAACATCGGCCCTTTTGTGATCGTGACGTACAAGACTTGGAATAAATTCGCAAAAAAAAATTGCATAATATCTGTCTACCGAAGTGCCATTTGCGTTTTACCATCAGAAATATGCGGTGGTAAAATAATATGGCAAATGTAGGATTATGATAATATATACAGGGTGGTTATTATTTTCCAGTCCGATGTTGTTTTTGAATAACTAGAAAATGAAACAAATCATTGTATTTATTGTACAGCACAGTTACAGATTAGAGATACACAACAACCGTACAATGAAATGAGTACGTATAGTTATCTCGAAGGAAGCAGTGGGATGAGTGACGCTCGGTCGCATGGTTATTGTGGCTGTTGGGAGCTCTGGTTTTACGCACCGATAAATGTGAGGTGCGTTCATAAGTCGTCGGCGGTGACGCCGACTGTGGAGGCGATAGACATCCACAAATAATATCAGGCAAATTGTTGGGTAAAATTGTAAATCTGCAACACGTGCACTTCTTATGCGATAGTTGATAAAATCTTGTTTATACTCTTAATATTTTAATTTGTAACGCGATCTTTATTTACATTTTTCATAGCGTTTCTATTTTTTTAACAAAAAAAAAATGTTTATCTAGTATTAAAATATATATACTCATATATTTTATATTATTACATACCTTACAGAGTTACACATTGTAACATGTACTGAATATGATCGTATATAATGTTTACATTATTATTAAAATATTCGCTAAAAAATAAAGAACATGGATTTCACTTTTAAAATTAGCAATATTAACTTTGTGGTTGAAATTCATATTTTTATTTATTATCTTTGTTTTGTTAACCACTTAATTGAGTTTAAATACATCTACCGGTTTCAAAAAATATCATTTTCTTCTTCAGGATATCATAACTAACTAAAACATATATTATTGTTTGTTTACCAGAATCTATTTTTAAAAATCTTTTTTTTTTTTTTTTTGGAATCGTTGGAGATAAATATAGCGTGTAAAACTAATCAAAAAATTATAAACAACCAACCAAATTTAACTACGAGTCCCATTCTAAGATTTTTCCTAAAAATTATTCTAGTAAATTTGTATTAAGTAACAATTTGAGTTAGGTACTAAAAAAAAAATTTTTTTTTTTTAAAAAATAGATTTTTTAATAATAGATTCTGGTAAAGAAACAATAATATATGTTTTAGTTAGTTATGACATCCTGAAGAAAAAAATGGTATTTTCCGAAACCGCTAGATGTATTTAAACTCAATTAAGTGGTTAATAAAACAAAGATAATAAATAAAAATAAGATGGATTTCAAATAATGGTATCACAATGTATCAATTTGAAAAGTGTAATATATAGGTTCGAAAAATTGTCGCCAATGCACTGTGTTGGTGTAGCATAATTGGTAAATGAAATTTTCCCAGATTCGTATTTCGGTAGCAACAACAATAACATTGTTTTTATATGTATATCTTTCTTATTCATATATTAAATTTGTATTTTAATAAAAAATCACTGACCAATGTTATGAATAATTATAACTTCACAATAAGAATATGTTTTCCTTAATAATTACATTTCGAATCAGTTTTTAACGGACTGCTCACGTTGACGATATAGTCATGAGTGCAATACCCGAAATAAGTTTTAATTAACACCACATGTAACGTTAGAGACATTCACACAGTGTAGCCATATTGTAGTGAGTGGTTGAAATCTTCAAGATAATAGATCAGCCCGCTGACTTTGAGATACGGTCCGTGATTCATTTCTTGAATGCATTAAATATAAAACCAGAACTCGCCAAGTATGTCTTGTTTTATCCTGATTTGGAGCCAAGCGACTTCCATATTTTCCTTCATTTGAAGCGGTTCCTTCGTGGCAAGCGTTTTGATGACGATGATGAATTTAAAAAAGGAAGTACAGACATGATTTTCATCACAGATTGCTTCGTTCTATGACGAAGGTATACACAAATTGGTGCCCCCCCATAAATATAGGTTTCTGAGTATGTTATTTTTTTTTTTATATTCAAATAACCGATATATTTTTTAAACCCTTATAAATGTGAAGATTGTATATTATTTAAGGAACATTAAATCAGAAAAAACAGCGAATTAAAAGCTCGCATAAAAGTCAAAAAATTAGTACAATAATTGGATCATACTAACCATTTTAAATGTAAAAATACAGATTTTAATGTAGAGGTAAAATAAAATATACTTTTTTACTTGTGCAGTAGTTTTTGATATTCTTGTTTACAATCCTCAATTGTAAAAAATACCTCCCCTTTTCATATTCGTCTTTTGTATTGAAGTAGGTCAGCAGCGAACTGTATTTAGCTTAGATATTATGAGAGGGCTGCGCCTTTCGAAACATGGCAGTCATACAAATATAACCCAACGTGTGTGTAGTACAAATTTCTAATAAATGAAAAAATTATCATAAAAAAGTCTATTGTTGGTAATCAAAAACATTGCATATTGGTATGCTAAAAACTCTAAAATATACGCTTCATTTTAAACTAGTAATGCGTTAAAAAAACGATAATAACTTCGTCGCTTAGAAATATTTCATTCCGCGCAGCAAGTTATGAAAAATAGAGGGAAAATATCTTATAAAATAAAGAAATAAAAATAATTAACCCTATTAGATGGTACAAAAAAATATAAATCCTTCCATCCCTCGTCGCTCGGGATTTAATCAACGCGGCACCGCGTTGTTCTCTTTTCATTTGCCACGGAAAAAAAAAACAAATTTAGATACTAAATCTCTGGTTGGCGGAGCGATTGATTCCGTCAGCCAATCACAGATGCGGAGCACGTTTGTATTTGGAACGACCGTCCGTGACAAAAATTTACAAAGAGTAAAGATACGATCTAGAGGGTACTCCGAGAGGGTATTTAAATTAATGTCATTGTTTCGCGAAATTCAATACATTCAAAGCGTGTGGTGTTTATTAATTTTACTATTAATTAAAATGCTTTTTGGAATAACAATGTTAGCACATGAGGCACGGTAAAACAATGTAGGCAGTGTCCACCAACTCCAATCGTTGATTATCACATAAAAATGTTGAAATTTCGTCCTTTTCTGATACAGTGGAATCCGTTTATTGTGATCACCGAGGGACCTGTAACTTTTAATAACAATAGCCCGCTGATAACATTAAGCAGAAGATAAAAAATACAATTATTGTACACAATTTATTAAAAAATGATACTAGGAGAATACATTCTTATTGTGAAGTAGGTCTGTGATATTGTAAATATGAATTAAAATTAAAAATTATAAAGATATACATAAAAAATCAATTTTATCGAAAAATATTATTTGTTGCGCCACCGGAATTCAAACCTGGATCTCTTTCCAAACCGGAGAAGGTGCATTATCCAACTATGCTACAGCGACAATATTTTAAATATGTTACCTTTTTGATATTAATACATTTAATGGTTCGATTTTTGGAGTAGCTGGGGACGTTTATCGACAATAACGTGACATATATTGGCTTCCAAGTCGTCTATCGTCTCTGGTTTATCAGCATAGACTAGCAACTTCACATATTTCCACAGAAAATAATCCAAAGTTGTTAAATCACACGATCCTGGAGGCCAATTCACAGGTCCATTGCGCGATATTTTGCGTTCATTGAATGTTTCCTTCAATAAATTTATTGGAGCGCGCGCTGTGTTGCATGTTGTGCCGTTTTTTGAAACCACAGCTCTTCCACATTAATGCAATTCAATTGGGGAACGAAAAAGTCGAAAAATTGCTGTGCACGATGGTGAATTGACTCATTCGGGTCCTCCTCAATACTACGCTCCACCTGCAGCAATAGCTCCTTTGGTACGCACTGTACCACGTCTATACGGATGCATATCATCAATTGGAGTATGCGTGGTGCTAAAACGAACGAATTAAATTGACGTAGCGCACGGTAAATTTCGCAAACTGAACAACGATTTTAAAAATAAATTTGTAACGGTTGCTCTGGCGTAAGTCTATTCATGGTGCGATGACAAACCAAATTGAACACAAATCAGCTGTCAGCTATGAAATTGGCTGTCACTGGAAAAAGTATTGTCAATTCGAAAAACAAACCTATTAAAATAACACCCTTAATATCACTTCAGTCATACAAATTCAGTCGATTTTCCCTTGTATTTTCTAGGATAGGGTCATACTTATTTTATGTTCAATAGCACTCCCAGACCTTAACATATATCTTGAATGATTGTATGTAAATTCTCGGGGGTTACATTTTTCTTGCTTTTGTTGAGAGGAACCTATAGAAACTCATAAAACGGTGACGGGTGGGGGCGAACGATTTCGACACTCTCAACCCATCTCGGCATCGTCATTTTGGCAACATCCTTGTGTACGTGCGGTGGCGGCGATTCAAATCCACTACCGTTCCAAGCTGACCGACGACATTGGCGACGTCTACGCCAGGGGACTAATCTTCTCCAAGGGAAGCTGCGCTCAAACGAAACAGAGCGCCACCAACTCACTCTTCATACTACATGCTCTGCTATCTTCTGTACTCTTCATTTTCTATGTCTCTACTTTCATTTCACTGTGAGCCATCTATATACATATGTTACATTCTTTATATCGTTATACAGTCCAGTGTTCCGAAAAATAGAACTAAACAGGTCTCACACCAGTCTTGTACATATTAACCCTACAGGCAGGCATCGTTTGTCATACAAGAGATTCTGTATTCTCGACTTCTTTCATTTCCCGGATTTCGAGAGTTAACATTTTTGTGATGACTTTCCAAGTATCACCAGATTATTTAGGGGTTCTATCCTCTGCTAAGTGACAATTTAATTTGTGTTCCGTTCTTTGAAATATAAACTCAGTATGTTCTTGTGACAATATTAAGATTATTGCAGCAAGTATTGCAGTAATTATAAATTCACTTCACAGATAGACTAATTATACTGGAGAAGCTGTAATGGAAGAGCCCCGTTCCCCCAGAGACGGCCTCTTATAATTATTGTCCCCCACCACTCATCTACTCACTCTCCTGACACACACACACACACACACACACACACATATATATATACAAAGTGACAGTTCTCATAATTATCTATTCCCGGGATTTGAGAGTCAACATTTTCTAGTCCCGGGAATCGAAACAATGAGTTTTATTTCATTATAACGTAATATTTTTTTTTATAAATATTCACATGTACTGTTAGGAATATTATCAAAAATTGTTTCATAAAATAATATTAGCGTATATTTACAAATTAAATACAAAAATCAACATCTGCTGTAATGCTATTACGGAATCAAACTAGAGCTAACCGAGAGCAGGGGATGCTTTTGACAGTGGACCACCGTCTAATCGTAGAGCTATTGACGCAAATATTTGCAAAACAACTTTACATTTTCTGATTTCGAACGAACATTTCAGCTGTACTACAAAATAAATAAAAAACATAATAAAACAAGAACGTAAAATTTTTTCAATATGTATGCAAAATGCTTTACCATCCATTTTCGTCAAAGGGAATATTATCTAGTTATCAAAATACTGAATATTTTACACACATACACCCACACACACACACCTACGCGCGAAACTTTCAAACAAATTCACGAGTTTCGCGAATATTATTGAAAATAACTTTCGAGATCTTCAAAGGATTTCTTACGTTTAGCGAAAAAAAATATACCACCAGCAAAGATTTATCGAATTTCTGTTAGGTTTCTGGATGGTTTTATCGCTGGAAAGACTCAAAGTTTATGTTACTCCGAACAATTTTATGATTTCACAATTTTTATAAATGCTTATCTGAATGAATACAAATAAAAAATATTAATTATAAAAACAAGAACACATTTTTTGAACATAGTTCTGCGGTATTTTAATACATATTAACCATTACCATGCCATGGTAAAATATACCCGAACGCAGCCATGCTGTCAACTCGTGTTACCGTAAATAACAGTTAGAAAAAATGTTTTAATAAGCTTAAATGGCCTTGTTGGCACGAATTTACTCTAAATATTGAGCATTCAATTTTGAAACATGATTAATAACATAATTTAGAGCAGAGGTTCCCAAACTTTTTTGTGTCGTAGACCCCTTGCCATGTTTTTCGGTTTTTGGTAGACCCACTACTTACCTGATATTGATTTTTTGTAAATTTTTAATTGTAGTGAAGTTTAGTGTTAAAAACTTAAACCACAAAGCGAATGCCTACATCCTACAACTTACACAATTTTTTAAAAATATATAGTAATTTTTTTACTTCATATGTACTTTTATAAATAATGTATATGTCTTTATATTATAAGATTATAATGTAAGTAAATAGGTACTATCAGTGTATGTTGAGATCCACTATCGTGGACCCCCATTTTCATTTCATGGACCCCCAAATTTTTTTTTCGCTGACGTAGACCCCTTGCAGGTTATCATAGACCCCTGGGGGTCGATATAGACCACTTTGGGAATCACAGATTTAGAGCATTCATTGAGTCATATACAATGTGTCCTTCTTATCTCTATTAATTTAATTAGTGAGAAAGAGACATTTATATTTGTATGTTTGTTGTTTTTTTTCACTGTGAAAATAGTATGTGATCTCAGTCTTTTATATTACAAATTCTATATTTACCAATATATTAATTTTACAATGGATTGAATGGAACAAATAATTATTTTTGTACAATTCTCTTTTCATAATTGGTTTTTCACTAGTCATTCCTAAGCGCTAATATTTTCTTTAGGATTATCTAAAATATATATTTTATATTGCATGTATTTACCGAAATATTACAGGTTAATTAATTATGATGGTAGACCTGTGTTACGCATGGTTTGGGAAGGGTTAAAGAAGGGTATGCAGAAAAATCTATATACAGAATAAATATTTAGTTGCTACCATGATTCAAGCGCGTTCTAGATTTTTCCTACAGCAATCAAATACATTTTCGACAAATTTTGAACTTGCATGTTCTATAATATATTATTTCCAATTGATACTACATCTACAGAAATGAAATCACTAAGTAATCAATAATGTAAATATTTTAAATAGTGATGAGCTCAAATTCACGAACCGAGAGTCAATCACTGATATCTTCGAGTCACACTCACTATCAGTGATTGAATATCTGGGAATATCGTGATTCGCGATTATTTTAATTATATTTGAGTGTGAACGGTGATTCAGCGCATGTGCATATAAAACAAAAATATTTATGAAGGAATGACGTTACAATTCGTGATAAGTCCCATCTAGTAGATTCTGCTAAAACATTTAACGCGAAATTCTGAGAATTTTAGCCGAAAAATAAACTTACATTTTATTAAAGGGTTTACATTATCTTTGTGATGATATTAAATTTGATATATATTAATTACATATACTAGAATATGTTTTATACGTAAATGAAGTTTGAATAATATAAGTAAATACACTCGTAATTATGTTTTTTATTTATTTCATGTATTGTGATATCGTGCGGCGCGCGCGTATTAGTATTGAAACTGTGATCACAGTCGCAGTTTTCGATCACTGATATTATCAATTACTAATCACAGTCACACCGGTGAGTCAAGAGTAGCATTTTTTCTCATCACTAATTTTATAGATAGATTATAGCGGAAGTTTTAAAAACTTGGGTACAGTTAAATCGTATTCAAGAATCATAAATATGAAAATCACGGTCGCATGTTCTTCGTACTTCGTACACAGAAAGCTGTCATTTATCAAGAGCAAAAAGTTGTGTCGAAAGTTTTGAATTGTTAAACGCGATGTTATCTATATATAGTTTTTTTTTTTTTTACATATAATATGCTTATTCTGCGAGTAAACTAGTAAAACTGCGTTAAAAATAGTGCGTTAGATAGAAAATTTCGTAATAGAATCGGCGTTAACTATGTAGAGTTTCATCATCAAAATTAATGTTTATAAATAAAACAATCTTACTTTCCAACTCTACTTGAGTTTATTAGCACTCCTCGAGTTTCGAGAGAATTAATAACTCTCAAAACTCAAGTAGTGCAAATAAATTCAAGTAGAGTTATAACATTGTTTTATTTATATCCATCCATTTTGATTTCGGAACATGTTTATTTGATTATTATTATTGAGCATCCAATAAAAAGTCAAATATCTTGACCATACCTTCAATGAAGATGAACAAGACGATGATGACATCGAACGACAGAGAAGACAGTTAAGCGTTCGTGCTAATATTTTGTCAAGGCGTTTCTACGACGATGTAGTAAGAAAGTGAAGAGCATCGCCTTAAATTGTTCTTCAATAACAGGTATACCTGCGAACTTTGGTCGAACTGTGACGAACAAGCGTTTACGAATTGAATATAACTCTTACAGAATACTGGTCGGGTTGGCGCGTTATTGTAGCGCATCTACAATGTTTGTCGAAAGCCATGTGCATGGATTCGTTCCGCTTCTGAGACAGAGTTGCTGGCGTAAAGCCAACTCAACACTCAGCATCAACTCTATTGTGCAAGCGGCGCTCTCATTAAACGCTTGGCTCTCTGACTATATAAAGCCATCGACTGCAGATTAGTTTCATATATGATATTTATTAATTATGTGTGTATTTTTTTATTTAACTTGTATTTAACGAAACAACAAACGGCGAGATTCGACATCAGCACCTCTCGTTTTCTAAAACAGCCTTTAATATACTGTATTATGAAATTGAATGCTTCCATTATATTTTAGATGGTATGTAGGTTTAGGAGCGTTTGGTTGGTGCGAATGAAACGAGCGGTCATGTTTATTGGGTAAGGGATAGGAAAAAAAGAGTACAGAAGATAAAGTGAAGTATTCGAATCTTGTCACCGGAGTGAGCGATCAGACCAGAATGAGCACGGCTTCTCTCCGCTGTAAGCAAATATCGCTTAACATCATATTTTATTTTTATTATTATTTTTATTATTATTATTTTATTTTTTTTCGTTTTATTCGTTTGGAAAAGAGTTATTCTCGAAACATACTTCATACCAGGTTGTGACAAGGATAAGAGAATGTATGAGATAGTATATTATGTTACAAGTATTTCCCGTGTGTGGGAAGAAAGAGGATATGATAATTTCCTGTGGTCTCAGATGAAACCAGCCAAAATGTTTGTTTATATAATGTTAATGAATATATTTTAATATTTTACTACTGATTGTAGGGCGACGTAATATACATTTTATTGAAATAAGGATTGTGGAAAATGGACCTAACCATAGTTTTTTACTCATTGCAGAAAGCTACTCTCCTTATGGCATCAAAAAATACCCAGTGCTGATTTTCATACACGGGGAATCTTTTGAGTGGAACTCCGGAAACCCTTACGATGGAACAGTCCTGGCAGCGTATGGACAAATCATTGTTGTTACGATCAATTTTCGACTTGGAATTTTGGGTAAGTTTGCTTCGATGCTACATTTCAATATTAACGAGTGAAATAGTTTCAAGAGCTGTTAATTAATGTATAGTTTTGATATTAATTATTAGAGATTTGCATATAAACATTAATGTTAACTATAAGATAAATATTAATTTTAATTTTCACAACTAAACGTTGAAATAAACAAGCGTTAAATTATTTTCACTACTAGTTTCGAGAGTTGCAGTCCTAAACAGTAACTAAATACGACGGAGATTTTTCGGTTGTTAACGAGAATATGGACAGTAAAGGTGAAGTGTTAGGGAATGTTATTTTATTTTATTTGGAAAACAAACAGTTGATCCATAAAAACAAAAATCATAATAAAATTATAAAAAAATATTTTTTCTCTGAAATAAAAATATATTTGATACATTAAAGACAATTATTTGAAAACGACTTATTAAATAGATAAATAGTTTATTACAAATTTTACGCTGCAAAAAATAATTAGAAAAAAAATTTGTAGAATTACAAAAAATAACAGCAAAATTAAGTAGAAAAAAATATATAAATAGAGGAGAGATAAAAGTTATAAATAAGAAAATACACTAGAGGAATGGGAGGATGAGGAGAAAGGTAAATAAAAGTGTATAGGGAATAAAATCTGTGAGATAAAAATAAAATGGAGGCCATTAAGGTTTTTGTGTTGAATTTAGATTTAATTGAGATAACTGGAGTATTAAAGACGTCTAGTTGATTAATTATCTATTAAATATGTCTAGTTATGTTGTTATTCTATATTTTCCAAGAATTCCAATTCTTTTGTATTTCAACTATTTCCAAATTGTTCATTATTAATCCTTTATAAGGTAGATACCGAGTTATCAGAATTTTTTACCCTTACAATTCATGTATAAATATAAAACACATGATGTTTATTACATTAAAGTAGTTAGTAAAAGTGTCAAAGCGATGAGTATCGTAGACTCTAAGGAAATGGAAAAAAAATTGGAGAAGTTTTAGTCTATGACTATAGAAATAATAGTTTATTTCAATCATGTAGAAATGTCAAAATTCCGAGAAGTTGTTATTTTTCAACTCGGATAGATCTTTTCTGTATTTCTATAGTCACCAACGGGAAGTTCTAGTTTATGACTATATAAATAAAAGTTTGTTTTTAATCACGCGGTTAGAAAATTCCGAGAAGTTGTTATTTTTCCACTTTGTATTGCAGTATATCGTGAATTCAACAAACAAGTTATTATCTGACATGTATTAGTCTAAATTGACTTTTTTATATCAAAATTCTGACTATAAATTTCCCTTAAAAACTAAGATTTGAACTTGTTGTCGTGAGTCTATTTTAATATTCAAGTGCCTACCGCCATAAACAATTAAACATCGCGCGATACGTCTAGTCCCTCGCTCCCTTACACCTTTTTGAATATCCACTTCGGCCAAGTACGCGTCCCAACGGATCACAATTCCCAGCGGCATTCTCTCCAGCGCGCTCTGAGTACCAACATCGTCGGATATAGATTTGAGGTTTCTTCATATAACTCAGCTCCATTTTAAAGAGCTGTGGTTCGGAACTTATCCATCTTAATCCACCATTTAATTATCAATGTACTGTGTAAAATACTGTTATCCAGTCCGCGAGTGATATAATAAAACAATTCCGGCTTACTTTCTTTGAAAAGTGTACCACGCGGCCCTGCAAGATTCATCTGTGCAAAACTAAATACCGCTCTATTATCTAATTCTTATGTATCACCCATTTCGCGACATCAGTATCTTCTAAATATCATAAGCGCGCTGCAACATCTTGAGAATCCGACCGATTCGCAAATCTCCGTGAAATTGCATCTCCATAGAACGTCGCCGTCTCATAATCCACTAGAATCCGTCTCACGGAAACCTTGCTAAGCGCCTCTGCTGCTGTCTGTGACCTGCCCGACCATCTCCGCATTTGTGGTTGCTATTGTACTACCTGAACACCGTCTACCATCCCGTGTGCAGGCAGTCTCCATCCACCATCAGGTTTTAATATGTGAAAACGTCAAGGTATTGAATGATCTGGCCCACGTGACGACTACTCAGAAGCAGCCCTTATTGGCTCGAATCCGTTTAAATGTGTGCAGATTAAATTAAACAAGGTTATCATAAGACACCACCTGCAAGGCGCACATCTGTTCGAATTGTATTTACTGTGACTTATTACCCATTATTTCATATCTAAATATATGTCATATGTTTGTACTGTCTTATCCTGAATTAAATGCTGTGTAAACCAATCTCTATTTTATTGAAACGCCCTCAGTTGTATTGACATTTATCCACAGACCCACACGAGTAAAGATATCTCACATCTCTGCTGAGCTAGATCTAAGGAGATAATTTAACACCTCACCTCACTTACTTATTCTCCACCGAGAGGAAACCTCCCCTGCAATATCAAATATCGTAGTAGTTTAGAAGATAATGAATAGTATAATAAAGATTGGATGGTATTCAATTTTTACTCAAAGAAGGGGGTAGGCTGTGGAAAGGGGATTGAGCCTATATTTTGTGAAGATTCTTCATTGGAATTAAATATGATATACTTTTAAAATCAGCAATGTTATCTTTGTGGTTAAGATTCATATTTTTATTTATTATCTTTGTTTTATTAACCACTAAAATGAGTTTAAATACATCTACCGGTTTCGAAAAATACCATTTTCTTCTTCAGGATGTCATAACTAACTAAAACATATATTGTTTCTTAGACAGAATCTATTTTTAAAAAATCTATTTATCTTTAGTACCTAACTCAAATCATTACTTAATACAAATTTACTCGAATAATTTTTAGGAAAAATTTTTAGAATGGGACTCGTAGTTAAATTTAGTTGGTTGTTTATAATTGATTAGAAAATTCTGAAAACCCACTATTGTTCAAACATCATTTGATCATTTAATCATTTGATAGAAAATGGTCATGATTTTGATAAAAAATTGGGATTGTCAATTTTGCATATAAACGGTGTTGGTCACAAATTAAATAATTTGGAATCGTTGGAGATAAATAAAGCGTGTAAAACTAATCAAAAAATTATAAACAACCAATTAAATTTAACTACGAGTCCCATTCTAAAATTTTTTCCTAAAAATTATTCGAGTATATTTGTATTAAGTAATGATTTGAGTTAGGTACTAAAGATAAATAGATTTTTTAAAAATAGATTCTGTCAAAGAAACAATATATGTTTTAGTTGTCAAAGAAACAATATATGTTTTAGTTAGTTATGACATCCTGAAGAAGAAAATGGTATTTTTAGAAACCGGTAGATGTATTTAAACTCATTTTAGTGGTTAATAAAACAAGGATAAAAATAAGCTATGAAAAATTTAGCTTAGATTGGTCAAAGGATATCGGATTGCATTAAAAACAGATAGACCAAAATTAATATTAATATTTTAAAAGCTCAGTACCTCATTAAGAAGATAGCTGAAATGGGGGGGGATGAAACCCTTACCCTACACCGCTTTTAAAGATAGGGCTTCCTTTTCGGTCCCACTCATCAAAGATAATTAAACTACGCGACTTTATTGTAATATATTGTTCAGTAAAGGAAAAAATAAGATTGAATTATTAGCAATGTCGCAATAGTTAAAAAAATTAGATCTTCCAACGTCCCTTAAGTACTGTTCCTTATTTATAAAACATATTAATATAAATCCATACAAAAACATAGTTAGACTATATTGGTAATATCTCAGTTTGATGTAAATATTGAATGACGCTTTTTTTTTCAAAGACATGAAATGCAAAAAGTAAAGTACAAATTGCTTCAGTATGTGACCGGCCTGAAAATAAGAAAAATTTTATAAAAGAGTTCTGTGGTGTTGTAACAATAATATTTTACGTTTAATTTTTCAGGTTTTATGAAGCCAAGTATATCTGAGCACACCATAGGTAACTTTGGCCTGCTGGATCAAGTGGCTGCTCTGCAGTGGGTCAAGGATAATATAGCAGCCTTCCACGGTGACCCGAATGCCGTGACCTTAGCTGGTCACGGGACCGGAGCAGCGTGTGCCAACTTCCTCATGGTGTCTCCTGTAGCCAACGGTATCTATTGTATTTATATTATTACAATGGATATACATTATCAGTGAAGGAATATTTTTACTAGTATAAATATAATTTTGCTAAATCAGTCAGTTAGAATGCACCGAACAATTGATTTATAATTTCATTGCTCGGTATCGGTGAAATTATATTGGTTGGCTGGAGAGACTCAGTTGTGAGGGCGACTTAGAATCGAGACTTGTGGAGATGCATTACATAGCGGGTCTCATTTGATTTAGGCCACTATATGACAATACTGATTTCATCGAGGAAAAAATAAGAAGTATACAATTTCTGTAAGGTATAGGGTGAATATTGTATTCCTGGCCGATGTTGTTTAATTCATCAAAATTTCCAGCGCTGTGTGTGCGGTGGCACTGTCCTGTTAAAACCAGATGTCTTGCAGGCTCAATCGACCAAATTCGGCCGTCAATATTTTTTTAGAAACGGGGCCCAATGAATCCGCTGACCCACATAGTGCACCATACAGTAACACTGTATGGTGCTAAGTGTAAATATTGTTGGTGTATTAATTGAAAATTTTCAGTGTCAACAAATCCGCCAAGTTGAAATAATGATGATTTGTTTCCAAAAGTTGTGTTTGTTCATTTTAATATTTTAATCATTTAAGCACGTTTTTGAGGCGTAAGATACATCATAATAAATTATAATCAACTACTATTTATGATTATCAAATGCGAACTGACAAATATTTGCCAAACTAAAAAGGCGGCTAAAAAAAATCAGCCTGGGACATAATATTCACCCTGTTTTACCGAAAGTTAAGCAAGAAATATTCGTTATTTATTAGACAAGGTTATATTCTGAAGAAAATATGATACGTATTAAATAGAAATTCAATATTTAGTGATAAAATAATTGATAATATTAAGGTGAAAATGACAAAAAGAAAATGAGAATTATTAATATTTCATCGAATATTTTATTAAATTTAAAAATCACTCAAAAGTTTTTAGCCAACCCTTCTACAAAGCCCTATATAGACATCTAGAAAATACAAAATAATTATACATGTTTAATTGACATAGAAAATACTTTGTGATGGTTCAACGTATTTTTAAAAATATATCAAACGTTATTATAATTATAATTATTAGGAGAACACATTCTCATTGTGAAGTTTTTATTGAAGAAGTAATTATTCAAAACATACGTCTGTGATATTTTAAATATGAATTAAATATATTAATTAGAAAGATATATATAGATATAGTATCGAAAAATATCGTTATTGCGCCACCGGAATTCGAACCTGGATCTCTTTCCAAACCGGGGAAGGTGCATTATCCAACTATGCTACAGCGACAATATTTTTAGCGACAATTTTCGAACCTATATGTTACCTTTTTGATATTAATACATTTAATCGTTCCATTATTTGACAGAGCCATCTACCTTATTTTTACAGAATCTCAAATACCTTTGAGTAATCTGATAGCAGATAGTTGGATGATGTACCTCCCTTGGTTTGGAAAGAGATCCAGGTCCGAATCCCGGTAGCGCAACAACAATATATTTCGAT
Organism: Eubasilissa splendida; assembly: GCA_031772225.1. Lineage (NCBI taxonomy): Eukaryota > Metazoa > Arthropoda > Insecta > Trichoptera > Phryganeidae > Eubasilissa > Eubasilissa splendida. Next base: position 3,886,507 of record CM062867.1, read on the forward strand.
AAAGTTGATTTTATATGTATATCTTTCTAATTAACATATTTAATTCATATTTAAAATAGTTATAATTGATAGATTTTGACATAGTTTTCTCCAAAGTATTTAAATTTCTTCTGGAATATTATTAAATTATTAACATTACATTACCACATATAACACGCTGAAGCCGAGCTAAAAGAAATGCGCGTGGGCCGAATTAAATTCGATATAGCGGCTAAACTATGTATAAAAAATGCTCGAAAAACTTTGAAAGACGTTTAATATAAAAAATTTAGCAAAGACGCAAGTCGCAGATCACTAGACAACTTACAATTTAATTTAAATAGTTTATCTACACTCACGCAAAGTTTTGTGCTAGTACATTATAAAAGATTTTTAATATAATGTACAAATTGTATTGTATTTAATGAAATGGATTAATAGTTTTTTTTCTGTATATCTTTCTAGTTGAGTCCTTTGTATTATTATAAATATGACTATAAAAATGAAAATCCTTAATTATCCTCAAAAATGTATGAAACCACTTCAACATACCGCACGATGGTGTGTTACGATAATATCGATCAGCTGAGGAGGCTAAATTGTTTGACTATCTCTCTAGGGATGCAGGACTGAATCTTTGATTGGCCAGATTTAGCCTTTACTCATTAAATTTAGCCAGGTCACTAACCGCATTATTAAATAAAATAGTATTATTAGGTTCGGCGATTGTTCAGTATCTACAAGTCATTTCGACGTGCGCGTGTGTGAATGCTCAGATATGTTGACTTTATCTATATGTCCCCTCCTCCCTATACCCTATACCTCAGAGTGTGACTTTTCTGTGTATATTGTCTATGATACTATGTGCTCGTTACACTGTTACTGTTGCTAGTGTGTGTTTTTGGTTATTCGCGGTGCGTGCCAAAACTACTGTTGTATTCTCAGTGCTTCGTGCGATTCATCGAAGAAGTTTCCTGAATTTAAGTAGGAAAATCCGGGTAAGTCGTGCTTCCTGGTTGATCCTTGAGCCCTTATTGTTCTGTCCCTATACCAATTTTTTATCACCCTTCCTACATCACATTTTCTCACACCTTGTGTAAATAGCGATTATGAATGAATGATAGATTTCCATGATGTGGGTGTATGTTGAATTTGAAGACTGTTGCGATTAGTGTGAGGTATTGCGTGTGATATGTGATTCGTATACACTAAAACCTCGATCGATCGTTTCTTGAATAATCGTTTTCCCGTATGTGTCGTTTATTTCTTCCAGTCCCGAATTAATTTCATACAAAACACGCAAAAATATATCGCATCGATCGTACCATTTTATCGCATTTAAATTACGCAGTATATTGGTTCGCTTTATAATTGCCTACCTAACGGCACATTGATGTTAAGCAGCGAGTCCTGTCGCGGTGGTAATGGGTCGAAAGAGAGAATCTCTGTTTTGCGTCAACAGTGATGGAACTGACATATGCGAGCCATTCGCCATCGGCATATCTCTGAAGCCTAGGTATTTTAAGAATACAAAAACTCCACCCGTAAAATATTGCGTAAATAAAAAATGCACTGAGGACTATGAATACATATATAATATGTTTTTAAATGACCTTGACATAGAAATTCGCGTAAAACAACGAAACATTTTATTGTTTGTAGACAACAGTGCAGCTAGCCCAAGTGATTCTTGAATTAAAGGAGACAGCAGATGAGGTTGAAAATGTTGATGAAGAGAATCTCTCGCCTGTACGTTTGTTTTCAGAAGCATGCAAGCCTTCGAAAAATTGAAACCTTCTTTTTATGCACATTCAGTAAATGATGCTGAAAAAAAAGTCATTTGTAATACTGAAATACAACTGTTTTCTTACGGTAATAACGCAACAGCCAAAAAATAAATGTTGATGAAGCATGCTGCAAAGTTTAGTTTAATATTTTTTTATTGAAGAGAACACATTTTTATTCTGATGTTGTAATTATTTAGAACATAGGTCTGTGATATTTTAAATACTAATTAAATGTATTAATTAGAAAGATATATTATATTATCAATTTATATTTTTATCCCGGTAGCAACAACAATATATTTTTCGATAAAATTGATTTTATATGTATATATTTCTAAGTAGTTTGATTAGTATTTAAAATATCACTGACCCATGTTCTGAATAATTACAACTTCACAATAAGAATGTGTTCTCCTTAATAAGATTATTATTGACTGATTTCTGAGACTGGTATTGTGCTTCCATAAAATTCTTTGGTGACAACTTCCATAGTGTATCGCGTACATACCAAGTCTCAGAAAATTGCCATCTTGCACCTCACTTCACGCTTGTTATATGTCAATCAATTGACCATATGATGTTCCATACGTCATAACTGATGGCGAATTTGTATGTTCTCAGCAGCACTTAAAACGGATTAAATGTATGTAACTTTTAAAGTCTGACTTTGAGAAAAAAATATTGGTAGGTGTTCCGAATTCGTAAACACCTGTTAGGCGCGACTTTTAGAATTAGCCACAACTGTTGTTATTGACACAATTCTGCATCTAAATTTCCATCCATACATTTCCTCATGCTCGTCTTGTCAGTGTGAAATGTGACCTTGACGCCAGCATATTTTAACTTGACCAATATTTGTTCGATCTCGACATCGCGATAGCATTCGCGGTGTGGACCTTTCAGCTCAAGTGCACTAACATTGTATTTTATGATGTTATTGTGTATTATTTGTTGATTGTGTGAACTTGTGACCTCGCCGTATTTAATTGGGATCGGAGATGGGCTCATCCGCGTACCATTGTGTAATTTCGGCGGTGACTGCAGGAAGGAGTTCTTCTGAATCCCGGCCCCTCGAAACTCACTGTTCCTTCGACTAGAACCCCTACCTCCTCACCGATCTTATCCTGTTCCAAGGTTTACCTACTTCCCTCCCATACCTTGCGGTGATACCGATTTACTACCGGAAATGTCGTATTCTATTATGCGGTACGCGCTATTCGGAGATTGCGCAATTCTCTATCAATCTCTGTTAAGGTCCAGATCAAAGTCATAAAACATGTATATTGTACTGAAATTGATCTGTCTGACATGGACTACTAGAATCGGTACAAGGAAGTAGTATGTTTTATTTCCTGGGAATAATAATTGACTTAAATATCATATTATTTATTTTATCTCCTTTTTACAAACAACGAAAATCTTTGTAAGTTAGTGAATGTTTAATGCAAGCTCTGTCTGGAAGAGCAAACAAATATCCACGTACCGGGATGCGGATTGACTCCACCAAAAAACAGTTACCAACTTTTCGAAATAATGTTCCTCTGGATGCTGCCAAATCTCATTTTTACCGAGAATTTTCAATTCTAAATCGATCGCACCGCGAGAAGAACTGACCTCTATCACGTTGGTGAACGTGAAAATTGAATTCTCGGTACCGGCATATCTGGAATCATCGCATTATTGAAGCAAACCATGAACGTAATATTTCTACTTGAAGTTCGGCAAACAGCCAAGCGTGCATCGCTGATCTGGAATTCAGGGTGCATTGGAAGGTTATTCACTCAAAAATAGCACCGGAACCGAAGAATATCGATTTATAGTAAGTAAATATACATAGGGATGTGAGATAGATATCGATGTGTTGAATAGATTATTATTTCAGGATTTCTTGACATTTATCTGATCAGGGCTTGCGAGTATGAATATAAGTTCTAGGCCATTTTTTTTTCATTTTGGTTTGGTGGATATTTGTGAATTCGCATTTGTTTATCGTAAAAAGTATTTGATTACAATTTATTATTGAGCATTTAACGTTTTATATTCTTCTTATTGTCTTATGTTATCTATTGTAAATATTATTTATTTATTTACTAATAAAGTGAGTCAACTGGGGATAATGAGGGCAAATCTTGTTTTGGTAGCTGTGCGGTATCGCCCTGTCAATATGCGGGGCGGAAAATGAGTAGGAACGAGATAGGAGCCTTGAGCTTATTGGCTCCTCAAGGCTCTTTGAGCTTATTGCATCGGTCCGCCCTCATTGTCTGAAACATTTTAATTATTTTATATAAATAATAATAATAACTGCTCAAAGGTTTTTGGTGAAACTTTGTAGAATTCCATGATTATTTTGTAAATTGAGTTAAAACACTGTTTTATTCCACTATATTTTTATTGTGTTAAACGATATAACGTTTTCGGGAACATCTTCCCATTATCAATATTATAATTCAACTAAAATTTAAAAAAAAATTCAGACAGTAATATATGGTGTGCTTGGAATAACCTGCAATGGGGGTGGGGGTGAAGTTAAAATGAATAAGAGAGGATAAATTACTGTCTAAAATTTTTTTTAATTTTAGTTGAATTATGATATTGATAATGGGAAGATGTTCCCGTAAATGTTATATCGTTTAACACAATAAAAAATATAGTGGAATAAGTTCGTGTTTAACTCAATTTACAAAATAAATAATAATGTTATATCCAGTTGAAATATTGACAGGCGACCATTAAGTTATGAGTAGACGGTCTGCCTCAGAGGAAAGATGTCTTCGAATTCTTTTAATTTATCTCAGTTGATGTTAACAAGATTGTCAGCATGCATTGACAGTATTAATGAATAGATCTGAATTAGTGTGGATGCCCAACAATTTAGTATCCACAGACAATGATGTTTCATACGAATGAACGGTGATTTTGAATATCCCCCGCAGCAGATAAAATAGTGTAATTTAATGTCTATTTGTTTAACATTTTAGAATAAATACAATAGTTATAGTTATCTATGGTTCTAGATGAAGTTTGTGCGCAAGAGTCAAATCTCTCGCTGTTAAATCTAATGTAGTAGACCAGTGATTCCCAAAGTGGTCTATATCGAACCCCAGGGGTCTATGATAACCTGCAAGGGGTCTTCGTCAGCGAAAAAAATTTGGGGGTCCATGAAATGAAAATGGGGGTCCACGATAGTGGATCTCAACATACACTGATAGTACCTATTTACTTACATTATAATCTTATAATATAAAGACATATACATAATTTATAAAAGTACCTATGAAGTAAAAATTTATTATATATGTTTATAAAATTGTGTAAGTTGTAGGATGTAGGCATTTGCTTTGTGGTTTAAGTTTTTAACACTAAACTTCACTACAATTAGAAATTTACAAAAAATAAATATCAGGTAAGAAGTGGGTCTACCAAAAACCGAAAAACATGGCAAGGGGTCTACGACACAAAAAAGTTTGGGAACCTCTGTAGTAGACAATGATTTGATTGTTCGTATTTTTTTTCCATTCTCCCCATTAAAATATTAACACGGTATTGAGATCTATTTCAATGAAATCTCTGAGATTTATCTCACCGTATACACAGGCCATAAAATAAGGCGGAGAGGCAAACCTACTCGTGAAAGCCTCGTGCACAGTGTAGTCACGATCCCTAGGTCTAAGAGCACAACTAGAAAGGAGATTTAACGACAGCACAAAATTAGAGAGAGCTTATAATTATTTTTAAATTACGAGTCACAAACACACCCTGAGACGGTTTTATAATTCGACCCCGTGTTTACACTGCTGCTAGTTATGTTGCTAAAGCAAGAGAAAGAGCATTACGTATTTCAAATGGATATAACGCTTATTACAAACAAACGAACGTAGTTAGCATTGCCGGCAATTTGCATAATAATTTTAAATTATCCTAACGACCGTACAATGTTACATATCTTAATTTAGTACCGTTCTGTGAACGCTTTGACCCCCCCCCCTTTAGAAAACGTAGAAACATAATAATGTCTTCTCTCAAATTTAAAGAATTTCAAAATTAATTTTTGTGTTGAAACAATTTTATTTTAAGTACTTGTTTTAAAACTGTAGAAATTATACTTTGAAAATGTGGGTGGATTATTTTTTGTCTGACGGTAAAAGTTAATGAATATTTTTTTTAGTATAATATATCTATATATTTAAAAAAAAATGTAAATATAAGAAAATTGGAATGGTAAAGTAAAAATGGCTAGGAAAATAGAAAATTGGGCATTGAGATAAAAAAGGAAATAAAAAAATGCTAAAAACCATTATTAAATATTTTTTTTAAATTTTAATATTAGAAAATATAATACATTTTAGAATTATCAGTAGAATATATATATATATATATAAGGTTAAGATGTCTCACAGAGACGAAGCTACTATTTTTTATATGAGAAGTATGAAAGTCTTGGGCATTACAGGGCTTACGACCTGTCATCGGCTGGCCACCTATTTACCCACGCTACCACATCTATCAAATTTTTGGAAGTTGTATATATTACATCGGGATGGAACATTTCACTTATATATTACCAATTATGCTATCGGCATCTATTGATATTTTTGAAAAATTGATATTCTTTCTCATGTAATAGCATAGATGTCGCTGAAGTTGAGACTTATTAAATGAAGTAGGGGCAATATCCTTTATGTGTATAACATTTATTTCTTCTTTATAAGAGTAGGACTCGTGTATAGAGGAGTATATACGAGATAATTTAAGTTTCAGTTTTTTGAATGATTTCTAATTGTGACATTGGAATTTTATATGCTCCTCCCCATCCAATAATATCGTATTGCAAATGTGACTGTACAAACGCGTAATTTTCAGATTTGTAAGTGATAAGATGTTTCTGAGTCTTAAAAATATGTAGGCAGTTTTCCTTATTTTATTTGTAGGATTAGTAATATGTTCTTTACATTTTAGTTTGTTATCTATTAGGATTCCTGGGTCCTTGATATAGTTTTTTTCTTCAATTGATGAACATTGGTCACAAGAGTCTTCATTAGTCGACACAACCAGTTATTACGAACAGATGCCCTTCCAGACCTTGAAATTTTCAAGGTTTTCTAGGCTAGCTGCGAGCCAGTACTTTGACAATGCATAGGTGGCAAAATGTTCTATGTCTAGATTTGAGAAAATATAGAAAGACCGCGGTGTTTCCAAGACAACGAAGATCAGGATTGTACGGACTCTGGTGCATTCTATATTTTTATATGGTGTGGAATCATGGACCTTGAAAGCAAGGGAGAGAAGATGGTTTGAGATATGATGTTGGAGACGCATGTTGCGCGTAACATGAACGGGTTATATTATATTTCGGATTAAATAATAAAAATGACATGTGTCTGTAAGTAACGAAACCTCTTTAGTCGTGTTTCGAACCCTTTCTCGATTAGTGAAAATTTGCACAGGAACTTTTTTTAGTTGACCATAATTGGCCAGAGAGATCAGTGATATACTATAAAATAGCACAGAAAACTTTAAATAGAAGTGAGGCAACATCTGTTAACTCAGTGTAGTGAGATTCGATGTTAAGATCCAGTGTGACTAAGAATAGAATCAAAGCGAAATAAAACTATGAAACGTCTTTTATTTGATTCACCTGTGTTGTTTATACAGAGTGCGCCAATAGAATCCAGACAAAATTATATTTAAAGTTCCCGCTATATTTGAATTCAGGATTAGTTAACTAATTATGACAGTATGATTTTCACAACCTCAAAATAGCCGAGCCTGTCAACCCAAGCATGAAGTACGATAAAAGAGCGGCGATTATAGAAACCCTTCGTGCCAGAAGAACTCCCACCAAAATTATTAAATTCTTCAGGTATCCAAGATCGAATTTATGGGACGCCCACAATTCCAAGGAAGTCCCTGTGGTGGACAAGACTAAGTTTCTGGACAATAAACACGTCCTGAGCGTCGTCTCAAGTGAGGGTAATGTCATGCCGCTGCACTTCTTTCCAGAAGGGTGAAACGGTCACAAAGCAGGTTTATTTAGAGGTCTTGAGGACAGTGGTAAAGCCATGGATGGAGACTGTGGCCTGTAGAAGACGGTATATCTATTAACGAGTTGGAGCATCCACTCACATGAGCCATTTAGCAAAATTGACTCTCTGACAACGTTGACATGTTTTGGTCGAAGGAATTTTGGCCTCCTAACAGTCCCGACTTAAATCCTGAAGTATTGAGCGTGGTCGAGAGACAAACCAACAAGTCTAGGCATCCTAACGTCAACTTCCTCTGGACCGCTATCGAAGCAGAGTTTACGGCCATGAACCGCGATCAGTTGAAAATAGTGTGCTCGCGCTTTAGGGCGAGGATCGAGTAGATGATAGAGACACAGGGTGGCTATATAGAAAGAAAGTTCCCAGCAAGGATCCTTTAAATGAGATATAACATCATTTTTTGATATCTTTGTATAATGAATTAAATAAATAGTTTTTTGCAATAAGGTTTTGAAGACTTGGCACAACCAGGAAAACCAGATAATGGAGGATGGTTCTGTTAGAAGCCTCAACAATCGGCAAGCTTGTATGTGAAGATGTATGAATGTGGATGAGGCGAGAATTGTGTGTCAGGACAGAAGGGTGTGGCGCTCTATCCTCTCTGCCTACCCTCGCGGGAAAACGGCGTGATGGTAAGTAAGTAAGGTTTTTTTCTCTAAGGTTTTTTTGTCCGGATTCTAACGGCGCACCGTGTATATGTCCTTACCCTTCTCAACACGGTAGGATAAAAACCCGGAGATGTTTATACCTTTATGTTAACAATACATCTGCTGCGGTAGATAGCCAACTAGCCATCATTCACATTCACATTTTTATTATTTATATCAGTTGATGAGATGTACTGTTTATTTTTAAACTTTAATCTAATGTAAAACTCACATAGGTAGGTTATTTTCAAATTCACATTGCAGTGTAACATTGAAAGATTTAAAGATAAATTCACTATTTTTTTGGCAGCTAAAAACGAACATATGATCTATGGAATTCAGTAAGAAGGCGTCAGCCTTTGCAATGATACAATTGGTTATAATGAATTTAACGCTGCTTGAAAATAAACCTGTATAGATTTTTAAATGATTTAACATTGAAATTAGCTATATTTTATTTTATTTCATTTGTAACTATATAATACAATGTAAAAATATGTTTGGACTGTGCCCGTCTTACTACAGAAATTCTGTGTCGATACGGGCATAGTTTACAAGCAATTGTACAATTAATTAGAATTACAAGTAGTTGATAGAATTACATTTATTACTATATAATAGGTGTATATGTAGAACAATTTTAAAGTGTACTTAATTTTTGGATCACTTTGTAGCAACAATTAATATAGGTATGAGTTAATATGTTTGGATGAGTGCACCAATACTGGCTCTATCCATATTATGAATCCAAGTTCTAATATATAGTTTCATGTTTTTGGGACAATTCAATTGGTTTAAATCTTTTAATATTCTATTATATAGTTTAAGTAAAAATATTTGTAGTTCCTTTGGCCATATGTTGTATGTGCTTTTTGGGTTTGTAGATTATTTGAATTTGTCCGTGTGGAAACTATATTTTGAGTTGTTTTAAAATGTGTATGTTTATATTTATATGTGCATTTAACCCTTCCCAAACCATGCAGTAACACAGGTCTACCGCTCTGATTAAATCCGTAATATATCGGTAAATATACGCAACATACACTTTGTATTTTAGTTAATTTGAATAAAAATATTTACGCTTAGAAATGACCAGTAAAAATCAATAAATCCTACAAAAATAATTATTTTTAATTCATTACGTTGTAAAATTAATGCGTTCATAAAAATACAATTTTTGAAAGAAATTACACATTAATTTTACATTAAAAACAATAACAAACATAATCGTGTCTCCTTCTCACTAATTAAATTGAAGATAAATAAAAAGAAAGGTTGTATTATATATTATAATGCAACCTCCTATACAGAACTCGATGAATACTCCGAATTATAATATTGCTTTTTTTAAATATATTTAATGCTCAGTACTAAAAGTAATTTTGAAGCCTAATAGAACTCTAATTTCATACGGTAACACGAGTTGACAGCATGGCTACGTACGAGTATTTTATATCACGGTATGGTAAAGGTTAAGAGTAGTATTAGCATACATTTGTCTTATATCAAAGAAATCGTACTAAGCACTCTTAAGAGAGTAATTTAGCATTACCAGTAAAAAAGGAGTTGATCACTTTTGACAATTACCTCCTGACTTGTGTGTTTAGTACAAAATAAGCTTGTTACTAACACACCCCATTAAAACAGCCGATATTTTATACCCCGCGTTGGCAATTTATTGGCTACGCAATGGAATGGTTAGAGTGGCTGCCATCGGTTTCAACACTCCGTGATGAGCCGGGGCTGCAATATAATTTTTACTGCGTGTAGTTTTATTATTCAGCTGCGCTTTTGATCATCCAGCTCGAGCATATTACCATGGGAAATTGTTTGCGAGAGTGGATGACTTCAAGCGAAAATTATTATGATGTTCTCGTATAATGTTTTATATCCACGAGTTTCATTTGAAAAATAGAGAACGGTAAATCAAACTGTGATATATTTTTTGATATTAATACTACAATTTGGTTGTACACACTGATGAACTGATCACTGATCATCAGTATCATCATCATTTTTATCCAGAACAGTTTTACAACATCACCAGCGACGTGTACCTGGCCCAGCTTGCTCGCCTTTATACTGCCACTCAACATAAAAGATCGCGCAACCACCAAATTGTTTTCAAACCACGACAACGCTCGCCCTCATGTCAAACGCCATGTAATTGAATCCATCGCTAGTCAGAGATAAAATTTCCTCCCCCATCAGCACTACTCTCCCATCGAGGCCCCACATCTAAAATTTTATAGACTTGTGAGATACTTAGAGATGTACGTGAACGTGTGATTGTGACTGGACTTAGATTTCGCCCGCCCAGGAATGCAGACTTAATTAGTAATGATAGGAATCTTGTTTTCTATAAGGTATTCATTCGAGTATGAGTGACTTGTTCGAGCTCCTTAGGTGGGTAGTCAGGAAGGTCTGAGTGGGTGGGTTTTCATCTATGCGTCTACCTCTCACTCCCCATACTTAGTTTTGCAACTCCGTTAGTCTGTCCGTGTAAGTGTGACTCAATCCATTTTGTGTCTCGTCCACTGTCTCTCTTTTGGGAGTATTTTTGATGAATGGATTCCTGAGTGTGTGCCTTGAACTACTGGACCTTAATTTTCTATCTGTATGTAAACTATGTTATATGATGTTTTATGAATAAAGACAGCAGACGCTAGACTAAACAATATTGAATTTTTTCTCCTTTTTCGTTTTGCTTATACTTAAATATGTAATTGAATTAAAGTCGCGTATTTTGATTAGCTTTGATAAGTGGGACCGACAAGGAATTCTTAGCTTCTAAACCAGTCTCGGGAAAGAATGGGTCCACCCCGCCCCGTCCAGCTGCTTTAACAAAAAAGTCTATGATGATTTGAAGGAGTTGATGAAGGATGTCAAATCGTGGATTACCTCAAAAAACCAATACTTCGTCGCCCGCGGAATAGACCGTCTTCCAAGCCAATGGAAAGCAGTAATTGGCGTTGATGGTGACTACGCTCCCGAAGGATAATTGTATATAATATATTTTGAGTTTGTTTTCATTATTGGCTATGTTACAATATAAAAATACAATACATTAAAAAAAAACCGGTGGATAATTATGCATCAATCTAATACTAAAATTAAACAAAGGTTCATGTACGTACCATCCAATACACAATACAATGTAATTGTTGTCGTAATTATCTTCGATATCTAGTCCTGGATTTTATATTGGTATGTTGAATATATTCATTCAACCCGTGGGAATGAAAATACACCAACCTTTGTGAAACTGGGCTGTTAGTCGCCGATTCTTCAACCGATGGTCGCTCTCCCTGCAATCTTGAATCTTCTTAAATTTGGCCGATCACCAATAACCGAAAAATACAATACACAAAATGTTTTATATATCACCCTCGTAAAAATATAAGACCGACTCCGAAAATGTATTTGAACAGAAGCAGTTTTGCTTTTGTTTCTGTTTTTAATTTACATAAATGAAATGCACATATTCAAACTATAATATAATACCAGGCCTACGCGTAAACAGTAATACAGACGTGAAAAGTTATTTATTAATGTAAGTTTGCTAGAAAGTCTACTAAGGGACAAATTTTAAATAAATGCATTTAATTATAACACAGAACATCGTCATTATCTAATTGGCATGTTTTTTTATGAATGGTAAAATATTGTTGGGGTGGTCTTATTAATGATACTTCCAGAAGCCATTTTCACCATATCCATGATTCTAGGGTACACAAATTCAAGTTGCCCCGAGTGCTCGCGACTAACGCACTCAATGTCGAGAGGGTGTGAAGCCATTTATCTTATTTAAAGTCGCACGCCCTACGAAAGTTAAAAAGTAACAAAAAATTCAATATACGAATAATCGAAGTATCATAAATTTGAAACTGTGAAACGACATAAAAACACATTTCCGATACAAAGTACACGAAAGGTTATACACTTATTCTTGAAGTTTTAGCAGGGGCGAGAAAAACTGTAATGTGATTTGTATCGAGAAATTCTCGCACATTTTCGCAAAATTGAACGCCGGAATTGGACGGTTTCTAGAGATGGAGGTACGAGATGTAAAGGAAACAAAGTCCAAAAATAAAAAAATAAAATTATATAATGAGTACAATTTAGTAGATACATACTTGTTGGAATTCGAATTTTAATCCGCATCGATTGGATCTAAATGAACGAATTGCGCAAACTCCGGGTCGCGCGTCCCACGAAATAGAATACGACAATTCCGTTCGTAAATCGGAACCACCGCAAGGCATGAGAGGTAAGTAGGGAAACTTTGGTACAAGATGAGGTCAGTGAAGAGATAAGGGTTCTAGTCAAAGGACCAGTGATCTCGGGATCCGGGATTCGGAAGGACTGCTCGCCTTAGAGATCGATCACACAATAGCACGCGGATGTGTTGATCTCTGATCCCAATTGAATACGGCGATGTCACAAGTTCGTCTACGGCCCACAAACAACAAAATATCACAAATTGCAGTGCTGGTGCACTGGAGCTGAAAGTTCACACGATGAATGCTATCGCGATGTTGAGATCGAACAAATATCGGTCAAGTTGACGTCTACTGACGTCAAGGTCACAATTCACACTGACAAGACGAGCATGAGGAAATGTATGGATGTGAATTTGGATGCTGAATTGTGTCAATAACAACGGTGGCGGCTGAATCGAAAAATGCACCAAAAGTGTGTTTTACGAATTCGGAATACACTCATACATATATACAAGGCGCGTTTTTTAAGTTATTACCGTTGCCGGGTATTCCCAGTGTAGCGCTGCGGTTGCGGTGTTGTGTATGCGCAATGGTTTCCTTCATCTGTTGACTCACCGCATGCAACGTTAGAGACATTCACATTGTGATGCCATCTTGTAATGAATGTTTGAAATGCTCAAGATACTAAATCAGCCCGCCGACTGTGAGATACGGTCCGTGATTCGTTAATTGAATGCACGAAACATGAAACCAGCTGACATTCATCTCCTGTTTTGTCCTGATTTGGCGCCAAGTGATTTTAATATTTTCGTTTATCTAAAGCGGTTCCTTGGTGACGAGCGTTTAGATGACGATGATGAACTCAGAGACGGAGTACAGGTATAGTTTTCATTCCAGGCGGCGTCGTTCTAAGACGAAAGTATACTAAAATTGGTGCTCCGTTATGGCGACTATTTTGAGTAGTTTAATGTGTGCAGCGTCCGAAAAAAGTAAAGTATTGTAAAAATGATGTGTTTCTTTAAAAAAACATCCGATACTTTCTTAAAAAACGCTTCTCAAATATGTATACATATATATATATATATATATTTTTATTGTATTTAGAAATCCGCTAGATGGCAGTACAGATTAGCAAAAAATAATAATGAATATTAATATTAATTTAAAATATTTCTGCATTGTGCGATAGGTGTCACTGATGTCGAATATTTATAAAACGGTTTTTCACAAACAAACGTATTCAAAACGTTATTTTTTGTTTACCTCTTTATGTTACTTAATTTTTTTAAGTTCGCTACATCGTTCATTTTCATGTTTTTAATAACACTCTGTTAAAATAGCTCTAGGTGTAAATGTATATGGCATGTGTCATATTACTAATATGTTGTCTATCTTACTGTAAATAAAGACAAAGTACATTACATGTAACATGTTGCATTGTTACAGCAATCAGCGAGTGCTTTTCTGCTAGTTCTCACGATCGGGTGTAGCTGGCGATGTTCACTGGAGACAAAGGAAGGAGTTAAATTTTATTTTATTTACTTTAGACGTTTATAAATTTTATTTCTTATAAAACGGTTGTTTTGTGTGTAGGTAGCTACTAGGTATATATAATTTTTTGAAATATCATATTTATGCACATAGGTAGAATGCAAGGTCTGAATTCACAAACATGTTATTTAACTTTCTACAGGTACGTGAAATTACATATTTTAATTTTAAAACACGCAAGTTTTGTGGCTTTTCTTGGCATGTGAATTTTTTTAAAGTCTGTAAACGTAATCTTTACAATCAGGAATGCTGAATTTATTTGTTTATTAATCTATATAACTCCTTTTACAAGACACAATTTACATCAGCACCGTTGATATCTTCTGAAATATCATCTATAACGTTAACCATGACAAAAACGGACCCATAGTATATCGCACAGGATTGAGAGGTCGCTGAAGTGACGTCAATAAATTGATGTGATACGGACACGAGGCAGTAATGTATAAATATAATCATCAATGAGATAGATTTCAACAAACAGAAACTGTCATGTTTTGATAAAATGTTGGAGCCTTGTTGTAAAACCTCGCCAAAACGGTGGGAAAAAAATTATAATAAAACCTTAATGAATTTAATATTTTGTGTGATGAAATATATCTGTGTTTCATTTCTTCGCCAGATGAAAGAAGCGGAGATCGGCGAACTACCCTTGTTTTCTTGTGGCTGTACGAAATTCATAGTATAATAAGTGATTAGTTTTCTATTATATTTTGAGACCTACGAGTGGCCCTTGAAGAATCTGGAAATGTTTTCACAGTACGTCTCCATTCCATTGAGCCATATTGATCTCAGCGTTTAGTCCTTTATTTTGTCTATCCATCTTACAAGAGAGCGTTCTCTTGATCATTTATCTCTGTGATCACAAGATTCTTGAGACGGTCATTGTTCAATATGTCCCAAGTACAGTATCGACAGATTAATTGAAACAAGATAAAAAAAATTATATGTTATTGTTTTTAAAATTATAACTGAATATTACAAACTAATACTTAATATGACCTTCTTTGACTGCAAGCAAAGATTTTACTCTTCTTGGCATTGATTCAATGAGGTTTTGGCATGTGGTCGCCATTTTGTCGTCTCAAAGCCATACCTCAATTAAGGATGAAATTAACTTTACTTCTCGTGCAAGGTCCACAGCAGTTTTACAACAGTCATTTCCAGTAGAGTTCAGAAATCGCTGGTCATCTCGTTAACTCGTCTTCATTTTTGCACTACATTTTCCCTTTCTCTTCACTGAAATATCCCCTGACTCCTAATAGTGTTTAATGATTCTATTCACTGTCGCCAAACCTACTCCAACCCCGTGTGCAATGTCTCTTTGAATTTATTTGTATGCTTGGACATTGTCACTATCATGGTCCGCTTATGCAAAAAAAATTAACAACTTTCATTAAAATAACGAAAAATAGGAAAGAAACACCTTAACCAATCTCAAAAACGTGTTGGCGTAACCTACGAGATATGCCAATATGAATGATATTGTTACCATAACAATTAAATAAATTTTTATTAAAGTTATAAAAACAAAAAAAAAGTTTTGTTTCAATTAATCTGTTCGATACTGTATCTAAGAAATGTTTTTCTGCACGCTGTCGAAATAATTTCTAAAATCCTTAACTCCCGAATAATATAAACATTTATGCTCCAGTTTCATATTTTTGTACTTTTTAGGGTATAAAATAAAGGTTAGGCTGTCACAACGGATCCCATTATTGGTGTTATATATAACGTTTATTTTATATTTTTTAAATTCCTGTATCAATCGGCACGTTGGTTTCCTGAATAAATAAATAAAACGAAATGTTGGACTTTGCTGGCTTGACTTTGGGACCCTCAAATAACAACAAGCATTCGTCAAAAAGCCAAAGAAAGTCGGAGATAAAGAAACTGAATGATATTTGACATGAAGGAACCCATCACAAAAGAGAAATTCGACCGTAAAATAAATTTTCATAGCTTTATCACTTGCCAGGGAATTGAAAACCTATTTTAGTTTCTTGGAACTTTTTTTCGATACTCGGTGCGCCCCTCAACGCGCCCCTCATCGCGCTGACATTGGTATAACATTCAAACATGAAATATAAAATTATAGATCTATCTCAAATAGACTGTTTTGAATACGCGGAACTCTAGTTATGTATACTCATAGACTACCAAATATATTGACATGAACTAACGGAAATTCCTACTTTCAATATTTTCATTTTTATACCACTTATGCAATTAAATATCTAGGTTCTCCAATATTTGCGAAATTACTTTGTGGCCTCATTTTAAATTAATAATTATACAAAATACTTTGTTTAAACCACTTCACGGAATACCATTCCCCAGATAGGAAGGATTCACACCAGGAACCCTTCCTATCTGGGGAATGTGCGCTAACGATTACATCATGTCAACATAGTAAATTAACGACAAATTTTCAAAACTATGTTTCACATTCAAATTGATACATCGGTTATTCAATTTTTTTTGTTTCAAATAGCTTTGAGTGAAACCCGACAGGAGACGCCAGAATTAATTAATTAAACAATTTTATTAAATTTTGGAAACATTTAATACAACTTATATATTTTTAAGGAAAACACATTATTATTTTGAAGTTGCATATTTTCAGGTAAAGGTATGGGTTCGAAAATTTGTGGTTTGTTTACTATGTTGACATGGTCAGCGCACTTCTTCAGAAAGGTTCCTCGTTCGAATCTCGGTGGTAACAAAATATTTTTCTATAAATTGATTTCATCTGTGTATCATTCTAATTGATACATTTAATTTGTATTAAAAATATCACAGAACTACAACTTTACAATAATAATGGTGTTCTCTTTAAAAACTAATAGCATTTATTTGAATTACAGAAATGTGTTTATTTGAATTACAGATACATTGAAACCGAACAGATAATATAAATAATATATGTTAAGTGGGTGGAATGGTGAACGTTACATTTTTGTAAAGTGATCACTTAAGCCAGCCGAAGACTTCCATATTTTTCCATTTATAAAAAATAGCTTCGTCTCTATGAGATATTTTTTATTTGTATAGAAAAAATATATTTGTTTTTATTTATAGGGTTATTCCACCGAGCCATCCTGATGTCTGGAAGTGCCCTATCGGATTGGGCCCTCACTGCCAACCCTCTTCAGTTCACCGTCCAAGCTGCGCAGAGCCTAAACTGCCCACTCACGGCAGACGATATGGGAGACTGCTTGAGGAGAAAAAGGTGAGGAAACAAAACAAATAGCCTTCTCATTCAACAATAATGGGACCAGTGCACGATGTAACTCTATCGTACTTATTTTGTAAATTGAGTTAAAACACTTTTTTATTCCACTACTTACTTACCGTCACGTCGTTTCCCGGCTGAGAGAATAGAGTGCCACACTCTTCTGTCCTGACACACAATTCTCGCCTCATCCACATTCATCCATCTTCTCATACAAGCTCACCGATTGTTGAGGCTTCTAACAGAACCATTATCTGGTTTACCTGGTCGTGCCAAGTCTTCCGCGGACGTCCTCTACTTCTGGTGCCTTCAACACTTGCGTCATATATCTTTCTTACCATTCTCTCCTCATTCATCCGTTTCATATGACCAAACCATCTAAGTGATCCTTTCTTAATCTTACTCACTATATTGACATCAGCTTTACATTCTTTTTTTATTTCTTCATTCTTTACTCAGTCATAAATAGATTTGCTACAAATACGCCTAAGTGATCTCATTTCCACTGCATACAGTCTGCATACATTCGTTTCTTTTCTGCCAGCTCCAGGTCTCACTTCCATACATCAGTTTCAGTATTCCACTATATTTTATTGTATTAAACGTTAGAACGCTTTCGGGAATATTTTTCCATTATCACATTATATTATGCTGTGTTTGGAGATAATGGTGGTGGGGGTGGGGGTAGGGATTACATCCGCTCTCTTATCAAATTCGGTCAACGAACTTTCTTGTTTTGTGCACCGCGTATATTTAACAAATTGCCACCAGCCCTTAAAGGGTCTAAAGTGATTAACGATTTTGAACCAAAAATAACAAAGTGGTTGCTTGATGTAGGTAGAAAGCAAAATTAAACTAATTTGTCATTCGTGCTAATCTGACTACGTACACATTTTTGTCTCCAACTATATTTTTATACAATAACACTTTATAACTTCTGATTGTTTTTAACACATCTTTTTATAACTTACTTTACATTATACTTACTTACCGTACTTTATAATGATTGCACCATAACAATTGAAACTTTTAAAAACTGTAGAGGTAATTGCTTTAAAACAGACTTTAGTAAAGTAATTACCTTTATTTTTTTATATGTACTATGTATGCTACAAAAATAAATAAATAAATTCCACAAAGATTCATCAAAAACCTTTGAACAGTTTTCGTGTTGTCGACCCCTGATCCATATGGTGTACAATACATATTCATTCACCGTTAACTTTTTTATTTGGTCTATCTATCTTGTAGGAGACAGATCCCTTACTTTGTTATCTCTCAACTGTCATTGAGATTACGAATTTCTTGAAATTGTTGCAGGATATATCTGAAAAAAATATAATTAAAAATATATGAAAGCATACAATAACATCGCTTTAAAAAAAGGTGTCATATAAATATTTTTTGTAGCTTAGTAATGAGTTGGTGAATATGTCCAAATCAATTACTGTGCTCATTTTATTTTGCATACTACACGTACGTGAAATTGGATTAAAAAACGCAATATTGCTGTGGTGGTTATCTAGTCTGAAGGTTTTGTGCTTCGTTTATGATCTGCTACATGCATTAAGCTTTATTTTGAGATCAGTATGCTGTTAACTAGACCAGTGGTCGGCAAACCGCGGCTCGCGAGCCGCATGCGGCTTTCTTCATAGGCATTTGAGGCTTTTCAACTCTAGCTTATATTTTCATCTATAATCATATTTATTACGTGAAATTGTTTACCTGAAACATAACACAATAAAGAAACTACCATTTTTCATTCTCACAATCTTTGGGTCTACCTATTTAATTTTAATTTTAACTTTTATCTAAATTTTACAATAATATGCCTTAAATTGAAAAAAAAAATTAACTACATGCAAGACATAGCAAATACTAGTAAACTGTACAGAGCCCAAAAATTATTTTATTAGTGCTACTGAAACTTGTAACTCCCATATATTGTGTTCTTCTAAGTAGTCTAAGAATATATTGTGAATTTGAGTTATAAATAGGAATCTTTATTTTATCTCGTTTTATTTTCGTCATTGAAATACAGTAAAAATGTATGTTGCGGCTCTATGAAAATGTAGAGATGCTCTTCTCACTAGAAAGTTTGCTGACCACTGGACTAGATTATTGATAATCTTGTACATGTATCCCAAATTAGTAATATTCCACCTCAATTTATTGTTTATCACGATATATCTTTTCAGTACCAACAATTGATATTTGTTGTTAATGAATCTTTTTGATTGGGTGTAACGGTTCTATGTTAAATATTATTTTGACTCGTTAGGGTCACTGATAGGGGTTATTTGTGTTAGATGAATGTATTCGGTGAAAATCTCGCTTCTCCTGTACGTATATAAAATGTTACTAATATAGAGGCTGGTATTTGTGGCTAGAGTGGGCGTGTTTGAATGAAACAGTACTAACTGCAGTTGCAATTATTAACAGTAATAGCATAATTTATATACAATGTTCATGTTAGACGTGATGATGTGTCCGAGGAGCTGGCCAGGAAAAGAGTGGTCAGTATTAGAGATAATCACAGTAGACTGAATGAAATAATGTCGGAGGAAGAGGAACGGCTCACAATTTGAAGCTCCGTTTCTCTCTCCACAATCAGTTATGTAATTCCTCGACGATTCTGGAAGTTGATCATTTTTAAGACACCAGAACTAAATTAAATTACCATCGGCCATTCTGCTGAACCGGCGCGTAATCGAAAAGAAAACAGTTTTAATTGTTTTCAGTAAGGGCGATCAAATTAACACTGAATTGCACCGCGCTGATGGGCGAGCAAGTAGGTAACCAAGTATGTGTCTGGGATAGGTTATAAGGAATCTATTTAGGAATTAAGAACATTCTTTAACAGTCAGTTCTATGGTTTCTTGGCCTGATTCAATCGCAGAATATTGTAAATATGAATTGAATATATTAATTATAAAGATATACATATAAAATTAATTTAATCGAAAAATATTATTGTTGCGCCACCGGGATTCAAACCTGGATCTCTTTCCTAACCGGGGAAGGTGCTTTATCCAACTAAGCTACAGCGACAATATTTTTAGCGACAATTTTCGACCCTATATGTTACCTTTTTGATATTAATACATTTAATCGTTCCATCATTTGACAAAGCCATCTACCTTATTTTTACAGAATCTCAAATACCTTTGAGTAAACTGATAGCAGACGCTAGAATTATCAATACATTTTTATTAAATTTTGGAGACATTGATACAACTTTATTATTTAGGAGAACACATTCTTATTGTGAAGTTGTAATTATTCAGAACAATAAGAATGTGTTCTCCTAAACAGAATATTGTTGTCTACAATTTAGCGGGTACCTGTTGAACTGTATGGTTATTTAGTGATTTCTTTATGCAGATCTGTGAGGCTCAAGCAGGACCACCGCAGGTGTTAAATGATAATGAATTTGTTTTCAGATTATCTGACATCATGGCTGTCAGGGTGTCAGCTCCGAAGTACATGACACCATTTGGCCCCATCATTGATGGTTCTGTTATCCCCAATGAACCTGCCCAAGTCATGGGAGTGTACAAGAATCTGTTCAGCAAGTAAGTTTTTAATTTAATAACCAAAAATAGTTTGTCTAATTTTTAAATTATTCCATTAAACGTGATACTGTGGCATCAGATATAAAAGACCCGGCATGGTCAGGTAAAATATACTCTGGAAGATAGTTTTGTTAGAAGCCTTGATAATTGATCAGCATATATGAGAAGATTTGTGAATATTAAGTCATTACTATGGAAAATCTGCGTTAAGGCATTTTTCTGTCTCCTGGCAGGGGTTGGTAATTATGGTTCGCGTTCTGGCACCAGAACTTATGTATGGAAGTGAAGTCTGAAATTGGTAAAATAAGAATAAAAGTAGACTAAATGAGGTAGAAATAAGGGTGTTAGTGTCGTTTAAATTTAATTAATTAAATTTTTATAATTTTTGGAGATTGAGGTGTTGCTTCGTGCATGCACTCAATTATCATTTACTAACAAATATTACTACGCAATATTTACCACATTAGATTTTAACCTTTCCTATTCTATTCAAGAGCGTAAGGAATAAAATAAGATATTACAATAATTAAAAATCTAAATATGAATTAAATATATTAATTAGAAAGATATACTTATAAAATTAATTTTATCAAAAAATATTGTTTTATGGATTTATAATTCTGGCGTCTGCTATCAGATTACTCAAAGGTATTTGAGATTCTGTAAAAATAAGCTCTTTCAAATAACGGAACGATTAAATGTATTAATATCAAAAAGTTAACATATAGATTCGAAAATTTGTCGCTATAGCATAGTTGGACAATACACCTTCCCCGGTTAGAAAAGAGATCCAGGTTCGAATTCCGGTGGCGCAACAACAATATTTTTCGGTTATAATTGATTTTATATGTATATCTTTTTAATTAATATATTTAATTAATATTTAAAATATGTTCTGAATAATTACAACTTTACAATAAGAATGTGTTCTCCTAATAATTAAAAATCCACCAACGGCAACAATTTCAGTGCGCATCGAATATTCTACGACTTCGTACCATCGCTAAGGTGATTAACGCCCGCTACCGCATATTAATAATCCTAAACTAATTATACTTGATAAATATGGCGTGAATATAACTATACATTACTACGTAGAACACATTATTATTGTGAAGTAATTATTCAGAACATAGGTGTGTGATATTTTTAATACAAATTTATGTTATGAATAATTGGGTGGGGAGGAGCATACAATTACATAATGAATTCGGCAAAAATAATCCAGAGAACAATCATCAAAGTAATGTTAAAAAAAAGATCAACTTTTGCAAAATTCCCAGTTTCCAAAATAGAAAACATTTACAAAAAAATCTCAATTAATTAATGAAAATATCACTGTAAAATTTGAAACATGCGCATCATTAAGGTTTAAAAATAACTTTAAAATCCCTAAATGTAACACCAAACACTATCACCAAATTTTTATATACTTAGGGATAAAAAAATTCAATAGCCTTCCTACATAAATTAAAGAAATAAAGGATATAAAATGTTTAGAAATAAATTAAATGGACACTTCAAAACCACATAATTAGAAAATAAATAATATTATAGAACACTTTAGAAGTACACAAATATACAATACATAATTATAAACTACACATCTATAATTCTCTGTATAAAATTAATATAGTGTAACTCCCTCTCCAAGCACAAGAGCTAGTCCCTTTTTTTGGAGAGGTAAGCGAAAAAAAAACATGTATCTTTAATAATGTAAAATACTTAATTCATGTTATAAAAAAATTGTAAAAATGTCAAATAAATAAAAAATGTTCTGAATAATCACAACTTCACAATAATAATGTGTTATTCTTAGTATTATATAAGTTGTATCAATGTGTCCAAAATTAATTAAAAATAAATTATTTATTCTGGCATCTCCTATCGGATTGATATTCCGTAAAAATAAAAAAAGGTTGCTTTCAAATAATGGAACGATAGATGTATTAATTTGAATAGTGTAACATATAGGTTCGAATATTTGTCGTCAAAGCACTGTGTTAGTAGAGCATAATCGGTTAATGCACGTTTCCCGGATTGGAAGAGATTCAGGTTAGAATCCCGGTAGCGACAACAATATTTTTGATTGAATAAAATTGATTTTATACGTATATCTTTCTAAATAATATATTTAATTTGTGTTAAAAATAACTAATACACGCTGCGTCGCTTGTAACTTGTGGTGGAGGATAAATCTATGAACCAGCCAGCATCCAGCTGATGAAAAAGTAAGTGCCTTCCTTTTCCTCCTCATATAACATTTCCACCACAGAGGATTCAGACGCTTCTGTGTACAATCTGTGATATAGTAAAGGGTCGCTATTTTATATGCCGGCAAGGGAAATTTTGTGAATAAAAACAGATTGATTGAAAAAAGGTTTTTTTAGAAGTATAAATACTAACGTTTCTTGGTGACGTATTGAAACAAACAGACTTAAGATTCTTTCTTAATGTACCTTGAAATACGATCTGAATATAATGGCATCTTGCTTATATTGGCGACTTAAATGGATACCTAGAGTGGGTGAGAATACTCACAAATCTGAATTCCAAAGCAATTGACAAAAAAAAATTAACACTATGGTTTCACAAAAAATTGCATAATACATATAATTGCAGTCTGTTGAGCTATCATTAACGCACAGATTTATTAGTAAATATTAATTAGATAATTATTTGTAGAGTCATGCGTGAAGATTATGTATTCCGTGTATGAAGATTATGTACTCCGTCAATAAAAAGTCAAGTTGTATCACGTTGGATTTATTCAAGAGATTTACTTTTGGCGTCTATATTGAGACTTATTTACTACCTACGTGCCATTTGCTTCGGTTTTCCTAAGTGGCGGACGTGAAAGGCCGTTATATTATATATATAAAGACATGTATTTTTACAAGCGAATAACGTGGGAATTATTCGCAAGTGTGGCCTCAAGGTGATATTTTTCGCCGTTAAATGCGGCATATAGAAAATATTGTACATGGGGGGTAAAGTATTATTCTGTTTGTAGGTAGATGAATGTACATGGATACTCGGATAATATTTTTATCCACGTTCGTAACAAAATGGACTCGACATTATTATGGTCGTTTGTGTTGACACACATGTGAAATATAAGTATGGATGTTTCAGTCTTTCATGGGTTTCCAATTGAGATACGACTCTCAACCATGCCCCTATAATGAAAAATGTCAACAAATTAATTTATTAATTCTCCATTGGCTTCATACGACTCATAACATAGACATGGCCATGTAGGGACTCACCTAACAACCATATATGACCGAAAACAAACCAGCAGACATCATACATCGTGACGGACACTGCTCTAGGAGCAAGCGACCACTTCTCCGCGGGCCGTCCTTTCACCGTCATCCCGAGCGAGCCACTATAGTATTCAACTGTACTACTGTATACTTGTCAAACCCGCTTTTGTATAATTCATCTATGGACCGAATAAGTCAAGATCGCAACGGCATATTGTAGCAGCTCCGAGAACTGCAAGATGCTGAGAGGAATAGAGGAAGCGATGAGCTATGAGAAGCGAAATCGAGAGATCCATGGATATCGCGAGATTTACTCATAAGGAACAATTTAAAAAAAGAATATATCTCACGACTAAAGAGGTTTATTGTGTTCTAAAGAACCTCTGGAACACTAGTTTTAGAGATAGCTCATCTAGACGCTGAATATACTAAGGAAAAAATAACATTTTTCCATCCTTACACACGAAGTCTTCAGACTAGATCAAGACAAATCCAGGCAAAAAAATTTAAAAGTTTTTTTATGGAGTCTTTTATTATTCGAATTTGGCTGATCCTTCGAAAATACTGAACATCTGAAACATTCGCGATATCAAAGAGAACCCAACCCATCCACCGCTACAATACCTTTTAAATTAAATAAAATAACCTTAAAATAACAAAGTTCTAAAAAGTATTTTTAATATTTGAAGCGATAACTTTGTATTGGGGATTTTAATTTATGAATTTATTCACAATAACTAGAACATAAAAATTATCTTTGAACATTTTAAAATGAAGAATGATATTATTGGAGTGCGAAAATTCGCCTTTGAGAAAAAAACCATTTGAATACGTTTTTCTTAGTTACGAGGAATTTAATTAAACTTATTTAATTGCGTTCAAGGTGTAATCATTTACAGTGAGCAAATTTTTTTACTTCAGAATCGAACTTGTATATTTAAAAAATATATATACAAAAAGTAGATGCTATTCATTAATTAAAGTATTTTCTTGTATAATAAATAAAATCAAATACATTATTTCGAGTTTTGCCAAGGTATTTAAAATACCGTTTACTTGTAAAAGGATATTTTGTATCCGCAAATATTTTAAGGGTCGAATAAATGTGACCTTATTTTGCTTGGGCAAGGTTAATTAATATATATATCATTTAAATCGAAACGTTTCAGATTCGGGTGTATTTTGGCTAAAATTTTATTATTAAAAAGATACGAAGGTTCAAGATTTCCATGAAAATAATGTAATATTATACCGGACCGTATGGTAAATTGTGGACTGAAATACGAAAATGATATTTTCAAAAAATTCAGAAAATAATATTTTGTCAGTAGATATACAGATACCGGGATTGTTTCGTAAATTCTTTTATAGACGTTAACAGTGTAAATATTGTTGATGTGATTGAGTCGTGATTGTGTCGGAAGGTTGTGTTGCTGTGAGACTGAAGCTTCTAGAGCAAGGTATTTAATTGACAGAGCACTTGCGTTGAACTCTGGAGTGGCGCGCTAGAGATACTGTTGAATGAAGATATCGATGAGAGGACGGAGAAGTGATCGCTAGCTGCTTGGGCAGTGTCCGTCTCTGGTGCATATGACTTATATGCATATGCATTCGCGTCCAAAGTTACGAACGTAGTAGAGGTTGCCAAGAGGTTTGTGGCCATTAAGAATTTAGAGAATGTTAATATTTAAGTCTTGAATGAAGCTGTTAAAGAGGTGATCCAAATCCAGATTATGGAAAATTTTACAAAGAATGAAAAAAATAAAGTTACAAAAATGATGATTTTTATGGATAAAATAGTTGTGACATGTTATAAAGAAAATTCACTCACCTGTGACACATGCAAGAATAATTTTCATGTAGGGTGCATACCGAAACGACACAAAGAAAATATTCCAGTTACAGTGGACGGCCATAATTTTCTATGACAGAATTATTTTATTCTATCACAAGAATCCGATACAAATAATTCTGTGGATTCAGAAGAGCTGTACAATATTTAATTATAAAACAAACGTAACTTAGAATTTTAGTTACATAATATTTTTACAAAGCTCTCTTGCTATATTTTTTGATAACATATTGTATCGTTATTTTGTTAGTCCTGTTTAATTAGTGTTATTTCATGTTAGTCAGAAGATTATTTAAAAATATATTAAACGTTTTTAAAAACAATCAACGTATATTTTTAGCTTAAAAGACCAATGCGCGTACCTTTGGACAAAAATACAGTTTTTCAGTAAAATCCTTATAACTTTTAAACAGTGTAAAATTACTATACTAAAAATATAAAATACATACACAAATGTCATCCCAATAGATAAGCGAAAAGCGTTTGGCCATATTATTTTCTATTTATCAGATAAAAAAATGTAAAGTTGAAAAGTAAAGTTGTGTGTAAAAGTAGGGCACTTGCTCCTACTGGTTGGGATATGATACTTGCATGAACGGTGAATAAATGAGTGTTATGTGTAAAATGTTCTAATTCTAGGAATATGAAAAAGTGCGGACTGCTGGATCGATCCGAATGGTATGTGGAAGGGTATTAACCCATTGATCGCGTTCATAAATACGCATGACATCTTTCATACGCGGCACTCTTTGGTGACATTATAATTGACGTCTTTATACTACGATGATGTAAAAAAATTATGATTTGTTTTTAAGAAATCGATAGCAAATGTTCTCAAGTATCCTCACGATTATTAACAAATACATAATTACGAAATAACGTATACAAAATTATCCACGAGAGAACACAACAGATACACCATCGCTACGCTTGCGTCATTTGTGGTCATAGGCGCTGATTTTTCAGCACATTATTTACACGTTTTTAAATACTGACATTAAATTTAACTCTATTATTTGAAACGCATTACATTCTACACGCATCAAATGAGTTTGAGAATTTGAATAACTTAGCGATACTGGATGATACGAGGACTTTTATTATTTCGTGTGGGTTATTTAGATGGCTAATATCTTGACAAATATCGACAGATGTTGGTAGGATAAAGATTCCAAACAATTTTGGTACGATTTTCCTCGCTAAACACGGAGACTCATATTTGAGTCACCCGCGCTGTGGGCATGTAAGGCGCGACTCATATATGAGACACCCGCGGGGAATAGGTTAATTCTAATTGGTTTGTACAGTCAATATAGCTTTGCAGTAGTTTAAAGATAAGTATTTGGTCAGAACGTGTTCTTCGATATTCTAGGGTTTTCATATTGTGGAAATTTTTCGTATCTAAATAGGAGATAAATGATAGATTAGATCTAATATTAAAATGAAAGCAGCTATGCTCGGGAATTTTTACGCAAATCTTGTAAAGGTTGAAGACCCTGACTCCGCGATCAAAAGCTTTTCCTCGCAAAGTCGAGGTAATGAGCATTGTTTTGCGTACGACAAATATCTTTGCCCTGTGTATTTGGACAAGGGCTTGTGTTTACTGTTAGTGTGTTTGTTTACAAGCCCGTACAGTAATTCAAGTTTATTCAAGCCTCAAATAAGATCCTAAACATTAAATATAATAGCGATAGTTTGCTCGAATCTCAAAGGCTTACATTAATTTGTAAACTTTAATTAAAATCATGTTACTGTACAAGAAAATTATTTATGTTTTGTTTTAAAAATATTCCAAAAATATTAATAGTAATTTAAGGCTACATATTATTTCATCTTTAAGAGTTTGTAGAAGCGTAAAAACATTTTTTTTTTTTAAATTTGCAAATTTAATCATGTGGCTAATGTTAATTTTTATATAGATTATTAAGTTCGTTTTATTACCTTCCAATTAAATCAATTTTCACATCTTTTTTCATAGTAACAATTTATGTTAGGTACTAGATTTATTTTTAAATATATAGATTATTCATACAAGAGGTAGGTAAATTAGATGTAGTAATCCTGCGCTCTAAGGAACAATCTTTCTACATTGAATTTAATCCGCTGTCTAATAAGGTTTCTTAACTAGGAGGGTGTTGAGGTCTATCGCCTCTACAATCAGCGACACTGCCAATAGCCCTTGAATGCGCCTTTCAGATACCTGAGTGTAAAAGTAGGCTCTCATCAGCCCCACAAACATGACGGTACCGACCTAAACATATGCCAATACAATGTACTCGTAGCTGCTGAAGGTCGGCCATTGCACGCAACTTCTCTGGCAGCTACCTCCCTGTTAAAATCTCTAGCAAACGCTTCTCACTGTAGACTTGTTATGCCTTTTTTTCTAATGTAACAAATACAACAATAACTCCTATCAACTGTAACATATTTATCTTGTTCCACCTGCTCTGGCCAACCACATATATTCTGGGATCATATTCAAAAGAACACATGAGGTACGACTTATCATCATTGTGTTCATAAGATCAAAAGTTCAGAGTGATTTAAATATACAGAATTGAAGTAATTTGCTAAGATAATTAATTAATAAAAGATACTTACGGTTGTATCACATAGTTTATTCAGAAAAGTTACCATTTGATATGTAACTTGAAACACAACAAGAAAAAAAAGGCGATGTTACTCAACCAATAAGATTAAAGCGCAGAGCGAGACAAGGCTGACGATACGCGCGGCCGTCTTCTAGATGACGCTAATAGGCACTCCGCTCATCATATGCTAAACGTTGGCGTCGTGAGTGAACATTCATTTCATCATAACTGAATGTGAATTAATGATTAAAATAAGTGCACGTATTGTGATATATCTTTATTGTGATTGGTTTAAAGGGAGAACTATCAAGACATACATAAACCATGCCATTTGTCTTTTTACTGGAGAAGACGCATTTACATAGCTGTATTGCTAGAACCGGACTAACTCTCAGAACATATTAAAATATGCTATTTTATTATTAAAGACGTCACCCAAACAACGAAGTATGGCACATTTTGGTGATTTTGTAGGAATTGAGAAAAACTGTGATAATCTAGTGATAGGTAAAAATAATATTAATTAAAATGTTTTTGACGCTTGCTGCATCATCGTCAATAATAAACTAAAACTTAAATTATAAGGTAGATTATCGACTACATTACGGGGGCGGGGGGGGGGGGGTGAGAGGGGTTTCGGTGAAAAGTGAAAGTGGTTATGGACGGGGCTAATATGAATAGGTGAGGAGATGTAATAGGGAGTGTTTGTATGTTAATTACATTTTTATTGTTAATATTAGTCTCTATATTTTATAGAATGTCTAATATTCTCACCTTTCTGCATGTACTTCTATGTTATCATGGGCGAAACGATGACCCTCTGATCTTGCATGGACTGCCATCGCTGAGTCCATATTAGCCCCGCCCACAACCACTTTCACCCTTCACTTTTTTTTTTTTAGTCTCTTGCGTCTTGGTGCATGTTGCAGGGTATATGAATGTGTGTGTGAGTGTTATACTGTGTCCAGAGCAAGGTATTTAAATTAAACAAAACTCACAAAAATTGGCGTTTATTGCAAGATGATTTAAAATGGCCGGCACGACGATTATACAGTTAATACTTACTGGTCCAGTGGGTCAAAACATAACACGTCCGGTGGTGGTGGGTCATTTTAGACCCATCTTAAATTTTCAGTTTTCAATTCGTTTTATGGGAGATTTTTTATAGATATTTCATTTTAAATATGATTTAATAAAATAGTATGATGTGCCGTTATGTACTTGCTAAAAAATTAAAGTTAAACATTAAAAAATATAACTAATAATGTACGTATTATCACGCATCAACAGACGCCCTACACAGCCGAAATATAAACATGCAGCAAAAATGAGTCAAAATAAATAACATTATAAATCTGTACAATAATTACCTGGTATTCTTTATCTACCCGCCGCAAAAATATGCTCAAAACGTTGACAATATATATTTCGGCGTAAGCGTTGATATTCAATCCATTAAAAGCGACTGTCTTAGGTCAGTTTGTGAGCGTTTTTCACATTTTTATCTATAACTCATTTAAACTTCGTCTGATAACATTTATTTGTATCTCAAATTATTTGAAAATATTTAATAAAACATTAACTAGAAGGAAAACAGTATTAAACGAATATTTGTACCGTAATTCATATTTTTACAAATACCCGGGTCAAATTCGACCCATCACCATAGATGATGTGTTAATTGCAAGTATGAAGTTAAAGACTGGAGTGGCTCGCTTGAGATGTTGACGAATGAATGGTCAGCGGAGAAGTGATCGGCAAGCTCCTAGGACTCGTCAGTTCGTTTCGGCCATATATGACTGTCAGGTGATTCCTTACACGGCCATGTCTATGGGTCGCATGCAGGACTACCGCATATGCTTCACAGCGTTGTTATACCACAGGGGATATTTCAACATGCTGTAACTTTTTTAGGTAGTAGAATTTCAAACTACCAACCTTACCAAAATGTGCGTAATTCGGCGTACAACAATGTTGCTTACTTAACTAAACACAGTCCAAAATACACCGTACATCGTTGTTCGGATGACATCTTCAATTCTTTCAACCTGCTTATTCACACAGTAGTAATATTAAATGTATCGACGATATCTCCTTTGAGATCAGATTTTAAATTTTATAAATAATATATTACGTTTGATAGATCCCTTGTGTTGTGCAAGCTCTTTATTTTAACATACACATTTTATTATTCAAACTCGTTCATTGTATATTTCTGATGTACAAGCTATACAAAAGTTTTAATGTTGTCTTTTTTGAAAGCTGCTACTTCTCCAGATGGCTCCCTCATTACTGAGAGTGTTGACTCCCGGGTCGTGACCTATTAAGGTCCTTGTCTCCACATTTTTCTGCAGTCCGCAGTTCAGTTAGCCGTTCACCAATTGATTTGCTAATAGCATCTTTGATTTGATTGGTCTGTAGAATAGAAAATAGTCATTTTAGTCACTGGTCTTTCACCTTTTCGGTCACTATCAGCTTCTCCAGGCGACGTGTGTGAAGAATGGGAGGGTGCGTCTCTTGTGAAACGTACCCAGCAAGGTGGTACTTGCGACAACTCCCACCACCCATAACGACACGGGGGTACCCGAGGCGTGCAACAATAATACAGAATTAATACAGTAACTTTAATAAATTCAGTTCAATCCGTGAGTAGTTTCTGTTTTTACACACACATATATTCGTATATATCCTCACATTTCGACACAAATATGAACTGTATACCACACTCTGCGATATTATACTTCCTTACTGCAAAATTTCTTGTTTCAATATTTTCATTTGGGTATCAATCAAATAGTTCCGCGATTTTTTTTAAATATATGACTCGATTGGAACAAAAATTTAAACGCAGACAATTTAATACACATTACATAAAGATTTAATTTAAGAAGAGTAAATACTTTTACTGTTGTATAAAAGTGTTATAAACTATCATATTTATGATTCCACCAATAATGTGTGTAGAATGTCTCTCGTCCCACAATTAATATTCTAAACCTATCTCTAATATGTACACTTCATTTCATGTCTATTCATTTACTGGTCTGCGCTCACAACCTTGAAACCCAAAGGGTGTATTTTATTGATGACTGTTCCCGATGTCCGTGCCCATTGCATTGCCAGGGATTCAAATTTAGGGGTAGAGGGTTTAGGGAGTGTGAGGAGGAGGGCACCTTTTTGACACTTTTACTAATTAATTTTTTGTTATAAACACAAAAAATTATATGAACTGGAGTATAAAGAAGCCTAATAAAAGACACATTTATTTTGATTTAAACCTTTTAAGTAGTCGTAAAATATTATCGATAGTGAATAATGTATTTATTTGAAAGATAAAATAAGCGCCCGATGTGGTTTAATGTGCCATATTTATGTTTCCACAAATAATGTGTGTAGAATGCTTCTCGTCCCGCAACTAATGTTTCAAACCCTTTTCCTATATGTAGACTTTATTTCAATGTCTATCCATTTGTATGTGATCTGTGGGTTAATCCTAATTTTGGAAATTGTTAAAAAATAATTAAGAAATATTATTTAATAGACATCACTGTAAATAAACTGTGCTAACATTAATATATTAGCATTTTACTTATTTACGACTAACGTTACAGAAAGGGCATCTCGACTGAAGAGCTTGCGTCTACCTCCAAAATGCATTTAATTTTGAATTTCTCCGTATAAAGTTCACATTTATTCTTAAAAATTTATATTTTATCATCTCGCTTCGAGCATATGGACGCTGTGCAGCTCCTGCAGAACATCTCGTAAAACTACAAGCGCATCTTGAACTGCATTTCTGAAAGCAGTTTTGTACGGTGCTCGAGAAATATTTTTCGTATAATATTTTAGAGTGGAATACTTCAATCCAAATTGTGCAAACGCTCAAAACGTTTTAACTTTAAAAAAAAAAATGAATCTCTCACGACGAAATAAGAAAATTGTATTAGATTTGAAATTAATTGCTGTTAAATTATTTTCAGAATTGTTAATAATTTAAATAGGAAATAATAGATTTAATTTTGTCTAAAGTTTTGACGTAATGACGGGTTTTAGGTTTGAGTCTTGGTATTAAATTAACTTTTTTTTGTATAAAGATAGTTTTTAAGTTATTCATTATTAATACTTTATAAAGTACCGAGCGGATAGGTTTTAATTTATGGCTGTTGAAAAAAATAGTTATTATCAATTATATGATTAGAAAATTCCGAGAAGTTGTTAGTTTTTAGGCAACAATGATATTGTTTTATTTTAATGTAAAGATAAATAAATAAAAGAAAAAATTACTAAAAATTAAATACTAATTAATATCCCCCTAATCCTTCCACACCCCGACACCCTAATCGACTAGATTGGCAGCAAACCGTATTTCGATAAGTTATAACCTGATGACGAGAGAGATTGCACTTCTCGAAACTAGATTAGTGACAAAATAACTCTACATATGTGTAATACAAAATTTATTGAAAATTTTTAATAATCATTGTTTACACAAGGGGTGGGGAAACGGAGTGAAGGAAATATAGTAGAAATTTAATACAGGAACAGAAATGTAAAGGCTCAAAGACCAACCGAGAAGCACGACTTACCTGGATTTTTTTTGCTATATTCATATATACCTGAACTTCAAGAAACCGAATACAATAATAACAGTAGCTGTACAATCACAGATCAAAGTAGCGGGCACACAGCTGGACGCTCACACTAAAACACGCAGAGAGTCGTACTCTGAGGTATAGAATATAGGTATGGGGGGGAGGGACAGATATGGGGACCTATCATAAATACTGAAAAATCACTTTGTACCATAATATAACTGCAATGTCAATTAATGACAGACATACAAACATTAATTTTTTATTAGCAGTATTTAAATATGTCCAAGAACACACAATAATGGTGTATAGCGATCACTTAAGCCAGTCGAAGACAGGTCGTAAGCCCTGTAATTAGAGAGCTGATATTTGATTAATATTCAATTTTAAATTTATCAACATAGGGCATTAATCTATTAAATATATTTTTTGTAGGCACTTAATTAATTTATTCTCGTGAAATAATTAAATTTATAATACATTTATGATACAATACAGCCTTCTTAGTTTGTTATTCGGTGTTGAAGCATTTCTTGATAACTAATTAATTAAATAAAAACAACTTTGCATAATATTAATCCACTTGAATTTTATTAATTGCTACTCTTCAATATCAAAGCAAAATATTTTAAATATCTAATTTTGGCTATGCTAAGGTTATCATTATTATTATAAATTATATTAAATATTTATTAAAATATTGTTCTTCTCAAATTACTCCATTGTATCTTCTTGTATACAGCATCGGTACGGTTAAAATTTATCGCATAATTACGTCATGTCATTTGGATGAAATTTAAAAAAAATAATTTAATGTTACAAATAATATGTTTTGACGATAATATCTTCCAAGAACTCGATCATATATACGTAATAGACATTTTTATACACTTATCAAAGAAAATTTGCATGTCTCTAGAGAAAGCTTCCTTTGTTGAATATTTACATATACCCCAGTATTGTTTTATATGTTTGTGTCTCGCGACATTACGATTCTGAAAAATAGTGAATTAATATTTTATTACCGTTAAGGCTGATTTTAATATGTCAGTATTATTCTAATAGTATTTTATTGTTGCTTTATATTATATAATGTGATTGAAATAAATTATTTATTCATTACATTTTATTTTGTAAACGGTTAACAAATGTAACAAAAAAATATTTTAAGTTACCTAACATCCACTGACATGTTCATGTATAAAATGTTCAAAAATATTCAAGGATTTAGAATAACGTTTTTAACCTTCTCGGTACCATGCGGGGTTAAACTTTACCCAAGATTAAAGTATACTGTAAAATATCATTAATCGAATGTAAGATCATTTTAAGCTATTATTTATCCATTATTGGATGGTGACTCTCATTTTTCGGATTATTTAGAAAGAAGTTTAAAATTTCATCAATTCAACTTCTGTTAAAGTCCGTGTCTTCGATAATTTTTCAATTAGACTTTGATTTCTGAGAGTCACTAAAGGTTAGTGTGTACTAGTTGCGTTGTTCTAATCCAACAACAATACTTGTGGACGGTTTAATTGGATTCAGAAATCGCTTCACGCTGAACTCTGCACAGACCTTCATGCGAACTCTGAGAGAAATCTCATTCGTAGACATGAGCCATTATTAACTGCGATAGTTTAACGAATTTTAAGGCACACTGTATCCATAATAATATTATACGCTTCCCCGTCTACATTGGTCAAAATATATTACTGGATGGATGCCGACTTCGGTATTGACGGTGTCATTATGGCTGTTTCGTGCTTGCTTAAATGGTCAGATCTGTAAATACGAACGTGTTTTTAATATCTCTAGGTTAAGATTACTAAAATTTTTCCCCTTTTATATATTTAATTTGAAATTAAGTGTACATTGTAAATCAACATTGCGAAATTATAAGAATTTTGAGCTGACATCTCTCTTATCCATCGTACAAATTTTCGTACTGTTAAATCATTTATGTAACATGATATTAGTTTACATTATGGTCAAAAATTAAAACTGCCGTAGATAATTGTAATATTTTTCAAAATCTGCCCAGAAATAATTCATCATAACAAAAATATTTAACGTGTTCTAGGTTGTGTGAGAAAGCCATTAATCTCACTCAAATTCACATTATACTGATAAAATACCTTTTTGTCTATCTGCGATTATTATACTAATATTATTATTATCATCTAGATGTCATTTTTGTTCTTTTTGGCAGCTATCTGACAGGTGGAATAATTTTTATTATTTCGGGATTTTATTGATTTGTTTTGGAAAAAGCTCTATCATTGAAATATACCAGCAAGCAATCGGCGACAGCAAATGACATCATGACCGCGCAGCAGTAAACATTCAGCGAAGACGATTGCTTATCTGCTAGTCATGTTGAATACTAGAATGTGCCAAATAGTGTATAGCGAATTCAGTTATGTCATGGTATATCGATTTGCCATTCTCATTTATAATTTTAAATAACGATTTGATATTGGTAATGAAAATTTGACGTGCTTGTATTGTACTAGTTTTGATACTCGCCTAGTGATCTAGTGTTTAAGGATTCGAACCTCGTTCCAGAATGCCATCAAATTAGCCCTATTTTCATAGCATAAGCTTTAAGTTTGATGTTTCAAGTTTCCACGTATGCATCTCTGTTTAAAAAAAAATCATTAATATTAATGACGCACAAAAAGATATATGATTCCCTAAAAAAATTCTTAGCTTGAGACAATGCTTTTATTATTTTTTCAGATATGAACTAATGTACGGCTGCACTGAATTGGAGAGCTACCATTTACTCGGCGCTGTGGCCCTGGTTCACGGGATGCTGGAGAGCGAGAGGGATGCCTTGCTGAGGCTGTATTCCCAGGCGAGGTTCGAGTTCAGGCCGGATCTAGCCCTAGTTGCAACACTAAAAGAGTAAGTTGTTAACATGACAAGAGAGTTTAGAAATAATCAACCCATTTATGAGAAAGTATAAATTATTGTCATTAAAGTCTACTGAGTACATGGCACCAGATTATTGACAATTCAAAGGTTAAGGATAATGTGTTATACTTTCTTCAGTTACGAAAACCACCCTTATTTATTTAACAGATATTAAGAGAATATTTATGTATATCGATTAATTTAATATGAGATTCAAAGGCTCTATTATCAGTAGGTATCATTTTAACCAAAAACCTATCAATGCTTGATGATCTCCTAATAAAGATAAAAATTAAAAGTATAGGTTAGACTTATTATATTAGAGACTGTAATATTCTGTATTGTCATCAGTTGTTTTCAATTCATGCTTTTCCAAGTTAATCCCACTTATCTTGGTCTACTGTTATTCTCTGCTATGCATTTCCGAAGAGATTGATGAGCTTAACGTGTTTTATTACCCCGTGACGGGCAATTTTTTTCAAAGAATTATAAAAATAATCTAATCCACGAATTACTTTAATATGATCTAATATTACTGTATTGTTTTGGGGTGATCTAGTTACCCCACATTAAAATGTCGATTATAATTTACGCAAAATTCATATTTCCATATAGTACATGAATAATCAAGAATATATCGTCTAGATTTCAATACATTTTATATCGCACAGGATTGAGAGGTAGCCGAAGTGACGCCGACAAATTTTAAAATATAGCTAGAAAATTGTGAGATAGATTTCAACAAATAAAGACAAATTTTTTGATAAAATATGTCTTGCTGGAGCCTGTTTTATTAGCTCGCCGTAATGGTGGGTAAAATGTTATTGACACCTTCATTCACACCCATAACATGCACAAGTAGCGTCAACTAGACCGATATTTGTTCGATCTCAACATCGCAATAGCATTCTCTGTGTGAACGTTCAGCTCCATTGCACCGACATTGTATTTGTGATCTTGTGTTTGGTGATCACGTAGTGTTAGTTGTTTGTGTGCCACGGGTGAAGTTGTGATATCGCCATCTTCAATTGGAAGGGGAGATCTGCCCACCGCGTGCCGTTTGTGTGATCTCGGCGGCGACTGCAGGGGTAACGGAGGCGTCATATACAAGGTAAGGCGAGCAGTCCTTCGACTGGAACCCCAATCCCCTCATCGATCCTTATCCCTTATATCTAGGTTCCCATATTTCCTTCCTTTTGTTATTCGTTCATTCCTATCCTATCCTATCGACGCAGGATTTTTTGGTTTCTTTACAATATATATTATGTTTATAGCTAATCGGATTTAAAAAAAAAAACCTGATCACGCTGGAATATACGCATTATTATTTTTATTATTATTATTAACAAATTTTGTCACATTTGAAAATAAAATGTACTTTTTTCCAGATACAGTTCGTTTGACCTAGAGCCTGGAAAGTCAGCAGCTGACTCTCACAGAGATGCATTGCTGGACATCCTGAGCGACGCACGAGTCACAGCTCCTTTGGTGCAAACTGCCAACTTCCATTCAAAGGCCAATCCACGGTCATACTTTTACGTCTTCGGTCATAATTCTCAGGCAGGGGAATATGCGGCTGTAAGTCAAAATATTATTTTAATTTAATTTAAACTTTTTGGCCATGTTGAAAGAATACTAGATAATAATAGGACAGCAAATATCATGACCAAGTGGATACCCCAGTAGGAGCGACCTAAAGGTAGGCCAAGGAAGAGGTGGTCTGACTGTATGGAAGAAGACTGGAGCAGCATGGGAGGGTCTGGAAACTGGACAGTTGGTGGAGAACACTTATGGAGGAGGCCAAAGCCCACCTTGGTATGTAGTTCCGTAGAAGAAGAAGAATTTAAACTTTTTAATTTAATTATAGTAAAAACATTAATTCTTTTCTCTTATGTTCTTAAATAAATATGGTTTTGTCTTTTTTTATAATATTTTTCTATGTAGTTGGTTTAATATGTATATCTTTCTTATTAATATATTTAAAATCTAAGTTAACATTGACGTATTCAATGAAAAAATGCTCATGTTATTTTTTTACAGAAACTTATTAGGTTAGATTTTTTAATTCAGTTCCCACATTTATTTTAGAAACATGTATTTTTAAAATCGATCATTGTGCCATTGACAGAAAGGCCAAAGGATTGATTTCATGCCGTGAAGCCAAGCAGTTCAAAGAAAATTTGGAAAAACAAAGCATCCCCTATACAAATTAGTTCCTCCCCACTAGATATTATATTATTACGGGTTAACTGATACGTGAATAGTAAATACAACGTTACAGATGGAATAATGCAAAAAAAAACCTTTCTACTATTTATTTCGAAATAAATAATTCAATATTATTATTTGATTTTCTACTTTGATCTAGAAATTAGATAACATAGTTGAAAGTTTGAGCCTGGATAACTACCGACTAAATTATATTTCTCTGTTTAAATAATAACGTATTTGGTCGGTCTGGTGAATAAGGCATCTTTCTCTTGCTCTCCATCCTTCAACGTATCTCGTCTTCTCACAATACGTCATAGTCAAGCGGTTGGGAGTCTCTCCGTGTAAACTATATTTTAATCTTTTTTATTTTTGCGCCCTTGTGGGATTTTACGAAATTATTTATAAAAACATGTGCAGCTCGTAAAAAATAATACTAATTACAATGCAGTAGAAGGAATACAAGGAGTAGTGCGGAATATATAATAAAAGAAACAAAAAAAAATTGTAGAAATATGTACATAATACTATCTTGAGTAGAACTATATATGTGAATAAAAAAAATTAAAAAAACATAAAAATATATATTTTTAGAAAGGTTTATAAATTATAAATAAAAATAATAAAAATTTAGGTTAAACACAGAATGACTTAAATTTCTTAATTATTTATATATATATATTGCGCAACGTTGCATTCATTGTTAGTATTATTGTCAGTAAAAGAATCAGCTACACGGCAGTACACCAAACAATAATAATGAATATTAATATTCATTTACAATCTTTTCGAATTGTGTAATAGAAGTCGCTGAAGTCACAAGTTTATGTAGAATGATCTTGCTGTCCTTGCTGCACATGCCTATTTATTTCCGTTATATATTTTTTTGCCAAAGTTGTTACAAAAATTTAAGGATAAACCTTTATCGTTACACTGCAAAGCAAGCACTGCCTGAGATGAGATTGTTAAATTCAGCGATTCTATCTATCTATCTAAAATACTTATCCATATGCAAAGTAAACGCGCGATCTTGATATTTCCGGAAACAACAAACTAGTGAAGGACGTACATAGAAGCGCTAGGATCAGCTACACCACTGAGCGACATGAAAGCCTTATATATTAAATCGGAAGCGCGGATGTGAATCGTGGAGTAAACACGTCATAGCCGTTGCGCTGATAAAGATGATGAAGTTGAAAAGCCTCGTAGGTACCGTCATTTGTAATTTCTATCTATGTAATCCATTACCCAGTTCTAAGCGAAGTATTCTTGGATGTCATCCAACTTCTGTAGTTTGATTATATAACATCTTTTACTTATATTCATCATTAAGTAAATATATATCAATTATTGTGTAAATGTCCTAAAAATGAGAAAAAATATTGATCACCATATCGCACAAGACACGTCTAACTCGGCCAGCGTACGCTCTGTCGCTACAGTGACGATTAGAATTCGGCACCTCGCGTTCCGTGCACTGCGCTGTCCTTACCTCTCCACTCACACGTATTGACAAATTCACATCAGGTTCTTCGAGAAAATACTTTTTTTTTGTCGCGTATGGTAAATACTTCTTCTTTTAAACAGGCAATCCGCCTACTGGTAAATACTTACATATTGTTATTATTTTATCCAATACATAAATATCTCACGGAGGAATACTTAAAATATGAACTGTATCTAGTATATTTAAAGAGATATTCACATAATTAGAGGCAATGTCAACTCAGTTTACATCATCGGAGAAGAAATGTTAAACTCTTCCCCCTAGTTTTCTGAAATACCTGCTTACAAATACATGATGGTTAGATATTGTTACGACCCTTCCGGTCCGAATAGGATGCCAGAGAGACCACCACCGATCTAGCTCAGTCTGGGTTCTGTGAGTGTGTATGTGTTCGTGCGTCACTTGCTACCTCGTATGAGTGGAAATGGTTTTAAGAACAGGCACTAAAGTGACACATTACACTATTTATTACATGAAACATAACAAATCCCTACATTTTAAGTGAGATAACACTTTATGAAATCTTCTTTCTTCTGATTCAACTTTTTTCTCAGCGAGGACACACCATGTTACCGATTTAGCACACATCGACTTATACCCAGTTTGCCACGGTGTAAAATCGCAACAAATGCCAGGCCGCCATGAGGTGTTGTTGCAGCCTTGGTCCAAGCCGCCATACTCCCATACCAGAATTGAAATCCTACTCCAGGAGGTTACCCTGACGCCATCTCGTCAATTCCGTCTAACTCATCCATCTGCCATCGCTCACATGTCGGGTGGATTTGACCTATTGTCAATCTCTGAATGCACCGTGGGAACTCCATCTTTCGTCTCCTCGCCACCGCCAATCTCTCTCCGCAGAGCAGGTCCATCGACTCGAAATCAAAATAGCGGACAAGCAAAATCGGTCTGAAACATAATTTTTACCCTATATATATCGCAGTTCTGGGAAGACTCAAAAGCTATTACTTTGGTACGTCGGTACGTAAAGTGATGAGGCCGTCGACCGATGCGGTCCGATGCCTGGTGTGGCTGATGTATGTACGCCGCACATGCGTCCAGTATACAATATATTTATGGTTAGATGTCCGTGTTCAGCTGTGTCTCCTGATAAATGTATTACCATAATGATGTACGCCACTAGATGACTTCCATGTAAAGTGACTCGCTGGAGATGCGGTTGATTGACGATTTGGTGATTGAACGGCCTGCGGAGAAGTGATGTTCGTTGCTTGAGCAGTATCCGACTCTGGTGCTAATTGTTTATTAGTCGCTTTGGTTTCATATTACATGACCATATTGTATTTTTTCAATTCAAGGGTCTCTATTTCTAGAGCATACAGCATTATAGAAAGGTATTTTGCATAATGCAACACTAAACGTGTACTCATTGGCGCTTATTTAGCTTTGCAAATTCAGTTTGTAGAAGATATCTATAATCATCAGTTTTGTTTTGCTTGACGATTTTTGACGATGATCACCACATTTTAAAAATAAAATTCGTGCTTAGGAGGTTCTGCAGTTTTGGCGAAAAGGTCCCCCCCGAAGCTAAACTTTCATGAAACGAATGAACTTTTCCATGGAACTGACACGTCCAGTGATGCGGATCCCTTGCACTTACGCTGCGAAATATGTCCACGCCAAGCTCTGTTGGAAAACAAATATCCCGATGGCAAAATGTAGGACAGATCATCCTGAAAAATATTCCACGCCTCGTGTAACTAAACGTTGTAACTCATACGGCAATTCGAGAGAATCTTTTGAAAAACTCAAAATGTTGCATTCTGTGACAGTTGAATAATTTAATAATAATTTACAAAAACATTTTATACTGGAGTTGAACTAATATGAGTATATCATCATCGTTTACAAAGATTGAGGTTCTCCTATCCCTTATACACTCATTTCATGAGCCAGATTTATCCAACTTTCAATCATGTTCATATCTTTGTGGCGGCGGTCTTCCTTGGGAACTAATTGATGCCTAGATGTCTATGGCCTTTACTATCATCACCACCGACGACCCTGAACGCACCATGCGTATACCGATGCAAAAAAAGAGCTCTTAACTGGTCAGGTGCCAATAACACACGCACGCAAACATATGGAAGACCAACTCTCGGGCTCGTAGACTTTTCATTGTACGGCTAACAATAAATCCAGTGAAAAACATAAAACGAAGATGTGAGTGATGTATGATTAACGGGGCGCTCACTACTCACACATCAGATTAGCGTTCTGATCTACAAAAAACCACAAACTCACATATCTCGTTATCTTTACTCACATATCTTACACATATTATAATAAAACCGGATATAGGAAGAGTGGTAGATATTTGATATTGGGACAGAACAATAAGGGCTCATGGACCAACCAGGAAGCATGACTTACCTCTGATTTTCTTAGCACATAGCAGGACGTTGACACTTCTTGATAGTTCAAAGTCCATAGACATCACATATATAAAAAGTCGTGCTCTGCGGTTAAGGTAAATGGAGGGGGAGACAGACAGGTATAGTTAACCTAATAGAGCATTTACACGCGCACGGCGACCGGCAATCTAACTCTGTCATAAATACCGAACAGCATCATTACGTTCTGATTATTTAAATGATAACACTAATAACTTTATCCCATGGATAATATAAAGAAAATGCAAGAATAAATTATCCTTACATATGGCAAAAAGTGACAAGACATGGCAAGACCGCAGTATATTTAAAACAACCAAGTTTAGTCTTGTATAGGTCCCTGGTTCAAGGGTGGGCTAGAGAGTGTTGGAAAATCTCGCGCAAGCTCATTTTTAAACATGACTTATGCCGACGAGCCCCTTATTAAATTAAATTAATAAATTTAATAAAAGAGACCTAGCAGTTTTTTGCCTGTGGTCTAACTGTATCGCACAGAATTGCGAAGTCACTGCGGTGACGTTAATTAAATGATATGATAAGACTCAAGTCAGTAATTTAAAGGTATAATCGTTATTCATGTTTGAAAAATATGAATAATTGAATGTACTGTTTGTAACTGAAATAAAACAAGGTATACTGCGGGCTAGAACGCTTTCTTGATTTTGTCACCGTAGTGTACCTATATTAAACATGTTTTGTGTTTCATTTCTTTAGACTTCATAATCATCATCATCATAGCCAGTTTAAAGAAGCTAACCATCATTTTCTACATTTCTTGTTTCCTGTACGGAATTCTAACAATGTTTCTAAAACACCGATGTATGATAAATATTGCTTCCAGATGTTATTAGATGTTCAACGCAAATTTTTTGTGAACGATACTTTGAACGATTATCCTACAAACTTTACACGTGAACGTTTTTTTCCTTTACCGTAATCCTGCACAGTTTTTAGATGAACAGTTCCAAAAATGTATTAATACAAATTAAATGTATTAATTTGAAATAATACATAAAATCAATTTCTCAAAAAAATATTGTTGTTTCTACCGTGATTCGAACATGGATCTCTTTTTATCAGGAGAAATGCATTAAACGATTATGCTACACCAACATAGTAAGTTGACGACAAATTTTCGAACATGCATGTTGCACTTTTAAATTGATACGTCAACAATAATATTTTTTTGATAAATTGATTTTATATGTATATCTATATTTTATATGTATATATATATAAAAAATTGCAACTTCAAAATGAGAATGTTACAATATGAAAATTACATTTATTACTTTGTACTATTTGTATTATTTTTCATTTGATATGAATTATTTTATTCATAGTTAGAATCATAATTTTTCGGCTCTGCAATAATGAGTCTTCAAATATCGAGTCAAAATTGCATTTATTAAAGAGAACACATTATTATTGTGAATATGCAGTTTTTCAGAAGATAGTTTTGTAGTATTTTAATATAAATTAAATGTATCAATTAGAAAGATGTAAAAGAAAATTTAATTCATCGAAAAAATATTTTGGTTGCTACTAGGATTCGAATCTGTATTACAATTATATTTGTTTTAATGTAATTTCTGCAACTGGTGACAATTGTCAATTCAACATTAAATATACATTTTTATGGTTTAATTATTTTAAATTAAAAATATAATGTATTAATGAGAACAGTAGGAACATACTGTACGTGATTATTTTTTTACTATATTAAAACAATAAAATTGACTCTAGTGATTGCGCCTCACTACTTGCGATTCTTTTATTGTTCCAGATGAAGTTTCAAAAGAGTCTCAAAAAAATATATGTGACAGCCTCTGTTTCATCACAGAAATTCCCTTAAGCCATGTTTTAATATTCCCGGTGTTTCCGGTACCATAGAGGACAGCAAC
Source organism: Eubasilissa splendida (assembly GCA_031772225.1). Lineage (NCBI taxonomy): Eukaryota > Metazoa > Arthropoda > Insecta > Trichoptera > Phryganeidae > Eubasilissa > Eubasilissa splendida. The sequence continues at coordinate 3,930,798 of CM062867.1, forward strand.
ATAGAAGATTATAGACAGGCGATTATCTATAAAATTCCGACGCTGCGTGCCAGTACCAACCGTTCTGGAATTTCTGGATTTCTTCCCTCTCGTGGGAATTCTGTAGCAAATTAGTAATATACATTGAGCGACACAATGTCCGGAAAAGTTAATTTATTGTTGTATCATACTATAACAAAGTATACAAAGTAAATTGATACACAATAATTATGTAAAATGGATAAACGAATTATATATATATATATATATATATATATATAAATGAGACTACCACTGTATATCGGTTTTGGACAGATTTGAGTTATAATAATAATAATGTGTTTATTCCAGCGTGATCAGGTTTTTTTTTAACCCGATTTGCCATACAGATAATAAATATTATGTTAAACATTAAGGTTATGAAACAAATATAATGATAAATATAAAAAGTTAATAAAAAGTAAAAAGTTCACACATATAATTGTACACACAAAATATTAATATTACATATATAACTACTTCAGTCACGGCCATTGTTGTATATGTAGCTATTCTGTAGGCGTTGCCATTCTCTGGTCAGGGAACCAGCTTTACATGAGAACGTTCCTGTTATGATCGTTGTATATCTTATTGGGCATTGAATAGTATATAAAACAATCATATAATATAAATAAAATTACATCAAGACTTGTATATATTATTTTATGCACAAACTAGAAAATAAATAGATATGATATGAAGTGTATATATAGGAGAGGTTTCGAACATTGTTTGCGGGTGAGGGGCTTTCTACACACACATATCCAACGAAACATAAATCCGATAGATTATGACATATTTATTATGGAGTAGATTCCACCTCTGATATATACAGTCTATATTAAAGTAAATATTAATTAAATATATTAATTAGAAAGATATACATATAAAATTAATTTTATCGAAAAATATTGTTGTTGCGCTACCGGGATTCGAACTTGAATCTCTTTCCTAACCGGAGAAGGTGCATTATCCAACTATGCTACAGCGACAATATTTTTAGCGACAATTTTCGAACATATATGTTACCTTTTTAATATTAATACATTTAATCGTTCCATTATTTATCTACCTTTTCCATCTACCTTTTTTTATACAGAATCTCAAATACCTTTGAGTAAACTGATAGCAGACGCCAGAATTATCAACTCATTTTTATTAAATTTTGGACACATTGATACAACTTCTGATATCTATCAAATTCTATTTTCAGAAATGTGGGATTGGAAATAATTATTCTTATGTAAACTACGGGAATTAAAATATTCCCTAATCGTCAACATACACACATTATATACAACTTTATAAATTATGTACACAAACAGTTTATAATGAAGGATGGTTTCGAGTTCTTCTGGTTATGATCTCAGAAAGTTCTTTAAAACTTTCTGGAATTTCCATCATAAGGATCCTCTATAATAGATAGTATGCTGACGGCTAGTCAGCTCTCTTCCGTGACAGATGCATTGTAGAAATTACTTTTTAGCTCACCGCGTTCAAGAGGCTAAGGGTTTAACCTTACTTTTATCTCACCTTTATCCTCTTCTTAGTTACACTAAGTCTTAAGTTTTGTACAACAATAAATTATTAAATGGTCACTAAATAGATAATGCTATAAAATGCTGCCGGACACGTCAAGGCCACGCAGAGTGACTGCTCGGCTCGGGATGTTCCGTCTCCCACTTAGCTTCAGCACACTGTGTATAGATGTCGCACCCTGTCCGCCTCAATAATATTTCTGTCCAAAACTACCTAATTTTGCCATCTAACCGTAACATTTTTTCAATAAATTATTACACAACTTAACAGGCGTGCTATACTTAAATTAAAAATGTTAAATAATACCTAATTATTGTTTACAGTTAAGTAAGAGTGTCCATGGGGAAGAGTTGGCTTACGTCTTTGGAGTTCCTTTGGGCGCCACCGGAAACCACTTCAGGGAAGAGTACAGTCCGCAAGAAAAGCTGTTCAGCGAGGTCATCATGTCCTACTGGACAAACTTCGCCAGAACCGGGTAAATTATTATCACTCCATTATGCATCATTACATTATTAAATAACGGGTACGATTTAACAGGGAATTATTTTAAGAGATATGTGCATTAAAATAAATAATCAGATAAACAGATGGTTATTGTGACCACTTTGCGATCAATAGAGGCCACTACGCGGCCATTGATTACCGTTGTGCGTTCGAAGCTCAATATAATCTATATTTAAATGTGGAAATCCCTTTATTATATTCTGTTATAAATTGACGCAAGTCGAATACCTACTCCTTGTGCATTTTGTCCTTCCAATATATACCTGTCCCTCTCTGTATTTCGCCGACGTGGGAACAGATTGCCCTCCGACACCGAACCGTCAAGATCTGTGTTATTTTTTTTAATGTCCGGAAGTAGCGCCGTGCGTAACGCTAGAACCACAAAGAAGCGGTGTTCTAAACAGTTTTGGAAGTGCAAGTGATATCTCGGTTCTTCACTAAAAAAGTGCGAGTCAACTAGAGGTGAAAACTTGATGTCCAATCCGAGATCGAGATCAACGTAGACCAGATCCATTTGCCAATATTCGGATTGTGTCAACTAATCATTATTGTAATCGATTCAGTCCACGGAATCTTATCCCACCAGTTAGTGCATTCTGTATCGCTGCTCCTGGAATTATACAAACGGTGTTCTTACGTATTAACTTTAATATATATATGCACTTAAAGACATTCTTGAAAAATATAAACATAACATTCATTTGTCACATTTAACAGTGCTACAGTACCATGAGACATAGATGAGATGATAAGATGCTTTTCTTATCTAAAACAGGATGAAATATGCTCAATTTACTGGCAAATGACAAGATGTCAATGTATAATAAAAATACTCTGTCCAATAAAACGAATTGATTGTGCATTGCAATAATAAAAATATATCATACAAACAAGTATACATTTATTCAATTAACAATATGTAACCTAACATTGCTAAGTTTTTATTATTTTATTGCACAAATTGAACAAAGTATGTATTTTAATGAACGTATTAATAATATAAAATATGAATTAAATATATTGATTATAAAGATATACATATAAAATCAATTTTATCGAAAAATATTGTTGTTGCGCCACCGAGTTTCGAACCTAGATCTCTTTCCTAACCGGGAAAGGTGCTTTATCGAACTAAGCTACAGCGACATTATTTTTAGCGACAATTTTCGACCCTATATGTTACCTTTTTGATATTAATACATTTAATCGTTCCATCATTTCACAGACCTATGTTCTGAATAATTACAACTTCACAATAAGAATGTGTTCTCCTAAAGAACGTATTAATATTTCCCTTAAATAACCAGCTACTCAAATTTTAAAAAATTGCGACAAAAACGAAGCTGGAGAAAACTGCAGCCCGCTCATGTCTGAATACTAATTTGTGAGCAAGCAAATAAAATGAATGCTAACGACTAGACGACGTCGCTTCAGGCTTTAGGCGGACATCACTTTGTAGTGGTCATTTTGGACTAACTTATAGTTGTATTATCGATATATAAACATCTAGTAATCCACGTCCGGCATTCTGATTTAGTTATTATTTAAAATAGATACTTAGGGAGTGAGGAGAAAACGTGCCATTGTTTTGCGCAGGATCCTAAAGAGTAATTACACAAAATTTGAAAAAGATGGCATTTCATAAAATACACATATATTTCTTGAGGGCGGTGCGGGTTGGCCAGGGGAGGAGGGGAACATTTTTAGTAACTATCAATATAATTAAAATATAACTAGAACCAATTGGTCAGTAGAGTTTTAACCCTATACCATAAAAAAAAAACAATATTTTTTTTAACGTAATTGGACGAGCTATTAATTAATAAAAAGAGTATGTATTGAATTAATGTATTTTAAAGGCTCTGACACGAAGTCTGGATAAACATATTTTAATTTTAGCCAGTTATATATAACCTTAAACAAAATTTAACACATTTTGATATCTTTTAAAACATTTAAAATACCATTATAATAGATCTTTTAGATTAGAGTCAAAAACGAAGAAAACAGTTTTAAATCTTCCCCATTTGAGATTTTTTTTGGCATCCAATATCATTTCCAGTACATAAATATCTTAATACGAATCAAATGAATCAATAAGAAAGATATACAGATGAAATCAATTTGGCAATTACCCGGATAGGAAGGGTTCCTGGTTCGAGTCCGGGTGGCAACAAAAATAATTTTTCGATAAATTGATTTTATCTCTATATCTTTCTTATTGATACTTTAATTTGTATTATTTGGCAGGATATCAAAGTAAATGTTTCATTCAAAATTCAATCATGCACACAATTTTCGTCAGATATTTTAGTAATGTTACCAGACGTAAGGACACTATGGATCGGAATAGATGATGATAATAAGGGGCGTGCAGTGTATACAGGCAAAAAAGCTGTGCATAACTAAAAATTGGATTAACATAAGCGAAAATATTATTTTGCAATTAGCGCCGTCTGTGTGCCAGTAGAGAATTCAATTGCTTAGTTCTAAAAACTCACGAACTCTCATCGCTGTACTCATGGCGCTCTTTTTTATTCACCGTATCTTGCTATTTACATTACTCAGTTCTGTCTTTAAGCTAGTGAATTACTCAAGTCATATAAATGGCTATTAACTGAATTGAAAATTCCTTTCGGTTTATCCGTTTTGTGTGGAGTCGTTACCTATCCTGTTTCTTAACAGAATAATATTAGAAAGGGTTACAACTGCGTGCAAATCATTGAAGTGTCTACTTCTTCTTTTACTAATTTGCGAATTTTACTATCTTACTGTTTTTAACATGTTGATTTCATTATCGTTTTTTTTAAATAATACATGGTAGGGTCGTATAAACGACGGATTTATTTTGTCCAAAGACGTTGGTTAAACGAAAGTACATATATTATATATGATTGTATAATATCACTGGTAACAGCATAACCTAAATCTATACTTACTGCACGCCACTGATGACAATAATTCACACCGTCATACACAATAATTAGCCGTAGTTATAAGATCGAGATTGATTGTGAGAGTAAAACAAAAAAAAAAGAAATGCCGCAAAAACATACTAAATACAATTTTTCGGTAAAAGAAAGAAGCATTTTACTATATCCGGGACAATGTTTCAAGATTATATTATTTACCACATATTTCCGTTTGTAATCCCGTTTAAAATACGGCACCACGAGCCGCGCGCGAATTTTTCAAAATTGTTTGTATTTCATATTACGTCAAACATTCATTGTCGCCGTTTTTCATTCCACCTTTTGTTATTCGTTTAATAATGTGAGGTAATCCGCGAAGATTGCTTTTTCATCCCTGGCAAATTTGAACTAATGCTGGTGATTTTTTCACGGATTAAACAAAATAAGCGGGGAACTTCATTTCGGGGGATTACCCTCGATCCGTTTTGCGAAAGGCTGCTGCATTTTTTCAACCCTCCAATGTCGATTTGATTGATGTTATGGTAAAGCCATAAAAAAAAAATTATAGGTATTATTTATACGTGGCCTTATTCAGGCATTAAAATAATTTGCAAAATAACAGAAGTGCAATACACCAAGAAAAAATTACACAGTGTCGGCATGTTTTTACATAATCAAAATTAAAAATAAATATAAAATGTTAAGTAGGCATTTATCCGTCAACATTGAGTTGAAACATAAAAAATTGTAATAGTGTAGTCCTAAATATGTGAGTATTAAATAAAATTAAAAAACCTACAATGTTATTCTCATATTTTATTTATACAAAATGGGGTTAACGATGCGGATTTTACGTTTTATAAATAATATCATCTAAATCCCGTCCATTTCTCTCAAGACACTCTTGCAATCGGACTCATAAATTTGAGAACACGCGAGAGCAAAGCTTGCGTTCAATGGCAGCTACTCCTCGGCGGATATTTTCTTGTAAGGTCTGAATTGTTGCTGTAAACTCTCGCCGCCTTAAGGTGTCCCCACAAAAAAAAGTCACACGGTGTAAGGTCCGGTGACCGACGTGTCCAGGGTATGTATGTACTTGCAGATTAATTTATTGGGAAAAATTCCTCTCAGCTTCTCCATTAAAACTCTATCCGTATGTGAAATTGTGATCTGTTGTTGAACCCGGGAAATAGCTGCAGTTGCGGTACCAAAAACTGGTCGATCATTTGGCTATACACGTCAGCAGTGACTGGCTGGTTAAAAAATAAGAGCCAATTATCCCTCGGGCAGAAATTGCGCACTGTTTCTGCACGCAGTTTTGCTGTCGTTTTTGGATAATGCAAACGTTTTTGATGGCATTTTTTTAGATTGTTGGGGCACTAGTATCTCATGTTCTGTTTATTAACATAGCTATCGATATAAAAATGTGCTTTGTCAGTAAACAATATGTTTCTAAGCGTTCGTACTGTTCTAAAACGTTCCTCGTTAAGGTTTCACGTAAAGAATAGTCATTTTTGTTGAAAAACTGCACATTTGCAATTTGTATGGGTGAAACTGTAAGATATTTTTCAAAATAACGTGAACTGTTGATTTTTTTATTCCAGTATAGGCTGAAATCTTCCTTATCAATTTACGCGGATTACGCATAATTTCACGTCGAACTTGAGCCACATGTTTTGGAGTCGCTGCTGACGTTTATGGTCCTGGAACTGATCCGATTATATATATGTATATATAAAGTTAATCGAAAACAGGTAGTAAGTCCTGTAATTACCCCATACTTCCATATATATTCCATTAAATACAATAAAAAATAACTTTGTCTCTATGAGATATCTGATATTTGTTTTTCTAAATTCATTTATTCATATTTTTCCCACCGTATTAGCGAGGCGCATTTTATAAGAAAATGATAGTTATTGTTTACCATCATCTATTCCACGTCCCTTTGGCACCACGCCAATGATTATACCTTTAAATTACTGACTCGTGTTTTATAATATCATTTAATTAGTGTTACCGCGGCAACCTTGTAATTCTGCGCGATACACTGAGCCACAAAATTTGTGCCACAACAGTACATAGATATCACATTGCATTACACCTGTCTGGAGAGACTATGGAGTCAAATGTGAAGGCGACCCAGGACCGGAACTTGTGGAGGTGAAAACACATTTTTGGCGCGTCTTGCGAATTGGCCGCGACCCATGTTATTGACACCGCGTCCAAATTCCCCAACCATACCTTCTTAATGCTTGTCGTCAGTGTGAAACGTGACCTTGACGTCAGCAGACATCAACGTGACCGATATTTGTTCGATCGCGACATCGATAGCATTCGCGGTGTGGATTTATCAGATTCTGTGCACTAGCACTGTAATTTGTGATATTGTGTTTGATCACGTAGTGTTTGTTTGTTGTTATTTGTGTGCCGCGGGTGAAGTTGTGATATCGCCGTCTTCAATTGGAAGCGAAGATCTGCCCATCCGCGTGTTGTTTGTGTGATCTCGGTGGTGCCATACACAAGGTAAGGCGAGCAGTTCACGGTTCACTGGTACTTCGACTGGAACCCTTATCCCTTATATCCTTCTTTTAACCCCCTGCGGCGACTCCGATTTACGACCGGAATCGTCGTAATCCAATCCGCAGGTCGCGCGACCCGGAGATCGTGAAATTCGTTCATTAGATCCTATCGGCGCTGGATTACGTCTCCTTTACTGCCACTATATGTCAATACTAACATGAAAAAATAAATAATAATAATTTTGGGTAATAATGTTTACGTGTCTAATTTGCAATATTTTAATACACAGTTTCAAATCGCGGTACCGACGATCATGTTGCAGAACCTAAATCAATTAATTACCGATCTGCTCCCCTCCTAACGCTGCAGTTATAAATTGGTTGTGATTAAGTCATCAAGATAAACATCACCGCTTAACCCCCGACAAGCCAACACCACCCCGACTGTCTGATCATTAGGGTAGTGGCCACTGCGCCACCGGGGCTCGCCACGTTAATGTTATGCAAATTTTGAGAGTCCATTGAAGGGGTGGCGTATTTTTGACTTGGTAATCATGTTCGGCGAAAGGTGAATTGAAATGCAAAACTGAGCTCTCACCTTTAGAATAGAGCCATATAATTTTGTTTAATTTAAAAGTGAAAGTTTTTCTAAAAGATCGCAAATGATGACGGGTTGAATTGTTCACGAAATATAAAAAAAATCGTTTATTTTTTTAGGTCTGAGAAGTAATAAGAAATTAAATATTTGATGAGTATTTTTTTATTGAAGTGTGAGTAACTCTATACTTCATACATGTATATGTTACAGTTCAAGTGTTAATTTTCAATAATGTATACATTAACTAGTCAATGTATGCACTATCAGTTTTTCGTGTATGCTTTCACTAGACAATGTATTATTTAACTAGTGAGTGTATGAACTCGCCGACACGAGCTGGTTACATCTTGAACATCTGTCAGACGAGCGTATTTGACAACTAACCTAACTAACAATTATATGTGTTAAAAAATGATAACATTGTTCTATTCGTTAGCTTGTTTTTATTTAAAAAAACATTACATTTTTTTTAATACGGAAACTTCAGTGTACCGTACGTTAGGTGAACATTGTGAATACTTTAACAGACACAGAACAGTGAATACATACAATAACTAATTAGAGTGTTCATAAATTCTTTTGTGTGTACTGTAGCTAAAACTTATTATTGGTGCATACATTGACTAGTCAATGTATACATTTTCGAAGTTTACACATTGTCTGTAACATATACATTAAATTTTAATCGCAAGTTCAAGATTCGATCGGTCTTGATTTATCAACAAGCACCGAAACAAGACAAGACAGAGACACTTGTCAAAACATAACCTAAATAAATAATCATAATGCAGTTCATGTCAGTGAAACAAAGAACAGATTAGAAAATTGCAAAATTCAACAATAGTACCTACTTACTCAGTACATACAAGATTATTAATTCAGTATAGTATATACCCAATTAAATTAACTGGTAAATCGTTACATAAAGTTATATTCTAAAAGTACATCGTGGAACGAACGCTCAGTGCTTGCTAGTGCAGAGTGTCTAACTCAGCCGGGCGACGAAATTGCAATGTACGTAAGTCGACTTATTTGCCATCCCATTGGGCGACGCATCGGTATGCTCACATATTTTGTAACCTCTGGCGGACGCCTCGAGAGCTATGCTAAGTTTTATAAAGACTATAGTAGTATTGGTAAACCACATTTTTGGTACAATAATATGGGTCTTGCGAATCGGCAGCGACCCATATTATTGACACATTTTTCCAGTTCAAATACACCTTTCTTTAATGCTCGCCAGTGTGAATCATCCTATACGTCTGCAGACGTTAACACAACACGATACTTGTTCGATGGCGATACCGCGATAGCATTAGCGGTGTGGATTTATTCAGCTCCGGTGCATCAGTACTGTATTGTGTAATATATGTGATCTTGTGTTTGGTGTTTGAGTGCCGCGGGTGAAGCTGTGATATCGCCTTCTTCAATCTCGGCTGCGACTGCTGGGTGAGAAGGCGTCATACAAGGTAAGGCGAGCAGTCCTTCAGATTCTTGATTCCCCGAGATCACAGGACCTTCGACTGGAATCCCTACTCATTATCAATCCTTATCCGTTATATCCAGATTCCCTTCCTTCCTACCTTCCTTCCCCCCCTGCAACGATTCCGATTTACGACTGGAATTGTCGTAATCCAATTCACAGGACGCGCGACCCGGAGATTGCGCAATTCGTTTGGTAGATCCTATCGGCGCAGGATTTACGTCTTCTTTTCAATAGTAATAAATCCACAAAAAAATTGCTCAAACCAATAAAACAAAAGCTTTGTTTAGAATACCTTTATCCTATACAATAACCATTGAAATTTTCTCCGACAGTACTTATATGAATTTCTTTAAAAGATGCACAGAAAAATAAATATATATATAATTACCACCGGGACCCAAATCTAAAACATAATCATGCCCAATATATTACAGATTGATTATATTCAGTAGGTATATAAAATACTAATTACTGATACTATTAATGATTAGAATTGAAATAATTTTCGTGTTTAAAAATAGGAGTATTGTCATTATGTATAATAATATTACGTTTTGTCGTTTATTTATATGATTTTCTGAACGTCTAGGATGCGGTGGATTTAAAACTGTATAGTGCTCGATTAAACGGTCAGGTCTTTAATATCTCTAAGTAAGATTACTAAATTTTTTTCTCTTTTATATGCTCAATAACAGTACGTAAATGTATTTTAAGTGTGCATTGTCTTTGTTACGAGTAAGAAAAAAAATTCACGACATCTGTCATTTTTGATAATCTATAGGTACTTTTTATAGTATACCATAGAATTAAGTACTTTCTGAAATGTTTTTCATCCGATTTCAAATAGCATTTTTGTGTTTATTATTATCTATACGTGAAGAAAGCTGGAATGTGATTTGTTTTGCGGAAAGATCTATCATTCTACCGTAGCGGCTACTATTAGCCGCAAAGCGGCCAAAATAACCAACCACAGGGCCTAGCAGCAAGCAATTAGCGATAGTCGATGAGACCCTGACCGTTCAGCGATCATCAATAGCCGTCCGCAGTTCCTAGCAGTAAACAATCACCAAAGTCGATTGCATATCTTGCTAGCTATGTAGTAAAAATTGTAATAATAATCCTCCTCTTAATATTATGGTGTAAAAATGTGTTAAAATAAATAACAAAAATTGAAGTAAATATATTAATTATAAAGATATACATATAAAATCAATTTTATCGAAAAATATTATTGTTGCGCCACCGGGATTTGAACCTGGATCTCTTTCCTAACCGGGTAAGGTGCTTTATCCAACTAAGCTACAGCGACAATATTTTTAGCGACAATTTTCGACCCTATATGTAAATTAATAATTAATTAATATATTTAATTCATATTTAAAATATCACATCTGAATAATTACAACTTCACAATAAGAATGTGTTCTCCTAAAAAATTGAAGTATTATGAACATGTACTGGCTTTTTGGGAGTACAAAAGTTACATCTTCCATATTTGCTTTACCTTACTAATCAATACGGAAACATATTGATTCACTGTCTCGTACTGTGACTTCATTGCTACTACGTGTACGATGTACGTACGAGTTCGATGCTAGTTTAAACTTTTTGGGACTGCATGCTTTTATTTTATTGTGGCTTAACAGACCAATCAAAATGCTGAGCGATGCAGTTATTAAACGATGAAGACGGAGAAACTTCATTTCATTTATAAACACCGTTTTTACCTACTTTAGTATTCCGAGGATGACGTCTTGACGTTTATATCTCAGTTCATAGATCCAGCTTTAGTCTTAAATCGAGTCGCATATCACAGCAGCGATATTTTCCCACCACTCGCAACAAGCGACTCTCAATAATATTGCTATTATTTGTTGAAACAAAAACGATTGTTGTCACACGTCAGTTCTATCACAAAGTTTAGGATATTATGGATTTCTATGCTCTTTTATTTATTATTTGTTCAACACAGTGTGTTCGATCTGTATAATTTATTTATGGATCGTGCATGCGCATTTGAATGATTCCTGTTCAGTTCTCCCTCCTTCTATACCAGAACACGACCTTTTAATGTGCTTGTGTTATCTATGGTTACGTTGTACCTTCAAACTGTAAGTAGCGTTTACCATTTTGAGTGCGTTGACTGCCGCCAAATTCGATAGTTTACGTTGCTATACCTTATGTTGCTTTAAGATAGTTTACTTTAAGTAATAAGTATATTATTTAATTCAAAATGAGAATAGAGTCATGACTGTGTGCAGTTGCCATATTATGTGCATATGTTTTGTGTGCAGTAGTCATGGAATCGTGATATTAAGAATTCGCCCAAAATTAGTAATACATAATCAAATTTTTTTAAATATTTCGATGAAATATATTATTTATTTAGAAAAAAATACTATAAAGGAGAACACATTCTTATTGTGTAGTTGTAATTATTCAGAACATAGCTCTGTGATGTTTTAAATACTAATTAAATGTATTAATTAGAAAGACATACATATAAAATTAATTTTATCGAAAAATATTGTTGTTGCTACCGGGATTCGAACCTAGATCTCTTACAATCAGGAGAACGTGCGTTATCCGGTTATGCTATACCAACTAGCGATGAGAAAAAATGCCACTCTTGACTCACTAGTGTGATTGTGATTGATATTCGATAATATCAGTGATTGAAAACTGTGATTAATACGCGTGTGCAGCATGATACCACAATACACGAAATAAATTTAAAAAAACATAATTTTGAAAGTATTTATTTATATTATTTAAACTTCATTTACGTAAAAAATAGATTCCGGTTGTATAATTAATATATATGAAAACACTTTAAAAATGTGAGTTTAATTTTCGTGACAAATTCTAAGCATTTCGGGTCAAATGCGTATAACGTTGTAACAGAATCTACTAGATGGCGCTTATCACAAACTATAACGTCATTTTTTTCGCGAACCTTTTCATTTCATTTGCACACGCGCCGAATCATAAATCAATAAATAAAATAAAATAATTAATTACGAATCACGATATTCCCAGATATTCAATCACTGATAGTGAGTGAGACTCAAAGATATCAGTGATTGACTCACGGTTCGTGATTTTGAGTTCATCACTAATACCAGCACAGTGGATTGACGACAAATTTTCGAACCTATATGTTACACTTTTTATTTCGAACCTATATGTTATCTATCGTTCCATTATTTGAAAGCAATATTCTTTTATTTTTACGGAATCTCAAATATCTTTAAGTAATCCGATAAGGGTCGCCAGAATTGAAAATTAATTTTTATTTAATTTTGGACACATTAATAAACTTATTTATTACTGAGAACACATTCTTACTGTGAAGTTGAAATTATTCAGAACATAGGTCTGTGAAATTTTTAATACAAATTAAATATTGTTGTTGCTACCAGGATTCGATCCTGGATCACTTCCAATCCGGAGAACGTGCATTATCCGATTATGCTATACTAACATAGTGGATTGACAACAAATTTTTCGATAAAATTTATTTTATATGTACATCTTTCTAACTAAAACATTTAATTTGTATTTATATAAAAAATTACAATTTCATAACATATTATTTAAAAATATTTGTTTTAGTTTTTTTTATACATATTTAATGAATATTTAATATGTACCATTTAATAATATATTCAATTTCAGTCCAAGATTTATCTAAATAAATATCAGATATCTCATAGAGACGAAGCTATTTTATTATATTTCAAACGAATATATAGAAAATATGGGGGGTAATTACAGGGCTAACGACCTGTCTTCGGCTGGCTTAAGTGATCTCTATATATATAACACCAATTCTCACCCCTTAATCTCTATATTTATATATTTTTTTTGAAAATTTTATACATGGACTTGCTTTGAGTACCACTACAACATCGCCATCTATCGACCAAATTTAATATATATATTTTTTTGATACAGCATATTATATATAAACTCAATGAGAAACTAATTTTTGTTGAAAATTTATTAAAGCATTATTCTTTATCTGTAAAATGTTTTAAATACATTATACTACAATACTCCTGAAAAATCAATGTTTTTAAAAATTTTCTTATTTTGACCTGTATATTATTTTAGCAACATTTGAATATGTTAAAAAATACAAAAAATATTGAATGTTTACCTATAAAGGCACTGTTATTAAATAAATATCAGATATCTCATAGAGACGAAGTTATTTTATAATATTTTCTATATATTCCTTTCAAATATGAGAAATCTCTATGAGATATCTGATATTTATTTAATAACAGTGCATTTATAGGTAAAAATCTATTCATTTGTATGTTCTTTAACATATTAAAATATTGCCAAGATGTATCTGGTTTTTTACAGAAAAATAGTATGAAAATTAATTTAATAATTTTCTTACATGAGAGATTGCGGTTAATTTTCCGTGTAACATCCCATCTCTTGTAAACATGCAGTTCATTCGCGGTCAAATATATCTGCCATGGGGCGGATTCGGGAAATTGAATTATCGCCACCGGGGCTACACCCCATCTAAGCGGCGATGATGGATGTGCGGAAAACAGGGTTGTAAATAAGTCAGTTTTTTATATTGACGGGAAAAAATGCTTCAACACATGTAAACCGTGGCTTTTAGTGTACACGACTGAAGATAAGCCCAAGAACATGTTGTAAAGTGAGTTATTAATTTTATTTTTGAGGCAAAGCCGTCTAATATACCTAGTAAAATTCGATACAAAACTTTTATCCATTTCTAGATTTTCGACATATTAATTATGCATATATAATTATTTTAATAAAATTACATCATCTAAGCAGCATAAAAAAAACGGCCAAAGTTTCCATGGAATCTATATTTTAATGCGGAAATCACTTATTATATTGTTTTAACAATAATGCACTGTGCACCTTATTAAATTGCTTTAGATGCCCTTGTCAAGCAGCATTCATCAGGGGCGCGTAGCGGCCACTATCGGCCACGATGTGGCCACAATAGCTACCCGCAGATCCTAGCAGCAAAAAGCAATCGCAATCTGCGATTACTTTTCTACTTGCGCATTGTGCATTGCCCTCCCAGAAATTATACAATCGGTGTTCTGACATATTCTTGATAAAACTGAGATCATGTTTATATTATGATGATTATTGAACAAACGTAAACATTCATCTGTTATTTCGCGTCGCATTTGATAGTGTGAACATAGATACGAAAATAAAGTGAGACGCTAGATGATAGACGCTTAAAATATACCAGTCATCAAAATTAGTATGATTTCGCTAATATATGTTTTTTCTTACTCGTAATAAAGACAATGTACACTTTATTTCAATTTTAATAAATATTTACGCACTGTTAATGAATATTTAAGTTATATTAATCTAGAGATATTAAAAGCCCATTTTATCTTATTTATTTTTAGAACTTTTATTTATTTATAAATATAACATTGCAAGGCTTCTTTATTTGATTTACTAATTTTGATTTTTAGTAATGTCTTATTTTATTACTCAATCTCAAGTAAATTAGACGAGTAGATTAAAAAAAACAAGTGTTTTATTTATGTCCATGTTTTCCATTATTTTCAAGTTTGTCAGTTGCACTTGACATTTAAACTTAAATATTATCAAACATCAATATTAAATTAATTTTACAAACATCATATCACACACTTTCACATCGAGGTGCACAAATACATTTTTTGACAACCCTACAATACGTAGCCTAATTTATAATCAGAAAGCTAATAGATCGCTCAAACTTCAGTAATAAACCAACGCATACTAGCAGTAGAAAGGTAGCCTGGATGAACTTTGGTGGCAGGGCTGCCAAAAGTCACAAAAATATGTTATACGTAATAGTGATGGTATGTGACTGTGATTGCGGAGATGAATGATAACTTAGATATAACTATATAATATTTTGTAAGCTGATGTGCTATACCGCGACACTGGAGGGGTCCGCAGTTAGCAGCCGCCACTGAACCGAGAGGCCGTCGGGTAAGGGGGCCCCGCCGGAGCTAGGCCTCAACCCCTGAAACTGTGGTCCTTAATACAGTTACATATATAATAAAGAACAAATAATAAATAACGCCTGGAGATTGTACAAAGTATTATTTAATAGTTCTATGTAATTCAAATGTATAACTTTGAAGTCTAATAAATAATTTCGGAGCGACAGCTCAAACCTAAAATATGTGAGGCATTACAAGAGTAAACCGACGAACCAACCCCTGCAATATAGTTCTTGTTTCTTGTACGGAACATAGCTTTACTTTTTAGTTTACCAGTCATAGCTTGAAGAATTAGCAAGCGTCATTACAATCAAACACGGTCACAATAACAGTTTAAATAACGGTTTAACCGTCACTAGTACGTAATCTCTCAAAACCCACGTTTAGTCTATAATAAGGTTTAATCAAACTGTAAATAATATTTTGTTTTAGGAATCCAAATAATCCAAGGAGGAATTCTTTTATAAGCCTCGGATCAAAGGAATGGGACAAATATGATATTGAATGGCCTCAATACAATCCTGATAACCAATCATTTATCCATTTAGGTAAGATAAATTTTTATTATTTACATATAATCTGACAGAAAAAAGGGTGGTTCGTCAATCTCCACTTTGATCGATAGTGATGATGAAGTCAGAAGAAATGAAACACAGATACATATATGTTCACTGCAGGAGTCCCGGCTCAGTGTACCTTCTTTTATTTAGTTACAGACAACGTTCACCAGAGCATTAATTTATATATTTATATTATTTTAATCATTCATATGCTTTTTTGTCGGGCCATTTTGTGATATTTTCCAAAATTAAATACATCTGGTGCCAGTTAGGTTAGGTTAGGTCTTATAATAATAATGTGTTTATTCTAGCGTGATCGGGTTTTTTTTTTTACCCGATTCGCCATAGGGATAATACATATTATGTTATACGTTAAGGTTATGATATAAATATAATGCTATGAAAAAGAAAACTAAGGAAAATATTAATAAATATAAAAAGTTAATAAAAAGTAAAAAGTTCACACATGTATACAACAAAATATAAATATGTTATCTTTTTGATATTAATACATCTAATCGTTCCATTATTTGAAAGAGCCATCTATCTACCTTATTTAATTTAATTCATATTTAAAATATCAAAGACTATATATAGACGTTCTGAATAATTACAACTTCATAATAAGAATGTGTTCTCCTAATAAACATATTACACTACTAGTTATTTGTACTTACAATTAATTAATAATAATTATTATTATTTATTTATTTAGTCGGTGAACTTTCCGTTAGACGAATTGTGGGTCGGTGAATCTTTCAGTCAGTGAATTATTATCAATTAGCAGCCCAGATCGTGCTATTTAACGCCTCTGTACTTTTTTCTTTGGAATTATGTAAAAGATAAGGTCTACGCTGATGCTCCATAAATTAAATCACCTATGGTTCAATATTCGAGCTGCTATTGGTGAAATAATTCAAATAACGGTTGAGTTTGGATCTTTCATAAATTAACTCCCTATTTTATTCACCCTTAGGAAACACGGCATCGCTAAACGGAATGTAAATATTATAAGTAATCTATAGGGTAACGCTACAGCATCCGTTAATCTTCGTAACAATCTCGTAGGTTCCCTATGAAGACAGGTGTCCGATAAGGTGATACAATATCACCTAAAATATTCATGGCTACACTTCTGTTCGGACAACGAGAACGGAATGAGAAAGGCATTTGTATAAATGGCGAGTATTTAAACCATTTTGCGAACGCTACTGTTACATTCACAGACGAAGTCGGATTTTGAAAAAAATTGCAATCTGTCGTAATGAAATTGATGGTAATTTAATCGTTTTTATTTCTTAGGAATACCTCCCTACATAAGCACCCGCTACAGAAGTCGTTACATGAGATATTGGAATGAAATGCTTCCAAATATGCTGAAAAATCATACTAGTAATCCAATAATTTCATACGATCCTCCTTCTGTTAAATACGTGAAGACAACACATCGTCCATACCGTTTCGGCGGTGGTAAGTAATCAATATTTTAATTTTAAAAAATCATTTCAATGGAAATGTCTCGAAACAACCATCTAACATTGTATTGATCGAATTTAGTATTCTAACAATGAACTGTTACAAAACCAATATATTTTATGATGCATAAACATAAATCAACATGGCCTGGTTAATATTAAAAAATAACATTTACTGTTTAAATAACGCTTGACATTTTATTTAATAAAATACAAAGAAATATAATAAACAATTTTGATTCAAAAACACTTGGGCATACATATATTATGAAGGATAAACAAAAAAATGATAATGTCCCACGATTGATGTATTATAGCGTGAAGGCATCTGATCAATTAATTAAATCTAGCAAATAACCGTTTATTTCATACTTTTCTCAATGTCCATATACATAGTTAATTAATTTTTGTGTTTATTTTATGAATTAGTTAGTGTACATCCATTCTGATCAGCGGCGTAGCTTGGGGGGGTTATGGGGCGTGGGGGGCATATTTCTTACTATGAGGGGCGCCAAAATGGGATGTTAAATTTTTGATTTGAATAATTAAAATTTAATTCACATATAAAATCATAGTTTTAATTTTTCACCTTTAAATATATTATTCACAATAATTATTTGTGTGTGTAAATATCTATTTCACTCTATTCTAATTAGACGATTGTTTTTATTACGACCCTTCCAGGTAGACGGACTTAGTTTAATACGAGTTGAAAGTGCTGTAAATAGCTATAAATCTTATTGTATCTTTCAAAAATGTATCTATGTAAAAAATAAATCTTTACAATTTATGACCTAGTGCTTTTAACAAAAATACATTTAAACATATGTGCTGTCAACCATAGATATATAAATATTTTTTACAAAATATAAACCTTAATTTGATTCGGTAAAATTAGGAAATTCAATAATAAAATATAAAATGGGGTGGCGCCTATCTACGCCACTGGTTTTGACGACGATACGGTGCTATCGAAGCCGATTGACGTTAAAATAATTAATGTAGTTAATACAGAGTTAATAATTATTTCTAATAAAAATACAAATGTAACAAACAATTATGATTTGGACATATTCAAATATTGCTAAGTTATGATATATTTACCATAAGTCGTGAAATCATTTGATTTCTTGTCATTATTTTCACGGATAGGCCTAGTGTCATGAATATTTGGAGAACTTGCTCTCGATAATTTGTTTAATTTTAATTAATCAAGATTAAAGATTCTCATATTTTTTTCTAGAAGTTGAATTTAAATATTAAAGAAATTTTGATATTGAAGATTATCTGGTGAATTTATTACATCCTGGACGATTGAACGTAAATTTAGGATTTCATATAATGTACTTCTTGTTTTTTTAAGACTTATTTATACAAGAGGTAGGAAAACTGGATGTAGGAATAGTGGCAGGAATTAGGTATTAGGACATGACAATGCTCAAGAATCATCCAGGAAGCATGACTCACCTGTATTTTCTCTCATGTAGTCACAGCTCCTGAAATTCTTCGATGATCAGCACGAAACACTGTGATCTATAATAGCGGTATCGGCACGCACACGTGAGGAACCGAATTCACTAACAACAAGTAAACTTTTCAACAACTTCAAGTTAGTGACAAGCACATAGAAGCATCCACTCTCCACGATGGTTCAAAAGCCATAGGCAATACATATAAAAAGTCGTGCTCTGTGGTAATGGAGGGGGAGATAGGTAGATAAGCCGTGGGTCTATCATAAATACAGAACAATACTGATCAATGGTCAATTCCTGTTTTATAATTCTCATAAAATAATATTAATTATTTGCTAAAAAATAAAATATACTTATTTTACTATTTTTTAATAAATATCTTAGTTTGTATACAACGCAACTTCTAGATAGTTAATTGACAGAGCTCTAAGGTACCAAGAATTTTAGAATTCATTTTGGTACAAAAAATATTCTCGGTTCTAACTGTTTAATTAACTGATCTACTCTTTACAGGTCCTCCATCATGGATTAACCCGACTGCACCAAAAACTCAAATTTTCACTGATTATCGAGAACCTTCGCCAACTATTAACGACAAATATGGAAGATTCAATCCTTTCCCAAGACCACCGATAGAAGTCAAACCACCTAAAAAAGATCTCTACGATGCTATACGCAAGATGGAAAGACCTAACAGACCAATAGCACCAGGACTAATGGATGGACCTCTAAAAAATTGGAGATTACCAAAAGAGAACATGCCTTCAATTTTAGTTGCTGCAACAAACACAGATGATCCAATACCAAATAAACCAACAAGCGAAACTCCTGTACAAAAAGCCAGTTTCACTCTACCCTTAGTGATTGGCATAGGTGTTGCTTTTTTACTAATCAATATAATTACCTTTACATTTTTGTATTATAAAAAATCTAAACTGAGAGCTTTGGAGAGGCAAAATAAACGAATTAATACTTGTTCTAATGGAGATCTACCAGAAGGTGAGATAAATTGCTACGAAAAGGGCGTAGATGAAGTTGGTGTGCGACATAAAAAGGGCTGCAATGTTTTCAGTATTATTAAAGAGTCAAATGATAAAACAAAAGCGGATGATTATTACGAGCCGGTCAAAAACAACGTGTGCGATGGTTCAAAAACTCCAAAATCCGATGATTCGGGTGGCTTCGGACAGAGATTCAAACTAAGGAGGCACATGAGCAACAGCACGTTGGACGCACACACAAAGGTGAGAGACTGGATTGCTCACGAGATTGTTCAAAGGTGTTCACCGAGATTTTTAAGAAAGTCGGAAGATCCCAAACCAGAACCGAGACATTTAATAAACAGCAATACAAATAATGTCCCATATCACGGTAAAAATACAAATGAAGAAATATCTAAAGACATTCCCAAACCAAACTGTAAAATCGGCTCTCTTACCGGTTCTCTGAAAGCGCCCACAGACTCGACTGCTTCAGCGGGGGCTTTAGAAAAACAAAATAGATCAAGTAATGAAAAAAACAAAACTTCTTTGAATTCCAAAAAAAGTTCTAAGCACACCGGATCTGGTAAAAGCTCAAAACTTGGCAACAGCGTTTCAACCAAATCGACAAAAAGCAAGCATAGCAATGATAAAAATGCGTCAGATGGCAGTCTGCGCAAAACTCATAAACCTCACAAAGTATCTGTTGCTATCGATGCGACACCCGCAACAAGAAGTAGTTCCGTATTAAAGCAACAACCGATAGAATTTTCAAAATCTCTTGATTATTGCTGTTACATAGATGATTCTCTTGAAATACCTTCGGCACCATTGAGAAGATCGCAAACAGTTGAGGATTTTGTGAAACGAACTTCGCAAGAATCACTTGAAAAGGGTGATAACGTGTTTAAGAGCACCGTTAATTTAAAAGTTTCAGTATCCGATTTCAGCAATAAGCCATCTGAGATAATCAAGATAACTCACAAACATTCGGTTTCAGACCCAGTAAAGGACGTGAATTATTCTGAAATGTTTCCACATATGCTCGCTCCGAAACAACCAGGTTCTTTCCATACCTTCAGTACAATTCAACCACCGGCAGCGTTCAGAAATGACATCAATGTTACATCCAGAGATGAAGCTAATAGAAAAACTCCAATGACTCCGGAAGAGTCATTAATGAACATGAAAAGGAGAAACTATCCGAAAGTTTTACCAGATTTGCCAAAAACAGGAGACAATGTTCCAACTCTGGCCCAAAAACGTCTGTCTTTGCCACCTCAAAATTATTTGTTACTTTTTCCAACATCTGAGGAAAGTTCTGTTTCAAATTCAGAAGCTAGTACGCCCACGGAGCTTAAAACATTTTTAAGACATCCACCACTACCACCACCGAGGACTTCTTCAACCCTCGGAAGGAAGCACAGCAATACCATAGAAGTCAATCCGCAAGATGTAATCAATGCTAGAAAAACTATCTCACCGCACTACGTCGAAATGTGTTCAAGCACGCTTCCAAATTCTATCCGTTTCAGTTCGAATCCTACCGATTTAATGCATCTTTATTCACAAGTAAAGCAGAAACCGAAAAATAGGGTCAACATGCTAGAATTAGAAATGAGTGATGTATCGCAAAGCGATCAATCTGACAGTGAAAGAGAAGATAGTTATAATTTTTCTCCATATGAAGTCATCAAACCAAAACCGAGAGTCATAGTTTCCGCTAATCCTAATCAACCAATCAAGGTGATTGATCCTAAAGTTATCATCAGACCCGTCATAAATAGACACCCAACTCCCACTAGACAGACAAGTATTCCAAGGGTAGTTGCCAGAGATAATAGTTTTGACAAATCAGACATGAAAACCTTCGCAAGTAGCAAGCCTCCTCCACACTCGATAAAAGATGGACCACCACATGATATGAAATACGATACTGTCGATTCAAAAATGAAAAACGTATCAAGATCAACAGATTTAAAAATCAATATTCCTGTTTACGTACCTGACACCAAAGGTCCTCCGACACCTCAAGAGTTGGAAAGATTAAAAGCAAAACAGCTCAGCCAAGAACGTAAAATAGACAACTTGAACCAAACACCTCAAAAGTTTGACATAAAGATCAAAAATGATTCAGTGGAATTGAACGTCATCAACACAAAACCAGTTTCACATGCAAAAGAAGAAAATTCCAAGATTAACAAACCTGAAACGAAACCCACAAGTATGAGCAGAAGCAACAGTAACTCAAAAATCCCTAAAACACCGACCATGCTTGCAAAAAATCCGAGAAAAGAACTCAAAATACAGCAAAGTCCAAAAACAAAAAAATCTAAAATTATAAACAAAAGCAATCAAAATAAAACAAGTGCAATTCCACAACCAGTGCAAGGCAATCAAAAGTCTTCAAATGATTCACTTGAGAATGAACAATCCACTTCTGAATCGTCAAATGACACCGAGTGCAGTACGGGAACTGTAAAAAAAGTAAAATAAAAATGAAAATTAGAATTACTAGAACTTAGTAAATAGTTTTTAGTATAACGGAACAATGCTTTTAGTAGTTTTATTGTCACGAGAGATGTATAAATTTATAGCTCTATAATGAAATAAAAACGAATAAAATTTAGGATATACTATTCTATTTAAATATTTGTCACATCAATTCTATACAAACCATAAAAAAACTAAAATAAACTAATATATTAAAAATGTACGACATTAAATAAAAAAATTATAATAATTCATTGCCAGGTAAGATATATCATATATCATTTTAATATCCAAGTTTTGCAGATAAATGTAATTTATTTTTAAATTGAATATAAGTTTTCTTGACTAAGACATGAAATATTTTTAATTTTTTTACTTTACTATTGCGAGGAAGTCTTTTTGTCATGTTTAGAAATAAGATTCCATTAACGTGCCTTATAAAATAAAGAAAACCGAACACGAACTATGATTTTTCATTTCAAGACTATTTTTGAATTTAATACGATTTAAATTCACTTTTATATCCACAATGGTCTATTGTACCACGTAATACAATAAATTCAGTACTATGAAAATGTATTTACATGAAATTCTAGAAGGTACTAAAATATTCTACAAGTTCCACGATGAGGATTGAATAATTTACAAGCTTTCCGATCGAGTTGATGATCAAAAATTTAGATACAAAATATAGTAATGTTTGATGTATCTAAAAAGCATAGATAAATGTAAATTTATATGTACTCGCGAGTAGGTCAAATAGTGACCGACGCATTACTAAGAAAGTAGGACATTCGCATGTGTAGAGGGCTGTCGCCTCTACTTTTCATCTAAAGACTGCATAGTTAAGCTGAACGCATCCAGCAAGACAAATAGGCAGTCACAACCACTTTATCTATCGATATCACCCAAACAGCAGCTCACCTATCATTAACTTCTAGCTTTTTACAATTTAATCTAAATTAAACTTATAACCTGCCGCCTGTTATCCATTTTCCTACATGTTTCGTTTTAGCACACTTTTCGTACTAGCTTTTGGCACGTAAAT
Source organism: Eubasilissa splendida (assembly GCA_031772225.1). Taxonomy (NCBI): domain Eukaryota; kingdom Metazoa; phylum Arthropoda; class Insecta; order Trichoptera; family Phryganeidae; genus Eubasilissa; species Eubasilissa splendida. The sequence continues at coordinate 3,954,425 of CM062867.1, forward strand.
GTTGTAGCCGCAAGTCCGCAACCGTATTCTCGCTCCTCTCGATCCTGAATCCTAGTGCTCGCATTTGGTATGAATTTGGCTCTTGACCCTATCGTTCTCGTTATACACCATTCATCTCCGGTGCTATGTTGCACTGTATTTAGTGTTTTGATATGGCTTTATTGCTTTGTGGATTGTGTGCCGTGTGTAACGTCACCGACTATATCAGAAGCGGAGACAATTTAGTATCCTCGTGTATTGTAGTGTATGGTTTTGGCGGCAAATATAGGAAATTGGAGACGTCGTATTTGAGGTAAGGCAAATATTTATTCCAAATCCAGGTCACCCAAGACCACTGGTCTTTCATTAGAAATCCCAATAATCTTCCATCACCTAATTTTCTTCCTCACCAAGAGATAATTCCGACATACAACTGGAATTACTTTTCCTTTACAGAACGTGTAACCCGGAGATTGTACAATATATATTGCAAAAAAAATACGAATAATATACAACTTCGCGATACAAAAGAACATGAGGGTATTTGGGTTATTATTAGGGTATTCATACTGTGATGGAATCGGAAAGGACGGGTGGATGAAATTAGAGAATCGGAAATAAGGGAAGGATGGAGATGAGGGTAAGAGAATCCTTCGATAGCGGACTAGGATGTACAGCTCGACTCACTTGTTTGATGATGTCGTCTCTATGATCTTCCGAAATTTCATCTAAACTGTGTATACGCGTTGAACAATTGAATTATGATTTTCTAATGCGCACTTTTAATTTAACTAACTTATTGTGTAGGAGAACTTTAAGTGATTTATTATTTTTATTTAAAATAATAATTGGCGTACTGGATGCCCTTAATTAAACTGAACTGATTGAATACCACGTTCCTGCGCAGAGTACCAGGTCGTCGGCGCTGTTCCATGTAAATTCATCATATATAAATTTGTATAGGAATGCCCCCCACACATAGACTTTACAGGCTTGGGAACGATTTTGATCTTGTAGATATATTCCGATTTTCAAAGTTTAAATATAAAAGTGATGTTTTTGATGCTGTTCTGAGTCAACCCTAAATTTGTATTGCTTGTTTTGATTACTTTTAATTATTTTTTTTAAGCTATATATGTATATTTTGTAAAAGTCCATAAGAGCGTTAATAAATAAATGTACGAAACTGCCTCGGAACAAAAAACTCTGATGTGTTTCAACGTTCACAACACACTAAAATCACAGCGGTATACAAACTAGTGATCCAACACGAAAACTTCCTCTCCTCAAAATCAAAAATAACCAGTCTAGCCAAAGGAACAATGTGTACTGATTGGGAATGGGCTAAGTGGTAGGAACAAAACGAAAAATTATGAAAGTATATGTGTTGCGTAAAAGCATAGATGCCGGAAGAAACAGGATATTCGGAAGGAAGTTACACTCACCACAGTCCCGTTCTTCTGGCACCTCCAAGGCGGATTGTAACTTTAGGTTTTTTAACACTATATCCATTCAGGGTCTTGAGTCCTTCAGATTGCACAGGATATACACTTAGACACACGTCTCACTCGTTTGTTATACTGCGAAATCTTTTTGTAACCGCACTCGTTCAGGGTCGCCGATCGACTGACTCGGTGGCAGGTGAGGAAAGGGGGGGAGGTGGAAGGCACAGTACGTCATTCTCGATCAAGCACAAATATATGTCCCAAACAGAGGTAACTGACTTATATTAATCTATATAATATTCTAATACTTTGTGTGCAGTTGTCATGTATGTACCCAATATCTCATATACCAGTTTTCAATCTCTCACCAGCAAAACATCGATACATATATTTTGTACGATAATTTATTAAAGTTAAAAAATATATTTTGCTTTATTACATTTTTTCATCAAGTCTATCTATATTTAACTCATATACACAAAGTATCGCGGCTGCTAACTGACCGACGACGCGAGAGATATCTACCGAGAGGAGCCGTGACGTGAGTCTCGTCCGCTAACTCACTATTATACCACCAACGGCCGTACTAGCACTATGTCTGAATATGCACTATGACTCGTTGGTTGCGAGACGTATTTTTTACATTAATGCATATTATATTGACAGCGTTTAAATTTTCTTTCCAATTGAGTCATATTTCTAAAAAAAGTCGCAGAGCTCATTGATTGCGTGAGCGGTACTAAACTGATTACGTGGGTGCCACCAGAATGAAAATTTTGGAACAATGAATTTGCGTTTACTACAATTACTATTTAAATATATTAATTAGAACTGAAGACTGACTAAAACTGAAACCTGGGAAGGTGCATTATCCAACTGTGCTAAAGCGACAGTACTTTTGACGACAAAATTTCGAATCTATATGTTTATATTTTTCAAATTAATACATCTATCGTTCCATTATTCGAAAGCCATCCAATAACAGACAATTCCAGTAGCATAACAATATTTTTTTTGATAAAATTGATATTATATGTATATCTTTCTAATTAATATATTTAATTAGTATTTAAAATATCACAGACCTATATTCTGAATAATTACAACTTCACAATAAGAATGTGTTCTCCATAAAAACAAACAATTACGTTTATTAACATTTTTACTTTTAAATGTATATCTAATGAGTGATTTCAGAAGACAATTATAATAATATCATTATTATTAAACTTTATTTACGAACGGTAAATAATATTTCCCGTACATACATGCACACATGTATAAATTAAGGTTGCCTTACTGCTGAAGTTGGTTTTACGGATAAGGGAGGTAACATTCTCTCCAGTAACAAGAAGATTAATCTTAAGACTTACATTAAGTATCAACCCTAAGTAGTGGTGAACTGTTAATGGTAATTTTAAGTAGGACTTGATGGAGTGCCACTATGTTTTTCTCGAAACATAAAAACAAACTTTTTACTTAAATAATAGTATTTCTCAAATTCCGTCAAATCTGCAATTTAAAAATAATTGGAAAATTGTTGAAATAAATCTCGAGATTATTATTCCATCTGAAATATGTTGGCGGTGAATTTTTCAGTTTTCAATATTACGAGGGTGCTCCAAGAGTTATTCCATCGTAAGGGATGATCTTCTCATCCTAGATGAAAAGTCAACACAGCAAAAAGTGCTTGTAATATTTTTACTACGTGAATAATATACATTACGTAGCTATATGCATATCAGCCAATAAGCTACTCTGTACATCTATGTGAGCATTTAGGTCGTGGAATCACTTGTGATATTTTTATTTGTGAAGATTATTTATATACTGCAAGAAAGTTTCTATAAAATATTGGTTCTCTTTTTGTGTGTAAATAAAAATGTATTATTAAGGAGAACACATTCTCATTGTGAAGTTGTAATTATTCAGAACATAGATATGTAATGTTTTAAGTACTAATTTATTATATTAACTATAAATATATACATATAAAATCAATTTTGTCGAAAAATATTGTTTTTGCGCTACCAGGTAATACATTAATTTAGTATTTATAAATGTATTACATTTTAATATGAAAATAAGGTAACAATCATCGAGATTAAATTATTTTTATTTGTTAGGACAACACATTCTTATTGTGAAGTTGTAATTATTCAGATCGTAGGTTTATGAATGGAACGATTAATTGGATTAATATCAAAAAGGTAACATATAGGTTCAAAAATTTGTCGCTGTAGCATACTTGGATAATGCACCTTCCCTGATTAGGAAAGAGATCCAGGTTCGAATTCAGGTAGCGCAACAACAATATTTTATATGTATATCTTTCTAATTAATATATTTAATTCATATTTTTATTTGTTGACTTAGTTTTATTAACCACTTATTGATTTTAAATACATCTACCGGTTTCGAAAAATACCATTTTCTTCTTCAGGGAATACTAATCAAAAACATATGTTGTTGTTTCTTTACCAGAAGCTATCTTTAAAAAAACAATAATTATTTAAAAAATAAATTTAGCGCCAACTCAAATTCTTACTTGATACAAATTTACTCGAATAATTTTTAGAAATTTTTTTTAGAATGGGGTAATATGAACGTGACATATAAAATGATTTCTGACTATTACCAACCTACTACTCCTTCCTCTTATACTCAGAATACGACGTTTTCTGTGGTGTTCTGTATGGTTTTTTGGACCAGTTGGAGTTGAATTTTTAAATTGACAGTAATCATTTACCAGTGGTATGATAGGCAGTAAAAATTGTGTTGATTATCATCCTGCTGTGTGGAGCTGATATTGTTTGTGTGTTTCGAATTCTCACTGGGCGTACTGAAACCTATACATCTTGCTATTGAGCATGGTATTTGTGGCATTACACTTCGCGCTATCACCGAAGTGTATGTCCAAGATTACTCCATGCGGAACAACGGAGTACGTGTCCTGGTATCGAAAATCTGTCAAGTATTTCAGAGGTGGGTCGTGTTTTCTGGTTCCTATTCCTGTCGCTTTCCTAAATTCCATCCACCCTTCCGACATCGCATATTTTTCCAACCCTTTCTCGTTCAGACAGCTTCAGTCTTCAGCACGATCGATTAAGCAATTAATTATAAGTATGTATATACAAGGTGGCCCAAAATTAGGTAAACAGCATAGTTTATTTTTCTTTTATAACAATGTTAATTAAATTAAATTAATTTAACATTAGTTTTAATTTCGTTTAACATCTAAGTATACCAAATATTTTTAATTAACTTTATAACTTATCTAAAATATTGCGACATATAATACGATTCAAATGCCTATCCACATCTGGTAGAAAATAGATCCCATGGTAGACTGTATCTCTGTTGGTTATTGTTCGTTTGACGCAACTTGATTTGGATGAAGAAAGGTATAAGAACTGAAGGAATCTGGTCTAACCATGATCTCCATCTAATAAACTGAACTCTACCTTGCATTTTTTTCGACACGCACTAAAGGAAGGTTTTGCTGCTCTTCATAGGAGAGAGTCAGATACTGGTGAATTCGGTTTCCCGGTCCGGATAACGTTAAGGCTCGACGGTAATTTATCTCATTGGAACCAAGCATCTTGATTCTTTGACACTCGAATTAACACTCTTCCGCTATCCGCCAAATGCGCCCAGGTGCAAGATCAGCCAGACAGGGACGGGTATACATCGTGACGGAATTATTGGAACGAAGGAAATCACATAAGTAACATTCAACATGCGTCAACTACATCAATATACAATTGAATATGAATAAGGAGTGGAAAAATTCTTCCACTATTTGGGCTTCCTCCCAAAATTCTCATTCTTTACTAATAAGAAAATAAGAAAATAAGTGCTCCATCTGTGAGCACTGAAATATATTATCCCACAAAAGTAAATAATCTAAAAATCGTTCTACTACTTTTGGTCAAAGATTGTTCACCTTTCAAGCTTCTAGAATATACAATCAAATAAGAAATAATACTAGAACTTTAAGTGATATTAAGGCTTTTAAAAGGGATGTTTCTAATTAGTTGTAAAAATTATGTAGAGCAGATACTGAGAGTAAACTGATAAATAATTCTTATAACTGCATTTTGTGTGTTGTACTGACTGCATAATAGCTTTGATCTTGCATATTTTCTTTTAAATTGTATGTTCTTACATTATTTTACATAATGTATTGCACATTTGTATTTTTTTCTCTCATTTTATATCTTTTCACGTTTACTTGCCTTGTATGTTTCGTTATCTATTTGATTGTGTTTTACCTTCAATGAGTTATTTGGTTTTATGAAATGTAATTTGTTTGCCGATTTGCCCTAAAACAGGCATGCTTAGATGGGCAATGCATTTAAAAATCTGTGTAAGAAACTGTCTATTTTCTTTTTAGCTATACAATGCTTATATGTGTTTAAATAAATAAATTACTACGCTCCAAAAAATAAGTCATTTTGTGTCCTGCAATCGGGTAAATATGGCATTCATGTCGATCGATCCAATGCTGTAGAAAGATGTTACCAAAATAGTTCCTTACAGAAAAATCGTTATGAAAAGGTGCCTCCATATTATTGGTACAACAGTTCGGCGAAGTTAGCCCTGGTTTTGAGTTGTGGCATTACTACGTTGAGCAATATGCTAAGGTTGTTTTGAAGAAATTCAGTTCTAATATACCTCGATAGTGCACCCTGCACTGTGATGTCTGACCGGTTCAAAGTGAAATAAAATAAATAAATAACAAAATAACCGTAGATGTATCTACTTTTGGGCCACTCTGTATATGTGGCATCGGCGTAAGCGAAAAACGTTGGTTGATGAGTGGCTTACTTACGTACGATGGCTCGAGCGAATGAAGTGAGTGATCTATGTAATAAGAGTTACGGATTCACTTAAACGTACCCATTGGGTTGTTGCCCTTTTAACGATACTTATTTAAGTATGGTGACGGTACACATTCTACCTGATTTAGCCGGTTTGCTTTTAATTTTGATAATTTAACAATCTCAAAAAAAATTACCGATGGTCGAAATGAAAATTCATATGACACATTGTACAATACGAAGTATCGGATTTTTCGGACGCTTACTTACTTACTTACTTACTTACCATCACGCTGTTTTTACGCGGGGGTAGGCAGAGAGGATAGAGCGCCACACTCTTCTGTCCTGACACACAATTCTCGCCTCATCCACATTTCCTGAAATTGAATTTGAAATGAAATTTTGATGAATGTGAGAAAGCTAGTAGAGTAAAAAAGAGAAATAAAGTAGAAAGAGAAAGATAAAGATAGGCACCTATGCTTTGTGACATGTCCAAAGTATTTTATTATGCATATTTGTATTTTGAAAGATAGGCATTGCTTAACATTGATTTGTTATCTTCCTGCGTTCGTATTACCTTAGTGTCCAAGAATCGTACAGATAAATTATAGTGACCCTTCACGCGCGCCACAGATACGGCCGTGTAGGTACTTACTTAACATATAGGGCCGAAACCCAACCGACGGACACTGCCCTAGAATCTAGCGACCTTTTATCGACACCTCGAGCGAGCCACTCCAGCGTTTAACCATGTACGCGCATTTAATTGTACACCGCCTCTGTATAATTCAACCTTCGTAAGCTCTCTATCATGTGTATTCCTTGATCTAGATGAAACGCATAAGCACACCATATACACTGCGATATACACTAACACGTGTGAGACTAGGAGATAGTTAGGGACTTCAGTCTCACATCCACTAAACCTTCTGATAAATCAGTCAAATATATTCAACAACAACTATCGTGGGTGCGTCGTAGCCTAAAATCGGGAGTGGAAGTGAATTATTCAGACCTTCGAAAACTCGCTTTAACGAACAGGCTAAGAGAATGAGAGTATACACATTAGAAAGGGGGCAAGAAAGATGGGGTACAGCGCCGCAGGGTAGATGGACTTACTCTTCTCTTCCCCGTGTCACTATTAAATCGAAGGGTGTATGGGGACCTCAGGATCTGAATCAATGCGAGTGGCAGGTGATTACGGGATACGGCCAATTCCGAAGTAAACTGTTTGATTTTAGACTCGTGGATGCCCCGTGGTGTGCATGTGAGCGAGTGAATTTAACTCCGGAACACATCGGGATAATGAGGGATACTCATGATCGCATCATTGGAGGCGTAACTGAGTTCAATAGTCGGTCTGATCAGTAATATGAGGAATCTCAAGCTGTGTATGGATTTCATCAAAACGTGGACTACGAGATGGGGTACATTAGGCAGATGATGACAAGATCGTGTCAGCGAGAACGCGAACACTTCACACAAAATCGTGCGTAACTCCGTTGTATATGTAATACCGTGTATGGCGTGACTCATGCGTCATTGTGTTTCGTCCAAATCCCTTCATGGGAGAGTGTACTTTTTAGTTAGCCCTTTAATGGCTGTCTTGTACCCACTGGTTTCTTTACTTGCGTACATAACACTTGATTGTCTGTTGGTTTGTAATGTTGTTATATACCTGTATTTAAAAAAATATATATAGCACTTAAAAAGGAGCAGGAAGGTATAAATTTAAATCTCTGTTCGTTTTCGCAATCTCTCACATTAGGTTTTGTTTTTTTATCTCCTTTCTTTTGTGTTTATTAATTGTACATTTCGCGTTTCTGTAGAACTGTGTGTGTAATCGATAACATAAGTTGACACATCTACAACGGTTCCGGGAAGGGGTGGGTCTAACGCCCTTTTATTAACAACAACCCCTATAAAAGTATAAAATAGTAAATTGTGTTGCGTTCTGTCCTTTTTTCCTACTCCTGTGGGTGCTGAAATATATTCCTCAATAGCCTATTACCATAACAGCTTGGTTATTGGATAGATTGTGAGTCCGAGGTTGTTTAGTGATTATCAATGGTTGATAATAATTACCATTATGACCATGATGTATTATAAATAAATACATACTCATCGATTGTTATTATAATATACGTTTATGGGAGCATGAAGGGGAATGTATCCATTTTTAAATGGACTTATGTCATTTAATACGAAGACATTCAAAGTGTGTTTAATATTGTTGAGTATTGTATCGGCAGTATAGTGATGGAAGGATACTTACGACGTCATACCATAATGTCTTGTATATTGCGTTTCAGATATACAGGGTGGCCCAAAAAAAGTGAGAACATTTTGTAAAGTGTAATATAATTACATTAAAATTAGTTTAACTATATCAACAATAGCTTAGATTGTTTACTAATTTACTTACTTATATATTTATTTATACTACGTTTTATTTCGATAATTTCTGGTCGTCATCTTTGATTATTAATTTTCCCATTGTTTATATTTAGTTTTTTTTAAATGTTGTCAACAATATGTAATTATATCACATTTTTCGAAATGTTCTCACTTTTTTTGGGCCACCCTATACACAAAATATTTATACATAATAATGAGAGTGATTAATTAATTGAGATCACTGTTTTTTAAAATTAGGTATGGAAGAATAAATTTTAGGAATCTGTATGGGATTATAATAAATGTTGGTAGATTTGTTAGAACAATATTTTATTTACAAGACAGGTAAAGGAAAGAGGTTGTTTTACTAAATATTGGATAGGGTAATAATATTCGTGGAAATTCATGAAAAATAATTTTAATATTTACAATGAAAATAATAGCGAAAGGAAATATTATAGAAAGGGTCAACGGGGGTTGATAATTAAGGTTTCGTTTGAAAGGAAGCCTTTCAGCCTCTGATGAGTAATAACATGATACATTATCTGTTATGATAATGGGGGTAGATAATTCTAAAGTTTTCCCTTGATACACGTAGCGCATTTTTAAAATTTTTTTTTTTTTTATGTACTAGTATATCAGAATTAATATAATTCAGGAATCAATGTCTGCGAATGCTAAATCTACAGTTAAGTTGTTGGGCGTGCACATTGATTCAGATCTTTCGATGAATACACAAATCAGCAAAACTCTCAGTGCATGCTGACATCAACTGAGACAGATTACAAGTATTCGGAGACATCTTCCTCTTGAGGCAGCCCGTCTACTCATTGTGGTGTCACGTGTGGACTATTGTAACAGCATTTAAGCTGGCCCGCAAATGTTTCAGCTGGATAGATTACAATCCATTCTAAATACGGCAATGCTGCAGCACTGATAATATATGAAGTTTCCAAATTCTCTTACCTTTTGCATCAGCTACATTGGCTCCGATTTCCTGAAAGAGTTGAATCTAAATTGTGCTGTTTGATATACAAGGCGACACATAATATGGCGCAAGAACTTTGTATCCCAGACAATTCGAATGGTAGGTGTCAAACTCTCAGGTCAGCCTCCACTACAGCTGCAGGAAGGGTTGTAGAACCGACCAACCGTTTCCAGAAGTCTAAATTTAGTGAACGGACATTTGCGGTGGCAGGCCCAAAAGCGTGGAGCTCTTTGCCTTCTGTCATAAGAAACAATGCATCAGATATTTTATTTAAGAAGAAACTAAAATGCATATTTTTAAAAAATCATTCACACAAGTGATTAACAATTTTTAATTTTAAAAAACAAAGATAATGTAACTATAAACAGTTTATATGTAAAGCGCCCTTGAGGTGAGAGTGTTTACAAAAATGGCGCTATACAAATTATTTAATATTATTATTATTAACTAACTTAATAATTTTATTTTATTAAAAGTAGTAATATAATTGATTTGTGTGAATCATAAATAAATACTCAAAATATGTTTTGAGTTACTATTAATAAAATAATTTGGTTGTCACATAAAGGGTTAGTTAAGTGTGGATGATATTTTTCAGAATGATTACACCGCTAAAATGTTCGATTATTTAACTGTATACAATTAAATACTTTCTTGCTCAGCTTGCAATGGAACGATTATTTACCGTGGAATCTTATTTTTTGACATACAGTGGCCTCAATCAGCCTCTAAATTCCTGGTCCAGGGTGACCCTCACAGCTGACTCCAGGGTCTGTCCAGCTAGATGCAATGTATTAGTGATGAGATAAAAATCACAATCCGTGACTCAATCAATGATATCTTTGAGACACACTCGCCATCAGTGATTGCATTCATGATTCATTTTTTTATTTTATTTATATTTGGTTGTGAACCGTGATTCGGCGCATGTGCATATGAAACGAAAATATTCATGAAGGAAGGACATCATAATTCGTGATACGCGCCATATAGTAGATTCTGCCAAAAAGTTTTACGCATTTGACCCGAAAAGTAAATTGACATTTTTTTACGTGTTTTCAATCTCTTTGTGGCGATATTATTTATCAATATGTTTTTACACTCATAATTATTATTTTTTTTTATTTATTTCAGTCAAAGTTTCCAATCACTGATATTATCGAATATCAATCACAATCAAATCAGTGAGTCAAGGTTAGCATTTATTCTCATCACTAAAACGTGTCTATCTGCAGCTATGCCACTCTTTCGGGTCTTATTTGGTGCAATGTTGCGCCTAGGGTAATCTTTTTTATTGGCTGACATTAAATCAAACTATTATATATATATATTTATATATACGATTCTAATGTATTATATAATTTACTGGATGATTTATCATCCAAGCTCGAATAACTTACTGTATAATTTAGCATCCAGTAAAATATTATATATGATTGGTGTATGTAATTATGGCGATGATTGTGTGAAAATACCCTTGACGAAAAAACAGTAGTACACTAGAGAAAAATTTAATTATTTTATAATATGATGCTTATGAGAAGAATTTGAACCATCTATTATTTATTAAAGAGAACACAATTCTTATTGCGAAGTTGTAATTATTTAAAACATAGGTCTGTGATATTTTAAATACTAATTAAATGTACTAATTAGATAGATATACATATAAAATCAATTTTATCGAAAAATATTGTTGTTGGTATCGGGATTCGAACCCGGATCTCTATTCAATCCGGGAAAGGTACATTAACCAACTATGCTACAGCAGATAATTTTCGTACCCATATACGGAATCTTAAATATCTTTGAGTAAACCGATAGCGGATGACTTTCAAATACTGGAACGTTAGATGTAATAATTTGAAAAGTGTAACATTTGGATTCGACAATTTATCGTTAAAAGTACTGTCTGCTGTAGCATAGTTGGTTAATGCACCTTACCCGGATTGGAAAGAGATCCAGGTTTGAATCTCGACAGCAACAACAATATTTCTTGATAAAATTGATTTTATATGTATATTTTTCTAATTAATACATTTAATTAGCATATATTTTTTATGTGCCAAATAAATATTGGTACTTTATTTTTCCTTCAAGATCTAAGACAGCTTAAGATTTATTTTTTGATTTCCGCTATTCAATTCTAAAATTAATAATATTTTTTTTAAATATTAATTCTATCCAGCTGTAAGTATGCTTTTAACTGGTAGTGAATCGCTCGACCCCCCGAATCCCCATCGCTAGATTCCCTGCCTGGGTCTGCTCTTTCGAGCTTGGCTAGTAGTTGTCAGTAACACTATTTTCACTGGATGATACGCCATTCATTTGTTAAATATATATATATAATATTACAAACCTCGAAAAATATAGCTGAAAAATTAAATCTAGACAAAATGTAAAATAAATATAAAAAATAACTGAATACTCGTGGCACTGGAATAGGGAATACAAGTTTTGACTAAATAAAGAAATTCCGTCGTATTTCGAAATTTTTATTATTATTTTTTGGTCACTACTAATAATAAAAAAACAGCTTATTTAAGATAATATATGTATTATTATTTATTGTACTGTTATAACTGGTTTTTTAGGATTAATTTTAATGGAATACCAGATACATATGTCAATATAACCAATTTATCCAATAACACTTTCATATGCATTGTGGTCATTTGCTAATGATACGAGTTTAAGTAGTCCCGCGTTTATGCGTTACATTATCCGTACTATCCATAGTCCCAATTATTCCAGATAATCGAGATTTTACTGTACATATCAAATAACTGTAATAAATTAAAACTAATTTAATATTATATAATATTAAATATATCGTTATAATTAATACATTAACCTCACAATAAGAATGTGTTCTCTTAATTAAAAATGCTCTAATTTACATTTTTAAATAATATAGATATTTTAACAGGAAATCAAAGTAGAATAACTAAATACATACTACACTGCACTCAATAAAGCAAATTTCAGTACTGATCCACCAGTTTTTGGACATCACCTTGATGCAGCTGCTATTTTGATCTATCGGGTCGGCTTCATTGTCTGTGTGTTCAATCGGTTCCTTTGATGAAGGCGTTATTTCTATACATCACATTCTAGAAATGATCCCTTTGGAACATCTCTATTGTTCTGCGATTAGGTACTCATTGTTTAGCCGTTAGTCTGTGATAGTAACAATATTTTATCTTTATATATATTTAGAATTCGGAACTCGCTATAAAAGTTTCAGAATTCTATATTATATTTATGATAACGAATTTCGGAATTCTCAAAATTTCGAAATTTCGTATCCATTTCCTTCATCGTAATAATTGCAAGTATTCCACGATAGCACACTTACCTTATGACTTTTTCAAAGATAATTTCGTCTTTAATGGAAGTAATTCTGATCATAGATATTAGAACATACTATAGAGTATTCCATAAACCTTTTCTTGATATCTATAGTGTACATGGGTAAAGAATAAATAAATTTAATATATGAGTATCTAGCAAAATGCCTAAGATATGATTAAAATATCTTTTATGAATCAACTATTTATCTATCTATCTATATCTATATATTTAAAAAATATTTTAGTTGTTACCAGAATTAACATTATTATCTTATCAAACAAGTTAATTGGTAATTGAGTAATTAAAATACTTGCCTTTAACAGCGACAATTAGGGATTTAAATTCCTCTAAAGTTTTTAATATTAATATTTTCTCTCACAGTAAAAGCAAAAAATAAAAATATTATCGCAATTTTAATAGTTTGTACATTATGATAACTAGTTTATTAATTTTAATAGCTCCATTGATCAAATTGATAGGCAATCTATTCTACAAAAGGAAACAAAAATTTGTATACTTTGTAATCTTTATATCATTTTTATTTCCTACGTTTTTTGTGTATTATTTTTACCACGTACTTAATGATTTTGTCATGTACATACTTATTGTTTTTATATTATATTGTGTAAAAAAAACTTAATTGGAGACGTTAATTAAAATAAAATATAAAATAAATATATTGTCGATTAAGTATAATAAAAGTGTGTTCCGAAAAATTGTAACGTCATATACAAAAGGTAAGTTGGTCGAGAATCATTCACAGTTTATGAGTTAGTCAATCATTACGTTTTAAACCGAAATAATCTAAATATGAATTAAATATCACAGACCTATGTTCTGAATAATTACAACTTCACAATAAGTATATGTTATCCTTAATAATTTCATTATTACAAAAAAAATTATGTAATATACTTATGCATGCAACAGCGAATTGTATTGTATGAACTGTTCGCTAGTGATATCATCTGCATATGCTAATTTAATATTCACATTGTCGTTCGTTACTGTTTGCTATTTCGTGACGTTTTCTATATTCTAGTTCATTTACGATTCAAGCATCTCCCGGATGAGAATCAAATCCCTCGCTTCTTGACAATGGCGTGCACTAGTCACGGACTCAGGTCACGTTGATAATAAAAATGCCGTAGAAGCACGATGAACTGTTTTCAACGGATCAATTGTGGGGACTGAAAAAAAATTGCGTGTAATTTTTGGTAGTCGTTTGGCTAAAATAATAAGTCCTAAAACAATGTAAAAATATTTCTAGAAATTAAAGAGGCCCTCTTAAATTTGATATTATTATTAAGCCTTCAATGTACAGATAGGGTGCAGAATAATTAAAACATGATTATAATAATTCTCAAATATGTTTATTGTTTTCATATTATATGCCTACATATTGGTAAATAATATATTAAATTCATTCTAAACCTTTATTTACAAAAAAATTTTGACACTCGAGTAACAATATATTTTCGATAAACAATTTATATTATTTAAAATGTGTATATATTACAATTTTTTGGATATTATCTTCAAGGAATTACTTTTACAGTAAAAATTACTTCATATTAATTTATCTCATATACAAAACATACAAAAAATGTTATAGATAAGTAAAACACTTTTATATAAAGAATTCCAGAACTTATGTCTTAACGTCACATGAAATTGGAAGTTTGATAGAAATATTTTCTATGTACATATTACAACTCTTATAAAATAATGTAGTATAAATTAGTTAAAAATCTTTGATAAAAATAATTTTCAAAAAAAAACGAAAAAACTTGTCGCGGCGTTAGAAGTAGACACGATTTTGAATAACCAATTATATTGTAAACATTATAACAATCTTGCAACCCTCGATAAAAATATAAACAATTATTTTTAATTAAACAATAAAATCATATGTTATCCAAACATTACAAAACAATTATTCAAATATAAGGTAGAAATATAAAATGTAATGGTACAACCGCAGACTTGTAAATGAATATGATATGAAGTGTATATATAGGAGAGGGGTTTGGAAGATTATTTGCGGGACGAGGGGCAGTCTACACATATTTATCCAACGAAACATAAATCTGATAGATTATGATATATTTATTATGTAACAGTTAAATGTTTTACATTAATGCATATTACATTGAGCGGAGCTCTTTGATTGTGTGAGTAACACCAAAATGAGAATTTTGGTACAAGGAATTTACGTTAGTTCATGTGTATGTATTTATTTGGTGGTCTGCGGGAACAACGTAGAATTTAAAAATTTAAAAAATCTGATAAATTCATCATTTTGCCGAACGATGTGTTATATTATATATTACATTTTTTCGTATTAGTACCATATTGTATAACACTAAATAATTAGAAATTCTGATATTGTTAACGTAATCGGGAGTTTTTTTAAACATATTTTTAGATAGTACTTATATAAAACATGAATAAGATATTCAATTTAATATTTGTTAGATTTTAGAATTATTATATTCATCTGCGTATTGAATAAACACTTTGATGTTACAATAAATTAGTTCTCAAAGTTTGACGATCGCATACAATGTTTTGTATTACGTTTTCTGGACTAATGTATCTCATTTAATATCACTAAACAATAATGGTCATTGCAATTAAAGCTAAAATTATGACCAAAAAAATTGTAATAACACACGGCACATTGGCCCAGAATACATTGGGAGTTCAGGAAAACATTTTTAACTTTGGTACCTATTCACATAACACTGCCAAAATAATGGACTCGAATTGTAGTCTCCGTGTGGGTGTTACTTATTAGAGTATCACACGCGCATTTCACTCATGGCAGCGTGCGGAACACTGTGCTGGCTCTCACTAGCGGAATGATTGGTGCTCGCATTCTTGAAGGTTCCGTGAGTGGCTCTCAAGCTCTGGGTCACCGGAGGACTGTCGGACCTCCTCAGCATGGGGGGAGACGGCGGCATGCTTAGATGCATCGTGGCTGATCCATTCGGAGGCAGCAGCATCCCGTGGTGATGCATCTCCGCTATCATGTTGGACGTGTTGATCAGATGCTGCTGTTGAAAGTGTACGGAACTGTTCTTAGGAAGAGTCGCGACCGAAGATAAGTTCTGGTGCCCGATGTTGGTGGCCATGTTCTTCTGCGACGCTCTGTTCTTGTGGGGAAGAGTGAGACTGTTGCCCACCATCACGTTGGGGCTCGAGGGAGGTGCTTTTACTAAGGCTCCGCTGTTGATTTGCATGTTGGAGTTTCCACACAGGTGTGGCCCCTTGAAGTTAACATCGGTGAGATGAGGGTCATTTTGAGATCCTGGGTTCTTTTTTTTACCGTGTTTTTGCGATTGAGTTTCAACGTCGACAATAACGCTAGCATTTTGCGGATGATCTAAGTGATAGTGACTATGCTTTTCAGATAAAGGATCAAAGCTTGTTTTGTTGTAGTGCTGTAAATTTTTGGAATCCAGTCTCGTTTTGTCTCTTTGATAGTATACCCCGGCGAAGATAAGAACGTTAAGAATTAACAGGGAGCATCCTATCGCTATGGTTACGCTGAGCGCCGTGGAGTAGGCGGCGTACCCTGCAGCTTCCAGGCTCGCTAAAGGATCGTTCGTAGCGTTGCTCGGCGCTCCTGGAGCGCTCCCCGGAAGGACTGTGACGCAAGTCGTAACGACCGTATCTGCGGTGGTTATAGATAAATCGACGAAGAGGGTGTTGTTCGCTACAGCCTGCTGCCTGCGAAAAATGTCGGTGGACGTCTCGTACGGCAGCGATCTCGAGAGCGGATCCGGTCTGACGACGCCGTCGTAAAGGTCGGCGTCGTTGTGGTTCCGGAAGAGGTTGTGTCGCGCCACGACGTCCTCCATGCCGGCGCGATGCAGTTCCGGTACAAGGCGGAGCCAGACGGAGAGTTGATGGGCTCGGAAGTGATTCTTCATACGAGGTTTCATTCCTGAAATGAGAAAAAATTCATATTAGGCTTTTATCGCTGCAAAAATTATTATTATTTTTAAATTTTTGTTGTTTGTTATTTATTTTCCTTTATATAAAGGCTTAGATTTACAGTTTATACAATTATTATTTTTATAAATACAATTTATAGTTTATTTAATTATAGTTAATTATTTATACAATTTATTATTTATTTAGACATATAACATTAGTACAGCTGCAAAAAAAGACAGTTTGTAACATATTTTTACAAACATTTTAAATGCCTTGCCCGACTAGGCAAGCCTGTTTTAGGGTAAATTGATAAACAAATATATTTTACAAAACCAAAACTCATTGAAGGTAAAACACAATAAGATCGAATACATAGCATATAAAGGGGAAAATATTTAAAATATATATAAAGATTGATACTTAATATTTAGGTGCAAATCGTTAGAAATGTTTACATATGATGTTACCTACTTTACATGATATTTTTGGATTCATCAATAGGTATCGTCATTAATTTTTTTGTATACACATTATTTATATTAATTTAGCTTTTTGTTGGTGTTTATTTTATTGTAATATATATAATTTGATCCTAACTGGGAGCTTCTTACATCAAAATTTTCTGTATTTTTTTTTCTATATTAAAAAATTGCAGACAACATGGGACAATTAAAAACGGACAGGCTTAACATATCAAAGGATCGATTACTTTATCTGCCTCCATAATTAAACTATTTATTTATGATTAGGTATTCAGCTTGGCTTTACAGTGAGTAAAGAGATCAGAAATCTCTGTAAAAGATGCTGCTGATTGAATGAGGTACGGTGAATAAGTAGTGCGCCTAACTGAACGAGCCGGTAAATGCCCCTATACCACCAGTGGGCGCGCCAGTGTGCCGCGCTCTGACGACTGCAATGAACGTTATGGTGACAGTTTGGTTTAGTATTATAATATTATAGACGTCGCCTTGTGTTCATCTTATCTTTCAATAATCGATTAGTGTGTGTGAAAAGATCAATGGAATCGGTGTTATATATATACCAAGATGGAAACAATAAGCTCTGATACCTAGCATCTGGTAAAACTGATGACAATACATCGCGGCGCAGCCGCCCGGGGAGCCGACCATAACGATCCACTTTGCAGCCAGCTTCCCGAACAGTACACTAGCAGACGCTTCATATCTGATCTATTATTGTGTAATTATCAACTATAAGTTATTTATCTTATTTGTTCAACGCGTTTTAATGCACAAATTTGCACACATACTCTGCGATATCATTATCGTACAAACTCAGTGGAGATCTAGGAGAAATATGACCCCAGCAACCTTCTAATCGACACACATAACAACATAACTTATTTCACAATAAATATCCTAAAGAGATATCGTTTTACGTCAGAATTTTTCTGTAAATTAAAGTTCGAGGTGTAAATTATTTTACAAAATTAAGAAAATACTCTTTTCACTTTTGCAAAGAAAGAAACATTTTACAGGAAATCAATTTATAAAACACGCCGCTTCTGAAATTTTTATATTTTACTGCGACGTTGAAATCTTGTTGACCTTTCCAAACATCACGTTCCGCTTAATCTAAACTTCGCTACGTTCTACGTCCCCCCCTCCCCCTCCCAGATTGACTGGGCGTCTAAGACTTAAGCGGCGTTCGTACTCCCTATCGGCGTTGGCGTCGCGACGCGTACTTACACCAGTGACGCTCAACTTTTTGGTACCAGTTGACCAATGTTTACCAATCAGCTTGTTCATTGTTCAGAAAATTTAGTTGTGTTGTATTTTTTTAATATTAACTTGGACTCTTAAATACTAAACTAATAGAGATGAAAGGTGATAAAAAGAACATATTATTAATCATACTTTTAAAATTAGCAATATTTAGATATAATATGTAGATGTATTTAAACTCAATTTAGTGGTTAATAAAACAAAGATAATAAATAAAAATATATTATTAATCTTAAAAACAACATAGACAACAAGACAAAAAAAACTTACAAATCTACAAATAATATATTACACGCTTGTACAGTCACATTTGGGATACGGCTTTATTTGATGGGGAGGAGCATATAAAATTTCAATATCACAATTAGAAATTACTCAAAAAATAATTCTAAATAAAATATGACACTCCAAGTGTCCAACCCAAAACCACTATATTTATCATGGAATCAAATTTTTTAATATTCTCCCCATTACAATTACTAAAATTACAAACTATTATAAATTTGTATCTGAAATCAAAAAATGTGTATACAGACTAGCAGACACATAAATTATATACTCCCTCTCTAACAACGAGAGAAAAAAAAAATGTAAAAAGAAATATATTGTGGGAGTACAGACCGTCGTTCTACCCTCTCCCCAGCTAGTCAGTGGTAAACACAAGATCCGCGGTTCTTCACCTCAGAAACACACACCCACCTTAGTTTGTCACATTCTGCCTTCATCCTAAACTGGGGAAAAATAATAAACACAACTAATTGAATCTAATCAAAAAGGAACATAAAGGAAGCTAAAATCTAAAAAAAAATCCCCTTGACAAATCCTCATTTCGTCGGGATGGGCGCGAGTTCGACAGGCAGGTGACAAAAAGATGTTCCAATAGATGGCATCACTCCGGTTCATGCCATCCAAGCATCCCATCTCCTTGGCCTATCATCGTAGATAATCCTTAGCAATCAGGTTGACGCTATACAATCCGTATACAGAATTGTGAAATAGCCTGTGATAATAATGAATAATAATCTCGTTTCCCTTTGGTTATGCTGGATCGTTCACAGTTTTCTATTATAAACGCTTGTCGAGGCAATTGAACCGCGCAAATCTGACAGCTCTGCTCGATGATTTGAAAAAGAACCATAGATGGAGACCGTTTTTATAACTTTCAAAACAGATTGCAATACCGACTATAATTATTATTGATTACAAGGCGCTTGGCATTAAAACAAGTGGCGGGGCAATTTCAAACGTGATCCTAATTTGTAATGTCACAGTTTATATAATTCTTGATTGTATTTAAAAATGTACTATATCTTTTATTAAAAAAAATAATAATTAAACAACACTAGACTTGAAAAAAGGATTCTTAGGAGAATTTTCCGAGCTATCAATGAAAATGAAGTGTAACGTAGGAGCTTTATGATAAGATGAACCTAAAGATAGAATATTTATAAAATTAGGGAGGCTTTGATAGCTAGGCCATATATTAAATATGGCCGCTGAATAATATACCTAAAGAAGATAAATAGGTAGACTCAGAATGAGGACAATAATTGGCGGAAAATAATAGTCCAGTGTAGAGAATAGCCCGGTAGGGGTGTATTCTTGAGAAATTCGATATCCATCAACAAGTTCAGGGATGATGATATTTTTTGAACGAAGGCTTCTTTTTATATATGAACATTTTAGTTAAGAATGTGGAGGTCTATGGCTTCCACAATCTACAGGAACCATACATATACCTAGGTAAACCCGGTACCGACTCTCAACTGACAGGTGTCCAGCACATCACTTCTCTCGCGGCAACGAGTTCATTAAGCAACGTTTCACGTTGAATAACTTTTACTACTTATACTTGTATCAAGCATCAATTAACATCGATCTATTACAATAAGTCTTTTATAGTTCATCCTGCTCTTACCACATAATTAAAACGAACATGTGAGTGTGGCCATGAACATGAAATATAATGGGGTATTCATCTATCTACGCTAAAGTATATTCTTCTGATCTATAAGCATTTTTACAGTACAGAAACATTAAACTTTTTTATAATTTTAGTAAATTTATAGTATTTTAGAGAATTGAATTCAAAACTCAACTCAGTTATTCTCAATTAGCTAAGCTGCCTGTCTTGATTTTTCTCTTATATGAGGTTTATGGAGATTTGAAATATAGCAATCAGCAGAAGTCACCCACTGTGTTGATGTTTCACCGGCCCTGATATATTTTTTCATGTGCTAAAAATATTTATGTGGAAATAACCAGTCTGCTGATCAAGAAGCATGAGTAAGATCTTCAGGTTTCATCAAAAATTAAACGATAAGACAGGCGCCTGAATGCAAAGTAGTGGAAGCCGCCTATCGCTCAAAGCAATAACTGACATTGTCTACGAGGGACGCCTTCCAGGCGTCTATTTAAACATCTAGTGGGAATTTTGATAATAATATCATAATATTGTTTGATAAATATTATTCTTTGATTATTGTCTATAATTGAAATAAAAGAATGTACACTGTGGTCAGTAAGTCATTCTCGATTCTCTTACTGCAGTGTAACTACAATCAACATATTTTTATGTTTCATTTCTTCTCCCAACTTCATCATCATAGCCAGTTGAGAGAAACAGTCGTGCGTTCCAATCGACTACAAAGTTGATCTTAACTAAATGCATAGCACAGTAGGTTCAATGAGAGAGATGAGAAGAAAGAAAAGATACGTATTAGTACATAGGTAGAAAGAAAGACCTATAAATGTTGGTCTTTTGTGTATCTTATCAAACATAAATATTAAGAATTTTGTTGCAAAAATATTATATAAGAATTTGATCTAAAATGTTACTACCATGACGTCAAAATAATGAACATGGTGAAATGTTTAGTTATCTAACCAAAATAAATATGTCGCGGGCCGCATATTGGTATGCTCTGCCCTAGACGCTGTACCAAAAAAGATGTATACATATAGATGAAACAATATCGGTCGATAATAAACGAATACTTCGATCGGTTGTACGCACGTATCTATAGATTTTAAATGTATTTTCTGATGAAATTTTAATGTAAGTGTAAACTCGATATAGCCATTTTTAGAGCATTTCGGTGTATTCTTTATGAAGTGGTCCTTGTCCAGTAATGGACTTGTCATGTTCCGTGATAGCCAGCTGTTGTCTGTTTACCGAATATTTTTTAATGTTGCCACATTTTCTTTACATGTATAATATATAATAATATAATATATAATAGTAGATCTCAATTACACATATTATAAATAGTTTCATATATCTTGGATTTTTAATAACAAACATGGATATTCTTGTTTGTTTAATGGTTCAGACACTCGCCTAAGGATTTAATGAACTGGGGTTCTTTTTTTTACCTCGGTAGTTGTACCTCTGGCATGTTATCGTGCTAAAATGATTGTGGGAGTAGGTGAGAATTAATGGAAACGCGCGGTTGATGTAGAATCGTTTATTTTGACAGAGGATAGAACAGAGAGTACCGAAGGTGAGCATGTAAAAATGAAATGTACAGAGGTAAGAACTACGGAGCGTAGAGAGATTAAAGAATAATGGAGCGAGTCGGCGGCGTTTGGTGGATGTGTTATCGGCGAGCGATCGAAGCGGACTGTGGAGGCAGCACTGTGCTGCTGGCTAGAATGATACAGATGTCGCTGGTATCGATGTTGACCGAAAACAGTGGTAAAATTGAACCACTGCCCCCTAAATAATTAATAAACAAGTGTTTTGTTTCCGAAAATGTCATATTATCATCATTATTCGTGTACATACTTTTAAACATTCAAGAAATTTATGATTTAATAACATATTTATTTAAACGCAAGTTCAATTTATAAGTTTTTTTCTACACACGTCATTTGAACATTACAGGGTGGCCCAAAAAAAGGGACAACATTTCGTAAAATGTGATATAATTACATCAAAATTAATTTAACTATATCAACACTAGCTTAAATAGTTTACTAATTTATTTACTTATATTACGTTTTATTTCAACAGTTTCTGATCGACATCTTTGATTATTAATTTTCCTATTGTTTATATTTGGTTTTTTCAAATTGTTGCCCAGAAAGACAAAAATCATTGCAGAAGACCGTATTCTGATCAAAAATTTGCAAATTGACATACGTTGGGGTGCTAGGAAAATGATCAAAGAGTTTTAAAACAATGCTTGGAGTATTGCTAGATATTACAGAATAACTGGACATTACAGCAGAAATACAATCAACTTTCTTTATCGTGAGAATGTTAATTTTATCGAGACAGACATGTGGCCACCGAATAGTCCAGATTTAAATCTAGTAGATTATGCAATATGGGGTGTTTTGATGATATTTGATTTGCTAAATAATGTGCAAAAAAAAAAACATTAATAATTAAAATAAATTATATTTTGTTTTGAAATAACTCATTTGTTACGAGATATTCTCACTTTTTTAGGTCATTCTGTATAGTTACAAACGTTTTCTTAAAAAAAATAGTTTAATTATCGTTTTTTTATAATGTATAATAATGGTATCAATTATTTTTTAGAATATGCAACACGAACCGCAAAAGTCTGCAATAGTCAGATAAAACAGATGTTCTCAAATATCTCGGTTAAATTTCACCACTCGATGAGCACGCATTAGAAGACGTGAAATATTGGTAAATATATGAAGAGTTTGGTGTTTGATTACATTCATTAGAACGACCATTAAAGTGTATGTATATCGAAAATGCAAATGATTAATTTAAGGTTTTCAGAGAGCATGCCAAGCCTTGACAATGGCACGTATTAAGAAACTTCTGCCTAGGTTTCCCAAAGAAACGCAATCCAACTTAGAATATGTTGCACAGAATATATTTTACGAACATGGATAAAAAAAATTCCGAGAATCCATGAACGTGCATCTACTAACAATTAAAAAAATTCATGATTCTCCACGTATAGAATTACCTGTGTATCTCATTTAACGGCAATAAAATGATACCTGCAAGCCATATTTGCAACCATTTCCCACGATATCTATGAGTAAAAATACGAGACCTTAGATATATAACGATATATTTGTCACGTCCATCATATAAAGTACACGAATAAATGGCACGCAGGCAGGAAATCTGCCT
This sequence comes from Eubasilissa splendida, assembly GCA_031772225.1. Classification (NCBI taxonomy): domain Eukaryota; kingdom Metazoa; phylum Arthropoda; class Insecta; order Trichoptera; family Phryganeidae; genus Eubasilissa; species Eubasilissa splendida. The sequence goes on from CM062867.1 coordinate 3,978,226, forward strand.
ATAAAAGATCACAGTAAATATTTTGTATCAAGTGCTCTTGAATAAATCCAACGTGAAATAACTTGAGTTATTATTGACAGAGTGAAATCAAAATATATACGCGTATCTCTGCAAATCGTCAGTCAGTTCAAATTTCAATGAGATTGAAAAAATAAATTCTGCAAGATTAATTTATTCATTTTTCATACATTTCCTGAATGGCAGTCTAATTATATCTCTTCCAATTGTATCACGTACGTAGTGCATCAATTTTACTTATAAATAATATATAAATATATCAAAAATTTTCAAAATACTTGCGTTGTTTTACTTTAGTTACTTCTGTAACATCCTTGTACCGCAAACCTTCATTAGGTGATTCAATTAATTATTCCGGTCATTTTTCATTTTAATTAATTTAGTGGGTTCAATGTAAAATCGCAGAATGTATTGTATTGTCAGATTAGTGGCGAGATTAAGTATTTAAAGGGCTCTTGACGTTTATCTCGGACAGGCCATTCCCGGGTCTAATGTAATTACTGGCCAAGGAATGAAAAACCATTACAATAGGAAGGGCGGCAGCGTAGGGACACCGGCGGTAAAGGCGTCTCGAACAGATGTATTGGCCCGTATACACACATGAGATTTTTATGAGATAATTCTGAGATTCATTAAAACCAGATATTGAACGATGGTCCTGTTAGGATTCTCAACTATCGTCGAGCTTGCATGAAAAGATATACGAATATGGATTAGGTGAGAGGTGCGTGTCCCTTCGTGAAAAACTGACATGACGCTAAGTTAAAAAAAACAAACAAATTAAGTCTCTCTGATTCGCCACCTTATATCTCACGTCATACATGTACTTTTAACGTCAAATGTCACTCCATTAATCGTTGATATTCCGTTCGTCAGTTGGATAAATGTGAATCAGCAGCAGTTAAAACAGAATGTTTGTATTTTAATACCTTACTTTTCATAACAAATAGTTGTAGGTATCTACAGTTCTAGGTGACGATTATGTGCACGTTGAGTTCAGTTCTCTTTATACCAATCTCAAGTTGATTTCTGAGTTTACGAGTATATTCAAATCAAAATCTAAACACGTATTTATTTATTTATGCATTTATACGGTACGGTATACCGTTAACGTGTTATAATAACAAGAGTATACTTTTGACAAGCATGGTAAAGATTATTTATATAAAATTATATAACCATATTAAAAACATAAACAAGTAGAAAACATAGTTTAAGTTATTCCGATCTGCTAGTTATGAACAAATATATTAGAATTTTACGTTATTCGATAATGTTATATATCATTAAACAGCGATATCTGCGTACACGTTACCCAAGTTTTGAATTTTGTCTAGTGGAGAATTAAACTGAGCAGTCGTTGCAGTATTGTTACAGTTATATGCTACAATAATTTTAGTATTTCTGGCAGGTGATTACTAAGTTGAATGTTAAAAGTTGCATCTAGATCATCAATTTTGTAAACTGAGTACACATCGTACTGAGATTGATCTCGTATTGTTTCATTCCATGGACTCGGGAGAGTCGCTATATATTAGGCACATAAGGGTTGCATGGGTAAATTATTTACGATTAATAATCAGTGTTATCCGTATTGATAACAATCTAACATTTCATACTCAGACGATTTGTGTAATATTTAGGTTTCTCCTTTTCTCCCATAGCGTTCTCCAATATTCAGGTATCGGAACTTTTGTTCGTTTCATTATTCAGGAATAAGTAGGAATTTAGAGCCATGATTTGGGGACTGCATGAGATAACATGCATTCTTAATCTTAAGAGAATCCAAAAAAGGTTTTAAGATATATCTATCTGAGAAAAAATGGATTACCTATACCCTTAGTTAATTAAGCGAGCTTCGTTCTACAGTCACGATCTTAGATTACAAAGACAAATGATCGGATGTGCTCGATTAATTTAATCAAGCACTAAACAGCCATATATTACTGACGCTACTGAAGCCGGCATCTAGAAGGTCACAAATATAGATGGGGACGCGTAATATTATTATGGATATAATATTGATTATGTAATACAGGTGTGAAAATATGTTACAGATAATGTTTTTGGACAAATAAAAACAATTATGTTTTTTTAGGAGAATACATTCTTATTGTGAAGTTGTAATTATTCAGAACATAGGTCTGTGATATTTTAAATATGAATTAAATATATTAATTATAAAGATATACATATAAAATCAATTTTATCGAAAAATATTGTTGTTGCGCCACCGGGATTCGAACCTGGATCTCTTTCCTAACCGGGGAAGGTGCTTTATCCAACTAAGCTACAGCGACAAAATCTCTGAAAAAAAACAAAGGCTCTGTCAAATGATGGAACGATTAAATGTATTAATATCAAAAAGGTAACATATAGGGTCGAAAATTGTCGCTAAAAATAATGTCGCTGTAGTTTAGTTGGATAAAGCACCTTCCCTGGTTAGGAAAGAGATCCAGGTTCGAATCCCGGTGGCGCAACAACAATATTTTTCGATAAAATTGATTTTATATGTATATCTTTATAATTAATATATTTAATTCATATTTAAGATTATGTTTTTATTGTTCAGTTATTTCGCACTCTGTCAGAGTATCATGGAATAGTGGGCTGGGGTGGAGCCGCTATTCGCAATACTCGACCCACTGATTAAAATGCAAAAAGCCATAATTAGAATAATTCTCAATAAATCATTTCAGCATGAATTAGAGCCGCTATTCCAAGAGCTAAATTATCAGGCAATTATTCATAAAGCTTAAAGACATTTATGAAAACAGAACCCTGCGCCTTATCACACATTCTAAATATACTCTGGCAAAAGCTGGCCTTAAAAATTTTAAGAAGTCAGTTGGAAGAGTTCTTTAAACGATCAAAGATACTCGTTTTAGGTAATTTGTTTTTATCCTTCATCCCTGCTTGTTTCTTTTCTTTTACTTCTTGCATGTTTTTAGTCTGAATCAAAATTATTTCTTTGTTTATTTTACTTATTCTCTACATGTCTCCTTTTTTGAATTTTGATTTTTCTATTTAATTTCTTAGCTTACTTCCAACTTAAAATCTAGCTTATGGTGCCTAATGGCTACCTACCTCAGAACAAGTACTCTATATGTTATGTTGTATCAATGTGTCCCAAATTTAATAAAAATGAATTGATAATTCTGGCGTTTGCAGTCGGTTTACTCAAAGGTATTTGAGATACCGTAAAAATAATGTAGATGGCTTTCAAATAATGGAACGACAGATGTATTAATTTGAAAAAAGTGAAACATATAGTCTCGAAAATTTGTCATGAAAAATACTGGCGCTATAACACAATTGGTATTGTACTTCCCTGGATTGGAAATAGAGGTTTAGGTTCGAATCCCGGTAGCGCAAAAACAATATTTTTCGACAAAATTGATTTTATATGTATATATTTATAATTAATACATTAAATTAGTATTTACTTTATATGTACCTAGGTAGGTAGGAAGCGGCCAACAGGCTTACATGTAAATGGAATGTAGTATTAATACTTGTACTTTGTGGTGTATAGGTTACTTTAAGGATTTGTATATCGATGCAAGCTTTAAAATAGTATTTTTTTTAAATTAACGCTGATTTAACGGCAATGAAAATTAAAATGAATGAAATAATTTTGAAATAATTTAATTTGGACTAATTTACTTGTCAACAATATATTATTTAATTTTTTTTTTTGTATGCTGTTGGTACATTCGAGATTTTAATAAATGCCTCCCTTGGTTTCGCCCTTACTGAGGCAAACAATGTACATCGTTAAAGAAGAAAAGAATTTAAATAAAAATTGTAAACAAAATAAATAAGAAAATGATGCAATATTTAAACATGAGAAATATATAAGACAATACCTGCCAAAAATCTGTAAAGAAAATACCTACACGTTCGTTTTTAATGAGTTTAAATAATACAGTTACAATTCAGTTAATGACAGATGTTCCAGATTCTCAGATCTGTCAGTTTTAAAAAGTAAATTACGCTGCAGATATATCTGTAAGATTTGGCAAATAAAAGATAAATTAACAATATTTGAATATGTCCAAGTACACACAATTACTAGATTTTCACATACAAGGGCACTGTTATTAAACAAATAATAAACATCTCATAGAGACGAAGCTATTTTTCATTATATTTAATGGAAATATGTGAAAGTATGGATAATTACAGGGCTTACGACCTGTCTTCGGCTGACTTAAGTGATCACTTTATACAGGGTGTCTCATAGCTAGTTGTCCAAACTTAAAGAATATGTAAATCAAGTAATTTGGTACGAAAAATATTCTTGATAATTTGTCGATTTTCCCTCTGCCTGGCGAATTATCAATTTTCTATTTTTTTATTTTTAATTCTATATATGAGAGTTCCATGACCTCAATACTGAGCCACTTACCTACAATTTGCAGGGTGGAAAAAATAAACGATAAAAAATGCCGAGATTGACAACATTTTTTAAAAAATTACGTAAGAAATATTGAAAAAAAATGCTATCATTGAAATCGCACAACTCGTTAACTGTTAATATTTTACCATAGTGTAAATAACATTTTCTGTTCAAAATTGAATGAAGAAGACACCCGGTATAAATATAACGTTCACCATTCTCACTCATCGATCTCCATATTTATCAAATTTTTGAAAGTTGTATATATGTTAATATATGTGTCATACTACCTACTTTCTTATACTTCTTACTTCATACTATTACTTATATTAAAGTATATGCAATTTATATAAGTTAAATTCATACCTACATATTATTATTGTTTCTGTTTTTACATTGAGTAACATGTCAGGCCAATGAACGCGTTTATTTGAAATCCCACTTGAGATTTCAAGGGTTGGTGCTTAGGTTAACCAACGGGTTCAAAAAAAACTATCGGGACTAAAATCTTCCCTTAAAACAAAAACATATGTTAACTAAGGACAAAGGATTATAGATTATAAGAGGCTCGAAGGCATAGCTAGCAGATCACTATGTTTTGGGTATTGCTCATGCGAAGTTCTTCGTAAATAAATTCATTCATTTTTCTTGCATAGTGTATAAAGGATGTACTTCTCCATTGAATTCGGCACTACGCTGGTGCAATAAATATCTGTCGACTCACTTCAAGTACCACTACACTATCGCCATCTATGGACTAAATTTGATAATTAATTTCCCTGAAACAGCATATATGTCACGATGAGAATCTTATTATTATTTTAAAATTATTTAAAGCAATATTAAGAGATATATTGTTCACATTTGACCGATAAATCTCCTCGTGTATATACAGTTAACATCAAGACAGACATGAAAGAAATGGGTTGGTGCTGAATCACGGAGGCAAATCTTTATAGAAACTAATTACTGGGATTGTCATCAAAATATAGATGTCTCATAGAGACGAAGCTATTATTTTTACATGGGAAGTATGGAAGTCTTGGCATTACAGGGCTTATGACTTGTCATCGGCTGGCTTAAGTGATTACTTTACATAATTAAACATTCACCCATTTACCCATGCTACCACATTTATTATATTTTTGGAAGTTGTATATATGTTATCATGCTGGAACATTTCAATTATTTATTACCAATTGTGCTGTCGCGATCTACGGATTTTTTTGAAAATTTGATATTCATTCTCATTTAACAGTATAGATGTCGCTGAAGCTGAAACTATTTTTTGAAGTATGGGGCTATATACTTTATGTGTATATATGAAATTTATTCGAATTATTAACATATATACTTGAATACGTCTGAAAAGGCAGAATTTTTAAGTTTTTTAACTTTATATTTAGACCAGTATATTTTACAATATTTTGAGTATGTCCAAATTTTTGTGGGAAATAATTCCTGTAATTTTATCTCCTGGAGGATTGTCAACAAGATATAGATGTCAAGGGGTGTTTAGCGCACCGTTGAAGAAGAAAATGAATAATATTTTCCAGAACGGCGAAGAATTAGTCCAAACAAAAAATATTATGAATTATTATATCTGTTACACCCTGTATATATATCATATCTTTTTTTTAGTATAATATTATAAATGTATTCTTAATTAAAAAGATAATGAAACGTAATCATCATAAATCACAGAGGTTCATTTTATTATACAGGGGATTGTTATTTTATCAAGTTTCCATATTACAATGCTGTGGAGCGTGTCGTGAAGTCCAGGTTAGAAGAAAAGGGAGAAAGAATAATAGGCTTACACGCTTTCCACCCTTATCCTATTTGAAACAAAAGGCCTGATTAAACAAAAGAAATCCTTAACATGATGTAAATTTTAGGACAACGGGAAAAAATAACTTTTTTTGAATTATTATGTGTGCGACGTACGACCACTTATTTGTGGAAGGGTGTGGATGTGGACCACACCCAGATGGTGGGTGGATCTCTTGCGAGGATATAATGTATAAAAATATTGCTTCTGTTCATTATATATTTATTTATATATTCGACAACAAAAAAAAACAATTGTATAGTTACGCACCCCCAAATAAGAAAGATTTTGAATAATTTGTGGTGGCTTTCAACATCTATATAATACAAGATCAATATAAACTAGATGTAAGAATTTGTTTACAACAGTTGAAAAAATATACATACATCTATAATACTACAATAATACGTTAAATATTAAATCGGAAGACATTAAAATGAAATATTATAGATACATTTCATTCTATGATTACCAATATTATATGATTTTATTCAGTTGACACAAAAAAATATATGGGTGAAATATATCTAAACCACAGACTTATAAAGGAATAGACACGATATGAAGTCTATATATATAGGAGACGAGTATTTTTGTTATAGATGTCACACAGAGACAAAGCTATTATTTTTACATGGCAAGTGTTGAAGTCTTGGGTATTACAGGTCTTACGTCCTGTCTTCGGCTGGCTTGAGTGAGTTCACTTTACACAATGTAACGTTCACCTATTTACCCATGTTTATCCACATCAATCAATTTGTTTAATTGTATTAGATATCATGCTTGAAATATTTCAATTATCTTATACCAACAATACTTTGCCATTATAACTTTTTAAAAAAATATTAATAGTCATTCCTCATGTAAAATAACCTTTAGATGTCCTGAACTGAGACTAATTTAAGACTTAATTTTGGGGCTATAATCCTCCCATGGTAAATAGTAACGTAAAGATGTAAAGTAGCACTGGGAACCAATCCGATAACATATAACCTTAATTATTCAAGACTTCCCATGTAAAAGTTAAATCTTCGCTCTTGCGACTTTATAAGCTTGATGCAGATCCTTAAGGGATAAAATCAATATTGTTCTTACAAAATGTTTTATACTCAATAATAACGAGTAGTCTGGTGGAAAAACATAATTCATATAGAGTATGATACATTTAGCAATAGGGTAAATATGTAATCTCAAAAAATTGTTAAGATCTTGTGTAAACAACACATTTCATCGGTGTAAAATTTGCATTTCAATCGGCATAATTGTTGAAAAAAAATTCGCGGACTATTTAAAGTGGTACCGAATTGATCACGTGGATAACAGAACAATTAAATAATTATACAAGAATGTGCATTAGTTTGGTCTATATATTTGGTATCCATGATCGAAACATAATATTAAATTGGGTATAGAATACATTATGTAGTTTTGTCATAACACATTCATGTATTTTTAAGTACAATTTCAATAAATAAAATAATATAGAAAGATTAAACAAATAAATTACAATTGATAGCGACCAAAATATTTTATATAAAAAATACTACAATGTTCACAAATAATAAGTGTGTTCTTAAAAAGTATAATAGGAAATTTGTTATAAAGTTGATACAAATTTATTAAAAATGGTATTGTGTGCTAGATTGCGCAAATATTTAATTTGTATTAAGCGCAATTTACCACACACACAAAAGTTCCTGTTCAATCCCGCGGCAATCAAATTGGTTTTTTTTCGAGAAGATTGATTTATCTATTATTTCCTAAATTTATAATGTAAATTTGTATTATAAAATAATTAATAAAACATCCACTTATAGTTTCCATGGCGGATTTAAAGATTGCACAAGGAATTCCGAATAACCTATTTCTAGAAGGCCCAGACACTGAGAAAATTAAAATAAAACTAGGGAGCAAAAGTTCAGCAGAAGAACAAAAAAATAGGGATATGTGCTCCATAAAAATACTGACAGATCCGATTGTGCTCGGCTGTCATCGAGCATTCAATTACCTTTTACCTTACTAGAAAAGCATCGGCGATAGCCTATATTTAATAACAGTCCTATGGCTTCTTTGAATTATACAACGTATGTTACGTGTTAACTTTGAAATATATTTATATTATACGACTAAATTTTGTATGTAAATATGAACAAAACTTCATATTGTCATAATTTGAGAGTCTAGAGATTTGAAGGTGCGAACCGATATGACCCTCTATAGATCAGATAGCAGATAGAACAGATCTCTTAAGTGCAAGCCGTAATACAATTTGGGCAGATATATATTACTGACTTTAAAAACAGTTATAGAATATATAAAAAAAAACAGCTCACTCTATCTTACTTAATCGTATTTAAAAAACACGTGTTTGGGTCCTGCAGCTCTCACAACCACCATTTACAATAGGCATTGATCCTAGACATGTTTAAATAATATACAAACTACCAACGTCATAGAAAAAGAACGTGAAACGTAAGATATATTCAGTGTAATATCTTTGTCAGGTCGCTCAGGCAGCTCAACTCCAGATCTTCTTATTATGAAATTAATATTCTAAAAATATTCATCTCTTTAGCTGTATTGCTAATTATTATTTACGTTAAATTGTGAGTATTCATTTCGTGGCAACCCGAAAGCGTTACTCTTGTACCGTTCCGTTGTAAAAAGCAGTGCATTCAGTACGTGATTTAAGAACAAACTAAAAAGCACCTTTTCAAAAAAGCATTTTAATAAGTGCACAAAGAACGAATTTGTAAGTTAAGAAAAAAACCAAAGAATAAGTGTAAAACTAAAAACATTATGTGTATAAGACGCCCTTATAAAGTTTTTACGAAATGCGCTATACAAATAATCCATTACTTATTTTTATATGAATTTTGACCCTTGTCTACGACATCACCCCCCAAAATGTATCACCCCTCCCATAAATTTGGCCCTCGATCTGCACTGTTATACACTAATATCAAAATTCATGTTAATTTTTCAAATTTGTCTTGGTAATTTCTAGAAACAAGTGTTCTAAAATGCGTGATTATTTAATTAAAATATATATCATTATTGGTTTGTGTGCCAAAACAGAAGCAGAGTTTTCAAGATTTAATGCTTGTTATTATTCAAGTGTTATTGATTCAATTACGGGTTTTCAGAAATTTTTGCTCATTATACATGTTATGTTAATATAAACATTTTTTGTTAATAATATTATTATTTAATTCTGTGTATTTTTTCGATATATAAAACGCAACTTGCAGCCCCTTTCCCTCTACCAACTATTTCACATTAGTCTCTCAGGAATGTGTGTCAAAAAAGTGACCAAAAAATGCATCATACTTGTTACCATGGTGACAATACATTTTATTGAGTATCCATAAAATCAAACAAATATTTGTGACATGTGTAAAAATTTAATAAACGATATTTTTTCATTTTTTCTTACCTTTTTTGTAAACTATACACATATTTGTGGTGGACCTACTCGTGCCCCACATACCTGGCCGCGTAAGCATTCATCTGACAGCCATACTGTCAGAGGAAACCTAGAACCGACCACTCTTCTCTTGACCAGCTCCTCGGCCTGCATTTATTCGCGCACACCTCGGCATCATCTTCAATGAACTACGTTTATATTATACTTTTTATAGTGTAACAAACAAGTTTTTCCCTTAGAGTAATAAGATTCCAACTAATATTTTAGGCTAATTTGAGTTATTGCTTGAAATGGGTTCCAAATGCATTATTCTCTATTTCTTCCATACACAACAACTCTATTTAATGAATATTAAAGTAAATAGCAAGAGCTGAAAGTTCCAAGTGCATCAGTTATTTATTTCAATTTATGGATCATTATTGTTAATTTACAATGCTTTATTTTATTTTTAATTTCCCTCATCTCACAGTGGTCATTGATAATACTGAAAATAAGTTAAGACCTTAAAATTGATCATATTTACATACTCAAAACAAAATATACATGAATATATGTTGAAACTCAATCAACACTTTTAAGCGCATTATCTCAAAACATTGTCAGTGTCAGATGGAACCTTGTTATTCTGAGAGGTCAAAGTGTAAATTAAATCTGTAAATAAACGCTATTATCGTAAGTACTGTTTTTTCATAATAAGCCCGCTCTAGCTACAAACAGCTCTATATTGGTAACTTTTCATGCACATACGGGAGAAGCGAGGAGGTACAGGGCCCTTTATTCTCACCTCACACATTCTCCTGACACAAATAATCCCTATTGGTGACCCTAACGAGTCTACATAATCAAACACCAAGTCACTAAATATCTAGCACATACGCAAATAACTGTACTAATTGTTAACTCAACTTACCATCACGCCGTTTCCCCGCGAGGATAGGCAGAGAGGATAGAGCGCCACACTCTTCTGTCATGACACACAATTCTCGCCTCGTTCACATTCATACATCTTCTCATACAAGCTCGCCGATTGTTGAGACTTCTAACAGAACCATCTCCATTATCTGTTTACCTGGTCGTGCCATGTCTTCCGCGGACGTCCTCTATTTCTGGTGCCATCATCACTTGCGTCATATATATTTCTTACCATTATTTCCTAATTCATCCGTTCCATACATCCATATAAATGATCTTTTTTTAATCTCACTCATTATACTAACATTAGCTTTACATTCTTTCGTAATTTAATTTCCACTGCATTCAGTTTCTGCCAGCTCCAGGCCTCACTTGCACACATCAGTGTCAGTTACCAGTTGTAATAACCTTTTTTTTCTAATTCAGAAGAGCATCCCTACAGATCTTTATTTTCAAAATAAAATCTGTATATTATACTCGTATATATTTTCAAATACAGTAGACTCTCCAATAGTATGGTTACTGCGAACAAAGTTTCAATCAAAATGTATTTATATCCACAAAAATTGAGTCTTGACTAAAAACATATTTTATGAAAGGAATTACATTTTCCCCGGGCATCTATATATATTATATTATATAATGTAAGTACATAGGTGCTGCATACATGATTCACCACCCTGGATATAAAATATTCCTGCATAAGATTTATGGCGTTTTACAATAGTTATCAGTTGATTTAGTGCTAGAAATGCCGTTAGCACAGACGCATCGGAACTGCGGGTCATTACTTCTTCTGGGACTCAATACGGGAATCGGAAGGACGTTTCCGTGAGGTATTGAATGTTCTGTTTGAATTTAAATTTAAAACTAATGTAAATTTTGAATATAAAATTTATATTTATTTTTTGTTTGTTTATTACTGAATATCTGTTTGCCTGTCTATTCTCTATAAAGTACTAATTGATTTAAACTATACGATGTAAAGTTACTACCCATAAGGATCCTACAACAGCATATAAAACCCCCATACCCTTCCCCTGGCTGCTAC